>OX328265.1:30024302-32524302 GCA_946814005.1 Chamaenerion angustifolium | reverse complement strand
TTGAATTTGGTTCATTAGCCAGAATTCTCGTTTCGGGACTGAGAACCTCAGGACCTATAAGCCCTTGAGCCAAAGCCTTCTTGTACAATTCAACCAATGGTATTGGAAGCGAGGTAAATTGTCGGGGCTCTCGAAATCTGCTTTGGTTCCCACCTCAGTTGATAGAATCTTGTGGGTTAGGAAGAGAGGTTGATCCTTGTGGGGCTCGAGGAGCCTGAGGCATCAGGACCTCCGATGATGGTTGGTATTGTTGATACGGAGCCGAGTAAGGAGCCTGGTAAGGGTTTGGATAGACCGCGCCTATGGTCGGGGTAGGCTTCTTTGTTCTAGATTTCTTAGGATCCGCTGCACTTTTGTATGGGTCTTCAATCTATCCGAACCGAAGCCCTCGCTCGATCAATTCGCCCGTCATGATGAGATTTGAAAATTCTGTTTTGGATTGACTCGTCATTTGGGTATAATATATACCCTTAAGAGTACTGATAAAAATCGGGAACGCCTCGTTCTACTCGAGAGGCGGGTTCATGCAATTGGCCTTTCCCCTCCACTCAGACACATAATCTTTGAAACATTGTACCTCTTTCATCTCCATAGACTGAAGATCAAGGCGAGTAGGAATGTTATCCAGATTGTGCTTATATCGGAAGTGGAAAAGCTTGGCCAGCTCCTCCATATTTGGCACTTGCTCCATTCTAAATCCTGCGAACCATACCAGCGCCTCCCCTTTCAAACTTTCCTGGGAAATCTGGACCATCAACTTGGTATACTTATGATATGGAGTCATTTTCACCATGTAGATCTTGAGGTGAACATTAGGATGTCTTGTTCCATCGAACCTTTCAAAGTCTGGCACCTTGAATTTATCGGGCATTGAGATTTCCTGAAATAGAGAAAGTTCAGAGAAATTCAAGTCTCTCAATCAATCTACTCCTTGAATAGACCGCATCTTTTCTTCAATCTGATTCAGCCGCTTGTCTTGTTCAGTCTCGATCGGGACGACTGTGACTGAGTAATTGGGGAGACCAAACGCTGGTCGTGCGACTTGGTTGGGGTAAATAGGTACCGGAGGTGCAACCTGATCATGTTGAAGAGGAAACTCTTGCTCATGAGGGTCATGTACGGGTAGTGGAACTTGATTAGGAAAGTCGTATGTAGGAGGTGGAGCTTGGTTAGGATGGTCATATGTAGGAGGTGGAGCTTGGACAGGATGACCATAAGTGGGAGGTGGAGCTTGATCAGGATAACCATATGTGGTAGGTGGAGCTTGGTCGGGTAAGACCAAAGTACTTGGCATGGATTGATGAGGTACTACGGGCGGAGGTGTTGCTTGAGAAGACGAGGTGGTTGTCTGGGCATTTAGAAAAAGCAACATTTACTCGAACCGGGATGTCATGCCAGCCATGCCAACATTCATAATGTGTATAGTTTATTCTAGCTGGATGATCCTCTCTTCGTATTCTTGAGGTGACGAAGTTGTCAACTGTCGCATGGGTTCCGGAAAACCTGGTGGAGGGCTTTGATTTTGTTGCTCCAGTCGTTCCCGTTGAACGAAACCGCGAGTGCGTATCGGGCTTGTTCTTACTAGATGTCCCTAAATCATTCAAATACCATAGTAAGAATGATAAATACACAATTGATCATGCATGTTTTTGTTTTTTTTGTTCTTTTTTTTTTTTTTTAAAGATGCATGTTCCGTTCATTACATTCGTAGACTTTGATGACATATACGACAAAATATTTTTTAAACAATACTCTAAAAGGAGTTGGTCAATCAAAGTCTAATTCTTAAGACGTTTCACACGACGGTGCAGCTCGTTGAATGCATTTGTTGGTTGCTCCTTGGTTCGAAGGAAGGTCCGGGACATGCATTTCGAAAATCCTTTTATTTGCTTTCCCCTTTGTCTGGTCTGTTCAAGCGTGTCATTCAACTCAGCTATTTTGCCCTTACATTTCTCCAAGGTGGTGTCCCGACTTTTCACTTCATTTCGTACACACCGTAACTCATTGCGAAGGGGTTGGATCTCTTTCTTGGATCTAGAGTGTTCATCAGCCCAAGCAATACTTTGAATTTCCACCCTAGATTTCATGATCGCGTAGATGTCCTCGTGAGATGACGGTGATTGCTCACGCCTATTGTCGATTATCTCCTTCGGGTCAAAAGGCGGACTTACAGGTGCCGAGTAGAACTTATGAATGTACTCCGTTGTCACATGGTATTCGTTTTCCTTTGTCGTGGAGCCTTCCATCAGATTTATGAATAGTGGGACTTGGTTATCCCAATCATCATTCACTAGTCGAAATGAGTCTCGTATTGAGTTTACAATGTCTGCTCGGTTGTGCCACTTGTATGCTATTTGGCGTCCATGAATGTGCACCGGAATATCTTGGAAACCACCGAATTGTCGAATAACTCGGGAAGGTTAGGGATCGTAGAGCGGTGTATGTGTAATCATCTAGCCGTCCATAAAATTTCCTTATGCATTAGTTTCGAAATATAAATTTTCCAATCGAGGGCTTTCCATTTTTCAGCTTCGAACAATGATCGACCTAACATCCTCGAGATGATCCTTTTGTCGCCTAAAAGGTTTGCCCGGGGAAAATTCATGTCAAATTCTTTCATATGGCTTACAAACCAAATATGAAGTAAGGTCGGACTTGCTTTTAGTTCTCCCTTTCCTTTTGTTCTTAAAATATTTAGAGATGCAATGGTTTCGGCGAGCAATGTTGTTACGAAACTCTTGCCTTCTATTATTTGGATGACGACTTTGACCATTAGAAAATGGGAATATGACTGTTCCCAAAATAATTAAAATAAAAGAATGACATCTACCCATAACATTTGTTTTATCGACAATTCGGAGCTCGATCCAATATACGAAAAGTTCAATAGATAAGCCATGACCCCCATTCAACTTGAGTTTGGTGGACATTTTGTTTGTTGTGACTTTGAGCAGTTTGGCCAAGGTACTATCTTCGCCTCTTTGTTGGAGGTCGAGTTGAACAAATCCACGATCGCAATCTACCCGTTGAACGAGTTGACAGTATTCTTCAAGCGAAGGTGTGAGTTCATTGTTGTTTATCACGAAGACAACGTTTTTTACATCCCAAAAATCAGACAAAGCATCGAGAAGAGCATTTGTAGTTTGCGAGTTTATGAACCTCGCCAATGTTCTCATTCACGTACTTCTGATCCTCTTTTGTCATGGCTTTCCATATTCGGGAAATTTCGACCGTGGGAGGCTGAATGGCCTTAGTGCGAGGACAGTGGTTTGTCTGTTTCATCCTTACAAAAGATAATATGTGAAACGTCCTAAGGATAGAAGACAAAATGAACGGAACTGACATTTTTTTTTTTAGAAAAATGCAATGCAAGTACGAGAAAGTAAATGTCACTACTAAGTTATTACATTTACAGAGGTTTATGGAATACAAAAGGCTCAATCCTATACATGTCTTGATCTATGGCCAAAACTAAACACACACACAAAAAAAAAACTAAACTAGTAGACGGCTAAGCGCGGTGTGGAGCTTTTGTTCTAACGGGTTGGAATTTCTAGGTCATCTGAACTAGGGAACCTCACCCCCTGTAGAGGATCATAGGCCCATTCTGATCATCGAATTGTGTTTTTTAGTTGCGTGTCGGCGATCCAAACCGCTTCGGGCGCATTCCCCTACTAAACTCCCTAAGATCTTAATGTGCTCCGGGCCCGAGCGGGTAATGGTAACCAACATGGTGTGTGCAAAACGAGGATTTACATCATTTTGAAATATTACATTTACATTGCTTTTCGGACAAAAATTTAAAAACTACAAGCATGAGTAAACGGTCAAAACAGATAGGTAAACATATAACATGGAAAAGTAGACATGACAAAGCCTAAACCCTCTAAAAAAAGGTCCCAAGCAGAGTCGCCAAATTGTCGGACGTCGAATCCGATTTTCCCGACTCATTTTGAAAAATATTCTTAATTTCATTTTAAAATGTCGGGTATTGGCGATCGACGGGTCCGGTCAAGCGGGGTTATCAACCTGGCCGAAAAATGAAAGAGTGGCCACCGATTAATTAAAGGCTTATCGAAATCCTAAAATTTTGCGTAGGGTACATGGAATTAACATCCTAGGGCTTGGTAAGGTCTACATCCAGAGAATCGATTTTTGGGGTTTGATTACGTCTTAAAAGCTCGCGAGATGATAATCCGTCATTTCGGTACTTTAATTTGATTTTGAATGTTTTTCAATTTACCCGAATTGTCCGTTTTGATCATGCTTTGCCCAAAAAGAGTACATACATTTTCTTTAATTAAAACATTTTTTTTATGAGTTAATTTCAAATAAACAAGAGAGAACTAAAGTTAATCGTGCTCGAAAAAAAATGGTTTAACTCTCGAGTCATTTTAAACGCGTCAAAACATGCACGGATGATTTTTGAAGATATTAAGCTCGTTGGACGGATGTCCCCTTTTGAGAAGTTATAGGATGTCGAAAAGGATATAGGGACCAAAATGCAATTTATTAAAATTTGAGCTAAATTGGACAAATATTTTCGAAAATTGCATAAATGACCCTAAACTATTCCGGACTTATTAGTAACATTTGGTAAAGCTCCAAAATAACCCGAAAAATATTCTGAACTTATATGTAACATTTTGAGAAATCATGGAATGTCTAGAAAAGTTTAGAAATCAAATTGTTTTTTTTTTTTAAACGAGCTGATCTAAGAAAAAAATTCAAAAATTGCACAAATGAACCTGAACTTTTCTGGTTTGGGATATAACACTCGATAACGTCCCAAAAAGGACCGGACAGTCCAAGGACAGAGTTGTAACATTTATCAAAGTTTGGGAAAGTCCTAAGTCATTTTTGAATTTATTTTTTTCACATATACATAATGTACATATACATAATGACCATTAACCCTATATATATATTATACATATACATATACAGTATTACATAGACATAATATAAATATATATATATTATACATATAGATATATGTACAGTATTACATAGACATAATATAAATATATATTATACATATATATATATGTATATATATATGTATATATATATGTATATATTATATATATTAACAAGTATATTATACATAAATATATAATATATGTATATAAACTGTTCTTTTTTTTATAACATTAATAATAACATTAGGAAATACAAATACAATATTAAATGCAAGAGAAATATACCTAAATCGTTCGGAACTTAACACCGTCCGAGAAACTGAGACCGATAATTACCGATATATTGTTTTCACCCCTTTCACCATAGCATTCACCTTGTATTTATAGAAGAAATCTACTACTTATTTAATTAATTTTAAAAAAACTTTTTTTTTAATAATTAAAAATAAAAATAATAAATAAAAGCGGTTGAAAATAGGAAACATGGCCATGTGTGCCCATGTGGCAATTTTCCACGTTGTAAAAAAAATTTTTTTTTAGTTTTTCTAAATTATTTTTTTTAGTTTGCAAATATATATATATATATACTATATATATTTTTCCAATCTCGATTACTCTCATACGGTATTTTGATCCCGAGCTAAATCAGGTGTTTACAATCATGAGAAAGAAAGGGAAGACGTAAATTTCAAAGACAGATTGATGAGTTCAATGAGATGATTGACAATATGAACATGGAAGACCTGGGTGCGAAAGGATCTAGATTCACTTGGTCCAACAATAGACGAGGGGAGGAAAGGGTGTCAAAAAGAATTCATTGGGTCCTCACCAATGCGATGTCGGTTGCAAGATATTAAGACATCCATTGCACAAATGAAACTGTAATTGGATATGATCACATGCCTCTCATACTCCACCGTGAGCAACCGAGCAAAGGAAAGAATACTACTTCCGGTTCTAGGATATGTGGCTAGAAAATGTTGAGTGCAAAATGTAATTATAGAAGCCTGAACCGAATGGGTTGGTGTGGATACGAAAGCGGATATCGATGTGAGATTGGGGAGCTGTCGTAGGAGATTAACTCGGTAGAGAAAATAAAAATCGGGAATAATCAAGTTGAATTGAGAAAAGCAGTCGATCGACTCCGACATGTTACTCGTAGTCGGTCGAGCCTAAATAACCAGGTAGAAGAGGCAGACCCCAAAATTCTAATTAAGGACCTCGACCATCGAGAAATATTTTATTGGAGGTAGTGGTCCAGGGTTAAGTGACTAACAAAAGGGGACCGAAATTCAACATTCTTTCATCTTCCCGCTAATGCTAGAAGAGGAAGAAACCGCATAACCAGAGTGCAAAATGATTGGGGAGAGTGGATTAGATCAACGGTGGGTGTGGAAAACGAAGATTTATGGGCATTTTCAAATGGTATTCAGGTTAGAAGGGGATGACTTGAATGAAAGAGATGTTATGGGGGTCATTCTGACTCAGATTACGGAGGAGATAAGCACTGATTTGGAAAGGGATGTGTCTGATGGAGAAATCAAGGTTGCGGTTTTTCAATTGGGACGGGCAAAAGCTCCAGGTCCAGATGGTTTTCCGGGTCTATTTTACCAAAGAAAGTGGCACACCGTTGGTCCATATGTAATCACGACAGTCAAGGCTTGTGTTAGGTCATGTGTCTTTTCGTCCACTTTACATTACACAGATATTACCCTCCTGCCTAAAACTCCAAGCCCAAGGAGACCAAGTGATTTTAGACCCATAAGCCTTTGCAATGTAACATATAAAATTGTATCCAATGTCTTGGTGAATAGGCTAAACCCCTATTTATCGTATCTTGTCACCCCCTATCGGAGCGCTTTTGTGGCAAGTCGTGCAATACAGAATAGTATTCTGATTGCTCACGAGGTGTTCCATCATTTGAATAATCGAAGGGGCAGAGGTATAATTGAATGTGGGTCTTCTTTTGAAAAGTCATGAGAAAATAGGATTTGGTGCGAGATGGGCCCGAACCCTCAAGGGGTTATACTTCCCCGACACTAGTTTCAGATCAGCTAGGAAGGGTCGCTGAGCGTCTTTGTGGTGGACGAGTCTGATCCATGGCAGAGACATCTTTTTTCCGGAAGCGATGTGGAAAATTGTATATGGCACAAATGTGAAAATCTTTGAAGACCCGTGTGTGTCGACAAAGCCAGGTTTTAAATTAGAATGGCCAAGTGATGGAGGTCAACTGTCGGACACGTGAGTTAATGACATGTTTAGGCCAAATAGTGTCTGCGATGATAAAGTCATTCAAGGCGGATTTAATGACACGAATGCACGCTACATTATTAACATACCACTGAGATATGAACCATACCCTGATCAAATGATATGGCCTTATACAAATGACGGGCGGGTGTCAGTGAAGTCAACGTATCATCAGTTGAAAGAGAAGGGCAGAGCCACAGTACAAGAGTTAGGTCCTGATGATGATGTCAGGAGGATAATATGGAAGGTAAACACTTTGCCTAAGGTTAATAATTTCATGTGGCGCTTACTTTCAAATGAAATTGCAGTTAGATGGAATCCCAGAAGAAAGGGCATGATAGTGGATGAGGACTGTCCTTAATGAGTGGTTGCGGATTGACTGAGGGAATATGTTTAGGTGTTCTAGGTTTTCGAAAGACTCAGAGTTAGACTTCAGCCCTTAATGAGTGGATCAAGGAACAAATGACAAAAGGGAGAGTCACGGGCAGAGGAAGAGCAGAACGACAAAGTCTATGTATGTTGACCTGTTGGCATATATGGAAAGTTTGATGCAAAGCAACCTTTAAGGGGAAGGGCCCGAACACAATTGAGGTGGTTCTTGCCATCAAAGGAGCACAGTCGGAGCTTTCAAGGCTCGAGCCCCAATGTAGCACCAGAACCAGGGAGAGACGACCAGAAAGATGGACTATACCGGGAGTGGGAGCAATGCGAATTAATTGCGACGCGTCATGGTGCAACCAAACGAATCGTAGAGTCATTGGCAAAGAGCTTGGAGTGATAAAGTGGAAATTTTAGAAGCTCAAGCGGTATTGGAAGGCATAAGACTTACAATTGATAGAGGTTGGCAGAAAATCGAGGTAGAAAAAGATTCCTTGAAGGCCGTGTAGGGAAATGAAGGAAAGACAAGCTAGTGGAGACTGGACACCATATACGAGAATATAAGGATCATGGCGCGACAAATTCCATATGTGAGAGCGCAAATTGGATAGCTAGGCAAGCCAGATTGGACGTGTGTTTAGATAATTGGGTCTTTGTACCCCCACCCCAACTTAGTAGTTTATTATTGATTGATTGTAATAATGACCCTCCGTGATCGCTTTGATTGCGTTTTTTTCTCTTTGAATAAGAAGTATTGAAGTTGTTGACCAAAAAACAAAAATAAAGTAAACCCATGTTGAGGAAACAGATAGACACATCATTAATATATTGCATGGACTAAATTGAATTGTGAAAAAAAAATACTTAATCCGATTCTAGTGGATATTAATAAAATTTTGAATTTAACTCGATGCTATATTTTCCGTAATGTCTTTGGTATTAGCATTTCACCGCAAAAAAAAAATAGAATCAGCTTAATTCGTTTTCTCCTTCTTGCATCACCACGAAAGATTCACATTCTGTACAACGCTCCGATCAACCACCTGACCTCGAATTCTCCCCTCAGACGTGCCTTTTAACACTAACGCTTCCTCTACCGAGCCCTACAACCTCGATGAGATCCCCTATCACTCCAACATTGTTGGACTATGTACTTAACGTGGCCCACTTTGTTCGACGATGCGTACTTGCATGCCCTGTTTGATTCACGCGTGGGAAATGCTACATGGTCATAGAACTGACACGTCTGATCGAAGACATTGTCTCCGCCTTTTAAGGGTTGGCAAGGATTCATATCTGACAATGCTTTAGTACTCCAACTACATAAGCATTTTTTTTTCATCTTCATTCATGTATACTTTTAAGAGGCATAAAATTTTCTAACACCGCATTATGATCCCAACATAAGTTTTGATTTGGGTACCAAAACTGTGTCACTGCTTCTATATCACATATTGTCTATAATCGAAGTGTGAGGTAATTTCAAGGTTGAGCATAAATATGATATTTTTAAGTTGATGTTTACGTTTTCTCTTAGATTTTTTATCACTTGAAATTGTCATATATCCTTTGGTAAAATACTTATTTGGTCATTGATATGTTTATTTTTTGATTCAAATCTGTCTTATCTAGTCACTTATATTAAAAATATTATTTTTAGTTAAATCACTAACAATAGTTTATATTGATGTGGTAGTAAAGCATATGCCTTACATGTGAGTATATTATCTATTGAAAATACCCCCCGAAAAGTTCTTCCGTATTCTTCTTTTGATTATTATCCTCTTTATTTTTCTTGTTCCTCTCTCTTCTTCTCCTAGAGGTGAATGTGATGATATTGAAGATTGATGTTCAATCCTTCGTGGTATCATCTACAATCGGTCTATACTTATTCAAATACCAAATTAGGTATAAAAAAGAAAGAAAGACAAATTTAGATACATTTCTGTTGGCTAGATGGAGTTAAGAGAAACCCACCATCGTATTAATAATCATTTGCCTTCTCAACTTGGGTTATTTAGTACTGTTGTGCAACCAAACGATGTATGTTCTGTTGGGATATTAGCCGCTGGTAATTTTCGCCTTGCAGGACTTTGGAATTCAATGGATCAAGAGAAATGCACACGACACAATAATTTACGTGGTTCACCAATTTGGCTACGTCTATGTCTCACACCCACACTTTCACTATAGACAAATAGTGTTACAAATTGTGTATCACACAATGTATCGTTATCACTCTAAAAATACTTACTTCGTATTTTTGGCTTACAAATACAACACTATTTTCTCTTCCACACTCAACACTCCAACAACCGTTTGTTTTCTTCTCTCTTTCTTGTGGTGCTTTCTCCCTTCAGCATTGTTGGCTTCTTATAGATGTTAAAAGGATGACAATCTTCAGTGACTTGGACACTTTGATGAGTGCCTTCCCCACTCTACTTAGAGCCTTATCCACTCTGATTAGTGCCTTGTCCACTCTAATGATTGGCTTGCCCACTTGTTGAGTGGTGGTGGTAGCCCGAAAGTCTCCATTGTCTAACATTCTCCTACTTGGAGACTTTAACTCCACCTGTATATATGAGTGAACGGGGTGTGAGGCTTACCTGTCTTCTATTGTTGAAGACCCACTGAAGCTGAGCACAACTTCAGTTTCTCTATGGTGACTGACTTGGTTAACATGTCAGCTGGGTTCTTGCTGCCTTGGATCTTCTCAAGTGCTAAAACTCCATCCTCTAGTAGAGATCTGACGAAGTGATGACGAAGTCCAATATGCTTGTTCCTTGAATGAAATGCAGAATTCTTTGAGAGATGTATTGCACTCTAAGTGTCAGTATGCAAAACATTATTCGTCTGCCTTAGATCCAATTCTGCTAACAATCCCTGTAACTAGATCATCTCTTTGCTTGCCTCAATGACTGCTACATATTCCGCCTCTGTGGTGGATAACGCTACTATTTTCTCTAGTTGTGAAATCCAACTGAATGCAGTAGTCCCCACTATGAATACATAACTGGTAGTACTCCTCATGTTGTCTACCTCACTAGCAAAATCTGAGTCTACAAACACTTGTAGTCTCAACTCGTTTCTTCTTATACACAGGCAACTACCTTAGTTTCCACTTGACTGCTTCTCAGTGTTGCTTTATAGGATTAGTCATGAACATGGTCACCGCTCCCACTACAAGAGCAATATCTGGTCTTGTGCAAACCATTGCATAGATGAGACTTCCAATGGATGAGGCATATGGAACCTTATCTAGAAGGTCCTTTCATCTTTCATCTTGAGCGACTGCTCATTGGATAGTCGAAAATGATTAGCCAATGGTGTGTTCATTGCTTTAGCATCACACATGCCAAACCTTTTAAGAAAACGCCCAATGTACTCCGCCTGAGATAACTCCAAAGTACCCTTTGACTTGTCTCTATTTATTCTCGTCCTAAGAATCTACTTTGCTGCACCCAAGTCATTCATCTTGAACTCACTGGACAATTGCTTCTCCAATTGTTTGATTTCATCCATATCTGAACCTGCCACTAGCATGGCATCCACATAAAGTAGCAAAATAATATAGATGGACTCAAACCTTTTGAAGTAGCAACAATGGTCAGCATTGCATCTGAAATAGCCATTTGTTTGCATAAATCCATCAAACTTTTTGTACCATTAACTTGGAGTCTGTTTCAATCCATATAGGCTCTTCTGCAATTTACACATGAGTTTCTCCTTGCCAGTTTCTGAGAAACACTCCATCTGCTCCATGTATATTTCCTCATCAAGGTCACCATGGAGAAACGCAGTTTTTACATCTAACTGCTCAAGCTGCAAGTCTTCTGCTGCAACAATACTTAAAACCGACCAAATGGTCGTCGGTTTTACAACATGTGAACTATGTTGGTGTAATCGATACCTTCTTTCTGCTGAAAGCCCTTTGCTACAAGTCTCTGCTTGTACCTTTTGGAACCGTCATATTAATCCTTTACTCGATACACCCATTTGTTGTGTAATGTCGTCTTTCCCACGGGTAACTCAACTAGATCCTATGTATGGTTAGAGATAAGGGACTCTGTATCTTCTTTCATTGCATGCTCCTACTTGCTAGAAAAATCTCCTTGACGTGCTTCATCTTAGCATCCAGGTTCTCCCGCATCAGTAAGCAGCAAATAATCCTTCTATTTAGTATAGGAGGTCGTGAAGATTTCCTTAATATAGGAGATGAAGATGCAGACTGTGGTTGATCCATCTGTTATATGCTGCTCTGCGATGTTTGTTTCTCTGACTGGAGACTCTCATCTGCTTGCTGTACTATACTTCTGTCTGGGATATCATTTGGATCAACGTACATAGGATCGCTCTGTGTTGCAGAACTAGTCTGTAGTGTATTTATGTCATTATATATCATCTTTTCATTGAATATCATGTCTCGACTTCTGATCACCTTCTAGGTCTGTTCATCCCAGAACTTGTACCCAAGCTTATCTTCACCATATCCGATGAAAGTGCATTTGAGTGACTTGGAATCTTGCTTTCCCCTAGCCTGATCACTAATATGAACATATGATACCCAACCAAAAATTATCAAATGATAAAGTTTTACCTCTTTTCCGCTCCATACCTCTTTTGGTATTCCGAACTCTAGCGGGACTAATGGTCCACGGTTGATTAGGTAAGCTGCTGTATTGACTGCCTCTACCCAAAACTGCTTGGGCAGTCCTACATGTATACGCATGCTTCTGGCTCTCTCAGTCAATGTTCGGTTCATCCGTTCTGCTACACCATTCTGATGTGGTGTCCCTGACACAGTCCTTGCTAGTCTAATGCCATTCTCATAACAAAACTTCATGAACTCCATGTCATCATACTCGTCACCGTTGCCGGAGCTCAATGTTTTGATCTTTAGACATGTCTCATTTTCTACCATGGCTTTCCACATCTTGAACATTTCAAATACTTCAGATTTATGTCTCAAGAAATAAACCCATACATTTCTGGAATGATCGTCAATGAAAGCAACGAATTATGACTTCCCGCCAATGGATGAGACAGTGGTTGGACCCCAGATATCCGTGTGAACTAGCTCAAGCTTTTATTGCTTTGCTGATCTGCCACTCTTTATGAAGCTACCTTTCTTCTGCTTCCTAAATATGTACCCTTGCCACTCATGTGACCAAGTCTCTGGTGCTATAAATTTGGATCATCTTTGATGTCTACAACTGCATTTGACCTACCAGTGTTCGTCGTCATATAGAGTGTACCACTCTTCGGGCCACGAGCGACTGTCATCGCACATTTAGAAATCTTCCAAGTATCACCATTGAAGGTTATGATATACCCTTACATTGCGAGCTGTCCTACCGAGATCAAATTCTTTCTATAGTCAGGAATGTGTCTCACATCCCTTAACTTCCACACAGGTCCATTTAACTTGATATGTACATCACCCTTGCCAACCACATCGCACGGTTGATCATCACCAAGATATACCTTACCAAGGTTACCTAGCGAATAACTCAATAAGAGTTCTCTGTTGGAGGTCGCATGAAAGGAAGCTCCGGAGTCTAGCACCCATGACTCTGACTTGCTCTTCAAAGATCATATCAAAGCATCGCCTGCCTCTTTTGCAACGATGTTTTCTTCTGTCTTTCCTTCCTTTTTCTTTCTTCGTAGATCTACATTGATATTTGTAGTGCCCGATCTTCCCGCAGTTCCAACATTCGATCACCTTCTAGTTCTGATTGTTGGAATTTTTGGGATTTTGAGATGGTAACCCTCCATTTTTCAATTTGGATTTATTGCGCCCTCAAAATTTTGTTTGAATCTCTGCCTCTGCTCTCCACATTCAAAGCTGACCTTGAATTAGAAGCACCATTCGACCGATTTCAAATTTCTTCACTCATAATGATGCTGACCACATCATCAAACTTCAATTTTCTCTTTACTGCAGATCTGGTGATTGTAGTGACTGTGCCTTTCCAACTATTAGGCAACTGCCCAAGAACTAGACATGCACGTATCTCTTCAGTGAACGACATGTCAACTGCTTCTAGCTGGTCTGTCACTTCTTTGAACTCACTAGGATGCTCTCTAAATCGTGTTCCTTCTGACATCGTCATGTTGAACAACTTATTTATCAGATGAATTTTATTTGCTGCAGAAGGCTGTTCGCACAGACTGTAGAGTACCGCCATCAGAGATGCGGTTGTGTTTTCATTCTTGATGTTGTAGGCCACTGATTTTGACAGTAATAGTTGTATGGTTCCGAGAGCTTTCCGATCCAGCAACAGCACCCACTTTGAATGTTTCATTTCCTCTAGTTTATCACCCAAAGGTAAATAAAGATCCTTCTGGTACAAGCTGTCTTTTATTTGCATCTTCCAGAATCCAAAATTTGCTCCCACCCGAATAGATAGGATGAATACAAAAATTAGTTCGCATAATAATTTAGTAAACGTCTACCGTGCCTTTGATTCGCCAACCGCATGCTCTGATACCAATTGTTGGGATATTATCCGCTGCTAATTTCCGCCTTGTAGGTCCTTGGGATTCAATGGATCAAGAGAAATGCACATGACATAAAAATTTACATGGTTCACCATTTTGGCTACGTCCACGACTCACACCCACACTTTCACTATAGACAAATAGTGTTACAAACTGTGTATCACACAATGTATCACTCTCACTCTAAAAATACTCACTCTGTATTTTTGGCTTACAAAAACAACAATAATTTCTCCCACACTCAACACTCCAACAACCGTTTCTTTTCTTTTCTCATTCTTGTGGTGCTTTCTTCCTTCAGCATTCTTTGCTTCTTATAGAAGTCAAAATGATGACAATCTTCTGTAGCTTAGCCACTTTGCTGAGTGTCTTCCCCACTCTACTTAGTGCCTTGTGCACTCTCATGAGTGGCTTGCCCACTTGTTGAGTGGTGGTGGTGACCTGAAAATCTCCATTGTCTAATAGGTTCTTCGTCTTTCGTCGTTAATACTGGTCCTTGTCCCCTTATTGTTGGTTCATGTTGATCTTCAAAGAGACAAAACAAGTTTGCAGAGGACAAGAGATGAAGGGATAGCATGGGGTAAAATGTTCATTCTCTAATTGATTATTAAAATAATAAGAAATCATGTGCGACCGGCGTGACTTACTGACATAATTTTTGTTTTTGGCCAACATCAAGATTTTATTCCAACGAGTGAAATAAAATTAGTTACATAGAATTGTCTAACATCATGAAACGACAAAGGTCAGGTGGGGGTGGTTCAACCCAATCCAAAGGACACACACTTAATTTTGCTAGATTAACGATACAATTCGCACACTGATTGACCATTCTCAGAATAACCTCCCAAGATACGTTGCCAATAGTCATCACAAACACTCGAACGTTGGATGTTATAACAACAACTCTCCATAAGGAGTCATTTCCATTTAGGTGCTTGATTACTCCCTCCGCATCTGACTCAACCGCGATGTTTTGCCATCCTATCTCGATCGCCAGATTTATTCCCTCTAGAATGGCATTTATCTCCATTTCCTCCACCGAACCGTCCATGATGGAGTTGTGCCTTCCACCACATATGTTCCCCAAGTGGTCTCTCGCGATAACTCCTACTCTCCCAAGCCTGGTGGTCGGGCACCATGTCACATCGCAGCTTACTTTGATGGTTCACTGTCCTCCTTCATTCCACATACCAGACAGTTTCCGGGCACGTTCATCCCTCTTCGTTGTAGGTTTTTCATTACCGACAAGGAGTTTGATTCAAGTATCCACATGAATTTTCTTACCTTCCGTATCATGGTGCATTTCCATATCATGTTCCAGCTGGTGTCTAGCATGTCTTCATGGTGTTCAATGGTTGTTGGGTTCCCTTCGGCTGCATCTCTCAGTAAGTGGTATGCACAACGAACTGACACACTACCATCCGTTGTATATGCTCAGATTAATCAATCGCCTCCTTCATTTGTGGGGACCGGGACCTGCATTAACTATTCGGCTACATTTGGTTTGGTGATAGCCCTTATCAGTACATCATTCCACGATTTGTTCGGGTTCATTACCTCTGATTCTCGAAGCTCGGGGCTCATTTGGCAATCAGATCTTTGGTCTATCCGGAAGCCGGTCACCGTGTGTAACCAGGGGTCCCCAAACATGCAGATGGTTTTCGCATTTCCTACCTTCCATAGCCCTTCGCTCATTAGTCGATCCCACCTACATATCACGCTCGCCCACCCCCATGAGGCTCGGCTTCCCTTCTCTGCTGAATTGAATTCCCTTGCTAGGTACTATAAGACACGCAACACCTTGACCTACAATGCGTTCGGTTCGTCGATTATCCTCTTAGCCATCTTCTCGAGGAGGGCCATGTTGAAGGTATCTAGTTCTCTAAAACCTAGGCCTCTCACGTTTTTGGTTTTTGTAAGGATCTCCCACCTTCGCCAATGTATTTTCCTCCCTTCATTAGTTATTCCCCACCAAAAGTTCGTGGTCATTGTGTTTATCTCCGCACACCATGTTTTGGGCAGTTTCAAAATGCTCATAACGTATGTCGGCATCGCTGTTATCATTTATTTAATGACTATTTCCTTGCCCGCTTGGTTGAGAGTCTTGACCCTCCACCCACTTATCTTATCACTAATCCGTGCTTTCAAGTACCCAAGTGAATCCTTCTTTGATCTCCCCCACTCCGCCGGGATGCCTAAGTATTTCCCCGGTTTGGTTGTGCTTGATATATGTATGGTTTCTTCTAAGTAAAGGTAGATTTTGATTCATTTATTCGTTGTCCCAACCCCCTACAATACATCAATATGAGCTCTTTTAGGCATCTTGCATTCTGCACAGTTCCTTGTAGAAAAAATAGGGAGTCATCTGCAAACAATAAGTGGTGCAACACTTGACATCTCCTTCTTAAGCTGATTCCCTTGAGGGTTTGCTTAAGGATGTCTATCTGAACTATTCGTGATAGAACGGCTGCAGTAGTGTAAACACCTGATTTTGGCTCGGGGTAAAAATACTGTCCGCGAGGAATCGAGCCAAGAGAAATCGATATAAAAATAAATTAAAAAAATATCTAAAAAAATATCTTTAAAAAAATATCAAAAACATATCTACTTATTTTGTGTATAAATAAAGGAGAGAAGGAAAGGAATTGGAGAGGAAGTTGTCGTGGGAAATGAGAAGAAAGATTGGTAAGTGAAAATAAAAATAGAAAAAGAGTGGAATAAATAGAAAAGGAGTGAAAAAAAATATCTATAATTATCGGTCTCGGTTCGTCGTACGGTATTAAACCTCCATTGAGTTAGGTATATTTCTCTCATATTCATATTCATATTCAATATCATATTTGTATTTTATGAATGTGAAATAAAATTGAGAGTTTATATACATATATTATATATTTATGTATATTATACTTGTTAATATATATATATATGTATGATATATATTTATATTATGTTTATGTATTACTATATATATATCTATATGTATAATATATATGTATATATATATTATGTATATGTATAATATATGTATATTATGTATATGAAAAAAAAAATCAAAAATGACTTAGGTCATTCCCAAACTTTGATGAAGGTTACAACTCGTTCCTCGGACTCTCGGGTCATTTCTGGGACGTTATCAAGTGTTATAAACCAAACCGGAAAGGTTTTGCGCCATTTGTGCAGTTCTTTTGAAATATTTTTTTTTATTCAGCTCAAATTTTCATTTTGATTTCTAAACTTTTCTAGACATTCCATGATTTCTCAAAATGTTACAAATAAGTCTAGAATAATTTTCGGGTTATTTTTGGAATTTTATCAAGTGTTACAAATAAATCTAGAATAGTTTAGGGTCAATTCTGTAATTTAAAAAAAAAATCAGTTTAGTTATAATATTTTCAAAAATTAAAATTTTGATTCCTAAATTTTTCTGGACATTCCATGACTTTTAAAAATGTTACAAATAAGTCTAGAATAATTTTTGGGTTATTTTAGAACTTTACCAAGTGTTACAAATAAGTCCAGAATAGTTTAGGGTCTTTTCTGCAATTTTCGAAATATTTGTCCAATTCAGCTCAAATTTTAATAAATTGCATTTTGGTCCCTATATTTTTTTGGACATCCTATAACTTCTCAAAATGGGACGAATTAGTCCAACGAGCTTAATATCTTCAAAAAATCATTCGTGCATATTTTGACACGTTTAAAATGGCTCGAGAGTTAAACCATTTTTTTCGAGCACAATTAACTTTAGTTCATTTGTTTATTTAAAATTAACTCATAATAAAAAATGTTTATACATGATTTAAAGAAAATGCATATAGTCTTTTGGGTCAAGCATGATCAAAACGGGCAATTCGGGTATATTGAAAAACATTTCAAAAGCAAATTAAAGTACCGAAAGGGCGAATTATGAGCTTGTGAGCTTTTAAGACGTAATCAAAACCCCGAACTCGATTCTCTGGACGTAGACCTTTCTAAGCCCTAGGATTATAACTCCATATACCCTAGGCAATTTTATGATTCCGATTAGACTTTTTAATTAATCGGTGGCGACTCTTTCAATTTTTTCGGTCCGGTTGATGACCCCGATCGACCGGACCCGTCGCTCACCAAGACCCGACATTTAAAAAAGAAATTTAAAAATATTTTCTAAAACGGGTCGGGAAAGTCAGATTCGACGTTCGACAATTTGGCGAGTCTGCTAGGGACGTCTTTTAGAGGGTTTAGGCTTTGTCATGTTTGCTTTGCCATATTATATTTTTGCCTTATTCGTTTTGACCGTTTGCTCATGCTTGCAGTTTCAACTTTTGTCCAAAAGGCGATGTAATTGTAATAATTGAAATTTAAATTCTTGTTTTGCACACACCACGCTGGTTACCATTACCCGCTCGGACCTGGAGCACATTAAGAGCTTAGGGAGTTTAGTAGGGGAATGCGCCCGGAGCGGTTTGGACCGCTGGCACGCACCTAAAAACCTCAACTCGATGATCGGAATGGGCCTATGATCCTCTACAGGGGGTGAGGTTCCGCCGGTTCAGAGGACCTAGAAATTCCATCCCGTTAGAACAAAAGCTCCACACCACGCTTAACCTTCTACCAGTTTCGTGTTTGTTCCTTTTCTCGTGTTTTGTTTTGGCCATAGATTATGACATGTATAGGATTGGGCCTTTTGTATTCCATAAACCTCTGTAAATGTAATAACTTAGTAGTGACATTTACTTTCTCGCGCTTGCATTGCATTTTTTAAAAAAACAAAAAAATGTAAGTTTCGTTCATTTTGTCTTGTATCCTTAGTACGTTTCACATATCATCTTTGGTAAGGATGAAGCAAACAAACCACTGTCCTCGCACCAAGGCCATTCAGCCCCCCACGGTCGAAATTGTCTGCATATGGAAAGCCATGAAAAAAGAGGATCAGAAGTACGCGAATGATAACATTGGCGAGGTTCATGAACTCGCAAACTACAAAGTCAACTGGGCTCTCCTCGATGCTTTTTTTTATTTTTGGGATGTAAAAAACGTCGTCTTCATGATAAACAACAATGAACTCACACCTACGCTCAAAGAATACCATCAACTCGTTCAAGGGGTACATTGGGATCGTGGAATTGTTCAACCCGACCTCCAACAAAGAGGTGAAGATAGTACATTGGCCAAACTGCTCAAAGTCACAACAAACAAAATGTCTACCGAACTCAGGTTGAATGGGGGTCATGGCTTATCTATTGAACTTTTGGTATACTGGATAGAGCACCGAATTGACGATAAAACAAATGCCCCGGGGAGATGCCATGCTTTTATTTTACTTGTTTTGGGAACGGTCGTATTCCCCTTTTCTAATGGTCTCATCGACTCAGCTATGGCTAAGGTCATTACCCAAGTAATAGAAAGCAAGGGTTTCGTGACGGCATTGCTCACCGAAACCATTGCATCTCTAAACATTTTAAAAACAAAAGGGAAAGGAGAACTAAAAGCAAGTCCGGCCTTACTTCAGATTTGGTTCTTAACCCATATAAAAGAATTTGGCATGAATTTTCCCCGGGCAAACGTTTTAGGTGACAAAAGGGTTAGGGTTATCTCAAGAATATTAGATCGATCATTGTTCGAAGCTGAGAAATGGAAAGCCCTCGATTGGAAAATTTATATTTCAAAATTAACGCATAAAGAAATTTTATGGACGGCTAGATGGTTACCCAACCACCGTTCTACGATCCTTAGATGCAAAACTTTCGAGGGAGTTCCGCTTCTCAGTCATCGAGGATCCATGACCACCTACCCTTCCCGAGTTATTCGACAATTCGGTGGTTTCCAAGATATTCTGGTGCACATTCATGGACCCCCAAGAGCATACAAGTGGCACAGCCGAGCAGATATTGTTAACTCACTACGATACTAAGTTCGACAAGTGAATGATGATTGGGGAAACCGAGTCCCACTATTCATAAATCTGATGGAAGGCTCCACGACAAAGGAAAACGATACCATGCGACAACGGAGTACATTTATAAGTTCTACTCGGCACCCGCAAGTCCGCCTTTTGACCTGAAGGAGGTAATCGGCGATAGGCCTAAGCAATCACCGTCATATCACGAGGACATCTACGCGATCATGAAATCTAGGGTGGAAATTCAAAGTATTGCTTGGGCTGATGAACACTCTAGATCCAAGAAAGAGATCTAACACCTCCGCAATGAGTTACGGTGTGTGCGAAATGAAGTGACGAGTCGGGATCGCACCGTGGAGAAATGTGAGGGCAAAATAGCTGAGTTGAATGGCACCCTTGAACAATCCAGACGAAGGGCGAGACAACTAAAACGATTTTAGAAATGCATGTCCCCGACCTTCCTTCGAACCAAGGAGCAAGCGACAAATGCACTCAACGAGTTGCGTCGTCGTGTGAAACGTCTTAAGAATTAGACTTTGATTGACCAACTCCTTTTAGAGTATTGTTTGAAAAAAACGTTTGTCGTATATGTCATCAAGGCCTACGAATGGAATGAACAGAACATGCATATATCAAAAAAAAAACATGCATGATCAATTGTGTATTTATCATTCTTAATATGATATTTGAATGATTTAGGCACATCTGGCAAGAACAAGCCCAATATGCACTCGCGGTTTCGTTCAACGGGAACGAATGGAGCAACAAAATCAAAGCCCTCCACCAGGTTTTCCGGAACCCATGCGACAATTGACAACTCCGGCACCTCAAGAATACGAAGAGAGGATCATCCAGCTAGAACAAACTATACACACCATGAATGCTGGCATGGCTGGCATAACATCCCGGTTCGAGCAACTGTTGGGTTTTCTAAACTCCCATGCAGCCACCTCGTCTTCTCAAGCAACACCTCCTCCCGTAGTACCTCATCAATCCATGCCAAGTACTGTGGTCTTAATTACCCGACCAAGCTCCACCTACTACATATGGTCACCCCGAGCAAGCTCCACATCCCACATATGGTCATCCTAACCAAGCTCCACCTCCCACTTATCCTGTCCAAGCTCCACCTCCCACATATGGCCATCCCAACCAAGCTCCACCTCCTACATACGAATGTCCTAATCAAGTTCCACTACACGTACATGACCCTCATGATCAAGCGTTTCCTCTTCAACATGATTGGGTTGCACCTCCTGTACCTGTTTACCCCAACCAGGTCACACGACCCGCGTTTGGCCTCCCCAATTACTCGGTCACAGTCGTCCCGGTCGAGACTGAACAAGACAAGCGGTTGAAGCATATTGAAGAAAAGATGAGGTCTATTCAAGGAGTAGATCGACTGGGAGATTTGAATTTCTCTGATCTTGCTCTATTTCATGAAATCCTAATGCCCGATAAATTTAAGGTGCCAGACTTTGAAAGGTTCGATGGAACAGGACATCCGATTGTTCACCTCAAGATATACATGGCAAAAATGACTCCATGTCAGCAGTATACCAAGTTGATGGTCCAGACTTTCCAGGAAAGTTTGAAAGGGGAGGCGCTGGTCTGGTTCGCAGGATTAAGAACGGAGCAAGTGTCAAATATGGAAGAGTTGGCCAAGCTTTTCCACCGCCGATATAAGCACAATCTGGATAACGCTCCTACTCACTTTGATCTTCAGGCTATGGAGATGAAAAAGGGACAATCTTTAAAAGATTATGTGTCTGAGTGGACGGGAAAGGCCAACTGCATGAACCCGCCTCTCGGACAGAACGAGGCGGTTTCGATTTTTATCATCACTCTTAAGGGGATATATTATACCCAAATGATGAGTCAATCCACAACGGAATTTTCAAATCTCATCATGACGGGCGAATGGATTAAGCGAGGGCTTCTGTCCGGAAAAATTGAAGGCCCTTACAAAAGTGCAGCGGATCCTAAGAAAACTGGAACAAAGAAGCCTACTCTGACCATAGGCGCGGTCTATCCAAACCCTTACCAGGCTCCAAACTCGGCTCCGTATCAACAATACCAACCATCACCGATAGTCACGATGCCTCAGGCTCCTCGAGCCCACAAGGATCAACCTCTCTGCCTAACCCACAAGATTTTGTTAACCGAGGTGGGAACCAAAGGAGATTCTGAGAGCCCCGACAATTTACCCCGCTTCCAATACCGTTGGTTTAATTGTACAAGAAGGTTTTGGCTCAAGGGCTTATAGGTCCTGAGGTTCTGAGTCCCAAAACGAGAATTCTAGCTAATGAACCAAATTCAAAATGCGAGTTCCACATGGGAGCACCTGGGCACAGCACTAACAATTGACCTCGCCTGGAGTACTGAATACAAGACCTTATCGATCATAAGTATCTGGTCATAAATCCAATTTCGCCACCGAATGTCAATACCAATCCGCTACCCAACCACGCTTCAGGCTCAGTCAACATGATCTTATTAGAAGAAGGACCAACCCCTTTGGTCAGCCCCATGGGTCGGGAAATGATAAAAAATTATGTTTCGATGATTACCCCCACTAATCATTGACTACATACCGCAAGGACCAGCACCATTTAAGTACGAGAGCAACAAAAGGGTACCGTGGAACTATTGGGGGCATGTGGAAGGATCGGCGAAAAATGAAAACATTTTCAGTATGACTCGATCTGGACGTTGCTATATCCATCCAGAAAACCGCCCAAGGAGAAGGAGGTAGAAGGAGCCCAAAAGAAGAAGGTAACTGAAGAAGAAGCAAGCAATTTCATGAAGATTGTAAAGGATGCTGAGTACAAGGTCGTGGACTAGTTGCGTAGAACCCCAGCGCAGATATCTTTGTTGGCTCTGTTGTTGAGTTCTGAACCACACCGAGAGACATTAATGAATGTTTTGAAGGAAGCCATAGTACCAAAGGAAATTTCAAACTGCCAAGTGGAGAATCTCATCAGTTCGGTTTTAGCTAGCCAAATCGCCTTCGGGGATGAAGAGTTGGGTTCTGAGGGACAACAACATGTCAAGGCCCTCCACATCGTGTGCAAGAACAAGGGATACATGCTCTCAAGAGTAATGATTGACAACATCTCAGCTTTGAATGTATGTCCGATGTCCACCCTCCAACATATGAAGATAGATTCATCACTCATCCGTCCAACCAAGAGTGTTGTTCGAGCTTTTGATGGCAATATAAGGGAGGTAGAAGGAGAAATTGAATTACCATTGGAGTTTGGTCCATGCGTGTTTAGCGTAACTTTCAAATTTTTGGACATTCCAGGGGTCTACAGTCTACTTTTGGGAAGACCTTGGATACATGTCGCTGGTGCAGTGCCTTCTACTCTGCATCAGAAAGTAAAATTTATATCTGAGGACTGCATGGTTGTGATCGATGGGGAGGAAGATTATAAAATCTATAAGGAGACTTCTGTACCTTTCATCGGAATCGAAACCAAAGATGCATTGTCTTTCCATGCCTTCGATCTCATTTCTGTGATTAGGGATTGGGGAGAGCCAGCACCAGACAGAGCCGAGCTAATGGTGGGGAAGATCATGTTGGGAAACAACTTCATCTAAGGACGCGGTCTGGGAATCCACGGTCAGGGCATCATACACCCAATAGCTCCAAGGAATAACAAAGGCACTTTCGGACTGGGTTTCCTTCCTAATTTCAAAGATTACGAAGTCGCTCGAAGGAAACGTTTTACCGGAAATTCACGGGCATTGTTGTTTCCTCCCCTCGCTGTTTCATTTCCTGGCCCACCACAAATTATTCAACCCGACATCATTGCTTCTCACGAAGGCTTATCAGACTTGTTTTCGATCGGTGTTACCATTGGAGCCTTGCTTGATGAAGCTCCCTCAGGCCTTTTTGTCCGTCCACTTGCTAGTGGGGAGAATACCACAAACTGGATGACATTACCTGCTTATGCGTATTCTCGTAGTAATAATGTGTAAGACCTTTTGAAAATGGATGTATTCCGCGTAGGGCATATGTTATGAGCCTCACGGTTTTGGAATAAGGGAAATTTGTCATGACCACATCAAATGAATCCCTTCTTGTGTTAATCATGTTATTAATATTATATCTACTTCTACCTACTTCTAATATTAATTTCCCTCTCTTCTGCTTCATTCTTTAGGAACAATACCTCTAGAGAACACAAGGGGAAACATGATATAATCTCGTACAAAGACAACTTTGCTGAATTTGACTCTGTACATTACGGAGAAGGATCTGGTGAGGAGGATGTAACGAAAGAAATTGAAGAAAGTTGGGACAGGTATGAGAAAGACAAACTCCTAACAACAGAAGTCACTGAGGTCATAAACATCGGCACTCCCGAGGAACCACGTGAATTGAAGATTGGGACAAGTCTGAGTCCTAACCAAAAAACTTGGATGATGGATTTGCTAAAAGAAAACCAGGAGATTTTCGCCTGGTCATATGCTGACATGCCAGGCCTTGATTCGTCAATCGTGGAGCACGTTCTGCCATTAGACACTAAGAACTTTCGACCCAAGAGACAACACCTGAGGAGACAAAGTCCTGACCTAATCCTTAAAATTAAGTAAGAGATCATCAAGCAAATTGACGATGGATTCTTAGAAGTTTGCAACTATTCTGAATGGGTAGCAAATATTGTTCCAGTACCCAAGAAGGATGGTCGTGACCGCATCTGTGTCGACTATCGAGATCTTAACAAAGCCAGTCCGAAGGATAATTTCCCTCTGCCTCATATCGATGTGTTGGTCGACAACACGGCACGTCATACGATGTTCTCGTTCATGGACAGATTCTCAGGATACAACCAGATCAAGATGTCTGAGGCAGATAAGTCAAAAAATGCATTTGTCACAATGTGGGGAACATTTTGTTATAGAGTTATGCCTTTTGGTTTAAAGAATGCAGGGGCAACCTACCAAAGGGCAATGGTGACATTGTTCCACGACATGATGCACAAACAGATCGAGGTGTACGTAGATGATATGATTGCAAAGTCTCAAGAAGGTGAAGATCACTTGATCAATTTACGCATGCTATTTGAAAGGCTCAAGAAGTACAAGTTGCGTTTAAACCCGACTAAATGCACTTTTGGAGCCACATCAGGCAAGTTATTGGGTTTCATAGTCAGTGAGAATGGAATTGAAGTAGACCCTGACAAAGTCAAGGCGATACAAGAGTTACCCCCACCATCGACCGTCAAGCAGGTCTGAAGCCTTTTAGGACGTTTGAATTACATTGCGTGTTTCATCGCAAATATGACAACCAAGTGTCAACCTTTATTTCGTCTTTTACGTAAGAACGCTCGTATAATCTAGGATGAAGAATGCCAGAACGCCTTAGAGTCCATAAAAAAATACATGATGAGCCCACCAGTCCTGGTGCCGCCAACTCCAGGACGACCGCTCATTATGTATTTAACAGTACGCCAAGACTCGTTGGGGTGCATGTTGGGACAACTCGATGTGACTGGAAAGAATGAGCATGTCATATACTACGTGAGTAAGAAGTTCACGGAGGGTGAAACAAAATATCAATAGGTGGAAAGGATATGTTGCGCACTCGTGTGGGTAATGCAGCGACTTCGCCAGTATACGTTATACTACACCATACGTCTGTATTCAAAGATGGATCCCATGAGATACCTTTTAAATAAACCAGCATGGACAAAAAATATCGCCAAGTGGAAGGTTCAATTATCTGAGTATGACATAGAATTTGTGCCTCGAATTTCTGTGAAGGGGCAAGCAATCGCCGATCATTTAGCGGAGTTTCCCATAGACGATGATCACTTGATCAACTCTGAATTCCCAGATGGGAAGATTATGCAAGAAGAGGAAGAAGGGATGTCGAAGGCAAATTGGAGAATGTACATCGACGGTGCTGTGAATTCAGTCAGAGGGGGTATCGGGGCAGTGCTCAACTCACCAAAGGGGCAACACTTTCTAGTGGTAGACAAGGTCATCTTCCACTTTACCAACAACATCGCAGAATACGAGGCATGTGTTCTCGGCATGCGAGCTGCACTAGACCTCGAAATGAAGAAACTAGAAGTGTTTGGAGATTCAATGTTAATCATCATCCAAACGACAGGGGAATGGAAGACGAGGGATGCCAAACTCCAGCCATACCACGAGAACCTTGAGGATTTAGCTGCAGAATTTGAAGACATCACTTTCACTCATATGCCGAAAAATAATAACCAATTTGCAGACGCATTGGCAACGCTCGCATCAATGAGTAAAATTTCACCGGGAAATCAGGTACTACCAGTGGAGATCAAGATAAAAGAGGTTCCAGCATATTGTTATGCAGTTGAAGAGTTAGACGGTTAGTCGTGGTTCACTGACATAAAAAAATACTTCGAGTCCGGAGAGTTCGCAGAAGGTGCCACAAGAAATGACCGGAAGGTCGTACAAAGGATGGCTTGCAATTATTTTCTCAGTGGCCCGACCTTATACAAAAGATCATTTGATGATACCCTTTTGAGATGCGTGAATGCCAAAGAAGTTGAGCGCTTAATGGAAGAAATTCACGAAGGTTGTTGTGGCCACACATGGGCGGATGAATGCTATCAAAAAAGATAATGAGACTTGGATACTTTTGGTCCACCATGACGTCTGATTGTATGAGACACGTACAACATTGTCACCTCTGTCAAGTATACGCAGATCAAATCCACGCGCCACCACACGAACTCTATCCCATGACTTCCCCGTGGCCTTTCTCAATGTGGGGTATTGATGTAATCGGTATGATCTCCCCAAAGGCGTCTAATGGTCATCAATTCATATTGGTGGCGATCGATTATTTCACCAAGTGGATAGAGGCTATCAGCCTAGCGTCAGTAACAGCAAAAGCGGTCGAGTGTTTTATTAGGCAGGATATCATCGCGCGTTATGGGGTTCCAGAGTCAATCATCACAGATAATGTCAAAAATCTGAATAATAAATTGGTTGATGGGTTGTGTGACCAATTTAAGATCAAGCATAGAAATTCGTCTCCATATCGCCCACAAATGAATGGCGTAGTGGAAGCAGCAATTAAGAATATCAAGAAGATCATAGAGAAAATGACTGTCAATTATAAGGACTGGCACGACAAACTGCCTTGGGCACTCGTGGCATACAGGACCTCAATACGGACATCAACAGGGGCAACACCATTACGGGACTGAAGTCGTGCTGCCAATTGAAGTAGAAATCCCGTCAATAAGGATCCTCGCTGAAGCAGAGATGGACGAATCAGAATGGGCGAGATGTAGATACGAGCAATTAAATCTCATAGATGAAAGAAGGCTCATCGCGCTGTGTCATGGGCAATTGTACCAGCAACGCATGGCTCGTGCATTTAACAGGAAGGTACGTCCAAGAGAATTACAAGCAGGCGATCTAGTTCTCAGAAAAATTCTACGAGTCAATCCAGACTCTCGGGGCAAGTTCGTGCCTAAATATGAAGGGCATTATGTCGTCAAAGAGGTTTTCAGTGGAGAAGCCCTAATCATCACCGATATGGACGGCCAAGAACTCCCTAGTCCAATCAATATGGACGCAGTCAGAAAATACTATCCTTAAGGACTTCGTAACCAGAATATGAACCTCCAAAAGTGAGAAAATTCCCGCTAAATCGAGCAAATACTCCAACAAACACTACTTGAACACCAAAAACAAGGACGAATTATGTACATCCTCCATCAAGAAGTTACACGGACTTAAGGTGTTAATACACTCGTCCCATTTTCCATTTAGTATCTGCAATTCCAACAGTTCGAGCTCTGCAGATTTACCAGCAGTCCCTACCCTAAACAAGGTAACTGGAATCCCTAAATTTTCAATTTTTCATCAACACCTAGCAAATTGGCGCCAAAGAGAACAAGGATGACCTGAGGATCGCGGGTTCGAATTATTTCAGCATCGGAAAACTTCGAAGTAAGGCGAATCATGAAGCATCTGAGGGCCTCGTCACAGTGGAAGATCCCGTTGTGTGTGCGAAATATCTCTTCCCTAACCTGCAATTGAATCGGAATTGAATTGGATCGAAAGACGAACTCTGGATTTGAAGGACGAATCCTGGATTTGAAGGACGAATTGAATCAGATCGAAGGGGGAACCCTAACCTACAATTTCATCCAGGAGAAGAAATCCCTAACTTTCTCAAGAAGGAGATTGGTATATTAGGAAGTTTAAGTTTGAAGAAGGTCACGTGCACAATACATGCGCAAGTTTAACGGAAATAATTAATGGAGATAACCATTCAGTTACATCTGCCAACATAACTAACGGTTCAGGTAATTAACCCTAGTATAAATAAGTATGGTGACAGAGGATCACCCTGTCTAATTCTCCTTGTTGGTTGGATTGTGGAGGCTCGACTTCCGTTCACTAACACCATGTAGGTCGATGTAGTTATACATGCTTTCATCCAACTTATCCACTTAGGGCCAAAACCTCACTTCTCAAAGCTTTTAATCAGGAACTCTCACTCGACTCTGTCTTAGGCTTTCTACATGTCAAGTTTTAGTGTGCCATTCACCTTGTTTGATTTGCATATGCTCTTCAGGTGATAAAACACTTCATGTGCCATAATGATGTTGTCCTGTATAAGTCGGCCTGCTACAAAAGCACTATGGAAAGGGGTGATGAGATTTGATAGATAAACGTTCAGTCTGTTTACCAGTACCTTAGATATCACCTTCTGCAGAAAAATGCACAAACTAATTGGCCTAAAATCGGATGCATGGATCAGATTAGGCAATTTTGGGATCAACGTTATATCTGTTTGGTTTAGGGTTTGAGGGAAATTACCGGTTTCGAGGAAGGCTCTTACCGTGGTGATGACATCTTGACCCACAATGTTCTAGTTCCTTTGATAAAACATTCTCGGAAAAATGTCTAGCCCCGACGCCTTTGAAACCCCAACTGAAATACTGCTTCCCTTACTTCTTCGCTCGTGACTTCTCTCATCAAATCAGCATTTATATCTTCGGTTACCTGGTGTGGTACACATTTTAGTACTTCGGAATCGAATTCAGGGTTTTCTGTGGTAAAGGCCCTCTCATAGTGCCCTCTTACTTCTTCCAGTATATCTCCACCCTTTATTATCCACATATCATCCTCCCCCTTAAGCCTAGTTAGCCTGTTTCTTCGTCTTCGTGAGTTTGTTGTCAAATGGAAAAAAAAGTCGTGTTTTGATCCCCCATGGTGAGCCACTTGACCCTCGACCTTTGTTTCCAGTACAATTCCTCACGATTCCATAGCTCTCGAATGTGCTTGTTGAGGTCCTCCCAAGCTCCTGCAACCTATTTTTTGCCTTTCCCATCATGATCATGTTGTTCCCAAACCTGTCCTTGCTCCAAATGATGAGGTTTCTCCTACAGTTTCCCAACTTCAACCATAGTGGTGGTTGAGCTGATCTGTACGTGTTCCTCTCCTTACATTCAGGGTTTTCGAGCCACATTTCCTCAAATCTGAATCCCATCCTATTTCTCTGCGGTTCCAACCATTTAGTGAGTATGATGGGTGAGTGATCCGAGCCATGAGCCCGTTTCAGCACTAGTAGGTTTGAGGTCACATGGGGTTAATTGGTTTGGTTGTTCCCCATCTCTTCGTCACTGCTCGATATTCTTTCTGTCTTTCGCAAACCTAGCCTTAGTCTTCGTCCTTCCCTCATTTGTTTCCCCTCCCCACTTCACTCCCCTGTCCTGCTCGATCACTTTCATTCTCTTGTTTACGGTATCTTCCTCCTGACCTTCCCAACTCCTTTTTAGTCTCATCTTGTTCATATATGGACTTAGACCTGTTGTCTTCTCCTGCTGTTTTATGGTTAATGTTGGCTTGGGGCGACTCTAGAGGTGTTTCTACTAGGTAATGTGGTGTTGTCTCTGCGTCTTCCAGCTCCATCGTGTGGGGGGTCCGGCATTTGGTAATGACTAGTTGTGTAAAGGGCGAGATTGTCTTGGTATAATTTGTCGCCCATGCCATGGTGTCGTCTTCAACGTCTCCAGTTATGTGTATCGACATGTTGTATGTCATGTCCATGCATATCGGTTTCGTGCTGAGCTTGTATGGTAGGGGTGTTGGCTCGACATTCAGCTTTGGTTGGAGTGGGTGAGGTATTATGGATGTTTATTCGGGTGGGGAATTCAGGTCTAGAGTACTTGTGGTTTCATTGTAGCGAGGCTGGAGGTGTTTGGTAGGTTGTGGCTCATGCTCGGTTGCTTCGTTCATGCCAGTTTCTTGGTTTATGTTTTGGTGGGGGGTGATATGGTATTCTGTTGGTGATATCGGTGGAGGGTTGTACCTCCTCATTAGGGTTATGCCTCTCCTCCCCTAGCCCTTCTTGATCCATCGGTTCGTCCTCTTGGTTCTTTTCCCCTTAGTTCGGAATCTCTCTTTCTTTGGCCCAATTCATTATATCGAACCACGATGGTCGGTTTGCACCCTGTCCATTATACCCGTTGCCCCTCATTCCGCCTCCAAGTCAACTTACTCTTCTTAATTTCGGTCTCGTGCCTGTCATCCACGGTCCATACATGGGGGGACTGACTAGGCTTCTGACATGACAACTTCTTCACGACAAATCTGAGTAGTGTGTCCCAGTCGTCCACACCAATAGAAGAAGATTGAGAATCTCTCGTACTTGACTGATGCCCACTATTCCTCCCCCATTGAGTTCGTCCACCAGAACTCGACCATTAATGGTTCTTCAATGTTCAGTTCTACTTTTGTGCGTGCATATGATTTTTGGGCACTTTCACATCCTTATCCGCTTCTATGAAATTTCCGTATTTTCCTCCTATCAGCTCGACATTATCTATACTGAATTGCTCTAGCCCAAGATCATGCACTTGAACCCAAAACTGCACATTTTTTTAAATCTACCAGCGCAAGGCAAGCACTAGGGATCCAGTTTTTCATACTCATAAGTGTCCCTGGAAAAACTGGGATTTTAGGGTTTGGATAAACTCTGGTATTTTCCACCCTTGCATGGAATTTGATGCAAGCCGAGCCTGGAGGATCGCAGCTCATTGAACCGGAGTCACCTTATTCCGACCGTGGTTAAATAAATTCGGGTCGATGATTGCTTTGGTTTATTGGTTAGCTGCTGAGTTAGTTGGTTAGCTGATATATATACGTTTGTCTGCATTTCTACTGGTTTATGAAGGAATAAGATAACAAATTCTGTCCTCTCTCTCTCGTTTTCTCTCTTCTCTCTCTCTTTCAATTCCCAAATCCTTGCAGGTGCCAAGATACGATCTGCAGATTGTATCAAGTGGTATCAGAGCCAGACTACCCACCTTGCTGCCGCCGCCTGTCCTAGACTACCCATGGCCAACGAAACAAGAGCTCAACGGGATCTTCGTGTGGCTGCAACGATGGAAGAACACGGGAGGACTCTGTCCGAACAGGGGAAGGCGCTTTCTGCGTTGCTCTTGTCAAATGAGAAGTTGTCGGCCCTTACAGAGAAACACTCGGGCTACCTGGATGAGATACGCTCTCTTCTCAAGCTGGTTTCTGCTAGGCAAACGGGACAAGGAGCTGAGGAAGGAATTCTAGGACCCGGATCAGACTCTGTCATATCTACTGCAGGGGAACAGGGGACTCACGAGCAAACTGGGACCAGACCTATGGCCCCGATGGAGATGAAGCACCAGCACTCGGAATCCTCTCGTGACAGACGCCCTTATCACATCGGTAAGGTGGATTTTCCTCGTTTTGATGGTTCGGATTTAGCTGGTTGGTTATTTCGCTGTGGGCATTATTTTGAGGTAGATGACACTCCTGAGGATGCTAAATTGAAAATAGCTGTGATTCACTTAGAAGGTGATGCCTTACAATGGCACCAAGGTATTACAAGGGTGTGGACTAGACAGGATAGGAAACTTACCTGGAATGAGTATGTGAATGCGCTGCAGGCCCGATTTGGAGAGGAGATGTATGGTGATCCGGTATTGGAGATGAAGAATTTGAAGCAGGATGGATCATTAGGGGATTACTTTCGAAAGTTTGATTATCTCCTCAACAAGGTACAAGTGATGGAAAATTTGTCAGAGGGAGCTGTTCTCAGTTTTTTTATAGGAGGACTCAAACCGTCTCTACAAGGTCCCGTGAGGTTGCTAAGGCCGAGTAATCTTCATGAGGCTTATGCCTTGGCCAAACTGCATAATGATGTCTCTGAAATGCAGCCTAAACCGAGGTTCAGTGGGAACAATCAGATAAGGTATGATGGGGGAAGCAAAGCTGCAGTGAACAGCCCATATCAAAATCGGCCACAGAACAGAGGGCCAGCCGCTAAGACTATGTCCAGCAAAGAGTTGGAGAATCGAAGAGCTAGGGGCCTATGTTATTGGTGCCCGGAAAAATACGTGATCGGACACAAGTGTAGCCAAGGGAAACAAGTTTTTCTGATTAAGGTCGGGGAAGAGGAACCAGAGGAGCATACAACTGATCCGATAGAAGGTTTAATTGATGAAGAAACCGTGGAGGAAGAGGCACCACAGATTTCTATTCACGCACTGAGAGGGACACTGCATTGTTCAACCATGAAGATGGAAGGTATGGTGAGAAACAGGAGGCTGCAGATACTAATTGACTCAGGTAGCACACATAATTTCCTGGATGTGGACATGGCCGAGAGACTGGGCTGCATTACGGAGGATATCCACACTATGAAGGTTGTGGTGGCAAATGGAAATGCCATGACCTGCAGCAAGATATGTCGAGGTTTTAAGTGGGCAATGCAAGGAGAGTCATTCTCAGCGGATGTGTTCTTAATCCCGTTGGAGAATTACCATATGGTACTCGGGGTTCAATGGCTAGTTACCTTGGGAGACATCGTCTGGAATTTTAAAGAACTCACAATGAGCTTCAGACTTGGAGGACAAGATTGCCAGTTGAAAGGACGGGGAGGTAACTCGATCAGAACAGCCTCGGTCGAACAGATGACAGCTTTGCTATCGAAGAAGGGAGAGTTGGCCTCGGTCCAGCTCTGCAGTCTGTCAATCCAGCTAGAACCGAGACAGCATGTAGAGGTATTTTCAACAGAAGTGAGAAACGAAAGCAAGGAAAGGGATGGGCTGAATGAACTGATTAAGAGATATGATGTTGTGTTTCAAGAACCGAAAGGTTTACCACCGCAAAGGGGAGTGGATCACCGAATACCATTGAAGCAAGAAGGGGTGACAGTCAATCAAAGACCGTATCGCTATCCCGCACCACAAAAAGACATTATTGAAAGGATGGTAAAAGAGATGTTAGACTCAGGAGTGATACAGTCGAGCTCGAGTCCATTTTCATCACCGGTGGTACTAGTGAAAAACAAGGATCAGTCATGGAGAATGTGTGTGGATTACCGTAGGTTGAATGACTTAACCATCAAAGATAAGTTCCCAATTCCGTTAATAGATGAATTGCTTGATGAGTTGCACGGAGCGGCCATTTTCTCGAAGATAGATTTACGAGCGGGTTACCACCAAGTAAGGATGTTTGAGGGGGACATTTACAAAACGGCTTTTCGTACGCATGAGGGCCACTACGAGTTTAGAGTCATGTCGTTTGGATTGACTAATGCACCGGCCACGTTTCAAGGATTGATGAACAACCTATTTAAACCATACCTGAGGAAATTCGTGTTAGTATTCTTCGATGATATCCTAATTTACAGCCCGAGCATGGAAGAACACATAGGTCATCTGAGGGTGGTATTCGATATAATGGAGCTGAATTCCTTGTTTGCAAAAAGATCGAAGTGCTCATTTGGAGGGTCTCAGATAGAATACCTCGGGCATATCATATCGGGCCAAGGGGTGTCAACCGAACCCACGAAGATAGAGACGGTCAGGAATTGGCCCATACCGACTTCAGTCAAGCAACTCAGAGGGTTTTTGGGCCTCACGGGGTACTATAGGAAATTCGTGAAGAACTATGGAGCTATTAGCAAACCGTTGACAGAACTACTAAAGAAAGATTCGTTCAAATGGTCTAAGGAAGCTGAACATGCATTCGAGGCTCTCAAGGTAGCAATGACGTCCACACCGGTGTTGGCCCTCCCGAACATGAGTGACACTTTTATAGTAGAAACGGATGCATCTGGCGTGGGTATAGGAGCAGTATTGATGCAAAGAGGCCATCCGATAGCCTTTATTAGCAAGGCGTTAGCTCCGAAACAACAAGTCTTGTCCGTCTACGAGAAGGAACTACTTGCGGTGCTGATGGCAATCAAAAAGTAGCACTTCTACCTTATAGATCGGCATTTTGTTATCAAAACAGACCACAGAAGCCTAAAGTACCTACTCGAACAAAGGGTCTCGACGCCATTACAACATACATGGCTAGCGAAGTTATTGGGGTATGACTACGAGATACAATACAAAAAAGGTGTAGAGAACAAGGTTGCAGATGCTCTTTCGAGGTTGCCAGGGCCAGAATTACTCACCTTAGCCGTGACATCAGTTTTGTCAGACATGATGGAACGTATCAAGGGTAGCTATGAGAAGGATATAGATTATGCTGCAGTGATTCATCAAATAGGACTCGGCAATGGTCCTTCGAGGTTCAGTTACGTGGAGGGGATATTGAGAAAGAACGGGAAGATAGTAGTGGGGAATGACAGTGAACTAAGAGAGGAAATTATGAAGATATACCATTGCTCGTCATTAGGAGGCCACTCGGGAGTTACCGTCACTTTGCAACGACTCTCGACGTTGTTATATTGGAAAGGTATAAAGAAGTACGTTAAGGAATTCATAAGACGTTGTGAAGTATGTCAAAGGAATAAGACGGACAATAGTGCTACACCCGGGTTATTGCAGCCCCTACCCTTACCACATGAAGTCTTCACGGATATATCAATGGATTTCATCACCGGTTTGCCCAAATCACATGGTAAGGAAGTGATATTTATGGTGGTCGACCGGTTAACTAAGTATGGACACTTTATGGCCTTGAGCCACCCATTCAGTGCTTCGACAGTGGCAGAAGAGTTTTTGACACACGTATTCAAACTGCACGGGTTACCTAACAGAATTGTGAGTGATCGGGACTCGGTGTTTCTAAGCAACTTCTGGCAAGAATTGTTCAAAAGACAAGGAGTTTCACTGTGTTTGTCATCCGCGTATCATCCCCAAACGGACGGGCAAACGGAGGTGGTGAATAGGTGTTTGGAATCGTACCTGAGATGTATGGTCGGTGAGCGTCCCGTGACTTGGTACAAATGGTTAGCCTTGGCCGAGTGGTGGTATAACACCTCGTGGCATACTTCCATCAAAACAACTCCTTTTGAAGCTCTATATGGGTACCCGCCTCCGATCCACCTTCCTTATTTTGCAAAGGAATCAAAAGATGTTGCAGTGGACAATCTTCTCATAGATAGAGAGGAAACAATCAAGTTGCTGAAATTTCATTTGGATCGGGCTAGAAATCGGATGAAGCAGTTAGCGGACAAGAAGAGGTCTGAAAGAGAGTTTGAGATTGGGGATTGGGTCTTCATGAAGCTGCATGCGTACGCTCAGCATTCCATGCGTAAGAAGGGAGCCAACAAGTTGCAACCGAAGTGGTTCGGGCCATACCAAGTCGTAGAAAAGAACGGAGCTGTCGCGTATAAACTGGACCTGCCTGCAGATGCTCTAGTGCACCCCACGGTTCATGTGTCCCAGCTTAAGCTTGCCTATGGTCTGCAGGATCAACCTACTCCATTGCCAAGGGAATTCATCAAGTCCAGTACAAGAGTTCCTATGGCAATAATTGCGAGGAAGATGGTCAAACGAGGAAACCGAGCAGCTACAAAGTTCTTGATTCATTGGGAGGGTCTATCAGCAAAAGATGCTACTTGGGAATTTAAGGAGGAGTTTTGCAAGAAGTACCCGGACTTCGACCTTGAGGACAAGGTCTTGGCTTAGGGGGGAGTGTTGATGCAAGCCGAGCCTGGAGGATCGCATCTCATTGAACCGGAGTCACCTTATTCCGACCGTGGTTAAATAAATTCGGGTCGATGATTGCTTTGGTTTATTGGTTAGCTGCTGAGTTAGTTGGTTAGCTGATATATATACGTTTGTCTGCATTTCTACTGGTTTATGAAGGAATAAGATAACAAATTCTGTCCTCTCTCTCTCGTTTTCTCTCTTCTCTCTCTCTTTCAATTCCCAAATCCTTGCAGGTGCCAAGATACGATCTGCAGATTGTATCAGAATTGTTTCCGTGCGTCTTCAGGATTCGTTCCGTTGCATGGTCTCTGCCCAGTAATGAGGTTGATTGCACAACTTCTGCTGGTTGATTTGACCATGTTCCTTTGACGCTTTCCCAATTCAAACTGACTCTACCTCTGAAGAAATCACCCACTTTGGAGAGAGAAAAAATTGCCCACAGTTGGAGAGAAAAAAAGACCAACGAGATTTCTTTTCATATGTATTGCCTTAAATTGGTAATTAACCTTAAATCTTTTGAGGGTTCTGAATAGTGTAATATACTCAAACTTAAATATGTATACCGATTGTTGTTGAAATCAAAGAATTAGGATGTAGAAAATGAGAAACAATTCCAGAATTCTCCTGTCAATATTTTGTTATTCCATATATTCTCTAGATTACAAAAGTGGCTTTATATAGTAAGCTAGGATCAACTGACTTCTTAAAACTAACTATTGTAATATATAAGTTGGTCCTTACATATTACAAAACATAAATGTAATCCTCAAACTATTTACTTCTTCATTCATCCAGACTTTTCTATTATTCTTTGTTCTTTATCTGTTTCAATCTTTATGTTTGAACACATCCCTCACACCAAATCTAGTGAGCAGCTACTGCAATTGCAATCTACCCAAGGTTTTGGTTAAAAAATCAGCTAACTGATTTTGAGAAGCAATATGTTCACAATCTCAATTATTCCTTCTACAAGATTTTTACGATTAAACTGACAATCAATCTGTATATGTTTTGTTTGTTCATGAAACATATGATTAGCTGCAATCTGAGTTGTCACCTTGTTATCACAATTTAATGTAGTAGGTAACTGTAATATGAATCTCAAGTCCTTCAGTAATCAAAGTAACCATACTATTTCATGACACTGTCCTTCCCATGCTCCGATGACTTGCTTCAACACTGGACCAAGATATCGTAGCATGTTTTCAGTTACTTATATTTCCAAGAGACCATAGCATTCCCGAATTTTTATGTAGTATCTTATAATTGACTTTCGAGTAATGGAGCATGAGGCGCAATCATTCTCACAATATGTTGTGACACTCTTCAAGTGAGGAAAAAAATCGTTGACCTGGATTATTCTTAATGTACCGCGTCACTCTCACGGCTGCTTCCATGTGTGACTTCTTTGGCGCACGAACAAATTAAATGAGGTGTTGAAGTTGATATGTTATGCGTAGTCCAGTCATTGTCATGTACAATAATTTTCTCACAATCCTTCAATAATGTTCAATATCCACAACTACAATAGCATGACCGGGAGAATAGCTTGTCATATTCAGGAGTGTTCAACTTGATATTCAGCTCCATATGTGTATGAGCTGATCTTCCATCTACAAAGCCTGTATCAACCAACAATTCCAGTGAGTATTTCGTTTGATTAAGAATAATTCTTTCATTATAACGAGACACTTCTCATCCAAGAATGTCACGCATCTCTATTACATATTTTAGTTTGATGTGCAACTTCATTATATTCTTTAATTCATAAAATGACTTAGTGTTTGAGCCGGTGATCATCAAATCGTCAACGTAGCATGTGTACCTGAGTGTGTCTTTCAAATTTACTGAAGATGAAATAGTCAAATCTTCTTTGGGTGTAACCATTTTGTACTAAAAAACTGTCAATTTTGATATTCCACTGTCTTAAGACTTGCTTCAATCCATATAAGGACTTAAGCACTTTGTATACTCGAATCCCTTGTCCACGATACGCTTAAGACAAACTTTGAGGTATCTCCATATATACCTCCTTATTTAGGTCACATTGTGAAAAAGCATGGTTGATTTCCATATGTTCCATAGGCCATCGTTTTGCTGCAACAATTGTTAGAATAGTTCAAACAATCACCATTTTCACTACTAGAGAGAATGTTTATGTAAAATCAAAACCGTCTCTTTGAGTATATCGCATTCGCAACTAGACGATCTTTATATCTTTTTATCGTATACCATTAGAATGGTTATTTACTTTATAAACCCACTTGCATCCAATGGGTTGTTTATTTGCAGGTAGAGGAACAATCTCCCAGGTCCTGTTGTCTTGAAGAGCTGAGATTTCTCTCTGCATTACTAGAACCCACTCCGTATCTTTTACTGCTTCTTCAAATGTTCTGGGCTCAGGAACTTTCTGTAGAGATCCAAGAATGTATGTTGCAGAAACATTATTATAGCACAGTGTTTTGCAAGTCATTACATAGCCCTAGTGCCATCAAGGTTGTTGCTCTGGTCGTGTTGATCATGTGAGTGGGTCTGTAGTCGATGATGTCTGCAGGTTTGTATCGGGTGCTACAAGATCTTGTGGCTGATCTTGATTATCATAATGAGGAAAGACAAAGTCGTTGGTCCACCAATACTTAAGATGGCATCATGTTGATAAGGTAACAAGAAGTCAACAAACAGTGCCCTGAGTAGCCATCCAGGATTGATCTCTAAAATTTAAGCGTGCGTGCAACACTAAGAAAGTGTATGTATTTGCGCTCCATGACACCATTTTGCTTTGTTATCACCAGCTAATTTGACGCATAATACCCGTAAGGGCAAACAAATTAGTTATTAAGGAATGAGATGAAGAATAGAGGTTCTTGTCGTTGCAAAAACATTTTCCTACTCATCCAAATTGTGTTCAACCCAAGGAAATAGAAGGCTTGATACAAGAGAATACTTCATCCTTGTATTGCAACATATAAAGCGGAGTAGTTCTGCAATAGTCATTTGTTATGGTGAGAAAATATTTGAAACCATTTACAATAAACACACTTTGTAGGGGCCAAACATCTAAATGAACGAAATCAATATATACATATGTGGAGCTCAGTGGAAGTGATAGTCCAGTTCGCTTGGTTGATGGACAAATCAAACAGTTTTTTTACAACTGACTCTATCTTAGAATTAAAGTGAAAAACATGTTTTAATTATTGAACAAAGAGATGACCAAGTCTATGATGCCACAACCTTACATCTTTAGCTACAAAAATGAATTTATTCATCTTCAATACTGCAAAATCACGATGAAATCTAGAATTCAGCACTTGAACAACAATTACAAGGCCAGTGGATCATAGCACATACAATCCATCATGGAGTGGCCCAATACTCATTAACTTCCCATCAGAGAGGGCCTATAATATTAAAACATTATGCAGAAATACAATGAACATTATAAGCTCCCTTATCAATTGAGAAACTAAAATCAGATTGTACTTGAACTCATAAGAATACAAAACTCGATCAAGAGGTCAAGAACCCCAACTATACATGATCCAAAATGAGTAATTATGAAGTGTAGCATTAGACAATTGCACTTCCCTTCGAGGGGTATGATTCGACTGTAATATGTCCACATGACGGGTCATGTGGTGGAAAGCTCTAAGCACAATAATCCTAAAAATTACTTGTATTTACAGTGAACATGACACAATATTGCATACCATTCATATTTGCCTGAACATCCATATCTACAGTGCACTCAGAATTTTAAGTCTGAGCCAGGAACTTCATCATCTAACTTGACCAACAGTAAACTGGGGCAAAGATACCTCGATGGTTGTATTTGTCCCTACAATGGGTGACACAATAACCGTGGGAGGAATAAACACTATTAGTTGACCGTTTATTCTTGATGTGGTGAGGCACCTCATGTTTCATCCAACATATATCCTCTTTGGGACCCTTTTTCCTTTAAAAATTGCATAAAAGGTCCTAACACCCTCAAAATGGCATAAAAGAGGTCCCAACATGTAAAACAAAGTTTTGTCAACATATAATTGCATAAGATTATCCATTATATTATCACCAAGAGACTCAACTACACATCTCTGACGTTTTTCTTGAACAAAGGTAGAATAAGAGAAATTAACACATGGAAGAGGATGTGTCATTAGTAAGTTCATTCTGACATTGTTGAAAGTGACATTCAATCCTAACAAAAACTGGCTCATTTTTTGTTTAACACGACTTGCAACTACTTTGTATGATACAACACATTCTGCATAAAGACATGCATCATTTACAACAACTAATTCATCACAGATCATCTTCAATTTTTCAAAATAGTCCACAATGCTAAGATTACCTTACTTCACTTGATATAAATTCACGACTCAGTGAAAGATATGTGTTCCATCAATTTTGGTAAAGTGTTCACGCACATCATTTCATATGGCTAAGGCAATTATTTGGACTATAGATCAATTCATGGGAAAAGTCCTTAACCACAAATCTTGTTAGCCAACCTTTCACAATAGCATTGCAATAATCCTAACAATGACGCAAATTATCATGCACATAATCACGTAGGCAAGTTCCATCCAAAAAACACAACATGTTCTTGACTAATTGTGCGTCAGATATTGCACGTACCCAAATCTAGTAATTGTCACAACCAGAAAGTTGAAAATCAATGAGCGGAATCCCTGGTGCATCAGAGGGATTAAGATGGAACTTATTTTCTAAATTTACATCACACTTTATTCCTCCATTGGTATTTGTAACTTCTGCAACTATGGAGTTTTGCCAACTCGATGCCACGCGTTCACGGGTACAGGTACTCCACCCATCATCGAAAATAAATGAAAATTGTTTAGAAGGATTATGCGTACTCAAACAGGCTACAAGGCATGGAAGAATTCCTGACTCTAATACCATTTTCAAATCGATATATTAGGATGAGGAAAATCAGAAAAAATTCCAAAATTCTCCAATCAATCTTCTATTCTTCAATATATTCTATAGATTACAAAAGTACCTTTATAATAAGCTAAGCTCATGTAACTTCTAACAAACTAACTTTTGTAATCTATAAGTTGGTCCTTACATATTATAGAAAAGTAAATGTAATCCTCAAAATATTTACTTTTTCAATTGTGCTACATTATATTGCGGTGGTCGAAAACGAGGCTATGGGGGAGGTTGATATAAGCACAACAAGGGTAAAGGCTCAGGGATCGCTTGGAATCACCATGGTGGAAACCGATCACAGTCATACTGATAGAACTTGAGGATTGGGGACATTTAAAATGTATATTAGAAATGATGGGTGTCATGAATGATGAAGTATTTTTGTTAGTAATATTTTCTAGTTTTCATTTTTTGTTCTTTGATTGGATACTATGAGATAGGCTCAGTGACTCGAGCAGTAGCTCTTTTTCTCCATTATATAAATGAAATCTCCAGTAGGGGACTAAACTAGAGGAATTGATCATATGTTGTGTGCAATGTTTTTTTTTTGTGTGTGTGTGTTTAGAGGCAAATGGAAATAATCTTCAACTTGGTTGCTTGCTTTGGTGCTATAAGGTTGAATTTAGGGCCGGCAATGATGCGGTGAAAACCCCATAACCATGGTTAAAACCGTTATTGTTTAAAATGGTTAACCGTACCATTATGGTGTGATACGGTTATGGTGATGAATTTTCTATCCATAATGGTTATGGTTATGGTTATGGTTATGGTTATGGTTATGGTTATGGTTATGGTTATGGTTATGGCTATGGCTATGGCTATGGTTATGGTTATGGTATTTGAACTATACCCATGGTTATAACCATGTTTATTATATAAATATAATAATTAATTATTATTAGTAAACTAATATATACTAAATAATGGAAGTTAATGTACATACATGCAATAAATAACTATGATGTTAGTTTTATATATTTTTATTGTTTACAATATAGATTTATGTAGTTTTTAAATACAATTTTTGGTATTTTATTATATTACATGTGTGGAATAAATATGGGTATACGGGTAAAACCATAGTTAATAACCACGGTTATTTTAATGGTTATGGTATTGAAAATTGTATCCGTAATGGTTATGGTTATGGTATGTGATTTAAAAATATGGTATGGTTATGGTATTTGTCATACCCGTACCATACCCTAACCATTGTCAGCCCTAGTTGAATTGTACTGTCAGATGATTGTTGTTCGTTTGAAATTGAGCTCTTTAATCGCCTTTAATAATGTCTAAGTATCTATCTAGGACCTTCCTAACAACGAACCGCGGAATTGGGAATTGTCTAGCCTCCATTCTGGAAAGTGTTTACCCTTGTTGTTCTTGTCCTTGTTCAATAACTTACCTTAAAAACAAAACTTTTGTACTAATGGTAGAATCCATCGTCCTATTCGAATGATGTTTCTGTTAGGTACTTGGCAATTCCATATAGGATTTTCTTTGTTTTTATAAATGATTTTGTTCGGTGAAAAAATAATGTTGGTGCCTGGGAAGGAGAACGGTGCACTGTCTTGAGCGTGAATAGAGAATATTAGATGTAGGCTGGGTCCTTCTTTAGTCTGAGTAAGACTACTGTGCTGCCAATTATCCATAGCTTGTAGGTTGGGTGGAGGGGGGGGGGGGGGGGGGGGGAGGGGCAAAGAATGGAGGTTTGTTGCTGCTTCTTAATTCAGCTTTGGTGATGCTTGTCAGCAGTGATTTTTTATGTTTATATGGAGTTTTCTATTTTTGAAAGTTGCGACGTGTTGTATAATTATTTAGTCTTGGATTAAAACACCTTGATAGCTTATAGAGCCAATAAATTTCTCAGCTCTACCAGTGAAAAGAGGTTTCTTTGCTCTATTAGTTAGCGCAGATTTGGACTAACACACCCAAGACTTTTGGGCTTCCTATTGTGCCAGCGACCTGCGTACATGCATGTCAAACATAAAAGTTTGCTTTGCGCGAGCCTGGTTTTGGCGAAACCCATTTCTTTTTCCACATAAACCCTATGTGAATATTTATTTAGTTTGAATGTCTGAATGATGATCTTTTTCCGATTGTAATTATTTTTTAAAAAAATTGATTTCGGTTTGCAAAATTAAGTAGTATTATGAGTGCCCTAATGGTTATATTACATTTGGAAAGACCTTATAAATAGGACTTCTTTATTTTCTACACACAACAATACAATTGAAAAAACAAATCTAAGTTGCTCTACATTTTGCGTTACTTTGGTGATTTTGAATCTCTGTTCGAATTTCGGTCATCATCTTAAATTTGTCCGTAAGAACTCAAGTATCGTTCAGTTCGATCAGGAAAATACCATGATTGTTTTCGCATAGATGACAATGTTGTATTGTGGAGGTAATCATTACAGTTTTTCTCTAGCAGTGAAGGAGACGAAATTGATAATATTGTGCACCTCATATACCTCAGTTTAAACAAAATCCATATTTCTGGGACAAAATCCATATGTTTATCCATATTGTGCATTTGTTTTCCAGAAAAATGAGGATCATATATATCCAAATCAGTATTGGGGTTGATGCAGGTGACTGATATCCCATTTGCACATGTGAGCGTTCTTATCGTTGTGACGAACTGTGGTTGACCGTGACTCCTCTAACGGGACTTGTGCATGCTGAGAAGCCCCAAAATTCAACCCAGATTCAGCTGATTCTGGGTTGAACCGAACCCAGAATCGACTGATTCTGGGTTCATGTATAACCTAGAATGCATAATCTACATAAATCGTAAACCGTAAACACATAAACACCCAAAACTCCCTAAACACCCTAATCTGCATAAACCGTAAATACCATAATCTGCAGCTAACAATTTAAAGGAACGCATAACAATTTAAAGGAACACAACAATTGCAGCTGAAGGAACCAAATCACTAACCTGTTGAGCAGACCGAACAATGTGCAGCTGAAGGAACGAACGAACGGAGAAGCGCAACAACTGAAGGAACACAACAATTGAAGGAACGAAGGTGCAGCAATTGTAGGCCGATTCCGAAGGAGGAAGTCTGGGTTAAATGCACAAGTGAATGGAGAGGGATACACCAATTTAAGGCACGACTGAACTTCAAATTGAAGGGACAACAGAGAGCATATGAAGAATTTACCACGCTTGTTCAATTCGAAGACAGAAATTGAAGACGGAATGGATGGTTTGTCTTTGCCAGAGAGGAATTGATGGTTCAACTGTCAGGAGAGGGAATTGAAGAAGCTTCGGTCTGCGAGAAGAGACGATGCAAGGAGGGGCACGCTCGTCACTAAGCAAAATCAGTGAGGGCATAATCGTCTTTTAACCCTCTATTCCGAATTCCAAGCCTTCTAGGCTTAGGAATACCGAGGTTTTCACCCGGAATGCCTAAGCCTACCCCGCCCGGAATTCCTAAGATAATTTGTTGCAATTCCGCAAGAAGAACAAGGGCTTACGGAATACGTAAGCCCAAATCATTTTCTTTTCTGTCAAAAGAACGGGCCATTAGAACTTTAGGCTTTGGTGATAGATGGATACACTAGATAAAAGGAGTGTTTCATACATATATGATATAATGTGGTGGTGAATTTTGACCAGCGTGTGACACAGAAGGCGACTTGTTATCAACATGTTTATTTATTATGAATTTTAACGTGTGTCATCCAGGTAGAAAAAGTGTCAATTTTGGATGTGACTTATAGGCCCACCAGTGGATAACCCGTTCACCGGTGGATGCGACTTTCAGGACGTGGACCCGTGCAATAGAATAGTTAGTATAATATACTATATAAAGTACAAGTTTTACATGAGTAGCATATGTTGATGGACCAAATGGGTTCATGGGTTGCATGGGTCCATAAGTCATACGGGTTAATATGTTGCATGAGTTCGTGAGTCGTATGAGTTTACGGGTTGAGCGGGTCAACGAGGTAATCCACAAAATTGATATCCCATAATTCAATATACCTGTGTGTTCATGGATCATGCGGGATGACTCGTGGACCCGTGGGTTGTGGTTGAGTTGAACATAATTTAATGAGAGATACGGTTGACCCAGTGACACGAATTGACACCTCTACCAACGTGATCATGTATGTGAAGGAATGTAGGGCGTTGGAAGGAATCAAAATAAAAAGAAAGTGTATAGTGAACCACAACTTAATTTTTGCGGATAAGTCCATATTCTTCATGAAGATTGAAAAGCTAAATGTGAGGTCGTGAAGAGAATCCCAGAGGATTATACATGGACATCAGGGTGAAGCATAACCCTGAGGAAATTATGCATATATTTAAGAAAATATATTGAATCTTACACATAGTGGTTTTCAGCAATGTGTTCGGATACGTGCAATCTTGTTTGTCTATCGTGCTCCGCGTTGCCCCCAATATACTCGTCAGCGATTACCACCTCTATGCTTCAAAAGGAGCAACGCTGTTTCAAATATGTTAGTCGTCAGACCATCACATATGTTTCATTTTCTCCAAAGCAGTGTTATTCTAGACATGCTAGTATGTGGTTTGTTTAACAGATTCCCAGTAACTTCGCATTGTCTCAGATATACTAGCTACTGATTACCACATTTCATATTCAGTCAACGTAACAGTGTCTCAGATATACAAGATTTTTTACCATCTTTATAGGTGCAACGTTCTCGCATATAAGTGAATCATCACATCCTTTAAAATAAACACATCAAGGGACTTTGAAACACCTAGCCAAAATCCGTATTTCCTTACCTTTACACACCCCCGCATCGAAAATGATTTGCGGTGGGTGCATGTTCAAAGATTTGCAAATTGAAAATACATGATTTTGGATTCAATGCAACGCGTTCAGGATTGGGATACGTGATATGTCATTATAAAGATTTCCAAATATGTCGGGTTATGAAATTTCAAAAGGGCTATATGCAGATTTATTGATTAATATTGTGAAAGATTCTATCAGTATTTCATCAATATGATATATTATAATAATATATTTTATTATATATGTATCCTAGTTTTAAAAAATCTAAAAGACTCCTTAGGCATGTATAAATAAGATTTTTCATGCATGCTAAAAAGTAGGGTTGATCATGGGTGGGCCGGTCCGGTCTTGGACGCAGGATCGAGGCCAAAATTTCGATCTTAACATATGGAGGACCAAGACCGACTTTGGCAAAAAAAAATGCACGCGTTGGTCTTGCTTGACTCAGGTCAGTCTCAGTCTTTGATTGAAATTTTTGGTAAAAAAATAATCAACTGGATTGGCAAAAACAAATCACCGAAGTTTTGGTCTTGAACTCGCTCGCTTCTCGTCTTCCGTCGCACTTCCCTTATGGAATCGATGCAAGGGTTGTTGACTGCTTCAAGGTCATGAATTACTAGTGTTTAAGGGTTACGCCATGAATTTCTAGGGTTTTATTCAAGGTCGAGTCGATCCGGTCCTAGTTAGGGTTTTGGAAAAAAAGTCAGACCGAGACCGACCTTGAATAAAAAAAAACGAATGCCAGGTCTTGGTTCTAGTCGGTCTCGGTCTTAGTCGGACCGATCTTGTCGAAAATTCGGCTCAAACAGTCTTTTTTGATCACCCTACTAAAAATGGTAAATAATAAAACAAAAAAAACTCTCAGTGTCCGACGGCAAGAAATCCCACGACATTGACTTTTGCACTCTGCAAGTACAGTTTCTATATGAGTTTTTATCTTCTAATTGGACTAAAAAGAAATGTATATATATACATATATAAAGTCTGCACTCCCATCTGAATAATCCATAGTTCAACCACTAGATGGTAGGGGTGAAATCCGGTTGGTTCGAAAACCCGATAAGAACCGGTCTGAATCGGACCAAAAATAACGATCCGAAAATACATGATTCGGTTCATGGACGTTTTTTTTTATTTATTTCGGATTTTCGGTCTTTGAGTTTAAAAAACCATGAGGTCCGGTCCGACCGAATTAATTATATATAATATATTTATTATTAATTAATATGAAATATTGTGCACATATACCAACTCTTTCATTGGTTCAAGAGTCAAAACTTGTTGTTTTCAACTTTCAAGAGTGAACATGTTTTCCAAAGTCCCAACTTTTCATCTTTCCCATGCCACCCATCAATTTTTATTTTCTTCTTCTTAAGCTAACCCTCCCTAGTATTTATGAAACACCTAGTTTTTTTTTTGGTTTAAACCGAAAATCCGAATGGACGGTTTATTTTTTCTTATAAGGCCTTTTGGTCGGATTTTTTTTTAAGAAAATCGGTCTGAAAATATAGGACCCCAACTGAAATTGTATAAAACCCGGTCCGACCGGTCCGGTTTCACCCCTACTAGATGGCGTACATGATGGTATAATTCCTCAGCTTTTCACTTTCAAGTCAAACAAGTGGATATGAGAAATATAGAGATACTAGAAAGTGTATACGCGCTTTGCACGAGAACTTTTTTATTATTATTAAGTAATAAGTGAAAATATATGTATAATTTATTTATTAGTTTTTTATTCTATAAAATTATTTTTAATTAAAAATAAATTAAACTTAATATTATACAATAAAAAAACAATTATATTTATAAAAAATATTAATCTTATTAATATTTGTGCATAATATAAATTATTCTATTTATTTCAATATTATAATTTTGTTAAAGGAATTGAAGATTAAGTCTATTTATCCATAAAACTTATTAAAAAAATACATGAATAACTATTAAAACATAATAGTAACAATTATTAATACAATGCTATTTTAAGTTATTTTTGGAATTTTGTCACTTCTACTTGTATAATAGGTTAATGAAAATGTTAAAATCATTAGTAATGTATTACTAATTGTAATAATAGTAAAACTATTTTATTTTATAAATATAAAATATGTTGAGTCAATAAATATAAAAACAAATCATATTTTTTTCATAACTAATATCGTTTTATGACTTCTATTAGTTTATATACTTATATAAAAATGTCCAAACTTTATCTTCATATTATTATTATTATTCATATGTTAAATTTATATTAAAATTTTAATTATAATAAGGTAAACAATGTTGATATGCAAATTGATAAAATTATTATTTAATAAGCTAAACTTATAGTTAATTAGTTTATTTAATTTGTATATGTTCATACTTGTTATCCATCAAATATAATATTATGTATTTTAGTATTTCATAAAATTCACTATATACAATATATTTAAGATAAAATCGTAAACACACATGTAAAATAAAGAAAAAATAATAAGGTTTGCTAATAAAGAATGAATGAGAGGGTTTGACGAATTTTAAAAAAATTTACATGGCATGTCACTTAGAAGTGAGAACTGTATATTTGATATGAACTAATTAAAATTTATTATTTTGACATTAGGAGTGACAAAATGCATCAAAAGACTTATTTGTCACAATCGCATATATTCTAACGAAAATAATATATATATATATATAGAGAGAGAGAGAGACATATATTTCATAAAATTCACTATATATAGGGGTGACAATTTCTAACACGACACGATTAAATGACACGACACGATCTGCTTTAAAGCGTATATGAGTTTGATCTTAACGGATCCTGTGTCTAAACAACGTTTATACGTTTAGACACGATTAATAATCGTGTCTAAACAACTCAGATCTGCTAGATATCTGTATAAACACGATTAACTAATCGTGTCGTGTATACCCGTGACACGAATAAAGACACGGTTAACTAATCGTGTCGTGTCTAATTGTGACACGTTCATAAAAATATATAAAATTAATGTTTTCGTGTTAATCGTGTCATTTCGTGTTTAATCGTGTAATTTCGTATCAATCAGGTCGTTCTTAATCGTATCGTGTCGTGTTAATCTTGTCATATCTGTCTTGTCTATCCGTTATGTTTTTTATTTTTAATTATCAAGAAAGTTAATCGTGTCTCGTGTCGTGTCACGTGTGATCTGCTACTTAATCGTGTCGTGTTCGTGTTTGATGTTTTGAGACACGTTTAGAACTTATCCGTTTAGACACGAAACATGTTAAGACACGACACGATTAATAACACGATACGATTAGACACGACACGACACGATTGTCACCCCTAACATATTTAAGATAAAATCATAAATACACATGTGAAATAAAGAAAGAATATTAAAGTTTTGTAACCTATATTGAGAATGAATGGGAATGTTTGAAAAATTCTAAAGTGATTTACATGGCATGCCACTTACGAGTGAAAGTTGTATGTTTGACATGGACTAATTAAATTGATTATTTTAACATTAGGAGTGAGAAAATGCATCAAAAAGTTTATCTGTCACAATTGTATACATTCTAACCAAATTAATATATATAATATAACCAAATACTGAAATATTAGACAATTGATACGCGCTTTGCGCGATAAGTATTTTTATATATTAAATATTAAATGAAAACTGTATAATATATATGTATAAGTTAATTATTATTTATTATTTTTTAATTTATAAAAGTACTTTTTAATTACGAAGAAACTTAACACAATAAAAGAAAAGAAAAAGAACCCTATAAAGAATCTTAACTATTAGTATTTTACATAATATATTTCTTTTTCAAAATTATATTATATAATATTAAGATTAAATCTATTTATTCATAATAATAAAATAAATGAATAAATATTAAAAATCATTATAAATAACTATTAATACTAATTAATAATTCTGAGTTGATGCATTTTGGGTTTGTGACGAGTAATGTAATATGTTATAAAAATATTTAAACCATTAGAAATTATTTTAGTAATAGGAAAATTACCTACATACAAAATTTTATTTATCTATTAATTTATAAAATATATGGAATCTATAAATATTTAACAAATATTTTTAAAAACTTATATTAATTTTTATATAATACTTTTAACTTAAGTTAAAAAAAAAATTATGAATTTTATTGGTTTCGTATAAATACATAAAAAGTTAAAATTTTAACTTTCATATTATTATTTTTATTATTCATCTGTTAGATTTTATAATAAATTATAATTATAATAAGGTCGATGATGATGATATGCGACATTTATAAATTATTATTTAATGAACTAATTATATTCTTAATTAGTCTATTTTTTTTTTTATATATTCATGTTTGATATCCATCAACTATTATATTATGCATTTTAATATTTTATAAATTTCAACTTATGTAAGAAAAAAATCTCATAAAAATACTTGTGAAATAAAAACAAATTATTAAAGTTTTGTAACATATCTTGAGAATGAATGAGAAGGTTTGTAGGTAGTTAAAATGACTTACTTGACATGTAACTTATGAGTGAGAATTGTATACTAGACATAAACTAATTAAAATATTTTAATATTAGAAGTAACAAAATGCATCAAAAACTTAATTTTTACAATTCTAAGCAATCTAGCCATATATCACTACTGAAAATACACTATTTAGTGACGACATTTTAATTCTGTCGCTAACAATCCGTCGACAAAAATATTATTATCGACAAAATGTTATATTCGTCGCCAAAAATAGTTTTACACGACCGGATTATTTTTTTATGGGAAAATAATATTTTATCGACAATATAAATAAATTTTGTTGATTAAATGTAACAATTACTAACAAAGTTCACATTTCGTCGGTAAAGGACTATAATTTTACCGACGTAACCATATTTTCCTTAGTAAAAACAAATTTTACTTACAAAATAATATTTTCGTCGGTATTAACTAATTTTACCTACAAAACCAAAATATCCCGGCTGGCTTCGAACCGACGACCTTGAAGTAAAATCAAGGAATAAATTTTTACGGACAATATAACAAAATTTTGTTGGTAAAATGTAACAATTACCGACAGTTCGCATTTTATTGGTAAAGAAATATAATATTGCCGACGTAACCATATTTACGTCGGTAAAAACTTATTTTAAGTACAAAACAAAAGTGTCCGCTCGTTTCGAACCTCCGACCTTCAAGTATAATCAAGTGACCTTACCGCCAAAACAATTGACAACACCTGTATTTTTTTATCACATATTTAATATATATAACTCTTTATCTCTTTCACACCTCTCACAGCAACACTCTTCTTCATTTTCAAACGCAGACTTCTTCATTTTCAAAGGGAAAAGTACGAAATTGCACCCAGATGTTTGCAATTTTTTGTCAGTGGACCTATATGTTTTTTGCCGCAATTACTTACACCCGTATGTTACATTTTGTTGGTAATTGCACACAACGTTAAAAAATCCCGTTAAGTGTCTCGTGAAGGGCACGTGTCGTCGTTAATTTTTAAACGATGCCATGTTAAATGACCAATTTACCCCTAAGGCAAACCCATCACCTTTGTTTCGGTTTCTTGTAACTGAACTCCTCCAAAGTCACTCTAAACTCGTAAACCATAACCTAATTCTACCCTTCTCTCCCGCGCGCCTGGCTTAATATCCCGTCGTTCGCTGCTGCTGGTCTTCCTCTCCCGTCGGCGTTCGTGTGCTGCTGCTGGTCTTCCTCTCCCGTTTCTTGTGTTGTGTTGTCGTCCGCCTGGTCTCTCCCGTCGTTCGCTGCTGCCGTCGGCTTTCCCGTGCTGCTGGATTCGATGGGTGAGATGGCAAAAATTGTTGAATGTTGAATTATGAAGCTGTATCTGGATGTTGTTAGTGTATTATGTAGTGGACCTCTATGGAGTTGCTGCAGGGGAAATTAGTTGTGTGTTTGGAGACAAAGATTGATTTTGATTCTGGAAGTATGGTGCTAGAGACTGATGAAATTAAGGTCACTCTGAGGGTTCTGAGTTATTGGGCGTGGAGAAAAGAGTAGCTACTCATACTGATTGTGCGAAATCTTTTAATGAAGGTGATGCCAAGAGTGAGGTGTATGAGGCAGATATTTATAATAAATGTAATAGTTCCGGTAAAAGAGTTCGCCGTTGTTGGATCGTGAAATCATGAATGCTGATCTGGCAGTGAATTGAATGCCAAACAAGGTTGGGATGACGCTTCAGCTCCAACTCCGGTGAACCTGCAAGTAGGGGAGCACAACAGAGGGGGTGCCTCTGGGTCCCTCTCCGATGCTTAAATGAGTATGTGTGTGTATAAAACTCAAAAACGTATGTAAAGCAAGGGTATTTATAGGGTAAGAGAGATAGAACTGTATATGACAGCTGAATATCTTAGTGTATATTGTATTGCCGAAGATTCGGATCGTTAGTTACTGCGAGATATTGCAGTTACCAAATCTAATCCTTAGTGAATATGTGACCGAGATATGCGGGATATCGTGGCCACTTCCTTAATAACGGTTTTGTGGGACCAGAGGAGAGAGGCAAGGCTCTCTTCGGGGCGAGCACTCCCATGTCGAGCAGTGGAAGGTCGCGACCTGGTAGAGAATGGCGAGCAGTCTGGGAGCCTTTGGTGTCCCTATAGACTTTGGGCTCGATTCTGGATTACTCGATGGTGGGCCAAGTTTGGCTTGTACTTGGGCCGATCCGGTTCGGATGTCATGGGTTTACCCCCTCTATAGTTATTGGCCCTTCGAGGCCTTTTCTTACTGGGCTGTCACTATCGATACCCAACATTTGCCCCCGAAGCTTGATTGAAGTTCCTTCAGTCGAGCTTGATTTCCTGGTAGGGTTTTAGATAGTGACGTCTCTTGTAATGGTTCAGGACCTTTGAGACACTTCGAGCTCATTTGGCGAGCAGTTTCTTCTCTGTTCAAAGCTGAAAGAATATCCTTCCTTTTATTCCCTTTTGGCGATCACTCGAGGTGACCTAGGCTTATGGAAGTCTATCTTTCTTAGTTAGGCGATCATTACCTACCCGAGGTATTTCTGCTAAAGCCTTATTAGTGCGTAGGCGACCATCTTGTCTCCTTAGTGGACTTTTAGCATTTAATAACTGCTCAGTTGTCCAGAAATCGAACGGTCACCCTAGGCACGCCTGTCCTTTACTTTTCTGCAAACCTAGGGTAGTCTGACAGCTGTCTGTACCAGCCAACCGTTTGTCTCTTGGAATTCTGACATTGCTTCGGTTTTCTCCAAAAGGGTGCACTTATTCCTCTGCGTCGCTTCGATTTGCTCGTGGCGGTTACTCCCCTTTTGGTCTATATAAGAAACGTCAGTTTCTGTATTCTGTCTTTTACGCTTATCCACTCTCTTAGATTTTCAGAGCTTCATTGCGAACCTTTCCATTTCCTTTCCCAACCTTCTTCAGCCTTCTTCCAATATTTTCATGGCTCCCCGCGGTCAGAGAGTCAAGCACATGGCTCCCAAGGGCGCCAACAAAGCCAACACTCCCAGAAATGCTGATGTCCCCTTGACCATCAGGGATGAGGTCGTGCCCCCCTCAGTGGAGGAACAGACTGATTTGGGCAGGACTGCAACCACTCCTGTGGTGGTAGACGGGCCTGAGCTGAACACGCCCATCTTCTCTCCGAAAGGTAAACCTTCGCCCTTTTACTGCCCTGCTTTGGCAATCTCCGAAAGGGATAACGAATTGAAGCCAACGTATTTTAAGACCATGGTGGCGCTTGGTGGCTTTAATTCAGAGGATGCTCCTAGGTATCCTGGCTTAGGTCTGCATTTTCCTCACGACGGAGAGGTTTACGTTTATGCGGCCCAGGTCGATGCTGGGTTGCGTTTTCCTCTCTGTGAGGATTTGCAGACATTGTGCCAGTTTCACGGGATTCATCCCACGCAGCTCGTTCCGAATGCCCTCAGGATGTTGGTCGGTTTCAAGTTCCTGTGCATACGCCAAGAGTGGGAGTATTCACTGGCCTTGTTCCGATGTTTCTTCCGACTGGCAGCAGGGGTGAACCACCTCCACCATTTCCAAGCACATTGGCCGAAGTTTTCAGAATGGGGAGGTCCTCAAGCATGGAGTTGGAATGCCCATGTCCGTTTGGTTGATGATTTCCGGGCCACCAACTCCAACTATAAGAAGTTCTACTTCTTTTACAAGGGAGGTGTGCCCTGGAAATTGTCGGCTCCGGACAAGGATTTTCCTCCTTCTTTCGAGGAGCTGTCCGGGAGCGATCGGAACGCCATCGACGATCTGTACCGGTTGCATCGGTCATCCCAATTCAAATCCATTCGCTCAGTGGCGGAGACTACTGAGAATATGCTTGAGATGGCGGGCATTCATCAGGCCACGCCAATCTTTGACGATTGGGTAATTTTCTAACCCTTTTCTTGTTTTATCATTCGTAGGCAAGGCCATAGGCAGGAGCCAAAAACTGATAGGTCTCTTTGATGACCAGGGATCGGCAGGGTTATCCTCCGACCAAGCACTGCTGAGCTCTACTCCTCCCCCCCTCTAGGCGTTCGTCCAAGAGGAAGTCCGAGGAGGTGATTCCTTCGGCTAACACTGGTCCTCGCCAACCAGGTATATCGCCTCGCCATCTGTGGAAGCAATATTTTCATACTCTGCAATTTTTTGGTTTTTGACTTATTGCCTTGTTGTTTTACAGCAAAGTCCTCAGCTGATGCGACCCGAGACCCTCCTCTTCCTCCTCCTAAGAAGGTCAGGAGCGAGGAGCATCCTGAGGTCGACCAGCGTCCTCCTCCTCCCCCTCTTAAGGGTCCTTCTGCCAACAAGAGGAAGGGTACGGATGCGGTGCCCCCTTCTCCTTCTCCTCAGGGTCCTTCTGCTACTAAGGAGAAGGTTTTGACTTTAGCGTCTCCCACTCCCACTGTGTCCACGGTTCCTCCCCAGGAGTATGGGACCCAGAAGAAGGGGCCTGCTACCTCCAGCTCCTCGAGGGCTCCTGCGGAGGAGTACTGCTCGATGGCGAGCCTGTTCCAGCCTTTTAAGGCTGTGGACTCTAGGAGGCCTTGGGTCCCTTGCGGGGACCTTGCCAAGAAGGGGTACCCCGTTCAGAAGAGCCTCCGGGGTAGCCCGAATATGTGCATGCGACTCCTTGACGGGATAATTCCCCCCAAGGACCGTTCGATCGTCCCCACGGAGCTTCCTCAGATCGAGGGGTTCCTAAGGACCCACTTCGAACGAGTTGCCCTGGTATGATCTAGCCTTTCTTTCGTTCTTTCTTTCTTGTCATTCCTTTTTTGTTTTGATGACCTGACATTTTTCTTCATGTTCTTGTTGTCAGCTCGTTCGGGAAGAAGTGATCCTTGGTCGCGTCTTTGGTGAGCTCGCCGATAAGCACTCTGATCTACTTGTCGAGCTAGAGCAGTACCGAAGCACGGAGGTCACTCCCGGGCAGATGGGGGCCATCAAGACGACTGCCGATGCGGCTATCACCTTGGTGGATGGCGCGCGAGAGGAGTACTTTAGGAAGGAGCAGCGTCTCCTTGCCGATGTTAAGAAGAGGGAGGCTGACGCCGCCGCCTTCCTTCAAGAAGCTGAGGCCCTCCATCAGTGCTTGGATGAAGGGGAAGCGGTCCGAGCTCGCCTCGAGGCCGAGCTGAAGGATGCCCAGGCTCAGGTGGCCGAGTCGGACGCTCTGCGGGTTGCTGCTGAGGCTCAAAGAGCTGCTGCTGACGCTCAGAGGAAGGCTGTGGAGGAGGAGAGGGATCAGCTAGCTGAACAGTTGAGAGCTGTCCCTTCGCCCCAAAGCACAGTCGAGGCTTTCAAGTCCTCTGAAGATTTTGAGGACTGTGCTCTGAAGGTGATGAGGTCGGTGATAGCCGATTTTCTCCAAGTCCTGGTGGACGATGTCCAGGCAGTCGACCCCAACTTTCCCATTGGGGAAGTTGGGTCCTTGAGGAGCTTCCTCCAGAGTCGTACCTCTCAGTCTACCCCTGTTGCTGAAGAGGTTGCCACCGAGGGCGAGCCAAGCAATATTACCCCCGAAGGCGACCAAAGCGTCCCTGCTCCTGAAGGCGAGCAAAGTGCTTCTGCCCCCGAGGATCCTAAAGCCTGAAATCTTCCCCTCCTTTATCGACCATATTTGCCTTTTAGATAGCTATTTTTCTTTGTAATTTTTTGTTTTCCTTGTAATTATTTATTTGATTTAAGACTGGGTTTCTTTTATTGAATGCCTTTATATTCATAAACCTTTTATTCGACTTTGAACATGCTTGGCTATTTATCCAACGTCTTAATCATAATTACTCTTCGACTTCCTCTTGACTTGTAATGTCTTCGACTCTTGATGTCTTAGACCAAGCATAAGTCGAACTTTCTAAGGATAATACTTCTGATACTTACAAGCATAAACTTCTGAGTTCAAAGAGATATTACCTTCTTTGAAGTTTAGACCTTCGAGGTCATCCTAAGGCTTTGTCATCCATAGTGATCGCCTAAAATTCTTTGTTAGCAGATCCCTTTGTTTGGTTTTGGCGTCTGCTTCTCATCTTGCCTAACTTTATTGCTAGGTCTTTTGGCCTGACTTTGGCATCAGGGATTTTTTGTTTTGCCTAGCTTTATTGCTAGGTCTTTTGGCCTGACTTTGGCGTCAGGGCTTTTTGTGCCTGATTCGGTTATCAGGTTTTTGCCTGACTCTTGGCGTCAGGTCTTTGTTGTTAGGGCTTTTGTGGCCTAGTTTAGTTACTAGGGCTTTTTTGGCCTAGCTTTGTTGCTAGGGCTTTTTGGCCTAACTTTGTTGTTAGGGCTTTTGGCCTGTCTTTGGCGACAGGGCTTTTTGGCCTAGCTTTGTTGCTAGGGCTTTTGGCCTGACTTTGTCGATAGGGCTTTTTGGCCTAGCTTTGTTTTTAGGGCTTTTGGCCTAACTTTGTTGTTAGGGCTTTTTGGACTGACTTTGGCGTCAGGGCTTTTGGCCTAGCTTTGTTGCTAGGGCTTTTTGGCCTAGCTTTGTTGCTAGGGCTTTTTGGCCTAACTTTGTTGTTAGGGCTTTTGAGGCCTAGCTTTGTTGCTAGGGCTTTTGAGGCCTGACTTTGGCGTCAGGGCTTTTTGGCTTCGGCTTGCTTCGAGTGGACACGCTTTATGAAGGAATGGCTTTCTTTTATTGACATAGTCAGTTTGATTACAAGTTATGCATAAAATCTTCTTAAATGCTCAGAATTAAATGGACGGGGTAACCTCTCGCCTTCGGTGGTTTCCAAATAGTAGGATCCTGGTGCGGCGATCTCTACTACTTTGTATGGTCCTTCCCATTTGGCTGAAAGTTTGTTTTTACTGTCCAGCCTTGTAAATTCATACCTTCTCATAACCATCTCCCCTACAAAAATTGGCGAGCGCTGACTTTTCTGTTGAAATACCGAGCGGTCGCCAAGCGCATCTTTGCCTGTGTCTTTTCCGAGAGCCATCTCTTTTCCTTTGCTAAGTCGAGGTCAGTTCTGCGCTCGATCTTATTTGCCTCCGCGTTAAAGTGTAGGACTCTGTGGGTAGGCACTGCTAATTCAGCTGGTGCTACTGCTTCTGATCCGTACACTAAACTGAAAGGCGTTTCTCCTGTGGCCGCCTTAGGCGTTGTTCTGATTGCCCATAATACGTTTTCCAGTTCGTCTGCCCAATTCCCCTTGAATGCTCGAACCCTTTTCTTGAGTCCTGCTAAGACAACCTTGTTGGCTGCTTCAGCTTGCCCATTCGTTTGAGGGTGATGTACTGAACTGAAGCGATGGTCGATATGATACTCTTCACAGAGCCATTTCAACTCCTTTCCAACGAATTGCGGACCATTATCGCTGATGAGTGTTTTGGGAATACCAAACCTGGAGAATATGTTGACCTGCAGGAACTTGATAACTTGGAATTCCGTTGTCGAAGCTAGAGCTTTCGCCTCTACCCACTTAGTGAAGTAGTCGATTGCCACTATAATGTGAGTACGCTGACCAGTGCTAATGGGAAAAGGACCCAATATATCGATTCCCCATTGAGCGAAGGGCCAGGCACCCGCTATTGGGGATAATAATGTCGATGGTTGACCCGATTGTGGTGCAAACTGCTGGCAAATTTCACACTTCTGTGTTAATTCGGCTGCGTCTTTTCCCAAGGTCGGCCAGTAATATCCCAATCTGAATATTTTCCTGCTTAGCGATCGAGCACCTTCATGACATGCTGCTGCCCCTTCATGAGCTTCTCGAAGAACCTTTTCTGTTTCGGGCAGAGCAACACATCTCAAGTAAGGCGTCGAATAACCTCTTCTGTAGAGTTCTCCATCGATGATTAGATAACTGGATGCGAGTCTTCTAATCCTAGTGGATTCGCCTTCGTCCTCTGGGAAGATGCCTTCTTTCAAATAATTATGGAACAGGGTCATCCAGGTGACCTGTTCTTGAATGTTGAAGACCTCCGCTCTGTTTTCAAGGACTGAACATAGGGCCTTTTCCAGAAATTGCACATCCTGGATTGTCGCCCCTCCGAAGGCTAGCTTACCTAAAGAATCTGCCATCTGGTTTTCTTGGCGAGGAATGAATTCAATCGCGAAATTTGGGATTTCTGCGACCAGCTTTTTGGCAATGCCGAGATATTTCTTCATCTTTTCTCCCTTTGCCTCGTATGCGCCATTAACTTGATTGACAATGAGCTCTGAGTCGCTTTTTACTTTAAGCGCAGCTATACCCATTCCTTTTGCTAGTCTGAATCCAGTGATAAGAGCCTCATATTCTGCTTCGTTGTTGGTCGCCGGGAATGTCAAGGCGATCGCGTATTTTAGAGGCTCGCCCTCGGGAGGAATAAGAATTAAACCTGCCCCCGAGCCTTCTTTTGATGAAGACCCATCCGTATAGAGTTCCCAGATTTGATTGTCGTTTGCTGACTGACTTGGCCTGTTTTCTGCCTCCGCTTGACCGTTACTCGTGCTTTCCACTATGAAATCAGCTAGTGCTTGACCTTTGATGGCCGTTTTTGGCGCAAATTTGATCCTGAACTCGCTGAGCTCGATCGCCCACTTGACCATTCTTCCTGAAGAATCTGGCTTCATCAGGAATTTTTTGAGAGGTTGATTGGTGAGGACCGTGATGTCGTGCGCATGAAAGTAAGGTCTTAGCTTCCGAGCAGCAATAACTAAAGCATAGAGATACTTCTCAATCTGGACATATTTTATTTCTGCTGAGTGGAACATTATTCTCCTCCCTTATTAAGACAGCACTGGCTGCCACATCGCTAATGCCTAAATAAAGGAAAAGTTGCTCGCCTGGAACGGGTTTTGCCAGAGCTTGGAGTGTTTGAATATGCCTTTTCAAGGACTGGAATGCTTCCTCGCAGTCTGGCGTCCACTCGAACTTGCGGTTGGCCGTCAAGATTTTGAAGAACGGGAGGGACTTGTCGCTTGCTTTGGAGAGGAAGCGGTTAAGAGTAGCTAGTCGGCCGTTCAGGCACTGGACTTCCTTATGGAAGGTTGGCGACTTCATTTCTTCTATTCCTTTAGCTTTTCCGGGTTTGCTTCAATGCCCCTTTCGCTGACCATAAAACCGAGGAACTTCCCGGACTTGACTCCAAAGGCGCACTTTGCTGGGTTCAGGCGAACGCTGTGTCTCCTCATTCATTCAAAAGCTTCACGGAGGTCGGTGGTATGAGGATTGCCTTTGATGGATTTGACGAGCATATCATCTACGTAGGCCTCCATGTTCCTTCCCAGCATGTCCTGGAACAGTCGGTTCACCATCCGCTGATAAGTTGCCCCGACATTGATGAGACCAAAGGGCATCACCTTGTAGCATAGAATGTCCCCGTCAGCATAGAAAGCAGTGTGAGCCTCGTCATCTGGATGCATTCTGATCTGGTTGTAGCCTGAATAGGCGTCCATGAAGCTCAGCATCTCATGACCCGAGGTAGTATCGACCAGCTGATCAATTCTCGGAAGGGGATATGAATCTTTGGGGAAAGCCTTGTTTAAGTCACGGAAGTCGACGCACATCCTCCACTTGCCGTTTGATTTCCTGACCAAAACTGGGTTGGCGACCCAGCTCTGGAATCTTACTTCTCTGACGAAGTCAGCTTCAATCAACCTGCCGACTTCCTGCCTGATCGCCAAACGCTTATCAGTCTCGAATGATCTTCTCTTTTGGGCGATCGGCTTGATGGAGGGGTCTATCCTGAGCTCATGAGAGATAATATCTGTGCTGATTCCTAGCATGTCGCTCGGCTGCCAGGCGAAGAGCTCTTTGAATTCCTTGAGGAGGGCGGTCATGACCTCCTTCTGATCCTCTTTCAAGGTGGTCCCAATGCGCACCTTTTTGTCTGGACCATCGATCTCGACCTCCTCCAATTCCTCCATGGGTGCTGGCCGAGCCAAGTCCTCGCGGGGATCGGCCTCTGTCTCGATGGCGAGAGCCTCCCTTTGGTTCTTCCTGCGCAGGCAGTTCACATAACATTGTCGCGAGGAAGGCTGATCTCCGAGCACTTCTCCAATCCCATTGGGAGTGGGGAACTTCATCTTCTGGTGGACAGTGAAGGCCACAATCTTATTTGGGTTGATCGTGGTCCTCCCTATGATGGCGTTGTAGGATGTAGGTGAATCGACCACCAGGAAAGTGACCGACACCTTAATGCTTTTCCACCCCTCGCCAAATATTACTGGCATGGTTATAGCCCCCCAGTGGATAAGTTGTTCTTCCCGCAAACCCGATCAGCGGAAAGTCGACCCTCTTCAGGTCGCGTTTGGATTTGCCCATCTTTTCAAAGGCGTCCAGAAACAGGATGTCGGTCGAGCTGCCTCCGTCGACCAGAATCCTTACAACATCACAGCCGTCAATATCTGCCGTAATGACCAGAGCATCGTTGTGGGACGTGGTGACGTGTGCCAAATCATCTTCAGAGAATGAGATGACAATGTTCTCTTCAGGTCGGGGCCGCTTCCCCAACTGAACTGCCGTAGAGATCTGAATGGCGTAGACCTCTATGGCGCTTGACCTCTCGCCGCCTGCGCCGAATCCTCCCGCAATCAGATTCACTCTCCTCTTTCTTCCAGAAGGCTCAGCTTGATCTGCAGGGGCTGGTGAACGATGCCTCCTGGGGGGAGTTCGACTTCGGTCTCGCCCTCCCACAAATTTCTTCAACATTCCTCCCTGAATCAGCCTCTCTATATCTCGCTTCAGAATCTTGCAATCGTCTGTCTTATGGCCCTTGCACTTATGGTATCTTCAATAGCTCTCGACATCCTTGCCCATGGGTAGCCCACCTCGACGAGGCATCGGTGGCCTCGCCAAGGATCTCCTCTCCATCTCGACTAGTACCGCTGAGATCTGCCTATTTAAAGGCGTGAAGTACTCAGGGACCTCTGGATGGCGAGGCGCTAGAAGAGACTCGACTCGGGGCTTACATTCTTTTACCTTCTTCTCCTTCTTTACCTCCTTCTTACCATCGCGTCGGGGTTCATGGGTTACCCTTAGCGAGGTCGTCAGGAGGTTAGCCTCGATGTTTGCGCGTTCAAGGTCTATGAAACCTTTTGACCTGGACGCCAACTCCTCCAATGTCTCTATCTCCTTCACATGGTAGCTGTTTCGCAGCTTTCTCGAGGCCTTGTTGTCCACATACAGACCTCTGTAGAATGCTCGAATGATCTCCCCATCCGAGATTCGGCGATCTAATTCTGTGACGTTTTGATGAAAACGCCCGTAGAAGTTGGACAACGACTCTCCAGGCTGCTGTTTGACCGAGTCAAGGGCGACCACGCTCTTCAGCAACTGGCGCTCGCCCATATATCTCTCCAGGAACTTGCTTCTCAACTCTGCCCAAGTTCCGATTGATCCTGCAGGGAGGCCGAAGAACCAGGAAGAAGCCGAACCCGAAAGAGTAGATGGAAATAGCAAAGTCAAATGATTGGGATCGTTTGACTTACCCAGAAGGGAGGCCTCATGCTTGTTGACATGTACAGTGGGATCTCCTCCACCGCTATACTCAGGTATGGCCCGAGCAACCACATCCTTCGGGATTTTGATAGCGACGAGCGCGTCGGTAAAAGGATGAGAGGACTGCTCCTTGAAGAGAGCCACGACTGTCAACTGTCTTTCCTGGAGCCTTTTGTTGAGGAGGTCATCCATCTGATCCACAGTGCAGTACATGGGAGAGGCTCCGGGTGGAGGAGGACCAGAAGGATTGGCAGTATATGCGGCTGCTGGCTCCTTGGTGTGTGCTGGAGGTAGGGACTGTTGACCTGACGTCATCTCCTGATCCTCCTGAGGCGCAGTGGGACCAGGATCTGCCGCTTCTGAAGGTGAAGGCCCTGTGGCAGCAGGGCGGTGGTTTTCCTTAGGAGGAGAGGGATTGTTTTCCTGAGGAGCAGGGGCTTGGCGGCGCGCCTGTCCTAGGATGGCTTCCAGCAGGGAGACCATCTCGGGGGTTAAATTAATATCCTGCCCCGCAATGTGGACTGTCTGCGGTGCAGGGGTTCCGTTTTGATCAGCAGCTGGGGTCGGTCTTGAATCACCGACATGTTCTCGAGCTGTGCGCAGAGGAACAGCATTAACTCCTGCTCGGCTGGCAGGTTCTTGTTGAAATGGTGAAGCGGCGGCGGAATCAGAGCTATCTGAGGATCGCTCCCTAGTCTGATTCTGACGGTTGCTTTGGGATCGAGTTCTCATGGCTGAATTGCTCGTTCCCACAGACGGCGCCAAATGTTGGATCGTGAAATCCTGAATGCTGATCTGGCAGTGAATTGAATGCCAGACAAGGTTGGGATGACGCTTCAGCTCCAACTCCGGTGAACCTGCAAGTAGGGGAGCGCAACAGAGGGGGTGCCTCTGGGTCCCTCTCCGATGCTTAAATGAGTATGTGTGTGTATAAAACTCAAAAACGTAAAAACGTATGTAAAGCAAGGGTATTTATAGGGTAAGAGAGATAGAACCGTATATGGCAGCTGAATATCTTAGTGTATATTGTATTGCCGAAGATTCGGATCGTCAGTTACTGCGAGATATTGCAGTTACCAAATCTAATCCTTAGTGAATATGTAGAGACCTGTCGAGCACTCCCATGTCGAGCAGTGGAAGGTCGCGACCTGGTAGAGAATGGCGAGTAGTCTGGGAGCTTTTGGCGTCCCTATAGACTTTGGGCTCGATTCTGGATTACTCGATGGTGGGCCAAGTTTGGCTTGTACTTGGGCCGATCCGGTTCGGATGTCATGGGTTTACCCCCTCTATAGTTATTGGGTCTTCGAGGCCTTTTCTTACTGGGCTGTCACTATCGATACCCAACAGCCGTGAAATTAATGGTGAAGGCTCTCCAAGCTTGGGTTGGAAAAAGAAGAAAAAATAGGTTATTTCACCTGATGATGAACTTATGAGTATGGTTGCTGATTCAGAAGGAGGAAGCATACATACTGATGATGGCATAGTGATATTGGGCCATTGATCGATTAAGGAAGAAACCGAAAATTGCAGTAGGAAACGACGATCTTCCTGGGAAATGCTTGATTGGTTGATTGGGGTTGCTAAGGACCCTTGCGGTTCATTGCCAGAAAAATCAAAATAGAATTCATATGGAAGTGATCAGTTGTAGAAGCAGCTATTGTTGGTACGGGAATGTAGGATGTTGAAGAGACAAGAGGACATGGTTACTGAACAAAATTGGCAGGTTCATGCAACCATTCTTGGATGATATTCTAGTTACTGAATTTTTATTATAGACACATTATAACTTTATACACCCCGTTGTGTGTGATAATTTAGGGGTTTTGCCTCCCTAGAAAGATTGCATTACAGTGGTTAGTATACATGGAAATGTTGCATTTAAATTACTTGGAATCTTGCTGGTATAAAGTAAACATATATTACAAGAATAAAGTTCGCATCTTTGTTAATATTTCGTATCATTGCTCTGTTAGAAAATTGTAACATCTGCAAGTTGTAGACATAATAAAGATTCCAATTTAGATAGAAAAAAGTAATGTTTGTAAGTTTCTCTTCAAGGATTGTCACTTACTGTTTTCTGCTATTGTAACTTCCTCTTACCCTCAAACTTGCTTAAGTAGTATCATTTCCTTGTATGTTCCACTTCTAGTTTACTAAATCATTTTTTTTTGTGTGTGTGCTGGTTCCAGTTTGACTGACGTCTATAATTGTTGATTTCCAGCAAAAAGAAAAGGATATTTAGTTTCTCATAAACTCCATGTATTATTAAACGGCTAGGTTATTGAACTGGGTTTGTCATTCTACACCATGAATGTCGATGAGATGGGTGAGGACGTTTAGAGCAGAAAAACTTTTCTGCAGTAGTGAGGTCGTTCAATCATAAATCTTGTGTCCATTTCAGGGTCTTGGATCCAACAATTTTCAGTTCCTTCATCGTGATCTTCAGATATGTTGGCCCGTGATAAACAGTAAGACCCGTGATAAAATGTTCCTCCATTTCATCGTTCCAACAATTGTTCAGAAAGTTGGAACAGTAAGATTATGTTGGCTCGTGATAAACCCATCATAACACTTATGGAGAGTCTAAGGCGCATGTTAATGACGGATTTTCAAACGAGGAGGCAGGAGGCGGATAGTCACGAAGGTATGTTAATGTCAAGCATTCTGGAGAAGATATAGAAGAAAAAAGCTTCAGCACGTGGAATGAAAGTTCTATACGCATGTGAAGGAGAATACGAGGTCCCCGAAGATGTTTTGTGGTATGTTAGGTGCGGTGATGATTTGTGCTGGGATGGTCAGTTCGGTAGCTTTGTTTTGAATGATATTTTGTCGGGTAAAGCTTTGTGTTGTGTTAAAACAGGTTTGCTAAAATAGGTTTGTCTGTGTGTTCGGTTGGATAATGTGTGTTCTGTTGGATGATGTGTGTTCTGTTGGATGATGTGTGTTCTGTTGGATTTCATGCTCATACAAATGGGTGCTTTCACCAATTTTCATCCAAACATAAGGGTGGAAACAGACACTATACATAAAACATAAAGTACAACTGAATAACGACGTACATAACTTTTTGGTCCACAAAGTGTTCATTAAACAAACATCAAGTACAACTGAATGACAACGCACATAACTTACACACTATACAACAAACATTTTAAACAAAGCTACATTTTCAACATAAGTCCAGCAACAACGAAAAGTAAGAACACTATAACACACAGATGTTGCTGATTTCTGCTACGCAACACAAAAATTTGATTGTTGAGTTCGGATTCCTTTGACAGAAACTTGGTCATGGATCTCCTTCCATACACACACATGGGTGGATCTGCCCAAGCGAAGAAATCACAACTCCTTTTCAAAGAACTTGATGGCTTCATAGTAGTAACAATAAATTAGGGTTTCAGAAAATCCTAATTTGTTCACCGTAGACCAATCAGTCATATAAGCGCAATTAACACAAGAAATTGACTTCATTACCTGGTATCTTGGTCATGCAAAGAACAGACGACCGAAATTTTTCTTCGTCCAAGCTGTTGTCGCACGGGATTGGAGGCCGCAGTAACACAGGAGTTCCATGGATGTCATGTTCGGCTTCGATGCCCAAGAGGAAGAAGAACGAGAAGAGCATTCATCATCCTTACCACCCATGCTGTACAGACCTTGGAGCAATCAGCTTTACCTTGGAGCTTCGTCGACTTCGGTGGGTTTATACTTTGGTGGAATTGGGAAGAGCAAATGAAATGGGAAGATAGATATGGAGACTTTTTAAAAGAGGCTGGGGTATTTTAGGTATATCAGGTTAGCTTTAGGGCACATGGACAACACATGACAGTTATTTAACGGATAACCAACGGAATTGGACGGTAAAGTCCAATTTCCAACAAACAGAAACATCCGGGTGTGATAACAAACATCATGGGTGCAATTACCAATTGTTGCAAACATCCGGATGCAATTTCATACTTTTACCATTTTCAAACGCAGACTTCTTCATTTTAACCTGAAAACGAAGACTTCTTTATTCTCAAACGCAGCCTTCTTCTTCAACTTCAATTCTCTTCCTCGGCCGCAACTCCAGCTCTTACTCGACTGTAGCTCTTCCGCAACCGCAGCTACAGCTCTTCCTCGACCGCAGCTCTAGCCTCGGCCGACCAGGTATCTCTTCAATTCAGCCTCGTCGTCGGCTCTTCCTCTTGGTTCTTGTTCTCCGATTCAGGTACGATTCCTTCTCCTCTGGGTTCTCCTTCTCTGAATCGAAGAACCCCACACCTGCTCCTACGGAAGCTATCACTCTGCTCAATTGAGATTTCCTTGTGTCTGAACTTGCGCTAGAAGCTGATGTTGTTGCTGTTGGGGTAGCATGTGAAATTGATTTGTTGTTTGAAGCATACGTTTCTGCACCTGCTTGGTTGTTAATTTTATCTACATTTATTGTCATTTGTATTACTAGGACATCAAATCTGAACCTAATATGGGAGAAACTCAGCGGTCAATGCCAATCAACCCCTCATCTATTTATGCGCAGGGAATCATGCAACCTGGACCTGGAGTGGGAAATATAGGTGAAGTAATTGATTCCTCTATATTTGTGATAGGGGAACATATGAAAATTCATTTTATTCTAGCAATGTTGTTTATCCTCCATGAATGAAATTGAGCCTTCTTTTAGTGCAAATTGTTGTGCATGTGTTCACCAGTTGTGCACTAATGTGTATTTTTTGATGTTCTTTTTCGTGTAATTAATCCAAAGGCATCTAACACATTCATGGTTTCTTATTCTTAGACATGAGTGTAATTATGATCATCTTTAACCGAGTTTGTTAACCTTACTAAAGAGATCTAAGCTTTTCATAAGTTGTTTATGGATCCTGTGAGTAATTGACCACATCTATTTCAGGATTGAACCCTGGAGCCAGTGAACTGCCATTAAAGGGATGGATGCTAACTGTAAGTTGGATAGAGCTCAACTACTCATGTACAATTGATTTCGTCAAATCTTTGAGGAATTCTTCTTCCTTACAAGGCATTGATCAGATTCGACCAAGTTTAGGTTCACAGGTGCAGAAACCTCTACTTCAAACAACAAATCAATTTCACCTGCTACCCCAGCAACAGCAACAGCAGCTTCTAGCACAAGTTCAGACACAAGGAAATCTCAATAATTCAACAATGTTTGGCTATATTGACCCTAGAGTTTTTTTGTGAAACTATTACTAACTGATGAATCTTTAAGCAGTTTGGAATATGTACAAATACTCAAACATGTACTATACTCTTTTCTCCTTACCTTTCCCTTCTTGCTGAAAATTCAAGATAGGTACTTGTCGATATTAACTTGCAATAAAGGAGTTTTGTATTTTATTTAATTCCTTATTATCTTTGTTGGAAAATTATGTGTGTGATCATCCTTTTTCCTTTGGTGATTATTGCTATGGAGAATTGGTAGTCTTACTAATTTTACTGCATAATGAATATTTTCAACCCCTCGTGCCAATAATGAATATTTGATTATTCTTCTATTTGTAAATTGTTTTTTAAATGAGTTCTTATTTTACGACGGGATTTTCCGCTGAAATGTTTTTTTGTTAGCATATAACTATTTGTTGACAAAATGTTTTTCGTCGGTAAAAGTCTCTTTACCGACGAACTTGCTTATTTCGCGAAATTTTTTGCGTCAACAAAATCGTAAGTTGCTGACGAAAAAATCATTTTTACCGACAAAATTTATGTCGGTAAAACAATTGTTGATACCGACGAAACATTTGTGCCCGTTTTCATCGGTAAAAATTTGTTGACGGGGCATTAACCGGTGATATCTTTAATGACAAAAATATGTCTTTACCGACAAAAATTATTTTTGCCGAAGGAATTTACACTTTTTACCGACGAAATTATTTCGTCGGTAAATACCAAATATCAGTAGTGTGTATATATATATATGTGTGTGTATGTGTGTCTATTAATTTTTGAAAATTATTTACCCCACTATATACACTTGTGACTGTCAGTCACGGGTACAAACGAACTTAAATCCTACCCGTGAGTGGCTGTCAAAATACGTGAATGACGAACATAATGAACTCAAGAACATGATAAGTCAAGCTATAGAGAATGGAAAACCTATCAACCCTACGAGGAATACAGAGAAATGGTCACGCCTCAAGCAAAAAATCATCATTATCACATGCGATGCGTAATGGGAGGAGAGAACAGGTGGGATCGGGGGTGATGACTTGAGATGATGCATGTTTCTTGGAATTAGGTCATAATCGCTTAGTTATATAGTACGAAGTTGATATCTTGGATGCAACCGCAAATCTTCAAGGGTAGAGGTAAGGGTGACAATTCTCCAAGTTTCTTCCGCCAGGTTCGTTGCAACATAGATTGTCGTTTCTGGTTTCAGATTGTCATTGTTGTGCACCGTTCGACATCGTTCTTTCCATATCTCCTATGCTATTTTATCCCACTTAATTCAGTATTTCTGTCTTTGTTCTCCTTTTGTGTCACCCATAATGTGCATGCTTTTTAACCACTCTTCCCATTGCATCTCCTCCTGCGTATCCCAGCTTAGTCCCATTCCTACGAACCACGACCTTCTAGCCCAGTCACAACTCATTATTTGTTAGAGGATATAGTTTAAATTGACGTTAAGTGGTCAATATTTAATTTACTTCAAGTCAAATGATCGTTTTGTAATTAATAGAAAATATCTCCAGTAGGGTCTTACTAATATCTCTAGTAGGCTTTTACTAATATCTCTATTAAGGTTTTACTATATATACCATTGTACCTATTCTTCAACATATAGTAAGAAAACAAGCAACTTTCTATATATTCAATTAAATTCTGTTAGGGTTAAGAAACCTTTCATGGTAAGAGAGCTTTAGAAATTAGGTTTACCGTTCAACTCGCACAATCAGTCACCGCTGGCACACTCTGACCCGACCACCACACGCCCGTTACCGCTGTATCGTCACGCTGCACCGACGACCTCCTGATCAAAGCCGTTTCTTCAAATTCTAGCTATTCATCGCGCAACACTCGGTTTTGTGTTATTCTATGAGAATTCATTCATGGACTCCAATCCTAAGAACTTCACTAACAAGATAATTCACTTGAAACTGGATGAGACCAACTATCTACAGTGGAAACGAAAAATTGGCTTTACAATAGCGAACCACAGGTTAGAAGGTTACCTTGATGGCTCAAACCGTGTAGATGAGTTCATAACAAACACTAAGATTGTTAATCCATCCTACGTGCATTCAAAGAACAGGATAGTGCTTTGGGTTCATGGCTTCTAAGATCAGTATCATCTTCTTTACTTCCTAACATTGTGCAATGTCGATCATCCTTTGATATTGGGAATGTGATTCATCAACTTATTTTGGCTGCTTTTACTACTCGTGTGTTGACGCTTATGTGTTCCCTTCAATCGAAAAGCAAACGTGGTATATCTATGAGAGAATACCTTGGTCGGATTCACATCCTCTTTGACAACCTCAAAAGTTCATATCATCCTATATCCGAAACAATGCAAATCAGTACAATCCTAGAGGGTCTTACACCTGCATTTGAGCATGTTGTTGACGTAATCACAGCCAACTGTCAGACTTATGATCTTGGAGGTTTTGTCCAGTGTACTCCTTGATGCTGAGGCACGCCAGCAGGACAACCTTATGCAACTCAACACTCACTCGACAACGTTAAATGCTTAAGCCACCTCTGGACCGACTCTGGGACAGTTAGCTTCATCTAGACCTCATGTCACAAACCAATCTCGTCAAGGAGCTCCATATCAGACCTCAAACTCATCACACATGTACAATCATCAGAATAACACTCATGGATCGTATGGAAGAGGAATGGGACGTGGTAATAGCTTCAACAGTAAACAGCCACAATGTCAGTTGTGCGGGAGGCTTGGACAACTTGTGGCTCGATGCTCGTACAGATTCGACCTCATGCTAGGAACAGAGGACACGTTCATGCAGCCAGATTCTTTTTGCCTCTAGAAATACAACAAAACAACACCAATTTCAACATCGGTCAACAAGCTTTAGCATCCTCCTCCTCTTTCGCAAGTCTCACCTCAAGTGTTTTGTCAAAACACTTCCACATAAACTCATCCTCATCTCTATTTAACTTCCACCAGTCATGAACACAATATAGGAGCCTATCAACATGGTGAAGCTAACACAACTCTCAATGCAACCTTCAGCACTTCATCTGACATCGTAGGGTGGAATCTGGCTTGGTTTCCCGATTCTAGAGCATCACATCACCTCAATAGTTCCTCCTTCAATGTTCCCAATGCAGGTCCTTATACAGAACAAGGTAAAGTTAGTGTAGGCAATGGTAATACAATTCAAATTACTCATACATGTAACTCTAAATTACAGGTTAACAATCGTTCTGTTATTCTTCGTAACGTTCTCGTAGCACCTCATATTACCAAGAATATCTTATCTGTGTCTCAATTTGTTAAATACAGTGATGCTTACTTTGTTTTCTTTCCAAATGGGTGTGTTGCAAAGGATCATAAAACGTACCAAGTGCTCCTACAGGGATGTGAGTTCGGTGGACTCTACAAGACTCTTATCTCCAAATCAGTGTGTTCAGTCTGGATCTATTGTTGTTCTAGCTAGTAGTAATAAACATGTATATCTCAATAAAGATGGTAGTTGCAATAAATATGGTGGTGGTTTAGGAACCACTACTGTTGGTAGCTCGATGTCTAGAACTAGTGTTGGTTCAGTCCCTAATATCATGAATACTACTGCTATTCGTGGTGTGTACCCTACTACCTTAGATAATTATGATACTCAAATTTTGTATTTAAATAATTCAAGTGGTCTCACTAAAGTGAATGCATGTTCTACAACTAAAAATTCTGTTCCCAGTTCTTAAAATTCTATTACTAATGCGCATGTTTTTAGTACTAGTGCTCATGTTTCTTCTGTTTCATCATATGTATGGCATCAAAGATTTGGTCACCCATCTTCTCAAGTGTTACACCAAGTCATTCAATCTGGATTACCCTGCACTAACAAGATCTACAAAACTCACCTATGTGTGACATACAAAGTGGGTAAGAGTCACAAGTTACCTTTCGATCCTGCTAAGGGAATGTACAATGCTTCTCTCCAATTATTTCAAGTGGATATATGGGGACTTGCACTAGTCAGGCCAAATGGTTCTAAATATTATATACGTTTTGTGGATGCATTTTCTCGGTTCACTTTGGTATATTTTATTACTAACAAGAGTGATGTTGTGAGTGTTTTTAAATCCTTCCATTCGTTTGCTGAAAAACAATTAAATCATCAAATAAAAGCTGTTCATACCGATAATGGAAGTAACTTTCTTGGATAATTTCACTCTTACTTAGTCTATGCAGGTATTCAACATCGGTTTACATGCCCTTACATCTCTCAACAAAATGAGATTGTTGAGAGGAAACACTGACATATAGTTGAGTTTGGTCTTACGTTGCTTGCCCAAGGATCAGTCCCATTCAGGTTCTGGACATATTCATTTGCATCTTCTATTTATCTGATTAATAGGTTACTCACGCATGTGTTCAACAATAAATCACCTTTTGAAATATTGTTCAACAAACTCCCTGTATATAATTCCTTACATATGTTTGGATGTCTATGTTTTCCTCACGTTCGTGATTTTAATAAACATAAGTTTGATTGTAGGTCTAGGCCATGTGTTTTTCTTGAATATTCGTCAGCACATTTCGGTTATAAGTGTATTGATCAAACTGGAAGAGTTTACACTCAAATAAGGAACTCAGTTTCTCCAGCTGTATGTTCTCAAAGGACCACTCAAGTTCCCAACATAATCTTCTCAACTGGAAGATCAATTGATGCTAATAGTCCACAATCTCAAGCTTCGAATGATAACAGCATGTCCCTTGGTTTAACTGATGACTCAAGTTCTTTAACTAATGTTTCCTCTTATCTTAGATATGAGCTTATCAATCTCTAATATACCTCAGTCTACTAATGAAGATACTGTGATTGTTTCAGGACTTAGAGCTCCTCCATCATCATCATCCATGCCCAATGATCCACCACAATCAAAACTTATGCCGCAACCATCTACACATGGCATGATCACCAGGTCCAAATCCAGGTCTTATGTAAATGCTCTGCTAGCATGTGGAGGGAAGCCATATCCCGAATGTCTACATAGCCCTTCAATATCCTGAATGGAGGGAAACCATACAAAAAGAGACCGAAGCACTCAATGAGAAACACATTTGGACTCTTGCTTCTTTACCTCCTTATAGAACTTCTGTCGGCTCCAAATGGATATTCAAGATTAAAAGAAAACCAGATGGCACTGTGGAAAAGTACAAGGCTAGAGTAGTGGCCAAAGGATTCTCCCATAGGGTGGGGTATGATTATCCGGATACATTCAGTCTAGTTGCGAAACATGCCACAGTTAGAATCATTATATCTCTAGCTTTATCTTTTAATTGGACATTGAGACACATATGTGAATAATGTTTTTCTAAGTGGAAGTTTGCTTGAAGAAGTATGCATGTCTCAGCCTCTAGATTTTGAAGTCACAGATGCACTAGGGAACATGTTTGTCTGCAAACTCACTAAGGCATTGTTTGGCCTAAAACAAGCTCCAAGAGCTTGGTTTGAGAAACTTCAAGAATTCTTTCTCACACATCTCTCCTTTTCAAGTTTTCAGTCTCATAACTGTTTGTTGCTTAAGAGAATGTATGGAAATTTTGTTTATCTTTTGGTTTACGTGGATGACATAGTTGTGACATGCTCCTATGATGATCTTATCGAAACAACCATAACCAGCTTGAATTAGCATTTTTCCTATAAGGATTTGGGGAAACTCAACTATTTCCTTGGAATGGAAATACATCCTGGACCTGATTTTAAGGTGTTAAGCAAGAGGAAGTACATATGTGACATTTTGTCTCGTGTCAACATGTCAAATTGTAAACATTGTCCTACTCCACTGGTTGGTTTTTCTCTCCTTACATCCACCTCTGGATCATGTATGCCTTTGTCTGATCCTTCTCTATACAGAAGCACGGTTGGAGCATTGCAACACGTTTGTTATACTCACCCTGATATCAACTATAGTATCAATAGGCTTAATCGGTTTCTTCATAGACCTAGAGAGGCTCATTGGGCAGATGTTAAGAGGGTATTGAGGTATTTAAAAGGTTCTCTTAATCATGGACTAATATTCAAGCCATCTTCACCCCTTGATCTTGTTTGTTTTACCGATTCAGATTGGGGAGCTGACAGTGATGACAGAAGATCTACAAGTGGACATTGCTTGTTCTTTGGAGGAAATCCAATTGTCTGGTGTTCAAAAAAGAAAGATGTGGTGTCTAGAGCAACAGATGAGGCAGAGTTTCGTGGATTAGATAATGATATGTGTGATGTCATTTGGGTAACTTCTTTTATAACTAAACTTGGTTTATCATTATCATCTGTTCCTGTGCTTTGGTGTGACAATACTAGTACTATCTCTATTGCAGCTAAACCAGTTCAGCATGCTAAGATGAAACCTGTAGAATTGGATCTTTTCTTTGTTTGTGAATTTTTTTTATAGGGACAGGTCCTGCTCAATCATGTTCCTGGTATAGAACAAATTGAAGATGCACTCACCAAACCTTTAACTGAGAAGACTTTCATTCCTCTTTGTCGAAAGTTGGGTATCTGTTCTTTGTCTGTAACTCTATCTGAAGGATCAAGCGTGACTTGTCACTTGTCTTACCTTACTTCTACTCACCATTTAACCTCTGAAGTTATTCTATCACAAGTATCCTCTAATCTCTCCCAATTGATCTCACTTTCTAATGTCTCTCATGATCTTCTTCTGATTGATGGCGATCTTGCTGAGTTGTTTGCTGATGATGAGTACTTTGGACATGTGAATTGAATGTTCTCAATGTTTTGGAATTCAGATTCTCACAATGCTATATTGTCATAACGTTTTATGGTGAAAATGTGTTAAAATATCAAAACTCCTATACATTGCTTTACAAGTGCATTTCTTTTACATTTGTGATTAGTTATGCTCATATGATACAATGAGTTTGATTATTGTTCAACTTGTGCCAAGTGATTATACACAAAGTTCAAGCATTAATATAACAAACGCCAAAAGAAGATGTTGGGCACAAACCCAACTAGTCATAAAAAACAGTTGAATGATGACTCAGCCAGCATAGTTGTGCAATAAAACAACAGTTGATAACAACATCCAAAAGAATATTTTGGGCGCAAACCCAGTTAGTCATTAAAAAAAGTTGAATGATGACTCGGACAGCACATTTGTGCAATACAAACACAGTGGATATCAAAAGCCAAAAGAAGAAATTGGGCACAAACCAAGTCAACTTTGTGTAGAAAATAACCATGTTGGCACTTGACTTGAACAAGAAAAGGTTCATATGTGTGTACTAGCATAACTTGTTCACTAAATGCCAAAACGATTTGTGGATTTATGATGAGATGTGGTTGATGTTATAAATGTTTTACCTTGATTCCTCACCGTATAAACTATATGTGGTATACACGGTGTTGTTTCTGTTTTTCTTGTCACTTGGATGACCAGGAAGTCTAAGCTCAAGTGGCAAATCATCAACAAAAGCAAAAATGAATTTTTTACTCAAATTGAGAATGGGCAAAACTCAAGAAAGTGAAGAGCATTGGTGAATATTAGAGGATATAGTTTAGATTGAATTTAAGTGGTCAATATTTAATTTACTTCAAGTCAAATGATAGATTTCTAATTAGTAGAAAATATCTCCAGTAGGGTTTTACTAATATCTCTAATAGGCTTTTACTAATATATCTAGTAGGGTTTTACTATATATACCATTGTACCTATTCTTCAAGATATAATAAAAAAAAAACAAGCAACTTTCTTTAAATCCTCTCGTCTGCTTGTTCCGCATAGCAACTCTTCAACTTCTTTTCTTTGGGCCCTCTCTTCAACCCTCTCCTCTCCTCTCGGTTCTACAGTCTTTTTTTATCACCCCTAATCCACTCATTCAAAAGATAATGGAACGATTGCCTCATACTGGACGACCAAGTGACTGAATTCTACATCTTTTTTGCATGCCCACACCCACGCAATATGTGATCAATGCCCTCCACCCCTGAATGACAAATTTGGCAGAGACGGCTCAAATTGCATCCCCAATAGTTCAATAATTTGCAAGTGGCTAGTCTGTTTTTAAGGCACAACCAAATAAAATATTGAATTTTTGGGGTAGTCTGAATTTTCCAAACCCAATCCCACTGTTCAAGTACCTGACTATTTGAGACATGACCTGCTAAAAGAGAATAAGCAGATGCAGTAGTGTAACACCTCGAGTTTGTGACATTCCATATTTGAGTGTTTAAAGAGACATTGGTCTTGTCCCCTGAGTACTCCGAAACATGTCCAAAAATATTTTCAGGAAATCAAAAGAAGTTCTATCTAGGTTCCACTCGTCATTGTGAAAGACATCTTCTACAATTAATTTGTTTTCCTCATACTTCAGTGGACCATAGATATGAGATCAAAGGGTTTAACAACTCATCAAATTATCATGCCAGAATTTAATATCTCTACCATTTGCCCCCACCCACCCTGAACCCAATTTAAGAGTATTCATACATTAATTGATTGCTTTCCAATTAAATGACGTTTTATTCGAAGTCGTGAGAGAAGTTTCATCCGGCTTAAAAGTTATGTTTCCAATCATTGCAGCTCAATGAGACGTTTCTTTTTTCAATCTACATGTCAAACTCCCCATGAGCACTTTATTACGATACATCGTCGATTCAATAACAAGACGCGGAGTTTAGGAACTTTACTCATGTTACACTCGCTCCTGTCTCTCGTGGGTTTGTATAATTTAGTAAATAATTTAAAAAATTGATTATTTTGAGGAAAAAAATCGACCACCGATATTAGACCATCAGTCTTTTGCTTTTTTTAGTTGAAAAACATAAACCTAGCGTAAACCTGTTGAACGTAAAAAATGAATTGCCGACGTTCGCTAACCCTTAAGCTTCATGTGGCGTGTCGGCGATATGCGATGGCCAGAGCCTTCTCATCGACTGCCGAGGCTTCCGTAAGTAGCACTGCCCCGGATAAACCGACACCTTCAGAGTCCCGACGCCTCTACCCAAGGCTGTCGGTTTTAGGAAACAGAGGGAGCGCGTCGGTGACGCTGGATAAGTACATAGCGGAGGGACGAAGTTTGGGAAAATCTGAGCTTCTCAGCTGCGTGAGGGAGCTGCGCAAATTTGGCCATTATAAGAATGCTTTGGAGGTGAGCGTGCGTTTTGGCACTCTTCTAGGGTTGCAATCTTCTGAGTTGGAAGTTTGGAACAATTAGCTGAAAAAGTCCCAAAACGAAAGACGGATAAATATTCTCTAGTTGTACCGATAAAGTAGGTGCGTTCTTGTAAATGCAACCAAGCGAATTGGTTCTGTGATGAGCTCAGTAAACTCGGAAACAATTACAAATGGAAGAAATTCCTGGGCTTTGTAGAGTTTGTTAGTATCTTAGAATCTTTATCGTACTCTCTTCCATGTTACTGTACCTTTTCCGGTGTGTTGCTATTTCTTTGCTACGAAAATGTGATGTGTGCTTATCAATTATCAAGAGATCATGCATTATACGTGGATTTGGTTCAAATATAATCTGATTATGAAGTTCGCGGTGTGACCCAATTTAGATTTTCATGAGCTCAATATAGTGGTAGCAGAGGTATGTGGTGAAGTAACCTCTGAAGATTGCAGTATTTTTCTTCTTAACTGTATGTATTTCGTATTATGGAAAGACTTGTATCTAGGATTTCAAATGCCCTGTAAAAATGCTTGTATTTTCAGTTTTCTATATGATTGTGTGCTAGATTTATTGAGATTTTCATAACATCTTCTTCGTGCTGACATCTTAATGTAGATACTTTCATGGATGGAGAAGCACGATGTTCAATTGACATTGCCCCAATTTTCCCTTATGGTGGATCTTCTTGCAAAGGTCAAAGGGATAGCTGCAGCTGAGGCCTATTTTGACACCCTTCTGACACCTGAAAAGAACCGGTTCTCGTACGGTGCTCTGTTGAATTGCTACTGTAAAGAACTAATGGAAGACAAGGCATTGGATCTTTTCAAGCTGATGGAGGAATTGAATTTCGCTGCCTCCACATTGAACTACAATAATTTAATGATTATGTACCTGAAAATAGGTAAACCCGAGAAAGTCCAGCAGCTATCAGAGGAAATGAAGCAGAGAAAGATTGAAATGGATTCTTATACGTTCAACATTTTGATCAAGAGCTATGGCAGTAAGGATGACACTGAGGGAGTCGAGAGAGTGTGGCAAGAAATGTTGGACAGTACTCCATCTCTCTGTAATTGGACTTCGTACAGTAACTTGGCGGTGCACTATGTCCAGGTAGGGCTCTATGAGAAGGCTGAATCAGCACTTAAGAAGCTGGAGAGCTTGTTGACGCGTCCAAGCCGTGTCGGCTACCATTTCTTGATCAGTTTGTATGCAGGCACTTCTAACCGCGGAGAACTTCAGCGTGTTTGGGAGTCCTTGAAGAAGGCTTTTTCTTCCACCACCAATAATAGCTATTGTATTATGCTTCAATCTCTCAGTAGATTGGGAGACATAGAAGGACTTACCCAATGCTTCAGGGAGTGGGAGTCTCAGTGCAAAACTGCTGATTACCGTTTAGCAAAGCCTGTTATTGATGCTTACTTAAAGCGGGGCATGATAGAAGAAGCATTGAATCTGTATGATGAATGTGCTGCGAAGAACAGTCAACCATTGTTTGGTTGTATTGAATTGTTAATCATTCATTTCTTGAAAATTGGTCAGGTGGATAAGTCACTTGAATTCGTTAAAGCTGCCGTATCTGCATCTGTGGAAGACAAGGAGTGGAACCCGCCTGTGGCTGTAACTGCTGCTTTGTGTATGCACTTTGAGGAAAGCAAAGACGTTGAATCTGCAAAAGCTTTGTTCCAGATCATGAAGGAGGGTGACAGTTCTAGAAGAACTGCATACCTTCTTTTGCTTAAGACTTATGTGGCTGCTGGGGAAACTGCTCCCGAGATGCGTAAGATGTTGGAGGACGACAAAATTGATTTAGATGCTGAGTTTGATCAGTTGCTTGATAAGGTTTCGCCTTCTTCACCAGCATCATCTACTCTACAATGGATCACCAAACGGGTCAATCCCTACTCCCTAGTATAGATGTCTCGGAACATTATTTTTTAGTTCCTTTTATTATATCTCCCTAGTATCCAGTTATTTGCACCAATATTTTCTTTTTTCATATGATTTAGTGTATCTGTTTGTTTGCTGGAGGTAGTTAAATGATCACGTTACCACACTTTCTACTTTTTCTGTTATTTTTTCTAAAAATTGACAATTTTGCTTTTCTGATCAATCTTTGTCCCATTTTCTTCTTGCCATCTTCGTTTCTTCATCTACATCCCATATTCTACTTCACATCTTTTTAATCTTCATCCCATCTTTAATATCTTCTTCATCCCTTTTTCCTTTTCTTCATCTTTGCTTATGTTGTGGGTAAAGTAGCTCTTTTAAAATTAGCGGGTGTTAAAATTTGGTATAAATAACAATAATACAAATTACATGAAAGTAACAAACAACTTTCTTGAACGGCGACGTCAAATGTAGGATATGTTAAACTTGCTTATAGCAACCACTTGAGCGTTAATTGGATCACTTTGAAGAAATATTCTTGGAATTTTAAATTAATGAAGACAGTTAGGTGCATGTATAGGTTAAATTCGCTTCCTTAAAAAATAAACCCATTTATTGAAATCTTTCTCATAATCTCGAAACTTTCTCGTAAACTCTAGAGAAAAAATAATCACTTCACAAGCTTCACATCAACTCACACATGTATGTTAATGTCTTTACTTCAAAATTATTTTTCGCACATCAAGAATTATCGTGTTACTATAAGAAATGAGGCATTCCGATAGGAAATATTTCCTCGGTTTATAACTTCACAACAAAACTATTGAAAAATGGTTAATTACTACTTGAACTTTCATTATTTTATAAAAGTATATTATTATTTTTTTATTTTGTTACCTATACTTTTGAAATTTAGACAAAACTAACTTTTATTATGGATAGAATTGACATGACGGTGGGTGATTGGTCGGTAGGTGATTGGTGTAAAAACTATATTATTATTATTTAAAATATACAAATAGAAACAATTAAGAAAATTGAGCGAAAATTTGAGCTTCATATAATATATAAATATACAAAATAAAAGACTAAAAATTATTTTTTTTAAATAAATATATTATATTAAATATTTTGTTTTTTCTTCAATTTTTTAAGTCTCTCCCTCTTTCTATTAATTTTTAAATATTATAATATAATATTTTACACAGTTAACCAACACATAGTGTCACGTCAAAATCCATCAAGATGACGAAAACATAAATAATGTAATTTATTGCCCTAAATTCAATAGATTTTTATTAATTACTTCTACTTTGAATCGAAGCTCGAAAATTGTGCAGATAATATGTACACCGAGGGAAGGTACTACGAGATTTGGATTTTTTTTCTTCCAAAATAACCCATATTCAAATACCAAAATATATTTTTTCAAAACAAAATTATAAAATTAGTTCTAAACTCAAATCTCATTCACGGATAGGAATTGGTTTAGGATTAGCTGCAAATGGCATTTGCAGGCATGTATTATTCATTATTATTAATGGCTATACGTGACTGAGAATCGTTGTTAAGCAGCCCATAAAACTCCCTAGCCGCATACCCCAAACCACACTTTTTTTAGTTAAGGTCAACTTTCACAGTTGAATGTAAGGTTCAATTTTGCAACCCTTATTTTTTTTTTTTATATTCAATTAAGTGTAATTGGAGGTAATTAGTCATTAGAATTCCATTTTGGTGTATGGATAATGGATAGTGATTAGGGTAACTCATCCATATGATCAAACACAAAACTGATGGATACATCACTGTTGTACAATCAGACTCGCAATATGTCGTAGCAAGCAACTGCGTATACAATAACACTAAACACTAATTTTATTAATCGTTATTATCACTTTATTAGTATTAACAAATATTTAATTAGAGAATACATTTACATGTTCGTGCTACTGCTCATGCTCCAATTAGTGGTAAACCTAATATGTATGTTAGAGCGGGTAAAGCCTGACCACTTGATGAGATTTCCCGACGCTGGGTCGACATAGCCAGGTTTGGTTAGGATGTGGATATATCCCATCTGAAACTCGATGTGGAACTGATGCATGCCCTTGCAGAGAGGTGGCGCCCAGAGACCCATTTGTTTCACGTCTCTAAAGGTGAAATGATTGAAACCAAAGGGATGTACAAATGATCATAGGTCTACATGTATACAGTCTGCCAATAACCGATGTCTACCGGGAGACCCTTGGCGACAGTGTATCCGCGTGGGACCTATGCCCTAAACTGCTAGAACATGTCCCACATGGAGGAAAGGAGAAAGAGGCACCAACATGCAAGTTAGTTGACTGAAGAGAATGTTTAGAAAGGGACCCGATTCCCTGGATTTGGTCCTAGTTAATAAACAGGTGGACCAGTAGAAAGCAAGAGGGTATGTTCTACTTGCTTGTTCTCAAACTCAAACGGGAAACAAAAACGTGCTTGAGTACCTTTTTGTCCTACGGGATTTGAACTAAACAACTCAGTACAAGTGAGGCTTCGTTGTATTGAGCTTCTTGTACAATGGACTGTGCAAATGTGGAAGCGTCAATCTAAAATGCATCCCATGTTGCAGTGTACTGCTACAAGTATGGTGTTATGTTGAAGTTTGTTAACTTACGTAACAAATTCTAGTTTTATGTATTAATTCCAGTAATAATCTAATCTGTTGTAGGTATTGTGTTATGAGCATATCAGTGTAGGTAGATCTAAGATCAAAGGACCCCCCTAAAGCTGACAGACCGTCCGGGAGCTGGTGGCTACAGACAAAAACGACAAAGAACACACAAGCACTCCACAAGCATCACTTTTATCACGATTAGCTTATGGGACTAAATGAGGATGAGGTAAGTTTTAATAATTATATATTTTTTTAATCTCAATTAAGCAAATTTTATATTTTATTTTACGTGGAACCCCTACTTGTTATCAAGAATCTAAAACATCCCGGATATTTGCATGGAGTTGTCGGCTCTTAGCTTGCTCTATTTGCCATTGAACCAACTTCAACCTTGTTGAGTGGCACATGGAACAACACAAAGTTTGTCACTAGTTTTACTAACAACAGTCTATCTCACCCCCGTCGGGTGAACTCACAGAATGATACGTTCTGCATAGAGGTCGGTGGGATAACTGTTCGACAACTTCACATTTACCAAGCATCAGACGTATGTGGAGATGTGGAACAACCGTGGTAATCAACCTCCCCCAGACCCCTCAACCTAATCAATGTTGAATACATGCCTTGATATAAACCTAGAACAGTGAAGATGATCATCGATGCCCCTCTTTCCTCGAGAGTCCCAAAACAAGAAGTGAGGATCATACCCCCAATACACTTTCAAACACATGAAAACAATTCCATGGTGATGGTAAGTTAACATTGTAATTGTTTAATTAGTATAATTAACTTAAGTATTCTTACAATTATTATGTGTTTGTTCAACCACTGCGGGTTATTAAGAGGATGCTTAGAAATGGCTAGAGGTGGTTGAAGAAAGCAACGAGTCGGAAAAGAAACATGTCGGGGATATGATTGAAGATGCTCGTTACAGATTTCAAGTTAGCGGTGAGCTTGATCAGCTCATGGCAGAACCAGTTACGTTGAGTAACAAGGAGGACCAAATACCAAACATGTTGTTTGACTACGCCGAACTTCAACCACCACTAACTCAGCCTACACAAGAGAAGGAACATGAAGATGATGCGCAAAGACCCGTGAAGATTAGGAACGTTCGGGTTTGGGGTCGAGATAGGGACCCTGATGTGGATTCATCTCAAGGTTGGGGCGAGATCAAGGGAAACATATAGACCGAGGTTGGAGACATTTTTTTTTGTATACATGTTGAATTTGGATTCATATTATATAATTAGTTGAAAGATTTACTTACTTATTTAAAGAGTGAATTTACTTGTTTTTTTATTGTAGGATAATATTTTAAATAAAGTCACTATTCGAAACCTAATTTAAATTAAAACTTAGGGGTGTTTTGTTCATTCGTACACTTTTATTTCTGTTTATCTATTCAATCTTTTTTTTGGAGATGACACTAAAAATTGATAGTTGTAAATTATACGGTCTCTAATGTTTTTGGAAAAAAATAGTTTTTTTTTTGAACAAACATAGTAGACGTATCCATGATGATTAAATTCTTAAAAATATTATTTAAAACTATGCAACTATGTTTTTTTTAATAAATAAATTTAGCCTTTCCTACTTTTGGCAGTCGCAGGTAGGGCTTTTGGATTTAGGGTTTGGTAGTTGCAGGTAGAGTTCCATCTGTTTCTAAACTTTCCTGTATTATCAAATGGGGCTTGTTGTAATTAAGTGAAAGTTGACACCTGGAGGCCAAAAAAATAAAGAGGGCCAAGAAAAAAGTTGATACTTTTTATTTTATTACTAAAGTACCATATACATCGTTGTGTATTAAGCTAAGGGATTTCGTTTTTCTTTCAACATATTGAAAAGATAACCTTATTAATTTACCCTAAAAAAGTTTCAATATTGTGTTTGAAATTTATTATAAATTTACGGATCTGATTTAACATAATTAATCTATGAAATGTATTATAATTAACATGACCAAGTTTATCATGACATGCTTAAGAAGACTCGAGCATGTGATTAAGAGAAATATTCTTGTTCATTTTAGATTTAACAAATGTAAACACCTGATTTTGGCTCGGGGTCAGAATACCGTATGCGAGAAACCGAGACGACGAAAAAAGCAAAAATAAAATAAATCCTATACCCTAAACCCCAAACCCTAAAACCCTAAACCCTAAACCTCAAACTCTAAAATCCCAAACTCTAAACCCTAAACCTTAAACCCCAAACTCTAAAGCCTAAACCTTAAACCCCAAACCCTAAAACCCTAAACTCTAAACCCAAACCCTAAAATCCCAAACCCTAACCCTTAAATCTCAAACTCTAAACCCTAAACCTTAAACCCCAAACCCTAAAATCCCAAACCCTAAACCTTAAACCCCAAACCCCAAACCCTAAGCCCCAAACCTTAAACCCTAAACCCTAAACCCAAACCATAAACCCCAAACCATAAACCCCTAAACCCATGGCACCCATTTTTGGCCAAACATCCACCATTGCATCCATTTTCGTCCAAATTCCCACCATGCCCCAAATCACTCCCAATTGACACCAAAAGTCTCCTAATTGCCATCACCATTTGACCACTTGATCACCTTTGCTCATCCTTAACCAAATTCTTTCCAATTATCATCAAAACTCCTCCCAATTGCCAATCACCTTTGCCCAATTGCTATCACCTTTGCCATCCACCATGTATTGTCCATGTTTATAATCTATTTGGAGGAGAAAAACTCTACACAAGCAGGGGATATATGGTTAAAGGAGAGGAAGAAGAAACCAAAGGATAGTTTGGAACAAGCTTGCCTTAAGCTTGTTCAAAGAAATAGAAAGAAAAAAAAAAAGAAAGGAAAAGAGAAGAGAAGAAAAGAGAGAAAAGTTCAAAGTGAGGATTTGAGTGTTAGTGAGTGAAAAAAAAATAGATAGAAATTGAGTGAAGAAAAATCGGCGAATATCGGTCTCGGTTCCTCGTGAGGTATCTAAACTTCGAATAACTTAGGTATATCTCCTCTCGTGCTCGATATTTGTATTTTTTTTTTTTAATGTGAATGAAGTTTGTTTCATCGATATTATGTGTTAATAGTTGTATTTCATATAAGAATCGTACTCGGTTTTAAGTTCGATATAACTTTGGGGTCATTTTAGACATTTGTGAAAGTTATGGGGTTTGTTTCAGTAAATAAAAATAATATTTTCTAAAATAAATTAGGTCATTCCCAAACTTTGATGAAGGTTACAACTCGGTCCTTGGACTCTCGGGTCATTTTGGGATTTTACCGAGTGTTATAAACCAAACCAGAAAAGTTTGAGGTCATTTGTGCAATTTTCAAAAGATTTTTCCAAATCAGCTCGAAATTTTAAATAATTACTTCTCAAGGTGTCACAAATTAGTCAAATATGCTTCGTATTTTCAAAATCATTTGTATACGTTTGACACGACTTAAAATGACCCCAAAGTTAAACCACTCTTTTTTTAGCACAATAAAGTTTATTCTCTCTTGTTTATTTATGGTAAATTAACTCAAAATGTTTTAAAAAAAATGCTTGTATATTGTTAATTAAAAAAAATGCATGTCATCTCTTTAGCCAAACATGATCAAATTGGATAATTTGGGTAAATCGGGCAAGTTGAAAAAAATATAAATTCAAAAGCAAACTAAAGTACCGAAAGGGCGGATTATGGGCTCACGAGCCCTTAATACGTAATCAAACCCCCAAACTCGATTATCTGGACATAGACCTTTCCAAGCCCTAGGATGTTAACACCATGTACCCTAGGCAATTTTAGGATTCCGATTAACCTTTAATTAATCAGTGGCGACTCTTTCACATTTTTTGGTCCGGTTGATAACACCTCTCGACCGGACCCGTCGCTCGCCAAGACCCGACATTTTCAAGAACGAAATTGAAAAATATTTTCCAAAACGGGTCGGGGAAAGTCGGATCTGACAGTTATTACTTGTTGACCGAGCTTGAAGTTGAACCTGAACTTCTACCGTGCATGAGGTAACTTCTCGATCATGCATGCCACCTGGAAGAGTTTTTTCAAATTGTATATTCAACTTCTGAATCTCTTGTTCTAAGAGTTGGAGCCTGTTTACTTGAGAGAAAATTGGCTTGCAATCAAACATTTTGAAGCCGAGGAGTCTTTCGTTTTCTAGTTACACATCGTACAAAGACTCGCTTAAGCAATTCATGACATAGTTCGTGCAAGAATAAACACATTTATTCTAATTATATCGAATCAATAAATACCCTGGATTATTTTCTCCTTGAACATAAGGATCCTCATAGGTAGATCCTTACCAGAATTCATCTTTAAGATATCATTTCATTTACCTTTGACCTCTAATGAAGTTGAGTTGCTCTTGTAAAGGTGTCCTCCATTTCCAATTGCTTCAAAACTAGTGAACATTTGGTGTCTCTATATCAACCCAGCAACCTAATGGGTTGGAATAAACAAGGTTTGCTTTAGATGCGACAACAAAGAGATTGAGGTCCTCTTCATCTTTGGAATCATGCCCCATTGTGTTTGCTTCTTGTTCTTTTTGGGATGCCTACAAATATTAGATTTGTGACTTGATTTACCCCAATTGAAACATGTCCCTTGAAAGCCATTTGGGAGATTTTTTTTTTTTTTTTTTTATCTTTTTAGAGATTCAATCTTTGGGGACACGCTTGACATCCTTACCTTCTTTCTTTCTACTATTGTATGCGGCGTTCAATAACATTGGCCTTAACAGTGTTAGCCACTTTCTCTGCTTTCATTGTTACGTCATGAATAGAGAAACAAAGAACAAGGTCTTCCACATTTATATCTCACAACTCTTCCCTGAGTCTGGCCCTAAACTCCTATCATCCAGGATGTAATTTCTTGATCATGCATGTCACCTGAAAGGATTTTTTTTAAACTGCATAATCAACTTGGAAAAAGACTTGTATCTCATGTACCTAGAGCATAATTGTCTTGGAATAAACTATTATGAAGTTGATGAGTCTTTTTTTGTCGGTACACATCGTACAATACCGCTTTAAACAACTCATGACATGGTTCGTGCACAAATAAATTGAGTTCCATTGATCTCGTCTCAACAAATATCCTGAATAATTTTCTCTCTAAATAAGGGGATTCTCAAAGTTAGTTGCTTCCTAGATGTCATCTTCAAGAGAACATTCCTTTTTCCCTTTGACAACTAATTTGCCACACTTACCCTTGTTTTTCTACTTTTATTTGCATTTTCCACAACATTGTCCTTAACTGCTTTTTTTGCCTTCATTGTTTCTTCAGGGATAGAGACCCGATAAACAAGGTTTTCCCCAATTATTTATTTTGCCTCATGCTTGATGGTGGCATCAACTTCGATCATTCAAAAGATAGTTTATCATTCGTGCATTCCACTTTGAAGGTTTTCCACACTGCATATTCAATTTCTCAATCTCTTGGAGTAAGATTTAGAGCTCATGTACTTGCGACAAAATTGACTTGGAATCAACAATTTTGAAATTGACGAGTCTTTTTTTCTATCACATCATACAAAGAGTCACTTAAAAAATTTATGACTTAGTTTTTATACAAATAACCAAATTTACTCCACTCATCTCAAATAACAAATATCCCATATTATTTTCTCCCTTAATAAGGGGATCCTTAATATTTATTTTGGCCAACGGATCCTTAGAGTTATCTCCTTGACATATGTCACTTTCAAGTGAATATTTCATTTCCCTTTGACCTCTAATGAAGCCAAATTTCCCATGAAAAGGCGTCCTTCATTCTTAAGTGCTTCAAAACTTGTTGATATATATTTTAGTGTAATTGGATTGACTAGTTGATCAATAGGATCATAGTATCTCATTAAACAAGTTAGGAGGGTGCGGAGTGCATGCTTGTTTAAGTATATTATGATTCACTGTATCGGAGATTCATCAGTTGATTAGAGATGAGGCAATGGGGGTCAAAGGGGGCCCTCTTTGCCGGGGTCCAGGGGCAGTGCCCCTGGCGGGGTCCAAGGGGCAGCGCCCCTGGCTGGGGTCGAGCACAATTAAAGCCAAGTATTATGCCGAACCATTGCAATTACTTCGGCTCCAAGTCATCATCCTAAGGTGTCCCTTTGGTTTTGGAGCCAAATTTTGAATCAAAGAGGCATGTTATGGCCGAAATTGTGCATTGATTGACCAAAGGGTGTAGTGTCTCTTCCCAAGGGAATAGTGTCTCTTTCAAAGGGTGTGGTGTCTCTTCCAAAGGGTATGGCTAACACTATAAATTGGTCATAGGTGAGGTCCAAAAATTCATCTCAAACATTCACAATCCTTCTCAAGTTCTAGTTCAGTATTCTGATTTTATCCGATTGAAAGTTTGGGTGCCTCCAAATTGTTTCAATCTGAAAGTGTAGTCACGACTTCAGAATAATCCAAGCAACCAATCGAAAGTTCAACCACCACCCATTCGAGTGTTCTCCAACACTTGTGATAATCCCTTTATCAAACCATATATGCTCGCTAACCAATGTATCAACCAACCAACCTCTTGGATTGAAATCAATAAGGCTCACTTCGGACACCACACCAAACAAAATTAGTTTTTTTTTTTTCATCTTTGGAGACTTGTCCAATGTGTTTGCTTCTTCCTTCTTTTTGGGAAGCGTGCAAATCTTAAACTTAACCCTTGAAATCCATTAGGGGTTCGGGTTTTGGGCTTCTTAGATATTCCACGTTTACGGTCTAATCTACACCTTTAGCCTTGCCTTCTGCTTCTATTAACGTTGTTCCATAATGTTGGGCTTTGTAGTGTCAACCGCTTTCGCCTTCATTGTTTCTTGTGTCTCCTACTTGATGATAACATGAACTTACACCATTTAGAAAATAGGTTATCCATCATGCATGTCTCTTTGAAGGGTTTTCCGAATTGTATATATATAACTTCATAATCTTCTACATTAAGATTTGGATCCAGCATACATTCCGCAGAATTAACTTGGAATTAATCATTTTGAAGTTGATCAGTCTTTTTTTTTCTAGGTACACATCGTACAAATACTCACGTAAAAAAATCATGACATAGTTTATACATGAATAATAAAAGTTATTCCACTAATATCGAGTCAACAAATATCCTAGATCGTTTTCTCCCTGGATAGGGGGATCGTCCGAGGTAGCTCCTTGCCAAATCTCATTATGAAGATAACTTTTGATTTCCCTTTCATTTATGATGAAGTCGAACTGTTCATGATGATAAGGTATCCTCCATTCTCAACTGCTTCAAAACGGACGAACATCCGTTTATCGTATTATGCATGTTTGGTTGACCCCTATATAACCCACCCACCTCGTGTGCTAATATCAATAAGGTTCCTTCGGACACCAAAAATAGATTTATGTCCTCTTTATCTTTAGAGATGTGTTGCATTGTGTTTGCTTGTTGCTTCATTTTGGGAACTTTGCACACATTAGCCTTATAACTTATTTTACCACATTTGAAACATGATCATTGAAACTCTTTGAGAGAGAGAGTTTTTGACTTCAGATTTGGTTCACATCATGGTTAGTTATCACATAAAGCATATTGGACCTAACTCTTTTATTAAAAAAACATGGTGTTGTTTCTGCCGAAGATTTACCTGTGCAGCAACGAATCCAAGGATATCATACCCAAGAATGATAAAGAACTCATCTACCTCACTAATTACCAAATCCCCGGTCGACGTAAATAATGGGAAATCGTGATAGTGCACGCACTGATCATATAGAAAGTATAAGAAATATGGTTATATATGGCATCAATATTAAATAATTCAGCCAGATAATGATCTCGATATCTCAAATTCTTGGATCATAATAAGTAATGTTTTACTTTGATAGAGATAAGCTCAACCAAATGGTACAACTTCTTAAGGATGTAAACAGAAAGGGCAAATAGTTTAACCTTTGTGGGACCTTTGGATCAAACAATAAACTAGTAAAAACTAAAATTTCAATGATACATTACTATTGACAGCTTACACAATATAAAGCGCTAGGGTTGTCTAACATATGAGAATTACAATATAAGGAATATTAGAAACATGGAAAATGCATAAAGTTACATAAGAAACATAGTAACAATATCCTATGTAATATTGTAGAAAATATTAAGGGAATATTTCCTAATACCCCCTTAATCCGAAGCCAGTGCAACGAATGAGAGATTGCTACGCTTGAGCTTGTGGCGAGTTTGGGTTAGTCCTTTGGTGAAGACATCGACAATTTGATTTTCCGTGGGAAAATAACCAACATGTAAGCGTCCTGAGGCAACGCGTTTCAGAACAAAATGAACATTCAGCTCGATATGCTTGGTGCGAGCATGAAAGACCAGATTTAGAGCAAGGTAGGTGACAAATATAATATCGTAATACAATGTCAGGGCAGTAGACAATGAGACCCGATTTCTTCTAGGAGTTGTTGTAACCAAATGAGCTCAGTGACACAATCCGCAACAGAGTGTTATTCGGCCTTAGTGCTTGACCAAGCAACAATTGCTTGCTTCTTAGCCCGCCATGAGACGACGTTAGTCCCAAGCAAGAGACAGAATTTCATGGTGGAACGCCGCGTGTAGTATGAACCGACCCAATGTGCATCGACACAGGCGTGAAGATGAATCTGAGTGTACTCTCACAATAATAGTCCATGCGATATTGTGCCAGCAATATATCAAAAGATTCATTGACGGGTTTTCCGAATTTTATATGTTTAACTTCTCAATCTCTTAGATTAAGATTTGGACCCCGCGTATTTTCAGCCGAATTGACTTGGAATCAATCATTTCGAAGTTGATGAGTCTTTTATTTTTCTAGGTACACATCGCACAAAGACTCACTTAAAACAATTATGACGTTGTTTCTACATGAATAATCAGAGTTATTCCACTGATGTCGAGTCAACAAATATCCTAGATCTTTTTCTTCCTGGATAGGGGATGTTTGAGGTAGCTCGTTGCCAAATTTCATTTTAAAGAGATATTTTATTTCCCTTTGATTTATGATGAATTTCTCATGAAAAGGTGTACTCCATTCTCAACTGCTTTGAAACGGGTTAACATTCGATCATTGTATTATACATGTTTTGTTGACCCCTATATCAACCCACCAACCTCCTGTGTTAATATTAACAAGGTCCGTTCTGACACTACAAATAAATTTATGTCCTTTTTATCTTCAGAGATGTGTTGCATTGTGTTTGCTTCTTGCTTCATCTTGGGAAGCTTGCACACGTTAGCCTTATAACGTATTTTGCCACAGTTGAAACATGATCATTGAAAGTCTTTGAGATTTTTTTTTTTTACTTCAGATTCTGATTCACATCATGGTTAGTTAGCACATAAAGCATATTGGACATAATTATTTTATGAAAGAAACATCGTGGTGTTTTTGCTGAAGCTTTACCTGTGCAGCAACGGATCCATGAATATCCTACCCAGAAATGATAAAGAAGTCATCTACCTCACCAATTTACAAATCCCAAGTCAACCTAAATAAGGTGAAATCATGGATCATAATAAATAATGTTTTACTTTGACAGAGATAACCTCAACCAAATGGTACAACTTCTTAAGGATGTAAATAGAAAGGGCAAATAGTTTAACCTTTGTGGGACATTTTGATGAAACAATAAACTAGTAAAAGCTAAAATTTCATTGATGCATTACTATTGGAAGGTTACACAACATAAAGCTCTAGGGTTGCCTAACATATGCCAACTACTGTACAAGGAATATTAGAAACATTGAAAATGCATTATGTTACATAAGAAATATATTAACAATATCTAAGGTAGTATTGTGGAAACTATTAAGGGAATATTTCCTAATACTCCCTTAATCCGAAGCCAGTGCAACGACTGAGAGATTGCTACGCATGAGCTTGTGGCGAGTGTCGGTTAATCCTTTGGTGAAGACATCGATAATTTGCTTTTCCATGGGAAGATAACGAACAGGTAAGCGTCCTGAGGCAATCGTGTTAACTGACCCAATCTACGTCGGTACAGGTGTGGACATGCATACAAGTGTTTCTTCGGAGGAACAGACCATGTGAAATTGTGCCAGCGAGATATTGAAAGATTCTTTGAAGTGTTTTCGGAATTGCATATGTTTAACTTCTCAATCTCTTATATTAAGATTTGGAGCCCATGTACTGTCAATAGAATTAACTTAGATTCAATAATTATGAAGTTGATGATTTTTTTTCTAGGTACACATCGTACAAAGACTCACTTTAAAAAATAATGAAATAGTTTCTACACGAATAATCAGAGTTATTCCACTGATGTCGAGTCAACAAATATCCTAGATCTTTTTCTCCTTGGATTGGGTACCTCGTCCGTGGTAGCTTCGTGCCAAATGTCATTTTCAACAGAACTTTTGCTTTCCCATTGATTTATGATAACGTTGAATTTCTCATGTAAAGGTGTCCTCCATTCTCATCTGCTTCAAAATAGGCGAACATGCGTTTATCGTATTAACCCTAAACCCTAAACTCAATATCAACCCACCAACGTTTTGTGTTGATATCAACAAGATTCCTTCGGACACCACAAAGAAATGTATGTTCTCTTTATTTTTAGAGACGTGATTTATTGTGTTTGCTTCTTGTTTCATTTTGGGAAGCTTGCACACATTAGTCTTATAACTAATTTTACCACAGTTGAACATTATCATTGATAGTCTTTGAGAGAGATTTTTTTTACTTCATATTCTGGTTCAAAGCTTGGCCAGTTATCACATAAAACAAATTGGACCTAATTCTTTTATGAAAGAAACGTGGAATTGTTTATGCCAAAGATTTACCTGTGCAGCAATGGATCCATGGATATCATACCCACGAATGATAAAAACGTCATCTACCTCACCATTTCTGAACCCCACGTCATCCTAAATAAGGGGAAATCATTTTAGTGCGAATTCTTTGATGGATAAAGTATAAGAAAGATGGTTGTATATGACATCAATATTCAATAATTCAGTGAGACAATTATCTCGACATCTCAAATTATTTGATCATAATAAGTAATGTTTTACTTTGACAAAAGCAACCTCAACCAAATGGTAAAACTTCTGAAGGATGTAAACAAAAAGGTAAAATACTTTAACCTTTGTGGGACCTTTTTATGAATAAACTAGTAAAAACTAAAGTTTCATTGATGCATTACTATTGGCACGATACACAATTTAAATCCCTATGGTTGTCTAACATATGATAATTACTATACAAGGAATTTTAGAAACATGAGAAAAGCATCATCAAGTTACGTAATAAACATAGTAACAATATCCTAGGTAATATTGTGAAAAATATTAAGGGATTATTTCATAATACCCCTTAATCCAAAGCCAGTGCAACGAATGAGAGATTGGGGTGAAAACATCGACAATTTGCGGTGAAGACATCGACAATAGCTCAATAAGGGGTATTATTTCATAATACCCCTTATTGTGGTGTATGTCGGTTAGCCGTTTGGTGAAGACATCGACAATTTGATTTTTTTGTGGGAAGATAATGAACATGTAAGCATCCTGAGGCAACACGTTCCCGAGCAAAATGAACATTCATCTCGATATGCTTGGTGCGAGCATGAAAGACCGAATTTAGAGCAAGGTAGGCGACATATATATTGTCGTAATACAATATCAAGGTAGTAAACAAAGAGACCCCAATTTCCCCTAGGAGTTGTTGTAACAGAATGAGCTCAGTGACACAATTCGCAAGAGAGTGTTATTCGGCCTTAGTGGTTGACCGAGTGACAATTGTTTGCTTCTTTGCTCGCCATGAGACATCATTGTTCCCGAGAAAGAGACAGAATTTCATGGTGGACCGCCGCGTGTCGTATGATTCAGCCCAATCAGCATCGGCAATGGCGTGGAGATGAAGCCGAGTTTTTTTGACAGGAATAGAACATGTGATATTGTGCCGACAAGATATCAAAAGATTCGCTTGACTGCTTGAAGGTGTGGATGACGAGGTTGATGCATAAACTAAATGACCATGCTGACGGCAAAGGAGATATCTGAGCAAGTCATCGTAACATATTGAAGCATGACTACCATTTGACGATAGATGGTGGGCTCACAAAGTAGATCACCATCATGAGTCAAGAGTGTCTGCTTGGCAACTTGTAGCAACCGACTTGATTATTGATAGGTTAAAATGACGAAGTATATCAGAGATGAACAAACCATGATTGTGATGCCACACTTTAAAGGATAGGTGACAGATGGCACCTTGTAGACGGGTTGTGTCACTGATGCGGACAATAATAACATCAACAGAAACAAGCAAGAGATTAGTAATTGAGTTATGTTGATAGATATATAGTGTGGAATCCGCCGTGCTCACTTGAAAGCCAAAGGAGATGAGAGCATTGCTGAAGCGTTGAAACCAAGGGCGAGGCACTTGTTTGAGCTCATCGATTTCTTTTTTGATTTTGCATACATGATCAGGAAAGTTTGGATGAATAAACCTGGGAGGTTGTTTCATGTAGAAAAATTCACGTAGATGGCCATGGAGGAAGGTATTCTTGACGTCGAGTTGTCGTATTGTCCATCCAGAGGAGATAACATGAGTGAGCACCACCCGAATGGTTTGCAATTTGATCACCGAATTGAATGTTTGGTCATACTCTATCCCATATTTCTATTTATAACCTTATGCTACTAATCGATATTTAAAATGTTCAACAGATCCGTCAGAATTCTCTTTAATTTTAAACACCTATTTACAACCTACCAAGTTCATTGAAGTATGGTTGGTTAATAAAGCATTATATTCATGTACCATAGTGGATTCCCAACGAGGATCAAGCGAGGCTTTAGAAAAACAAGAAGGTACCTCGAGAGTGTGACTAAGATTCAAGACATGATGTGGGCGGAAAACACCTAATTTTACATGGCTTTGCACAGGATCTACAGAGGGTACGGATCCCTTGACTAGACTTGACAAAGCCGAAAGAGAAGAGGTGCAAATGACAGAGATGAGGTGGATACCGAAGCTGGGTGATAATGGGAGGAAGGAGAGACAAGAAGAGATGCTTCGATTAGGGAAGCATCAGACGACGGGAGTGAAGGACCAGAGGACGGTGAGGGTGGAGACGACATGGAGTCACTGAAGGACGAGTACACTATAGGATGACACGTTCAGAGGAGCACATTCAGTTCGTCCATTTGCAAGGGATGGTGGAATGCTCTAAGAGACCACAAAGGGCGTGACGAAGGTAAAGGATGACTCAAGTGGTAGAGAATGGAGATGGAGTAGAGAACGGAAATTCATCCTCGACAAAGCGGTCGTGACGACTTGTGTAGACGTAACCCGTTTGTTGATCCAAACACCGATAACCCTACATATTATTAGCATAACCAATAAACACACAAGACAAAGCTTTGGGAGCGAGATTGTCAGAATTAGGAGAAAGATTTAAAGGATAACATAGACAACCAAATACACGCATTAGAGAATAATTAGGAAAAATGCCAAACAAACATTCAAATGAGGACTTGAAGGATAAGATAGACAAAGGTACTTGATTGATTAGATACACGGTTGCTAATATAACGTCTACCCAAAAGGAAGAAGGCATGGAAGCATGAATTAGTAAGATACGTGATATTTCCACTAAATGTAGAATTTTACGTTCAGCTAAACCATTTTGTGATACAGTGTGAGGGCATGAAAGGCGATGAGAAATACCATGAGAGGAGAGATATTGATTACATGGGTGACTAACAACTTCTCCTCCCCCATCTCCATTGTAAATATCGTACACGAGCGTCGCATAGCTTTTCAATTGATAGATGGAGATGATGAATATGAGAAAACACTTCAAATTTATTTTTCATCGGAATTACCCAAGTGTAACGAGAGAAATCATCCACAAGATGTACAAAATAATTGAAACTAGAATTTGACAACACAGGGCTAGTCTAGACATCAGTATGCAATAGAACTAAAGGAAAAAAAGCTCAATGACTGTTAGAATCAAATGGTAGTCTATGATTCTTTGCTAATTTTTTTTTTGCCGAAAAAAGAGTACTTCTTTTATTGATTATTATGAGGAAAAGAGAAAAAGTATACGTTAACTAAACAATCACCATTAATGAGAGATAAAAGAGAGTGTGGGGTTGAGAAACTCAATCATCAAGTCACACCCAAAATCTATTACTTTTTGCAATCCACTTTGCACACTCATTTACAGATCTTGGAATTCCAATCCATGCAACTTTCTTTCGAGATTCAGCCAGTTGAAGAATGTTGGTTGTTATTGTCGTCATTCTCCAGTACTAGTCTGCTTTCTTGAGCTGTCAGATTATATTTAGGGCATCATATTCAATATTAACTTCTTCCCAATTGTGCTCAGTTGCCATCTATTCCCTCAAAGATATCTGTTGGGTATCGATAGTGACGGCCCAGTAAGAAAAGGCCTCGAAGGCCCAATAAATATAGAGGGGGTAAACCCATGACACCCGAACCGGATCGGCCCAAGTACAAGCCAAACTTGGCCCACCATCGAGTAATCCAGAATCGAGCCCAAAGTCTATAGAGACGCCAAAGGCTCTCAGACTGCTCGCCATTCTCTACCAAGTCGCGACCTTCCACTGCTCGACATGGGAGTGCTCGCCCCGAAGAGAGCCTTGTCTCTCTCCTCTGGTCCCACTAAACCGTTAATAACAGAGTGGCCAAGATATCCCGCATATCTCGGTCACATATTCACTAAAGATTAGATTTGGTAACTGCAATATCTCGCAGTAACTGCCATATCCCACGATCCGAATCTTCAGCAACTCAATATACATTAAGATATTCAGTTGCCTTTATACGGTTCTATCTCTCTTACCCTACAAATACCCTTGCTTTACATACGTTCTTTACGTTTTGAGTTTTATACACACATATACTCATTTAAGCATCGGAGAGGGACCCAGAGGCACCCCCTCTGTTGCGCTCCCCTACTTGCAGGTTCACCGGAGTTGGAGCTGAAGCGTCATCCCAACCTTGTCTGGCATTCAATTCACTGCCAGATCAGCATTCAGGATTTCACGATCCAACATTTGGCGCCGTCTGTGGGAAACGAGCAATTCAGCCATGAGAACTCGATCCCAAAGCAACCGTCGGAATCAGACTAGGGAGCGATCCTCAGATAGCTCTGATTCCGCCGCCGCTTCACCGCTTCAACAGGAACCTGCCAGCCAAGCAGGAGTTAATGCTGTTCCTCTGCGGACAGCCCGAGAACATGTCGGTGATTCAAGACCGACCCCAGCTGCTGATCAAAACGGAGCCCCTGCACCGCAGACAGTCCACATTGCGGGGCAGGATATTAATTTAACCCCCGAGATGGTCTCCTTGCTGGAAGCCATCCTAGGACAGGCGCGCCGCCAGGCCCCTGCTCCTCAGGAAAACAATCCCTCTACTCCTAAGGAAAATCACCGCCCTGCTGCCACAGGGCCTTCACCTTCAGAAGAGGCCAATCCTAGTCCTGCTGCGCCTCAGGAGGATCAGGAGATGACGTCAGGTCAGCAGTCCCTACCTCCAGCGCACACCAAGGAGCCAGCAGCCGCATATACTGCCAATCCTTCCGGTCCGCCTCCACCCGGAGCCTCTCCCATGTACTGCACTGTGGATCAGATGGATGACCTCCTCAACAAAAGGCTCCAGGAAAGACAGTTGACAGTCATAGCTCCCTTCAAGGAGCAGTCCTCTCATCCATTCACCGACGCGCTCGTTGCTATCAAAATCCCGAAGGATGTGGTCGCTCGGGCCATACCTGAGTATAGCGGTGGAGGAGATCCCACCGTACATGTCAACAAGCATGAGGCCTCCCTTCTGGGTAAGTCAAACGATCCCAATCATTTGGCTTTGCTATTTCCATCTACTCTTTCGGGCTCGGCTTCGTCCTGGTTCTTCGGCCTCCCTGCAGGATCAATCGGAACTTGGGCAGAGTTAAGAAGCAAGTTCCTGGAGAGATATATGGGCGAGCGCCAATTGCTGAAGAGCGTGGTCGCCCTTGAGTCGGTCAAACAGCAGCCTGGAGAGTCGCTGTCCAACTTCTACGGGCGTTTTCATCAAAACGTCACAGAATTAGATCGTCGAATCTCGGATGGGGAAATCATTCGAGCATTCTACAGAGGTCTGGATGTGGTCAACAAGGCCTCGAGAAAGCTGCGAAACAGCTATCACGTGAAGGAGATAGAGACATTGGAGGAGTTGGCGTCCAGAGCAAAAGGTTTCATAGACCTTGAACGCGCAAACATCGAGGCTAATCTCCTGACGACCTCGCTAAGGGTAACCCATGAACCCCGACGCGATGGTAAGAAGGAGATAAAGAAGGAGAAGAAGGGAAAAGAAAGTAAGCCCCGAGTCGAGTCTCTTCCAGCACCTCGCCATCCAGAGGTCCCTGAGTACTTCACGCCTTTAAATAGGCAGATCTCAGCGGTACTAGTCGAGATGGAGAGGAGATCCTTGGCGAGGCCACCGATGCCTCGCCGAGGTGGGTTACCCATGGGCAAGGACGTCGAGAGCTATTGCAGATACCATAAGTGCAAGGGCCATAAGACAGACGATTGCAAGATTCTGAAGCGAGATATAGAGAGGCTGATTCAGGGGGGAATGTTGAAGAAATTTGTGGCAGGGCGAGACCGAAGTCGAACGCCCCCAGGAGACATCGTTCACCAGCCCCTGCGGATCAAGCTGAGCCTTCTGGAAGCAAGAGGAGAGTGAATCTGATTGCGGGAGGATTCGGCGCAGGCGGCGAGAGGTCAAGCGCCAGAGAGGTCTACGCCACTCAGATCTCTACGGCAGTTCAGTTGGGGAAGCGGCCAAGACCTGAAGAAAACATTGTCATCTCATTCTCTGAAGATGATTTGGCACATGTCACCATGCCCCACAACGATGCTCTGGTCATCACGGCAGATATTGACGGCTGTGATGTTGCAAGGATTCTGGTCGACGGAGGCAGCTCGACAGACATCCTGTTTCTGGACGCCTTCGAAAAGATGGGCAAATCAAAACGCGACCTGAAGAGGGTCGACTTTCCGCTGATTGGATTTGCGGGAAGGACAAATTATCCACTGGGGGCTATAACCATGCCAGTGATTTTTGGCGAGGGGTGGAAAAGCATCAAGGTGTCGGTCACTTTCCTGGTGGTCGATTCACCTACATCCTACAACGCCATCATAGGGAGGACCACGATCAACCCAAATAAGATTGTGGCCTCCACTGTCCACCAGAAGATGAAGTTCCCTACTCCGAACGGGATTGGAGAAGTGCTCGGAGATCAGCCTTCCTCGCGGCAATGCTATGTGAACTGTTTACGCAGGAAGAACCAAAGGGAGGCGCTCGCCATCGAGACAGAGGCCGATCCCCGCGAGGACTTGGCTCGACCAGCACCCATGGAGGAATTGGAGGAGGTCGAGATCGATGGTCCGGACAAAAAGGTGCGCATTGGGACCACCTTGAAAGAGGATCATAAGGAGGCCATGACCGCCCTCCTCAAGGAATTCAAAGAGCTCTTTGCCTGGCAGCCGAGCGACATGCCAGGAATCAGCATAGATATTATCTCTCATGAGCTCAGGATAGACCCCTCCATCAAGCCGATCGCCCAAAAAAGAAGATCATTCGGGACTGATAAGCGTTTGGCGATCAGGCAGGAAGTCGGCAGGCTGATTGAAGCTGACTTCGTCAGAGAAGTAAGATTCCAGAGTTGGGTCGCCAACCCAGTTTTGGTCAGGAAATCTAACGGCAAGTGGAGGATGTGCGTCGACTTCCGCGACTTAAACAAGGCTTGCCCCAAAGATTCATATCCCCTTCCAAGAATTGATCAGCTAGTCGATGCTACCTCGCGTCATGAGATGCTGAGCTTCATGGACGCCTATTCAGGCTACAACCAGATCAGAATGCATCCAGACGACGAGGCCCACACTGCTTTCTATGCTGACGGCGACATTCTATGCTACAAGGTGATGCCCTTTGGTCTCATCAATGCCGGGGCAACTTATCAGCGGATGGTGAACCGACTGTTCCAGGACATGCTGGGAAGGAACATGGAGGCCTACGTGGATGATATGCTCGTTAAATCCATCAAAGGCAATCCTCATACCACCGACCTCCGTGAAGCTTTTGAATGCATGAGGAGACACAGCGTTCGCCTGAACCCAGCAAAGTGCGCCTTTGGAGTCAAGTCCGGGAAGTTCCTGGGTTTTATGGTCAGCGAAAGGGGCATTGAAGCAAACCCGGAAAAGCTAAAGGCCATAGAAGAAATGAAGTCACCAACCTGCCATAAGGAAGTCCAATGCCTGAACGGCCGACTAGCTGCTCTTAACCGCTTCCTCTCCAAAGCAAGCGACAAGTCCCTCCCGTTCTTCAAAACCTTGAGGGCCAACCGTAAGTTCGAATGGACGCCAGACTGCGAGGAAGCATTCCAGTCCTTGAAAAGGCATATTCAAACACTCCCAGCTCTGGCAAAACCCGTTCCAGGCGAGCAGCTTTTCCTCTATTTAGGCATTAGCGATGTGGCAGCCAGTGCTGTTTTAATAAGGGAGGAGAATAATGTTCAGAGTCCAGTGTATTTCATTAGCAAAATGTTCAATTCAGCAGAAATAAAATATGTCCAGATTGAGAAGTATCTCTATGCCTTAGTTATTGCTGCTCGGAAGCTGAGACCTTACTTTCATGCGCACGACATCACGGTCCTCACCAATCAACCTCTCAAAAACTTCCTGATGAAGCCAGATTCTTCAGGAAGAATGGTCAAGTGGGCGATCGAGCTCAGCGAGTTCAGGATCAAATTTGCGCCAAAAACGGCCATCAAAGGTCAAGCACTAGCTGATTTCATAGTGGAAAGCACGAGTAACGGTCAAGCGGAGGCAGAAAACAGGCCAAGTCAGTCAGCAAACGACGATCAAATCTGGGAACTCTATACGGATGGGTCTTCATCAAAAGAAGGCTCGGGGGCAGGTTTAATTCTTATTCCTCCTGAGGGCGAGCCTCTGAAATACGCGATCGCCTTGACATTCCCGGCGACCAATAACGAAGCAGAATATGAGGCTCTTATCACTGGACTCAGACTGGCAAAAGGAATGGGTATAACAGCGCTTAAGGTAAAAAGTGATTCAGAGCTTATTGTCAATCAGGTTAATGGCGCCTACGAGGCAAAGGGAGAAAAGATGAAGAAATATCTCGGCATCGCCAAAAAACTAGTCGTGGAAATCCCAAATTTCGCGATTGAGTTTATTCCTCGCCAAGAAAACCAGATGGCAGATTCTTTGAGTAAGCTAGCCTTCGGAGGGGCGACAATCCAGGATGTGCAATTTCTGGAAAAGGCCCTATGTTCAGTCCTTGAAAACAGAGCGGAGGTCTTCAACATTCAAGAACAGGTCACCTGGATGACCCCGTTCCAGAATTATTTGAAAGAAGGCATCCTCCCAGAGGACGAAGGCGAATCCACTAGGATTAGAAGACTCGCAGCCAGTTATCTAATCATCGATGGAGAACTCTATAGAAGAGGTTATTCGACGCCTTACTTGAGATGTGTTGCTCTACCCGAAACAGAAAAAGTTCTTCGAGAAGCTCATGAAGGGGCAGCGGCATGTCATGAAGGTGCTCGTTCACTAAGCAGGAAAATATTCAGACTGGGATATTACTGGCCGACCTTGGGAAAAGACGCAGCCGAATTAACACAGAAGTGTGAAATTTGCCAGCAGTTTGCACCACGATCGGGTCGACCATCGACATTATTATCCCCAATGGCGGGTGCCTGGCCCTTCGCTCAATGGGGAATCGATATATTGGGTCCTTTTCCCAATAGCACTGGTCAGCGTACTCACATTATAGTGGCGATCGACTACTTCACTAAGTGGGTAGAGGCGAAAGCTCTAGCTTCGACAACGGAATTCCAAGTTATCAAGTTCATGCAGGTCAACATATTCTCCAGGTTTGGTATTCCCAAAATACTCATCAGCGATAATGGTCCGCAATTCGTTGGAAAGGAGTTGAAATGGCTCTGTGAAGAGTATCATATCGACCATCGCTTCAGTTCAGTACATCACCCTCAAACGAATGGGCAAGCTGAAGCAGCCAACAAGGTTGTCTTAGCAGGACTCAAGAAAAGGGTTCGAGCATTCAAAGGGAACTGGGCAGACGAACTGGAAAACGTATTATGGGCAATCAGAACAACGCCTAAGGCGGCCACAGGAGAAACGCCTTTCAGTTTAGTGTACGGATCAGAAGCAGTAGCACCAGCTGAATTAGCAGTGCCTACCCACAGAGTCCTACACTTTAACACGGAGGCAAATGAGATCGAGCGCAGAACTGACCTCGACTTAGCAGAGGAAAAGAGATGGCTCTCGGAAAAAACACAGGCAAAGATGCGCTTGGCGACCGCTCGGTATTTCAACAGAAAAGTTAGCGCTCGCCAATTTTTCGTGGGGGAGATGGTTATGAGAAGGAATGAATTCACAAGGCTGGACAGTAAAAACAAACTTTCAGCCAAATGGGAAGGACCATACAAAGTAGTAGAGATCGCCGCACCAGGATCCTACTATTTGGAAACCATCGAAGGCGAGAGGTTACCCCGTCCATTTAATTCTGAGCATTTAAGAAGATTTTATGCATAGTTTGTAATCAAACTGATTATGTCAATAAAAGAAAGCCATTCCTTCATAAAGCGCGTCCACTCGAAGCAAGCTGAAGCCAAAAAAGCCCTGACGCCAAAGTCAGGCCTCAAAAGCCCTAGCAACAAAGCTAGGCCAAAAGCCCTAGCAACAAAGCTAGGCCAAAAGCCCTGACGCCAAAGTCAGGCCTCAAAAGCCCTAGCAACAAAGCTAGGCCAAAAGCCCTAGCAACAAAGCTAGGCCAAAAGCCCTGACGCCAAAGTCAGGCCTCAAAAGCCCTAGCAACAAAGCTAGGCCAAAAAGCCCTGTCGCCAAAGACAGGCCAAAAGCCCTAACAACAAAGTTAGGCCAAAAGCCCTAGCAACAAAGCTAGGCCAAAAAGCCCTGTCGCCAAAGACAGGCCAAAAGCCCTAACAACAAAGTTAGGCCAAAAGCCCTAGCAACAAAGCTAGGCCAAAAAGCCCTGTCGCCAAAGACAGGCCAAAAGCCCTAACAACAAAGTTAGGCCAAAAAAGCCTTAGTAACAAAACTAGGCCACAAAAGCCCTAACAACAAAGTTAGGCCTCAAAAAACCTGACGCCAAGAGTCAGGCAAAGCCCTGACGCCAAAGTCAGGCCAAAAGACCTAGCAAAATGTTAGGCAAAATGAAAGCCCTGACGCCAAAGTCAGGCCAAAGAAAGTTTAGGCGATCACTATCGATGATAAAGCCTGACAAATTACAAATCCCTTGTTATTAGGCCAACACCTCAAAGGTTTAAACTTCAAAGAAGGTAATATCTCTTTGAACTTAGAAGTTTACGCTTTTAAGTGTCAAAAGTATTATCCTTAGAAAGTTTAACTTATGATTGGTCTACGGCTTTAAGGGTCGACGACATTACAAAGCAAGAAAAAAGTGGAAAGTAATTATGAGTAAGATATTGGATAGCTAAATATGTTCGAAGTCGATTAAAGGCTCAAGAATATAAAAGCATTCAATAGAAAAACCCAAGTCTTCGACAGATAATTACAAACCAAAAACAGAAAATACAAAAATGGCTATCTAAAAAAGAAAAATACGGTCGTCAAGGAGTTAGGGACTTCAAGCTTTGGGGTTCTCGGGGGCAAAGACGCTCTGCTCGCCTTCGGGGGCAGAAGTACCGGGCTCGCCTTCAGGAGCAGCCTCCCCAGCAACAGAGGGCTGCGAAGGCTGACTCCGCAGGAAGGTCTTCAAGGAGGCAACTTCCCCAAGAGGAAAGTGGGGATCGACCGCCTGGACCTCCTCCACCAGGCCTTGAAGAAATTCGGCAATCGCCGACTTCATCACCTTCAAGGCCTGGTCCTCAAAGTCTTCGGAGGCCTTGAACTCCTCAATCACGGCATGGGGTGAAGGAACCGCTTTCAGCTGATCAGCCAGTCGGTTCTTTTCCTCCTCTAGGGCGACCCCCCTAGCTTCAGCAGCATCCCTCTGGGCCTCCGCGGCGACCCTAAGAGCGTCTGACTCGACCAACTGGGCACGAGCTTCCTTCAACTCGGCCTCCAGGCGAGCACGGACCGCCTCCCCTTCATCAAGGCACTGATGAAGGGCCTCAGCTTCATGAAGGAAGGCTGCAGCATCAGCCTCCCTCTTCTTGACATCAGCAAGGAGGCGCTGCTCCTTCCTGAAATACTCCTCCCGGGCGCCGGGCGCGAGCTCGCCGAAAACGCGGCCGAGGATCACCTATTCCCGAACGAGCTGACAACAAAAGCACAAGGAAAATGTCAAGTCATCAAAATGAAAAGGAATGACAAGGAATAAATAATGGAAAGAGGGCGAGATCATACCAGGGCAACTCGTTCGAAGTGGGTCCGTAAGAACCCCTCGATCTGAGGAAGCTCCGTAGGGACAATCGAACGGTCCTTGGGAGGAATTATCCCATCAAGGAGCCGCATGCACATATCCGGGCTACCCCGTAGGCTCTTCTGGGCGGGGTACCCCTTCTTGGCAAGGTCCCCACAAGGGACCCAAGGCCTCCAAGAGTCCCCAACCTTAAAAGGCTGGAACAAGCTCGCCATGGAGCAGTACTCCTCGGCGGGAGCCCTCGAGGAGCTGGAAGCAGCAGGCCCCTTCTTTTGGGCCCCAGACTCCTTAGTAGGAGCCGTGGGCACTGAAGAGGCGGGAGGCGCCAAAGACAAGGCCTTCTCCTTAGCGGCGGAAGGGCCCTGAAGAGAGGGAGAAGGAGACGCCGTGTCCAAACCCTTCCCTTTGCTGGCAGAAAGGCCCTTAGGAGGGGAAGGAGAAGGATGTTGGTCGACATCAGGGTGCTCTTCACTCCTGACCTTCTTAGAAGGAGGAGGAGGAGGGTCCCGGGCCACGTCCGCCAAGGACTCCACTGCAAAGCAACAAGACAATAAGTCAGGAGTCAGAGAACCGCAGAATGTAAAAACATTAAATCAACAAAAGGCGAGGTAGTACCTGGTTGACGAGGGCCAGTAGTGGCCGAAGGAAGCGTCTCCTCGGGCTTCCTCTTGGTCGAACGCCTAGAAGGAGGAGGGGGAGAGCTTAGCAGCACCTGGTCGGAGGACAATCCCGCCGATCCCTGGTCATCAAAGAGACCTATCAGTTTTTTGCTCTTGCTTACAACCTTCCCTACAAGTAATAAAACAAGGGAAGAGTTAGAAAATTACCCAATCATCAAAGATTGGTGTAGCTTGATGAATGCCCGCCATCTCAAGGGCATTCTCGGTAGTCTCCGCCACTGAGCGGATGGACTTGAACTGAGATGACCGATGCAGCCGATATAAATCGTCGATGGCATTCCGATCACTTCCGGACAATTCTTCGAAGGAGGGAGGAAAATCCTTGTCCGGAGCAAACAATTTCCAAGGTACGCCCCCCTTATACAAGAAGTAAAACTTCTTGTAATTGGAGTTAGTGGCCCGGAAATCATCGATCAGGCGGACATGGACGTTCCAAGCCCATCCTTGAGGGCCTCCCCACTCCGAAAACTTCGGCCAGCGGGATTGGAAGTGGTGAAAGTGGTTAGCCCCTGCTGCCAGCCGGAAGAAGCACCGGAACAGGGCCAGTGAATATACCCATTCCTGGCGTAAGCATAGGAACTTGAAGCCGACCCACATTCTGAGGGCATTCGGGACAAGCTGTGTGGGGTGAATCCCGTAAAACTGACACAAGGTCTGTAAATCCTCACAGAGAGGAAAACGCAACCCAGCATCGATCTGGGCCGCATAAATGTAAACCTCTCCATCGTGAGGAAAATGCAGACCTAGGCCAGGATACCTAGGAGCATCCTCCGCACTGAAGCCACCAAGCGCCACCATGGTCTTAAAGTAAGCCGGCTTCAGTTCATTAGGCTTGACGTCTACTCGAACAAATTCAAATATTGCAATGATAAACATAAAAAGCAAAGAACAGCAGAGGACATTGCCAAAGCAGAGCAATAAAAGGGCGAAAGTTTACCATTTGGGGAAAAAATAGGCGTGTTCAGCTCGGGCCCATCCACCACCACAGGAGTGGTTGCAGTCCTGCCCAAATCGGTCTGTTCCTCTACTGAAGGGGGAACGACTTCATCCCTGATGGTCAAAGGGACATCAGCATTTCTGGGCATGTTGGCTTTGTTGGCACCCTTGGGAGCCGTGTGCTTGACTCTCTGATTGCGAGGAGCCATGGAAATGTTGGAAGAAGGCTGAAGAAGGTTGAGAAAAGAAATGGAAAGGATCGCAATGAAGCTCTGAAAATCCAAGAGAGCGGATAAGCGTAAAAGACAGAATACAGAAACTGACGTTTCCTATATAGACCAAAAGGGGAGTAACCGCCACGAGCAAATCGAAGCGACGCAGAGGAATAATTGCACCCTTTTGGAAAAAACCGAAGCAATGTCAGAATTCCAAGAGACAACGGTTGGCTGGTACAGACAGCTGTCAAGCTACCCTGGGTTTACGGAAAAGTAAATGTCAGGCGTGCCTCAAGTGACCGTTCGATTTCTGGACAACTGCGCAGTTATTAAATGCTAACAAGTCCACTAAGGAGACAAGAGGTTCGCCAGCGCACTAATAAGCGCTATTAGAAGTACCTCGGGTAGGTAGTGATCGCCTAGCCAAGAAAGATAGACTTTCATAAGCCTGGGTCACCTCGAGTGATCGCCAAAAGGGAATAAAAGGAAGGATATTCTTTCGGCTTTGAACAGATAAGGAATTGCTCGCCAAATGAGCTAGAGGTGTCTCAAAGGCACTGAACCATTACCAAAGACGTCACTATCTAAAACCCTACCAGGAAATCAAGCTCGACTGAAGGAACTTCAATCAAGCTTCGGGGGCAAATGTTGGGTATCGATAGTGACGGCCCAGTAAGAAAAGGCCTCGAAGGCCCAATAAATATAGAGGGGGTAAACCCATGACACCCGAACCGGATCGGCCCAAGTACAAGCCAAACTTGGCCCACCATCGAGTAATCCAGAATCGAGCCCAAAGTCTATAGAGACGCCAAAGGCTCTCAGACTGCTCGCCATTCTCTACCAAGTCGCGACCTTCCACTGCTCGACATGGGAGTGCTCGCCCCGAAGAGAGCCTTGTCTCTCTCCTCTGGTCCCACTAAACCGTTAATAACAGAGTGGCCAAGATATCCCGCATATCTCGGTCACATATTCACTAAAGATTAGATTTGGTAACTGCAATATCTCGCAGTAACTGCCATATCCCACGATCCGAATCTTCAGCAACTCAATATACATTAAGATATTCAGTTGCCTTTATACGGTTCTATCTCTCTTACCCTACAAATACCCTTGCTTTACATACGTTCTTTACGTTTTGAGTTTTATACCCACATATACTCATTTAAGCATCGGAGAGGGACCCAGAGGCACCCCCTCTGTTGCGCTCCCCTACTTGCAGGTTCACCGGAGTTGGAGCTGAAGCGTCATCCCAACCTTGTCTGGCATACAATTCACTGCCAGATCAGCATTCAGGATTTCACGATCCAACAATATCCATTCCTTCCAGGGATCCCACTTCATAGACACTTATTCAATTATTTATACCTCCCATAACTTGGCCACGAAGATCTCTGGCAATGATTCTGATTCCTCCCTTACTCGTTTCTTTGTTCAACGAAGCGTCACATTCGCTTGGCCACGTAGTTGGTTCGGCACTCTTGTAATCTGCTGTTGATTGTCTACATTCGCCTCATAGCTCAAGCACACGTTTTGTGACTTCGACCAGATTCAGATCTCTATTCTCAAAGGCATTCTTACAACGTTCTTTCCATATGTGCCAAACCGTGAGTGAACAAATAACCCACCTGGTATCGAGAGATGACTATTCAATCCAACCTTCTTCTTGATCTCCAACAGCCAAACCGTGGTGCTGTTAGCCATGGATAGATCAACTCTCACCACTAAGGTATCGAACCAAACCCTTTTGACCAATTCACATTAGAATAACATACTCTCTCACGTCTCTATTCCCCCACATATTGCGAATGTAGGTGGCGTGCCAATCCCTCGGCGCCCAAGGTTTGTTGTCACTACAATGGAGTTCGTTAGTAATCTTAATATGAAATTGTTTACCTTCATCAGGGTACGATTTTTGTAGATTTCCTTCCATGGTGTCCACCTATTGGGGTCGTTATCAGGTGGTAACTATTTTAATTTTGCCGTATGAGACGCTACGTGGACCTTGGTTATACTCTTCCATCTCTAATGTGTGGACAAACAAACTTGTGTGGGCATGTGCACAGAGGAACGTGCACTCTCATAATGTCACGCAACTCATTTTCTGAAGTAACACGCTGGACTTCATTTTCTCTCCATGTTCGCCTTTCCGGATCAATAAATTTAGCAACCTTAATGTCTACCACCATATCATTTTTTGGTCCAGAGACTATTCGGCGAGTCTCCCTAATTGAAATTCAGGCATCGTTATAAAAATGAGCTGATTGACCATCACCAATAGTCCAGGGATCCCACTTCTTAGGCACTTATTCAATTATTTATACCTCCCATAACTTGGCCACAATGATCTCTGGCAATGATTATGATTCTTCCCTTACTCGTTTCTTTGTTCAACGAAGCGTCACATTCGCTTGGCCACGTAGTTGGTTCGGCACTCTTGTAATCTGCTGTTGATTGTCTACATTCGCCTCATAGCTCAAGCACACGTTTTGTGACCTCGACCAGATTCAGATCTCTATTCTCAAAGGCATTCTTACAACGTTCTTTCCATATGTGCCAAACCGCGAGTGAACAAATAACCCACCTGGTATCGAGAGATGACTATTCGATCCAACCTTCTTCCTGATCTCCAACAGCCAAACCGTGGTGCTGTTAGCCATGGATAGATCAACTCTCACCACTAAGGTATCGAACCAAACCCTTTTGACCAATTCACATTAGAATAACATACTCTCTCACGTCTCTATTCCCCCACATATTGCGAATGTAGGTGGCGTGCCAATCCCTCGGCTCCCAAGGTTTGTTGTCACTATAATGGAGTTCGTTAGTAATCTTAATATGAAATTGTTTACCTTCATCATGGTACGATTTTTGTAGATTTCCTTCCATGGTGTCCACCTATTGGGGTCGTTATCAGGTGGTAACTATTTTAATTTTGCCGTATGAGACGCTACGTGGACCTTGGTTATACTCTTCCATCTCTAATGTGTGGACAAACAAACTTGTGTGGGCATGTGCACAGAGGAACGTGCACTCTCATAATGTCACGCAACTCATTTTCTGAAGTAACACGCTGGACTTCATTTTCTCTCCATGTTCGCCTTTCCGGATAAATAAATTTAGCAACCTTAATGTCTACCACCATATCATTTTTTGGTCCAGAGACTATTCGGCGAGTCTCCCTAATTGAAATTCAGGCATCGTTATAAAAATGAGCTGATTGACCATCACCAATAGTCCAGGGATCCCACTTCTTAGGCACTTATTCAATTATTTATACCTCTCATAACTTGGCAACAATGATCTTTGGCAATGATTATGATTCTTCCCTTACTCGTTTCTTTGTTCAACGAAGCGTCACAGTCGCTTGGCCACGTAGTTGGTTCGGCACTCTTGTAATCTGCTGGTGATTGTCTACATTCGCCTCATAGCTCAAGCACACGTTTTGTGACCTCGACAAGATTCAGATCTCTATTCTCAAAGGCATTCTTACAACGTTCTTTCCATATGTGCCAAACCGTGAGTGAACAAATAACCCACCTGGTATCGAGAGATGACTATTCGATCCAACCTTCTTCCTGATCTCCAACAGCCAAACCGTGGTGCTGTTAGACATGGATAGATCAACTCTCACCACTAAGGTATCGAACCAAACCCTTTTGACCAATTCACATTAGAATAACATACTATCTCACGTCTCTATTCCCCCACATATTGCGAATGTAGGTGGCGTGCCAATCCCTCGGCGCCCAAGGTTTGTTGTCACTACAATGGAGTTCGTTAGTAATCTTAATATGAAATTGTTTACCTTCATCAGGGTACGATTTTTGTAGATTTCCTTCCATGGTGTCCACCTATTGGGGTCGTTATCAGGTGGTAACTATTTTAATTTTGTCGTATGAGACGCTACGTGGACCTTTCTTATACTCTTCCATCTCTAATGTGTGGACAAACAAACTTGTGTGGGCATGTGCACAGAGGAACGTGCACTCTCATAATGTCACACAACTCATCTTCTGAAGTAACACACTGGACTTCATTTTCTCTCCATGTTCGCCTTTCCGGATCAATAAATTTAGCAACCTTAATGTCTACCACCATATCATTTTTTGGTCCAGAGACTATTCGGCGAGTCTCCCTAATTGAAATTCAGGCATCGTTATAAAAATGAGCTGATTGACCATCACCAATAGTCCAGGGATCCCACTTCTTAGGCACTTATTCAATTATTTATACCTCCCATAACTTGGCCACAATGATCTCTGGCAATGATTATGATTCTTCCCTTACTCGTTTCTTTGTTCAACGAAGCGTCACATTCGGTTGGCCACGTAGTTGGTTCGGCACTCTTGTAATCTGCTGTTGATTGTCTACATTCGCCTCATAGCTCAAGCACACGTTTTGTGACCTCGACCAGATTCAGATCTCTATTCTCAAAGGCATTCTTACAACGTTCTTTCCATATGTGCCAAACCGTGAGTGAACAAATAACCCACCTGGTATCGAGAGATGACTATTCGATCCAACCTTCTTCCTGATCTCCAACAGCCAAACCGTGGTGCTGTTAGACATGGATAGATCAACTCTCACCACTAAGGTATCGAACCAAACCCTTTTGACCAATTCACATTAGAATAACATACTCTCTCACGTCTCTATTCCCCCACATATTGCGAATGTAGGTGGCGTGCCAATCCCTCGGCGCCCAAGGTTTGTTGTCACTATAATGGAGTTCGTTAGTAATCTTAATATGAAATTGTTTACCTTCATCATGGTACGATTTTTGTAGATTTCCTTCCATGGTGTCCACCTATTGGGGTCGTTATCAGGTGGTAACTATTTTAATTTTGCCGTATGAGACGCTACGTGGACCTTGGTTATACTCTTCCATCTCTAATGTGTGGACAAACAAACTTGTGTGGGCATGTGCACAGAGGAACGTGCACTCTCATAATGTCACGCAACTCATTTTCTGAAGTAACACGCTGGACTTCATTTTCTCTCCATGTTCGCCTTTCCGGATCAATAAATTTAGCAACCTTAATGTCTACCACCATATCATTTTTTGGTCCAGAGACTATTCGGCGAGTCTCCCTAATTGAAATTCAGGCATCGTTATAAAAATGAGCTGATTGACCATCACCAATAGTCCAGGGATCCCACTTCTTAGGCACTTATTCAATTATTTATACCTCCCATAACTTGGCCACAATGATCTCTGGCAATGATTATGATTCTTCCCTTACTCGTTTCTTTGTTCAACGAAGCGTCACATTCGCTTGGCCACGTAGTTGGTTCGGCACTCTTGTAATCTGCTGTTGATTGTCTACATTCGCCTCATAGCTCAAGCACACGTTTTGTGACCTCGACCAGATTCAGATCTCTATTCTCAAAGGCATTCTTACAACGTTCTTTCCATATGTGCCAAACCGTGAGTGAACAAATAACCCACCTGGTATCGAGAGATGACTATTCGATCCAACCTTCTTCCTGATCTCCAACAGCCAAACCGTGGTGCTGTTAGCCATGGATAGATCAACTCTCACCACTAAGGTATCGAACCAAACCCTTTTGACCAATTCACATTAGAATAACATACTCTCTCACGTCTCTATTCCCCCACATATTGCGAATGTAGGTGGCGTGCCAATCCCTCGGCGCCCAAGGTTTGTTGTCACTATAATGGAGTTCGTTAGTAATCTTAATATGAAATTGTTTACCTTCATCATGGTACGATTTTTGTAGATTTCCTTCCATGGTGTCCACCTATTGGGGTCGTTATCAGGTGGTAACTATTTTAATTTTGCCGTATGAGACGCTACGTGGACCTTGGTTATACTCTTCCATCTCTAATGTGTGGACAAACAAACTTGTGTGGGCATGTGCGCAGAGGAACGTGCACTCTCATAATGTCACGCAACTCATTTTCTGAAGTAACACGCTGGACTTCATTTTCTCTCCATGTTCGCCTTTCCGGATCAATAAATTTAGCAACCTTAATGTCTACCACCATATCATTTTTTGGTCCAGAGACTATTCGGCGAGTCTCCCTAATTGAAATTCAGGCATCGTTATAAAAATGAGCTGATTGACCATCACCAATAGTCCAGGGATCCCACTTCTTAGGCAGTTATTCAATTATTTATACCTCTCATAACTTGGCAACAATGATCTTTGGCAATGATTATGATTCTTCCCTTACTCGTTTCTTTGTTCAACGAAGCGTCACATTCGCTTGGCCACGTAGTTGGTTCGGCACTCTTGTAATCTGCTGGTGATTGTCTACATTCGCCTCATAGCTCAAGCACACGTTTTGTGACCTCGACCAGATTCAGATCTCTATTCTCAAAGGCATTCTTACAACGTTCTTTCCATATGTGCCAAACCGTGAGTGAACAAATAACCCACCTGGTATCGAGAGATGACTATTCGATCCAACCTTCTTCCTGATCTCCAACAGCCAAACCGTGGTGCTGTTAGACATGGATAGATCAACTCTCACCACTAAGGTATCGAACCAAACCCTTTTGACCAATTCACATTAGAATAACATACTATCTCACGTCTCTATTCCCCCACATATTGCGAATGTAGGTGGCGTGCCAATCCCTCGGCGCCCAAGGTTTGTTGTCACTACAATGGAGTTCGTTAGTAATCTTAATATGAAATTGTTTACCTTCATCAGGGTACGATTTTTGTAGATTTCCTTCCATGGTGTCCACCTATTGGGGTCGTTATCAGGTGGTAACTATTTTAATTTTGCCGTATGAGACGCTACGTGGACCTTGGTTATACTCTTCCATCTCTAATGTGTGGACAAACAAACTTGTGTGGGCATGTGCACAGAGGAACGTGCACTCTCATAATGTCACGCAACTCATTTTCTGAAGTAACACGCTGGACTTCATTTTCTCTCCATGTTCGCCTTTCCGGATCAATAAATTTAGCAACCTTAATGTCTACCACCATATCATTTTTTGGTCCAGAGACTATTCGGCGAGTCTCCCTAATTGAAATTCAGGCATCGTTATAAAAATGAGCTGATTGACCATCACCAATAGTCCAGGGATCCCACTTCTTAGGCACTTATTCAATTATTTATACCTCCCATAACTTGGCCACAATGATCTCTGGCAATGATTATGATTCTTCCCTTACTCGTTTCTTTGTTCAACGAAGCGTCACATTCGCTTGGCCACGTAGTTGGTTCGGCACTCTTGTAATCTGCTGTTGATTGTCTACATTCGCCTCATAGCTCAAGCACACATTTTGTGACCTCGACCAGATTCAGATCTCTATTCTCAAAGGCATTCTTACAACGTTCTTTCCATATGTGCCAAACCGTGAGTGAACAAATAACCCACCTGGTATCGAGAGATGACTATTCGATCCAACCTTCTTCCTGATCTCCAACAGCCAAACCGTGGTGCTGTTAGCCATGGATAGATCAACTCTCACCACTAAGGTATCGAACCAAACCCTTTTGACCAATTCACATTAGAATAACATACTCTCTCACGTCTCTATTCCCCCACATATTGCGAATGTAGGTGGCGTGCCAATCCCTCGGCGCCCAAGGTTTGTTGTCACTATAATGGAGTTCGTTAGTAATCTTAATATGAAATTGTTTACCTTCATCATGGTACGATTTTTGTAGATTTCCTTCCATGGTGTCCACCTATTGGGGTCGTTATCAGGTGGTAACTATTTTCATTTTGCCGTATGAGACGCTACGTGGACCTTGGTTATACTCTTCCATCTCTAATGTGTGGACAAACAAACTTGTGTGGGCATGTGCACAGAGGAACGTGCACTCTCATAATGTCACGCAACTCATTTTCTGAAGTAACACGCTGGACTTCATTTTCTCTCCATGTTCGCCTTTCCGGATCAATAAATTTAGCAACCTTAATGTCTACCACCATATCATTTTTTGGTCCAGAGACTATTCGGCGAGTCTCCCTAATTGAAATTCAGGCATCGTTATAAAAATGAGCTGATTGACCATCACCAATAGTCCAGGGATCCCACTTCTTAGGCACTTATTCAATTATTTATACCTCTCATAACTTGGCAACAATGATCTTTGGCAATGATTATGATTCTTCCCTTACTCGTTTCTTTGTTCAACGAAGCGTCACATTCGCTTGGCCACGTAGTTGGTTCGGCACTCTTGTAATCTGCTGGTGATTGTCTACATTCGCCTCATAGCTCAAGCACACGTTTTGTGACCTCGACCAGATTCAGATCTCTATTCTCAAAGGCATTCTTACAACGTTCTTTCCATATGTGCCAAACCGTGAGTCAACAAATAACCCACCTGGTATCGAGAGATGACTATTCGATCCAACCTTCTTCCTGATCTCCAACAGCCAAACCGTGGTGCTGTTAGACATGGATAGATCAACTCTCACCACTAAGGTATCGAACCAAACCCTTTTGACCAATTCACATTAGAATAACATACTATCTCACGTCTCTATTCCCCCACATATTGCGAATGTAGGTGGCGTGCCAATCCCTCGGCGCCCAAGGTTTGTTGTCACTACAATGGAGTTCGTTAGTAATCTTAATATGAAATTGTTTACCTTCATCAGGGTACGATTTTTGTAGATTTCCTTCCATGGTGTCCACCTATTGGGGTCGTTATCAGGTGGTAACTATTTTAATTTTGTCGTATGAGACGCTACGTGGACCTTTCTTATACTCTTCCATCTCTAATGTGTGGACAAACAAACTTGTGTGGGCATGTGCACAGAGGAACGTGCACTCTCATAATGTCACGCAACTCATTTTCTGAAGTAACACGCTGGACTTCATTTTCTCTCCATGTTCGCCTTTCCGGATCAATAAATTTAGCAACCTTAATGTCTACCACCATATCATTTTTTGGTCCAGAGACTATTCGGCGAGTCTCCCTAATTGAAATTCAGGCATCGTTATAAAAATGAGCTGATTGACCATCACCAATAGTCCAGGGATCCCACTTCTTAGGCACTTATTCAATTATTTATACCTCCCATAACTTGGCCACAATGATCTCTGGCAATGATTATGATTCTTCCCTTACTCGTTTCTTTGTTCAACGAAGCGTCACATTCGCTTGGCCACGTAGTTGGTTCGGCACTCTTGTAATCTGCTGTTGATTGTCTACATTCGCCTCATAGCTCAAGCACACGTTTTGTGACCTCGACCAGATTCAGATCTCTATTCTCAAAGGCATTCTTACAACGTTCTTTCCATATGTGCCAAACCGTGAGTGAACAAATAACCCACCTGGTATCGAGAGATGACTATTCGATCCAACCTTCTTCCTGATCTCCAACAGCCAAACCGTGGTGCTGTTAGCCATGGATAGATCAACTCTCACCACTAAGGTATCGAACCAAACCCTTTTGACCAATTCACATTAGAATAACATACTCTCTCACGTCTCTATTCCCCCACATATTGCGAATGTAGGTGGCGTGCCAATCCCTCGGCGCCCAAGGTTTGTTGTCACTATAATGGAGTTCGTTAGTAATCTTAATATGAAATTGTTTACCTTCATCATGGTACGATTTTTGTAGATTTCCTTCCATGGTGTCCACCTATTGGGGTCGTTATCAGGTGGTAACTATTTTAATTTTGCCGTATGAGACGCTACGTGGACCTTGGTTATACTCTTCCATCTCTAATGTGTGGACAAACAAACTTGTGTGGGCATGTGCGCAGAGGAACGTGCACTCTCATAATGTCACGCAACTCATTTTCTGAAGTAACACGCTGGACTTCATTTTCTCTCCATGTTCGCCTTTCCGGATCAATAAATTTAGCAACCTTAATGTCTACCACCATATCATTTTTTGGTCCAGAGACTATTCGGCGAGTCTCCCTAATTGAAATTCAGGCATCGTTATAAAAATGAGCTGATTGACCATCACCAATAGTCCAGGGATCCCACTTCTTAGGCAGTTATTCAATTATTTATACCTCTCATAACTTGGCAACAATGATCTTTGGCAATGATTATGATTCTTCCCTTACTCGTTTCTTTGTTCAACGAAGCGTCACATTCGCTTGGCCACGTAGTTGGTTCGGCACTCTTGTAATCTGCTGGTGATTGTCTACATTCGCCTCATAGCTCAAGCACACGTTTTGTGACCTCGACCAGATTCAGATCTCTATTCTCAAAGGCATTCTTACAACGTTCTTTCCATATGTGCCAAACCGTGAGTGAACAAATAACCCACCTGGTATCGAGAGATGACTATTCGATCCAACCTTCTTCCTGATCTCCAACAGCCAAACCGTGGTGCTGTTAGACATGGATAGATCAACTCTCACCACTAAGGTATCGAACCAAACCCTTTTGACCAATTCACATTAGAATAACATACTATCTCACGTCTCTATTCCCCCACATATTGCGAATGTAGGTGGCGTGCCAATCCCTCGGCGCCCAAGGTTTGTTGTCACTACAATGGAGTTCGTTAGTAATCTTAATATGAAATTGTTTACCTTCATCAGGGTACGATTTTTGTAGATTTCCTTCCATGGTGTCCACCTATTGGGGTCGTTATCAGGTGGTAACTATTTTAATTTTGCCGTATGAGACGCTACGTGGACCTTGGTTATACTCTTCCATCTCTAATGTGTGGACAAACAAACTTGTGTGGGCATGTGCACAGAGGAACGTGCACTCTCATAATGTCACGCAACTCATTTTCTGAAGTAACACGCTGGACTTCATTTTCTCTCCATGTTCGCCTTTCCGGATCAATAAATTTAGCAACCTTAATGTCTACCACCATATCATTTTTTGGTCCAGAGACTATTCGGCGAGTCTCCCTAATTGAAATTCAGGCATCGTTATAAAAATGAGCTGATTGACCATCACCAATAGTCCAGGGATCCCACTTCTTAGGCACTTATTCAATTATTTATACCTCCCATAACTTGGCCACAATGATCTCTGGCAATGATTATGATTCTTCCCTTACTCGTTTCTTTGTTCAACGAAGCGTCACATTCGCTTGGCCACGTAGTTGGTTCGGCACTCTTGTAATCTGCTGTTGATTGTCTACATTCGCCTCATAGCTCAAGCACACATTTTGTGACCTCGACCAGATTCAGATCTCTATTCTCAAAGGCATTCTTACAACGTTCTTTCCATATGTGCCAAACCGTGAGTGAACAAATAACCCACCTGGTATCGAGAGATGACTATTCGATCCAACCTTCTTCCTGATCTCCAACAGCCAAACCGTGGTGCTGTTAGCCATGGATAGATCAACTCTCACCACTAAGGTATCGAACCAAACCCTTTTGACCAATTCACATTAGAATAACATACTCTCTCACGTCTCTATTCCCCCACATATTGCGAATGTAGGTGGCGTGCCAATCCCTCGGCGCCCAAGGTTTGTTGTCACTATAATGGAGTTCGTTAGTAATCTTAATATGAAATTGTTTACCTTCATCATGGTACGATTTTTGTAGATTTCCTTCCATGGTGTCCACCTATTGGGGTCGTTATCAGGTGGTAACTATTTTCATTTTGCCGTATGAGACGCTACGTGGACCTTGGTTATACTCTTCCATCTCTAATGTGTGGACAAACAAACTTGTGTGGGCATGTGCACAGAGGAACGTGCACTCTCATAATGTCACGCAACTCATTTTCTGAAGTAACACGCTGGACTTCATTTTCTCTCCATGTTCGCCTTTCCGGATCAATAAATTTAGCAACCTTAATGTCTACCACCATATCATTTTTTGGTCCAGAGACTATTCGGCGAGTCTCCCTAATTGAAATTCAGGCATCGTTATAAAAATGAGCTGATTGACCATCACCAATAGTCCAGGGATCCCACTTCTTAGGCACTTATTCAATTATTTATACCTCTCATAACTTGGCAACAATGATCTTTGGCAATGATTATGATTCTTCCCTTACTCGTTTCTTTGTTCAACGAAGCGTCACATTCGCTTGGCCACGTAGTTGGTTCGGCACTCTTGTAATCTGCTGGTGATTGTCTACATTCGCCTCATAGCTCAAGCACACGTTTTGTGACCTCGACCAGATTCAGATCTCTATTCTCAAAGGCATTCTTACAACGTTCTTTCCATATGTGCCAAACCGTGAGTCAACAAATAACCCACCTGGTATCGAGAGATGACTATTCGATCCAACCTTCTTCCTGATCTCCAACAGCCAAACCGTGGTGCTGTTAGACATGGATAGATCAACTCTCACCACTAAGGTATCGAACCAAACCCTTTTGACCAATTCACATTAGAATAACATACTATCTCACGTCTCTATTCCCCCACATATTGCGAATGTAGGTGGCGTGCCAATCCCTCGGCGCCCAAGGTTTGTTGTCACTACAATGGAGTTCGTTAGTAATCTTAATATGAAATTGTTTACCTTCATCAGGGTACGATTTTTGTAGATTTCCTTCCATGGTGTCCACCTATTGGGGTCGTTATCAGGTGGTAACTATTTTAATTTTGTCGTATGAGACGCTACGTGGACCTTTCTTATACTCTTCCATCTCTAATGTGTGGACAAACAAACTTGTGTGGGCATGTGCACAGAGGAACGTGCACTCTCATAATGTCACGCAACTCATCTTCTGAAGTAACACACTGGACTTCATTTTCTCTCCATGTTCGCCTTTCCGGATCAATAAATTTAGCAACCTTAATGTCTACCACCATATCATTTTTTGGTCCAGAGACTATTCGGCGAGTCTCCCTAATTGAAATTCAGGCATCGTTATAAAAATGAGCTGATTGACCATCACCAATAGTCCAGGGATCCCACTTCTTAGGCACTTATTCAATTATTTATACCTCCCATAACTTGGCCACAATGATCTCTGGCAATGATTATGATTCTTCCCTTACTCGTTTCTTTGTTCAACGAAGCGTCACATTCGGTTGGCCACGTAGTTGGTTCGGCACTCTTGTAATCTGCTGTTGATTGTCTACATTCGCCTCATAGCTCAAGCACACGTTTTGTGACCTCGACCAGATTCAGATCTCTATTCTCAAAGGCATTCTTACAACGTTCTTTCCATATGTGCCAAACCGTGAGTGAACAAATAACCCACCTGGTATCGAGAGATGACTATTCGATCCAACCTTCTTCCTGATCTCCAACAGCCAAACCGTGGTGCTGTTAGACTTGGATAGATCAACTCTCACCACTAAGATATCGAACCAAACCCTTTTGACCAATTCACATTAGAATAACATACTATCTCACGTCTCTATTCCCCCACATATTGCGAATGTAGGTGGCGTGCCAATCCCTCGGCGCCCAAGGTTTGTTGTCACTACAATGGAGTTCGTTAGTAATCTTAATATGAAATTGTTTACCTTCATCAGGGTACGATTTTTGTAGATTTCCTTCCATGGTGTCCACCTATTGGGGTCGTTATCAGGTGGTAACTATTTTAATTTTGCCGTATGAGACGCTACGTGGACCTTGGTTATACTCTTCCATCTCTAATGTGTGGACAAACAAACTTGTGTGGGCATGTGCACAGAGGAACGTGCACTCTCATAATGTCACGCAACTCATTTTCTGAAGTAACACGCTGGACTTCATTTTCTCTCCATGTTCGCCTTTCCGGATAAATAAATTTAGCAACCTTAATGTCTACCACCATATCATTTTTTGGTCCAGAGACTATTCGGCGAGTCTCCCTAATTGAAATTCAGGCATCGTTATAAAAATGAGCTGATTGACCATCACCAATAGTCCAGGGATCCCACTTCTTAGGCACTTATTCAATTATTTATACCTCCCATAACTTGGCCACAATGATCTCTGGCAATGATTATGATTCTTCCCTTACTCGTTTCTTTGTTCAACGAAGCGTCACATTCGCTTGGCCACATAGTTGGTTCGGCACTCTTGTAATCTGCTGTTGATTGTCTACATTCGCCTCATAGCTCAAGCACACGTTTTGTGACCTCGACCAGATTCAGATCTCTATTCTCAAAGGCATTCTTACAACGTTCTTTCCATATGTGCCAAACCGTGAGTGAACAAATAACCCACCTGGTATCGAGAGATGACTATTCGATCCAACCTTCTTCCTGATCTCCAACAGCCAAACCGTGGTGCTGTTAGCCATGGATAGATCAACTCTCACCACTAAGGTATCGAACCAAACCCTTTTGACCAATTCACATTAGAATAACATACTCTCTCACGTCTCTATTCCCCCACATATTGCGAATGTAGGTGGCGTGCCAATCCCTCGGCGCCCAAGGTTTGTTGTCACTATAATGGAGTTCGTTAGTAATCTTAATATGAAATTGTTTACCTTCATCATGGTACGATTTTTGTAGATTTCCTTCCATGGTGTCCACCTATTGGGGTCGTTATCAGGTGGTAACTATTTTAATTTTGCCGTATGAGACGCTACGTGGACCTTGGTTATACTCTTCCATCTCTAATGTGTGGACAAACAAACTTGTGTGGGCATGTGCACAGAGGAACGTGCACTCTCATAATGTCACGCAACTCATTTTCTGAAGTAACACGCTGGACTTCATTTTCTTTCCATGTTCGCCTTTCCGGATCAATGAATTTAGCAACCTTAATGTCTACCACCATATCATTTTTTGGTCCAGAGACTATTCGGCGAGTCTCCCTAATTGAAATTCAGGCATCGTTATAAAAATGAGCTGATTGACCATCACCAATAGTCCAGGGATCCCACTTCTTAGGCACTTATTCAATTATTTATACCTCCCATAACTTGGCCACAATGATCTCTGGCAATGATTATGATTCTTCCATTACTCGTTTCTTTGTTCAACGAAGCGTCACATTCGCTTGGCCACGTAGTTGGTTCGGCACTCTTGTAATCTGCTGGTGATTGTCTACATTCGCCTCATAGCTCAAGCACACGTTTTGTGACCTCGACCAGATTCAGATCTCTATTCTCAAAGGCATTCTTACAACGTTCTTTCCATATGTGCCAAACCGTGAGTGAACAAATAACCCACCTGGTATCGAGAGATGACTATTCGATCCAACCTTCTTCCTGATCTCCAACAGCCAAACCGTGGTGCTGTTAGACATGGATAGATCAACTCTCACCACTAAGGTATCGAACCAAACCCTTTTGACCAATTCACATTAGAATAACATACTATCTCACGTCTTTATTCCCCCACATATTGCGAATGTAGGTGGCGTGCCAATCCCTCGGCGCCCAAGGTTTGTTGTCACTACAATGGAGTTCGTTAGTAATCTTAATATGAAATTGTTTACCTTCATCAGGGTACGATTTTTGTAGATTTCCGTCCATGGTGTCCACCTATTGGGGTCGTTATCAGGTGGTAACTATTTTAATTTTGTCGTATGAGACGCTACGTGGACCTTTCTTATACTCTTCCATCTCTAATGTGTGGACAAACAAACTTGTGTGGGCATGTGCACAGAGGAACGTGCACTCTCATAATGTCACGCAACTCATCTTCTGAAGTAACACACTGGACTTCATTTTCTCTCCATGTTCGCCTTTCCGGATCAATAAATTTAGCAACCTTAATGTCTACCACCATATCATTTTTTGGTCCAGAGACTATTCGGCGAGTCTCCCTAATTGAAATTCAGGCATCGTTATAAAAATGAGCTGATTGACCATCACCAATAGTCCAGGGATCCCACTTCTTAGGCACTTATTCAATTATTTATACCTCCCATAACTTGGCCACAATGATCTCTGGCAATGATTATGATTCTTCCCTTAATCGTTTCTTTGTTCAACGAAGCGTCACATTCGGTTGGCCACGTAGTTGGTTCGGCACTCTTGTAATCTGCTGTTGATTGTCTACATTCGCCTCATAGCTCAAGCACACGTTTTGTGACCTCGACCAGATTCAGATCTCTATTCTCAAAGGCATTCTTACAACGTTCTTTCCATATGTGCCAAACCGTGAGTGAACAAATAACCCACCTGGTATCGAGAGATGACTATTCGATCCAACCTTCTTCCTGATCTCCAACAGCCAAACCGTGGTGCTGTTAGACATGGATAGATCAACTCTCACCACTAAGGTATCGAACCAAACCCTTTTGACCAATTCACATTAGAATAACATACTATCTCACGTCTCTATTCCCCCACATATTGCGAATGTAGGTGGCGTGCCAATCCCTCGGCGCCCAAGGTTTGTTGTCACTACAATGGAGTTCGTTAGTAATCTTAATATGAAATTGTTTACCTTCATCAGGGTACGATTTTTGTAGATTTCCTTCCATGGTGTCCACCTATTGGGGTCGTTATCAGGTGGTAACTATTTTAATTTTGTCGTATGAGACGCTACGTGGACCTTTCTTATACTCTTCCATCTCTAATGTGTGGACAAACAAACTTGTGTGGGCATGTGCACAGAGGAACGTGCACTCTCATAATGTCACACAACTCATCTTCTGAAGTAACACGCTGGACTTCATTTTCTCTCCATGTTCGCCTTTCCGGATCAATAAATTTAGCAACCTTAATGTCTACCACCATATCATTTTTTGGTCCAGAGACTATTCGGCGAGTCTCCCTAATTGAAATTCAGGCATCGTTATAAAAATGAGCTGATTGACCATCACCAATAATCCAGGGATCCCACTTCTTAGGCACTTATTTAATTATTTATACCTCCCATAACTTGGCCACAATGATCTCTGGCAATGATTATGATTATTCCCTTACTCGTTTCTTTGTTCAACGAAGCGTCACATTCGCTTGGCCACGTAGTTGGTTCGGCACTCTTGTAATCTGCTGTTGATTGTCTACATTCGCCTCATAGCTCAAGCACACGTTTTGTGACCTCGACCAGATTCAGATCTCTATTCTCAAAGGCATTCTTACAACGTTCTTTCCATATGTGCCAAACCGTGAGTGAACAAATAACCCACCTGGTATCGAGAGATGACTATTCGATCCAACCTTCTTCCTGATCTCCAACAGCCAAACCGTGGTGCTGTTAGACATGGATAGATCAACTCTCACCACTAAGGTATCGAACCAAACCCTTTTGACCAATTCACATTAGAATAACATACTCTCTCACGTCTCTATTCCCCCACATATTGCGAATGTAGGTGGCGTGCCAATCCCTCGGCGCCCAAGGTTTGTTGTCACTACAATGGAGTTCGTTAGTAATCTTAATATGAAATTGTTTACCTTCATCAGGGTACGATTTTTGTAGATTTCCTTCCATGGTGTCCACCTATTGGGGTCGTTATCAGGTGGTAACTATTTTAATTTTGTCGTATGAGACGCTACGTGGACCTTTCTTATACTCTTCCATCTCTAATGTGTGGACAAACAAACTTGTGTGGGCATGTGCACAGAGGAACGTGCACTCTCATAATGTCACGCAACTCATCTTCTGAAGTAACACGCTGGACTTCATTTTCTCTCCATGTTCGCCTTTCCGGATCAATAAATTTAGCAACCTTAATGTCTACCACCATATCATTTTTTGGTCCAGAGACTATTCGGCGAGTCTCCCTAATTGAAATTCAGGCATCGTTATAAAAATGAGCTGATTGACCATCACCAATAGTCCAGGGATCCCACTTCTTAGGCATTTATTCAATTATTTATACCTCCCATAACTTGGCCACAATGATCTCTGGCAATGATTATGATTATTCCCTTACTCGTTTCTTTGTTCAACGAAGCGTCACATTCGCTTGGCCACGTAGTTGGTTCGGCACTCTTGTAATCTGCTGTTGATTGTCTACATTCGCCTCATAGCTCAAGCACACGTTTTGTGACCTCGACCAGATTCAGATCTCTATTCTCAAAGGCATTCTTACAACGTTCTTTCCATATGTGCCAAACCGTGAGTGAACAAATAACCCACCTGGTATCGAGAGATGACTATTCGATCCAACCTTCTTCCTGATCTCCAACAGCCAAACTGTGGTGCTGTTAGCCATGGATAGATCAACTCTCACCACTAAGGTATCGAACCAAACCCTTTTTACCAATTCACATTAGAATAACATACTCTCTCACGTCTCTATTCCCCCACATATTGCGAATGTAGGTGGCGTGCCAATCCCTCGGCGCCCAAGGTTTGTTGTCACTACAATGGAGTTCGTTAGTAATCTTAATATGAAATTGTTTACCTTCATCAGGGTACGATTTTTGTAGATTTCCTTCCATGGTGTCCACCTATTGGGGTCGTTATCAGGTGGTAACTATTTTAATTTTGCCGTATGAGACGCTACGTGGACCTTGGTTATACTCTTCCATCTCTAATGTGTGGACAAACAAACTTGTGTGGGCATGTGCACAGAGGAACGTGCACTCTCATAATGTCACGCAACTCATTTTCTGAAGTAACACGCTGGACTTCATTTTCTCTCCATGTTCGCCTTTCCGGATCAATAAATTTAGCAACCTTAATGTCTACCACCATATCATTTTTTGGTCCAGAGACTATTCGGCGAGTCTCCCTAATTGAAATTCAGGCATCGTTATAAAAATGAGCTGATTGACCATCACCAATAGTCCAGGGATCCCACTTCTTAGGCACTTATTCAATTATTTATACCTCCCATAACTTGGCCACAATGATCTCTGGCAATGATTATGATTCTTCCCTTACTCGTTTCTTTGTTCAACGAAGCGTCACATTCGCTTGGCCACGTAGTTGGTTCGGCACTCTTGTAATCTGCTGTTTATTGTCTACATTCGCCTCATAGCTCAAGCACACGTTTTGTGACCTCGACCAGATTCAGATCTCTATTCTCAAAGGCATTCTTACAACGTTCTTTCCATATGTGCCAAACCGTGAGTGAACAAATAACCCACCTGGTATCGAGAGATGACTATTCGATCCAACCTTCTTCCTGATCTCCAACAGCCAAACCGTGGTGCTGTTAGCCATGGATAGATCAACTCTCACCACTAAGGTATCGAACCAAACCCTTTTGACCAATTCACATTAGAATAACATACTCTCTCACGTCTCTATTCCCCCACATATTGCGAATGTAGGTGGCGTGCCAATCCCTCGGCGCCCAAGGTTTGTTGTCACTATAATGGAGTTCGTTAGTAATCTTAATATGAAATTGTTTACCTTCATCATGGTACGATTTTTGTAGATTTCCTTCCATGGTGTCCACCTATTGGGGTCGTTATCAGGTGGTAACTATTTTAATTTTGCCGTATGAGACGCTACGTGGACCTTGGTTATACTCTTCCATCTCTAATGTGTGGACAAACAAACTTGTGTGGGCATGTGCACAGAGGAACGTGTACTCTCATAATGTCACGCAACTCATTTTCTGAAGTAACACGCTGGACTTCATTTTCTCTCCATGTTCGCCTTTCCGGATCAATAAATTTAGCAACCTTAATGTCTACCACCATATCATTTTTTGGTCCAGAGACTATTCGGCGAGTCTCCCTAATTGAAATTCAGGCATCGTTATAAAAATGAGCTGATTGACCATCACCAATAGTCCAGGGATCCCACTTCTTAGGCACTTATTCAATTATTTATACCTCCCATAACTTGGCCACAATGATCTCTGGCAATGATTATGATTCTTCCATTACTCGTTTCTTTGTTCAACGAAGCGTCACATTCGCTTGGCCACGTAGTTGGTTCGGCACTCTTGTAATCTGCTGTTGATTGTCTACATTCGCCTCATAGCTCAAGCACACGTTTTGTGACCTCGACCAGATTCAGATCTCTATTCTCAAAGGCATTCTTACAACGTTCTTTCCATATGTGCCAAACCGTGAGTGAACAAATAACCCACCTGGTATCGAGAGATGACTATTCGATCCAACCTTCTTCCTGATCTCCAACAGCCAAACCGTGGTGCTGTTAGACATGGATAGATCAACTCTCACCACTAAGGTATCGAACCAAACCCTTTTGACCAATTCACATTAGAATAACATACTATCTCACGTCTCTATTCCCCCACATATTGCGAATGTAGGTGGCGTGCCAATCCCTCGGCGCCCAAGGTTTGTTGTCACTACAATGGAGTTCGTTAGTAATCTTAATATGAAATTGTTTACCTTCATCAGGGTACGATTTTTGTAGATTTCCATGGTGTCCACCTATTGGGGTCGTTATCAGGTGGTAACTATTTTAATTTTGTCGTATGAGACGCTACGTGGACCTTTCTTATACTCTTCCATCTCTAATGTGTGGACAAACAAACTTGTGTGGGCATGTGCACAGAGGAACGTGCACTCTCATAATGTCACGCAACTCATCTTCTGAAGTAACACGCTGGACTTCATTTTCTCTCCATGTTCGCCTTTCCGGATCAATAAATTTAGCAACCTTAATGTCTACCACCATATCATTTTTTGGTCCAGAGACTATTCGGCGAGTCTCCCTAATTGAAATTCAGGCATCGTTATAAAAATGAGCTGATTGACCATCACCAATAATCCAGGGATCCCACTTCTTAGGCACTTATTTAATTATTTATACCTCCCATAACTTGGCCACAATGATCTCTGGCAATGATTATGATTATTCCCTTACTCGTTTCTTTGTTCAACGAAGCGTCACATTCGCTTGGCCACGTAGTTGGTTCGGCACTCTTGTAATCTGCTGTTGATTGTCTACATTCGCCTCATAGCTCAAGCACACGTTTTGTGACCTCGACCAGATTCAGATCTCTATTCTCAAAGGCATTCTTACAACGTTCTTTCCATATGTGCCAAACCGTGAGTGAACAAATAACCCACCTGGTATCGAGAGATGACTATTCGATCCAACCTTCTTCCTGATCTCCAACAGCCAAACCGTGGTGCTGTTAGACATGGATAGATCAACTCTCACCACTAAGGTATCGAACCAAACCCTTTTGACCAATTCACATTAGAATAACATACTCTCTCACGTCTCTATTCCCCCACATATTGCGAATGTAGGTGGCGTGCCAATCCCTCGGCGCCCAAGGTTTGTTGTCACTACAATGGAGTTCGTTAGTAATCTTAATATGAAATTGTTTACCTTCATCAGGGTACGATTTTTGTAGATTTCCTTCCATGGTGTCCACCTATTGGGGTCGTTATCAGGTGGTAACTATTTTAATTTTGTCGTATGAGACGCTACGTGGACCTTTCTTATACTCTTCCATCTCTAATGTGTGGACAAACAAACTTGTGTGGGCATGTGCACAGAGGAACGTGTACTCTCATAATGTCACGCAACTCATTTTCTGAAGTAACACGCTGGACTTCATTTTCTCTCCATGTTCGCCTTTCCGGATCAATAAATTTAGCAACCTTAATGTCTACCACCATATCATTTTTTGGTCCAGAGACTATTCGGCGAGTCTCCCTAATTGAAATTCAGGCATCGTTATAAAAATGAGCTGATTGACCATCACCAATAGTCCAGGGATCCCACTTCTTAGGCATTTATTCAATTATTTATACCTCCCATAACTTGGCCACAATGATCTCTGGCAATGATTATGATTATTCCCTTACTCGTTTCTTTGTTCAACGAAGCGTCACATTCGCTTGGCCACGTAGTTGGTTCGGCACTCTTGTAATCTGCTGTTGATTGTCTACATTCGCCTCATAGCTCAAGCACACGTTTTGTGACCTCGACCAGATTCAGATCTCTATTCTCAAAGGCATTCTTACAACGTTCTTTCCATATGTGCCAAACCGTGAGTGAACAAATAACCCACCTGGTATCGAGAGATGACTATTCGATCCAACCTTCTTCCTGATCTCCAACAGCCAAACTGTGGTGCTGTTAGCCATGGATAGATCAACTCTCACCACTAAGGTATCGAACCAAACCCTTTTTACCAATTCACATTAGAATAACATACTCTCTCACGTCTCTATTCCCCCACATATTGCGAATGTAGGTGGCGTGCCAATCCCTCGGCGCCCAAGGTTTGTTGTCACTACAATGGAGTTCGTTAGTAATCTTAATATGAAATTGTTTACCTTCATCAGGGTACGATTTTTGTAGATTTCCTTCCATGGTGTCCACCTATTGGGGTCGTTATCAGGTGGTAACTATTTTAATTTTGCCGTATGAGACGCTACGTGGACCTTGGTTATACTCTTCCATCTCTAATGTGTGGACAAACAAACTTGTGTGGGCATGTGCACAGAGGAACGTGCACTCTCATAATGTCACGCAACTCATTTTCTGAAGTAACACGCTGGACTTCATTTTCTCTCCATGTTCGCCTTTCCGGATCAATAAATTTAGCAACCTTAATGTCTACCACCATATCATTTTTTGGTCCAGAGACTATTCGGCGAGTCTCCCTAATTGAAATTCAGGCATCGTTATAAAAATGAGCTGATTGACCATCACCAATAGTCCAGGGATCCCACTTCTTAGGCACTTATTCAATTATTTATACCTCCCATAACTTGGCCACAATGATCTCTGGCAATGATTATGATTCTTCCCTTACTCGTTTCTTTGTTCAACGAAGCGTCACATTCGCTTGGCCACGTAGTTGGTTCGGCACTCTTGTAATCTGCTGTTTATTGTCTACATTCGCCTCATAGCTCAAGCACACGTTTTGTGACCTCGACCAGATTCAGATCTCTATTCTCAAAGGCATTCTTACAACGTTCTTTCCATATGTGCCAAACCGTGAGTGAACAAATAACCCACCTGGTATCGAGAGATGACTATTCGATCCAACCTTCTTCCTGATCTCCAACAGCCAAACCGTGGTGCTGTTAGCCATGGATAGATCAACTCTCACCACTAAGGTATCGAACCAAACCCTTTTGACCAATTCACATTAGAATAACATACTCTCTCACGTCTCTATTCCCCCACATATTGCGAATGTAGGTGGCGTGCCAATCCCTCGGCGCCCAAGGTTTGTTGTCACTATAATGGAGTTCGTTAGTAATCTTAATATGAAATTGTTTACCTTCATCATGGTACGATTTTTGTAGATTTCCTTCCATGGTGTCCACCTATTGGGGTCGTTATCAGGTGGTAACTATTTTAATTTTGCCGTATGAGACGCTACGTGGACCTTGGTTATACTCTTCCATCTCTAATGTGTGGACAAACAAACTTGTGTGGGCATGTGCACAGAGGAACGTGTACTCTCATAATGTCACGCAACTCATTTTCTGAAGTAACACGCTGGACTTCATTTTCTCTCCATGTTCGCCTTTCCGGATCAATAAATTTAGCAACCTTAATGTCTACCACCATATCATTTTTTGGTCCAGAGACTATTCGGCGAGTCTCCCTAATTGAAATTCAGGCATCGTTATAAAAATGAGCTGATTGACCATCACCAATAGTCCAGGGATCCCACTTCTTAGGCACTTATTCAATTATTTATACCTCCCATAACTTGGCCACAATGATCTCTGGCAATGATTATGATTCTTCCATTACTCGTTTCTTTGTTCAACGAAGCGTCACATTCGCTTGGCCACGTAGTTGGTTCGGCACTCTTGTAATCTGCTGTTGATTGTCTACATTCGCCTCATAGCTCAAGCACACGTTTTGTGACCTCGACCAGATTCAGATCTCTATTCTCAAAGGCATTCTTACAACGTTCTTTCCATATGTGCCAAACCGTGAGTGAACAAATAACCCACCTGGTATCGAGAGATGACTATTCGATCCAACCTTCTTCCTGATCTCCAACAGCCAAACCGTGGTGCTGTTAGACATGGATAGATCAACTCTCACCACTAAGGTATCGAACCAAACCCTTTTGACCAATTCACATTAGAATAACATACTATCTCACGTCTCTATTCCCCCACATATTGCGAATGTAGGTGGCGTGCCAATCCCTCGGCGCCCAAGGTTTGTTGTCACTACAATGGAGTTCGTTAGTAATCTTAATATGAAATTGTTTACCTTCATCAGGGTACGATTTTTGTAGATTTCCATGGTGTCCACCTATTGGGGTCGTTATCAGGTGGTAACTATTTTAATTTTGTCGTATGAGACGCTACGTGGACCTTTCTTATACTCTTCCATCTCTAATGTGTGGACAAACAAACTTGTGTGGGCATGTGCACAGAGGAACGTGCACTCTCATAATGTCACGCAACTCATCTTCTGAAGTAACACGCTGGACTTCATTTTCTCTCCATGTTCGCCTTTCCGGATCAATAAATTTAGCAACCTTAATGTCTACCACCATATCATTTTTTGGTCCAGAGACTATTCGGCGAGTCTCCCTAATTGAAATTCAGGCATCGTTATAAAAATGAGCTGATTGACCATCACCAATAATCCAGGGATCCCACTTCTTAGGCACTTATTTAATTATTTATACCTCCCATAACTTGGCCACAATGATCTCTGGCAATGATTATGATTATTCCCTTACTCGTTTCTTTGTTCAACGAAGCGTCACATTCGCTTGGCCACGTAGTTGGTTCGGCACTCTTGTAATCTGCTGTTGATTGTCTACATTCGCCTCATAGCTCAAGCACACGTTTTGTGACCTCGACCAGATTCAGATCTCTATTCTCAAAGGCATTCTTACAACGTTCTTTCCATATGTGCCAAACCGTGAGTGAACAAATAACCCACCTGGTATCGAGAGATGACTATTCGATCCAACCTTCTTCCTGATCTCCAACAGCCAAACCGTGGTGCTGTTAGACATGGATAGATCAACTCTCACCACTAAGGTATCGAACCAAACCCTTTTGACCAATTCACATTAGAATAACATACTCTCTCACGTCTCTATTCCCCCACATATTGCGAATGTAGGTGGCGTGCCAATCCCTCGGCGCCCAAGGTTTGTTGTCACTACAATGGAGTTCGTTAGTAATCTTAATATGAAATTGTTTACCTTCATCAGGGTACGATTTTTGTAGATTTCCTTCCATGGTGTCCACCTATTGGGGTCGTTATCAGGTGGTAACTATTTTAATTTTGTCGTATGAGACGCTACGTGGACCTTTCTTATACTCTTCCATCTCTAATGTGTGGACAAACAAACTTGTGTGGGCATGTGCACAGAGGAACGTGCACTCTCATAATGTCACGCAACTCATCTTCTGAAGTAACACGCTGGACTTCATTTTCTCTCCATGTTCGCCTTTTCGGATCAATAAATTTAGCAACCTTAATGTCTACCACCATATCATTTTTTGGTCCAGAGACTATTCGGCGAGTCTCCCTAATTGAAATTCAGGCATCGTTATAAAAATGAGCTGATTGACCATCACCAATAATCCAGGGATCCCACTTCTTAGGCACTTATTTAATTATTTATACCTCCCATAACTTGGCCACAATGATCTCTGGCAATGATTATGATTATTCCCTTACTCGTTTCTTTGTTCAACGAAGCGTCACATTCGCTTGGCCACGTAGTTGGTTCGGCACTCTTGTAATCTGCTGTTGATTGTCTACATTCGCCTCATAGCTCAAGCACACGTTTTGTGACCTCGACCAGATTCAGATCTCTATTCTCAAAGGCATTCTTACAACGTTCTTTCCATATGTGCCAAACCGTGAGTGAACAAATAACCCACCTGGTATCGAGAGATGACTATTCGATCCAACCTTCTTCCTGATCTCCAACAGCCAAACCGTGGTGCTGTTAGACATGGATAGATCAACTCTCACCACTAAGGTATCGAACCAAACCCTTTTGACCAATTCACATTAGAATAACATACTCTCTCACGTCTCTATTCCCCCACATATTGCGAATGTAGGTGGCGTGCCAATCCCTCGGCGCCCAAGGTTTGTTGTCACTACAATGGAGTTCGTTAGTAATCTTAATATGAAATTGTTTACCTTCATCAGGGTACGATTTTTGTAGATTTCCTTCCATGGTGTCCACCTATTGGGGTCGTTATCAGGTGGTAACTATTTTAATTTTGTCGTATGAGACGCTACGTGGACCTTTCTTATACTCTTCCATCTCTAATGTGTGGACAAACAAACTTGTGTGGGCATGTGCACAGAGGAACGTGCACTCTCATAATGTCACGCAACTCATTTTCTGAAGTAACACGCTGGACTTCATTTTCTCTCCATGTTCGCCTTTCCGGATCAATAAATTTAGCAACCTTAATGTCTACCACCATATCATTTTTTGGTCCAGAGACTATTCGGCGAGTCTCCCTAATTGAAACTCAGGCATCGTTATAAAAATGAGCTGATTGACCATCACCAATAGTCCAGGGATCCCACTTCTTAGGCACTTATTCAATTATTTATACCTCCCATAACTTGGCCACAATGATCTCTGGCAATGATTATGATTCTTCCCTTACTCGTTTCTTTGTTCAACGAAGCGTCACATTCGCTTGGCCACGTAGTTGGTTCGGCACTCTTGTAATCTGCTGTTTATTGTCTACATTCGCCTCATAGCTCAAGCACACGTTTTGTGACCTCGACCAGATTCAGATCTCTATTCTCAAAGGCATTCTTACAACGTTCTTTCCATATGTGCCAAACCGTGAGTGAACAAATAACCCACCTGGTATCGAGAGATGACTATTCGATCCAACCTTCTTCCTGATCTCCAACAGCCAAACCGTGGTGCTGTTAGCCATGGATAGATCAACTCTCACCACTAAGGTATCGAACCAAACCCTTTTGACCAATTCACATTAGAATAACATACTCTCTCACGTCTCTATTCCCCCACATATTGCGAATGTAGGTGGCGTGCCAATCCCTCGGCGCCCAAGGTTTGTTGTCACTATAATGGAGTTCGTTAGTAATCTTAATATGAAATTGTTTACCTTCATCATGGTACGATTTTTGTAGATTTCCTTCCATGGTGTCCACCTATTGGGGTCGTTATCAGGTGGTAACTATTTTAATTTTGCCGTATGAGACGCTACGTGGACCTTGGTTATACTTTTCCATCTCTAATGTGTGGACAAACAAACTTGTGTGGGCATATGCACAGAGGAACGTGTACTCTCATAATGTCACGCAACTCATTTTCTGAAGTAACACGCTGGACTTCATTTTCTCTCCATGTTCGCCTTTCCGGATCAATAAATTTAGCAACCTTAATGTCTACCACCATATCATTTTTTGGTCCAGAGACTATTCGGCGAGTCTCCCTAATTGAAATTCAGGCATCGTTATAAAAATGAGCTGATTGACCATCACCAATAGTCCAGGGATCCCACTTCTTAGGCACTTATTCAATTATTTATACCTCCCATAACTTGGCCACAATGATCTCTGGCAATGATTATGATTCTTCCCTTACTCGTTTCTTTGTTCAACGAAGCGTCACATTCGCTTGGCCACGTAGTTGGTTCGGCACTCTTGTAATCTGCTGTTGATTGTCTACATTCGCCTCATAGCTCAAGCACACGTTTTGTGACCTCGACCAGATTCAGATCTCTATTCTCAAAGGCATTCTTACAACGTTCTTTCCATATGTGCCAAACCGTGAGTGAACAAATAACCCACCTGGTATCGAGAGATGACTATTCGATCCAACCTTCTTCCTGATCTCCAACAGCCAAACCGTGGTGCTGTTAGACATGGATAGATCAACTCTCACCACTAAGGTATCGAACCAAACCCTTTTGACCAATTCACATTAGAATAACATACTATCTCACGTCTCTATTCCCCCACATATTGCGAATGTAGGTGGCGTGCCAATCCCTCGGCGCCCAAGGTCCGTTGTCACTACAATGGAGTTCGTTAGTAATCTTAATATGAAATTGTTTACCTTCATCAGGGTACAATTTTTGTAGATTTCCTTCCATGGTGTCCACCTATTGGGGTCGTTATCAGGTGGTAACTATTTTAATTTTGTCGTATGAGACGCTACGTGGACCTTTCTTATACTCTTCCATCTCTAATGTGTGGACAAACAAACTTGTGTGGGCATGTGCACAGAGGAACGTGCACTCTCATAATGTCACGCAACTCATCTTCTGAAGTAACACGCTGGACTTCATTTTCTCTCCATGTTCGCCTTTCCGGATCAATAAATTTAGCAACCTTAATGTCTACCACCATATCATTTTTTGGTCCAGAGACTATTCGGCGAGTCTCCCTAATTGAAATTCAGGCATCGTTATAAAAATGAGCTGATTGACCATCACCAATAATCCAGGGATCCCACTTCTTAGGCACTTATTTAATTATTTATACCTCCCATAACTTGGCCACAATGATCTCTGGCAATGATTATGATTATTCCCTTACTCGTTTCTTTGTTCAACGAAGCGTCACATTCGCTTGGCCACGTAGTTGGTTCGGCACTCTTGTAATCTGCTGTTGATTGTCTACATTCGCCTCATAGCTCAAGCACACGTTTTGTGACCTCGACCAGATTCAGATCTCTATTCTCAAAGGCATTCTTACAACGTTCTTTCCATATGTGCCAAACCGTGAGTGAACAAACAACCCACCTGGTATCGAGAGATGACTATTCGATCCAACCTTCTTCCTGATCTCCAACAGCCAAACTGTGGTGCTGTTAGCCATGGATAGATCAACTCTCACCACTAAGGTATCGAACCAAACCCTTTTGACCAATTCACATTAGAATAACATACTCTCTCACGTCTCTATTCCCCCACATATTGCGAATGTAGGTGGCGTGCCAATCCCTCGGCGCCCAAGGTTTGTTGTCACTACAATGGAGTTCGTTAGTAATCTTAATATGAAATTGTTTACCTTCATCATGGTACGATTTTTGTAGATTTCCTTCCATGGTGTCCACCTATTGGGGTCGTTATCAGGTGGTAACTATTTTAATTTTGCCGTATGAGACGCTACGTGGACCTTGGTTATACTCTTCCATCTCTAATGTGTGGACAAACAAACTTGTGTGGGCATGTGCACAGAGGAACGTGCACTCTCATAATGTCACGCAACTCATTTTCTGAAGTAACACGCTGGACTTCATTTTCTCTCCATGTTCGCCTTTCCGGATCAATAAATTTAGCAACCTTAATGTCTACCACCGTATCATTTTTTGGTCCAGAGACTATTCGGCGAGTCTCCCTAATTGAAACTCAGGCATCGTTATAAAAATGAGCTGATTGACCATCACCAATAGTCCAGGGATCCCACTTCTTAGGCACTTATTCAATTATTTATACCTCCCATAACTTGGCCACAATGATCTCTGGCAATGATTATGATTCTTCCCTTACTCGTTTCTTTGTTCAACGAAGCGTCACATTCGCTTGGCCACGTAGTTGGTTCGGCACTCTTGTAATCTGCTGTTGATTGTCTACATTCGCCTCATAGCTCAAGCACACGTTTTGTGACCTCGACCAGATTCAGATCTCTATTCTCAAAGGCATTCTTACAACGTTCTTTCCATATGTGCCAAACCGTGAGTGAACAAATAACCCACCTGGTATCGAGAGATGACTATTCGATCCAACCTTCTTCCTGATCTCCAACAGCCAAACCGTGGTGCTGTTAGACATGGATAGATCAACTCTCACCACTAAGGTATCGAACCAAACCCTTTTGACCAATTCACATTAGAATAACATACTATCTCACGTCTCTATTCCCCCACATATTGCGAATGTAGGTGGCGTGCCAATCCCTCGGCGCCCAAGGTTTGTTGTCACTACAATGGAGTTCGTTAGTAATCTTAATATGAAATTGTTTACCTTCATCAGGGTACGATTTTTGTAGATTTCCTTCCATGGTGTCCACCTATTGGGGTCGTTATCAGGTGGTAACTATTTTAATTTTGTCGTATGAGACGCTACGTGGACCTTTCTTATACTCTTCCATCTCTAATGTGTGGACAAACAAACTTGTGTGGGCATGTGCACAGAGGAACGTGCACTCTCATAATGTCACGCAACTCATCTTCTGAAGTAACACGCTGGACTTCATTTTCTCTCCATGTTCGCCTTTCCGGATCAATAAATTTAGCAACCTTAATGTCTACCACCATATCATTTTTTGGTCCAGAGACTATTCGGCGAGTCTCCCTAATTGAAATTCAGGCATCGTGATAAAAATGAGCTGATTGACCATCACCAATAATCCAGGGATCCCACTTCTTAGGCACTTATTTAATTATTTATACCTCCCATAACTTGGCCACAATGATCTCTGGCAATGATTATGATTATTCCCTTACTCGTTTCTTTGTTCAACGAAGCGTCACATTCGGTTGGCCACGTAGTTGGTTCGGCACTCTTGTAATCTGCTGTTGATTGTCTACATTCGCCTCATAGCTCAAGCACACGTTTTGTGACCTCGACCAGATTCAGATCTCTATTCTCAAAGGCATTCTTACAACGTTCTTTCCATATGTGCCAAACCGTGAGTGAACAAATAACCCACCTGGTATCGAGAGATGACTATTCGATCCAACCTTCTTCCTGATCTCCAACAGCCAAACTGTGGTGCTGTTAGGTATGGATAGATCAACTCTCACCACTAAGGCATCGAACCAAACCCTTTTGACCAATTCACATTAGAATAACATACTCTCTCACGTCTCTATTCCCTCACATATTGCGAATGTAGGTGGCGTGCCAATCCCTCGGCGCCCAAGGTTTGTTGTCACTACAATGGAGTTCGTTAGTAATCTTAATATGAAATTGTTTACCTTCATCAGGGTACGATTTTTGTAGATTTCCTTCCATGGTGTCCACCTATTGGGGTCGTTATCAGGTGGTAACTATTTTAATTTTGTCGTATGAGACGCTACGTGGACCTTTCTTATACTCTTCCATCTCTAATGTGTGGACAAACAAACTTGTGTGGGCATGTGCACAGAGGAACGTGCACTCTCATAATGTCACGCAACTCATCTTCTGAAGTAACACGCTGGACTTCATTTTCTCTCCATGTTCGCCTTTCCGGATCAATAAATTTAGCAACCTTAATGCTACCACCATATCATTTTTTGGTCCAGAGACTATTCGGCGAGTCTCCCTAATTGAAATTCAGGCATCGTTATAAAAATGAGCTGATTGACCATCAACAATAATCCAGGGATCCCACTTCTTAGGCACTTATTCAATTATTTATACCTCCCATAAGTTGGCCACAATGATCTCTGGCAATGATTATGATTCTTCCCTTACTCGTTTCTTTGTTCAACGAAGCGTCACATTCGCTTGGCCACGTAGTTGGTTCGGCACTCTTGTAATCTGCTGTTGATTGTCTACATTCGCCTCATAGCTCAAGCACACGTTTTGTGACCTCGACCAGATTCAGATCTCTATTCTCAAAGGCATTCTTACAACGTTCTTTCCATATGTGCCAAACCGTGAGTGAACAAATAACCCACCTGGTATCGAGAGATGACTATTCGATCCAACCTTCTTCCTGATCTCCAACAGCCAAACTGTGGTGCTGTTAGCCATGGATAGATCAACTCTCACCACTAAGGTATCGAACCAAACCCTTTTGACCAATTCACATTAGAATAACATACTCTCTCACGTCTCTATTCCCCCACATATTGCGAATGTAGGTGGCGTGCCAATCCCTCGGCGCCCAAGGTTTGTTGTCACTACAATGGAGTTCGTTAGTAATCTTAATATGAAATTGTTTACCTTCATCAGGGTACGATTTTTGTAGATTTCCTTCCATGGTGTCCACCTATTGGGGTCGTTATCAGGTGGTAACTATTTTAATTTTGTCGTATGAGACGCTACGTGGACCTTTCTTATACTCTTCCATCTCTAATGTGTGGACAAACAAACTTGTGTGGGCATGTGCACAGAGGAACGTGCACTCTCATAATGTCACGCAACTCATCTTCTGAAGTAACACGCTGGACTTCATTTTCTCTCCATGTTCGCCTTTCCGGATCAATAAATTTAGCAACCTTAATGTCTACCACCATATCATTTTTTGGTCCAGAGACTATTCGGCGAGTCTCCCTAATTGAAATTCAGGCATCGTTATAAAAATGAGTTGATTGACCATCAACAATAATCCAGGGATCCCACTTCTTAGGCACTTATTCAATTATTTATACCTCCCATAACTTGGCCACAATGATCTCTGGCAATGATTATGATTTTTCCCTTACTCGTTTCTTTGTTCAACGAAGCGTCACATTCGCTTGGCCACGTAGTTGGTTCGGCACTCTTGTAATCTGCTGTTGATTGTCTACATTCGCCTCATAGCTCAAGCACACGTTTTGTGACCTCGACCAGATTCAGATCTCTATTCTCAAAGGCATTCTTACAACGTTCTTTCCATATGTGCCAAACCGTGAGTGAACAAATAACCCACCTGGTATCGAGAGATGACTATTCGATCCAACCTTCTTCCTGATCTCCAACAGCCAAACCGTGGTGCTGTTAGCCATGGATAGATCAACTCTCACCACTAAGGTATCGAACCAAACCCTTTTGACCAATTCACATTAGAATAACATACTCTCTCACGTCTCTATTCCCCCACATATTGCGAATGTAGGTGGCGTGCCAATCCCTCGGCGCCCAAGGTTTGTTGTCACTACAATGGAGTTCGTTAGTAATCTTAATATGAAATTGTTTACCTTCATCAGGGTACGATTTTTGTAGATTTCCTTCCATGGTGTCCACCTATTGGGGTGGTTATCAGGTGGTAACTATTTTAATTTTGTCGTATGAGACGCTACGTGGACCTTGCTTATACTCTTCCATCTCTAATGTGTGGACAAACAAACTTGTGTGGGCATGTGCACAGAGGAACGTGCACTCTCATAATGTCACGCAACTCATCTTCTGAAGTAACACACTGTACTTCATTTTCTCTCCATGTTCGCCTTTCCGGATCAATAAATTTAGCAACCTTAATGTCTACCACCATATCATTTTTTGGTCCAGAGACTATTCGGCGAGTCTCCCTAATTGAAATTCAGGCATCGTTATAAAAATGAGATGATTGACCATCACCAATAATCCAGGGATCCCACTTCTTAGGCACTTATTCAATTATTTATACCTCCCATAACTTGGCCACAATGATCTCTAGCAATGATTATGATTATTCCCTTACTCGTTTCTTTGTTCAACGAAGCGTCACATTCGCTTGGCCACGTAGTTGGTTCGGCACTCTTGTAATCTGCTGTTGATTGTCTACATTCGCCTCATAGCTCAAGCACACGTTTTGTGACCTCGACCAGATTCAGATCTCTATTCTCAAAGGCATTCTTACAACGTTCTTTCCATATGTGCCAAACCGTGAGTGAACAAATAACCCACCTGGTATCGAGAGATGACTATTCGATCCAACCTTCTTCCTGATCTCCAACAGCCAAACCGTGGTGCTGTTAGACATGGATAGATCAACTCTCACCACTAAGGTATCGAACCAAACCCTTTTGACCAATTCACATTATAATAACATACTCCCTCACGTCTCTATTCCCCCACATATTGCGAATGTAGGTGGCGTGCCAATCCCTCGGCGCCCAAGGTTTGTTGTCACTACAATGGAGTTCGTTAGTAATCTTCATATGAAATTGTTTACCTTCATCAGGGTACGATTTTTGTAGATTTCCTTCCATGGTGTCCACCTATTGGGGTCGTTATCAGGTGGTAACTATTTTAATTTTGTCGTATGAGACGCTACGTGGACCTTGCTTATACTCTTCCATCTCTAATGTGTGGACAAACAAACTTGTGTGGGCATGTGCACAGAGGAACGTGCACTCTCATAATGTCACGCAACTCATCTTCTGAAGTAACACGCTGGACTTCATTTTCTCTCCATGTTCGCCTTTCCGGATCAATAAATTTAGCAACCTTAATGTCTACCACCATATCATTTTTTGGTCCAGAGACTATTCGGCGAGTCTCCCTAATTGAAATTCAGGCATCGTTATAAAAATGAGCTGATTGACCATCACCAATAATCCAGAGACCCTCATGCGTCACTATTTCCTGACCATCAATCATACTTGACCATATCTAAGAGGCAAGTCCTCCCTTTGCCAATCCACAAAAATCACCATTGCTGAAACATATTCATCTCAGAACATGAACCTAGAGAGCATACGGTTCATTTATAATCCGCGCACACATCTTGGATAGAAGAGCTAGGTTAAAGCTTTGTAGTTCTTTAAAACGTAGTCGTCCCTCTACTTTCGATCTTGTTAGCACACTCCATCTTCTCCAATGCACCTTCTTCCTCGTTTGAGAAAGACCCCACCAAAAATCTGCCACAAGATCACTTATCTCAGAGCACCATGTAGTAGGTAAGTTGAGAATTCTTATAGCATATGTCAGGATAACTATTACTGTCTTTATTAGAACCTCATTCCCTGCATTCTTGAGAACTTTTGCTTTCCAACTCTGCAACTTATCCGGGATTTGCCTCTTTAAAAAATTGAGTGCTTCTCTTTTTGACTTTCCCCACATTGAAGGAAGACCAAGGTAGTTGTCGAGATCCTGGGCACTTTAAACCCCATTTTCTATTCCAGGCTCCTTATTTCTTCCTTCTAACATTCGGACTCAAGAAGAGACTATATTTGCTCAAGTTCATGCCTTGGCCCTAGGCACAACAGTATTCATCTATGATTGAGCGAAGAACCTGCATATTCTACTGTCTACACTTCACAAATAATAGAGAGCCGTGTGCAAAGAATAAATGATGGAGGATCTTGATAAGTATGCCGATTAGCTTATCCTCCATAACCACTTTCTCAATCTGCTTAGATAGAACATCAGCCACAAGAATGAATAAATATGGTGAGATAGAGTCACCTTGGCGCAAGTCACATATGGGTATGATCGGTCTTCTGCGCTTCCCATCTCAAGTAAAACGTCTTATTCCCCCCTGTAATAAGCATTTTGCATATCCAACATCACCGCATATCCTACTTTTCTTCCTTTCTTTCGGTTACGTAGATGATGGAGAACTACATGAGCGATTACAATGTTATCCTGAATCATTCGTCCTACCACAAAAGCACTTTGGTACGACGTAATGATGTCCGACAGATAAGGCTTAAGTGTATTAGCAAGCACTTTAGAGAAAATTTTATAGGTGAAGTTAGAAAGACTAATAGGTCGAAAGTCACTAGGACAAGTAGGGTTAACGACCTTAGGGAGCTTATCTGTGCTAATGAAGGATTTGACCGCAGTGATCACGCTTGTACCAATCAAATCCCATAATTGGTGGTAGAATAGACCAGGAAAGCAGCCTGCAGCTGGCGCGCGGGACCCCCCATATTAAATACAACTTTTTTTACTTCCTCATTGGTAACCATAATTGTCAGAATACGATTCATGTCCTCATTAATATGGTTTGACATACATCCGAATAAATCTCGCATCCTTTCCGATGTGAAAAGGTTTGAGTAGTGATTCGACAACACATATCAAATATCCACTTCATTTGTAGCCCATATTCCATTCGACCTTATTAGCCTAAGGATTTCATTTTGTCTTCTTCTACCCAGGGTTCTTATATGAAAGAATTCAGAGTTTCTATCCCCGTGGTTTAACCATTGGACCTGGGACCTCTGGTGCCAATATATTTCCTCTTCTTTCCATAGTTCCGCTTGTTCTTTTTTCCAAAGAAATCTCCTGATCACCATCGACACCTATTCTAGGGAATGCTTGCATCATCTGAATTCTTTCCTTGATTTCCCAAATTCAAACACGATTGTTTCCAAATTCCTTCTTGCTCCATTGTTAAGCTCACGGTACAGCGACAGAGCCTTCCTGGTAAACTGTCATTCGTTCTCGAAACGGTCCGTACCAGCTCCTTACACCTTCTGTTTTCCAACCACATCTCTTCAAATTTGAATCCCCTATTACCTCTCATATCAGTGCGGCAAAGCTCGAGAATAATCAGATTATGATATGAGCCTATTTCCGCATCTATCGTGAGCTGGGACTGCGGGTATATTGTGATCCATCCGACATTAACTAGTGCGCGATCGAGCCTCTCTCTGATCTTGGCCTAACCTTGTCGATTTTTGCACCAAGTGAATTTGGAACCCTTAAAGCCAAAGTCGATGATAGACATATCGTTAATGAGTGCATTGAATCTATAGATTTTCCTCTAGACCTTAGGGAGGCCTACCGCCTTTTCGAATTGATCCCAAATATCGTTGAAGTCCCCGAAATATGTCTAAGACCCCTCCAGTTATGACCAATTCTTCTTAATTCGTCCCAATTAGTAGTTCGATTTTGTTCTTTCGGAGTCCCGTATACCATAGTAATTATCGTTGATGTCTTGAATTCGGCAATCCACAATGTTTGGTGATGTTGAGAGGATGTTTATTGTACTTTCCCCTTCCACCATATAGCAATTCCACCTGATCTCCCACGGGGTGGTATATAGAAACTCTTCTCCATTCTGGTTGACCTTCTAATACACGTACACCAAAGCATCATAAATTTTTGTTTTCACCAGGATGACAACTGAGGGTTCATGCCTTTTGAGAAGATCTTTGAGATTATGGAATGTCAGGGAAGATCCCCAAACTCTGACAATTCATATTAAGTAGACTCATTTGTGTATACATTTGGGAGTATGGTTTCACATCCGACATTACATTAGGGAGTCCGATTATCCATGGTCCATACATTAGGGATTCTGGTTTCACATATGACATTACCGTATCATGTTTACATGGGTAGGACGTATGTCCTAGTCTTCCACAATCAAAGTACATGTCAGAAAGGCATTCATATTTCACGTCCGCCCAACGTTATTCTCCTCTTGATTTCTTCCACCAGAATCCATCAATTAAGGGCTGGTACGCATCAATCTCCACTTTTATACGCAAGAAACCACACTTAATTTAATCTGTAGATTCATCAATTTCAATAAACTTTCCAATTCCTTCCCCAATTTCACGTTTGTTTGTAGATTTTAAGACTCCAAGCTCTAATCCATGAACTTATATCCAGAACTGAATCCTCTCAAAATTTATCTCATTCAGGCTCAGAGTATATTCCCATTTTTTAATGTTGAGACAGTGTCCTTGAATAGACCATGGTAGCTGATCATGAATAGCTTTTTTATCTTCCTTTTTATTGATTTCAATCAGGATCATAGTTTCCTCCAAATTTGGTATGCTCATGGTCTCATACCTCCTCCCACACCACCATCAGGACGTTGTGAATTGCCACATTGTTGATCGGCTTCTGACCTATAACCGACCCAACATACTTTTCACGCACTGGATACTCTGTTTCCACGGTCAGGCTGAAGACAAGTTTTCTAGTTGTCTTCTGCTCAACATTTATGGGAATATTCTCCATGCTTAGAGACGATCGATACAAGATAGCTCACTGCAGTCGTGTCCAAATTGTAGTAGTACGGTAATTATTAAAATATTAAGAAACAATGGACCAAATATAAGTTAGGGTTGTTAGGATTTTGGTCGCTAGGGTTTCTGCATGGGAACTCATGTGGGCATCATCAACAAGATAGTCCAGGAAGCTTGTAGGTACGATGGGGGAATGGCTCCCCTGGCCTGCCGACCAACTTTCGACGTCGGCTTGGACGATGACCTCTCGTCTACTAGAAACCAGTGTCGTAGCTTGGTGTGCACGCATGGGCGTTTTGCAGGAGGAAACTATCACGCGGGTATGCAGTTACCTCATCCACTCCCACAGAGATTGCCGACACGGTGGTAATGGGAAGCCGACAACAAACTACGTTGCCCTAGGCGGTGGGCGACACCTTGATGTGAAGTGAGAATCACAACAATGAGGGACGAAGCCTACAAAAAGTGTCGCAGACACCAACCGAAGATGAAAGAGTCCACAAAAATGTTGAAGACTCTCACAGGAAGGATTCTGACGATTCAAAAGAGACTCACTCACAGCGTCTAAGGTTTCTCTCGGAAGGGATGATTCTTTGCAAAATATCATGACACACAATTATTGAGTTTGGATTGCGAAGGTTTTATTGACTTACGAAAGTGATCAAGTGCATGAAGGTGAGAATGACCAAGACGATGATGCCACCTATCTAAAGAGGCGACCGATGCAGCAAAAGCAGACCAAGATGAAGACTCGACGGGACCAGAGACGGGAGATGGGATATAATGAGAAGGAAGCGTCAGACTAAATGAGAGTATTCCCGGTTATCTTGTCCTTGACAAATAATTATGAATAATCAAATCAAACAATACATGACTTATCTTTGCCAGTTATTGAACGGAAAAAATATTAAAAGAAAGACCAGGAACATGATAAACTTTTGATCACGATAAGGAACTGAGTGTAGTAGCGATAGATGATAAACCAACTGCATTGATAGGTAACAGGTGACCATTGCCTACAATTACCTTGTTAGATTGAAAGTGCGGTTTAATAGTTCAGAGAATACCTGAGTCATTTGTCATATGGGTTTAATCAACACTATCCAAATACCGCGTCGGGTTCACTGCTTCACACGTTGATAAAGCAGTGAACGAATTAGGAAGGCTAGCAGTGGCGAATGTAGTATGTAATGAGTGAGGTCTTAGGACTCAACTTGATTTTATTATTAATTTTTTTATCTGGTTATAGTTTGAATATAATTTTTTTAGGAAATCGTTAAATATTTATTATGGACACTACTTACCATAAAAATATGTGAAATTTGTGAGAAGACACTCAAATTCCCATTTCTAGTACACTTATTTCTTTATTTTTATTTTACTAGCAACTTTTCTTGCAAAAAATATACATATCTACTTCAACTACTTCGTAACTTTTTTTTTTCAATCTCTTTATATATGATAAGCTATATATCAAACTAAAAACACACACACGAACACACACATACACGCACACGCAGTTGTGGCATGTATGGTCGGTCACATTGCAAAGTTGACAAATCGGTTAAGACGTGCGCCAAGGATGCCTTTCTGAGTAAAGGATGGTTGATAGGACTCGGTCGACTAGACTGAAGTGATGAGTATGGATGTGAGGAGTCGTCGCGATGCTTGACGTCATGCTGAAAATAGAATCCATGACCCTGACCGTCGCGCCCTCGGTCCTGGCCAGCACGCCTACGACCTGTGGAAGATTATTCAAATTGCCATGTGTCATCCATGAGTGTGTGATCTGTGTTAGAGGTTGCCGATTGGTATTGTTGAATGAGTTGTTCCTGTATCATAAGCTTCAGCCTTAGCATGCAACAAATAAACATAGCAATATCTAGAAGCATCATCAATAAAAGTAATGACATATTTTTTATTTCCTAATGAATGAGTAGCATGAAAATCAAATAAATCGCTATGTATCAGTTCTGATACTTTGGATACTCTATTTACATCCTTGAAATGTTTCCTGGTTATCTTATTTAACATGCAAGATTTACAGTTCTCTTTGTTTATATCAATAGCAGGTATGAGACTCATTTTAGACATATATTTCATTCTTTTATAATGAACATGTCCTAGTCTAGCATGCCATAAATATGATGTATTCACATTATTGCTAGTACTAATAGATGTCATACAAGCAGATTCATTATCAAATGAAATCTTAACATTCAACATAAACATACCATTACTTAAATAACCAAATCCTACAAAAGTACCATGTTTCGACAAGATATACTTGTCACTTTCATACACTTGTTTGTAACCACAATTATTTAAAACAACACACGATAAGAGATTCTTTTGAATCCCGGGAACATATAATACATTGTTTAAAGATACACATTTTCCTAAAGTAAAGACAGGCTTAACATTTCCTAGTCGTTTGATTGGTTCAGTCCTAACATTTCTCATCTTTAAAACAGATCCATCTTCAACTGGTTGAAAGTATTTGAACCAACGAAGATCTCTACACACATGAGTTGTGGATCCTAAATCAATCCACCACGCAGCATGATCATCTTGCACATAAAATTTCTCAGATATTACTGATACATAATTCTGACCCGAATTATAATATTGTATTAAAATCTGACCTTAGATCCTCTTGGACCAGCGTTATACTTTCCTTTTCCAACCCGACAATCCTTTTTGAAATGACCAGGTTTGCCACACTTATAACATGCCACCTTAGGCTTCTTGTTGGAAGATTTGTTGTCATCTCCTTTAAACTTTCGTTTGTTCCCCTTGTCTTTGTTCGAGTTTGAAAATTGACCCTATTCAATCATGTTTACAAAAGAGTTACTAACTTGGTTCTTAACCTTATGGTTATTGTCGACTTCTTGAGCCCTTAAAGACTCCTCAATCCTGAAGTGACTTCCAATTAAGTTGAACAAGAGACATCTCTTCCTTATTGTGTTTTAGGGTATGTTTGAAATCTTTCCACGATGGTGGCACTTTGTCTATAGCAGTAGAAACCGAGATGGATTCATACATCTTCATGTTATGTTGAGCAAACAGTCCCATAATCACTAAAAGTTCGTTGTACTGTTCCATGACCGGTTTAGTATCAACCATCTTGTAATTTTTAAAATTACTAACAAGAAACTTCTTGCTTGAAGCATATTCGGCCATGTATTTGGATACAAGAGAATGCCACAACTCTTTTGCAGACTCAACATTTTGGTATATATCCAATAGGGAATCAGACATACCATTTAGGATGTGTCCACGATAAATGTAGTCATTAGTCTCCCATTTGCAGCGCCTTATAGTATGTTCCACTGTCTCATTCTCGAACAGTTCTGGCATGGGAGTACTCAGCACATGCACAACCTTTAGTGTGGTTAAAACGAAGTGCATCTTCTTCTGCCATCTTCGAAAGTCATTGCCTTCAAACTTATCCAACTTTCCAAACTTACTTGTCATATCCCTAGCAGATTCTCCGTTCGTCATCTTCAAAGAAATTGTTTCAATATTTGTAGAACTTTCGATGGGGTTTTGTGGATTGATCTGAAGTCGTGACAACACTTTCAGATTAAAACAATTTGGTGACACCCAAACTTTCAATCGAATAAAATCAAAATCTGTCTGATCTAGAACTTGAGAAGGAATGTGAATGTTTGAGATGAAAATTTCAGACCTCCCCTATGAACAATTTATAGTGTTTGCCACACCCTTTGGAAGAGACACCACACCCTTTGGAAGAGAGATCACACCCTTTGGAAGAGACACCACACCCTTTGGAAACCATAGGAACCATTCAGCCTAAAATTTTGTCTATTCATTTTAAATTTTGGTTCCAAAGTAACGGGATCCCTTGGGAAGATGACTCCGGAATCGTAATATACTTAAACAAGCGTGCACTCCGCACCTTCCTGACTTGTTTAATGAAATACTATGATCATATTGGCCAACTAGTCAATCCAATGACACTAAAATATCTAAAATAACCCTAATTACAATGTCAAAATAACATTTAATCAGACATAAAAGTAAGTTTACATATCTTGAGGATTGTACTATGACATATGCTGTGGATAACTATACAAAAGAGACGGATCAATCGACCCCTTCTGGGAAATGAAGGACAGTCATGAAGAGTTGCCCTAACCACGATGCATGGTCTGTCCGTAACAATTAAATTTAAAAAATTAAATATTTCCAACAAAAATACATTAAAATGCAGCAATTACACATAATTATGTAACCTACATAACAATTAATTCTAATCAAAGTCAACATTTTTTTTAAAAATAAAAAGGGTGGAGTTGACATACCTTCTCCGGTGAGCAGCTACGAAGGAGGGTCATGCAGCAACTGAGGCGAAACGACGGTGGCCAGGCGGTCGGCGACAACACGGGTTGGAAGGAGAGCGGATGGCGGCGGTGGGGGATCCTCTCTTCACTGGTAGGTACTGATGTGTGAGGGAGGTACGACTTAAGTGATGTTAGGACAAGATGTTGATCAGGCACATAGTGAATGTTGACTAGGTGGTGACCAAACGCTTTGCCTGAACTCCGATGGACCTGCAAGAAAGGGAGCGCAACATAGGGTGTTTCTCTACGTCCCATTCCGATTCTTAAATAAGTATACTTGTAATGTATGAACTCTTAATTGTGTAATTGATGTTTGTAAAGCAGGAGTATTTATAAAGGTAGGAGATCAAACCATTTTACAACTGAATCTTTGTGTATATTTCTCGTTTTGGCTTTAACGATAGCGTATATTACAGTTAGTGCGTAATATTACAGTTACCGTGTATGATCTTTGCAAAATAAGTATGCGGGGAGGTTAAGTAGTTTGGCGAGCGTTTTCAGGGCGTTCTTAGGGTTTAAGAATACTAAACTTTACCCGTTGGTGAATGTTAGGATATATGATATAGAGTATTCTAGGGTAGTACAAATATTTTGGACATCTCCACATAGGTTTCTAGATACAACTATATACAGACATCTACCTCTCCTGTAATCCTCAAGTTTAAGCAATGCTAAGATGATTTTATCATTAGATATTGCTTTAAACTCTCAATTTTCTCCACACATCTCTAAACACTAACATGGTATTAGAGATGGACGATTAGGGGCTCAAATCAAGATTTGGTTGGAAATTCTGTTGCAAAATCCGTTGCAAATGAGTGACAAATCTGAACACTACAAGAATCTGTTGCAACAGCAACGAAACTTCCGTGTTGACGCTAACAGTTGTAGTTAAATATATGTATATTGTGTCGACAGTTTTTGTTGTCGTTATTTTAACTTATTAGGCACAATATGTTTACCATTGTTATAAGGTACATTTAGTGTTAAATTTTGCAATCACCTTATATTTTACATGGATGAATGTGTAATGTCGACCAACACTTGATATTAAATAACTCCATCAGTAGCAGGTGAATTTTTCATTGCAAATGTACATATTCAAATGCGAAACGTTCTGTCGTAAATATAGTGATATAAGCAACAGTTGTTTGCCGTAACAAATCAATTTTTGTTGTCGTTAAAACATAAGTACCGGGAAAATGTAAGAATAGATTTGTGTTTCAATATATGGTCGACATTAGTATAGTCATTCAACAACAGATTTAATTGTTGTTGTCAAATAGTTTATTTAGTGACGACTATTGTTGTTGTTAAAAAATAAAATTTTCAAAAAAATTTCCCACTCTGATTTGAAAATTCAAATTTTTTTCATTCAACAACTTATTTTTACACGTTTTACAGAACCTTCTCTTATCTTCCCTTCCTTACCTTCACCTTACCTTCATCTTCTCTTCCTTCCCTTCATTCAAAACGTTTTCCAAAGGATGAAGTGTGATGGAGCTGCTCGACAGACCTGTCATGGATGAAGTGTTGGAGCTGCTCAAAGTTCCATGGATGAAGGCATGCTGAAGCTGGAGCTGGAGAAGGCGACTTGGAGCTGGAGAAGTCGAGTTGGAGATGGAGAAGTCGAGCTGGACCTGTAGAAGGCGAGCTGGAGCTCGTGAAATGCTGGTTCTCCGATGCCTTCACCATTGATGAAGTGTCTTGAAACAATCGGCCATGGATGAAGCCATAGATGATGAAGTGACGATATATGGATGAAGAATCCATGGATGAAGAAGGAGGAAGAAGCCATGGATGAAGAAGGATGAAGAAACCATGGATGAACACAAATAATTTAAAATCGGACAACAAAATCGTAGAAAAAAAATCGACCAACAACAACCTGAGGCCGCTCTAACATCGGAAAAGTGTTGTCGTCGTTCATCTGTGTTTAACAACAACCTGATTCTGCTGTAAAGTTGTACATGCTAACAACGACAATCCTTTTACAACGGCAAATTGTCGACGTATTGACCTTTAACGACGGGGGCTACCGCGACAGAGATTTTGTCGCTGTCCAGACTTAACAACGGTATTTATGCAGTTAGCAACGCATTTTTGCCGATGTGTATGCTCGAGTTTCTTGTAGTGGAAATTTAAGATTTCCAGCTTCCCGCGCGCAAGTTCTTGCTTCGATTGGCATTGTAGCAGCTTATTTGTGTTTGAATCAAGCATATTACGTACTCAACATATTCAGAACAACTGAATCGAACGATTCCAAGCAAAGGAGATTAGATCTGAACAACTGCAGAATGAAACAACATCAACTGATTCTTTCATGCGATATGCAAAACTGAACAACATCATCAGTTCTGATTCCTTCCAGAGCTTCGATGCAAAGATTCGTTCCAGATCAGAAGAAGATCGTCAATCTAGTTCAATCAGCAACTGATCGACACAAATAAGCTCTATTCATTATCTGTTCTACTTGATGCTCTGTTGTGATTCTCTGTTCACTGGACTTCTGTTCCGTTGGTTTGTTTGGTTATTCTACTCATGAGCTTTGTTCCATTGGTGTGTATGGTGTATTGGTTGATGCATTTAAATATATCTCGGTATCTTGCTGATTTGCTGGCGGTGATTTTGATTTAGCTTGCTGTCTCTTGCTGCTCTGCTCTGCTCGACTGTCACTGCTTTATTTTCGTTTTAATTTGTTGTTGTGTCAATTTAGTTCTGTTTCTGTGCCAATATGAAGCATACTTGTGCGTCATGGATTCATAAACCAGACTTGTGTTTCATATTTTCAATGATGTGGCTGTGAAATTGCTTATGTGTTCTGATGTGTTTTACTTTGTTATATGGATTTGCTCATGCGTTCGGGCCTGTGTAATTTGAAGCAGACCTGTGTTTCATCTATTCATTGATGTGACTGTGAAGTTGCTGATGGTTGAGCTGATGTTGATCTAGTAATTGTTGTAGAGATTGTTGAGTTGATTCATGGATCAACATGATGAATTTCTTGATGTGGAACTCAGATTATTTCAAGCCTTGGCTGCAAGTTTGAGTGTCAGTCAAACATTTTCTTCTTGTTTAGTTTAGCTTAAAATGTCGTGATCATGATCGATGACCAAAAAGGCACCACAGACATGACCATGGTGGCATTTGTTTTGTTTACCTACTTGTTCATCTGAATCGGTTACCTACGGGCTTGTGTTGGGTTTGAAGGATCAAATTGAAGATTTCAAAACCGAGCAGACCTATGCTCGTTCATTGTAGATGTCAAGATGTGTTGGGTTCACATGTTGATCATTTGTTAAGATAAAGATTCAACCTCGGTGCATCTGTTCTGTTGTGGTTTCAGTTGAACATTGTTGAGCAGACTTGTGCTCTTCAGTGCAACCATAGTACACCTGCACTACTAGACCTGTGCAAATCCAGTGCACCTGCAGTGCTCATCCCATACTTGTACAGCTATAGTACATCTGTAGTGCAGCAGCAGTGCTTCAGCCGTGCCACATAAGTGCATGGAAAGTTCTTCAAGCTGCAAGTGCATCATTTGCAAGTCCAAAAGTATTAGGGTCAATATTTTGATGTTTTTGAACTTTAGGAGGTTAACTAGAAAGGGGAATGTTAGGATATATGATTTAGAGTATTCTAGGGTAGTCCTATTGTTTTGGACATCTCCACATAAGTCACTATTTACTACTATATATAGACATCTACCTCTCTTGCAATGGTAAGATGATTTTCTCATTAGTTATTACCTTAAACTCTCAATTCTCTCAACACATCTCTAAACACTAACAGCGAACGCTTTCCTTGTTAGGGTTTAAGAATTCTTTGTTAGAGTAATACAAAATCATGAAAAGCAAAGAACTTGAGTGAATGTAAGTATTAGGGCTGAGCAATTACCCATTTGGACCCAGAACCTATCTGAAACCGACACTTCGAGTAGGTTCCGGGAATATTTTTTGAGAACCTATTTATTCGCTTCCGGATCCGGTTCTCCTATCTGGATACCCTAAAACAAGAAGCGGTTATATATATATATATATATAAAGATAGAAACCCTAGTATACTAGAGAACCACAACCTCTATCATTATCAGATTATGTCTTGGTCTTCTACCTCTCTTGAAGAACCTTCTACCTCTGAGAGTCTCTTCCACCGTTTGAAAGTGAAGAACCGCAACCTCTCTTCAAAGTTGAAGAACCGCAACCTTCGCGACGGCGCCTCTTCGGCGTCTTGACTCTCCGACGTAGACTCTTCAATCGACGGTTTGGATTCATATTAGAAGGCATGGAGTATGTTCTTAAGGTAACCAATCCATGCCTTTACCGTCTTATGATCACCTGTTTGCAGAATCCAGAGGAAACTATGTTGCTATACCGAATCTTAATCTGATTTGCTTGATTACTACCGGTAGTTGCTTCATTGAGTATTCAATTACTGCCTCCATCATCATCTATATATTTAATTACAGTCTAAGCTTCGCGACTCTCACCTTCACTAGACACCTCAGTGTCGTGGAGCTCGCCGGAGCTTCCATAGCCAATGTCGGACTTCAAGGCCTCGCGTATGGAGTCATGGTAGTAACAATTGTCCCTTTAATGTTGCTGTTGGCAATATTATAATTGATTATAAAGAACAATAGTAATGTATTCTAGTTGAGATAACATCACCTTACTATTGAAAGTACGTTACTATCTTACCCTTCTAGCTTTAAGGTTTGCATCTAGATTTTAATGTGCACCTTGACATCTTCGTATACACATATTTTCAGATAGTGTAGTAGAAAGCGTTCATCAACATCAAATAAGGTTATAAAGAAATCGTAACGCCATTCTTTGTATATGTGAGTCTTGAAGTGTAACTACGCAACCAAATTACTAATTTGTGATGGATTTCAGAGATGTTAGTTCTTGGGTGTGGGAGAAACATCGTTCCAGTCAGCCCCAAACTGAGGAGCTTCATCAGATTAACCGGCATGAAATTAGTGGTTATCAACTCGGTATGAACCGACTGCTAATTGTGTGTTTTGTTAAATTATTATGAGTTAATGTACTGATTTTGAACTGTAATTTGGGATTGTATATTTGGGAACTGTTCTGTTTGGACTTTAATTTGAAATTGTTTGTGTTTTGGAACTGAAATGGATTGTGTAACCAGAACCGAACCGGAACTGAAGACGCAAAGCAACCGGTTCATAACAGGGTACCCTAAACCATTTATACAAATAGGTTCCGTGTAGGTTCCGATTCCAAAATTAAATGGGTAGGTTCCGCTTCTAAAATTTAATACCATGTATTAAATTAGGTAGGTTCCGGGAACCCTTAAATTTACAGCGGGCCCGGAACCGCTCACCCCTAGTAATGATGAACTCAAAGATTTCACTGAAGAGAATAGTGTATTACTTTGAGTTGATTGAATACAACACACTAGAAATCCTTATATAGGAAATGCTAGGTAACAAACAAGTAATCACCTAGACTAATCTTGATTATTTTAGACTAATCTTGAACATATTTGACTAGTCTACATACTACACTAACATTCACCCAAGTTGTTTGCTTTTCTTGATTTTGTATTACTATAACATTCACCCATGTTATTTTCTTTTCTTGATTTTGTTCCTCAAACTTTTGAAATTTGCTGAATTGGTCCCAAAAATTCCAATGATTTTTTGCTTGTGCCAGATCCCATGTTCAATCTCAATCAAATCTCCAATTGAATCGTGCTCTCCACCTTCATCATCGATGAGATACTCCACATTCGAACACAAGTTTTGAAACTAAAATCCAAACAAGAAGGAAGAAGACTTGGTCATGCCATCGCGGTTCCATCTCGATCATCTTATCGTGGTCATGCCGTAAAAGAAAGAAGGGTCATCCCAGTCATGCCATTGCGGTGTCATCTTGACCATCTCGTTGTGGTCATGCCATCGTGGAAAAAATCTAATCGAAAATCTGAATTCCAACACTTTAATCTTGTATCGAATCCAATGTAAATCAGCAATAACTTGGTTGTGAAAACTCAATCTGATCACACATCTTCACTACACCAAATCGATAATTAAACACAAGTAATTCAACAGTGTTTGTGGAGGCATTGACTCAACAAGTAATTCAGCATAGAATCAGCAAAGAATCGAGCAAAGAATCCAACAAAGAACCACATAACATCCACAACAATCCATAAGGCGTAGAAAAACAAAATTTCAGTCAAGAACAGAGTAGCAAACAAAGTTCCAGTCAAAAACAGAGCAACAGATCAGGCATTATCCTCCACAATCCATTAGGCGCAGAAAGCATCAACAACACTATAATAGCTCGACAAGGAATAACCAGCAACAAGAAATTAGTAGGAAATGTGAAGATCTACAACATCAAAGCAGATTTGAGCTTAGACGAAAACAGAGCAACTTTGAGCTTAGACGAAAATAGAGCAGCTTTGAGCATTCCTTTGTCACAAAAGTATAACAGCAATGAATACTTGCAGAAGGTGATTGCTTCGAGCATCTGATCGCATGTGTGATCATGTTAATCGTAGCTTGGAGAAGAATCTAATTTTGGACAAATCTCATAGCAGGACGTGCATATCAGAAGAACAGAGTAGTTGTTGGATTGTAATCCGGATCGAATGTTGATGCATCAGTGCAGAGTTGAGTATCTGTGGCCTAACATAAGAATCAGAAGATACATCTGTGCTAATTTGAAGCTAAACTGATGTTGAAAGAAGATGTAGAGGATCAGTGCTAAAATTGATGTTGAATTAAAGTTACAGAGGATCGGTGCGACATCAACAGAGGATCGATGCAGCAGCAGATAATTGGAGTGTAGGATCAGCAGAGAATTAGAGCTGATTTGGAGAGTGCTGGATGGATCGCTGATGATGAAATGAAGTGCACTGACAAGGTGATGTGCGCTGAAGTGATGCAAGTAGGAGTTGGAAAGGAATGCACGATCTGAACTGAACAGAGTTGATGTTGATTCTGATGAAGAATGCAAACATGAGGTCAATGATTGCTACATGAATGCAGGAGATGATTTGTGGAATGCAAGCAGGAGGTGGATGATTGATGAACGAATGTAGGAGTTGCTCCCCAATTAACAGCAGAAGAGCTGCAAGCCAAAGATGAAATTGGAGCTGCAATCTGAATTGAAGCTGCAATTGGAACAAATTTGGCCCTACGAAAGATTTGGCTCTGATATCATGTTAGTGTTCTATAGAGAGATGTGGATGGAAGGACGTAATCAAAGATTTAACTAAAGAGAACATTGTATTACTTTGATTGGATTGAGTACAACACATTAGAAGTCCTTATATAGGAAATTCTAGGAAACTAACAAGTAATCACCTAGACTAGCCTAGACTAATTTTGATTATTCTAGACTAATTTTGAACATACTTGACTAGTCTACATACTACACTAACATGATCACCTTTCACCCTTTGGCGAACATTGTGGTTCGTAGGGTTTAGGCGTTCGATCACATTCTAGCTGGGGACATGGGAGTTGAACGAACTTTCATGCATTCATGTTTCTTCAATTTTTGTACTAGGGGAATAGTGTGACACCTATGTGTCTATTTCGTACTATTCTTGCCCCTTTGTCTCCCCGATGCAACTCTTTGGCTTATGAGGTCGCTTCGAATTCTCCCCAAAAGGGGGAATCATTACCTGAGATTTTTTGCAGGCAACCGTTCGACTTTCATATCTTTGGCAATAAAAAGACTTCCTTTAGGATTTTTCCCATTATGCATTCTGAGTTTTTCTCTCCAGAGTTTTCAAGTGTTCATCACTCTTTTCCGGTGACTTATTTCCTTCACCCTTCCTTGTTCTAATGTGCTTTGACATTCAGAGACTTTCCTCGTGGTTCAACCACCCCGGCACCGGGCTAGAGGGTTCGTTACCAAAATTGACTCTTGAGAGAAACACCACCACGACCATTGTGGTCGATATTGCTGAGGCCAACGTCCCGACCTTCTCCCCAACGGGTATTTTTTCTTGTTCTTTCCATCTTTGCAAAATAATTTTTTCTTCGCGCCTTTAGTCGTGTTTCTCTTATCCATTTGTTATGATGCTCATATATTAAGGCTAATGAACTGAGGTTGGCTCAGTTTAAGGTTGTGGTTGCCTAAGTGAGCCTAGGTAAGGTGATGCTCCTATATATCCAGGTCTAGGGCTACATTATCCGAGGGCAGAAGAGATTTACATCTAGGCGACCCAAATCTATGTTGGGTTAAGGTATTTTATCTGGAGAGGGAATGAGAGATTTATCTAGCGATCGCCTGAGAGGTATTTTAAGAATGACTTATTTTACTTATCGTCTTTTTGTCTTGTCGTTCGCCATGACTGGCTGCTTTTTGCTTGTTTTAAGGGAAGGCCCCATTCATTGTTGACTCTCTGAAGAAGGTGTGTGTGTGGGGGGGGGGGGGGGGGGGGGGGGCGACAGAGGACCAGGATTGTGCTGCATGGGGGGGCTCCTATTTCCCAGTTGTTGTCCTCGTGGGCAACAATTGCTCCGGTTGTTGTCCATGTAGGCGACAACAGCCCCTCGAGGGTGGTTGGGCCACGACATAAGGTCCCGACAATGGACTCAGCAAAGGCCACAACTTCGAAGCCTCCCATCATCGGGGAGTACTGTACGTTTCATTCTCTTTACAGCCGCCAAAGTGCGTTGATCTGGGGGTCTTTGGGGCCTTTGCCTTTCACTCTGGGAGACAGAGATTTATGATAAAACAGTGTTGGAGGGTAATTCGAACCTCTGCATGTACCAGCTGAACGGAATCCTCCCTCCTCAAGATCGGGTTGAGGTTTTAATGGAACTGAATGATGTTGAGGACATCATGACGACACATTTTGAGTGTCTTGCCCTGGTCACTTTTATTCATGCTCCTTGTTAATTTCTTCTTTGCTGCCTTTTTACTTCTCAAGTCTTCTAACTGTGCTTTCCTTTTTTTCCCTTTGTCAGCTCGTTAGTGAGGAGACGACGATCAGACGGATGGTAGGGCAACTCGCCGATAAGCAATTTGATCTGCTTGTCGAGGTGGAGCAATACATAATCTTGGTGTTCGATCCTACTGATGTTGAGCATCTGTAGTAGAGGGCTGAAGCCTCGACCGATCTGGTGAAGGAGGCCCGGCAGGAGTCCGAGGAGAAGGAAAGGAGGTTACTCGCCTCCTTCATAAATATGAGAGATGATCAGGTCAAGATCTCTGAGGAGGGAAAACTCAGGGTTGAAGGTCGAGCCATTGAGGTTGACGAGTACTCCGCTCAGCTAGAGGCAGAGGTCCCTCGCCATCAGGGCGAGCTGAGGAGGGCTTGGGCCCAAAGGGACGCCATGCGGGCCGATAAGGAGCAGCTTGAGTTGAATCTCTAGGACTTTAAGAAGTCAAATAAGTTCACGGACTGCGTTTTGAAGGTGACGAAGGTTGAGGTTGCTGCCTACCTCCAAGTCGTGGTCGACGAGATCCGGGAGATGGATTCTAGGTTTTTTCTCCCGGAAGGGAAGTCGCTCCAAGACTTTATGGATAGTGATTATGCGACGGATGCCTCTCCACCAGCTGCTGTTAGTGAGGAGAAGGATACTCCGGGGTCGAGAAAGAGACTGTTGCGAGTGCACAAGTTGATGCAGAGCTTTAAGTCACAACCTTGTTGCGCAACGAAGGATTACAACCTTGCAAAGTCACATGGGTTCCCTTATAATTGTTTTCTCTATTTCCCCTTCTTTTGTAATGAATCCTTAGAATTTGTAAATAAGATATTTATTTTTATTTTTTAGAAACTTATGTTTGTTTTGACTTTGCTTTGGGTATCCAACCAATACATAGTTGCTAACCTTGCTTTCGTAAGTCTTTGTATAGCTTGACTTTGAATAAATTAGGCTATTTCTGATATCCAATTGATGATAGCTTTCGTGAAGTGCTACTATTGTAAATTCCACCTTAGCTTTGGCCTTGACTTGAATGAAATCATAATTGATGATAGCTTTCGTGAAGTTCTACTATCAATTCGACCTTAGCTTTGACCTTGAATTGAATGAAATCATAGCTCCTATGACTTCAATAAATGGAACCTTTTTTTTCTTAGGGGAACTTTCATGAGTTTTTGCCTACTTATTTTCCGAAGGGGTTTTGACTTAGGAGGGAACGTTATCTTTGAAGCTTCTTCCGCTCAAGGAAGGACTTTTGCTTGTTTGGCTCATCTGTTCCTTCTGCCAGTTTTAGAGGGAAATGTTATCTTTGAAGATTCGTTCGCCTCTTCGCCTTTTGGAGGAACTGTTACCTCTTGGGGTTCGTTTTCTCTGTTAGGCTTTAACTCAGAGGGACTGTTATTTTGATAGTCTGTCCACTCCTTTTTCCTAATTTAGGGGTAATTGTTACCTCTTTGGGTCCGTTCGCCTCTCGCTTTAACGTCTTCTTGACTTAGAGGGACTGTTACTTCGATCGTATGCCCTCTCCTTTGGGGTAACTTGAGAGGAACTGTTACCTTCTCGTGGTTCGTTTGCTTCTCACTTTTAGGTGTCCTTTTTTTTAGAGGAACTGCTCCTTTTGCCTCTCGCTTTACGAAGGAATATTTTTCTTTATTGACATACTATGATTACAAGTTATGCATAAAACCTTCTCAAATATTCGAAATTAAAAGGTCGAGCTAACCGTGAACCCTCCATACGTTCCAAGTAGTATTCCCCTAGTGCGATGATCTCCACTACCTAGTAGGGTCCTTCCCATTTGTTCGAGAGTTTGTTCTATTCGTTCAGATTTGTTAATTAATTTAGTCTTATAACCATCTCCCCCATGAAAAATTGGCGACCCCTAACTTTTCAATTAAATTATCGAGCGGTCGTCAACCTCATTCTTACTTGAGTTTCATTTGATTGCCATCGCTTTTGTTCGACTATATCGACGTATGTTTGTCGCTCGATGTCATTTGATTTGGTTTCGAAATGTAGGATCGTGTGAGTGGGCACAGCTATTTAGTCGGGGTCCACAACTTCAGATCCGTACACAGCAGATTGTTCAACTCTTTTACCTAGTTTCCATTTAAGGCTTGAACTATCTTTTTGAGGCCTGACAAGACTACTTTGTTGGTTGCAGCGGTCTGTCCGTTAGTCTAGGGATGATGCACCGAGCTGAATCTTTGGTCGATTTTGTATTCTTCACAGAGCCATTTTAGTTCTTTTCCTATGAATTGTGGCCCGTTGTCACTTATGAATATTTGGTAGGCTTGTCCATATAAACCGGTTCGGTCGAACTGGTTTGATTTGAACCAATTTGGTCGAACAAGTATTAAAACCAGACCAATTTTTAGGCTTCACGTAAGCCAGTTCAAAATAGTAGTTTCTAATCAGTTCAATCGGTTCAATTGAACTCGTTTTTTTTATACTGGTTTATTCTTAAATTCAAATCAAACTACTTTAAGCCTATATAATTTTAGAATCGGTTTGAAGCAAAATAAATGAAACTGGTCCGGAACTGATTTATATTTTCTCCAATTTGGGCATTTGTTTGTGTCTCGCTCAAACAAATATTTGGCAATTTGGGGATCTTAGTTCTCAAGGGAGGTGAGTGGAGGTTGGAGCCCGTGGAGGTGGAAGGTGAAGGGGATGATGTTTCCAAGATTGAATCAAACCCATGAGGGGATTATCGTGCAAGATCAAGATTTCCTTCCCACTCAAAGAGGAGACCCACGTGTGGTGTTGACTTCTCACCCTAAGCCTCGACTCCGATGGACTGCTGACCTCCATTAACGCTTTGTGGATGCTATCACTCACCTCGATGGACCTAATAGTTAGTAGCTCATCTCTCATGCTTTATCTTCTCCACTTTGTTTATGTTTTTGTTTTTTGGATTTTTTGCTTTGCATGACATTAAAGTTCAACTTTTTCACATTGAATTCATGTAAGTATTCATTCTAATCTGCAAAAAAACAAAAATTAGGTATTTCTTCATTATTAGATTGATTAATGATTTTGAGCTCAGATGATTATGATTTCCTAGTGTTTTATAAAGTCGCTTAGTTTCTAGAGAAAATAATGGCGAATGGTTTCTTTGTTTACCTATTAATGTCATAAATTACCATTACTAACTATGTTGAATCATGTGTGAGTAGTAATGTGAACATTTTAAGAAAAATGTCTCATTTTGAAGCATGCTGCGCCATGACAAGATTAGATGATTGTATGTTTGTTATTCTTGATTGAAACAGATCGTTTCCAGTTTGAATCGATTTGAAAGAAAACCAAACCAAACTAGTTAAAAGCTTTTCTGGTAAACAGACGAGTTCTTTTAGTGAGAAACAAATACTGATTTTATTAAAACCATATTAGTTCCGAACTGGTTCGACCAAACCAGTCCATGAACAAGCCTAATATTTGGAAACGCCATACCGCGAGATCATGTTGACTTTCAAGAACTTGTTTACTTGAAATTCAGTTATAGAGACCAATGTTTTCGCCTCTATCCACTTCGAGAAATAGACAATCGCCACGATGATGTGGGTTCTTTGTCCAGTTCTTATTGAAAAAGGTCCGAGATTTTGATCCTCAATTGGGCAAAGGGCCAGGCGCCCACCATAGGGGAAAGTAACGTGGCTGGTCGACTAGTTTTTGGCGCGAACTGTTAGCACATTTCACACTTCTTGGTCAATTCAGATGCGTCTTTGGTGAAGGTTGGCCAATAGTAGCCTAATATGAAATTTTTCCGCACTAACGAGAGTGCACTTTTGATGCATGCAACTACTCCATCGTGAGCTTCGCCCAAGCCCCTTTCTGTTTCTGGGAATGAGATTCACAACAAATACGGGGTTGAAAACCCTCACCTGTATAATTGCCATTCTATGAGAAGGTAATTGGTGGCGATGCGTCTTGTCTTGGTAGCCTCGCCTTAGTCTTCGAGGAGGATCCCTTTTTTTAAAAGGTTATAGAGTGAAGTCGTCCAGTTGTCTTGTGCCTGTATATTGAAGACATCTTTTCTGTTTTCAAATACCGAGTACAATGCTCATTCCAGAAAGTGTATTTCCCATATTCGTATCCATATGAATGCCAGCTTGCTGAAGGAGTCTACCATCTGGTTGTCGTTATAAGGGATGGACTCGATTGCAAAATCATATTATCCACCCTTGGCTTCTTAATTGCCTTTGATCTAGTTGACGATCAGTTCAAAGGCGCTTTTTACCTTCAGTGAGGTTATATGCATTCCCTTGGCGAGTCGCAGCCCAGTTATGAGTGCTTCATACTCTGCTTCATTATTGGTCTCCTTAAATTTGAGGGCGATGACATATTTGAGGGGCTCACCATGAGGATATGTGAGGACTAAGCCTGCTCCCGAGCCTTATTTTGTAGAGGAACTATCAGTGTACAATTCCCAGTTTTTCTCTTCTACCATTGGCTGATGCCATTCGGTTTCAGTGCGATCATTTATATTCTTTACATTATGAAGTCTCTCAAAGCTTGTCCTTTGATAGTTGTTTTCAAGGGAAATTTTATTATGAATTTGCTAAGCTCAATTGACCACTTGACCATCCTGCATAAATAATGTGGCTTTATGAGGAAGTGTTTAAGGGACTTGATGGTGAGGAATGTTATTGCATGGGAGGGAAAGTACGATCGCACCTTACGCACAGCAATAACCAAGGCATAAAGATACTTTTCAATCTCTATAAAAGAAAAGTGGTTCATTGAGAATGAGCTTGGCCATATCAATTTGAGAGATTGAAAGAGGCCTCGCTTTCCAGCATCCACTGAAACTTGTGCTTGGCTCTGAGAGTTTTGAAGAAAGGAAGTGACATGATGCTTACCTTTGATAGGAAGCGGTTTAATGTGGCATGACAACCATCCAGACTCTGGACCTCCTTGTCGCAAGTTGGGGACTTCATATCTTCTATGTCCTTGACCTTTTCAGGGTTTGCCTCAATTCCTCTTTCGCTAACAATGAAACCCAATAATTTGCCTAACTTTACTCCGAAGGCGCATTTCGTCGGGTTCAGGCTGACATTGTGCCTTCGCATGCATTCAAAAGCTTCATGTAATTTGCGGACATTGGGGACGTTAACGAACTTTACGAGTGTCTCGTCCATGTAAGCCTCTATATTCCGCCCCAACATTTCTTTTAAATGGGAGATTCACCATGCGCTGCTAGTTTTCCCATTCATTGATTAGACCAAAAGATATTAATTTGTACCAAATAATATCACCCTCTGCATATAACGCTGTATGGGCTTCATCATTTAGGTGCATTTAGATCTGTTTGTAGCCGGAATATGCGTCCATGAAGCTTATCATTTTGTGACCATAGGTTTCATCCACGTTAGGATTAATTGACCATGAAAATGTGCAGTAGATTAATAATAAAAACATCTAACTCCATTGTATTGAGAAACTTGTTATTTTGTACATAGAGAACTACGTATATATAGTATAGAGAGAACTAACTATATATATCAATACTATCTATAACGATACTCATACTATCTATCTAACTATATATATATAATTGTAAAGAATAAACTAAATATAAATGGATAACCTAATTAATATAGATATACTAAAGCGTACAGTCTAATAGAAGAATAATATAGACTAGACTACATGAAATTCTAACATTGACCCATGTTCATTGCTTTTCTTGATTTCTATTACTCGAACATTCACTCATGTTCTTTGCCCTTCTTGAATTTGATCCTCAAACTTTGAAATTTGGTGAATTGGCCCCAAAATTTCCAATGCTTCCTTACATGTGTTGGATCATAAATCCAATCTCAATCATATCCCCAATCGAATTGAGCTCGCACATCTTCATCATTTATGAGATACTCCACATTCGAATAAAAGTTTTTCAAGCTAAAATCCAAATGAAAATTAAAATGACTCGGTCATTCCATAGCGGTGCCATGTTGGTCATCTCAGCGTGGTCATGTTGTAAAAGAAAGAAGGATCATCCCGGTCATGCCATCGCGGTGCCATCTTGGTAATCTCGTCGTAGTAGCTAACAAACTAATCTAAAATCTGAATTCCAGAATTCCAATCTTCTATTCAATCCACTGTAAATAAAAAAAAACTTGATTGTGCAAACTCAACGTGATCACACATCTTCAAGATAGCAAACCGGTATTTCAGCACAATTAAATCAGCATTGTTTGTTAAGGTATTGGACAAGCAAATTGTTGGATCGTGAAATCCTGGATGCTGATCTGGCAGTGAATTGTATGGCAGTGAAATCCTGGATGCTGATCCTGGATCCTGGATGTTGGGAAGACGCTTCTGCTCCAACTCTGGTGAACCTGCAGGTAGGGGAGCGCAACAGAGGGGGTGTCTCTGGGTCTCACTCCGATGCTTAAATGAGTATACGTGTGTATAAAACTCAAAACGTAAAGAACGTATGTAAAGCAAGGGTATTTATAGGGTAATAGAGATAGAACGGTATAGAGGCAACTGATTATCTTAGCGTATATTGAGTTGCTGAAGATTCGGATCGTGGGATATGGCAGTTACTGCGAGATATTGCAGTTACCAAATCTAATCTTTAGTGAATATGTGACCGAGATACGCGAGATATCATGGTCACTCTGTTATTAACGGTTTAGTGGGACCAGAGGAGAGAGGCAGGGCTCTCTTCGGGGCGAGCACTCTCATGGCGAGCAGTGAGAGGTCACGGCCTGGTAAAGAATGGCGAGCACTCATGGTGTCCTCAGAGGCTTTGGGCTCGGTTCTGGACCATTCTATGGAGGCCGGTCCGGTTCGAATGTTATGGGTTTACCCCCTCTATAGTTATTGGGCCTTCGAGGCCTTTTTCCCTACTGGGCTGTCACTATCGATATCCAACATTTGCCCCCGAAGCTTGATTGAAGTCTCTTCAGTCGAGCTTTATTTCCTGGTAGGATTTTAGATAGTGACGTCTCAGATTCGGTTTTCTTCGTTTCTTGTACTGGTTCATGACCTTTGAGGCATTTTGAACCTGTTTGGCGAGCAGTTTTTTCTTCGCTCAAAGCTGAAAAGATATCCTTCCTTTTATTCACCTTTGGCGATCACTCGAGGTAATCTAGGTTTATGAAAGTCTATATTTCTTGGCTAGGCGATCACTACCTGCCCGAGGTACTTCTGATAGCGCTTATTAGTGCGCTGGCGACCTTCTTGTCTCCTTAGTGGACTTGTTAGCATTTAATAATTGCACAGTTGTCCAAAATCGAACGGTCACTTGAGGCACGCCTGACATTTACTTTTCCGTAAACCTAGGGCAGTCTGACAGCTTTCTGCACCAGCCAACCGTTTGTCTCCCCGAGGTGTCTCTTGGAATTCTGACATTGCTTCGGTTTTTTCCAAAAAGGTGCAATTATTCTCTGTGTCGCTTCGATTCGTCCATGGCGGTTACTCCTTTTTGGGCTTATATAAGAAACGTCAGTTTCTCTGTTTTGTTCTTTACGCTTATTCACTCTTCCAAATTTCCAGAGCCTCTTTGCGAATCCTTCTCCTTTCTCTTTCAATCCTCGTCAGTTCTCCTTTCGACCATTTCCATGGCCCCCAGAAGTCAGAGAGTCAAACACATGGCCATCAAGGGTGCTAACAAAGCCAGCGCCCCTCAGAATGCCAGTGTTCCCTTTACCATTAGGGATGAAGCTGTGCCCTCCTCAGCGGGGAAACAACCTGACGTGGGGAGGTCCTCGTCCACCCCAGTGGTGGTAGATGGGTCTGTGCTTCAAACGCCCATCTTTTCTCCGAAAGGTAAATCCCTGTTCTTTCAAAGCTCTATTTTGGTGATATCCCCTGCCGTTCTTTGCTTTTTATGTTTATCATTGCAATATTTGAATTTGTTCGAGTAGACGTCAAGCCTAATGAATTGAAGCCGGCTTATTTTAAGACCGTGGCTTCAGCGTGGAGGATGCTCCTAGGTATCCTGGCTTAGGTCTGCATTTTCCTCACGACGGAGAGGTTTACATTTATGCGGCCCAGATCGATGCTGGGTTGCGTTTTCCTCTCTGTGAGGATTTACAGACCTTGTGTCAGTTTTACGGGATTCACCCCACGCAGCTTGTTCCGAATGCCCTCAGGATGTGGGTCGGTTTCAAGTTCCTGTGCCTACGCCAGGAATGGGTGTATTCACTGGCCTTGTTCCGGTGTTTCTTCCGACTGGCAGCAGGGGCAAACCACCTGTACCACTTCCAATCCCGCTGGCCGAAGTTTTCAGAGTGGTGAGGCCCTCAGGGATAGGTTTGGAACGTCCATGTCCGCCTGGTCGATGATTTCCGGGCCACTAACTCCAACTACAAGAAGTTTTACTTCTTGTACAAGGGGGGTGTACCCTGGAAATTGTTTGCTCCGGACAAGGATTTTCCTCCCTCCTTTGAAGAATTGTCAGGGAGTGACCGGAATGCCATCGACGACCTGTACCGGCTGCATCGGTCATCCCAGTTCAAGTCCATCCGCTCAGTGGTGGAGACTACTGAGAATGCCCTTGAGATGGCGGGCATTCATCAAGCCACGCCAATCTTTGATGATTGGGTAATTCTCTAACTCTTATCTTGTTTTATCACTTGTAGGCAAGGTCGTAAGCAAGAGCCGAAAACTGATAGGTCTCTTTGATGACCAGGAATCGGCGGGGTTGTCCCCCGACCAGGTGCTGCTGAGCTCTCCTCCTCCCCCCTCTAGGCGATCGTCCAAGAGGAAACCAGAGGAGGCCCTTCCTTCGGCCCCGTGCTGGCCCTTTTCAGCGAGGTATGTTGTTTCAAATTGCATTATTTCCATATTCCGCCTTGTTTCTAAATTTCCTGCATTTGTTTGACGCGACTTTCTTCTTTTTGTTTTGCAGAAGAGTCCACGGTTGACGTGGTCTGAGACCCTTCTCCTCCACCTGCTAAGAAGGTCAGGAGTGAGGAGCAACCGGCTATTGAACAGCATCCTCCTCCTCCTGAGGGTCCTTCCACTGGCAAAGGGAAGGCTCCTGCTTCGGCGGTCATCCCTCCTTCCCCTTAGGGGCCTACGGCTGGCCAGGGGAAGGTTTTATCTTTGGCGCCCCCACCTCCTACAGTGTCCGCGGTCCCCCCGAATGAGTTTGGGACCCATAAGAAGGGTTCTGATGCCCCCAGCTCCTCAAGGGTTCCTGGGGAGGAGTATTGCTTTGGGGTGCTAGGTTCCCTTGAAGGGACCTTTCGAAGAAGGGGTGACCTGCCCAGAAGAGCCTCCGGGGTAGCCCGGACTTGTGCATGCGGCTCCTTGATGGGATAATTCCTTCCAAGGACCGTTCGTCCGTCCCCACGGAGCTTCCTCAGATCGAGGGGTTCCTTCGGTCTCACTACGAACGAGTCGCTCTAGTAAGGCCTCGTTTCTTTTTCCTTTTTCCATAGTCGTTCCCTTTTTTTCGTGTCCTGACAATTCTCATTTTTCTTTTGTTGTCAGCTCGTTCGGGAAGAGGTGATGATCGTCCGTGTCTTCGGCGAGCTCGCCGACAAGCATTCAGACATGCTTGTCGAGCTGGAGCAATACCAAGACGGGGATCTCCCCTGGGCAGCTGGAGGCTATCAAGACGACTGCTAACGCGGCGATTGCCTTGGTAGACAATGCCCGGTCAGAGTATTTCAGCAAGGAGCAGCGCCTCCTTGCTGATATCAAGCGGAGGGAGGCCGATGTGGTGGCTGCCCTTCAGGATTTTGAAGCCCTTCATCGGTGCCTTGATGAAGAAGAAGCGGTCCGGGCTCGCCTAGAGGCTGAGTTGAAGGAGGTTCGCGCTCAGCTGGCCGAGTCGGACACTCTTCGGGTCGCCGCTGAGGCGCAAAGGGCCGCTGCTGACGCCTAGAGGGATGCTGCTGAAGCCAGGGGGATCGCCCTGGAGGAGGAGAAGAACCGGCTGGATGATCAGCCGAAGGCGGTTCCTTTACCCAAAGCCGTGGTTGAGGAGTTCAAGGCCTCCGAAGACTTTGAGGACCAGGCCTTGAAGGTGATGAAGTCGGCGATTGCCGATTTTCTTCAAGACCTGGTGGAGGAGGTCCAGGCGGTCGACCCCAACTTTCCCCTTGGGGAAGTTGCATCCTTGAAGAGCTTCTTGCGGAGTCGCCCTTCTCGGCCCGCTGTTGCTGAAGAGGCTGCTCCTGGAGGCGAGCCCAGTACTCCTGCCCCCGAAGGCAAGCAGAGCACCCTTGCCCCCGAGGATCCCAAAGCTTGAAGCCTCCAACTCTTTGGCGACCGTATTTATTTTTATCTTTTTTAGATAGTTGTCTTTGTAATTTTCGTTTTGGTTTGTAATTACTTTCTTAAGACTTGGGTTTTTGTATTGAATGCCTTTTATATTCATGAGCCTTTTTGAACATGTTTGGCTATTCATCCAATGTCTTAATCATAATTACTCTCCACTTTTTCTTGCTTTGTAATGTTGTCGACCCTTAAAGCCTTAGACCAATCACAAGTCGAACTTTCTAAGGATAATACTTCTGACACTTAAAAGCATAAACTTCTAAGTTCAAAGAGATATTACCTTCTTTGAAGTTTAAACCTTTGAGATGTTGGCATAATACCAGGGCTTATCATCGATAGTGATCGCCTAAAATTTCTTTGGCCTGACTTTGGCATCAGGGCTTTTGTTTTGCCTAACGTTTTGCTAGGTCTTTTGGCCTGACTTTGGCGTCAGGGCTTTTGGCCTAGCCTTGTCACTAGGGCTTTTTTGGTTTGCCTAACTTTATTGATAGGTCTTTTGGCCTAACTTTGTTGTTAGGGCTTTTTGGCCTAGCTTTGTTGCTAGGGCTTTTGGCCTAGCTTTGTTGTTAGGGCTTTTTGGCCTAGGTTTGTTGCTAGGGCTTTTGGCCTAGCTTTGTTGCTAGGGCTTTTGGCCTAACTTTGTTGCTAGGGCATTTTGGCCTAGCTTTGTTGCTAGGGCTTTTTGGCCTAATTTTGTTGTTAGGGCTTTTTGGCCTATCTTTGGCGATAGGGCTTTGGGCCTGACTTTGGCGTCAGGGTTTTTGGCCTGACTTTGGCGTTAGGGCTTTTGGCTTCGGCTTGCTTCGAGCGGACATGCTTTATGAAGGAATGGCTTTCTTTTATTGACATAACAGTTTGATTACAAGCTATGCATAAAATCTTCTTAAATGCTCAGAATTAAATGGACGGGGTAACCTCTCGCCTTCGGTGGTTTCCAAATAGTAGGATCCTGCTGTGGCGATCTCTACTACTTTGTACGGTCCTTCCCATTTGGCTGAAAGTTTGATTTTACTGTCCAGCCTTGTGAATTCATTCCTTCTCATAACCATCTCCCCCACGAAAAATTGGTGAGCGCTGACTTTTCTGTTGAAATACCGAGCGGTCGCCAAGCGCATCTTTGCCTGTGTCTTTTCCGAGAGCCATCTCTTTTCCTCTGCTAAGTCGAGGTCAGTTCTGCGCTCGATCTCATTTGCCTTTGAGTTAAAGTGTAAGACTCTGTGGGTAGGCACTGCTAATTCGGCTGGTGCTACTGTTTCTGATCCGTACACTAAACTGAAAGACGTTTCTCCTGTGGCCGCCTTAGGCGTTGTTCTGATTGCCCATAATACGTTTTCCAGTTCATCTGCCCAATTCCCTTTGAATGCCCGAACTCTTTTCTTGAGTCCTGCTAAGACAACCTTGTTGGCTGCTTCAGCTTGCCCATTCGTTTGAGGATGATGTACTGAGCTGAAACGATGGTCCACATGATATTCTTCACAGAGCCATTTTAGCTCCTTTCCAACAAATTGCGGACCATTATCACTGATGAGTACCTTAGGAATGCCAAACCTGGAGAATATGTTGACCTGCAGGAACTTGATGACCTGAAATTCTGTTGTCGAAGCTAGAGCTTTCGCCTCTACCCACTTAGTGAAGTAGTCGATTGCCACTATAATGTGAGTACGCTTACCAGTGCTAATGGGAAAAGGACCCAATATATCGATTCCCCATTGAGCGAAAGGCCAGGCACCTGCCATTGGGGATAATAATGTCGATGGTCGACCCGATCGTGGTGCAAACTGCTGGCAAATCTCACACTTCTGTGTTAACTCGGCTGCATCTTCTCCCAAGGTCGGCCAGTAATATCCCAATCTGAATATTTTCCTGCTTAGTGATCGAGCACCTTCATGACATGCTGCTGCCCCTTCGTGAGCTTCTCGAAGAACCTTTTCCGTTTCAGGATGAGCAACACACCTCAAATAAGGCGTCGAATAACCACTTCTGTAGAGTTCTCCATCGATAATTAGATAACTGGCTGCGAGTCTTCTAATCCTCGTGGATTCTCCTTCGTCCTCCGGGAGGATTCCTTCTTTTAAATAACTCTGGAACGGGGTCATCCATGTGACTTGTCCTTGGATGTTGAAGACCTCTGCTCAGCTTTCCAGGACTGAACATAGAGCTTTCTCCAGAAATTGTACATCCTGGACTGCCGCCCTTCCGAAGGCTAGTTTACTCAAAGAATCTGCCATCTGGTTTTCTTGGCGAGGAATAAACTCAATCGCGAAATTTGGGATTTCCGCGACCAGCTTTTTGGCAATGCCGAGATATTTCTTCATCTTTTCTCCCTTTACCTCGTAGGCGCCATTAACCTGATTGACAATAAACTCTGAGTCACTTTTTACCTTAAGCGCAGTTATACCCATTCCTTTTGCTAGTCTGAGTCCAGTGATAAGAGCCTCGTATTCTGCTTCATTATTGGTCGCTGGAAATGTCAAGGCGATCGCGTACTTCAGAGGCTCGCCCTCAGGAGGAATAAGAATTACACCTGCCCCCGAGCCTTCCTTTGATGAAGACCCATCCGTATAGAGTTCCCAGATTTGATTGTCGGCTGCTGACTGACTTGGACTGTTTTCTGCTTTTGTTTGACCGTTACTCGTGCTTTCCACTATAAAATCAGCTAGTGCTTGACCTTTGATGGTCGTTTTTGGCGCAAATTTGATCTTGAACTCGCTAAGCTCGATCGCCCACTTAACCATTCTTCCTGAAGAATCTGGCTTCATCAGGAAGTTTTTGAGAGATTGATTGGTGAGGACGGTGATGTCGTGCGCATGAAAGTAAGGTCTCAGCTTCCGAGCAGCAATAACTAAGGCATAGAGATACTTCTCAATCTGGACATATTTTATTTCTGCTGAGTTGAACATTTTGCTAATGAAATACACTGGACTCTGAACATTATTTTCCTCCCTTATTAAGACAGCACTGGCTGCCACATCGCTAATGCCTAGATAAAGGAAAAGCTGCTCGCCTGGAACGGGCTTTGCCAGAGCTGGAAGTGTTTGGATATGCCTCTTCAAGGATTGGAATGCTTCCTCGCAGTCTGGCGTCCACTCGAATTTGCGGTTGGCCCTCAGGATTTTAAAGAATGGGAGGGACCTGTCGCTCGCTTTGGAGAGGAAGCGGTTGAGAGCAGCTAGGCGTCCATTCAGGCACTGGACTTCCTTGTGGCAGGTTGGCGACTTCATTTCCTCTATGGCCTTTAGCTTTTCTGAGTTTGCTTCGATTCCTCTTTCACTAACCATAAAACCCAGAAATTTACCGGACTTGACCCCGAAGGCGCATTTGGCAGGATTCAGGCGAACACTGTGTCTTCTCATGCATTCGAAAGCTTCGCGGAGGTCTGCCGTGTGAGGATTTCCCTTAATGGTTTTGACGAGCATATCATCCACGTAGGCCTCCATGTTCCTTCCCAGCATGTCCTGGAATAGCCGGTTCACTATCCGTTGATACGTTGCCCCGGCATTGATAAGGCCAAAGGGTATCACCTTGTAGCACAGAATGTCTCCATCAGCAAAGGGATGCATTCTGATCTGGTTGTAGCCTGAGTAGGCGTCCATGAAGCTCAGCATCTCATGACCCGAGGTAGCATTGACCAGCTGATCAATCCTCGGAAGGGGATATGAATCTTTGGGGTAAGCCTTGTTCAAGTCGCGGAAGTCTAGGCACATCCTCCACTTGCCGTTTGATTTCTTGACCAAAACTGGGTTGGCGACCCAGCTCTGGAATCTTACTTCTCTGACGAAGTCAGCTTCAATCAACCTGCCGACTTGCTGCCTGATCGCCAAACGCTAATCTGTCCCAAATGATCTTCTCTTTTGGGCGATCAGCTTGATGGAGGGGTCTATCCTGAGCTCATGGGAGATGATATCTGTGCTGATTCCTGGCATGTCGCTCGGCTGCCAAGCGAAGAGCTCTTTAAATTCCTTGAGGAGGGCAGTCATGGCTTCCTTCTGATCCTCTTTCAAGGTGGTCCCAATGCGTACCTTTTTGTCTGGACCATCGATCTCGACCTCCTCCAATTCCTCCATGGGTGCTGGCCGAGCCAAGTCCTCGCGGGGGTCGGCCTCTGTTTCGATGGCGAGCGCCTCCCTTTGGTTCTTCCTGCGTAAACAGTTCACGTAGCATTGCCGCGAGGAAGGCTGATCTCCTAGCACTTCTCCAATCCCGTTCGGAGTAGGGAACTTCATCTTTTGGTGGACAGTGGAGGCCACAATCTTATTTGGGTTGATCGTGGTCCTTCCTATGATGGCGTTGTAGGATGTAGGTGAATCGACCACCAGGAAAGTAACCGACACCTTGATGCTTTTCCACCCCTCGCCAAAAATCACTGGGATGGTTATAGCCCCTAGTGGATAAGTTGTTCTTCCCGCAAACCCGATCAGCGGAAAGTCGACCCTCTTCAGGTCGCGCTTGGACTTGCCCATCTTCTCAAAGGCGTCCAGAAATAGGATGTCTGTCGAGCTGCCTCCGTCGACCAGAATTCTTGCAACATCAGAGCCGTCAATATCTGCCGTAATGACCAGAGCATCGTTGTGGGGCGTGGTGACATGTGCCAAATCATCTTCAGAGAATGAGATGACAATGTTCTCTTCAGGTCGGGGCCGCTTCCACAACTGAACTGCTGTAGAGATCTGAGTGGCGTAGACCTCTCTGGCGCTCGACCTCTCGCCGCCTGCACCGAATCCTCCCGCAATCAGATTCACTCTCCTCTTGCTTCCAGAAGGCTCAGCTTGATCCGCAGGGGCTGGCGAACGATGCCTCCTGGGAGGGCGTTCGACTTCGGTCTCGCCCTGCTACAAATTCTTTCAACATTCCCCCCTGAATCAGCCTCTCTATGTCCCGCTTCAAAATCTTGCAGTCATCTGTCTTATGGCCCTTGCACTTATGGTATCTGAAGTAGCTCTCGACATCCTTGCCCATGGGCAGCCCACCTCGACGAGGCATCGGTGGCCTCGCCAAGGATCTCCTCTCCATCTCGACTAGTACCGCTGAGATCTGCCTATTTAAAGGCGTGAAGTACTCAGGGACCTCTGGATGGCGAGGCGCTGGAAGAGACTCGACCAGGGGCTTGCTTTCCTTTCCCTTCTTCTCCTTCTTTACCTCCTTCTTACCATCACGTCGGGGTTCATGGGTCACCCTTAGCGAGGTCGTCAGGAGGTTAGCCTCGATGTTTGCGCGTTCAAGGTCTATGTAACCTTTTGCTCTGGATGCCAACTCCTCCAACATCTCAATCTCCTTCACGTGATAGCTGTTTCGCAGCTTTCTCGAGGCCTTATTGGCCACATCCATACCTCTGTAGAAGGCTCGAATGATCTCCCTATCCGAGATTCGACGATTTAATTCTGTGACGTTTTGATGAAAACGCCCGTAGAAATTGGACAGCGACTCTCCCGGCTGCTGTTTGACTGAGTCAAGGGCGACCACGCTCTTCAGCAACTGGCGCTCGCCCATATATCTCTCCAGGAACTTGCTTCTTAACTCTGCCCAAGTTCCGATTGATCCTGCAGGGAGGCCGAAGAACCAGGACGAAGCCGAACCCGAAAGAGTAGATGGAAATAGCAAAGCCAAATGATTGGGATCGTTTGACTTACCCAGACGGGAGGCCTCGTGCTTGTTGACATGCACGGTGGGATCTCCTCCACCGCTATACGCATGTATGGCCCGAGCAACTACATCCTTCGGGATTTTGATAGCGACGAGCCCGTCTGTAAAAGGATGAGAGGACTGCTCCTTGAAGGGAGCTACGACTGTCAACTGTCTTTCCTGGAGCCTTTTGTTGAGGAGGTCATCCATCTGATCCACAGTGCAGTACATGGGAGAGGTTCCGGGTGGAGGAGGACCGGAAGGATTGGCCGTACAAGCGGCTGCTGGTTCCTTGGTGTGTGCCGGAGGTAGGGACTGCTGACCTGACGTCATCTCCTGATCCTCCTGAGGCGCAGTGGGACCAGGATTTGCCGCTTCCGAAGGTGAGGGCCCTGTGGCAGCAGAGCGGTGGTTTTCCTTAGGAGCAGAGGGATTGTTTTCTTGAGGAGCAGGGGCTTGGCGGCGCGCCTGTCCTAGGATGGCTTCCAGCAGGGAGACCATCTCGGGGGTTAAATTAATATCCTGCCCCGCAATGTGGACTGTCTGCGGTGCCGGGGCTCCGTTTTGATCAGCAGCGGGGGTCGGTCTTGAATCACCAACATGTTCTCGAGCTGTCCGTAGAGGAACATCATTAACTCCTGCTCGGATGGCAGGTTCCTGTTGAAGCGGTGAAGCGGCGGCGGAATCAGAGCTATCTGAGGATCGCTCCCTGGTCTGGTTCCGACGGTTGCTTTGGGATCGAGTTCTCATGGCTGAATTGCTCGTTTCCCACAGACGGCGCCAAATGTTGGATCGTGAAATCCTGGATGCTGATCTGGCAGTGAATTGAATGCCAGACAAGGTTGGGAAGACGCTTCTGCTCCAACTCCGGTGAACCTGCAGGTAGGGGAGCGCAACAGAGGGGGTGTCTCTGGGTCCCTCTCCGATGCTTAAATGAGTATATGTGTGTATAAAACTCAAAACGTAAAGAACGTATGTAAAGCAAGGGTATTTATAGGGTAAGAGAGATAGAACCGTATAAAGGCAACTTGATATCTTAGCGTATATTGAGTTGCTAAAGATTCGGATGGTGGGATATGGCAGTTACTGCGAGATATTGCAGTTACCAAATCTAATCTTTAGTGAATATGTGACCGAGATATGCGGGATATCATGGCCACTCTGTTATTAACGGTTTAGTGGGACCAGAGGAGAGAGGCAGGGCTCTCTTCGGGGCGAGCACTCTCATGGCGAGCAGTGAGAGGTTACGGCCTGGTAAAGAATGGCGAGCACTCATGGTGTCCTCAGAGGCTTTGGGCTCGGTTCTGAGCCATTCTATGGAGGCCGGTCCAGTTCGAATGTTATGGGTTTACCCCCTCTATAGTTATTGGGCCTTCGAGGCCTTTTTCCCTACTGGGCTGTCATTATCGATATCCAACACAAATCAGTGATTGAATTTAGCCTATATCGAGCAAAGAATCGAAGCAAAGAACCAGCGTACAATTGCAGCAATGATCTAACACAGAATTGTAGCAATGACACAACACAAAATCGCAGCAACAATCAGGTGAGCCAGCACATAATCACATCAATAATCCAGCACAGAACCGTAGTAGAGCACTAGTTGAATAACAACATTATCACAAGCAAATGCACAACAGATTTAGCCCTAGGATAGACTAATATCTAATACAATGATAGGATGAATATAACATGAAGGAGTGAAGGAGATGAACAAGTAAAACATATGACTCCACTTTATTGAGAAACTTGTTATTTTGTACATAAAAAGTATGTATATATAGTATAGAGAGAACTAACTATTATATCGATAGTATCTATAAAGATACTCATATTATCTATCTAAGTATAAATATAATTGTAAAGAATAAACTAAATATAATGGGATAAACTAATTAATATAGATAAACTAAAGGATAAAGTTTAATAGAAGGATAATCTAGACTAGATTACATAATATTCTAACATTCACCCATGTTCTTTGCTCTTCTTCATTTTGATAATCAAACTTTGAAATTTGCTGAATTAGTCTCCAAACTTCCAATGCTTTTTTGTTTGTGTCGGATCCCAAATCTAATCTCGACCAAATCCCCAATCGAATTGAGCTCGCATATCTTTATCATTGGTGAGATGCTCCACCTTCTAATACAAGTTTTCAAGATAAAATCCAAATGAAAGATAAAAGACTTGGTCATCCATCGTGGTGCCATATTGGTCATCTTATCGTGGACATGCCGTAAAAGTAAAAAAAAAAAAAAAGGTCATTCCGGTCATGCCATCGCGGTGCCATCTTGGTCATCTCGTCGTGGTCATACCGTAATGGCTAACAAACTAATCTAAAATCTAAATTCCAGGATTCCAACCTTGTATTGAATACAGTGTAAATTATCAAAAAACTCGGTTGTGCAAACTCAATGTGATCACTCATCTTCACGATACCAAATCGACATTTCAGCAAAATTAATTCAGCATTGTTTGTAGAAGTATTAGATCAGCAAATCAGTAACTAAATCCAGTCCATAATCGCAGCAATGATCTAACACAGAATCGCAGTAGAGCACCACCTAAATTGCAACAATTTCCCAAGCAAATGCACAATAGATTTGACCCTAGGGGAGACTAAGCCCTGATACCATGTTAGGATTTAATACAACATGAAACTGTGAAGGAGATGAACAATAAAAACATTTGTCTCCATTGTATTGAGAAACTTGTTATTTTGTACATAGAGAACTACGTATATGTAGTATAGAGAGAACTTACTATATATAGTGATGTTATCTATAAAGATACTCATACTATCTATCTAACTATATATATAATTGTAAATAATAAACTAAATATAATTGTTGAGAGACCCATCTGCATTGACCTTTGTTCTGAAGACCCATCTCACACCGATAATATTCTTCTCAGTTGGTCTGTTAACTAGTACCCAAGTGTCATTCTTCTTGATCATGCTCAACTCCTTCTCCATGGCACTACGGGAGAACCCTTAATTAAGGGCTCATTTACACGGCTCAAGTATGATTGAGCCGTGGCAAAATTAACATAATAATTATGAACGGCTCAATGATTAATGAGCCGTCCAGAGTTTAATTTGCCGGCTCAATCCTTTGAGCCGTCCGTATTTGAACGGTAAACCTTTAAACCGAAATTATCTTGGACGGCTTATTTATTATTGAGCCGTCTAGTAAACCGGTTTTTCTTTTCGAATATATTTGGGACGGCTCGTTTTTAATGAGCCGTCTAGTAAACCGTATTTTTTTTTCGAAATTTATTTGGGACGGCTCCTTTTTGTTGAGCCGTCCGTATTTTAACGGTAAAACTTCAAACCGAAATTACGTTGGATGACTCGTTTTTACTTGAGCCGTCTAGTAAACCGGTTTTTTGGTTCGACATTTATTTGGGACGGCTCGTTATTAATGAGCCGTCTAGTAAACCGTATTTTTTTTTTCGAAATTTATGTGGAACGGTTCCTTTTTGTTGAGCCGTCCGTATTTTAACGGTAAAACTTTAAACCGAAATTACGTTGGACGACTCGTTTTTCCTTGAGCCGTCTAGTAAACCAGTTTTTGGTTCGACATTTATTTGGGACGACTCGTTTTTAATGAGCCGTCTAGTAAACGTTGTCGTTTTATCTTTTCACAGAAAGTGAAATACACTTCCTCAGCATTCAGCTTCATCACACAGAAGACTGCGTTCATTTTTCACAGAAGACTGCGTTCATTCAAGGTTTCAACACTTGCGGTCGAAATCGGTAAGTTTGTTTCGTTTTTTTTTTCAATTCATTCAAGGATTCGACATTCCAAGTCTTATACATGTTATCCTTGCTTCGATTTTCAGAGAAAACATCAACAATCACCAATTTCGGAAACCCTAATTTCTACATCAAGGTTCGATTTGAAGGTAATAAGCCAATCTCTATCTCTTTATGTGTGTTATTTCGATTTTTGTTGTTGTGTGTTGTGTCAATTTCCGGATTTTTGTTGTTGTCGATTTTTGTTGTGTGTCGATTTGTGTGTTCTACATTCGGGATTTTTGTATGCTGAAAGCTGTGCTGAATTAACAAACAAAGAATGCTGCAACTGATCGTTAACTTGATAAAAGCTGAACAGGTGGACAGGTGGAGGTAAATTCTTGTCTTAATATTGTCAAGAGTGATGTGTATGGTTTTGGTGTGGTGCTGCTTGAACTGTTATCTAGGTTATATGCTCTGACTATGGATGAAAATGGGGTACGTACCACTGTGACTGTCTTGGCAGCTAACTACATAAAGGATCGTGACATGGACAAGTGTGAAAATAATTTATAAGGTCAAGCTAGTGTGAATCAATCTTATGGAAACTAGTGTGAATCTATAAGGTCAAGCTATCAGTACAGACTGAAAAATAAAATGATAGTTTAATTTAATCAAGTTACATACATTCAAAATTTTCTGTGTGGCATGCAGTTATTTAATCTGTAAGTTTGTTTTCCTTATAAGGACATATGAGATGAAACCATATTTTATGCAGAATAAATTGAGCCCATTCCATGCAGATTTATTTCCTTTTGAATTTTGATAAGTAGTTCCTCCTCCAATTCATTCAAAAACATACTGTTTTTTAGTAATGGGGCCTCATGCAACAGCTGGAGTTAAATCTATGACTCACCAACTTTATCTATGAGACAAGCTGATTGCTTTTATTGCTTTGAAGTACCAAACGGCAAAAAACTAATCGATTCATCCCTAAGTAGCCAAGCTAGCAGGTGCTAGCAAGTAAAAGTGAGCTTCAGTTCATGTTACCAAAGTTTTGTCCAACCAAGCGTTCTCTTGAATTTCAATCAAACCAAGCTATTGTGTTAAAAATGCTTTTTGGATTAAATAGCTAACTCGCAAAGCAATGCTATAAGATATGTCTCCTTACTGCTAATCCTTCCAATAAAAGCGCAATAAAATTTATTTTGGCAGATTTAATGCATAACTTTCACCTAAGAGGCTGAAATTCCCGAAGAAGGAAAAAAAAACTTACCAGGAGAAGCCGCCAAACATCAGGCCTCATATAAGGAGGTATACCACTCCATGCTAACTCTCTTAACCTCTCTACACAATGAAATAACAGACAGATTAAGGGAAGTACTAACAGATGGATTTAAGGTAACATTAGCACTAAAAGAAGATAAAAGGCAGAGGTTGCACAAGGTAAATTGATAGTTTTATATGTTCCTATGCATCCTTTTATTATTACAGACACCTTTAGTCTGTCTGGTTACATCAATCACTTGATCTTTTGGGGCTAAATTTTTCGAAAATGACTTGTATTCATATAAATTGTACGCACTATGTTTTAATAAGTTTTCTCCTAAGTGAATACACTAAGTTTGCCCCACCTTCCTAACTTTCATATTCACATTTTTCGTTAGGAACTTTAACATTCGGCATGGATAGAAGTTGGATAAAAAAATCAAGAATTAGCAAAGAGTATCAATCTGGTGTCAAAAAGTTCATTGAGTTTGCTAATAGAAATGGTTTGGTTAATGGAAAAATGACATGTCCTTGCCGTAAATGCAAAAATAGAAAATATCACGTGGCAGAAGAAGTGGAAAGTCACTTGATTTGGAATGTTTCTTAGTTGACTATACAACATGGTGTTTTCATGGTGAATCTTGTATACAAACTCAACCCACTATGAACCAAGAAATGAATAGTCCAATAAGGAACAGGGAAATTAACAGTGACTTGGATGGACAAGGTGAATTGCGAGATTTATTTCATGCTGCCATGGGATCTGGTTCGTCAAACACTGTGCAAGATAGTATGCAAGTTGATGGTGATAATAACGCTTCAGGTTCAGAACAACAGAATGCTATCCCTGAAAAAATTTCACCTCTTCAAAAATTAATGAGTGAATGTGAAAAACCATTATATCCCAATTGTGAATCATTCACAGTGATATCATTCATCTTACACATATGGATTATTAAAACAGTTGGTGGTTGGTCTCGGAAATCAGTTGATATGTTGTTTGAAGTATTAAGAATTGCATTTCCTTCAGCAACTTTTCCGATTTCTTATTATGATGCTAAGAAATTGATTACATAATTGGGTCTTGGGTATGATAAGATACATGCATGCCCAAATGATTGCACGTTGTATTGGGGTGAAAATGCTGAATATTCCAGTTGTCAAACTTGTGGTCTTTCGAGGTGGGAGAATCATAAAAAAGACCTAGGTGAAGATAATATAGAAGACACCACTTCTGGTAAAAAGAAAAAACCTGCAAAAGTATTACGGTACTTTCCTTTAATTCCAAGACTCAAACGCCTATATATGTCAAAGGATATTGCATCTTCGATGCGCTGGCATAAGGAGGGTCGAACAGTGGATGGAGTCTTGAGATATCCTGCTGATGCATTGGCGTGGAAGTCATTCGATGAGCGTTACCCAAATTTTGCATCTGACCCACGAAATGTCAGACTAGGATTAGCCAGTGATGGTTTTAATCCATTTAGGACGATGAGTGCAACTTATAGTACATGGCCTGTTTTAATAATTCCTTACAATATGGAACCATGGTCGGGCATGAAGAAGTCTTCTCTTATACTGTCAATGGTCATCCCTGGTGAAAAAGGTCCTGGAAATGATATAGATATTTATCTAAAACCACTGATCGAAGAGTTAAAACAACTTTGGAATGGTGTTGAGGCATATGATGCGTTGAAGGGTGAACACTTTACACTTCGTGCATCACTCATGTGGACTGTTAATGATTTTCCTGCATATGCTAATTTGTCTGGCTGGAGTACCTAAGGTCGAGTTGCATGTCCTATATGTGCTTATTCAACTGAGTCTTTGTGGTTGGATAACGGCGGCAAATACTGTTATATGTGTCATCGACGGTGGTTACGCGTAGATCATCCATTTCGTCGACAAAAAACGGAGTTTGATGGTACAACTGAGACGCGACTTTCACCAACACCTCTGTCTGGTGTTCAAGTTTTTGAGAAAATGAGGAGGTTAACAAATACTTATGGTAAAGGCAGTAAGAAGCGAACAAGAGATGGTAACAACATATTTGTTGATACAACATATGAGGATGAAGATAATTTGGAGAGAGATGATTACTCTGAACAAGGTGCCTCGACATCTACTCAAAACAGTATTTTGTGGAAGAAGAAGAGCATATTTTTCGAATTGCCTTATTGGAAATATAATCTTCTTCGACATAATCTGGATGTGATGCATATAGAAAAAAATGTCTGCGATAACGTGATTTGTACATTGTTGAATATTGATGGGAAGACAAAAGATAATGAGAAGGCTAGATACGACTTAAAGGCTATGGGTATAAGACCTGAACTTCATCCTGTAGATCGGCCTAATGGGAAGCCTCATTTGCCTCATGCTTGTTACACCTTTACATTGGCTGAAAAAGATAGGTTTCTTACATTGTTGAAAAATCTTAAAGTTCCTGATGGATATGCTTCAAATATATCTAGGGGAGTAAACCTGAAAGAGCGGAAGCTTTCAAATCTTAAAAGTCATGACAGTCATGTTCTAATGCAAGATATTCTACCGCTTGCATTAAGAGGTGTATTGGCTAAACATGTTGTTCTAGCACTCAATGAATTGTCAGTTTTTTTTAAGAAACTGTGCTCTAAAACTCTCCATCTCGAGGATTTGGATGAACTTCAGAGTAGTGCAGCAGTTGTTCTGTGTCATCTAGAGAAGATTTTTCCTCCAGGATTCTTTACTGTGATGATGCATTTAATTATACATCTACCAGTGGAATTAAAACTAGGTGGTCCTGTACAATATCGGTGGATGTATCCTATTGAGAGGTTAGTTCAATTGACTTTCTATATCCAATGTGTGTAATTGTAATGTAACATTCTTTTTTCCTACTGAATTCTTAAGGTTTTTGGTCACTTTGAAAAACTACGTTCGGAATAAAGCTCAACCAGAGGGATCAATTGCAGAAGGATATATTGTTGAAGAATGTATGAACTTTTGCAAAAGGTTTATGGGGCAACTAGACTCGATATTTAACCAACCCAAAAGGATTTTATCCTATGCTGGAGGTGAAACATATTTGTTTTCATCAGGTGGTTATTTTATCGGTAGTGCTCAGACAACGGTGCTTGCACATCGTTATGTGTTACTACATAGTGATATAATTGAACCATACCGCCGGTCAGTTTTCTCTTTATCACATTATTATGAATAATAACAAAATATTTTGGATACAGTTGAATTAAATAGAACTTTTCAGGAGATTTGTTGATGTTCAGCGAGAACAACACCCTTCAGTTTCAACTTCACGCATTGAGGGTCAATTGTTTATAGAGAAATTTGCAGATTGGCTTAATAGACAGGTTTATCTTAATTCTTTATTGATCTTATTTGAATGTACATAGTATTTATTTGTTAGATACATTTCTTCTTATAGTATTTCAAAAAATCTAGGTACCTGACATGATTGTTAATAATTGTTCACAAGAAGAAATTGCTCTTGCAACTGGTCCAAATTCTGTTGTTAGAAAATTTAGTGGATTCTCTATCAACGGATTTGTATTCCACACAAAAGATCGTGAGAAAAACAGAAAATGTCAGAATAGTGGTATAATGGTTGAAGCAGATGGACAAAGTTATTATGGAAGACTATCAGATATTGTTGAACTGGATTATTATGGACGATATTCAGTTATATTATTTCGGTGTGATTGGGTTAATGTGAAATCTCCGGGAGGGCTTAAGAAGGATGCAAATGGCACAATCCTAGTTAATTGTTCGAGATTGATACATACAGGAGAACGATTGCGGGATGATCCATTTGTGTTCTCATCATAAGTTAAGCAAGTATTTTATGTCCAAGATCCCAAAAATGTGGACTGGCACTTTGTAGTGGAGATGAAGCCAAGAGACACGTTTGATATGGGAAAAAGTGAAGATGGCAATGAAGATGATGATTCTATGCAGTGTATGCCTTATCAGAATTTAGATGTTGACGAGCTTAACAATAGTCATCGTTGGATTCGAGAAGGTGTTGAGGAATGATTTGTACACCTAATTTTGTACCTCATACAGTATGTTCAATATATATAGTAATTTTTGGTGTTTGACACATTATTAAATCATATTGTCAATTATGTATAATGATACATTGTATTTCAGGTAAAGCGACATGTCATTCACATATTCAGGTTCCGGTAGTTACAATGAGGGCGATGGCAGAGAGCATTCTGCTAGTTGTCCCACACCAACAACATCTAACTCACCATTTGGTAGAGAGTTGTCACAGCAGAACGAGTCAGTATCATTAATTACTCATGTGGAAATTTTAGGTGATGTGCTTTACTCTCTTGTTATATAATGAAATCAATATGTTTGTGTTTTATAATTTTTGAATTTCGTCTAGCAGAGACTTCTGGTGCTCGATATTGGACAAAAATTCATCTTCGTGCTTTAGATGTCTGGCAATTAAAAGACGGAAGAATTGTTATTCAGTGCAATGAATTTGCTCAACCATACGGAAAATCAGCAAAAGTTCTAGGAAACTGGCTTGGTACAGCGGCTCGAAGATCCCAGATATGTCCTGTGAATGTCAAAGGATGGAAAACAATGCCTGATAACTTCATACAAAATTTACTAGCCCTCACAAAAGTAATTTATATGTTATCTTTATTTTTTAAAACGAAATGATTATTTAAATGATTAACTTACTATACATTTTTGTACAAATATGTTTGTAGTCAAAATTCATTTGTCCTGATGATACTGGAAGATCATTTGAAAGATTTGTACTGAAATCCATTGCCAAGAAGTGGAAGGATCACAAAAATTCACTAAAAGAAGTTTACTTTAAGACGGGTGTTACCCAAGAAGAAATCAAAGCAAAAAGAAGTTGATGGAGTGGAGAAATGGCAATCGGATATCTTAGTAGATCATTGGTTTTCTGAAGCAGGGCAGGTTCGAATGCTTCTTTTGATTATAATTAATGTTATTGATTCTTACTTCCTTTTATTTAATTTTTATATTGTTTATGAGTAGGAATCATCAAAACATGGGAAACATGCTCGGTCACAACAATCATCTCTTCACACAACCGGGTCAGAGAGTTTTGCTTGTGCAAAATATAGATTGGTATGAATGCTTTTAAATACATATTTATCTTGTTTAACATAATTTCTAGTACTGCTTTGCATTCTACTACCGTGTTAATTTAATAGGAACAAGAGCGTAAAAAAACTGTGGGGAGTCTGGAATTTTATGAGTATGCCCATGTCCGTAAGAGTAACGGTGCATTTGTTGATGAAGTGACAGCCTTGATAGTGGTAATACTTACATTTGTTCAAAGTTAACTTTTGTATACACGTTTTTTTTTGTAGAAGATGTATTAAACATCATTCTTAATTGTCTGTTGTAGGAACAAGGAAAATCCTTACTAGCAGATCGCACTTCTCATAACCCAGATGAGGATCCACTTATAAGGGAAGAAAGTGTATATCATGAGGTTGTAAGTGGAGAAAAACCCGGGCGAATCAAAGGATATGGGCTTGGCGTAACACCGACTATGGTACATAGGTCACAGAAAGCATGCAAATCTGAAGATGAGATAGAAAGACGTGTACGAGCACGTCTACAGATTGAAAGAGAGAGGGACAAGAAAGAAACTGATGATAAATTGAAGGAACAAGCAGATCAAATGGCTAGTATGAAGGCACAGATGGGGGATATGTACAAACAGTTTCAACAACAACTACAGGTCATGCAAAACATTCATCAAGGTCAGATTGCTAACCTTCAGAGCAATATGAATGGATTTAATTCATTTCAACACTTCATGACAGCTGGTTCTAGCGATTTCACACCAACTAACAATCTTGGTTGTGGTTCCACACTGTTACCAATTGCAAATAAAGTAAGTACATATGTTATATTTATCACTTATATCAATACGCATACTATTTTAATAGGATATGATTATGTTAACCACGCACGCTTGTTTGATGTCTAAATTTGATGCATCTTATATATAGTACTTTGTTGGGATGCTTTTATAGGATGATCAGACAACTCAACCAAGTGATCAGTCTGCCGAGCGTAGAAGTGACCGAGCGTAGAAGTGAAGACGATGATCCAATAGATGATTGAAGAATGATGTTCGAAATTATTTATTTAATGCTTTAGGAATTGAATATCGGATTGTAAAACTGATGCTGGTTGGTTTATATTTACAGATTTTGGTTTGTAAAATTATTCAGGTTTTAATTTTATGATTAGGGATATATTAATTTATTCAAATTTTGTATTTTTAAAAATTTCGATTTATTTCGGCTGAAAATAAATTAAAATTTGGACGGCTCATACTAAATGAGACGTCCCTATTAATTTTATTGATTTAGGCGGCTCATACATATTGAGCCGTCATATAGACGACTCATTCAGAATGAGCCGTCCTATAAACGGCTCAATTCGAATGAGCCGTCTATATGACGACTCAATATGTATGAGCCGTCCTTTTGGCGGCCCAATGATAATGAGCCGTCTGAAGACGGCTCAATGAAAAACGAGCCGTCATATATCAGACGACTCTTCCTATAACGGCTCGTTTTTCATTGAGCCGTTAATGAAACAATTTTCAGCCGTTATTGTTATATTCTCCCGTAGTGTGGCCATTTTCCACTTTTCATCCTCCAAGGCTTCAACCGCTCCTCCGGGTTCACATACAGCTACATTACGTCTTTGATAGATATCAGAAAGCAACCTGGTTCCTCTAGTTGGGATATCATCAATGTTCTGACTTTGAGTGTCAGAATCAACATCTTGAGAACTGTTTAGAGTCTTTGAGCTATCCCAATCCCACTTTTTATGTTCAGTAAAGTGGACATCTCTTGAGACAGTCATGTTCTTGGTTTGAGGGTGATAAATTTTGTAAGCTTTTGACACTGAGCTGTATCCAACCAAGATTCCAGCCACAACCTTCTTGTCTAGCTTGTCCCTCTTTTGTTGCGGAATATGAACATAGCATGTACTCCCAAACACTCTTAAGAAATTCAAGGAAGATTTTGAGCCATACCATGATTCAAACGGTGTCTTGTTCTTTAGAGCTCTCGTAGGAAGCCTATTTTGAAGGAATACTGCAGTGTTTGCAGCTTCTGCCCAGAAATCCTTAGGAAGATCCATCTCGTGCAGCATGCATCTCACCAACTACATAATTGCCCTATGTTTTCGTTCACTAACCCCATTTTGTTGTGGAGGGTATGGGGTGGTGAGTTTGTGTTCGATCCCAGCTTCGACACATAAAGCACTGTATTTAGAGGATGCCTATTCTGTGCCATTGTCGGTCCTCAATATCTGAATTTTTTCACCACTTTGATTTTCTGCAAGGCTTTTGAATTTGTGAAACACACCCAAAACTTCTGTTATGAACTTCATGAAATAAATCAAACACATTCTAGAGTAGTCATCTATAAAGAGAATGTAATAGAGGCTACCATGTAGGGAAGGTGTTCGTTGAGGTCCTGCTAGGTCTGAGTGAACCAAATGTAGCTTCTTGGAGGCTCTCCACGTTGAGTTTGGGAATGGCTTCCTATGTAGCTTCCCGTATTGATAAGCTATGTAATCTGGTATATGCACAGACAGTTCAGGAAAATCTTTCGACAAGTTCTTCTTTGGAGGCTGCAATGACCTAACCTCTTATGCCAAACTTCATTCTCATTTGTCTGAGACATATAACCTGCATAATCTTTTTCGCTTGGTTCAAATAAGAAGCTTTTGCCTCTGATCTTAACCCTTATAACCTTTCTTCATCCATCGTCATAGATGGTGCAATGATCATCTTCAAAGGAGAGCTTGTATTTCTTCTCCATCAGCTGTCCCACACTCATAATATTTTTATCAATATCAGGAACGAAAAGTACATCTGAGATTACCTTAGTTTCTGATTTTGTCGAAACAGTCACTGTTCCTTTGCCTTTCGCAGTAAGATACCTTCCATCACCAATTCGGACGCTGGATTCTCTAGGAGTTAACTCCCTGAAAAGAGTTTTCTCGAAGGTCATGTGGTTTGTACAACCACTGTTAATCAACCAGGTTTCTGACGTATTGCTAATGGAATAGCATTGAGCTACAAAAATATGATCTTCTTCCTCATCAACATCAGCATCTCGAGCCTCTTCCATTTGCGTATGTGATTTGCAAATTACTGCCTTGTGCCCCAGCTTGTTGCACTTGTTGCATTTAGCTTTTGGTCTCCTCCAACATCTGCATTTGGCTTCGAGAAAATCCCATATGTCTTTTGCTAACTTGAGGGTCATGATTCGGTTGAAGATATTCGGAGAGACTGCAGAAAACAAACATGACTTCACCTTAGCTTTCCTTGTATTCTTCTCCTTTTGGACCTTGATTTGTGTCAGTGTTGGGTTGTTTGGAAGAGCAAGGATATCATAGTGTTCATCCACTGCTTCCCACAAATCATGGCCTTCTAGATATGCCTCCATCCTCACGGCCCATCCTTGGTTGTCAACTCCAACGAATATTAGTGATGTCATGGCTGAGAACGCGTTTGATCCTTCCTGCATAACGAATGATTTGGTGGGTGAATTGATAGAGAACTCACGCTCACAGGTCCCTTAAGAAATTAGCTCTGATACGAACTGTTGTAAAAAACAGAACAAAGCTGAATATTTGATGTAGGAACTTGTTCTTTTGTACATACAGAACTACATATATATATTATAGAGAGAACTATCTATATATATTGATTCTATATATAAAGATACTATCTATCTAACTATATATATAATAAACTAAATTAACAACTTCTGAATCTAACTAAATCTTTAAATAACAGAAAGCAAATAATAGAAGATATAGCAGGACAACTAAGCAACAAATTTAACAAATATGGAAATTAAGTAGGTACGGAATGAACCTCCAGATTCAATTAAAACATTTCTATATATTTTTCTATTAAGTTTATTTTCGTAATATATATAATTTTCATGTTGTGAATACAACTAGGGCCGTCAATGAACGGGTACATGTATGATAAATACCATAATCATACCATATTTTTAAACAACATACCATAACCCGTATACCCATATTTATTCCACACATGTAATATAATAAAACACCGAAAATTTTATTTTAAAAAATACACAAATCTATATTGTCAACAATAAAAATATATAAAACATGTATGTACACTAACTTCCATTATTTAGTATATATTAGTTTGTTAATACTAAATAATTATTATATATATATATATAATAACCATGGTTATTAACCATAGGTATAACTCAAATACAATAACCATATTCATTATATTTAGAAAATTCATCACCATAACCGTACCACACTATAATGGTATGATAAACCATATTAAACACTAAGGGTTATAACAATAGTTATGTGTTTTTCACCACACCATTGTCGACCCTAAATACAACTGAAGCATATTTTATTTTCGTATGGCGAAAGCAAAGGCAAGGGTAACATTTTTTGCGTCACACTTTATTCATTGGTCACGTTTTCTGTTCTTTATTTTATATATTCTTTCACACTAGTTAGTTGATTAATCTACTCAATCATACCATTTTGGTGTTTGTAAAATGCAACTGCAATGTTGTATACGGACTTATAGTGCCATGAAACCCTAAATACTTGAGGTTAACAATTCAAAGCACAAACCCATGCTAGACTAGAAGGATATATATTATTGAGAGTAAGTAGAGATGTATGGAATGGCAATCTGAATGGTTTGAAAAGAGGAGACTGATCTGATGATACATACCCATGTGGTGTCCTGGGAATTTTTTCAAAAATTGATTATGTTAAAAAAAATAGAAAAGTAAATATCTAAAAAAAATATTTTGAAATTTGGGTATACGTGAGTAAAGACGCACACTAGGGTAAACTGTGACCAAACGACGCACCCCATGGTAGCGTTTATTGTCATTTTGGCAATACACACCCAAATGATGATGCTTTAGTTTTTTGTCCCTTCGTCGACGTCGACTCGATGTTTAATTAAAAATAAATTTATGTATCTATTTTTTTTTTCTTGTAAGAAGATATTTTTATTGTGATTCAAATGATGTAAAACAATATTAAATTTGGACTTACGTATTGACTATACACTCTACCCTAAGTTAAGATATGAAAATTCGAATTAAACAAATATAACTCAGACCCTGTAATTCCAAACTCAACACGGTTAAAGACATTTATGGCGAAACTCAATTATCGACCTACTCTATTGTTTTTGGATTTTTTTATTAGATATACATATTTAATTTTTTAACCTAACATCGTTTGTCATATAATTTTACTGGAATGATTAAATACATTAGATGAGAACTTTAATTATATACTTACTCAAAAAAAAAAATGAAAAACATTACAATGCGTAGATAATTTAATTACGACATAAATGACGCTAACTGGGCATTGATTTTTGGCTTTCGGAGTGACTGTATAATACGATAGACAATATATAATTTTTTCTATAACTATGCATACATCTATAATTTTTTCTCTCTCCATATATAGATGTATGTATAGTTTCTTACGTATATCGTATTATACAGTCAATCATAAAGTAAAAAATCAATGTCTAGTTAGCGTCATTTATGTCGTAATTAAATTATCTACGCACTGTAATATTTTTTTTCGTGTAAGTATATAATTAAGTTTCCCACCTAATGCAATTAATCATTTTGCCGTATTATAGGACAAACGATGTTAGGTTAATACATTAAATATATATTTAATTATAAAATATAAAAACATTAGAGTACGTAGATAATTGATTTCCGCCATAAATGTCCTTCACCGTGTTGAGGTTGGAATTACAAGGTCTGAGTTATATTTTTTAAGTCAAATTTTCATATCTTAACTTAGGGAAAAGCATATAGTTAATACGTAAGCCAAATTTATTTTTATTTTTGCATAATTTGAATTGCAATTACAATATATACTTACTATAATTTTTTAATATATACATAATTTAATTTTTAATTAAACATCCAATCATTTTCGAAGGAAAAATAAAAAAAATAAAGCAGACCCATTGGGCGTGTAATGGCAATACACGCCACTTGGCGTTGCGCCTTTTGTAAAAAACAAACAAACACAAAAAGAAGTCACTACAAGAAATTTGTCTTTTTGTGCGGGTCAAATTTCTAGGGGAATTTCAAAAATTCCTTAGAAATTTCACTTTGTAAGGAATTTTCTAAGGGATCCACCCTTAACAAATAAGCTTGCTAGAAAAATAGCACTTTAAAAGGAAAATCCCTTGCAAAATGTTTCAACAAATTTTTCTTATAAAATTCCTAGAAAACTTTTAAAAATCAATTCCCTCACAAACTTATTTAGGGAATTTTGTCAGTATTTTCCCAAATAAATTATAAAGGATATTTTCAAGGGTTTTTGTTGCAAGAATTTTGAGGAAATTAATGAAGGTTTTTATTTAGTAAATTTACAAAGGGATTATTAAGGAGTATATTCAGTTAAATTTGTGAGGAATTTTATGCACTATCAAGGAAAATCACTATATATATATATATAACATGTAATAGAATACACACACATATATATATATTATTATATGAAACAAGTTCATAGTTTAAACATTCAAAGTCTACTATAAAGATATAACAATTAACAACGTATCTAAATAATACATACTTAGTCAAAAATATCTAAATAGAAATTATGCAACAACTTAAGTACTGGAACCATTATCCCGTTGAAAAGGATTAAACTCCTGACCTTGTTTTGCAAATTGCTCCATCATGCTTTGCACTAATGATTGCATTTGGTTGATCTAAGACTAAACAATAGATCATATAATGTGCAGGTTAAATTGAACCTAACTGGATATGAACCACAACTTAAGAAAACAAGTTTGATCAAATTCGGAATCTCAATAGGAACGTGACAAACCTATTATCATGGAAGTCTTTAATAAGCTACGGTTCTGTTGAAAATAGACCTCCTAATTAGATGCTTCAGACGTGTTGTATGGCAAGCCACATATGAATATGGTCTGATTTGAATTCAACTCATGTAGAAGATGTGGAAGCATAAAACACAGATCAAGATTCATACTTATGCTTATTGAAATTTAGCATTTATTCATTCATTAACAAGTACTCATACAATTAATATGCCCAATATAGTTAATTATACTCAACAATCTTTTGTAAACAAAGTATTAGAGAAATTTGTGATTTCTGCAAACTTACGTAAACTGAAGAAAATTGGGCAAAGGATAATGACAGTGTAGTAGAGACTTACGTAAACTTAAGAAACTTACGAAGGAATGAATTCACAAGACTGAACATCAAAACAAACTTTCAGCAAAGTGGAAATGTCCATACAAAGTAGTAGAGATTGTCGCCCCAGGGGCCCCAGTTAGTGACAACCCAATAAGGGAAAGGCATCACAGACCCAATAACTTTGCAGGGGGTAAATCTCATATCATTCAAAACTGGGCCGCCCAGAGTAAGGGTAATCTGGAAATCACAAAGCGATCCAGTATCGAACCCACACTAAAGTGGACGTCAAAGCTCTATCTCAAGTCGCCGTCAGCCAAGGCCAAAGCCTCCTACTGCTCGTAATGGGAGCGCTCGCCAAGAGAGTCCAACCTCTCAACTCTGGTCCCACAAACCGACATCAAGTGTATGACCACGATATCTCGCGTATGTCAGATACATATTCTATAAAGATTACATAAGGTAACTGCAATATTACGCCATAACCGTAATATCTACTACCATAATCTTTACTTTCACAATATTCACCAAGATATTCAGTTGCCTATAACAGTTTGATACGTTCATTACGTTTTGAGTTCATACCCTTACAAAAATTAGGATTGAAAAAGGTAATTAGTGAGGGGTTATCCTTAAAACTATTTATAAGAAACATCCGTCACAAAATAACTTCCTTATTCTTCTGAAATCTTCTCCTTACAAATCTGTAAGTAATGTAGTAAGAAAAATATATTTTGTGAAGAATTTCCCTAATTACTATTCTCCTCACTTAACCCTAACAAATACTTAAAAGAATTATTTCCCTTGCAAAATTTCATTCATAAAATACTGATTTTCACGTAGTGAGTGTGCTACTCATAGTATCGCATATACCCAAATTTTGAGTTTTTTATTTACATATTTACTTTTCTAAATTGTTTTCAACATAATTACTTTTTGGACAAATTCGACGTCCTTGTGATCATTCTATTAGGACAATAGACAAGAAAAAGGAAAAAATTGTTATGATGATGGAAAATTCGTTTCCCATTTGCCACTCACCTACTTAGATCTCATATATATATATATAAAATAGGTTTTGCTCTTCTCTACAAATATTTTTTATTGCAAATAGGTTTCTATAAGTGCTCCATGACACCTTGTAGACATATTCTACCTCAATTGGTTTCTTTTTATATTTTTTTAAAAATTAATTAAAATAACATTCGTTAGATCACATGTGTTTCGATGAATCGACAGTTTTTCAAAAGAGTGAATACTTTTAAATATTCAAATGCATATATAAATAATAAATGTTCATATTCAATCCCCAAACGAAAGCTAATGTTTCAACTTGGATCGAAATATTACCTTGACAAACAACAGGGGCACTCCTTAAGAACTTTAGATTCGACTATGTCGTTCAGTCCAGGTTGTGAATGCTAATAAATGATGTTTGAAGTTTGAATGGCCTTGGGTCAAAAAAAAAAGTTTCAATGGCCAAAAAATAATATTTTGTCTTCTTAACCATACACATGCAACCTGTTGGGTATCGATAGTGACAGACCAGTAAGGAAAATGCATCGAATGCCCAATAACTATAGAGGGGGTCAACCAATGACATCTGAACCGGATCGGCCCAAGTACAAGTTAAACTCGGCCCTTCATAGAATGGCCCAGAACCGAGCCCAAGGACTCTGAGAACGCCCTGAGTGCTCGCCATTCTTCACTAAGGCCGCGACATCTCACTGCTCGCCATGAGAGTGCTCGCCCCGAAGAGAGCCTTGCCTCCCTCCTCTGGTCCCACAAAACCGTTAATAAGGAAGTGGCCATGATATCCCGCGTATCTCAGTCACTTATTCACTAAAGATTAGATTTGGTAACTGCAATATCTCGCAGTAACTGCCATATCCCACGATCCGAATCTTCAGCAACTCAATATACACTAAGATATTCAGCTGCCTTATACGGTTCTATCTCTCCTACCCTATAAATACCCTTTCTTTACATACATTCTTTACGTTTTGAGTTTTACACACACACATACTCATTTAAGCATCGGAGAGGGACCCAGAGACACCCCCTCTGTTGCGCTCCCCTACCTGCAGGTTTACCGGAGTTGGAGCAGAAGCGTCTTTCCGACCTTGTCTGGCATTTAATTCACTGCCAGATCAGCATCAAGGATTTCACGATCCAACATTTGGCGCCGTCTGTGGGAACGAGTAATTCAGCCATGAGAACTCGATCCCAAAGCAACCGTCGGAACCAGACCAGGGAGCGATCCTCAGATAGCTTTGATTCCGCCGCCGCTTCACTGCTTCAACAGGAACCTAAGTCTTAAATAAATAATTACAACCCGAAAACAAAAATTACAAAAATAGCTATCTAAAAAAGAAAAAAAATACGGTTGCCAAGGAGTTGGAGGCTTCAAGCTTTGGGATCCTCGGGGGCAAGGGTGTTCTGCTCGCCTTTGGGGGCAGGAGTACTGGGCTCGCCTTCAGGAGCAGGCTCTTCAGCAACAGAGGGCCGCGAAGGGCGACTCCGCAAGAAGCTCTTCAAGGATGCAACTTCCCCAAGGGGAAAGTTGGGGTCGATCGCCTGGACCTCCTCCACCAGGTCTTGGAGAAAATCGGCAATCGCCGACTTCATCACCTTCAAGGCCTGGTCCTCAAAGTCCTCGGAGGCCTTGAACTCCTCGACCACGGCTTGGGGTGAAGGAACCGCCTTCAGCTGATCAGCTAGCCGGTTCTTCTCCTCCTCCAGGGCGATCCCCCTAGCTTCAGCAGCATCCCTCTAGGCATCCGTGGAGACCCTAAGAGCGTCTGACTCGACCACCTGAGCACGAGCTTCCTTCAACTCGGCCTCCAGGCGAGCACGGACCGCATCCCCTTCATCAAGGCACCGATGAAGGGCCTCAGCTTCTTGAAGGAAGGCTGCATCATCAGTCTCCCTCTTCTTGACATCAGCAAGGAGGCGCTGCTCCTTCCTGAAGTACTCCTCCCGGGCGCCGTCCACCAAGGTGATCGTCACGTCAACGGTCTTCTTGATGGCCTCCAACTGCCCGGGGGTGACCCCCGTGCTTTGATATTGCTCCAGCTCGACAAGCAGATCAGAGTGCTTGTCGGCGAGCTCGCCGAAGACACGGCCAAGGATCACCTCTTCCCGAACGAGCTGACAACAAAAACACAAGGAAAAATATCAAGTCATCAAAATAAAAAGGAATGACAAGGAAGAAATAACGGAAAGAAGGCGAGATCGTACCAGGGAAACTCGTTCGAAGTGGGTCCGCAAAAACCCCTCAATCTGAGGAAGCTTCGTGGGGACAATTGAACGGTCCTTGGGGGGAATTATCCCATCAAGGAGCCGCATGCACATATCCGGGCTACCCTAGAGGCTCTTCTGGGCGGGGTACCCCTTCTTGGCAAGGTCCCCACAAGGGACCCAAGGCCCCCGAGAGTCCACGGCCTTAAAAGGCTGGAATAAGCTCGCCATGGAGCAGTACTTCTCGGCGGGAGCCCTCGAGGAACTGGAAGCAGCAGGCCCCTTCTTCTGGGCCCCAGACTTCTTAGGAGGAACCGTGGGCACCGAAGGAGCGGGAGGCGCCAAAGACAAGGCCTTCTTCTTAGTGGCGGAAGGGCCTTAAGGAGAGGGAGAAGGGGGCGCTGTGTCCAGACCCTTCCCCTTGCTGGCAGAAGGGCCCATAGGAGGGGGAGGAGGAGGATGTTGGTCGACCTCAGGGTGCTCCTCACTCCTGACCTTCTTTGAAGGAGGAGGAGGAGTGTCACGGGCCGCGTCAGCCGAGGACTTCTCTGTAAAATAGCAAGACAAGAAGTCAGAAACCAAAAAACCGCAAAGTATAAAAACGTTAAATCTACAAATGGCGAGGCAACATACCTGGTTGGCGAGGGCCAGCAGTGGCTGAGGGAAGCACCTCCTCGGACTTCCTCTTGGACGAACGCCTAGAGGGAGGAGGAGGAGATCTCAGCAGCGCCTGGTCGGAGGATAATCCCGCCGATCCCTGGTCATCAAAGAGACCTATCAGTTTTCGGCTCTTGCTTACGACCTTGCCTACAAGTGACAAAACAAGATAAGGGTTAGAGAATTACCCAATCATCATAGATTGGCGTGGCTTGATGAATGCCCGCCATCTCTAGTGCGTTCTCAGTAGTCTCCGCCACTGAGCCAATAGACTTGAACTGGGACGACCGATGCAGCCGATACAGGTCGTCGATGGCGTTCCGGTCACCCCCTGACAATTCTTCGAAGGAAGGAGGAAAATCCTTGTCCGGGGTAAATAATTTCCAGGGTACACCCACTTGTACAAGAAGTAAAACTTCTTGTAGTTGGAGTTAGTGGCCCGGAAATCATCGACCAGACGAACATGGATGTTCCAAGTCCATCCTTGAGGGCCTCCCCACTCAGAAAACTTCGGCCAGCGTGGTTCACCCCTGCTGCCAGCCGGAAGAAACACTGGAATAAGGCCAGTGAATACGCCCATTCCTGGCGTATGCACAGGAACTTGAAACCGACCCACATCCTGAGGGCATTAGCAACGAGCTGCGTGGGGTGAATCCCGTAAAACTGGCACAAGGTCTGTAAATCCTCACAGAGAGGAAAACGCAACCCAGCATCGATCTGGGCCGCATAAATGTAAACCTCTCCGTCGTGAGGAAAATGCAGACCTAAGCCAGGATACCTAGGAGCATCCTCTACGCTGAAGCCACCAAGCGCCACCATGGTCTTAAAGTAAGCCGGCTTCAATTCATTAGGCTTGACGTCTACTCAAATAAATTCAGATATAGCAATGACAAACATAAAAAAACAAGGAACATCAGGGGATATTACCAAAACAGAATACCGAAAGGACATAGGTTTACCTTTTGTAGAAAAGATGGGCATCTGGAGCTCAGGCACATCCACCACCACTGGGGTGGCCGCGGATCTCCCCACGTCAGGTTGTACCCCCGCTGAGGGGGGCATGGCACCATCCCTAATGGTCAAGGGGGCATTGGTACCCTTGGGGGCATTTGCATTTTTATACCCCTTTGTAGCCGTGTGCTTAACTCTTTGACTTCGGGTAGCCATGGAAGCAGTGGAGAAAAGGTTGAAGAAGATCAAAGAAGATTGAAAAGGAAAATAGAAGTTTCGCAAAGGAGCTCTGGAAATTTGAAATAGTGAACAAACGTAAAAAACAAAACAGAGAAATTGATGTCTCTTATATAGGCCCAAAAAGGAGTAACCGCCACGGGCGAATCGAAGCGACACAGGGGAATAATTGAACGTTTTTGCAAAAAACCGAAGCAATGTCAGAATTCCAAGATACACCTCGGGGAGACAAACGGTTGGCTGATACAGACAGCTGTCAGACTACCCTAGGTTTACGGAAAAGTAAATGTCAGGCGTGCCTCAAGTGACCGTTCGATTTCTGGACAACCGCGCAGTTATTAAATGCTCAAAGTCCACTAAGGAGACAAGGGGGTAGCCAGCGCACTAATAGGCGTTATCAGAAATACCTCGGGCAGGTAGTGATCGCCTAACTAAGAAAGATAGACTTTCATAAACCTGGATTACCTCGAGTGATCGCCAAAGGGGAATAAAAGGAAGAATATTCTTTCAGCTTCGAACAGGGAAGAAACTGCTTGCCAAACGAGCTCGAAACGTCTCAAAGGTCATAAACCATTACAAGAGACGTCCCTATCTAAAACCCTACCAGGAAATCAAGCTCGACTGAAGAAACTTCAATCAAGCTTCGGGGGCAAATGTTGGGTATCGATAGTGACAGGCTAGTAAGGAAAAGGCCTCGAAGGCCCAATAACTATAGAGGGAGTCAACCCATGACATATGAACCGGATCGTCCCAAGTACAAGTTAAACTCGGCCCTCCATAGAATGGCCCAGAACCAAGTCCAAGGACTCTGAGAACGCCCTGAGTGCTCGCCATTCTTCACTAAGGCCGCGACATCTCACTGCTTGCCATGAGAGTGCTCGCCCCGAAGAGAGCCTTGCCTTTCTCCCCTGGTCCCACAAAACCGTTAATAAGGACGTGGCCATGATATCCCGCGTATATCGTTCACTAAAGATTAGATTTGGTAACTCCAATATCTCGCAGTAACTGCCATATCCCACGATCCGAATCTTCAGCAACTCAATATACACTAAGATATTCAGCTGCCTTATACGGTTCTATCTCTCCTACCCTATAAATACCCTTGCTTTACATACTTTCTTTACGTTTTTAGTTTTACACACACACATACTCATTTAAGCATCGGAGAGGGACCCAGAGACACCCCCTCTGTTACGCTCCCCTACCTGGAGGTTCACCGGAGTTGGAGCAGAAGCGTCTTTCCGAACTTTTCTGGCATTTAATTCACTGCCAGATCAGCATCCAGGATTTCACGATCCAACACAACCTTGATCGTCAAATCCCACGTGGCAGTGGCAGCTATTTAGACATTTCACGCTTCCTCAATGTACAATATATATATTGGCCAAAAAAAAAAATGTACAATATATACTTTCAACCTACCTAATCTTGTCTTTTTGATTTGTTGCAGCGGGTAGTTTTGGGATCAACTTCTTAAATATTTTGTTTATTTCTAGAGAAAAGGAAGGACTAAGAATTTGTGACATGACATGAATAACCGATCTATATATAAGTTTGATTTTAATATTCTCGTTTCTAAATAATTTACACGTTTAAACATGATTAAATATATATATCTAATATTTAAATTTGGTCTTGTATAAGTTTATAAACCAATTGTAAGATTTAAAACTTGATTGTGAAATAAATTATGAATTTACTTTATTAACTTTTTGTGTCATGTGTGTTGGGTATTGATAGTGACAGACCAATAAGGAAAAGACCTCAGAGGCCCAATAACTTTGGAGGGGGTAAAACCCATATCATTCAGAACTCGGGTCGGCCCACAGTAAGGGTAATCTCGCAATCACAAAGCGATCCAGTATCGAACCTAAACTAAAGTGGACGTCAAAGCTCTATCTCAGGTCGTCATCGTCCAATGCCAAAGCCACATACCTTGCCAAGAAAGTCCAGCTCTCAACTCTAGTCTCACAAACCGACATCAAGTGTATGGCCACGATATCCCGCGTATATCAGACACATATTCTATAATTATTACATAAGGTAACTGCAATATTACGGCATAACCATAATATCTACTATCTTAATCTTTACCGGCACAATATTCACCAAGATATTCAGTTGCCTATAATGGTTTGATTTCCTCACTCTATAGATACTCTTGCTTTTCAATACGTTCATTACGTTTTGAGTTCATACACATAGTATACTCATCTAAGCATCGGAGTAGGACCCGGGGGCACCCCCTCTATTGCGATCCCCATTTTGAAGAATCATCGAAGCTCAAGCGAAAACGCGTGATTGTCAATCTTTTGACATTTAATTCATTGCCAAGTCAGAACCTAGGAGTTTCAGACCTAACATTTGGCGCCGTCTCTGGGAGCACGAGCAAAACGGTCATGCTGACTCGCTCTAACCGCAATCGTCGGAAGCAGGCTAATGAGCAATCCATAGACAACTCTGAATCTGCTGTCGCTTCGCCGCTCCCCCAAGAACCTGCTAGCCAAGCAGTCCCTGATACCACCCCTCCGAAGTCGGCACGAGAACACATTGGCAATTCCAGACCGGCCCCTGTTCCAAACATCGCAGATATTCCAGCTTGACCAACCGTTCAAGTGGCTGGGGAAACCATTCAGGTAACCACGTAGATGATTTCCCTCTTGGAAACCATCATACCCGCAGACAAGCCCGTGATCATCATGAAGATCCTCGTCTCGCGGGGCCAATATAAGCAGAAGATGGAAATCCGGGCACCACTGCCCGTGCTCATCAAGAGATGACTTCTAGACACCATTCCTTACCTCCAGCTTCCAATGAGACACCGTCAGTCACTCACTCTGTCAATCCATCAAGTTCTGCACCAACTGGAAGACAACAACACCAATTCACTCGTGACCAAGTTGAGGAGCTTATCAGTAAGAGACTCAAGGAATAGCGTGGAACCGGCCATGCCTCCCTACAGGGAGCAATCAACTCATCCCTTCACCACTGACCTGGTAACGGTCCAAATTCCAAAGGATGTAGTCGTTAGGGCCATCAATGAATACAATCCCGTAATAGATCCCATAATCCATGAGAATCACTTTAGGGCAAGTCGAATGATGAGAATCACTTAACCCTGTTATTTCCGTCGACCTTTTTGGGTTCGGCTTTGTCCTGGTTCTTCGGCCTCCCCGACAGGATCAATAGGGACCTGGTCCGAGCTAAAGAGCAAATTCCTGGAGAGATATATGGGAGAGCGCCAACTGGTGAAAAATGTGGTCACCTCAGACACAGTCAAACAACATCCAGGAGAGACATTGGCCGACTTCTACGGGCGACCGTTCCAGAAATAGATCGTCAAGTCACGGATGGAGAGACTATTCGAGCCTTTATAGAGGACTTGATGTGGCCAAAAAATCCTCAAGAAAACTAAGCGACACCTACAATGTTCAAGAGATAGAGACGCTGGAGGAGCTAGCAGTGAGTGCAAAATGTTTTATAGACCTAAAAATGGCGACCTCACCAAGGGTGGTTCGAGTGCCCTGACGCGATGTTAGGAATGAAAAGAAGCATAAGAAGGGTCGAGAAAATCCCACATTGGAAACCTCAGGACTTAGACATCTAGAGGTCACTGAGTATTTCACGCCTTTAAACAGGCACATCTCGGCGGTACTAGTCGATATGGAAAGAAGGTCTATGGCAAGGCCTTCAATAACCTGCAAAAGTGCTAATACATTGGGAAAGGACACATAAATCTATTGCCGATATCTCAAGGCCAAGGGCCACAAAACTGATGATTGCCGTATTCTCAAGCGCGACATCGAGAAGTTGATCCAGAGAGGCATGCTGAAAGATTTTGTGGCTTGACGAGACAGAAGTCGAACACCCCCACGTAGAGCCCATTGGCCATCTTCGCCAGAGCAATGTGGCCCATCCCAGAGCAGGAGAGTGATAAACCTTATTGCTGGAGGGTTTGGTGCCGGAGGCGAGGGGTCCAATGCGAGAGAAGTTTATGCTGCTCAAATCTCTACAGCTGTGCAATTAGGCAAGAGACCTTGACCTGGCGAAGTTTGAATCATATCATTCTCCGAGGAATACCTTTCACATGTCACCACTCCGCACAATGATGCTTTAGTCATCAGACTTGAAGTAGAAGGCTGCTACATGAAAACGATTCTGATTGACGGAGGAAGCTCGACAGACATTCTGTTTGTGGACGCCTTCGAAAAAATGGGAAAATCCAAGCACGACCTCAAGCGAGTTGACTTTCCCCTCATCGGTTTCGTTGGGAGAACAACTTATCCGCTGAGAGCTATAACCCTGCGGGTAATTCTGGACGAAGGATGGAAAAGTATAAAGGTATTGGTCACCTTCTTAGTGGTCGACGCTCCTACATCGTATAATGTCACATGGGGAGGACCACCATCAATCCTCATAAAATTGTGGCCTCCGTAGTCCATCAAAAGATGAAGTTCCCCACACCGAATGGGATCGGAGAAGTTCTAGGCGACCAGCCCTCCTCACGCCAATGCTATGTGAACTGCCTTCGTAGGAAGAACCAAAGGGAAACCCTTGCCACTAAGACAGAGGTTGACCCGCGTGAGGACCAAGCTCGTCCAGAGCCAATGGAAGAGTTAGCATAGGTTGAGATCGATGGTCCAGAGAAGAAGGTGTGCATTGAGACCGCCTTGAACGATGACCAACGAGACACCCTGACTTCCCTCTTAAAAGAATTCAAGGAACTCTTCGCATGGACGCCTAGTGACATGCTAGGCATCAGCAATGACATAATCTCCCATGAGATAAAGGATAGATCCTTTGATAAAGGCGATTGCTCAGAAGAGAAGGTCATTCGGATCAGACAAACGCTTGGCGATCAGGCAATAAGTAGGCAGGCTGATCGAAGCCAATTTTGTAAGGGAGGTGCGATTTCAAAGCTGGGTCACCAACCCAGTACTCGTGAAAAAATTAAATGACAAGTGGATAATGTGCGTCGACTTCCGCGACCTGAACAAAGCTTGTCCGAAAGATTCATACCTCCTTCCTCGAATTGATAAGATGGTAGATGCAATCTCTAGTCATGAAATGCTGAGCTTTATGGATGCTTATTCAGGCTACAATCAGATCTGAATGCACCCCGCCGGCGAAGCCCACACATCCTTCTATGCAGACAGATATATACTTTGCAATAAAGTAATGCCCTTCGGTCTAATCAATGCGGGGGCAGCCTATCAGCGAATGGTGAACCGGCTGTTTCAAGAAATGCTGGGACGTAATATGGAGGCATATGTGGACGACATTCTCGTCAAGACAGTGGAGGGAAGCCCTCATACAGAAGACCTTCGGGAAGCATTTGAATGCATGAGAAGGCACAACGTTCGCCTTAACCCAACAAAATGTGCCTTTGGAGTTAGATCAAGCAAATTCCTGGGAGTCATGGTAAGCGAGCGCGGAATAGAGGTGATTCCTGAAAACTCAAAGCCATTGAGGAAATGAGGTCCCCAACTTTCGATAAGGAAGTCCAATGTCTGAATGGCCGCAATTAATCGCTATCTTTCAAGGGTGAGCGACATGTCACTCACGTTCTTCAAGACTCTCAGGGCCAACCGCAAGTTCGAGTGGACACCGGAGTGTGAGGCGGCCTTTCAATCATTAAAACAACACCTTCAAACACTCCCAGCTTTGGTGAAGCCCATTATCGGCGAACAGTTCTTTCTATATATAAGTATTAGCGAGGTTGCGGCCAGTGCCATATTAATAAGAGAAGAGGAAAACAAGCAAAGTCTAGTGTATTTTGTAAGCCAGTTGTTTAATTTGGCTGAAATAAAATATATCAAGATTGAGAAGTATCTCTATGCCTTATTTATTGTTGCTTGAAAGTTAAGACCGTACTTCCACGGTCACTTCATTACAGTCCTCACCAACCAACCTCTAAAACACTTCCTGCTGAAGCCAGACTCTTCAGGAAGAATGGTTAAATGAGCAATCGAGTAGACCGAATTCAAGATCAAATTTGCGCCGAAAACGGCCATCAAAGGTCAAGCATTGGCAGATTTCATATTGGAAAGTACATGCAATGGTCTAGCAAAAGCAGAAAACTGACAAAGTGAGTTAGAAGATACAAGCAAATGTTGAAAACTCTATACTGATGGATCCTCTTCAAGAGAAGGCTCGGGGGCAGGATTAATTCTCATCCCCCTGAGGGAGAGCCCTTAAAGTATGTGATCGCCCTTACCTTTAAGGCGACAAACAATGAGGCCAAATATGAAGCTCTTATCAGTGGCCTGCGACTTGCTAAAGGAATGGGCATAACGTCACTCAAGGCAAAAAGTGACTTAGAGCAATTTGTCAATCAAATCAATGGCACTTATGAAGCAAAGGGGGAAAATATTAAAAAGTACATCGAAATTGCTAAAAAACTCATCGCCGAAGTCCCAACTTTTGCGATTGAGTCTATTCCTCGTCAAGACAACCAGCTAGCAGGCTCTCTAAGCAAATTGGCATTCGGGGGAACCAAAATACACATTGTGCAATTTCTGGTACAAGCCCTATATTCCCTACTCGACAACCGAGCAGAAGTCTTCAACATTCAAGGGTAGGTCAACTGGATGACTCCGTTCAAGAACTTATTGAAAGAAGGAATGCTGCCAGAAGACGAAGGCGAATCCACGAAAATAAGTCGTTGTCTGCAAGTTAACTTCTCATATATGGAGAGCTATACAGGCGATGATATTCAACTCCTTATCTAAGTTGCATCTCTCATCCTGAGACAGAAAAGGTTCTTCGCGAATCTCACGAAGTAGTCGCAGCATGCCATGAAAGTGCACGCTCATTAATGCGCAAAATCTTCAGACTGGGCTATTACCAGCCAACCTTGAGCAAGGACGCGGAAAAATTAACAAAAATGTGTGTGACATGTCAATATTTAGCACCAAGAACAGGTTGACCACCAACACTGCTATCCCCAATGGCGGGTGCCTGACCTTTTGCCCAATGGGGAATAGACATCTTGGGCCCCTTTCCCATTAGCACTGGGTAAAGAACTCATATTATAGTGGCAAACAACTACTTTACCAAGTGGATAGAGGCGAAAGCATTGGCCTCCACGACCGAATTTCAAGTGATCAAGTTCTTGAAAATCCACATATTTTCACAGTTCGGCGTCCCCAAAGTTCTCATAAGCGATAATGGTCTACAATTCGTAGGAAAAGAACTCAAATGGCTCTGCGAAAAATACCATATCAATCACAGATTCAGCTCGGTACACCATCCTCAAACGAATGGGCAAGCTGAAGCAGTTAACAAAGTTTTCCTAGCAGGATTCAGAAATCGAGTTCAAGCCTTCAAAGGAAACTGGGCAGAGGAGCTGGATAATGTACTGTGGGCTATTCGAATAGAAGAAGCAACGGGGGAAACGTCATTCAGTTTAGTGTACGGATCAGATGCAGTAGCACCCGCCAAAATAGCGGTGCCTACCCACAGGATCCTACACTTTAATACTTAAGCGAATAAAATGGAGAGCAGAACAGACCTCGATCTTACAGAAGAAAAGCGATGACAATGAAACAATGCCCAAGTCAAAATGCGACTAGCGACCCCTCGATACTTCAACACACAAGTCAGTACTTGCCAATTTTTCATGGGGGAGATGGTCATGCGAAGGATTGAATTCACAATACTGGACAAGAAAACAAACTTTCAGCCAAGTGGAAATGTCCATACCATGTAGTAGAGATGGCCGCCCCAGGGGCCTCAGATAATAACGACCCAATATGGTAAAGGCCTCATAGGCCCAATAACAAAAGTGTACGCCAAAACTCTATCTCAGGTGGCCGACGGCCAAGGCCAAAGCCTCCTACTGCTCGCCATAAGAGCGATCGCCAAGAGAGTTCAACCTCTCAACTCTGGTCCCACAAATCGATATCAAGTGTATGACCACGATATCCCGCGTATATTAGGCACATATTATATAAAGATTACAGAAGGTAACTACAATATTACGCCATAACTGCAACATCTGTTATCCTAATCTTTACCGGCACAATATTCATCAAGATATTCAGTTGCATATAACGGTTTGATCTCCTCACTCTATAAATACACTTGCTTTTCAATACGTTCATTACGTTTTGAGTTCATGATGGTGGAAATTGTTATGATGATGGAAAATTCGTTTCAAACTTGCCACTCACCTACGTAGATCTCATATATATATATATAAAATAGGTTTTGCTCCTCTCTACAAATATGTTTTTATTGCAAATAGGTTTCTATAAGTGCTCCATGACACCTTGTAGACATATTCTACTCCAATTGGTTTCTTTTTACAATTTTTTTAAAATTTAATTAAAATAACATTCGTTAGATCACACGTGTTTCGATGAATCGACAATAATTCAAAAGAGTGAATACTTTTAAATATTCAAATGCATATATAAATAATAAATGCTCATATTCAATCCCCAAACGATGATTTTTTTTTAAACCAAGCATTTTGTTTTTTTTTTCTTTTGAAAAGTAAGTATGAAAATTTTGTTTTTAGAAAAATAGGTATACGCGCACCCCGGGGTAGCGCCTATGCCACTTGGGGTCGTGCCTATTCATAGGCGCCACTTTGAAGTGGCGCCTGTGAATGCATCATCTCTCTTTTAAAAAAAAAAAATTATTTTGTTCGAAAATGATTACTCGATGTTTAATTAAAAATAAAATTATTTATGTATTCATTTTTTTTTTTAAAACATTATAGTAAGTAGATATTTTAATTGCGATTCAAATGATGCAAAAAATATTAAATTTGGATATACGGATTGACTGTACGGCATGCCGTAAGTTGAGATATGAAAATTGTACTTAAAAATTTATAACTCGGACCATGTAAGTTCAAACTCAACACGGTTAATGTCATTTATGTGGTAATTCAATTTTCTATATAGGGTAATTTGTTTGATTAAAAATACAGTGATTTTGTAACCTAACATCGTTTACACCATAATTTGACCGAAATAATTAAACGCATTAGGTGATAAATTTAATTATGTACTTACTAAAAAAAAATCAAAAACATTATGGTGCGTACGTAATTTAATTACGAATTAAATGACGCTAACTATGCGTTAATTTTTTACTTTTAGATGGACTGTATAATATGGTACGTAAAAAACTCTACATACGATACAAAAACTTACAAATAGTGTTTTGCATAGTAATTTTACTGTCTACACAATATATTTTACTGTTTAAACAGTAACGTTACTGTTCAAGACACTATTTGTAAGTTTTTGTATCGTATGTAGAGTTTTTTACATACCGTATTATATAGTCCGTCTAAAAGTAAAAAATTAACGCATAGTTAGCGTCATTTAATTCGTAATTAAATTATGTACGCACCGTAATTTTTTTGAGTAAGTACATAATTAAATTTATCACCTAATACATTTAATTATTTCGGTTAAATTATGGTGTAAACGATGTTAGGTTACAAAATCACTGTACTTTTAATAAAAAAAATTACCCTAGATAGATAATTGAATTACCACATAAATGACATTAACCGTGTTGAGTTTGGACCTACATGGTTCGAGTTATAATTTTTTAAGTACAGTTTTCATATCTCAACTTACGGCATGCCGTACAGTCAATCCGTAAATCCAAATTTAATATTTTTTGCATCATTTGAATTACAATTAAAATATCTACTTACTATAATTATTTTAAAAATAATTCATAGATAAATAATTTTATTTTTAATTAAAAATCGAGTTATCATTTTGGAACAAAATGATTTTAAAAAAAAAAAGATACTGCCTTCACATGCGCCACTTCAAAGTGGTGCCTTTTCACATGCGCACCCCAGGGGTGCGCCTATACCCAATAGGCGCTACCCCGGGGTGCGCGTATACCTATTTTTCTAAAAAAAAATTGGATACTTACTTTTTTAAATAAAAAAAGTAAAATGCATAGTTTTAAAAAAAATTCCCAAACGAAAGCTAATGTTTAAACTTGGATCGAAATATTACCTTGACAAACAACAGGGGCACTCCTTAAGAACTTTAGAATCGACTATGTCCTCCAGTCCAAGGTGTGAATGCTAATAAATGATGTTTTAAGTTTGAATGGCTAGAAAATAATATTTTCTGTTATTAACTATACACATGCTGTTGGATCACATAAACCTAATTCTCCTTCGGAGGTTCGTTTGTACGAAATACTCAGATAATATAAAATGCTCTAGTATCAGAGAATCCTTATTCTCCTCTGATGATGGTAATGAACTATTTATAACATTCCATACGTGTAACCATAGTAGAGTCAGATCATACCATGGTTATCTGAGCTGTCCCTAAGGAGAGCCAACCAGGGTTACTTTAAAGAATATTCTTTTGTAGTGGCTACTCCACTGTAGACTATCCTTTTGATTTGTTTAATCCTAGGCGTGCTAAAAGCAACCAGCCTAATTCATAGGTGTGCGCGTGCACCATCTGAGGTGGTCAGTGGATGAAATGTCATGCACTTAAATAGAGTTTTTTCCCTCTTTGGTGCATGCCTAAAGGCGACGCCTTTAGGCTCCATCCGTTCAGGGCGACGCCTTTGGGCGCCTGGCTAAACGATATTGAGCATTTTGATATATTCAGTCTGAAGTGTAATTGGGTCAAATGTTAAAAATAGCCAAGTCCAATATTCATAACCCATCATCAGTCCCCGAAGCCTTAAATGAGCGACGCTCTTTTCAGGATTATAGTGTTTTTTACAAGTTGTTTCCTCCTTTGAAGAAGATTGTTCTTTTCTAGGGCGACGCTTTAATCAATTTTTCTGTATAGATTATATTTACCAAGGCGTCGCCTAAATCGTTTATCTATTTGTAACTGTATTTCCACGTGTCAGTCATGCATGCTCCTACTATGTCCCGCCAAAATTCAAAATTCAAATTTTTTAGGCGGGATCTTCTAAAAGCTTCGGGAACCGAAAAGCCTTTTTTGATTCGAGGGTAAAATCGCAATTTAATCCCCTATAACTGTTCGACTTCTTTACTTTAGGGGGTATAATCGTAATTTTCCACCTATGAAACCGTTCGACTTCCCTAGGGGCTCTATAAATACCCCCACCCTCCCTCATTCATCACTTTTACTTCCTCTTTCAATTCCCAGAGCTTTCTCTATCTAAAAATCCTCTGCCTTTTCTCTAGAATTACGGCCAAAACTCTGATCGCCTTTCATCATTGCTCGGTGCTTTCCCCTTGCTATGAAAGCCCATCATGTCCGCGCTATTCGCTCATATACAGGAATGGCGTCCAAATTTGATATCGGTAATCACATCTTCCTTCCTACGCCTTTTTTCTAATCTTAAACCTAACACCATTTCCACCTCTTCTTTTGAACAGTCAGTGGCTAAGGCTGGCATGAGCGACGCTCATGCCCCCATGTATCCCATCCCTGATGATGCAGATCCTGATAATGCTCACCACATATGTCTTCCTAAGGCACGCGAGGAAGTTATATTCCCCCAACAAATTGATGCTGGACTAAGATTTCCTTATTGTCTTACTTTAGTCGAACTCTGTCGCCATTATGACATTTCTCCCACCCAACACTCTCCAAATGGTATTCACACTTGGATAGGCTTCCGCATCCTCTGTTATCGTCATGGGTGGAAGTATTCTTTAAATATTTTTCGTTTTTTTATCGTCTGGACGATAATCGTTTTGGCGTGCGCCTTTTTTCAACCCGATTGGACTTGGGATTCCTCTTGTCCCTTAGTCACGTTTTTTTGGACCCTTAATTCAAATTGGAAGAGCGCCTATTTCGTTTTTCAAGGCAGCGTTCCCTGATCTTTGGTGTCGTCCAAGGCCAGCAAAGATCCTCTCCCAGGCGTCGAGAAACTGTCCTCAGCCGACATGAACGCCTTGGCTACCATCTCTTTAGATCATCAAGCTGGGCGTGCGTAGATAATCCCCAAAGAGATCAGTGAGTCTAACTTAGAGGAAGCTGGTGTGTCCCATGTAGATCGTCACCTTCTACCCTTTATTCCGTTAAATAACCTTTTCTTTTCATTTTCCTTGCAGACAAGGATTTTGCTCTATTTTCTCACCTAGTAGCGCCTATTCACTAAAAGGCATCGAAGGAGAAGAAGTCCAAGGAGAAAAAGGCGAAGGAACCCAAAGGCGATGCCCCTGAACGTTCCAAGAAACACAAGGGACATCACTCCTCCAAAGGGCACAAAAAGGCGAAGCCTATAGAGGAATCCCTGGATCCCCTTCAGGCCCCAGCCGAACTCTTCAACGACGCCACCAACGAAGCAGTCGTGACTTTCAAAGGTGCGATTCCTAAGTCCCATTGGGTTAATAACAACGTCATTAGTAATAGGAATAATGTGGTATTCACTAAAAAGTGGGGTCCCCGTGTCTTGGCCTATGGCGTCATCATGTGTACCTATACTGAATATCATAATGGCATCCTTAAGAAGGGAGCATTTGACCCTTCCTTTGATCCGACAGGAGCGGCGCCTGCTGAAGCCTCAAAATCAAAGACACCTACTCCCATGCGGAGTCCTCCCTCCGAGTCCCAAGAAGTGATCTTGGTCGACAATTTCCCTAATGTCGGGGATGTGCCACCTCAACATTCTTCAACGTTGGTTTCCCAACGTTATGAAGGTCCTACCCCTTAAACGGGTCCTTCCTTCGACCTCAGGCGAGAGCTGCTGTTGAATGTGGATTCGCCCAATCCTCAGGAACCAGGTGAGCCCTGCACCAAACTAAAGGGAATACCTGTAGTAGTTGACAACTCCTGCCAAGACCCCAACCTGCGTCTTCAAATGCTTTCCGGCGCATACCCTCTTGCTGATACGGGGCCTATATGTCTAGAAACCGAAGCTATGGAGGGACTGGTTCGCCAATCCCTTTCTTTGATACAGAGTCAGGTATACACATTTTTCTATCTTTCCTTCTTTTCATACTTGTATTTTTATTTTCTAACTTATCTTTTTCAATTTTTCAGATTATCCCTGCTACTCTGAATTTGGGTGCCACCCTCCTGGGTTTAACCAAGGAGATGAAGCACAACATCTCAGTTATCCACTAGGCTGAAAAGGCAGAGTTTGAGTTGGAGAAACTGCATCGGCGACTCGCCATTTCTGAAGCAGCTCATAAAGAACTGGAGGTTGAGCTTGTCCAAAAGGAACAACTCCCATCAATCTGCGGGAGACTCAGAAAAGAGAGAACGCCCTTGCTGTAACTCTCCAAAAAGTTCAAAAGGAACTCACCCATTTCAAGAATAAGGCGTCGACCTCCCAGGAGTAGGCCAAGGAAGCCTAGAAGGAAGCCAAGGAAGCTTAAAAAGAGGCCAATGACGAAAAACAGAGCAAGCCCTGAAGGAGGCGACGCAGTCAGCCCAAGAGGTCGAACTCCTAAAAACTGAACTCCCTAAGCGATTAAAGGAGGCATTGTAATTTTTTCGTACCACCCCAGAGTTTGCCCAAGCTGTTGCTGAATGGAATCGCATAGGGGTGATAACCATCTTCAAGAAGGTGGCCAAGGATATCCATATGGTCGACCCCAACTTTCCTCTAGAAAAGTTGGATTTTCTGAAGAGGTATCTCACCCTTAAAGCTTACGTAGAAGCTGAGGCGTTGAAGGGAGCTGAGGTAGAGGTGTCTGAAGATGAAAGCACTTCATCTAGAGAATCCGCCCCAATAGAAGCACCTCTTGACTCCGCGCCTGCTGCACCAACTTCTGAAGTGGCCTCTGCTGTCAACGCCCCTTCAAGCCAACCGCCCCCGCCAAGCTCATAGACTTTTCGTTTTTATACTTTTAATATTTTTTGGGTTTGTGCGAACTTATTAAAACGCCTCACCGTTGTTATTCATATTTATGAATTTCCCATTTCCTTGTTTAATAACTATTTCATACTTAGCTTTATTTTGACTAAGTATGGACATTATATTTGCTGTTCATAATCTCAACAAACAAGTCGCCATAAATAATTGTAATCGACACAATCGCCAAACATGTTTTGAACTTAGCCTTAATTGGACTAAGTATGTTTTATCATACTTGTTGTTCTTAATTGTAAACAAACAAGTCGCCATAAATGATTGTAATCAACACCATCACCATACTATTCAATTAATCAAACTCAAGCAATCGCCAATAAGTATTAATTTAAACTTAAGCCTTCGCCAATAAGCGTTAATTCAAACTTAAGCAATCACCAATAAGTATTGATATACAATCACTTCAACCTTAATACACACTCATACATCGTACGCCATTTTTTTAGGCATAAAAGGTTTTCAAATGCTCTGCGTTAAAAGTACTCTTCAATACTTTCCCTTCTTGATCCTCCAGCTCATATGCGTTTGGGTGAGGAATGGCAATGACCTTGTAAGGTCCTTCCCATTTTGGAGACAACTTATTTACTCTATCTTGATGTGAGAATTCGTTCCTTCGCCATACCCTCTCCCCCACAAAAAATTGGCGACAGGATACTTACCTATTATAATATCTCGCTTTAGCTAAACGCATCCGCCCTTGAATTTCTTCAGAGGCCCATCGCTTTTCATCCACCATATCCAATTCCAAACACCTTTGGTCCTCATTATTCAAAACATCATAATGCTTCACAAAACCATTTTAATTCTTTTCCGGCGAGTTGTGGACCATTGTCACTAACCAAAACGCTTGGGGATTACATATCGAGAAACCATTCTCGACTTAATGAACTTGATGACTTGAAACTCAGTAGTTGATGCCAACGCATTTGCTTCTATCCACTTTGAAAAATAATCAACCGCCACTATTATATAGGTGCGTTGCTTAGACCTTGGTAAAGGACCTACCAAGTCAATTCCCCACCGAGCAAACAGTTATGCTGCACATACACTAGTGAGATTTGCTGGTGGACGCACTATTTTCGGACTATACTTTTGGCATGATTCACATTATATAACCAAAGTCGTCGCCTCTTGATTCATTGTAGGCTAATAATATCCTTGGTTTAATATTTTCCTCACAATTGACCTCACAATTTTCTTCATGACAAGGTGCATAAGCTTCATGTACCTCCCTTAGAATGGTAGCCGTTTCCGTATGAGCGACGCATCTAAGGTAGGGCGTCGAAAATCCCTTCTTATACAGTAAACCATCAATTATTCGAAAGCTAAGGGCTAATCGAATAATCTTCTTAGCATTAGCTTCATCCATATGGAGTTCTCCTGATTCGAAATATACTCGAATAGGCATCGCCCAATCCACAGTTATATTTATATTTTCACATATTATATTTGCACTCCCATGATTGATTTCTATGAAATGCACCTGTTTGGGCGTCGCTTGCCAAGCGTATTTACTTAAGGCATCAACTTCATGATTCGCTTCTCGGGGAATATCTTCTATGTGAAATTGTTTGAATCCTGATACTAACGCCATAGTCTCCTTTCAATATAACTTCATCTTTCGCCATATACTCTCCTTTAATTTGGTTTACGAACAATTGTGAGTCAAGTATACATGTAGAGAAGCAACGCCAAAACCTTTGGCCAACCTTAGCCCTGTAACAAGCGCTTCATATTCCGCCTGATTATTGGTAGCCTTAAAGGTGAGCACTAAAACATACCTTAATGGTGTTCCTCCATCTGGTGACGTTAACACTAGTCCTGCACCCAAGCCTTCGACTGATGAGGATATATATGTATGAAGTATCCAAGGATTTTATTCCTTTTATTTTTCTTTAGGCGTCACTAGTTGAGGACATGTGGATTCTACAATGAAATCAGCCAACCCCTGTCCTTTGATGGAGTTTCTAGGAGCAAACTTGATTTGAAATTCGCTCAATTCAATGGTCCATTTTACCATTCTCCCAGAAGCGGCTGGCTTCTGCAGGAAATGTTTTAACGGTTGATTTGTTAAAACTCTAATTTCATGTTCATGAAAATAAGGGTGTAACTTCCTTGCAGACACTACCAACGCATAAATATACTTCTCAACCTCCAGATAATTCATTTCATATTTGGCGAGAATTTGGATAAATAATACACACGCACTTGACCTTTTCTTTTTTCTTTTACCAATACAGAACTTACAGCAACCGATGTGATACTTAAATATAAAGAAAGTGTGTCGCCTTTGGATGGCTTTTCCAATGTTGGGAGTGTCTTGAGATGTTTCTTTAAATCTTGGAAAGCCTGCTCGCATTCATAAGCCCACTCCAATTTTTTATTAGCCCTTAGCACCTGGAAGAAAGAGTGTGACTTATCCCCTGCCTTTGCTAGAAATTGGCTTAGCGCCGCTAGCCTTCCATTCAAGCTTTGCACTTCTTTGTGACAGGTGGGGATCCTCATAGCCTCAATCGCTTCCATATTTTCGGGATTGACTTCTATTCCTCTTTGGTTGACAATGTATCCCAGAAACTTCCATGACTGAACGCCAAAAGAACATTTCGCTGGGTTCAGACGTAGTTGGTGAAAGCGCATCCCCTCGAAGGTTTTCCTCAAGTCTTTGACATGATCAACACTCTTTATAGACTTTACCAGCATGTCATCCACATAGATTTCCATGGTGACGCCTATCATTCCTGCAAAAATCTTGTTGACCATCCTTTTATAAGTAGCTCTTGCATTTAACAAACCAAAGGGCATCACCGTGTAATGATATTTGTCACTATCCGCATAAAAATTTGTATGCCGAGCGTCACCCTTAGCCATTTGTATCTGGTTATAACCATTATACACATCCATAAGGCTAAGCAGCTCATGACCCGAAATGGCATCGACCAATTGATCTATCCTTGGCAACGGATAGAAATCTTTGGGACATGCCTTGTTTAAGTCACGATAGTCAATGCACATTCTCTACTTCCCATTATTCTTCTTGACCAATACCGGTTTGGCCACCCAGGTTTGAAACCTGATTTCCTTTACAAACGTCGCTTCTACCAATTTTCCCGGCTCTTGCCTAATTGCAATCGCCTTCTCTACACCAACCGGGCGGCGCTTTTGAGCAATGGGTATGACTTTCAAGTCCAAGTTGAGCTCATGGGAAATGACATCTTTGTTAATGCCTGGCATATCGCTCGGTTTCCAGGCGAAGAACTCTTTGAACTCTACCAAGAGCATTGATAAAGCGATAACCTCTTCTTCTTGGAGCGTCGCTCCAATTTGCACTTCTTTCCCTGGGCCATCAACCTCTACCTTCTTCAATCCTTCTACTGTCTAGGGTCGACTCTTCTCTACTCTGAGATCCTCGTCAGTTTGAATCATTAAAGATTCCTTCTTTTTTATAATGCGACGCGTCGCTTGGACATAACAACTATGTGCCCCTGGTTGATCCCCTTTAACTACTCCAACGCCATGAAGCGTTGGAAATTTCAACAGTTGGTGATACGTGGAATGCACCATTTAGTTCAGATTCAAAGTCGATCGCCCTAAAATGGCATTGTATGATGCAGGCACATCCACTACAATGAAGGTGACTTCAAAGTTCAACACCTTCCATCATTCGCCCAAACTAACAGGAAGAGTCACAACCCTTACTGAGTAGGTGGTATGCGAGGCGAATCCCATCAACGGAAAATTGACATTTTTCAAGTATTTTTCCTTCATTCCCATTATTTTATACGCATCCAAAAATAGAATATCTATTTAACTCCCTGAGTCCACCAGTACCCTTTTCATGTTGAACTTGTCGACTCCATTGTAATCACCAAGGCGTTATCAAGTGGGGAAGTGACATATCCCATTTCTTTTTCTGAAAAGGAAATAATCACTTCCTCCTCTTTTCTCATGCGCTTTCCTATCTTAGAGGTTCCTGACATTTGAGAGGCCTACACCTTGCCTGCTAGGTCCAGCTCCACATGTTTCTCTTCCTGAGGTGAAACCTCCACTTATCATATTCAGGTCCCCTTGCCTGCTAGGTCCAGCTCCTGTTTGAACATTGTTAGGGGACACCCGCCTTGGACTCCTGCTCCTCTGGCGTCGGGCCAAAACGTTTTTCAAATGTCCCTGTTGGATCAACCTCTCAATATCTCTTTTCAGGATATGACAGTCATCCGTATGGTGTCCCTTACCACGATGATATCAGCAATATTAGTTAGGATTACTTCCCATAACTGTGTCGGGTTTTTGTGGTGGCATGGGCGTTGCCCAATTCTTCTTTTCCATCTCTGTAAATACAATGGAAATCTCCCTATTTAAGGGTGTGAAGTTTTGGAAAACTTCTCTTTAAGGGCGAGGTCCAAATTGGCGACGCCTATCCTCCTGTAGCTTATCATCCTGTCCAAACTTAGAGGGATGCTGCTCCAATCTTTTCCCATCTGAAGTATCTTTTTTAAATACTTCCTTGTTAGCCTTCCTTCCTTCACTTGCAATTTCCAAGTCTATGTAAGACTAGACTAGTTCCACCATTTTGTATACGATAGTGACCGGTATAACACTCAGGCTATCATACAAAGTCGAACCCCTTGGTCCCAATCCTCGTATAAAAGCGCTAATGGTCTTCCCTTCAGTAATGGCTTGATCGATTCCAGCTAGTTCCTTATTGAATCTAGAATAGAAGTCGCTCAAACTTTCTTTTCCCCTTTGCCTTAGGTGATCAAGAGTTCCCACGCTTTTTAAGAGTCGACGCCCACCCATGTATTGTATGATGAATTTTTCCTTCAATTCTCCCCATGATTTGATTGATGCCTTAGGGAGATCGAAAAACCAATGCGCATGGACATCTCCCAGGGTAGAAGGAAAAAGTAGCGCAAGATGCGTTTCGTCACTTGTTCTCCCCAACAAGAGTTTTCATGTCTTTGTAAATGGAAAATAGGATCACTATCACTATTATGGGTATCTATTCGAAAATTCGGTTGTACGTGAGTTGACAATGATGCCGACAGTATTTCTGGAGCGAAGGGATACGTCGACATATCTCGTAGGTGGGGCATGGTTCAACCCATTTGCTCCATTAATGTCTGCGTAATGAGCTCTTTGACATCCTCCTTGGTCAATGTACTAGGGGAAGGAGTCGTTGTCAAACATGTGCCCGTCATGGCGGAACTTGTAGGAAAAGGCGCTTGCGACGGGTTCCTTGGTATGTCTCGTGCTCGAGACGTAGCTTCATGTGCTGCCTGAGCGTTTTCCCTCTACGTTGCTCGGGCATCCTCGCTTTGTTCTCTCCTGTCCAAAAGCTCTTCAAGGGCCATTATGAACGCTGGCGTCAATATAATCTCTGGAGCTACCTCTACCGAAGGAGGCGACGCCCTTACCACAGAAGAGTCTATGCGAGACTCTGCGGGTCTTGGCATATCATGATCATATCTTTGTTCCTCAGGAACCGCTTGTTCCCTAGGGGTGAGTGCTTCCGTAATAGATTGGGGCGGCACCATTTGAACCGGTATGTATGATGCTTGTCCTAAGTGTTGTTGTAGGTATTGGAGCGAATCGCCGTCATTGATTTCGTGAATAGTCTTTGCTCGTGTTGCAGGTAAAACCGTGGCTGAATTTTGTTCAAAGGTTCCGACAGACGGCGCCAATGTGTTAGATCACATAAACTGGATTCTCCTTCTAAGTCTTTGCTACATTGACCTGCACGAAGGAAAGCTCGGGGTGTTCCCGTTGTTTCTACTCCAATGAAATACTCAGATAATGTAAAATGCTCTAGTATCAGAGAATCCTTACGCTGGTCTGATGATGGTAATGAACTATTTATAACATATACCTGTAACCATAGTAGAGTCAAATCATACCATGGTTATCCGAGTTGTCCCTAAAGTGAGCCAACCAAGGTTACTTTAAAGAATATTCTTTTGTAGTGGCTACTCCAATGTAGACTATCCTTTTGATTTGTTTAATCCTAGGCGTGCTAAAAGCAGCCAGCCTAATTCATAGATGTGCATGCGCAACAACTGAGGTGGTCAGTGGATGTGGTGTCACCCACTTAATCAGAGTTTTTCCCCTTTCTGGCGCATGCTTAAAGTCGACAACTTCAGGCTCCATCCGCTCACGGTGACGCCTTTGGGCGCCTGGCTAAACGATATTGGGCCTTTTGATAAATTCAGTCTGAAGTGTTATTAGGCCAAATGTTAAAAATAGCCAGTACAATATTCATAACCCATCATATGCAACCTTGATCGTCAAATCCCATGTGGCAGTGGCAGCAATTCAGACATTTTACGCTTCCTCAATGTACAATATATACTTTCAACCTAATTAATTTTATCTTTTTGATTTGTTGCAACGGGTAGTTTTGGGGTCGACTTCTTAAATATTTTGTTTATTTCTAAAGAAAAGGAAGGTCTGAGAATTTCTGACATGACATGAATAAACGATCTGTATATGAGTTTGATTTTAATATTCTCGTGTCTAAATAATTTATCTGTTTAGAAACGATTAATAATCATATTTAAACACTTCTGATTTGCACATACACGTTTAAACATGACTAAATATATGTATCTAATATTTAAATTTTCTCTTGTATAAGTTTATAAATCAATTGTGATATTTAAAACTTGATTGTGAAATTAAATTATGAATATAGTGTATTAACATTTTGTGTCATGTGTGTTGGGTATTGATAGTGACGGCCCAATAAGGGAAATCCCTCAGAGACCCAATAACTTTGCAAGGGTAAAACCCATATCATTCAGAACCGGGCCAGACCACATTAACGGTTTTCTGGCAATCACAAAGCGATCCAGTATTGAACCCAAACTAAAGTGGACGCCAAAGCTCTATCCCAGGTCGCCATCGGCTAAGGCCAAATCCTCCTACTGCTCGCCATAGGAGCGCTCGCCAAGAGAGTCTAACCTCTCAACTCTGGTCCCACAAACCGACATCAAGTGTATGGCCACGATGTCCCAGAGTATATCAGGCACATATTCTATAAATATTACATAAAGTAACTGCAATATTACGCCATAACTGTAATATCTGCTATTCTAATCTTTACCGGCACAATATTCACCAAGATATTCAGTTGCCTATAACAGTTTGATCTCCTCACTCTATAAATACTCTTGCTTTTCAATACGTTCATTACGGTTTGCGTTCATACACATAGTATACTCATTTATGCATCGGAGTGGGACCCGGAGACACACCCTCTGTTGCGATTCCCTTCTTCTAGGTTCATCGGAGCTCATGCGAAAGCGCGTGACAATCGATCCTTTGGCATTGAATTCATTGCCAAGTCAGCACCTAAGAATTTCAGACCCAACAATGTGTATATAAAAAACATTTGTACAGAAAGTTAATTGCGCGTGTTGTTTGTGATGTGTTTAATAATCGTATTGTGTTTATATTTTTGTTTGACGCACATTTAAAACTTAGTAATTTACACATGACACGACTAGTGTCACAAAAAGACATTATTCATCATTCTTACTTAGGTTCTGATTCTATGAGTATTCTAAAACGTTGATTAATATTGTAAGTGTTAGTAGAACATATCACTTCGCATTGGAACTCTTTTCTGTTAGTAATGACATGCTTGAAATCTCATTTTTGACCCAAATATGCCGAACCTAGATCTCATCACAATCTATCACCCTCTTGAAGTGAAGGATCATAATATAATTGTTCTTATGTCGTCCGACCAACGTATTCCAACCACTCAACCTTAATTATATAACCTCCACCTTAATTCATTACTCTTTTATTGAAATCAAATGAATATTTTAAATAATATAAATTTCAAACTGGTTAATATCTATAACTGTATGAAAGATTCCAAGTCTGTACAAGTTGGTGAAGCATTAATTCAGAAGCCATTTGGGGATGGTGGTTGCTATCCTTCATACACCCAAAGGAATGTTTGTGTTTATATATTAATGAAGAAGCTGTTGAGTTGTTTCATTATTTTGGGATTATTATTTATGTCACATGTATATTGGTACTTTGATATAGTTCGTGTCATAATATAACAACTGCACCCGCATTGCATGATGATGGAGATATTTATTAAAGGTATAAACTTCCATACCTAATATTTATTTTCTGATATATTCAACCAATAATGAATTATCTGATAAAGAAAATTGAACAAACCATTAATTAGTAATTACATGATACATGGTATTGAGTCAACCATTAATTATATGATATATGACATTCAATTTGTGTGATTCTAAGGAGCAACACATATTCACTTTACGAAGTATGATATTGTTTCTGTCACTCCTAAATAGATTTTTCTATCGATTTATCAAAAAAATATCTTCGAGGAATGAGTAGCAAAACTTGGATACCTTCCTTAAAAACATCTATCGGAACCGTCACAACTATGGACACTGCTTGATCGAGAAGAATTCCACTTAGATTAATTATAATGATTCTTCAATGGATATATTTGTGGGGTATGCATGTGATCCTACTTATATACATCTTATACATGTCACTTCGAAAGGTTGCTTCACTTCATTACACCACTTCAATTAGTTTTATCTCTTTATTTACTACATTTCAAACTATATACCCCGTTTGGTATTTTCTTCTAAGATTTATTTACTATATATTGGCGCTTCAATTATGTTTTATTTACATGTACATCCTCTTTTTGAATATGTCATGATACGTTCTCATCCTCGAATCTTATAATCTACCTCAAAATTCCAACTCTAACTGTTCTAAAATTCATAGGCTAACCACTAAACCGATCGACTACTGCCATCGTCATCAAAAGATGCTACCTCTTCGTTTTAACCCTAAGATTCCGAACTAAAACTCTCACGGAAACATATAAATCTAGCATATTTGAGATGCTTTCAAAATAATATAAGGTCGATACGGTCGAGTATTGAGAGTGTGTTGTCCCCTTCGATATTTTAGTGGATGGTCAAACAGAAGTGATGAAAAGATAAATTTAGCATACCAGGTGGAGAAAAATCAAGTTAAATTAAAGAAGAACGATATATTTATCGCCGAACGTTATTCGCTGGAGACCACTCGAGAACAAAAAAGATAAGACACCCAGCAGTCGTGGACTTTTGGGTCTGAAATTCTCAGGTGCTGACTTGGCAGTGAATTGAATGCCAAAGGATTGATTATCACGTGATTTCACTTGAGCTCCGATGAACCTGCAAGAAGGGTATCCCAATAGAGGGGTTGCCTTCGGGTCCCACTCCGATGCTTAAATGAGTATAATGTGTGTATAAACTATAATGTACTGAAAGTATTGAAAAGCAAGAGTATTTATAGAGTGAGGAGATCAAACTGTTATAAGCAACTGAATATCTTGGTGAATATTGTGTCGGTAAAGATTAGGATAGCAGATATTACAGTTATGACGTAATATTGCAGTTATCTTATGTAATCTTTATAGAATATGTGCCCGATATACGCGAGATATCGTGGCCATACACTTGATGTCGGTTTGTAGGACCAGAGTTGAAAGGTTGGACTCTCTTGTCTAGCGCTCCCATGAAGAGCAGTAGGAGACTTTGGCCTTCGTCGATGACGACCTTAGATATAGCTTTGACATCCACTTTAGTTTGGGTTTGGTAGTGGAACGCTTTGTGAGTGTCAGGTTACCCTTACTGTGGGCCATCCAAGTCCTGAATGATATGGGTTTTACCCCTATAAAGTTATTGGGCCTCCAAGGCCTTTACCTTATTGGGCCGTCGCTATCAATACCCAACATTTTCCCCTGGAGCTTGAGTGAGGTTTCTTCGGTCAAGATTGATTCTGTGATAGGGTTTGAGATAGTGACACTTGGACTGGATCTTTTCTGTCTGTATCTGCTATTTGTACCTTTTGGACTGTCCGTATCCTTTAGTGAGCGGTTTTTTGGTTGCTTAGAGTTTATGGAATGTTTGATCCTTTACCCTTTTAGGCGAACGCTCTGGGTTGCCGGGGTTTATGGATGCTCATTCATTACTCTTTAAGCGAGGACTACCGTCAAGAGGGTTTCAGGAGAGGCTTGGTGTAGCTTTTGGCGATAACCTTTTTTGTGTAAGGTCTCGAGCATTTAATGAATGAATTGTTATCCAGAAGTTGAACGGACAATTGAGGCATGTATGTCTTTCAGTCTACCGTAACCAGAGGGTAGGCTGAAAGTTTTTCGTACAGTTTCAACCATTTGTCTCTGTTGGATCGTAAAACCCTGGATGTTGATCTGGCAGTGAAATAAATGCCAGACAAAGGATGGAAAGACGCTTCTGCTCCAACTCCGGTGAACCTGCAGGTAGGGGAGCACAACAGAGGGGGTGTCCTCCGACCAGGCGCTGCTGAGCTCTTCTCCTCCCCCCTCTAGGTGTTCGTCTAAGAGGAAGTCCGAGGAGGTGTTTCCTTCGGCCACTACTGGCCCTCGCCAACTAGGTATATCACCTCGCCTTTTGTGGATTTAATGTTTTCACACTCTGCAGTTTTTGGTTTCTGACATCTTGTCTTGCTATTTTGCAGAGAAGTCCTCGGCTGACGCGGCCCGGGACCCTCCTGCTCCTCCTTCTAAGAAGGTCAGGAGTGAGGAGCACCCTGAGGTTGACCAGCATCCTCCTCCTCCCCCTCCTAACGGCCCTTCTGCCAGCAAGGGGAAGAGTCTGGACGCGGCGCCCCCTTCTCCCTCTCCTCAGGGCCCTTCCGCCACTAAGGAGAAGGCCTTGTCCTTGGCGCCTCCCGCTCCTTCGGTGCCCACGGTTCCTCCTAAGGAGTCCGGGACCCAGAAGAAGGGTCCTGCTGCTTCCAGCTCTTCGAGGGCTCCCGCCGAGGAGTACTGCCCCATGGCGAGCTTTTTCCAGCCTTTTAAGGCTGTGGACTCTCGGGGGCCTTGGGTCCCTTGTGGGTGTTGGATCGTGATTTCCTGAATGCTGATTTGACAATGAATTGAATGCCAAGGAGATGGTGATCGCGCGCTTTCGCCTGAGCTCCGATGAACCTGCAAGAAGGGGATCGCAACAGAGGGGGTGCCTCTGGGTCCCTCTCCGATGCTTAAATGAGTATATGTGTATATATAGCTCAAAACGTATTGAATGCATGTAAAGCAAAGGTATTTATAGAGTAGGAGATACCAAACCGTATAAGGTAACTGTATATCTTCGTGAATATTGTGTTGTTGAAGATTTAGATAGTAGATATTGCGGTTACGGCGAGATATTGCAGTTACCGTATCTAATCTTTAGTGAATATATGCCCGAGATATGCGGGATATCGTGGCTACATCCTTATTAACGGTTGGTGGGACCAGAGGAGAGAGGCAAGGCTCTCTTCAAGGCGAGCACTCCTATGGCGAGCACTCCTGTGGCGAGCACTCCTGTGGCTGCGACCTTGATTGTTGGCGAGCACTCCCATGGCGAGCAGTGGGAGGCTTTGGCCTTGGCCAATGGCGACCTGAAGTGGCACTTTGGCGTCCACTTTAGTTTGGATTCGATACTGGACCACTTTATGAGGGCCAGAGTAACTTTGACTTAGGCTGGTCTGGTTCAAATATCTTGGGTTTACCCCCTCCAGGATTATTGGGCCTTCGAAGCCTCTTCCTCATTGGGTTGTCACTATCAATACCCAACATTTGCCCCCGAAGCTTGATTGAAGTTGCTTCAGTCGAGCTTGATTCTTTGATAGGGTTTGAGATAGTGACACTTGGATTGGATCTTTCCTGTCCTTATATGCTATTTGTGCCTTTCGATGCTCCGTATCCTCTAGCGAACAGTTTTTGGTTGTTTAGAGTTTTTGGAATGTTTGATCTCTTACCCTATTAGGTGACTGCTTTGGGTCGCCAGGGTTTATGGATGCTCATTCACCACTCTTTGGGTGAACACTACCATTGCGAGGGTCTTAGGAGATGCTTGGTATAGCTTTTGGCGATCACCTTTTTGTGTAAGGTTTTGAGCATTTAACGGATGCACAATTTGGCGAGAAGTCAAGGGGATGTCTTGACGCATGCCTGTCTCTTTGACTTCCGGACTACCAACTCCAACTACAAGGAGTACCACTTCTTTTACAGAGGTAGCGTGTCTTGGAAGCTTTCTCAGACGGGACGAGATACTCCTCTGAGTTTTGGAGAGCTGTCGGGGAGTGATTGGAACGCCATAGATGACTTTTTCCGACGCCATAGGAAATCGAACTTCTTTTCGATCCGCTAAGTGGAGGAAACTTCAGAGTCAATGCTTAGGCTGATGGACATTCATCAGTCCGCGCCAGTCTCTATTGATTGGATAAATTTCCGACCCTTTTTTGTTTGCTGGTTTTGTGTTGTAGGCACTCGGGGGCCTAAACTTCCCAGTCTATTTTCCAAGCAGGCTAAGACGGCGCTATCAGTTGCCCAGGCGTCTCTGAGTTCACCTCCTCCTCTTTCTAGGCGCGCGACCAAGCGCAAGCCTGAGGAGGAACAACTTGGGGTCATTTTTTTTTTGCCTGATTTTAGAGAATATTGTCGGTGAGGGGACTCCTACTACCGCTTCTACCAAGAGGGCGAGGAGTTCTAGTGAGGAGTGTCCTGTTTCCGCCGGGGGATCTTCTGCTCCCCTGGGCAAGACCTCTGTCAGTGGGGAGGTTGCTGTCTCTGCCTCCGATCATGTTGCTCCCAACCCCTTCAGGGGAGCTGGGGCTCGGAAGAGGGTCCAGACCCAAAGTGTCGCGACGGGCACTTTGGAGACTCCGTTTACTGAGGAGTACTACCCTTTGGTGGGCTTAATACAGTTACCGAAGGTGGCGGACCTAAGGGGTCTCTGGGCCCCTTGGCACAGTCTCCGGAAGGTGGATATTACTAGCAAGTCTTTGCTGCGAGGTAATTCAGACCTTTGCATGCATTTGCTAGATGAGATCCTTCCTCCTCAGGAATGGTTGGTGGTCCCTTCTGACCTGAACGACATCGAGGTCGTTATGAGATCACATTTTGAGTGAATTGTCTTGGTAAGTCCTTCCTCTTTTATTCCTTCTTTAAATCTGCCCTTGATTCGTTCTTTTGTCGCTCCTTGACCTCATTGAACTTTATTCCTCTTTTTTCCTATTGTCAGCTCATCCGCGAGGAGATGGCAATCGACTGAATCTTAGGGGAGCTCGCCGATAAGCAAGTTGATCTGCTTATCGAGGCGGAGCAGTTCCGGAGTTTGGGATATACTCCTGATCAGATTGAGGACCTGAAGAAGAGGACTGAGCTTCGGATCAAGGATGTCGGCCAGTACTCCGCTAGGCTAGAGGCAGAGAATGGTGACTTCAGGGCTCAATTGAAAGAGTTCTGGGCGCAGAGGGATGTCTCGATGGCTGAGCAGGAGCAGTTTGCTTTAAAGCTGAAGGTTGTCCCATCCCCCTTAACGTGGTCGAGGACTTTAAGAAGTCCGAGAAGTTTTGTGACTGCGCCTTGGAGGTGATGAAGGTCGAGGTGCCTTTCTACCTCCAGGTCATGGTCGATGAGTTTCAGGGGATTGATCCCAAGTTTCTTCTCCGGGAGGTGAAGTCTTTTCAGGACTTTATTGAGAGCGGCTATACCAAGGAAGCTCCTTCCGCCGCTGTTAGCGAGGAGGTTGCCCCCCGGGGCCGAGAGGGAGACTGCAGACTCTGATGAGCCCAGACCTTGAGGTCTTAGGCCCCAGGCGACCGAGTTGATGCAGAGGTTCATGCCAAAGGAGCATGTTCGACCTCCTCTTGCTCTTTGCTCCTCCGTCTTCCTTATTGATAACCACTTTGATTTCCCCATGTTTTGGGATCCTTGTACATTCTCTTAGGTTTTGAAGGAAGGATCGTGGCTCTTTATAAACCCATCCATTCCCTTCACTAAATTTTCTTAAGGGAACTGTTACTCGAGGATTATACCTTTAAAGGAATTGTCATCCTTTATGGATTCGTTCGCCTTTTAGGGTTTTAGTCCTTTAGAGTGTTCGCCTAACCGTGGGGAACTGTTACCCAAGACTCACTTGGCTTTTAGGGAATGGTTGCCTTGTTTTCGTTCGCCCACCTTCTTGTGCCCAACTTGTAAGTGAACTATTACCTTGACGGTTCGTTCACCTTTTATATCAGGTCTTTTGGCGTGTTCGCCTAATCTTGAGAAATCTGTTACTCAAAACTTCCTCACCTATAGTGATCGCTTTAAGTTCCTTCTCAACTTTCTTGAACTCTGCCCAACTTATAAGAGAACAGTTCTGTGACTGACTCTGGTGTCGGATCTTTTACCTAACCTTGATGTTAGGTCTTTCGCCTAATTTTGACTTTAGGTCTTTCATTTTTCCTAACTTTGGCGTTAGGTATTTTTCCTTACTTTGGCGTCAGGTCTTTTGCCTGACTTTTGGCGTCAGGTCTTTCGTTCAATTTGTGATATCAGGTCTTTCTGCCTAACTGTGATATCGGGTCTTGTGCCTGATTTTGACATCAGGTCTTTCGCCTAACTTTGGTGCTAGGTCTTTCACCTGATTCAGTCATCAGGTCTTTCGGGTCTTTTGGTTTGCCTAACTTTGGCGTTAGGTCTTTTTACCTAACTTTGGCGTTAGGTCTTTCGCCCAATTTTGATATCGGGTATTTTTGTTTCGTAAGCCTTGGTTTTTGTTTGACTTCGAGTATACTTGGTTGTTCTTCTGATGTCTATCTTGCTTGAAAGCTTTAGGAAGTTTTACCATAGTTGTTTTCAACTTCGCTTCAGCTTTTGTAGAATAGTCTTGCCTTTTTGTTTTCATTCAGAGGGTCTTGGACCTTTCTTTGGAGGAAACGTTACCCTTTAGAGGTTCTTTTCGCTCCTTTAGGTTTCGGGGGAAGGACTGTGGCCTCTTATCGGCTCGTCCGTTCCTTTCGCCATGTTTCTTAAGGAAACTATTACTCAAGGATTATGCCTTTAAGGAAACTGTCATCCTTTGTGGATTCGTTCGCCTTTTAGGATTTTGGTCCTTAGATTCGTTCGCCTAGTCATAGGAAACTGTTATCTAAGATTTGCTCACCTTTTAGGAAGCTGTTACCTCGGATTCGTTCGCCCTTTTTAGGGAACTGTTACCCAAGATTCTCTCGCCTTTTTTATGCTTTTCTTTGGAGAGACTGTTACCTTATTGGTTCGTCTACTCCGTTGTGCCCAATTTGTAAGGGAACTGTTACCCTTGATGTGGGTTCGTTCGCCTTTTAGTGTAGGTCTTTGTTCTTCCCAGTTGGACAGCTGTAGAGATTTGGGTAGCATAGACTTCTTTTGCATTGGACCCCTCGCCTCCGGCACCAAACCTTACAGCAATCAGGTTTATCACCCTCCTGCTCTGGGATGGGCCAAATTGCTCGGGCGGAGCTGGAGAGTGGTTTCTACGTGGAGGCGTTCGACTTCTGGTGACAGGGATTTTTGACCTTGGCGTCAGGGCTTTTGACCTAACTTTGGCATTAGGGCTTTTTGGCCTGACTTTGGCGTCAGGGCTTTTGGCCTGTCTTTGGTGACATGTCTTTTTGGCTTAACTTTGGTTTCAGGGCTTTTGGCCTGTCTTTGCTTAATTCTATTGTTAGGACTTTTGGCCTGACTTTGGCGTCAGGGCTTTTATTTTGCCTCACGTTATTGCTAGGTCTTTTGGTCTGTCTTTGGCTACATGCCTTTTGTGGCCTAACTTTGTTGTTATGGCTTTTGGCCTGACTTTGGCGACAGGGCTTTTGTGGACTAACTTTGTTGTTAGGGCTTTTGGCCTGACTTTGGCGACAGGGTTTTTGTGGCCTAACTTTGTTGTTAGGGCTTTTTTGTGGCCTATCTTTGGTGATAGGGCTTTTGGCCTGTCTTTGGCGACAGGGCTTTTGTGGCCTAACTTTGTTGTTAGGGCTTTTGGCCTGCCTTTGGCGACAGGGCTTTTGTGGCCTAACTTTGTTGTTAGGGCTTTTGTGGCCTAACTTTGTTGTTAGGGCTTTTTTGTGGCCTATCTTTGGTGATAGGGCTTTTGTGGCCTAACTTTGTTGTTAGGGCTTTTGGCCTGCCTTTGGCGACAGGGCTTTTGTGGCCTAACTTTGTTGTTAGGGATTTTGTGGCCTAACTTTGTTGTTAGGGCTTTTTTGTGGCCTATCTTTGGTGATAGGGCTTTTGTGGCCTAACTTTGTTGTTAGGGCTTTTGGCCTGCCTTTGGCGACAGGGCTTTTGTGGCCTAACTTTGTTGTTAGGGCTTTTTTGTTCGATTTGCTTCGAGTGAACATGTTTATGAAGGAATCACTTGCTTGTATGGTCCTTCCCACTTAGCTTAAAGTTTATTCTGACTGTCCAGGCTTGTGTATTCATTCCTTCAAGATTCCTCTCTTTATCAGCTTTTCGATGTCGCGCTTGTGATATCTGCAATAGCTCTCGGTGTCATTCCCCATGGGCTGACCACTCTTGCGGGGTCTCGGTGGCCCCGCCAATGACCTTTCCATCTCGACTAGTACCACTGAGATCTGCCTGTTTAAAGGCGTGAAATACTCGGGGACCTCTGGATGTCTTGGTCCTGGGTTTTCCGATCTAGGCTTTTCTCGACCCTTCTTAACCTTCTTGATTCTGCAGGGACACCAAAGAACCAAGACGACGTCGAACCCAAAATGGTCGACAGAAATAACAGGGCTAACTGATTCGGATCAGTCGACTTACCCAACAGAGAGGCTTCATGCTTATTAACATGTATAATGGGGGCGCCTCCACCACTATACTCGGGGATGGCCCTGGCGACAACATCCTTTGGGATCTTGATGACGACCAGGTCAGTGGTGAAGAGATGAGTTGATCGTTCCTTAAAGGGAGTCATGACGGTTTCGCGTTGTTCTTTGAGTCTCTTAGTGATAAGCTCCTCAACTTGGTCAAGAGTGAATTGGGGCTGTTGTCCTCCAGTCGGTGCAGAACTTGATGGATTGCCAGAGTGAGTGACCGCCGACGTCTCAGTGGAGGCCGGAGGTAAGGATTGGTGTCCAAAGGTCATCTCTTGATCTTCTTGAAGGGCTGTGGTGCCAGGATTTCCAGTTTCTGATTCCGGTGGCCCCGTAGGACGAGGATCTTCATGAGGAGCAGGGGTTTTTCTGCGGGCCTGTCCTATGATGGGTTCCAAGAGGGATATCATCTCTGCGGTTACCTGAAGGGTTTCCCAAGCCACTTGGATGGTTTGTCGATCTGGAATCTCTGCGACGTTTGGAACAGGGGTCGTTCTCGAATTGCCAATGTGTTCACGTGCCGGTCTCGGAGGGACGACATCACAGACTGCTTGGCTAGAAGGTTCTTGGTGGAGTGCGAAGCGGCAGCGGAATTAGAGCTATCCGAGGATTGTTCGTTAGCTTCTTTCCGATGATTGCGGTTAGAGCGAGTATGTATGACTGTTTTGCTCATCTTACCACAGACGGCGCCAAATGTTGGATCGTGATTTCCTGAATGCTGATTTGACAATGAATTGAATGCCAAGGAGATGGTGATCGCGCGCTTTCGCCTGAGCTCCGATGAACCTGCAAGAAGGGGATCGCAACAGAGGGGGTGCCTCTGGGTCCCTCTCCGATGCCTAAATGAGTATATGTGTGTATATAGCTCAAAACCTATTGAATGCATGTAAAGCAAAGGTATTTATAGAGTAGGAGATACCAAACCGTATAAGGTAACTGTATATCTTCGTGAATATTGTGTTGTTGAAGATTTAGATAGTAGATATTGCGGTTACGGCGAGATATTGCAGTTACCGTATCTAATCTTTAGTGAATATATGCCCGAGATATGCGGGATATCGTGGCTACATCCTTATTAACGGTTGGTGGGACCATAGGAGAGAGGCAAGACTCTCTTCAAGGCGAGCACTCCTATGGCGAGCACTCATGTGGCGAGCACTCCTGTGGCTGCGACCTTGATTGTTGGCGAGCACTCCCATGGCGAGCAGTGGGAGGCTTTGGCCTTGGCCAATGGCGACCTGAAGTGGCACTTTGGCGTCCACTTTAGTTTGGATTCGATACTGGACCACTTTATGAGGGCCAGAGTAACTTTGACTTAGGCTGGTCTGGTTCAAATATCTTGGGTTTACCCCCTCCAGGATTATTGGGCCTTCGAAGCCTCTTCCTCATTGGGTTGTCACTATCAATACCCAACAGTGGGCACCTTGCCAAGGAGAGGTACCCCGCCCAGAAGAGCCTCCGGGGTAGCCCGGATATGTGCATGCGGCTCCTTGATGGGATAATTCCCCCTAGGACCGCTCAATTGTCCCCACGGAGCTTCCTCAGATCGAGGGATTCTTGCGGACCCACTTCGAACGAGTTGCCCTGGTATGATCTCGCCTTCTTTACATTATTTCTTCCTTGTCATTCCTTTTTATTTTGATGACCTGACATTTTTCCTTGTGTTTTTGTTGTCAGCTCGTTCGGGAAGAGGTGATCCTTGGCCGCGTCTTCGGCGAGCTCACCGACAAGCACTCTGATCTCCTTGTCGATCTGGAGCAATATCGAAGCACGGGGGTCACCCCCGGGAAGTTGGAGGCCATCAAGATCACCTTGGTGAACGGCGCCCGGGAGGAGTACTTCAGGAAGGAACAGCGCCTCCTTGCTGATGTCAAGAAGAGGGAGGCTGATGCTGCAGCCTTCCTTCAAGATGCTGAGGCCCTTCATCGGTGCCTTGATGAAGGGGAAGTGGTCCGAGCCCACCTGGAGGCCGAGTTGAAGGAGGCTCGTGCTCAGGTCGCCGAGTCGGACGCTCTTAGGGTCGCCGCGGAGGCCCAGAGGGATGCTGCTGAAGCCAGGGGGATCGCCCTGGAGGAGGAGAAGAACCGGCTGGCTGACCAGCTGAAGGCGTTTCCTTCACCCCAAGCCGTGGTCGAGGAGTTCAAGGCCTCCGAAGACTTTGAGTACCTGGCCTTGAAGGTGATGAAGTCGGCGATTGCCGATTTTCTTCAAGACCTGGTGGAGGAGGTTCAGGCGGTCGACCCAAACTTTCCCCTTGGGGAAGTTGAATACTTGAAGAGCTTCTTGCGGAGTCGCCCTTCTAGGACTGCTGTTGCTGAAGAGGCTGCTCCTGAAGTCGAGCCCAGTACTCCTGCCCCCGAAGGCGAGCAGAGCACCCTTGCCCCCAAGGATCCGAAATCTTGAGGCCTCCAACTCCTTGGCGACCGTATTTTTTATCTTTTATAGATAGCTGTTTTTGTAATTTTTGTTTCGGTTTGTAATTATTTATTTAAGACTTGGTTTCTTTACATGCCTTTATATTCTTGAGCCTTTAATCGACTTTCGAACATATTTGGCTATCCAATATCTTAATCATAATTACTCTTGACTTTTCTTACTGTATAATGGCTTCGACTCTTAAAGTCTCAAACCAAGCATAAGTCCATACGAAATTTTCTCAGGATAATATTCTGATACTTAAAAGCATAAACTTCTAAGTTCAAAGAGATATCACCTATCTTGAAGTTTACACCTTCGAGGTATTTTCATAATAGCAGGGAATGTGTGGATTTTAAGGCTTCGTCATCCATAGTGATCGCCTAAAATTTCTTTGGCCTGACTTTGGCGTCAGGGCTTTTATTTTGCCTAACTTTTTGCTAGGTCTTTTGGCCTGACTTTGGCGTCAGGGCTTTTGTTTTGCCTAAATTTTTGCTAGGTCTTTTGGCCTGACTTTGGCGTCAGGGCTTTTGGCCTAGCCTTGTTACTAGGGCTTTTGACCTGACTTTGGCGTCAGAGCTTTTGGTCTGACTTTGGCGTCAGGGCTTTTGGCCTAGCCTTGTTACTATGGCTTTTGGCCTAACTTTTTTGTTTGGGATTTTGGCCTGACTTTGGCGTTAGGGCTTTTGGCCTAGCCTTGTTACTAGGGCTTTTGGCTTAATTTTTTTGTTAGGGCTTTTGGCCTATATTTGGCGATAGAGCTTTTGCCTTCGACTTGCTTCGTGTGGACACGCTTTATGAAGGAATGGCTTTCTCTTATTGACATAACAGTTTGATTACAAGCTATGTATAAAATCTTCTTAAATGCTCATGATTAAATGGGCGGGGTAACCTCTCGCCTTCGGTGGTTTCCAAATAGTAGAATCCTGGTGCGGCGATCTCTACTGCCTTGTACGGTCCTTCCCATTTGGCTGAAATTTATTTTTACTGTCCAGCCTTGTGAATTCATTCCTTCTCATACCCATCTCCCCCACGAAAAATTGGCGAGCGCTGACTTTTCTATTGAAGTACCGAGCGGTCGCCAAGCGCATCTTTGCTTGTGTCTTTTCCGAGAGCCATCTCTTCTCCTCTGCTAAGTCGAGGTCAGTTCTGCGCTCGATCTCATTTGCCTCTGCGTTAAAGTGTAAGACTCTGTGGGTAGGCACTGCTATTTCGGCTAATGCTACTGCTTCTGATCCGTACACTAAACTGAAAGGCGTTTCTCTTGTGGCCGCCTTAGGCGTTGTTCTGATTGCCCATAATACGTTTTCCATTTCATCTGCCCAGTTCCCTTTGAATGCTCGAACCCTTTTCTTGAGTCCTGCTAAGACAACCTTGTTGGCTGCTTCAGCTTGCCCATTCATTTGAGGATGATGTACTAAGCTGAAACGATGGTCGACATGATATTCTTCACAGAGCCATTTCAGCTCCTTTCCAACAAATTGCGGACCATTATCACTGATGAGTATCTTAGGAATGCCAAACCTGGAGAATATGTTGACCTGCAGGAACTTGATGACCTGGAATTCTGTTGTCGAAGCTAGAGATTTTGCCTCTACCCACTTAGTGAAGTAGTCTATTGCCACTATAAAGTGAGTACGCTGACCAGTGCTAATAGGAAAAGGACCCAGAATATCGATTCCCCATTGAGCGAAAGGCCAGGCACCCGCCATTGGGGATAATAATGTTAATGGTCGACCCGATCGTGGTGCAAACTGCTGGCAAATCTCACACTTCTGTGTTAACTCGGCTGCTTCTTTTCCCAAGGTCGGCCAGTAATATCCCAATCTGAAGATTTTCCTGGTCAGTGATCGAGCACCTTCATGACATGCTGCCGCCCCTTCGTGAGCTTCTCGAAGAACCTTTTTTGTTTCAGGATGAGCAACACACCTCAAGTAAGGCGTCGAGTAGCCTCTTCTGTAGAGTTCTCCGTCGATGATTAGATAACTGGCTACGAGTCTTCTAATCCTCGTGGATTTGCCTTCGTCTTCTGGGAGGATTCCTTCTTTTAAATAATTCTGGAACGGGGTCATCCACGTGACCTGTCCTTGAATGTTGAAGACCTCTGCTCTGCTTTCCAGGACTGAACATAGGGCTTTTTCCAGAAATTGCACATCCTGGATTGTCGTCCCCCCGAATGCCAGTTTACTCAAAGAATCTGCCATCTGGTTTTCTTGGCGAGGAATAGACTCAATCGCGAAATTTGGGATTTCCGCGACCAGCTTTTTGGCAATGCTAAGATATTTCTTCATCTTTTCTCCCCTTGCCTCGTAGGCGCCATTAACCTGATTCAAAATAAGCTCTGAGTCACTCTTTACCTTAAGCGCAGTTATACCCATTCCTTTTGCTAGTCTGAGTCCAGTGATAAGAGCCTCATATTCTGCTTCATTATTGGTCGCTGGGAATGTCAAGGTGATCGCGTACTTCAGAGGCTCGCCCTCAGGAGGAATAAGAATTAAACCTTCCCCCGAGCCTTCTTTTGAAGAAGACCCGTCCGTATAGAGTTCCCAGATTTGATTGTCGTCTGCTGACTGACTTGGCCTGTTTTCTGCTTCTGTTTAACCGTTACTCGTGCTTTCCACTATAAAATCAGCTAGTGCTTGACCTTTGATGGCCGTTTTTGGCGCAAATTTGATCTTAAACTCGCTGAGCTCGATCGCACACTTGACCATTCTTCCTGAAGAATCCGGCTTCATCAGGAAGTTTTTGAGAGGTTGATTGGTGAGGACCGTGATGTCGTGCGCATGAAAGTAAGGTCTCAGCTTCCGAGCAGCAATCACTAAGGCATAGAGATACTTCTCAATCTGGACATATTTTATTTCAGCTGAGTTGAACATTTTGCTAATGAAATACACTGGACTCTGAAAATTATTTTCCTTCCTTATTAAGACAGCACTGGCTGCCACATCGTTAATGCTTAGATAAAGGAAAACCTGCTCGCCTGGAACGGGTTTTGCCAGCGCTGGAAGTGTTTGGATATGTCTTTTCAAGGACTGGAATGCTTCCTCGCAATCTGGCGTCCACTCGAACTTGCGGTTGGCCCTCAGAGTTTTGAAGAATGGGAGGGACCTGTCGCTCGCTTTGAAAAGGAAGCGGTTGAGAGCAGCTAGGCGTCCATTCAGGCATTGGACTTCCTTGTGGCAGGTTGGCGACTTCATTTCCTCTATGGCCTTTAGCTTTTCCGGGTTTGCTTCGATTCCTCTTTCGCTGACCATGAAACCTAGAAATTTACCGGACTTGACCCCAAAGGCGTACTTGGCAGGATTCAGGCGAACACTGTGTCTTCTGATGGATTCAAAAGCTTCGCAATGGACTGCCGTGTGAGGATTTCCCTTGATGGTTTTGACGAGCATATCATCCACGTAGGCCTCCATGTTCCTTCCCAGCATGTCCTGGAACAGTCGGTTCACCATCCGTTGATAAGTTGCCCCGACATTGATAAGGCCAAAGGGCATCACCTTGTAGCACAGAATGTCCCCATCAGCATAAAAAGAGGTGTGAGCCTCATCATCTGGATGCATTCTGATCTGGTTGTAGCCTGAGTAGGCCTCCATGAAGCCCAGCATCTCATGACCCGAGGTAGCATCGACCAGCTGATCAATCCTCGGAAGGGGATATGAATCCTTGGGGCAAGCCTTGTTCAAGTCGCGGAAGTCGACGCACATCCTCCACTTGCCGTTTGATTTCTTAACCAAAACTGGGTTGGCGACCCAGCTCTGGAATCTCACCTCTCTGACGAAGTCAGCTTCAATCAACCTGCCGACTTCCTGCCTGATCGCCAAACGCTTTTCTGTCCCGAATGATCTTCTCTTTTGGGCGATTGGCTTGATGGAGGGGTCTATTCTGATCTCGTGGGAGATGATATCTGTGCTGATTCCTGGCATGTCACTCGGCTGCCAGGCGAAGAGCTCTTTAAATTCTTTGAGGAGGGCGGTCATGGCCTCCTTCTGATCCTCCTTCAAGGTGGTTCCAATGCGCACCTTCTTGTCCGGACCATCTATTTCAACATCTTCCAACTCTTCCGTAGGTGCTGGCTGAGGCAAGTCCTCGCGGGGGTCGGCCTCTGTTTCAATGGCGAGCGCCTCCCTTGCGCTTGACCTCTCGCCGCCTGCACCGAATCCTCCCGCAATCAGATTTACTCTCCTCTTGCTTCAAGATAGCTCAGTTTGTTCTGCAGGGGCTGGCGAACAATGCCTCCTGGGGGCGTTCGACTTCGGTCTCGCCCTGTCACAAATTCTTTCAACATTCCCCCCTGAATCAGCCTCTCTATGTCCCGCTTCAAAATGCGGCAGTCATCTGTCTTGTGTCCCTTGCACTTGTGGTATCTGCAATAGCTCTCGACATCCTTTCCCATGGGCTGCCCACCTCGACGAGGATCTCGTCTCCATCTCGACTAGTACCGCTGAGATCTGCCTATTTAAAGGCGTGAAGTACTCAGGGACCTCTGGATGGCGAGGCGCTCGATTAGACTCGATGCGGGGCCTGCTGTCCTTTCCCTTCTTCTCCTTCTTCACCTCCTTCTTACCATCGCGTCGGGGTTCATGGACCACCCTTAGCGAGGTCGTCAGGAAGTCTGCCTCTGTATTCGCCCTCTCAAGGTCTATGAAACCTTTCGCTCTGGACGCCAACTCCTCCAACGTTTCGATCTCCTTCACATGATAGCTGTTTCGCAACTTCCTCGAGGCCTTGTTGGCCACATCCAAACCCCTGTAAAATGCTCGAATGATCTCCCCATCCGAGATTCGGCGATCTATCTCCGTGACGTTCTGATGAAAACGCCCTTAGAAGTTGGATAGCGACTCTCCAGGCTGCTGTTTGACCGAGTCAAGGGCGACCACGCTCTTCAGCAATTGGCGTTCACCCATATATCTCTCCAGGAACTTGCTTCTTAACTCTGCCCAAGTTTCGATTGATCCTGCAGGGAGGCCGAAGAACCAGGACGAAGCCGAACCCGAAAGAGTAGATGGAAATAACAAAGCCAAGTGATTGGGATCAGTTGACTTACCAAGAAGAGAGGCCTCATGTTTGTTGACATGTACGGTGGGATCTCCTCCACCGCTATACTCAGGTATGACCCGAGCAACTACATCCTTTGGGATTTTGATGGCGACGAGCCCGTCGGTAAAAGGATGAGCAGACTGCTCCTTGAAGGGAGCTACGACTGTCAGCTGTCTTTCCTTGAGACTTTTGTTGAGGATGTCATCCATTTGATCCACAGTGCAGTACATAGGCGAGGCTCCGGGTGGAGGTGGACCAGAAGGATTGGCAGTGTATGCGGCTGCTGGCTCCTGGGTGTACGCCGGAGGTAGGGACTGCTGACCTGACATCATCTCCTGATCCTCCTGAGGCGCAGTGGGACTAGGATTTGCCGCTTCCGAAGGTGAGGGCCCTGTGGCAGCAGGGCGGTGGTTTTCCTTAGGAGCAAAATGATTGTTTTCTTGAGGAGCAGGGGCTTGGCGGCGCGCCTGTCCTAGGATGGCTTCCAGCAGGGAGACCATCTCTGGGGTTAAATTGATGTCTTGCTCAGCAATGTGGACTGTCTGCGGTGCCGGGGCTTCGTTTTGATTAGCAGCGGGGGTCGGTCTCGAATCACCGACATGCTCTCGAGTTGTTCGCAGAGGAACGACATTAGCTCCTGCTCGGCTGGCAGGTTCCTGTTGAAGCGGTGAGCGGCGGCTGAATCAGAGCTATCTGAGGATCGCTCCCTGGTCTGGTTCCGACGGTTGCTTTGGGATCGAGTTCTCATGGCTGAATTGCTCGTTTCCCACAGACGGCGCCAAATGTTGGATCGTAAAACCCTGGATGCTGATCTGGCAGTGAAATAAATGCCAGACAAAGGATGGAAAGACGCTTCTGCTCCAACTCCGGTGAACCTGCAGGTAGGGGAGCGCAACAGAGGGGGTGTCTCTGGGTCCCTCTCCGATGCTTAAATGAGTATATGTGTGTGTAAAACTCAAAACGTAAGGAACGTATGTAAAGCAAGGGTATTTATAGGGTAGGATATGGCAGTTACTGCGAGATATTGCAGTTACCAAATCTAATCTTTAGTGAATATGTGACCGAGATACGCGGGATATCATGGCCACTCTGTTATTAACGGTTTAGTGGGACCAGAGGAGAGAGGCAAGGCTCTCTTCGGGGCGAGCACTCTCATGGAGAGCAGTGAGAGGTCACGGCCTGGTAAAGAATGGCGAGAACTCAGGGCGTCCTTAGAGACTTTGGGCTCGGTTCTGGGCCATTCTATGGAGGCCGGTCCGGTTCGAATGTCATGGGTTTACCCCCTCTATAGTTATTGGGCCTTCGAGGCCTTTTCCTTATTGGGCTGTCACTATCGATACCCAACAGTCTCCCCGAGGTGTCTCTTCGAATTCTAACATTGCCTCGATTTTACCCAAAATGGTGTAATCATTATCTGAGCCGTTTCTTACGTGCCTGTTCGGTTTCCTCCGTTTTGCCTATAAAAAGCCAAACTTTGGCATTTAGTCCTTTACTTACTCAAGCCATTTTCATTAGAGAGAGTTCATATCCTCCTCATTCCCCTGCTTCAACTTTCCCTTTCTCCCATTTTCAAACTCAAAAAAGCTTCTAGTTCTACCATGGCCTCCAAGAATCAATCTTTTCGAAAGGGATCATCCCATAAGTCTTCTTCCACCCAACATTCTTCTGGACAGAAGGTTTTGACTAGGGCTGCGAACGCCCCTTTGACCATTAGGGCAGGGCTAGAGGAATCCTGCCCCTAAGCCGATTTCTGGGCAATCGACCGGCACGCCAGTGGTGGTGGACGTGCATGACACGAATGTCCATGTCTTCCCCCCTACAAGTAATATTCGATGTCTTCCTTTGGCTTCCTTTTGCTTCGTTTTATGCGGTAAAGCTTTCTCCTTTTGATTATTTTTGTATTATTCTTGCCATACCATGGTATTTTAAGTAGATATCAAGCCTAATGAGATGAAGCCAACTCAGTTCAAGGCAGTGGTCGCCTTGACTGGCTTGGGAGAAGTGAAGGCCCCTAGATACCTGGGTTTAGTCTTGCGTTTTCCTCGTGAAGGAGAGGTTTACATTTATGCGACCCACGTCGATGCTGGGTTGCGTTTTCCTTTCTGCGACGATTTAGTCTTAGGTTTTAATACCCTTGTTGACTATTTTTAGGGAAAGTTAATGCTGAGGTGTCTACGAATCCTTCTCCTGCCAAGAACGCTAGGAGTTCGAGCGAGGAGCGCCCAGCTTCCTCTGGGGGATCTGCTGCTTCCCGGGGAAAGGCTCCTGCCACCGGAGAGGTCGCCACGCCTGCCTCCGATACTACTGCTCCTAACCCCTCAAAGGGTTCTGGGGTTCGGAAGAGGGTTCATACCCTTGGTGCTGCCACGGGCTCGTCCAATATTCCCTTCGCCTGGATTTACTGCCCCTTGGTGGGTTTATTTCAGTCGCCAAAGGCGGCGGACCCAAAGGGTCTTTGGGCCCCTTGGAACAATCTCTATAAGGTGGAGATTTCATACCAATTGCCAGTGCGGGGTAACCCAAACCTCTGCATGCATCTACTTGAAGGGATCCTTCCCCCTCGGGACCGGGCGACGGTATCTTCTGTCCTGAATGGCATCCAGGGTGTTATGAGATCTCATTTCAAGCGGATAACCTGGGTAAGTCATTATTATGTTATTCATTCCTTGTATTTACCCTTGGGTCATTCTTTGACCTCTTCTTGATCTGATTGAACTTTATCCCTTTTCTCCTGTTGTCAGCTCGTCTGCGAGGAGTTGGCGGTCGGTCGGATCGTAGGGGACCTCTTCAATAAGCAAGTTGACTTGCTTATCGAGCTGGAGTAGTACTGGAGCTGGGGATTCACTCCAAATCAGATAGAGGGTCTGAAGCAGAGGGACGAGGCGGCCACTAATCTGGTGGACCATGCTCGCCGAGAATACTTCGAGAAGGAGAAGAGGCTGCTTGGCACCCTCAAGGAGAGGGAAGACAATATGGCTCTCGCCGAGGACAAGCGGCTGAGGGTTGAGCTCCAGGTCAAGGCAGCTTATAAGTACTCTGCTCAGCTAGAGGCAGAGAATGGTGACCTTAAGGCCAAGATGAATAAGTCCTGGCTCGGAGGGATGCCTCATAAGCAGAGAAAGGGCAGTTCGCCTTAAACCTTAAGGTTGTCCCATCCCCCAAAACGTGGTCGAGGACTTTAAGAAGTCCGAAGAGTTCTCTGTCTGCGCCTTGGAGGTGATGAAGGCTGAGGTGGCTGCCTACCTCTAGGTCCTGGTGGATGAGATTCAGGTGATCGACCCCAAGTTTCCTCTCCGAGAGGTGAAGTCTCTTCAGGAATTCATCGAGAGTGGCTACTCCAAAGAGGCTCCTTCTGCTGTTGGCGAGGAGACTGCCCCTGGGGCCAAGAAGGAAGTTGCTGCCCCGACGAACCCAGGCGATCGAGTTGTCATTTCTTATTTGATAATCACTTTTACTTTTCCTTTGTTTCTTGGGGAAAGTTTGTAATTACCTTTTTTTCTAAAATCAGACTCAGTTATTATTATTTTAATAATATTGAACGCCTTTACATTCATGAGCCTCTGCCTTTGTTTGACTTTGAATGTGTTTGGCTATTCTTCCAATGTCTTTTTCGTTTGAATGCTTTTGGAAGTTTTACCATACTTGTTTCAACTTCTCTTTAATTTATGTATGATAGTCTCGCCATATAGGGTCTTGGACCTTTCGTTTGGCTTAGAAGGAAGAATGGTAGTTTGTTTATAGAACCATCTATTCCTTTCACCAAATTCTCTTAAGGGAACTATTACTCGAGGATTATACCTTTAAGTAAAATGTCACCCTTTATGGATATGTTAGCCTTTCTAAGGTTTTAGTCATTTTGAGAGTTTTCCTAATCATGGGGAATTATTACTCAAGACTCACTCACCTTTTTGTAAGTGATCGCCTTAGATTCGTTCGCCAATTTTCCTGTGCCTGACTTGCAAAGGAGCTGTTACCCTCGACATGGGTTCGTTCGCTTTGTGTATCCAGCCTTAGTTTTTGCCCAACTTATGAGGGAAGGTTGCCTTAACGGATAGTTTGCCTTTTATATCAGGTCTTCTGCCTGATTTTAATCTCAGGTCTTTTGCCGAACTTTCACTTTAGGTATTTCGCCTGATTTTGATTTCAGGTCTTATGCCTAATTTTGATCTCATGTCTTTTGCCAAACTTTCACCTTAGGTCTTTCGCCTGATTTTGATTTCAGGTCTGATGCCTGATTTGGATCTCAAGTCTTTTGCCTAACTTTCACCCTAGGTCTTTCGCCTCATTTTGATTTCAGGGCTTATGCCTAATTTTTATCTCAGGTCTTTTTGCTTAACTTTCACGTTAGGTCTTTCGCCTAAGTTTGACTTTAGGTCTTTCGACTGATTTTGTTATCAGTTCTTTTGCCTTATTTGTTATCAAGTCTTTCTGACTAACTTTTGCGTTAGGTCTTTCGCCCAATTTTGTTATCAGGTCTTTTTGCCTAATTTGGTTATCATGTCTTTTTGTTTTTGCCTAACCTGTAAGGGAACTGTTACCTTTACGATTCGTTCGCCTTATTTGTCAGGTCTTCTGCCTGATTTGTAAGGGAACTGTTACCTTGATGGTTCGTTCGCCTTTTGTATAAAGTCTTTTTGGGAAAGGAACTATTACCTTGAAGGTTCGTTCACAATCCTCATTTTCCCTTCTTTGGGATCTTTCGCTTTAGTTCGAGTGCCTATGCTTTGTATGAAGGAATGATTTGTTTTATTGATATAAAATTTTGATTACAAGCTAAGCATAAAATCTCCTTAAATGTTCAGAGTTAAATGGACAAAGTAGCCTTACATCTTCTGTGGTTTCCAAGTAGTAGGACCCTGGGCCGGCAATCTCTTCTACTTTGTATGGACCTTCCCACTTAGCTGAATGTTTGTTTTGCCTGTATAGTATTGTGAATTCATTCTTTCGCATAACCGTCTTCCCCACGAAAAATTGTCGAGCGCTGACTTTTCTGTTGAAGTATCGAGCGGTCGCCAGTCGCATTTTAGCTTGGGCACTGTTTGATTGCCATCGCTATTCTTCTGCAAGATCGAGGTATGTTCTGTGCTCGATTTAATTCGCTTCAGTATTAAAGTGTAAAATCCTGTTGTAGGCACCGCTATTTCGGCAGGTGCTACTGCTTCTGATCCGTACACTAAACTCAATGGCATTTCCCCCGTTGTTGTTTTGGGTGTTGTTCGAACAACCCAGAGTACATTATCCAGCTCTTCGACCCAGTTTACTTTGAAGGCTTGAACTCGCTTTTTGAGTCCTACTAGGACAACTTTGTTGGCTGCTTCTGCTTGCCCATTCGTTTGAGGATGGTGTACCGATTTGAATATGTGATCGATATGGTATTCTTCGCAGAGCCATTTGAGTTATTTTCCTACATATTGTGGACCATTGTCACTTATGAGAACTTTGGGGACGCCGAACCGCGAAAATATGTGGATTTTCAAGAACTTGATCATTTGAAATTCAGTCATGGAGGCCAATGCTTTTGCCTTTATCCACTTGGTAAAGTTGTCGATTGCCACGATAATATGGGTTCTTTGCCCAATGCTAATGGGAAAGGGGACCAAGATGTCTATTCCCCAGTGGGCAAAAGGCTAGGCGCCCGCCATCATGGATAGCAGTGTTGGTGGTCGACTTGATCGAGTTGTGAACTGTTGACAAGTCTCGCTCTTTTTTGTTAATTTTGTCGCGTCTTTGCTCAAGGTTTGCCAACAATAGCCTAGTCTGAAGATTTTGCGTGTTAATGAGCGTGCACCTTCATGGCATGCGACGACTCCTTCGTGAGTTTCGCGAAGAACTCTTTCTGTCTCAGGATGAGAGATGCACCCAAGCCTTCTCTTGAAGAGGATCCATCAGTATAGAGTTCCCAGCCTTTGCTTGTATCTTCTAACTGACTTTGCTAATTTTATGCTTTTGCTAGACCATTGTCTGTACTTTCCACTATGAAATATGCCAATGCTTGATCTTTTATGGCCGTTTTCGGCGCAAATTTGATCTTGAATTCGCTCAACTCGCCTGCCCATTTAACCATTCTTCCTGAAGAGTCGGGCTTCAGCAGGAATTGTTTGAGAGGCTGGTTGGTGAGGATTGTAAAGGCGTGAGTGTGGAAGTATTGTCTTAACTCTCGAGCAACAATAATTAAGGCATAAAGATACTTTTCAATCTCGATATATTTTATTTCATCCAAATTAAACAACTTGCTTACAAAATACACTTGACTCTTCTTATTTTCCTATTCTCTTATTAATACGGCACTGACTGCAACCTCTCTAATACTTATATATAGAAAGAGTTGTTCACCAGGAATAGGCTTCGCTAAAGCTGGGAGTGTTTGAAGGTGCTGCTTTAATGATTGAAAGGCAGCCTCACACTCCGGTGTCCACTCGAACTTGTGTTTGGCCCTGAGAGTCTTGAAGAAAGGGAGGGACATGTCGCTCTCCCTTGAAAGAAAGCGATTAAGTGTGGACAAGCGACCATTTAGACAGTGGACCTCCTTGTGGCAAGTTGGGGACTTCATTTCCTCAATGAATCCCAAGAATTTGCCTAATCTAACTCGAAAGGAACATTTTGCTGGGTTAAGGCGAACGATGTGCCTCATCATGAATTGGAATGCTTCCCGAAGGTCTTCTGTATGACAGCTTGATAGCATTTTAGGATTGAAGGTGTATTGAGAAGGAAGAAATGAAGAACCATGAAGACAAAGAAGTATACGAAAATGATTCTTACTGTAATTCTTGAAATGTTTGAGAACAGTGTTTCCTTACTTATAGAACTAGTTGTGATAACAAAGATATGACTAATTACAAGATGACCCCTAAACTTAACTGTGTGACACACTTATATCCTATCACTCCCCATACTTCATATTGATGTTGAAGGATAATTTTGACTTCCATTACTCCATCCAGACTTCTTGTTTGCTTCCTTCATTTATACTTATACCAGTGCAGTCCATAAGCTTGATCCTGACCAACAGACTGAAGATCCCCTTATCTTTGCTGCACACGCATTAGGAAGTACTAACTAGATAGCGAGTTTCACCTGCATGACACTGGAGATAATTGCAACTCTAACAACTCATGAATCACATAACAAACTCTTAAACATAGAAGTTTTCTAAAGCATGACAGCTTGATAAGGCATATGAGTAACCATACATCAGTATGCAAAACAGGAGGTAACAGAGGCATATGGATAAATCTCACTATACTTGATCCTTCATAATCATCCAATGCATCAATCATAGCCTCACTTATATATTTTCCTATACTTTTATGGATTTTATTTTTTTTCTCAGTTGAGAGAACATATGATTATATTTAACTACTTTTCAGAGCATGAATTAGCTGACATATGAGTTTGTGCTCCTATCTTACCAGCATGATTGCAAGGTTTGAGCCTTGATCTTTTCTTCCCCAAGGGTGAATACCGGAAGTATCTTATCGTTTTCTTGAGGTATCACCCTGTGTTTTGGAATCAAATCATGCCCTATGCAAGCAGTGATCCGAGATAAAGGAGATTTAACTATAGTGAGGTTGAGTAGATGCACATAAGGAAAGACAAAGGATCAGAGTTAAAAATATATACATATGCCTCGAGAACCTACCTGCTCTACAGATCACGATGAACATTATTAGACAAGTAAAATGAGTAAGAGATACATAGTGAGTGAGGTGGCAAATTGCAACTGATATCCAAGTGGGAATGGAGAAACCAACACATACCCGAAGAACTACACTAATGATGGGATTGATAAAGATGTACTTAGACAGAGAGTGTACATGATAAGACTTACAGACTACCCGAATCTCTAGATAGAGACAGCAGTACCTGAGAGGATGTACAGAGCCCTGAGATCGTCCATTTCTTCAAGAGAGAACACGCCGAGCTTCATTATGCAAGGAACAAAGTGTTTTTCAGTTAATGGTTTGGTTAGAATATCAGTAGTTTGTTCAGAAGAAGGAATAAAGTTAACTATAATGTCCTTTGAATGGACTTTTTCCCGGACCAAGAACAGGTCTATCTCCACATGTCTCATCTTGGAGTGTTGAATAGGATTCTCGGATAGAGCAACCACACTGGTGTTGTTAGTCCATCTGACAGGAGCAGTGAGAATATGTAGGCCAATTTCTTTAAGTAAAGACTATACCCACATTATCTCACACACTGCGTTTGCAACAGTTCAAAATTCAGCCCCGGCACTGGATCTGGAAACAACAAAATGTTTCTTGGAGCTCCATACGTTAGGGTTTGCATTGAGTAATAGATAGTGTCCTGAAACAGACCTACGATTAGCATAATCACCCCACAGTCAACATTCGAATAAGATGTTAGAGTTATAAGTAGTAGGAGAAGAGTTAGTTCGAAATAGAATGCCATGATTCAGAGTACCCATGAGGTATCTTAGGACATAAAGGACAGCTTTCCAGTTGCTTGTGTTAGGGGCTTGCATGTACTAGCTTAGTTTGTTCACAGCAAAATAGATATCAGGTCTTGTGACACAAACATGTTGAAGGGTACCAATTGTGCTTCTGTATAGTGTTTCATCATGAAATGGTTCATCACACATTCTCATACCTGATCTGGACGGGCACGTACCTGTCATGGGTGTAGGGAATCTGGTTTGATCAGTTATGCCAACCTTTTCAAGCAGTTCCAAGATGTACTTTTTCTGATTGAGCCGAATGAAGTCATCCCCAGAGACAACTTCCATTCCAAGAAAGTAGTTGAGGCTCCTGTTGGGTATCGATAGTGACGGCCCAGTAAGAAAAGGCCTCGAAGGCCCAATAACTATAGAGGGGGTAAACCCATGACATCCGAACCGGATCGGCCCAAGTACAAGCCAAACTTGGCCCACCATCGAGTAATCCAGAATCGAGACCAAAGTCTATAGAGACGCCAAAGGCTCTCAGACTGCTCGCCATTCTCTACCAAGTCGCGACCTTCCACTGCTCGACATGGGAGTGCTCGCCCCGAAGAGAGCCTTGCTTCTCTCCTCTGGTCCCACTAAACCGTTAATAACAGAGTGGCCAAGATATCCCGCATATCTCGGTCATATATTCACTAAAGATTAGATTTGGTAACTGCAATATCTCGCAGTAACTGCCATATCCCACGATCCGAATCTTCAGCAACTCAATATACATTAAGATATTCAGTTGCCTTTATACGGTTCTATCTCTCTTACCCTATAAATACCCTTGCTTTACATACGTTCTTTACGTTTTGAGTTTTATACACACACATACTCATTTAAGCATCGGAAAGGGACCCAGAGGCACCCCCTCTGTTGCGCTCCCCTACTTGCAGGTTCACCGGAGTTGGAGCTAAAGCGTCATCCCAACCTTGTCTGGCATTCAATTCACTGCTAGATCAGCATTCAGGATTTCACGATCCAACATTTGGCGCCGTCTGTGGGAACGATCCCAAAGCAACCATCGGAATCAGACTAGGGAGCGATCCTCAGATAGCTCTGATTCCGCCACCGCTTCACCGCTTCAACAAGAACCTGCCAGCCGAGCAGGAGTTAATGCTGTTCCTCTACGGACAGCTCGAGAACATGTCGGTGATTCAAGACCGACCCCAGCTGCTGATCAAAACGGAGCCCCTGCACCGCAGACAGTCCACATTGCAAGGAAGGATATTAATTTAACCCCCGAGATGGTCTCCCTGCTGGAAGCCATCCTAGGACAGGCGCGCCACCAAGTCCCTGCTCCTCAGGAAAACAATCCCTCTGCTCCTAAGGAAAACCACCGCCCTGCTGCCACAGGGCCTTCACCTTCAGAAGCGGCCAATCCTGGTCCTGTTGCGCCTCAGGAGAATCAGGAGATGACGTCAGGTCAGCAGTCCCTACCTCCAGCACACACCAAGGAGCCAGCAGCCGCATATACTGCCAATCCTTCCGGTCCGCCTCCACCCGGAGCCTCTCCCATGTACTGCACTGTGGATCAGATGGATGACCTCCTCAACAAAAGGCTCCAGGAAAGACAGTTGACAGTCATAGCTCCCTTCAAGGAGCAGTCCTCTCATCCATTCACCGACGCGCTCGTCGCTATCAAAATCCCGAAGGATGTGGTTGCTCGGGCCATACCTGAGTATAGCGGTGGAGGAGATCCCACCGTACATGTCAACAAGCATGAGGCCTCCCTTCTGGGTAAGTCAAACGATCCCAATCATTTGGCTTTGCTATTTCCATCTACTCTTTCGGGCTCGGCTTCGTCCTGGTTCTTCGGCCTCCCTGCAGGATCAATCAGAACTTGGGCAGAGTTAAGAAGCAAGTTCCTGGAGAGATATATGGGCGAGCGCCAGTTGCTGAAGAGCGTGGTCGCCCTTGACTCGGTCAAACAGCAGCTTGGAGAGTCGTTGTCCAACTTCTACGGGCGTTTTCATCAAAACGTCACAGAATTAGATCACCGAATCTCGGATGGGGAAATCATTCGAGCATTCTACAGAGGTCTGGATGTGGCCAACAAGGCCTCGAGAAAGCTGCGAAACAGCTATCACGTGAAGGAGATAGAGACATTGGAGGAGTTGGCGTCCAGAGCAAAAGGTTTCATAGACCTTGAACGCGCAAACATCGAGGCTAATCTCCTGACGACCTCGCTAAGGATAACCCATGAACCCCGACGCGATGGTAAGAAGGAGATAAAGAAGGAGAAGAAGGGAAAAGAAAGTAAGCCCCGAGTCGAGTCTCTTGCAGCACCTCGCCATCCAGAGGTCCCTGAGTACTTCACGCCTTTAAATAGGCAGATCTCAACGGTACTAGTCGAGATGGAGAGGAGATCCTTGGCGAGACCACCGATGCCTCGCCGAGGTGGGTTACCCATGGGAAGGATGTCGAGAGCTATTGCAGATACCATATATGCAAGGGCCATAAGACAGACGATTGCAAGATTCTGAAGCGAGATATAGAGAGGCTGATTCAGGGGGGAATGTTGAAGGAATTTGTGGCAGGGCGAGACCGAAGTCGAACGCCCCCCAGGAGACATCGTTCACCAGCCCCTGCAGATCAAGCTGAGCCTTCTGGAAGCAAGAGGAGAGTGAATCTGATTGCGGGAGGATTCGGCGCAGGCGGCGAGAGGTCAAGCGCCAGAGAGGTCTACGCCACTCAGATCTCCACGGCAGTTCAGTTGGGGAAGCGGCCCCGGCCTGAAGAAAACATTGTCATCTCATTCTCTGAATATGATTTGGCACATGTCACCACGCCCCACAACGATGCTCTGGTCATTACGGCAGATATTGACGGCTGTGATGTTGCAAGGATTCTGGTTGACGGAGGCAGCTCGACAGACATCCTGTTTCTGGACGCCTTCGAAAAGATGGGCAAATCAAAACGCGACCTGAAGAGGGTGGTCGACTTTCCGCTGATCGGGTTTGCGGGGAGGACAACTTATCCACTGGGGGCTATAACCATGCAGTGATTTTTGGCGAGGGGTGGACAAGCATCAAGGTGTCGGTCACTTTCTTGGTGGTCGATTCACCTACATCCTACAACGCCATCATAGGGAGGACCACGATCAACCCAAATAAGATTGTGGCCTCCACTGTCCACCAGAAGATGAAGTTCCCCACTCCGAACGGGATTGGAGAAGTGCTAGGAGATCAGCCTTCCTCGCGGCAATGCTATGTGAACTGTTTACGCAGGAAGAACCAAAGGGAGGCGCTCGCCATCGAGACAGAGGCCGATCCCCACGAGGACTTGGCTCGACCAGCACCCATGGAGGAATTGGAGGAGGTCGAGATCGATGGTCCGGACAAGGGTGCGCATTGGGACCACCTTGAAAGAGGATCAGAAGGAGGCCATGACCGCCCTCCTCAAGGAATTCAAAGAGCTCTTTGCCTGGCAGCCGAGCGACATGCCAGGAATCAGCACAGATATTATCTCTCATGAGCTCAGGATATACTCCTCCATCAAGCCGATCGCCCAAAAGAGAAGATCGTTCGGGACTGATAAACGTTTGGCGATCAGGCAGGAAGTCGGCAGGTTGATTGAAGCTGACTTCGTCAGAGAGGTAAGATTCCAGAGCTGGGTCGCCAACCCAGTTTTGGTCAGGAAATCTAACGGCAAGTGGAGGATGTGCGTCGACTTCCGCGACTTAAACAAGGCTTGCCCCAAAGATTCATATCCCCTTCCAAGAATTGATCAGCTAGTCGATGCTACCTCGGGTCATGAGATGCTGAGCTTCATGGACGCCTCCTATTCAGGCTACAACCAGATCAGAATGCATCCAGACGACGAGGCCCACACTGCTTTCTATGCTGACGGCGACATTCTATGCTACGTGGATGATGTGCTCGTTAAATCCATCAAAGGCAATCCTCATACCACCGACCTCCGTGAAGCTTTTGAATGCATGAGGAGACACAGCGTTCGCCTGAACCCAGCAAAGTGCGCCTTTGGAGTCAAGTCCGGGAAGTTCCTGGGTTTTATGGTCAGCGAAAGGGGCATTGAAGCAAACCCGGAAAAGCTAAAGGCCATAGAAGAAATGAAGTCGCCAACCTGCCATAAGGAAGTCCAATGCCTGAACGGCCGACTAGCTGCTCTTAACCGCTTCCTCTCCAAAGCAAGCGACAAGTCCCTCCCGTTCTTCAAAACCTTGAGGGCCAACCGTAAGTTCGAGTGGACGCCAGACTGCGAGGAAGCATTCCAGTCCTTGAAAAGGCATATTCAAACACTCCCAGCTCTGGCAAAACCCGTTCCAGGCGATGAGCTTTTCCTCTATTTAGGCATTAGCGATGTGGCAACCAGTGCTGTTTTAATAAGGGAGGAGAATAATGTTCAGAGTCCAGTGTATTTTATTAGCAAAATGTTCAACTCAGCAGAAATAAAATATGTCCAGATTGAGAAGTATCTCTATGCCTTAGTTATTGCTGCTCGGAAGCTGAGACCTTACTTTCATGCGCACGACATCACGGTCCTCACCAATCAACCTCTCAAAAACTTCCTGATGAAGCCAGATTCTTCAGGAAGAATGGTCAAGTGGGCGATCGAGCTCAGCGAGTTCAGGATCAAATTTGCGCCAAAAACGGCCATCAAAGGTCAAGCACTAGCTGATTTCATAGTGGAAAGCACGAGTAACGGTCAAGCGGAGGCAGAAAACAGGTCAAGTCAGTCAGCAAACGACAATCAAATCTGGGAACTCTATACGGATGGGTCTTCATCAAAAGAAGGCTCGGGGGCAGGTTTAATTCTTATTCCTCCTGAGGGCGAGCCTCTGAAATACGCGATCGCCTTGACATTCCCGGCGACCAATAACGAAGCAGAATATGAGGCTCTTATCACTGGACTCAGACTGGCAAAAGGAATGGGTATAACAGCGCTTAAGGTAAAAAGTGATTCAGAGCTTATTGTCAATCAGGTTAATGGCGCCTACGAGGCAAAGGGAGAAAAGATGAAGAAATATCTCGGCATCGCCAAAAAACTAGTCGTGGAAATCCCAAATTTCGCGATTGAGTTTATTCCTCGCCAAGAAAACCAGATGACAGATTCTTTGAGTAAGCTAGCCTTCGGAGGGGCGACAATCCAGGATGTGCAATTTCTGGAAAAGGCCCTATGTTCAGTCCTTGAAAACAGAGCGGAGGTCTTCAACATTCAAGAACAGGTCACCTGGATGACCCCGTTCCAGAATTATTTGAAAGAAGGCATCCTCCCAGAGGACGAAGGCGAATCCACTAGGATTAGAAGACTCGCAGCTAGTTATCTAATCATCGATGGAGAACTCTATAGAAGAGGTTATTCGACGCCTTACTTGAGATGTGTTGCTCTACCCGAAACAGAAAAGGTTCTTCGAGAAGATCATGAAGGGGCAGCAGCATGTCATGAAGGTGCTCGTTCACTAAGCAGGAAAATATTCAGACTGGGATATTACTGGCCGACCTTGGGAAAAGACGCAGCCGAATTAACACAGAAGTGTGAAATTTTCCAGCAGTTTGCACCACGATCGGGTCGACCATCGACATTATTATCCCCAATGGCAGGTGCCTGGCCCTTCGCTCAATGGGGAATCGATATATTGGGTCCTTTTCCCATTAGCACTGGTCAGCGTGCTCATATTATAGTGGCAATCGACTACTTCACTAAGTGGGTAGAGGCGAAAGCTCTAGCTTCGACAACGGAATTCCAAGTTATCAAGTTCATGCAGGTCAACATATTCTCCAGGTTTGGTATTCCCAAAATACTCATCAGCGATAATGGTCCGCAACTCGTTGGAAAGGAGTTGAAATGGCTCTGTGAAGAGTATCATATCGACCATCGCTTCAGTTCAGTACATCACCCTCAAACAAATGGGCAAGCTGAAGCAGCCAACAAAGTTGTCTTAGCAGGACTCAAGAAAAGGGTTCGAGCATTCAAAGGGAACTGGGCAGACGAACTGGAAAACGTATTATGGGCATTCAGAACAACGCCTAAGGCGGCCACAGGAGAAACGCCTTTCAGTTTAGTGTACGGATCAGAAGCAGTAGCACCAGCTGAATTAGCAGTGCCTACCCACAGAGTCCTACACTTTAACGCGGAGGAAAATGAGATCGAGCGCAGAACTGACCTCGACTTGGCAGAAGAAAAGAGATGGAGTTCGGAAAAGACCCAGGCAAAGATGCGCTTGGCGACCGCTCGGTATTTCAACAGAAAAGTCAGCGCTCGCCAATTTTTCGTGGGGGAGATGGTTATGAGAAGGAATGAATTTACAAGCCTGGACAGTAAAAACAAACTTTCAGCCAAATGGGAAGGACTATACAAAGTAGTAGAGATCGCCGCACCAGGATCCTACTATTTGGAAACCACCGAAGGCGAGAGGTTACCCCGTCCATTTAATTCTGAGCATTTAAGAAGATTTTATGCATAGCTTGTAATCAAACTGATTATGTCAATAAAGGAAAGCCATTCCTTCACAAAGCGTGTCCACTCGAAGCAAGCTGAAGCCAAAAAGCCCTGACGCCAAAGTCAGGCCTCAAAAGCCCTAACAACAAAGTTAGGCCAAAAGCCCTGACGCCAAAGTCAGGCCAAAAAGCCCTAGCAACAAAGCTAGGCCAAAAGCCCTAACAACAAAGTTAGGCCAAAAGCCCTGACGCCAAAGTCAGGCCACAAAAGCCCTAGCAACAAAGTTAGGCCAAAAGCCCTGACGCCAAAGTCAGGCCACAAAAGGCCCTAGTAACAAAACTAGGCCAAAAAGCCCTAACAACAAAGTTAGGCCAAAAGCCCTGACGCCAAAGTCAGGCCACAAAAGCCCTAGCAACAAAGTTAGGCCAAAAGCCCTGACGCCAAAGTCAGGCCACAAAAAGCCCTAGTAACAAAACTAGGCCAAAAAGCCCTAGCAACAAAGCTAGGCCAAAAGCCCTATCAACAAAGTTAGGCCAAAAAAGCCCTAGTAACAAAACTAGGCCACAAAAGCCCTAACAACAAAGTTAGGCCTCAAAAAACCTGACGCCAAGAGTCAGGTAAAGCCCTGACGCCAAAGTCAGGCCAAAAGCCCTGGCGACAAAGCCAGGCCAAAAGACCTAGCAAAATGTTTGGCAAAATAAAAGCTCTGATGCCAAAGTCAGGCCAAAGAAAGTTTAGGCGATCACTATTGATGATAAAGCCTGACAAACTACGAATCCCCTGTTATGCCAACACCTCAAAGGTTTAAACTTCAAAGAAGCTAATATGAGTAAGTGTCAAAAGTGTTATCCTTGGAAAGTTTAACTTATGATTGGTCTAAGGCTTTAAGGGTCGACGACATTACCAAGCAAGGAAAAGGTGGAAAGTAATTATGAGTAAGATATTGGATAGCTGAATATGTTCAAAGTCGATTAAAGGCTCAAGAATATAAAGGCATTCAATAGAAAAACCCAAGTCTTCGATAAATAATTACAAACCAAAAACAGAAAACACAAAAATGGCTATCTAAAAAAGATAAATATGGTCGCCAAGGAGTTGGGGACTTCAAGCTTTGGGGTTCTCGGGGGCAAGGGCGCTCTGCTCGCCTTCGGGGCAGAAGTACCGGGCTCGCCTTCAGGAGCAGCCTCCCCAGCAACAGAGGGCTGCGAAGGCCGACTCCGCAGGAAGGTCTTCAAGGAGGCAACTTCCCCAAGAGAAAAGTTGGGATCAACCGCCTGGACCTCCTCCACCAGTTCTTGGAGAAACTCGGCGATGGTCGACTTCATCACCTTCAAGGCCTGGTCTTCAAAGTCCTCGGAGGCCTTGAACTCCTCAACCACGGCTTGGGGTGAAGGAACCGCCTTCAGCTGATCAGCCAGCCGGTTCTTCTCCTCCTCTAGGGCGACCCCCCTAGCTTCGGCAGCATCCCTCTGGGCCTCCGCGGCGACCCTAAGAGCGTCTGACTCGACCAACTGGGCACGAGCTTCCTTCAACTCGGCCTCCAGGCGAGCACGGACCGCCTCCCCTTCATCAAGGCACTGATGAAGGGCCTCAGCTTCATGAAGGAAGGCTGCAGCATCAGCCTCCCTCTTCTTGACATCAGCAAGGAGGCGCTGCTCCTTCCTGAAATACTCCTCCCGGGCGCAGTCCACCAAGGTGATTGCTATGTCAGCGGTCTTCTTGATGGCCTCCAACTGCCCAGGGGTGACCCATGTGCTTCTGTATTGCTCCAGCTCGACAAGCAGATCAGAGTGCTTGTCGGCGAGCTCGCCGAAAACGCGGTCGAGGATCACCTCTTCCCGAACGAGCTGACAACAAAAGCACAAGGAAAATGTCAAGTCATCAAAATGAAAAGGAATGACAAGGAATAAATAATGGAAAGAAGGCGAGATCATACCAGGGCAACTCGTTCGAAGTGGGTCCGTAAGAACCCCTCGATCTGAGGAAGCTCCGTAGGGACAATCGAACGGTCCTTGGGAGGAATTATCCCATCAAGGAGCCGCATGCACATATCCGGGCTACCCCGTAGGCTCTTCTGGGCGGGGTACCCCTTCTTGGCAAGGTCCCCACAAGGGACCCAAGGCCTCCGAGAGTCCCCAGCCTTAAAAGGCTGGAACAAGCTCGCCATGGAGCAGTACTCCTCGGCGGGAGCCCTCGAGGAGCTGGAAGCAGCAGGCCCCTTCTTTTGGGCCCCAGACTCCTTAGTAGGAGCCGTGGGCACTGAAGAGGCGGGAGGCGCCAAAGACAAGGCCTTCTCCTTAGCGGGAGAGCTTAGCAGCACTTGGTCGGAGGACAATCCCGCCGATCCCTGGTCATCAAAGAGACCTATCAGTTTTTTGCTCTTGCTTACAACCTTCCCTACAAGTAATAAAACAAGGGAAGAGTTAGAAAATTACCCAATCATCAAAGATTGGCGTAGCTTGATGAATGCCCGCCATCTCAAGGGCATTCTCGGTAGTCTCCGCCACTGAGCGGATGGACTTGAACTGAGATGACCGATGCAGCCGATATAAATCGTCGATGGCATTCCGATCACTCCCGAACAATTCTTCGAAGGAGGGAGGAAAATCCTTGTCCGGAGCAAACAATTGCCAAGGTACGCCCCCCTCATACAAGAAGTAAAACTTCTTGTAATTGGAGTTAGTGGCCCGGAAATCATCGATCAGGCGGACATGGACGTTCCAAGCCCATCCTTGAGGGCCTCCCCACTCCGAAAACTTCGGCCAGCGGGATTGGAAGTGGTGAAAGTGGTTAGCCCCTGCTGCCAGTCGGAAGAAGCACCGGAACAGGGCCAGTGAATATACCCATTCCTGGCGTAAGCATAGGAACTTGAAGCCGACCCACATCCTGAGGGCATTCGGGACAAGCTGTGTGGGGTGAATCCCGTAAAACTGACACAAGGTCTGTAAATCCTCACAGAGAGGAAAACGCAACCCATCATCGATCTGGGCCGCATAAATGTAAACCTCTCCATCGTGAGGAAAATGCAGACCTAGGCCAGGATACCTAGGAGCATCCTCCACACTGAAGCCACCAAGCGCCACCATGGTCTTAAAGTAAGCCGGCTTCAGTTCGTTAGGCTTGATATCTACTCAGAATGATTCAAGTATGGCACAGCAAGTATAAAAACAAAGGAAAACAGAGGATATTGCCAAAATAGAGCAATAAAAGGGCGAAAGTTTACCTTTTGGGGAAAAACTAGGCGTGTTCAGCTCAGGACCATCTACCACCACTGGGGTGGCCGCAGACCTTCCCACGTCAGGCTGTTTCCCCGCTGAGGAGGGCACAACTTCATCCCTAATGGTAAAGGGAACACCGACATTCTGAGGGGCGCTGGCTTTGTTAGCACCCTTGATGGCCATGTGTTTTATTCGCTGACTTCTGGGGGCCATGGAAATGGTCGAAATGAGAACTGAAGAGGATTGAAAGAGAAAGGAAAGGTTTGCAGCGAAGTTCTGGAAATCTGAAGGAGTGGATGAGCGTAAAAAACAAAATGTAGAAACTGACGTTTCTTATATAGATCAAGAAGGGAGCAACCGCCACGAGCAAATCGAAGCGACACAGAGGAATGATGGCACCTTTTTGGAAAAAAACCGAAGCAATGTCAGAATTCCAAAAGACACCTTGGGGAGACAGACGGTTGGCTGAAATGGACAGCTGTCAGACTACCCTGGGTTTACGGAAAAGTAAATGTCAGGCGTGCCTCAAGGGACCGTTCGATTTCTGGACAACTGTGCAGTTATTAAATGCTAAAATTCCACTAGGGAGACAAGGTGGTCGCCAACGCACTAATAAAGCTTTAGCAGAAATACCTCGGGTAGGTAATGATCGCCTAACTAAGAAAGATAGACTTCCATAAGCCTGGGTCACCTCGAGTGATCGCCAAAAGGGAATAAAAGGAAGGATATTCTTTCGGCTTTGAACAGATAAGGAATTGCTCGCCAAATGAGCTAGAAGTGTCTCAAAGGCACTGAACCATTACCAAAGACGTCACTATCTAAAACCCTACCAGGAAATCAAGCTCGACTGAAGGAACTTCAATCAAGCTTCGGGGGCAAATGTTGGGTATCGATAGTGACGGCCCAGTAAGAAAAGGCCTCGAAGGCCCAATAACTATAGAGGGGGTAAACCCATGACATCCGAACCGGATCGGCCCAAGTACAAGCCAAACTTGGCCCACCATCGAGTAATCCAGAATCGAGCCCAAAGTCTATAGAGACGCCAAAGGCTCTCAGACTGCTCACCATTCTCTACCAAGTCGCGACCTTCCACTGCTCGACATGGGAGTGCTCGCCCCGAAGAGAGCCTTGCTTCTCTCCTCTGGTCCCACTAAACCGTTAATAACAGAGTGGCCAAGATATCCCGCATATCTCGGTCACATATTCACTAAAGATTAGATTTGGTAACTGCAATATCTCGCAGTAACTGCCATATCCCACGATCCGAATCTTCAGCAACTCAATATACATTAAGATATTCAGTTGCCTTTATACGGTTCTATCTCTCTTACCCTATAAATACCCTTGCTTTACATACGTTCTTTACGTTTTGAGTTTTATACACACACATACTCATTTAAGCATCGGAGAGGGACCCAGAGGCACCCCCTCTGTTGCGCTCCCCTACTTGCAGGTTCACCGGAGTTGGAGCTGAAGCGTCATCCCAACCTTGTCTGGCATTCAATTCACTGCCAGATCAGCATTCAGGATTTCACGATCCAACAGCTCCCAAGATCCTTGAGCTTGAACTGCATGTTAATGGAGTCAACTATGTTAGATACAAGATGAGATGAGGTGCCAGCAATGACAATATCATCGACATATACTAATAAGAGCATAAAGAAATCTGATTTGATAAATAAGTAGCTATCAGACATTGAGACTTTGAAACCAAAGGGGTTAAGAAGAAATGATTTCATTTTTTCAAACCATGCCCGAGGAGCCTGCTTAAGACCGTAGAGATCTTTTTGCAGTTTGTACACCATAGGAGGAGAGTCAGTCGACGAAATTTCAAAGCTTGGGGGTTGAACCATGTAAACTTCTTCTTGAAGATTTCCATGAAGGAAGGCATTGTTTGTATCCACCTATCTTATGCACCATTTGTGAGTTAGAGTCAAGGATAAAACAATGCGAACAGTTTCCGATTTGATAACCATACTAAATGTATCATGGAAGTCGAAGCCTTGTTTTTGAGAGAACCATTTAGCCACAGGGCGAGCCGTGTACCTGACAATGTCCATGTCAGTATTTTTTTTAATGCGAAAGATCCATTTACATATTATGTGAATCCTCCCTGTAGGAAGAGAGCCAATGCTCCAAGTGTTGTTTAAGGATAGAACCGTGAGTTTTTCCTGAACCGCCTTGGACCATTGTGGAGAAAGAAGATTGTCATGAATGTTTCGTGGCTCAGAATGTGTCAAGTCATCAGGTTTGACAAAAGACATTGTTAATCCCTGAAGAGAAGTTTTGGATCGTGTTTGCATCTGGTGAACATTGACAGAGGATTTTGAAGAAGATGAATCAGAGGATGACGGATGTTGATTATGCTAGGGAGCAGGGAAGGACTGATCAGTTGATCGAGGAGGGTGAGATGAGGTAGGAAGACCAGATGACTCAACAGGGACAAGAGCAGACCAGGATGGAACATACTTGCACACACCAGTAGGGGAGGATAAATCTGGTGTTGAGGGATATAATGAGGATGCATCCGTATGGATGGGAGGTACCTCTGGGGAAGGAACAGGGGTGGCTGAGGGTAAACTAGACACACCATAGGTGGGGATTGGAGCGCGAGGTCTAGAAGAGTGAGATATTGTCGTTGGGACAGAGGTGGGTTGTTGGAAGAATGGGTCACAAGGAATAAAAAAGGGTTTAGAAGGAGATGAACACTTGGGAGTTTTAGACGTATAGAAAGCTCCAGTGGCGTCAGCAAAGGGAAGGTTCTTTCCTGAAAAACAACATTGCGGGAAACATAAACACGACCAAATGAGGAGAGACAACGATAGCCATGATAATCATAGTAGAAGCCAAGGAAGAGACAAGGTTCCGATTTGAAGGAGAGTTTATGAGATCGATAGGCACGAAGGTGAGGAAAACAGAGGCATCCAAAGACAAGTAGAAATGAGTAATCTGGCTTAGACTGAAAGAGAAGCTCATGAGGAGAGCAATTGTTCAAGGTTAGTCCAATAATGTAGTGAAGAAGGCATTTGTCCAATAATGCAGAGGAATAGAGGATTGTGCGAGAAGGGTGAGGCCAAGCTCAACAATTTGGTGGTGCTTGCGCTACACCATACCGTTTTGATGGCTGTAGTACGGACAGGTGACTCTATGAATTATACCAAATTGAGCAAGATAGTTAGCGAGAAAGAATAACTCACCTCCTCCATCTGATTGAACCCCCTTCAGTTTCGTTCCAAGCTGTTTTTCAGCTAAGACATGAAAGTCACAAAAAGCTTTAGGACCATCACATTTACGAGGTAAGAAATATATCCAAGTGTAACAACTGAAAGCATCATCGGTACTTAAATAATAATTGTTGTTACTTGAAGAGAACGAGGCAGGTCCCTATAGGTCGATTTGAACCAGCTCCAATGGGTGAGAGTAGATTGTGGTCGTAGGGGGGGTACGGTTGAGTCTTACATCCCCAACTACACAAGCATCACATTCAGTCGATATATGGTTAGTGGGAAGATTTTGAAGTCTTAGAAAATTAACAAGAATGTTCTTTGAAGGATGGCATAAGCGCATGTGCCACAACATAGATGAATCATTAGACTTTATTTAGATTAGACAAAAAGCAATTGACTTCAAAATCAGGTATAACAGATGTGGAATGAGCATCAACAATTTCATTAGAGGGAATATCAGCACAATCAGCAGAGGTAGAGTCTAAAACAGCAGGATCAACATCAAAATGCATAAATTTGTTATCATTCAATTGCAATCTTGAAGGTTCAGCAGACAAGACATCATTATTACATAGAGACTCAAAGTTGTTTTCAAGACTCAGACACTAACCGGGACAGACATAAGTAGACAAAGCTAGACTATTACTAGGAAATGGAAAGCTAGACAAGTCAAGACGATATAGACCCCCAGATTCAAACCCTTTGAGCAGCACACGGTTGGAGAGTGAGTCTTTGACCAAGCAGTGTGTCACATGAAATTCAAAGTATTTCTAGTTATCCTTTAGAAAACTGAGACACGGAGAGTAGATTTGTAGTAACAGTAGGTGTACATAACATGTTATTCAACACTAGCAATTTGTGAGAAGATGGAATGAATGATGAACCAACTGCGGAGATGTGAAGAGAATATCCATTGCCAACAAGGACCTTACCTGGGCCGGAATAGGGTTCTGTCATGTGACGAGCTGGTTTGGAATTGGTCAGATGATTTGTTGCTCCATAGTCGGGAAACCAACCACCTTCAGCTGGAACTGCAGAGGAGGTACACACCACATTTACTTGTAAGTTTTATGCTGAGGTGCACTGGGTTAAGGAAGATGCAGCACGCAGTTGAAGACTGGGAAATCCAGAATATGGGTGAGCAGGGTTGGCAAAACACGGAGAAGAATACATATACTGATAAATGAGTGGTGCATGTTGGGGATAAGGCGAAACAGGATATGGTGAGTACTGTACCACTGGGTGAGTCTGAGCAGCAGGTAAGGATACAGTATTGGTCTCAGCTAAGTATGGATGAACTTGAGACTTGTTTACCTGTGACTGAAGTGGGTATTGAGCTTGAGGCGAAGAGATCTGCTGCTGTGGATGGGAGAAGGAGTTAGTCCCATAAGACTGAGCCCCAAAAGTAAGATTAGTTGTGGGTGTGACTGAGTTTGTGACACCTGTGAAGTGCACGTTGAACCTGTGAAAGCTCTGATGAACAAGGTGCCCAAACTTGCAACATAACTGGAACTGGGGTCTGTTAGTGCCAAAGCCACAACCATGCCCCCTGCCTTTTCCAGGTTGCTGATATCCAAAGTTACTAGGTTGCTGCTGAGGCGTGGGTAACAGACTAGTGGTAGCACGCAACACAGATTTACCATCCTTCACCCTGAAATACCTTCCTCATATGCTTGACTAGATTTAGCAGATACATGAGAAGTAACAATAGCAACATTTGCAGACATGTTTGAATCAAACAATAAATCAGACCGTGTTGCCTCAGCATTAAGCAGAACCGAACTCAAAGAAGAAATGATGTAAGGATTTTGGATAGCATGTATAACAGCTATATGCCATTATCAAACTGACCCTTTACACCATTATAAACAATCGATATTTGCTGCATTTCCTTTATAGGGTGCCCACATCTAGCTAAACTATCGTAGGTAGTTTGTATCTCAGTTAGATAGTCACACATAGATTGGTGAACATGTTTTCTATCTTTAAGACGGTCATACAGATGCATAATCCTAGTAGTTGATGATGATGAAAAATCTCGATGCAACTTTTGCCAGATAGAAGCAGCAGACATGCATCGAAGCAAGCAGCCAGGATGCAAGTGAGCTCTCCTGCTGCAGAAACTTTGCATATGCTGGGTTTGGTATTGCCGCTCCTGTCTCATCCTCCAGGTATTGAGCTACATTCATCCCATGTAGATGGCTTTTCAGGTTGTAGCCACAGACAGACAGCAGAACTTGTTGCTTCCATGATTGGAAGTTTTCTTCTCCAATAAGCTACGCAACTTCCTTGTTGGCGAAGGCAGGTTAAGAATCATCCATTGATTCGAGCGAGCAACAGAACTTGAGTAATAAATCAGGCTCGATTTAGCTATGATACCATGATAACATTTTAAGATTGAAGGTGGATTGAGAAAGAAGAAACGAAGAATAATGAAGACAAATAAGAATACAGAAATGATTCTTACTGTAATTCTTGAAATGCTTGAGAACAGTGTTTCCTTACTTATAGAACTAGTCGTGATAACAAAGATATAACTAGTTACAATATGACCCCTAAACTTAAGTGTGTGACACACTTATATCCTATCAGGGTTTCCCTCTACTGTATTGACGAGCATGTCGTCCACATAGGCATCCATATTACGTCCCAGTATTTCTTGGAATAGTCGGTTTACCATTTCTTGGACCGAAGGGCATCACTTTGTAGCAAAGTATATATGCGTCTGCATAGAAGGTTGTGTGGGCTTCCTCGACTGGGTGCATTCAGATCTGATTGTATCCTGAATAAGTGTCCATAAATCTCAGAATTTCATGACCAAAGGTTTCATCTACTAGCTAATCAATTCGAGGAAAGGGGTATGAATCTTTCAGACAAGCTTTGTTCAAGTCGCGGAAGTCGACGCACCTTCTCTTCTTGCCGTTTCATTTATTCACGAGCACTGGGTTGGCGACCTAGCTTTGAAATCGCACCTATCTTACAAAATTGGCTTTGATCAGCTTGCCTACTTCCTGCCTGATCGTCAAAAGTTTGTTGAATCTGAATGAACTTCTCTTGGGAGATTATGTTGGTGCTGATGCTTGGCATGTCACTGGGCTTCCATGCGAAGAGTTCCTTGAATTATCTTAGGAGGGAACTCAAGGCGGTCCCAATTCACACATTCTTTTCTGCACCATCGATTTCAATCTCTGCCAACTCCTCTATTGGTGCTAGTCGAGCTTGGTCCTCACGCGGGTCAACCTATGTCTCGATGGCGAGGTTTCCCTTTGGTTCTTCCTGCGAAGGCAGTTCACATAACATTGACGTGAGGAGGGTTGGTCGCCTATAACTTTTCTGATCCCATTCTGTGTGAGGATCTTCATCTTTTGGTGAACTGTGGAGGCCACGATCTTATGTGGATTGATGTTGGTCCTCCCTAGGATGGCATTATACAATGTAGGAGCCTCCCCATAAAGTAACCGATACCTTTATGCTTTTCCATCATTTGCCCAAAATTACCGGAAGGGTTATGGCTCCTAGAGGATAAGTTGTTCTCCTAGCAAAACCGATGAGGGGAACGTTGACTCGCTTGGTCGTGCTTGGATTTGCACATTTTTCGAAGGCGTCCAAAAACAGAATGTCTGTCGAGCTTCCTCGGTCGAGCAGAATCCTCTTCATGTCACAGACGTCTACTTTAGCTGTGATGACTAGAGCCTCGTTGTGCGGAATGGTGACATGTGTCAGGTCTTCCTCGGAGAATGATATGATGCACTTTTCTTTAGGATGAGGTCTCTTGATCAGCTGGACAGCTGTACAGATGTGAGCAGCGTAAACTTCTCTCGCATTGGCACCCTCGCCTCCGACACCAAACCCTCCAGAAATCAGGTTTATCACCCTCGTGCATTGGGATGGGACAGATTGCTCCGGCGGAGCTGGCGAGTGGGCTCTACGTGGGGGCGTTCGACTTCTGTCTCATCCGACCACAAATTCGTTCAGCATGCCTCTCTGGATCAACTTCTCGATGTCGCGCTTAAGAATACGGAAATCATCGGTTTTGTAGACCTTGGCCTTTTACTATCGGCAATAGCTTTCTGTGTCCATCCCCATTATCTGAGCACTTTTGCGGGGTATTGGCGACCTTGCCATAGGCCTTCTTTGCATATCGACTAGTACCGCCGACATCTGCCATTTTTAAAGGCGTGAAATCCTCGGGGACCTCTGGATGTCTTGGTCCTGGGGTTTCCGATCTGTGCTTATCTTGAACCTTCTTATCTTTCTTTTCCTTCTTACCATCGCGTCGGGGATCTGGAACCACCCTTGGCTAGGCCGTTCGGAAATTGGTTTCAGAGTTTGCCATTTCTAGGTCTATAAAACCTTTCGCCCTCAGTGCTAGATCCTCCACCGTCTCTAACTCTTGAACGTGGTAGATGTTGCGCAGTTTCCTTGAGGCTTTATTGGCAACATCAAGTCCTCTATAAAAGGCTCGAATAATCTCCCCATCCTTTAGTCGACGATCTATTTCTGTAACGTTTTTGCGAAAACGCATGTAGAAGGCCACGCTTTTCAAGGCGACCGCGCTTTTCAGTAGTTGGCGCTTGCCCATATATCCCTCCAGGAATTTACTCCTTAGCTCATACCAGGTCCCTATTGATCTTGTAGGGAGACTGAAGAATCAAGCCGACGCCGAACCCGAAACGGTCAACGAAAATAACAGGGCTAAGTGATTTTCATCATTCGACTTACTTAAAAGAGAGGCTTCATGCTTGTTGACATGGATTATGGGATCTCCTTGGCCACTGTATTCAGGGATGACCCTAGCGACTACATCCTTTAGAATTTTGACCGTTACCAGGTCAGTGGTGAAGGGATGAATTGATAGCTCCCCGAAGGGATGCATGACGGTTCTACGCTATTCCTTGAGTCTCTTACTGATAAGATCCTCAACTTGGTCAAGAGTGAATTGGTGCAAAACTCGATGGATTGACAGAGTGAGTGACCGATGACGTTGTAGTGGAAGTTAGAGGTAAGGACTAGTGTCTTGAAGTCATCTCTTGATCGTCTTGAGAGGCAGTGGTGTGCGGATTTACAGCTTCTACTTCCCGTGGCACCGCGGGACGAGATCTTCATGCAGAGCAGATGCTTGCCTGCGGTCCTTTCCTATGATGGTTTCCAAAAGGGATATCATATCTACGGTTACCTTAATGGTTTCCCCATCCACTTGAACGGTTGGTCGAGCTGAAATCTATGCGGTGTTTGGAACAGGGTCATCTAGAATTGCCATCGTGTTCTCGTGTCGGCCTCGAAGGGGCGGCATCAGGAACTGCTTGGCTAGCAGGTTCTTGGGGGAGCGACGAAGCGGCGACGGATTCAGAGATATCTGAGGACTGCTCATTAGTCTGCTTCATATGACTGCGGTTAGAACGAGTCTGCATGACTATTTTGCTCGTGTTCCCATAGACGACACCAGATGTTGGGTCTGAAATTCACAGGTGCTGACTTGGCAGTGTATTGAATGCCAAAGGATTGATTATCACGCGCTTTCGCCTGAGCTCCGATGAACCTACAAGAAGGGGATCACAACAAATGGGGTGCCTCCGGGTCCCACTCCGATGCTTAAATGAGTATACGTATGTATGAACTCAAAACGTAATGAACGTATTGAAAAGAAAGAGAATTTATAGAGTGAAGAGATCAAACCGTTATAGGCAACTGAATATCTTGGTGAATATTGTGCCTGTAAAGATTAGGATAGCAGATATTACGGTTATAGCATAATATTGCAGTTACCTTGTGTAATATTTATAGAATATGTGCCTGATATACGCGGGATATTGTGGCCATACACTTGATGTCAGTTTGTGGGACCAGAGTTGAAAGGTTCGAGTCTCATGGTTAGTGTTGGATCGTGAAATCCTGAATGCTGATCTGGCAGTGAATTGAATGCCAGACAAGGTGGAGATGATGCTTCAGCTCCAACTCCGGTGAACCTGCAAGTAGGGGAGCGCAACAGAGGGGGTGCCTCTGGGTCCCTCTCCGATGCTTAAATGAGTATATGTGTGTATAAAACTCAAAACGTAAAGAACGTATGTAAGGCAAGGGTATTTATAGGGTAAGAGAGATAGAACCGTCTATGGCAGCTGAATATCTTAGTGTATATTGTGTTGCCGAAGATTCGGATTGTCAGTTACTGCGAGATATTGCAGTTACCAAATCTAATCCTTAGTGAATATGCAACCGAGATATGCGGGATATCGTGGTCACTTCCTTATTAACGGTTTTGTGGGACCAGAGGAGAGAGGCAAGGCTCTCTTCGGGGCGAGCACTCCCATGTCGAGCAGTGGAAGGTCGCGACCTGGTAGAGAATGGCGAGCAGTCTGAGAGCCTTTGGCGTCCCTATAGACTTTGGGCTCGATTCTGGATTACTCGATGGTGGGCCAAGTTTGGCTTGTACTTGGGCCGACCCGGTTCGGATGTCATGGGTTTTCCCCCTCTATAGTTATTGGGCCTTCGAGGCCTTTTCTTACTGGGCTGTCACTATCGATACCCAACATTTGCCCCCGAAGCTTGATTGAAGTTCCTTCAGTCGAGCTTGATTTCCTGGTAGGGTTTTAGATAGTGATGTCTCTGGCAATGGTTCAGTGCCTTTGAGACACTTCGAGCTCATTTGGCGAGCAATTTCTTCTCTGTTCAAAGCCGAAAGAATATCCTTCCTTTTATTCCCTTTTGGCGATCACTCGAGGTGACATAGGCTTATGGAAGTCTATCTTTCTTAGTTAGGCGATCATTACCTACCCGAGGTATTTCTGCTAAAGCTTAATTAGTGCGTTGGCGACCACCTTGTCTCCTTAGTGGAATTTTAGCATTTAATAACTGCACAGTTATCCAGAAATCGAACGGTCACTTGAGGCACGCCTGTCCTTTGCTTTTCCGTAAACCCAGGGTAGTTTGACAGCTGTCTGTACCAGCCAACCGTTTGTCTCTTGGAATTCTGACATTGCTTCGGTTTTCTCCAAAAGGGTGCAATTATTCCTCTGCGTCGCTTCGATTTTCTCGCGGCGGTTACTCCCCTTTTGGTCTATATAGGAAACGTCAGTTTCTGTATTCTGTCTTTTACGCTTATCCACTCTCTTGGATTTTCAGAGCTTCATTGCGATCCTTTCCATTTCTTTTCTCAACCTTCTTCAGCCTTCTTCCAATATTTCCATGGATCCTCGCAATCAGAGAGTCAAGCACACGGCTCCCAAGGGTGCCAACAAAGCCAACACTCCCAGAAATGCTGATGTCCCTTTGACTATCAGGGATGAGGTCGTGCCCCCCTCAGTAGAGAAACAGACCGATTTGGGCAGGACTGCAACCACTCCTGTGGTGGTGGACGGGCCCGAGCTGAACACGCCTATCTTTTCTCCGAAAGGTAAACCTTCGCCCTTTTACTGCTCTGCTTTGGCAATATCCTCTGCTGTTCTTTGCTTTTTATACTTGTTGTGCCATACTGAGTAGATATCAAGCCTAACGAACTGAAGCCGGCTTACTTTAAGACCATGGTGGCGCTTGGTGGCTTCAGTGCGGAAGATGCTCCTAGGTATCCTGGCTAGGTCTGCATTTTCCTCACGATGGAGAGGTTTACATTTATGCGGCCCAGATCGATGCTGGGTTGCGTTTTCCTCTCTGTGAGGATTTACAGACCTTGTGTCAGTTTTACGGGATTCACCCCACACAGCTTGTCCCGAATGCCCTCAGGATGTGGGTCGGTTTCAAGTTCCTGTGCTTACGCCAGGAATGGGTATATTCACTGGCCCTGTTCCGGTGCTTCTTCCGATTGGCAGCAGGGGCTAACCACCTTCACCTCTTCCAATCCCGCTGGCCGAAGTTTTCGGAGTGGGGAGGCCCTCAAGGATGGGCTTGGAACGTCCATGTCCGCCTGATCGATGATTTCCGGGCCACTAACTCCAATTACAAGAAGTTTTACTTCTTGTATAAGGGGGGCGTACCTTGGAAATTGTTTGCTCCGAACAAGGATTTTCCTCCCTCCTTTGAAGAATTGTCCGGGAGTGATCGGAATGCCATCGACTATTTATACCGGCTGCATCGGTCATCTCAGTTCAAGTCCATCCGCTCAGTGGCGGAGACTACCGAGAATGCCCTTGAGATGGCGGGCATTCATCAAGCCACGCCAATCTTTGATGATTGGGTAATTTTCTAACTCCTCCCTTGTTTTATTACTTGTAGGGAAGGTTGTAAGCAAGAGCCAAAAACTGATAGGTCTCTTTGATGACCAGGGATCGGCGGGATTGTCCTCCGACCAGGCGCTGCTAAGCTTTCCCCCTCCTCCTTCTAGGCGTTCGACCAAGAGGAAGCATGAGGAGATGCTTCCTTCGGCCACTACTGGCCCTCGTCAACCAGGTATATTACCTCGCCTTTTGTGGATTTCATGTTTTTACATTCTGCGGTTCTCTGACTCCTGACTTATTGTCTTGTTGCTTTGCAGTGGAGTCCTTGGCGGACGTGGCCCGGGACCCTCCTCCTCCTCCTTCTAAGAAGGTCAGGAGTGAAGAGCACCCTGAGGTCGACCAACATCCTCCTCCTTCCCCTCCTAAGGGCCCTTCTGCCAGCAAAGGGAAGGGTTTGGACACGGCGTCTACTTCTCCCTCTCTTCAGGGCCCTTCCGCCGCTAAGGAGAAGGCCTTGTCTTTGGCGCCTCCCGCCTCTTCAGTGCCCACGGCTCCTACTAAGGAGTCTGAGGCCCAGAAGAAGGGGTCTGCTGCTTCCAGCTCCTCGAGGGCTCCCGCCGAGGAGTATTGCTCCATGGCGAGCTTGTTCCAGCCTTTTAAGGCAGGGGACTCTCGGAGGCCTTGGGTCCCTTGTGGGGACCTTGCCAAGAAGGGGTACCCCGCCCAGAAGAGCCTACGGGGTAGCCCGGATATGTGCATGCGGCTCCTTGATGGGATAATTCCTCCCAAGGACCGTTCGATTGTCCCTACGGAGCTTCCTCAGATCGAGGGGTTCTTACGGACCCACTTCGAACGAGTTGCCCGGGTATGATATCGCCTTCTTTCCATTATTTATTCCTTGTCATTCCTTTTCATTTTGATGACTTGACATTTTCCTTGTGCTTTTGTTGTCAGCTCGTTCGGTAAGAGGTGATCCTCGGCCGCGTTTTCGGCGAGCTCGCCGACAAGCACTCTGATCTGCTTGTCGAGCTGGAGCAATACCGAAGCACAGGGGTCACCCCCGGGCAGTTGGAGGCCATCAAGAAGACCGCTGACATGGCGATCACCTTGGTGGACGGCGCCCGGGAGGAGTATTTCAGGAAGGAGCAGCGCCTCCTTGCTGATGTCAAGAAGAGGGAGGCTGATGCTGCAGCCTTCCTTCATGAAGCTGAGGCCCTTCATCAGTGCCTTGATGAAGGGAAGGCGGTCCGTGCTCGCCTGGAGGCCGAGTTGAAGGAAGCTCGTGCCCAGGTGGTCTAGTCAGACGCTCTTAGGGGCGTCGTGGAGGCCCAGAGGGATGCTGCCGAAGCTAGGGGGGTCGCCCTAGAGGAGGAGAAGAACCGGCTGGCTGATCAGCTGAAGGCGGTTCCTTCACCCCAAGCCGTGGTTGAGGAGTTCAAGGCCTCCGAGGACTTTGAAGACCAGGCCTTGAAGGTGATGAAGTCGACCATCGCCGATTTTCTCCAAGAACTGGTGGAGGAGGTCCAGGCGGTTGATCCCAACTTTCCTCTTGGGGAAGTTGCCTCCTTGAAGACCTTCCTGCGGAGTCGGCCTTCGCAGCCCTCTGTTGCTGGGGAGGCTGCTCCTGAAGGCGAGCCCGGTACTTCTTCCCCCGAAGGCGAGCAGAGCGCCCTTTCCCCCGAGAACCCCAAAGCTTGAAGTCCCCAACAACTTGGCGACCATATTTATCTTTTTTAGATAGCCATTTTTGTATTTTCTGTTTTTGGTTTGTAATTATTTATCGAAGACTTGGGTTTTTCTATTGAATGTCTTTATATTCTTGAGCCTTTAATCGACTTTGAACATATTTAGCTATCCAATATCATACTCATAATTACTTTCCACTTTTTTCTTGCTTTGTAATGTCGTCGACCCTTAAAGCCGTAGACCAATCATAAGTTAAACTTTCTAAGGATAATACTTTTGACACTTAAAAGCGTAAACTTCTAAGTTCAAAGAGATATTACCTTCTTTGAAGTTTAAACCTTTGAGGTGTTGGCCTAATAACAGGGGATTTGTAATTTGTCAGGCTTTATCATCAATAGTGATCGCCTAAACTTTCTTTGGCCTGACTTTGGCGTCAGGGCTTTTATTTTGCCTAACATTTTGCTAGGTCTTTTGGCCTGACTTTGGCGTCAGGGCTTTGCCTGACTGTTGGCGTCAGGTTTTTTGAGGCCTAACTTTGTTGTTAGGGTTTTTGTGGCCTAGTTTTGTTACTAGGGCTTTTTTGGCCTAGCTTTGTTGCTAGGGCTTTTTGGCCTAGCTTTGTTGCTAGGGCTTTTGTGGCCTAGTTTTGTTACTAGGGCTTTTTTGGCCTAACTTTGTTGTTAGGGCTTTTTGGCCTGACTTTGGCGTCAGGGCTTTTGGCCTAGCTTTGTTGCTAGGGCTTTTTTGGCCTAACTTTGTTGTTAGGGCTTTTGGCCTAGCTTTGTTGCTAGGGCTGTTGTGGCCTAGTTTTGTTACTAGGGCTTTTTGGCCTAGCTTTGTTGCTAGGGCTTTTGTGGCCTAGTTTTGTTACTAGGGATTTTTGGCCTAGCTTTGTTGATAGGGCTTTTGAGGCCTGACTTTGGCGTCAGGGCTTTTTGGCTTCAGCTTGCTTCGAGTGGATACGCTTTGTGAAGGAATGGATTTCTTTTATTGACATAATCAGTTTTATTACAAGCTATGCATAAAATCTTCTTAAATGCTCTGAATTAAATGGACGGGGTAACCTCTCGCCTTCGGTGGTTTCCAAATAGTAGGATCCTGGTGCGGCGATCTCTACTACTTTGTATGGTCCTTCCCATTTGGCGGAAAGTTTGTTTTTACTGTCCAGCCTTGTAAATTCATTCCTTCTCATAACCATCTCCCCCACGAAAAATTGGCGAGCGCTAACTTTTCTGTTGAAATACCGAGCGGTCGCCAAGCGCATCTTTGCCTGTGTTTTTTCCGAGAGCCATCTCTTTTCCTCTGCCAAGTCGAGGTCAGTTCTGCGCTCGATCTCATTTGCCTCCGCGTTAAAGTGTAGGACTCTGTGGGTAGGCACTGCTAATTCAGCTGGTGCTACTGCTTCTGATCCGTACACTAAACTGAAAGGCGTTTCTCCTGTGGCCGCCTTAGGCGTTGTTCTGATTGCCCATAATACGTTTTCCAGTTCGTCTGCCCAGTTCCCTTTGAATGCTCGAACCCTTTCCTTGAGTCCTGCTAAGACAACTTTGTTGGCTGCTTCAGCTTGCCCATTCGTTTGAGGGTGATGTACTGAACTGAAGCGATGGTCGATATGATACTCTTCACAGAGCCATTTCAACTCCTTTCCAACGAATTGCGGACCATTATCGCTGATGAGTATTTTGGGAATACCAAACCTGGAGAATATGTTGACCTGCATGAACTTGATAACTTGGAATTCCGTTGTCGAAGCTAGAGCTTTCGCCTCTACCCACTTAGTGAAGTAGTCGATTGCCACTATAATGTGAGTACGCTGACCAGTGCTAATGGGAAAAGGACCTAATATATCGATTCCCCATTGAGCGAAGGGCCAGGCACCTGCCATTGGGGATAATAATGCCAGGCACCCGATCGTGGTGCAAACTGCTGGCAAATTTCACACTTCTGTGTTAATTCGGCTGCGTCTTTTCCCAAGGTCGGCCAGTAATATCCCAATCTGAATATTTTCCTGCTTAGTGAACGAGCACCTTCATGGCATGCTGCTGCCCCTTCATGAGCTTCTCGAAGAACTTTTTCTGTTTCGGGCAGAGCAACACATCTCAAGTAAGGCGTCGAATAACCTCTTCTGTAGAGTTCTCCATCGATGATTAGATAACTGGCTGCGAGTCTTCTAATCCTAGTGGATTCGCCTTCGTCCTCTGGGAGGATGCCTTCTTTCAAATAATTCTGGAACGGGGTCATCCAGGTGACCTGTTCTTGAATGTTGAAGACCTCCGCTCTGTTTTCAAGGACTGAACAGAGGGCCTTTTCTAGAAATTGCACATCCTGGATTGTCGCCCCTCCGAAGGCTAGCTTACTCAAAGAATCTGCCATCTGGTTTTCTTGGCGAGGAATAAACTCAATCGCGAAATTTGGGATATCCGCGACCAGTTTTTGGCAATGCCGAGATATTTCTTCATCTTTTCTCCCTTTGCCTCGTAGGCGCCATTAACCTGATTGACAATAAGCTCTGAGCCACTTTTTACCTTAAGCGCGGTTATACCCATTCCTTTTGCCAGTCTGAGTCCAGTGATATGAGCCTCATATTCTACTTCGTTATTGGTCGCCGGGAATGTCAAGGCAATCGCGTATTTCAGAGGCTCGCCCTCAGGAGGAATAAGAATTAAACCTGCCCCCGAGCCTTCTTTTGATGAAGACCCATCCGTATAGAGTTCCCAGATTTGATTGTCGTTTGGTGACTGACTTGGCCTGTTTTCTGCCTCCGCTTGACCGTTACTCGTGCTTTCCACTATGAAATCAGCTAGTGCTTGACCTTTGATGGCCGTTTTTGGCGTAAATTTGATCCTGAACTCGCTGAGCTCGATCGCCCACTTGACCATTCTTCCTGAAGAATCTGGTTTCATCAGGAAGTTTTTGAGAGGTTGATTGGTGAGGACCGTGATGTCGTGCGCATGAAAGTAAGGTCTCAGCTTCCGAGCAGCAATAACTAAGGCATAGAGATACTTCTCAATCTGGACATATTTTATTTCTGCTGAGTTGAACATTTTGCTAATAAAATACACTGGACTCTGAACATTATTCTCCTCCCTTATTAAGACAGCACTGGCTGCCACATCACTAATGCCTAAATAGAGGAAAAGCTGCTCGCCTGGAACGGGTTTTGCCAAAGCTGGGAGTGTTTGAATATGCTTTTTCAAGGACTGGAATGCTTCCTCGCAGTCTGGCGTCCATTCGAACTTGCGGTTGGCCCTCAAGGTTTTGAAGAACGAGAGGGACCTGTCGCTTGCTTTGGAGAGGAAGCGGTTAAGAGCAGCTAGTCGGCCGTTCAGGCACTGGACTTCCTTATGGTAGGTTGGCGACTTCATTTCTTCTATGGCCTTTAGCTTTTCCGGGTTTGCTTCAATGCCCCTTTCGCTGACCATAAAACCCAGGAACTTCCCGGACTTGACTCCAAAGGCGCACTTTGCTGGGTTCAGGCGAACACTGTGTCTCCTCATGCATTCAAAAGCTTCACGGGGGTCGGTGGTATGAGGATTTCCTTTGATGGATTTAACGAGCATATCATCCACGTAGGCCTCCATGTTCCTACCCAGCATGTCCTGGAACAGTCAGTTTACCATCCACTGATAAGTTGCCCCGGCATTAATGAGACCAAAGGGCATCACCTTGTAGCATAGAATGTCGCCGTCAGCATAGAAAGCAGTGTGTGCCTCGTCATCTGGATGCATTCTGATCTGGTTGTAGCCTGAATAGGCGTCCATGAAGATCAGCATCTCGTGACCCGAGGTAGCATCGACCAGCTGATCAATTCTCGGAAGGGGATATGAATCTTTGGGGCAAGCCTTGTTTAAGTCGCGGAAGTCGACGCACATCCTCCACTTGCCGTTTGATTTCTTGACCAAAACTGGGTTGGCAACCCAGCTCTGGAATCTTACTTCTCTAACGAAGGCAGCTTTAATCAGCCTGCCGACTTCCTGCCTGATCACCAAACGCTTATCAGTCCCGAATGATCTTCTCTTTTGGGCGATCGGCTTGATGGAGGGGTCTATCCTGAGCTCATGAGAGATAATATCTGTGCTGATTCCTGGCATGTCGCTCGGCTGCCAGGCGAAGAGCTCTTTGAATTCCTTGAGGAGGGCGGTCATGGCCTCCTTTTGATCCTCTTTCAAGGTGGTCCCAATGCGCACCTTTTTGTCTTGACCATCGATCTCGACCTCCTCCAATTCCTCCATTGGTGCTGGTCGAGCCAAGTCCTCGCGGGGATCGGCCTCTGTCTCGATGGCGAGCGCCTCCCTTTGGTTCTTCCTGCGTAAACAGTTCACATAGCATTGCCGCGAGGAAGGCTGATCTCCTAGCACTTCTCCAATCCTGTTCGGAGTGGGGAACTTCATCTTCTGGTGGACAGTGGAGGCCACAATCTTATTTGGGTTGATCGTGGTCCTCCCTATGATGGCGTTGTAGGATGTAGGTGAATCGACCACAAGGAAAGTGACCGACACCTTGATGCTTTTCCACCCCTCGCCAAAAATCACTGGCATGGTTATAGCCCCAAGTGGATAAGTTGTCCTTCCCGCAAACCCGATCAGCGGAAAGTCGACCCTCTTCAGGTCGCGTTTGGATTTGCCCATCTTTTCGAAGGCGTCCAGAAACAGGATGTCTGTCGAGCTGCCCCCGTCGACCAGAATCCTTACAACATCACAGCCGTCAATATCTGCCGTAATGACCAGAGCATCGTTGTAGGGTGTGGTGACATGTGCCAAATCATCTTCAGAGAATGAGATGACAATGTTTTCTTCAGGTCGGGGCCGCATCCCCAACTGAACTGCCGTAGAGATCTGAGTTGCGTAGACCTCTCTGGCGCTTGACCTCTCGCCGCCTACGCCGAATCCTCCCGCAATCAGATTCACTCTCCTCTTGCTTCCGGAAGGCTCAGCTTGATCTGCAGGGGCTGGTGAACGATGTCTCCTGGGGGGCGTTCGACTTCGGTCTCGCCCTGCCACGAACTCCTTCAACATTCCCCCCTGAATCAGCCTCTCTATATCTCGCTTCAGAATCTTGCAATCGTCTGTCTTATGGCCCTTGCACTTATGGTATCTGCAATAGCTCTCGACATCCTTGCCCATGGGTAGCCCACCTCGACGAGGCATCGGTGGCCTCGCCAAGGATCTCCTCTCCATCTCGACTAGTACCGCTGAGATCTGCCTATTTAAAGGCGTGAAGTACTCAGGGACCTCTGGATGGCGAGGCGCTGGAAGAGGCTCGACTTGGGGCTTACTTTCTTTTCCCTTCTTCTCCTTCTTGACCTCCTTCTTACCATCGCGTCGGGGTTCATGGGTTACCCTTAGCGAGGTCGTCAGGAGGTTAGCCTCGATGTTTGCGCGTTCAAGGTTTATGAAACCTTTCGCTCTGGATGCCAACTCCTCCAACGTCTCTATCTCCTTCACGTGATAGCTGTTTCGTAGCTTTCTCGAGGCCTTGTTGGCCACATCCAGACCTCTGTAGAATGCTCGAATGATCTCCCCATCCGAGATTCGGCGATCTAATTCTGTAACGTTTTGATGAAAACGCCCGTAGAAGTTGGTTAGGTTGCTGTTTGACCGAGTCAAGGGCGACCACGCTCTTCAGCAACTGGCGCTCGCCCATATATCTCTCCAGGAACTTGCTTCTCAACTCTGCCCAAGTTTCGATTGATCCTGCAGGGAGGCCGAAGAACCAGGACGAAGCCGAACCCGAAAGAGTAGATGGAAATAGCAAAGCCAAATGATTGGGATCGTTTGACTTACCCAGAAGGGAGGCCTCATGCTTGTTGACATGTACGGTGGGATCTCCTCCACCGCTATACTCAGGTATGGCCCGAGCAACCACATCCTTCGGGATTTTGATAGCGACGAGCGTGTCGGTGAAAGGATGAGAGGACTGCTCCTTGAAGGGAGTTATGACTGTCAACTGTCTTTCCTGGAGCCTTTTGTTGAGGAGGTCATCCATCTGATCCACAGTGCAATACATGGGAGAGGCTCCGGGTGGAGGCGTACCGGAAGGATTGGCAGTATATGCAGCTGCTGGCTCCTTGGTGTGTGCTGAAGGTAGGGACTGTTGACCTGACGTCATCTCCTGATCCTCCTGAGGCGCAACAGGACCAGGATTGGCCGCTTCTGAAGGTGAAGGCCCTGTGGCAGCAGGGCGGTGGTCTTCCTTAGGAGCAGAGGGATTGTTTTCCTGAGGAGCAGGGGCTTGGCGGCGCGCCTGTCCTAGGATGGCTTCCAGCAAGGAGACCATCTCGGGGGTTAAATTAATATCCTGCCCCGCAATGTGGACTGTCTGCGGTGCAGGGGCTCCGTTTTGATCAGCAGCTGGGGTCGGTCTTGAATCACCGACATGTTATCAGGCTGTCCGCAGAGGAACAACATTAACTCTTGCTCGGCTGGCAGGTTCTTGTTGAAGCGGTGAAGCGGTGGCTGAATCAGAGCTATCTGAGGATCGCTCCCTAGTCTGATTCCGACGGTTGCTTTGGGATCGAGTTCTCGTGGCTGAATTGCTCGTTTCCCACAGACGACGCCAAATGTTGGATCGTGAAATCCTGAATGCTGATCTGGCAGTGAATTGAATGCCAGACAAGGTGGAGATGATGCTTCAGCTCCAACTCCGGTGAACCTGCAAGTAGGGGAGCACAACAGAGGGGGTGCCTCTGGGTCCCTCTCCGATGCTTAAATGAGTATATGTGTGTATAAAACTCAAAACGTAAAGAACGTATGTAAGGCAAGGGTATTTATAGGGTAAGAGAGATAGAACCGTCTATGGCAGCTGAATATCTTAATGTATATTGTGTTGCCGAAGATTCGGATTGTCAGTTACTGCGAGATATTGCAGTTACCAAATCTAATCCTTAGTGAATATGCAACCGAGATATGCGGGATATCATGGTCACTTCCTTATTAACGGTTTTGTGGGACAAGAGGAGAGAGGCAAGGCTCTCTTCGGGGCGAGCACTCCCATGTCGAGTAGTGGAAGGTCGCGACCTGGTAGAGAATGGCGAGCAGTCTGAGAGCCTTTGGCGTCCCTATAGACTTTGGGCTCGATTATGGATTACTCGATGGTGGGCCAAGTTTGGCTTGTACTTGGGCCGACCCGGTTCGGATGTCATGGGTTTACCCCCTCTATAGTTATTGGGCCTTCGAGGCCTTTTCTTACTGGGCTGTCACTATCGATACCCAACAGTTAGCGCTCCAATGGCGAACAGTAGAAGGCTTTTGTCTTGGCCGATGGCGACCTGAGATAGAGCTTTGGCGTCCACTTTAGTTTGGGATTGGTTTTGGACCGCTTTATGAGTGTCAGGTTACCCTTACTATGGGCCGACCCGATTCTGAATGATATCGGTTTTACCCCCTGCAAAGTTATTGGGCCTCCTAGTCCTTTCCCTTATTGGGCCGTCACTATCAATACCCAACATGGACGGCGACAAATAATAAAAACGTCTATAGAACTCATCAAATAGAAAAAAACAGAGATGTCAAAGCGCTTAGGATTTTGGAAGCAATTAAGGAGTAGGGAGCATTCCAAGAGGTAAGTTCAAATCAAAACTAGGGTAAATGGATTGTGTATATCTAAATGTTTATCTTATGTGGTTATTTGTACCAATACGTTGTTTTATGTGATTTAGGTGCACCATTGTTATTTTTTTATTCAATATTAATTATTTATATTTTTTAAATTAACAATTTTACAGTAGTTTATTTTTATATCATCTTCAGTTGTTAACATTGAATAACTAATTGAACCCAAATATGTTATTTATCGATTCAAAATAAACCTACAAATTATTTTTTGGGAATATGTTTTGTTTTTGTGGCCAAATAAGAAATTTATTAATCATTGAGAATAAGAAGTAACAAAAGAGTTCAATTGTACTAAACAAGCATCATAAATAGTAGGTGATGAAAGAGGGGTTGGTGGGTGTGAAACCCAGTCTTGTAGACTGAACCCCATTCTAGCTTTGATAGCAATCCAATTTGCATTTCCATTCTCCGTTATTGGTATAACTCTCCACGTGACACTTGTTATAGTTCTGCACGCTTGCATTATTTTCCGAATTGTGGTGATGGTTCTCCAGTATGTTCCCAAGCTTTTGATGTGCGCGACCACGTTCTGCGCACCAGTCTCCACATCAATGGTCTATCATCCATGGTCTCTAACCAGTTTGATTCCGTACAACACCGCTTGAGCTTCCAAGGATTCCGCATCCTCGCCTCTAGTTCGTATGTTTATACCAATGACTATGCTACCCTCAAAGTATCTTCATACTAAACAAATCCCCCCACATTTGTCTTCAGATACCATAAAGCGTCGCAATTCAGCTTGTTCGCACACTGGTTCGGTGGACTCTAAGCCGAGGATGAAGGTGTAGATGTAGTATTATTAATTTATTCTTCTGTGGTGCCACACTCATCAAACTCCTGCTGCATGCACCCAGCGGATTTGGGGTTTTGCCTTCGAATGTGGCTTTGCACTGTGCTTTCCAGATATGTCAACACGTCAGTGTGTATTTGTTTCATCTTTTAACCTATACTGGGTAGTTGAAGACTAGATCATTCATCCTTTCGGTTAGCCATTCCTCGATTAGTGTAGCCTCAGTTGTTTCGGGTTAGGTTCCTTGGATAGCAAACCATATTTCACGGATCCATTGGCAAACCAATATTACATGCTCGATCATTTCCTCATCCCCGCACATAGGGCATGCCAAATCTGTATTTATGCCCCTACGAGTACTATTTTCCCGGGTGCTTATTGAGTTAGAGATCAACCTTCAGATATATGTTCTGTCTTTCAATACTATGGTTGCTTTCCATATTCTCGCCCAAAGATTCACTTTGAGATGTTTAGTCTTGGTGAGGGGTCTGGACTTAGCGAGGTGTTGTTTTCAAAGGAGATGGTAAACCGATTTCACCATCTAGATCCCCTCTTCGTTAACTGGGCTAACCAAGACATCGTCGCACGGTTCATCGGGGAGGTCGACCTATACGTACGGTGGAACGAGTTGTCGGATGTAATCCTTGTCCTAACTCCTAGTCGTAGTGTTATGTAGGGTCTTGGCCTTTGCTTCAACAAGGACTGATAGACAGTGGTCAATTATGTCGATGCTCCTCTTATAGATCCATCCATCCTTTGCGAACTTGATCTTCTTCCAGTCTCCAATAATCCACAAGCCTTCATCTAGAGTAACGTCTCTTCATCCTAGGAGGCTCGTTCATCACCATGACGCTCGGGCCCTTTTTGTGGCATTTAGCAATTCACCATTAACAAAGTACATCCCTTTCAAAATTCTTACCATAACGTACCCGATTCTCAAATGACCCGCGCGGCCATCTTGGCTTCCAAGCTTATGTTATAAGTTTCAAGCTCCTTGAAATCCATTTCTTCGTATTGCTTTGCTCTAGTCATTGTATACCATCGAGTTTGATGTATCTTCCTTTATGAGTTTGATCCTCCCCACTAAAATCTCACAATCAAGGCGTTCATCTCTGAGCACCAAATTTCAGAAAACTTAGGACGCTAATGGCATATGAGGGAATTGTCGTGATTACCGCTTTTGTGAGCACTTTGCGTCCCGCGTTGTTTAAGATTTGTGCCTTCCAACATTGGAGTTTGACCACTATGAACGCTGTCAAATAACCGAGGACTTCTCTTTTCGATCTCCCCAATGCAGTCGACAATCCTATATATTTATCGGATCGCCGATATTGGGAATACATGTAGTTTCCCCGATCGATGCTTGTCGTTTAGCCGTAACATTAGTAGTGAAATATACGAGGGACTTGTCTGCGTTAATTCTTTGACTCGACGCTTCGCAGTATGCATCAATGAACTCTTTTAGCTTGCTTGTGTTCTACGTTGTTGCGCGAATGAAGAAAATGGAGTCGTCCGCGAAGAACATTTGGTGTAATAGGGCATTGGAGCTTCATCCTCAGTCCCATGATCCTTCCATCTTGAGCTGCTCTTTTGATATTTATTGACAGGATATTGGCTGCAATGATGAAGAGGTAGGGCGACAGCGGATCACCCTGTCAAAGACATCGTGATGGGTGGATTAGCGGTAACGGTTTTCCATTCACTAGACTTGAGTATGTGACAAAGGAAATGCATTCCTTGATCCAACTTTTCCACTTCGGATTGGAGCCCAATTTTTCCATCGCACTTAGGATAAAGTCCCATTCAATTCCATCATACGCTTTCTCCATGCCCATCTCCATGATACAGTCCGCGCGCAGGGAATTCTTCCGATAGCGGAAGAAGTGGAAGGCCTCGTGTGCTATCAGAATGTTATCCTGGATCAGCCTGCCTGCCATAAAAGCACTTTGATATAGGGTGTTAAGTGATAGTAAATATACTTTTAGAATATTCGCCAGAACCTTTGATATAATTTTATAGTTGAAGTTACCAAGACTTATCTAATGAAAATCACTAGGCTCAATAGGATTGGATATTTTAGATTTGGTGAAACAGTACCTCTACGCATGAAGGAATTAACCATGGCAAGGACATATCAGCCTACAACATTCCATAAACGTTTATAGAAGATGACCGGATAGCCATCTGGACCCAACGCTCGTGACCCCCCTCCCCCCCATTTGGAAAACCACATGTCGTACCTTTTCCTCTGATGCTGCCTTCATGAAATCATTATTCATCCTCTCGATGATTATTTGTGGTATTAATGCCAAGACCTCATATTTACCCTGAGAGGCCTTAGATGTGAATAGGGTCTAGTAGAAGCCATGCATTTTGGCCATTATCTCATTTTCATCTAGTATCCATTCTTCATTACTTTTCTCTAGGAACAACAATTTGTTCCTCTTTCTTCTCTTGATTGTGGTTAGGTGAAAGAATTTTGAGTTTCTATCCCCGTGGTTAATCGACCTGATCCTTGATTATTGATGTCAATAGTTCTCCTCTCTTTTCGAAAAGTTTTTCAACTCCTCTTTCAATCTGGTTTCTTCAGACTCCCACCATTCCTTTAAAATGGTTGTCGTTCATTGAAATTTTCTTGTCACCCCTTGTATTCTCCTTTTGTTATTTCAGAAATATTGCTTGCTCCATTTGATTAAGGCTCGTATGCATTGCATTTATTTTTGTGGGATTTTCTTATCCCTGGAATCCGCATAAGGAGTAGACCACGTCCCCTTCACTACATTTTAGCATTCGTTGCCTTCTAACCACATTTCCTCGAATTGAAATAGTTTTATGCCTCTGTTTTCGTTGGTTTTGATCGACAAAGGAGAGTGGTCCTACCCTAGTATCACCTCATGAGAAACCTAAGTATTTGGGTATTTGGTCAACCATGTTGCGTTTGTTAAGGCTCATTCGAGTCGTTCTCCAACTCTTTCTCTTCCCCTGACATTGTTGCTCCAGGTGAACGTTTGGCCCCTGCAACCTAGGTCTCCTAGCCATAGGTCATGGGTGACCGAATTAAACTCGTCAATGTGTCGTTGTTTTTTTGGACGCACCCATTTTTTCGTGATAAGAACTAATATCATTGAAGTTTCCTACGCAAAGCGACCGTGAGTTTCTTACCTTTCCTATTCTCCTCAGTGAATCCTAGTTTCTAAGTCTCTATTTGAATATCAGATTTCCGTATACCCATGTTATGTGCATCGTTCTTGCATGCTCGACTAGACTGGTCATGCAACGATAATGTTCCTACATTGGTAGAACACGTCAATTGTTACTTCCTCCCTCCACCAAGAGCTAATCCTTCATTGATTCCATTCAGCTCCACATAGTAAGCTGTCTCCATTCCAACTTCTTGACGTATTTTCTCACCGAACCCGCTTGGATTTGTTGTTTCCATTAGAAAATGATTGACGGTTTATTCCGGCGGGTGAGATCCTTTACGATTTGGATTGTCAAGGAGGATCCCAATTCTTGACAATTCCAACAGAGTAGACTCATTGGTCATGTGTGGGTGTTGAGGGGAAACCACCAGAACCCTTTTCAACGGTATTTTTGGTCTTGCTCTTTCTTATGCTCTTGCAAGGTCTATCAATCTTCCTTGGCGATTTCAGTGAAAGTACCTTAGGTTGGGCGTTATTTTCTCGTTCCTCTCCCAGGGCATCAGTCCACTCAAATGTATCGTATTTATCGTTTAGGTCACATGGATTGAGTTTTTATCTCTTGTAAATTTTAGTTTAATGCTCTTCCTTAGTAAATGTTGTTTTCATCGCAAGTCTCTTAAGATGAGGGTGAATTCCTGTTTGAGTAGGAGGGTTGGTTTCCTGTTGGTGGAGAGGTGACAAGGTAGGTTGTCGGAATTCAATGTGGTAATATTCATGGTATACATGGTCCGTTCCTCCGGGGATTGAGGGGAGCCGAGGAGGATGGTGATTCTAGGTTTGGTTTGGGTTTCGGAGGGGGTAGGGGGCAGTGGTTAAGGATACGTAGAGTTTTCTTCAGAACGGGTTGAAGTATGTTTAGGTTTGTGGTTAAGGTTGTCTTTTGTGGGGTTTTAGTGTTTATTCTTGATATCCATTGGGTATAGGTAGTCGAGGGGTTTATGGATTCAGTTCTAATCCACTGTTCCTGGTTGGATACTGTGTGAGCTAGGTTAGGCCATCTTGGGGTTCGGGTAGGACTTCTAGATGGATGTTGGCTCGAATTGTGTGGTAGTTGTAGGCAAATGGATTCATGGGAGTAGGTAGGTAGAAATAGTGGTGTGCTGAGTGCCTGGGTTTTGGTTTGGGGTTGGTAAAGCGGGTAAGGGCGGGTCTTTAGGGCCTTCTACTGGTTCCCGATTAGTATGCCGATGGGTGCATTGTTTGTACAATGGGTTCGATTTTCTTGCTCAGCGTCGTAGGGCGGGTGGCCTTCGTCGGTATAATTCTGCCGTTGATCCGTCAGTTTGTTTTTTCCTTCATTATCTCCCTCGAAGATTTGTTATATGTGCTCTTTGTTTTGTCGGGCCCCTCTTGACCACCAACTTGATATTGGAAAGTTTTACATCTAGGTCTTATACCACACATCCACAGACAGTATTTAAGAGAGTTTGTCTAAATTTCTTACATAACCACTTCTTCGTTGCAGAATGTAGATGAATGGCCCAATATTCCGCACCCATAGCATATATCAGATAGTCGTTCATACTTCAAATCAGCCCATTTTTCTTCCCCTTCAGAATTTATCCACCATAGTCCAGTCGGGAGGGGTTTATCTGTATTTATGTCGACTTTTACTCGCATGAAGCCACAATGAATCTGTTCTATCTACCGTTCCACCTCCAGACACCAACCAATATTGTTCCCTATAGCCCATGCATTATCGTGCGTGGTGTTTTCTAGTGGTAGGCCATGGACTTGGATCCAAATTTGAACCCAGGTGAAGTCAATGTCCTTCAAGTTTTTCCTTGGTTTCGACCTACGGATGTTGAGATACATCCATTGTAATTACCACAATGCATGATCAAGTATGACGCTCCTATCAACCTCACTTTTCAATTCAAAGAGGTAGGTTTGATCTGCTAAGTTCGAGATGCAAACATTGTCGTACTTTGAGCATGCCAATTTCATAGCACATTGTGGATAACTACTGGTTTCACTTGTTAGTGAGTGAGAAATTTCCTCACGTACCGGACACTAGAGGCCAGATGGGGATCCGAGTTTATGCTCTGCGTGTTTCTCCTAGGCTATCTTATACCGTTGACTAGAAGAAGCAGGACCAGGCTGATGTACCACAGTCGTCTCCCGCCTATCACATGTCAAGAAAAGGGTTAGGGTTTCCTCGCATCAGATATAATATTTCACTTTCAGTCTTTAGGGTTTGAGAAGTATTTTATGATATATAGGATATCATGGCCTGTCGTTCTGCATGTGTTGTAGTTTAGAACAATTAGTTAAAAATCTTAAATGTTTGTTCAAATAACATTATCAATCATATGGTTACACGTAACATGAGTGGCGTAAATAATAATGTAAGCCTCTGAATGCACTAACACTATTTACCCTATTTTTTACGAACCAAAGTGTATAACTCCTAATCGAATTTATAAAGTTTAAATACTAATACATTTCCAAATTTTAGTCTTACATAATTACTTCAAAATTTTCATTACGACAAAAAACCACACAAATACAATGACCCCCGTTTCTCTAGAAATATATATATATATATAACCTTGGTTGAGTGGTTTGCTGGTGGACCGCACGTACTTCATTTACCTGGTCTCTGTACACTCACCAAATGCTTATCCCACAACGGGAGAAAGGTGAGAAAACGGCCCGCGAATTTTAAAAAACAAATCTGGACGACTCATTTTTTTAGCTGTCCTATTTTTAAAGGAATTATTTTTTTCCTTTTTTCTATTTTCACGGCTCCATCACCATTGAGCCACCATTTTATTAAAAAATTAATTATTTTTCGTGGCTCAAATGTCAAAGTCATGAAATAAAAATTAAATAAATTATTTTTTAGGCTTTTTTTTAGCCGTCCTTTTTTTAAAAGAATTATTTTTTGTCCTTTTTGCTATATTTCACGTCTCAATCACAATTGAGCAGCCATTCTTTTAATAAAAATAATATATTTTTCATCTCCGACTCCCTTTTCCTTTTTTTCCCTCTCCGACTCTTGTCGTGGACTTCTTCTTGGATAACTCCCTACAAGAAGAATACATCGAGCTAATGGAGAAACAAGTTGCAGAACAAGACACCGACCTACAAGAAGAAATCGAGCTGCCATGGGAACTTCGACTGGACTGACCATCGAGCTCAAGTGGACGGTGAAGTTCCTCCAAAGGCATGGACGAACAAACCACATGTTATTGAAACAGAGGATGCCGAAGCAGAGCCTCCCCACTTAGTCTGTCAGTCTCGTGAAGTCCCTCTGGTGAAGTCTCCCTCTGCCGGAGCATAGCCTCCCCACATGCTAAAAGCCGAAAAGAAGACTCGTCGAGAAGATACCACATGATAGGACTTTCGATTCTTCAGGCCCCTTATGGTGGCTGACAAGAAGACTCGTCAAACTCCGGTGGTTCGGAGGTGGCCAACGGAGCTTCAAGCTCCAAGCTCCACCGAGATGGTCGACGGAGCTCCAAGCTCTAAGCTCCAAGAAGCTCTTCCATGAGTTTCAAATATATATTAAAAAAAAACATATTTTTGGCCATTCAAATAAATGAGTCGTACATAATAAGAAATAAAAAATTACAAATATTTTCCACGGCTCAACAAAAACTGTCGCCATAATTATTTTGGCGGCACTTTCGATTTGTGTCGAGAATTATCACGGCTCATTATCTATTGAGTCGTGATAATTCACCCGACACGTCATATAACAGCTCAATTTATGTTAAGTGGTGATAATTTAACGTCTTAATTAGTATGCCGTTTTTGCAATCTCTCCCGTAGTGCCGTAGCTGATGGGTCTAGCTATCTTCTCCCTCTCTATATAGACCATAATGTCCTCAAGAAGAATAAGTAACAAAGCATTTGTAGAAGAAGATAAAGATAAGTTGATAACGTTCCTATGCACCTTTGTCTTTTCTTCTTGTAAGTTCGCGAAAAAAAATAATCTTAGCAATACTTAAATTCACTCTTTACCGACGAAATTTATTTTCGTCAGTAAAGAGTGAAATTACTGATGAATTGTTTTTCATCGCCCAAAATAAGCTTTACCCATACAAAACTTTATATTGCCGGTAAAACCACTACCCATAATTACCGACGAAAACTATTGTCGTAAGTAAGAATGTTTTTTTTTACCGAAGAACTATTTTCGTGTGAATCGAATTCGGGACATCAGTTTTCCTGTGATGTCATGATACCAGCAAGTCATTCAACCTGATTCTTCAACTCTTTTGTTGTACTTATTTATTGTGATAGAACAGAGTGATGAACAAAAACAAAAGAGACGACGAGAGGAACGATAGGAAGACATAGAAACACAGAAGACACCAAGAGAAAAGACAGAAGACAAACACCAAGAATCTGTTAGACTAAGCCAAATCCTACTACACACATTGAGATTAATCGCAAGAGAAGAGTGTCTCATTAATCGTAGGATGGAGCTAATTTCTACCTTGTTATATTATCCAAATTATTATGCTTTAGTTGTGTAAATGTGCTTCCTTGAAAATGTTAATTTTCAGGATAGTTTTATGTAGATATCAAATGTTTAACAAGTGTTGATGCATTTTATGCGATTTTAGGTTGTAATGGAAAAACGTTGGATGGCAAAAAGACTGAAGAACACATAAATATATTGATGTTTAATAATGTATTATTCAGCATGTCAACACCCAGGATCAATTATATCCTCACAAGAAATGTTATTTCTAGTACAACTGATGTTGTGTCCTGAACCATTGCCGTATGTATTAAATGGTAGTGTTCATTCTTCTTCGTTGTTTACTATTATGTTAAAAGTTTCACAATGTTATTTAATATATCAATTATAAAACACACATGACTTGTGCTAGAAAAACACAAAGTCACTGAGGCCCTCTCAGTTAGGGCTGACAATTTTTGACACGACACAATTAAACGACATGTACAGTCTGCTTTAAATCGTATATGAGTTTGACCTTAACGGATTCTGTGTCTAAACAACTGTTATACGATTAGACACGATTAATAATCGTGTCTAAACACCTCAAATCTGTGGATATCTATATAAACACAATTAACTAATCACGTCTAATCATGTCGTGTATACATGTGACACGTTTAGACACATTTAAGTATAATAATAATAATAAAATATTAAAATACTAACTTACTTTTTAACATTGAACTTTGAAGACCTTACTTTGTATATGTGCATTTGTGTATATATCCGCTTTAAGGCGTATAGGAGTTTACCCTTAACGATTAGACACGATTAATAATCATATTGTGTTTGTGTTGTGTTTTCAGTTCTTACTATGGTTGCTTGATTAGTTTCCCCCGCAACTTGACTAAAGAAGTGGAAGTGTTTACTGCGAAATTAGGCTTTGAAACAGGAGCGGTCATCCATTTTGTTTACTGTGACTTTAGGGTCATATTCAGTTCAGTTTAGGGTTTCATCATCACTTTTTGGTTATGTACAGATTTTTTCATAATGGGTTTGTGCTTTGCAATTATCCCAACGCGGTATGTGCTGTTCACATTTTGTTTAGAAATTAACCTATTACTTGGTGTTTTCAACGGTGACTGTAAATGGAGTTGCTCCTATCTAACCGCTTATAGTTAGCGAGAAATTGTTTTTTCCTGAGATCTTTTACTCAGATTGGTTTTGTATACATAATATTTGGTTTTGTATACATATCTTTTTTACTTATGAATATTGATGCACAAAATTCTACTAATTATGATGCTAAACTTCTCGTTTTGTTGTGTTTTATGTTATTTCATGAGACTTCTTTTTCATTAATATATTCTCTTCAAATCACTACTCTACGTCTTGTGTAATACCATACTTGGGAGAAAGAGAAAGACATGAAAGATAAGGCAGTCTGGTCATCCACCTGGTTCCTTGTTTCTGCTGCCAACCTCATATATACATTAGACTTGTGTGTACTCCTCAAATCTCTGTCTCTAGTTGGTCTCTTCTTCCTGACAGTTCTGTGATCATACATACATTCAATATCTGCATGTACACCATCTAATAGAGAGGTGCTTGATATTTGGTATGAGTTGAGACCAATGTGTCAAGAGACTCACACAATATGCAGGAATTAACCCTCTCATCACACTTACTAGTACTGATCGATCATATAATTAAAAACATGAACAATATATAAGTCAATACATCGACCAGTGTTGTTTATATATTTATTCGGTTTCTCAATATTCTCAACCTGAAGTTCTTGTTTTTGATGTGTGCGGTATGGAATGAGCATCTAAAGGAGAACTAGGAGTTCTTTCAAGCAGACTTCTATTACATTTTCTCTAGGTCGTTCGTTCTGGTTACGAAGTGAAGTCATTTAATGAAATAGAAGTTAACGCAAAATGATATATTTTTCTTCTCATTTCATTGCTTGAATAACGTTGAGATCATTTTCAAGGAGGAGGTACACGTCTACCATGGTAGAAACAATATCATATAGACAGTACTTCTCCGCTAGTAAACAAAACTTAACGGTATTATTGTAATTTCTGGTGTGGATTCTATGTTTATTGGACAATTAAGTGTGTTTGACTAAGTTGTAATTTGTGGTTGTGGATTCTATGTTTGTGGTTTATTCATGTTTGTCATTGAGATATATTAGTTGTACATATGGCGATGAAATGAAATTTTGTCTGGAAAAAAATTGGGGACGACAATAAGAACGACGGTAATAGTTTCCCTCTATATCACGAAGTTTCGTCTGGAAATGTTATTGTCGATAAAGATAATAAATCGTCGGTAAAAGTAATTGTCGACGGAATAACTTTCGTCGACAAAGTAAAATGCCGACAAAACAGTTTCGTAGCCAAATACATTTGCCGACGAAACAGATTTCGTCTGAAAAAAATGTTTCTGACTTTCTCATTTTCGTCGGTAAATTATGTTTACCGACAAAAACAAATCCGACGAGAAATATATTTACCGACAAAAATGTCGTTGGGAAAAAAGAATTTTAACGACGATACTCGAGAAAGTCAACAAACATTTTGGCTTTACCTATGGACGAAAATATTTTTCCAATTTTCCTTGAAAATAACACTTTTCTGGACGAAAATAGTTTTCCAATTTTCGTCGGTAAATCTTTACAGACGGGGCATTCACCGACAGTGTTTTTACCCACAAAATTTTAACTTTGCTGATGAAATGACGTCTTGCCGACAGAATTTAAACCTTTACTCACGAAAAAATTGCATCGGTAAGTAGTGAATTTTCAGTAGTGTAATATCTAATAGTGCCTTGTCCTGCCTCCATTGTCAGTCTACAACTGGACTTTCGAAAAACACACATACATATATATCAAGCAGACAATACCTTGGGAGAAAGCTAGGGGTGTCAATCGTGTTGTACTACGTTTAATTGTGTTATGTCATTAATCGTGCTGTGTCATTAACTGTATCGTATCTAAATGGATAGGTCTTAAACGTGTTTCAAAACTCCAAACACGAACACGATACAATTAATTAGTAACTATACATAAATGTGTCACAAGTATACACGCACGATTAGACACGCTTATTTAATCGTATTTATGTAGATATCTATAGATTATAAATGTTTCAACACGATTATTAATTGTGTAAAAACGTGTAGGTGTTGTTTAGACACAAAACCTGTTAAGATCAAACGCATATACGCTTAAATGAAGATCCTTATAAAATGTTTATGTTCCTTATGGAAATTGAAAAAATAACAGGCTGACTCGTTATTTTTACCTAGCTAATAGATTAATGAAGGTGATAATATCATATATTTTTATAAGAAAATATTGGAGTAGTGATAGGAAATACCGTGGAGTAAGTATTTTGAATTAGTTTTTTATTTTGCCCCACAGTATGTACTAATAATCTTCTCCCTACATTTTTATAAGAAGATTGTCAATTTATATTATTATTCAAGACATACTTTTGAATGTATTAACATTTGATAGTCGTACAAGGAGTAGGAAACAAGCCGTGCTGACTGATGATCATAGTGAAAATAATTTGCCAACACATGATCTGCATACCATTATGAACCCCCGTAATAATCTTTCCAACCACCACATATATACACCCCACCATAATGGATTAATTGGGCCAGTAAAGCATGAAATGTTCTTAATTTAGTATAAGTTATTTTCAGAATTTTAAAAGGAATAAGATTGCGGAATATAGATGCAAACAGAGTAAGATCTTAACCTTGCCAACCACCATGACGAGATAGACATATATACCCCCGCGCACAATCCTACTGTCAGGGTCATCCACCTTATTGATGCTTGGTATATCAGTAGGTTTCCAAACGAAGATCCCCTCAAAGACATCGGTACTTGTCGTTGCATCTCCTAAATGACATTGTCCTGGTAGTGTATAAGGAAAAAAAAGTTCTCATTGGTCACGATATCAAACGCTTTGTTTAAGGTCATTTGGCGAATATAACTATTTATATTTTGGTTATCATATATGTTTTTTACGTCATGCGTTTTTCATATTTTTTCTTTTCAACTCGTTTTGAAAGAGACCACTTTAGGTGTACAAATGGATGATTTCACCCATGCGCATTAAGTGATGCTAACAGAGCTTAAAGATTTTCAGAAACTAGGGTATTTTAGCGAGTTAGCTCGATTAAGAGAAGAGGTGGTGGCTCTTGAAAAACATTCTTTAGATAAGTTGGCCCAATTAAGGAATGAGTTGGCGTCTCTCGAGAGGTGGATCAAGTTCTCACCTTTAACCGAAAAATTATGATCTTCAATGTCTAGCTTTCCTTGGTCAAGAACGTGTGAATTCATACCAGTAGTGGCATGACTTGGGTCGTGTTTAAGTCGGTTGAGTTGGAGACGATCATGTATAGTACCCTCATTAAGGTCAAGCTACATGCCGAATCGTGTGCCTCGATTGCGAGAATGCAAAAATATTGAGCATTTTTCTGCTAGTTTACAAGTTGTTGAGGCTCGGCTAAAGTCGATACCCTCCCGCGAGCACATATTATAGGAGTACTAGACTTTCGACAAATTTTATATGAATTTTCTTCAGTTTATGAAGTCGAATATATCCTTCAGTTTAACTCATGGTAGATGATGTATATGCTGATGTTTGGTATATCAGTAAGTTGCGAAATAAAGAGCTCCTTGAACTCATTGGGGTGGGGGTAGGGGTGATTTTAGGAAGATATTATGTCTAATGGAAAGCATTGCTCCAATGCTATAATTTCAGAGTCATCCACCTTTTTGATGCACTTCCGATCACTAGCCTGCCAAGCGAAAAGTTCCTTGAATTTCTTGTGTAGTGTTGTCGCTGTAATAATACATTCCAAGAGTTTCTCTAATCCTGACCTTATTTGCAAAGTCAGCCACCTATACATCGAAGAAGGGTATTATTGTGTTCTCTTGTGGTCTTCATTTTTATTCAAGTTATACTATTGTGAAGAGTTGTGTGTTGTACACTTTTTCGGGTTCGACTGCTTTCTCGCCTTGGAGTGAATCCCCTGATATCATGTGTGATATTCCCTGCTTTTCATTTGAGGGGATGAATTGTGATAGTTTATTGGGTTGAGGTCGATGTCGTGGAAGCAATCGTTTGTGTTCTTTTTGAGCCACCACATTCTTCCAAGGACCTCTCTAAATGAGGTATTTGATGGCTTTCTTCAAAACCTTATAGGCATCGGTCGTATGGCCATTTGTCTTGTGGTATATACAAATGTGGATCAAGTCGTGGAGCATGGGTGTGTCGTTCTTTCTAGAATCTCGAGGCCTTACAAGTAACTTTTTTTTAATCTCTTTTAGAAGAATTGAAATTTCATTTTTTAATGGGGTGAAATAGTTTTCCAATTCTTTGCAGTACTTATGGCTCTCAGACTCCTATACCTACCTATTTATTTCCTTTTTTCCTCTTGGTTGGGCTTTCGTGCCACTGTGGGTTCGTTTGTGATCCTGTCAACCCTTACTAGGGTGTTGATGTCTTTAAGATGGTACCTATTCCTTAATTTCTTGGTCTATTTGTTCAAAAGGTCACGATTATTGTAGAACATATGACATATCTTGTGTTTAAATATATTATGTTTGATCCCACTGAAACATTTGTGGAGACACCAGTAGAAAATGTTTAGGGTCTCGCCTTCTTCCAACCTTAAGTCGGTAGGGCGTCCACATGCCTTAACAATTAATGTTTACCCATAAGTCCCAATACGAATTTTACCCTGATGTCTTCCCAATAGTTGACAAACGCATGTGGTTGTCTAAATAACCTCGAGGAGGTTGTTCCTATAGGGTTAAGATGAATAAAAAAGCGTCGTGATCAACATCGCAGATCCGTCCCGGAGAGAGAGCTCATGCATGTTAATGTAACGAACGGGGTTGCCTACTACACTGTAATCTGGGATTCCTCTCGCTACTATGCTCTTGTTTAGCCAACAAACCTAGGACGGCAAAGAGTGTCATACTGTACATACAGGTCCCAGGTCCCAAACGTTTCCTCTTAATTGGTTTGGGGCTCGGGAATAAGTTCTTTTTTGGAGTTATTGGGAGATTAGGCCAAGGACCCTTATTAGGTTGGAAATTTTGCATTGGCTTGTTCTAAGAACATCTACAAAGTGGTGAGCGTCTCAGGTATGATAGAAACAAGTCCTTCGAATTAAAGGAAGGAGTATGTTGGTTGTTTCAGAGGTGGTTTTCTATAAGAGGTCATGGGTCGAGAAGCACCCATGTCTGCATCTATCAAAAGATCCCGACGGATTCGGGGTGGATTGGCCCCATGGTTGATGTCAGAGTTGCTTGATGGTGAAGTGCCTTAAATGGACCACGTGGTGGCAGAATGTACAAAGAAACAAGTATTTAAGTTCCCTGGAGCGAGTTCTCCATTACTTGTTTTGTTTACGCTTAGTTAACTGTTATGTGAGTTTCATAGTACTTTATTTAGAAGTTCCCACAAACGACGTAAAATATGAGGACAAAACTCGTTGAAGGTTGATGCGAGTAAAACTCGTTGAAGGTTGATGCGAGTAATCGACGTTAGATCTAAACAACCAATGCTATTACCGGCGAGGTCATTTACTTCGTCGATAAAAGTGTCATTAACCGGCGACGTAAATTACCTCACCGATAATAGTAATATAAATTTGAATCTGAATGCATCCCTTCTTTCCCGCTCGTTCTTGAAAATGAAAATAACATGGAAGAGACCCTTATACTTATTCCTTCCATTCATCCGCCTTCGCAGAGAACCCTTTGTCTCTAAGTTGTTACTTCCTAGTTCCTCTTGATTCAACGTCATCTCCGTAGCTTCAATACTGTTATATATTTTAGTGTAATTGGATTGACTAGTTGACCAATGGGATCATAGTATCTCATTAAACAAGTTAGGAGGGTGCGGAGTGCACGTTTGTTTAAGTATATTATGATTTATTGTATCGGAGATTCATCAGTTGATTAGAGATGAGGCAATGGAGGTCAAAGGGGGCAACGCCCCCTTTGCCGGGATTCAGGGGCAGCGCTCCTGGCAAGGTCCAAGGGGCAGCGCCCGTGGCTGGGGTCCCTTTGGTTTATAATTCATAAAGTCTATATTCTAAAAATTCATTATAAATTTCAATTTTTAGAACTAATGACTTAACATTTAACCTCAAAATTCCCGATTTTTGGACACTTACTTTAGAACCAAGTATTAGGCCGAACCATTGCAATTACTTTGGCTCCAAGTCATCATCCTAAGGTGTCCCTTTGGTTTTGGAGACAAAATTTGAATCCAAAGGACACATATGGCCGAAATGACACATACCATGGCTGAAGGGTGTTGTGTCTCTTCCAAAGGATGTGGTGTCTTCTCCAAAGGGTACGGCAAACCCTATAAATTGGTCATAGGGGAGGTCCTAAAATTCCATCTCAAACATTCACAATCCTTCTCAAGTTCTAGTTCAGTATTCTGATTTTATCCTTTTGAAAGTTTGGGTGCCTCCAAATTGTTTCAATCTGAAAGTGTTGTCACGACTTCAGAATAATCCAAGCAACCATTCGAAAGATAAAACACAATCCTTTTGAGAGTTCTCCAACAAATATCCAACAAAGATTGAAACAATTTCTATGAAGATGACGAACGTAGAATCTGCTAGAGACATGACTAGCAAGTTTGCTAAGTTAGATAAGTTCTAAGGTAGTGAATTTCGAAGATGGAAAAAGAAGATGCACTTCCTTTTGACGACCTTAAAGGTGGTGCACGTACTAAGTACTCCCAGGCCAGAACTACTCGACAATGAAACAATGGAACAAACCAAACGCCGCTGCAAGTGGGAGAATGATGACTACATTTGTCGTGGTCACATCCTGAACGGTATGTGTGATTCCCTATTTGATATATACCAAAATGTCGAGTCCGCCAAAGAGTTGTGGGATTCGCTTGAATCCAAATACATGGCCGAAGATGCTTCAAGCAAGAAGTTTCTTGTTAGTAATTTTAATAATTACAAGACGGTTGATACTAGACCGGTCATGGAACAGTATAACAAACTGTTAGCGATTCTGGGACAGTTTGATCAACATAACAAGAAGATGGATGAATCCATCTCGGTTTCTAGTGTTATTGACAAACTGCCACCATCATGGAAAGATTTCAAACATACCCTGAAACACAATAAGGAAAAGATGTCTCTTGATCAACTTGGAAGTCACTTCAGGATTGAGGAGTCTTTAAGGGCTCAAGAAGTTGACAATAACCCTAAGGGTAAGAACCAAGTTGGTAACTCTTCTGTAAACATGGTTGAAGAGGGTCGATTTTCAAACTCGAACAAGGGGAACAAACGCAAGGTTAAAGGAGATGACAACAAGTCTTTCAAAAAAAAGCCTAAGGTGGCATGTTGGAAGTGTGGCAAACCTTGTCATTTCAAGAAGGATTGTCAGGTTGGAAAAGACAAGCATAATGCTGGTCCAAGATGATCTAAGGATCTTAAAAAGCAACAAGGTCAGATTTTAATACAAAATAATAATTCGGGTCAGAATTATGTATCAGTAATATATGAGGCATTTTATGTGCAGGAAGATCATGTTGCATGGTGGATTGATTCAGGAGCAACAACTCATGTGTGTAAGGATCTTCGTTTGTTCAAGGACTTTCAACCAATTGAAGATGGATTTGTCTTAAAGATGGGAAATGTTGCGACTGAACCAATCAAAGGACTAGGAAATGTTAAACTTGTCTGTACGTCTGGAAAAAGTGTCTTTAAACAATGTATTGTATGTTCCCGGGATTCGAAAGAATCTTTTATCGGGTGTTGTTTTAAATAATTGTGGTTACAAACAAGTGTATGAAAGTGACAAGTATATCTTGTCCAAACATGGTTCTTTTGTAGGATTTGGTTATTAAAGTAATGGCATGTTTATTTTGAATGTTAAGGTTTCATTTGATAATGAACCTGCTTGCATGACTTCTATTAGTACTGGAAATAATATGAATAAATCAGATTTATGTCATGCTAGACTAGGACATGTTCATTATAAAGGAATGAAAGATATGTCTAAAATGAGTCTTATACCTGTTATTGATATAAACAATGAGAAATGTAAAACTTGCATGTTAAATAAGATAACTAGAAAACCTTTCAAGGATATAAATAGAGTTTCCAATATATTGGAACTGATACATAGCGATTTATGTGACTTTCATGCTACTTCTTCATTAGGAAATAAAAAGTATGTTATTACTTTTATTGATGATGCTTCTAGATATTGCTATGTTTATTTATTGCATGCTAAGGATGAAGCTCTTGATAAATTTAAAATTTATAAAAAGGAAGTTGAGCTACATCAATGTAAATTGATTACAAATTTACGTACTGGTAGAGGAGGTGAGTATTATGATCCAGTATATTGAAAATATACTGGTATAATACATCAAACTACAGCTCCTTATACACCGCAACAAAATGGTATGTCTGAAAGGAAGAATAGAACTTTGAAAGAGATGGTTAATTTCATGTTATCCTATTCAGGTTTAAGTGAAGGTTTTTGTGGTGAGGCTATGTTAATAGCCTGTTATTTATTGAATAGAATTCCTAATAAAAGGAATATGATTACCCCATATGAATTGTGGTATAAAAATCCCCCAAAATTAAGTTCTCTGAGTGTTTGGGGATGTAGAGCAATTGTAAGGCTCACTGAACCCAAAAGAAGAAACTTGGGTGAAAGAGGTATAGATTGTATCTTCATTGGGTATGCTGAGCATTCCTGTGCATATGGGTTCTATGTATTAGAATCTAATGACTATGTGTCTGTTAACACAGTTATAGAATCAAGAGATGCTACCTTTGATGAAGATAGACTTACATCTATACCTAGACCAAAAGATATGATTCAGAATTTTTTAAGTTCAAACACTCCTGGTGGTACTGTTTCTGTACCTGGACCAACTAAACCAAAGAGAAGTACTAGAACTAGAAAAGCCAAATCTTTTGGATCTGATTTTCAACTTTATTTGGTTGAAGGATCAAGAGATGATGTTGAGTATCAGTATCAATACTGTTTTATGATTGAAGAGGATCCAAGAACATTTAGTGAAGCTATGACTTCAAGAGATGTTGCATTCTGGAAAGAAGCTATCCAGGATGAAATGGATTCAATCATGAATAATAATACATGGGAATTGACTGATCTACCTCCTGGCTGTAAAGCTTTGGGAAACAGATGGATTTTCAAAAGGAAAATAAAAGTGGATGATAGCATAGATAAGTATAAAGCAAGATTGGTTATCCAAGGCTTTAGACAGAAGGAAGGGATTGATTACTTTGATACTTATGCTCCTTTTGTTAGGACCTCCACTATTAGGTTATTAATAGCACTTGCAGCTATTCATAATCATATAATTCATCAAATGGATGTAAAAACTGCATTCTTGAATGGTGATTTAGATGAGGAGATATATATGAAACAACCGGAAGGGTTTGTTATGCCTAGAAATGAAAACAAGGTGTGCAAGTTGAAGAAATCATTGTATGGTCTTAAACAAGCACCAAAACAATGGCATCAAAAATTTGATGATGTGGTATTGTCTAATGGATTTCTTATTAACCAAGCAAACAAGTGTGTATATAGCAAATTTGATACTTCTGGTAAAGGAGTTATTATTTGTCTATATGTAGATGACATGTTGATTTTTGGTACTGACCAAAATCAAGTTGATAAAACCAAGAAATTTAAGTCATCTAGGTTTGACATGAAGGATTTGGGGGAGGCTGAGGTGATTCTTGGTATAAAGATCATGCAAAAGAACAATGGTATTTCAATCTCCCAATCCCATTATATTGAGAAGATTCTGAATAAATTAAATTTTAAAGATTGTTCTCCAGTTAGCACTCCCATAAATCCTTGTCTTAAGCTTCTACCTAATAAAGGTGTGGCGGTATCTCAACTTGAATACTCAAAGACTATTGGTTGTCTTATGTATGGCATGATTAGCACTAGGCCAGATATTGCTTATGTTGTTGGAAAGCTTAGTAGATATACTAGCAATCCAAGTTCACATCATTAGCAAACATTAAATCGAGTATTCAAGTACTTGAAATAAACCATGGATTATGGTTTGACTTATATTGGATTTCCTTATGTTCTTTAAAGATATTCAGATGCAAGTTGTGTTGGGTATTGATAGTGACGACCCAATAAGGAAAAGGCCTCGAATGCCCAATAACCCTGGAGGGGGTAAACCAAAGATATTCGAACCGGATCAGCTTAAGTCAAAGTCAACCTGGCCAACCATAGAGTGGCCCAGGACCGAGCCCAAGACGATATGGACGCCAAAGGCTCCCCAGCTGGTTGCCATCCTTCATCAAGTCGCGACCTCCTACTGCTCGCCATGGGAGTGCTCGCCCCAAAGAGAGCTTTGCCTCTCTCCTCTGGTCCCACCAGCCGTTAATAAGGAAGTGGCGACGATATCCCGCGTATCTCGGTCACATATTAACTAAAGATTAGATATGGTAACTGCAATATCTCGTCGTAACTTCCATATCTATTATCCAAATCTTCAACAGCACAATATTCACTAAGATATACAGTTTGATCTCTCCTACCCTATAAATACCTTTGCTTTACATATATTTATTATGTTTTGAGCTATATACACACATATACTCATTTAAAAATCGGAGAGGGACCAGAGACACCCCCTCTGTTGCGCTCCCCTACTTGCAGGTTCACCGGAGCTGAGGCAGAAGCACTATTCAACCGTCGTCTGGCATTCAATTCACTGCCAGATCAGCAACCGGGATTTCACGATCCAACATTTGGCGCCGTCTGTGGGATTCGAGTAATACAGCCATGAGAAATCGATCACAAAACAACCGCCAGAAACAGACTCGCGAGCAATCCTCGGATAGCTCTGATTCCGCCGCCGCTTCGCCGCTTCAGCAAGAACCTGCCAGCCAGGCAGCCCCCAATGCCGTTCCTCTAAGGACGGCCCGAGAGCATGCAGTAATTCCAGACCAACCCCAGCTACCAACCATACTGAGACTCCAGCACCGCAGACCGTCCACATCGCCGGGGAAAACATCCAGTTAATCCCGTGGATGATATCACTGCTGGAAGCCATCCTAGGACAGGTTCGCCGTTAAGTCCCTGCTCCCCAAGGAAACACTCGCCCTGCTACCACAGGGACCTTGCTAACTAAAACAGCGAATCCTGGCACCACAGCACCCAGGAGGATCAAGAGATGACATCAGGATACCAGTCCCTACCCCCGGCGTACACCGAGCAGCCGACGGCTACCTACTCTGCCAAACGGGACTTCGCCGAAAAATTGCACCCTGGACCAGGTGGACGACCTTATCAACAGAAGGCTCCAAGAAAGACGACTACCAGTCGTAGCTCCCTTCAAGGAGCGATCTGCTCATCCCTTCTCCGACGACCTCATCGCCACCAAGATCCCCAAAGATGTAGTCGCTCGGGCCATACCTGAGTACAGTGGTGGAGGAGATCCCACCATACACGTCAACAAACACGAGACTTCTCTTATGGGTAAGTCAAATGATCCCAATCACTTGGCTTTGTTATTTCCATCCACTCTTTCGAGTTCGGATTCGTCCTGGTTCTTCGGCCTCCCTGTAGGATCTATAGGAACTTGGGCAGAGTTAAGGAGAAAAATTCTAGAATGGTAGATGGGCGAGCGCTAGCTAATGAAAAGCGTGGTCGCCCTGGATGCGGTCAAGCAACAGCCTGGAGAGTCGCAGGCAAATTTTTACGGACGTTTTCATCAGAACGTCACGAAGATAGATCGTCGAATCTCGGATGGGTAGATCATTCGAGTCTTCTATCGAGGTATGGATGTGGCCAACAAGGCCTAGAGAAAGCTGTGCAACAGCTTTCACGTGAAGGAGATTGAGACGTTGGAGGACCTGGAGTCCAGGGCAAAAGGTTTCATAGACCTTGATAGGGCGAACACTGAGGCTAACTTCCTTACGACCTCGCTAAGGGTGGTTCCCGAGCCCAGACGCGATGGTAAGAAGGAGGTGAAGAAAGAAAAGAAGGGAAGAGATAGCAGGCCCAGAGTACTTTACGCTTTTGAATAGGCAGATCTCAGCGGTACTAGTTGGGATGGAGAGGAGATCTTTGGCGAGGCCACCGATGCCTCGTAGGGGTGGTCAGCCCATGGGGAAGGATGTCGAGAGCTACTGCAGATACCACAAGTGCAAGGGCCACAAGACTGATGACTGCCGCATTTTGAAGCGTGACATTGAGAAGCTGATTTAGGGGGAATGCTGAAGGAGTTTGTCGCATGACGAGATAGGAGTCGAACGCCACCTAGGAGACATCGTTCGCCAGCTCCTGCTGAACAAACTGGTCCATCTACCAGCAAGAGAAGGGTAAATTTGATTGCGGGAGGATTCGGTGCAGGAGGCGAGGGGTCACACGCCAGGGAGGTCTATGCGACTCAGATCTCTACAGGAGTTCAGTTCGGAAAGTGACCCCGACCTGAGGAGGACATTGTAATCTCATTCTCCGAAGATGACTTGGCACATGTCACAACCCCCTACAATGATGCTCGGGTTATCACGGCTGATATCGACGGCTGTGACGTCGCAAGGATTCTGATCGACGGAGGGAGCTCGACAGATATCCTATTCATGGACGCCTTCGAGAAGATGGGAAAATCCAAGCGTGACCTGAAGAGGTTCGACTTTCCACTGATCGGGTTTGCTGGGAGAACGAATTGTCCACTAGGAGCAATAACCATGTCAGTGACTCTAGGAGAGAGATGGAAGAGCATCAAGGTACCGGTCACTTTCCTGGTGGTCGACTCACCTACATCCTACAACGCCATCCTAGGGAGGACCACAATCAACCCCAACAAGATTGTGGCCTCCACACTCCATCAAAAGATGAAGTTCCCCACACCCAACGGGATTGGAGAGGTGCTCGGCGACAAGCTTTCCTCGCGGCAATGCTATGTGAACTGCCTGCGTAGGAATAACCAAAGGGAGGCCCTCGCCATCGAGACGGAGGCCGACCCTCGCAAGGATTTGTCTCGACCAGCGGCCATGGAGGAGTTGGAAGAGGTTGAGGTCGATGGCCCAGATAAGAAGGTGCGCATTTGGACCACCTTGAAAGAAAATCAGAATGAGGCCATGACCGCCCTCCTCAGGGAATTCAAGGAGCTTTTTGCCTGGCATCCGAGCGACATGCCAGGTATCAGTATAGACATCATCTCTCACGAGCTCAGGATAGACCCTTCTATCAATCCGATTGCTCAGAAAAGGAGGTCGTTCGGGACGGACAAACGCCTGGCGATCAGACATGAGGTTGGCAGGCTAATCTAGGCTGACTTCGTCAGAGAGGTGAGATTCCAGAGCTGGGTCGGCAACCTAGTTTTGGTCAAAAAATCAAACGCCAAGTGGAGGATGTGCGTCGACTTCCGTGACCTGAACAAAGCTTGCCCCAAGGATTCGTATCCCTTTCCTAGGATTGATCAGCTAGTCGATGCTACCTATGGTCACGAGATGTTGAGCTTTATGGACGTCTATTCGGGCTACAACCAGATACACATGCACCAAGATGATGAGGCTCACACCATTTTCTATGCAGACGGGGACATTCTTTGTTATAAGGTGATGCTCTTTGGTATAATCAATGTCGAGGCGACTTATCAGCGGATGGTGAACCGCCTCTTCCAGGACATGATGGGGAGAAACATTGAGGCTTATGTGGACGATATGCTCGTCAAAACCATCTAGGGCAATCCGCACAGAACAGACCTCAGTGAAGCTTTCGAGTGCATGAGGAGACACAGCGTTCTCCTGAACCCTGCAAAGTACGCCTTTGGAGTTAAGTCTGGCAAATTCCTGAGATTTATGGTCAGCGAGCGAGGCATCGAGGCGAACTCGGAAAAGCTGAAGGCCATAGAAGAGATGAAGTCACGGACCTGCCATAAGAAGGTTCAGTGCCTAAATGGTCGCTTAGCTGCTCTCAACCGCTTCCTCTCCAAGGCGAGCGACATGTCCCTCCTATTCTTCAAAACTCTAAGGATCAACCGCAAGTTCTAGTGGACGCCATTTTGCAAGGAGGCGTTCCAATCCTTGAAGTGACACATCCAAAAACTCCCAGGTCTGGAAAACCCCATCCCAGGCGAGCAGCTCTTCCTTTATCTAGGCATCAGCGACGTGGCAGTCAGTGCTGTTTTGATAAGGGAGGAAAATAATGTTCAGAGTCTAGTGTACTTTATTAACAAAATGTTTAACTCAGCATAAATAAAATATGTCCAGATTGAGAAGTATCTCTATGCCTTAGTTATTGCTGCTCGAAAGCTGAGACCTTATTTTCACGCACACGACATTACGGTCCTCACCAATCAACCTCTCAAAAAATTCCTGATGAAACCAGATTCTTCACGAAGAATGGTCAAGTGGGCGATCGAGCTCAGCGAGTTCAAGATCAATTTTGCGCCGAAAACGGTCATCAAAGGTCAAGCACTAGCTGATTTCATTGTGGAAAGTACAAGTAACAGTAAAAAAAAAAGCAGAAAACAGGCCAAATCAGTCAACAGGCAACAATCAAGTGTGTGAACTCTATACAGATGGGTCTTCATCAAGAGAAGGCTCGGGGGAAGGTTTAATTCTCATTCCTCCTGAAGGCGAGCCTTTGAAGTATACGATCGCTCTAACATTTCAGGCGACCAATAATGAAGCAGAGTACGAGGCTCTTATTACTGGACTCAGACTGGCAAAGGGAATGGGCATATCCGCGCTTAAGGTAAAAAGCGACTCAGAACTTATTGTCAATCAGGTGAATGGAACTTATGAGGCAAGGGGGGAAAAAATGAAAAAGTACCTCAGCATCGCCAAGAAGCTCGTCCCAGAAATTCCAAATTTTGCGATTGAGTCTATTCCTCGCCAGGAAAACCAGATGAAGGACTCATTAAGTAAGATGGCATTTGGAAGAACGACAATCCAAGATGTACAATTCCTGGAAAAGGCCTTATGTTCAGTCCTTGAAAGCAGAGCAGAGGTCATCAACATTCAAGGGAAGGTCACATGGATGACTCCGTTCCAGAATTACTTGAAAGAGGGGATCCTCCCAGATGATGAAGGTGAATCTACGAGGATAAGACGACTTTCAGCCAGTTACCTGATTATAGATGGAGAACTCTACAAGCGAGGCTACCCGACTCCTTACTTAAGGTGTGTTGCTCATCCAGAAACAGAAAGGGTTCTTCGAGATGCTCATGAAAGGGTGGCAGCATGTCATGAAGGTGCTCGATCATTAACAAGAAAGATCTTCAGGCTGGGGTACTATTGGCCAACTTTGGGAAAATATGCGTCTGACTTAACGCAGAAGTGTGAGACTTGCCAACAATTTGCACCACGATCAGGTCGACCGCCAACACTATTATCCCCAATGGCAGGTGCCTGGCCTTCTGCTCAATGTGGGATGGATATATTGGGTTCTTTTCCTATTAGCACTGGTCAACGCACTCACATTATAGTGGCGATCGACTACTTCACCAAGTGGATAGAGGCGAAAGCTCTAGCTTCTACGGCAGAATTTCAAGTCATCAAGTTCCTAAAGGTCAACATATTCTCCACATTTGGCATTCCTAAAATACTCATCAGTGATAATGGTCCGCAATTCATAGGAAAGGAGCTCAAATGGCTCTATGAAGATTACCATGTCGACCATCATTTCAGTTCAGTGCATCATCCTCAAACGAATGGGCAAGCTGAAGCAGCCAACAAGGTTGTTTTAGCAGGACTCAAGAAAAGGATTCGAGCATTTAAAGGAAACTGGGCGGAAGAGTTGGAAAACGTATTATGGGCTTATCAGAACAACGCCTAAGGCGGCCACTAGAGAAACACCCTTCAGTTTAGTGTATGGATCAGAAGTAGTGGCACCCGCCAAAATAGCAGTGCCTACTCATAGAATCCTACACTTCAACACTGAGGCAAACGAAGTCGAACGCAGGACTGACCTCGACCTGGCAGAAGAAAAGAGATGGCAATCAGAAAAGACACAGGCAAAGATGCGTCTGGCAACCACTCGATACTTCAACATAAAAGTCAACGCTCGCCAATTTTTCGTTGGGGATATGGTTATGAGAAGGAACGAATTTATAAGGCTGGACAGTCAGAATAAGGTTTTAGCTAAGTGGGAAGGACCATACAAGGTAGTAGAGATCGCTGCCCCAGGATCCTACTATTTGCAAACCACTGAAGGAGAAAGGTTACCTCGTCAACTCAATTCTGAACATTTAAGGAGATTTCATACATAGCTTGTAAATTAAAATGTTATGTCAATAAAAGCAAGTCGTTCCTTCATAAAGCGTGACCACTCGAATCAAATTGAAGAAAAAGCCCTAACAACAAATTTTGGCCAGAAGCTCTAACAACAAAGTCAGGCTAAAAGCCCTGACGCCAAAGTCAGGCCAAAAGCCCTCTCGCCAAAGTCAGGCCAAAAGTCCTGATGCCAAAGTCAGGCCAAAAAAGACCTAAACAACAAGAGTTAGGCAAAACAAAAGCCCTGACGCCAAAGTCGGGACAAAAGCACTATCGCCAAAGTCAGGCCAAAAAGACCTAAACATCAAGAGTTAGGCAAAACAAAAGCCCTAACGCCAAAGTTAGGCCACAAGCCCTGACGCCAAAGTCAGGCCAAAAAGACCTAGCAAAACGTTATGCAAAACGAAAGCCCAAACGCCAAAGTCAGGCCAAAAGACCTGACGCCAAAGTGAAGCAGAAGGACCTGATACCAAAATCAGGCAGGAATCTTGACGACGAAGATAAGCAATCCGTCAAGGAAACTATCTTCTTATAAGTTGGACAAATTTTAGAGAAATTATCTGCCAAAGGTAACGACTCCTTTAGGAAGCAGATTATCGAAGATGGACAAGGAGTCTTAAGTGATCACTATGGAATCTCAAGTCTTAAGATATTTTCTTGAAGGAGTTTATACTTGGCGATATAAATGAGTGATTCTATGAAGTCTTATCATTGTTTGCCTAAAGAAAAGTCCAAAGACCCTAAGGGTCAAGATAATCATGAAGCAAAGAATACGTCGAAAGTCATTATGACTAAGACCTCAGAGGAATCGTCAAACATATTCAAAGTCGAATAAACATAAGGGCTTGCGAATATAAAAGGCATTCAATATTATAAAAATAACCAAGTCTGAATTAAAAAGAAATAATTACAAGGAAGGATAAGAAAAAAAACTATCATCTAAAACAGAAGTATATGATCGCCGGAGAGGTGGACACTTCAGGCTTTGGGGTCTTCAGGAGCAGGAGTGCTCGGCTCGCCTTCGGGGGCAACCTCTTTAATAGTCGCAGATGGGCCGACCTCTTCAGCAACATCAGCAGGGGTTGGCTGAGGAAGGGAACTCCGGAGGAAACCCTTAAGGGACTCAACTTCCCGAACAGGGAAGTTCGGATCAACCGCCTGGACATCCTCGACCACACTTTGGGGTGAAGGAACAGACTTCAGCTGCGTGGCCAGCCGTTTCTTCTTCTCCTCCAGGGCGCCCCCTGGCTTCAGCAGCATCCCTCTGAGCCTCAGCAGCTTCCCTTTGAGACTCAGCAGTGACCCGTTGAGATTCCGACTCTGCCCTTTGGCCTCGAGCCTCCTTCAGCTCAGCCTCTAGGCGAGCCCTGACAGCCTCCCCTTCATCTAAGCACCGATGAACGACTTCAGCTTCTTGAAGGGCGACCGCAGCATCGACCTCCCTCTTCTTCACATCAGCAAGGAGTCATTCCTCCTTCCTGAACTACTCCTCCCGGGAACCTTCCACCAAGGAAACCGCCGCGTCAGCGGTCGACTTGATGGCCTCCATCTGCCCTGGGGAGTTCCCCGTGCTCCGGTACTGCTCCAACTCAACATGCAAATCAGAATGCTTGTTAGCGAGCTCTCCGACGATGTGACCCATCGTCACCTCTTCTCGAAGAAGCTGGAAACGAAGAATGAAAAAGTTGTTGGGCTATGAAAAAAGTGAGCAATGTGAAAACATAAAGAAGAATTGAAGCCTTACCAGAGCAACTCGTTCAAAATGGGACCTCATGAAACCCTCGATTAGGAGGAATTATCCCTTCAAGGAGTCGCATACATAAATCCCGGCTGCCCCGGAGACTCTTCTTTTCAGAGACCCCCTTCTTCGAGAAGTCTCCACAGAGGAACCAAACGCACCGAGAGTTCGCAGCCCTGAGCGGCTGGAACATGCTCGCCAAGGAGCAGTACTCCTCAGGAGGAGTCTTCTAGGCGCTGGGGGCATCGGACCCCCTAGAGGAATAGGGACTGAAGAATCGGAAGGAGAAGGGGCCGCCAAAATCTGAACCTTCTGCCCAGGGGCATCAGATCCCTTAGTAGGAGGAGGAGGACTCTGAGGGAGAACCGGGCGATCCTCACTCCTGACCTTCTTGGCAGGAGGAGGAGGAGGGTCCCGGGCCACATCAGCAGTGGGTTTTTCTGCAAAATATTAAGAAGATATGTCAAAACCCAAAAACTGCAAAGTGTGAAAACAGAAATCAGCATATAGCGAGGCAACATACCTGGTTGGCCAAGGGAAGTTACTCTTCTGGCTTCCTCTTTGAGGAATGCCTAGAGGGAGGAGGAGGAGGATTCAGCAACACCTGATCCGCGGACAGCCCCACCTTTCCCTGGTCATCAAAGAGACATATGAGTTTTCGGCACCGGTTGCCTACATCCAATAAAACAGGAAAAGGTTAGAAGAATTACCCAATCATCGAAAATTGACGTGGCCTGATGAATGCCCGCCATCTCGAGCATATTCTCGGTGGTCTCCGCCACCGAATGGATGGGATGAAAACTGGACGACCAATGCAAGCGAAACAGGTCGTCGATGGCGTTCCGATCGCTCGCGGATAACTCGTCGAACTCAGGAGGGAAATCCCTATCTGGTGTAGACAACTTCCAAGACACGCCCCCCTTGTAGAAGAAGTAAAACTTCTTATAGTTGGAGTTGGTGGCCCGGAAGTCGTCGACCAACAGGACGTGAACGTTCCAGATCCATGATTGGTCTCTCCACTCCGCGAACTTCGGCCACCGGGACTGGAAATGGTGGAGATGGTTCGTCCCAGCAGCCAATCGGAAAAAGCACCGGAACAAGGCCAGTGAATACGTCCATTCTTGACGTATACACAGGAACTTGAATCCAGCCCATATCCTAATGGAGTTGGGTACGAGCTGCGTGGGATGTATCATATAGAACTGGCACAACGCCTGCAAATCCTCATAGAGAGGAAAACGCAACCCATCATCGATCTAGGCCGCATAGATGTAAACCTCTCCATTGCGAGGATAATGCAGACCTAGGCCTGGGTATGTAGGAGCATCCACCGCACCAAAACCACCAAGCGCCACCACCATCTTAAAATAAGCCTGCTTCAGCTCATTGGGCTTGACCTCTACTCGAACAAGGAAAAGCAGGGAATACTCTTAGAACATAGCAGTAAAATAGAATATTTACCTTTTGAAGAAAAGATGGGCGTCTGGAGTTTAGGCCCATCCACCACCACAGGCGTGGCTGCGGTCCTCCCAAGGTTAGCCTACCTCTCAGTCGAGGCTGGCAGAGAGCCGTCCCTAATGGTTAGGGGGGCATTGGTGTTCTTCGGCACCTTAGGGGCCGAAGAAGAAGCCTTGTTGGCTGTTTGCTTGATCTTCCCGGACTGACTGCGAGTGGCCATGGAGTCTGTTAGGATGAGGATTGGGAAGATTGACAAGGAGAAAGGAGGAGTTTGCAGAGAAGGATCTCAGGAAACTAAGAAGGCTCTAGAGTCTGAAGAAATGGAAACGTAAAGGACAAAATAAGGGAACAGCTGTCCCTTATATAGACAAAATAAGAAGTAACTGTAACAGGTCGAATCGAAACGGCACAGAGGAATAATTGCACCTTTTTGGAAAAAATCGAAACAATGTCGGAATTCTAAGAGACACCTCGGGGAGACAACCGGTCGGCTAGCGCAGAAAGCTGTCAGACTACCCTTGGGTTACGGAATATTAAATGACAGGCGTGCTTCAAATGACTGTTCGACTAGGCGTTCTTCAAATGACTGTGCAGTTATTAAATGCTAAAGTCCATTAAACAGACAAAGTGATCGCTAGCGCACTGATAGGCTTTATTAAGAATACCTTTTATAGGTCATGATCGCCTAGCAAAGAAAGGTAGACCTTCACAAGCCTAGACTACCTCGAGTGATCGCCAAGAAGGAATAAAGAAGAATATTCCTTCAGCCTTGGACAATGGAATGACTGATCGCCAAACAAGCATGAAGTGTCCCTAAGGTCATGAACCACAAAAAGAGACAAGGAAAACCAAATTTAAAGTGTCACTATCTCAAACCCTACCAAGAAATCAAGCTTCGGGGGCAAATGTTGGGTATTGATAGTGACTGCCCAATAAGGAAAAGGCCTCGAAGGCCCAATAACCCTGGAGGGGGTAAACCCAAGATATTCGAACCGGATCAGCCTAAGTCAAAGTCAACCTGGTCCACCATAGAGTGGCCCATGACCGAGCCCAAGACGATATGGACGTCAAAGGCTCCCCAGCTGGTCACCATCCTTCATCAAGTCGCGACCTACTACTGCTCACCAAGGAAGTGGCCACAATATCCCGCGTATCTCGGTTACATATTCACTAAAGATTAGATATGCTAACTGCAATATCTCGTCGTAACTGCCATATCTATTATCCAAATCTTCGACAGCACAATATTCACTAAGATATATGGTTGCCATATATGGTTTGATCTCTCCTACCCTATAAATACCTTTGCTTTACATACATTCATTACGTTTTGAGCTATATACACACATATACTCATTTCAACATCGGAAAGGGACCCAGAGACACCCCCTATGTTGCGCTCCCCTACTTGCAAGTTCACCGAAGCTGAGGCAGAAGAACTATTCAACCGTCGTCTGGCATTCAATTCAATGCTAGATCAGCAACCAGGATTTCACGATCCAACAAGTTGGATCTCCAATGTGGAAGATCATTCGTCTACAAGTGGATGGGTATTCCTTCTTGGGGGAGGTACCATCTCTTGGGCATCTAAGAAACAAAGTTGCATTACTCACTCAACAATAGAGTCTGAGTTTGTTGCATTAGCATCGGCTGGTAAAGAAGCTGAATGGCTAAGAAATCTGATTTATGAAATTCCATTATGGCCTAAACCGATATCTTCTATATCTATCAGATGTGATAGTGAATCTGCTTTGGCTAATGCATATAGGCATGTATACAAGGGCGGGTCTAGACACTTAGCTGTTAGAAACATCATGATTTGTGAACTCATCATGCATGGTGCTATATTAGTGGAGTTCATAAAAACTCAACATAATTTAGTCGATCATTTAACCAAAGGGTTAAGAAGGGATCTTGTGCACAAATTGGCTGTGGGGATAGGATTAAAGTCCATTTGAAATCTCTCATGTTGAGATACCAAATTCCCACCTAATATGACATTAGGTGTTGAATTCAATGTGGAAAGCTTGACATCTAGAGATTGGAACATATTGGTTATATTATCCCAAGGTATGTGTTCAGACTTACAAGTAAAGGAGGTTGAAGTTTAACTTCTTTGCTCTTTCGAAAAATTGCATATGCAGGTGCAAGAGTAAAAGAGCTACCTATGTAAACATGAAGTTCAGCCGCTTCAAGAATCTAGGACTTGGCTTTGATATGTTTATGAAGGATTAGGACACAAGGCTAGTAAAAGATAGTGTCAAGAAAGGACAGTTAAGAATGTTAATTTAGGTGTATATTATATACATGAATTCACAATGAATAGAAAAGGTTCAATCCATAGTGACACCTTGATATTCGAATGTTTGAAATGTGTAATACACTAAGATGAAATTCAATCGCCATGATATTTCATTTATGCATAAGTTTGTTGTGTTGTTTGATTGTGATCTTATGTTTAGTTAATCAAGGATTACACTAAAATGGGGGAGGATTGGTATATATTTTAGTGTAATTGGATTGACTAGTTGACCAATGGGATCATAGTATCTCCTTAAACAAGTTAGGAGGGTGCGGAGTGCATGCTTGTTTAAGTATATTATGATTTATTGTATCGGATATTGATCAGTTGATTAGAGATGAGGCAATTGGGGTCAAAGGGGGCAACACCCCCTTTGCCGGGGTCCAGGGGCAGCGGCCCTGGCTGGGGTCCCTTTGGTTTATAATTCATAAAGTCACTATTCTAAAAATTCATTGTAAATTTGAATTTTTAGAACTAATGAGTTAACATTTTAACCTCAAAATTCCCGGTTTTTGGACACTTGCTTTAGAACCAAGTATTAGGCCGAACCATTGCAATTACTTCGGCTCCAAGTGATCATCCTAAGGTGTCCCTTTGGTTTTGGAGACAAAATTTGAATCCAAAGGACATATATGGCCGAAATGACACATACCATGGCCAAAGGGTGTTGTGTCTCTTCCAAAGGATGTGGTGTCTTCTCCAAAGGGTGTGGAAAACACTATAAATTGGTCATAGGGGAGGTCCTAAAATTCCATCTCAAACATTCACAATCCTTCTAAAGTTCTAGTTCAGTATTCTGATTTTATCCGATTGAAAGTTTTGGTGCCTCCAAATTGTTTCAATCTGAAAGTGTCGTCACGACTTCAGAATAATCCAAGCAACCATTCGAAAAGATCAAACACAATCCTTTCGAGAGTTATCCAACAAATACTCCTAGTCGCCGATCCAGTCTTGTGTTTGGACAACCAAATTATTCAAGTAACTTATTAATATCCTCGACTTATTGCTAATTGGGTGTTATTTTATTTTATACATTTTCCCACTAAGGAAATAATCTTCTAAAATTTTATGAATTTGTGGTGAAAGCTAAGTAATTCGGAAACGTGATCTGTTTCAGTCCTCAAACTATTTATTTTATTTAATTGTTGTATCTGAAATTTCGAGTGGTGAGGTTGAAGATCAATCATCCTTGGTGATGTTCTAATTTCAATAAGTCAATCATTCGCCACAGATATACAAAAATGGTGTTGTAAACTGTTGTACGCGATTCGTTGTAGTTGATGCTGATGCTTATTAAGAATAGTATAATTGTTAGATACTTCTGGTTTTTAATGGATTGTTGATGAGAATGAGAAAGAGCTAGCGGAGACAGGTCATGGAGTCGTCGCAAGAATAATAAAAAATGGTATATGATTTGTTTCATCTTTTTCCTCGTCTCTTTGAAATGATCGGAAATGGAGTTATCACAATGAAGGCAAAAGAATGTTATGTTAACCTTTAATGTGCGAGTGGAAGAGTTACTCATACATGTAATTTTCTTAGAAGTCTTCTTGATCCATCATTATTAGGTAGTTAAGTGTTTGACAATTTAAAAAGGCATCTTGGATATGGTGCTTCTTCCCCACTTCTTCTTGTTCTACTATATATCATCTTTTTTGTGTGTATGTAGTCAAGTGTTTAATCAAGGTTTGCTGTGAATGTAGTGATACCAATGTGTCCAGAAGGCGGTCTGTCATCTTCTTCATCATAAACATTCTTAACAATGGACATGTATTAACATATTGTTTAGTTTGTATATGTATTAAGATTACATTATATTGGTTAGTTTAAGATATTGATGAATATTTGTTATGATGGATTATGTTGATTAATAAGAATAATCTATTAGGTGAGTTTTATTTTAGTGTAGTTTTACTTTTAATTTTAGACTTGGTAATAAATATTTCATTACAACGGTAAAAATATACATTTGCTGCATAGATATCTCAACGAGAAAAAATAAATATTTAGTAGTGAGATATCTAGTCGTTAAAAATAAACAATCTCACCGGTAAAAAAATATATATTTAGTGGCGAGATATCTCGCCGGTAAATGGATGTTTTCTGTCGTGTATATAAACTTTTATGAAAGTGTTACTTTAATGTCGGCGAACTCTATATCTGTCGCATTTCAGCGTGACTTTTACCAGCGAATAACATAACGGACAAGATTTTTACCGACGAAATACTTTTTTATTGGCGACTAAGCTTCATCGGTAAAAGCATTACTTATAATCACTACGAGAATTTGTATAAATACACACAAAAGTAATTTGTTACCACAACGACTATGTGGGTAAAAAGGGATTTCAGTTTCGAAACTTTAGTACGTCATAGTAGACCCATTTTAGTGTCAACAAATTTGCCGTTGCAGCATCAGTCTTTTTGTTTTTACTTTTCCCACCACAATATGTCTGTGGCGACAAAATCCATGTCTCAAATACTCAACCGAGGCTAATATAGATATTCAGTTACGAAAAATTTTGGTATTGCAGGAAAACAGCTTTACTTTACATATTAGTTGGTGTAATCGGGTTGTAAACACTATCGACATAACATCATTGACAATATTTTATTTCCCACTGTTAAGTGGTATACCCGCAATTATAAAAGAACATATCATTTTTTGGAGTCCAAGCATAGTTCATAATCTGCCATGTGTAAAGCAAAGCCTTCGGAGGACCATCAGTTACCTTACAGAACAACGGATGGCCTTGCATATCGACTCCCAGGACGCAACCACATTGCTCGAAGACGTTCGAGGAGAGTCCCTGCCTGGTCGTTGATCCGTTTATCTTCTAAATTGCACGACAAGTATTTCTCCTCAGGTACGCTGCTATGAGCAGTCGAATGTTAGTTCTTCAAATTGCGAATTGAATTTTAATGAGGTTGTGGCATCCAAAATTTTCACTTTCGTCGGATGTGTTCCATAACGGTACACCGTTAAAGCTTCACCTGGTACGGTTCCAATGGACAACTCGATAGAAGGAGTTCTATTGTTGAGTCTATAACAACCGATTCACTTATGAGAAGCTTAATTACTCCCCTTCTTGGAGTTCTCTTTCACATATTTAGTCATTCTGTTATGAAATTATGCATGTTTAGTTGAGAAGGACTTGTCTCTCGGATTATGTTTGGTTCCATCCACACATAAACAAAAATCAGTGTTGCCTTTGTAACAAATGCTCTGGCTAATGCATATGAACCACCTACATGAGTCAACTAATGGTCTTGGAGTGTCAATAACTGATTTTCAACTTCATGTAGTGCACGTTTCAAGAGTTATTTGATTAACTAGGATTGTCGTACTGTGATTTTATGGCCCGTTCGTTTGATGGATTAGGCCCGGATTTGGGCTTACGGAATCCATATCACCCTGTTCGTTTCACAGAATTGGCAATTCTGAGGCTTAGGGAATCCGGGCGGTCCGGGCTTAGGGAATCCGGGTAAAAACCTCGGATTCCCTAAGCCCACACGGGTCGGAATCCGGATTCCGACCCCAAATGACTGAAATGCCCTCGATTGTTTGGCGTAATTACAGAACCCTGCCATCGTCTTCATTACGCTGCAATCTTCTGTCCGAGAATCGTCTGCTGCTGGAATCGTCTTCAATCCGAGAATCACATCTCACCGAACGGTTTGTCGGATTCAGCTTCATCAATTCCAGCGAACGGTTTGTCGGATTTCGATTTTGCTTTAAACATCGATTCTTGCCAGAATCAGCTGCTGCGTTCGCCTACGATTAGGGTTGAGTTCTGCGATTGAGAAATTCGTCCGCCTGATTCAATTCGTCTGCGATCAGCTTCCACAACAAGTAAGTGCTGCTTCAATTGTTGTTCGTTTTCGTTTTCGTCAATTGGTTTCTGTATGTTGAGCTGATTAAAACGTCAAATGTTGTTCTTGTTCGGTTGCTGAGCTGGTTTCTGTATGTTGTTCTTGTTCTTGTTCGGTTGTTAATTGTGTTTAGGAGTAGGTTTACGAGCATATTCAACCCAGAATTGATGATTTTGGGTTGATATGAACCCAGAATCAGTTGATTCTGGGTTCAAATCGAACCCACAATCAGTTGTTCTTGGTTCGTTTTGAACCCACAATCAGCTGTTCTGGGTTCAAACCGAACCCAGAATCAGCTGAAGATAGGTTCGGATCAACCCAGAATCGATGATGTTCGACATAGTTATATTAGGAGACCCACAGATGAAACCCCATCTAAATGGTTATGTACGTTTTCAGTTATGCCTTCCGAGCGTAGAAAACAACATATAACACTGCGGAGGAGGTGTGCTGTTAGGTTCCTCCAACTGATAATGACAGTTGTTTTGCGTATGTGGGCGCACATGAAACTGCAAAGACTACCCACCCGAGCCTTGTCGATGTATGAGGTGGCCAAAAGAAACTACATTAGGGGCCTTCTACATTCGGATGACACCGATTATAGAGACCAACTCCGAATGAATAGGCACTGCTTTAGCAGGCTCTGTCAAATGTTAGGCGAGGTTGGTGGTCTTAGGTCTACGAGATATGTCACACGACTTCAAGTCGTAAAAGGAAGAGAGTTAGTGAGGATGTGCAACATCTCTGTGCAGAGATGAACAATGTTGGATCCATGATATCAGGGTCGTTAAGGGAGACAGTTACGCACGCAGATGCAATTGACAAACAGCTACCGCTGCTTGATGAAGCTGTTCGGAGTCTTCCCGGTGTCACGACGGAGGATGTGCACAAGGCGCACAATCTGTTCTTCACTAAGGAGAAAATGGTTCTGGACTTTTTTGGGATGGCGCCTTCCAACCGGCTCAAGTGGTTGCGGGCAATTAAGATGTAGACTTATCATAGTTTCATCGGGTAGACATGTATGTATAATTTTGATTAAGGACAAACCCACGTTTTGTGTAATGTATGTGGTGACTAACAACATTTTGTATTATGTATGTAAGATGTATTATGTATGTGGTCATGTTTACATTCTTTAATTTTTTTTAATAGAATTAATAAGTTGGTCTTTTTAAAAAAAATTTAAAAAAAAATCGTTTTTAAATTTTTATTTTTTTAGAAACGTTTTTATTAATTTTTAAAGTTTTAGAATTAATTAATACAAATTATTTTTATTATATACTATACATATACATAGAGGGCAAATATGTCATTTTACCACATTCCATTCCTATTCCGTACACAATTCCACCAAAGAAACAACAGAATTCCTTATTCCGTTCTATTCAATTCCACCAAAAAAACAAATTCATATTCTTAACTCCTATTCCGTATTCCCAATTCCTATTCCGTATTCCGTATTCCGAATTCCGAATTCCGTCAAACAAACGCACCGTTAATCCCAAACAAACTTCTAGCGGTCTGTAATTTGCAAAAGCCCTGCTGTATAACTATTTTAGCTGACACTGTTTTTATTGGCTTGATATTTATTTGCAGAAATAGAAGTGCGATGGATAAGAGTTGGATGTCCAAACCTCGAGAAAGTGGGGTAGATAAGGCAGGGGTCGCTTCGTTTCTAGACTTTGTCTACTCTCGTTCAAGGTGGGATGGTAAAATTTACTGTCCTTGCACCAACTGTGTTGGTGCTTCCTTACTGGAGAGAACTACTGTTAAGTTCCATCTAGAAAAATTAGGAATACTACAAACTTACACTACATGGGTGTATCATGGGGAGGAATTCATAGATGTGATCTCTAATGGTAGGATTTCGTCCTCTCGTGGGGAAATGGATGAAATCGTGCATGATGGGTTCGGTGTCATGCGGGTGAATGAATGTGAGGAACCAAATGCAGATGCTAAGACATTTTATAAGCTATGAGAAGATTATGAAAATAGATTATATAGGTAGTGTATCCTACCCCAACATGTCTTTTTTAGTTGAACTGCTGCATCTAAAGGCAAGGTACAAGGTTTCTAACAAGTTCGCTGATGAGTTAGTTCGCATGCTAAGTAAAGTATTGCCACCAGGAAATACAGTACCTAAGTCCTACTACGAATCAAAGAAATGTATAGGAGGGTTAGGGTTGGACTACCAAAAGATACATCCTTGTGTAAATTACTACATACTCATTAAAAAATAGTACGCCAATTTCGATGTGTTTTCAACGTGTGGGGAGTCAAGATGGATTAAATATTGACAGAAAACTGGAGTACTGGATATGCTAGAGCAATCGAAGCGATAGATAGGGAAGCTAGTAGTCAAAGTACTTCGATAATTTCTACTCATTTGAAGGTTGCAAATATGCTTCATGTCCCCAAAACCTGCTTCCTCGTTGACCTGGGACTATACACGACAAAGAAAGGATGGTATTATATGTCATCCTGCTGATACAGAAGATTGGAAGAAACTTCACAGCGTACTACCTGAATTTTGGGAAGACCCACGGAATGTGAGAGTTGGATTAGCTACGGATGGGTTTGATCCGTACAGAGATAAAAGCCACCCATATCGCATGTGGCCAGTTGTTCTTATTCCATATAATGTGCCTCACAAGATGTGTTTGGAGGATATGAACTACGTACTGTCAATGTTGATCCTTGGACCAAAGGCTCCAGTTAATGACATAGACGTGTATATGCAACCGTTGATCGAAGAGCTGAAGGACTTATGGTCGAATGGTGTGCTGACATATGATTCAAATAAGAAAGAAAACTTCCAAATGCATACAACCGTACTTTGTAAAATTAATGTCTTTCCTGCTTATGTGAATTTGTCAAGTTGGGCTACTTACGGTAATTTGACATGTCCTATCTGTCAAATTAATGCCATCATGCTTATTGTCGATTAAAGAATGGGATGAAATGTTCTTTTATGGGATACAAACGATTCCTCCATACCGATCACATATGGAGAAGAAACAAAAGCTCGTTCGATGGGAAACAAGAGTTACGGATGGCCCCACAAAGACTATCGGGGGATGAAGTGTTACATGTGCTAGATAACCTTGATCCAGTAATGTTTGGTAAGACTCAACCTCCCATTCAGATTGGAATAGACTCAACTATTGAGAATTGGAAAAAAAAAAAACATTTTCTACCAATTACTTTCTTTTCGCAAAAAAATGCAGGGTCTTGACGAGCGACGGGTCCGGTTGAGCGGGGTTATCAACCGGAATGAAAAATGAAAGAGTCGCCACGATCAATTAGAGTCTAATCATAATCCTAAAATTTTCCTAGGGTACATGGTGTTAACATCCTAGGGTTTGGATAGGTCTACGTCCAGATAATCGAGTTCGGTGTTTTGATTACGTCTTAAGGGCTCGCGAGCCCATAATCCGCTCTTTCGGTACTTTAGTTTGCTGATGAATTTGTTTTCACTGATTTACTCGAATTACCCGTTTTAATCATGCTTGCCCAAAAATATTATATGCATTTTCTTTAAATTAAACAAACCATGTACAAACAGTTTTTGTTATTTATCAATTGATTTTTAATAAATAAACAATAGAGAATAAAATTAAACGTGCTTGACAAAAAAACGGTTTATCTTTGGAGCCATTTTAAACGTGTCAAAAATACATGAATGGTTTTTGAAAATATTAAGCACTTGGACCAGTTTATAAACACTTTGAGAAGTCATGAGATGTCCAGAAAAGTTTAGGGATCAAAACACAATTATTAAACATTATAACTGAACTGAAAATATATTTTTAAAAATGACAGAATTGACCCCAAACTATTCTTGACCTATTTGTAACACTTGGTAATGTTTCAAAAATAACCCGAAAACTATTCTGGACATATTTGTAACATTTTGAGAAGTGATGGGATGTCCAGAAAAGTTCAGGAACTAAGGTGCAATTACTAATTTTTCGAGCCGAATTAGAAAAATATTTTAAAAATTGTAGAAATGTCCTAAAACTTTTCTAGTTTGGTTTATGACACTCGATAAAGTCCCCAAAAAAACTTAAAGTTCAAGGACCGAATTATAACCTTCATAAAAGTTTAGGAATGACACAAGTCAGTTTTGAAACTATTTGTTTTTAATCGAAACAAACCCCCATAACTTTCACAAATGCCTAAAATGACATCAAAGTTATACCGAACTTAAAACCAAGCACGATTCTGATATGAAATATAACTAATAACGCATAATATTGATAAGACAAATTTCATTCACATTAAGAAATATAAATACAATATTGAACATGAGGGGCATATACCTAAGTTATCCAGAGTTTAGATACCGTACGAGGGATCGAGATCGATAATCGACAATTTTTCTTCACTCAATTTCTATCTAATTTTTTTTTCAATACTTCACTTGAATTTTTATTTCTCCTCTATTATTCCATTCTCTCTTCTTGGCCGTAACCTCTATGTGTTTTTTTTCATTGTCGTAGCCTTCTTTGAAGTCTTTCTCCTTTGTGATGTATTTATAACTTTCCTTCTTTCAGCCAATTCTCCCTCTCCATTGCTCTTCCCCCCCATAACTTGTTGTCGTAGCCATCCTTTTATATCCCCTTCTCCTTCTCTTTTTGTTAGTTTTTGGGTGGGAGACACACATAGTGGAGGAATGAAAGGTAGGTGGATAAATTGTCAGAACGTTTTGGCAAAAGGAGCAACTGAGCACCTAAATGCTCCGCTCCTCGGCTTGTGACTCGTTGGGGATGACTTGTGGAGGTTGAACACATAAAGGCTCCGCTCGTCGGCTTGTGATTCTCAGAAGTTCGATAACTACAGGTCCTGTATTTTGAGGATGAGTTGCGGATGTTGAACACCTAACGACTCCACTTGTCAGTTTGTAATTATCAGAAACTAGACATATACATATTCTAATTGTCAAGGATGACTTGCCAAGGTTGAACACCTAAACGCTTTGCAGGGGGAAAGGCCACGAAGGACCAATAAATTTGCAGGGGGTGCAACCCATACCATTTAAACAAGGCCAACCCATAGTAAGGTTACTCTGGCCCTCATAAAGTGGTCCAGTATCGAATCCAAACTAAAGTGGACGCCAAAGTGCCACTTCAGGTCGCCATTGGCCAAGGCCAAAGCCTCCCACTGCTCGCCATGGGAGTGCTCGCCAAGGGAGTGCCCAGGGAGTGCTCGCCAACAATCAAGGTCGCAGCCATAGGAGTGCTCGCCTTGAAGAGAGCCTTGCCTCTCTCCTCTGGTCCCATCAACCGTTAATAAGGATATAGCCACGATATCCCGCATATCTCGGGCACATATTCACTAAAGATTAGATACGGTAACTGCAATATCTCGCCGTAACCGCAATATCTACTATCTAAATCTTCAACAACAGAATATTCACGAAGATATACAATTACCTTATATGGTTTGGTATCTCCTACTCTATAAATACGTTTGCTTTACATACATTCAATACGTTTTGAGCTATATACACACATATACTCATTTAAGCATCGGAGAGGGACCCAGAGGCACCCCCTCTGTTGTGATCCCCTTCTTCCAGGTTCATCAGAGCTCAGGCGAAAGCGCGCGATCACCATCTCCTTGGCATTCAATTCATTGCCAGATCAGCATTCAGGAAATCACGATCCAACATTTGGCGCCGTCTGTGGGAAAACGAGCAAAACAGCCATACATACTCGCTCTAACCGCAATCATCGGAAAGAAGATAACGAACAATCCTCGGATAGCTCTAATTCCGCTGCCGCTTCGCCACTCCACCAAGAACCTGCAAGCCAAGCAGTCTGTGATGCCGTCCCTCCGAGACCGGCACGTGAACACATTGGCAATTCGAGAACGACCCCTATTCCAAACGTCGCAGAGATTCCAGATCGACAAACCATCCAAGTGGCTTGGGAAACCATTCAGGTAACCGCAGAGATGATATCCCTCTTGGAAACCATCATAGGACAGGCCCGCAGAAAAACCCCTGCTCCTCATGAAGATCCTCGTCCTACGGGGCCACCGGAGTCAGAAACTGGAAATCCTGGCACCACAGCTCCTCAAGAAGATCAAGAGATGACCTTTGGACACCAATCCTTACCCCGCATCTCCACCATTTTTTTCAATTTTTACTTTCTCTCTTTTTATCCTCGAAAAAGCTTTCTCAGGCAGAACGGGATACTCCTTCGAGCTTTGGAGAGCTGTCGGGGAGTGATCGGAACATCATTGATGACTTCTTCCGACATCATAGGCAACCAAACTTCTGTTCAATCCTCTTAGGGGCGGAAACTTCAGAGTCGATGCTTGGGCTAGCGGGCATTGATCAGTTCGTACAACTGACGCTCAAGGTCGGGGTTCATCATTCCGCGCCAGTCTTTATTGATTGGATAAATTTCTGACCCATCAGTCTGGAACCTAAATTCATTGACCGCACTTGAGGACCTAAATTCATCAGTCTATTTTCCAAGCGGGCTAAGACGAGGTTGTTAGCTGCCTAGGCGTCTATGAGTTTCAGATCAAGGATGTCGACCATTACTCTGTTTGGCTAGAGGCAGAGAATGGTGACCTCAGGGCTCAACTGAAAGAGTCCTGGGTGCAGAGGGATGCCTCGATGGCTGAGCTGGAGCATCTTTCCTTAAATCTTAAGGCTGTCCCATCCCCCCTTAGCGTGGTCGAGGACTTTAAGAAGTCCGAGGAGTTCTCTGACTGCGCCTTGGAGGTGATAAAGGCCGAGGCTGCTGCCTACCTCTAGATCTTGGTCGACGAGATTCAAGGGATTGATCCCAAGTTTCCTCTCTGGGAGGTGAAGTCTCTTCAGGACTTCATTGAGAGCGGCTACACCAAGCAAGCTCCTTAGCGATGAGGCTGCCCCCGGGGCCGAGAAGGAGACTGCATCCCCTGATGAACCCATACCTTGAGGTCTCAGGCCTTCAGGCGACCGAGTCGATGCAGAGTTTCAGGTCAAGGGAGCCTGTTCATCCTCCTGCTTTTTGCTCATCCTTCTTTTTATCGATAATAACTTTTACTTCCCTTTGTTTGGGGATAGTTGTAATTATTCTTTTGATTTCAGACTCGGATATTATTATAATGAACACCTTTAATTTCGTAAGCCTTTACTCTTTTTCGACTTCGAATGTGTTTGGTCATTCTTCCGATATCTTTTCGTTCGAACGCTTTAGGAAGTTTTACCATATTTGTTTTCAACTTCTCTTTAGCTTATGTAGGAGAGTCTCGCCATATAGTATCTTGGACCATCCATTCCCTTCACCAAAGTTTCTTAAGGGAATTGTTACTCGAAGATCATACCTTTAAGGAAACTATCATCTTTTGTAGATGTGTTCGCTTTGTTAAGGTTTTAGACCTTTGGAGTATTCGTCTAATCACGGGGAACTGTTACCCAAGGCTCATTCATCTTTTAGTAAGTGGTCGCCCTAGGTTCATTCGCCCACTTTCTTGTGTTTGTTTCGCAAAGGAACTGTTACCTTTGATATGGATTCATTCGCTTTGGATGTTACTTCTCAATTTTTGCCCAACTTATAAGAGAACGGACTCCTTGATGGATTGCTCGCCTTTTGCGCTAGGACTTCTGTCTGATTTTTATATTTAGGCATTATTTGCCTAACTTTTTCCTTAGGTCTTTTCGCCTGATTTTGATAACAGGTCTTGTGCCTGACTTTGGCATCAGGTCTTTCGCCTAACTTTGGTGCTAGGTCTTTCACCTGATTCAGTCATCAGGTCTTTCAGGTCTTTTGGTTTGCCTAACTTTGGCGTTAGGTCTTTTTGCCTAACTTTGGCGTTAGGTCTTTCGCCCAATTTTGATATCGGGTCTTTTTGTTTCGTAAGCCTTGGTTTTTTTCGCTCCTTTAGGTTTCGGGGGAAGGACTGTGGCCTCTTATCGGCTCGTCCGTTCCTTTCGCCATGTTTCTTAAGGAAACTGTTACCCAAGGATTATGCCTATAAGGAAACTGTCATCCTTTATGGATTTGTTCGCCTTTTAGGATTTTGGTCCTTAAATTCGTTCGCCTAGTCGTAGGAAACTGTTATCTAAGATTTGCTCGCCTTTTAGGAAGCTGTTACTTCGGATTCGTTCGCCTACTCGTATGAAACTGTTATCTAAGATTTGCTAGCCTTTTAGGAAGCTGTTACCTCGGATTCGTTCGCCCTTTTTGGGGAACTGTTACCCAAGATTCGCTCGCCTTTTTAGGAAGCTGTAAATCTTTAGGAAGTTTTGTCATACTTGTTTTCAACTTCGCTTTTCAAAGGAGCAGTTACCTTTAGATTCGCTCGCCTTTTAGGAAGCTGTTACTTCGGATTCGTTCGCCTACTCGTATGAAACTGTTATCTAAGATTTGCTAGCCTTTTAGGAAGCTATTACCTCGGATTCGTTCGCCCTTTTTGGGGAACTGTTACCCAAGATTCACTCGCCTTTTTAGGAAGCTGTTACCTAAGATTCGTTCGCTCTCTTAAGCTTTTCTTTGGGGAGACTGTTACCTTATTGGTTCGTCTGCTCCGTTGTGCCCAATTTGTAAGGGAACGGTAACCCTTGATGTGGGTTCGTTCGCCTTTTAGTGTAGGTCTTTGTTCTTCCCAGCTGGACAGCTGTAGAGATTTGGGTAGCATAGACTTTTTTTGCATTGGACCCCTCGCCTCCGGCACCAAACCTTACAGCAATCAGGTTTATCACCCTCCTGCTCTGGGATGGGACAAATTGCTCGGGAAGAGCTGGAGAGTGGTTTCTACGTGGGGGCGTTCGACTTCTGGTGACATGGCTTTTTGGCCTATCTTTGGTGGTAGGGCTTTATGGCCTAACTTTGTTGCTAGGGCTTTTGTGGCCTATCTTTGGTGATAGGGCTTTTGGCCTAACTTTGTTGCTAGGGCTTTTGTGGCCTATCTTTGGTGATAGGGCTTTTGGCCTGTCTTTGGCGATAGGGCTTTTGTGGCCTAACTTTGTTGTTAGGGTTTTGGCCTGTCTTTGGCGACATGGCTTTTGTGGCCTAACTTTGTTGTTAGGGCTTTTGGCCTGACTTTGGCGTCAGGGATTTTGTGGCCTAACTTTGTTGTTAGGGCTTTTTTGTGGCCTAACTTTGTTATTAGGGCTTTTGGCCTGACTTTGGCGTAAGGGCTTTCGTGGCCTAACTTTGTTGTTAGGGCTTTTTTGTGGCCTATCTTTGGTGATAGGGCTTTTGGCCTGTCTTTGGCGACAGAGCTTTTGTGGCCTAACTTTGTTGCTAGGTCTTTTGGCCTGACTTTGGCGTTAGGGATTTTATTTTGCCTAACTTTATTGCTAGGTCTTTTGGCCTGACTTTGGCGTCAGGGCTTTTGTGGCCTATCTTTGGTGATAGGGATTTTTGTGGCCTATCTTTGGTGATAGGGCTTTTTCGCCTAACTTTGTTGCTAGGGCTTTTGTGGCCTATCTTTGGTGATACGGCTTTTGGCCTAACTTTGTTGCTAGGTCTTTTGTGGCCTATCTTTGGTGATAGGGCTTTTTTGTGGCCTAACTTTGTTGTTAGGGCTTTTGGCCTGACTTTGGCGTCAGGGCTTTCGTGGCCTAACTTTGTTGTTAGGGCTTTTTTGTGGCCTATCTTTGGTGATAGGGCTTTTGGCCTGTCTTTGGCGATAGGGCTTTTGTGGCCTAACTTTGTTGCTAGGTCTTTGGGCCTGACTTTGGCGTCAGGGCTTTTATTTTGCCTAACTTTATTGCTACGTCTTTTGGCCTGACTTTGGCGTCAGGGCTTTTGTGGCCTATCTTTGGTGATAGGGCTTTTTGTGGCCTATCTTTGGTGATAGGGCTTTTTGGCCTAACTTTGTTGCTAGGGCTTTTGTGGGCTATCTTTGGTGATAGGGCTTTTGGCCTAACTTTGTTGCTAGGGCTTTTGTGGCCTATCTTTGGTGATAGGGCTTTTGGCCTAACTTTGTTGCTAGGGCTTTTGTGGCCTATCTTTGGTGATAGGGGTTTTTGCGTCAGTTGTACGAACTGATGAATGCCCGCTAGCCCAAGTATCGACTCTGAAGTTTCCGCCCCTGAGCGGATTGAACAGAAGTTTGGTTGCCTATGATGTCGGAAGAAGTCATCAATGATGTTCTGATCACTCCCCGACAGCTCTCCAAAGCTCGAAGGAGTATCCCGTTCTGGCTGAGAAAGTTTTTTCGAGGATAAAAAGAGAGAAAGGAAAAATTGAAACAGAGGGCTGATAGAAGATATGAACTCTGGAATGCAAATGAATTGAGTGCGTAAAAGACTAAATGCTAAAGTTCAACCTTTTTAGCCAAAACGAAGGAAACCGAACGGGCATGTAAGAAACGCCTCAGATAATGATTACACCCGTTTGGGTAAAACCGAAGTAATGTCAGAATTCCAAGGGTTACATCGGGGAGACAAAAGGTTGGAACGACACGAAAAAACTGTGAGTCTGCCCACTAGTTACGGAAGACAAAGAGACAGACATGCCTCAAAAGTCCTCTCGACTTTCGCTAACTATCCATTCATTAAAATGTTCGAAATCTTACACAAAAAAGGTGATTGCCAAAAGCTATACCAGTCCTCTCCTAACACCCTAGCAACGATAGTGCTCGCCCAAAGATTGAAGAATGAGCATCCATAAACCCTGGAAACCCAAAGCGTTCGCCTAATAGGGTAAGGTATCACACATTCCGGAAAACTCTACGCAACCAAAATCGTTCGCCAAAGGATACAGAGCATCAAAAGGCACAAATAGCAGATAAGGAAAGCAAAAGATCCAGTCCAAAAGTCACTATCTTAAACCCTATCACAGAATCAAACTCGACCGAAGAAACTTCACTCAAGTTTCGGGGGCAAATGTTGGGTATTGATAGTGACGACCCAATATGGGAAAGGCCTCGAAGGCCCAATAAATTTGCAGGGGGTGCAACCCATACCATTTAAACAAGGCCAACCCACAGTAAGGTTACTCTGGCCCTCATAAAGTGGTCCAGTATCGAATCCAAACTAAAGTGGACGCCAAAGTGCCACTTCAGGTCGCCATTGGCCAAGGCCAAAGACTCCCACTGCTCGCCATGGGGGTGCTCGCCAAGGGAGTGCCCAGGGAGTGCTCACCAACAATCAAGCTCGCAGCCATAGGAGTGCTCGCCTTGAAGAGAGCCTTGCCTCTCTCCTCTGGTCTCACCAACCGTTAATAAGGATATAGCCACGATATCCCGCATATCTCGGGAACATATTCACTAAAGATTAGATACGGTAACTGCAATATCTCGCCGTAACCGCAATATCTACTATCTAAATCTTCAACAACAGAATATTCACGAAGATATACAATTACCTTATACGGTTTGGTATCTCCTACTCTATAAATACCTTTGCTTTACATACATTCAATACGTTTTGAGATATATACACACATATACTCATTTAAGCATCGGAGAGGGACCCAGAGGCACCCTCTCTATTGCGATCCCCTTCTTGCAGGTTGATCGGAGCTCAGGCGAAAGCGCGCGATCACCATCTCCTTGGCATTCAATTCATTGCCAGACCAGCATTCAGGAAATCACGATCGAACAACTCGTAATTCACTTTGGAGGTAAAACACTTCTCGAGATGTTCGACGGCTTGCGCAGACTTCTCAGCTTGTTTTCTCATTAATAGATTTTGGAGTTCTTCTAGATGGAGTTCCCTAAAGTCATTCATGGTATGTTCACAAGGTGAATCCATGCAAGTTGTCGAGGCAACTCAAATTAATGTCGATCACAACTTCTTTTTATTACTAATGTGGAAAACACTATCGTCAACTTTTGAGCAACATTGTTTTTAATATCTCGATTTCTTTCCTTTTCCTAGGATAATTTTTCGATTTTGCACCTCTCGATTTCCTTATTTTTTGCCTTGATCTCCCTTTCGGATGTTCAACCTAGTAGAGATTTGATTCTTTTCATTTTGCCATGATCTCCCTTTTTAGGGATTTTTAATCACGCCCCTCTTCCCTAAATTTTGACTAAACCGCCCTTTCGGATTTTCGATCCAGCGTGAATTTTCTTTCCTTTTTGGAGGCTCGCTTTCAAGTTACGAATTATTTAACATTTTTTTACTGCGGCCATATTTCTGGGACTAACGATTTCTTTATTGTCCATGTCAGTGATGATCATAGCTCCTCCACTGAAAACCTCTTTGATGCCATAAGGCCCTTTATATTTCGGCATAAACTTACCCCGAGTGTCTAGATTTACTTTAATGATTGTTTTTTTTGTTGTTTTCTATCTTTCCATTTTCTATCCGTTTGGTACATTAATATTTTTACCGCACCTCTCAGTTCCCTTTATTTTTGCCTAGGTTGCCCTTTCGAGTTTTCAACCTCGCAGGGATTTGAATCCTCTTTTTCTTGCCATGATCGCCCCTTTTAGGGATTTTTAATCAAGACCCTCTTCTCTAAATTTTGCCTAAACTGCCCTTTCTGATTTTTGATTTAGCGGGAATTTTCTCTCAGTTTTGGGGACTCACTTTCTAGTTACGAGCTCTTTAAAGTTTTGATTGCATCCATATTGATTGGATTGTAGAGTTCTTGGTCGTCCATGTTAATGATGATCACGACTTCTCTGCGAAAAGTCTCTTTCGTGACATAAGACACTTCAAATTTTAAGCACAAACTTGCAATTCTGGATTAACTCTAAGGATTTGTTTTTCTGAATATTTGATTGTCTGCTTGCAATTCTCTCTGACGCATCTTCCTGTTAAATGCGCGAGTCATGCGTTGCTGATACAATTGTCTGTGGTACTTCTGCCTCAACGAGGATCCTAGCTGGCGGGATATCTACTTCAATTGGCAACACGACTTCGGTACCGTAAACAAGGGAGAATGAGGTTGCCCCCCTTGATGTCCGTATTGAGGTTCTGTCTGCACTGAGTGCCTAAGACAGCTTATCCTACCAGTCCATTATTTGTTGCTTCCACTGCGCCATTCATTTGTTGGTAATATGGAGTTGAATTTTTATGCTTGATCACAACCCACCGACCAATTTAGATTTCTGGCATTGCCGGTGGTGATTGACTTCGGTATCCTATGGTCACAACAACATTCATTATTATTTTTTCATTAGACGCTCAACTTGGTCAGCATTCACGCAGGTCAACTGGGTATCATCGAATGAACATTTGTACAAAGTTGCGCCGCTGGGCAAATAATTGCAAGTCATCTCTTGCATGACATTTCAGTCATTTTCTTGTGGTGTTCTCTTGGAACTCTTCATACTCCAGACATCTTTTATATTAGTGAACCACAACTGACCGTATGTTCTCTGCATCGCCAACGATGTCTCCCCTATTGTTAATAATGGCATCTTCCCGCGTCAACAATGGTGTCTTTTATTCCGAAGTCAACAACGACGCCTGCCGCATGTCAACAATGGCGACTTTTCTACAGGATTCAACATCAATGTCTGTCCCGTGTCAACAATGACAACTCTTATGTAGGACTCTACAACGACATTTGTCCTGTGTCAACAATTGTGTCTCCCACGTGTCAACAATAGCGTCGCTTCATCTCTATTTAAGTCGTCTATCCTTCAACTCGATCAAACGATAGGCAGATGGATTTCTCATATCATTTACTTTGTAAAACAATCTTCTCTCTTCTGATGGCTGATAGTGGTCTGGTGGCATGGATCAGTTTGACTTTGATTGCCACTTCCCCTAAGAGAGGTGTAACATAGAAGCTGGACTAGATTCCGGTGCTGTGAACCTCGACGTCCATCCTTGACCTAGGTCCCTTTCTGATCGAATAATTGCATAAGCCAATTCCCCCTCAGGTAACATGTTTTCTGTCAGAAAATCTTATTTTTACACATCATACTCGTCACTTACTGCATTCAGAAATTGATACAATTTGGTCTCTACTCAATTTGTTTTCCAAATTGCAATGTCCCTTGGGCCAAATGGTAGATAATGATGATCAAAAGGAAGAGTTGATCAATATGTTACTTGATCGAGAATTCTGTCTCGAATACCATGTTGAACAGACTAAGCAATAAGTAGTTGGTGACCCTCCTCACCGGATCCTTCTCCGTAATGTATAGAGTCGGATACGGCAAGGGTGCCACGATACAAATTTGAATCAAGATTTTCTCTGTGTTCTTGAGGTGCTGGAGTCGTCAAATGTCGCATGGGTTCCTCGAAACCTAAATTCAAAGTAATCATAGTAAGAAGAATGAATACACAATTGATCATGCATGCTTGGTTTTGAAAATTTTGTATGTTGTGTTCATTCTATTCGCAGACTTTGATTGCATGTATGGCAAAACAAAATCCAAAAATACTTTAAAAAGATTTGGTCAATCGAAGACTAGTTCTTAAGACGTTTCACACGACGACGCAACTCGTTCAATGTACACAAATGAATGAGTTAATGCGGATGAGATAATAACGCAGGAAACATTTTGTGTTTAAAAAATATACCCTAATTTATAAACAAATACCGAAATATTCTGTTTTTAAAAATACTTACAAAAATATTCGCGGGTAGGATGTTTGTGAAATCAACCCGGGAATTACATTTCCGGGTGAGATGTCTGTTAAATAAATCATACCCCCGAATGACACTTGTGGGTACTAGTAAAATTATACAATAAAGTACATTTGACCTAGTGAAAAAACTAATGCTTTAATATTTGGAGGTGTTCGAAACTTTTTTAAGCAGTAAGAAAACTATTATAAGCAAAAAATACTCCAATTAAGTTTGAATCCAATATCTTTACCAGTTAGCCAAGTACATTCTTCTTCTAAACTAATGATACTCAAATATTTGTTTATGTACTAAAAATTATATTTAATATAGTAACTACTCAGGTGAAAACATTTTGTTTTGTAAAATTGTTCCACGAAAATCTCATATAAAAAAAACCATTAAAAAATACAATCTTCCACTAAACAAATGTTGCTCAAACATTTTAGTATGTACTGAAAATTGTATCTAATAAACTAACTACTCAAATGAAAACATATATAGTTTTGTTGCAAAATTGCATTCCGACAAAAATTTAAATTCACGACCATGTTATAACAATACAATATTTTATCACTATTGTATTAATGTCATATGTTTTTACGTACCAAAATTATACTTTAAAATGTTATACCGGTACTTCAAATCCTCTAATTTAAAAATATTAATTTTTGGACTCATTGTTTACACTTACAATTTAACTAGAAAAAAATGGCATTTCTAAAAAAAATGTAAGTATAAACAATGACTCTAAAAAATGATATTTCTAAATTAGAAGGTTTAAGGTATCACAATAATATTTTTGAAGTATAATTTATGTATATCACCAAAAAATAATAATTTAGGTGCGTAAAAAACATATAATATTATGTTGGAGTGTCTTGAGTACAAACTTTGCTGGAGCGAATGTCATTCACTTTGTTGGAGTGTCGTGAGTACAAACATTTAATAGTCATCCAACCCATGAATGCTACGATTTAATTACCATTGGCGGTTAAAATATTTTTCAAACCTAGATATTTGGGTATTTGTTTTTAAAATGGGGTATAATTGTTTACAAAAATTAAAACTTGAATAGCTTTCTCTCCAAAGAATGTTACCTCGACTAGGTAGTATATATATATATATATTCCAAATTTAAAGGTAAAAATAAAATGTTAAAAAAGTATTAAATTTAAAAAAATTGACTATTGAATAGGCCCTTAAATTTCATTCCTGGAATTGACCAAAACTTTAGTCAAACCCACAAATGAGATTCGAACGTGCAACTTTTGTTATAGATGTGATTTGCGCGTACATAAAAAACCAAAACTATGATTAAACTTTACAAAACAATACTAACAAATTTAAGATTCATAATAATTGAAAAATGATTTCAAATCTTTTTAATAAAATAAAAAATAAGATTCAACTATTTAATCTAGTTTCGACTCTTGAAATGACCACATACATCGTTGAAAGTTGAGATACCTAGATAATTGACCCTTAATTGCTTAACTTTAGTCAACATGTGTAATAAATTCACATTTTGATAAAAGAATATTGGATAGTTTTTAATAAAGTGTGTATACGTAAGATTGAAAAATGATTATTAACCCTATTAATTAATTTGGAACCAAGCACACAAATACAATGTTTATGATGTTGTCAACACTGCTATATAACTAGCTAGGTATTATCTATAGCTTAATGTAATCTTCTACCCTTTTGGCACATTAGATAAGTTTTATGTGGTGATTGTTTTTCATCTTTCAACTCTAATAGGCGAGGTCTCGACAAAACGCTATGATAATCTGATCACTTCTCTTACCTAATTGATTTCCCCGCATTCTTATGAAGGCGAACATAGAAACTTGCAAACTTTTCCTATGGCCTTTGGTGAACATCATCCATGGATACTACACTTTTTAGTAATTGATGCTAGCCAATATGCCTATGAAGGAATTTTTCCTTCAAATCCTTCCAAGATCCAATGATTGATGGCGGGAGTCCAAAGAACTAGAAGAACGACGTGTCAAGGAGCATGGATGCGTAAAAATAACAGAATGATTGGCGTCACATGTTTGTACCAACATGTAGTGTGACAGTCCGACGAAATCACGGACCGTGATACAAGTGCTTCATACTCTAATGTGACTCATAAGGTTAGTGTTCCACAATACCTATAGTTTATTCTTGCATAAAAATCTTTCTTCACTTTGGTTACCATCATTGTCAAGGTTAAAGGGTGTGACGGCTCAGTTTGAGACCATGCACCTCACGAGACGCAGTTCGAATTTTTGGCTAGAATGTATTGATGATGTGCATGATTATCCATAATTTTGACTATTCTAGATATTGGTCATTATACTTTTAGAAAATTTGGAGGTTTTGATTGGACTTACATCAAATTAATGCTAGGAATGATTATTCAGAAAAAATATGCATTTTTTATGTTTTAGAAATATAATTACGAACAATGGTGTTCAGGGCAGTAATGGGTTTGATTTAAGTGACTTATAACCTGTCTGAAAATAGAAACGTGGCTCACCCATCGCAACAACGATTAGGTTGTGAAGCTCATGTGGGAGACTAACTGTGACTCGTCTAGTTGGATTAGTGCATGCAAATAAAAGTAGAGCCTCATCATGAATCGAAATATGCTGACATTATTATGATGTGATCCAAATCAAAGTTAAATATTCGAGATGCTTTCTAGGGGTCGTTGTTTGAAGTGGAAACTGTGTCGCACACCCTGACCTTGGTCCCTTATGGTTCTTTCTAAAAAAGGTTTGTAGTGGGACACTCTGCGAACCCTCCGGCGACCTTGGAATCAATCTAAATGAAACTTTGGATGCCCACAAATCATTTAAATTTTCTTGAGAAAAAATGACGATTTTAATGACTAATATCGTTGTTGAGCTGACTAAAGTCTATAAGATTTTGAGTACAAATTCACATTGTGGAGCTTAAAATATCGAAAGAAAATGAACAACCAAACCAAGTTTTGAGTCATGTATAGCGTAGGTATCTATGAAATAATACCTTCCCGTGTTAAGCTACCTAAAGGAAGTGAAATCTCTACAAATTGTGAAAGGTACCCAAGCCTTTGCATTTATACTCAAATGTGGGAGTGTCTAACGCAAGCGTGCATTATTATGTTTGTCGTACTCAATAGGTAAAATACACGGATCAACAACTGCTCTCAATTGATGTTTTTTTATTAGTAACTATGTAAGACTAATGGAAAAAAAGGAATTTATTAACCAAGCAAGGATCTGTGTTGTAAGTACCGAAAAACAGTAGGAACCTGGTGTTAAAATTGTTGCTGAACAAATATATTTTGTCTAGTGTTGAGTCTGGTATCTTTTCTCTCACTAAAAGTGTTGTTTTATGTGAGTAAGGGTCATGAAAGTAGGGATATTAAGAAGATTGTAATGGCGATCAAGCAAAAAATTAATAAGAAGAATATACGTTTTTTCCCTAGTTTGCTTACCTAATATATAGCACGATAAAATAGGACATGCTAACTATGATACCTGGTGAAAGTTAATTAACCCGAATAATATCCATACATTTTATATTTTAAAATGTGTTAATGAACATGGAACCCCTTTACTTAATTCATGGTGATGTTTGTGACTTAAATTTGTGCTAAAGAGAGACAATAATATGTATTTTATTACTTTTGCGGATGATATAAAAAAATATTGCTATATATACTAGTTGAAAAGTAAAGATGAAGTTGAAAATTAACTTGCTAAGAAAATCAAAGTATTGCGCAATGATATATGTTGCAAGAATAGTGCTCATTGTGTGCTCAACACTGAATCATACATGGGGCAATGACGCCTTATTCACCCCAATCAAACAAGGTGGATGAAAGGAAAAATTGAACATTCAAAGAGCTATCTTAAGTACCAATTTCCTTTTAAACAAGGTGTTGGGTATCGATAGTGACAGTCTAATATGGGAAAGGCTTCGAAGGCCCAATAACTTTGTAGGGTGTAAAAACCATATCATTCAGAACTGGGCCTAGAGTAAGGGTAAGCTGACACTCATAAAGCGGTCCAGTAGCAAACCCAAAACTAAAGTGGAGGCCAAAGCCCTATTTTCGGTCGCCATCGGCCAAGGCGAAAGCCTCCTACTACTCGCCATGAGAGCGCTCGCCAAGAGAGTCGAAACTCTCAAACTATGGTCCCAAACAGTCATCGAATATACAACCACGATATGCCGTGTATATCAGGCACATATTCTATAAATATTACATAAGGTAACTGCAATATTACGCAATAACCGTATTATCTACAATCCGCAGCCGCTTCGCCGCTCTACTAAGAACCTGCTAGCAAAGCAATACATAATGCCGTCTGTTGGATCGTGAAATCCTAGATACTGACCTGGCTGTGAATTGAATGCCAGACAAGGTTGGGATGACGCTTCAGCTCCAACTCCGGTGAACCTGCAAGTAGGGGAGCGCAACAGAGGGGGTGTCTCTGGGTCCCTCTCCAATGCTTAAATGAGTATGTGTGTGTATAAAACTCAAAAACGTAAAGAACGTATGTAAAGCAAGGGTATTTATAGGGTAAGAGAGATAGAACCGTATATGGCAGCTGAATATCTTAGTGTATATTGTATTGCCGAAGATTCGGATCGTCAGTTACTGCGAGATATTGCAGTTACCAAATCTAATCCTTAGTGAATATGTGACCGAGATATGCGGGATATCGTGGCCACTTCCTTATTAACGGTTTTGTGGGACCAGAGAAGAGAGGCAAGGCTCTCTTCTGGGCGAGCACTCCCATGTCGAGCAGTGGAAGGTCGCGACCTGGTAGAGAATGGCGAGCAGTCCGAGAGCCTTTGGCGTCCCTATAGACTTTGGGCTCAATTCTTGATTACTCGATGGTGGGCCAAGTTTGGCTTGTACTTGCGCCGATCCGGTTCGGATGTCATGGGTTTACCCCCTCTATAGTTATTGGGCCTTCGAGGCCTTTTCTTACTGGGCTGTCACTATCGATACCCAACATTTGCCCCCGAAGCTTGATTGAAGTTCCTTAAGTCGAGCTTGATTTCCTGGTAGGGTTTTAGATAGTGACGTCTCTGGTAATGGTTTAGTACCTTTGAGACACTTTGAGCTCATTTGGCGAGCAGTTTCTTCTCTGTTCAAAGCTGAAAGAATATCCTTCCTTTTATTCCCTTTTGGCGATCACTCGAGGTGACCTAGGCTTATGGAAGTCTATCTTTCTTTGTTAGGCGATCATTACCTACCCAAGGTATTTCTGCTAAAGCCTTATTAGTGCGTAGGCGACCATCTTGTCTCCTTAGTGGACTTTTAGCATTTAATAACTGCACAGTTGTCCAGAAATCGAACGGTCACTTGAGGCACGCCTGTCCTTTACTTTTCCGTAAACCCAGGGTAGTTTGCCAGCTGTCTGTACTAGCCAACCGTTTGTCTCTTGGAATTCTGACATTGCTTCGGTTTTTACCAAAAGGGTGCAATTAATCCTCTGCGTCGCTTCGATTTGCTCGTGGCGGTTATTCCCCTTTTGGTCTATATAGGAAACGTTAGTTTCTGTATTCTGTCTTTTACGCTTATCCACTCTCTTGGATTTTCAGAGCTTCATTGCGATCCTTTCCATTTATTTTCTCAACCTTCTTCAGCCTTCTTCCAACATTTCCATGGCTCCCCGCAGTCAGAGAGTCAAGCACATGGCTCCCAAGGGCGCCAACAAAGCCAACACTCCCAGAAATGCTGATGTCCCTTTGACCATCAGGGATGAGGTCGTGCCCCCCTCAGTGGAGGAACAGACCGATTTAGGCAGGACTGCAGCCACTCCTATGGTGGTGGACGGGCCCGAGCTGAACACGCCCATCTTTTCTCCGAAAGGTAAACCTTCGCCCTTTTACTGCTCTGCTTTGGCAATATCCTCTGCTGTTCTTTGCTTTTTATGTTTATCATTGCAATATTTGAATTTGTTCGAGTAGACGTCAAGTCTAATGAATTGAAGCCAGCTTATTTTAAGACCGTGGTGGCGCTCGGTGGCTTCAGCGTGGAGGATGCTCCTAGGTATCCTGGCTTAGGTCTGCATTTTTCTCACGACGGAGAGGTTTACATTTATGCGGCCCAGATCGATGCTGGGTTGCGTTTTCCTCTTTGTGAGGATTTACAGACCTTGTGTCAGTTTTACGGGATTCACCCCACACAGCTTGTCCCAAATGCCCTCAGGATGTGGGTTGGTTTCAAGTTCCTGTGCTTACGCCAGGAATGGGTGTATTCACTGGCCCTGTTCCGGTGCTTCTTCCGACCGGCAGCAGGGGCAAACCACCTTCACCACTTCCAATCCCGCTGGCCGAAGTTTTCAGAGTGGGGAGGCCCTCAGGGATGGGGGAACGTCCATGTCCGCCTGGTCGACGATTTTCGAACCACCAACTCCAATTATAAGAAGTGTTACTTCTTTTATAAAGGGGGTGTGCCCTGGAAATTGTTGATCCCGGACAAGGATTTCCCTCCTTCTTTCGAGGAGCTATCAGAGAGTGATCGGAACGCCATCGATGACCTATACCGGTCGCATCGGTCGTCCCAATTCAAGTCCATTCGCTCAGTGGTTGAAACTACTGAAAACAAGCTTGAGATGGCAGGCATTCATCAAGCCACGCCAATCTTCGATGATTGGGTAACTTTCTAACCTTTTTCCTTGTTTTATCGTTTGTAGGCAAGGTCGTAAGCAAGAGTCAAAAACTGATAGGTCTCTTTGATGACCAGGAGTCGACGGGACTGTCCTCCGACCAGGCATTGCTGAACTCTCCTCCTCCCCCCTCTAGGCGTTCGTCCAAGAGGAAGTCTGAGGAGGTGCTTCCCTCGGCCACTGCTGACCCTCGCCAACCAGGTATGTTCCTTTGTTATTCGTAGATTTAACGTCTTCATACTTTGCGATTTTTTGTTTTTAACATTTTGTCTTATTGTTTTGCAAAGGAGTCCTCGACCGACATGGCTCGGGATCATCATCCTCCTCCCTCCAAGAAGGTCAGGAGTGAGGAATGTCCGGAAGTCGACCAACATCCTCCTCCTCCCCCTCCTGAGGGCCCTTCCGCTAATAAAGGGAAGGGTCTGGACGTGGTGCCCCCTTCTCCCCTTCCTAGGGCCCTTCTGCCGCCAAGGGGAAGGTTTTGACCGTAGCACCTCCTGTTCCTACTGTGCCCACGGTTCCTCCTAAGGAGTCTGGGACCAAGAAGAAGGGGCATGCTGCTTCCAGCTCATCGAGGGCTCCTGTGGAGGAGCATTGTTCCCTTGCCAGCTTGTTTCAGCCGCTTGAATCAGCGAATTCTCGGGAGACTTGGGTCCCTTGTGGGGACCTTATGAAGAAGGGGTACCCTCCCCAGAAGAGCCTCCGGGGTAGCCCGGATATGTGTATGCGGCTTCTGGACGGGATAATTCCCCCCACGGACCGCTCGATTGTTCCCACGGAACTTCATCAGATCGAGGGGTTCCTTCGGTCCCACTTTGAACGAGTGGCTTTGGTAAGATCTCATATTTTTATTTTGTAGAGTCCTCCCTTTGTCGTTCCCTTATTGTTTGTTGTCCTGACAGCCTTTATTCTATATTTGTTACCAGCTCGTTCGGGAAGAGGTGATTCTTGGTCGTGTCTTCGGGGAGCTCGCCGACAAGTATTCCAGTGTGCTCGTCGAGCTGGAGCAGTACCGAATCACGGGGGTCACTTCTGAGCAATTGGGGACTATCAAGACGACTGCGGATGCAGCGATCGCCTTGGCAAATGATACCCGAGAGGAATACCTCAAGAAGGAGCAGCGCCTCCTTGCTGATGTCCAGAAGAGGGAGGCTGAAGCCGCTGCCGCTCTTCAGGACTTTGACGCTCTTCACCTGTGTTTAGATCAGGGAGAGATCGTCCGAGTTCGCCTAGATGCTGAACTTAAGGAAGCTCAGGCGCAAAGGGCAGAATCAGAGGCTCGCAGGGTCACTGCCGAGGCGCAAAGGGCCGCTGCTGACGCCTAGAGGGAAGCTGCGGTGGCTCAGATGGAAGCTGCGGAAGCCCGGGGGATTGCCCTGGAGGAGGAGAGGGATAGGTTAGCTGCACAATTGAAAGTCGTCCCTTCGCCCCAGAGCGTAGTTGAGGCATTCAAAGCCTCTGAGGATTTTGAAGACCAGGCCTTGAAGGTGATGAAGTCGACCATCGCCGAGTTTTTCCAAGAGCTGGTGGAGGAGGTCCAGGCGGTCGATCCCAACTTTCCTCTTGGGGAAGTTGCCTCCTTGAAGACTTTCCTGCGGAGTCGTCCTTCGCAGCCCTCTGTTGCTGGAGAGGCTGCTTCTGAAGGCGGGCCCAGTACTTCTGCTCCCGAAGGCGAGCAGAGCACCCTTGCCCCCGAAAACCCCAAAGCTTGAAGTCCCCAACTCCTTGGCGGCCGTATTTATCTTTTTTAGATAGCTATTTTTGTATTTTCTGTTTTTGGTTTGTAATTATTTATCGAAGACTTGGGTTTTTCTATTGAATGCCTTTATATTCTTGAGCCTTTAATCGACTTCGAACACATTTAGCTATCCAATATCTTCATCATAATTACTTTCCGCTTTTTCTTGCTTTGTAATGTCGTCGACCCTTAAAGCCTTAGACCAATCATAAGTTAAACTTTCTAAGGATAATACTTTTGACACTTAAAAGCGTAAAATTCTAAGTTCAAAGAGATATTACCTTCTTTGAAGTTTAAACCTTTGAGGTGTTGGCATAATAACAGGGGACTTGTAATTTGTCAGGCTTTATCATCGATAGTGATCGCCTAAACTTTCTTTGGCCTGACTTTGGCGTCAGGGCTTTTATTTTGCCTAACATTTTGCTACGTCTTTTGGCCTGACTTTGTCGCCAGGGCTTTGCCTGACTCTTGGCGTCAGGTCTTTTGAGGCCTAACTTTGTTGTTAGGGCTTTTGTGGCCTAGTTTTGTTACTAGGGCTTTTGTGGCCTAGTTTTGTTACTAGGGCTTTTGTGGCCTAGTTTTGTGGCCTAGTTTTGTTACTAATAGGAAAAGGACCCAATATATCGATTCCCCATTGAGCGAAGGGCCAGGCACCCGCCATTGGGGATAATAATGTCGATGGTCGACCCGATCGTGGTGCAAACTGCTGGCAAATTTCACACTTCTGTGTTAATTCGACTGCGTCTTTTCCCAAGGTCGTCCAGTAATATCCCAATCTGAATATTTTCCTTCTTAGCGATCGAGCGCCTTCATGACATGCTGCTGCCCCTTCATGAGCTTCTCGAAGAACTTTTTCTGTTTCGGGCAGAGCAACACATCTCAAGTAAGGCGTCGAATAACCTCTTCTGTAGAGTTCTCCATCGATGATTAGATAACTGGCTGCGAGTCTTCTAATCCTAGTGGATTCACCTTCGTCCTCTGGGAGGATGCCTTCTTTCAAATAATTCTGGAACGGGGTCATCCAGGTGACCTGTTCTTGAATGTTGAAGACCTCCGCTCTGTTTTCAAGGACTGAACATAGGGCTTTCTCCAGAAATTGTACATCCTGGACTGTCGCCCCTCCGAAGGCTAGTTTACTCAAAGAGTCTGCCATCTGGTTTTCTTGGCGAGGAATAAACTCAATCGCGAAATTTGGGATTTCTGCGACCAGCTTTTTGGCAATGCCGAGATATTTCTTCATCTTTTCTCCCTTTGCCTCGTATGCGCCATTAACCTGATTGACAATAAGCTCTGAGTCACTTTTTACCTTAAGCGCGGTTATACCCATTCCTTTTGCTAGTCTGAGTCCAGTGATAAGAGCCTCGTATTCTGCTTCGTTATTGGTCGCCGGGAATGTCAAGGCGATCGCTTATTTCAGAGGCTCGCCCTCAGGAGGAATAAGAATTAAACCTGCCCCCGAGCCTTCTTTTGATGAAGACCCATCCGTATAGAGTTCCCATATTTGATTGTCGTCTGCTGACTGACTTGGCCTGTTCTCTGCTTCTGTTTGACCGTTACTCGTGCTTTCCACTATGAAATCAGCTAGTGCTTGACCTTTGATGGCCGCTTTTGGCGCAAATTTGATCCTGAACTCGCTGAGCTCGATCGCCCACTTGACCATTCTTCCTGAAGAATCTGGCTTCATCAGGAAGTTTTTGAGAGGTTGATTGGTGAGGACCGTGATGTCGTGCGCATGAAAGTAAGGTCTCAGCTTCCGAGCAGCAATCACTAAGGCATAGAGATACTTCTCAATCTGGACATATTTTATTTCTGCTGAGTTGAACATTTTGCTAATAAAATACACTGGACTCTGAACATTATTCTCCTCCCTTATTAAGACAGCACTGGCTGCCATATCGCTAATGCCTAAATAGAGGAAAAGCTGCTCGCCTGGAACGGGTTTTGCTAGAGCTGGGAGCGTTTGAATATGCCATTTTAAGGACTGGAATGCTTCCTCGCAGTCTGGCGTCCACTCGAACTTGCGGTTGGCCCTCAAGGTTTTGAGGAACGGGAGGGACCTGTCGCTTGCTTTGGAAAGGAAGCGGTTAAGTGCAGCTAGTCGGCCATTCAGGCACTGGACTTCCTTATGGCAGGTTGGCGACTTCATTTCTTCTATGGCCTTTAGCATTTCCGGGTTTGCTTCGATGCCCCTTTCGCTGACCATAAAACCAAGGAACTTCCCGGACTTGACTCCAAAGGCGCACTTTGCTGGGTTCAGGCGAACGTTGTGTCTCCGCATGCATTCAAAAGCTTCACGGAGGTCGGTGGTATGAGGATTGCCTTTGATGGATTTGACGAGCATATCATGTACGTAGGCCTCCATGTTTCTTCCCAGCATGTCCTGGAACAGTCGGTTCACCATCCGCTGATAAGTTGCCCCGGCATTGATGAGACCGAAGGGCATCACCTTGTAGCATAGAATGTCCCCGTCAGCATAGAAAGCAGTGTGGGCCTCGTCTTCTGGATGCATTCTGATCTGGTTGTAGCCTGAATAGGCGTCCATGAAGCTCATCATCTCATGACCCGAGGTAGCATCGACCAGCTGATCAATTCTTGGAAGGGGATATGAATCTTTGGGGCAAGCCTTGTTTAGGTCGCGGAAGTCGACGCACATCCTCCACTTGCCGTTAGATTTCTTGACCAAAACTGGGTTGGCGACCCAGCTCTGGAATCTTACTTCTCTGACGAAGTCAGCTTCAATCAACCTGCCGACTTCCTGCCTGATCTCCAAACGCTTATCAGTCCCGAATGATCTTCTCTTTTGGGCGATCGGCTTGATGGAGGGGTCTATCCTGAGCTCATGAGAGATAATATCTGTGCTGATTCCTGGCATGTCGCTCGGCTGCCAGGCGAAGAGCTCTTTGAATTCTTTGAGGAGGGCGGTCATGGCCTCCTTCTGATCCTCTTTCAAGGTGGTCCCAATGCACACCTTTTTGTCTGGACCATCGATCTCGACCTCCTCCAATTCCTCCATGGGTGCTGGCTGAGCCAAGTCCTCGCGGGGATCGGCCTCTGTCTCGATGGCGAGCGCCTCCCTTTGGTTCTTCCTGCGTAAACAGTTCACATAGCATTGCCGCGAGGAAGGCTGATCTCCTAGCACTTCTCCAATCCTGTTCGGAGTGGGGAACTTCATCTTCTGGTGGACAGTGGAATAGGCGTCCAGAAACAAGATGTCTGTCGAGCTGCCTCCGTCGACCAGAATCCTTGCAACATCACAGACGTCAATATATGCCGTAATGACCAGAGCATCGTTATGGGGCGTGGTGACATGTGCCAAATCATCTTCAGAGAATGAGATGACAATGTTTTCTTTAGGTCGGGGCCGCTTCCCCAACTGAACTGCCGTAGAGATCTGAGTGGCATAGACCTCTCTGGCGTTTGACCTCTCGCCGCCTGCGCCGAATCCTCCCGCAATAAGATTCACTCTCCTCTTGCTTCCCGAAGGCTCAGCTTGATCTGCAGGGGCTGGTGAACGATGTCTCCTGGGGGCGTTCGACTTCGGTCTCGCCCTGCTACAAATTCCTTCAACATTCCCCCCTGAATCAGCTTCTCTATATCTCGCTTTAGAATCTTGCAATCGTCTGTCTTATGGCCCTTGCACTTATGGTATCTGCAATACCTCTCGACATCCTTGCCCATGGGTAGCCCACCTCGACGAGGCATCGGTGGCCTCGCCAAGGATCTACTCTCCATCTCGACTAGTACCGCTGAGATCTGCCTATTTAAAGGGGTGAAGTACTCAGGGACCTCTGGATTGCGAGGTGCTGGAAGAGACTCGACTCGGGGCTTACTTTCTTTTCCCTTCTTCTCCTTCTTACCATCGCGTCGGGGTTCATGGGTTATCCTTACCGAGGTCGTCAGGAGGTTAGCCTCGATGTTTGCGCGTTCAAGGTCTATGAAACCTTTTGCCCTGGACGCCAACTCCTCTAATGTCTCTATCTCCTTCACATGGTAGCTGTTTCGCAGCTTTCGCGAGGCCTTGTTGGCCACATCCAGACCTCTGTAGAATGCTCGAATGATCTCCCCATCCGAGATTCGGCGATCTAATTCTGTGACGTTTTGATGAAAACGCCCGTAGAAGTTGGAATGCGACTCTCCAGGCTCCTGTTTGACCGAGTCAAGGGCGACCACGCTCTTCAGCAACTGGCGCTCGCCCATATATCTCTCCAGGAACTTGCTTCTCAACTCTGCCCAAGTTCCGATTGAACCTGCAGGGAGGCCGAAGAACCAGGACGAAGCCGAACCCGAAAGAGTAGATTGAAATAGCAAAGCCAAATGATTGGGATCGTTTGACTTACCCAGAAGGGAGGCCTCATGTTTGTTGACATGTACGGTGGGATCTCCTCCACCGCTATACTCAGGTATGGCCCGAGTAACCACATCCTTCGGGATTTTGATAGTGACGAGCGCGTCGGTGAAAGGATGAGAGGACTGCTCCTTGAAGGGAGCTATGACTGTCAACTGTCTTTCCTGGAACCTTTTGTTGAGGAGGTCATCCATCTGATCCACAGTGCAGTACATGGGAGAGGCTCCGGGTGGAGGCGGACCGGAAGGATTGGCAGTGTATGCGGCTGCTGGCTCCTTGGTGTGTGCTGGAGGTAGGGACTGCTGACTTGACGTCATCTCCTGATCCTCCTGAGGCGCAGCAGGACCAGGATTGGCCGCTTCTGAAGGTGAAGGCCCTGTGGCAGCAGGGCAGTGGTTTTCCTTAGGAGCAGAGGGATTATTTTCCTGAGGAGCAGGGGCCTGGCGGCGCGCCTGTCCTAGGATGGCTTCCAGCAAGGAGACCATCTCGGGGGTTAAATTAATATCTTGCCCCGCAATGTGGACTGTCTGCGGTGCAGGAGCTCCGTTTTGATCAGCAGCTGGGGTCGGTCTTGAATCACCGACATGTTCTCGAGCTGTCCGCAGAGGAACAGCGTTAAATCCTGCTCGGCTGGCAGGTTCTTGTTGAAGCGGTGAAGCGGCGGCGGAATCAGAGCTATCTGAGGATCGCTCCTTGGTCTGGTTCCGACGGTTGCTTTGGGATCGAGTTCTCATGGCTGAATTGCTCGTTTTCCCACAGACGACGCCAAATGTTGGATCGTGAAATCTTGGATACTAACCTGGCAGTGAATTGAATGCCAGACAAGGTTGGGATGACGCTTCAGCTCCAACTCCGGTGAACCTGCAAGTAGGGGAGCGCAACAGAGGGGGTGTCTCTGGGTCCCTCTCTGATGCTTAAATGAGTATGTGTGTGTATAAAACTCAAAAACGTAATGAACGTATGTAAAGCAAGGGTATTTATAGGGTAAGTGTTAGGATGTATGAGTTTAATGAATGAAGACCACTTTTGTGGTTACGTACATTGCAAGTTATCAAGGAAGCTCAAGGAAGCTCAAGGAAGATTAAGGAAGATTACTTGCGATTCAAGATTTCTCTAGAAGAGTCTTGAGTGTTCCTAGATTATCAAGGCTAGCTTAGGCATTGTGATTAGTATAAATATAGGTGTAATCTCAAATGTAAACTTAACTTGATTCAATGCTAAGATTCAAAGTTCAGTTTTCTGTTATTGTTCTCTAGTACAGTTACTTGCTTTCTAAGTCTTCTTCTATGTTCTTCGTTTCAAATCTGGTTTGATTCCAGTTTACTGATATGGTATCAGAGCTTTCATCAGTAGATTCCGCTGTCATTCCGTGAAGACTGAAGCCTTGATTGATCGCTGCATTTGTTCTTCCTGTCGTGATTACGTTCTGCGAAGATCAGTCATTCTCTGTTCTTCAGTTTCTGGTACTGTCTCTGTTTCTGAAACTATCGATTCATTCTGCATTCTGTTTGAAGATTTGGCCATGGAAGACAATCAGCAAACCTTCTTCAACAAACGCATCTGTCAACTGACTGGAGAAGAGAACTTCCAGTCCTGGAAACAACAAGTTCTCTTAGCAGTCAGAGGATTCAATCTTGAAGATCTGCTGTTTGGTGCTATCCTAGTACCTCATTGGATCGATGATGGAGAAGGTAATAAAATTGTGAATCCTGATTTTGCCAAGCACAATCAACAGGACAGTTCGTTAGCTTCTTGGCTCCTAGCTTCCATCTCCACTCCAATCAGCAAGGGGCTCACTGGATGCATGACTGCAGCCTCAATCTGGACAAAGCTACATCATCACTTCTCCTCATCATCCACAACCAGAATCATGAATCTGTATGACAGATTAAAGGTACGCAAACACTACAATCAATCAATGAGGGAGTATCTTACAGAAATACAGCTGATATGTGATAGCCTTGCTGGATGTGGTCATCCTATTGAAGAGATGCAACAAATCTCTATTGTCCTCAATGGTGTAAAAGGACAGTATGATAACGTTGTATCTGTCATCCATGCCAGCAGAAATCCATATGATCTGTCCTCTATATCCTCTGTGCTGTTAGATGCCGAAGCTCGACAGAAGGAGATAGCCTTCGATAATTCATTTACAGTTGCAAATATAGCTGAAAAATCAAGTTCAGATCAGTCACCAGTAAGTCTAGGACAACCGAATCCTCAAAATGTAAGTCTGCAAAATACTAATTCAGGACAACAATTGATTCCGGAGTATCAAGCCAACTCCACAGGAGGATATGGCCGAGGAAGAGGTAGGGGCAGAGGCAATGGAAACAAGCCACAATGTCAGCTATGTGGCAAGTTTGGACACCTTGTCCACAGATGCTTTCAGAGGTTCAATGTGCACTTTCAAGGCGTGACAGCTCCTGCAGGCGAGATGAGTGCTAATCTTGTCTCCACGATGCCTTGGAATTCTGATGGACAACAGCCACAGCCACTACCTCAGCAGATGCAACAATATCAACAATCGATGATGCCTCCAATACAACAGCTGTCTCAACCTCCTCCGGTTCAGTTCTTTCAACAACCTCAGAATCCTATGATGTGTGCTTCGATGTTTAATCAGTATGCCTCCTCTCCTACACCTTACTATATTGTTCAGTCTTCACCTGGTTTTCCTACAGCTCCTCCAGCTCCTCAAGCTCCAACACTAGACGCTGTCAATCAAGCTCACATGACAACCAATTCTGGTCCTATACAAGTCTCGGAAAAAGCCTGGTATCCAGACTCAGGAGCCACCAATCACTTTGCTCAAGGACCTCCTCCAGGTACTACTCTCTATCCCTATCATGGTTTAGGAAAAGTTCAGGTTGCCAATGGGAGCTATCTTGACATAGCTAGTGTTGGTACTTCGGTTATTAATACTGATTCTAAATCTCTTATCTTAAAAGACCTGTTATATACTCCTAAAATAACAAAGAATCTTGTTTCTGTTTCTCAGTTTACAAAGGACAATGAGGTTTTCTTTGAATTTCATCCGACTTGCTGTCTTATTCGTGATGCTGTGTCAAAGAAGGTTCTTCTGTCTGGAGTAGAATGCAATGGTCTGTATAAGCTTGATTTTAGCAAGATAGGACATGTTGGAGCTGTGTGTAATCAGTCCACCTTATTAGACAAATCGGTTAATGAGAATTCTGTGTTGTATGGATCGGTTTCTGACAACAATCAGTTTAATAAAGCATGTGATTCTGGTATGTTCTGTTTTTCTACAAAAGTTAAAATGAAATCGTCCACTCTTCACCAACGATTGGGACATCCTTCGATCAAAACTCTTACCTTAGTTGCTAAGAATAATAACATTGCTGTGATTGATGATGCTGTTTCTTGTACTGCGTGTGCCATAGGTAAGTGCTGCAAATTACCTTTCAAACAATCTGAAACTGTATATCAAAGTCCTCTCGAACTTGTTGAGATGGATCTTTGGGGACCAGCTCCGTTGTTGTCAAATGGATGTGCTTACTATCTAAGTATTGTTGATGTGTTCACTCGATTTACATGGATTTATTTTTTGAAGAAAAAGAGTGATGTTGCGCAAGTTTTTACAGAATTTCACAAGTGTGCTGAAAAGCAACTTGGCATGCAACTAAAAGCTATCCAAACTGACAATGGAGGTGAGTTTCGTGCTCTTGCTTCATATTTGTCTCATCATGGCATCAAACACAGATTCACTTGTCCATATACATCAGAACAGAATGGCATAGTTGAGAGAAAACATCGACACATTGTCGAAACAGGTTTGACATTAATGAAGCATGCATCCTTACCTATGCAGTATTGGACCGATGCTTTCTTTACTGCTGTGTTTTTGATTAACAGACTGCCTTCTAAAGTTGTGCAGGGTGTATCTCCTCATGAAAAGTTGTTCCTTACCCCACCTGACTATGATTTCTTGCGAGTGTTTGGGTGTCTCTGCTTCCCATTATTAAGACCATATAACAGACATAAAATGGACTTTCGTTCCTCACCTTGTGTGTTTATTGGCTATTGCTCAAATCAGCATGGTTACAAGTGCCTTGATTCATCTGGTCGTGTGTATGTTTCAAGACATGTTAAGTTTCATGAAAATGTTTTTCCATTTGCTAACAAACAGGGAGAGTTTATGCAGTCATCGGCTGTTAAGAACACAGCTACTTCCATCCCTTTCTTCTTACCATTCAATTCAAATATGTGTAGTCCTACTGATGATCATGTGTCTGATACTGATGTTTCTATATCTCAGCCTCACGCTGATATTGATCTTGTAAATTCGAAGGTTGCCACACCTACCTCTGCACCAGTGGATTCACCTGTGTCTACCAGCTCAGGATATATCAGTTCTACTGATAGAGCAATCGAGACATCGCCCCCAACTACCTCTGTTCATGAGCTGTCATCACCTGTCTGTTCTATTCCCATCCCACCTCATGCCATCAGATATGTGCCCCATGGCTCAGAATTGCTGCCATCCGTCACTACACCTCAACAGTCGACTAGTCAGGTATGTGATCGATTAGTCGACCAGTCGCCAAGTCGACCAGTCGACCAGTCAGGTATGTGATCGATTAGTCAACCAGTCGCCAAGTCGACCAGTCAACCAGTCGACCAGTCGACCAGTCGACCAGTCAGGTACTGATTCAGCAGGTGGTTATTCACAGTTTAATAATATTGCTAGTGATCAACTACCAGTCAGGTATGTGCCACATAACTCTGATCTTGTCCCAGCAGCTTCAACTATGCATAATGAATCCAGTATTACTGATCCATCTGTGATTGTTATTCCTTCTTCTTCTGCTCGTCCGAGCATTCATCCCATGATCACCAGGTCTAAAGAGAAGTCTTTTAATGCGCTGACTACCAGTGTTCTGCCTTCTGAAGAGCTTAGCCACTCTCCGCCTGAAAACATCTATGAGGCTATGCAGTCTCCTTATTGGAAACAAGCAGTTCAAGACGAACTACAGGCATTGGCGATCAACAATACATGGTGTCTCACTCAATTACCTGGTGGAAGAATACCAGTAGGTTGCAAGTGGCTGTTCAAAGTTAAGAAAAATCCAGACGGCACAGTAGCTAGATATAAGGCTCGCTTGGTGGCAAAGGGGTTTTCTCAAAAACCAGGGTTCGACTTTCAGGATACATTCAGTCCTGTGGTAAAGTCCCCCACTGTCAGGATTATACTTACTCTAGCTCTAACACATAAGTGGCTCTTGAGACAGGTTGATGTCAATAATGCGTTCCTTCACGGTGAATTAGCTGAGGATGTGTACATGACGCAACCTCCAGGATTTGAACAAAGAGATGATCAAGGAAGGGTGCTAGTGTGCAGACTCAACAAAGCACTCTATGGGTTAAAACAAGCCCCCCGTGCTTGGTTTGAGAGGTTTAAAAGTTTCTTGCTCAATTCTCTGTCATTTACTACATCTCTAGCTGATAATTGTTTGTTCCTTAAAAATACTGATCATGGTAGTATATATCTTTTAGTATATGTTGATGACATTGTTGTCACAGGTAGTGATTCATCAGGAGTGGAAAAAGTGATTGAGCAGATCAATCGTGAGTTTAAACTAAAAGACTTGGGTTTACTTAACTATTTTTTGGGTATGGATGTACAGGTTGGTGAGGACTGCTTGCTACTCTCTCAGAAGAAGTACATCAATGAGGTTCTCCTTAAAGTTGGGCTGTCCAATGCCTCTGCTTTGCCGACTCCAATGTCGGGCAATTTTCTTGGTAAATCTTTGACAGGTGCTGTTTCTTTACCATTTGATCCTACCTTGTATAGAAGTACTATCGGGGCATTACAGCATGTTTGCATCACCAGACCTGACATAAGCTTTGCTGTCAACAAGCTTAGTCAGTTTATGCAACATCCTACTCAACATCATTGGAAGGCTGTGTTACGGGTTTTAAGGTATCTTAAAGGTACCATCAATCATGGTTTGTTGTTTAGAGCACCTCCAGTTCCTTCATCTGAGGTAAGTCTGATTTCATTCTCTGATGCTGACTGGGGTAGTGACTCTCTTGATAGGAAATCTGTGTCTGGCCACTACTTGTTGTTAAATAACAATCCAATTGTTTGGAGCTCTAAAAAGCAATCTGTTATTTCCAGGTCGAGCTCTGAGGCTGAATATAGAGCTGTGGCAAATGCCATGTGTGAAGTAATGTGGGTAGTCTCACTGCTGTCTGAGTTAGGTGTAAAGCTGTCGTCCATTCCTATTATCTGGTGTGACAACACAGGAGCTGTTGCCCTCACTGAAAATCCAATCCAACACTCCAAGATGAAGCATGTTGAGCTGGATCTGTGTTTTGTGAGGGAAAAAGTTCAAAATGGACAGATAATTGTTAATTTTGTACCTGCAGCTGATCAAGTAGCTGATATTCTTACTAAACCCCTGACTGAGAAGCTGTTTTCTCAGTTTCGAAAGAAGCTTGGAGTCCTGACATTTGATGCAGCTCCTGATGATGTTTGTTCTGATGAAGCCAAAAGTGTTCTCAGCAGTAGTTCTGATGATGGTAGTGCTGATGATCTAAGTAACAATGATGAGCTATGAATCTAATGATTACTTGCTATGTCGTATATCAAAATTGGTAATTCATTATCTTACTCTACTTCGGGCATTCCTCTGTTTTTTTTAAACATCTGTTTTGCCTTCGATCTTTCTTCTTGATATGCTGTATTATCTGCTGCTTATAATTCTATCCATCATGCAATTTATGGGTTTTCATTCTGCTGAATATGATGATCTGTTAGTTCTTTGAGTGCAGATCTGCAATGAGATGATTGTTCGTTTGTCAGCATCAAACTTTCTTATCATTCGGGTAAACTCTCTGTTAATCAGTGATGTTTTCATATGTCCTTGCTTTTCTCAGAACATGCAGTTCATCAGTTCTTTCAGTTCCTCAGGAATGATCAGCTTTGTTAAAAAAAAATCAATCTTATAATATCAAGAGTTTTATCTGGCATAAGGTGAAGCTTAGATGCCAAAAACAGATGTTGCAGAGATAACGTCAAGATACTCTGTCAACACTTGAGGCGGGTAAGATGGAGGAAAATTGAAAACCTCCCAGCTTCACTGGTAAGATGAAGGCAAATGAAAACCTTCCTGTCAGAATTAAAATAAAAGAAGTATCTGTTAATCAATGAAAATGAAAAGGTTGTATGATTAAAAAAGGGGATCGGTCTGAGTCTGAACTGAATCTGATGTTCTGTGGTGTTCTTGGTAAGCTGGGTATTATTTGATCATCCTGATTAATTGGTGATGAGTTTTATCGATGATCAGATCTTGTTTGATATGATGAACGTGTGGTTATCTTATTGTTGATCTGATCAAAGTTCTGAGAGATTGTTTGACAGCAGAATGGTAAACTTGCAAAGCTGCTACGGTGATAGGTGATAAGCTGCTGATAATCAGTGTTATCAGGAGGATGATTCGCAAGCTTGAAAGAGATGTTAAGAAAAGATCTTTTTAGAGGAATGTTAGGATGTATGAGTTTAATGAATGAAGACCACTTTTGTGGTTACGTACATTGCAAGTTATCAAGGAAGCTCAAGGAAGCTCAAGGAAGATTAAGGAAGATTACTTGCGATTCAAGATTTCTCTAGAAGAGTCTTGAGTGTTCCTAGATTATCAAGGCTAGCTTAGGCATTGTGATTAGTATAAATATAGGTGTAATCTCAAATGTAAACTTAACTTGATTCAATGCTAAGATTCAAAGTTCAGTTTTCTGTTATTGTTCTCTAGTACAGTTACTTGCTTTCTAAGTCTTCTTCTATGTTCTTCGTTTCAAATCTGGTTTGATTCCAGTTTACTGATAGTAAGAGAGATAGAACCGTATATGGCAGCTGAATATCTTAGTGTATATTGTATTGCCGAAGATTCGGATCGTCAGTTACTGCGAGATATTGCAGTTACCAAATCTAATCCTTAGTGAATATGTGACCGAGATATGCGGGATATCGTGGCCACTTCCTTATTAACGGTTTTGTGGGACCAGAGGAGAGAGGCAAGGCTCTCTTTAGGGCGAGCACTCCCATGTCGAGCAGTGGAAGGTCGCGACCTGGTAGAGAATGGCGAGCAGTTCGAGAGCCTTTGGCGTCCCTATAGACTTTGGGCTCGATTCTGGATTACTCGATGGTGGGCCAAGTTTGGCTTGTACTTGGGCCGATCCGGTTCGGATGTCATGGGTTTACCCCCTCTATAGTTATTGGGCCTTCGAGGCCTTTTCTTACTGGGCTGTCACTATCGATACCCAACACCGTCCATCCGAGAGCGGTCCCTGTTCCAAACACCACAGAGATTCTCGTTCGACCGACCGTTCAAGTGGCTGGGGAAACCATTCAAGTAACCTCAGAGATGATATCCCTCTTAGAAACCATCATAGGACAGGCCCGCAGACAAGCCCTTGCTCCTCATGAAGATCCTCGTCCCGCGGGGCCACGAGAAGCAGAAACTGGAAATCCAGGCACCGCTGCTCCTCAAGAAGATAAAGGGTTGACTTATGGACATCAGTCCCTACGTCCGGCTTTTACCGAGACGCTGTCGGTCACTCACTCTATCAACACATTGATAACCTCACCGAATTGAGAGCAGCAGCCGCAATTCACCCTTGACCAAGTTGAGGAGGTTATCAATAAGAGACTCAAGGAACAACGCGGAACTGTCATGGATCCCTTCCGGGAGTGATCATCTCATCCAGTTACGTCTGACCTTATGTCGATCACGATACCAAAGGATGTAGTCGCGAGGGTCATTCCTGAATACGGTGGCGGAGGAGATCCTATAATCCACGTCAATAATCGTGACGCTTCCCTGTTCGGTAAGTGGAATGATGAAAATCACTTATCCCTATTATTTATGTCGGCCCTTTCGGGTTCGGCGTCGTCCTGTTTCTTCAGTCTCCCTGCAGGAACAAAAGGGATAAGGTCCGAATTAAACAGCAAATTTCTGGAGTGATATATGGGCGAGCGCCAACTGCTAAAAAGTGTGGTTGCTCTGGACACCGTCAACCAGCATCCAGGAGTGATATTGGCCGATTTTACGGGGGTTTTCGAAAACGTTACAGAAATAGATCGTCGAGTCACAGATGGGGAGATCATTCGAGCCTTTTATAGAGGGCTTGATGTGGCCAACAAAGCCTCAAGCAAACTGCGCAACAGCTACCATGTTCAAGAGATAGAGACGTTGGAGCAGTTGGTAGTAAGGGTGAAAGGTTTCATAGACCTAGAAAGGGCGAACTCTGAAGTCAATCTCCTAACAACCTCCCTAAAGGTTATCTTAAAGCCCCGACGCGATGGTATAAAGGAGAAGAATGATAAGAAGGGTCGAGAAAATCCCACATCAGAAACCCCCGGACCAAGTCAACGAGAGGTCCGCTAGTATTTCACGACTTTAAATAGGCAGATCTCAGTGGTACTAGTTGAGATGGAAATAAAGTCCCTTGCAAGGCCACCTATACCCCCGAAGAACGATTAGCCAATGGGAAAAGACACAGAGAGCTATTGCCGATATCCTAAGGCCAACGACCACAAGACCGATAATTGCCGTGTTCTTCAGTGCATCATCGAGAAATTGATCCAGATAGGCATGCTAAAAGAATTTGTGGTTAATCGAGATCAAAGTCGAATGCCCTCGCGTAGTGGCTCATCCCAGCGTAAACGGGTGATAAACCTAATTGTCGGACGGTTTGGTGACGGAGGCAAGGGGTCCAATGCGAGAGGAGTTTATGCCTCTCTGTTAGAGGATATATACATTTGTAATATAGTTTAGGATGTGATGTGTAGATTGATAGAAGTATGTGGGCTGTTTTGTAATTACCTAGAATTACAACTGTCAACACTTCCTATATAAGGAAGGATGTACCGAACTTTTCAGATTCAACAATAAAATTAGCGTCTTCTTCAATCTTCTCAATTCAGTAAATTCCTTTCATCTCAAGATCCTTTCATGGTATCAGAGCTCCAGGCTGTGAAGTCTGTGTGATTTTCGTTCAGTTTCAGCAAGGATTTAGAGTCTTTCATCAGTTCATAGCTGTCTTCCTGTTCTTCACCAAATTCAGGTTCAACCGTGACATAAACTGTGGTTCTGATATCAATCTAGAATACTTCGATGGATTTCACTCCAAAACAGTTCTCAAACAAGGTTATTCACATCAAGTTTGATGAAACAAACTATCTTCAATGGAAACAACAAATATGCTTCACAATTTCTAGCCATCGACTTGAAGAGTACCTTGATGGTTCGGCTAGAGTAGAAGAGTTCGTTCTGAATGCAGATGGAACAAAGGTGATTAATCCTGCATATAGAGCTTACAAAGAACAGGATAGTGCCCTAGCTTCTTGGTTGTTGACATCGATTTCATCACCACTGCTACCTAATCTCGTTCAATGTAAGTCTTCACATGAGATTTGGCAAGCTCTTCATCAGATTTTTTCTGTTGCTTCTACGACTCGGGTTATGCGGTTGTTGTGTTCATTGCAATCTCAACGGAAAAGAGACATATCGATGCGTGAGTATCTTGGAAGGATACAACTGCTGTGTGATAGCCTAAGAAGTTCCGATCATCCAATCTCGGAGACGATGCAAATCAGCACCATACTTGCTGGATTGACTGCTGATTATGAACATATAGTGGCTGTTATCACTGCAAGTAGACAACCATACGATTTAGCTGGAGTATCAAGTGTCTTGTTGGATGCGGAGGCTCGACAACAAGATAACCAACTGCAAATTGGTTCGCATTCAGTTGTATTCAATGCTCAAGCAGCTCCTAGTTCAATTTCAGCTCCTGGTTCGGTTTCAACTCCTGTTATACCGAATCAATCGTCATCCTACCAAGCTCCACCTTCAACAAATGTGTATGCTCAGCAAGGTTATCCACCTTCTAAATCATACGGTCGAGGAAGAGGTAGAGGAAGCAATAACAACACCAACAAGCCACAATGTCAACTATGTGGTAAATTTGGACATCTTGTGGCAAGGTGTTGGTACAGGTTTGATCAAAACTTTAGTGGTGTCACTTCTCAAGCACAGCCACAGTATCAAAACAACATGAGAGGTCAAGCAAACTCTGCTGAATTTTACTTGCCACCTGAATTCAATTCGGTTCAATCTCTACCTCAGTATTTAGTGCAGCCCTCTCTTGTTCAACAGCTTTCGTTTCAATCCTCTCAAGCTCCACCACAGCTCTCATTTCAGCATACATCTCCTTCTACTCATCCTCATCTGTATGGTCCTCCTAACAAATCTCCTGACCAAGATAATCGAAGTGGTTCAAACACAAATGCATTTCATGTTCACAATGCGTCTACTTCGGCTTCTGAAGTGGGAGCTGCCAATACTGCTTGGTTTCCAGACTCGGGAGCATCTCATCACCTCACAAATTCCCCTATGAACGTGTCTAATGCAGCCCCGTATAATAGTCAAGGTAAAATTTGTGTTGGAAATAGAAATACTATAGAAATTTCTCACACAGGTATATCTCGTCTTCATTACAATAATAGATCTGTTATACTAAGAAATATTCTTATTGCCCCTAATATTACTAAGAACTTGTTATCAGTTTCTCAATTTGTAAAGGATAATCATGCTTATTTTGTGTTCTTTCCTCATGGTTGTATTGCGAAGGACTTGACCACACATCAAGTGCTTCTGGAGGGAACTGAAGCGGATGGCCTCTACAAGTTGCTTGTGTCTTCTTCTGCGTATGCCAACTCTTCGTCTGTAGTATTTCCTGTGTGTGCTTCTATAGATAAGTCTGTGTGTGATCATATGGAGAATCACTCAAGTAATGGTAGCAAGAATAAAGTGAGTAGTGTCACCTATGATAAGTCTGATTTTTCTGGTTCAATGTGTTCCAATGCTGAAGTTTCAATGTCTTTAGGTCATAATACTGCATGTAGTCCTATTATCAAAGGTTTGAGTAATAATAAAATGAATGTTTCTGTGCAAAATGGCTTAGTATCTACTACTACTTTATGTTCCAAAGGTCAACTGAAATCTGATCTTTCTAAACATGATGCTGTTTTAGCTGAAAATTCTGATGTTAGGTGTGTGAATAATTCTGGTGTCTCATGTCCCACAAAGAGTCCATCTTCTGATTTTATTTGCAATTATGTTGAACACAATATAATTCACCATAATGATGTTCCTTTTTCTATGCACAATGAGTCACCAAGTGACCTTGATACAAGTTCAAAGGTTCATCAACAAGCTGAATGTTTCGGTGCTAATGTGCTTGTGACTGATGTTTCGGTTTCTTCATTTCTGTGGCACCAGAGGTTAGGACATCCATCGAACCAAGTCTTGAAGCAGGTTATCAATTATGGATTATCATGTAGTGATAAGATTGACAAGTCTCTCATGTGTATAGCGTGCAAAGTAGGGAAAAGTCACAAGCTTCCTTTCAATCCGACTGAGAGTGTGTACTCAGCTCCTCTTGAATTGCTTCAGGTAGATGTTTGGGGACCTGCTCCTCTAATGTCGAATGGATCCAGGTACTACATTAGTTTTGTTGATGCATATTCGAGATTTACATGGTTGTATTTCTTGGCTCACAAGAGCGATGCAGCCTCGGTTTTCAAAACGTTTCAAGGTTTTGCTGAAAAACAACTGAATTGCTCAATTAAAGCTGTCCAAACTGACAATGGAGGTGAGTTCTTAGGTTCATTTCATTCTAACTTGATCTCATCTGGTATATTGCACAGATTTACTTGCCCGTACACATCTCAGCAAAATGGTATGGTTGAAAGGAAACATAGACACATAGTGGAACTTGGTCTTACTCTTCTTGCTCATTCATCTGTACCTTTCAAATACTGGACTGATGCTTTTGCCACAGCTATCTATTTGATCAATAGGTTGCCCACTACTGTGTTAGACAACAAATCTCCGTTTGAAAAGCTGTTTAACAAACTTCCTACTTATTCTCTTCTTCGTGTGTTTGGGTGTCTTTGTTTTCCGCATGTTCGTGACTTTAATAAACATAAGTTCGATTATAGATCTAGACCATGTATTTTTCTAGGATATTCGTCTGCTCATTTGGGTTATAAATGTATTGACAGAATGGGAAGAGTATATATATCTCGACATGTTCAGTTTGATGAATCTGTTTTTCCTCATGCTAATAGTCAATCTATTTCAAGTCTTTCTTTTAATTCTTCAAGTCATACAGATAGTCTATCTTGGTTTACATCTGGTTCAACAGGGATACCTATACCTGTTCTAAATACTGATTCAGGTGGAATTACTTTACAGGACAATGCAAGTGTTCGGCCTACAAGTGTTCGGGCACATGATATGGATCCGTTGAGTGTTGAACCTGAATCAGTTAGTTCACCACGTTCGACGTCTTGTGTTCAAAGATCTTCACCAGATCAGTCTAGACCTGAATCGGTTGAAAGATCAGATCGACTCAACTCAGATCATCTGATTTCTACTCCTACAAATGCTATTGAATCATCTGTTTCAGATCATATGCTTTCTCATAATTCTGTTTTTCCTGCTTCAGATTCAAACATTCCTCATTCTTGTCATGATAAAACTGTGGTTGTCTCAGGTCTACAAGCTCCATCTTCAATTGCAAATGGTTCGGCTAATCCACATTCAACTAGCACACGTTCTAGACATGGTCCTCAACCTTCAAATCATGCTATGGTCACCAGATCGAAGTCTAAGTCTTTTGCAAATGCATTGATGGCTTCCACTGCAGATGTGAGTGAACCAACAAATGTTTATGTGGCTCTACAATTTCCAGAATGGAGAGAACCTATTCAGAAAGAGATCGAAGCCTTGCATGAAAAGGGCACCTGGACTCTCACATCTCTACCTCCTGGGAGACATCCTGTAGGTTGCAAATGGATCTTTAAGATAAAAAGGAAAGCAGATGGCACTGTGGAAAGGTATAAGGCTCGACTTGTGGCAAAAGGGTTCTCTCAAAAGGTGGGGTTTGATTACATGGACACGTTCAGTCCAGTTGCAAAACATGCCACGGTCAGAATTATCCTCTCCCTTGCCTTATCATTTCATTGGACATTAAGACAAATAGATGTGAATAATGCCTTTTTAAATGGAAATTTACATGAAGAAGTGTATATGTCACAGCCTCCTGGTTTTGAAGTTACAGATGCTTTAGGAAACATGATGGTTTGCAAACTCACCAAGGCTCTGTACGGCCTCAAACAAGCTCCAAGAGCTTGGTTTGAAAAACTTCGGGAGTGTTTGCTTACCAATCTTTCCTTCTCAAGTTCTCAATCTGACAATTACTTGTTCATTAAGAGAATATCTGATAAATTTGTTTATCTTTTGGTGTATGTTGATGACATAGTTGTTACAGGTTCGTGTAATGATCTCATTGAGTCTACTATCACCAGTCTAAATGAGATCATTACACGAACCTGTAACAACTATGTCATCAAGGGCATGTACAAGTATATCACTTCACGGATTTGAGAAGAATTCTTGTTGTGTTTGATAAGATGTGGTTGAAGTTTTAAAAGGTCTTGATATGAGTTTCATACTTAAACTTCTATGTGATATATATAGTGTTGTGTTCTTTGTTTCGACATTTTGTGAACAGGATTTCTTAAGTCAAGGATCATCAAGCAAAGATCAAAGTTTTAAGTCAAACAGAAGATGGGAAGGATAAAAGAAAGTGAATAGCATTGGTGAATGTTAGAGGATATATACATTTGTAATATAGTTTAGGATGTGATGTGTAGATTGATAGAAGTATGTGGGCTGCTTTGTAATTACCTAGAATTACAACTGTCAACACTTCCTATATAAGGAAGGATGTACCGAACTTTTCAGATTCAACAATAAAATTAGCGTCTTCTTCAATCTTCTCAATTTAGTAAATTCCTTTCATCTCAAGATCCTTTCACTCTCAAATATCTACAGCTGTCCAACTGAGCAAGAGACATCGGCCTGAAGAAGATTGCATCATCTAATTCTCTGATGAAGACCTGTCACATGTCACCACTCTGCACAATGATGATTCAGTCATCACAGCTTAAGTAGATGGTTGCGTTATGAAAAGGATTATGATAGATGGAGGAAGCTTGACAAACTTTCTATTCCTGGACGCCTTTGAAAAAAAGGGCAAGTCTAAAAATGACCTCAAGCGAGTCGACTTTCCCTTCATCGGTTTCACTGGGAGAACAACATATCTGCTGGGAGCTATCACCCTGCCGTTAATTTTGGGCGAAGGATGGAAAAGCATAAAGGTATCGGTCGCCTTCTGAGTGGTCTACGCTCCCACCTCCTAGAACGCCATCCTGGGGAGGATCTCCATCAATCCTCATATGATTGTGGCCACCACAGTCCACCAGAAAATGAAGTTCCCCACGCCGAATGGGATTGGAGGACTTCTACGCGACCAACCATCCTCACGACAATGCTATGTGATCTGCCTTTGCAGGAAAAAACTAAGGGAAACCCTGGCCATCGAGACAGAGGCTGGTCCACATGAGAACGAAGCTCGACCAGCCCCAATTGAGGAACTAGCAGATGTCTACATCAATGGTCCATAAAAGAAGGTGCGCACCGGGACTGCCTTGAACGACGACCAGCGGGACGCCTTGACCTCTCTCTTAAAAGAATACAGGGAAGTATTCGCTTTGAATCCTAGTGACATGCCAGGCATCAGCACCGATATAATCTCCCACAAGCTAAAGATAGATCCTTCGATCCGACAAGCGCTTGGACTCGAACAAAAAAAAAAAGAGGATTGTGAACGAACCACGTTAAGGTAATAGTTCCTTTCCCATACGGACCTAGAACAAGGGGTGAACGAACCATTGAGGTAGCAGTTCCCCTCAAACTAAGTCTAAAATCTAAGACCTATTAGAAAAGGCGAATGAACCGTTAACGTAACAGTTCTCTTACAAGTTGGGAAAAATCTAAGTCCTAATATAAAAGGCGATCGAACCGTTAAGGTAACAGTTCCCTTACAAGTTGGGCAAAATCTAAGTCCTAATATAAAAGGCGAACAAACCGTTAAGGTAGCAGTTCCCTTACAAGTTGGGCAAAAAACTACGACCTAATATAAAAGGAGAACCAACCAAAAAGGTAACAGTTCCTTTACAAGTTGGGCATAAATTAAGACCTGATATAAAAGGCGAACGAACCCACATCAAGGGTAACAATTCCTTTACAAGTCGGGCACAATATAGTGGGCAAACGAATCTAAGGTGAGAAATTCCAAAATGGCGAGTGAGTCTTGGGTAACAGTTCACCACGATTAGGCGAACATTAAAGGACTAAGATCCTAAAAGGCAAACGAATCCATAAAGGATGACCGTTTCCTTAAAGGAACAATCCTTGAGTAACAGTTCCCTTAAGAAAATTTGGCGAAAGGAATGAATGGGTCTATAAGGAGCCACAATCCTTCCATTAGACCCTAAGAGAAGGTCCAACACCCTCTATGGCGAGACTATCCTACATAAGCTAAAGAGAATTTGAAAACAAGTATGGTACAACTTCCTCAAGCATTCAAATGATAAAACATCAGAAGAGCGATTAAATACATTCGAAGTCGAACAAGAGTTAAGGCTTGCAAAATTAAAGGCGTTCATTATAATTAAAATAATATCTGAGTGTGAATCCAAAAGAATAATTACAACTATCCCAAAACAAAGGGAAATCAAAGTGATTATCAATATAGAAGGAAGAGCAAAAAGCGTGAGGAGGTAGAACAGGCTCCTTCCACTTGAAGCTCTGCATCGACTCGGTCGCCTACGGGCTTGAGACCTTAAGGTCTGGGTTCATCAGGGGGTGCAGTTTCCTTCTCGGCCCCTGGGTAAGCCTCCTCGCCAACAGCAATGGAAGGAGATTCCTTGGTTTAGCCGTTCTCGATGAAATCCTGAAGAGACTTCATCTCCCAAATAGCAAACTTGGGATCTTTCCCCTGAATCTCATCGACCAAGACCTGGAGGTAGGCAGCAACCTTGGCTTTCATAACCTCCAAGGTGAAGTCGGATAAATCCTCGGATTTCTTATAGTTCTCAACTACCCTTTGGGGGGATGGGACAGCCTTCACCCTCAAGGGGAACTGCTCCTTCTCAGCCACGGAGGCATCCATCTGAGACTAGAACTCCTTCAGTTGAGCCCTGAGGTCAACATTCTCCGCCCTCTCCCGGCTGTCCTCGGCGTGAGCCATCTGATTCTCCCTCACCTTGAGGGTGTTGAGCAGCCTCCTCTCCTTCTCAAAATACTATCGTCGGGCATGCTCCACCAACTCGGTAGCCACCTCCACCCTCTTATTCAAGTCCTCCGTCTCCTCGGGAGTATAGCCCAAACTCTGGAACTGCTTTAGCTCGATAAGCATATCAACTTTCTTATCGGCGAGCTCCCCTACGATGCGCCCGATCGCCATCTCCTCGCAAATAAGCTGATAATAGGAAAAAAGGGGAATGAAGTTAAATAAGGTCAAGGAGCGACAAAACAAGAAATAATAAACGAATCAGGGATATATTTAAAGAATGAATAAAATAGGAAGGACTAACCAAGGCAACTTGCTCAAAATGCGACCTCATGACGACCTCGATGTCGTTCAGGTTCGAAGGGACCTCCACCTGATCCTGACGACCTCAGAAGTCTGGGTTACCCCGCAGCATGGACGGGTCATAGATCTCCAACTTCCAAAGATTGTGTTAAGGAGCCCAGAGACCCCTTGAGTCTGCCACCTTCGGTGTCTGGAATAAGCCCACGAGGAAGCAGTATTCCCCGGTAAAGGAAGTCTTGGAAGTGCACGTTGTGGCACCCTGGGTCTGGACCCTCTTCCGAGCCCCAACTTCCTTGGAGGGTTGGGAGGACCAAGATCAGAGGCAGAGGCGACGAAATCCCCAGTCGAAGGGGCTTTGCCCTAAGAAGCAGTAGATCCCCCGCTGGAAGCTGGGCGCTCCTTGCCAAAACTCCTTGCCCTCTTGGGAGAAGCAGGAGTAGCCTTAGCTCCGACATGCCCTGAAAACACTCAATAAAGGTATTAAAACCTAAGGATGGAGCAGAAAAAGAAAATCAAAAGAATAGTCTGATACATACCCCTCGGGCGATCGCAAGAGACGACCCCAGGTTGTTCCTCCTCAGGATTGCGATTGGTCGCACGCCTAGAAAGAGGAGGAGGTGGACTCAATGATGCATGGGCAGCTGATTGCTTCACCTTAGCCTGCTTGGAAAACATATTGAGAAGTTTAGGCCCCCGAGTGCCTATAACGCAAAACCAGCAAAGATAAAGGGTCAGAACTTGAACTTGAAACTAGTTGGACTTGGGACAGTGAATACGTCCATTATTGATGTAAACACATGAACTTGAAACCAATCCACATTTGAATGGTGTTGGGAACCATTTGAGTATGGCCTAACCCATAGTAGCAACAGAGCTCCTTCAAATCATCCTAGAGAAGAAAACGCAACCCAGCATCGACCTGGGCCGCATAAATGTAAAGCTCTCCTTTGCGACGATAGTGAAGACCTAAACCTAGGTAAATAGATTCAGCTGCTCCTCCTAAACCGGTCATTGGGTTGACCACTGCCTTGAACTGAGCTTGCTCCAACTCATTGGGATTTGATATCAACTCAAAATACCATGGCATGGCAAGAAAAATACTAAAATAACAAAAAGGAGGAAGCTTTATCGTCTATAAAGAATCAAAATAATACATAACAAATTACCTGTCGGAGAAAAGAGGGGGATATTTGTATTAGGCACGTCCACCACTACCGGTGCAACCGCCGAATGCCCATAAATTTGTTTCGGTGTCGGAGCTATCTGGCCCTGCACCAGTGAGGAAGCATCCTTAAAAACTAAAGGAGAATTTGCAGCCCTAGCCGCAACTTTCTGCCCCAAAAAAGGCTGGGCAGAAGAAGGCTTGTTGGATGATCCCTTGCGAGATGATTGATTCTTGCTAGCCATGGTAAAACAAAGAGCTTTATCGAGGGTGCAAAAAGAGGAAGGGAAAGTTTGAACAGAGGGTTGAAGAAGACTTGAGCTCTTGAATGCAAGTGGCTTGAGTGCATAAAGGACTAAATGCCAAAGATCTGCTTTTTATAGCCAAAATGGGGGAAACCGAAAGGGCATAAGTAATGATTACACCCTTTTAGGTAAAATTGAAGCCATGTCATAATTCCAAGGGTCACATTGGGGAGACAAAAGGTTTAAACGGTACGAAAAACTGTCAGCCAACCCTCTGGTTACGAAAGACAAAGAGACAGACATGCCTAAATGTCCTCTCGACTTCTTGATAACGGTGCATTCATTAAATGCTCGAGACCTTACACAAAAAAGGTGATCGCCATAACCTATGCCAAGCTTCTCCTAAAACCCTTTCAATGATAGTGTTTGCCTAAAGAGTAATGAATCAGCATCCATAAACCCTGGGAACCCCAAAGCGTTTGTCTGATAAGGTAAGAGATCAAACATTCCACAAACTCTAAGCAGCCAAAAACCCGTTTGCCAAAGGGTACGAAACCTGCAAAGGACAGCAAATGATCCAGTCCAAAAGTCACTATCTCCAACCCTATCACAGAATCAAGCTCGACCGAAGAAATTTCACTCAAGCTTCGTGGGAAAATGTTGGGTATCGATAGTGACGGCCCAATATGGGAAAGGCTTCGAAGGCCCAATAACTTTGCAGGGTGTCAAACCTATATCATTAAGAACCGGGTCGGCTCACAGTAAGGTTAAACTGACACTCATAAAGCGGTCTTGTACCAAACCCAAAACTAAAGTGGACGTCAAAGTGCTATTTTAGGTCGCCATCGGCCAAGGTTAAAGCCTTCTACTACTCTCCATAGGAGAGCTCGCCAAGAGAGTCCAAACTCTCAACTTTGATCCCACAAACCAACTCTGATTTTACAGCCACGATATACCGGGTACCTCAGGCACATATTCTATAAAGATTACATAAGGTAACTTCAATATAATGCCATAACCGTACTATTTACTATCCTAATCTTCAACGGCACAATATTCATAAATATATTCAGCAGCCTATAACGGTTTGTTCTCCCAACTCTATAAATACTTTTGCTTTACATGCGTTCTTTACGTTTTGAGTTCATACACACAGTATACTCATTTAAGCATCTAAGTGGGACCCGGAGGCACCCCCTCTGTTGTGATCCCCTTCTTGCACGTTCATCGGAGCTCAGGCAAAACTGCGCGATCATCAATCCTTTGACATTCAATTCATTGCCAAGTAGGCACCTGGGAAATTCAGACCCAACACATGGCACCCCGAAATAAACAAGGTAAAACAACTTTTGTAGGAAACCTTATTTCTCAATCACCTTGGAGTGTGTGAGTGTCCTGCTAAACTAATGATGCATCCTTCAAATAAGATTAGGATTTGCTAAAAAACTACTTATTGCATTTTCAGTGGATATGCTCAAAACATTAATGCTTATTGATTTCTTGTGTGTGATTATAAGATTTTGGATATACACAAGGATACGATAATGGGATCAAGAAATACATATTTATTTACAGAAGTATTTTTGGCTAAGTCTGGGCGATGCAAGTTTGTCAAAACAAACTTATGAGACTATTGATGATAAAAGTCAAAACCTATAAAATGAAGGAAATGTTGAGGTGAAATTACGGAAAAGCAAAAGATCTAGGGTAAACAAATGTATTATGTCCAAGTTTGTTTTTACCTAAATGATTGAATCTAAACCTCAAACCAAGAAGTCGTGAACTCTTCTAAAGGACTTTACAGAAAGAGACAATCAATAGTGAAAATTTAGTCCATCCTTCACATTCATACTTGCGAGCTAGTGAATTTTCCTTATGGATATAAACCAATAGTGGCATTGCGAAATTTGGAAGTAAATCAACTGGCTGTAAAACCAACTTTCTTAAATGGAGACTTAGAAAAATAAAAATACATGGAATGGATTGAGGGGTTCTCTTCACAAACCAATAGAAAAAAGTTTGTAAATTTATTAAGTCACCGTTAGGTCTGAAACAAGCACCAAAACTATGACATCTGAAATTTGACTGTCATTCTAGAAAAGGAATTTAAAATAAAAGAATGTGACAAATGCATCTACATGAAAGATACTAATGAAGTTAGGTCATTTTGTGTCGTTGTGTTGATGACATGTTTATCGTTTGAAGTAGAGATGATATGATTGAATCCACTAGTGATATGTTGAATTCGAGATTTAATATGAATTATATGGGAATTGTCGATGTAATTCTTAGAACAAACGTTAATAGAACTTCATAAGTGATATTTTATGTCAATCTCATTATATTAATAAGATATTATGAAAATGAAACAATGAAGAAAAGGAGGTCCGGTTTTCAATGGATCCAAACAAGTATTTCTCGAGAAATACATATGAAAACGTCTCCCATGTAGAGTATTCATCATTGGAAGTATAATGTACTTGATTACATGTACTCGGCCTGTTGTTGCCAACGATGTTGGTTTGTTGAGTAGATATACGGGGTATCCAAGTCTCGATCATTGGAATGGAATCATAAGCTTACCTAGGTACTTGAGATATACTTGTAGTCATGGATTGCACTATAAAAGATATCCAATTGCTATATAAAGGTATAATGACTTTAATTGGGTATCTACATTCAGAGACTCGAAATCCATGAGTGGATTCGTGTTGACCCTAGGGGTATAGTCGTGTCGTAGAATTCCTCAAGATAATCAGTTATAGCAAAATTTAACATAGAATATGAGTTCAAAACACTTGATAAATGTGTTGAAGAAGTTGAATGACTATGTCGTCATTTTCTTGAGGATATTATGAGATGACCTAAATCGGTACCTGCATTGCTATAGTCAATCGTAGATTGGTAGGGCACAAAGTCAATTGTATAATGGTAAGTCTAGACATATCCTTCGAATACATAATTTGATTAGACAATTGCTCTTAATTGTAATTATCATCATCGACTATGTGAGATCAACTAATAATATTGTGGTTTCGTTAACCAAAGGGTTACATAGAGAGAAAGTTGACCAATTATCGAGAGGAATGAGAGTAAAGTATGTGCAGTAAATAATACGTTTGAAAGGGACAACCTGCTCACACGAATGAGGTAGATCACTCTGGGGAATTTTAAATCATGACTCATTCATATGATTAGAAACAATGATGATAGTGGATAAGGTTAAGCAAATGTTTTCAATGGTTTGGAAGTTAAGAAATACCAGTAGAGTGATAGATTAACTCTTGAGATAATGAGCAACTACGCAGGTCGAAGAAGAGGTCGCCTCAAAAGAAGTTCTTAAGGGTGCAAATCTTAAAAATGTTTACTGAACCACCTAATGTCCAAGGCTAGAATGGACATGAACGCGAGAACTAACAAATACCTGGATGACACATGCGTTATTTATATAACCATTTACACCAACGACATAAAATTCAAGGACATTATGTTCACAAGGGAAAGTTCAAAGCTTAACACCTATATATCCTATGCAAGTAACTCAAAATGTGAGTCTAGAGCTACCTTAGGTAATGAATAATTTTTCATTTATGTGGGGGATTGATGGAAAATGGGCTAAATTGTCGAATTTTCTGTAACATTGGGTTGATTTTGTAATTAGACAAAACTTGCACAAAACCCTAAACGAAAATTGTACCACATTGAGTATTTTCAGATACTCATCAAGCTTCCAACACTACTATATATAGGAGTGTTTCTCACTTTCAAAATCTAACAAGAAGATAATAAAAAAAATTGGAAACTCTTCTATAGTTATTTTTATTCTTCTCCTCCGACTATCGTGTTGACGTTTGTCGTAGTATCATTGGTCTTTGTGTTCGACCTTTCTTTCGCGTTGACTGTCGTGTTCGGTCAGTCGATCTATTTGAGTTTAAACGTTATTAAGTTTGGTCAGGAGAAACTTCGTGCTAATTTTTTATTTGACGACATGATTGTATCCTATGAGGTAATTGTCCCATGAACCCTCGAGTACGAACCTATGAGTGAGGGGAAACAATTATGTTAAGGAGAACGTGCACTTCACGGGTCTTAGTTTGAAATTTCATCAATTTTGATGATATGCATGATTATCCTAATGGTTGGTTATTATACATATTAACCTTTATATTTTTAGAATATTATAATTTTGTCCAACTCTATCCTCCCGATTGTTAAACCATATAAGCATAATTAAATGTGCAATCAAATTTAAGGACCTAACATAAATAGACCTGTTGTTCAAAGATCATGTTAAGAAATGTTAAGTTGCATGGCAAAAAAAAGAACAATCCACCAAATCGAAAGACCATTTCTAATATTTTCCATAATATAGGGTTAAGCCGTCAAAAGCAATACGTATTTCATACCGGTTGAACCAAATTCACTATGCATTATGGTCTTTTGAGTGAACCAGACTGTTTAGGCAGACGGTTAGCGATCGGACCCGGTCGGACTGACGGGCCAGTCCAGTTCTGATAACTGTGCTAAATACCATTTTTCGTTCATTGTACTACCGTACCCTTTCTTGATTTGCCATACCATGCATTCATCGCCGTTGCTTTAACAGAATTAATGAATCCTATTCTCGAGTTACGTTGTCCAATCAACGTTTATTCTTAGTTTATTCTAAAGGTAAGGTGGATAATAAAGTTTGTGGTCTAAAATTGGTTGGCTTTACGGATTATACATTGATTATATATATGGTTGTAAAATTGATTGAGGTTTCTGAAGAAGCGCAGTAGTACAATTTTAATCCATTTATTTATACTGCACATCAATGATACAACTGCTCCATATCGGTGTAATTATCTATTTTATAATTATTAGCTTTTAGAATGTCTTTTTTTTTTTGATCAAGGCTTTTAGAATGTCTAAATAAATATAATTTTTATTTTTTAAGAAAATAGGGTAGATTCTTCTTTATCTTTGAGCAGATTTTGTGGAATTTGGTGATAGATATTGGACGACGCTCCAATGTCACATTATTCTAACTGCAAAGGTGAGCACTTGGACGTAAAGCTGAGCATGTGGGGTAACATCCTCTGGCCTCCTATCTTAAAACATCCTCTGGCCTCCTATCTTAAAGAGTTAACACAAAAATCACTTAGTCTCTCCCTCTAATACAATGCACAAATCTAGTCCGTTGAATAATGACTCCTACCACAAAATTTGCTAATTAGAGATGGAATTACAACTTGTAAAGATATAAAATATTATTGGATAAAATATCATCTAACACTCAAGCACATGGCGAGACATATGGAAAGTAGTAGAGAAAAGATGTTGATTGTTGCTTTTGGAGTGCTTGTGGTACTGCTGTTTGCTGTAATCCTAAAATTGGTTACTAGTTGAAGTGTTTTAGGATGTGTATTTCAAGTACTTACACTACAAGAATGTTGGTCTACAGCTGCAGACTAAATTTCTTATCACTAAATACTATCGTTAGGCTGTATGATACTAAATCGTCTACAACCATCTACAACACCTAATTTTTTACCTCACCTATCCTCTCACTATCATACAACCACATATCCTTTCATCTCTACTCCTCATCTACTCTCACGCAGCACTGAATCTCCGTTCGTCTCCATCTTTGTTCGGCTCCATTCATGGATCTTCAATTACGTTCTTCGATTTCATCTCTATGTGGGTGTCGTCACTATGGTACTTTTGCGCATCTTTGCTTCTCTACGTCTCCATCCCTCGACCTTGAATCTTCGTTGGTGCAATTATTATAGCGCCTCCTGATGCACACATTGAACTTTTCAATGCTTTGGCGGATGGTTTCAAAGAGGTAGTCAAGTTAGGAACTCTAGACTCCAAGGTTAGTTGTTATGTACTTTACAAACTAGTCACCATTTCGTTTTGATTAATATTTGTGGATTATATAGGAATAGTTCTCAAGTAATCTGACCATCTCCTAATTATTCTAGTTTTCTAAATCTCTTTAGATGTTATTCACATGAAAGGACTCAATCACATGATATTGTTGAAGCTTGTAGGGGATCGTGGACTAGAGACGGAGATGAAGTTCGTAGTTTCGACATTCTGAATTAACAATCATCTCAAGTATAAAAGCATATTACTTTTAGGTGTTCATTTGATTTGGAAAACTATGTATTTACATTTAAATTTATTGTAAGTTTGTAATTTGGATGTTTATTAAGATGTATATATAGACTTTGATAAATAATATATTATGTTTTGTAAAATATATTGTTTAGTTCATATCATATAACAATAACTACATAATTAATAAAAACACATCACAAAAGTTTGTTTTTAACAATGATTAACCGTTGTTGACGCAAAAAGCTTGCGTTTAGCAGTGACATAAACTTATATTATCAAGTGTGGTCTTTGTTATCACTAAAGACATGTGTTTAGTAACAACATTACCTAACAGTATCAACTGCTTTTAATGGTGGATTTGTAGCCACTAAATACACATATTTAGTAACAACATATTGTGATGTTAATAGCACTATATAGTGATAAATTTTACCGTTCTTAATGAAGTGTATATAGTGGCGACAATTATTGTTACTGAAAGTGGCCGACCTATAGTGGCGGCAAGGCTTTAGTGGCGACATACCTTTTAGTGACGGCATTATACCGTCGGAGTGACCTTTAGCCACGGGACCTATCCTGACGAGACTTAGCCCACTGCTAAAGGTTAGAGACGGTAAATACCCCTTTAGCAGCTATTTAATGTCGATGTTATATAGCAACATTCTCCTAGTGTTATGTTTGCGTAGCGCAGCGTCTTTTAGTTAATTATGTTTCTGTGATGTCGGTTTCTGATAACATGTGTTTTGTAAGTGATGGTATGTGATGAAAAATGTTTGTTCATAAATTGAAAGTAGATGTACTATGTTTTGATTTACTGGACAAAACATCTTCGAATAAAACCCAACAGAATTCCACCTTCACTTAAAACCCTGTCCCACAACAAACACACAATCAATGCCACTTCCACAGAACCACCTATTTCCATAGTTAACTCTCATTCAGTTTTGGAAATGACCAATTTACAATACCAAGTTTAGCCTAAACACAAAACCTAACCTAACGCCTCAAAGTGACAGCATAACTCATAGTATGGGTTATTTCAAAATGGCATCCAAAATAATATCAAGTAATTTAGGCCCTGCAAATTGAATATCTTCATTGAGTCGGATATTTGGTATATTTGCTTGACTTGAAACAAGGGGAACTCCTTGACAACATTATCGACTACTTAGGAATAGTCATGTTCTTCGGTGTGATGGTCTGCAAAGGCATATGAACTGGCACTAAAGCTCGGCAAACGTGTTCGGGGGATCTTTCCAGGTTTACAATCTTTGCAGGGGAAAGTTTACCCTATGACAGTACAAAAGTTAGAATTACAACTCATAATTGTTGTAAATGTGAAAAGTCGTGAAAGAGTTAAACTTGTATTTTTCCTCTTACTTGCAATTTTGCCCCTCTTGGGTACATTTTCAGGTACTTGTTCTTGCAAACAAGTTTAAGATTATTGAAAACAGATACAAAGGTAAAACACACTTGGGAAATAGTTTTTTCCATCTGACGTTGTGAATATGGAACATGCTCGAAAACAAAGGTGTGTGACTCTTCAACCAAATTAGGTGTCTCTTCCTCAACCGGACGTGTCTGGCTCTTGCTTTTACCTTTGGGAGCTCTACTCGGTTTTTAAGGTGAGGCCCTTCCTCGCTTGACCCTTTTGGTGAATGGTTGTGCTGCCTCGACGTCAGGCTGAGGGGTGTTGACTTTCCTTTTAACTCCTTATGAAGGTTGTGATCTTCGTATTTTTAAGACGGATTTGCAGATGTTTGTGTCTGTTAGGATGGTGCACTGCTCGGAGATTGTTAAGGGTGCCTAACCTCTCTTGTCACAAGCCCTCTAGTTATGCCCACTTAGTCCACATAGGGTGAAGAACTGTGGGAGCCCATGCTTAGCCAATTTAGTACCTGCCTCCATTTCTTTTTAGGCCTGGCTCCTTGTTTAAGGACATCCGGTTGATCAATGGGTAAAGAATCTACTCTCATCCAATCATCAACCCCAGGAATTGGATGTATGACTGGAGTGTAGATCTGTTGCATAGTTTGTTTGTGGTAGACTGCATCGACATAATTCTGTATGTCAAGTATAGATTTCAGCAATCAAGTCGTAGCATTTGCACAACTAATTCTGGTCAGACTCCATTCCATACAACTGCTTGTTTTGGTGTTGATATTTACTATATACTAGTATTATGTCCTCACCAGTATTTCGTTCTCGCCCTCACCCGCGTATAGTACACTCATCCCTCTTGAAGCATCCTTATATTTTTTGATCTTTTCTACAACATTACAAAACAGCAATCCATTAGGTTTGCTAGCCTCTTCCCTTCTTGTAGTTAAATCTTTCATCACGATCCTTTGCAATGTTTTCATCAGGGTTATTGGCGGCTTATCTCTTGCATCCTTAATCTTCACATTCCAGCACTCTAACACATTGTTCACTACTAAATCTGTCTTTAAATCAGGATGAAATTTGTACATGCACCAGGTCTTCCTACCAATATTGTCCAAGTACTCCCATGCCCCAGCATAGTGCTGTTTCAAATAGTACATGTGCGTTTTGTGCCTATGGAAATTGTACGAACAAGTCACTTTCCTGAAACGTGACTTCACTCCAGCGTCATTGTGTTTGGCAGCAAGCATGTTCTGATGAATGTGTCGTGCACAGAAATTATGCTATGATGCAGGTAGGATCTCCTCCACTGTAGTTATTAACTCCTAGCAAACATAATTCATTATACAAATAGAACTACAAATATATGACGTCAACTTTTTAAATAATGAAAACATAATACATAACATTTTTAAAATATGACAACTTAATACACAATACATTTAAAAACTGAAAACATAACGCATAAAGTTTTTAAAAACTGGAGACGTAATAAGTTAAACAACATACCTTTTGTCTATATAACATGATGATCCAGGGCCCCCAATCAGCAAGGTGTGTCTTTAAAAGCTCGAGGAACCACGTCCACGAGTCTCTGGTTTGAGCTTCGACCCATGCATAGCATAGAGGGAAAACTTTATTGTCAGCATCTAGACACACGACACTTAGCAATTGTCCCCCATCCAAGCCAATGAAGGGTCGAAAACAAGCTCTAAACCCTCCGACACAGCCCTTCAAACAGACGTGCAAGCGTTCAAATTTAGGTTTTAAAGGGTTGGGCATCGGATCAACTTGTATGTAAACCCTGCTTCCTGGGTTATGCATCATCACGGTCCCTGCGTAGTGCCTTAGACCAAACTACCATAACCTATATCCACGTAGCTTCTCTCTCTCTAATCTTATCCCTTCACATATATTCCATCTCTTCAAGCGTTTTTAAATTTCGTCTGCCGTTGTCGTACTTCGAACCATTGGTTTGTTCCGAATCAACTCCATGAAATTTTCGCATATCCACTTCCCACCAATCTTCTTGGTATAGAATTCTCGACCACATGTATGCTCCTCCTCTAACTTTCGTAACTGAAAGTTGCTTGTTTCTAAAGTCGAACATCACACGAATTAAAGCCACAACTCGATTGTTTGCAACGGAATTCTATTCAGTTTGGACTATTTGATCCATTGGACTCCATATCATGACCCTCTTGAATGCTATGTCCAATCATGTAATCCCTAAATGCCCTCGCATCTACGAACTTCATTGAGTTTGTATTTTTTGGTTGATTGACCGAACTCAGCATTCAACTCTTCATCAATAACTGATGTCCTATGTCTACTTGTTAGGTCGTCTTCAACGTCTGGATCAGGCGGAGTCCTTAAGGTGTCGCTCGGACAGTGATGCTCAAGGTTCAACATGTCAACATCGATGTTCGCCCCAATACCGGCAGCTGTATCGCCCCACTGACCTTCAATCACACCCAATAAGTCGGGTATATCCCTTACACATTTAGTTTGAGGGGCTTGGTTTCACTACCCATGCATTTTCGATCTCTTTGGTGGCACTTCATCCTCCTTGCTGTCAGACTCCTTTTCACCCTTTTTGGCTTTCCAATTGGGATCGAAAATGCCCTCAGCGTCAGAAGACATCTCTTCAGAACGTGAGGAAGGACTAGTCTCGATCATGGGTGCTTTTCCTTTCGCTTTCACACTCAATCGTTGTGCGGATAGTTCGGCTAACCTTGCAGGTGCCTTTCTTCTTCTATTTGCAATTTGCTTCAACAACGTTGTTGTTCCGCAGTTCTTCCAACCATGGATCTTTAGGACATGATTCCTTATCAAATGGTGGAAGCACATACAATTGACTTCCTGTACACCTTGTTGTTTATATACAACTTTGACGTCAGTTTTAGGATCTCCATTTGGTGGAATGTACGTGATTACACCATCCCTCTTCAAACTGTAATACTCCAGGATAACATCGACATTGAAGTAGACAAACATATGCTCAGACAGGTCCGTCAAACATACTTTGCCCTTGTAAACACCGTTCGCCCAATTACCATCGTAGTGGATTTGCATTAAACAAACAAGCCCACATAAACATCTCTGTAATTAAACATATCATCTCCATATACAACCAGGACATAAATAATTAACCTTTCAAGAGGTTTCTTTTCCGTTAACTTTGGAAATTTTCGAAAATTTCATGCCTAATTTTTCAGTAGGTTCTGTTGGGTATCGATAGTGACAGACCAGTAAGGAAAATGCCTCAAAAGCCCAATAGGTATAGAGGGGGTAAACCCATGATAATCAAACCGGATCGGCCTAAGTACGAGTCAAACTCGGCCCACCATCGAGTGTCCCAGAACCGAGCCCAAAGTCTCTGGGGACGCCAAAGGCTCCCAGACTGCTCTCCATTATTCACCAGGCCGCGACCTCTCACTGCTCGCCAGGAGAGTGCTCGCCCCGAAGAGAGCCTTGCAGCATCAGCATCAGCCTTGAAGGAAAACTGCAGCATCAGCCTCCCTCTTCTTAACATCAGCAAGGAGACGCTGCTCCTTCCTGAAGTACTCCACCCAGGCACCGTCCACCAAGGCGATCGCCACGTCAGCGGTCTTCTTGATGGCCCCCAATTGCCCGGGGGTGACCCCCGTACTTCGGTACTACTCCAGCTCGAAAAGCAGGTCAGAATGCTTGTCGGCGAGCTCTCCGAAGACGCGGCCAAGAATCACGTCTTCTCGAACGAGCTGGCAACAAAAACAGAATGAAAATTGTCAGGACATCAAACAAAAAGGGAATGACAAGGAAAAAAGAAAAAACGGAAAAGAGGCAAGATCATACCAGAGCGACTCGTTCGAAGTGGGTCCGTAGGAACCCCTCGATCTGAGGTAGCTCCGTGGGAACAATCAAACGGTCCTTAGGGGGAATTATCCCATCAAGAAGCCGCGTGCACATGTATGGGCTACCCCGGAGGGTCTTCTGGGTAGGTAACCCCTTCTTCGCAAGGTCCCCGCAAGGGATCCAAGGCCCCCGAGGGTTCGCAGCCTTAAGTGGCTGGAACAAGCTCGCCATGGAGCAGTGCTCCTCCGCAGGAGCGTTCGAGGAGCTGGAAGCGTCGGGACCCTTCTGCTGGGTCGTAGACTCCTTGGGAGGAACCTAGGACACAGTAGGAGGAGGGGGCGCCAAGGTCAAAACCTTCTCCTTGGTGGCAAAAGGACCCTGAGGAGATGGAGAAGGAGGCGCCACGTCCAAACCCTTCCCCTTGCTGGCAGAAGGGCCCTTAGGAGGGGGAGGAGGAGGATGCTGGTCGACTTCCGGGTGCTCCTCACTCCTGACCTTCTTGGAGGGACGAGGAGGAGGGTCCCGTGCCACGTCAGCCGAGGACTTCTCTGCAAAACAACAAGGTAAGATGTCAGAACCCAAAAACTGCAAAGTATGAAAACGTCAAATCTACAAATGGCGAGGCAACATACCAGGTTAGCGAGGGCCAGCAGAGGCCGAGGGAAGCACCTCTTCAGACTTCCTCTTGGTCAGTGGACAGCCCTGCCTTTTCCTGGTCATCAAAGAGACCTATAAGTTTTCGGGCCTTGCCTACAAACAGTAAACAAGAAAAGGGTTAGAAAGTTACCCAATCATCAAAGATTGGCGTGGCCTGATGAATGCCCGCCATCTCAAGCATATTCTCTGCGGTCTCTGCCACGGAGTGGATGGAGCGGAAAGAATTTGATCGATGTATCCGGAACAGATCATCGATAGCGTTCCGGTCGGCCTCGGATAGCTCATCAAACTCTGGAGGAAGGTCCCTATCTGGGGTAGATAACTTCCAAGGCCCCCCCCCCCCCCCCCCTTGTAAAAGAAGTAGAACTTCTTATAGTTGGATTTGGTGGCCCGGAAGTCATCGACCAGACGGACATGGACATTCCAAATCCATGCTTGAAGGCCCCTCCATTCAGCAAACTTTGGCCATCGGGACTGGAAATGGTGTAGATGATTGGTCCCAGCCGCCAACCGGAAAAAGCACAGGAACATGGCCAATGAATACGTCCATTCTTGACGTATGCACATGAACTTGAATCCAGCCCAGATCCTAATGGCGTTGGGAACGAGCTGCGTGGGATGTATCATCCGGCACAAGTCCTGCAAATCCTCGCAGAGAGGAAAACGCAACCCAGCATCGATTTGGGTGGCATATAAGTAAACCTCTCCTTGACAAGGGTAATGCAGACCCGTGCCCGGATATCTAGGGACATCCCCCGCACCAAGGCCACCAAGTACCACCATCGTCTTGAAATACGCTGGCTTCAACTCGTTGGGCTTGACATCTACTCAGAACGGTTCAAATATAGCACAGCAAGTATAAAACACAAATAAAAACAGAGGATATTCCCAAAACAGAGCAGTAAAGGGACGAAGGTTTACCTTTTGGAGAAAAAAACAGTCATATGCAGCTCAGGCCCATCTACCACCACAGGAGTGGTTACAGACCTCCCCAGGTCAGTCTGTTCCCCCGCTGAGGGGGGAACGGCGCCATCCCTAATGGTTAGGGGGGCATTGGTATTCTTGGGGGCATGGGCATTCTTGGGCCCCTTGGTGGCTGTTGTTGGATCGTGATTTCCGGAATGCTGATCTGGCAATGAATTGAATGCCAAGGAGATGGTGATCGCGCGCTTTCGCTTGAGCTCCGATGAACCTGCAAGAAGGGGATCGCAACAGAGGGGGTGCCTCTGGGTCCCTCTCCGATGCTTAAATGAGTATATGTGTGTATATAGCTCAAAACGTATTGAATGTATGTAAAGCAAAGGTATTTATAGAGTAGGAGATACCAAACCGTATAAGGTAACTGTATATCTTCGTGAATATTGTGTTGTTGAAGATTTAGATAGTAGATATTGCGGTTACGGCGAGATATTGCAGTTACCGTTTCTAATCTTTAGTGAATATGTGCCCGAGATATGCGGGATATCGTGGCTATATCCTTATTAACGGTTGGTGGGACCAGAGGAGAGAGGCAAGGCTCTCTTCAAGGCGAGCACTCCTATGGCGAGCACTACTATGGTGAGCACTCCTATGGCGAGCACTCCTATGGCGAGCACTCCTATGGCTCCGACCTTGATTGTTGGCGAGCACTCCCTGGGCACTCCCTTGGCGAGCACTCCCATGGCGAGCAGTTGGAGGCTTTGGCCTTGGCCAATGGCGACCTGAAGTGGCACTATGGCGTCCACTTTAGTTTGGATTCGATACTGGACCACTTTGTGAGGGCCAGAGTAACCTTACTGTGGGTTGGCCTTGTTTAAATGGTATGGGTTTCACCCCCTGCAAATTTATTGGGCCTTCGAGGCCTTTCCCATATTGGGTCGTCACTATCAATACCCAACATTTGCCCCCGAAGCTTGAGTGAAGTTTCTTCGGTCGAGCTTGATTCTGTGATAGGGTTTAAGATAGTGACTTTTGGACTGGATCTTTTGCTTTCCTTATTTGCTATTTGTGCCTTTTGATGCTCTGTATCCTTTGGCGAACGATTTTGGTTGCGTAGAGTTTTTCAGAATGTGTAATACCTTACCCCATTAGGCGAACGCTTTGGGTTTCCAGGGTTTATGGATGCTCATTCTTCACTCTTTGGGCGAACACTATCGTTGCGAGGGTGTTAGGAGAGGTCTGGTATAGCTTTTGGCAATCACCTTTTTTGTGTAAGATTTCGAACATTTTAATGAATGGACAGTTAGCGAAAGTCGAGAGGACTTTTGAGGCATGTCTGTCTCTTTGTCTTCCGTAACCAGTGGGCAGACTCACAGGTTTTTCGTGTCGTTCCAACCTTTTGTCTCCCCGATGTAACCCTTGGAATTCTTACATTACTTCGGTTTTACCCAAAAAGGTGTAATCATTATCTGAGCCGTTTCTTACATGCCCGTTCGGTTTCCTTCGTTTTGGCTAAAAAGGCTGAACTTTAGCATTTAGTCTTTTACGCACTCAATTAATTTGCATTCCAGAGTTCATATGTTCTTTCAACCCTTTGTTTCAATTTTTCCTTTCTCTTTTTTTATCCTCGAAAAAGCTTTCTCAGCCAGAATGGGATACTCCTTCGAGCTTTGGAGAGCTGTCAGGGAATGATCGGAACATCATTGATGACTTCTTCCGACATCATAGGCAACCAAACTTCTGTTCAATCCGCTCAGGGACGGAAACTTCAGAGTCGATGCTTGGGCTAGCGGGCATTCATCAGTTCGTACAACTGACGCTCAAGGTCGGGGTTCATCATTCTGCGCCAGTCTTTATTGATTGGATAAATTTCTGACCCATCAGTCTGGGAACTAAATTCATTGACAGCACTTGAGGACCTAAATTCATCAGTCTATTTTCCAAGCGGGCTAAGACGAGGTTGTTAGCTACCTAGGCGTCTATGAGTTTCGGATCAAGGATGTCGACCGGTACTCTGTTTGGCTAGAGGCAGAGAATGGTGACCTCAGGGCTTAACTGAAAGAGTCATGGGTGCAGAGGGATGCCTCGATGGATGAGCAGGAGCATCTTTCCTTAAATCTTAAGGTTGTCCCATCCCCCCTTAGCATGGTCGAGGACTTTAAGAAGTCCAAGGAGTTCTATGACTGCGCCTTGGAGGTGATAAAGGCTGAGGCTGCTGCCTACCTCCAGATCTTGGTCGACGAGATTCAAGGGATTGATCCCAAGTTTCCTCTCTGGGAGGTGAAGTCTCTTCAGGACTTCATTGAGAGCGGCTACACCAAGGAAGCTCCTTGGCGATGAGGCTGCCCCCGGGGCCGAGAAGGAGACTGCATCCCCTGATGAACCCATACCTTGAGGTCTCAGGCCGTCAGGCGACCGAGTCGATGCAGAGTTTCAGGTCAAGGGAGCCTGTTCATCCTCCTGCTTTTTGCTCATCCTTCTTTTTATCGATAATCACTTTTACTTCCCTTTGTTTTTGGGATAGTTGTAATTATTCTTTTGATTTCAGACTCGGATATTATTATAATGAACGCCTTTAATTTCGTAAGCCTTTACTCTTTTTTGACTTCGAATGTGTTTGGTCGTTCTTCCGATATCTTTTCGTTCGAACCCTTTAGGAAGTTTTACCATATTTGTTTTCAACTTCTCTTTAGCTTATGTAGGAGAGTCTCGCCATATAGGATCTTGGACCATCCATTCCCTTCACCAAAGTTTCTTAAGGGAACTGTTACTCGAAGATCATACCTTTAAGGAAACTATCATCTTTTGTAGATGTGTTCGCTTTGTTAAGGTTTTAGACCTTTGGAGAGTTCGTCTAATCACGGGGAACTGTTACCCGAGGCTCATTCATCTTTTAGTAAGTGGTCGCCCTAGGTTCATTCACCCACTTTCTTGTGTTTGTTTCGCAAAGGAACTGTTACCTTTGATATGGATTCATTCGCTTTGGATGTTACTTCTCAATTTTTGCCCAACTTATAAGAGAACGGACTCCTTGACGGATTGCTCGCCTTTTGCGCTAGGACTTCTGTCTGATTTTTATATTTAGGCCTTATTTGCCTAACTTTTTCCTTAGGTCTTTTCGCCTGATTTTGATAACAGGTCTTGTGCCTGACTTTGGCATTAGGTCTTTTGCCTAACTTTGGTTCTAGGTCTTTCACCTGATTCAGTCATCAGGTCTTTCTTTTGGTTTGCCTAACTTTGGCGTTAGGTCTTTTTGCCTAACTTTGGCGTTAGGTCTTTCGCCCAATTTTGATATCGGGTCTTTTTGTTTCGTAAGCCTTGGTTTTTGTTTGACTTCGAGTATACTTGGTTGTTCTTCCGATGTCTATCTTGCTTGAAAGCTTTAGGAAGTTTTACCATACTTGTTTTCAACTTCGCTTCAGCTTTTGTAGAATAGTCTCGCCTTTTTGTTTTCATTCAAAGGGTCTTGGACCTTTCCTTGGAGGAAACGTTACCCTTTAGAGGTTCTTTTCGCTCCTTTAGGTTTCGGGGGAAGGACTGTGGCCTCTTATCGGCTCGTCCGTTCCTTTCGCCATGTTTCTTAAGGAAACTGTTACCCAAGGATTATGCCTTTAAGGAAACTGTCATCCTTTATGGATTCGTTCGCCTTTTAGGATTTTGGTCCTTAGATTCGTTCGCCTACTCGTAGGAAACTGTTGTCTAAGATTTGCTCGCCTTTTAGGAAGCTATTACCTCAGATTCGTTCGCCTAGTCGTAGTAAACTGTTATCTAAGATTTGCTCGCCTTTTAGGAAGCTGTTACCTCAGATTCGTTCGCCCTTTTTGGGGAACTGTTACCCAAGATTCGCTCGCCTTTTTAGGAAGCTGGAAAGCTTTAGGAACTTTACCATACTTGTTTTCAACTTCGCTTTTCAAAGGAACAGTTACCCTTAGATTCGCTCGCCTTTTAGGAAGCTGTTACCTAAGATTCATTCGCTCTCTTAAGCTTTTCTTTGGAGAGACTGTTACCTTATTGGTTCGTCTGCTCCGTTTTGCCCAATTTGTAAGGGAACTATTACCCTTGATGTGGGTTCGTTCGCCTTTTAGTGTAGGTCTTTGTTCTTCCCAGTTGGACAGCTGTAGAGATTTGGGTAGCATAGACTTCTTTTGCATTGGACCCCTCCCTCCGGCACCAAACCTTACAACAATCAGGTTTATCACCCTCCTGCTCTGGGATGGGCCAAATTGCTCGGGCGGAGCTGGAGAGTGGTTTCTACGTGGGGGCGTTCAACTTCTGGTGACAGGGCTTTTTGACCTTGGCGTCAGGGCTTTTGACCTAACTTTGGCGTTAGGGCTTTTTGGCCTGACTTTGGCGTCAGAGATTTTGGCCTGTCTTTGGCGACATGGCTTTTTGGCCTAACTTTGGTGTCAGGGCTTTTGGCCTGTCTTTGCCTAATTCTATTGTTAGGACTTTTGGCCTGACTTTGGCGTCAGGGCTTTTATTTTGCCTAACTTTATTGCTAGGTCTTTTGGCCTGACTTTGGCGTCAGGGCTTTTGTGGCCTATCTTTGGTGATAGGGCTTTTTGGCCTAACTTTGTTGCTAGGGCTTTGGTGGCCTATCTTTGGTGATAGGACTTTTTGGCCTAACTTTGGTGTCAGGGCTTTTGTGGCCTATCTCTGGTGATAAGGCTTTTGGCCTAACTTTGTTGCTAGGGCTTTTGTGGCCTATCTTTGGTGATAGGGCTTTTGGCCTAACTTTGTTGCTAGGGCTTTTGTGGCCTATCTTTGGTGATAGGGCTTTTGGCCTGTCTTTGGCGACAGGGCTTTTGTGGCCTATCTTTGGTGATAGGGCTTTTGGCCTGTCTTTGGCGACATGGCTTTTGTGGCCTAACTTTGTTGTTAGGGCTTTTGGCCTGACTTTGGCATCAGGGCTTTTGTGGCCTAACTTTGTTGTTAGGGCTTTTTTGTGGCCTATCTTTGGTGATAAGGCTTTTGGCCTAACTTTGTTGCTAGGGCTTTTGTGGCCTATCTTTGGTGATAGGGCTTTTGGCCTAACTTTGTTGCTAGGGCTTTTGGCCTGTCTTTGGCAACAGGGCTTTTGTGGCCTAACTTTGTTGTTAGGGCTTTTGGCCTGACTTTGGCATCAGGGCTTTTGTGACCTAACTTTGTTGTTAGGGCTTTTGGCCTGTCTTTGGCGACAGGGCTTTTGTGGCCTAACTTTGTTGTTAGGGATTTTTTGTGGCCTATCTTTGGTGATAGGGCTTTTGGCCTGACTTTGGCATCAGGGCTTTTTTATTCGATTTGCTTTGAGTGAACATGTTTATGAAGGAATCACTTGCTTGTATGGTCCTTCCCACTTTGCTGAAAGTTTATTCTGACTGTCCAGCCTTGTGAATTCATTCCTTCAACATTCCTCTCTTTATCAGCTTTTCGATGTCGCGCTTGTGATATCTGCAATAGCTCTCGGTGTCATTCCCCATGGGCTGACCACTCTTGCGGGGTCTCGGTGGCCTTGCCAGAGACCTTTCCATCTCGACTAGTACCGCTGAGATCTGCTTGTTTAAAGGCGTGAAATACTCGGGGACCTCTGGATGTCTTGGTCCTGGGTTTTCCGATCTAGGATTTTCTCGACCCTTCTTACCCTTCTTGATCCTGCAGGGACACCAAAGAACAAAGACGACGCCGAACCCAAAAGGGTCGACAGAAATAACAGGGCTAAGTGATTCGGATCAGTCGACTTACCCAACAGAGAGGCTTCATGCTTATTAACATGTATAATGGGGGCACCTCCACCACTATACTCGGGGATGGCCCTGGCGACGACATCCTTTGGGGTCTTGATGACGACCAGGTCAGTGGTGAAGAGATGAGCTGATCGTTCCTTAAAGGGAGTCATGACGGTTTCGCGTTGTTCTTTGAGTCTCTTAGTGATAAGCTCCTCAACTTAGTCAAGAGTGAATTGGGTCTGCCGTCCTCCAGTCGGTGCAGAACTTGATGGATTGACAAAGTGAGTGACCGCCGGCGTCTCAGTGGAGGCCGGAGGTAAGGATTGGTGTCCAAAGGTCATCTCTTGATCTTCTTGAGGGGCTGTGGTGCCAGGATTTCCAGTTTCTGATTCCGGTGGCCCCGTAGGACGAGGATCTTCATGAGGAGTAGGTTTTTTTTTTGCTGGCCTGTCCTATGATGGTTTCCAAGAGGGATATCATCTCTGCGGTTACCTGAATGGTTTCCCAACCCACTTTGATGGTTTGTCGATCTGGAATCTCTGCGACGTTTGGAACAGGGGTCGTTCTCGAATTGCCAATGTGTTCACGTGCCGGTCTCGGAGGGACGGCATCACAGACTGCTTGGCTTGCAGGTTCTTGGTGGAGTGGCGAAGCGGCAGCGGAATTAGAGCTATCCGAGGATTGTTCGTTAGCTTCTTTCCGATGATTGCGGTTAGTGCGAGTATGTATGACTGTTTTGCTCGTTTTCCCACAGACAGCGCCAAATGTTGGATCTTGATTTTCGGAATGCTGATCTGGAAATGAATTGAATGCCAAGGAGATGGTGATCGCGCGCTTTCGCCTGAGCTCCGATGAACCTGCAAGAAGGGGATCGCAACAGAGGGGGTGCCTCTGGGTCCCTCTCCGATGCTTAAATGAGTATATGTGTGTATATAGCTCAAAACGTATTGAATGTATGTAAAGCAAAGGTATTTATAGAGTAGGAGATACCAAACCGTATAAGGTAACTATATATCTTCATGAATATTGTGTTGTTGAAGATTTAGATAGTAGATATTGCGGTTACGGCGAGATATTGCAGTTACCGTATCTAATCTTTAGTGAATATGTGCCCGAGATATGCGGGATATCGTGGCTATATCCTTATTAACGGTTGATGGGACCAGAGGAGAGAAGCAAGGCTCTCTTCAAGGCGAGCACTCCTATGGCGAGCACTGCTATGGTGAGCACTCCTATGGCGAGCACTCCTATGGCGAGCACTCCTATGGCGAGCAGTCCTATAGCTGCGACCTTGATTGTTGGCGAGCACTCCCTTGGCGAGCAGTGGGAGGCTTTGGCATTGGCCAATGGCGACCTGAAGTGGCACTTTGGCGTCCACTTTAGTTTGGATTCGATACTGGACCACTTTGTGAGGGCCAGAGTAACCTTACTGTGGGTTGGCCTTGTTTAAATGGTATGGGTTTCACCCCCTGCAAATTTATTGGGCCTTCGAGGCCTTTCCCATATTGGGTCGTCACTATCAATACCCAACAGCTGTGTGCTTGACTCTCTGACTTCGGGTGGCCATGGAAATAGATGAAAGGAAGGTTGAAGAAGATTGAAAAAGAAAGAGGAAAGGTTCGCAAAGAGGCTCTGAAAATCTGAAGAATTGAAGGTGCGTAAAAAACAAAACAAAGAAACTAACGTCTCTTATATAAGCCGAAAAAGGAGTAACCGCCACGGACGAATCGAAGCGACGCAGGGGAATAATTGCGCCTTTTTGGAAAAAACCGAAGCAATGTCAGAATTCCAAGAGACACATCGGGGAGACAAACGGTCGGCCAGTACAGACAGTTATCAGGCTGCCCTTGGTTTAAGAAATAATAAATGACAGGCGTGCCCCAAGCGACCGTTCGATTTCTGAATAACTGTGTAGTCATTAAATGCTAAAATCCACTAAGAAGACAAAGTGGTCGCCAACGCATTAATAGGCTTTATCAGAAATACTTTTGGTAGGTAATGATCGTCTATCAAAGAAAGATAAAATTTCTCAGGCCAAGGTTACCTCGAGTGATGGCCCAAAAGGAATAAATTGAAGAATATTCCTTCAGCTTTGAATAGTGGAGGGACTGCTTGCCAAACGAGCCTGAAGCGCCCCAAAGGTCGTGAACCATTACAAGAGACGAAGAAAACCGAATTTAAGACGTCACTATCTAAAACCCTACCAAGAAATCAAGCTCGACTGAAGAAACTTCAATCAAGCTTCGGGGGCAAATGTTGGGTATCGATAGTGACAGCCCAGTAAGGAAACCCATGATATTCAAACCGGATCGGCCTAAGTACGAGTCAAACTCGGCCCACCATCAGGTGGCCCAGAACCGAGCCCAAAGTCTCTAGGGACGCCAAAGGCTCCCAGACTGCTCGTCATTCTTCACCAGGCCGCGACCTCTCACTGCTCGCCAAGAGAGTGCTCGCCCCGAAGAGAGCCTTGCCTCTCTTCTCTGGTCCCACTAAACCGTCAATAAGGAAGTGGTCACGATATCCCGCGTATCTCGGCCACATATTCACTAAATATTAGATATGGTAACTGCAATATCTCGCAGTAACTACCATATCCCATGATCTGAATCTTCGGCAACAGAATATACACTGTTGGATCGTGATATCCTGGATGCTGATCTGGCAGTGAATTGAATGCCAGACAAGGTTGGGATGACGCTTCAGCTCCAACTCCGGTGAACCTGCAAGTAGGGGAGCGCAACAGAGGGGGTGTCTCTAGGTCCCTCTCCGATGCTTAAATGAGTATATGTGTGTATAAAACTCAAAAACGTAAAGAACGTATGTAAAGCAAGGGTATTTATAGGGTAAGAGAGATATCTTTGTGTATATTGTGTTGCTGGAGATTCGGATCGTGGGATATGGCAGTTACTGCGAGATATTGTAGTTACCAAATCTAATCTTTAGTGAATATGTGACCGAGATACGCGGGATATCATGGCCACCTCCTTATTAACAGTTTTGTGGGACCAGAGGAGAGAGGCAAGACTCTCTTCGGGGCGAGCACTCTCATGGCGAGCAGTGAGATGCCGCGGCCTTAATGAAGAATGGCGAGCACTCAAGGCGTTCTTAGAGTCCATGAGCTCGGTTCTGGGTCATTCTATGGAGGCCGGTCCGGTTCGAATGTTACGGGTTTACCCCCTCTATAGTTATTGGGCATTCGAGGCCTTTTCCTTAATGGGTTGTTACTATCGATACCCAACATTTGCCCCCGAAGCTTGATTGAAGTTTCTTCAGGCGAGCTTTATTCCCTGGTAGGGTTTTAGATAGTGACGTCTCAGATTCGATTTTCCTCGTTTGTTGTATTGGTTCATGACCTTTGAGGCATTTTGTGCTCGTTTGGCGAGCGGTTTTTTCTTCGTTCAAAGCTGAAAAAATATCCTTTCTTTTATTCCCCTTTGGCGATCACTCAAGGTAATCTAGGTTCATGAAAGTCTATTTTTCTCGATTTGGGAGATGACTACTCGCCGGAGGCATTTTTGGTAAAGTCTCTAAGTGCGTTGGCGACCACTTTTCTCCTTAGTGGACTTTTAGCATTTAATAACCGCACAGTTGTCCAGAAATCGAGCGGTCACTTGAGTCACGCCTGAAATTTACTTTTCCGTAAACCTAGGGTAGTCTGACAGCTGTCCGTGTCAGCCAACCGTCTGTCTCCCCAAGGTGTCTCTTGGAATTCTGACATTGCTTCGGTTTTTTCCAAAAAGGTGCAATTATTCCTCTGTGTCGCTTCGATTTGCTCGTGGCGGTTACTCCCTTCCTGGTCTATATAAGAAACGCCAGTTTCTACATTTTGTTTTTTACGCTTATCCACTCCCTCAGATTTCCAGAACTTCGCTGCGAACCTTTCTTCTTTCTTTTCCAACCTTCTTCATCCATTTCCATGGCTCCCCGAAGTCAGAGAGTCAAGCATATGGCCTCCAAGGGCACTAGCAAAGCCAACGCTCCTAGGAATGCCAATGTCCCCTTGACCATCCGGGATGCCGCTGTGCCCCCTCAGTGGTGGAACCGATTGATCTGGGAAGGTCTGCAACCGCTCCCGTAGTGGTGGACGGGACTGAGCTGAACACGCCTATTTTTTCCCCAAAAGGTAAACTTTCGCCCTTTGATTGCTCTGTTTTGGCAATATCCTCTGTTTTCCTTTGTTTTTTATACTTGCTGTGCCATACTTGAACCGTTCTGAGTAGATGTCAAGCCTAACGAATTGAAGTCGGCTTACTTTAAGACCATGGTGGCGCTTGGTGGCTTCAGTGCGGAGGATGCTCCTAGGTATCCTGGCTTAGGTCTGCATTTTCCTCACGATAGAGAGGTTTACATTTATGCGGCCCAGATCGATGCTGGGTTGCATTTTCCTCTCTGTGAGGATTTACAGACCTTATGTCAGTTTTACGGGATTCATCCCACGCAGCTTGTTCCGAATGCCCTCAGGATGTGGGTCGGTTTCAAGTTCCTGTGCATACGCCAGGAATGGGTGTATTCACTGGCCCTGTTCCGGTGTTTCTTTCGACTGGCAGTAGGGGCCAACTACCTCCACCACTTCCAATCCCGCTGGCCGAAGTTTTCAGAGTGGGGAGGCCCTCAAGGATGGGCTTGGAACGTCCATGTCCGCCTGGTCGATGATTTCCGGGCCACTAACTCCAACTACAAGAAGTTTTACTTCTTGTACAAGGGGGGTGTACCCTGGAAATTGTTTGCTCCGGACAAGGATTTTCCTCCCTCCTTTGAAGAATTTTCAGGGAGTGATCGGAATGCCATTGACGATCTGTACCGGCTGCATCGGTCATCTCAGTTCAAGTCCATCCGCTCAGTGGCGGAGACTACTGAGAATGCCCTTGAGATGGCGGACATTCATCAAGCCACGCCAATCTTTGAGGATTGGGTAATTTTCTAACTCTTATATTGGTTTATTACTTGTAGGCAAGGTCGTAAGCAAGAGCCGAAAACTGATAGGTCTCTTTGATGACCAGGGATCGGCGGGATTTGTTGGATCGTGAAATCCTTAATGCTGATCTGGCAGTGAATTGAATGTCAGACAAGGTTGGGATGACGCTTTAGCTCCAACTCCGGTGAACCTGCAAGTAGGGGAGCGCAACAGAGGGGGTGCCTCTGGGTCCCTCTCCGATGCTTAAATGAGTATATGTGTGTATAAAACTCAAAAACGTAAAGAACGTATGTAGAGCAAGGGTATTTATAGGGTAAGAGAGATATCTTTGTGTATATTGTGTTGCTGAAGATTCGGATCGTGGGATATGGCAGTTACTGCGAGATATTGCAGTTACCAAATCTAATCTTTAGTGAATATGTGACCGAGATACGCGGGATATCATGGCCACCTCCTTATTAACAGTTTTGTGGGACCGGAGGAGAGAGGCAAGACTCTCTTCGGGGCGAGCACTCTCATGGCGAGCAGTGAGATGCCGCGGCCTTAATGAAGAATGGCGAGCACTCAAGGCGTTCTTAGAGTCCATGAGCTCGGTTCTGGGTCATTCTATGGACGCCGGTCCGGTTCGAATGTTACGGGTTTACCCCCTCTATAGTTATTGGGCATTCGAGGCCTTTTCCTTAATGGGTTGTTACTATCGATACCCAACATTTGCCCCCGAAGCTTGATTGAAGTTTCTTCAGGCGAGCTTTATTCCCTGGTAGGGTTTTAGATAGTGACGTCTCAGATTCGATTTTCCTCGTTTGTTGTATTGGTTCATGACCTTTGAGGCATTTTGTGCTCGTTTGGCGAGCGGTTTTTTCTTCGTTCAAAACTGAAAAAATATCCTTTCTTTTATTCCCCTTTGGCGATCACTCAAGGTAATCTAGGTTCATGAAAGTCTATTTTTCTCGATTTGGGAGATGACTACTCGCCGGAGGCATTTTTGGTAAAGTCTCTAAGTGCGTTGGCGACCACTTTTCTCCTTAGTGGACTTTTAGCATTTAATAACCGCACAGTTGTCCAGAAATCGAGCGGTCACTTGAGTCACGCCTGAAATTTACTTTTCCGTAAACCTAGGGTAGTCTGACAGCTGTCCGTGTCAGCCAACCGTCTGTCTCCCCAAGGTGTCTCTTGGAATTCTGACATTGCTTCGGTTTTTTCCAAAAAGGTGCAATTATTCCTCTGTGTCGCTTCGATTTGCTCGTGGCGGTTACTCCCTTCCTGGTCTATATAAGAAACGCCAGTTTCTACATTTTGTTTTTTACTCTTATCCACTCCCTCAGATTTCCAGAACTTCGCTGCGAACCTTTCTTCTTTCTTTTCCAACCTTCTTCAGCCTTCTTCATCCATTTCCATGGCTCCCCGAAGTCAGAGAGTCAAGCATATGGCCTCCAAGGGCACTAGCAAAGCCAACGCTCCTAGGAATGCCAATGTCCCCTTGACCATCCGGGATGCCGCTGTGCCCCCTCAGTGGTGGAACCGATTGATCTGGGAAGGTCTGCAACCGCTCCCGTAGTGGTGGACGGGACTGAGCTGAACACGCCTATTTTTTCCCCAAAAGGTAAACTTTCGCCCTTTGATTGCTCTGTTTTGGCAATATCCTCTGTTTTCCTTTGTTTTTTATACTTGCTGTGCCATACTTGAACCGTTCTGAGTAGATGTCAAGCCTAACGAATTGAAGTCGGCTTACTTTAAGACCATGGTGGCGCTTGGTGGCTTCAGTGCGGAGGATGCTCCTAGGTATCCTGGCTTAGGTCTGCATTTTCCTCACGATAGAGAGGTTTACATTTATGCGGCCCAGATCGATGCTGGGTTGCATTTTCCTCTCTGTGAGGATTTACAGACCTTATGTCAGTTTTACGGGATTCATCCCACGCAGCTTGTTCCGAATGCCCTCAGGATGTGGGTCGGTTTCAAGTTCCTGTGCATACGCCAGGAATGGGTGTATTCACTGGCCCTGTTCCGGTGTTTCTTTCGACTGGCAGTAGGGGCCAACTACCTCCACCACTTCCAATCCCGCTGGCCGAAGTTTTCAGAGTGGGGAGGCCCTCAAGGATGGGCTTGGAACGTCCATGTCCGCCTGGTCGATGATTTCCGGGCCACTAACTCCAACTACAAGAAGTTTTACTTCTTGTACAAGGGGGGTGTACCCTGGAAATTGTTTGCTCCGGACAAGGATTTTCCTCCCTCCTTTGAAGAATTTTCAGGGAGTGATCGGAATGCCATTGACGATCTGTACCGGCTGCATCGGTCATCTCAGTTCAAGTCCATCCGCTCAGTGGCGGAGACTACTGAGAATGCCCTTGAGATGGCGGACATTCATCAAGCCACGCCAATCTTTGAGGATTGGGTAATTTTCTAACTCTTATATTGGTTTATTACTTGTAGGCAAGGTCGTAAGCAAGAGCCGAAAACTGATAGGTCTCTTTGATGACCAGGGATCGGCGGGATTTGTTGGATCGTGAAATCCTTAATGCTGATCTGGCAGTGAATTGAATGTCAGACAAGGTTGGGATGACGCTTTAGCTCCAACTCCGGTGAACCTGCAAGTAGGGGAGCGCAACAGAGGGGGTGCCTCTGGGTCCCTCTCCGATGCTTAAATGAGTATATGTGTGTATAAAACTCAAAAACGTAAAGAACGTATGTAGAGCAAGGGTATTTATAGGGTAAGAGAGATATCTTTGTGTATATTGTGTTGCTGAAGATTCGGATCGTGGGATATGGCAGTTACTGCGAGATATTGCAGTTACCAAATCTAATCTTTAGTGAATATGTGACCGAGATACGCGGGATATCATGGCCACCTCCTTATTAACAGTTTTGTGGGACCGGAGGAGAGAGGCAAGACTCTCTTCGGGGCGAGCACTCTCATGGCGAGCAGTGAGATGCCGCGGCCTTAATGAAGAATGGCGAGCACTCAAGGCGTTCTTAGAGTCCATGAGCTCGGTTCTGGGTCATTCTATGGACGCCGGTCCGGTTCGAATGTTACGGGTTTACCCCCTCTATAGTTATTGGGCATTCGAGGCCTTTTCCTTAATGGGTTGTTACTATCGATACCCAACATTTGCCCCCGAAGCTTGATTGAAGTTTCTTCAGGCGAGCTTTATTCCCTGGTAGGGTTTTAGATAGTGACGTCTCAGATTCGATTTTCCTCGTTTGTTGTATTGGTTCATGACCTTTGAGGCATTTTGTGCTCGTTTGGCGAACGGTTTTTTCTTCGTTCAAAGCTGAAAAAATATCCTTTCTTTTATTCCCCTTTGGCGATCACTCAAGGTAATCTAGGTTCATGAAAGTCTATTTTTCTCGATTTGGGAGATGACTACTCGCCGGAGGCATTTTTGGTAAAGTCTCTAAGTGCGTTGGCGACCACTTTTCTCCTTAGTGGACTTTTAGCATTTAATAACCGCACAGTTGTCCAGAAATCGAGCGGTCACTTGAGTCACGCCTGAAATTTACTTTTCCGTAAACCTAGGGTAGTCTGACAGCTGTCCGTGTCAGCCAACCGTCTGTCTCCCCAAGGTGTCTCTTGGAATTCTGACATTGCTTCGGTTTTTTCCAAAAAGGTGCAATTATTCCTCTGTGTCGCTTCGATTTGCTCGTGGCGGTTACTCCCTTCCTGGTCTATATAAGAAACGCCAGTTTCTACATTTTGTTTTTTACTCTTATCCACTCCCTCAGATTTCCAGAACTTCGCTGCGAACCTTTCTTCTTTCTTTTCCAACCTTCTTCAGCCTTCTTCATCCATTTCCATGGCTCCCCGAAGTCAGAGAGTCAAGCATATGGCCTCCAAGGGCACTAGCAAAGCCAACGCTCCTAGGAATGCCAATGTCCCCTTGACCATCCGGGATGCCGCTGTGCCCCCTCAGTGGTGGAACCGATTGATCTGGGAAGGTCTGCAACCGCTCCCGTAGTGGTGGACGGGACTGAGCTGAACACGCCTATTTTTTCCCCAAAAGGTAAACTTTCGCCCTTTGATTGCTCTGTTTTGGCAATATCCTCTGTTTTCCTTTGTTTTTTATACTTGCTGTGCCATACTTGAACCGTTCTGAGTAGATGTCAAGCCTAACGAATTGAAGTCGGCTTACTTTAAGACCATGGTGGCGCTTGGTGGCTTCAGTGCGGAGGATGCTCCTAGGTATCCTGGCTTAGGTCTGCATTTTCCTCACGATAGAGAGGTTTACATTTATGCGGCCCAGATCGATGCTGGGTTGCATTTTCCTCTCTGTGAGGATTTACAGACCTTATGTCAGTTTTACGGGATTCATCCCACGCAGCTTGTTCCGAATGCCCTCAGGATGTGGGTCGGTTTCAAGTTCCTGTGCATACGCCAGGAATGGGTGTATTCACTGGCCCTGTTCCGGTGTTTCTTTCGACTGGCAGCAGGGGCCAACTACCTCCACCACTTCCAATCCCGCTGGCCGAAGTTTTCAGAGTGGGGAGGCCCTCAAGGATGGGCTTGGAACGTCCATGTCCGCCTGGTCGATGATTTCCGGGCCACTAACTCCAACTACAAGAAGTTTTACTTCTTGTACAAGGGGGGTGTACCCTGGAAATTGTTTGCTCCGGACAAGGATTTTCCTCCCTCCTTTGAAGAATTTTCAGGGAGTGATCGGAATGCCATTGACGATCTGTACCGGCTGCATCGGTCATCTCAGTTCAAGTCCATCCGCTCAGTGGCGGAGACTACTGAGAATGCCCTTGAGATGGCGGACATTCATCAAGCCACGCCAATCTTTGAGGATTGGGTAATTTTCTAACTCTTATATTGGTTTATTACTTGTAGGCAAGGTCGTAAGCAAGAGCCGAAAACTGATAGGTCTCTTTGATGACCAGGGATCGGCGGGATTTGTTGGATCGTGAAATCCTTAATGCTGATCTGGCAGTGAATTGAATGTCAGACAAGGTTGGGATGACGCTTTAGCTCCAACTCCGGTGAACCTGCAAGTAGGGGAGCGCAACAGAGGGGGTGCCTCTGGGTCCCTCTCCGATGCTTAAATTAGTATGTGTGTGTATCAAACTCAAAAACGTAAAGAACGTATGTAAAGCAAGGGTATTTATAGGGTAAGAGAGATAGAACCGTATATGGCAGCTGAATATCTTAGTGTATATTGTATTGCCGAAGATTCGATCGTCAGTTACTGCGAGATATTGCAGTTACCAAATCTAATCCTTAGTGAATATGTGACCGAGATATGCGGGATATCGTGGCCACTTCCTTATTAACGGTTTTGTGGGACCAGAGGAGAGAGGCAAGGCTCTCTTCGGGGCGAGCACTCCCATGTCGAGCAGTGGAAGGTCGCGACCTGGTAGAGAATGGCGAGCAGTCTGGGAGCCTTTGGAGTCCCTATAGACTTTGGGCCCGATTCTGGATTACTCGATGGTGGGCCAATTTTGGCTTGTACTTGGGCCGATCCGGTTCGGTTGTCATGGGTTTACCCCCTCTATAGTTATTGGGTCTTCGAGGCCTATTCTTACTCGGCTGTCACTATCGATACCCAACATTTGCCCCCGAAGCTTGATTGAAGTTCTTTCAGTCGAGCTTGATTTCCTGGTAGGGTTTTAGATAGTGACGTCTCTTGTAATGGTTCAGGACCTTTGAGACACTTCGAGCTCATTTGACGAGCAGTTTCTTCTCTGTTCAAAGCTGAAAGAATATCCTTCCTTTTATTCCCTTTTGGCGATCACTCGAGGTAACCTAGGCTTATGGAAGTCTATCTTTCTTAGTTAGGCGATCATTACCTACCCGAGGTATTTCTGCTAAAGCGTAGGCGACCATCTTGTCTCCTTAGTGGACTTTTAGCATTTAATAACTGCTCAGTTGTCCAGAAATCGAACGGTCACCTTAGGCACGTCTGTCCTTTACTTTTCCGTAAACCTAGGGTAGTCTGATAGCTGTCTGTACCAGCCAACCGTTTGTCTCTTGGAATTATGACATTGCTTCGGTTTTCTCCAAAAGGGTGCAATTATTCATCTGCGTCGCTTCGATTTGCTCGTGGCGGTTACTCCCCTTTTGGTCTATATAAGAAACGTCAGTTTCTGTATTCTGTCTTTTACGCTTATCCACTCTCTTAGATTTTCAGAGCTTCATTGCGAACCTTTCCATTTTTTTTCCCAACCTTCTTCAGCCTTCTTCCAATATTTCCATGGCTCCCTGCGGTCAGAGAGTCAAGCACATGGATCCCAAGGGCGCCAACAAAGCCAACACTCCCAGAAATGCTGATGTCCCCTTGACCATCAGGGATGAGGTTGTGCCCCCCTCAGTGGAGTAACAGACTGATCTGGGCAGGACTGCAACCACTCCTGTGGTGGTGGACGGGCCTGAGCTGAACACGCCCATCTTCTCTCCGAAAGGTAAACCTTCGCCCTTTTACTGCTCTGCTTTGGCAATATCCTCTGTTTCCTTTGTTTTTTATACCTGCTGTGCTACACTTGAACTGTTCTGAGTAGATGTCAAGCCTAACGAATTGAAGCTAGCGTATTTTAAGACCATGGTGGCGCTTGGTGGCTTTAATGCAGAGGATGCTCCTAGGTATCCTGGCTTAGGTCTGCATTTTCCTCACGACGGAGAGGTTTACGTTTATGCGGCCCAGGTCGATGCTGGGTTGCGTTTTCCTCTCTGTGAGGATTTGCAGACATTGTGCCAGTTTCACGGGATTCATCCCACGCAGCTCGTTCCGAATGCCCTCCGGATGTGGGTCGGTTTCAAGTTCCTGTGCATAAGCCAAGAGTGGGAGTATTCACTGGCCTTGTTCCGATGTTTCTTCCGACTGGCAGCAGGGGCGAACTACCTCCACCATTTCCAACCACGCTGGCCGAAGTTTTCCGAATGGGGAGGCCCTCAAGCATGGAGTTGGAATGTTCATGTCCGTCTGGTTGACGATTTTCGGACCACAAACTCCAATTATAAGAAGTGTTACCTCTTTTATAAGGGGGGGGGGTGCCCTGGAAATTGTTGATCCCGGACAAGGATTTCCCTCCTTCCTTCGAGGAGCTATCAGAGAGTGATCGGAACGCCATCGATGACCTATACCGGTCGCATCGGTCGTCCCAATTCAAGTCCATTCGCTCAGTGGTTGAAACTACTGAAAACATGCTTGAGATGGCAGGCATTCATCAAGCCACGCCAATCTTTGATGATTGGGTAACTTTGTAACCTTTTTCCTTGTTTTATCGTTTGTAGGCAAGGTCGTAGGCAAGAGCCAAAAACTGATAGGTCTCTTTGATGACCAGGGATCGGCGGGACTGTCCTCCGACCAGGCATTGCTGAACTCTCCTCCTCCCCCCTCTAGGCGTTCGTCCAAGAGGAAGTCTGAGGAGGTGCTTCCCTCGGCCACTGCTGACCCTCGCCAACCAGGTATGTTGCTTTGTTATTCGTAGATTTAACGTCTTCATACTTTGCGGTTTTTTGTTTTTGACATTTTGTCTTGTTGTTTTGCAGAGGAGTCCTCGACCGACATGGCCTGGGATCCTCCTCCTCCTCCCTCCAAGAAGGTCAGGAGTGAGGAATGCCCGGAAGTCGACCAGCATCCTCCTCCCTCCCCTCCTGGGGGCCCTTCCACTAATAAAGGGAATGGTCTGGATGTGGTGCCCCCTTCTCCCTCTCTCCAGGGCCCTTCTGCCACCAAGGGGAAGGTTTTGACCTTAGCACCTTCTGTTCCTACTGTGCCCATGGTTCCTCCTAAGGAGTCTGGGACCAAGAAGAAGGGGCATGCTGCTTCCAGCTCATCGAGGGCTCCTGTGGAGGAGCATTGCTCTCTGGCCAGCTTGTTTCAGCCGCTTGAATCAGCGAATTCTCGGGACCTTACGAAGAAAGGGTACCCTCCCCAGAAGAGCCTCCGGGGTAGCCCGGATATGTGTATACGGCTTCTGGACGGGATAATTCCCCCTACGGACCGCTCGATTGTTCCCACAGAACTTCATCAGATCGAGGGGTTCCTTCGGTCCCACTTTGAACGAGTGGCTTTGGTAAGATCTCATATTTTTATTTCATAGAGTCCTTTCTTTGTCGTTCCCTTATTGTTTGTTGTCCTGAAAGCTTTTATTCTATATTTGTTGCCAGTTCGTTCGGGAAGAAGTGATTCTTGGCCGTGTCTTCGGGGAGCTCGCCGACAAGTATTCCAGTGTGCTCGTCGAGCTGGAGCAGTACCGAAGCACGGGGGTCACTCCTGAGCAATTGGGGACTATCAAGACGACTGCGGATGCAGCGATCGCCTTGGAAAATGATACGCGGGAGGAATACCTCAGGAAGGAGCAGCGCCTCCTTGCTGATGTCCAGAAGAAGGAGGCTGAAGCCGCTGCCGCTCTTCAGGACTTTGACGCTCTTCACCTGTGTTTAGATCAGGGAGAGATCGTCCGAGTTCGCCTAGATGCTGCACTTAAGGAAGCTCAAGCGCAAGGGGCAGAATCGGAGGCTCGCAGGGTCGCTGCCGAGGCGCAAAGGGCCGTTGCTGATGCCCAGAGGGAAGCTGCGGTGGCCCATATGGAAGCTGCGGAGGTCCGGAGGGAAGCTGCGGAAGCCCGGGGGATTGCCCTGGAGGAGGAGAGGGATCGGCTAGCTGCACAATTGAAAGTCGTCCCTTCGCCCCAGAGCGTAGTCGAGGCATTCAAAGCCTCTGAGGATTTTGAAGACTGCTCTCTGAAGGTGATGAAGTCGGCGATCGCCGATTTTCTCCAAGTCCTGGTGGATGATGTCCGGGCGGTCGATCCCAATTTTCCCCTTGAGGAAGTTGGGTCCTTGAGGAGCTTCCTCTGGAGTCGTAACTCTCAGTCTACCCTTGTTGCTGAAGGGGTTGTTCCAGCTATGGCTGAAGAGGTTGTTCCCGAAGGCGGACCAAGCCTTCCTGCCCCCGAGGGCGAGCAAATCGTCCCTGACCCTGAAGGCGAGCCAAATGCCTATGCCCCCGAGGATCCCCAAGCCTGAAGTCTCCATCTCTTTTATTGACAATATTTGCCTTTTGGATAGCTGTTTTTCTTTGTAATTTATTGTTTTCCTTGTAATTATTTATTTGATTTAAGACTTGGCTTCTTTTATTGAATGCCTTTATAATCATAAGCCTTTTATTCGACTTTGAACATGCTTGGCTATTTATCCAACGTCTTAATCATAATTACTCTTCGACTTCCTTTTGACTTGTAATGTCTTCGACTATTGAAGTCTTAGACCAAGCATAAGTCGATCTTTCTAAGTTCTAAGTTCAAAGAGATATTACCTTCTTTGAAGTTTAGACCTTCGAGGTCATCCTAAGGCTTTGTCATCCATAGTGATCGCCTAAAATTCTTTGTTAGCAGATCCCTTTGTTTGGTTTTGGCGTCTGCTTCTCATCTTGCCTAACTTTATTGCTAGGTCTTTTGGCCTGACTTTGGCGTCAGGGCTTTTTTGTTTTGCCTAGCTTTATTGCTAGGTCTCCTGACTTTTGGCGTCAGGGCTTTTTGTGCCTGATTCGGTTATCAGGTTTTTGCCTGACTCTTGGCGTCAGGTCTTTTGAGGCCTAACTTTGTTGTTAGGGCTTTTGTGGCCTAGTTTTGTTGCTAGGGCTTTTGGCCTATCTTTGGCGACAGGGCTTTTTGGCCTAGCTTTGTTGCTAGGGCTTTTGGCCTATCTTTGGCGACAGGGCTTTTTGCCCTAGCTTTGTTGCTAGGGCTTTTGGCCTGTCTTTGGCGACAGGGCTTTTTGGACTAGCTTTGTTGCTAGGGCTTTTGGCCTAACTTTGTTGTTAGGGCTTTTGGCCTGATTTTGGCGACAGGGCTTTTGGCGAGCGCAAACTTTTCTATTGAAATACCGAGCGGTCGCCCAGCGCATCTTTGCCTGTGTTTTTTCCGAGAGCCATCTCTTTACCTCTGCTAAGTCGAGGTCAGTTCTGCGCTCGATCTCATTTGCCTCCGCGTTAAAGTGTAGGACTCTGTGGGTAGGCACTGCTAATTCAGCTGGTGCTACTGCTTCTAATCCGTACACTAAACTGAAAGGCGTTTCTCCTATGGCCGCCTTAGGCGTTGTTCTGATTGCCCATAATACGTTTTCCAGTTCGTCTACCCAGTTCCCCTTGAATGCTCGAACCCTTTTCTTGAGTCCTGCTAAGACAACCTTGTTGGCTGCTTCAGCTTGCCCATTCGTTTGAGGGTGATGTACTGAACTGAAGCGATGGTCGATATGATACTCTTCACAGAGCCATTTCAACTCCTTTCCAACGAATTGCGGACCATTATCGCTGATGAGTATTTTGGGAATACTAAACCTGGAGAATATGTTGACCTGCAGGAACTTGTTGGCTGCTTCTAATCCTAGTGGATTCGCCTTCGTCCTCTGGGAGGATGCCTTCTTTCAAATAATTCTGGAACGGGGTCATCCAGGTGACCTGTTCTTGAATGTTGAAGACCTCCGCTCTGTTTTCAAGGACTAAACATAGGGCCTTTTCCAGAAATTGCACATCCTGGATTGTCGCCCCTCCGAAGTCTAGCTTACTTAAAGAATCTGCAATCTGGTTTTCTTGGCGAGGAATGAATTCAATCGCGAAATTTGGGATTTCTGCGACCACCTTTTTGGCAATGCTGAGATATTTCTTCATCTTTTCTCCCTTTGCCTCGTATGCGCCATTAACCTGATTGACAATGAGCTCTGAGTCGCTTTTTACTTTAACCGCAGCTATACCCATTCCTTTTGCTAGTCTGAGTCCAGTGATAAGAGCCTCATATTCTGCTTCGTTATTGGTCGCCGGGAATGTCAAGGCGATCGCGTATTTCAGAGGCTCGCCCTCAGGAGGAATAAGAATTAAACCTGCCCCGAGCCTTCTTTTGATGAAGACCCATCCGTATAGAGTTCCCAGATTTGATTGTCGTTTGCTGACTGACTTGGCCTGTTTTCTGCCTCCGCTTGACCGTTACTCGTGCTTTCCACTATGAAATCAGCTAGTGCTTCGATCGCCGTTTTTGGCACAAATTTGATCATGAACTCGCTGAGCTTGATCGCCCACTTGACCATTCTTCCTGAAGAATCTGGCTTCATCAGGAAGTTTTTGAGAGGTTGATTGGTAAGGACCGTGATGTCGTGCGCATGAAAGTAAGGTCTCAGCTTCCGAGCAGCAATAACTAAGGCATAGACATACTTCTCAATCTGGACATATTTTATTTCTGCTGAGTTGAACATTTTATTTTAAATAGAGGAAAAGATGCTCGCCTGGAACGGGTTTTGCCAGAGCTGGGAGTGTTTGAATATGCCTTTTCAAGGACTGGAATGCTTCCTCGCAGTCTGGCGTCCACTCGAACTTGCGGTTGGCCCTCAAGGTTTTGAAGAACGGGAGGGACCTGTCGCTTGCTTTGGAGAGGAAGCGGTTAAGAGCCGCTAGTCGGCCGTTCAGGCACTGGATTTCCTTATGGCAGGTTGGCGACTTCATTTCTTCTATGGCCTTTAGCTTTTCCGAGTTTGCTTCAATGCCCCTTTCGCTGACCATAAAACCCAGGAACTTCCCGGACTTGACTCCAAAGGCGCACTTTGCTGGGTTCAGGCGAACGCTGTGTCTCCTCATGCATTCAAAAGCTTCACGGAGGTCGGTGGTATGAGGATTGCCTTTGATGGATTTGACGAGCATATCATCTACGTAGGCCTCCATGTTCCTTCCCAGCATGTCCTGGAACAGTCGGTTCACCATCCGCTGATAAGTTGCCCCGGCATTGATGAGACCAAAGGGCATCACCTTGTAGCATAGAATGTCCCCGTCAGCATAGAAAGCAGTGTGGGCCTCGTCATCTGGATGCATTCTGATTTGGTTGTAGCCTGAATAGGCATCCATGAAGCTCAGCATCTCATGACCCGAGGTAGCATCGACCAGCTGATCGATTCTCGGAAGGGGATATGAATCTTTGGGGCAAGCCTTGTTTAAGTCGCGGAAGTCGACGCACATCCTCCACTTGCCGTTTGATTTCCTGACCAAAACTGGGTTGGCGACCCAGCTCTGGAATGTTACTTCTCTGACGAAATCGGCTTCAATCAACCTGCCGACTTCTTGCCTGATCGCCAAACACTTATCAGTCCCGAATGATCTTCTCTTTTGGACGATCGGCTTGATGGAGGGGTCTATCCTGAGCTCATGAGAGATAATATCTGTGCTGATTCCTGGCATGTCTCTCGGTTGCCAGGCGAAGAGCTCTTTGAATTCCTTGAGGAGGGCGGTCATGGCCTACTTCTGATCCTCTTTCAAGGTGGTCCCAATGCGCACCTTTTTGTCTGGACCATCGATCTCGACCTCCTCCAATTCCTCCATGGGTGCTGGCCGAGCCAAGTCCTCGCGGGGATCGGCCTCTGTCTCGATGGCGAGAGCCTCCCTTTGGTTCTTCCTGCGCAGGAAGTTCACATAACATTGTCGCGAGGAAGTCTGATCTCCTAGCACTTCTCCAATCCCATTGGGAGTGGGGAACTTCATCTTCTGGTGGACAGTGGAGGCCACAATCTTATTTGGATTGATCGTGGTCCTCCCTATGATGGCGTTGTAGGATGTAGGTGAATCGACCACCAGGAAAGTGACCGACACCTTAATGCTTTTCCACCCCTCGCCAAATATTACTGGCATGGTTATAGCCCCCAGTGGATAAGTTGTTCTTCCCGCAAACCCGATCAGCGGAAAGTCGACCCTCTTCAGGTCGCGTTTGGATTTGCTCATCTTTTCAAAGGCGTCCAGAAACAGGATGTCTGTCGAGCTTCCTCCGTCGACCAGAATCCTTGCAACATCACAACCGTCAATATCTGCCGTAATGACCAGAGCATCGTTGTGGGGCGTGGTGACATGTGCCAAATCATCTTCAGAGAATGAGATGACAATGTTCTCTTCAGGTCGGGGCCGCTTCCCCAACTGAACTGCCGTAGAGATCTGAGTGGCGTAGACCTCTCTGGCGCTTGACCTCTCGCCGCCTGCGCTGAATGCTCCCGCAATCAGATTCACTCTCCTCTTGCTTCCAGAAGGCACAGCTTGATCTGCAGGGGCTGGTGAACGATGCCTCCTGGGGGCGTTCGACTTCAGTCTCGCCCTGCCACAAAATCCTTCAACATTCCCCCCTGAATCAGCCTCTCTATATCCCGCTTCAGAATCTTGCAATCGTCTGTCTTATGGCCCTTGCACTTATGGTATCTACAATAGCTCTCGACATCCTTGCCCATGGGTAGCCCACCTCGACGAGGCATCGGTGGCCTCGCCAAGGATCTCCTCTCCATCTCGACTAGTACCGCTGAGATCTGCCTATTTATAGGCGTGAAGTACTCAGGGACCTCTGGATGGCGATGCGCTGGAAGAGACTCGACTCGGGGCTTACTTTCTGTTGGATCGTGATTTCCTGAATGCTGATCTGGCAATGAATTGAATGCCAAGGAGATGGTGATTGCGCGCTTTCGCCTGAGCTCCGATGAACCTGCAAGAAAGGGATCGCAACAGAGGGGGTGCCTCTGGGTCCCTCTCCGATGCTTAAATGAGTATATGTGTGTATATAGCTCAAAACGTATTGAATGTATGTAAAGCAAAGGTATTTATAGAGTAGGAGATACCAAACCGTATAAGGTAACTGTATATCTTCGTGAATATTGTGTTGTTGAAGATTTAGATAGTAGATATTGCGGTTACGGCGAGATATTGCAGTTACCGTATCTAATCTTTAGTGAATATGTGCCCGAGATATGCGGGATATCGTGGCTATATCCTTATTAACGGTTGGTGGGACCAGAGGAGAGAGGCAAGGCTCTCTTGATGGCGAGCACTCCTATGGCTGCGACCTTGATTGTTGGCGAGCACTTCCTGGGCACTCCCTTGGCGAGCACTCCCATGGCGAGCAGTGGGAGGCTTTGGCCTTGGCCAATGGCGACCTGAAGTGGCACTTTGGCGTCCACTTTAGTTTGGATTCGATACTGGACCACTTTATGAGGGCCAGAGTAACCTTACTGTGGGTTGGCCTTGTTTAAATGGTATGGGTTGCACCCCCCTGCAAATTTATTGGGCCTTCGAGGCCTTTCCCATATTGGGTCGTCACTATCAATACCCAACATTTGCCCCCGAAGCTTGAGTGAAGTTTCTTCGGTCGAGCTTGATTCTGTGATAGGGTTTAAGATAGTGACTTTTGGACTGGATTTTTTGCTTTCTTATATGCTATTTGTGCCTTTTGATGCTCTGTATCCTTTGGCGAACGATTTTGGTTGCGTAGAGTTTTTCGGAATGTGTGATACCTTACCCCATTAGGCGAACGCTTTAGGTTTCCAGGGTTTATGGATGCTCATTCTTCACTCTTTGGGCGAACACTATCGTTGCGAGGGTGTTAGGAGAGGTCTGGTATAGCTTTTGGCAATCACCTTTTTTGTGTAAGACTTCGAACATTTTAATGAATGGACAGTTAGCGGAAGTCGAGAGGACTTTTGAGGCATGTCTGTCCCTTTGTCTTCCGTAACCCGTGGGCAGACTCACAGGTTTTTCGTGTCGTTCCAACCTTTTGTCTCCCCGATGTAACCCTTGGAATTCTGACATTACTTCGGTTTTACCCAAAAGGGTGTAATCATTATCTGAGCCGTTTCTCACATGCCCGTTCGGTTTCCTTCGTTTTGGCTAAAAAGGCCGAACTTTAGCATTTAGTCTTTTACGCACTCAATTCATTTGCATTCCAGAGTTCATATCTTCTTTCAGCCTTCTGTTTCAATTTTTCATTTCTCTCTTTTTATCCTCGAAAAAGCTTTCTCAGCCAGAACGGGATACTCCTTCGAGCTTTGGAGAGCTGTCGGGGAGTGATTGGAACATCATTGATGACTTCTTCTGACATCATAGGCAACCAAACTTCTGTTCAATCCGCTCAGGGGCGAAAACTTCAGAGTCGATGCTTGGGTTAGCGGGCATTCATCAGTTCGTACAACTGACGCTCAAGGTTGGGGTTCGTCCTTCCACGCCAGTCTTTATTGATTGGATAAATTTCTGACCCATCAGTCTGGGACGTAAATTCATTGATCGCACTTGAGGACCTAAATTCTTCAGTCTATTTTCCAAGCGGGCTAAGACGAGGTTGTTTAGCTGCCTAGGCGTCTATGAGTTTCGGATCAAGGATGTCGACCAGTACTCTGTTTGGCTAGAGGCAGAGAATGGTGACCTCAGGGCTCAATTGAAAGAGTCATGGGTGCAGAGGGATGCCTCGATGGCTGAGCAGGAGCATCCTTCCTTAAATCGTAAGGCTGTCCCATCCCCCCTTAGCGTGGACTTTAAGAAGTCCGAGGAGTTCTCTGTCTGCGCCTTGGAGGTGATAAAGGCCGAGGCTGCTTCCTACCTCCAGATCTTGGTCGACGAGATTCAAGGGATTGATCCCAAGTTTCCTCTCTGGGAGGTGAGGTCTCTTCAGGACTTCATTGAGAGCGGCTACACCAAGGAGGCTTCTTGGCGATGAGGCTGCCCCCGAGGCCGAGAAGGAAACTGCATTCCCTGATGAACCCAGACCTTGAGGTCTCAGGCCTTCAGGCGACCGAGTCGATGCAGAGTTTCAGGTCAAGGGAGCCTGTTCATCCTCCTGCTTTTTGCTCATCCTTCTTTTTATCGATAATCACTTTTACTTCCCTTTGTTTTTGGGATAGTTGTAATTATTCTTTTGATTTCAGACTCGGATATTATTATAATGAACGCCTTTAATTTCGTAAGCCTTTACTCTTTTTCGACTTCGAATGTGTTTGGTCGTTCTTCCGATATCTTTTCGTTCGAACGCTTTAGGAAGTTTTACCATATTTGTTTTCAACTTCTCTTTAGCTTATGTAGGAGAGTCTCGCCATATAGGATCTTGGACCATCCATTCCCTTCACCAAAGTTTTTTAAGGGAACTGTTACTCGAAGATCATACCTTTAAGGAAACTATCATCTTTTGTAGATGTGTTCGCTTTGTTAAGGTTTTAGACCTTTGGAGTGTTCGTCTAATCACGGGGAACTGTTACCCGAGGCTCATTCATCTTTTAGTAAGTGGTCGCCCTAGGTTCATTCGCCCACTTTCTTTGTGTTTGTTTCGCAAAGGAACTGTTACCCTTGATATGGATTCATTCGCTTTGGATGTTACTTCTCAATTTTTGCCCAACTTATAAGAGAACGGACTCCTTGACGGATTGCTCGCCTTTTGTGCTAGGACTTATGTCTGATTTTTATATTTAGGCCTTATTTGCCTAACTTTTTCCTTAGGTCTTTTCGCCTGATTTTGATAACAGGTCTTGTGCCTGACTTTGGCATCAGGTCTTTCGCCTAACTTTGGTGCTAGGTCTTTCACCTGATTCAGTCATCAGGTCTTTCGGATCTTTTGGTTTGCCTAACTTTGGCGTTAGGTCTTTTTGCCTAACTTTGGCGTTAGGTCTTTCGCCCAATTTTGGTATCGGGTCTTTTTGTTTCGTAAGCCTTGGTTTTTGTTTGACTTCGAGTATACTTGGTTGTTCTTCCGATGTCTATCTTGCTTTAAAGCTTTAGGAAGTTTTACCATACTTGTTTTCAACTTCGCTTCAGCTTTTGTAGAATAGTCTCGCCTTTTTGTTTTCATTCAAAGGGTCTTGGACCTTTCTTTGGAGGAAACGTTACCCTTTAGAGGTTCTTTTCGCTCCTTTAGGTTTCGGGGGAAGGACCGTGGCCTCTTATCGGCACGTCCGTTCCTTTCGCCATGTTTCTTAAGGAAACTGTTACCCAAGGATTATGCCTTTAAGGAAACTGTCATCCTTTATGGATTCGTTCGCCTTTTAGGATTTTGGTCCTTAGATTCGTTCGCCTAGTCGTAGGAAACTGTTATCTAAGATTTGCTCGCCTTTTAAGAAGCTGTTACCTCGGATTCGTTCTCCCTTTTTGGGGAACTGTTACCCAAGATTCGCTCGCCTTTTTAGGAAGCTGGAAAGCTTTAGGAAGTTTTACCATACTTGTTTTCAACTTCGCTTTAGCTTTTGTAGAATAGTCTCGCCTTTTTGTTTTCATTCAAAGGGTCTTGGACCTTTCTTTGGAGGAAACGTTACCCTTTAGAGGTTCTTTTCGCTCCTTTAGGTTTCGGGGGAATGACCGTGGCCTCTTATCGGCTCATCCGTTTCTTTCGCCATGTTTCTTAAGGAAACTGTTACCCAAGGATTATGCCTTTAAGGAAACTGTCATCCTTTATGGATTCGTTCGCCTTTTAGGATTTTGGTCCTTAGATTCGTTCGCCTAGTCGTAGGAAACTGTTATCTAAGATTTGCTCGCCTTTTAAGAAGCTGTTACCTCAGATTCGTTCTCCCTTTTTGGGGAACTGTTACCCAAGATTCGCTCGCCTTTTTAGGAAGCTGGAAAGCTTTAGGAAGTTTTACCATACTTGTTTTCAACTTCGCTTTAGCTTTTGTAGAATAGTCTCGCCTTTTTGTTTTCATTCAAAGGGTCTTGGACCTTTCTTTGGAGGAAACGTTACCCTTTAGAGGTTCTTTTCGCTCCTTTAGGTTTCGGGGGAATGACCGTGGCCTCTTATCGGCTCATCCGTTTCTTTCGCCATGTTTCTTAAGGAAACTGTTACCCAAGGATTATGCCTTTAAGGAAACTGTCATCCTTTATGGATTCGTTCGCCTTTTAGGATTTTGAAGACTGCGCTCTGAAGATGATGAAGTCGGCGATCGCCGATTTTCTCCAAGTCCTGGTGGATGATGTCCGGGCGGTCGATCCCAATTTTCCCCTTGAGGAAGTTGGGTCCTTGAGGAGCTTCCTCCGGAGTCGTAACTCTTAGTCTACCCTTGTTGCTGAAGGGGTTATTCCAGCTATGGCTGAAGAGGTTGTTCCCGAAGGCGGACCAAGTCTTCCTGCCCCCGAAGGCGAGCAAATCGTCCCTGCCCCTGAAGGCGAGCCAGTGCCTCTGCCCCCGAGGATCCCCAAGCCTGAAGTCTCCATCTCTTTTATTAACAATATTTGCCTTTTGGATAGCTGTTTTTTGTTTTCCTTGTAATTATTTATTTGATTTAAGACTTGGCTTCTTTTATTGAATGCCTTTATATTCATAAGCCTTTTATTCGACTTTGAACATGCTTGGCTATTTATCCAACGTCTTAATCATAATTACTCTTCGACTTCCTTTTGACTTGTAATGTCTTCGACTCTTGAAGTCTTAGACCAAGCATAAGTCGATCCTTCTAAGGAAAATACTTCTGATACTTAAAAGCATAAACTTCTAAGTTCAAAGAGATATTACCCTCTTTGAAGTTTAGACCTTCGAGGTCATCCTAAGGCTTTGTCATCCATAGTGATCGCCTAAAATTCTTTGTTAGCAGATCCCTTTGTTTGGTTTTGGCGTCTGCTTCTCATCTTGCCTAACTTTATTGCTAGGTCTTTTGGCCTGACTTTGGCGTCATGGATTTTTTGTTTTGCCTAGCTTTATTGCTAGGTCTTTTGGCCTGACTTTGGCGTCAGGGATTTTTTGTTTTGCCTAGCTTTATTGCTAGGTCTTTTGGCCTGACTTTTGGCGTCAGGGCTTTTTGTGCCTGATTCGGTTATCAGGTTTTTGCCTGACTCTTGGCGTCAGGTCTTTTGAGGTCTAACTTTATTGTTAGGGCTTTTGTGGCCTAGTTTTGTTGCTAGGGCTTTTGGCCTGTCTTTGGCGACAGGGCTTTTTGGCCTAGCTTTGTTGCTAGGGCTTTTGTGGCCTATCTTTGGTGATAGGGCTTTTGGCCTGTCTTCGGCGACAGGGCTTTTGTGGCCTAACTTTGTTGTTAGGGCTTTTGGCCTGACTTTGGCGTCAGGGCTTTTGTGGCCTAACTTTGTTGTTAGGGCTTTTGGCCTGACTTTGGCGTCAGGGCTTTTGTGGCCTAACTTTGTTGTTAGGGCTTTTGGCCTGTCTTTGGCGACAGGGCTTTTTGGCCTAGCTTTGTTGCTAGGGCTTTTGTGGCCTATCTTTGGTGATAGGGCTTTTGGCCTGTCTTTGGCGACAGGGCTTTTGTGGCCTAACTTTGTTGTTAGGGCTTTTGGCCTGACTTTGGCGTCAGGGCTTTTGTGGCCTAACTTTGTTGTTAGGGCTTTTGTGGCCTATCTTTGGTGATAGGGCTTTTGTGGCCTAACTTTGTTGTTAGGGCTTTTTTGTGGCCTATCTTTGGTGATAGGGCTTTTGGCCTGTCTTTGGCGACAGGGCTTTTTGGCCTAGCTTTGTTGCTAGGGCTTTTGTGGCCTATCTTTGGTGATAGGGCTTTTGGCCTGTCTTTGGCGACAGGGCTTTTGTGGCCTAACTTTGTTGTTAGGGCTTTTGGCCTGACTTTGGCGTCAGGGCTTTTGTGGCCTAACTTTGTTGTTAGGGCTTTTGTGGCCTATCTTTGGTGATAGGGCTTTTGTGGCCTAACTTTGTTGTTAGGGCTTTTTTGTGGCCTATCTTTGGTGATAGGGCTTTTGTGGCCTAACTTTGTTGTTAGGGCTTTTTTGTGGCCTATCTTTGGTGATAGGGCTTTTGGCCTGACTTTGGCGTCAGGGCTTTTTTCTTCGATTTGCTTCGAGTGAACATGTTTATGAAGGAATCACTTGCTTGTATGGTCCTTCCCACTTAGCTGAAAGTTTATTCTGACTGTCCAGCCTTGTGAATTCATTCCTTCAACATTCCTATCTTTATCAGCTTTTCGATGTCGCGCTTGTGCTATCTGCAATAGCTCTCGGTGTCATTCCCCATGGGCTGACCACTCTTGCGGGGTCTCGGTGGCCTTTCCAGAGACCTTTCCATCTCGACTAGTACCGCCGAGATCTGCCTGTTTAAAGGCGTGAAATACTCGGGGACCTCTGGATGTCTTGGTCCTGGGTTTTCCGATCTAGGCTTTTCTCGACCCTTCTTACCCTTCTTGATCCTGCAGAGACACCAAAGAACCAAGACGGCGCCGAACCCAAAAGGGTCGACAGAAATAATAGGGCTAAGTGATTCGGATCAGTCGACTTACCCAACAGAGAGGCTTCATGCTTATTAACATGTATAATGGGGGCGCCTCCACCTCTATACTCGGGGATGGCCCTGACGACGACATCCTTTGGGGTCTTGACGCGTTGTTCTTTGAGTCTCTTAGTGATAAGCTCCTCAACTTGGTCAAGAGTGAATTGGGGTTGCTGTCCTCCAGTCGGTGCAGAACTTGATGGACTGACAGAGCGAGTGACCGCCGGCGTCTCAGTGGAGGCCGGAGGTAAGGATTGGTGTCCAAAAGTCATCTCTTGATCTTCTTGAGGGGCTGTGGTGCCAGGATTTCCAGTTTCTGATTCCGGTGGCCCCGCAGGACGAGGATCCTCATGAGGAGCAGGGGTTTTTCTGCGGGCCTGTCCTATGATGGTTTCCAAGAGGGATATCATCTCTGCGGTTACCTGAATGGTTTCCCAAGCCACTTGGATGGTTTGTCGATCTGGAATCTCTGCGACGTTTGGAACAGGGGTCGTTCTCGAATTGCCAATGTGTTCACGTGCCGGTCTCGGAGGGACGGCATCACAGACTGCTTGGCTAGCAGGTTCTTGGTGGAGTGCGAAGCGGCAGCGGAATTAGAGCTATCCGAGGATTGTTCGTTAGCTTCTTTCCGATGATTGCGGTTAGAGCGAGTATGTATGACTGTTTTGCTCGTTTTCCCACAGACGGCGCCAAATGTTGGATCGTGATTTCCTGAATGCTGATCTGGCAATGAATTGAATGCCAAGGAGATGGTGATTGCGCGCTTTCGCCTGAGCTCCGATGAACCTGCAAGAAAGGGATCGCAACAGAGGGGGTGCCTCTGGGTCCCTCTCCGATGCTTAAATGAGTATATGTGTGTATATAGCTCAAAACGTATTGAATGTATGTAAAGCAAAGGTATTTATAGAGTAGGAGATACCAAACCGTATAAGGTAACTGTATATCTTCGTGAATATTGTGTTGTTGAAGATTTAGATAGTAGATATTGCGGTTACGGCGAGATATTGCAGTTACCGTATCTAATCTTTAGTGAATATGTGCCCGAGATATGCGGGATATCGTGGCTATATCCTTATTAACGGTTGGTGGGACCAGAGGAGAGAGGCAAGGCTCTCTTGATGGCGAGCACTCCTATGGCTGCGACCTTGATTGTTGGCGAGCACTTCCTGGGCACTCCCTTGGCGAGCACTCCCATGGCGAGCAGTGGGAGGCTTTGGCCTTGGCCAATGGCGACCTGAAGTGGCACTTTGGCGTCCACTTTAGTTTGGATTCGATACTGGACCACTTTATGAGGGCCAGAGTAACCTTACTGTGGGTTGGCCTTGTTTAAATGGTATGGGTTGCACCCCCCTGCAAATTTATTGGGCCTTCGAGGCCTTTCCCATATTGGGTCGTCACTATCAATACCCAACACTTTCTTTTCCCTTCTTCTCCTTCTTTACCTCCTTATTACCATCGCGTCGGGGTTCATGGGTTACCCTTAGCGTGGTCATCAGGAGGTTAGCCTCGATGTTTGCGCGTTCATGGTCTATGAAACCTTTTGCCATGGACGCCAACTCCTCCAATGTCTCTATCTCCTTCACATGGTAGCTGTTTCGCAGCTTTCTCGAGGCCTTGTTGGCCACATCAGCTTTCTCGAATGATCTCCCCATCCGAGATTCGGCGATCTAATTCTGTGACGTTTTAATGAAAACGCCCGTAGAAGTTGGACAACGACTCTCCAGGCTGCTGTTTGACCGAGTCAAGGGCGACCACGCTCTTCAGCAACTGGCGCTCGCCCATATATCTCTCCAGGAACTTGCTTCTCAACTCTGCCCAAGTTCCGATTGATCCTGCAGGGACGCCGAAGAACCAGGACGAAGCCGAACCCGAAAGAGTAGATGGAAATCCATCTGATCCTACAGAGAGGACTGCTCCTTGAAGGGAGCCACGACTGTCAACTGTCTTTCCTGGAGCCTTTTGTTGAGGAGGTCATCCATCTGATCCACAGTGCAGTACATGGGAGAGGCTCCGGGTGGAGGAGGACCAGAAGGATTGGCAGTATATGCGACTGCTGGCTCCTTGGTGTGTGCTGGAGGTAGGGACTGTTGACCTGACGTCATCTCCTGATCCTCCTAAGGCGTAGTGGGACCAGGATCTGCTACTTCTGAAGGTGAAGGCCCTGTGGCACCAGGGCGGTGGTTTTCCTTAGGAGTAGAGAGATTGTTTTCCTGAGGAGCAGGGGCTTGGCGGCGCGCCTGTCCTAGGATGGCTTCGCCTGTCCTAGGAGCAAGGAGACCATCTCGGGGGTTAAATTAATATCCTGCCCCGCAATGTGGACTGTCTGCGGTGCAGGGGATCCGTTTTGAATCACTGACATGTACTCTAGCTGTCCGCAGAGGAACAACATTAACTCCTGCTCGGCTGGCAGGTTCTTGTTGAAGCGGTGAAGCGGCAGCGCAATCAGAGCTATCTGAGGATCGCTCTCTAGTCTGATTCCGACGGTTGCTTTGGGATCGAGTTCTCATGGCTGAATTGCTCGTTCCCACAGACGGCGCCAAATGTTGGATCGTGAAATCCTGAATGCTGGTCTGGCAGTGAATTGAATGTCAGACAAGGTCGGGATGACGCTTCAGCTCCAACTCCGGTGAACCTGCAAGTAGGGGAGCGCAACAGAGGGGGTGCCTCTGGGTCCCTCTCCGATGCTTAAATGAGTATGTGTGTGTATCAAACTCAAAAACGTAAAGAACGTATTTAAAGCAAGGGTATTTATAGGGTAAGAGAGATAGAACCGTGTATGGCAGCTGAATATCTTAGTGTATATTGTATTCCCGAAGATTCGGATCGTCAGTTACTGCGAGATATTGCAGTTACCAAATCTAATCCTTAGTGAATATGTGACCGAGATATGCGGGATATCGTGGCCACTTCCTTATTAACGGTTTTGTGGGACCAGAGGAGAGAGGCAAGGCTCTCTTTGGGGCGAGCACTTCCATGTCGAGCAGTGGAAGGTCGCGATCTGGTAGAGAATGACGAGCAGTCTGGGAGCCTTTGGCGTCCCTATAGACTTTGGGCCGATTCTGAATTACTCGATGGTAGGCCAAGTTTGGCTTTTACTTGGGCCGATCCGGTTCGGATGTCATGGGTTTACCCCTTCTATAGTTATTGGGCCTTCGAGGCCTTTTCTTACTGGGTTGTCACTATCGATACCCAACAGGATTGTCCTCCGACCAGGCGCTGCTAAGCTCTCCCCCTCCTCCCTCTAGGTGTTCGTCCAAGAGGAAGCCCGAGGAGATGCTTCCTTCGGCCACTACTGGCTCTCGCCAACCAGGTATATTACCTCGCCTTTTGTGGATTTAATGTTTTCACATTCTGCGGTTTTTTGACTTCTGACTTATTGTCTTGTTGTTTTGCAGAGGAGTCATTGGCTGACGTGGCCCGGGACCCTCCTCCTCCTCCTTCTAAGAAGGTCAGGAGTGAGGAGCACCCTGAGGTCGACCAGCATCCTCCCCCTCCTAAGGGCCCTTCTTCCAGCAAAGGGAAGGGTTTGGACACGGCGCCTCCTTCTCCCTCTCCTCAGGGCCCTTCCGCCACTAAGGAGAAGGCCTTGTCTTTGGCGCCTCCCGGCCCTTCAGTGCCCACGGCTCCTCCTAAGGAGTCTGGGGCCCAGAAGAAGGGGCCTGCTGCTTCCAGCTCCTCGAGGGCTCCCGCCGAGGAGTACTGCTCCATGGCGAGCTTGTTCCATCCTTTTAAGGTTGTGGACTCTCGGAGGCCTTGGGTCCCTTGTGGGGACCTTGCCAAGAAGGGGTACCCCGCCCAGAAGAGCCTACGGGGTAGCCCGGATATGTGCATGCGCCTCCTTGATGGGATAATTCCCCCCAAGGACCGTTCAATTGTCCCTACGGAGCTTCCTCAGATCGAGGGGTTCTTGTTGGGTATCGATAGTGACAGCCCAGTAAGAAAAGGCCTCGAAGGCCCAATAACTATAGAGGGGGTAAACCCATGACATCCGAACCGGATCGGCCCAAGTACAAGCAAAACTTGGCCCACCATCGAGTAATTCAGAATCGAGCCCAAAGTCTATAGGGACGCCAAAGGCTCTCGGACTGCTCGCCATTCTCTACCAGGTCGCGACCTTCCACTGCTCGACATGGGAGTGCTCGCCCCGAAGAGAGCCTTGCCTCTCTCCTCTGGTCCCACAAAACCGTTAATAAGGAAGTGGCCACGATATCCCGCATATCTCGGTCACATATTCACTAAGGATTAGATTTGGTAACTGCAATATCTCGCAGTAACTGACGATCCGAATCTTCGGCAATACAATATACACTAAGATATTCAGCTGCCATATACGGTTCTATCTCTCTTACCCTATAAATACCCTTGCTTTACATACGTTCTTTACGTTTTGAGTTTTATACACACATATACTCATTTAAGCATCGGAGAGGGACCTAGAGACACCCCCTCTGTTGCGCTCCCCTACTTGCAGGTTCACTGGAGTTGGAGCTGAAGCGTCATCCAAACCTTGTTTGGCATTCAATTCACTGCCAGATCAGCATCCAGGATTTCACGATCCAACATTTGGCGCCGTCTGTGGGAAACGAGCAATTTAGCCATGAGAACTCGATCCCAAAGCAACCGTCGGAATCAGACTAGGGAGCGATCCTCAGATAGCTCTGATTCCGCCGCCGCTTCACCGCTTCAACAGGAACCTGCCAGCCGAGCAGGAGTTAACGCTGTTCCTCTGCGGACAGCTCGAGAACATGTCGGTGATTCAAGACCGACCCCAGATGCTGATCAAAACGGAGCTCCTGCACCGCAGACAGTCCACATTGCGGGGCAGGATATTAATTTAACCCCCGAGATGATCTCCTTGCTGGAAGCCATCCTAGGACAGGCGCGCCGCCAAGCCCCTGCTCCTCAGGAAAACAATCCCTCTGCTCCTAAGGAAAACCACCGCCCTGCTGCCACATGGCCTTCACCTTCAGAAGCGGACAATCCTGGTCCTGCTGCGCCTCAGGAGGATCAGGAGATGACGTCAGGTCAGCAGTCCCTACCTCCGGCACACACCAAGGAGCCAGCAGCCGCATACACTGCCAATCCTTCCGGTCCGCCTCCACCCGGAGCCTCTCCCATGTACTGCACTGTGGATCAGATGGATGACCTCCTCAACAAAAGGCTCCAGGAAATACAGTTGACAGTCATAGCTCCCTTCAAGGAGCAGTCCTCTCATCCTTTCACCGACGCCCTCGTCGCTATCAAAATCCCGAAGGATGTGGTTGCTCGGGCCATACCTGAGTATAGCGGTGGAGGAGATCCCACCGTACATGTCAACAAACATGAGGCCTCCCTTCTGGGTAAGTCAAACGATCCCAATCATTTGGCTTTGCTATTTCCATCTACTCTTTCGGGTTCGGCTTCGTCCTGGTTCTTCGGCCTCCCTGCTGGATCAATCAGAACTTGGGCAGAGTTGAGAAGCAAGTTCCTGGAGAGATATATGGGCGAGCGCCAGTTGCTGAAGAGCGTGGTCGCCCTTGACTCGGTCAAACAGCAGCCTGGAGAGTCGCTGTCCAACTTCTACGGGCGTTTTCATCAAAACGTCACAGAATTAGATCGCCGAATCTCGGATGGGGAGATCATTCGAGCATTCTACAGAGGTCTGGATGTGGCCAACAAGGCCTCACGAAAGCTGCGAAACAGCTACCATGTGAAGGAGATAGAGACATTGGAGGAGTTGGAGTCCAGGGCAAAAGATTTCATAGACCTTGAACGCGCAAACATCGAGGCTAACCTCCTGACGACCTCGCTAAGGATAACCCATGAACCCCGACGCGATGGTAAGAAGGAGGTAAAGAAGGAGAAGAAGGGAAAAGAAAGTAAGCCCGGAGTCGAGTCTCTTCCAGCGCCTCGCCATCCAGAGGTCCCTGAGTACTTCACGCCTTTAAATAGGCAGATCTCAGCAGTACTAGTCGAGATGGAGAGGAGATCCTTGGCGAGGCCAACGATGCCTCGTCGAGGTGGGCTACCCATGGGCAAGGATGTCGAGAGCTATTGCAGATACCATAAGTTCAAGGGCCATAAGACAGACGATTGCAAGATTCTGAAGCGAGATATAGAGAAGCTGATTCAGGGGGGAATGTTGAAGGAATTTGTGGCAGGGCGAGACCGAAGTCGAACGCCCCCCAGGAGACATCGTTCACCAGCCCCTGCAGCCTTCTGGAAGCATGAGGAGAGTGAATCTGATTGCGGGAGGATTCGGCGCAGGCGGCGAGAGGTCAAACGCCCGAGAGGTCTACGCCACTCAGATCTCTATGGCAGTTCAGTTGGGGAAGCGGCCCCGACCTGAAGAAAACATTGTCATATCATTCTCTGAAGATGATTTGGCACATGTCACCACGCCCCACAACGATGCTCTGGTCATTACGGAAGATATTGACAGCTGTGATGTTGCAAGGATTCTGGTCGACGGAGGCAGCTCGACAGACATCTTGTTTCTGGACGCCTTTGAAAAGATGGGCAAATCCAAACGCGACCTGAAGAGGGTCGACTTTCCGCTGATCGGATTTGCGGGAAGAACAACTTATCCACTGGGGGCTATAACCATGCCAGTGATTTTTGGCGAGGGGTGGAAAAGCATCAAGGTGTCGGTCACTTTCCTGGTGGTCGATTCACCTACATCCTACAACGCCATCATAGGGAGGACCACGATCAACCCAAATAAGATTGTGGCCTCCACTGTCCACCAGAAGATGAAGTTCCCCACTCCCAATGGGATTGGAGAAGTGCTCGGAGATCAAACATCCTCGCGACAATGTTATGTGAACTGCCTGCGCAGGAAGAACCAAAGGGAGGCTCTCGCCATCAAGACAGAGGCCGATCCCCGCGAGGACTTGGCTCGGCCAGCACCCATGGAGGAATTGGAGGAGGTCGAGATCGATGGTCCAGACAAAAAGGTGCGCATTGGGACCACCTTGAAAGAGGATCAGAAGGAGGCCATGACCGCCCTCCTCAAGGAATTCAAAGAGCTCTTCGCCTGGCAGCCGAGCGACATGCCAGGAATCAGCACAGATATTATCTCTCATGAGCTCAGGATAGACCCCTCCATCAAGCCGATCGCCCAAAAGAGAAGATCATTCGGGACTGATAAGCGTTTGGCGATCAGGCAGGAAGTCGGCAGGTTGATTGAAGCTGACTTCGTCAGAGAAGTAAGATTCCAGAGCTGGGTCGCCAACCCAGTTTTGGTCAGGAAATGTAACGGCAAGTGGAGGATGTGCGTCGACTTCCGCGACTTAAACAAGGCTTGCCCCAAAGATTCATATCCCCTTCCGAGAATTGATCAGCTGGTCGATGCTACCTCGGGTCATGAGATGCTGAGCTTCATGGACGCCTATTCAGGCTACAACCAGATCAGAATGCATCCAGAATACGAGGCCCACACTGCTTTCTATGCTGACGGGGACATTCTATGCTACAAGGTGATGCCCTTTGGTCTCATCAATGCCGGGGCAGCTTATCAGCGGATGGTGAACCGACTGTTCCAGGACATGCTGGGAAGGAACATGGAGGCCTACGTAGATGATATGCTCGTCAAATCCATCAAAGGCAATCCTCATACCACCGACCTCCGTGAAGCTTTTAAATGCATGAGGAGACACAACGTTCGCCTGAACCCAGCAAAGTGCGCCTTTGGAGTCAAGTCCGGGAAGTTCCTGGGTTTTATGGTCAGCGAAAGGGGCATTGAAGCAAACCCGGAAAAGCTAAAGGCCATAGAAGAAATGAAGTCGCCAACCTGCCATAAGGAAGTCCAGTGCCTGAACGGCCGACTAGCTGCTCTTAACCGCTTCCTTTCCAAAGCAAGCGACAAGTCCCTCCCATTCTTCAAAACCTTGAGGGCCAACCGCAAGTTCGAGTGGACGCCAGACTGCGAGGAAGCATTCCAGTCCTTGAAAAGGCATATTCAAACACTCCCAGCTCTGGCAAAACCCGTTCCAGGCGAGCAGCTTTTCCTCTATTTAGGCATTAGCGATGTGGCAGCCAGTGCTGTCTTAATAAGGGAGGGGAATAATGTTCAGAGTCCAGTGTATTTTATTAGCAAAATGCTCAACTCAGCAGAAATAAAATATGTCCAGATTGAGAAGTATCCCTATGCCTTAGTTATTTCTGCTCGGAAGCTGAGACCTTACTTTCATGCGCACGACGTCACGGTCCTCACCAATCAACCTCTCAAAAACTTCCTGATGAAGCCAGATTCTTCAGGAAGAATGGTTAAATGGGCGATCGAGCTCAGCGAGTTCAGGATCAAATTTGCGCCAAAAATGGCCATCAAAGGTCAAGCACTTGCTGATTTCATAGTGGAAAGCACGAGTAACGGTGAAACAGAAGCAGAGAACAGGCCAAGTCAGTCAGCAGACGACAATCAAATATGGGAACTCTATACGGATGGGTCTTCATCAAAAGAAGGCTCGGGGCAGGTTTAATTCTTATTCCTCCTGAGGGCGAGCCTCTGAAATACGCGATCGCCTTGACATTCCCGGCGACCAATAACGAAGCAGAATACGAGGCTCTTATCACTGAACTCAGACTAGCAAAAGAAATGGGTATAGCTGCGCTTAAAGTAAAAAGCGACTCAGAGCTCATTGTCAATCAGGTTAATGGCGCATACGAGGCAAAGGGAGAAAAGATGAAGAAATATCTCGGCATTGCCAAAAAGCTGGTCGCAGAAATCCCAAATTTCGCGATTGAATTCATTCCTCGCCAAGAAAACCAGATGGCAGATTCTTTAAGTAAGCTAGCCTTCGGAGGGGCGACAATCCAGGATGTGCAATTTCTGGAAAAGGCCCTATGTTCAGTCCTTGAAAACAGAGCGGAGGTCTTCAACATTCAAGAACGGGTCACCTGGATGACCCCGTTCCAGAATTATTTGAAAGAAGGTATCCTCCCAGAGGACGAAGGCGAATCCACTAGGATTAGAAGACTCGCAGCCAGTTATCTAATCATCGATAGAGAACTCTACAGAAGAGGTTATTCGACGCCCTACTTGAGATGTGTTGCTCTGCCCGAAACAGAAAAAGTTCTTCGAGAAGCTCATGAAGGGGCAGCAGCATGTCATGAAGGCGCTCGATCGCTAAGCAGGAAAATATTCAGATTGGGATATTATTGGCCGACCTTGGGAAAAGACGCAGCCGAATTAACACAGAAGTGTGAAATTTGCCAGCAGTTTGCACCACGATCGGGTCGACCATCGACATTATTATCCCCAATGGCAGGTGCCTGGCCCTTCGCTCAATGGGGAATCGATATATTGGGTCCTTTTCCCATTAGCACTGGTCAGCGTACTCACATTATAGTGGCAATCGACTACTTCACTAAGTGGGTAGAGGCGAAAGCTCTAGCTTCGACAACGGAATTCCAAGTTATCAAGTTCCTGCAGGTCAACATATTCTCCAGGTTTGGTATTCCCAAAATACTCATCAGCGATAACGGTCCGCAATTCGTTGGAAAGGAGTTGAAATGGCTCTGTGAAGAGTATCATATCGATCATCGTTTCATTTCAGTACATCACCCTCAAACGAATGGGCAAGCTGAAGCAGCCAACAACGTTGTCTTAGCAGGACTCAAGAAAAGGGTTCGAGCATACAAGGGGAACTGGGCAGACGAACTGGAAAACGTATTATGGGCAATCAGAACAACGCCTAAGGCGGACACAGGAGAAACGCCTTTCAGTTTAGTGTGCGGATCAGAAGCAGTAGCACCAGCTGAATTAGCAGTGCCTACCCACAGAGTCCTACACTTTAACGCGGAGGCAAATGAGATCGAGCGCAGAACTGACCTCGACTTAGCAGAGGTAAAGAGATGGCTCTCGGAAAAAACACAGGCAAAGATGCGCTCGGTATTTCAATAGAAAAGTTTGCGCTCGCCAATTTTTCACCGCTCGGTATTTCAATAGAAAAGTTTGCGCTCGCCAATTTTTCGTGGGGGAGATGGTTATGAGAAGGAATGAATTCACAAGGCTGGACAGTAAAAACAAACTTTCAGCCAAATGGGAAGGACCATACAAAGTAGTAGAGATCGTCGCACCAGGATCCTACTATTTGGAAACCATCGAAGGCAAGAGGTTACCCCGTCCATTTAATTCTGACCATTTAAGAAGATTTTATGCATAGCTTGTAATCAAATTGATTATGTCAATAAAAGAAAGCCATTCCTTCATAAAGCGCGTCCACTCGAAGCAAGCTGAAACCAAAAAGCCCTGACGCCAAAGTCAGGCCTCAAAAGCCCTAGCAATAAAGCTAGGCCAAAAGCCCTGACGCCAAAGTCAGGCCAAAAAGCCCTAGCAACAAAGCTAGGACAAAAGCCCTAGCAACAAAGCTAGGCCAAAAGCCCTGACGCCAAAGTCAGGCCAAAAGCCCTAGCGACAAAGCTAGGCCAAAAAGCCCTGTCGCCAAAGACAGGCCAAAAGCCCTAGCAACAAAGATAGGCCAAAAAGCCCTGTCGCCAAAGTCAGGCCAAAAGCCCTAACAACAAAGTTAGGCCAAAAAAGCCCTAGTAACAAAAATAGGCCACAAAAACCCTAACAACAAAGTTAGGCCTCAAAAGACCTGACGCCAAGAGTCAGGCAAAGCCCTGGCGACAAAGTCAGGCGAAAAGACCTAGCAAAATGTTAGGCAAAATAAAAGCCCTGACGCCAAAGTCAGGCAAAAGAAAGTTTAGGCGATCACTATCGAGTTAGGCCTCAAAAGACCTGACGCCAAGAGTCAGGCAAAGCCCTGGCGACAAAGTCAGGCCAAAAGACCTAGCAAAATGTTAGGCAAAATAAAAGCTCTGACGCCAAAGTCTGGCCAAAGAAAGTTTAGGCGATCACTATCGATAATAAAGCCTGACAAATTACAAGTCCCCTGTTATTATGCCAACACCTCAAAGGTTTAAACTTCAAAGAAGGTAATATCTCTCTGAACTTAGAAGTTTACGCTTTTAAGTGTCAAAAGTATTATCCTTAGAAAGTTTAACTTATGATTGGTCTAAGGCTTTAAGGGTCGACGACATTACAAAGCAAGAAAAAGCGGAAAGTAATTATGATGAAGATATTGGATAGCTAAATGTGTTCGAAGTCGATTAAAGGCTCAAGAATATAAAGGCATTCAATAGAAAAACCCAAGTCTTCGATAAATAATTACAAACTAAAAACAGAAAATACAAAAAATAGCTATCTAAAAAAGATAAATACGGCCGCCAAGGAGTTGGGGACTTCAAGCTTTGGGGTTCTCGGGGGCAAGGGTGCTCTGCTCGCCTTCGGGGGCAGAAGTACTGGGCTCGCCTTCAGGAGCAGCCTCTCCAGCAACAGAGGGCTGCGAAGGACGACTCCGCAGGAAGGTCTTCAAAGAAGTAACTTCCCCAAGAGGAAAGTTGGGATCGACCGCCTGGACCTCCTCCACCAGCTCTTGGAGAAACTCGGCGATGGTCGACTTCATCACCTTCAAGGCCTGGTCTTCAAAGTCCTCGGAGGCCTTGAACTCCTCAACTATGGCTTGGGGTGAAGGAACCGCCTTCAGCTGATCAGCCAGCCGGTTCTTCTCCTCCTCTAGGGTGACACCTCTAGCTTCGGCAGCATCCCTCTGGACCTCCGCGGCGACCCTAAGAGCGTCCGACTCGACCACCTGGGCACGAGCTTCCTTCAACTCGGCCTCCAGGCGAGTACGGACCGCCTCCCCTTCATCAAGGCACTGATGAAGGGCCTTAGCTTCATGAAGGAAGGCTGCAGCATCAGCCTCCCTCTTCTTGACATCAGCAAGGAGGCGCTGCTCCTTCCTGAAGTACTCCTCCCGGGCGCCGTCCACCAGGGTGATCGCCATGTCAGCGGTCTTCTTGATGGTCCCCAATTGCTCAGAAGTGACCCCCGTGCTTCGGTACTGCTCCAGCTCGACGAGCACACTGGAATACTTGCCGGCGAGCTCCCCGAAGACACGACCAAGAATCACCTCTTCCCGAATGAACTGGTAACAAATATAGAATGAAGGCTGTCAGGACAACAAACAATGAGGGAATGACAAAGGGAGGACTCTACGAAATAAAAATATGAGATCTTACCAAAGCCACTCGTTCAAAGTGGGACCGAAGGAACCCCTCGATCTGATGAAGTTCCGTGGGAACAATCGAGCGGTCCATGGGGGGAATTATCTCGTCCAGAAGCCGCATACACATATCCGGGCTACCCCGGAGGCTCTTATGGGGAGGGTACCCCTTCTTCATAAGGTCCCCACAAGGGACCCAAGTCTCCCGAGAATTCGCTGATTCAAGCGGCTGAAACAAGCTGGCAATGGAACAATGCTCCTCCACAGGAGCCCTCGATGAGCTGGAAGCAGCATGCATCTTCTTCTTGGTCCCAGACTCCTTAGAAGGAACCGTGGGCACAGTAGGAACAGGAGGTGCTAAGGTCAAAACCTTCCCATTGGCGGCAGAAGGGCCCTGGGGAAGGGGAGAAGGGGGTACCACGTCCAGACCCTTCCCTTTATTAGCGGAAGGGCCCTCAGGAGGGGGAGGAGGTGGATGCTGGTCGACTTCCGGACATTCCTCACTCCTGACCTTCTTGGAGGGGGAGGAGGGGGAGGAGGAGGATCCCAGGCCATGTCGGTTGAGGACTCCTCTGCAAAACAACAAGACAAAATGTCAAAAACAAAAAATCGCAAAGTATGAAGACGTTAAATCTACGAATAACAAAGCAACATACCTGGTTGGCGAGGGTCAGCAGTGGCCGAGGGAAGCACCTCCTCAGACTTCCTCTTGGACGAACGCCTAGAGGGGGGAGGAGGAGAGTTCAGCAATGCCTGGTCGGAGGACAGTCCCGTAGATTCCTGGTCATCAAAGAGACCTATCAGTTTTTGCCTCTTGCTTACGACCTTGCCTACAAACGATAGAACAAGGAAAAAGGTTAGAAAGTTACCCAATCATCGAAGATTGGCGTGGCTTGATGAATGAATGCCATCTCAAGCATGTTTTCAGTAGTTTCAACCACCGAGCGAATGGACTTGAATTGGGACGACCGATGCGACCGGTATAGGTCATCTATGGCGTTCCGATCACTCTCTGATAGCTCCTCGAAAGAAGGAGGGAAATCCTTGTCCGGAATCAACAATTTCCAGGGCACACCCCCTTTATAAAAGAAGTAACACTTCTTATAATTGGAGTTGGTGGTCCAAAAATCGTCGACCAGGCGGACATGGACGTTCCAAACCCATCCCTGAGGGCCTCCCCACTCTGAAAACTTCGGCCAGCGGGATTGGAAGTGGTGAAGGTGGTTTGCCCCTGCTGCCAGTCGGAAGAAGCACCGGAACAGGGCCAGTGAATACACCCATTCCTGGCGTAAGCACAGGAACTTGAAACCAACCCACATCCTGAGGGCATTTGGGACAAGCTGTGTGGGGTGAATCCCGTAAAACTGACACAAGGTCTGTAAATCCTCACAAAGAGGAAAACGCAACCCAGCATCGATCTGGGCCGCATAAATGTAAACCTCTCCGTCGTGAGGAAAATGCAGACCTAAGCCAGGATACCTAGGAGCATCCTCCACGCTGAAGCCACCGAGCGCCACCACGGTCTTAAAATAAGCCGGCTTCAATTCATTAGACTTGACGTCTACTCGAACAAATTCAAATATTGCAATGATAAACATAAAAAGCAAAGAACAGCAGGGGATATTGCCAAAGCAGAGCAGTAAAAGGGTGAAGGTTTACCTTTCGGAGAAAAGATGGGCGTGTTCAGCTCGGTCCCGTCCACCACCACAGGAGTGGCTGCAGTCCTGCCCAAATCGGTCTGTTCCTCCACTGAGGGGGGCACGACCTCATCCCTGATGGTCAAAGGGACATCAGCATTTCTGGGAGTGTTGGCTTTGTTGGCGCCCTTGGGAGCCATGTGCTTGACTCTCTGACTGCGGGGAGCCATGGAAATGTTGGAAGAAGGCTGAAGAAGGTTGAGAAAAGAAATGGAAAGGATCGCAATGAATCTCTGAAAATCCAAGAGAGTGGATAAGCGTAAAAGACAGAATACAGAAACTAACGTTTCCTATATAGACCAAGAGGGGAGTAACAGCCACGAGAAAATCGAAGCGACGCAGAGGATTAATTGCACCCTTTTGGAGAAAACCGAAGCAATGTCAGAATTCCAAGAGACAAACGGTTGGCTAGTACAGACAGCTGTCAAACTACCCTGGGTTTACGGAAAAGTAAAGGACAGGCGTGCCTCAAGTGACCGTTCGATTTCTGGACAACTGTGCAGTTATTAAATGCTAAAAGTCCACTAAGGAGACAAGATGTTCGCCTACGCACTAATAAGGCTTTAGCAGAAATACCTTGGGTAGGTAATGATCGCCTAACCAAGAAAGATAGACTTCCATAAGCCTAGGTCACCTCAAGTGATCGCCGAAAGGGAATAAAAGGAAGGATATTCTTTCAGCTTTGAACAGAGAAGAAACTGCTCGCCAAATGAGCTCAAAGTGTCTCAAAGGTACTAAACCATTACCAGAGACGTCACTATCTAAAACCCTACCAGGAAATCAAGCTCGACTGAAGGAACTTCAATCAAGCTTCGGGGGCAAATGTTGGGTATCGATAGTGACAGCCCAGTAAGAAAAGGCCTCGAAGGCCCAATAACTATAGAGGGGGTAAACCCATGACATCCGAACCGGATCGGCCCAAGTACAAGCCAAACTTGGCCCACCATCGAGTAATCCAGAATCGAGCCCAAAGTCTATAGGGACGCCAAAGGCTCTCGGACTGCTCGCCATTCTCTACCAGGTCGCGACCTTCCACTGCTCGACATGGGAGTGCTCGCCCCGAAGAGAGCCTTGCCTCTCTCCTCTGGTCCCACAAAACCGTTAATAAGGAAGTGGCCACGATATCCCGCATATCTCGGTCACATATTCACTAAGGATTAGATTTGGTAACTGCAATATCTCGCAGTAACTGACGATCCGAATCTTCGGCAATACAATATACACTAAGATATTCAGCTGCCATATACGGTTCTATCTCTCTTACCCTATAAATACCCTTGCTTTACATACGTTCTTTACGTTTTGAGTTTTATACACACATATACTCATTTAAGCATCGGAGAGGGACCTAGAGACACCCCCTCTGTTGCGCTCCCCTACTTGCAGGTTCACTGGAGTTGGAGCTGAAGCGTCATCCCAACCTTGTCTGGCATTCAATTCACTGCCAGATCAGCATCCAGGATTTCACGATCCAACAGTTCTTACGGACCCACTTCGAACGAGTTGCCCTGGTATGATCTCGCATTCTTTCCATTATTTCTTCCTTGTCATTCCTTTATATTTTGATGACTTGACATTTTTTCTTGTGTTTTTGTTGTCAGCTCATTCGGGAAGAGGAGATCATCGGCCGCATTTTCGGCGAGCTCGCCGACAAGCACTCTGATCTGCTTGTCGAGCTGGAGCAATACCGAAGCACGGGGGTCACCCCTGGGCAGTTGGAGGCCATCAAGAAGACCGCTGACATGGCGATAACCTTGGTGGACGGCGCCCGGGAAGAGTACTTCAGGAAGGAGCAGCGCCTCCTTGCTGATGTCAGGAAGAGGGAGGCTGATGCTGCAGCCTTCCTTCAAGAAGCTGAGGCCCTTCATCGGTGCCTTGATGAAAGGGAGGCGGTCCGTGCTCGCCTGGAGGCCGAGTTGAAGGAATCTCGTGCCCAGGTGGTCGAGTCGGACGGTCTTAGGGTCGCCGCGGAGGCCCAGAGGGATGCTGCCGAAGCTAGGGGTCGCCCTAGAGGAGGAGAAGAACCGTCTGGCTGGTCAGCTGAAGGCGGTTCCTTCACCCCAAGCCGTGGTTGAGGAGTTCAAGGCCTCCGGGGACTTTGAAGACCAGGCCTTGAAGGTGATGAAGTCGACCATCGCCGATTTTCTCCAAGACCTGGTGGAGGAGGTCCAGGCGGTCGATCCCAACTTTCCTCTTGGGGAAGTTGCATCCTTGAAGACCTTCCTGCGGAGTCGCCCTTCGTAGCCCTCCGTTGCTGGAGAGGCTGCTCCTGAAGGCGAGACCAATACTTCTGCCCCCGAAGGCGAGCAGAGCACCCTTGCCCCCGAGAACCCTAAAGCTTGAAGTCCCCAACTCCTTGGCAACCGTAATTATCTTTTTTAGATAGCTATTTTTGTATTTTCTGTTTTTGGTTTGTAATTATTTATTTAAGACTTGGGTTTTTCTATTGAATGCCTTTATATTCTTGAGCCTTTAATCCACTTCGAACATATTTGGCTATCCAATATCTTAATCATAATTACTTTCCGCTTTTTCTTGCTTTGTAATGTCGTCGACCCTTAAAGCCTTAGACCAATCATAAGTCAAACTTTCTAAGGATAATACTTTTGACACTTAAAAGCGTAAACTTCTAAGTTCAAAGAGATATTACCTTCTTTGAAGTTTAAACCTTTGAGGTGTTGGCATAATAACAGGGTATTTGTAATTTTTCAGGCTTTATCATCGATAGTTATCGCCTAAACTTTCTTTGGCCTGACTTTGGCGTTAGGGCATTTATTTTGCCTAACATTTTGCTAGGTCTTTTGGCCTGACTTTGTGGTCAGGGCTTTTGGCCTAGACTTGTTCCTAGGGCTTTTTGTTTTGCCTAACTTTATTGCTAGGTCTTTTAGCCTGACTTTGGCGTCAGAACTTTTGGCCTAGCTTTGTTGCTAGGGCTTTTGGCCTGACTTTGGCGTCAGGGCTTTTGGCCTAACTTTGTTGTTAGGGCTTTTGGCCTAGCTTTGTTGCTAGGGATTTTGGCCTGACTTTGGCGTCAGGGCTTTTGGCCTAACTTTGTTGTTAGGGCTTTTGGCCTGACTTTGGCGTCAGGGCTTTTGGCCTAACTTTGTTGTTAGGGCTTTTGGCCTAACTTTGTTGTTAGGGCTTTTGGCCTGACTTTGGCGTCAGGGCTTTTGGCTTCGGCTTGCTTCGAGTGGACACGCATTATGATGGAATGGCTTTATTTTATGGACATAAAAGTTTGATTACAAGCTATGCATAAAATCTTCTTAAATTCTCAGAATTAAATGGACGGGGTAACCTCTCGCCTTCGGTGGTTTCCAAATAGTAGGATCCTGGTGCGGCGATCTCTACTACTTTGTACGGTCCTTCCGATATGGCTGAAAGTTTGTTTTTACTGTCCAGCCTTGTGAATTCATTTCTTCTCATAACCATCTCACCCACAAAAAATTGGCGAGCTTTGACTTTTCTGTTGAAATACCGAGCGGTCGCCAAGCGCATCTTTGCCTGTGTCTTTTCCGAGAGCCATCTCTTTTCCTCTGCTAAGTCGAGGTCAGTTCTGCGCTCGATCTCATTTGTCTCCGCGTTAAAGTGTAAGACTCTGTGGGTAGGCACTGCTAATTCAGCTGGTGCTACTGCTTCTGATCCGTACACTAAACTGAAAGGCGTTTCTCCTGTGGCCGCCTTAGGCGTTGTTCTGATTGCCCATAATACGTTTTCTAGTTCGTCTCCCCATTCCCCTTGAATGCTCGAACCCTTTTCTTGAGTCCTGCTAAGACAACCTTGTTGGCTGCTTCAGCCTGCCTATTCGTTTGAGGATGATGTACTGAGCTGAAATGATGGTCCACATGATATTCTTCACAGAGCCATTTCAGCTCCTTTCCTACAAATTGCGGACCATTATCACTGATGAGTACCTTAGGAATGCCAAACCTGGAGAATATGTTGACCTAAAGGAACTTGATGACTTGGAATTTGTTGGGTACCGATAGTGACAGCCCAGTAAGAAAAGGCCTCGAAGGCCCAATAAATATAGAGGGGGTAAACCCATGACATCCGAACCGGATCGTCCCAAGTACAAGCCAAACTTGGCCCACCATCGAGTAATCCAGAATCGAGCCCAAAGTCTATAGGGACGCCAAAGGCTCTCAGACTGCTCGCCATTCTCTACCAAGTCGCGACCTTCCACTGCTCGACATGGGAGTGCTCGCCCCGAAGAGAGCCTTGCCTCTCTCCTCTGGTCCCACAAAACCGTTAATAAGGAAGTGACCACGATATCCCGCATATCTCGGTTGCATATTCACTAAAGATTAGATTTGGTAACTGCAATATCTCGCAATAACTGACAATCCGAATCTTCGGCAACACAATATACACTAAGATATTCAGCTGCCATATACGGTTCTATCTCTCTTACCCTATAAATACCCTTGCTTTACATACGTTCTTTACGTTTTGAGTTTTATACACACATATACTCATTTAAGCATCGGAGAGGGACCCAGAGGCACACCCTCTGTTGCGCTCCCCTACCTGCAGGTTCACCGGAGTTGGAGCTGAAGCGTCATCTCAACCTTGTCTGGCATTCAATTCACTGCCAGATCAGCATTCAGGATTTCACGATCCAACATTTGGCGCCGTCTGTGGGAACCGAGCAATTCAGCCATGAGAACTCGATCCCAAAGCAACCGTCGGAATCAGACTAGGGAGCGATCCTCAGATAGCTCTGATTCCGCCGCCGCTTCAACAAGAACCTGCCAGCCGAGCAGGAGTTAATGCTGTTCCTCTGCGGACAGCCCGAGAACATGTCGGTGATTCAAGACCGACCCCAGCTGCTGATCAAAACGGAGCTCCTGCACCGCAGACAGTCCACATTGCGGGGCAGGATATTAATTTAACCCCCGAGATGGTCTCCTTGCTGGAAGCCATCCTAGGACAGGCGCGCCGCCTAGCCCCTGCTCCTCAGGAAAACAATCCCTCTGCTCCTAAGGAAAACCACCGCCCTGCTGCGCCTCATGAGGATCAGGAGATGACGTGAGGTCAGCAGTCCCTACCTCCAGCACACACCAAGGAGCCAGCAGCCGCATATACTACCAATCCTTCCGGTCCGCCTACACCCGGAGCCTCTCCTATGTACTGCACTGTGGATCAGATGGATGACCTCCTCAACAAAAGGCTCCAGGAAAGACAGTTGACAGTCATAGCTCCTTTTAAGGAGCAGTCCTCTCATCCTTTCACCGACGCGCTCGTCGCTATCAAAAGGATGTGGTTGCTCGGGCCATACCTGAGTATAGCGGTGGAGGAGATCCCACCGTACATGTCAACAAACATGAGGCCTCCCTTCTGGGTAAGTCAAACGATCCCAATCATTTGGCTTTGCTATTTCCATCTACTCTTTCGGGTTCGGCTTCGTCCTGGTTCTTCTGCCTCCCTGCAATATCAATCGGAACTTGGGCAGAGTTGAAAAGCAAGTTCCTGGAGAGCGTGGTCGCCCTAGACTCGGTCAAACAGCAACCTGGAGAGTCGCTGTCCAACTTCTACGGGCGTTTTCATCAAAACGTCAGAGAATTAGATCGCCGAATCTCGGATGGGGAGATCATTCGAGCATTCTACAGAGGTCTGGATGTGGCCAACAAGGCCTCGCGAAAGCTGCGAAACAGCTACCATGTAAAGGAGATAGAGACATTGGAGGAGTTGGCGTCCATTGCAAAAGGTTTCATAGACCTTGAGCGCGCAAACATCGAGGCTAACCTCCTGACGACCTCGCTAAGCGTAACCCATGAACCCCGACGCGATGGTAAGAAGGAGGTCAAGAAGGAGAAGAAGGGAAAAGAAAGTAAGCCCCGAGTCGAGTCTCTTCCGGCGCCTCGCCATCCAGAGGTCCCTGAGTACTTCACGCCTTTAAATAGGCAGATCTAAGCGGTACTAGTCGAGATGGAGAGGAGATCCTTGGCGAGGCCACCGATGCCTCGTCGAGGTGGGTTACCCATGGGCAAGGATGTCGAGAGCTATTGCAGATATCATAAGTGCAAGGGCCACAAGACAGACGATTGCAAAATTCTGAAGCGAGATATAGAGAAGCTGATTAAGGGGGGAATGTTGAAGGAATTTGTGGCAGGGCGAGACCGAAGTCGAACGCCCCCCAGGAGACATCGTTCACCAGCCCCTGCAGATCAAGCTGAACCTTCTGGAAGCAAGAGGAGAGTGAATCTGATTGCGGGAGGATTCGGCGCAGGCGGCGAGAGGTCAAACGCCAGAGAGGTCTATGCCACGCAGATCTCTACGGCAGTTCAGTTGGGGAAGCGGCCCCGACCTGAAGAAAACATTGGCATCTCATTCTCTGAAGATGATTTGGCACATGTCACCACGCCCCACAATGATGCTCTGGTCATTACGGCAGATATTGACGGTTGTGATGTTGCAAGGATTCTGGTCGACGGAGGCAGCTCGACAGACATCCTGTTTCTGGACGCCTTCGAAAAGATGGGCAAATCCAAACGCGGCCTGAAGAGGGTCGAATTTCCGCTGATCGGGTTTGCGGGAAGGACAACTTATCCACTGGGGGCTATAACCATGCCAGTGATTTTTGGCGAGGGGTGGAAAAGCATCAAGGTGTCGGTCACTTTCCTGGTGGTCGATTCACCTACATCCTAGAACGCCATCATAGGGAGGACCACGATCAACCCAAATAAGATTGTGGCCTCCACTGTCCACCAGAAGATGAAGTTCCCCACTCCCAACGGGATTGGAGAAGTGCTCGGAGATCAGCCTTCCTCGCGACAATGCTATGTGAACTGTTTACGCAGGAAGAACCAAAGGGAGGCGCTCGCCATCGAGACAGAGGACGATCCCCGCGAGGACTTGGCTCGGCCAGCACCCATGGAGGAATTGGAGGAGGTTGAGATCGATGGTCCAGACAAAAGGGTGCGCATTGGGACCACATTGAAAGAGGATCAGAAGGAGGCCATGACCGCCCTCCTCAAGGAATTCAAAGAGCTCTTCGCCTGGCAGCCGAGCGACATGCCAGGAATCAGCACAGATATTATCTCTCATGAGCTCAGGACAGACCCCTCCATCAAGCCGATCGCCCAAAAGAGAAGATCATTCGGGACTGATAAGCGTTTGGCGATCAGGCAGGAAGTCGGCAGGTTGATTGAAGCTGACTTCGTCAGAGAAGTAAGATTCGAGAGCTGGGTCGCCAACCCAGTTTTGGTCAAGAAATCTAACGGCAAGTGGAGGATGTGCGTCGACTTCCGCGACTTAAACAAGGCTTGCCCCAAAGATTCATATCCCTTTCTGAGAATTGATCAGCTGGTCGATGCTACCTCGGGTCACGAGATGCTGAGGTCATGGACGCCAGGAGTCAAGTCCGGGAAGTTCATACCTCATACGCTTCATGGACCTCATACCACCGACCTCCGTGAAGCTTTTGAATGCATGAGGAGACACAACGTTCGCCTGAACCCAGCAAAATGCGCCTTCGGAGTCAAGTCCGGGAAGTTCCTGGGTTTTATGGTCAGCGAAAGGGGCATTGAAGTAAACCCGGAAAAGCTAAAGGCCATAGAAGAAATGAAGTCTCCAACCTGCCATAAGGAAGTCCAGTGCCTGAACGGCCGACTAGCTGCTCTTAACCGCTTCCTCTCCAAAGCAAGCGACAGGTCCCTCCCGTTCTTCAAAACCTTGAGGGCCAACCGCAAGTTCGAGTGGACGCCAGACTGCGAGGAAGCATTCCAGTCCTTAAAAAGGCATATTCAAACACTCCCAGCTCTGGCAAAACCCATTCCAGGCGAGCAGCTTTTCCTCTATTTAGGCATTAGCGATGTGGCAGCCAGTGCTGTCTTAATAAGGGAGGAGAATAATGTTCAGAGTCCAGTGTATTTTATTAGCAAAATGTTCAACTCAGCAGAAATAAAATATGTCCAGATTGAGAAGTATCTCTATGCCTTAGTTATTGCTGCTCGGAAGCTGAGGTCTTACTTTCATGCGCACGACATCACGGTCCTCACCAATCAACCTCTCAAAAACTTCCTGATGAAGCCAGATTCTTCAGGAAGAATGATCAAGTGGGCGATCGAGCTCAGCGAGTTCAGGATCAAATTTGCGCCAAAAATGGCCATCAAAGGTCAAGCACTTGCTGATTTCATAGTGGAAAGCACGAGTAACGGTCAAACAGAAGCAGAGAACAGGCCAAGTCAGTCAGCAGACGACAATCAAATATGGGAACTCTATACGGATGGGTCTTCATCAAAAGAAGGCTCGGGGCAGGTTTAATTCTTATTCCTCCTGAGGGCGAGCCTCTGAAATACGCGATCGCCTTGACATTCCCGGCGACCAATAACGAAGCAGAATATGAGGCTCTTATCACTGGACTCAGACTGGCAAAAGGAATGGGTATAACCGCGCTTAAGGTAAAAAGTGACTCAGAGCTTATTGTCAATCAGGTTAATGGCGCCAACGAGGCAAAGGGAGAAAAGATGAACAAATATCTCGGCATTGCCAAAAAACTGGTCGCGGATATCCCAAATTTCGCGATTGAGTTTATTCCTCGCCAAGAAAACCAGATGGCAGATTCTTTGAGTAAGCTAGCCTTCGGAGGGGCGACAATCCAGTATGTGCAATTTCTAGAAAAGGCCCTATGTTCAGTCCTTGAAAACAGAGCGGGGGTCTTCAACATTCAAGAACAGGTCACCTGGATGACCCCGTTCCAGAATTATTTGAAAGAAGGCATCCTCCCAGAGGACGAAGGCGAATCCACTAGGATTAGAAGACTCGCAGCCAGTTATCTAATCATCGATGGAGAACTCTACATAAGAGGTTATTCGACGCCTTACTTGAGATGTGTTGCTCTGCCCGAAACAGAAAAAGTTCTTCTAGAAGCTCATGAAGGGGCAGCGGCATGCCATGAAGGTGCTCGTTCACTAAGCAGGAAAATATCCAGATTGGGATATTACTGGCCGACCTTGGAAAAGACGCAGCCGAATTAACACAGAAGTGTGAAATTTGCCAGCAGTTTGCACCACGATCGGGTCGACCATCGACATTATTATCCCCAATGGCAGGTGCCTGAACCTTCACTCAATGGGGAATCGATATATTAGGTCCTTTTCCCATTAGCACTGGTCAGCGTACTCACATTATAGTGGCAATCGACTACTTCACTAAGTGGGCAAAGGCGAAAGCTCTAGCTTCGACAACGGAATTCCAAGTTATCAAGTTCATGCAGGTCAACATATTCTCCGGGTTTGGTATTCCCAAAATACTGATCAGCGATAATGGTCCGCAATTCGTTGGAAAGGAGTTGAAATGGCTCTGTAAAGAGTATCATAACGACCATCGCTTCAGTTCAGTACATCACCCTCAAACAAATGGGCAAGGGGAAGCACCCAACAAAGTTGTCTTAGCGGGACTCAAGAAAAGGGTTCGAGCATTCAAAGGGAACTGGGCAGACGAACTGGAAAACATATTATGGGCAATCAGAACAACGCCTAAGGCGGCCACAGGAGAAACGCCTTTCAGTTTAGTGTACGGATCAGAAGCAGTAGCACCAGCTGAATTAGCAGTGCCTACCCACAGAGTCCTACACTTTAACGCGGAGGCAAATGAGATCGAGCGCAGAACTGACCTCGACTTAGCAGAGGAAAAGAGATGGCTCTCGGAAAAAACACAGGCAAAGATGCGCTTGGCGACCGCTCGGTATTTCAACAGAAAAGTTAGCGCTCGCCAATTTTTCGTGGGGGAGATGGTTATGAGAAGGAATGAATTTACAAGGCTGGACAGTAAAAACAAACTTTCAGCCAAATGGGAAAGACCATACAAAGTAGTAGAGATCGCCGCACCAGGATCCTACTATTTGGAAACCACCGAAGGCGAGAGGTTACCCCGTCCATTTAATTCAGAGCATTTAAGAAGATTTTATGCATAGCTTGTAATCAAACTGATTATGTCAATAAAAGAAAGCCATTCCTTCACAAAGCGTGTCCACTCGAAGCAAGCTGAAGCCAAAAAGCCCTGACGCCAAAGTCAGGCCTTAAAAGCCCTAGCAACAAATCTAGGCCAAAAAGCCCTAGTAACAAAACTAGGCCACAAAAGCCCTAGCAACAAAGCTAGGCCAAAAGCCTTAACAACAAAGTTAGGCCAAAAAAGCCCTAGCAACAAAGCTAGGCCAAAAACCCTGACGCCAAAGTCAGGCCAAAAAGCCCTAACAACAAAGTTAGGCCAAAAAAGCCCTAGTAACAAAACTAGGCCACAAAAACCCTAGCAACAAAGCTAGGCCAAAAAAGCCCTAGTAACAAAACTAGGCCACAAAAGCCCTAACAACAAAGTTAGGCCTCAAAAAACCTGACGCCAAGAGTCAGGCAAAGCCCTGACGCCAAAATCAGGCCAAAAGACCTAGCAAAATGTTAGGCAAAATAAAAGCCCTGACGCCAAAGTCAGGCCAAAGAAAATTTAGGCGATCACTATTGATGATAAAGGCTGACAAATTACAAATCCCCTGTTATTAGGCCAACACTTCAAAGGTTTAAACTTCAAAGAAGGTAATATCTCTTTGAACTTAGAAGTTTACGCTTTTAAGTGTCAGAAGTATTATCCTTAGAAAGTTTAACTTATGATTGGTCTACGGCTTTAAGGGTTGACGACATTACAAAGCAAGAAAAGGGTGGAAAGTAATTATGAGTAAGATATTGGATAGCTAAATATGTTCAAAGTCGATTAAAGGCTCAAGAATATAAAGGCATTCAATAGAAAAACCCAAGTCTTCGATAAATAATTACAAACCAAAAACAGAAAATACAAAAATGGCTATCTAAAAAAGATAAATATGGTCGCCAAGGAGTTGGGGACTTCAAGCTTTGGGGCTCTCGGGGGCAAGGGCGCTCTGCTCGCCTTCGGGGGCAGGAGTACCGGGCTCGCCTTCAGGAGAAGCCTCCCCAGCAACAGAGGGCTGCGAAGGCCGACTCCGCAGGAAGGTCTTCAAGGAGGCAACTTCCCCAAGAGGAAAGTTGGGATCAACAGCCTGGACCTCCTCCACCAGTTCTTGGAGAAAATCGGCGATGGTCGACTTCATCACCTTCAAGGCCTGGTCTTCAAAGTCCTCGGAGGCCTTGAACTCTTCAACCACGGCTTGGGGTGAAGGAACCGCCTTCAGCTGATCAGCCAGCCGGTTCTTCTCCTCCTCTAGGGCGACCCCCCTAGATTCGGCAGCATCCCTCTGGGCCTCCGCGGCGACCCTAAGAGCGTCTGACTCGACCACCTGGGCACGAGATTCCTTCAACTCGGCCTCCAGGCGAGCACGGACCGCCTCCCCTTCATCAAGGCACTGATGAAGGGCCTCAGCTTTATGAAGGAAGGCTGCAGCATCAGCCTCCCTCTTCTTGACATCAGCAAGGAGGCGCTGCTCCTTCCTGAAATACTCCTCCCGGGCGCCGTCCACCAAGGTGATCACCATGTCAGCGGTCTTCTTGATGGCCTCCAACTGCCCGGGGGTGACCCCTGTGCTTTGGTATTGCTCCAGCTTGACAAGCAGATCAGAGTGCTTGTCGGCGAGCTCGCCGAAAACGCGGCCGAGGATCACCTCTTCCCGAACGAGCTGACAACAAAAGCACAAGGAAAATTTCAAGTCATCAAAATAAAAAGGAATGACAAGGAATAAATAATGTAAAGAAGGCGAGATCATACCAGGGCAACTCGTTCGAAGTGGGTCCGTAAGAACCCCTCGATCTAAGGAAGCTCCGTAGGGACGATCGAACGGTCCTTGGGAGGAATTATCCCATCAAGGAGCCGCATGCACATATCCGGACTACCCCGTAGGCTCTTCTGGGCGGGGTACCCCTTCTTGGCAAGGTCCCCACAAGGGACCCAAGGCCTCCGAGAGTCCCTAGCCTTAAAAGGCTGGAACAAGCTCGCCATGGAGCAGTACTCCTCGGCGGGAGCCCTCGAGGAGCTGGAAGCAGTAGGCCCCTTCTTCTGGGCCCCAGACTCCTTAGTAGGAGCCGTGGGCACTGAAGAGGCGGGAGGCGCCAAAGACAAGGCCTTCTCCTTAGCGGCGGAAGGACCCTGAAGAGAGGGAGAAGGAGACGCCGTGTCCAAACCCTTCCCTTTGCTGGCAGAAGGGCCCTTAGGAGGGGAAGGAGGAGGATGTTGGTCGACCTCAGGGTGCTCTTCACCCCTGACCTTCTTAGAAGGAGGAGGAGGAGGGTCCCGGGCCACGTCCGCCAAGGACTCCACTGCAAAGAAACAAGACAATAAGTCAGAAGTCAGAGAACCGCAGAATGTAAAAACATTAAATCCACAAAAGGCGAGGTAATATACCTAGTTGGCGAGGGTCAGTAGTGGCCGAAGGAAGCATCTCCTCGGGCTTCCTCTTGGACGAACGCCTAGAAGTAGGAGGGGGAGAGCTTAGCAGCGCCTGGTCGGAGGACAATCCCGCCGATCCCTGGTCATCAAAGAGACCTATCAGTTTTTGGCTCTTGCTTACAACCTTCCCTACAAGTAATAAAACAAGGGAAGAGTTAGAAAATTACCCAATCATCAAAGATTGGCGTGGCTTGATGAATGCCTGCCATCTCAAGGGCATTCTCGGTAGAGTCTGCCACTGAGCGGATGGACTTGAACTGAGTTGACCGATGCAGCCGGTATAAATCGTCGATGGCATTCCGATCACTCCCGGACAATTCTTCGAAGGAGGGAGGAAAATCCTTGTCCGGAGCAAATAATTTCCAAGGTACGCCCCCCCTTATACAAGAAGTAAAACTTCTTGTAATTGGAGTTAGTGGCCCGAAAATCATCGATCAGGCGGACATGGACGTTCCAAGCCCATCCTTGAGGGCCTCCCCACTCCGAAAACTTCGGCCAGCGGGATTGGAAGTGGTGGAAGTGGTTAGCCCCTGCTGCTAGTCGGATGAAGCACCGGAACAGGGCCAGTGAATATACCCATTCCTGGCGTAAACATAGGAACTTGAAACCGACCCACATCCTGAGGGCATTCGGGACAAGCTGTGTGGGGTGAATCCCGTAAAACTGACACAAGGTCTGTAAATCCTCACAAAGAGGAAAACGCAACCCAGCATCGATCTGGGCCGCATAAATGTAAACCTCTCCATCGTAAGGAAAATGCAGACCTAGGCCAGGATACCTAGGAGCATCCTCCGCACTGAAGCCACCAACTGCCACCATGGTCTTAAAGTAAGCCGGCTTCAGTTCGTTAGGCTTGATATCTACTCAGAATGATTCAAGTATGGCACAGCAAGTATAAAAACAAAGGAAAACAGAGGATATTGCCAAAACAGAGCAATAAAAGAGCGAAAGTTTACCTTTTGGGGAAAAAATAGGCGTGTTCAGCTCAGGACCATCTACCACCACTGGGGTGGCCGCAGACCTTCCCACTGAGAAGGGCACAGCTTCATCCCTAATGGTCAAGGGAACACCGACATTCTGAGGGACGCTGGCTTTGTTAGCACCCTTGATGGCCATGTGTTTGACTCGCTGACTTCGGGGGGCCATGGAAATGGTCGAAGGGAGAACTGAAGAGGATTGAAAGAGAAAGGAAAGGTTCGCAGCGAAGTTCTGGAAATCTGAAGGAGTGGATGAGCGTAAAAAACAAAATGTAGAAACTGACGTTTCTTATATAGACCAAGAAGGGAGCAACCGCCACGAGCAAATCGAAGCGACACAAAGGAATGATGGAACCTTTTTGGAAAAAACCGAAGCAATGTCAGAATTCCAAAAGACACCTTGGGGAGACAGACGGTTGGCTGATATGGACAGCTGTCAGACTACCCTAGGTTTACGGAAAAGTAAATGTCAGGCGTGCCTCAAGTGACCGTTCGATTTCTGGACAACTGTGCAGTTATTAAATGCTAAAATTCCACTAAGGAGACAAGGTGGTCGCCAACGCACTAATAAAGCTTTAGCAGAAATACCTCGGGTAGGTAATGATCGCCTAACTAAGAAAGATAGACTTCCATAAGCCTGGGTCACCTCGAGGGATCGCCAAAAGGGAATAAAAGGCTTTCGGCTTTGAACAGAGAAGAAATTGTTCGCCAAATGAGCTCGAAGTGTCTCAAAGGCACTGAACCATTACCAAAGACGTCACTATCTAAAACCCTACCAGGAAATCAAGCTCGACCGAAGGAACCTCAATCAAGCTTCGGGGGCAAATGTTGGGTATCGATAGTGACAGCCCAGTAAGAAAGGCCTCGAAGGCCCAATAAATATAGAGGGGGTAAACCCATGACATCCGAACCGGATCGGCCCAAGTACAAGCCTAACTTGGCCCACCATCGAGTAATCCAGAATCGAGCCCAAAGTCTATAGGGACGCCAAAGGCTCTCAGACTGCTCGCCATTCTCTACCAAGTCGCGACCTTCCACTGCTCGACATGGGAGTGCTCGCCCCGAAGAGAGCCTTGCCTCTCTCCTCTGGTCCCACAAAACCGTTAATAAGGAAGTGACCACGATATCCCGCATATCTCGGTTGCATATTCACTAAAGATTAGATTTGGTAACTGCAATATCTCGCAATAACTGACAATCTGAATCTTAGGCAACACAATATACACTAAGATATTCAGCTGCCATATACGGTTCTATCTCTCTTACCCTATAAATACCCTTGCTTTACATACGTTCTTTACGTTTTGAGTTTTATACACACATATACTCATTTAAGCATCGGAGAGGGACCCAGAGGCACCCCCTCTGTTGCGCTCCCCTACCTGCAGGTTCACCGGAGTTGGAGCTGAAGCGTCATCTCAACCTTGTCTGGCATTCAATTCACTGCCAGATCAGCATTCAGGATTTCATGATCCAACAGAATTCTGTTGTCGAAGCTAGAGCTTTTGCCTCTACCCACTTAGTGAAGTAGTCGATTGCCACTATAATGTGAGTACGCTGACCAGTGCTAATGGGAAAAGGACCCAATATATCGATTCCCCATTGAGCGAAAGGCCAGGCACCCGCCATTGGGGATAATAATGTCGATGGTCGACCCGATCGTGGTGCAAACTGCTGGCAAATTTCACACTTCTGTGTTAACTCGACTGCGTCTTTTCCCAAGGTCGGCCAGTAATATCCCAATCTGAATATTTTCCTGCTTAGCGATCGAGCACCTTCATGACATGCTGTTGCCCCTTCGTGAGCTTCTCGAAGAACCTTTTCTGTTTCAGGATGAGCAACACACCTCAAGTAAGGTGTCGAGTAGCCTCTTTTGTAGAGTTCTCCATCGATGATTAGATAACTCGCTGCTAGTCTTCTAATCCTCGTGGATTCACCTTCGTCCTCCTGGAGGATTCCTTCTTTTAAATAATTCTGGAACGGTGTCATCCATGTGACTTGTCCTTTGACGTTGAAGACTTCTGATCTGCTTTCCATGACTGAACATAGAGCTTTCTCCAGAAATTGTACATCCTGGACTGTCGCCCCTCCGAAGGCTAGTTTACTCAGCGAATCTGACATCTGGTTTTCTTGGCGAGGAATAAATTCAATCTCATATTCTGCTTCATTATTGGTCGCCGGGAATGTCAAGGCGATCGCGTACTTCAAAGGCTCGTCCTCAGGAGGAATAAGAATTAAACCTGCCCCCGAGCCTTCTTTTGATGAAGACCCATCCGTATAGAGTTCCCAGATTTGATTGTCGTCTGCTGACTGACTTGGCCTATTCTCTGCTTCTGTTTGACCGTTACTCGTGGTTTCCACTATGAAATCGGCTAGTGCTTGACCTTTGATGGCCGTTTTTGGCGGAAATTTGATCTTGCTGAAGACGATTCTTCCTGAAATTCGATCGCCCACTTGACCATTCTTCCTGAAGAATCTGGCTTCATCAGGAAATTTTTGAGAGGTTGATTAGTGAGGACCGTGATGTCGTGCGCATGAAAGTAAGGTCTCAGCTTCCGAGCAGCAATAACTAAGGCATAGAGATACTTCTCAATCTGACATATTTTATTTCTGCTGAGTTGAACATTTTGCTAATGAAATACACTGGACTCTGAACATTATTTTCCTCCCTTATTAAGACAGCACTGGCTGCCACATCGCTAATGCCTAGATAAAGGAAAAGCTGCTCGCCTAGAACGGGTTTTGCCAGAGCTGGGAGTGTTTGAATATGCCTCTTTAAGGATTGGAATGCTTCCTCGCAGTCTGGCGTCCACTCGAACTTGCGGTTGGCCCTCAAGGTTTTGAAGAACGGGAGGGACCTGTCGCTTGCTTTGGAGAGGAAGCGGTTAAGAGCAGCTAGTCGGCCGTTCAGGCACTGGACTTCCTTGTAGCAGGTTGGCGACTTCATTTCCTCTATGGCCTTTAATTTTGCTGGGTTTGCTTCGATTCTCCTATCACTGACCATAAAACCCAGAAGTTTACCGGACTTGACCCCGAAGGCGCATTTGGCCGGATTCAGGCGAACACTGTGTCTTCTCATGCATTCGAAAGCTTCGCGGAGGTCTGCCGTGTGAGGATTGCCCTTAATGGTTTTGACGAGCATATCATCCACGCAGGCCTCCATGTTCCTTCCCAGCATGTCTTGGAATAGCCGGTTCACCATCCGTTGATACGTTCTGATCCCGTTCAAAGGGCATCACCTTGTAGCACAGAATGTCCCCATCAGCATAGAAAGCGGTGTGAGCCTCATTGTCGGGATGCATTCTGATCTGGTTGTAGCCTGAGTAGGCGTCCATGAAGCTCAGCATCTCATGACCCGAGGTAGCATCGACCAGCTGATCAATCCTCGGAAGGGGATATGAATCTTTGGGGCAAGCCTTGTTCAAGTCGCGGAAGTCGACGCACATCCTCCACTTGCAGTTTGATTTCCTGACCAAAACTGGGTTGGCGACCCAGCTCTGGAATCTTACTTCTCTGACGAAGTCAGCTTCAATCAATCTGCCGACTTCCTGCCTGATCCCGAATGATCTTCTCTTTTGGGTGATCGGCTTGATGGATGGGTATATCCTGAGCTCATGGGAGATAATATCTGTGCTGATTCCTGGCATGTCGCTCGGCTTCCAGGCGAAGAGCTCTTTGAGTTCCTTGAGGAGGGCGGTCATGGCCTCCTTCTGATCCTCCTTCAAGGTGGTCCCAATGCGCACCTTTTTGTCTGGACCATAGATCTCGACCTCCTCCAATTCCTCCATGGGTGCTGGCCGAGCCAAGTCCTCGCGGGGGTCGGCCTCTGTTTCGATGGCGAGCGCCTCCCTTTGGTTCTTCCTGCGTAAACAGTTCACATAGCATTGCCGCGAGGAAGTCTGATCTCCTAGCACTTCTCCAATCCCGTTCGGAGTAGGGAACTTCATCTTCTGGTGGACAGTGGAGGCCACAATCTTATTTGGGTTGATCGTGGTCCTCCCTATGATGGCGTTGTAGGATGTAGGTGTATCGACAACCAGGAAAGTGACCGACACCTTGATGCTTTTCCACCCCTCGCCAAAAATCACTGGCATGGTTATAGCCCCGAATGGATAAGTTGTTCTTCCCGCAAACCCGATCAGCGGAAAGTCGAACCTCTTCAGGTCGCGCTTGGACTTGCCCATCTTCTCAAAGCCGTCCAGAAATAGGATGTCTGTCGAGCTGCCTCCGTCGACCAGAATCCTTGCAACATCACAGCCGTCAATATCTGCCGTAATGACCAGAGCGTCGTTGTGGGGTGTGGTGACATGTGCCATATCATCTTCAGAGAATGAGATGACAATGTTCTCTTCCGGTCGAGGCCGCTTCCCCAACTGAACCGCCGTAGAGATCTGAGTGGCGTAGACCTCTCTGGCACTTGACCTCTCGCCGCCTGCACCGAATCCTCCCGCAATCAGATTCACTATCCTCTTGCTTCCAGAAGGCTCAGCTTGATCCGCAGGGGCTGGCGAACGATGTCTTCTGGGGGCGTTCGACTTTGGTCTCGCCCTGCTACAAATTCTTTCAACATTCCCCCCTGAATCAGCCTCTCTATGTCCCGCTTCAAAATCTTGCAATCGTCTGTCATATGGCCCTTCCACTTATGGTATCTGCAGTAGCTCTAGACATCCTTACCCATGGGCAGCCCACCTCGACGAGGCATCGGTGGCCTCGCCAAGGATCTCCTCTCCATCTCGACTAGTACCGCTGAGATCTGCCTATTTAAAGGCGTGAAGTACTCAGGGACCTCTGGATGGCGAGGCGCTGGAAGAGACTTGACTCGGGGCTTGCTTTTCTTTCCCTTCTTCTCCTTCTTTACCTCTTTCTTACCATCGCGTCGGGGTTCATGGGTCACCCTTAGCGAGGTCGTCAGGAGGTTAGCCTCGATGTTTGCGCGTTCAAGGTCTATGAAACCTTTTGCTCTGGATGCCAGCTCCTCCAACGTCTCAATCTCCTTCACGTGATAGCTGTTTCGCAGCTTTCTCGAGGCCTTGTTGGCCACATCCAGACCCCTGTAGAAGTCTCGAATGATCTCCCCATCCGAGATTCGGCGATCTAATTCTGTGACGTTCTGATGAAAACGCCCGTAGAAGTTGGACAACGACTCTCCCGGCTGCTGTTTGACTGAGTCAAGGGCGACCACGCTCTTCAGCAACTGGCGCTCGCCCATATATCTCTCTAGGAACTTGCTTCTTAACTCTGCCCAAGTTCCGATTGATCCAGCAGGGAGGTTGAAGAACCAGGACGAAGCCGAACCCGAAAGAGTAGATGGAAATAGCAAAGCCAAATGATTGGGATCGTTTGACTTACCCAGAAGGGAGGCCTCATGTTTGTTGACATGTACGGTGGGATCTCCTCCACCGCTATACTCAGGTATGGCCCGAGCAACCACATCCTTCGGGATATTGATAGCGACGAGCCCGTCGGTAAAAGGATGAAAGGACTGCTCCTTGAAGGGAGCTATGACTGTCAACTATCTTTCCTGTAGCATTTTGTTGAGGAGGTCATCCATCTGATCCACAGTGCAGTACATGGGAGAGGTTCCGGGTGGAGGAGGACCGGAAGGATTGCCCGTACAAGCGGATGCTGGCTCCTTGGTGTGTGCCGGAGGTAGGGACTGCTGACCTGACGTCATCTCCTGATCCTCCTGAGGCGCAGTGGGACCAGGATTTTCCGCTTCCGAAGGTGAGGGCCCTGTGGCAGCATGGCGGTGGTTTTCCTTAGGAGCAGAGGAATTGTTTTCTTGAGGGGCAGAGGTTTGGCGGCGCGCCTGTCCTAGGATGGCTTCCAGCAGGGAGACCATCTCGGGGGTTAAATTAATATCCTGGCCCGCAATGTGGACTGTCTGCGGTGCCGGGGATCCGTTTTGATCAGCAGCGGGGGTCGGTCTGGAATCACCGACATGCTCTCGAGCTGTCCGCAGAGGAACAGCATTAACTTCTGCTCGGCTGGCAGGTTCCTGTTGAAGCGGTGAAGCTGCGGAGGAATCAGAGCTATCTAAGGATCGCTCCCTGGTCTGGTTCCGACGGTTGCTTTGGGATCGAGTTCTCATGGCTGAATTGCTCGTTCCCACAGACGGCGCCAAATGTTGGATCGTGGAATCCTGAATGCTGATCTGGCAGTGAATTGAATGCCAGACAAGGTTGGGATGACGCTTCAGCTCCAACTCCGGTGAACCTGCAAGTAGGGGAGCGCAACAGAGGGGGTGTCTCTGGGTCCCTCTCTGATGCTTAAATGAGTATATGTGTGTATAAAACTCAAAAACGTAAAGAACGTATGTAAAGCAAGGGTATTTATAGGGTAAGAGAGATAGAACCGTATCAGGCAGCTGAATATCTGTGTATATTGTGTTTCTGAAGATTCGGATCGTGGGATATGGCAGTTACTGCGAGATATTGCAGTTACCAAATCTAATATTTAGTGAATATGTGACCGAGATACGCGGGATATCATGGCCACCTCCTTATTAACGGTTTTGTGGGACCAGAGGAGAGAGACAAGGCTCTCTTCGGGGCGAGCACTCTCATGGCGAGCACTGAGATGTCGCGGCCATAATGAAGAATGACGAGCACTCAAGGCGTTCTCAGAGTCCTTGGGCTCGGTTCTGGGTCATTCTATGGAGGCCGGTCCGGTTCGAATGTTACGGGTTTACCCCCTCTATAGGTATTTGGCCTTCGAGGCCTTTTCCTTAATGGGCTGTCACTAGCGATACCCAACATACACTAAGATATTCATACCCTATAAATACCCTTGCTTTACATACGTTCCTTATGTTTTGAGATATACTCCAACATATACTCATTTAAGCATCGGAGAGGGACCCAGAGACACCCCCTCTGTTGCGCTCCCCTACTTGCAGGTTCACCGGAGTTGGAGCAGAAGCGTCTTTCCGTCCTTATTTGGCATTTAATCTACTGCCAGATCAGCATCCAGGATTTCACGATCCAACAGGTTCGCCATTTATAGAATATGTTTGCACAGTCGGAAGTTACCTATGTATAGTAACTCTGATTTGCGTTGCACTTTGAAATACAACGTGAGAAATTGCACCGGTTGCATCGTAGGGGAAGGTCGTGTCACTTCAGTTAAACTTGGAAGAAGTGAAATTGCACCAACACTTTCGTAGCTTTAGTCGATTCGTAGCACCAGTCCATTCGCAGCAGCGGGAGGTCTTTCGGAGCTCCAGGCGTCCCACTAGAGGAGAGGATTAGGGTTTAGAAAGAAGGCCTTCTTGGGGAGGATTGCACTGGTTCTGGATTTTGGGGGAAGAGAGATCGGTTCGGTAATTGAAGTGATGGAGAGGTTGAGGAGGAGAGAGAGGGACACCGGTTCAGATATTGGAGGGAAATAGGACAAGGGTATTTTTCGTATTTTTTATTTTGTTTTTTTAACATTAATGCATGTGTCCAATTTAAATGGATAAATTGACGGGAAGACAAGTGTTTCTTCAAAGACTAACAAAATGAAACATAATACATCAAAAACCCAAGGCCCAAAACAAGTTACATGAGTTACCAATTTTGGCAAACATATTACATCTTTTTAATACTTTTCCCATATAAATATGTTATGCTTCTCCTCCTGATATATTGAATATTTATCTCAATAAATACAATATTTATTTCCATTAATCTCTATTACATAAGCTCGAATCAACCTGTCATGACTAAAATCGATCACTAACAAACCATATCAACTCTCGACGAGTTCCGAGACAGCTGATTATTGTGCCTTGTACCAACATTTAGCGGCTTCCGTGAGAATCAAACAAAAAGTTTGGCAAACTCACGCAACAATCAACAAGGCCAAACAACTGAGGGTGGAACCTCCTCACGCAACTTCCAAACCTCACGTCTTATGCATCCTACCGCCTCAAATCTCACTCGAAGCCCCGATAGTGGAGCTTGCTCCTCCGTGCTCAATAGAACCATCAAGGGAGGTAATCATAGGTCCTTCATAATGGCCTCCACAACAATTGTCATGCCCTTTCCCACACGTTGAAACCCTTATTTCACATTGGAGATAGTCGTTTACCTAAATGTCTCCAGGAGCATGCCAAGCGACAGGCATCCACGAGTCCTAAAAACTTAACGCAACCTCTTAACATTGCTCCAGAGAAACGAAACCCCATGCCTTGCCCCAAACAAAAAGCTATATCTAGTATCCATTCTACTTTCTCAAACGCATTGGCACGACACGACACAGCATAATACTATACTCTACAAGTACCCTACATTACTCCTCCAAGCTAGTCAATCAACCACTCTTTAGACTCGGTCAGGTTAAAGATTTAATAAAAAGGAAATCTAATGAACAAATAGGGGTTGTGATGACTGCCCTAAAGGACAAAGCATCACATCTATTCATCCACTTCTTGGTAGCTGCTAAGATCGCCAAGGACGTGGTGGCAAGATTATCCCCAAATACAATGGGTAGATGATTCGATATGTTTAAAGGCACAAAGCCTTCCTCCTAGGAATGACATTGGATAATGATCATATCACAGTCTTCTTACCATCAAAGTTATCATGCACACAATCCTCATGGTTCAACAGATTACCACCAACCTCTATTACCTCCTAGGAGGACCTTAAGATGAAGTTCATACAAAGGTGTATGGGCAAATGACATGTACTAAGGAGACTGATAGTAGTGAACAACATAAAATATGAAATTAGGCAAGACCCTGACTAATTTCTACGGTCGATTCTACAAAAGCATCGATAAAATAGACCAACTTGTTTGGGAAGGCAAGATTTGTCGCGAGTTTTATTTGAGCTTAGACACCCTAATAAGGCTTCAGAAAAGCAAAGAATTAGCTACAACGTAAAAGATGCCAACACCTTGAATGAGCACACTAGTAGAGTTAAGGGGTACATAGATATGGATAGTGCAAACTCAGTAACAAACCCTCCCACTCTAACACAAGAACCACGAATATAGGAAAAAGAAAGGAAATAAAAAGGAAAGGAGCTCGAGTCCTTTCACAAACCGTTGAGATTCATATGTGACTATTTTTCTTCCCTCAACAGGGATGTTTCATTAGTCTTTCGATGAAAAAGTAGTATGGTAAGACCCTCGATTACAAGGGTGAACTACTCCCTTATGTGTCGCAACCTGAACAATTTTTGGCTGTACCACAAACTGAAAAACCAATGACTTCAAGATCCTGATGAAGGACATAAAACACCTAATCCAAAGCGTGGTTGCGAGAAACAAACATAACCGCTCACCACCATCGCAAGCAAAACTTATAGAAATAGATTAGGGATAGTTAAATTCCTTACAATAGAAAAAGGTACCATCAATGTCACATCGTGTGGAATCCCTTGAATAGGCGAAAAGAATGGATCTCGAGAAGTATACGCCACCCAATTCTCCATGAAGGTATAAATAGGCAACACCACCATCAATTGAAATGAGATCATCCCCTCTATAGTGCAACAAAATATAAAATTGTCAACTTCTCATGGGATTGGGAAAATCGTAGGTGACTAGTCCGCCTCAATAAGATATTACGTGAATTATCCGGGGAAGAAAAATCAAAGGTAAAACCTCACCATCAACACTGAGCTGATCTGGGGGAGGAGAAATTCGCCACCCGTTGAAGACTAAGTTGGGGTAGAAGACGATGACACAGATAAGAAGGTATGGATTGAAGTCACACTCACTATCGAGCAAAGGCCTTCATGATAGCGCTCCTCAATGAGTTCAAATACGTCTTCGCATGGAAGACCAGTGACATGTCAGACATCAGCACAAACATCATTCCCACGAGCTAAAGGCCGACCTGACAATTCAGTGGATCACTCACAAAAGGAGGGTTGTAGGCCTGGACAATAGATTGAAAGGGAAGAAAGAAGTAGGAAAACTACTCGATGCATGCTTCGTGAAGGAAATAGTGTACTAAACTTGGGTATTCAACACAGTCTTGGTAAAGAGAATATCGAAAAATGGTGAATGTGCATGAATTTTAGGGACATCAACAGGGCATTCCCGAAGGATGTCTAGTGGGTTACAACTAGATTAGGACACACCCAGGCGATGAATACCTCACCGCATTCTACCCTGACAGCGACATACTATGTTACAAAGTATTCCCTTCAGATGTGTCAACTCGGGGGCAACCTACCAAAGAATAGGCTATGTGGATATTCTAGGGAGTACTCTCTGGATGATATGCTGGTCAAATTTGACCAATGTGAGCTACACATGAACGACCTCCGAGAAACCCTCGTGTGCATGCGCCTCAATATCTCCAAGTGCACATTGAGAGTGACGTCCTAAAAATTATTTGGATTCATTATAAGTGAGCGCGAGAGGAAGCCTTCCCAAATAATCTAAAGTATATTGAAAAAAATGAAGTGACTGGCGTATCAAAGAGAAGTCCACAGCGTGAGTCGTATACTTGTAGCACTAAGTTGCTTCCTATCCAAGGTAAGCGATCAAACTATTCCATTCTTTCAAATTCTACACGAGCAAATACAAAGTTTGAATCGACAACCGAGTGTGAGGGAGCCTTTCAAGCACTCAATAAACACATGTATTCCCAACCCGCTTTTTCAAAGCATGAACCAGGTCAGGCTTTGATCTTGTACTTCAGCATTAGCTATGGGTTCGTTACATCAGTTCTTGCAAAGGAGTTGGAGAACGCTCAACTCCCTAAGTCAATCGATTCCTCACGATCTCCTCAGTGAGGAATTAAAGAACCAAAGAAATGTTTGTACTCATGACTTTGAAGAAATCCATGCAAAATTGGCCAGACTCCTTATAATCTTCGACGATCTGTTCTCACGATGGAATAAGCTTGAACATGGCCTCAACGGATTACAAACAAGCCTTGAACTCAGTTACGTTCTTGATTTGGTGTTTTCGGCGGGCATGGACACGACCAACATGACGATCTCCATCACCTCTTTGTGCCCGTTCCTCCTCCACCTGGGCCTCTTTCGCCCTCGAGTTTCTATACTTTTTCTTGAAGTTGTCGATTTTCCATTTTGACGATGTTCACCTGGTCCTCCCAAACCTTCTCAAGTTCCACCAACTTACACCTCAATTAATTGACCTCGACACGAGGGACCTTCTCAGGGTAGATGACCCTCTCCCACAACTGAGTCTCTTCTTCAAGTGCAGACTCACAAGCAAGGACAAGGTCACCCACAAGGCCACTTAGGGCATCCTCTCGGCGAACAAGCTTGCAAATAGAATGAGAAACGTGAACAATGTAAAAAATTTGACAACGCTTACGCTCGCCAAATGAAAAAAATGATTTCGAATAAAACGCTTATCATCGACGACCAAAGAAAACTGGTCTTGTTCCAATAGAGGAATAACTTTGTTAAGTAGATGCATACACAATTCATCGTTGCAGTAAAATCCCAATGAGGAAAAGAGGGAGGTATCCCACATAGTAGGGCAGGGCGTCCAAATCTCCACGAAGTCGACCACGCCACGCGACATTATGTTGAACCACAAAAGGCCAAAGTACCGCCAGGAAAAAACAGGTTGAACTACCCCATCTTCAAATGAAGGATCATTGCCACATTCTCCAGCGTGTTCACTTGAGGGACTACCCACCCGCACCTCCCAGGGAGGCAAATTTGCATCCTTGACCACCACAAGATGAGATTTAACCTGCGGAGACGCAGACTGATGGAGAGAGGGAAGTAGAAACATGACCCTTGCCTTTTTAAGAAAGGGAGTTCTGTTATTTTCCTAAAGGCGGACTCTCAAGGATAGATCCGCTCCCCCACGATACTTACAGAATATAACGAAGGCCCATAACTAAGGAGTCAAACTCGAATCCCGAAAAATCTCGTGGGTTCCATATGCCTCTGTCAGTAGCACCCTAACTTGCCACAGTTTGGACCAAACCATACAAATTTTTAAATTGATGCCTATCATGGTGGTCTAGGTGCGGGTGACGGTCACAATCCCCTTCTGCTTCGATCGCCTAATCAAAGGGTGGGAGAGGACGAAGAGAAACTGACTCCGTAGACAGACCTGCTCGGGCCTGCAAAAAAAGGAGTAGACATATTAGAGGTCGACCAAAACTTACTAAGACAAACAAAAGGAGAAGAAGTTAGAAAAGTCACCCCATAAGTTAGATTGAAAGTAGAAGGATGTATCCCAAGCAATTCAAGGGTCAACTCGGTGCTGTCATCAACCGAGTGAAAAGGCTTAAAGGTCGTCCACTTATGATTGTTGCTGATGTCGTTGTTGAACTTCTGATCCCGAGCAGAAAGTTCATCAAAGCTTGAGGAACGTTTCTACCAAGAGGCAATAAAGCCCAAGGCACTCCCCTGGAAAAACACAAGTAATGCGGTCGTTACTCCTTAAAATGAGGTCAGCTCGCCTAAAAATGATGGATATCTTGATGATTGTTGCAGAGGAGGAAAAACACCTAAAAGGGTTCAAGGAATACTTCCTCACACGAAGAACACAAATTAGCTATAAGGCTACCTACATCCCGAGGGCATTAGGGCCCAACTCCGCTGAACTCAAATAGTATATATACACCTCATCCTCATGGTACTGTAACTCATCTATGGATACATAGGGTGCTCACATCACGCTAGCCCCCGAGGATCACATCAGACGTGAAATGGGTTGGACCTAGTTCGTTTGGATTTACATAGAGTACACCAATCATGGTCCCCTAGAATCGCTAAGGTAAAACGCGCCCAAAAATTATTTTATTCGAACTTCAGGGGCAAGTGTGGATACTAGGCGATGACCCGATCTCATATCACCCAAATCGTATAGAAGATCACTTGGACTGAAGGCGAGCACTTGGGCATAAAGACGTGCACATTGGGTAACATTCTTCAATCCCGCCTAGCTGAAAGCATTAAAGCTAAAAAGACTCGAGTATGTTCCTCCAATACAGTATGTTCCTCCAATACAATGCATAAATCTCGTTCGTTGAGTAATGACTCCTCGCATAATCTGACCATTAGTGATGGCATTACGACTCATAAAGATATATCCTTTTATAAGGAATAAATCTCGCATAACTCTCAAACAGGGGGCGAGACATATGGAAAGTACCTTGATGGTAAGCGACCCAACATCAAACATCTTCTGTAGTGTTCTACCAAAATCAATATGTTATACTTCTTCTTTTACAATATATATTTATCTCAATATACACAACAACAATAGAGTATTTCATATCTCCCCTTTCTTGGAGAACATTCACTACCTGAGCACTTCGTATAGTACCAAGTAAGTCACCAGGTGCACTCATTTAATTATCAGAGTGAAACTTTGAGGAACATCTCCAATTGTCCCGTTTTAATTATCAGAATAGAATGATTGAACATCTCCAAGAGACTTTATGAGAATAATATATAAAATATTATACATGAACAAAATAGAATGATTGAAAGGATAAATAGGTCCTCAAAAAGTTTATGAGCATTATGCTTCCTTGTTCAAACTTATTTAACAACATGTGGAGAGTTATTTTATCTGTTTGTTATATATCGAAAATACTTCACCGAATCTTAGATAAGACCCCAAGAATTGTGGGAAAGATTATAATTTGAAATACTTAAAAATGTGGGGGGGTCTCACAAAGGTAGCATTACCTATTTTTTAAAAGGGTTATTATTGGACCTATAACGGTTGAATGTGCTTTTATTGGGTGTGCCTATAATAGAATAGTGTATAGTAGCATCATGCTTTTACAGAATTCGATTGAATTTAAGGATGTTGGATTCTTATAGCATATTTTCTATTTTGATAAGCACAGTTTTTCTTTTGGTCAATGATAAGCACAATTGAACATGTCCATTTCCATGTTAAAATCCATGTTGTTGTTATTACTCTTGCTCTTTCTTCTACCTTTGTGAATTAGAGTGTTGCTAAATTTGAACCTATAAGAATATGGTTTTAATGTGAATATTCTGATTCGTATTCGATTATAATAATATTGGATCAAATTGTGTTACCATATGTTTGAATGTGAGTGACATGTTTTTTACACCACTGTGCAAGTTGTGAAACATGTTAAAACATTTTGTCTTCTCAACTTGAAATAAAAGATTTTGGAGAAGTTGATGTGATTTTAGGTGTTAAATCAAAGGAGGACTGAGAGTGTTATCACTTTGAGTTAATCTCATTATATCAAAAAGATGTTGAGAAACGTTTGATTATTTTGATGTCTTGCCTATGAATACTCCTTATAATTGATTCTTTCGATGTACTCAAGAAAATAGAGATTCCAATGTTTTACAAACTAGTGATGTTCATAATGAACTACATTTGACCTAACATTGCGTACATTGTAAGTAAACTCATAACCTTTGTGGTAATCATTATAATGCTCTTCGTCATTTGTTGAGGTACTTGAAATGTACTACTGTAAATTGGAGTATTGCAATATAGTAGATTTCTTACTGTTTTGGAAGGATTTTGTGATGCAAATTGGGTTTAGATAATCATGTCGTATATTCTACTAATGGTTATGTGTTTACTTTGGTGGAGATGATATATTATGAAAGTCTTCATAACAGACGTGCATAGCATATGCTCCATCATGGAATGTGAATTCTTCGTTATTGATTTGGTAGGACATGAAGGTGAATTGTCGAGAAGACTCTTGGAAGAGGTGCCACTCTGGGGAGACGAAGTGATCATATTTCTCTTCATGTGTTTCGCAATTAGCCATTGAAGTAGGTCAATAAATAAAAATGTCTTAGAATATATAAGATTTGAGAAACAAATGATTTATGTGTTAACCTTGGGCAACGACCGGCATGAGAATTTAACACCCTGGTCCGCCAAACGTTGTTAAGGCAGTTGTACTTACGACAACACGACTTTTCTTTATTTTTATTTATACATATAGCATGCCTTATATTCTTACATTTGTTTCGCTTGATCAGGGTAACTAGTATTCACTATATATACATATAATATGCGTATTCAATCTTTATGAGTATTGGTAGTAACACACTTGATTATAATATGCGTCACTTACATGATTTGATGACAATTATCATATAATGAAAGTAAATCGATATATTTGCATGGGAGCGTCCCGCGCGGCTAATCCCCGTCATCGTTTGACTGTAAGCAGTCATAAGGTTCTTGTAGAGACCTATACAATTTTGTGTAACTGCACTAACATTTCTAATGAATATAAGTGTACCCAATCAATTATGTCCTGCCAATATAATCAAGCTGACAAAAAAAAACAAAAAAGGAGATATTTATTAGAATTGACATTCTATATATACCAGCATGGAGACTTGTGCTGAATACGAACACTCCTTTTAGTACCGTGCAGTTCACGGGACCCATCATCTGTTCTTCTAGACTATTAAAACCACACAATTGAAAGAATATAATTCGTTGAGTTAGATTTGGAAGACCAGCGAGTCAACTATAAACTCAGACTGTTAGGTATGGATATCAATTCTTGATCATCAGGAAATATAAAAATGTTCATAAATCTATAAATTATTAAAAGGAAATCACAGATTTTGGATCAATAAAATTCTGCATATATATATATATATACACACACTTGTGTGTATTGACTGATCGAGTCACTAACCTACAAGAGATCGTCGTCTTTGGACATAAAATGAAGTACGTCTCTGATTGGAAAATATATATATATAAAATTGGAATATACATATATATATGTGTGTGTGATAGCATCTTAAGTCAACACTCTACGTAACTTAAACTATCTATCTATTACGTGTAAGAATACCATCAACACATCTTTTTAAGAATTATTATGTGCTGACGATTAGGTACACACTACTTAGTCGTGGAATCACCCTTTACGACAACGACTAAATGTTGATAGGGAAAACTAAGTTGTTAATGCAACCCAGCTTAAGCTAGACTGCAACCGTAGGGATTCGTATGGGGGTATGGTATGATCTAGCGCCACTAATTTCTTAAATAAAAACATAATACGAGCACGCACAAAAAAATTGTGTTCGTGAATATATATGACACGGAACCATAACACAATAGCACGAAAGTATTTTCATGTCGTGTTCATGTTTACGTATCAAAACATGACTTGAGCGGTAACATGATAAAGTTTGACTTGAAAGTCTACATTTTAAAAAAAATTCTAACCAAGTCTCATTCAATAACGTTTAAAGAACTATTTAAATAATTAATTTCTAGAGTTATATTAAAAACTCGTTAAATCTGATGTTTAAATTGATAATTTTTACAATAAACAATTAATTATTTTGATATTTTCTTCTAAAGTCTGCATGTGAATATATAACTAACTGAAGACAACACGACATGAAATGAACACACAAAACGTTATGTGCAGTGTTCGTGCTGACAAACATGATACAGTCAGTTTCTCATTCATGTTCGTGTTTGGTAAGTGTCACACGATAAACGTATTGATATGTACGATAATATATACGTATGCACGATTTATGACCCCCTAGTGTATATGAGCTAACTAATTGATTATTTAAATGTGTTTTCGTTTGAGTTTTAATTTAATTAGTTTATTGATTTTAACTTCTGATGATGTGTCACTACAAGAATGTATAACAACAGCCACGAAAATACGGTGTTGACACAACGACTTCGATACTATAACTTATATTTAGTATCGGCAATATATACCGTTAGTGTATAAAGTCTTTAGCCTTGAAAAAATTTCACCGCTGAAAACTATTTTTAGCGTGTACTTTTTCCATAGCTAAAGACGCTTCCCGCAAAAACTAACAGAAGCGACCGTTTCAACAGTTGTTAAACCAAAGCACTGAATAAATATTCACGCTCTAAGCCGAGAATAGACGATTCCAGTGCAGCTCAACAACGCAGCATACAATCGATTGGGATAAATCTTCCAATTGGTGTGGTGGATAAGAATTGCCACGACTTGAAGCTGTCTATTGAAGCGTATGATTAAACAAGACAAAATATTGGGGCAAAATCTGAATTAGAATCAGTTAACGATCAGTTATGTAAATATTTGTTGAGGGTCTTTTTATAATTTCAGCTGTTGTTTATCTCCTTAAATATGTCTCGGTGAGAACAGGAATAGTAAGTTGGATTTCTGATTTCTGAAAGGAATATCGTAGCTTGTTCATGCTTGGTTTCTTCCTAGTTTCTTCGCTTGTCTTGATTTCTATCGATTGCTTGGTCTATAAACGTCAACATGGTATCAGAGATCATCTTGTTCCTTGGCGAGATGGGTTCGTTTGATTGATTTCTCTGTTGATTTTATGTTCTTCATTTCTTGCTTCGTATGATTGTGTTCTTCCGCTGTTTTGATTTTGTGTATCGGATGGAATCGGTCAATGATTCTTCTCTGTTTTGTCCTGAATCACAAGTTTGTTCTTCATGCTGTGTGTGTCTGTTGCTTATCTGATGCAGTTGGCTGGTTAATCTCTGGATTAAGATAGGGGTAAGGCTGCGGTTCTAAGGTGTTCTTCATTCGATTGTCGTAATACTCAACCCAGCCTTCTTCATTATAGATCGGTCTCTTTTCTGCATTTCTGATGAAATAATGGTTTGCTTATTGGTTTTCCTTTAGTTCTTCCTTGCTTATGTTCATTTAGTTTATGGTATTGCACCTACTGATTCTTTGTTTCTGCATTCAGTTTCTTTTGACCATTATGGATGACTCATCACTGGTGTTTTCGAGTTAGAAAATCTCGTTACTCATTGGAGACGAGAACTTCCAATCTTGGAAGCAACAAGTCTTACTCACCGTGAGGGGCTTCAATCTTGAGGCTCATCTATTTGGTACCATTGTTTTCCCACAGTTCATTGTGGATGCAGCTGGTAACAATGTTGAAAACCCCGAGTACCCTAAATTTATTTAGTAACTTAGACTCGTGGCTTCTTGCTTTGATTTCTCCTTCGGTCAATAGGTGCCTTCTTGGATGTATGACAACATGCTCCATTTGGTAAAAGCTCCATCAAGTGTTTTCTTCTTCTTCCACTACTCGTATCATGAGTTTGTATGATTGGCTGAAAATTCGCAAGCTTCCCCATCAAATTCAAACTATGTGTGATAGGCTTGCTAGTTGTGCTCATCCTATAGAAGAAATCCAACAAATTTATATTATCTTAAATGGTGTCAAGGGTCAATTCGATCATGTTGCTGATGCAATTCATTATAGTCGAAACCCATATGATATTTCCTCGGTGTGTTCGGTTCTGTTGGATGCTGAAACAAGGCAACAGGATCTTTTATTTGATATCCCCCCTGATGCTAACCTTGTTTCTCGATCTGTTATGACTGCAGCTGACCCCTTGGTACCTGATACGGCAAAGGTTCCTAATCATCCTCCGAAGACTGTGTCTACTGATTCAGGAACACACACTGCCTTCTCAGTTCCACTTGAACCGAACCAGCATACGGCACCTTATCCTCTATACATAGGGCGTGGTTGGGGCCGTGGAAGGATCCCAAGTAGCAACAAACCACAATGACAACTGTGTGGTAAGATCGCGAACCTCGTTCATCGTTGTTTTCAGCGTTTTAATATTAACTTTGTGGGTGTGACCGATCCAAACAATGGTTCCTCTGATGGTGGGAACATGAGTGCCAACATATGTGCTAACAACTGGTCGGATCACTCACCTACTGTGAATGCTACGCCTGACTCTGCCCCACCTTAGGTGCATCACACGTACAATGCGGTTCTCCCCTATCCCGCATATTCTCAGCTCTACTAGGCCCCACCTTTACAGTTCGTCCCCTCACCAGCACCGCAACCTTTTCACCGGACTGGTCCTACATCACCTTTGTTGGCATTCATCACATATCCAGGTGATGTTGTGCCTACCTACCTTCAGCAACCTCAGGGGATGGCATCATTTGTGGTGAGTCACTCTGGACATACTCCTGCTGGCACTCCAATAGCTTCAGCTTCCGATCCTATGGCTACAATGCATGCGCCTGTTCAGGTAGCTCATCTCCCCTCACTGTCCTCGGTCCAGTCTGCAGCATGGTACCCCGACTCAGCTGCCACGAATCATCTCACTCATACTGCCTCTGCAGCTGATAGAACCCCGTTCCATGGACCAGGTAAGATCACCTTAGGTAACGACTCTTTTCTTAACATTTCGGGCATTAGTAACTCTACAATTCATACTACAAATAAGCCCCTTATGCTGAATAAAATTCTGTATGCACCTAATGTCACAAAAATCCGGTTTCCGTTTCGTAGTTCACTAGGGATAATCATGTGTATTTTGAATTCCACCCCTCTCAATGTGTGATTCGAGATGCCTCTTCACATCCGGTGTTGTTATGTGGTGCTGAACGTGACAGACTCTAATGTTAGTTGCCTTGCTGCTCATAGGGTGTTAGAATCTAATGTGTGACATATGAGGTTAGGACATCACTCCTCTCAACTATTGTCTCGCATTTTACGGACTTTTCGGCCTCTTCTCAAGATTGTGTTGCTTGTGCAATAGGTTAAAGTAAATATGTTCAATTTCATACATCCACTTCTTCGTATGATTATCCTCTTGAACTTGTGGAGGTGGACCTTTGGGGTCCAGCTCTCTACCTATCCAATGGAAATCGATACTATATGAGCATTGTTGATGTTCATAGTCGGTATACCTGGATATACTTTCTTCGGTCCAAGAGTTAGGCAACTCAATCGTTTGTGCAATTCCATAAATCAGCTAAAAAATAGCTCGGCTTTGCTTTTAAGGCTGTTCAAACCGATTAAGGGGCTGAGTTTAAACCCCTCTCATCTTACTTACAACGGCTTGGAATTCAGCACTGTCTCACTTGTCCTCATACATCTAAGAAAAATTGCATCGTGGAAAGGAAACATCGCCACATTGTGGAGTTAAGGCTTACGCTCATGGCTCAAGCTTCCATGTAATTACATTATTGGAGTGATGCCTTTTTTACAACATATTTTCTGTTAAACAGACTCCCTACGCGTGTGCTAGGTGATGTGTCGCCTCATGAATGTTTTTTTAAAGTGCAACCTGATTACTTGTTTCTTCGGGTCTTTGGTTGCCTTTGTTTCCCTCATCTTCGTGCATAGAACACACACAAAATGGACTTCCGTTATGTTCCATGTGTTTTTCCTGGGTATTGTTCAACTTATCACGGTTATCGTTGCTTAGAGGCCACCGGCGGAATTTATGTTTCTCAGCATGTTACATTTCATGAATCTGTCTTCCCCTTTGCAGACAAGGCTGGTCCCTTCCTTACCTCGGCAACTATAAAGAATACGGTAACATATTTACCTTTCTTCTTACCGTTTGACTCTTATCTCCTGAATGATCCAGATATTCCAGCTCTGCTTTCGCCGGTATCTCAGCACGTCTCAGGTCTAGATCAGCTCTCTGCATCTGTGCCCTCGTCCCAGGCTGATCCAATTCCTCTGGTTTCATCACCTGTTTCAGCACCACATTCGGTCCCTGTTGGTATCCCTCCTACTTCGGCACCAACATCCGGGCCTGCTCGTGAGACTCTTCCCCTTCCTACCGAACATGTGATCCGGTACGTGCCTGTAAATTCAACTATTTCAAGTCATGCGTCTGGTCTGGTACCTGTAGGTACCACATCTGCTCGGGTGTCTCCGCAGTCACCTAACTCTTATCTCCCTAATACTAATTCTACTGCTGCAGCCCTACCATCCTCCATCAGGTATGTACCATTAGTTTCTACTGATTCAACTTTAGTTCCTCAATCTCAGCCTTCTATTTGACCTTCGACTCACCCCATGCAAACCAGGTCCAACACAAAGTCTAATCAGGTCTTGGCAACTACCCTATCAACAGATTAATCTGCAGCTATACTCCTGTATATGACCACTGAACCATCAAACATTCATGAAGCAATGACTCACTCCAGCTCGGCGTCTGCTATTCGAGCTGAGTTGGATGCTCTGGCCAACAACACACGTGGTCCCTAGTTCCTCTACCACCAGGTTGTCATCTCATAAGTTGTAAGTGGTTATTTAAGGTCAAAAAGAGGGTTGATGTTTCGGTGGATCGTCTCTAGGCAAGGCTTGTTGATCGCGTTTTTTTCACAAAAACACGGTTTCGACTTTCAAGACACCTTTAGCCCAGTGGCCAAACTTCAAACCATGCACATCATCCTCACGATTGCCTTAACTCATCATTGGACAAATCGGAAAATTGACATCAACAATGCTTTCCTTCATGGTGACTTTCTTAGGATGTTTACATGACACAACCACCGAATTTTCAGCTTCAGGCCACCAATGGAGCTGCTCTTGTCTGTCAGCTTCACAAGGTGATCTATGGACTCAAACAGGCTCCTCGGACCTGGTTCGAACGATTGAAGTGTTTTCTTCACAACTCTATGTCATTTACTGTTTCTAACTCTAACAATTGCCTTTTTATTAAGTTCTCTAATATCGTTTTTGTTCTTCTTCTTGTGTATGTAGACGATATAGTCATCACTGGGAGCTCCGAGGAGATTATAAGCGATGTCGTCTCCAAACTCAGCAAAGAATTCCAGTTTAAGGATATTGGGGTTCTCAATTACTTTATAGGGATGGAAGTTCATCGTACTACCTACTATCTCCTCTTGGGACAAAAAAATACAACTGTGATCTTCTTGCAAAGACGGGGCTAACCAATGTTGATCCACTTCCCACCCCGATGACAGGTAAGTGCTTGACCAAGTTAAGTATGATTCTTCATCAAGAACCGTTTTCTAATGGTTTGCTCTATTGAAGTTCTATAAGGGCCCTTCAACACATTTGTATTACCCGCACAGATATTCATTTTGATGTCAATAGACTCAGTCAATGTATGCAAAATAAGTACTTAACTCACTGGAAAGTTGTGGTTAGAATTCTCTGGTATTTAAAGGGTTCCCTTGATCATGGTTTAATGTTCAAAGTTGACAACTCTGTTTTGTGCAATAATGTTGCTTTAGTGTCTTATTCACATGCAGATTGGGGAGGTGATGCTTTAGATCGCAGATCTATCTCGGGTCACTACCTCCTCCTCAATGGTAAGCCGGTGGTTTTGAGTTCCAAGAAGCAACCGGTGGTGGATAGATCGTCAGCAGAAGCTGAATACCGAGTCATTGCGAATGCAGTTTGCGAAGTTCTCTAGGTGAGATCTCTATTGACCGAGCTAAATATCACCCTTGCCTCGACACCAACCATCTAGACCGACAATAGTAGTGTCTTAGCACTTTCGGAGAATCCTATGCAACACTCCAAGATGAAGAATGTGGAAATTGATATGTGCTTTGTACGAGAAAAGGTCGTTGCAAGTCAGGTACTTATTCAATTTGTTCCTACTGCAGAACATCTTGCTGACATTTTAACCAAACCACTCACGGAGAAACAGTTCATTCCCTTTCGAAATAAACTTTATGTTACATCTATTCAAGAGCTCAATGCAGTTGTGGACTACTTGGATGACTATCATGCTTCTAACTGTGCTGCATAATCAAACAGCTCTACACTGAGTCGCGAAAGCTAAGTTCGTTTTTTTTCATACACTTGTATTTCCTCAATCAATGGGTGTTTGAAGGTCTTGGTCACTGCATGATGTTAGCATCTCAGTATAGCTGTAGAAACGGATTTCCAGCATCGTGGTGGTCAGTAAGTCTGCTCTAGTCATATCGTTTTTTAATTTCTCTTATCTTCTTTAGTTCTCTGCTCGGCTTTAAGTGCCTCAGTTTGATGATTGTATGATTTACTTCTGCTAAAAAATATACTATATGATAAGCTGTGGTTTGTGTTCGAAAACAGAGTGTTGCTTAGCATACTCTTGAGGACTAAAAGATGGAGACTCAAACCTCTCAACCACAGGCGGAGACATAGGGTGTGGTTTAATTCCAAAAACAGTATGCTCAATGGAGACAACCTAAAGACACTCCATGAGTTCACTTTTGAGGATAAAAAGATGAAGGAAAAACCTTTCGGTCACACTGGTAAGAGAGAGGCTCAAACCTCTCTATCATCCGAGCTAAAATGCTAATCTGTATTTCTCTTCCAGTTCTGTCTTTCGAAAAAATAAATCATCTGGGTACTTAAAGTGGATAGAGAATTTAATTGTAGTTGAGCTAGATATCGGTTGTTCTGCTATAACAGGTATAACTGTCACCCCGATCATGGAAATCAGTCAGATACAGTGCAGAATGTTGTCTAAACCTTGCTGAAGATCCAAATGTAGCAAACCAAACTTCGTGGGGGAATATTGAAGTGTCTGATCAAGCAAGACAAAGTATTGGGGTGAAATCTGAATTAGAATTAGTTAAGGGTCAGTTATGTAAATATTTGTTGAGGGTCTTTTTATAATTTCAGCTTTTGTTTATCTTCTTAAATATGTCTCGGTGAGAACAGGAATAGTAAGTTGAATTTCTGATTTCTGAAATGAATACTATAGCTTGTTCATGATTGGTTTCTTCCTAGTTTCTTCGTTTGTCTTGATTTCTATCGATTGCTTGGTCTATAAACGTCAACACTGCCAAATGATTGAGTCCGTAATACCACACTATTAACTCGAATTCTTACAGAAATTTAGGTGATTCAGTCACTACGGGCCTGTTTATGTAGGTTACTGAACTGATTCTTGTTTGAGCATGCGTTATTCACCTATTATTCGTGCAGACTTGATAAGTTAAAATGTGGTTCGTTTAATTAACGAAACAATCAACAAGGACATTGCGGGTGTGATCCTGTACAATGCATGCAGAAATATTACACTGATTTATCACGTTGTTTGGACAACACTAATCCATACATTTTGTAGTTATTTAAACATTTTCATGTTTGTTGGTCTTACTTATAGAGTTCGGTGTCAATAGGTAACTAATCTCGGAATATCTCGTTGTTAATTACCTACGCTATGAGGCAATTCAATTATAGTGTAAATTGAACTATGTTAAACAAACTCGTATCTACTGAATGGTCACGACTCATCAGTACACCAAATAGGTCAACTGTGTAAAAAAATTGTTCATACCCCATTTAATCTATTTTAACATAAGCTTATTGATATTTCCCATGGTTTGCTACTATTTGTGAATAATAACAAGCAGCGATATAGCTCACATGGGTAAGATTTGGATGAACAAACCGCGACAAAGTGGGGAATATAAGGTAGATATTACGGTCTTTCTTGACTTTGTCTACCCTAATGCATCCTTGGAAGGGTTAATTTACTGTCCTTACACATGTTGTAACAGTTGTTTATTGTTGGGAAGAAGTACTGTGAAGTTCCATCAGGAAAAATTTGGAATACTCCCCACTTATACTACATGGGTGGATCATGGGGAGGAATATGCAAATCTCATGTCTAACAGAAGGAATACCACATCTCGAGAGGACATGGAGAATATGGTAAATGATGGGTTCAGTAGTATGACCGGGAATAATGGGGAGGAACCCAATGTAGATGCTAAAACATTTTACAATCTGTTAGAAGATTGTAAGAAATGTTTATATTAAGGCTATATTTCCTACAACAAAATGTCCTTTTTAGTGGAGCTCCTTCACTTGAAGGCACTGTACAAGATTTCTAATAGGTTTACTGATGAGTTGCTCAACATGCTCAGTAAAGTACTGACATCCGAGAATATAGTGCCTAAGTCATACTATTACGTAAGAAAAATTATATATGCGTTAGGAGTGGACAACCGAAAGATTCATGTGTGTGTAAATGACTATTCTTTTTAGAAAGGAGCACATGGTTTTAGATGTCTTCCCAACATGTTGTGAACCAGGATGGATCTGACCTCAAACTCATCCTGGAGGAATGGACCTTCTAAAGAAATTAAAGTGAAAGCCCAAGAAACTTCTCGTGAAAGTGTTGAGTTACTTTCCACCAACTTCAAGGTTGCAATTATACCTCATGTCACCAAAACAGCGATATCTATCACCTGGCATCATAAACATCGAATAAACGATGGTATACTTAGGCATCCTGCAGATACCGTCTCTTGGAAGAAACTTGACACCGTGCTGCCTACCTTTGGGGAAGAGCCACTCAATGTGAGGATTGGTCTAACAAGAAACGGGTTTGACCCTTAAAGTGATAAAAGTCACCCATATAGCATGTGATCAGTTGTACTTATCCCCTACAATCTGTCATACAGAATGTGCTTAAAAGATACTAATTACTTGTTGTCTATGTTGATTCCTGGTCCAAAGGTCCCAACCAGCGATATAGACGTATATCTCCAACCTTTAATTGACGAGCTGGATGAATTATGGTTAAATAGTGCATTGACATATGACGCAAATAAGAAAGAAAACTTCCAAATGCACGATGGAGTCATTTGTACAATTAATGACCTTCCTACTTACGCGAACTTGTCTGGTTGGACGACTTACAGTAATTTAGCCTGCCCTATATGTTAAATTGACACCCATTATTGCTGATTGAATAATGGGAAAAAATGTTATTTTATGGACCATGGAAGATTCCTACCTACCGATCATCCATGGAGAAGAAAGAAAAGCTTGTTTGATTGGAAAGATGAAGTTACAAATGACTCCGAAAAGAATATCAGAGGATGAAATGTTACAACAACTACAGTTTAGTGACTCAGTAACGTTTGGCAAAACGCAAGCACCGTTGAAGGTTGAGATAGAATCAGTCACGGGAAATTGGTTAAAACTAAGCATTTTCTACCAATTCCCTTATTGGAGGCATCTCTTAATTCCTCATAATTTGGATGTTATGGACATTGAGAAAATGTCGCAGACAACCTCATCGGTATGTTTTAGGTATTGACAGGAAAGACAATGACAATGTTCAGGCAAGACTAGACTTGCAGGCGTTGGGCATACGAACATCGCTACATCCTGTTCGCAAAGGTACAAAACTAATACTACCACTTGCTTGTTTTCCCCATCGAAAGCACAAAAGATGAAGCCATGTCAGTTCCCTAAGGACTTAAGGTTGCCTAGTGGTTATTCATCAAACATTTCCCGTTGTGTGGAAATTAAGGGATTACCTGCCCAAACATGTATGCAAAGCATTGATATGACTAACACAGTAAGAGTTCTATGGCTCTAAGGAGTTGCACATGTCTGAATTGTTGAAAATTTAGTCGCAATTGCCCAAGACCATGTGCAATATAGAGAGAAATTTTTTACATTCTTTCTTCAACATCATAGTGCATCTTATAACTCATCTTGCTGAGGAAGCAAAACTGGCGGGTCCAGTGCAATACCATTGGATGTATTCAATTGAGATATAACTCAACTTGCCTACCAGAGTTGAATATCAATTTACTATGTGAAACTTATATTTTTTGATTTGTTGTGGTGATAGGATAATTGGGATTATGAAATCATTTGTGTGGAATAGAAGTCGAGTCGAAGGCTCAATAGAAGAAGATTATATTGTAATGGAGTGTATTACATTTTGTTCTTGATATCTACAAGATATAGAAACAAAATTAACGTGACATGAGTCTACTTGGGAAGGACACACTGACGAGGTGGAGAATGTAGGGTTATCCATATTTCGACCGGTAGGTACTCAAGTAGGTGGTGCAGTTATCTGTAAGTTATCAAACATCGAATGGGAGCACTGTTACTGATATGTCATAAATGAATGTGATGAGATCAAACCATTCATAGAGTAATTGCATCTGGGATTTTTCATAAACTGCTCGAACTCTTTCACAATAATTGTTTAATGAAAACTATATGTGACTTGGTTTGACAATAGTGAGCACAGGAGGCAGCTTGTTGGCACAGGGGTGAATCAGCGGAACAGTGATGTGAATAACAACAAGAACTTCATGAAGTGGCTATAAGGCAGGGTATGTTCCAATAATAGTGTGTAAGTAGTCAAATTGAGCCATTAATAATGCATTTATGTTGTTGTTTACAAGGTTGATTTGGATGGCTAGAGTGATTGAGGAGAACAATCTTCTTCAGCTTAAGGCATTATCATGTGGACCATTATACAAAGCAAAGACATATACATGCTATAAAGTGAACAATTTCATTTTCAACACTAAAGATCTATCTCAAATCAGGAATTTTGGGAACAACGGCGTCTTGTGCAAAAAAGATACAACATGCTATGCTAGTACCTCCGACAACAATACCATGGAATGGTCAATTGGTTATTACGGTTTGTTAAGGGATGTTATTGAGCCGCAATACCTCAGACATCTTAAAGTTCTATTATTCAAATGTGATTCGTACAACGTCTTGTCATCAGTAACAAGGATGAAGGTGGATCACTATGGCTTGGTGTGTGTTAACACCAAAACCTATTTATCCACCGACGAGCCATGTATGCTCGTCGGACAAGCGACTCAAGTTTTATACTTCCTTAACAATATCAATGAGGATTGGAGCATTGTATTGAGAACTGAGTAAAAAAAAAAAGGTTTGTCCTTGGTAGGAAAGTGACAGATGAATCAATGGAACCATACCAAGAAATGGTCAAAGACGTTGTTGAAGTTCTTGAAAATGAACAACTGGGTAAGGAGGTTGATTGCTGTAGAGACACCATTTACAACATTGAAGTAGTTGATAAAATGGTAGTTCAAGAGATGACCACCTTAATTAGCCCTGCAGATTTGAATGAAGAACGCGAGGAAGTTTATGAGGAGGATCTTGAAAGTGATACTAGAGTAGGCCATGATCCAGACTCGAATGTGGAGGAAGATATAACTGATGAGGACACTGCTGGAGATGTATCGTCTAGTGATGATACCGAAGTTTGCTTTGCTGGTTAGTGATTATTTGTGTGGGGGAAATGATTCTGGCGAAGCTCACCTAGTTGTTATGTGATTATTTGTTTGTTGTTGGATATCACGGTTCTGTTGTTTGCACTTCGTTTGATTTGGTTACATTGGTTTGTCATATACATCTCTTGTGTGAGAATGTTTGGGCCCTGGGTTTTTGCTGATTTGGAGATGTTGGAGACCTAGTGGGGAGCTCATCCATTAGCAGCTGCTTACGTAATAATCAATGTCAATTCTTGGTTTGTTACAGTTTATTGCATCTAATGCGTTTTCAATATACATGGCATTGGTGTGGTAGCATTGTTAAGAAGAGGAAGAATGCACCCCTTGTGATGAGGGACTGGAAAAAGATTCCAAAGGGTCTGTTAGACTATGATGCGAAGATGCTAGAGCTTGTTTATGTAAGTGTGCCTTCTTTGAATGATAGATGTTGTTATTGCCTTGTGTATATGTAAATAGATTTTTTTTTTTAATCTTATTGGTTGTTAGATACTTTGAACTTACTAGTTGGTTTGTCATTTGATTACATGACAGGAAAAGTTTGTAGTCCCGGAGGATGACCACCTGAAGGCTCTGATCCTGTGTACTCTGAGCAAAAAATACAGGAACTATAAGGCAAATATGAAGATATTTTATTTCGATAAGTAATCAAAGAAGAGTGGTATGGCTTGTCAATTAGTTCACTTCATAGGAGTTCACGGTGAGCCTTCCCTAAAACTTTTGAGTGTGCAGTCCAGTTACCTATTCCTTGCACATGTGAACGTTATTGCTAACAGTGTGTTTTTAGGTTAAGAGCGAACATAACAAGAGAGACAAAGCTCAAGAAGAGGTTCGTTCCACACTAAGTTTCACCTAGATCGATTTAGTCTATTAAGTGAACATCCATATATTTATACTTTAGACTGTTAAGAAAAATGGGATACATCTAGGGGACTATCACATGTTTTGTATGAACCATGTGGAGAAGAAATGTGTTCCCCTTGATCCGAAGACCGCATCCGAACTGTTTTCCTCTATACCGATCATGCATGATCACATCTGTTTTATAACATTTTACAATAAATGGTCGTGTATGTGGGAACAAGTAGAGGAAAGGGTTGCTGCACTAGAATAGGAGGGGGATGGCTCAGTTGACATGGATGTCTTGTATGAGGAAATTTGCAAGTAAGAGAAAAGAAGAAACCGTGTATCAAAAATTGCAAGGATGATGGAAAGTGAGCAGTTAAAGGAAGCTCGAGAAGCGGTTGCTTTAGCAAGAGCCAGAACTATAGAACTCAGTAAGTTGGCGGAGGAAAGCGCTAAGGAAGGTTGGGAATCAAGGACAGGCTTAATTGAGTTCCAAACCAATATGACGTCATTTCAAAGAGATATGGCATTTCCAGACGATATAGAAACTCAAGGTACACTATCAGCTTTGTTAGACTGTGTTATTTCATTGAATTTATTTGGAAACATGGCATTGTGTATCATTCTAAACTCTGTTGTTTATGTTGTAGATCCAAATGCATGGGGACTTCTTGATGAGTGTAAGTAGTAGGCAACATTTTTATTAACAATGTGTTTATGCTTAGATAGAGTATATGAAAGGTAAATACTCTAGTTTCGATGATGAAAGACCAGTTTTTTGTGAATGTGCTATAGTCTGTACCTGGTATATGCAGTAGCATTATGGTATAGGTGTGTTTTTACATGTATTTTGGATGTATGGAACTTCTGCTTTGCAACTTTGGATGGTTTGATTTAATATATGTCATGTGTAATAGGTTATACATATCACAATTCAACGTCTATGTATGCATTGGCCACGACAAATGAGTTGGTTATTTGGGATTAAATACATTCACTAAATACCGTTGCAAATGGACATTTTCTGCATAAAATACAACGTTAAAAACCATGGCTAAATATCTAAACAAATATGGTGAACCATAACAACCAATTTAGCTTCAACAAAATAGAGACAATGAGTAATTAATTATTTCATTCAGCTCCATCGAGGCATAATCTTAGTAGGAAAAAACTGTATTTTAGCGTTTCACACATGTAGATGTGTTTCATGCTTAATCTGGGTCAATCAAATGTAGTAATGGATTAGTGTTTGTTGCCTCAACTTTTTGCGAGACAATATTCACAACAATTGTATCAGAGGTAATTGTCCCAATTATATCGTATATACCGAAAAATAATGTAGAATCAAAAGCCATTCATTAGCTACTAAAAAGATGGCATTGCTAAATACACACGAATATCAATAGAGTTATAGTGATGCTAAAACTACATGGAACTGTTCATTCCAGCAACGACAACCCTCTAGTTACGAGATATTGCCGTCGGGACGACCCTTAGCCACGGGGCCTATTGATCCAAAGATTTTGTTGCTGCAACCGCTTAGCAACGTCAACTGAACATTTAGCAACGAATTTAGATCAATGTTGTAGTTGTACATTCTTGTTGTGTGTGTTACGTCATGAACGCGTACAACAAACTAATGGGAGTTGAATATTTTGGTTGTCGAACTTGACTACGTAGTAATTACTGTAATGGGGTATACAGGGTTCTAAGAAGGGAAACTAAGTGATTGAAGTATCAATATAATATATATATATATATATATATATATTAATTTATAAGTATTTTCTCTGTAATTTAGGAATGTAATTTCAGATGACAGTGTTATACGTAAGACTTGATCGTAACATTTAGCTTATATTCGAGATAATTTCACTAGTTCATGATTCAATACCATAATCAATTGTTGTCATCTTTCTCGATGTTAGAAGATTCAATAAAGGCTCAATGATCTAACGAAATTTATCATAAAGTGTTTAGTGCTGCAAATAGAAATTTAGCATTGATTCAGTTCAATTCTCACTAAGCAATATCCTCTTATTCTTGATTTGTTTTCTCCAAAATATACCTCATATCTAAATCAAATACCAAAATAACATTTTTTGAACAACAATAACAAAATCATATCATATCAACCTGTGAATGTCATTCGCGGGTAGGAATTCAGAAAAGCAAAGTCGTGAATGGCATTCTTTGATAGCTTTCTAAACTTTACCTGTGAATACTATTCATAGTTGGAACTTAACGATAAAGTTCCACCCTGAATGGAATTCACGGATACGACTTCAAATATTACCCGCGAATGTAATTCTCGGTTTAGAGATGATAAAATAGAACAGGACCCCCTCAGTTGTGGTAGCTTTTTCACTTTGTCCCTACCCTGTGCCGCTGTCATGCCTCCCATTGTGATGCTGTCATGTCATCTGTCGTGAAACTGTCCTACCTCCCGTAAGCCTCCCCCTTTCCTCCACGTTCCAGACTCCCCCTTTAGGTCTGGTCCGAAACTTTGTCTTTTTAAAAAGAAAATATATATATATAGTGTAATTAGGTGTAATTGCTATCTGCAATGCTTATTTTTTGTAATTGATGAGTTGTTATGTGCTTTGGGTGAATTGTTATGCATTCTTTGAATAATTGTAAAAACTATATTTTTAATTTTCTAGAAAATGATTAATTGGAGTATAATTAGGTGTAATTGCTATCTAGAATGACTAATTGTTTGTAATGGATAAATTGTTATATGTTTTGGTTGATTTGTAATGCATTATTTGAATAATTATAAAACCCTAGTTTTGAATTTTTTGAGATTTTTTTTATTGAAGTGTAATTAGTTGTCACTACAAGAAAGTAGCACTATAGTCGCGGCGTATAATCGTTGCTAAGTTGAGTTTTGCCGCTGCTAAGATGACATGTCGATGCTAAGAGTCGTGCCTGAAAGCCCCGATGCTAAAGGTATCCGCACGGACAAAATGTCGATGCTAAATGTCTGTCGCTGCTGGAATGAACTGGTCATACCTTTAGCATCAATATATTGTCAATGGTGTTCATGCGTAATTAGTGCCGGTCCTATATAGATGCTATATAGGTGGTTCAGATACAATATGCATTCATGGTAAAATGGAGGTATCGGCTACAACATATATGTGTTGCTGTTTCTTTGTTTTTGTGTGTATGATATGTGGATACAGTTAGGTGATATTAACGTCTAAAAGATTTAGAAACTAATTATACATAAATAGCGTTACAAAAGATTTGTGGTCGATGCAAGTCACAAGGGCGACATAAATTGCACTGGGTTTTTTCTGACTGTATTTGGCGTATGTATTGGTAATCAGATATTCAATGGTAATACAACTATACCAGTATCAGAAAAATTGTTTCAGATTTTCACCAGCTAGACATTACATATAATGCATACCATTCAGAACCAACCATTCATACATTTCCATATACAAAGTGTCAAACCTTAACATAAACAGAGTACATAGGTTGCAGACAATAAGTTTCCGCATGTACATGTTGTCCAAAAGGACCAAAACACATAACAAACAAAGACAAAATACTTTTAAGATCTCCCATAGACGAATCTCCTCCTTCCTCTTCTCCCTCGATTTCATTTTCTTACCAACTTCATCTTCAGTTTCTCCAACAACTTTAACTTTTTGCATCACGTATACTTCCATGTATTCACCAAATATTTAAAAAAAATTATCGAGTGCTTCTTGATCAATGATTGGATAAAGGTTGTTTACTTCTTTCCAAATGAGGTGCAAACTAAGGTAACAAGTTCTTTTAGTTGTGTTAGGATTGTTGTTATTTCAGTGGAACTAATCGTGGATTAACCTTCAATATAATTAATAAATTCTTTGTCTAGTGTAATTCTACCACAATAACGAAATATGATAGTCACCATTTTGATAAAAGTACTAACACCTAAATAATAATGAATACGAGATAGACATACTACATCTTATGTGACAATTGAATATCTATATATTAAAAATTATAAATAGCAATTGTATCTAATTATATTTAAATAATCAAATATTAGAAAGGAAAAAAAAAGTTTCGAACCACCTCAAACAATGACGTAGGCGACTTTAACAACAATTGCATAAGGATGTGGAGGTTATTCTGATATAGGCACGACATCGGGAGGATGAACGAGGTCGAGGAAGGCGACGAGGGCTGAGGATGGGGAGGAGGGCTGGTTGGGAATTGGTCGAAATGGTCAATATTTATACACAGTGTAATCGTGAATGTCATTCACGAGTAAGATTTAACTGATCTTCTACCAGTAAATGTCATTTGTGGGTGACAACATTTATACCTACATGTGAATTTCATTTGCGGATAGAATTTCAGTTAATTTCTACGAGTTGATATTTTGGTATTTTATTATTTTGTTAATGAATATAAATTGTTACATATATATTACATAAATAAGTTAATCTATCCATAATGACTAACAATCCTAATGCCATAAAATCTAGGAGCGGCAGGTTTATGCTTTGACATTGAAGCGATCGACCGTGAAGAGGCCACGACTGTGGTTTCAAACAGATGCCCTCGTGGCTCAATCTCTTACTACTCACACTTCCTTTTTAAATATTCGTCATTTCCACACCTTTTTTTTTAATTAAAAAACAAAATCGTCTCTTTTTGTTTTTTTTTGGCACAACGTCTCTATAAATTGTTTTTTTTGGCCTCCCGTCTCTATAAATTCGAAAGGCACTTTTCTAGCCTTTTGTCATCCGACGCTTTCTTCTTAATAAAGTGCATCTATCATCTCTCACTTCACTCTCTTTCTCTTTCTTTTTGGGGGGGTTTTGGTCGGATTCCTTGTGGGAAATGGGAAGGGCACCGTGTTGTGAGAAGGTAGGGCTAAAGAGAGGGAGGTGGACTGCCGAGGAGGATGATATCTTAACAAAGTACATCCAAGCCAACGGCGAAGGCTGCTGGAGGTCTTTACCCAAGAATGCAGGTGCAGGGCGCTTCAGAGCCTCATTATTTTTTATTTTTTAAAGTAATGGCTACAAAAGTTTTTGTTTTATTAATAAACTGGGTTAATATGACGATCGATTTAATACTAAAACTGGGTTTTTGTTTTAGTAATGGCTAGAAAAGTTCGCAAGATGTATTCGATAAATCCTAGTTCCCTAAATGGCTAAATGTGATAAATATGACGATTCATTTTATACTTTATTTATTGTTAACACATTTTCCGTCTAAAGAGATGTCAATGATATTTTTAAATATTGAGAAAGGTTATATATGTTTTATTGTGGGATTATTATTACCCAAATTACATTGAAGTCAGGGAAAGGTGTCTATTTCTTATGTGTTTTTTTTAGGTAGAAAGTCTATTTCTTATGTTTAATAGTCGTTATTATAGGTAATTATTTAAATTATACTATGCTATTGGATAAATGAATAGTTTGAATTATAAAAAATCAGTATAAGTTGACTTTTTCCGATGGAATCATTTTTCTTGTGTATGTTTTTTTTCGATCGACAAAGACATCTGTCCCTAAAATTGAATCCACTCTTGTTGGCACCATTGGTAGGATTGCTGAGGTGTGGAAAGAGTTGCAGATTGAGATGGGTTAATTACTTGAAAGGTGATCTAAAGAGAGGAAATATTTCTGCCGCAGAGGAAAAAATCATCATAAATTTACGATCCACACTCGGTAACAGGTCTCTCTCTCTCTCTCTCTCTCTCTCTCTCTCTCTCTCTCTCTCTCTGAGTAAGATACACAGAGGAACAGTAAAAACAAATAAACAGTGAAAAAGATGCACAGAGGAACAGTAGAAACAAATAAACAGTGAAAAAGATGGTATCGGAAAATGACTTATATATAGTCTTGTTGAATCCTAAATGGCGAAACACATTTCGGGTGTTCTTATGAAAGAAAATGAATATATAGTTGGCCAAAAGAGATTTATCGAATACGTATAATATGATGTGAAGATACTACATTTGTTTTGCTTACAGTCGATGTGTATTACTAGGGGGAAAAAATTAAATGATATACTCAATTACGGGAATATTGTTTTTAGTATTTATTTATTTTTTGGTAATTTTAGTATTTACTTTATAATGTTGTTTTTATGTTTGATATTTTTATAATAAATTAGTATCTATGTTAATTCTCAATACCAGGAAGATTTTTTTATATATATATATTTTCTGGAAATAATAGTAAGCAGGGGATGCACAATGGACAAACTGCCATCAGTCTCTACTACATAAATACAATAACTTACGGTGTAAAACATGAGAAAACTACTTATTTGTTAGAAATGGACATCTTTAATAATGTATTAGTTTTCATTAATATAATTATTTTAATAGTAAGTGTTGTGTATGTAACATATTTATAATGGCATTTATGTAACCATCCAGATAGGACTCACCATGCTGTGTTTAAAGAGTGATAAAAGTTTTTTGAATGGTGTTATTACAATGAATGAATATATATATATATATATATACTTAGTTACAACATTATACAACCTGTTGGTACAGAGGATTACAACCAAAATTTGTAAACATATGTAGAGAATGTTTCATTATGAAATAATTCGTTCTTCCCTGACGTAATGATAACATCATAAATGAATATTTTTTGTAATAAACGACGGAATGGCGCACTGACTGGATCCAAGTCCATATTCCATGCCCATTTTTATTATTCTCTATTTCTTATGTCTACTAAATCCAACGCATTTCATGGAACATTTGTTTTTTATATATACAATGAAAATTCGACACTGTGCAATAAATAAGAAGAATACGACTTGTTGGTATGATTTTTCTCCATTACGTGGAGAAACTCCCATCGTTCTTTATTTTTCTACAAGACGAGAGGAAAAGCCATTAATGGTTAAATAGAATAGATGGTGCACCAAAGGAAATTGACTACTTAATATCTAAGTAGTATTTAATTTCTCTGTAGATCACATTAGGGTGAAGGTTAGGTTAGTATATAGCTAATAGTCCATACTAATGTATTCATTGATCATTTTTTATTTGCAGATGGTCTTTAATAGCTAATCACCTTCCAGGAAGAACGGACAACGAGATTAAGAACTATTGGAATTCTCATTTGAGCCGGAAAATTGATACCTTCAGAAGACCACCTGGAGAGGCAATGCAAACCCTAATGGACCTTAGCAAGGCTGCCTTAAACAATCCTATAAAGAAACGAGGTGGTAGAACGAGCCGATGGGCCATGAAGAAGAACAAGACCGACTATAATGTTTCCCAAAAGAATGTTCAAGGAATGAAGATAGTAGATATGGAAGATCATCATCGTCATCACATGCCTTGTCCATGTCAGGATACTGGAATTACAATATTGAATAAGAACACGGCAAGTGGAGATGATACCAATTCAATGTTGTTATGTGAGGCAGATGAGATTTTAGGACCATTAGAGGGATTTGATGAGGAGTTGCTTCAGTTGGGGGACATTAATGGCATTGGTGGTGGTGATACAATTGCATCTCTGACCCTTAGTGAACAGACAACAAGTAATGATGCCTTTAGCCCTAGAAATTACAACTCTGCCACTACCCTGGAAGATGGCATTTATGTGAAACCTAGTAGTGGGGATGCACAAGAACTTTGCTCTTCTTCTAATTCAACGACTTCTTTTGTGGAGGATAGGAGTGTGGACTGGGATAGTCTAGAAGGACTCCTTCTAGGGAATGATGACAATGAGAGTTTCCCATTGGTTGATGAAGGTCAACAAGTGATTAACTGGCTTTGGGAGACGGATGACTTGGCAAGGGAGAGTTTGGGAGAGTTAGGGTTTGAGGAGAGGCAGAATGCTATGGTAAATTGGCTCATCTCTTAGTATAGTAAATATTGTCTCACCACTCAATCTATCTCGGTAGTCCTTTTAAATTTCATCCTCATGAGTATTTGTTTGCAAGCTTTATAAAAGCGTAAGTTCTGTTAATAGCTAGTCTGAGTTTGAATAGACTCCTTATGTATGAGTCACGTGTGTCAACATCTAGTCGTGATGTAGTTTTCTTAGTATGGTGGAACGTTTTTATAAGATAGTATGTTATCAATTACAAACAGAATATAATGTTAGATTTATTGGTTGTGTGTAAATGGATTTATATTTCCAGTGCATAATAGTGAATTTCAATCTCTCTTCTTTCGAACCAATAGATATGATTGGTTTCGGATCATGTATGCATATCATTATGGTGGAGGAAATGGAATGGAAACTGTTCATGCAAGAATTGATACATGTTGTATGGATACTCAATGAATATAGGAATGTATGAATAAATAAATAAAATTACTTTCTTCATTTTATCTCATACTTCCTTCTCTCTCAGTTGAATGAAAAGATAACTAAAATACTAGACTTTGAAATTAATAAAAAAAAAATCCATCCAGGTAGAATTTGTGAGACAGTCTTGCATAGTTAGTGTAGAATAAGAATACAATTTCAGTAAACTATATCTATGTTTATATTAATTTGACTAAGTAATATAAATTGATGATAAATAAGTTTGTAAATAAATTTTTCTATCTTAAAATTAATTTCATAACTTTTAATTGGTTCATATCAAACAGATAATTTTCATACATGTAATACATCATATAACTCGCCTTAAAATATTCTAACCCCACTCATTCATTATGAACATGAGTTATAAAATTCTAATCATCTTTCATCATTTACATGTACATGCATGTATGAATTTTGCTTAAATCTCTTTTATTCAAATACTACAATCAATAATATTATATTTTATGAAAACCAAGTCTAGACACATGAAAGTTTGTTATTAAAATTTAAATTTAAGAGTATATTAAGGGAAAATCATATATTACATAACATTTTAAAAATTATTTTTTTGCGTGTCTAACATCATTTTTTATTATAAAATGTAACACATTAACAGAAACTTATTAGTACAATTTCTTCCTAATATTTCTTTTATGTTTCTGGCACTTTATTTCTTAGATTTGTACATTCAAATTATGCTAACAATTGAAAAATATAATTTGAATAATTGAACATAATTGAAACTTACTACCGGTAAAAAAAAGTGTAATTTCAACTTAGTTTACCAATTAAAAAAAAATCAACTGTATAATTGAAAGTAAGAGATAGTTACTATTAGTAAAATAGACACTTTTACTAATACTTTACTCTTTTTTTTTTAAAATATAATAATAGACTTTATGAAAACCTTTAACTTAAGTTAAAAGTTAACCATTCAGTCACATCAATGACTGTTCAACTAAAGTTACGTACAACGACACTTAGTAATAAGGGTTTTGCCCTCCTAGAGTTTTTATGAGAGCCTTTTTCCGGTGAGTTTCTGTCTGGTCTTCATCAGTGTCGAGTGGCGGCTGCAACCTTCTTGAAATCGGCTAGCCTTAAGCGAGACCAAGAAGGTGTAACCAAGGACAGGAGCGGCGTTTGAGTGCAGAAAGCCTTCAGCTTGAGGATGCTTTCGGCCTGTGCTTGGGGTGGAACCTTGGACATAGAGTCCAAGTCGGTGCATATCTGTATCTGGGATGCGGGTGATCTCTATTATCCTGCATTCATAATGCAAACGACGTAATAACCCTAGAGTCCACAGAAGGGGTCGCGCTGGTGCTGACAATGAGAGGAGGGCTTCGAACTGGTGTCGTTCTCTTGGTGCGCTGTGGGAGCTATATAGAAGTAGGGGCGTAGCCGTGCGACTGGTGTGTGGAGTTTCTGTGCCGGTGGTTGTGCGTGATCTGGAGCAACCCTTACAACATCCATCATGGAAAAACCCTAGCACTGTACGTGAGCTGTGTGAGATTGTGTTAACCTATTTTATTTTACATGTGCTTGCAAGAGGACGCGATCGCCGTGAGGACTTCTGGGCGGCGAAGCTGTGCCAGTTCCGCTAGAAACGTGACAACTAGGAAAACCACTTTAGATCTGGACTCGAAACCAAGGGGGTGGGATTTGTCGGTATATGTGTTACAAAACACGTGGGAAAGTTTCGGTTCAGTGAAATTCTAAGAGGCATCAGACAGGGTGGTTATGTTTGAATTTGGGAACGAGAAGATCAGGAAACATATATTTGATATGTCTCCATGTATGTCCAAGGCCATTGTGTGAACATTAAAAAATGGAAGTCGATCAGGGGACTCGCGAGAGTGGAATTCATAAAGGTTCATTTCTGGGTCCAAATTCACGGCCTAGGCTTGGAGATGTTGAATGTTAGGAATGATGAGAAGATAGGGAACAAGATTGGAAAATTTATTGAGACAGAAAAAGATACTGAGAAGGCTACCAATTGCTATCTTAGAATGAAGATTGAGTTTGATGTAAATTAGTCTTTTCTGGCTGTTTTTTGGTGGAAGAACTATGAAGGGGAGGAAACTCGGGCCTTGATCAAATATCAGAGGTTGTCTGACTTTTGCTATGGTTGTGGAAATCTTGGTCATACAACACAAGGTTGCAAGGCGGATATCCAAATGTTTGAGGATAAGTCGGGACATCCTATGTATGGTCCCTGGCAAAATGGGAAAGGACCAAGGAAATTAGGACAAGACGCATCGAAGGAGGGAGGACCATACAAAAAAATCCCCATAAGGAAAAGGTCGTGGTATGTAATAAAGAATGAGGATCAATGAGAAAAAACAAGGAGAATGAGATAAGTAGAGGGGTTGCCGAATGTAATAAGAATGGGAAACCTAGTGGATCAAGATAGGAAAATCAGCATAGAACCACATGATGAAGATAAAAGGGGAGTTTAAACTGAGGCTATGCAACTTGATGAAACATAATCGATGAGCCATGATCGAATGGAAAATATGTTGATTACTATTTCTAAGAGAAGTACGAGGCTGAATGAAACCCTTCCCTTCCTACATGAACCCACGGAAGCCAACCCAATCATGATCCTATCAACCACCATACAACATACTGTTATCCAAAACTCTTTAAGCCAACCAAGAAGCCTAATTCTAACCCTCTAACCATCCACCATGATATCCCCTCGCCTTCCTGGACCGACCTTACACACCGACAAGTTACCATCCAAAACTTCCCTATAATAAAAATCTTAGAAACCATCATCCTTCCTGCTAGGAACTTCCCCAATAAGCCCATCATGATTGAAGAGCCAAACGAAACCACAAGTCGAACCCCTAGTCCTGAGCCAACTCTCCAAATAACATGCCTTAGTCCTATTATGACCAGGGTGTCTCTATAAAGGAGGCTTGAGGAAGAGGAGGAGGGTTGAAACATAAGGAAGAAGTTGAGGCGTGATATGACACAAGAAGGGAAAGAATGAGAGAGTGGTCAAGCGAAGGCACGTAGGCCGAGAGGGAAACCTCAAAAGAAAGTAAGTAGAGCAAAGTTGATGAGGGCCAAAAGAAATACAGAGAATGAGGGTTAGGAGAATAAGGAAGGAGAGTCGCAAGTTGCTGATACGGGTTGTGATGGCAGTCTCGAAACAACTACACGGGGATCATTAATATAATCTGTTGGATTTGTCAGGGTATGGGGTCTTCCCTAAATATTCGACATATGAAAGACATCAACAAGGTGCATTAGCCATAGATCATATGCCTAATGGAGACTAAGAACAGGGACGCATTCTGCGAAAGGGTTCGTGAGCAAATGGGGATGGATTATGCTTACTATGTAAATCCGCGAGGTATGTCGGGAGGAATGGCAATCTGGTGGAGGAATGATGTTCAAGTGATTATTAAATCAGCCAACCATAATATTATTGATAGCGAAGTGAAGATGAATAACCAACCGAACCCTTGTCTTATTACAAGGGTATCTGCTGATGCGGTTCCTTAGAGGTTGAAACAAAGCTGGGATGAATTGCGTGACATTTGGATAAGGCGAAGGTCGGCTTGGATGTGTATTGTTGATTTTAATGTGATCAGTCATCATCATGAAAAAGAAGGTTGAAGGAGTAAATCTCAAAGACATATTGATGATTTCAATGAGAAGATTGAGAATATCAACATGGAAGATTTGGGCGCGAAAGGATCCAGATTCACATGGCCCAACAATAGACGAGGGGAGGAAATGGTGCCGGAAAGAAGCTTGGGCTCCAAGGTTTCCAGACATCCAATGCGCAAATGACATTGCAATTGGATCAGATCACATGCCTCTTATTCTCCACCGTGAGCGAGGTGAGCTAAGAAGGGGGTACAACTTCCGGTTTGAGGAGATGTGGCTAAATTATGTCGAGTGCAAAAATGTAATAAAAGAAGTCTGGACCGAATGGGATGGTTTGTATGGGCATGTGGAGATCGATGTGAGATTGGAGAGCTGCCGGAGGAGATTATCTCAGTTGAGAAAAGAAAAATTCGGGAATAATCAAGTTGATTTGAGGAAAGTAGTTGATCGGCTTCGACGTGTCACTAGTGGGCGGTCAAGCCCGAATAGCAGGAGGAGGAGGAAGCCCTCAAAAGTCAAATTAAGAACCTCCACCATTGAGAAGATGTTTACTGGAGATAGTGGTCCAGGGTCTTTGTAATTGTATCCAAGGTCACCTATCAGCCTTTGCAATTTCATATGTAAAACTGTATCCAAGGTCTTGGTGAATAGGCTAAAACCCTATTTATCGGATTTTGTCACCCCCTATTAGAGCGCTTTTGTGGCAGGTCGTGCAATACATGATGGTATTCTTATTACTCATGAGGTATTCCATCATATAAAGAATCGAAGGGGCAGCGGTACAATTGAATATGTCGTTATCAACGGGAGGAGGACAAGTACCATTTGGCCAACTAGGTGGTTGCGGAAAGGTGTCCCCTTATATCCGTATCTTTTCATACTCTTGGTTGACGTGCTTTCTAGAAAAATTCAGGAGGCCATTCAGACGGAGAAGTTGCGCGGTCTCACACTGAAAAGGGGGTGTCCAGAGCTGCACCATCTAATTTTTTCTAATGATGCACTCTTCTTCTTGAAAGGTACGGTGGAGACTGCCTAGGTTTTTAAAGATATAGTGACCAGGTACTATAGAGCCTTTGGACAACGCATAAACAATGTGAAATCGAACATGGTCTTCAATAAGGGGACAGATGATGATAGGTGTAGAGAGATCGAAGAGGTATTGAAAATTCAAGGCACTTCAGAGCCTGGAAAATACCTTAGACTTCCATCCATTTGGGGCCGGTTAAAGAAGGAAGCTCTGGGCTATATTAAGAGTAGAATATGTGACAACATCCAAGGTTGGAGGTCGAAAACCCTCAACTAGGAAGGAAATGAAGTTCTCATAAAGGAAGTCATCACGACCATTCCCTCATAAGTGATGAATATCTTTCAAATTCCTAGGACGTGGTGCTTAGAAATTAATGTCATGATTGCATACTTCTGGTGGGGTTAGTTGAATGAAGGAAAGAAAATCCAATAGAAGAGATAGAAGATGCTTGCTACATCCAAATCGATGGGGGCTATCGGTTTTCGGGAATTGGAAACTTTCAATGGGGCACTTCTCACAAAGATGGTTGCGAGAATTCTGAATGAACCAGAGGCACTATGAGTCTGAACACTCAAGGGACTTTACTTCCCTAACACTGATTTCAGATCGGGCAGGAAGGGTGGCAGAGCTTCTTTGGGATGAACGAGTCTGGTCCATGGTAGGGATATCTTGTTTGAGGAGGGGATGTGGAAAATTGGAGATGGCACGAATGTGAAAATCTTGGAGGACCCGTGGGTGGTGACGAAACCAGGTTTCAGAGTGGAATGACCAAGTGAAGGAGGTCAGACGCTGGACACGAGAGTTCATGCACTAATTGGGATGTATAGAACTTGGGATGAAGAAGTCCTTTGGGGCAGCTTCAACGACACAGATGCATGCTGCATTCTTAACATGCCACTAAGATCTGAACCATGCCCTGACCAAACGATATGACCCTATACAATGATGGTCGAGTTACGGTGAAGTCAACCTATCATCAGTTGAAAGAAAAGGACAGAGCCACGATCCAAGAGTTAGGTTCTGATGATGATATGTGGAGGATGATATGGAAGGTAAACACTTTGCCTAAGGTTAAGAATTGTATGTGGCATTTACTTTCAAATGAAATTGCGGTAAGACGGAATCTCAGGCGAATGGGGATGACAGTGGAAGTGAAATGTCATATCTGTGTGCTCGAGGAAACAAGAGAACACATAATCAGTGTGTGCGGGTGGATTGAGGCAGTGTGGTTTGGTGTTTTTGGTATTCGACAAACTCAGAGTCAGACTTCAACCCTTAATGAGTGGATCAAGGAACGATTGACAGAAGGGGGAGTCACGGGCAGAGCAAAAGCAGAGCGACAAAGTCTATGTATGTGGACTTGTTGGCATATATATGGAAAGTCTGATGCAAAGAAGCCTTTGAGGGGAAGAGATCGAACCCAGTTGAGACAATTTTTGCCATCACAAGAGCATGTTTGGAGCTATTAAGGACCGAACCTCAATGAAGCACCGAAACTAGGGAGAACCGACCAGAAAGATGGAGCAAACCAAAAGTGGGTGCAATCTGAATAAATTGGGATGCGCATGGTGCAACCAAACGAAACGTGGAGGCATTAACGTGGTGACAAAGGACGAGAATGGCTAGCTTGTGGGAGGACTAAACCGAAGAGCATGGAGTGATAATATGGAAATTTTAGAGGCTCGAGCTGTATTGGAAGGCATTTTCAGTGATTTGAGAAATAACGAGGTAACTTGGAGAAGAAGAAATGAAACAGAAATAACAAACTTTCATATTAAGCTTCTAATCCAAGTTATCTTTCATAATGAACATATCACCTATTTATGCTAGAATACAAACCTGCATATGACTAACTACACTCATCTACAACCTTCTCAAGTAAACTAGAAACCTACGGAACCTTCATAACTACTAACTTGCAACGCAAGTTACCTATACACTACATCTATATTTCATACATCCAACATTCCCTTAAAAAGTTTGATTTTCAACTTTCTGAATGATGATTGTTTTTCTTGATATGATCCTTTCATTAACTGATTCTGCACTTGAACTATCATTGATCAAAAATACTTTCACATATTCATCTATACATATCAGTCCTGCAAAACATTTGAAACACTTGCAGAACTAAATTTCATCACATTAGTATTCTCAATCAACTGATTCTTACTTATGATTACATTCCATTAATCAGAACGAATCTTAAACAGATCAACACGACAATCAATCAATTATGAATCACAGGATTAGTATATCCAACTCATCAATTCTGATGCCAACAAAACAAAACATCAGAGAAGAGCATTCTTGAACAAAGCAACATTTCCTTGCTGAACACTTTGTGTTCTTGATACAATCATCTTGATAACCCATCTTATTCTTGAATTTCATCTTTCTTTTCTCTTTTATTTTTTTTACTGACAGAGAGGTTTCCATTTTCCTCTATCTTACCAATGAAGTTGAGAGGTTTCCATTTTCCTCCATCTTTTCACCCTCAAACAATCATCTCAAAGTGGCTTTAACGTTTTCTTTGAGAGATGTTATTTTCGGATTCAAACTTCACCTTATGCCAGTGAAAACTAAAACAAAACAGAAGCCTCCTCATGATGATTGCTTAACAACATAACAGATTCATAAGAATATAACGCCACTGATCATGAAAAACATACAGATTGAATATGATGAGTGATAAGACTCAGTTCTAATAAAGCAACATAATCACAGCTGAAATCAGACAACTGATGATACCACATGAAAGAAAACTAGCTGCAAGATGTAACAACTGTAGCAAGACTAATGTATATAAAGAAAACAGAAAGATATCAAGATCAAGATCAGCCATGGCAGAATACCATAGACAAGAAACAGATAAACGAAACAAAGAGAGGAAAACAAATCACTAGAGAAGATCAAATCAAACCTCTTAACATAATAAATATTCTTTAAAAAAAAACTCAAACAGATAGACTCTTACAAAACACTCCTACACCTATTCATCTTTAGACACATGTTCAGAGTCTTGATCTTGTTCAATCATATCTGCAGAATCAAGAGAAGTAGTTAATTCATTAAAATCCATTACTCCAAGCTTTCTTCTAAATGGAACAAACTGTTTCTCAGTGTTTGGTTTTGTTAATATGTCCGCTAATTGATCTGAAGCAGGCACAAAATTTACCATAACCTGTCCATTTTGAACCTTTTCCCGCACAAAACATAAATCTATCTCAACATGTTTCATCTTCGAATGATGAATAGGATTTTCAGTCACTACCACAACTCCTGTATTATCACTCCACACTATAGGAACATGTGTTAATTTGATATCCAGCTCAGATAGAAGGGAGGTTACCCACATAATTTCACAAACGGCATTTGCTATGCCTCAATATTCAGCTTCTGCTGAGGACCTAGAAATAACATGTTGCTTCTTGGAACTCCAAACAATTGGATTTCCATTAAGCAAAAGATAATGTCCAGACATTGATTTCCTATCAACCAAATCACTTCCCCAATCGGCATCAGCATAAGATACTAAGGTAACATCAGACGAAGGTACAGAGTTTGCGTGAAATAAAAGACCACGCTCTATAGCATTCTTAAGATAGCGTAACACCCTCAGAACTGCCTTCCAGTGAGAAATCAATGGATGTTGCATGTATTAACTCAACTTATTCACACTAAAAGTGAATATCAGGTCTAGTCATACACACATGTTGAAGAACACCCACAACACTCCTATACAAGTGTTTATCTGTAGTAGGAGAATCATCATTCAACTCAACAACTTTAGAAAGAAAGTTACATGACATAGGTGTAGGTAAAGGAGCTACATTCGTCATCCCAGTCTTAGTAATCAACCTAGTGATATACTTCCTTTGCCCAAGTATCAAACAGTCATCCATAACCTACACATCCATACCTAGAAAATAGTTAAGTGATCCAAGTAATTTCAGCTTAAATTCCCTATTAATATCTGCTACCACTGATGCAATAGCAACATCATCATTACCTGTTATCACTATATCATCCACATACACCAAAAGAAACACAGAACCAGACTTAGTTTTCTTAACAAATAGACAGCTATCACTTAGAGAAACAGAAAAATCCAGATGATTGAGTAAAAAACATTTGAGTCTTTCAAACCAAAAGACCTTGGTGCTTGTTTAAGACCATATAACGCCTTGTTCAACTTACATACGAGCACATTACCATGTTCATTAGATTTTTCAAATCCATGTGGCTGAATCATGTACGCATCTTCAACATGCTCACCGTGCAAGAAGGCATTGTTTACATAACCTGTCGAAGCTGCCATTTGTGCGTTAGAGCCAAGGTAAGTATGATGCTCACTGTGGGTGCTTTGACAACGGGACTAAAGGTATCCTGTAAATCAAAACCTGTTTTTTTGGGAGAAGCCTTTTGCTACCAATCGAGCTTTATATCTAGCAACAGTTCCATCAAAATTCTTCTTGATTTTAAACAACCGTTTGCACCCTATACGTATCCTTCCTCCACGTAGAGATACTAAGGACCAAGTATTATTATTTACTAATGCTTGAATCTCATCTTGCACAGCCGAAGCCCAAACAGGACACTTCTTTGCCACATGATTATCAACAGGTTCATTATGATCCAAATTAATCGGAATAATAACTGAAGTAGCCAAAGCAGCAAGAGTCCTAGATTTAGATCTTGTTTGCATAGAATGCTTATTTTTATTTGCAGAATCATGCATAGAAGACTCAAAAGGTAAAGCAGAAGCATTAGGCATAGTAGAACAACATGCATCACAGAATGAGGCATAGTTACTTGAGATGAATCAGTACCAGAATGAATCTGACTAACATGCACCATGACAGAGTCTTGAAGTCCATACCTTACCATTGCTTGATCATAAGATATACCAGGAGATGTTACCTCAACCCCAGTATGTGCAGGTAGAGTCTGCTGCAGACCAGTTTCTTCACGTGAAGACTCTGCATTCATAGATAAAGAGACAGCAGTGAAGATAATATCAGGACCATGAGCAACATGAGAATCATGAGATGCATTTGATGCATCTTGAGAACCATTATCATGAATTGAAATATCAACCGGATTACAGAGAGAAGAGCTAAAGGGAAGAAATAAAGGTAAAGAGGTAGAGGTATTTTTCACAGCAGCAGATTGCATAAATGCCTCTAACTTTTCTGCAAATGGAAACACAGATTCATTAAACCGAACATGCCTTGAAACATAGACTCTACCTGAATCATCTAGACATTTGTATCCATTTTGATTAGAGCAATAACCAATAAACACACAGAGAGAAGATCTGAAATCCATTTTGTGTCTATCAAATGGTCGAACTAAAGGAAAACATAAGCAACCAAACACACACAAAAACTGATAATCCGAAGGTTTGTCAAACAGCTTTTCACGAGGAGACAAATCATTTAACACCTTCGAAGGAAGCCTGTTGATTAAGAATACAGCAGTAAAGAAAGAATCACTCCAATACTGCAAAGGTAAAGAAGCCTGTTTCAACAACGTGAGTCCCATTTCTACAATATTGCGATGTTTGCGTTGAACAATACCTGAACCTTACCTGAACCTGAGTACGATTGAGCACTTTGCAGATTGCTTTGTGAAAAATGGTTTGCAGCACCCGAATCTGAATACCATGCTTTATCAGTGATGTTGGATCCAGATACTGATGAACTTGAGTAGAGTTGTCTAGGAGTGTTGATGTTGCAGATGAACTTAATGGAGCAGAAGGTAGAACATGCTGATATTAATTCATTGCAGGATGAAACTTATTCATGTTTGGTTGAGTAGCTAAATGAGAGTGTATGGTAAATATTGGGGGCATTACGGAATATGGCTGATAAGGGACCATAGATGATGGCACACAAGGATTGTAGGTAGACGTGGTATAACCAGGTTTGAGTATAGGAGAAGCACTAGAATTACAGGTAGCAACATTGTTCACAGAGGCAGAAACATAATTCGAAGAACCAACATTATTACCATTGTAGTTCTGTCCTTTGGATGAAGCAGAACTAGAGTATGAGACACCATCTTCATCATTCCATTTCAAGGAAGAGAGGTTGACACTCATATTTTCGTTCGACTTAGCTGTAACACCCTGAAAGTGAACATTGAAACGTTGATAACATCGATGAACTAAATGGCCGAACTTACCACAGAGCTGACATTGTGGTTTGTTGTTGACAAAGCCTCATCCCCTGCCTCTTCATCTACCATAGGTAGGTTGATTCGACTAGTATTCTGGAGGAGGAATGGAAGATTGATGTTGATGCACTTGTCCAAAATCAGAACCATTCGTCTGACCAGAATCGACAACAGGCTTTGCACCTTGCTCAGCACTTTTCACAACCACATTCGCCATATTTAAAGGAATATCAAACAACATATCTCTTTGTCTTTCTTCAACATCAAGCAAAACATATGATATAAAGGCTAAATCGTAAGGATTACGTCTTGCATGGATAACAGAAACTATACTTTCATATTGACCTATCACTCCATTCAATATGATTGATATTTCCTGCATTTCCTCTATAGGATGGCCGCAACTTGCTAAGCTATCACATGTTAACTGAATATCTGTTAAGTAATAACATATAGCTTGAGGAGGAAGTTTCTGAACCTTTAACCTGTCATACAGGCTCATGATGCGTGTTGTAGATGAAAAAGAGATGTTTTGATGCAGTCTGTTCCAGATTGAAGCTGATGACATGCAGCCTACTAATCCTTTGTTTACTGGAGACGAAAATGAGGCCAATAGCCATGACGCCAATAGCCATGACGCCAACGAAGAATCTTGTTGCGGAAATTTCATGTATTGAGGATTCTGAACTCTGTTTCCATCTTCATCTTCAATATGTCGAGAAACCTCCAATGTGCCGAACAGATAGCCTTCTAGATCCAGTCCTCTGACAGCAAGAAGAACTTGCTGCTTCCATGACTGGAAGTTATCTTCTCCAGTTAGCTGACAAACTCTCTTATTGAATAAGGCTGGTACTAGATCCTCCATTTCAGTCGAACAGATGAACAAATGAGAAAACGAGATAAATTTACCGAGACGATGGTCAGAGAATCACAGAGCAGCAAATCTTTGATACCATTTCAGTGATTTGAGAATAACGAGGTAACTTGGAGAAGAATAAATGAAACAGAAATAACAAACTTTCATATTAAGCCTCTAATCCAAGTTATCTTTCACAATGAACATATCACTTAATTATACTAGAATACAAACCTGAATACGACTAACTAAACTCATCTACAACCTTCTACAACCTTCTACAACCTTCTCAAGTAAACTAGAAACCTACGGAACCTTCACAACTACTAACTTGCAACGCAAGTTACCTATACACTACATCTATATTTCATACATCCTAACAAGCATAAGGCTGACTGTTGATATAGGTTGGCAGAAGATCAAGGTAGAAATGGCTTCCTTGAGGGTCACGAAGCAAATTCAAGGGAAGACGAGCTACTAGAGACTGAAAATCACATGCGAGAACATCAAGGTCATGGCGCAATAAATTCCAGATGTCAGTTGGAAAGTAATCTCGCGTTCAGCTAATGAGAGCGCAAATTGGATAGCTAGACAAACTAGACTAGGTGTGCGTTTAGATAATTAAGTCTTTGTACCCCTACCCCAACTTAGTAATTTATTATTGGTTGATTGTAATAATGACCCTCCGTGATTGATTTGGTTGTGTTTTTTCTCTTTCAATAAAAAGTACTGAAGTTGTTGACAAAAAAACAAAGAAGTTAAAAGCATTAATTAATTAATATCACATTAATAATTATTGATTTTCTTTTTTACTACGGCCTTATATAATTTCAATTATTTTATGAAAATACACTTAATCTTTATATTTTATAATATTATTTCTATAATAGAACACAAACGAAGATACTATTTAAAAAGGACTAATTTTATCATTATAGATTATACAATCATGTTTACATTTTATAATAAATTGTAATATATTGAATAACTAATATAAGATTAATGAACATAATCTCTCTCTATAGATAGATAGATAGATTTTATGTATGATATATATTTTTTGGGTGATTCAAATTTATGCAGATCAAGGAAGTAGAACTCACATTGGCAGATGATCACTTAGGACAATAAAATACATTAATCCTCTTTCTTATGGCGGCAAAAAATTTCAACAGACAATAATACCCTTGGGCTAGAGGGATAGATTATACAAGTGATGCTAGTTAGTTGGCAAACAAAATAATATTAATTACTGTTACAACGTGGAAAAAATAATTATGTAGATTAAATACTTTAAATGTATGGTTTTTATTCGTAAATATTTTGTACGGATAAAAAGATTTTTTGAAAGTATATGATATCATATTTAATATAATTCTCCTATTTTAGATTAAGTTTAAGGGTTTGTAAATCAAAATATTATAGAAAAGGTTATAACTTTTGATTACAGTATTGAAATTTTATAATAAATAATATATATATATATATATATATATATATATAGAGAGAGAGAGAGAGAGAGAGATGTGTGTGTGTAAACCTTGAGATAATAGATAGATATCAAATAGGCGTGTATTTTTTTTAGTATAATAAATATGAATAAGTCAAATTAAATGTATATACTTCGATAGTATAATTAGTTTAACATTCTAGAAATGAAGGGAAGTTTCTATTAACCCACGTGTGTAGTTATCGCTTATGAATACTTACAAATAAGGGTATTAATTTCTGACACAACATGATTAAACAATTTGCATTTGATACGATAATGACATGATACGATTAATAACCGCGTCTAAACAACTCTTATTATCTTTTCCACGATTAATAACTATGTCTAAAGATATCTAACATACAAATACACGATTAAACACGACTAAGCACGATTAAGTATATTTATCTAATATTTCAATTTAATTTTGAACTTATTTTTTAATAACTTATGAATTTAAAACTTTATTATGAAATTAAATTTGTGAATTTCATATTGTATTATTTGTTTCGTCTAATTTCTTGTCATGTGACACGGTTTATCTCGTGTATATATGAATTTTTATTTGTTCAAAAAGTTAATCATCGTGCCTTAACATATGTTATAGTTGTGATCTGTTTAGGAATCTGTTTAAACCCAACATACATTTATGCACGTTTAAGATTTATCTATTTACACACGACATCCGTTTATACAAAACACGATTAATGACACGATACGGTTAGACATGACACACACGAATTGCCACCCCTACTTACAAAAAATATATAAACCCCACACTGTCCGCTTCGTTAAGTAGCAATGAATGTAAGAAGTCTCACATTACAAATTTAATTTCTATTAAAATAATGTGATGATCATTTATAAAACTTGAAACAATGGTTGCTCTACTGGTTTTGGACGTGGGGTGCTTAAAATGAGAATATGCAACGAAGTAATAGTAGATATATACAAATGCGTAAAAATTCCTCGTTTATGATTTATTAATTCACTTACCAAAATTATCAAAGGTCTCGATGTTTTAGTGTTAAGATTCATAATTTTCGTCTAATACCCAAAACGTTTTTAAATTGACTAATAATTCTAATTTACATAATTAAGTTTACGATATAATGTTTCAAGGGGAGGAGAAAGAGAAAAAGTTAAAAAAATTGTTACATAATTCTTTCTCTTAAGTTCAATGAATGTACAACGAAAACTAAGTAGAAACTACTTTTACGAAACGATGGATTATAAACACACACACATATATATATATATATATTAAATTATAATGTACTATGACCCAAATTATAATGCTGACCGACTGGATTGTGCGAGCTAGGCAAGGTTGGGATGATCGAGCAAAGAACCGAAGCACAGACAACTGCTGGATTGACGAACCGTGAGAACCATCCCCAAACATTACACTAACCATTTCCTTTCTTTTCCACTGTTTTGTAGGAGCTCAACCGAGGTCAAGGCTCGGCCCCCACGAAAATGAATTCCAATTCCGTTGGCTCGAGCAGAAATGGTAAACCGGTGTTCGACCTAGACTCTAATGAACAAGTGCAAAGTGAGAGTTGGTATGTCAGGAGGATGGTTGTTCAGAAACCGAGCAAGATGAACGCAATCATGGGGCTGCTTAGGTCGGCATGGGCGAGATATGGAAAAGTCACAATATCGGAGCTCGAGACCGGAATCTTATTATTTGATTTTGATAAACAAGAAGTAGCCGATCAGATTTTGGACTGTTCGCCATGGGCGGTCAATGGGCACATTCTCAATATAAAGAGATGGGATCCAAGTATGGGAGTTCATGCGATTGAATTCCACAAGGTAACTTTCTGGATACAAGTGCATGTCCTAGGGCCTGAGAAATTTAGCGATGCCAAAGCTCATAAGATAGGCAAATGCATAGAAATTGAGAAGCATGATGGGAAGATAAGTAGAAGCTATGTGAGGATCAGAGTAGAAGTAGATGGGGAGGTGCCTCTGATGTCGGGATTCTTGTTGAAAAGCTCTCAAGGGGTGGAGAGATGGGCATCAATTAAATATGAACGTCTGTCAGATTATTGTTATGGGTGTGGTGTTTTGGGCCACACAACTCTATCATGCAGGAAGGTGGTTCTAATGGAGGAGAATGATCCCAGTACCCCTATGTATGGGTCGTGGCTCGTGGGTGTGCGCTCAAAACATAACGTGGTCAGGCAACATGTAGGGGGAAGAGGAACAGGAAACGGATCGGAATCAGGGTACGAGGCGATCTTGGTTCGACAACCACTAGGGGCTCAAACCAAGGGGCAAAGTGACACTAATGATGGGACCAAAGAGAGATAGGAGGACATGGTCCGGGCTCAAGAGGCAATGGAAACCGATGATAGTCCGGAAGGGGGCGAACCACCAAACCAACCGAGCCAACCACATGAAACCGAGCCATACACTATACCAATGTCCACAGCCCTAACCATCCACATACCCCCTAACCGAACCATGTTCAAAGCGGAGAGGACCGAACCGGGGGAGGACCTACTCTAATATATACCGAACCAAGTGACGGCCGAAATGAATGGGCAATTGACAAGAGAGGTGACAGACATCGAAATAAGGGAGGCAACGTACCAAATGGGAGGATCACGAGCTCCGGGGCCGGACGGTTTTCCGGGTCTGTTTTACCAACGGAATTGGAATATCGTGGAGAAGGATGTCATCACCACGGAAAGGGCTTTCTTCGAAACAGGTATCATCCTAAACACCCTTAATACCACTGATATTGTTCTCATACCAAAGATCCAAAGTCCGACCACACCTAGTGATTTACGACCCATAAGTTGTTGTAACTTCATGTACAAGATTATTTCGAAAGTGTTGGTGAATCGTTTAAAAGTATATCTATCGGATCTCATCACGCCTTTCCATAGTGCATTTGTATCAGGTAGAAGCATCCAAGATACCATCTTGGTCGCACATGAAGTCATGCACCATCTCAATTCGGACCGAACCGGTGAAAGAACGGAATGTGCGCGTAAGATCGCCATGCAAAAGGCCTACGATAGAGTTGAGTGAGAGTTCTTGCTTGATACACTTCGAAGGAGGAGTTTTGAGGAAAAATGGGCGAAGTGGATGAAGGCGTGCATATCAACGACCACCTATCAAGTGGTTGTCAATGGGAGCCGAACCAATACCATCCGACCAACATGAGGTATACGCCAAGGGGACCTCCTTTCACCTTACTTGTTTATATTACTTGCGGATGTGCTCTCTAGGTGGATGATGGGTGCGTCTAGGGATGGGGAGATCGAAGGAATCACGCTAAAGAGGCAATGCCCGGAACTACACCACCTATTTTTCGCGGATGACTCCCTATTATTCATTAAGGGATCGGCCAACAATGCCAAACAATTGAGGAGGATCCTGGACAACTACTGTGATGTATCGGGATAAAGGATCAATAGGGAAAAATCAGCCCTATTCTTTAACAACCGGGCAAGCGCGACCAACAAACAACAAGTGGAAGCGGAACTAGGCATCAAGGGCACGAGTGACCCGGGGAAGTACTTGGGCCTACCCTCGATATGAGGGCGATCAAAGAAGGAGGCCTTGGGGTTCCTCAAATCCAAGGTCAAGGACAAACTCAATGGATATAGACCAAAAATCCTAAATCAAGCCGGCAAGGAAGTTCTCATCAAGTCGATCATCACCGCCATTCCAACATACGGGATGAGTGTGTTCCGATTACCAAAGACATGGTGCACGGAAATAAACGCGCTCATTGCGGACTTTTGGTGGAGACAAACCGTGGATAGAAAGAAGACACATTGGAAAAGATGGGAGGTCTTAACAAGGGTAAAGAAGGCGGGGGGATTAGGTTTTCGGGAATTGCAAGTGTTCAACACGGCACTACTCACAAAGATGGCCCACCGACTAGTAACTGAACCGAAAAATTTGTGTGCACAAGTCCTAAGGGGACTCTATTTCCCGAAGGGCATGTTCCTAGAGGCAAAAAGAGGTGGGAGAGCTTCATGGGGATGGAGTAGTCTACTTCACGGCCGTGAAGCACTACTAGGTGAAGGGATATGGATGGTCGGGTCGGGAGAGAACATAAGAGTATTCGAGGATCCATGGATCTACACAAAGGAGACGAAGCGGGTTAGTGCCGACACGAGGGTGGAGAATGGGAGAAACCTCTTTGTTCGGTACATAATCAAGCCGAATAGGGAGTGGAACTCCGAACTCATCCGAAGCATTGTGGATCATGAGGACGCCACACACATTTTAAGCATACCAATACCGCGGGACGGAGGGAAGGATCGATATATGGCCACACACGAGAGATGGAACAACCATGGTCCGATCGGTATACCATACGATACTGGAGACAACCGGACGACACATTGAGCCGAACCAAAACGGTACTAGTAAAGCGTGGAAGGGCATGTGCACTACCAAGGTAATACACAAGGTAAAGAATTTTATGTGGTGCGTTACTACGAATGCACTCGCGGTTAAGGCTAATATGGTTAGACGGGGCATGAATGTGATTTATGGATGCCCAATATGTGGAGAAGTTGAAACACGGGAGCACATGATATTAGGGTGCGAATGGACCGAGAGGGTGTGACATTAGATATTGTGGCTCCGAGTTAGTCGACCAAACAACATGAGTATGGTCAATTGGCTTGAGGAAAGGAGAACGGAACCTAGGGGACAAGGTGTGGCAAGCGACAAAAGATGGAGACTCACGATGATTACATGTTGGCAAATATGGAAGACTAGATGAAAAACAGCCTTTGAGGCGAAACAACCGTGCCCAAGGACCGCCATCGCGGAGATCAAGCGAATGTACGAGGACCAAGGCCAATGTGAGCGAGCTAGGATGGCCGCACACACCGATGAACCGAAGGGAGGGGACCGATTGGACACCGCCGCCGGCGAATGTCATAACAATCAATTGTGATGCATCATGGTGTACACGCACAAACCGAGCCGGGATAGGGGTGGTGGCATGGGACAATCACGTCAAGGTAGTTGGAGGAGTAAACCGAAGACAACGTAGCGACGACATAGACACAATGTAGGCCATGGATATACACGAGGGAGTAAAACTCGCACTACAAGCGGGATGGACAAACATAATCGTCGAGACGGACTCCCAAGTAACCCACCAACAGATATATCAAGGACCGACGCGATGGAGGACGACAAACATCGTCAAGAACATCTGAACTCTAACGAGGCAAGTAGGCCAAGTAGAATGGCGAGCAATTCCAAGGACGGCAAATGAATGCGCGAATTAGATATCAAACTAATCGAGACACGGAGTGAGTCTAAACGATTGGGTCGAGAGACCCCCACTTCCATTCATATGTTTAGTAGCTAATGATTCTATGTACGAACAACTGTGATCGAGTATCACGACGTTTTATTTCATCAACTAAAGCGTTAATTTGACCAAAAAAAACAATATACGTAATATCATAAATTACGTACAGAAGATACTCTTTATATACCACGTGATCCAATATAGGACCTTTCCATCATCTATGTAAATGTAGGCTTGTTCATGAACCGGTTCGGGATTTAACCGGTTAAGAACTGAACTGGTTTGTAAAAAAATAGTATTTTTTATGTTTTTAAAATAACTGGTATGCTTTATGGAAAAAATAACTCGTCTGGTTCGAACCGATTTAGAACTGGTTCGAATTGTTCTGGTCTAGTTTTTTAATAACAATTTTGGTTCGAAAATAATATGGTTCAAACCGAAACTAAACCGACAGAAAATCCTGTCCAACACACTAAACCAACTGAAACAATACTGAACCAACTGAAAAACACACTGAACCGACTGAAAAACACACTGAACCGATTGAAAATTTGTTCCACAACCGACTGAAATCCTGTCCAACATCAACATACGAGAGTCCAATACATCTCTAGGTTTGGTTTATCGAGGACATCTCTAGGTATGGTTTAAGTTCAGACCGGTTTAGTTGATTTTGCTTCACACCAGTTCTAAAATTATATAGGTTTAAAGTGGTATGATTTAAATTTAAGTATAAACAAGTATCAAAAAATGAGTTGATTCGAACCGATTCGAACTGGAGTTTTGGTACTTTTTTGAACTGGTCTATTTGAAGCCTAAAAAACTGGTTTGGTTTTGGAACTAGTTCGACCGCGAACTGGTTCGAACAAACCAGAACCATACCAGTTCATTCGAACCGGTTAAATTGAACAAGCCTACGTAGAGGCCCTCATTTAAAAGATTGGCCAGATAAGAATTGACAATATGCTGACTATTAATATTCTTTTCATGAAATGATAGTTTTTTTCCCTTTTAAACGGTGGTATGTGTTTGTCAAGTTGCTTTTTTGACATATTCAATTACATGTCAAGTTTTTTATACTGACATCTTCTATTAAATGACCAACTTATCAAGTTTTCTTAGTGACAAGTTTTTTACTTGACAACTTGCCAAGTTCCTTGTCAAGTTTCTTTTTTTACTGACAATTTTTTTACTTGACAGCTTGTCAAGTTCCTTATTACCTGTCAGCTTCTATTAAATGGCCAACTTATCAGTAAACTATTGAATACACAACTTTGATTACTTGTCAACTTCGATTATTTGTCAGCAGAACTTCCACTTCTACTCGCGAATGCTATTCGCGGGTGGCGTTTAAATGCCTTGACCGCAAATTTTATTCGCATGTAGGTATACTTTCATATTTGTTAAAACAAATTAGGATATTTTCGTAATTCGTTTTTTTTAGGGTATAGATAGATCAACAATTCCGTCCGTGCCCTTCTTTTATTTAAATTAAGTGAAAATTATGAAAGAAATGTAATATGTTTGCCAAATTTGGTAATTGGTGAATCTTGTGTTGGGTCGCTGGTTTATGATATAACATATTTCATTTTGTAGGTTATAGATGAAACATGTAGTTTTCCGTTAATTGTTCTCTGAAAAATTGTCATGTCATCCTTACGTCTATTTCCCACTTCACTTGCAGACCCTCATTATTTGCAGACCCTTGATAAAGTCTCCCCATGCATTCTCATTAAAAACAAAAGTTTTAGATATCAAGACCAAAACCTCACAGGATGGAGTTGAGATGTGAACTAAGCATGCTCCGACATGGAAACTAAGATACGACAAGTATATCAAGCTAAATTACAGAAGCGCATATGGATGAATAATACCTTACCCATGACAGTGGACATGTACAAAAAATGATTCTTCAACAACCTAAACAACAGTCATGTAACACAACCTTGTAAAAGGGCAATCTAAGTTGTTGCCAACAGAACACCTAAGATAAGAGACCAAGATGGCAGTTTGTTATTGGGACTCTCATTTAAAATCACAAAGTGACTGTAGTATTTAGAGGAAGTACAACTTTAGAGGGAAGTTTGATCCCATGGATGCTTGACTGCATTTATTTGGCTCTATTGCAGTATCACTTCAAAACTCATAATTATGAAATTTGGTGCAGGTGGAATCCTCGATCGTGATTCAAAATTTTCAACCAAAGATTAAAGCTATCCAACAAAGATATACCCCCAAATTCCTTCATTTACAACTTTTACTTACCCCTCTAATTTTCTGAGCTTTCTCTCTCTAGAAACCTCTACATTCTCTCTAGAATTCCGGCGAAGCTCCGATCGCCTTTCATCATTACTCGGTGTTTCCCCTCGCTCTCAACGCCTATCACCTTCTTGCCATTTGCTCCTCCCGAAGAATAGGTTCTGACTCCGGCGTTGGTAATCACATCTTCCTCCCTACACCTTTTGTTGATATTAAACCCAATACTATTTCTTTTTCAGCTTTTGAAAAATTAGTGGCTTAGGCGGGGATAAGCGACGCTGATTCCCCCATGTATCCCATCCTTGACGATGCGGATCTTGAGAACCCTCACCTACTGTGTCAACCCAAAGAGAGCGAGGAAATCATATTCCCAGTCCAAATTGATGCAGGGCTAAGGTTTATTTATTGTCCTCCCCTAACCGAATTGTGTCGCTATTATGGCATTTCTCCCACACAACTTTCTCTAAATGCCCTTCGCACTTGGGTGGGTTTCTGAGTCTTGTGCTTCCGTCGCGGATGGACATATTCTTTAAACATTTTTCGCTGTTTTTATTGTCTGGATGCAAATCGTCTTGGCGTGAACCTTTCTTTTGTCTACCCGAGTAGTTCGTCCTTTCAAAGACTGGTCCATGGATTCCACTTGTCCCTTATTCGGGGGTTTCTGAATAAGGAACTCGAACTGTAAAAGTCCCTACTTCGTTTTACCACAGACGACGCCAATGTGTTGCATCACATAAACCAGAACTTCTTATCCACTTCTTTGTATCCATTCCTTAGACCTGCACAAAAGGAAAGCCCGGGGTGTTCCCATTTGTTGGATCGTAAACTCCTGATTGCTGATCTGGCAATGAATGGAATGCCAGATGACGGTTGAATGATGCTCTCGCCTTAGCTCCGGTAAACTTGCAAGCAGAGGATCGGAACAGAGGGGGTGTCTCTGGGTCCCTCTCTGATGCTTAAATGAGTATATGTGTGCGTATAACTCAAAACGTAATGAATGCATGTAAAGCAAAGGTATTTATAGAGTAGGAGAGACCAAACCGTAGAAGGTAACTATATATCTTCGTGAATATTGTGCTGTTGAAGATTTGGATAGTAGATATTGCGGTTACGGCGAGATATTGCAGTTACCGTATCTAATCTTTAGCGAATATGTGCCCGCGATATGCGGGATATCGTGGCCATATCCTCATTAACGGTTGGTGGGACCAGAGGAGAGAGGCAATGCTCTCTTCGGGGCGAGCACTCCTATGACGAGTAGTAGGAGTTTGCGACTTGGTGACGAATGGCGACCAGCTATGGAGACTGTGGTGTCCGTATCAACTTGGGCTCGATCTTGGGCCACTCTATTGTGGGCCAGATTGGCTTTAGCATAATCTGGTCCAGTTCGAATAACTTGGGTTTACCCCCTCCATGGTTATTGGGCCTCCGAGGCCTTTTCCTTATTGCCCTATCACTATCAATACCCAACATTTGCCCCCGAAACTTGATTGAAGTTTCTTCAGTCGAGCTTGATTCCTTGGTAGGGTTTGAGATAGTGACACTTAGATTTGTTTTTCTTTGTCTTTTTCTGTGGTTCATACCTTCATGCTTGTTTGGCGATCAGTCGTTTCATTGTTCAGGGCTGAAGGAATATTCCATGTTTTATTCCTTCTTGGCGATCACTCTAGGCAGTCTAGGTTCATGAAGGTTTACCTTTTGCTATTAGGCGATCCTTACCTTTGAAAATGATTTCCCAAAAAGGACTATTTAGTGTGTTGGCGATCACTTTGTCTGCCTAATGGACGTTAGCATTCAATAACTGCACAGTCATCCAGAAGTCGAACGGTCGCTTAAGGCACACCTGTTATTTAATATTCCGTAACCCAAGGGTAGTCAGACAGTTTTCTGCACTGGGCGACCGTTTGTATCCCCGAGGTATCTCTTAGAATTCTGACATTGCTTCAATTTTTACCCAAAAGGTGCAATCATTCTCTGCGTCTTTTCGATTCTCTCTGTGGCGGTTACTCCTTTTTTGTCTATATAAGGGACAGTAGTTCCATTATTTTGTTTTTTACGCTTCCATTCCTTCAGATTCTAGAGCATTCTCTCTGTTTTGTGATTTCAATTTCTGCAACATTCTTATTCCTTTTGTCAATCTTCTAACCTTCCAACTTAGAAAAGTCCATGGCCACCCGTAATCAATCGACCGGTAAGACGAAGATTACGGCGAACAGGCCTCCTTCTTCGGCCCTTAAGGTGCCGAAAAAGGCAAAAGCCCCCTGTTAATCAGGGACGGTTCCACACCAGCCTCGACTGAGAGGCAACCCGATATTGGAAGGTCCGCAGCCACGCCGGTGGTGGTGGATGGACCGGAAACCCACACGCCCATCTTTTCTCCAAAAGGTAAATACTTTGTTTTGTTGTTCTGTTCTGAGAGTATCCCCTGTTTTTCTTGTTTTCATATTGTTTTTGCCATATCTAAATTTGTAAGTAGATGTCAAGACCAACGAACTGAAGGCAGCATATTTTAAGACGGTAGTGAGCATCGGTGGTCTAAATGAAGTGGATGCCCCCAGGTACCTAGGCCTGGGACTGCACTACCCACAACCTCAAATGAACAAAGCTCAAGTCCATCCTCCATCTTCTTAGACCAATACCACTACCCTTCCCACTGTCTAGACTCAATAAATTTTGCAGTACTCCCCATATCCCTCTCCAGTACCACCTACCTACCCATGCATGATGGACCCTCCATGCTATGTTAATCAATCTCAACCATATTCTGCCTTCGCCAACCCACAGCTTCCCACAGATACTGCTGCACCTCAACCTCCTACCCAAGCAACCTTCCAGGCCAACCTAGCTAGTGTCTCAAACTCAGCTTCATCTGATGGAAGCTGGTTTCCTGACTCTGGAGACACAAATCACCTGACCAATGCTCAACCTACTCCTCACATGACATCCCCATACTCTGGTCCAGGTAAGGTTCTAGTTGGTAATGGTTCCTCACTTAAAATTTATGTTATTGGTTCCTCACATTTACCTTCTACTAGAAAACCTCTTGTCCTTAATAATATGCTTTACACACCTGCAGTTACTAAAAACCTTCTTTCTGTATCTCAGTTTTCAAAGGATAACCAGGTTTATTTTGAGTTTCATCCGACACACTGCCTGGTTAAGGATTCCATCTCCAGCAGGGTGACGCGCAAGGGTTTTGAATCAGGAAGTCTTTATCGTCTAGATTTCTCTAGCTTTCATTCTAGTTCAAATAATTTAGGCGAGTCTGCTGATGTCTGTCCGGATCAATGTCTGAATCTGCAAACTGATTTCCAGTCACTTTGTAATAATGCAGTTTAATCTGCTCAAACTTCCACCTTTCCGGTTAATGATAATGCAATTTCTCAGTTTATGTTTAACCTTGTTTCTTCTGCAGATAGTTCTGATGACAGTTCCTCTATTACTTGCTTTAACAATGCATCTACTACTGTGTTACCTGAGTTTGAATTCAGTTGCTTTCTTACCTCACTTAAAAGCACTGAATCCTCTAATCTGTGGCATATAAGATTGGGCCACCCCTCTAAGAACACCCTTGTTAATTTTCTTAGACTTCAGTATATTCCTACTAATCATATCTTCTCTGAGTGTGATGCCTGTGCAGTAGTGAAAAGCAAGACACATCCCTATCCTTCCTCGGACACTATATACTCCCATCCTCTAGAACTCGTTCAGGTAGATCTTTGTGGTCTTGCCCTTTTCTCTTCTAGTAATAGTAACTATTATCTAAGAATTGTTGATGCCTTGAGTCGTTACACATGGATCTATTTTTTAAATCGCAAATCTGATGCTGCTAAGGTATTCTGTGAGTTTCATTTATTAGCAGAGAAACAACTTGGGACAAAACTCAAAGCTGTGCAATCAGATGGTGGAGGTGAGTTCCATTTCCTTACTGCATATCTTTCTTAATTTGGCTTAGTTCATAGGATCACATGTCCATACTCAAGTCAACAAAATGGCATGGTGGAGTGTAAGCACCGCCATATCGTTGAACTTGGCCTCACTCTCCTTGCACAGTCATCTGTCCCTCTTCACTACTGGACGGATGCATTCTTTACTGCTGTTTTCCTCATTAACAGATTACCTTCAAAAGTTCTAAATAATTGTTCTCCTCATGAACTTATTTTTCAATCCAAACCAAACTACTCTTTTCTAAGACTATTTGGATATCTGTGCTTTCCACACTTGAGATCATATCGGTCTCACAAGTTATCCTTCAGGTCAGAACCCTGTGTTTTCCTTGGGTTCTGTTTTGATCATCATGGATACAGATGCCTCTCTTCGTCTGGAAGAGTCTATGTCTCAAGAAAATTTGTTTTTCATGAAACAACATTTCCTTTCAGTGACACCACAGGTCCCTTCTATGCTTCTCACACACCCAAAGTCTCCACTCCTTCCAAACCCTTCTTCATTCCAAGTGATTCTTTCTTTCAACAACCAACTTATGTTCTTTCTACTGTCACTCATTTCTCTGGTCCTCCGGCACATGCTCACACCTCTGGTGAGTCTAGTTTTCCCTCCATAACACCCACTCAAGTCACACACCCTACTCAGGTTCCTATCTCTACAATACCCGTCTCAGCTCCAGATCTGTCCTCACCCACTGATGTCTGCAGGTATGTTCCTTCTGGTTCTACTCTTGTTCCTCTTACTTCCTCTGGTCCAGTCTCTTCAACCCAACCACCAACCCCACCACCTGCACACTTTGATCAGTCTTTCCCAGCTTCACCACCAGCTCAACCCTCCTCATCCTTCTCGTCCAAAATCCTCTGTCAATGTGTATCCAATGCAAACCATATCAAAAACTTCTCTTTAAGGCCTCACTATTTCGCTTGCCCTGTCTGATGATCTCACAAACCCCGAGCCTCACACCATTCATGAGGCTCTTCAATCTCCTCACTGGCTCCAAGCTGTTCAGGAGGAGCTTACAGCTCTTTCTACAAACAACACATGGAGCCTTATTCCTCTACCTACAGGACGCATCCCAATTGGATGCAAGTGGATCTTTCAAATAAAAATAAATGTTAATGTGGCAGTTGTCAGGTACAAGGCTCGTCTTGTTGCCAAAGGCTTCTCCCAAAAACCAGGTTTTGACTTTCAGGAAACCTTCAGTCCAGTTATTAAGTCAACTACTGTTCACATTGTGTTATCTCTGGCCTTAACTCATAAATGGTGTATTAGACAGGTTGACATAAACAATGATTTTCTTCACGGAGATCTTCATGAGGAGGTATTCATGACACAGACTCCAGGTTTTGAAATTCAGTCCACTACACCAAATCTGGTATGCAAACTTCAGAAAGCTTTATATGGTCTTAAACAGGCTCCCAGAGCCTGGTTTGAAAAGCTCAAGTTCTTCCTTCTAAACTCTCTTGGCTTTCACGTTTCTACATCTGACAGCTGTTTATTTATCAAATCCACCTCAGACTCCTTTGTGCTTTTACTTGTTTATGTGGATGATATAGTTATAACTGGTACCTCTGCTTCTCTTGTGTCTAACATAGTTGACTCTATTAATGCACAGTTTCAACTCAAGGATTTAGGCAGCTTAAACTACTTCCTTGGCATGGAAGTAGTCTCAGCAGATGACTTCATCCTTTTGAACCAGAAGAAATATGTTCAAGAGCTTTTAGACAAGGTAGGTCTCAATGATCAAACCAGCTTTCCCACTCTAATGACATGTACGTGTCTGTCCAAATCAGGTATGAACACTTGTGATGAACCTTTTCATGATGAGACACTTTACAGAAGCACAATAGGTTCTCTTCAACATGTCTGTGTCACACGACTAGACATTCACTTTGCTGTAAATAAGCTCAGTAAGTTCATGCAAGCTCCCAATAACAGCGATTCGAAAGCTGTTATTCACATTCTAAGATACCTCAAAGGTATTCTTAATCACGGTCTGTTATTCAGAACAACACACTCTCCTGTTAATGATATCACACTTACCTCAGGTCATCACTGATCGCACTGGGAGGTCATCTCTGAAAGTGCAACTGCATTTGTGTTATCTGTCCATATTACTGGTGCAGTAGGGGTGTGAAGTCCTATTTCCTTGAGAAGAGATTGAACCCACATGATTTCACACATGTCATTAGCAATTGCTCTGAATTTAGCCTCTGCACTAGACCTGGACACGACTGACTAATTCTTAGAAGTCCACACTATTGTGATCACACTTACCTCAAGCTGACTTGGGAGGTGATCACACTGATCGCCGATCCATCTCAGGTCATTACCTGCTATTAAATGGTAACCCAATAGTCTGGAGTTCTAAGAAGCAGTCATTCGTGTCCAGGTCTAGTACAGAGGCTGATTTCAGAGCCATTGCTAATGCCATGTATGAAATCATGTGGGTTCAATCTCTTCTCAAGGAAATAGGACTTCACACCCCTACTGCACCAATAATATGGACAGATAACACAAGTGCAGTTGCACTTTCAGAGAACCCAATTCATCATTCAAAGATGAAACATGTCGAGATTGACCTCTTCTTCATCAGGGAGAAAGTACACTCAGGGGACGTTTTGGTTAATTTCATTCCTGCATCAGAACAAACTGCTGACATTTTAACTAAGCCTCTTACTGAAAAGCATTTCATTCCTTGCAGGAAAAAACTTGGGGTGTTCTCACTTGAAGAACTGGAGGATCATGGTGTTTCACCATTTCTTCAGAACACATCCATTTTTTGTTGACTAGTACTCTTCTTACCTTATGCATCCTTAGAATAGCTCTGTGTATGCTTGTTGTTTTGCTGTTTGTCCCTTAGTTTTGTCACTCAGTCTATCATCTCACAATCTGATCATCTCTCTCACTAGCTTGATCATCCTGCCAATCTTGGTATGCTTATGCCTATCTTATCATGTTTAGCAATTTCTCAAGATTCGCATGTCATCTATTTATCCTCTTATACCTGATCTGGCTATTGCCCCTATGCATCATTACTATCTCTCTTTGCGATTGCTATCTGTCAGCATATATCTAAATGGCATAGGCCATGACTTGAGTCCAAAAATAGGGTGATACCGTAAAGAAAATGTCAAGATACTTTCAGTTTTCGCCCTTGAGGACAAAAAGATCAAGGCTCAAACCTTGCAGTCATGCTGGTAAGATAGGAGCTCAAACTCCTCTGTCATCTTATTATGTCAAATCTAATTCAAAAATAAGAAAAAAAAAATGATGAACGAATAAATGCAATGATATATGCTTGCACGAAAGAGCATGACTGGGCATGATGCACTATGGCAATAGAAATGGATCTGGTATAGGGAGATTTATACATATGACTTGTGGTATATCATTTCCATTGCTTATATGGTAGTCCATCATTTCCATTACCACAGATTTTAGGTACTGATCAAACCGTGATCAGAGATGTGTTCAGATTTGTGTGAAGGCTAGTACTGCAGTTAAAAACCAAGGTGCATCACAGTAAAAATCAGTCAAGCAACGCCGAACTGCTTAGGATGCACTAAGAAGGTAAGAAAGCACTCTGTCTTCAAAAAAATGGACTCCCACTTTCAGACTAGCAGCTCAGCTCAAGAAAGAAGTTTGGTCTCCCAAATCAAGATCAAGTATAGGGAATGTTAGGTTATAAGTGTGTCTCACACTTATGTTTAGGGATCAATTAGTAATTATTGTTGCTTGCGGTTCAAGTATTAATTATCTTAGTCGTAGGGACTAAGTTGCAAAGTGTTGTCCTTTTATGTCTATTGTTTTCTCTATGTACTGTCTACTGTAGATCAGACAATATCAAGCTAATTAATATCAATCTAGAACCATATTGTCTCCTATTCTCTCTTCTGTTCTTCATTTCAATGCCTAAAATCCATAAACATCAACAAGTCAGACATGCCAGACAACCTGTTTACCTAACACAATGGCCCTGGAGGTTGTGGCTGCAGCCGTCATGAGCAAAAACGCCATGGCATGTGAAGTTATGCTCCCAGGGTGGTTGAGTCGCAGAAACAGAGATTATGACCATAACATCTATAACCACGGAGGCTATGCCTTTAGGTCACTGCATCAGAAGCTGTCTACAGATGGTGGCTTCGTCGCAGTAGGGTCTTTTATAAGGTTCGAGAGTTCACGAATTAACCTATGATGGTTCTGATATCAATTTTAAAATATAAACATACAGTCGTCCAGGGCACATTATAAATACACATATTTCAGTTACCTCATCTGACGATGGACTTGGCAGAAGCTGTATGAGGTTGGCATCAGGTTCTGTCGGTCGGAGAGCATGTCACATTTAATGGATAATACCAAAACTACAGAATTATCCTACAGATAAATCCTACATAATTATCGTTTTTCTTAAATTACTTGGTATGCGCAAGAAATAGCTCAACTCTCTACATCCTGTAGATTTTTTGGAGTACGTATACAAGTGAATTTTTCACCTAATTCACTCTATCATTCCAGTCAAATTAGGATAAACGATTTTAGGTTAAAAATTTAATTATATAACTATAAAAAAATTGAGTCTGTACATAATTTAATTTCATAATAAATGTTGCTAACGGTATTGAGTTTCGACTTAGAGGGTTTGAGTTGGATTTTTTTAAGTTAAATCTTCATATCTCAATTTAGGGCGGAGAGTATGGTAAATTTGTAAGTCGAAACTTAATATTGTATGTTTCAGTTGGATAATATTTCAAATATCTATTTTCTCTACTTTTATTTTTATTTTAATAAATACTTAATTTAATTTGAATCTAACATTATGTTGCAAAAAAAATAAAATAAAGGGGAGGAGTTGTTTTATAAGGACCATTACGTTGCCTAGGGCACCAAATTGTGTATTTGGGGCACAATTCGCTACTCAAAGATGCGTGTTGCGCCATTTTGCGCAATTCACTTCCCTAGTGTGCGTGTTGTGCCATTTTGCCGCAATTCTCTACCCTAGACATGTGTTGCGCCATTTTAGCTAAATTGTACGATTTAAAAGGCTACTTGAAAATTCTTGCATTTTTTAAAATTAAATTTAGACAAAGTCAAAAGTTAAGAGTGAACAATATCTCCCCTTATTCCTTGTTGGCTTAGTCCCTGCCGTACCTAAAGTAGGTGCACGTGGTTATATATATATATATATATATTATCTTTTTTTATTATCGTAACACTTATAAAAATTCTAAAATATTGAGTCAATATCACAATAATAAATATATTAAAACAACGATCTAATAATCAAAACTACCAATATTTATTTGGAAAAGTAATAAGTATGTTACGGCAGTTTTTTCATTATCACTTTTTATCCGTCAAGTAATTAAATAATAACATTACAAAACATACTACTGTATATTATCAATTTTAACATCCGAGACTATTTATGGAGCCAAGTAGACAACTAAACCAAAACTTTAATATTTTCTCCATTATAGAGACCCTACATCCATACCGACCTCAACCTTTATAAGTTGGACATTATTACTATTAGCACTAAATCAAGCAACTGACAGCTCGTTCCAAAACCTAACAGTCAAATGATTGCTCTCTCATACCTAAGCCTGTACTTGTCCGTTTCTTCTTTTGCTCTGCAACAAGAATCACCTTTCTCTAACTAACTTTCTTCCTCATTAGATGTCACTTTCTCACTGAATAGATATTTTTGACATTTCATGACTTCAATCCCCTTTTTATAATCTGCTGGTAAATAAATTTATTGACATAACACATCACAGATAAGTTACATCACAGATAAGTTAATTAACAATATTTTCCAGACCACACTATATTGGCATGATTATGACGTAGATACAATAAACATGTACATACATACAAGTCATGATTATCGACAACTTTTATTTTATCAATTAAGTAATCAAAACCTCTTCTTTTTTGTTTGGAATTTTTTACTTATCTATACCCTAAAATAAAAAGAATTATGGAAATATTCTTAATTTTTTAACAAATATAAAAGTATACCTACATGCGAATAAGATTCCCATATAGGACATTTAAACGTCACCCGCGACTGCCATTCACGAATGGAAGTTGTGCTGACATATAATCAAAGCTAACAAGTAATCGAAGTTGTGTATTCAATAGTTTACTGATAAGTTGGTTATTTAATAGAAGCTTACAAGTAATAAGGATATTTACAAGCAACATGACAAGTTGTCAAGCAAAAAAGCTATCAGTAAAAAAAGCAATTTGACAAATAACTTGGCAAGTTGTCAAGTGAAAAAACGACTTGTCAACTTCATAAGTTGGGCATTTAATAGAAGTTGTAAGTAAAAAAATAACTTGACAAGTAATCGAGGCTATCAGTAAAAAATCAACTTGACAACTTGTTTAAAATACCACTGTTTAAAACAAAGAACTTGGTCATTTGCTGACACCAGTAATCGAAGTTGGTCATTTGCAACAGTTAGAGAGATATTTTTTTTAACACGAATTAAACTCAACCCGCAAATGACATTCGCGGGTGACAAAAAAGTAAACTCCTACCATTAAATAACATTCACGGGTAGATGTACTTTCATATTTGTTAAAAAATTAAGGATATTTTCGTTTTTTTAAAATATTATTTTAGGGTATACATTGACCAAAAAAAAATTGTTTGTTGTTTGAGTTTAACTTCGTTGAAGGGTATATAAATAAGAAATATACATTCTCAACACAAAAATCTAGATAATAAATTGTATTTTTTAGTCAATGGGATACAAACGTAGATGACAATTATCTATAATAATAGTGTAATATTGTATATTCCACGTTAAACATGAAAGATACCACCTACTGTGAGAGTTTGGGAGAGGAGCCATGCAAATACGTGTACGACATGCCCTAATTCGCTCAAGGAAGAGAATCTTCTTCTTCGTTTAGAGAATCTTGAGAGAGTATTGGATAATAAATGTAGTGGCTCTATCATTGTATATGTGGACTATTCTTAGCCACTAACCACTTGTTTCTCGCAACAAGTCACAATCTGTCTTTTATGGTTGGGTTAATACATGATCATGATACGGTCTTCAAATAAGGTTTGATACTTATTTATATATATATTTCGATAACACAATAAGAAAATTGTGTGCGTGCACATATATAAGATAATAATACAATAATAAACACTTAAAGAAATGAAAAATTTTCGTGTATTGTTCCTATTTATATATTACCACACGAACGAATGATTACAATATAGTTATACTAGTAATATAGTCTTGAGTACTTCTTTAAATATATTTTATTTAATAATTTTTTAAATTCAAACTATTGTTTAATGATTCTACATTAAGAACTAATACATGAATTCACACTTCTAACTATAAAAAGTTTAGTGTTAATTACTTGAAACGTTACACATGTTTATGTATGTGATTAATAAGTTATAACTTGCGCAAGATGCTTACACATGTTTCAGCATGTGACTAATTGGTCATTTTTACTGTTCATCGTGAAATATAATTTTTTAGTTTGGCATGTGCCTTGCACGTGAGTGAAAATCAAACTCAACTTTCGAAAATGCCCTTCTTTCCTGTATTATAAGTCATTCCCATTTCATTGGAAGTGCAACGCATTGGATGCAAGATCTTGAAGAATTGGAATGCTTGAGGAATAAGAAAAGAAACTTGAGAAGGACGGTACCAAAATTCCGTTAAAACATAATTAACAGAACAGGGTATATTTCCTTACTAAATCGAGAAGTTGAACATTACAAGATGAGATACACATATTTATATCCAAACCTAAGAGACAAAGAATGATGTTACAATAGATGATCTAGACTGCTCATGAACACACTAGACTACTGAAGACGATACTTGAAAGCCAAGCTACGATCATACATAAAAAGAACTACAACTTTTTGTGACTTCGATGAGTTAAAGACTCATCTGATGATAATATACTTATCTTAGTCCCTAACATTCCCTATCCAAGATCCTTCTTGAGTATGCTTGTTTGATCTTGTTTGATTGTCCCTTTTTCATTACCTTCATGCTTGTTCAAAATCAAACTTGAAATTTGATCCTCAGATACTCCATTCTCCATTTACAATTGACTTGATCATAGTATAATCTTGAGTTCATCTTTCCTGTTCTTCATCATATCATCACAGTTCAAAACGGATGATCACATGGCTCCTTCACAATTCAACACCAAAGGTTCCCAAAATCATAAAACAAACTCAAACAGAAAGTGTTGATCAGAACTCAAGTTTATACTCAACTTCTCCACTAATCAACAAGTCATTACAATTGTTAGTTTAAACTTCGTAAGATATAAGTTTGAATATACTATCTAAAATCCCAGGGTACACATAAAAACTTGAAATAGAGTCATCCTTGAGCCTTCATCTTTTCATTGGGATTGGAAGGTTTTAGCCTTCATCGTTTCTTTCTCAAACCAAAGAAGAAGTAGCTTTGACATTGCCTTGCTCATAAGTTATTTTTGGAATCAAATCCCATAAGCTGTCATATATATATTACCACAGATGACTCAAGATCAAGCTGAGATGAATGAGGATATAAGACGAAGAAATTCACCAATTTATGATCACCAAGAAAACATAAAAAAGGAAGACAAAGACAATCAGATACGAAGGTAAAAACTGAGAGAAAACAACCAACATCAAGTTGTTTAAAGAATGTTTTATGATTAGAACCAAAGGAGCTAAAAGCATGAAGCTAAGAATCAACAACTTTGACAAGATGATGACACTGCAAGAACACAAAACTAAACAACTAGAGTATAATATATCAACCAGACAACGATCAAACATAGTATACAAAAGAGAAAACCAAAGTAATCAATGAACAAGATACATACTAGGATCAGAGAGAGGACAACCAGACAATGATCATTAGCTTAAACACCCTCTGTTAGACATTTGGATAGAGCATCTACCTCTTAAAGAGAATACACACCCAACAATTGACGAAGAGGTACAAAGAACTTTTTGGTGAGAGGTTTTGTAAGAATATCAGCAAACAAATCATCAGAAGGTACAAAGTTAACAAGTACCTGTCCATTACTTACTTTTTCACAAACAAAGCTTAGATCAATCTCAACATCTTTTATCTTAAAATGATGTATGGGGTTTTCAGTCAAGCCTATAGCACTAGTATTATCACACCAAACCACTGGAATAGATGAAAGAGGAACCTCAAGTTCTTGAAGTAGAAATGTCACCCAAAGAATCTCACATATAGCATTGGCTATGGCTCGATATTCGGCTTCAGCATTTGATCGTGAAATGACTGGTTGTTCTTTGGAACTCACACAATTGGGTTACCATTAAGTATAAGAAAATGACCAGAGATAGACTTATGATCAGTGGGATCACTTCCTAATAAGCATCTGCATACAAAACAAGAGTAACTTCATCAGATGGAACTGAACTGACTTGGAATAACACACCACGAAACATAGTGTCTTTGAGATATTTCAACACATGAACAAGAGCATTCCAATGACACGGAGTGGGAGTTTCAACAAATTGACTTAATTTGTTAACTGCAAATGCAATGTCAGGATGTGTAGCACATATATGTTGAAGAGCCCCAACTGTACTCCTATATAAATCAACATTAGGACATGGTGAATTATCCTTATCACTTAACACATTGGTCAAGAAGTTACCCGCCATAGGAGTAGACATAGGAGAAGTATCTGTTAAAATTATTTTAAGAAGTAATTCTGTAATATACTTGTGGTGACTCAAAAGTAAATAGTCGTTTTTCACTGGCACATCCATCCCCAATAAGTAGTTAAGAGTTTCCGTGTCTTTTAGTTTAAATTCGGTGTTGATTCGTGTAATTGTTCCCTCAATATCATGATGATTGCTCCCACTAACAAGAATGTCATCCACGTAAACTAAAAGATAAACACAACATGTAGAAGTCTTTTTTATAAACAAACAATTATCAGATTTAAAAACATGAAACATTAGATGAGATAAAAGAAAATGTTTAAGCTTTTGAAACCAAGTTGGAGGAGCCTGGTTCAAACCATACAAGGCCTTGAGAAGTTTACAAACCAGAACATTTCCATATGAATCACACTGCTCATAACCAGAAGGCTGGACCATGAACACCTCTTAAGTAAGTTCACCGTTAAGAAAGGCATTGTTACATCAATTTGTATGATCTGCCACTTATAAGTTAGAGCTAAAGATATCACAATACGAACTGTATGTGACTTAATAAGAGGACCCTTTAGCAACCATACGTGCTTTGTACCAGGCCACATAAAATTCAGAGTTTCCTTTAATCTTGGAAACCCATTTACATCCCACTAGAATGCGGCCTTCTAGTAGAGGAACAACAAACCATGTCTTATTTTTGGACAGAGCCTACAGTTCATCATATACATCTTGAATCCAGTGTTGAGTTTAAAGAGCTGAATGAAATCATTTTGCCTCTAAATTAAGAAGATCAACTAAAACATCACCAATTGTAGTTAAGGCTGAAAACTGGGAAGTAGTTTTGGATCTTGTTTGCATAGGGTGAGTGTTCCTTCCTGTATTTGAAATAGAAACCGATGTATTTGAATGAGTAGCTGAAATTCCTCAGGCAAATTAGCATCAACTTGAGGCACTTGGTTTGAATCAATTGTATCATCTGATAAAAAAAGCATAACTGATAACAACATCTTGCTAAGCTAAAGAATCACAAGGTTGGCCTAAAGTATGTTCAGATAACAGCTAAGAAGATGGTATATAAGCTGTCTGGTCAGTTTGATCAGGAAACGCTGCAGATTGTGATCCAACCAATGATTCACATGAAGAAGTATGAACAGATGTATCAATTGGAGATATAGGATGCGTAGGAGATATATTACAGTGATTAGCAGGTGGATCAACACATCCAAAATGTAAGAAAAACAGAGTACTTGTGTATGTATTTTTCGGTGCAAAAGATAGAATGAACTTACCATTTTGATAAACAAATGGAAACACATTCTCATGGAAACGAACATGTCTAGAAACATAAATTCGTCCATCACAATATAAACACTTATATCCGTGTTATTGAGCACAATAGCCAAGGAAGACACATGGTGTTGAACGAAAATCTAACTTGTGCTTGTTAAAAGGACGAGTAAAAGGAAAACAAAGACAACCAAAGACACGGACAATAGAATAATCAGGTACCTTAGCAAACAGCTTCTCATGAGGAGATATGTTAGACAGTACCTGAGTTGGAAGTCTGTTTCTTGGAGTTGTTTGGTATAAATGATTAGGCCCATTTCAACAATATGTCGATGTTTTCTTTCGACAATCCCATTTTGCTTACTTGTATAGGGATAAGTAATTCTATGAACAATACCATGCAGAGTAAAGTATGATGAAAGGGATTTAAATTCTCCACCCCTATCAGTCTGAACCGATTTCAAAGAACAACATAATTGTCTTTCTTCCAAGGTGTGAAACTGAAAGAACAATTGTGCATCGTCACTTTTTTTATCCAAAAAATATATCCCTGTGTAGCATGAGTAAACATCGACTATGCTCATGTAATACTTCTTAACAGTGGACACTACAAATGCAGGTTCCCATAAATCAATCTCAACAAGTTTAAGAGGCCTCATATATTCTGTAGTGCAACTAGAAAAAGAAATCCAACTACTTTTACCAACTGAACAAGCATAGCATAAACCATAATTGTTTGAACATTTCATGCCAAATTGTTTGAATACAAAATATAAGACTTTCGACGAAGCATGACCAAGTCTTTGATGCCATAATGTGGAAGACTCAAGAACATTAACGATTTGAAATATACCAGTAATATAAGCAATCTATTTACTGGACCTACATAGACTAGACCTATGAAAATCTAGTTTGTATAGGCCTCCCGATTCTTGAGCCTGTAACAAAACTTCATGAGTAGCTGAATCCCGAATGACACAATAGGTAGGTTTAAACTCAAAATATACATTGTTATCCTTGAAAACTGATAAACAAAACTAAGTTCTTAGTGATTTCAGGAGTGTTATAGTAAATTGTTAAGAAACAAAGACTTGGTATTAGTATTTATAACTGAAGTACCAATATTAGAACTGGACAAATGTGAACCATCTCCAACTTGAATTGTACCTGCTGCTTTGTATGGTTCAGCTCCTGCAGGTTGACCATGGGTAAGATGATTTGAAGCCCCAGAATCAGGATACCAGGCTTGATTGGCACAGACCTAATGTGGTTGAGGTAGTGAAACAAAGTTCACTTGCGGAGTATGATTTTGGTCTTGAGAAATTGAAGGAGCAGTTCCAGCAGGTAGACATGATAAAACAGGATTGGTATAGCCATGAGGTAATCCATAGGAAGCATAAATAGGTACTGACCAATGGAAGAAGCGCTATGGACCAAAAAGGCAAAGGTAACAGAAGCAAAGGCAGGGGTAACAGAATGAGGACACTATGATTGATGTTGAGGGAAAAACACTTGTGAAAAATGATTTGGTTGATATGGTTGATGTTGTCATGATAAGATGGAAGACTGGTCTGTGTGGTCACACCAATCATTCAATGAGGACAAACATTTGCAGTCATCTGAACATTCAGATCATTTGAGGAATTGATCCCATGGAAGTTTACATCAAAACGTTTGTAACACCTATTAACAAGAATCTTGCCACGGAGTTAGCACTGAGGTCTATTTCCACCACGACCCCTTCCTCCAGCTCCTCTTCCACAATCAAACGCATGAGCATTCCGGTTCAAAGGAGTAGCATACTGATTTGAGATATTTGTTGACTTACCTTGGTTAGCAAAACTGTTAACCGAATTGGAAGATTAAAAGCAGACATCATAGCTTGCAATGAGAATCAGTTGTTGTTGTCCCCATATTCTTGCAGCTCTGATGTCATATTAGTCGATTTGAACTAAAATTGGATGAAAGATATTGAAGAATTGGATTGGTTGAGGAAGAAGAAAACAAACTTGAGAAGGAAGGTACCAGGATTCTATTAAAATAAAATTAACAGAATAGATTATATCTCTTTACTAAATCGAGAAGTTGAAGATTACAAGATGAGATACACATATTTATATCCTAATCTAAGAGACTGAGAAGGAAATTACAATATATTATCTAGAGTGCTCGTGAAGGCACTAGAATACTCAAGAACATACTTGAAAGCCAAGTTACGATCATACATAGAAAGAAATACAACTCTTTGTGACTTCAATGAGTTAAACACACATCCGATGATAATATATTTATCATAGTCCCTAACACTTATGCCCTCCAAAACCGCTTGAGCTGCTAAAATGTACACTTTATCACTCCAAGCTGTTTGGTGTAGTCCACCCACTAGCTGACCATTCCCATCCCTTGCCACCACGCTAATAGCTCCACGATTCGTTTGATAACACCATTATGCATTGCAATTGATTCATATTGCACCCTATATAGGTTTGTTACATCTAACTGGTAGGATTTCCCTAATTTTGGTGTTGCTTTGAGGTTGAGCCCTTGACAGTTCCGAGTGCGCTCCTTTGATTGCAAGAACCGCCTCAATTGGGTTCGGTCGCTTCTCCTCAAAGGCTGTTTTGCATCTGACTTTCCATATATTCCAACAATTCCACATACATAGACTTTGTCGTTCTTCTCTTACTATCCCCGTAACTCCCCCTTCTGGCATCTGTTCCTTTGTCCATTCATTAAAGGTCGAAGTCTAACTCTAATTCTGACGGATCCCTAGAACACTGAACCAAACTTCCTCTGTCCATCTACACTCATTGATCATATGTTTTCTTGTTTCCTCAAACTCACAGATAGGACAGTCCTCGTCCACTTTCATTCCCCTTCGCCTTAGATTCCGTCTTACTGCAATAGCATTTGAAAGTAAACGTCACATAAAATTCTTGACCTTAGGCAAAGTGTTTACCTTCCAAATCATCCTCGAGACAGGGCATGGTTTAGATCACAATGGAATGTTAAGAATGCAGCATGCATCTGTGTCATTAAAGCTGCACTGAATGACTTCCTTGTCCCATGCATTGTTTGGCCCAACCAGATCATTAACTCTCGTGTCCGGCAGCTGACATCCGTCATCTCGCCAATCAACTCTGAACCCTGTTTTTGTCACCACCCACTGGTCCTCAAAATATTTCACATTCGAGCCATCTGCAATTTGCCATCTGCAAAACACATTTTAGTTGCAATTCTTATGCAAAAAAGATGTCTCTTCCATGATCCAGACTCGTCCACCCCTAAGAAGCTCACTCACCCTTCCTAGACGATCTAAACCCAGTGTTGGGGAAGTATATCCCCTTAAGGGTTCAAACCCAAAGTGCCTTTGGTTCATTCATAATTCTCACAACCATCTTTGTAAGCAGAGCCTCATTAAAAGTTTCCAATTCCTAGAATTTGAGCGGCCCAACCGTTTGGATCTAGCAAGCACCTCTAATCTCTTGCAGTGAATTTTCTTTCCATCATTCGACTTACCCCCACCAGAAGTTCGCGATCATGGCATTAATTTCTGAGCACCACATTTTAGGAAGTTTAAAGACATCCATCACGTATGACAGAATGACCGTGATGATTGGCTTTTTGAGAACTTCCTTTGCTGCCTGGTTGAGGGTTTCGACCTCCACCTTTGGATCTTGTTGTGGATTCTACTCTTTATATAGGCCAAAGTTTCCTTCTTCGAACGACCCCAAATGGATGGTAGTCCGAGGTATTTACTAGTGTATGAGGTGCCTTGAATTTTTAGCACCCCTTCTATCTGCTTAAACCTGTCACCATCTGCGCCCTTATTGAAATCCAAGTCCGATTTCCCATTGTTTATGCGCTGTCAAGAAGGTTTACACTACCTAGTCAATATATCCTTCAAAACCTAGGCATTCTTCACCGTACCTTTCAAGAAAAAGAATGAATCATCATCGAAAAGAAAATGGTGCGTCTCTGGACACCCCCTTTACAACGTGAGCCCACCAAGCTTCTCCATCCGATTAGCCTCCTCAATTTGTCTAGAAAGCATGTACGCCAAGAGGATGAAGAGATACGGAGATAAAGGGTCACCTTGCCGCAGCTCCCTAGTTGGTTGAATGGTACTTGTCCTCCTACCATTGATCAAGGCACGGGGTAAGATTTTTTCGTGATGCACTGTCTCATCCATTCGACCCATCTCAGACCAAAGCCTCTTTTCTCAAGGCTTTTCAACAGAAAAGACGACACGTACCATCAAGCCAATTAGGGGGCTGCGGCAGGGTGAAAAGAATATTGTCATGTATTGCATGACCTTCTACAAAAGTGCTCTGATAGGGGTGACAAGATCCGATAAATAGGGTTTTAGCCAATTCACGAAGACCTTGGATACAATTTTATAGATGAAATTGCCAAGGTTTATGGGCCTAAAATCACTCGCTCTCGCTAGGCTTGGAATTTTAGTAATAAGGGTAATATCGATAAAATGTAAAGTGGAGGGAAAGACACCTGACCTGAGAAAGGATTTGACTACCGTGATTACGTCTGGACGACCGGTGTGCCAATTCCTTTGGTAGAATAGAAACGGAAGACCATCTGGACCTAGAGCTCTTGCCCCTCCGAACTGAAAAACCGCATCCCTGATTTCTCCATCAAACACCTGTTTCAAAATCAGTGTTCATCTCCTCTGTAAACTGAGTCGGAATGACCCCCAGAACCTCCCCTTCATTAAAGTCATCCCCTTCTGACCTGAAAACTGTTTAAAAATGTCCACATATCTCGTGTTCCACACCCCTGGCCGAACTGATCCACTCTCCATGATCGTTTTGCACTCTGGTTATACGGTTTCTTCTTCTTCTAGCATTGGTAGTAAGATGAAAGAAGGATGAATTTCGGTCCCCTTTTATGAGCCACTTAACCCTAGACCGCTGCCTCCAATAAACCTTTTATCGATGGTGCAGGTACTTAATTCTACCTTTGAGGGATGCATCCTCTACCTACTTATTCAGGCTCGGTTAAATACTAGTAACATGACGAAGCTAATCGACTGCTTTTCTCATCCCAATTATTTTTCCTCCTTTGAGGATCCGCATCCGCATATACCCATGTAATGAGACAAGGGTTCAGCTGGCTATTAAACTTCACCTCACTATAAATGAAATTATGATTGGCTGACTTAATAGACACTTGGACGTCACTTCACCACCATAACGTCATTCCCCCGACACACCTCGCGGATTTATATAGTAAGCACAATCCATCCCCACTTGCTCTGGAACCCTTTCGCATAATGCATCCCCGTTCTTTGTTTCCATCATGCATATGATCTTCGGCTGATGCACCATGCTGAGGTCTTTCAAATATCGAATTGTCAGGGAAGACCCCAAAGCCTGACAATTCCAATAGATTATATTTATGGCCCCCGTGTGGCTGTTTTGGGACAGCCACACAACCCGTTTCAGCAATTTGTTGTTCTCCTTCCGTAATCTCCTTATCCTCATTTTCTTTGTTCCTTTTAATCTTCATCAACTTTGTTCTACTTCCTGTCTTTTGAGGCTTCCCACTCGGCCTCCCTGCTTTCACTTGACTACTTTCCAATTCTCTCTTTTCATGAGTCATATCAATCCTTTTTTTCTTTATGATGATTCAACCATCCTCCTCCTCGATCCTCCTTTTCATAGACATCCTGGTCATAAAAGGGCTAAGGGTTGTTATGTGGATGGTTGGCGCAAGCCTAGGGTTCGACTTGTTATTTTTTGGCTATTCAATAGGGATAGGCTTATTAGAAAGGTTTGGACCAGAGAGGGTGATGGTTTCAAAGGGTTTAATCATAGGGAGGTTTCGGGTGGTTGGTTGTTTGTGGGTAAAGACGGTCCAGTGAGGAGAGGGGATATCATGGTGTAAGGTAAGATGGGTTCTGTTAAGGCTTCGGCATTGGGGTATATGGTTTTGGATAACGATATGTTGTATAGATGATAGGATCATGATAGGGTTGTCTTCAGTGGATTTAAGGGGTGATGGAAAATTATTATTCGGCCAAGATCTTCTCCCATAAGAATTGATCTCTATATTTTCCATTTGATCAGAACTCCTCGATTCTGATTCGTCCAGCTGCATAGTTTTTGTTTCCCCTCCCCTTCTTTCATCATCATATGATTATGTGCAACTTTTTGCCTCTTGATCCATCCGGCAGGTTTGAGTTCTTTCTTCTACGGTCTTATTACTTTCGGCTTCCCTACTTCCCATCTCATCAATCTTGCCTCATTCATTGTGTCATAACAGGTTTTTTTCCGCGTAGGGATCTTTTGGGACAGTCTTTCCTCCATCTGTCCATTATGTTCTGATTCCCTCGTCCTTTTTCCATTTAGCCAGGGACCATACATAGGGTGCCCCGACTTCTTCTTAGACATTTGGACTTTCGACTTACAACTTGGTGTATTATGACCTAGTTTTCCATAGCTAAAGTAGAAATCAGACCACCTCTCATATTTTATCAAGGCCCAACTTTCCTCCCCTTCAGAGTTCCTCTACTAGAAACCATCTGTTGGGTATCGATAGTGACAGCCCAGTAAGAAAAGGCCTCGAAGGCCCAATAACTATAGAGGGGGTAAACCCATGACATCTGAACCGGATCGGCATTCAATTCACTGCCAGATCAGCATTCAGGATTTCACGATCCAACATTTGGCGCCGTTTGTGGGAACGAGCAATTCAGCCATGAGAACTCGATCCCAAAGCAACCGTCGGAATCAGACTAGGGAGCGATCCTCAGATAGCTCTGATTCCGCCGCCGCTTCACCGCTTCAACAAGAACCTGCCAGCCGAGCAGGAGTTAATGCTATTCCTCTGCGGACAGCTCGAGAACATGTCGGTGATTCAAGACCGACCTCAGCTGCTGATCAAAACGGAGCCCCTGCACCGCAGACAGTCCACATTGCGGGGCAGGATATTAATTTAACCCCCGAGATGGTCTCCCTGCTGGAAGCCATCCTAGGACAGGCGCGCCGCCAAGCCCCTGCTCCTCAGGAAAACAATCCCTCTGCTCCTAAGGAAAACCACTGCCCTGCTGCCACAGGGCCTTCACCTTCAGAAGCGGCAGATCCTGGTCCCACTACGCCTCAGGAGGATCAGGAGATAACGTCAGGTTAACAGTCCCTACCTCCAACACACACCAAGGAGCCAGCAGCCGCATATACTGCCAATCCTTCCGGTCCTCCTCTACCCGGAGCCTCTCCCATGTACTGCACTGTGGATCAGATGGATGACCTCCTCAACAAAAGGCTCCAGGAAAGACAGTTGACAGTCGTGGCTCCCTTCAAGGAGCAGTCCTCTCATCCTTTTACCGACGCGCTCGTCGCTATCAAAATCCCGAAGGATGTGGTTGCTCGGGCCATACCTGAGTATAGCGGTGGAGGAGATCCCACCGTACATGTCAACAAGCATGAGGCGTCCCTTCTGGGTAAGTCAAACGATCCCAATCATTTGGCTTTGCTATTTCCATCTACTCTTTCGGGTTCGACTTCGTCCTGGTTCTTCGGCCTCCCTGCAGGATCAATCGGAACTTAGGCAGAGTTGAGAAGCAAGTTCCTGGAGAGATATATGGGTGAGCGCCAATTGCTGAAGAGCGTGGTCGCCCTTGACTCGGTCAAACAGCAACCTAGAGAGTCGCTGTCCAACTTCTACGGGCGTTTTCATCAAAACGTCACAGAATTAGATCGCCGAATCTCGGATGGGGAGATCATTCCAGCATTCTACAGAGGTCTGGATGTGGCCAACAAGGCCTCGAGAAAGCTGCGAAACAACTACCATGTGAAGGAGATAGAGACATTGGAGGAGTTGGCGTCCAGGGCAAAAGGTTTCATAGACCTTGAACGCGCAAACATCGAGGCTAACCTCCTGAGGACCTCGCTAAGGGTAACCCATGAACCCCGACGCGATGGTAAGAAGGAGGTAAAGAAGGAGAAGAAGGGAAAAGAAAGTAAGCCCCGAGTCGAGTCTCTTCCAGCGCCTTGCCATCCAGAGGTCCCTGAGTACTTCACGCCGTTAAATAGGCAGATCTCAGCGGTACTAGTCGAGATGGAGAGGAGATCCTTGGCGAGGCCACCGATGCCTCGTCGAGGTGGGCTACCCATGGGCAAGGATGTCGAGAGCTATTGCAGATACCATAAGTGCAAGGGTCATAAGACAGACGATTGCAAGATTCTGAAGCGAGATATAGAGAGGCTGATTCAGGGGGGAATGTTGAAGGAATCTGTGGCAGGGCGAGACCGAAGTCGAACGCCCCCCAGGAGGCATCGTTCACCAGCCCCTGCAGATCAAGCTGAGCCTTCTGGAAGCAAGAGGAGAGTGAATCTGATTGCGGGAGGATTCGGCGCAGGCGGCGAGAGGTCAAGCGCCAGAGAGGTCTACGCCACTCAGATCTCTACGGCAGTTCAGTTGGGGAAGCGGCCCCGACCTTAAGAGAACATTGTCATCTCATTCTCTGAAGATGATTTGGCATACGTCACCACGCCCCACAACGATGCTCTGGTCATTACGGCAGATATTGACGGCTGTGATGTTGCAAGGATTCTGGTCGACGGAGGCAGCTCGACCGACATCCTGTTTCTGGACGCCTTTGAAAAGATGGGCAAATCCAAACGCGACCGGAAGAGGGTCGACTTTCCGCTGATCGGGTTTGCGGGAAGAATAACTTATCCACTGGGGGCTATAACCATGACAGTAATATTTGGCGAGGGGGTGGAAAAGCATTAAGGTGTCTGTCACTTTCCTGGTGGTCGATTCACCTACATCCTACAACGCCATCATAGGGAGGACCACGATCAACCCAAATAAGATTGTGGCCTCCACTATCCACCAGAAGATGAAGTTCCCCACTCCCAATGGGATTGGAGAAGTGCTCGGAGATTAGCCTTCCTCGCGACAATGTTATGTGAACTGCCTGCGCAAGAAGAACCAAAGGGAGGCTCTCGCCATCGAGACAGAGGCCGATCCCCGCGAGGACTTGGCTCGGCCAGCACCCATGGAGGAATTGGAGGAGGTCGAGATCGATGGTCCAGACAAAAAGGTGCGCATTGGGACCACCTTGAAAGAGGATCAGAAGGAGGCCATGACCGCCCTCCTCAAGGAATTCAAAGAGCTCTTCGCCTGGCAACCGAGTGACATGCCAGGAATCAGCACAGATATTATCTCTCATGAGCTCAGGATAGACCCCTTCATCAAGCCGATCGCCCAAAAGAGAAGATCATTCGGGACTGATAAGCGTTTGGCGATCAGGCAGGAAGTCGGCAGGTTGATTGAAGCTGACTTCGTCAGAGAAGTAAGATTCCAGAGCTGGGTCGCCAACCCAGTTTTGGTCAGGAAATCAAACGGCCAGTGGAGGATGTGCGTCGACTTCCGCGACTTAAACAAGGCTTGCCCCAAAGATTCATATCCCCTTCCGAGAATTGATCAGCTGGTCGATGCTACCTCGGGTCATGAGATGCTGAGCTTCATGGACGCCTATTCAGGCTACAACCAAATCAGAATGCATCCAGATGACGAGGCCCACACTGCTTTCTATACTGACGGGGACATTCTATGCTACAAGGTGATGCCCTTTGGTCTCATCAATGCCGGGGCAACTTATCAGCGGATGGTGAACCGACTGTTCCAGGACATGCTGGGAAGGAACATGGAGGCCTACGTAGATGATATGCTCGTCATATCCATCAAACGCAATCCTCATACCACCGACCTCCGTGAAGCTTTTGAATGCATGAGGAGAGACAGCGTTCGCCTGAACCCAGCAAAGTGCGCCTTTGGAGTCAAGTCCGGGAAATTCCTGGGTTTTATGGTCAGCGAAAGGGGCATTGAAGCAAACCTTGAAAATCTAAAGGCCATAGAAGAAATGAAGTCGCCAACCTGCCATAAGGAAGTCCAGTGCCTGAACGGCCAACTAGCTGCTCTTAACCGCTTCCTCTCCAAAGCAAGCGACAGGTCCCTCCCGTTCTTCAAAACCTTGAGGGCCAACCGCAAGTTCGAGTGGACGCCAGACTGCGAGGAAGCATTCCAGTCCTTGAAAAGGCATATTCAAACACTCCCAGCTCTGGCAAAACCCGTTCCAGGCAAGCAGCTTTTCCTTTATTTAGGCATTAGCGATGTGGCAGCCAGTGCTGTCTTAATAAGGGAGGAGAATAATGATCAGAGTCCAGTGTATTTTATTAGCAAAATGTTTAACTCAACAGAAATAAAATATGTCCAGATTGAGAAGTATCTCTATGCCTTAGTTATTGCTGCTCGGAAGCTGAGACCTTACTTTCATGCGCATGACATCACGGTCCTCACCAATCAATCTCTCAAAAACTTCCTGATGAAGCCAGATTCTTCAGGAAGAATGGTCAAGTGGGCGATCGAGCTCAGCGAGTTCAGGATCAAATTTGCGCCAAAAACGGCCATCAAAGGTCAAGCACTAGCTGATTTCATAGTGGAAAGCACGAGTAACGGTCAAGCGGAGGCAGAAAACAGGCCAAGTTAGTCAGCAAACAACAATCAAATCTGGGAACTCTATACGGATTGGTCTTCATCAAAAGAAGGCTCGGGGCAGGTTTAATTCTTATTCCTCCTGAGGGCGAGCCTCTGAAATACGCGATCGCCTTGACATTCCCGGCGACCAATAACGAAGCAGAATATGAGGCTCTTATCACTGGACTCAGACTAGCAAAAGGAATGGGTATAGCTGCGCTTAAAGTAAAAAGCGACTCAGAGCTCATTGTCAATCCGGTCAATGGCGCATATGAGGCAAAGGGAGGAAAGATGAAGAAATATCTCGGCATTGCCAAAAAGCTGGTCGCAGAAATCCCAAATTTCGCGATTGAATTCATTCCTCGCCAAGAAAACCAGATGGCAGATTCTTTAAGTAAGCTAGCCTGCGGAGGGGCGACAATCCAGGATGTGCAATTTCTGGAAAAGGCCCTATGTTCTGTCCTTGAAAACAGAGCGGAGGTCTTCAACATTCAAGAACAGGTCACCTGGATGACCCCGTTCCAGAATTATTTGAAAGAAGGCATCCTCCCAGAGGACGAAGGCGAATCCACTAGGATTAGAAGACTCGCAGCCAGTTATCTAATCATCGATGGAGAACTCTACAGAAGAGGTTATTCGACGCCTTACTTGAGATGTGTTGCTCTGCCCGAAACAGAAAAGGTTCTTCGAGAAGCTCATGAAGGGGCAGCAGCATGTCATGAAGGCGCTCGATCGCTAAGCAGGAAAATATTCAGATTGGGATATTACTGTCTGACCTTGGGAAAAGACGCAGCCGAATTAACACAGAAGTGTGAAAAGACGCACCACGATCGGGTCGACCCTCGACATTATTATCCCCAATGGCGGGTGCCTGGCCCTTCGCTCAATGGGGAATCGATATATTGGGTCCTTTTCCCATTAGCACTGGTCAGCGTACTCACATTATAGTGGCAATCGACTACTTCACTAAGTGGGTAGAGGCGAAAGCTCTAGCTTCGACAACGGATTTCCAAGTTATCAAGTTCCTACAGGTCAACATATTCTCCAGGTTTGGTATTCCCAAAATACTCATCAGCGATAATGGTCCGCAATTCGTTGGAAAAGAGTTGAAATGGCTCTGTGAAGAGTATCATATCGACCATCGCTTCAGTTCAGTACATCACCCTCAAACGAATGGGCAAGCTGAAGCAGCCAACAAGGTTGTCTTAGCAGGACTCAAGAAAAGGGTTCGAGCATTCAAGGGGAACTGGGCAGACGAACTGGAAAACGTATTATGGGCAATCAGAACAACGCCTAAGCCGGCCACAGGAGAAACGCCTTTCAGTTTAGTGTACGGATCAGAAGCAGTAGCACCAGCTGAATTAGCAGTGCCTACCCACAGAGTCCTACACTTTAACGCGGAGGCAAATGAGATCGAGCGCAGAACTGACCTCGACTTAGTAGAGGAAAAGATATGTCTCTCGGAAAAGACACAGGCAAAGATGCGCTTGGCGACCGCTCGGTATTTCAACAGGAAACTTAGCGCTCGCCAATTTTTCGTGGGGGAGATGGTTATGAGAAGGAATGAATTCACAAGGCTGGACAGTAAAAAAAAACTTTCAGCCAAATGGGAAGGACCATACAAAGTAGTAGAGATCGCCGCACCAGGATCCTACTATTTGGAAACCACCGAAGGCGAGAGGTTACCCCGTCCATTTAATTCTGAGCATTTAAGAAGATTTTATACATAGCTTGTAATCAAACTGATTATGTCAATAAAAGAAAGTCATTCCTTCATAAAACGTGTCCACTCGAAGCAAGCCGAAGCCAAAAAGCCCTGACGCCAAAGTCAGGCCTCAAAAGCCCTAGCAACAAAGCTAGGCCTCAAAAGCCCTGACGCCAAAGTCAGGCCAAAAAGCCCTAACAACAAAGTTAGGCTAAAAGCCCTAGCAACAAAGCTAGGCCAAAAGCCCTGTCGCCAAAGTCAGGCCAAAAGCCCTAACAACAAAGTTAGGCCAAAAGCCCCCTAGCAACAAAGCTAGGCCAAAAAGCCCTGTCGCCAAAGACAGGCCAAAAGCCCTAGCAACAAAGCTAGGCCAAAAAGCCTTGTCGCCAAAGACAGGCCAAAAGCCCTACCAACAAATCTAGGCCACAAAAGCCCTAACAACAAAGTTAGGCCTCAAAAGACCTGACGCCAAGAGTCAGGCAAAAACCTGATAACCGAATCAGGCACAAAAAGCCCTGACGCCAAAAGTCAGGCCAAAAGACCTAGCAATAAAGCTAGGCAAAACAAAAAAGCCCTGACGCCAAAGTCAGGCCAAAAGACCTAGCAATAAAGTTAGGCAAGATGAGAAGCAGACGCCAAAACCAAACAAAGGGATCTGCTAACAAAGAATTTTAGGCGATCACTATGGATGACAAAGCCTTAGGATGACCTCGAAGGTCTAAACTTCAAAGAAGGTAATATCTCTTTGAACTTAGAAGTTTATGCTTTTAAGTATCAGAAGTATTATCCTTAGAAAGATCGACTTATGCTTGGTTTAAGACTTCAAGAGTCGAAGTCATTACAAGTCAAAAGGAAGTCGAAGAGTAATTATGATTAAGACTTTGGATAAATAGCCAAGCATGTTCAAAGTCGAATAAAAGGCTTATGAATATAAAGGCATTCAATAAAAGAAGCCAAGTCTTAAATCAAATAAATAATTACAAGGAAAACAAAAAATTACAAAGAAAAACAGCTATCCAAAAGGCAAATATTGTCAATAAAAGAGATGGAGACTTCAGGCTTGGGAATCCTCGGGGGCAGAGGCACTTGGCTCGCCTTCAGGGGCAGGGACGATTTGCTCGCCTTCGGGGGCAGGAAGGCTTGGTCCGCCTTCGGGAACAACCTCTTCAGCCATAGCTGGAACAACCCCTTCAGCAACAAGGGTAGACTAAGAGTTACGACTCCGGAGGAAGCTCCTCAAGGACCCAACTTCCTCAAGGGGAAAATTGGGATCGACCGCCCGGACATCATCCACCAGGACTTGGAGAAAATCGGCGATCGCCGACTTCATCACCTTCAGAGCGCAGTCTTCAAAATCCTCAGAGGCTTTGAATGCCTCGACTATGCTCTGAGGCGAAGGGACGACTTTCAATTGTGCAGCTAGCCGATCCCTATCCTGCTCCAGGGCAATCCCCCGGGCTTCCGCAGCTTCCCTCCGGACCTCCGCAGCTTCCATCTGGGCCACCGCAGCTTCCCTCTGGGCATCAGCAACGGCCCTTTGCGCCTCGGCAGCGACCCTGCGAGCCTCCGATTCTGCCCCTTGCGCTTGAGCTTCCTTAAGTGCAGCATCTAGGCGAACTCTGACGATCTCTCCCTGATCTAAACACAGGTGAAGAGCGGCAGCGGCTTCAGTCTCCCTCTTCTGGACATCAGCAAGGAGGCGCTGCTCCTTCCTGAGGTATTCCTCCCGCGTATCATTTGCCAAGGCGATCGCTGCATCCGCAGCCGTCTTGATAGTCCCCAATTGCTCAGGAGTGACCCCCGTACTTCGGTACTGCTCCAGCTCGACGAGCTCACCGGAATACTTGTCGGCGAGCTCCCCGAAGACACGGTCAAGAATCACTTTTTCCCGAACGAACTGGCAACAAATATAGAATAAAAGCTGTCAGGACAACAAACAATAAGGGAACGACAAAGAAAGGACTCTACGAAATAAAAATATGAGATCTTACCAAACCACTCATTCAAAGTGGGACCGAAGGAACCCCTCGATCTGATGAAGTTCCGTGGGAACAATCGAGCGGTCCGTAGGGGGAATTATCCCGTCCAGAAGCCGCATACACATATCCGGGCTACTCCGGAGGCTCTTCTGGGGAGGGTACCCCTTCTTCGTAAGGTCCCCACAAGGGACCCAAGTCTCCCGAGAATTCGCTGATTCAAGCGGCTGAAACAAGCTGGCCAGGGAGCAATGCTCCTCCACAGGAGCCCTCGATGAGCTGGAAGCAGCATGCCCCTTCTTCTTGGTCCCAGACTCCATAGGAGGAACCTTGGGCACAGTAGGAACAGGAGGTGCTAAGGTCAAAACCTTCCCCTTGGTGGCAGAAGGGCCCTGGGGAGAGGAAGAAGGGGGCACCACGTCCAGACCCTTCCCTTTATTAGCGGAAGGGCCCCAGGAGGGGGAGGAGGAGGATGCTGGTCGACTTCCGGGCATTCCTCACTCCAGACCTTCTTAGAGGGAGGAGGAGGAGGATCCCGGGCCATGTCGGTCGAGGACTCCTCTGCAAAACAACAAGACAAAATGTCAAAAACAAAAAACCGCAAAGTATGAAGACGTTAAATCTACGAATAACAAAGCAACATACCTAGTTGGCGAGGGTCAGCAGTGGCCGAGGGAAGCACCTCCTTAGACTTCCTCTTGGACGAACGCCTAGAGGGGGGAGGAGGAGAGTTCAGCAATGCCTGGTCGGAGGACAGTCCCGCCGATCCCTGGTCATCAAAGAGACCTATCAGTTTTTGGCTCTTGCTTACGACCTTGCCTACAAATGATAAAACAAGGAAAAAGGTTAGAAAGTTACCCAATCATCAAACATTGGCGTGGCTTGATGAATGCCTGCCATCTCAAGCATGTTTTCAGTAGTTTCAACCACTGAGCGAATGGACTTGAATTGGGACGACCGACGCGACCGGTATAGTTCATCGATGGCGTTCCGATCACTCTCTGATAGCTCCTCGAAGGAAGGAGGGAAATCCTTGTCCGGGATCAACAATTTCCAGGGCACCCCCCCTTATAAAAGAAGTAACACTTCTTATAATTGGAGTTGGTGGTCTGAAAATCGTCAACTAGACGGACATGAACATTCCAACTCCATGCTTGAGGGCCTCCCCATTCGGAAAACTTCGGCCAGGGTGGTTGGAAATGGTGGAGGTGGTTCGCCCCTGCTGCCAGTCGGAAGAAACATCGGAACAAGGCCAGTGAATACTCCCACTCTTGGCGTATGCACAGGAACTTGAAACCGACCCACATCCTGAGGGCATTCGGAACGAGCTGCGTGGGATGAATCCCGTGAAACTGGCACAATGTCTGCAAATCCTCTCAGAGAGGAAAACGCAACCCAGCATCGACCTGGGCCGCACAAACATAAACCTCTCCGTCGTGAGGAAAATGCAGACCTAAGCCAGGATACCTAGGAGCATCCTCTGCATTAAAGCCACCAAGCGCCACCATGGTCTTAAAATACGCTGGCTTCAATTCGTTAGGCTTGACATCTACTCAGAACAGTTCAAGTATAGCACAACAGGTATAAAAAACAAAGGAAACAGAGGATATTGCCAAAGCAGAACAGTAAAAGGGTGAAGGTTTACCTTTCGGAGAGAACATGGGCGTGTTCAGCTCATGCCCGTCCACCACCACAGGAGTGGTTGCAGTCCTGCCCAAATCAGTATGTTCCTCCACTGAGGGGGGCACGACCTCATCCCTGATGGTCAAGGGGACATCAGCATTTCTGGGAGTGTTGGCTTTGTTGGCGCCTTTGGGAGCCATGTGCTTGACTCTCTAACCGCGGGGAGCCATGGAAATATTGGAAGAAGGCTGAAGAAGGTTGGGAAAGGAAATGGAAAGGTTCGCAATGAAGCTCTGAAAATCTAAGAGAGTGGATAAGCGTAAAAGACAGAATACAGAAACTGACATTTCTTATATAGACCAAAAGGGGAGTAACCGCCACGAGCAAATCGAAGCGACGCAGAGGAATAATTGCACCCTTTTGGAGAAAACCGAAGCAATGTCAGAATTCCAAGAGACAAACGGTTGGCTGGTACAGACAGCTGTCAGACTACCCTAGGTTTACGGAAAAGTAAAGGACAGGCGTGCCTAAGGTGACCGTTCGATTTCTGGACAACTGAGCAGTTATTAAATGCTAAAAGTCCACTAAGGAGACAAGATGGTCGCCTACGCACTAATAAGGCTTTAGCAGAAATACCTCGGGTAGGTAATGATCACCTAACTAAGAAAGATAGACTTCCATAAGCCTATGTCACCTCGAGTGATCGCCAAAAGGGAATAAAAGGAAGGATATTCTTTCAGCTTTGAACAGAGAAGAAACTGCTCGCCAAATGAGCTCGAAGTGTCTCAAAGGTCCTGATCCATTACAAGAGACGTCACTATCTAAAACCCTACCAGGAAATCAAGCTCGAATGAAGGAACTTCAATCAAGCTTCGGGGGCAAATGTTGGGTATCGATAGTGACAGACCAGTAAGAAAAGGCCTCGAAGGCCCAATAACTATAGAGGGGGTAAACCCATGACATCCGAACCGGATCGGCCCAAGTACAAGCCAAATTGGCCCACCATCGAGTAATCCAGAATCGAGCCCAAAGTCTATAGGGACGCCAAAGGCTCCCAGACTGCTCGCCATTCTCTACCAGGTCGCGACCTTCCACTGCTCGACATGGGAGTGCTCGCCCTGAAGAGAGCCTTGCCTCTCTCCTCTGGTCCCACAAAACCGTTAATAAGGAAGTGGCCACGATATCCCGCATATCTCGGTCACATATTCACTAAGGATTAGATTTGGTAACTGTAATATCTCGCAGTAACTGACGATCCGAATCTTCGTCAATACAATATACACTAAGATATTCAGCTGCCATACACTGTTCTATCTCTCTTACCCTATAAATACCCTTGCTTTACATACGTTCTTTACGTTTTGAGTTTTATACACACACATACTCATTTAAGCATCGGAGAGGGACCTAGAGGCACCCCCTCTGTTGCGCTCCCCTACTTGCAGGTTCACCGGAGTTGGAGTTGAAGCGTCATCCCAACCTTGTCTGGCATTCAATTCACTGCCAGATCAGCATTCAGGATTTCACGATCCAACACCATCCAGAAGAGACTGGCTTACATCAAACTCGAGTTCATTCTAATATAGCAGTTTGTCCCCTTCTTAGTATCCTTTTCTGTCTTTATGAATCTTCCAAATTTATTTCCGATCATCTCAGCATTCTCAACATTACACATCTCCAACCCTAGGTCATGAATCTAAACCCATAATTGGACCATTCTAAATTTAACTCTCGCGAGTCCTCTAATCGGATCCAATTTTTTAATGCTCGGACAATGTCCTTGGACAGACCACGGGGACATATCAAATATCCATTTCCTAACCTTTTCGTTCTCAAACTCAAACATCACAACTCTGTCCGACGCGTCTGTGAAGTTAACTGGACAATAGCTTTCCTAAGCGTTTTCGAGCACATTGATGATTGCGACATTTTTCACCTGCTTCAGAGCTATAATTGTTACCCACAAATCAATCAATCCCATCCTCCCTTGGGTTCTAGTCCAGATCCAGAGTGGTTTTCCGAGTTGCCATCTTACCATCGGAGCCGACACAGCTTTGCCGCTTAGAAGTTCTCAGGACGATCGTATCGCCCTACAAGCATAGGTAAAGTAAAAAAGGGTTACACAATGTCACACAACTCACTTACAGTTAGCCTTCACTGTTATGTTGTGCGGATCATCGATAGGGTTGCACCAGGATGCACCCACCCGCACCGAGTCTCACGCACCAGTCGCACAACTAGCTCTCACTGTTATATCCCTCCTGTGCCGCACGTGGAGGATGACACCAGTTCGAATCACTCCTCTCGTCGTTAGCACCAGTGCAGTCCCTTCTAACATCTATAGGGTTTTTACGTAGATTTTATTTTGCATGGAGAATAGTATGGATACCTCGCAGCCCAGATATAGATATCCACCGACCTACACTCTATCTCCAAGGTTCCGCCATAGATCAAGTCAAAAGCGTCCACAAGGTGAAGTCTTTCTGCACTTGACCGTCTCTTCTACCCTAGGTCTCATCTTCTTGGTCTCGCTTGGGGATAGACACTTTCAGGAAGCTACCAACAGCCACGCGGGCTGGTGAAGGTCTAATAGCAACTCACCAGAAAGATCAAACGATAAATAACTTCATTTGTTCATAAACCAGAAATTGAGAGTCGGATTAATAATAAAATTAAGTTTTTGTGCAATGATAAATGTGGCGACTACACTTCTTCTTTGGTCACTTACATTCTCAAAACGGTATCATTCATGAAGTCACATCTCTCTATCCACCCCAATACAACGGGGTTGCAAATGTAAAATCAAATATTGAAGTAAATGATGAATTTAATGTTGTTAAGTTTTAGGTTAACCCAAAACATAGGTGAGGAAACTATTTTGAGTAACAGTTATATTTTATAAAAGGTGATTCGAGAGAAAGAATAGAAAAAAACATTTGAATTATGAAAATGTAAAAATATTGTTTAAGTCATCTCCAAGTAAAGGGTGTCTTGCTAATGTGATTGTTCTCCCGCACAAAAAGGTTAGGAATTTTTTCAAAAAGTAACTACTTTCGAAAAAATATTTAAAAAAGTGTATATCGAAAAAAAATATTTAGAAAAGTATTCATACGCGCGTCGCGCCTATTGAATAGGCGCATCCCTGGGTGCGCCTATACTACATAAATTTTTTTTTTTTTTAAATTTTTTTCGAAGGTGCAATGATACCGAAAACAAAATTTTCGAAGGTCGGAAACTGAAATAACAAAAGATATCGAATATCCGGGACAAAAATATATTTTGTATCAAAATAATCGATTTATTTTGTCATGGGAGCAATACGGTGCTCAACCAAACCTAGGAACTTGCTTTGTTGGGAGACAAGTAATGGGGGTATTACTTGATATTGTTATTATTTAATTTTCCAATGTATGAAGGAAAGAGGGATAGTGATTTTTATTAGAAAATTAATTAATTAATAATAATAAATATTTCTTTTGGTCGAAAATAATATATATAAATAAATAAATAGAAAGTTTGTTGCCAAAAGAAATATTTATTATTATTTTCGACCTAGGAACTTGCTTTGTTGGGAGATAAGACAAGGGGTATTAATTGATATTGTTATTATTTAATTTTCCAATGTATGAAGGAAGAGGGATAGTGATTTTTATTAGAAAATTAATTAATTAATAATAATAAATATTTCTTTTGGTCGAAAATAATATATATAAATAAATAAATAGAAAGTTTGTTGCCAAAAGAAATATTTATTATTATTTTCGACCTAGGAATTTGCTTTGTTGGGAGATAAGACAAGGGGTATTAATTGATATTGTTATTATTTAATTTTCCAATGTATGAAGGAAGAGGGATAGTGATTTTTATTAGAAAATTAATTAATTAATAATAATAAATATTTCTTTTGGTCGAAAATAATATATATAAATAAATAAATAGAAAGTTTGTTGCCAAAAGGAATATTTATTATTATTTTCGACCTAGGAACTTGCTTTGTTGGGAGACAAGACAATGGGTATTACTTGTCTCCAAACAAAGCAAGTTCCTAGGTTTGGTTGAGCACCGTTATGCTCCCATGACAAAATAAATCGATTATTTTGATACAAAATATATTTTTGTCCCGGATATTCGATATCTTTTGTTATTTCAGTTTCCGACCTTCGAAAATTTTGTTTTCGGTATCATTGCACCTTCGAAAAAAATTAAAAAAAAATAAATAAATTATGTAGTATAGGCGCACCCTAGGGATGCGCCTATTGGAATAGGCGCACCCTAGGGATGCGGCTATTGGAATAGGCGCACCCTAGGGATGCGCCTATTCAATAGGCGCACCCTGGGGATGCGCCTATTGAATAGGCGCATCCCTAGGGTGCGCCTATTCAATAGGCGCGACGCGCGTATGAATACTTTTCTAAATATTTTTTTTCGATATACACTTTTTTAAATATTTTTTCGAAAGTAGTTACTTTTTGAAAAAATTCAAAGGTTAGGCCTAGACCTAAAATTGTTGACTTAATTTTATTTTGTATCAACAGTAAAACATATCGATTTGTGTACATGATTAAAAAATAATGAATATACACAAGGATGTTATAGTACAATAAAAATTAATATTTCCTTAAAAATGAATAGGTTGTCAAATCACACATTAAATTTAAGATGAGGAGTGAGTTTGTTGAGACGAACATATATAACTATTGATTAAGATAGGCAAGACATATACCTTTAAGAAAATGTTAAGAATGAGGCAAAGAAAAGCAAAATGGCTATAATATGAAAATATTAGTCTTAATATTTCTACATGTATACTTGAAACTCAATTTGAGAACTTTTAAGAAGTCGTAAATGTTTTTGAAGGACTTTTATGGAAAGACACAATTAACACTAAAATTGACTCTGTCATTCGAAATCATACATCGGATTTAGGGGATCCTCCTTGAGGATACAAACCACAAAGTTGTAATGACAGCTTTCTTAAATCTATATTTCAATCATGAAATCTACCTTGAGCAACATGAGGATTTATTTGCGTCAAAGTAGGAGAATAAAATTTGTAGCTTAGTTAAGTCAGTATTGTGCCTAAAACATTTGTCAAAACAATGAAATGTGAAGTTCAATAGCACCATTATAGAAATAAAGATAAAAAGATTAAATCCACTAATAAATGTTGAATTAGAGACTTAGCAAGAAATACATGGGATTTGCTAATGTTATCCTCTGAATGAAAATCACTAGTGTGCATAAAAAAAGAATCATTCCAAGTCAAATCAACAAGAATGATAAGGAAAAAGTATGGTTTCCAATGGATCCTTCTAAATATTTCTCAACAAAGTGGAGACTCCATAATCAAAGTGGAATGTATTTGTTGCATGTACTAGACCTTGTATTACACATGCATACGACATGTTAAGTACATATACACATAATTCAAGCCTCAATCACTAAAATTGAATCATAAAATTACTCAGGGTTTTAGGATATAGTCTTGATTATATATGGTTGGAAATACACTAGATATCAAATTGTAATAGAAAGTTATAGTAATGCATGTGGGATATTTGATTCAAGAGGCCTAAACTCCACGAATAGATTCATGTTCATCCTAGAAGGTGTAGTCATTCATGGAAATCCATAAAACAAACTAATATAACCATGACCACAGTGGAATTTGAGTTTATAAGCCTAGAAAAGTGTGTTGAATAAGTTGAGTGGCTACGGCAATTTTTAGAGAATTTTATGAGGTCGTAGAAATTATTGTCAGTCTGCATAAAGTTCAATAGTTAATCTCGAGTTGATACACCAAAAAGTAATATGCGTAATGGTAAACCCAAATATAATCATTAAATACATACCACCATTAGACAATTTATCTCGTATGGAATAATCACGATCGACCTTGTAAGGTTAAAGAATAATATTGCAGATCCTCTAATCAAATAGTTGAACACAGAACAAGTTGGTTACTCATCAAGAAAACAAGACGGAAGCTTATGAAGTAAACACTTTGGAGAAGAAAAACTCAGTTTAGTTGTTTGTGGATCCCAATATCTATTTTGAAAAAAGACAACTTAATCAAAAGAGTAAATAAGATCAGTGTGAGATTCTTTTATACCGTGTTCATTCCTATAACGAGAAATAGTAAAGACGAGGGTGGGATTAAACACATGTTCTTGATGATTCAACACATAGGTAAATCTTCGGAGTAATAAAATAACTCTTCAGATAACGAATCAACTATGCAAGGGATAAAAGAGTTTGTATTGAAAGAAAATGTTGAGGGAGCAACTCTTAGAAGTTTTTGTAGATCCATTCAAAAGGTCTAGATTGGATATAAACACTAGAACTAAATCATACTAGGAATATGTATGTATGTTATGTCATCATTTACGATAATGATAGACAATTTAAAGACACGGCGTCTACAACCTAACTAGTGAAGTTGATGTAACTTCACAAAAGAATGTTTACAAGATAGCACCTAAATGTCATTTAGAGGCATCGACTGTTAAACTATAATTTCAAGTTTTGAGTTACCAAAAGTATTCACTCAATTATCGTTTACAAAAGGGATTATTTAAAAATGGGCTCAAAATGTGGATTTTGGAAAGCTTGGGCAAATCAAGAATACTGATTAGGTCTTTAAGTTTCGTATAAATGATCAAATAGTACTCGTGAGTCCACTCCAGAAACATTTAAATTAACAAAAACATGTAAATCTATAACTCCCATGTAATAAGTAGTTGCACAACCACTACAAAATAGGATGTAAATGAACCGAAACTTGTACTAAACCCAATAAACTTGAAAATTGTTTAACATTAAATACTAGGGACAATTTGTAATTCCAAACAAGATGTTTTAAAGTGAAATAGGTTTGAAGTAATGCACAACTTACTACACAAACGACTCTCTCGTGTGCATACTATCTTTGTGTGTGAAAAATTAGTGCTTGTGTGTGTTTCCACTCTAGATAATGAAAACACTATGTTTTTATTCAGTATTTTTCTTGTACATTTTACAGTATACATTTTATATAATATAGATACATGTGCTTCGATATAAGGAAAGTGATAAACTGGGAAACTAGGCCTATTAGGAAACTGATTTATACAAGAATATATTTTCCTAGTTTTGTGTGGTTTACTTTCCTACACTCCCCCTCGAGAGGAATTGTGGGGTCACACACATTTAGCTTGCACCATATTGTATCGAATAATACCCTATTAATCGCTTTAGTGAGTACATCTTCAAGTTGATCCTCTGATCGAATATATGGGAGTGTTACCACACCTTCTTCAAACGTTTCCTTGATGGAGTGCCTATCAATCTTAAGATGCTTAGTCTGATCATGGTGAACTGGGTTTTCTGATAACTAATTTCGGATTTGTTATTATATAGTAGGTTACATGACCCATTGACTTGAAATACAATCTTTGTAAACTGTTTTCGCACCCATAGTATCTCAGTTAGACCTCGATCTATACCTCTAAACTCAGATTCAACACTGGAGAGGGCAACCACCTTCTGTTTCTTACTCCTCCACGTTACTAAGTTTCCTCCCACAACTGTGAAATACCCAGACGTTGAGATTCTGTCCATATTATTTCCCACCCAATATGCATTTGTATATGTCTCGATCTCGAGGTGTCCACTTTTTGGAAATAGGATACCTCTTCCTAGTGTACGCTTTAGATACCGTATGAATCGCATAGCTACTTCCATATGCTCCTCTTGAGGTTAATGAATGAATTCGCTAATAACTCCCACTGAGTATGCCACATAGGGCCGAGTATGCCACCAGTTGATTAATTTCCCTACTAAGTGTTGATATCGCTTTAAGTCGGTTGGTTTCGCTCCCTTTATGATCGTCAATCGATGGTTCAATACAATTGGGGTTTCAACTGGTTCGTAGCCCATCATCCTTGCTTCTAACCAGCAAATACATAGTATAATTTCTCTGAGAAATAAAATATCCCTTTTTGATCACACTACTTCGATGCGAGAAAGTACTTGAGATTTCCCAAGTCTTTCATTTCAAACTCTTGGAACAAGTTATCTCTCAACTTCTTCATCTATTATGAATCTTCACATATGATAATGATATCATCAACATAAATGATCAGATATGTTACCTTCTCATATTTTCTTTTTAGGAACAGTGTATGGTCTGCATTACTCTATTTGTAGACATACTTTTTATAGTTGTAGTGAATCGTCCAAACCAGGCTCTATGAGAAGTTTTCATTTCATATAGTGCCTTTTTTAATTGAAACACTTCTCCTTCTTTAAATTTCCCTGGTATGCTTAGAAGTGCATCCATGTATAGCTCTTCAGTCAGATTCCCATGGAGGAAGGCAGTCTTCACATCGAACTGGTGAAATTTCCAGTATCCATTTGCTGCTATGGAAAACAGCACACTGATAGTATCAATATTTGCTACTAGTGACAAAGTCTCTGAGTAGTATACCCCATCGGTGTAAGTATACCCTTTGGCTACTAGCCTCGCCTTATATCTCTTGATTGACCCATCCGCCTTATGCTTTATAGTAAGTACCCACTTGCATCCAACTTGCTTCTTTACTGGTAGGAGTATACATTTCTCCCATGTTTCATTCTTCTCCAGTGCTTCCATTTTTACGCTCATTGCTTGGCGTCATTCTTTATTGATTTGGTCATCATGAACATTTATTGGTAGATCAACGGAATAGACTGTTGTGGAGAATGCGTGAGCGACTTATGATATTTTCCTTTATGCCAGATGAGTGAATGGATATCTGGATTTCTTCAACACATACTCTGGTTCAAAGCAAGTTGGTGGTACTCCCCGATTGGATATGTGTGTTAGTACATATCTTCCGGGTTGATCTGTCTTCCCCTTCTCCCTTTCTCCTGTACCATTCTCATCAGAGTAACCATCAGGGTCATTATCTGAGATTTGGGTACTTACCTAAGCAGTATAACTTGCGGTGAGAGTGACACCAGTGTCTGCCTGGGAAGATTGTAATATGCTTGAAAGTAGCTCGGTGGTTCCGCCTACTGACTCTGTTGGAAACATTTCAGACCACGTCAGACTTGACACCCAACTTAGTGGGTTTGACTGAGTCTCCCCTTGACCACTAGGTTTGGTGGAGTAATAGAATTCAGCTTCAAGGAAGTTACAATCCATTGTTATATATAAACGATGTGTGGACGAATGATAACACCGATAGATATTTTGATTAATTCTGTAACGTACAAAGACTCATTTGACTGCACATAAGTCTAGTTTAGAATGGTTAGATTTTGGTACATGAACATAGACAAAACACCTGATAATACGTGGTGGAAGTGTTGATGTTGAGGGAACACTGACATGTTGTGAAAGTTCATGAATTGGAGTTTTAAGACCGATAGCTTTATTGGGAAAATGATATAGTAAGAATAGTAGGTATACGGAAGTAGCTACAACTTTACGCCAAAAATAAGTAAGGACATGAGACTCGACCATAATAGCACCAGTCATTTCGAGAATAGTCCTATTTTTTCATTCTGCAATTCCATTTTGTTGTGGACATGATGTTTATTGAATCAAACCTCGTTCCCGAAAGAAATTTTGCATGGAGGAATTGACAAATTTTCCTCCATTGTCATATCTAACGATTTTTGTTTGTGTGGAAGTGTGTTTGAATCATTTTAGAGAAGGCAGTGAATTCGGCAGAGACATCAGATTTATTTCCAAGGAAATATATCCAAGTAATTCTCGCGAAATCATCTATAAATAGCACAAAATATGTAAATGCAGTACTATTCATGCATCATAATGGACTAAAGTAAAAAATTGAATCTGCTTTAGTCTTAGAGAGTTTATACAAATATCTATGGCTTTTGGAAAATATACAAGTTTCACACGAGAAATAAATATGTTGAGGGAATAATGTAGGAAATAACATACGGAGATACCCTCGTAATGGATGTCCCAACCGTCGGTGCCACAACCATTATTGTTTGTCAACAGTTCCGTGTTGAGCCACCTCATCGACATAGTACAACCCTTCACGCTTAGTGCCACACCCAATCGTCTTCCCCAACTGAATATCCTGTAATTTACAGAAACTCAAATACATAAATACCATGAAGTTCAATTTCTTAGTCACATGACTTATAGACATTAATTTGTAATAAAGTATAGGGGCATAAAGACAATTATTCAGTTTTAATGACAGTGAGATTTCTATCGATCCCACTCCACAAACTGATGATAATTCACCGTTCGCTCTTTCAATAGATGTCTGAGTAGGGTTGGTCCGTCCTACCAAGTCACCCTCATCAAACGTCATTGTGTCCGTAGCACCGAAGGCCAATAACCACTTTGTACTATTTTCTTATAGTACACCTGCTATATTAGTTCTGGACTCGCTTGAATTAATATCAGAACTTACGGCCCCATTTGAGCATGTAGATACTGAGAAAACTATGTTTTTATTCAGTATTTTTCTTGTACATTGTCTATAATATAGATACATGTGCTTCGATATAAGGAAAGTGATAAACTAGGACACTAGGCCTATTAGGAAACTAATTTATACAAGAATATATTTTCCTGATTTTGTGTGATTTACTTTCCTACATCCACAACAAGGGTAGACGAATATTTTATCGAAACGTTTGTCCTGTGAGACCTAGTTTTACAAAACTCCATTACATTTTTGTCAAAATTCATTGCAACAAAATCTATTTGAATTTATGTAACTCTTTTATTGATTTTTTAATGATTGATTTGATTATGATGCTACTTTCAAAATTAGTCACTTCAATGTGAAAGTTAAACAAAAATTCATTCTACAAATTATTTTATTTGATGTTGTTGGTCTCTATTTATGGATATAATTCGAAATTTTCTTCATGCGACGTATTGCTTTGCAACAATCAGTTCCTGCATTTCCTTTTTCCTCTCCTTGAGTGATTATTTTGACAGCCGCCAGCAACTTTTGGTCATCGTGTTTGACTAGTCTCTTACTTTTGATCATTGTGTTCGATTTCATCCGCTTTCAAACGCAGCTTGGTTAAACCGGAATAAACTAGTGCTACTTTAGTTAAACATCGTTGTTATAACCTGGGAGGTGATTGTCCCGTACATCTTCTATCGCATACTTACGACAGTGGTGTGTAGATGGGTGAATGTAGGGGGAATACATTAAGAAGACTCACACACCTAATGAACCTTACTTTAACCTTATATTTGGTTTGCGGTTAATTTCACTTATATACATGATTTGAATGTTACTATTATAATAGTTTTTACAATTGCACTCTAATCATTCTTTTCTACTATTATTGCATGTTGAACCTATTTTTTTATTATTATTCTACATATTAGGCCTTATTATGCTTTCATATGTAATATTACAATTCTTGGTTATTACAATCTTACACTATGCATTACTAACAGTAAGAAGTGACATCTACTAGTCTAGCTAGTTCTTGAGTGATAAGGCAAGCAGAAGGGAAGACCCATTAATTCTTAGAAGATAGAGGCGGTAAATCATGAGTCTTATTAACCATATCATGTTAGATTTCCTAAACACTAATACACATAGTAAGTTGTGTTAAGTTAAGTTCTTGTATATACACATCTGAGATTCTTATAGAAGCGTTAATATAATAAACTTTTGGGTTAATTACTTGAAACGTTACACATGTATGACCAATATGATTAATTTGTTACACATGTTTTTTCGCGTGACTAAATGCTTACACATGTTCTAGCATGTGACTGATTGGTTACTCCGTCAGTCAACCATTCAAATTTCCAGTCTAATTCTCATGTGCAAGTCACGTGATAGAAATTAGTTTATTTTCGGATATACTACTTTGAAGACCCTTATGTCCATTTTCTTCACATTCCATCAACCAGTTTCCCCACATTTACCTTCTGTCAGACCCATTTTGTCTTCCTTCTTCGGTGATTCTCCAACTTCCTCTGTTCAAGTTGAACTTCTGTCGCACGGTCGCACCCCACCTTGCATTTCTGAAGTAATGTTCAACTTCTGTCATTTTTCAACTTCTCTGAATTCTTCAACTTCTGATTCGCCGTGAGGCACTTCGATTTCAAACGCTGTCACGATTCCCAGCGGAGTGTTTCGTTTTCGACAGCAAACAAGTTCGCACCGTACTTCCTTGCTCTTTTCGTGCGACGGAACTCCCTCTCCCCTGTTTATCGATCAAAGATTTGATGGACATTGAGTGTGAAAATGGTATTTTTCCCGAAAAGTTGTTATTGAATAAGTTTAAAATAGCATAATTGTGTGTGATAGTGCCTAAAGTTTGAATTTTTAGACCAAATTTGAACTTTTGATGTTGAAGTTTTGTCATTTATGTATGTTTTGGTTTTAAGTTTGACTGATTGTGGTTAAATAGTATGACTTCCTTTATTGTGGTTGCTACATGGTTCATTTTGTTGTTTGTAACGCTAGTTTTAAATGTTGTCTTCTTTGGTTGCATCAGGAATTGAAAACTGGGCTTGAATAGGGACGAAGAATCCCATTGCATAAGCTATTTTTCATCATGGTAGAAAGTGGATTGATAATGGGGGTACCTGAACATACGAAGGTGAACTGGAGTCAGTCCATGTCCCTTATGATAAGTTGAACTATTTAGCGCTTACTTGACTAACTGAACTCTATTTTGACCTTGTCAAAATGGATTCATCTTTTGGTTGCCTCCGTGGGGAAATCCTAACACCGATCTTGCAGCTATAACTTTGGATGTTGATCCTCACCCTATATTAGAACGTCAAGGAACAACGAAGGAGATAACTTTCTATGTTATGTCACCGTTTGAATGAGAAGATTGTTTGAAGGATGCCTTCATGAAGCACCTCTACAACAAGGTGATAAACAAGACTCGTCGAGCATGTCGTGCGAAGGTGTCTGAATTATTTATCGAACGACAGATAAAAGAGAACAAGGGCAAAAAGACCGACATAACAAGTGAAAAGGGGAAGAAAAATGTTTCCTGATACCGTTTCGGAAATGAGTGAGAACATGGAGACTTTAAAGAATCTTCTATATGACTTGAGAAACTTCAATTTTGACAGCGAAGATTCAAAGGACAGTGACGATGACAGCGATGATTCAGATTTCGTCGCCCCGCACGGGGTAGATGCGGACGAGTCAAGTACGGATGAGACCTGCATCGAGCTTTCCATATATACTAGCATGTTGTCAAGCATTGGGACCACCTTTTTTCCTTTATCTCTCTGGTACCCGGTTCTTGTAGGTGAAAAATGAGCCATTGTTCCATCATTGGAGCTTCCTGTCTTGATTTGCGGATGCCAAGTGTACCAAACCATACCACGCGAGTCCGTTCACATCCAAAGGTCATATGCTCTCTCCGTTCTTCTTCTCAGCATATCGGGAGTCCGCTGTGGTATTAGGTAAGCCACGTCATATTAGGTTATGCTTAACTGCGAGGGTATTTGATGCCAGCTTCCACGCATAACTCCTCATCTTCGTGATTTGTTTGCCTTCAAGATTTCATTCCATAGACTATCCAGACTGTTCCCATCTGGTTGGGTACTTGGTTCTCCTCCTTCTGTCGCTTCTTTTAGGCGGTAATATATCGAACGAACCAAGATGGCACCGTCCTTCATATGAGGACATATCAAACTGTGTGGTTCTTTCGCTGTTGGAAGAGGGATCCACATATTACACTCATCATCCATGGTTGTTACACATTGACTGACCTTATCCATGACTCATTCCTTACCTGAATTTACTAGGTTGTTTACTCGTAGGTCTAAAATTCCTTCTCCCATTGGTGGCATGTAAGACCTAAAAGTCAGTTTCGTGTAGATCAACGGGTCTTTGTACACCTGGATATTCCCCGATTGTTGATCCTCAATAACCCCACATTTAAGGATGTACCGACCCACTAATAGACTTGACCATCCCCACGATGCCCGAATTCCTTTCGTCGTCGTTAAGAAGTCCCCGTTCAGGAAGAAGACGTTTCTTAAGATCTAAACCCACAATTATGTTTGTTCGTTGAGGACTTTTGAGGCCATCATAATCAATTGTTGATGTCTTGGTATTGTTTGATCTCGGTATCCCTAGTTCTTCTTCAATTGTTGATGTCTTGGTTTCATCTCCCCTTGAATTGAAAAATATAGTAGATTTTTCGGCATTTATACCCTGGGCAGATGCTTCACTGTATTCCATGATTATGTTCTTTAGAGTCCGTGCATTTTCCAATATCCCATGTAGGAAAAAGAGGGATTCATATGAAAAAAACAGGTGGTGGAGTTTTGGGCTCCCTCATTTGTCCATTATCCCCTGTAGCCTTCTCTCGCTTGCAGCTTTTTCAATTTGTCTGGAGAAGACATCCGCTAACAGTATGAATAGAAACGCGGACAATGGGTCTCACTGTCTTAGCCCCCGGGTTGGACTTATTGGACAAGTCCATTTCCATTCACTAGAACTCGGTATGTTGGTGTGGCGTTGCAAGATCGAATCCATTGAATCTGTTTTCACCCTGAAACTACGTTTGCCCAGACTTTTGAGGAGGCAATGCCACTTTACTCGTTCGTAAGCCTTTTTCATATCCACATATATCGCACACTCTATTCTTCACGGCTTAGCTCAGTGTTGTATGTGGTGGATGATGTCATGCACTACAAGGATGTTATTTTGTATCATGCAACCTGCCACAAAAGCATTTTGATATGGTGTGATCAAGTCCAATAAATAGAATTTCACTATATTCACCAACACATTTGATATGATCTTACAAACAAAACTGCATATGCTAATGGGTCGAAAATCAACTGCACGGGTCGGACTAGGTACTTTGGGGATAAGAGTAATATCTATTTGATTTAAAGTAGAGTTTATGACACCGAATGTGAAGAAAGCTTTAACACTGGTTAATATGTCTGGTCCCATAATGTGCCAGTTTCTTTGGTAGAACATTCCCGAAAAACCATATGAACCTGACGCTTTATTTCCGCCTAGGCGAAAGGCAGCATTCCGAACCTCTTCTTGTCTGACCACACGTTTAAGATTGATATTCATCTCTCTAGTAATCTAGGTCAGTATACACCCCAATAGGTCTTCATTCAGCTCTGGGTTTTCGGTAGTAAAGGCTCTTGCGAAGTTTGATATTGTTTGATAAGAAAACTAATTCGAAAAAACTATTTTGTTCCAAAGGTAAGAACAAATGCAGGTATTGGATCTGTAGTGAAGAAGGACACTACGCAAGTGAGTGACCACGAAAAACGAAATATCCGCAAAAGGTTCAGCTTATTCAAGAAACAGAACGATTAGGATTCAAGCTAGTAGAGGACCTTTACGAAGGAACTCTACATGTGTACACTATGCAGATCATAGATCAAAATAGAAGTAGCGAAGACACTACAAAAGAAGGCTCTTCTTCCGAAGAAGAATGAGCACACCCACTTTTAGTTGGAGGGAGATGTCGCAAAAATAATTTTGCATAAATCACAAAGAAAAATGGGGAGTAGTTTATTTTATTACTAACCCTAAAATTAAGAGGCCCAAAAACTGTAATCAGTGTGAAATCAATGAAATACAACCAACAAAATCGAGAAGAAATTAGCAAACAAATTAAGGAACTTCTTGATATGAAGTAATTATTCCAAGAAAATCACCGCATATGTGACAATGATTTCTTGCAGAAAATGAGGCAGATAAGCCGAGAGGGAAGAAAAGAATGGCAGTCAATTGTAAGGTTATTGATTCTGTGACTATCGGAGATGGTCATAACTTAACACGCGTGTAAGAATTATTAACCGTTCTTCGTGGTATAGCAGCTTTGAGTGTAAACGTGGTTTTCTGGCAAGTACTTATAGAGAAAGAATTGGAGCTCTTAACTGCATTCACATGTCTAGAAGAGTATTATCAATGGCGTGTTGTACCCTTCGGGTTAAAACAAGCACCGAGTATATACTAAAGGCACATGCAAAATGCTCTCCGGGGTTTGGAAAAATGTTGTATGGTTTACATAGATGATATAATTGTCTTCTGCTATACAGAAACAGAACACTATGTACATGTTTTAATGGTCTTACGAATCATAGAAAAATATGGCATAATACTCTATAAGAAAAAAGCAAATCTATTTAAAGAAAATATTAACTTTCTAGTACTAGAGTTTTACAAGGGAACTCGTAGTCCTCGAATTCACACTTTGGGACATTTACATAATTTTCCAGATGAATTAGTAGACAAGAAAACATCATCAAAGATTTCCAGGCGTACTAACATATGCAGAAAGTTATATTGCCAGATTAGCAGAAATGAGAAGTCCCTTGCAGGTTAAACTAAAAAAAGATGCTACTTGGAGTTAGACTTAATGTTACAAAGATTACATCAAGAAAATTAAGAAAACTTTAGTTAAATTTACAAAGCTTTACCTTCCAAACAATGAAGATAGTCTCATCCTATAAACTAATGCTAGCGATATGTTTTGGGGAGGTGTCTTCAAGGCTAGACCTCTAGATGGAGAAACCATTTGCATGTATGCTTGAGGAAGTTTAAAGACTGCACAAAATAACTACCATGGAATGAACAATAATTACTCGCTGTAAAGCGAGTAATCTCAAAATTCTAAGTCTACTCATCTCTGGTAAGATTTTGGGTAAGGACGACAACAAATATTTGACAAATTTACTTCACATTAACATTGCAGGAGATAGTAAACAAGGATGTCTAGTAAGATGGAAAATGTGGTTTTCACATTATTCTTTTGAAAATATATTATTTTATTTGAACATGTAAAAAATAGTATAAGAAAACTTGGACTAAAAAGAAAATATTTTTTAAACCAAGAAAATACTTTACCCCTAATGATAAGAAAACTAGTTTGAAAAAACAGTTTTCTTCCAAAGGTTATAAAAAATGAAGGTGTTATATCTGCAGTGGAGACTCATACTACGCAAATGAGTGCCCACGCGTAAAGAAATATCTAGAAAAGGTTCAACTTATTCAAGAAGCAGAACAAGAAGGATTAAAGCTAGTAGATGACCTTTAAGAAGGACCTCTATATGTCTACACTACGAAGATCATAGAAGACAATAACAGTAGTGAAGACACTACAAAAGTAGACTCTTATTCAACAGAAGAATGAGCACACCCACTTTTAGTTGGGGGGAGACGACGCAAAAATAATTTTGCATAAATCACAAAGAAAAATATGGAGTAGTTTATTATATTACTAACAGTAATTCCATCAATATAGCTGGAAATATCCAATTCAAAGGATATAAACAACTAACATTTCATCGTTATATTGGTACAGGTGCAAGTCTTTGCTTGGCAAGCAAGAATGTGATACCATAAGAACTCTAGGAAAATGCCCCAAGAGAAATAAATGTCACCATAACAAATAAGTCTATGGTAAGAATAACCAAGGTATGTCGGGATTTAACAGTTTTTGTTTCGCAGGAGAACCATTCGTCATTCCGACAATGTACCAAACAAAATCAGGCATTGACTTTTTGTTAGGTAACAACGTTTGTCAACTATATGGACCTTTCACCAAATGGTTAGATAGAACAACATTTATAATCAATAAAAATGGTTCCAATAAAAAACTAGTTCGAAGATCAAACATAACTCAAAAAGTTATAAAATATGAAGAAAACACATTCTTAATTAATGCACAAAAATGTAATGTTATTGAAGAAACCTTAGAAAGGGTATGCTGAGAAACCCTATCGACCCCGAAAAGTCTAAGCAATAGATGAAAGCTTCCATTAAATTGACAGACCCAAAAACTGTAGTCAGTGTGAAATAAATGGAATACATTCCACGGGATCGAGAAGAATTTAGCAAACAGATCAAGGAACTTATTGACATGAAGTTAATTATTCCAAGCAAATCACTGCATTTGTCAAACTCAGTTCTTATAGAAAATGGGGTAGATATGCAGAGAGAAAACAAAAGAATGGTAGTCAATTATAAAGCTATTAATGCTGTGACTATCGGAGATGGTCATAACTTACCATGCGTGCAAGAATTCTTAATCGTTCTTTGTGGTAAAAACAATTTTAGCAGCTCTAATTGTAAAGGTGGTTTTCCGCAAGTACTGCTAGACGAAGAATCAGAGCTCTTAACTGCAATCACATTTCTAGAATGGCATTTTCAATGGTGTTTTATACCCTTCGGGTTAAAACAAGAACCCAGTATATACCAAAGGCACATGCAAAATGCGCTCCGAGGTATGGAGAAATGTTGTATGGTTAACGTAGGTGATGTAGTTGTATTCCGCGATACAGAAAAATAACATTATGTACATGTTTTAATGGTCTTAAGAATCATAGAAAATATGGACTAATACTCTCTAAAAAGAAAAGAAATCTATTCAAAGAAAATATTAACTTTCTAGGACTAGAGATACACAGGGGAACTCGTAGTCCTAAATATCACATGTTGTAACATTTACATAAGTTTCCAGATGAATCAGAAGATAAAAAACATCTTCAAAGATTTTTCGGCGTACTAGCATATGCAGAATGGTATATTGCCAGATTAACATAAATGAGAAATCCCTTCAAGGTTAAGCTAAAAAAAGATGCTACCTGAAGTTAGACTGAATGCGACACAGATTACATCAAGAAGATTAAGTAAGTTTTAGTTGAATTACAAAGCTTTACCTTCCAAAAAATGAAGACAGTCTCATCATAGAAAGTGATGCTACATAAAGGAACTTCCATGGCAATGAAAATAAATTATTCGTTGTAAAGCAAGTAATCTCAAAATTCTCAATCTAACATTGAGAAAGATCCAGAAAAGGTTCATATTATTCAAGAAGCGGAACAAGAACGATTCAAGCCAGTAGAGGACCTCTACGAAAGAACTCTACATGTCTACACTATGAAGATCATAGAACACAATAGCAATAGTGAAGACACTACAAAAGAAGACTCGTCTTCCTAAGAAGAATGAGCACACCCACTTTCGAAGAAGACGCAAAAATAATTTTGCTTAAATCTCAAAGAAAAATAGGGAGTAGTTTATTATATTACTAACCCTAATTTTATCTATATAGTTGGAAAATTCCAATTGAAAGGATATAAACAACTAACCATACATTGTTATATTGATACATGTGCAAGTCTCTTCTTGGCAAGCAAGTATGTAAAGATTTAAGAGTGTTTTTCGCAAGAGAACCATTCATCATTCTAACAATGTACCAACAAGAAGCAGGCATTGACTTATTGTTAGGTAACGACTTCTGTCAACCATATGGACCTTTCACCCAATGGTTAGATAGAACAACACTTAGAATCAATGAAAAAAGGTTCTAATAAAAAACAAGTTCCAAGAATAACTCAAGAAGTTATAAAACTGGAAGAAAAAACATTCTTAATTAATGCACAAAAATATAAGGCTATTAAAGAAACCATAGAAAGGATATGTTCTGAAAGCCTTATACACCCTGAAAAGTCTAACCAATGGATGAAAGCTTCCATAAAATTAACAGGACCAAAAACTGTAATCAGTGTGAACTCAATGAAATACAGCCCACAAGATCGAGAAGAATTTACCAAACCAATGAACGAAGTTCTGGACATGAAGCTAATTATTCCAAGCAAATCACTGCATATGTCAAAATCATTTCTTATAGAAAATTAGGTAGATAAGCGGAGAGGAAAGAAAAGAATGGTAGTCAATTATAAGGCTATTAATTCTGTGACTATTTGAGATGGTCATAATTTACCATGCGTGCAGTAATTATTAACCGTTCTTAGTAGTATCAACATTTTTAGCAGCTTTGACTGTGCAAGTACTGCTAGACAAACAATCGCAGCTCTTAACTGCATTCACATGTCTAGAAGGGCATTTGCAATGGCGTGTTGTACCGTTCAGGTTAAAACAAGAACCCAATATATACCAAATGCACATGCAAAATCTGCTCTGAGGTGTGGAAAATTACCTATGGTTTACGTCGATGATTTAATTATCTTCCGCGGTAAAGAAAAGTATCATTATGTACATGTTTTAATGCTGTTAAGAATCATAAATAAAAGATGGCATAATACACTCTAAAAAGAAAACAAATCTATTCAAAGAAGACTTTAACTTTCTATGATTAGACATCAACAGGGGAACTCATAGTTCTCAATATCACATTTTGGAACATTTACATAATTTTCCAGATGAATTAGAAGACGAAAAAACATCTTCAAAGATTTCTCGGCGTACTAACTTATGCAGAAAGTTATATTACAAGAGTAGCAGAAATGAGAAAACCCATGCAGTTTAAGCTCAAAGCAAGATCCTACTTGGAGTTGGACTTAATCCGACACATATTACATCAAGACGATTAAGAAAGCTTTATTCAAATTCCCAAAGTTTTACCTTCCAAATAATGAAGGAAATCTCATCATAGAAACTGATGCTTCAAACATATTTTCAGAAGGAATCCTCAAGGGTAGAACTCCAAATGGATAAATGATTTGCAGGTTTACTTCATGTAGTTTCAAGACCACAAAAAAGAACTAGCATAGGAATTAAAATGAATTACTCATAGTAAAACAAGTAATCTCAAAATTCTTAGTATATTTAACTTCGACAATATTTTTGGTTATGACCGACAACAAAACGTTGACACATTTCCTTCGCACTAACATTGCAGGAGATAGTAAACAAGGATGTCTAGTATAGACAATAGAAAATAAGACACTTCTTCCAAAGAAGAATGAGCACACCCACTTTTAGTTGGGGGAGACGACGCAAAAATAACTTTGCTTAAATCTCAAATAAAAATAGGGAATAATTTATTATATTATTTACCTTAATTCCATCTATATAGCCGGAAAAATCCAATTCAAATTATATAAACAACTAACATTACATTGTTATATCGATACAGGTGCAAGTCTCAACTTCGCAAGAAAGTATGTGATACCTGAAGAACTCTGGGAAAATTAGGGCCCGAGAAAAATAAACGTCACCATAACAAATGAGTCTACAATAACAATAACAAATGTATGTAGGGATTTAACAGTTTTTTTGAGGGAGAACCAATCTTCATTCCAACAATCTACCAACAGGAATCAGGCATTGACTTATTTTTAGCTAACAAGTTCTGTCAACTATATCTACATTTCACTTAATGATTAGATAGAATAGCTATTCAACTTGGCAAAGAAGAAGTCTTAATAAATACATAACCAAAGCTTTACGCTTCGGAAAACCAGGATGTTTAGAATCAATGAAAAAAGGTTATAAATATAAATAAGATCCCTAAACAAACATGACTCAAGAAGTTATAAAACTGGAAGAAAAGGCAATCTTAATTAATGCCCAAAAATATAAGGTTATTGAAGTAACCTTATAAAGGCTATGTTCAAAAAATCCTATAAACCCTGAAAAGTCTTAGCATTTAAATTCACATTTTGAAAAATGTGCATAATTTTCCAGATGAATCAGAAGATAAAAAACATCTTCAATGATTTCTCGGCATACTAACATATGCAGAGAGTTATATTGCCAGATTAGCATAAATGAGAAATCCTTTGCAGGTTAAGCTGAAAAACAATGCTACCTAGAGTTAGTCTTAATCTGACACATATTACATCAAGAAGATTAAGAGAGGTTTAGTTAAATTTACAAAGCTTTACCTTCAAAACAATGAAGATGGTCTTATCACAAAAAATGATGATAGAGACATGTTTTGGGGAGGTGTACTCAAGGCTAGACCTCTAGATGGAGAAAACATTTGTAGGTATGCTTCAGGAAGTTTCACGACCGCACAACAGAATTAGCATAGCAAGCATAAGGAATTACTTGCTGAAAAGCAAGTAATCTCTAAATTCTCGGTCTACTTAACTATGTTAAGATTTTTCGGAAGGACTGGCAACAAAATTTTGACAGATTTCTTTTGCAATAAGACTACAGGAGATAGTAAACAAGGACGTATAATAAGATGGGAAACACGGTTTTCTTATTATTCTTTTAAAAATATATTATGTTGTAAGATTTTGTAAACAAAGAAAATACTTTACCAATAAGGTTAAGAAAACTGACTCGAAAAAACAGTTTTGTCCCACAGGTGTTGGATCTGCAGTGAAGAAAGACACTATGTTAATGAGTGCCCACGCAGAAAGAAATATCTAGAAAAGGTTCAGCTTATTGAAGTAGCGGAACAAGAAGAATTTGAGACAGTAGAGGACATTTACGAAGGAACTCTACATATATACAATTTGAAGATCATATAACACAATAGCAATAGTGAAGACACTACAAAAGAAGACTCATCTTCATTAGAAGAATGAGCACACCCACTTTTAATTGGGGGGAGACGGCGTAAAAATAATTTTGCATAAATCTCAAAGAAAAACCGGGAGTAGTTTATAATATTACTAATGCTAATTCCATCTATATAACCGAGAAAATACAATTCAAAAGATATAAACAACTAACATTTCATTGTTATGTTGATATAGGCGCAAGTTTGTGCTTGGCAAGAAAGTATGGGATACCTGAAGAAATCTAGGAAAATTCCCCGAGATAAATAAACGTCACCATAGCAAATGAGTCTGCAGTAACAATAACCAAGGTATCTAGGGATTTAACAGTTTTTTTTTCACACGAGAACCATTCCTCTCCGCTTAATAAAAAAGATAACCAAATATGTACGCTTAGCAAGACCAAGACATTTAGAATCAATGAAAAAAGGTTCTAAATAAAAACAAGTTCCAGGCAAAAACATAACTCAATAAGTTGTAAAACTGGAAGAAAAGGCATTCTTAATTAATGCAAAAAAATATAAGGTTATTGAAGAAACGTTAGAAAGGGTATGTTAAAAAAAACCTATAGACACTGAAAAGTCTAACCAATGGATGAAAGCTTCCATATAATTAAGATACCGAAAATTGTAGTCAGGGTGAAACCCATGAAATATAGTCCACACGATCAAGAAGAATTTACCAAACAAATCAAAGAACTTCTTGACATAAAGCCAATAATTCCAAGCAAATCACCGCATATATCACCGACATTTTTTGTAAGAAATGAGGCAGAGAAGAGAAGAGGAAAAAAAAAAGAATGGTAGTCAGTTATAAGGCAATTAATTCTGTGACTATGAGAGATGGTCATAACTTACCATGCATGCAGAAATTATTAAGCCTACGTCGCTGTAAAAACATTTTTAGCAGCTTTGATCGTAAAATTGGATTATGGCAAGTACTGCTAGACAAAGAATAACATCTCTTAACTGCATGCACTAGTTCAGAAGGGCATTTTCAATGGAGGGTTGTACCCTTCGGGTTATAACAAGCACCAGTATTTACCAAAGGCACATGCAAAATGCGCTATGAGGTATGAAAACATTTTGTATAAGAAAGCAAATCTATTCAAAGAAAATGTTAACTTTATTTTTAGAGAATATTATGCCATATTTTCTATGATTCTTATTACCATTAAAGCATGTACATAATGTTCTTTCTCAGTATCGCTGAAGACAATTATTTCATCGGCGAAAACCCTCGCGAAAAACTAGATATCTTTGAGAACATATCTCATAGAAGAAATGAATGAGTAATTTCTTTAGGAAGGAAAATAGATGTAACGAATAAAAGAGTTGACTCCTTTTGGGGGAACCTCCTATGTAAATTAAAGAGTGTGTATTACCCTTTGTATAATAAAAGAAGTATTTTATCCAGCAAAGAAGAGTTCTTTCGAGTTACGAGGAAATGATTTATGATCTCCATATTCGTCTAAAAGACCAAAGGCATAAACAACTCCAAAACCTGGGGGCCGTTATGGGAAGAAGTGTCGCTGAGGCATGCATCCGTTAGGGATACACACTTTGAAAAATATTTTCAAGTAACAAATCATAATGTTTTCAAACATTATTCAAGCTATTTTTATAACAATAATAATTACCATATTAATTGGCATTAAAGTTATATTAATTGCAATTAACACTATGATGTTAGTGTGTTATATTCAGAGAAATTAATTTACGCACAAACCTCTTGCTTTTGAATTATTACCACATGGGCTTATCTTCTGATAAGATTCGATCTTATATTTTCCTTTTGAGGGGGGGTCCCTCTGAGCTGTATCTACAATAATCACAGTAGTGGTGCTCGAAAAGCTTGTTTGCCATTATGTAGATCGTTTGCTTATTGGTGGGACATGTTGGAATAGCGTCGAGCTTCATCCGACCTTCATTCTCACTAAGTTTGTAGATGTCCTCTTTCGTTATTTTGTGAGGGCATTTACTGATGACGATGCTTTGCGAATCTCTAAAATTTACGTTCATCCTTCAATCTTCTATAATAGCATGAGTCATCTCTAGTATAAGATTAAGGTCGTTAATGCTTAGTTGTTGTAAAGCTTCTGAGTTGGGAACCAAATCTTCCTCAACCATGAGAGGTCCTGAGTGATCTCTCTTACTAATTGCTAATCCTATTTCTAGCAAGTAATACAACCTATATGTTTTATCTGGGCACTAGTCTGGAATTGAACTGATGATATTGGCAAACATCGGGAGTCCGCTGCTTTTAAGACATTGTTTTGAAAGTTCATGATTTGCATCACCATAGCTAAAGGAAACATTTGTAGCTCGTGCAAGTTTTTGCTTGGATAGATGCATTTTACTAGTCCGACTTTGAATGTCAAATGGACTAGATCAGGATTTGCTCCTTCTACGAAGTTGATGAAATTTTTGGTTTTCTCAGCTTTTGTAAATAATTTTTCCGCGATAAAATCAGTTTGATCAACAGATCTAACTTTTGACCATAAAAGGCTAAAGTCTTTAAAGCTCAAAGGTTCGAGCTTTAGTGAAGGGGCTGCTTCTTCTAACGCCACATTTGTTTCGGGGTTCTATGAACTTTTGGTTGTTGTAGAGGTACTCCTGACAAGTAGTTGAAGTCTTTGTACGTTGCTAGGCTCAACTCTCCTGCTCAACTCTCCTTCACTTTGCGACTTGAACTTCTTGCAAGTCACTTTGTATTTGCCGCAATTTTCTTGGGCATTTGCTAGTTAGTAAACATACAACCTTCTAGACCGTTGTAGATGACATATAATGTATCATCGAAGTTCTTGTTGTCTGCCTTTAGGTAGTCAGCCTTGAATTCCTGCACACAAGAGGAACTATATCTTGACAAAATTGTCATTTTCTTTTTCCCAAAGAAACAGGGATTAACGAATTTTATTCGTCTTCATCAGAGTCATTTGCAACCGGACTAGTCGAAGAGTTTGTCTCACAAGACCTGGTCTAATCGATTACCATGTTACGTTTTTCGCCCATGTCGGGTTTAGGACCAAGGGTGATATCTTTTGGCTTTTTGGCAAAGAAACAAGATTCATAGGATTTGTTGAGTTAGAATAATGACTTGTTTGCTTATTATCCTCCTTGGTTTTTAGGCTTTCACCTTTCGTTACGTTGGTGACCATTGTGAACTCTGAACGCTGGTCATAAAGCTTAATTTTGCTCAGAACAACATTTAGCTCGATCTCAAGCATTTCATTTTTGAGAAAATGCACTTTAAGACTCTTCATTTCCCAAGTGGCTTTTTCTTTCCGCAATGCGCTTTTTCTGTCTTTCTCCCTCTTTTTTATAATTGGAAGTTTTATGGAATGATGAATTGCACGAGGCAATTCATCCTTTGTATAGCTATGAAAGGCCTTAAAAAACGTTACTGCTTACGTTTTGATCCAATATCGGATCCAACAATCATCCAATAAATTTTTATCACCTGGAAGGTATTCTATGTCAAAACAAATAATGTGAAAACCACATTTTCCATCTTACTAGACGTCCTCGTCTACTATCTCCTGCAATGTTACTAGGAAGGAAAGATGTAAAACATTTGTTGTCAGTCCTTACCAAAACTCTTACCCGAGTGATGTAATCTGGGATTTATAGATTACTTGCTTTACAAAGAGTAATTCTTTTACATTGCTATGGTAGTTCTTTTCTGCGGTCTTAAAACTGCCTGAAGCATACCCTGCAAATGTTTTCTCCATCTTGTGTTCTAGCCTTGAGAACTCCACCGCAAAACATGTATGAAGCATGAGTTTTTATGATGAGACTGTCTTCATTGTTTGGAAGGTAATGCTTTGGGAATTTGATTAAAGCTTTCTTAAACTTCTTGATGTAATCTGTGTTAGATTCACTTGTAGAATTTTGCTCTATACCATCGACGTTAAATAGCTGCTAAAGGGGTATTTGTCGTCACTAATCTTTAGCAGCGGGCTAAGTCTCGTAAGGATAGGTCCCATGGCTAAATGTCACTCTGATGGTAAAATGTTCATTAAAAGGTCTCCTGCCACTAAGGCCTTGCCGCCACTAATAGGCTCATCACATACAGTGACCATAATTGTCACCACTATATCAGTTCATTAACAACGGTAAAATTTGTCACTATATAGTATCATTAACATCATATTATGTTGTTACTAAATACGTGTATTTAGAGACTACAAATCCCCCATTAAAACCAATTGACACTACCAGGTGATGTTGTTGCTAAACATATGTATTTAGTGATAATAAGTTCACACTTGAACATATCAGTTTATGTCGCTGCTAAACACAAGTATTTGCGTCAACAATAATTTATCATTGTTATAAACATATTTTGGTGGTGTTTTTATTAATTATGTAGTTCTTGTTATATGATATGAACTACAGAATACATTTTAAAAAACATAATATATTATTTATCAAAGTATATATATACATCTTAATAAACATCCAAACTACAAACTTGCAATAAATTTGAATGTAAATACATAGTTATCTAAATCAGATGAATACTTAAAACTAATGTGCTTTTATACTTTAGATGGTTGTGAATTTCGAATGTCGGGACTTTGAACTTCATCTCCGTCTCTAGTTCACGATCCCCTGCAAGCTCCAACAATATCATGTGATCATATAGAAAGGAAACAAAATAAGTACAATAACAAAATGATGTAACACAATAATCTCAAACCTACTACATAACACTAGACATCTTAACATAATAGTTCAACCACGACATAACACAACACAACTCATATGATACATATGCTATGATAACACAAGAGACGAATAATGAATGCCTTACCAACTTCAAGCAGCGAGTGTAAAGAGCAGTTAAATTATGTATCCTCTACTGTTGTAAATCAAACATGTTCATTCTGAATGCCCAAGTGCATGTACTTGGGAGAACTTAGCCTGGAATAAATGGATCTGAGAAGTTAACAAGTGTATCCATCCGTCGATAGGATCCTTCGCCTTCCTTGCAGGTTTCAACAACACCAGTTATTACCTTTTGATAAATTTTTGTTCTGGCGTAAATAGGTAAGTACTGAATATAAGATAGAAAAAAAAATATTACAAGATCGTACATCCGAGGTCGTCATTTTTGAGAAATTAAGAAAATTCAAGCAATTAAGAAGCTAATGAATTTGTTATTCTAACTTATCCGTAAGCAAACAATCTAAAAAGTATTGGTGTACCTCCAAATATTGTATAACATTCAACACTCAAAGATTAACGATGAAAATTAACTGATAGTGCTCATTCAGGACATTCGTCGAGCAACTGGGATGCAAACAGTCCAGTTGCTAGCTATAGATTGCTAAAATGCAATATTTTGTTGAACCTTATGGATAAATTAGGATCTAACCTTCTGAGACATGACCGAAGAAACATAAAGTATCGACCACGAACTTCTCGTTAACTGACCATGACAACCCTTCAATCGAAGCTTTTCAATTTGAAAAGAAAGCCTTTCAATTTCAAATTCTCAAGCGGAGCTTTTTAAAGTATACAAACGACAAAACCTAAACCCTAATGTTATATTACTTATTATTTTTTAGGTTGTTATCATTTAAAAAATAAAATAATTTTTGTTAAAGAGATACAAATCCCTTATAAAATAAGGGATATACAAGTCCCTTACAAATTCCTTAAAATTATTTGTAACGGAAATCAATCACAAAATATCTTTATCCTTTCAAATATTATTTTTGCAAATCTCTTTCTTAATATTGTACTCAAGGAATTAAACATTGTAAGAATTGTTTCTCCTCAATTAACCTTAAGAAAACCCTTACAAGTGATTCTAAATTCTAAGAGATTACTGATGGCAAATTTAGTTTCAAAGTAACTTTCAAATTTACGTTAGTGACGGCAAATTAATAACGGTGACGGATAGAAACTGAAGTTGTTTATACACAATTTACAACAATTACATTAGAAACTAAATGGATTTTTTTATAGTTTAGCTTTCGCTTGTTACTTATTGTCTGTATTATTGTCGATGTTGTATGGACACTAAATGTTTTCCAGGCTAAACTATTCTATAATGGAAAAATTCCACACAAAACATGACCTTTAACTGCGGCAATATATTTGACACTAAATCAGTTGTATAACTACAAAACTAAATGTCGACACATAAGACTTTATCTAACCATTGTATTTAGTGACAAAAAAAATTAGTCTACGGTTATAGACCAACATTCTTGTAGTGAAACAATAGGTAGCATCTTTTTTAGCTTACCGTGCAGGGGTTTTCTCATTTCTACTAATCTTGCAATATAATTTTCTCCATAAGTTCATACGTTGAAAAATCTTTGAAGAGTATGTAAATGTTCCAAAATGTGATTTTGAGGACTATGAGTTCCACTTTCTATCTCTAGCCCTAGAAAGTTAATATATTATTTGAACATATCAACTTTCTTTTTAGAGAGTAGTATGCCATATTTTCTATGATTCTTAAGACCATTAAAAAATGCACATAATTTTGTTTTTATGTGTCACTGGTGACATATACAGTGGTTTGCTGGGAATAATAAGCTTCATGTCAAGAAGTTTCTTAATTTGTTTGCTAAATACTTCTCGATCCTGTGGACTGTATTTCATAGGTTTCACCCTAACTACATGTTTTGGGTCTCTTAGTTTTATGGTAGCTTTCAACCATTTTTTAGACTTTTTAGGGTCTATAGGGTTTTCTAAACACACCCTTTTTAAGGTTTCTTGAGGAACCTTATATTTTTGTGCATTAATTAAGAATGATTTTTCTTCGAATTTTATAACTCACTGGGTAATGTTTGTTCCTGGAACTTGTTTTTCTTTACAACCTTTTTTCATTGATTCTAAAAATCCTGGTTTTCCTAAGTGTGAAGCTTTGGTTATCATTTTGATTAAGCCTTCTTCTTCTCCAAGATGAAGTGCTATTCTATCTAACCATTGGGTAAAAGGTCTATATAGTTGACAAAAGTTGTTACCTAACAATAGGTTAATGCCTAATTCTTGTTGGTAGATTGTTGGAATGAGGAATGGTTCTCCTACGAAAAAGACTATTAAATCCCTACATACCTTGGTTATTGTTACTGTAGGTTCATTTTCTATGGTGGTGTTTATGTTTCTCGGGACATTTTCCCAAAGTTCTTCAGGTGTGACATACTTGCTTACCTGTATAAACATAACAATGTAATATTAGTTGTTTATATCCTTTGAATTGTATTTTTACGGCTGTATAGATTGAATTAGGGTTAGTAAAATTATAAACTACTCCCTGTTTTTCTTTAAAATTTATGCAAATTTGTTTTTGGATCGCGTCCCCCCAACTAAGAGTGGGTGTGCTCCTTCTTCTTCTGAAGAAGAATCTTCTTTTGTATTGTCTTCATTATTGTTATTGTCTTTTAATATCTTCATAGTGTACAAATGAAGAGTTCCTTCGTAGAGTTCTCTACTGGCTCAAATCCTTGTTGTTCTACTTCTTGAATAATCTAAACCTTTTCCAGATATTTATTTCTATGTTGGCACTCATTTGCGTAGTTTCCTTCTTCACTACAGATGTAACACCTGCACTTTTTATTCTCTTTGGGACAAAACTGGTTTTTGAATAAGTTTTGTTATCATTAGGGGTAAGGTATTTTCTTGCTTTATTTTTTTTTCTTTTTAGTCCAATTTTTCTTATGCTTCTTTTAATATTATTTCTTGAAGTATTTATTCTCCTTTGACTTTTGGTATCCAAAGATTAATTTTTCTTTTTCAAAGATTTTTACAGCAACCTTGACTCATCTTTTTCAACTGTTTCCCTGAGAGGTCATAGTATTTGTTGATATGGTCCTTTACCAATCTAGTTGTACATGCAAGCCTAAACTGTGTTGTGGCGGACTTTGTTTCATCCCACTGTTTTTTGGCTTCTTCACTAATAATGGGTATCTTCATGAGATAAATTTCTATCCAGTCTGGATGCTCATTTTGGTCAAGCACAAAGAGATTTTGTTCAAACAGATATGTAAATTCGTTAAGATAATAAATATCAATTAAGTGTGCTTGGGTTAAAGCTTTTGTGTTCTCTTGATCTTTGACCATGACATAATCAAGTCCAAGGAACATAGTATAGAGAGCGTCTATTAATCCTTCAAAGAGATCTTCTCCATGAAGGTGTTTATTCTAGTTAGTCATTCTAATAAACTTCTGAACTACTCCATCAGAATTACATTTGACTAATATTAGTACGACTTTTGCATTGACAAAGTCATCTTTTTTAATTTAGATTGCTTTGTGGATTATGAGGCTATTGACAGATTTAGATTGCATCTGAGCGACAAATGGGCTATTTAGATCAGACTCATCAACCAAAATTGATATTTTTCATTTTAAAATCACAGATGCGATCTAAATCTAATATGCTTATGACTGTAGATTGTGTCTTCTCACAACTTGGTTTTCATATATGATTAGGTGATATGTATTCAGTACCATAGGTACCTTTCGGTCAATTTGTTGTTGTTGAATAACTTGGTTCATTAGCTCAACTTTTTTTATCCATTTTTGCCTGGTGTGTTGTTTGTTGTTCTTTAGAAGGATGTCTTTCTGGTTCTTTAACCTGAGCTGTTATAGCTTGACACTTTTCAATTGCAAGATATATATTTATTAAACTTTTATATTTTTTGAAAAGAGCTTTTACCTTGTCATTATCCAAAGTTAGGAGTTTGACTGGTTCTTTACAATCTTCATCATAGGGACGACTAAAGAATTTCCTTTTGAGTTCTTCCGTGTCAGAACTCATTTTTTATCATTTTATCCTAAAGGCCATCTAAGGGCTTTTGGGTTCCCTGAACTTCCTAAAGAAGGATTTCATACTTTATAGTTTGGGTAAGAATATTTTCATATACCTGACCATTCAGGATTGGTTCCTGATGAGGTTTCAACTGATGCTATTAACTTTTCTCCCTTTTCTAACCTTTCGACTAGTTTTCCGTGCATTTGCACTCATCTATCTTAATGGATAAATCTTAATGCAGACATTGCGAAAGCATATCTTGTTCTTCTTCTTTTTTCCAATTCTTCAACTCTTTTTGTTAGATTCAAAACTAACTCTTTGACTTTTCGTGATACTCATCCTACAATTTGTTTGATGGAATGTATGATTTGTTCTAACTTATCATCAAAGTCTTCTATGATTAAATCTAAACCCCTTTCTGTTACCAGATTTGGAGGTAGTTTTTTGTTTATATCAATCACGCACCCCTTCATATAATTTATGAACCGAAAAAGTTTGAGTGGGGGTATAAGAATGTTCCTCCAATGAAAAAAGTGAAAGTGAAATATTTTCTTATAAGGGTAAAAACTGGATTAATTCTAGTTTTCAGTTCCCGCGCTAAGGTGCACCAAGATAACTTTATTTGAGAGGGATGATTTAGTAGATGATGATTTTCTTTCCCATCTGGATCCACCAACATAACTTTATTCGCGTTGGAGGATTTTAGCAGATGCTACCATGGGTTCTTATCACTGCGTCCCTTCTTCAGCTTCAGTTGCGAATACAAAATCATTTTTGTTTAACACCTTAGTTCAAGTGGGAGAAATATGATGTTACTCTAAGTTAGTAATCAAAAGACATTGTTTCAGTGGAAGCGTGTAAAATGTTTTGGATCCCAGTGAGTATCTTTGTGGCGTTTTATACTTCATCCTTTTAAAAGAAAATAGAGGATAATATGAAATATTTCAAGCGTATATAGATCAAATGGATCCTAGAAGTCATGAATCATCTTGAGAATTGTGTCTCAACTGATTACGAATAATAGTTTGGTATAATCCTAGAAAGGTAGATCTTGAATATACATGTTACTCAAGAAGTATTGGAGTATAAAGCAAGGTGCTTCTTTATATTGAGTATGATAATGCAACTTTAGAACTTAGTGGTCCCTTAGAACTCTATGTTTTCTCTTGAGGGATTAACATCAATGTTAAAGGTGATTAGTTCATGTTACATGACTAGTTGATCTTGAATGGGATAGCCACTATGAATTAAGTCTAGTAGTGAAATATCTGCAAGATCTTGCAACAAGCTGATTGTCACGTAGTATGGGTTGGGCAGTTACAGGGTTCATCAATGAACAATAAGACCTAATTGATGTTTAAAGTGTAAATAATAATATATTATTGGAATTAATTGATGTTTATGCGTTCTCCAGAGCCTCTATAGTACTTGGTTAATATATCCTTCAAAACTGAGGCATTCTACACCATACCTTTCAAGAAAAATAGTGTGTCATCTGCAAAGAACAAGTGATGCTGCTCTCGACATCCTCTTTTCAAGATAAGCACACTAAGATTCTCTAACTGAATTACTTCCTCAATTTGTGTAGAGAGTACGTCCGCCAAGATGATGAAAAGGTGAAGAGATAATGGGCCTCCTTGTCGCATCCCTCTTGTTGGCCAAATGAGACTTGTTCTCTTCCCATTGATTAAGACACAGTATGATGTTTTTGTGATGCACTGTCTCATCCACTCAATCAATGTTGCACCAAAACCGCTTTTCTCAAGGCTTTTCAATAGAAACCCCATTCAACCCGATGATACACCTTTTGCATATCCAGCTTCAAAACACATTCAATTGTACTGGTGCCCCTTCGATTTTTCAAGTGATGGAAAACTTTATGAGCAATCAGAATGTTGTCTTGTATTGCACACCCTACCCCAAAGTACTCTGATAGGGGGTGACAAGGTCCGATAAATAAGGTGCTAGCTTATTCACCAAAACCTTGGATACTTTTTTATAAATCAAAATGCAAAGGCTTATGGTTCTAAAATCACTCGCTCTCACTGGGCTTGGAATTTTAGGAATAAGGGTGATATCTGTATAATGTAATGTGGAAGGAAAGACACCTCACCTGAGAAAGGACTTGACTGTCGTGAATTCCTTTGATAGAATAGACCCAGAAAATCATCTAGACCTGGACCTCTTGCCCCGCCTAACTGAAATACCGTAGCCATAATTTCTCCATCGGACACATCCCTTTCCAAATCAGTGCTCATCTCCTCCATTATCTAAGTTAGAATGACCCTAAAACCTCCCCTTCATTCAAGTTCTCCCCTTCTAACCAGAATACTGTTTAAAAATGCCCACATATATCGTTTTCCACACCCCTAGATCAACTGATCCACTCTCCCCGATCGTTCTGCATTCTGGTAATACGGTTTTTGTCCTTCTAGCATTGGTGGCCAGGTGAAAGAAGGTTGCGTTTTGGACCCCTTTCGTAAGGCACTTAACTCTGGATCGATGCCTCTAATAAACCTATTCTCGTTGATGGAAGTCCTTGATTCGGCTTTTGAGGTCCGCGTCTTCAACTTGGTTATTCATATTCGATCGGGCACTAGTAACACAACGGACCAATCAGTTGCTTTCCTCAATTCAACCTATTTATTTCTGAATTTTTTCATCTCTCCACCGAGTTAATCTCCTTTGACAAATTTTCAATTTCACATCAATCTATACTCGCCTATTCACACCATCCCATTTAGTCCATGCTTCTTTAATAACATCTTTGCATTGAACCTTTTCAAGCCACGTCTTCTCGAACCTGAAATAGTGTCCTTTCCTCTGATCGTCTCGTTCTCGATGGAGAATGAGAGGCGTATGATCTGATCCAATTACTATATCATTCCTAGACCGGATGTCTGGATATCTTGCAGACCATGCCGCATTAATGAGAACCTGCCCAATTCTTCCTGACACCTATTCATCCCCTCGCCCTTTATTTGACCAAGTGAAACTAGCTCCTTTCACACTGAGGTCTTCCATATTGATATTGTCAATCATCTCATTAAACTCATCAAACTGTCTTGGAGATTTACGTCGTCCGACTTCTTTTTCATAATGATGATAAATCACATTGAAATCACCCATACACATCCTTGCTAATATGCGCCTTCTTCCAATGTCGCGCAACTCATCCCAGTTATGTTTCCTCCTATAAGGGTTCGTCTAGTTATTGAACTTCACCTCACTATCAATGATAATTTGAGAGTCCGACTTAATTGTCACATGAACAACACTGTTCCACCATAACGCCATTCCTCTCGACATCCCTTGCGGATTTACATAGTATGCATAATCTATCTGCACTTGCTCTCGAACTGTTTCGCAGAATGCATCCCCGTTCTTTGTCTCTAACAGGCATATGACCTCTGGATGATGCATCCTGTTAAGGTCTTTTAGATGTCGAATTGTCGGGGAAGACCCCAAACCGTGACAATTCCAAGTGATTGTATTCATGGCCCCCGTGTGGCTGCTCCGGGACAGCCACCACAACCCATTTCAACAACTCAAAGATCTCCGTTCTCATTCTCATTCTCCCTATCCTCATTCTCTTTGTTTCTTTTAACCCTTATCGACTTTGTTATGCTTCACTTTTTTTGAGGCCTCCCTCTCGGCCTTCCTGTTTCACATGACTACTTTCCAACTCTTTCTCTACTTTAGTAATATCAATCCTTTTTTTCTTTGTTATATTTCGGCCATCGTCCTTTTCCTCCTCCTCGAGCCTCCTTTTGGAAGACATCCTCGTCAGAATACTGCCAAGGCCTATTATCTGCAGTATTGGCTTAGGCCTAAGAACTCGACTTTTGTTTTTGGACTCTTCAATAGGGATAGGCTGATTTGAAACGTTTTTAGCAGGGAGGGTTATAGTGTCAAGAGGTTTAATTCTATGGAGCTTTCAGTTTTTAGGTTGATTAAGGGTAAGGTCAGTTCAATGAGGAGAAGGGATGTTACGGTGTAAGGTAAGCGGGTTCGGCTAAGGCTTTGGATTTCAGGGGGGTTAGGGTTACAGTATGTGGTATGGTAGATAGGATCGTGATCGAGTTGGCTTCAGTGGCTTTTAGAGGTGTTGAAAAAGTATTATTCAGACAGGAGCTCCTTCCGTTAGAATTCATCTCCATATTGTCCATAGGCTCTAAACTTTCATCATCTCACGGTTCTGGGCCGTTTTTCATCTCTTCATCTGTTTGAGTTCTTTCTTCTCTAGCCTTATCACTTTCGGCTGGTCCACTCCCCACCTCATTCTTCCTGGTTTTTCTCCTAAGTCTTTTTCCGAGTAGGATTTTTAAGGAATGGCCCTTCCTTCATCGATCCACTTTGCTCCAAATTTATCGGTATTTTCCCATTTAGCCAAGGGTCATACATAGGGTGTCCCGACTTCTCTTCAGACATTCGAGCTTCCTCTTTGCAACTTTGTGTTGTATTCCCAAGTTTGCCACAACCAAAGCAAAACTTAGACAACCTGTCATATTTTATTGCAGTCCAACTTTCTTCCCCTTCAGAATTCTTCCACTAGAAACCAACCAGAAGTAACTGATTTACATCGACCTCAATTTTCATTCTCAGATAGTTATTCGTCGCATTTTCTGTATCCTTTTTTGTGTTAATGAATCTGTCAATTTTGTTCCTGATCTTCTCAGCATACTGGATATTGAAATTCTCCAACCATAGGTCATGAATCTGAATTGGACCATACTCAATTAAACTCTCGCGAGTCCTCTAATTGGATCTCATTTTTTCATGCTCAAGCAATGGCCTTTGACAAACCACGGGGACATATCAGAAATCTGTTTTATCGTATCCTCGTTTTCAAATTCAAACATCACAATCCCATCTGGTGCCTCAATGAATTTGACTGACCCATAACTCTCCCACGCCTTCTGAAGCACGGTACAAATCGCCATATTTTTTACCTCCTTTTGATCAATGATCGCACACACATATCTATAAATTCCGTCCTCCCTTGGGTTCAAATCCAAAGTGGAACGATTAGCATATCCCAGTCCTTTGGGCACGCGGGTGCACCCATGAGATATGTACACGTTTGCAGTTCATAAAAGTCCACCTTACGCAACGTGCTTTTTTGTGACTGTTGGAAAATTCATTTTTCTAACTATTGGGATATCTAGTTGGTACAATTTTTAGATTTTATCATTTAATTTGGTTAAATTTTACAAAATTTAATTAGGGTTATTAGTGCCCTAATTACCCCTTTAAATAGAGTGTCTTCCACATTTTCAAGATGTAATTGAGAATTCTAAACAATTGCCTCTCTTATGTTGCTCTTGGTTTGTTCATTTCAGATTTCCATCCGCATTTTTAACCCCACGTCTTGTATCCGTCATTAAGTGTTCAAGTACTATTTAGTTCAATCAATATAATATTATGTTCTAGCACCACTAGAAACTAAGTCTTTAGCGGCGACATAAAATCGTCAGCAAAGGTATAAATGGCGTTGCTCACCTTTAGTAGCAACGAAATGTTTGTACCAGTAGATCCCGTCCCTAAAGGTTTTACCTAGGACAATTCACCGTTGCCAAATATATGTCGCTGCTAGAATCACACTCCCTACACCTCTTGTACAACCAAATTAGGTTGTCGATGTTATAGATTACTCTTAGTGATGACAACTATATGTGAATTCTTTGGCCGATTTTGTTGTCGATTCTTTCTTTTTGGCAATTTTTTAATATTTTTGTTCATCCATGGCTTCACCCTTCTTCATCCATGGTTTGTTCATCCATGTTTCTCTCAGCACTTCATCCACCATGGCTTCATCCATCAAGCTCACATCGGTTCATCCATGGTCGATTTCTTCTCGACACTTCATCCATGGAGTCTTCATCGCATTACCAGCAGCTTGGAGAACCAGCAACTTGACGTTCAACATTGTTCCAACATGATTCCAGCATGATGTCTTCATCCAATGGCAACGACATGAGCTCCAGCTTCGTTCCAGCATGCTGCCTTCATCTATGGCGTCGTTAAAGGTTCCAGCGAATGAGACGAGCTCTAGTTGGCGCGTATTGTTGGCTACAGACGAGACCATACGAGCTTCGGTTCCAGACAAGACGAGACCAGCTTCGGCTGTTCTCTGCCTACTATTACGACATGCATCCGTTGTTGTTATAGCTATATTTACGAGAAAAAAAACTTTTTCGCATTTACATATCTACATTGACAACGGAAAAGTCATCTGCTACTGATGGAGTGATTCAACATGAAGTGTTGGTGGACATTACACATTCATCCATGGAAAAAACAAAGTGAGGGAAAAAATTAACACTAAATGTTTCTTATAACGGTGGAAAACATGTATCGTAATCGGTTTAGTAGAAAATTATGTGAACATAGTTAAATCGAGTTATTTTGTTATTTAATTTAATTTTCAATACTTATTTTGCTTTAGAATGTGTAATGTTTTTTTTTCGGATTAAAGAGAAAAAACGATCCAAAAATCTAAAATCCGAATGAATGATTTGCTTTTTCCTTATACAGTCATTTTGTGAGACGTTTTTCGGAAGAAAATCTTAATAGAAAATATAGGTACTCAAAAGAAATAGTAAAACAAATATGACCGGTCCAGTTTCATGCTTTAGAAGCATGAAATCATTCTGATTAATTATGTAAACATTATGTAATGAATAGTCTATGTCATCCATTATATGATGTATATAGTACGAAAAAATCCACTAAGAAGTTGTGGGATGCCTTAGAACAAAAATATGTGTCTGGCGATGGAGGATGGAAAAAATTATTAATTAGTCATCTATTTGAATTTAAAATGGTAGATAATAAACCATTTATGAAACAGGTGACAGATCTTCAACTCCTCTTCCAGCGAATCCATGTTGAAGGATAAAACTCACCTAGGCGTTTCAGGTGGCCTGTATTATTGGGAAGGTACCCCTTCCATGGAGTATCTTTAAGGATTACCTGAAGCACATGCGGAAGGAGATAATCATGGTCGAGTTTCTTGAGAGGATCAACGTGCAAGAGCCCGTACATGAATGATGCACGATGAGTTCCCATCGGTGCGATGAATGAAACGACCTAAGGTAGAGCCAATGGGTTGGGGCATGGCCATAGTTCGAATAGACATGAATTCAAAGGGCATGTAAAATAAGACAAAAGAGAATGGATTCAATATGGTTCTCAAGGGAAGAATCTGAAAGGAATCGTGTACGCACACAAGGCTTACGGGGTCCTATTACAATTTTGGTAAAATGAGTCATAAATATAATGTTTGGAGTTTTCAAGAGAAAAAGCATGCCAATAGGGTGGAAGGAATCACTAAGACCTTAACGACACTAACTTGTCAGTTGTGGTTTCCGAGTTGAACATGGTAGATTTCGACCCCCAAGAGTGGTGGGTTTATACAAGAGCCACTAGGCATGTCTTCTCGGACAAGGAAATGTTCGTCAACTTCGAAGAAGTTGATATTGGGGAGAGTTTGCACATGGGAAACTCTACTAGGTTAAGAAAAAATAAAATGTTGTTTCGAATATGGGTTCTAGGAGAGAGATGACCTTTAAGAATGTGTTGTTTGTATCAGACATTCATAAGAACCTAGTGTCAGGATCTCTGCTCAATAACCATGGTTTTTCTCCTAGTGATCGAGTCAGACAAATTTGTATTCTCTAGGAATGGTCTTTATGTGGGAAAGAGGTATAAATGTGATGGGATGTTTAAGATAAATGGAGTGATTTTTAATTTAAAAATAAATAAAAATAAGAATGTTTCTTCCGCTTACTTGATTGAGTCTCGTAATCTTTGGTATGACAGACTAGGTCATGTTAATTATGATACCTGGCAAAGGTTAATTAACATTAATCATATCCCTACATTTCAAATTGATCTCAAATAGAAGTGTGAAGCATGTGTTGAGACTAAATTAATAAGGAAGTCATTTTAATCAGTAGAAAGGGCAATAAAAACCCATTGATTTAATACATAGTGATGTCTCTGAATTAAAATTTGTGCAGACCAGGGACAGTAGTAAGTACTTTATCACTTTAGTGGATGATTGTACAAAATATTGCTATGTATACTTTTTTATTTGCCAAAGTAAAACTCTACTCATTTATTAAACTGGGGAAAAAACTAACGGTTCATCACATAAGTCTGCATTAAGAAGGGAAATATATAAAGAATCAAGACAAAAATATGCATGTAGTGAAACTAGTACTAGGGTTGGGGCTCGTGAGACTCAATCACCAAGATGCAACCTTCTTCTTGCTTACGAAGCTATCCAATTTGAATATGTGTTTGCGTTCCTTGGATTTGCTCTCCATGTAACACTATGAAAATTACTTGTTGCACTTCCTATCTGTCTCACCATCTGTAAGTTCCTCCATCTTATGTTCTCACCATTAATCTGTCGGATGTCATTATTGGCGTCGATTCCTATCTCCGGGTACCTCCATTAATTCTCCGTAGCCAAGGTAATCCCTATTTAGTCGCATGCATCTCTGTTTCATCCGCACTCTCACCTCATATTTTTATGTTTAGGCTTCCTTTCATCCTACCTTGGTTATTTCCTGCAATGATAGTGATGCCTCCCTATTTTGATGATGAGCACCATGAATCATCACAATTCAGCTTTATCGTACCTGGGTTTGGGGGTGTCTGCCGTTGCACGATCTGGTTTCCTCCTTGTATGTTTGATTGGTTTGTCTCCTTTAAGGTTTCGGCTTCCTCCTTACAGATTTTTCTCACCATTTCAACAGGATTCAGTTTAGTCCCCTCGAAGATGAGTTGGCACCTAGACTTCCACAATTGCCAACATGTTATTGTCGTGGTAGACCATCTCCTTTCCATTATCCTCTTCCCGCATTGTTCAGCGTTTCTCCCCAAGAGCCATTCCACTATCGTTTGGGCAATGGAATCTTCAGTTGGAACATGATGGCACCTGAACCATGTATGTCTTGTCTAGTTACACCTGAAAATAAGATATTCTCTATGTTAGGATGTATGAATATGTATGTTTCGTACAGAGGTTGGGTTCCAAGGTATTGTACCGTGTATGTCAAAAAAGTGTTTAGAAGGTATTAGACTGTTTAGGATGTTCAAGAATCTGTCAATTCTTAGATGATAGTCTCATTAAAGTCTTGTATAAATCGGATCATTACGCTTTAGTTGTAAACAACTTAAGATAATTGGTTGTATGAATCCTCTTGTTTGAGGTTGTTGTTTTAGTTAGTTCTCTTCGTATTCATACCTTCATTAAATTCGTTTTTAATCAAGATAGTTTGTGGTGATATTGATAAAATGGTATCAGAGTCATTCTAATCTGCTAAGTTCTGCAAATGTTTATTGAAGATCTCCGATCCATTCGCAATGAAGATCTTCATCGACTCTATTTTAGTGAATCCTGTCTTCATCAAGATTTTACTCCGCTATTCGTAAAAGTTTTGATCTAAGTCATGGATGTGTAAATTCTTGCGTTATTCAACAAAAGGACATGTCAGTTAACTGGTGAAGATAATCTTCAGTCCTGGAAACCACAAGTGTTAGTTGTTAGAGGTATAAATCTTAAAGGTTATTTGTTTGGTACTTAATTGTTCCTCGACTCATCGATGATGAAGAAGAAAACAGGATTCCTAATCCCGAGTGTACCAAATCCTATCAACATGACAGTTCTGTGGCCTTGTGGCTTGTTGCTTTCATTTCTTCAACAATCAGCAAATGATTGGCCGAATGTATGACAACTGCATCAATCTGGCATATGCTGAACCAAAACTTCTCTTCATTATCAACAACTCACATTATGAGCTTGTATGATCTTTTAAAGGTTAGGAAACTTCTTAACCAATATATGAGAGATTCCCTTACAAAAATACAACTGACATGTGACAGTCTAGCAAGGTTCTGACATCCCATTGAAGAAATGCATCAAATATCAATCATATTGAATGGAGTGAAAGGTCAATATGATAGTGTCGTTTCACTTTCATGCCATTTGTAATCCTGACAATATTTCATCCATATCTTCTATGCTCCTTGATGCAAAAGCTAGACAAAGGGATTCGTTATTTGAAACATCCATGTCAGAACTAATGTTGTAGTAAAAATGTTGTTGAGAAGACTATTGCGATTGATTCTGGACAATCAAATGTGCTTGAGACTGGTCAGTCACAACCACAACCTCCTACAGTCAAGAATTCTCATAATTATCACACGAACCACTCCGCATATGGACGAGGAAGAGGCAGAGTTCGTGGATTTGCTAATAAGAAGCCACAATGCCAGCTCGGTGGAAAATTTGGACATCTAGTCCATCGCTGGTGTCCGAGGTTCAAATGTACATTTTTAAGGAGTTACAGCACAACCTACTGACAATATAAGTGTTAATGTATCTACAATTCAATGGAATGATGAAGATGAAACTTCATACTCGAATTCTAGATTTCCAAAGGCTCAACACTACCATAACAATGCGCCTAGTTATGTATTATCTTCAGATTCTGGTTACTCCTCAATTCCTGGTCATGTAACTCTTCAGCATATCCTCAGCCTGTGTTTAGTCGTTATATGCCTTCTGCAAATACATCATATCAACCTCTAACATTCATTCCTACCATGTTTACAATGCCTACATTTGCTCCACCTATTCATCATATACCATCTGATATGCCTTCAGCTCTGCCTAACATGTCTTATCTTTTGTTGCAATGGACAATGGAGCTGAAGCCAATCTCACAACGACTGCCTCGGTTGTAGGTTTGAATATGGTTGATAAGGCCTGGTATCCAGATTCAGAAGCCACGAACCACTTCTCCCATGGTGTTCCTCCTGCTCATGCATTTGAATCGTATGTTGGGTCAGCTAAAGTCTAAGTAGCAAATGGAAATTACTTAGATATCAAAAACATTGGAACATCTGTCATCAACTCTTCAACCAAACCTCTCATATTGCATTATATTTTATACATTCCTCAGATTACTAAAAACTTAGTTTCAGTTTTGCATTTTACAAAGGATAATCGAGTGTATTTTGAGTATCATGATACAAATTGATTGGTTTGTGACTCTCAAACTCATCATGTGCTTCTTCGTGGACATGAATGTCAAGGATTGTACAAGCTTGATTTTAATTATTTTAATAATAGATGTATGGATAAATCTGGTGATCTCTGTGTGAATAAGAGTTGTGTTTCTTCGCATCTCCATGTGCCTGAAAATCTATCTCAGCAGGTGTCATGTAATATGAGTCGAATAAAAATTCATCCTGTTGTTCTTCACCAATGTCTTGGCCATCCTTCTCAACAAACTCTTTCTTTGATCATCATTCATGCTAATCTCAACTTACGTGCTAATATGCCCCCTTGCGTGGGTTGTGTTGTTGGAAAGAGTTGCAAATTGCCACTTTATGATTCAGTCACTGAATATAACACTCCTTTAAAACTTCTTGAAATATACTTGATGGGACCTACACATGTCTCCTCTAATGGCAATCTATATTACTTAAGTATTGTTGATGTTTGCACTAGATTTAGATTTATTTCCTTAAGAAAAAGAGTTATGTTGATGTTGTCTTTCCTCAGTTTCACAAAGTTGTTGAAAATCAATTGGGCTACAACATCAAATATGTTCAAATAGATGTAAGTGGTGAGTTTAAAGCTCTGGTATCTTAACTGATTCAATTTTGCATCAATCACAGGTTCACATGCCCATATACGTTTGATCATAATGGAATTGTTGAAAGGAAGCATCGACACATTGTCGAAATGGGCTTAACTTTGATAAAACAAGCAGCTCTACCAATGAAGTACTGGAATGAATCATTCTTTACAACAGTGTTTTTAATTAACATATTACCTTCTAAAACTTTTTTCCTCATGAAAAGTTGTTTTCAAAACCTCGAGATTATGAGTTTTTAAGGGTGTTTGGGTACCATCGTTTTCCATTGATACAACCTTTTAATAAACCTAGGTTGAATATCTGATCCACTCTGTGTGTGTTCATTGGTTATTGCTCAAATCAACATGGTTGTAGGATCTTGGACGCGTCTGGACGTGTTTATCTTTTGAGACATGTCAAGTTTAATGAAACTGTGTTTCCTTTTGCAGATAATTCGGGTTCTTTTATGCAATCCGGTGCTGTAAAAAACACAACCACATCACAACCATTTACCTGCCATTTAACTCAACCTTTTGTATTCCTATATATTCTAATATTTTACCTACTCATAATATCCCTTATATTATTTCTAATCCTTTAGGATATGTTTGACATTTAGATTATGATCAACAAGCTCCAGAGAATATTGAGGCTCGAGGTGGTCCTAGGAATGCTGAGCCTTTTCAAATGGTTAGAATGATTGCTCCAGCTCCTCCATTTATCACCACTAATCATGTTCATCTGCCAATTATTACTACTTCTAATAATGACCAGCACCACTATTCATTCCCAATTCATTCCCAGCACCACTAGGATCATCGTACCGTGAGCTATGTTCTGAACGATTTTGCTATAATACCTGCATCAAGAGCTGAGTTGCGTAGAACTAATGATATTGAACATGTTTTTTTAACTATCGATGAATCGCCATCCCATGCAGACCAGGTCCAAGACTAATAGTCTTCCTCCTCTTACCATTACAGTGGTAAATCCTATTGATTTAGAGCATAGTCAACCCCATGATATACATGCTGTGATGCAATTTTCTGTGTTGTCATCTGCTTTTCAAGATAAGTTGAATGCTCTCACTACAAGAAAGTTGTTCTATACTAACGACATAATATCGTTGCTACGTGGCCTTTTGCCGCTGACAAGGTACCATGTCGATGCTAAGACTCGTGCCCATATGTCCCGATGCTAAATTGTATAAGCATTGAAAATATGTCGCCACTAAAGGTATGCCACTGATGCAATGAACAATTTTTTTATCCTTTAGCATCAACATAGCGCCCATGTTATTCATGCCTAATTAGACTCGTTTGTAACACTTATTTGCATTGTTGTTAGTGTGGTTTTGTTACTACGACATTAGTTGCAGTAAGTGTTAATTAGCAATTATGTTTATCCATTGGTGATTACAGTATAATAGCGACGACTAAGGGTTAATGCTAGTTGCTCGTATGACCATCTATCACAACTGGTCAAGGCATGCCACACGTGTGAACAAAATTTACTGTTCGTATTGAATTGTTGATGTTTTGTATATTTTGCAGTACCAATTGCCATTGCTAAAACATGTAAACTATGTGTGCAGAGTTTTATTACATATAGTGATTACTGACATCAGTGCTTCCCATCTCACTTACTTTCAGGCTAAATCCACACAACATCAAGCAAAACTTATACACATAAAATTAGTGTTGCAATACAATGCATCACATCCAAAGCACAAAATGTAAGACATTAATTACATTTACGAAATTAATAGGCAACACATATAAGTTTGATGACAAATAAAGCTTCCCAGCCTTCCACAAAATGGAGTTCCCTTCATCGGGCATCCAAATATCATTCATTTGGATATGCGAACACTGAATAACGAAGTAGATAACGAACAGGGCAATGCAATACTGTCTCATATTATGTCATTACAGGAAAGATTGGTTCTGTGAGTTCGTACCTTGGGTTTCGGAGTCGTATGGAAATCCATAGTTGTCGCGCATGGACCTTCTCATCTCATCCACAAATCTTTGAAAAGTGTCAGTGCACAGACCTTGAACTGCTCTGAACTGAACCAATTGGCAAGCCAAACCCAGTCTTCCTTAACTACGTCTGGTGGGGGAGTTCTGTATCCTTTCTTCACTGGTAAGGTACTTATCAAAGTACATTCTCTTCATATTTGCCCTGTAATTTCAGTGTATTTCTCCCGCAGGGTACATATGATAAGTTGTTTAACATTATCATTCTTCGGCACAGCAAACGTTTCCTGCAAAACAACATATGTATTTGAGGAAATGAAATGGTAAAGAACATAAAACATATTGTAGGTATATCTGCGTTATGTCAATGGAGATATACAACATTAGAACGACAAACGGTTATGTATAGTTACTGCAACCAGCAAGAGCATCTTCGCCGCGTAGTCGGTTGGTTCCTTGGGAAACGCGGTTCAGTCTTTCACCGTCAGTGGTGCATTTGTTCTTTTATTAACAATGACACCACACCATGAATAAAACAAAAAGGCATTCTTCGAGCACATCTTTCCTTGGGCATTAAAATTTAGTTCTTCTTTTTAGTTAATCCCATTTCTAGACCTTGTACGACCCCTCTACCCTGTTGATCGATCAAAGATTTGATGGACATTGAGTGTGAAAATGGTATTTTTCCCGAAAAGTTGTTATTGAATAAGTTTGAAATAGCATAATTGTGTGTGATAGTGCCTAAAGTTTGAATTTTTAGACCAAATTTGAACTTTTGATGTTGAAGTTTTGTCATTTATGTATGTTTTGGTTTTAAGTTTGACTGATTGTGGTTAAATAGTATGACTTCCTTTATTGTGGTTGCTACATGGTGTATTTTGTTGTTTGTAACGCTAGTTTTAAATGTTGTCTTCTTTGGTTGCATCAGGAATTGAAAACTGGGCTTGAATAGGGACGATGAATCCCATTGCATAAGCTATTTTTCATCATGCTAGAAAGTGGATTGATAATGGGGGTACCTGAACATACGAAGGTGAACTGGAGTCAGTCCATGTCCCTTATGATAAGTTGAACTATTTAGCACTTACCGGACTAACTGAACTCTATTTTGACCTTGTCAAAATGGATTCATCTTTTGGTTGCCTCCGTGGGGAAATCCCAACACCGATCTTGCAGCTATAACTTTGGATGCTGATCCTCACCCTATATTAGAGCGTCAAGGAACAACGAATGAGATAACTTTCTACGTTATGTCACCGTTTGAATGAGAAGATTGTTTGAAGGATGCCTTCATGAAGAACCTCTACAACAAGGGGATAAACAAGACTCGTCGAGCATGTCGTGCGAAGGTGTCTGAATTATTTATCGAACGACAGATAAAAGAGGACAAGGGCAAAAAGACCGACAGAACAAGTGAAAAGGGGAAGAAAAATGTTTCCTGATACCGTTTCGGAAATGAGTGAGAACATGGAGACTTTAAAGAATCTTCTATATGACTTGAGAAACTTCAATTTTGACAGCGAAGATTCAAAGGACAGTGACGATGACAGCGATGATTCAGATTTCGTCGACCCGCACGGGGTAGATGCGGACGAGTCAAGTACGGATGAGACCTGGAAACTCATGAGGAAATGAACATACTTGGTACAGAAAAGAAGCTGGGATAGGACAAAAGTAGCTTTAAGGGTCGAAATGAAAAAGATGGTCGAAAGGATAGTAAAAAAAAAATAATAAAGAAGATGTTTGTTTAGGAAGAATTTGGATTTGGAGAATCTGGTACTGAATGTAGTAGCGACACACTGGAAGGTGAAAGGAAGACCGAAAACGTGAACAAAGTAAATAGCGGAGAAAAGGTGAAATTCTACGATGAGGACAAGGATGTTGTTCACTTTGATCTCAACCTAGGTATGTGTATTCGGTAGTGTCGAACAATTTAGAAGTCAATGAGGGACCCCTCAATAGTGAATGGGTATGATGTGGACTTTCGTGTCAACAACTAAACAAGTGTTGAAGTTTACTGCAAGCACAGGTGCGGATATAAGGTGGTCGCACGAAGACTGAACCAGCAAATGGCAGTTGAAATATGTCAACTTGTGAACGAGCATCAGTGTCCCCGAGTACTTAAATATGAAGTACTAAATTGTGAACGAGCATAAGTGTCATAACCACCATATCAGGATGAAATATGAAGAACTCGCAAGTTCGGATTTAAGCTGTCCCTCCAAACCTTGAAACTTCAACACAATGTTTCTTCCATAGGGGTACATAGGTGGATCTTCCCATTTGAAAAATCCCAAGTCATAATTTTGTACAGACTATAGAATACAACGAATTATAAACTCGTAATATCCATGAACCAACAAAAAATGAAGAAGTTGTTCCAATTAGGGGTCTTAACAAAATTAGGGTTTCTAACATAACAAAGTCTAATAGAGACAACATGGTATAAAACACGCACAATCACCTCAAACTGTGAGCACTCTTGAAATGTACGACCAAAATTCTTCCAAGTACCCGCACATTTGACCGACGAAATATCACTGCAAGAACATAATAGGGGCATTCACACTAAAGGGGACGAATCTTTTATAGAGTTCAAATTGGATAACTAAGCAAGCCAAATTGGGTGTGCGGATAGATAATTGGGTCTTTGTACCCCCACCCCAACTTAGTAATTTATTGTTTGTTGATTGTAATAATGTCCCTCTCTGATCGCTCTGATTGCGTATTTCTCTTTGAATAAGAAGTATTGAAGTTGACTAAGTATAAAAAAAAAAAATTCTGTACTTTTAAAAAGGTATACCTATTTTAATATCATTCATAAAAGAGATAAAGTAATTATTATCGCTTCCTATATGTAAAAATTGTAAGTAACAAACATCGTTATCTATCAACTCAAGAGGTTGCATGTCCATTTCTATTCATTGAAAGGATGACATTGTTATCTTAGTCTCAACACATATTTGACATGTATGTTTTAGATTAATCTAAAATATAAAAGTATGATTCATTGTAGTTTATCAAATTAACTTGTCTCGGTTTACCATGCCATAAATTAGGAGACTCTGTCAAGTAAGGAAAAGAGACATTCTTGTCTCATTCATTTTTTGAGTGACAACCATTACATTTAAACTGAATTCGCACACACATTCATAGCCTTTACCTACATAAACATCATTTGTAGTATGTACAAACTTATCAAACTCATACACAGAGTTGAAACTTTTTTATTGAGCAATGAACTTGAGACCAGGTTCCTACATATACTCATACACCACGTTCTCAAGGATCAACTCCTTTCGTAAGTCTCTTCAGAACAACACTTCCTTTACCTTTGACCTTCCAGAAGGTTGAGTCACCCATGTACATGCTCTTTCCATAATCAATTGCCTCAAGCTGGATAACATCTCCTTATTTTTTAAAAGACATGTTTGGTGGCACCTTTGTCAACCTACCATTCTCTTCAGTTCAAACATATTCACCTCGAAAACCACAACTGACAATTTAATGTCATCAAGGTCTATGGTGATTACTTCCACCATGATGATCTCATTCTTCTTAAAAAACCGGCTAGATTTTGATTTATAATGCATCTTACTACAATTAAAGCAGAAGCCTTGGGAGACTTGATGACCTTTAGACCTCCAAAACTTAGATTTTATCTAGATTTCGTCCTTTGGACTCAAATTAAGTATTTTCTCCTGTGATACTCAACAAATCGATAGTAACTTCCTTTACACCATTTAGGTATTGCTCTTGCATGTTGATTATTTTGAGCAACTCCACGATTATTATATCCTTTCACACATACTTCAGGTATCTTTTGAGAATTCTCAAAATCGAAAGTAACTTATCAGTGACATTAAGCAACCTGAAATAACTAATGGAGTTTCATATTTTTCAGCATGGATACTCTGAAAGAGCAAATGAAATTTTGTCACTTTTTTCTTACAATATTTAATATACATAATTTTAATATCTATGAGGCAATTCATTATAAATGTCGTCCTTTCGGCATCCTTAGATTCATATTTCATTTACAGGGTATTTCATATCTCATTTCTAGACTTCTTTTTACTGCACGCATCATACAGCAAATCTAAAAGAATGTTCATCACACAGTCCATAAAAATATAGTCGTAGTGATATCAAATTTTGAGAATTAAGAAGAACCCCAGTTAAGAAGAACCTTTCTGACAGGTGGATCCATCACTCAAGAATCATCCAAGAGTAGAGTAGTCAAGTGGAAATTGATCTTCTAAACTAATCTCTTGAAGTTGGAGTCACCTAATCTTTTATAGTTTTATACATCGACAAGGCCAATTGGTCAAGTCACGATTAGTCCACGAGACGAACTTCTTAAATTGGTCTATCTACGGCGGGAGACTTTTGAGATACAATTCTAAAACTAAGTGGATATTAGTCACTTGAGTCTAAGCTCCAATACTAATTTGAACATCAATGTTCGTAGCCATTTTGAAAAAAAGATAGGAAATGCACTATTATTGTTTTAAAGAAAAAGTTCAAAAAATATTATATAAATGTCCAACAAAAAACCCTCCGTAAAACTAATTTTTTTATTTATTAAGATTGTAAGTAATACAGAGGGTAAAATTGAAATAAATAAAAGTCAAATAAATAAATTTTAATATTCTTAATGTATAAGGACTAGTATACAAATAGTGAAAACATGATTGGAACACTAGTAAGAACTATTATAACAATAGCATGCAAGTAATGTATATAAGCGAATTTGACTCTAATAGAAACATAAGATCATACGTAGACATGTGAAGTGTACAGTATCTTTACGGCATCATCCCTTAAAGTCGCATTTTCGTGTTTGAGAAATTTCGTGATATCACTTCTTAATATATAATATTGTCGTAAAACTAAAATAACATTGATTATTATTACAAAAACAACCTCACTTGAATTGTCACGTGTATGAATAAGGCTGAACACTGCAGTTAAATGTAATAGATAGACAAACAAATCAAATGAAAATGTTGTAAACATCTGTATACACGTTCAACTTCATCAAATGAAATAAATCTCATAATGAGTATTGGTTTACTTTTCAAAATCGAAGTGATTAATTTTGGTATTGGTATCCAAACCTAATTAATCCTTACAAAATTAATAAAATACATACGTAAATTAAAATATATTTTTGCGTGATAGATGCAATCAGCTTAAATAAAAATGTAGAACGTTTTGACAACAAAATTTCGTCTACTTGAGGCAGAATTTCTCCAGTCAAACATTTGTGTACATACATTGCAGCCACAAACACAATCCCAATGGTTCAAAATGTGCTAATCAATTTGTAGTTTGCACATAATGCACTCACGAGAGAGCATTTTATGTAATAAGTATTTACGTACGGTAGTAGAAAATGGTTTTACTTAATCTTATCCAAAAAACATGAAAGTACCAGTGTGGGGTTCTAAACTGTATATTGTGTCAAACTTTGTCAATTTTTCTTTCACTTTTTGGGTTTAATTAAATTTTGACCTGCTTACAAAATTTGCTCATACTTAGCGAATCTAACAATTTGTGTCCACCTTCCACTTACAAGATTAATTCACAAAACACAGGTTTACACAGTATCATATTTTCTTACAAGGTAAAAATCCAACACGGAGATGTGAAGAACTCATACCTTTGTAGGGGTGAAATTGGTATAGTTGGAAAAAAATTTCTTTACTATTTTGGATGGATACATATGTTTTCAGATCGAATTTTCTAATAAAACATTTATACAAAGAAATAAATCATCTGCACATATTATGGATTTTCGGTTTAAACCAAAAAAATACACATTCATAACAAAAATAATCATTCAAAATCACGTTAAACTATAAACAACTTTATTGAACAATGTTTATATGATTTTCTACTAAACTGAATTAATTAACTAAATGACCAATTAAACAATTACATTAATATTAATTTTTAATAATTGGTTAATTATAATATTAATACTAATAAATACAATATATCAGTATAACGAATGGTCCAGTCTCCGCGGTCTTTAAACTTCTTGACATAGCCAGACTGAAAATCCGAATCAAAGTAAAAATAAAAAAGACTGAACTATTTTTTTGTCCGCTATTCAACCGAGATCAATTTTTTTTCTTCAATTTTCCAAACTCGTTTTTTTCTTTCACCCTAGACCTTGAGGTTGAGATTCCTTATCGGTACCGGCAAGATTAGACTTGTCAATTGCACACACTGTCTAAACATGAACTTGTATTGATCAAATTTGTGTTTTGATATTTTATACGGGTCAAATTTAGTCGAACTGTGAATAATGTCTTGACCAAATATTTTGTGAATATGAACTTGTATTGAGGTCATATTCGGGTTGACCCATCCAAATTGTGAAAAACCTGGTCGGGTTTGGATCATGAACTCGGAATTGAACCTGGCAAAAGAATATTTTCTTCTTTGTCATGTTATATTATTTGCACGGTACTTTATCTACTAGTCCAAGGATATTATGATTACCTAAGGTTAAACATGCTCTATTATGAATAATTAAATGAAATTACAATCACATTTGGGTATTATCTATCGACCTCATCGATTTAACTCGATCGATTTAGATAATGATTTTAGGTATATTTTTTTAATCATAAAAAATAAACTCCATAAATTTTTATATTTGATTCCTGGTTAAAATTAACAATTATTGTTAGATAATTAATTTACATAATATTAAAACTATTTTTTAATGGGTCACACATATTTGTTTTTCGTAAAAAATCCTTCATTTTATTGAAAAGAAAAGAACGTGTCATATCACGCGTCCCTTTGTTATTACAATCTCTATACAATAAACATAGTAAAGGGGGTGGGGTTCGAGTAAACCAATCGTTCCGACGCACTCCCAGTCTTACTTATTTGACAATCTAGTTGACACTTTCATTTCATGATCACGGGATTACCTTCAATGTTATTCAGTCAATGCTATTTGCGATTACATTGACGTTAGATGTTGTGGTCCTTAGTCTCCAATTGTTTGGTTTTGCCCCTTAGTTGTGATATAACCACATGTGAGTCTGACTCGATCTTTACTAATGTCCATCCCTTTTCCTTAAATAGTTTCCTTCCTTCTAGTATTGTGATTGTCGCTAGAACGTTAGCACCATTACTTCGAGTCTTTCGGTTTAGTCCACCTATTACCTTTCCATATGTGTCTCGAGCTATCACTCTGATTCCACTCACTTTTGTGTGTTTACACCAGGATGCATAACAATTGACTTTTATTATTCCTGGTGGTGGGGCTTGCCATGGACGATCCTCTATTTCCCTGGGCGGTATATTGGTTAGTCCACGATTACCTGCATCGGTTGTGGCATCTTCGACTCGAATATTGCTTTGCATCGTGCTTTCCATATATACTAGCATGCTGTCAAGCATTGCGACCACCTTTTTTCCTTGATCTCTTTGGTACCCGGGTTCTTGTAGGCGAAAAATGAGCCATTGTTCCATCGTTGGAGCTTCCTGTCTTGATTCGCGGATGCCAAGTGTACCGAACCATACCACGCGAGTCCGTTCACATCCAAAGGTCATATGTTCTTCTCATCATATCGGGGAGTCCGCTATGGTATTAGGTATGCCACGTCATATTAGGTTGTGCTTAACTGCGAGGATATTTGATGCTAGCTTCCACGCATAACTCCTCATCTTCGTGATGTTGTTTGCCTTCAAGATTTCATTCCATAGACTATCTAGACTATTCCCATCTGGTTGGGTACGTGGTTCTCCTCCTTCTGTCGCTTCCTTTAGGCGGTAATATATCGAACGAACCAAGATGGCACCGTCCTTCGTATGAGGACATATCAAACTGTGTAGTTCTTTCGTTATTTGAAGAGAGATTCGCATATTACAGTCATCATCCATGGTTGTTACACATTGACTGACCTTATCCATGACTCATTCCTTACCTGAATTTACTAGGTTGTTTACTCGTAGGTCTAAAATTCCTTCTCCCATTGGTGGCATGTAAGACCTAAAAGTCGGTTTCGTGTAGATCAACGGGTCTTTGTACACCTGGATATTCCCCCATTGTTGATCCTCAATAACCCCACATTTAATGATGTACCGACCCACTAATAGACTTGACCATCCCCACGATGCCCGAATTCCTTTCGTCGTCGTTAAGAAGTCCCCGTTCGGGAAGAAGATGTTTCTTAAGACCTAAACCCACAGTTATGTTTGTTCGTTGAGGACTCTTGAGGCCATTATAGTCACTAATGTCGCACTGAAAGTCTGGAGTTCCTGGAACCGTAGTCGTCCTATATCCTTTTATTTTGTTAAGTACTCCCATATTTTCAAGTGTATCCTCTTACACGTGTCCGATCTTCCCCATTAGAAATCAACTATCTTTGCATTTATTTCCGCAGACCATGTTTTAGGGAGGTTGAAAATGCTCATAGCATATGTAGGTATGACCGTTATTACCGACTTAATTAGTACCTCTTTCCAAACCCCGTTTAGTGTTTTAATTCTCCACCCATAGAGCTTGTCCCGAACCCTCGTCTTTTGGTACCCATGTCCATCCTTTTTTCGATCGCCCCCCATACATATGGTAAGCCGAGATACTTGTCAGGATTGTTTGATCTCGGTATCCCTAGTTCTTCTTCAATTGTTGATGCCTTGGTTTCATCTCGCTTTGAATTGAAAAATATTGTAGATTTTTCGGCATTTATACCTTGGGCAGATGCTTCAGAGTATTCCATGATTATGTTCTTTAGAGTCCGTGCATTTTTCACCATCCCATGTAGGAAAAAGAGGCATTCATATGAAAAAACCAGGTGGTGGAGTTTCGGGCTCCCTCATTTGACCATTATCCCCTGTAGCCTTCTCTCGCTTGCAGCTTTTTCAATTTGTCTGGAGAAAACATACGCTAACAGTATGAATAAAAACGCGGACAGTGGGTCTCACTGTCTTAGCCCCCGGGTTGAACCTATTGGCCGAGTCCATTTCCATTTCCATTCACTAGAACTCAGTATGTTGGTGTGGCGTTGCAAGATCGAATCCATTGAATCTATTTTCACCCTGAAACTGCGTTTGTCCAGACTTTTGAGGAGGGAATGCCACTCTACTCGTTCGTAAGCCTTTTTCATATCCACATATATCGCACACTCTGTTCTCCACGGCTTAGCTCAGTGTTGTATGTGGTGGATGATGTCATTCACTACAAGGATGTTATTTTGTATCATGCAACCTGCCACAAAATCATTTTGATATGGTGTGATCAAATCCGATAAATAGAATTTCACTCTATTCACCAACACATTTGATATGATCTTAGAAACAAAACTGCATATGCTAATTGGTCGAAAATCAACTGCACGGGTTGGACTAGGTACTTTGGGGATAAGAGTAATATCTATTTGATTTAAAGTAGAGTTTATGACACCGAATGTGAAGAAAGCTTTAACACTGGTTAATCCATCTGGTCCCATAATGTGCCAGTTTCTTTGGTAGAACATTCCCGAAAAACCATATGAACCTGACGCTTTATTTCCGCCTAGCCGAAAGGAAGCATTTCGAACCTCTTCTTGTCTGACCACACATTTGAGATTGATATTCATCTCAATAGTTATCTGGGTCAGTAAACACCCCAATAAGTCTTCATTCCGCCCTGGGTTTTCGGTAGTAAAGGATCTTGCGAAGTTTTCACGGATTTTCTTTATGACTCTCCATTCGATTGTTATCCACTCTCCTTGGTTCCCAAGTAGCATTAGTATCTTATTCCTTCTTCGTCTTACCAATGTTGTGAGATGAAATAAACTGGAGTTATGATCTTCGTTCTTTAGCTACTTCACCATTGACTGTTGCTTCCAATATATTTCCTCTCAAGCCCATAGTTCATTGATATGTCTATGTCTATAGCCCATTGATTGCCACCTGTGAGTAATTTAAAAAATTGACTTTCTTCTACGCTACCAACTTCTCGGAAAACTTCATCCAATTATATAGTAGTACTTTCTTTATAGTGTATACTGTGATGACTATTTGTTAAGCATATATTACCAAATACGTGATAGAAACTACCTCATCTCCTTTGTTCATGAGGTCTGATCCTTCGAGGTCATGAACGAAGCTTAGTACGTGTTCCAGGTTAGTACTATGCAAGCTAATGCCAAATTTTGACAATACTGTAAAAATAATTTTACCGTATGCCAAGTTTCCTTTTGTTGCTCCAAGGATGCAGTTTTGTCTTGAGTTGATATGGTTATCAGCTATTGCTATTTTTATTGGTCTATCTATCCCATTTCTGAACTGAGATTTAAGTATGATTTGTACTACACCAAGGTATAGTATATAAATCGTTTTTCTGATATCTGGTGAAATCTTAATTTGTCCATTTTCTCTCTTTGAGTGATAAGAGGTAAATAAACCTGTCCTGTAGTATAAGAGATATCTATGTATATTTCGTTTGTTGAAATGCAATAAAATATTCCTTTTTCTGCCTAAAAGCGTTTCTGATAGCTGCTCCTATGGAATTAGGCATCTTAAATATCCTATTTTTCTAGATTTAATTTCGTTTTAGAAATTTTATAGTTTTTCTTCATGAACCATCATTTCTGATGAAAATCCATTTGTATTCTCTTGAGTTGTAACAAAAGAGATTTCATTATTTGAGAGGTTTAAATCCTCATCGTAGTCCTGAGTTTGAGTTCGAGACATGGCTCTGATACCGAAAAACAAGAGGGGTGCGAAAATTAATTTATCTGAAAAGAATACACTAACAACGCAATGTTAATTACAATTAAAGTCGCTTTGATACAAATTAATATGGTAATTATTGTTGCTATAAAAATAGATTGAATAATGTTTGAAAACATTATGATTTGTTCCTTGCAATGATTTTTCAAAGTGTGTAGAGAAAGAAAATAGAAGTAGGTTTAAATTATTCTTAAAGCCATCCTAGTATATGTAGAGTTGTATAAAGTTTTATAAAAGTGTATTTTATCTGTATGCAAGGTCAGAGAACTTACTTTGGATATCAACAATAATTTATGTAGATATCTTCTATGTAGTCTAAAGATGTTGGACAAACCTAACCTGCACATGCCTTAGCAGTACTTCTTACCACAACAACCTTCAGGTTTTGCAGGGCTTTATAACTTTAGTTATTCAGGCGGATATGTGGAGATCAAAAATCATTTCCTGGTAACTCGAAAGACCTATTCTTTGTTGGATAAAATACTTCTTTTAAAGAAGTAAAAGTAAAAGTCGTTGGGATGCATGGCTTGAAAGAAGACATATCTCCACTTTTAAACAAGGGGATAGTTCTCATAATATCATTCTGGAACATCTCAATGATATTAACAAAAAACTACATCCAAATCTGGTAACAGAAAAGGGGTTAGAGTTAATCATAGCAAACTTTGATGATAACTAATAAGAAATCAGAAAATCCATCAAACAGGTTGTATGATCGGTATCACATAAGTCAAAGAGGTAGTTTTAAATCTAACAAAAAGAGTTCAAGAATTGATTAAAAAAAACAAGATGAATAAAATAAGCTTTCAGCAATGGCTAAAAACGCTATTAAAGATTTATCCAATACGATAGGTGAGTGCATATGTACGGAAAAACTAGCCGAAAGGTTAGACAAAAAGAGAAAAGGTAACAACATCAGCTGAAACTACATCAGGTACCAGTCATGGATGGCCAGGAATATCAAAATATTCTTACCCAACTTATAAAATAGGAAATCCTTCTTTAGGAATTTCAGAGAACCCAAAAGCCCTTAGATGACCTTTTAGATCATCTGATAAACAATGAGTTCCGTCATGGAAGAACTCGAAATGAAATTCTTTAGTATTCCCTATGATAAAGATTGTTAAGAATTAGTCAAACTCCTAGATTTAGATAATGACAAGGTAAAATCTCTTTTCAAAAAGGATAAAAATCTATGAAATAGATATCTTCCAATTGAAAAGTGTCAAGCTATCACAACTTACGTTGAAGAACCATAAACAGAGGCTTCATAAGAAGAAAATTCTTCGGAAGAAGAACAAACAACGCACCATGTAAAAATGGATAAGGAAAGTTAGGCTAACAAACCAAGTTATCCAACAACATCAAATAAACCAAGAGGTACCTATGGTACTGTATATATATCACCTAATCATATAGGAATACCAAGTTCTGATAACAAACAATCTACAATCATAAGCATATTAGATTTAGATTGAATCTCTTATTTTAAATTGAGAAAAATAATAATTCACAAATGGGCTACTGAGATCAGTGTCATAATCTAGTGAAAAAAAGATGACTTGCTCAATGCAAAAGCTATACTCCTATTAGTCGAACACAAGTTTGATGGAGCAGTCTAGAATTTCATTAAAAAGACTAACTGGAATGAAAACCTTCATGGAGAAGATCTCTTCAAAAGACTAATAGACGCTCTCTATACTATGTTCCTTGGACTTGATTATGTCATGGACAAAGATCACGAGAACACAAAAAAATAAGGAATGGGCTATTAAAGCTTTAACCCAAGCACATTTAATTGATATATGTTATCTTAACGAATTTACATGTCTATTCGAACTAAATCTCTTCGAACTTGAACAAAATGAACATCCACAATCGACAGAGATTTATCTCATAAAGATACCATTGCTGGTGAAGAAGCCAAAAATTAGTGACATGAAACAAAATCCGCCACATCACACTTTAGTTTTGCATTTGGAAGTAGATTAGTAAATATCAATTAAATACTGCGACCTCTCAGGGAAGCAGAAACAATTCAAAAAGATGAGTCGGAGTTTACAAAAATCTGTGATAAAGAAAACTCAATCTTTAGATATCGAAAGCAGAAGGAGAAGAAATACTTCAAAACAAAATACAAAAAGAAGTATAAGAAAACTTGGACTAAAAAGATATTTTTTTTTAAACCAAAAAAATATTTTACCCCTAAGGATAAGAAAACTTATTCGAAAAACTAGTTTTGTCCTAAAGGTAAAAAAAAATGCCACTGCCAGGTCTTCGGTGAAGATGGACACCATGCAAATGAGTGCCCGCACAAAAAGGAATATTCGGAAAAGGTTCAGCTTTTTCAAGATGCAGAACAAAAAGGATTCAAGCCAGTAGAGGGCCTCTACATGTCTACACTATGAAGATCATAGATGACAATTGCAGCAGTAAATACACTACAAAAGAAGACACTCATTTAGTTGGGGGGAGACGATGCAAATTCGTTTTTGCATACTCGAAGAAAATCAGGGAGTAGTTTATAATATTACTATTGATAATTCCATCTACATAACCGGAAAAATCCAATTCAAAGGATATAAACAACTAACAGGACATTGTTATGTTGATACATGTGCAAGTTTATGCATGGCAAGCAAGTATGTGATACAGTCCACATGATCGAGACGAATTGAACAAACAAACGAATGAACTTCTTGACATGAAGCTAATTATTCCAACCAAATCACCGCATATGTCACCAACATTTCTTGTAGAAAATGAGGCAGATAAGCCAAGAGGGCCTCTACATGTCTACACTATGAAGATCATAGATGACAATTGCAGTAGTAAATACACTACAAAAGAAGACTCTCATTTAGTTGTGGGGAGACGATGCAAATTCGTTTTTGCATACTCGAAGAAAATCAGGGAGTAGTTTATAATATTACTATTGATAATTCCATCTACATAACCGGAAAAATCCAATTCAAAGGATATAAACAACTAACAGGACATTGTTATGTTGATACATGTGCAAGTTTATGCATGGCAAGCAAGTATGTGATACAGTCCACATGATCGAGACGAATTGAACAAACAAACGAATGAACTTCTTGACATGAAGCTAATTATTCCAACCAAATCACCGCATATGTCACCAACATTTCTTGTAGAAAATGAGGCAGATAAGCCAAGAGGGAAGAAAAGAATGGTAGTCAATTATAAGGCTATTAATTATGAGACTATCGGAGATGGTCATAACTCTTGGCAAGAGTGGTTTTCTGGCAAGTACTTCTAGACAAAGAATCAGAGCTCTTAACTGCATTCACATGTCTAGAAGAGTATTTTCAATGGCGTGTTGTACCCTTCAGGTTAAAACAAGCACCGAGTATATACTAAAGGCACATGCAAAATGCGCTCCGAGGTATGGAAAAATGTTGTATGGTTTACGTAGATGATATAATTGTCTTCCGCTATACAGAAACTGAACACTATGTACATGTTTTAATGGTCTTACGAATCATAGAAACATATGGCATAATACTCTATAAGAAGAAAACAAATCTATTTAAAGAAAATATTAACTTTCTAGTACTAGAGTTTTACAAGGGAACTCATAGTCCTCAAATTCACATTTTGGAACATTTACATAATTTTCCACATGAATTAGTAGACAAAAAAACGGCATCAAAGATTTCTCGGCGTACTAACATATGCAGAAAGTTATATTGCCAGATTAGCAGAAATGAGAAATTCCTTGCAGGTTAAGCAAAAAAAGATGCTACTTGGAGTTAGACTTAATCTAACACAAATTACATCAAGAAGATTAAGAAAACTTTAGTTAAATTTACAAAGCTTTACCTTCCAAACAATGAAGACAGTGTCATCCTATAATCTAATGCTACCGATATGTTTTGGGGAGGTGTCTTCAAGGCTAGACCTGTAGATGGAGAAATTTGCATGTATGCTTGAGGAAGTTTAAAGACTGCACAAAATAATTACCATAGAATGAACAATAATTACTCGCTATAAAGCAAGTAATCTCAAAATTCTCAGTCTACTTGTCTCTGGTAAGATTTTGGGTAAGGATGACAACAAATATTTGACAAATTTACTTCACATTAACATTGCAGGAGATAGTAAACAAGGACGTCTAGTAAGATGGCAAATGTGGTTTTCACATTATTCTTTTGAAAATATATTATTTTTTTTGAACATGTAAAAAATAGTATAAGAAAACTTGGACTAAAAAGAAAATATTTTTTAAATCAAGAAAATACTTTACCCCTAATGATAAGAAAACTAGTTTGAAAAAGTAGTTTTCTTCCAAGGGTAAGAAAAAATGCAGGTGTTATATCTGCAGTGGAGACTCATACTATGCAAATGAGTGCCCACGCATAAAGAAATATCTGGAAAAGGTTCAACTTATTCAAGAAGTAGAACAATAAGGATTAAAGCTAGTAGAGGACCTCTAGGAAGGACCTATATATGTCTACACTACGAAGATCATAGAAGACAATAACGGTAGTGAAGACACTACAAAAGTAGACTCTTATTCAACAGAAGAATGAGCACACCCACTTTTAGTTAGGGGGGACGACGCAAAAATAATTTTGCATAAATCACAAAGAAAAATATGGAGTAGTTTATTATATTACAAACAGTAATTCCATCAATATAGCTGGAAATATGCAATTCAAAGGATATAAACAACTAACATTACATCGTTATATTGATACAGGTGCAAGTCTTTGCCTGGAAAGCAAGAATGTGATACCATAAGAACTCTAGGAAAATGCCCCAAGAGAAATAAATGTCACCATAACAAATGAGTCTACGGTAAGAATAACAAGGTATGTCGGGATTTAACAGTTTTTGTTTCGCAGGAGAACCATTCGTCATTCCGACAATGTACCAAACAAAATCAGGCATTGACTTTTTGTTAGGTGACAACGTTTGTCAACTATATGGACCTTTCACCGAATGGTTAGATAGAACAACACTTATAATCAATGAGAATGGTTCTAATAAAAAACAAGTTCGAAGATCAAACATAACTCAAAAAGTTATAAAATTGGAAGAAAATGCATTCTTAATTAGTGCACAAAAATATAAGGTTATTGAAGAAACCTTAGAAAGGGTATGCTGAGAAACCCTATAGACCCCGAAAAGTCTAACCAATGGATGAAAGCTTCCATAAAATTGACAGACCCAAAAACGGTAATCAGTGTGAAATCAATGGAATACATTCCACGGGATCGAGAAGAATTTAGCAAACAGATCAAGGAACTTCTTTACATGAAGCTAATTATTCCAAGCAAATCACTGCATATGTCAAACTCATTTCTTATAGAAAATGAGGTAGTTATGTAGAGAGAAAACAAAAGAATGGTAGTCAATTATAAAGCTATTAATTTTGTGACTATCAGAGATGGTCATAACTTACCATGCGTGCAAGAATTCTTAACCGTTCTTCATGGTAAAAACAATTTTAGCAGCTCAACTATAAAAGTGGTTTCTGGCAAGTACTGCTAGACGAAGAATCAGAGCTCTTAACTGCAATCACATGTCTAGAAGGGCATTTTCAATGGTGTGTTATACCAAAGGCACATGCAAAATGCACTCCGAGGTATGGAGAAATGTTCTATGGTTAACGTATGTGATGCAGTTGTATTCCGCGATACAGAAAAATAACATTATGTACATGTTTTAATGGTCTTAAGAATCATAGAAAATGTGGACTAATACTCTCTAAAAAGAAAACAAATCTATTGAAAGAAAATATTAACTTTCTAGGACTAGAGATACAAAGGGGAACTCGTAGTCCTAAAAATCACATGTTGTAACATTTACATAAGTTTCCAGATGAATCAGAAGATAAAAAACATCTTCAAAGATTTTTCGGCGTACTAACATATGCAGAAAGGTATATTGCCAGATTAACAGAAATGAGAAATCCCTTCAAGGTTAAGCTCAAAAAAGATGCTACCTGAAGTTAGTCTTAATGTGACACAGATTACATTAAGAAGATTAAGAAAGTTTTAGTTGAATTACAAAGCTTTACCTTCCAAAAAATGAAGACAGTCTCATCATAGAAAGTGATGCTACATAAAGGAACTTCTATGGCAATGAAAATAAATTATTCGTTGTAAAGCAAGTAATCTCAAAATTCTCAATCTAACATTGAGAAAGATCCAGAAAAGGTTCATATTATTCAAGAAGCGGAACAAGAACGATTCGAGCCAGTAGAGGACCTCTACGAAAGAACTCTACATTTATACACTATGAATATCATAGAACAATAGCAATAGTGAAGACACTACAAAAGAAGACTCGTCTTCCGAAGAAGAATGAGCACACACACTTCCGAAGAAGACGCAAAAATAATTTTGCTTAAAGCTCAAAGAAAAATAGGGAATAGTTTATTATATTACTAACCCTAATTTTATATATATAGTTGGAAAATTCCAATTGAAAAGATATAAACAACTAACAATACATTGTTATATTGATACATGTGCAAGTCTCTCCTTGACAAGCAAGTATACCTAAAGAACTCTTGGAAAATGACCGAGATAAATAAACGTCACTATAGCAAATGAGTCTACGGTAACCATAACCAAGGTATGTAAAGATTTAAGAGTGTTTTTCGCAAGAGAACCATTCATCATTCTAACAATGTACCAACAAGAATCAGGCATTGACTTATTGTTAGGTAACGACTTCTGTCAACCATATGGACATTTCACCCAATGGTTAGATAGAACAACACTTAGAATCAATGATAAAAGGTTCTAATAAAAAAACAAGTTCCAAGAATAAAGATAACTCAAGAAGTTATAAAACTGGAAGAAAAGACATTCTTAATTAATGCACAAAAATATAAGGCTATTAAAGAAACCTTAGAAAGGATATGTTCTGAAAGCCTTATACACCGTGAAAAGTTTAACCAATGGATGAAAGCTTCCATAAAATTAATACGACCAAAAACTGTAATCAGTGTGAACTCAATGAAATACAGCCAACAAGATCGAGAAGAATTTAGCAAACCAATGAAGGAAGTTCTTGACATGAAGCTAATTATTCCAAGCAAATCACTGCATATGTCAAAATCATTTCTTATAGAAAATTAGGTAGATAAGCGGAGAGGAAAGAAAAGAATGGTAGTCAATTATAAGGCTATTAATTCTGTGACTATCGGAGATGGTCATAATTTACCATGCGTGCAATAATTATTAACCGTTCTTAGTAGTATAAACATTTTTAGCATCTTTGACTGTGCAAGTACTGCTAGACAAACAATCGCAGCTCTTAACTGCATTCACATGTCTATAAGGGCATTTGTAATGGCATGTTGTATCGTTCAGGTTAAAACAAGCACCCAGTATATACCAAAGGCACATGCAAAATCCGCTTTGAGGTGTGGAAAAATGACATATGGTTTACGTTGATGATATAATTATCTTCCGCGATAAAGAAAAGTATCATTATGTACATGTTTTAATGCTGTTAAGAATCATAAATAAAAGATGGCATAATACACTCTAAAAAGAAAACAAATCTATTCAAAGAAGACTTTAAGTTTCTATGATTAGAGATCAACAGGGGAACTCATAGTCCTCAATATCACATTTTGGAACATTTACATAATTTTCCAGATGAATTAGAAGACGAAAAAACATCTTCAAAGATTTCTCGGCGTACTAACTTATGCAGAAAGTTATATTGCTAGAGTAGCAGAAATGAGAAACCCCATGCAGTTTAAGCTCAAAAAAAGATCCTACTTGGAGTTAGACTTAATCCGACACAGATTACATCAAGACGATTAAGAAAGCTTTATTCAAATTCCCAAAATTTTACCTTCCAAATAATGAAGACAATCTCGTCATAGAAACTGATTCTTCAAACATATTTCCAGGAGGAATCCTCAAGGGTAGAACTCCAGATGGATAAATAATTTGCAGGTTTACTTCATGCAGTTTCAAGACCACAAAAAAGAACTAGCGTAGCAATGAAAATGAATTACTCGTTGTAAAACAAGTCCTCTCAAAATTCTTAGTATGTTTAACTCCGACAAGATTTTTGGTTAGGACCGACAACAAAACGTTAGCACATTTCCTTCGCTCTAACATTGCAGGAGATAGTAAACAAGGATGTCTAGTATAGATAATACAAAATAAGACACTTCTTCCAAAGAAGAATGAGCACACCCACTTTTAGTTGGGGGAGAAGGCGCAAAAATAACTTTGCTTAAATCTCAAAGAAAAATAGGGAATAAATTATTATATTATTAACCCTAATTCCATCTATATAGCCGGAAAAATCCAATTCAAATGATATAAACAACTAACATTACATTGTTATATCGATACAGGTGCAAGTCTCAACTTCGCAAGAAAGTATGTGATACCTGAAGAACTCTGGGAAAAGGGCCCAAGAAAAATAAACGTCACCATAACAAATGAGTCTACAATAACAATAACAAACGTATGTAGGGATTTAACAGTTTTTTTTGAAGGAGAACCATTATTCATTCCAACAATCTACCAACAAGAATAAGGCATTGACTTAGTTTTAGCTAACAAGTTCTGTCAACTATATGGACATTTCACTTAATGATTAGATAGAATGGCTATTCAACTTGGCAAAGAAGAAGTCTTAATAAACACATAACCAAAACTTTACGCTTCGGAAAACCAGGATATTTAGAATCAATGAAAAAAGGTTATAAATATAAATAAGATCCCTGAAAAAACGTGACTCAATAAGTTATAAAACTGGAAGAAAAGGCAATCTTAATTAATTCACAAAAATATAAGGTTATTGAAGTAACCTTATAAAGGCTATGTCCAAAAAATCCTATAGACCCTGAAAAGTCTTAGCATTTAAAATCACATTTTGAAACATTTGAATAATTTTCCAGATGAATCAGTAGATAAAAAAACATCTTCAAAGATTTCTCGGCATAATAACTTATGCAGAGAGTTATATTGCCAGATTAGCATAAATGAGAAATCCTTTGCAGGTTAAGCTGAAAAACAATGCTACCTGGAGTTAGTCTTAATCCGACACATATTACATGAAGAAGATTAAGAGAGGTTTAGTTAAATTTACAAAGCTTTACCTTCCAAACAATGAAGATGGTCTCATCACAGAAAATGATGATAGAGACATGTTTTGTGGAGGTGTACTCAAGACTAGACCTCTAGATGGAGAAAACATTTGTAGGTATGCTTCAGGAAGTTTCACGACCGCACAATAGAACTAGCATAGCAAGCATAAGGAATTACTTGCTGAAAAGCAAGTAATCTCAAAATTATCGGTCTACTTAACTATGTTAAGATTTTTCGGAAGGACTATCAACAAAAATTTGACAGATTTCTTTCGCAGTAAGACTACAGGAGATAGTAAACAAGGACGTATAATAAGATGGTAAACACAGTTTTCTTATTATTCTTTTAAAAATATATTATGTTGTAAGATTTTGTAAACCACGAAAATTCTTTACCCTTAAGGTTAAGAAAACTGACTCAAAAAACAGTTTTGTCCCAAAGGTGTTGGATCTGGAGTGAAGAAAGACACTATGTGAATGAGTCCCCATGTAGAAAGAAATATCAAGAAAAGGTCCAGCTTATTGAAGTAGCAGAACAAGAAGAATTTGAGACAGTAGAGGACCTTTACGAAGGAACTCTACATATATACAATTTGAAGATCATATAACACAATAGCAATAGTGAAGACACTACAAAAGAAGACTCATCTTCCTTAGAAGAATGAGCACACCAACTTTTAGTTGGGGGGAGACGGCGTAAAAATAATTTTGCGTAAATCTCAAAGAATAACCGGGAGTAGTTTATAATATTACTAATGCTAATTCCATCTATATAACCGAGAAAATACAATTCAAAAGATATAAACAACTAACATTTCATTGTTATGTTGATATAGGCGTAAGTTTGTGCTTGGTAAGAAAGTATGGGATACCTGAAGAACTCTAGGAATATTCCCCGAGATAAATAAACGTCACCATAGCAAATGAGTCTGCAGTAACAATAACCAAGGTATCTAGGGATTTAACATTTTTTTTTCACACGAGAACCATTCCTCTCCGTTTAATAAAAAAGATAACCAAATCTTTACGCTTAGCAAGACCAGGACGTTTAGAATCAATGAAAAAAGGTTCTAAATAAAAACAAGTTCCAGGCACGAACATAACTCAATAAGTTATAAAACTAGAAGAAAAGGCATTCTTAAGTAATGCCAAAAAAAAAATATAAGATTATTGAAGAAACCTTATAAAGGGTATGTTAAAAAAAAAAACTATAGACACTGAAAAGTCTAACCAATGGATGAAAGCTTCCATATAATTAAGATACCAAAAATTGTAGTCAGGGTGAAACCCATGAAATATAGTCCACCGGATCAAGAAGAATTTACTAAACAAATCAAAGAACTTCTTGACATAAAGCCAATAATTCCAAGCAAATCACCACATATATCACCGACATTTCATTATGTGACTAATGAATGGTAGTCAGTTATAAGGCTATTAATTATGTGACTATGAGAGATGGTAATAACTTACCATGCATGCAAGAATTATTAAGCCTACTTCGCTGTAAAAACATTTTTAGCACCTTTGATGGTAAAATTGGATTATGGCAAGTACTGCTAGACAAAGAATCACATCTCTTAACTGCATTTTCTAGTCCAGAAGGGCATTTTCAATGGAGGGTTGTACCCTTCGGGTTAAAACAAGCACCCAGTATTTACCAAAGGCACATGCAAAATGCGCTATGATGTATGAAAACATTTTAACTTTATAAGAAAGCAAATCTATAAGAAAGCAAATCTATTCAAAGAAAACCCTCGCGAAAATCCTCGCGAAAATCTAGATATCTTTGAGAACATATCTCATAGAAGAAATGACTGAGTAATTTCTTTAGGAAGGAAAATAGATGTAACGAATAAAAGAGTTGACCCCTTTTGGGGGAACCTCCTATGTAAATTAAAGAGTGTGTATTACCTTTTGTATAATAAAAGAAGTATTTTATCCAGCAAAGAAGAGTTCTTTCGAGTTACGAGGAAATGATTTATGATCTCCATATTCGTCTGATAGACCAAAGGCATAAAGCACTCCAAAACCTGGAGGCCGTTATGGGAAGAAGTGTCGCTGAGGCATGTATCCGTTAGGGATACACACTTTGAAAAATCTTTTCAAGTAACAAATCATAATGTTTTCAAACATTATTCAAGCTGTTTTTATAACAATAATAATTACCATATTAATTGGCATTAAAGTGATATTAATTGCAATTAACACTATGATGTTAGTGTATTATATTCAGAGAAATTAATTTACGCACAAACCTCTTGCTTTTGAATTATTACCACATGGGCTTATCTTCTGATAAGATTCGATCTTATATTTTCCTTTTGAGGGGGGGTCCCTCTGAGTTGTATATACAATAATCACAGTAGTGGTGCTCGAAAAGTTTGTTTGCCATTATGTAGATCGTTTGCTTATTGGTGGGACATGTTGGAATAGCGTTGAGCTTCATCCGACCTTCATTCTCACTAAGTTTGCAGATGTCCTCTTTCGTTATTTTGTGAGGGCATTTACTGATGACGATGCTTTGCGAATACATAAAACTTACCTTCATCCTTAACTCTTCTATAATAGCATGAGTCATCTCTAGTATGAGCTTAAGGTCGTTAATCCTTAGTTGTTGTAAAGCATCTGAGTTGGGAACCGAATCTTCCTCAACCATGAGAGGTCCTGAGTGATCTCTCTTACTAATTTATAATCCTATTTCTAGCAAGTAATACAAACTATATGTTTTATCTGGGCACCAGTCTGGAATTGAACTGATGATATTGGCAAACATCGGGGGGTCCGCTGCTTTTAAGACATTGTTTCGAAAGTTCATGATTTGCAGCACCATAGCTAAAGGAAACATTTGTAGCTCGTGCAAGTTTTTTCTTGGATAGATGCATTTTACTAGTCCGACTTTGAATGTCAAATGGACTAGATCAGGATTTGCTCCTTCTACGAAGTTGATGAAATTTTTGGTTTTCTCAGCTTTTGTAAAGAATTTTTCCGCGATAAAATCAGTTTGATCAACAGATCTAACTTTTGACCATAAAAGGCTAAAGTCTTCAAAGCTCAAAGGTTCGAGGTTTAGTGTAGGGGCTGCTTCTTCTAACGCCACATTTGTTTGGGGGTTCTATGAAGTTTTGGTTGTTGTATAGGTACTCCTGACAAGTAGTTGAATTCTTTGTACATTGTTAGGCTCAACTCTCCTTGACTTTGCGACTTGAACTTCTTGCAAGTCACTTTGTATTTGCCTCAATTTTCTTGGGCATTTCCTAGTTTGTAAACATACAACCTTCTAGACCGTTGTAGATGACATATAATGCATCATCGAAGTTCTTGTTGTCTGCCTTCAGGTAGTCAGGCTTGAATTCCTGCACACAAGAGGAACTATTTCTTGACAAAATTGTCATTTTCTTTTTTACCAAAGAAACAGGGATTAACGAATTTTATTCGTCTTTATCAGACTCATTTGCAACCAGACAAGTCGAAGAGTTTGTCTCACAAGACCTGGTCTAATCGATTACCATGTTAATTTTTTCGCCCATGTCGGGTTTAGGACCAACGGTGATAGCTGCTAAATAGCTCTATACCATCGACGTTAAATAGCTGCTAAAGGGGTATTTGTCGTCACTAAGCTTTAGCAGCGGGCTAAGTCTCGTAAGGATAGGTCCCATGGCTAAATGTCACTCTGATGGTAAAATGTTGTCATTAAAAGGTCTCCTGCCACTAAGGCCTTGCCGCCACTAATAGGCTCACCACATACAGTGACCATAATTGTCACCACTATATACAGTTCATTAACAACGGTAAAATTTGTCACTATATAGTGTCATTAACATCATATTATGTTGTTACGAAATACGTGTACTTAGACACTACAAATCCACTATTAAAAGCAATTGATACTATCATGTGATGTTGTTGCTAAACATATATATTTAGTGATAACAAGTTCACATTTGAACATATCAGTTTATGTCGCTGCTAAACACAAGTATTTGCGTCAACAATAATTTATCATTGTTATAAAAAAAATTTGGTGGTGTGTGTTGGATCGTGAAATCCTGGTTGTTGATCTGGCAGTGAATTGAATGCCAGACGAAGGTTGAATAGTGCTCCTGCTTCAACTCCAGTAAACCTGCAGGTAGGGGAGCGCAACAGAGGGGGTGTCTCTGGGTCCCTCTCCGATACTTAAATGAGTATATGTGTGTGTATATATCTCAAAACGTAATGAACGTATGTAAAGCAGAGGTATTTATAGGGTAGGAGAGATCAAACCGTATAAGGTAACCGTATATCCGGGGAATATTGTGTTGTTGAAGATTTGGATAGTAGATATGGCAGTTACGGCGAGATATGGCAGTTACCATATCTAATCTTTAGTGAATATGTGACCGAGATACGCGGGATATCGTGGCCACTTCCTTATTAACAGTAGGTGGGACCCGAGGAGAGAGGCAAGGCTCTCTTCAGGGCGAGCACTCCTATGACGAGCAGTAGGAGGTCGCGACTTGAGGAAGGATGGCGATCAGCTGGGGAGCCTTTGGCGTCCATATCGTCCTAGGCTCGATTCTGGGCCATTCTATGATGGGCCAGACTGACTTTGACTGAGGCTGCTCCGATCCGACTATATTGGGTTTACCCCCTCCAGGGTTATTGGGACTTCGTGGCCATTTCCTTATTGGGCTGTCACTATCGATACCCAACATTTGCCCCCGAAGCTTGATTGAAGTTCCTTCGGTCGAGCTTGCTTTTTGGAAGGGTTTGAGATAGTGACACTTTAGATTTGATTTTCCTTGTCTCTTTTTGTGGTTCATGACCTCAGGGACACTTCATGCGTGTTTGGCGATTAGTCATCCCCTTGTCCAAGGTTGAAGGAATATTATACTTCTTATTCCTTTTTAGCGATCACTCGAGGCAGTCTAGGCCTGTGAAGGTATTTTCTTATTTCTTTCTTTGCTAGGCGATCATTACCTATAAAAGGTATTTTTTATAAAGCCTATCAGTGCGCTAGCGATCACTTTGTTTGTTCAGTGGACTTTAGCATTTAATAACTGCACAGTCATCCAGAAGTCGAACAGTCGCTTGAAGCACGCCTGTCATTTAATATTCCGTAACCCAAGGGTAGGGTGACAGCTGTCTGTACTGGTCGACCATTTGTATCCCCGAGGTATCTCTTAGAATTCAGACATTGCTTCGATTTTTTCCAAAAAGGTGCAATTATTCTTCTGCGTCGTTTCGATTCTGTCTGTGGCGGATACTCCTTTTTTGTCTATATAAGAAACATCAGTTTCTTTATTTTGTTTTTTACGCATTCATTCCTTCAGACCTTCAGAGACTTCTTTGTTTCCTGAGATCCTTCTCTGCAACCTCTTCCTTTCTCCTTGTCAATCTTTCCAAACCTCCTTACAACAGATTCTATTGCCACTCGCAGTCAATCCGGGAAGATCAAGAAGACAGCCAACAAGGCTTCTTCTTCAACCCCCAAGGTGCCGAAGAATACCAATGCCCCCTGACCATTAGGGATGGCTCTCTGCCCGCCTCGACGGGGAGGCAGGCTGACCTTGGGAGGACTGCAGCCACGCCTGTAGTGGTGGATGGGCCTGAACTTCAAACGCCCATCTTTTATCCAAAAGGTAAACATTCTATTTTGTTGCTCTGTTTCGAGGTTTTCCCCTGTTTTCCCTTGTTTTTTATATATGTTGTTGCTATATTTGAACTGTTGGAGTAGATGTCAAGCCCAACAAGCTAAAGCCGACTTATTTTAAGACGGTGGTGGCGGTTGGTGGTTTTGGTGCGATGGATGCACCTAGATACCCAGGCCTTGGTCTGCATTATCCTTGCAATGGAGAGGTTTACATCTTTGCGGCTCAGATCGATGCTGGGTTGCGTTTTCCTCTCTATGAGGATTTGCAGGCGTTGTGCCTGTTTTACGGGATCCACCCTACTCAACTCGTCCCCACTGGCCTTGTTCTGGTGCTTTTTCCGGTTGGCCATTGGGGCGAACCACCTCAACCACTTCCAGTCACGGTGGCCAAAGTTCGCGGAGTGGAGAGGCCTTCAATCGTGTAATTGGAACGTCCATGTTCGGTTGGTCGACGATTTACGGGCAACTAACTCCAACTATAAGAAGTTTTACTTCTTTTACAAGGGGGGCGTGGTCGGAAATTGTTTTACTTCTTGGAAATTGTTTACGCCGGATAAGGATTGCCCTCCTACCTTCGAAGAGCTATTAGGGAGTGGTCGGAACGCCATCAACGACCTTTTTCCGGTTGCATCGATCGTCCCACTTTCATTCTATCCATTCAGTGGCGGAGACTACTGAAAACATGCTCGAGATGGCGGGCATTCATCAGGCCACACCAATTTTCGATGATTGGGTAACCCTTCTGACTTTTTCTGTTTTATTGGATGTAGGTAACCGAGGCCAATAACTCATAGGTCTCTTTGATGACCAGGGCAAGGCGGGGCTGTCTGCGGATCAGGCGTCGCTGAATGCTCCTCCTCCCCCTCTAGGCGTTCATTCAAGAGGAAGCCTGAAGAGGCACTTCCCTTGGCTACTGTTGGCCCTCGCCAGCCAGGTATGTTGTCTCATCATTTGCTGATTTGCTATTTTTATACTTTGCAGTTTTCGGATTCTGACATATTTCCTTGTTATTTTGCAGAGAAGCCCACTGATGATGTGGCCCGGGACCCTCCTCCTCCTCCTGTCAATAAGGTCAGGAGTGAGGATCGCCCGGTTCTCCCCTAGAATCCTCCTCCTCCTCTTCCTAAGGGACCCCCTACCCCCGTGGAGAAGGCTCTGATTTTGGCGTCCCCTCCTCCTTCCGTGTCTTCGGTCCCTATTCCTCTGAAGGAATCTGGGACTCAGAAGAAGGGCCCGATACCCCTAGCGCCTCGAAGACTCCTTCTGAGGAGTACTGCTCTTTGGCGAGCATGTTCCAGCCACTCAAGGCTGCGAACTCTCGGGGAGTTTGGTTCCCCTGCGGAGACTTCTCGAAGAAGGGGGTCTCAGACAAGAAGAGTCTCCGGGGCAGCCCGGATCTGTGCATGCGATTCCTTGAGGGGAAAATTCCTCCCAGGGATCGCTCTGCGATTCCCACGGAGCTGCACCAAATCGAGGTATTCATGCGGTCCCATTATGAACGAGTCGCTCTGGTAAGATTTCGATTCCTCGTTATGTTCTCGCATTGTTCCCTCTTTTCCATAGCCTACCAATCTTTATTATTTCTTTGTTGCCAGCTCGTTCGAGAAGAGGTTGCGATTGGCCGCGTCGTTGGAGAGCTCGCCAACAAGCCTTCTGATTTTCTTGTTGAGTTGGAGCAATACCGGAGCGCGGGGCTCTCCCCCGGGAAAACAGAGGACATCAAGTCGACCGCTGACGCGGCGCTTTCCTTGGTGGAAGGTGCCTAGGAGGAGTACTTCAGGAAGGAGGAGCGGCTCCTTGCTGATGTAAAGAAGAGGGAGGCTGATGCCACAGTCTTCCTTCAAGAGTCCGAGGCCCTTCATCGGTGTTTGGATGAAGGGGAGGCTATCAGAGCTCGCCTGGAGGCTGAGCTAAAGGAGTCCTGAGCCTAGCGGGTCGCCGCTGAGGCCCAGAAGGAAGCTGCGGAGGCTCAGAGGGTTGCTGCTGAAGCTAGGGGGACCGCCCTTGAGGAGAAGAAGAAACAGCTGGCTGACCAGCTAAAATCTGTTCCTTCACCCCAAAGTGTGGTCAACGAATTCAAAGCCTCTAGGGATTTCGTTGACTGTGCTTTGGAGGTGATGAAGTCAGAGATTGCCGACTTCCTCCAATTTCTGGTCGAGGACGTCCAGGCGGTCGATCCCAACTTTCCTATTTGGGAAGTTGAGTCCCTTAAGGGTTTCCTCCGGAGTTCTCATCCTCAGCCTACCCAGCTGCGGCTGTAGAGATCGACCCAGCTGAGGCTGTAGAAGAGGTTGCCCCCGAAGGCTAGCCAAGTACTCCTGCCCCCGAAAGCGAAGCAAACACTCCTACCCTCGAAGACCCGAAAGCCTGAAGTCTCTACCTCTCCGGCGACCACCCTTGTGTTTTTAGATGATAGTTTTTCTTTTCCTTTCCTTGTAATTATTTCTTGAATTTAGGCTCGGTTATTTATAATATTGAATGCCTTCTATATTCGCAAGCCTTTATTTACATTTGACTTTGAATATGTTTGGCGATTCCTCCGAGGTCTTGGCTATAGCGATTTTCGATTTTTTCTTCGCTTTAAGATTGTCTCGACCCTTAGGGTCTTTGGACCTTCTAGGCGAACGATGATGGGACTTCATAGAATCACTCGTGAATCTTGCCAAGTATAAACTCCTCAAGGAAAATATCTTAAGACTTAAAAGTATAGACGTCTAGGCTTGAAGATAAATAACCTTAATAAAGTTTAAACCTTTTGGAGTATTCGTCTCTTCGAAAGGAACTCGTTACTTGCAGCTTTACTTTCTATAGTGATCGCTTAAGGCTCTTTATCCATCCTCAATAATTTGACTAGTGAAGATAACTTTTCTAAAATTGTCCAACCTATAAGAAGACAGTTTCCTTGATGGATTGCTTATCTTCGTTGTCCAGATTCCTGCCTGTCTTTGATATCATGTCTTTCTGCTTGACTTTGGCGTCAGGTCTTTTGGCCTGACTTTGGCGTCAGGGCCTGTGGCCTAACTCTGTCGTTGGGGCTTTTGGCCTGACTTTGGCGTCAGGGCTAGTGGCCTAAATTTGGCGTTAGGGCTTTCGTTTCGCCTAACTTTGCTTGTTTAGGTCTTTTTGGCCTGCCTTTGGCGACATGGCTTTTGGCCCGACTTTGGCGTCAGGGCTTTTGGTTTTTTGCCTAACTCTTTTTGTTTAGGTCTTTTGGCCTGACTTTGGTGTCAGGGCTTTTGGCCTGACTTTGTTGTTAGGGCTTTTGGCATGATTTTGGGGTCAGGGCTTTTGGCCTAACTTTGTTGTTAGGGCTTTTTCTTCCATTTGGTTTGAGTGGTCACACGCTTTTTGAAGGAACATCTTGCTTTTATTGACATAACATTTGAATTTACATGTTATGTATGAAATCTCCTTAAATGTTCAGCATTGAATGGACGAGGTAACCTTTCTCCTTCGGTGGTTTCCAAATAGTAGGATTCAGGGGCGGCGATCTCTACTACCTTCTATGGTCCTTCCCACTTAGGTAAGAGCTTATTCTGACTGTCCAGCCTTGTAAATTTGTTCCTTCTCATAAGCATCTCCCCCACGAAAAATTGGCGAACGCTGACTTTTCTGTTAAAGTATCGAGCGGTCGCCAGACGCATCTTTGCCGGTGTCCTTTTTGATTGCCACCTCTTTTCTTCTGTTAGGTCCAGGTCAGTCTTGCGTTCAACTTCGTTTGCCTCGGTATTGAAGTGTAGGATTCTATGGGTAGGCACTGCTATTTCGGCGGGCGCCACTGCTTCTGATCCATACACAAGACTGAAGGGTGTTTCTTCCGTGGCTGCCTTAGGCGTTGTTCTGATGGCCCATAATACGTTTTCCAGCTCTTCTGCCCAATTTCCTTTGAATGCTCGAACCCTTTTCTTGAGTCCTGCTAAAACAACCTTGTTGGCTGCTTCAGCTTGCCCATTCGTTTGAGGATGATGCACTGAACTGAAACGATGGTCTACATGGTATTCTTCACAGAGCCATTTGAGCTCCTTTCCAATGAATTGCGGACCATTATCACTGATAAGTATTTTAGGAATGCCAAACCTGGAGAATATGTTGATCTTCAGGAACTTGATGACTTGAAATTCCGTTGTAGAAGTTAGAGCTTTCGCCTCTAACCACTTGGTGAAGTAGTCGATCGCCACTATAATGTGAGTGCGTTAACCAGTGCTAATAGGAAAAGGACCTAATATATCCATCCCCCATTGAGAAAAAGGCCAGGCACCCGCCATTGGGGATAATTGTGTTGGCGTTCGACCTGATCGTGGTGCAAATTGCTGGCAAGTCTCACACTTCTGCGTTAATTCAGCCGCATCTTTTACCAAGGTTGCCCAGTAGTATCCCAGTTTGAAGATCTTCCTCATTAATGATCGAGCATCTTCATGACATGCTGCCACCCCTTCATGAGCTTCTCAAAGAACCCTTTCTGTTTCTGGATGAGCAACACACCTTAAGTAAGGAGTCGAGTAGCCTCTTCTGTAGAGTTCTCCATCTATAATCAGATAACTGGATGCGGGTCGTCTTATCCACATAGATTCGCCTTTGTCATCCGGGAGGATCACCTCTTTCAAGTAATTCTGAAACGGAGTCATCCATGTGACCTGTTCCTGAATGTTGAAGACCTCTGCTCTGCTTTCAAGGACTGAACATAAGGCCTTTTCCAGGAATTGTACATCATGGATTGTCGTTCCCCCAAATGCCAGCTTACATAAGGAGTCTGCCATCTGGTTTTCCAGGCGAGGAATAGACTCGATCGCAAAATTTGGAATTTTTGCGACGAGCTTCTTGGCGATGGTGAGGTACTTTTTCATATTTTCCCCCATTGCCTCATAAGTGCCATTGACCTGATTGACGATAAGTTCCGAGTCTCTTTTTACCTTAAGTGCAGATATGCCCATTCCTTTCGCCAGTCTGAGTCCAGTGATAAGAGCCTCGAACTCTGCTTCATTATTGGCGTACTTTAAAGGCCTGTTTTCTGCTTCTGTTTGACCATTACTCGTGCTTTCCATAATGAAATCAGATAATGCTTGACCTTTGATGGCCATTTTCGGCGCAAATTTGATCTTGAACTTGCTGAGCTCGATCACCCACTTGACCATTCTTCCTGAAGAATCTGGTTTCATCAGGAAGTTTCTGAGAGGTTGATTGGTGAGGACCGTGATGTCGTGTGCGTGAAAGTAAGGTCTTAGCTTTCGAGCAGCAATAACTAAGGCATAGATATACTTATCAATCTGGACATATTTTATTTCTGCTGAGTTAAACATTTTGCTAATAAAGTACACTGGACTCTGAACATTATTTTCCTTCCTTATCAAAATAGCACTTTCTGCCATTTCACTGAGGCCTAGGTAAAGGAAGAGCTGCTAGCCTGGAATGGGCTTTGCCAGAGCTGGGAGTGCTTGGATATGCCGCTTCAAGGACTGGAACGCCTCTTCGCAATCTGGTGTCCACTCGAACTTGCGGTTGGCCCTCAGGGTTTTGAAAAATGGGAGGGACCTGTCGCTCGCCTTGGAGAGGAAGCGGTTGACAGCAGCTAGGCGACCATTCAGGCATTGAACATCCTTATGGCAGGTTGGCAACTTCATTTCTTCTATGGCCTTCAGCTTTTCCGGATTCTCTTCGATGCCTCTCTCGTTCACCATGAATCCCACGAATTTGCCAGACTTGACCCCAAAGGCGCACTTTGCAAGGTTCAGGCGAACGCTGTGTCTCCTCGTGCATTCGAAAGCCTCGCGGAGGTCTGTAGTGTGCGGATTGCCCTTGATGGTTTTGTCGAGCATATCGTCCACATAAGCCTCCATGTTTCTTCCCAGCATGTCCTGAAATAGACGGTTCACCATCCGCTGATAGGTCGCCCCTGCATTGATGAGACCAAAGGGCATCACCTTATAACACAGAATGTCCCTGTCTACATAGAAAGCGGTGTGAGCCTCATCGTCTGGGTGCATTCTGAACTGGTTGTAGCCTGAATAGGCGTCCATGAAGCTCAACATCTCGTGACCAGAGGTAGCATCGACCAGCAGATCAATCCTGGGAAGGGGATACGAATCCTTGGGGCAAGCTTTGTTCATATAGCGGAAGTCGACGCACATCCTCCACTTGCCGTTTGATTTTTTGACCAAAACTGGGTTGGCGACCCAGCTCTGGAATCTCACCTCTCTGACGAAGTCAGCCTCAATCAGCCTGCTAACCTCCTGTCTGATTGCCAAGCGCTTGTCCGTCTCGAACGATCTCCTTATCTGGGTGATCGGCTTGATAGACGGGTCTATCCTGAGCTCGTGAGAGATGATGTCTGTGTTGATTCCCGGCATGTCGCTCGGCTGCCAGGCGAAGAGCTCTTTGAATTCCCTGAGGATGGCGGTCATGGCCTCCTTCTGATCATCTTTCAAGGTGATCCCAATGCGCACCTTCCTGTCTGGGCCATCGACCTCGACCTCTTCCAATTCCTCCATAGGCGCTGGTCAAGCCAAGTCCTCGCAAGGGTCAGCCTCTGTCTCGATGGCGAGAGCCTTCCTTTGGTTTTTCCTGCGCAGGCAGTTCACATAGCATTGCCGCGAAGAAGGTTGGTCGCCGAGCACCTCTCCAATCCCGTTGGGAGTGGGGATCTTCATCTTCTGATGGACTGTGGAGGCCACAATTTTGTTACGGTTAATTGTGGTCCTTCCCAGGATGGTGTTGTAGTATGTAGGTGATTCGATCACAAGGAAAGTGACCGCTACCTTGATGCTCTTCCATCCCTCGCCCAGAATTACTGGCATGGTTATTGCTCCCAGTGGATAAGTCGTTCTCCCAGCAAACCCAATAAGCAAAAAGTCGACCCTTATCAGGCCACGCTTGGACTTGCCCATCCTCTCGAAGACGTCCAGGAATAGGATATCCGTTGAGCTGCCTCCATAGATCAGAATCCTTCCAACGTCACAGCCGTCGATATCAGCCGTTTGATTTTTGACCATAACTGGGTTGGCGACCCAGCTCTGGAATCTCACCTCTCTGACGAAGTCAACCTCAATCAGCCTGCTAACCTCCTATCTGATTGCCAAGCGCTTGTCCGTCTCGAACGATCACCTTTTCTGGGTGATCGGCTTGATAGACGGGTCTATCCTGAGCTCGTGAGAGCTGATGTCTGTGCTTATTCTCGGCATGCCGCTCGGCTGCCAGGCGAAGAGCTCTTTGAATTCCCTGAGGATGGCAGTCATGGCCTCCTTCTGATCATCTTTCAAGGTGGTCTCAATGCGCACCTTCCTGTCTGGGCCATCGACCTCGACCTCCTCCAATTCCTCCATAGGCGCTGGTCGAGCCAAGTCCTCGCAAGGGTCAGCCTCTGTCTCGATGGCGAGAGCCACCCTTTGGTTTTTCCTGCGCAGGCAGTTCACATAGCATTGCCGCGAGGAAGGTTGGTCGCCGAGCACCTCTCCAATCCCGTTGGGAGTGGCGATCTTCATCTTCTGATGGACTCTGGAGGCCACAATTTTGTTAGGGTTGATTATGGTCCTTCCCAGGATGGCGTTGTAGGATGTAGGTGATTCGATCACAAGGAAAGTGACTGCTACCTTGATGCTCTTCCATCCCTCGCCCAGAATTACTGGCATGGTTATTGCTCCCAGTGGATAAGTCGTTCTCCCAGCAAACCCAATCAGTGGAAAGTCGACCCTTATCAGGTCACGCTTGGACTTGCCCGTCCTCTCGAAGACGTCCAGGAATAGGATATCCGTTGAGCTGCCTCCATCGATCACAATCCTTCCAATGTCACAGCCGTCGATATCAGCCGTTTGATTTTTAACCATAACTGGGTTGGCGACCCAGCTCTGGAATCTCACCTCTCTGACGAAGTCAGCCTCCATCAGCCTGCTAACCTCCTATCTGATTGCCAAGCGCTTGTCCGTCTCAAACGATCTCCTTTTCTGGGTGATCGGCTTGATAGACGGGTCTATCCTGAGCTCGTGAGAGATGATGTCTGTGCTTATTCCCGGCATGTCGCTCGGCTGCCAGGCGAAGAGCTATTTAAATTCCCTGAGGATGGCGGTCATGGCCTCCTTTTGATCATCTTTCAAGGTGGTCCCAATGCGCACCTTCCTGTCTGGACCATCGACCTCGACCTCTTCCAATTCCTCCAAAGGCGCTGGTCGAGCCAAGTCCTCGCAAGGGTTAGCCTCTGTCTCGATGGCGAGAGCCTCCCTTTGGTTTTTCCTGCGCAGGCAGTTCACATAGCATTGCCGCGAGGAAGGTTGGTAGCCGAGCACCTCTCCAATCCCGTTGGGAGTGGGGATCTTCATCTTCTGATGTACTGTGGAGGCCACAATTTTGTTAGGGTTGATTGTGGTCCTTCCCAGGATGGCGTTGTAGGATGTAGTTGATTCGACCACAAGGAAAGTAACCGGTACCTTGATGCTCTTCCATCCCTCGCCCAGAATTACTGGCATGGTGTTGCTCCCGGTGGATAAGTCGTTCTCCCAGCAAACCCAATAAGCGGAAAGTCGACCCTTATCAGGTCACGCTTGGACGTGCCCATCCTCTCGAAGACGTCCAGGAATAGGATATCCGTCGAGATGCCTCTATCGATCAGAGCCGTCGATATCAGCCGTGATAACCAAAGCATCATTGTGGGGGGTTGTGACCTGTGCCAAACCATCTTCGGAGAATGAGATGACAATGTCCTCTTCAGGTCGGGGTCGCTTTCCCAACTGAACACCTGTAGAGATCTGAGTAGCATAGACCTCCCTGGCGTGTGACCCCTCGCCTCCTGCACCGAATCCTACCGCAATCAAATTCACTCTCCTCTTGCTGGCAGATGGATCAGTTTGCTCAGCAGGAGCTGGCAAACGATATCTCCTAGGGGGCGTTCGAGTTCTGTCTCGCCCTGCCACAAACTCCTTCAACATCCCCCCTTGAATCAGCTTCTCTATGTCCCGCATCAAAATGCGGTAGTCATCCGTCTTGTGTCCCTTGCACTTATGGTATCTGCAATAGCTCTCGACGTCCTTCCCCATGGGCTGACCACCCCGACGAGGCATCGGTGGCCTCGCCAATGATCTCCTCTCCATCTCGACTAGTACCGGTGATAAATGCCTATTTAAAGGCGTAAAGTATACAGGGACCTCTGGATTTCTTGGTGCCGAGTTGGGCTCGACCCGGGGCCTGCTATCTCTTCCCTTCTTTTCTTTCTTCACCTCATTCTTACCATCGTGTCGGGGCTCGGGAACCACCCTTAGCGAGGTCATCAGGAAGTTGGCCTCAGTGTTCGCCCTTTCTAGGTCTATGAAACCTTTTGCCCTATACGCAAGCTCCTCTAACGTCTCAATCTCCTTCACGTGATAGCTGTTTCGCAGCTTCCTCGAGGCCTTGTTGGCCACATCCAGACCTCTGTAGAAGGCTCGAATGATCTCCCCATCCGAGATTCGACGATCTATCTCTGTGACGTTCTGATGAAAACGTCTGTAAAAATTGGCCACCGACTCTCCAAGCTGTTGTTTGACCGCATCCAGGGCGACCACGCTTTTCATTAGCTGGCGCTCGCCCATGTATCTCTCCGGGAATTTGCTCCTTAACTCTGCCCAAGTTACTATGGATCCTGCAGGGAGACCGAAGAACCAGGACGAAGCCGAACCCGAAAGAGTGGATGGAAATAACAAAGCCAAGTGATTGAGATTATTTGACTTACCCAGCAGAGAAGCCTCGTGTTTGTTGATGTGTATGGTGGGATCTCCTCCACCACTGTACTTAGGTATGACCCGAGCGACTACGTCCTTGGGGATCTTGATGGCAATTAGCTCGTCGGAAAAGGGGTGAGCAGATCGCTCCTTGAAGGGAGCTACGACTGTCAATCGTCTTTCTTGGAGCCTTTTGTTGAGAAGGTCGTCCATCTGGTCCGGGGGGCAATATTTTGGCGAAGTCCCGGACGGAGAGGGACCGGAAGGATTGGCGGAGTATGTAGTTGACGGATGTTCGGTATATGTCGGGGGTAGGGACAGTTGTCCTGATATCAACTCCTGGTCCTCCTGTGGTGCTGTGGTGCCAGGATTCGCGGTTTCAGACGGCAAGGGCCCTGTGGCAGCAGGGCGAGTGTTTCCTTGGGGAGCAGGGGCTTGACGGTGGGCCTGCCCTAGGATGTCCTCCAGCAATGATATCATCTCCGGGGTTAACTGGATGTTTTCCCCGGCGATGTGAACGGTATGCGGAGCTGGAGTGTCGATGTGGTTGGTGGCTGGGGTCGGTCTGGAATTATCGACGTGCTCTCGGGCCGTCCGCAAAGGAACGACATTGGGTGCTGCCTGGCTAGCAGGTTCTTGCTGAAGCAGTGAAGCAGCGGCGGAATCAGAGCTATCCGCGGATTGCTCGTGAGTCTGGTTCTGGCGGTTGTTTTGTGATCGAGGTCTCATGGCTGTATCACTCGATTTCCACAGACGGCGCCAAATGTTGGATCGTGAAATCCTGGTTGCTGATCTGGTAGTGAATTGAATGTCAGACAAAGGTTGAATGGTGTTCCTGCTTGAACTTCGGTGAACCTGCAGGTAGGGGAGCGCAATAGAGGGGGTGTCGCTGGGTCCCTCTCTGATGCTTAAATGAGTATATGTGTGTGTATATATCTCAAAACGTAATGAACGTATGTAAAGAAGAGGTATTTATAGGGTAGGAGAGATCAAACCGTATAAGGTAACCGTATATCCGGGGAATATTGTGTTGTTGAAGATTTGGATAGTAGATATGGCAGTTACGGCGAGATATGGCAGTTACCATATCTAATCTTTAGTGAATATGTGACCGAGATACGCGGGATATCGTGGCCACTTCCTTATATACGGTAGGTGGGACCTGAGGATAAAGGCAAGGCTCTCTTCGGGGCGAGGACTCCTGTGGTGAGTAGTAGGAGGTCGCGACTTGAGGAAGGATGGCGATCAGCTGGGGAGCCTTTGGCGTCCATATCGTCCTGAGCTCAATTCTGGGCCATTCTATGATGGGCCAGACTGACTTTAACTGAGGCTGATCCGATCTGACTATATTAGGTTTACCCCCTCCAGTGTTATTGGGTCTTCGAGGCCTTTTCCTTATTGGGCCATCACTATCGATACCCAACAGTGTGTTTTTATTAATTATGTAGTTCTTGTTATATGATATGAACTACACAATACATTTTAAAAAACATAATATATTATTTATCAAAGTATATATATACATCTTAATAAACATCCAAACTACAAACTTACAATAAATTTGAATGTAAATACATAGTTTTCTAAATCAGATGAAGACTTAAAACTAATGTGGTTTTATACTTGAGATGGTTGTGAATTTCGAATGTTGGGACTTTGAACTTCATATCCATCTCCAGTTCACGATCCCCTGCAAACTCCAACAATATCATGTGATCATATAGAAAGGAAACAAAATAAGTACAATAACAAAATGATGTAACACAATAATCTCAAAGCTACTACATAACACCATACATCTTAGCATAATAGTTCAACCACGACATAACACAACACAACTCATATGATACATATGCTATGATAACACAAGAGATGAATAATGAATGCCTTACCAACTTCAAGCAGCAAGTGTAAAGAGCAGTTAAATTATGACTACTCTACTGTTGTAAATCAATCATGTTCATTCTGAATGCCCAAGTGCATGTACTTGGGAGAACTTAGCCTGAAACAAATGTATCTGAGAAGTTAACAAGTGTATCCATCCGTCGATAGGATCCTTCACCTTCCTAGCAGGTTTCAACAGCACCAGTTATTACCTTTTGATAAATTTTTGTTATGGCGTAAATAGGTAAGTACTAAATATAAGATAGAATTTTTTTTTACAAGATCGTACATCCGAGGTCATCATTTCTGATAAATTAAGAAAATTCAAGGAATTAAGAAGCTAATGAATTTTCTATTCTAACTTATCCGTAAGCAAACAATCTAAAAAGTATTGGTGTACCTCCAAATATTGTATTTCATTAAACACTCAAAGATTAACAATGAAAATGAACTGATAGTGCTCATTCAGGACATTCGTCGAGCAACTGGGATGCAAATAGTCCAGTTGCTAGCTATAGATTGCTAAAATGCAATATTTTGTAGAACCTTATGGATAAATTAGCATCTAACCTTATGAGACATGACCGAAGAAACATAAAGTATCGACCAAGGACTTCTCATTAACTGACCATGACAACCCTTCAATCGAAGCTTTTCAATTTGAGAGGAAAGCCTTTCCATTTCAAATTCTCAAGCGGAGCTTTTTAAAGTATACAAACGACAAAACCTAAACCCTAATATTATATTACTTATTATTTTTTAGGTTGTTATCATTTACAAAATAAAATAATGTTTGTTATAGAGATACAAATCCCTTATAAAATAAGCAATATACAAATCCCTTAAAATTTCCTTGAAAATATTTGTAACGGAAATCTATCACAAAATATCTTTATCCTTTCAAATATTATTTTTGCAAATCTCTTTCTTAGTATTGTACTCAAGGAATTAAACATTGTAAGAATTGTTTCTCCTCAATTAACCTTAAGAAAACCCTTACAAGTGATTATAAATCCTAAGAGATTACTGATGGCAAATTTACTTTCAAATTTACGTTAGTGACGGCAAATTAATAACGGTGATGGATAGAAACTGAAGTTGTTTATACACAATTTAGAACAAGTACATTAGAAACTAAATGGATGTTTTTACAGTTTAGCTTTCGCTTGTTACTGATTGCCTGTATTAATGTCGATGTTGTATGGACACTAAATGTTTTCCAATCTAAACTATTCTACAATGGAAAAATTTCAGACAAAACATGACCTTTAACTGCGACAATATATTTGACACTAAATCAGTTGTATAACTACGAAACTAAATGTCGACACATAAGACTTTATCTAACGATTGTATTTAGTGGCAAACAAAATTAGTCTACAGTTATAGACCAACATTCTTGTAGTGATTGAGTCCAACTCTAGGTAGCATCTTTTTTAGCTTACCGTGCAGGGGTTTTCTTATTTCTGCTAATCTTGCAATATAATTTTCTCCATAAGTTCATACGCCGAAAAATCTTTGAAGAGTATGTAAATGTTCCAAAATGTGATTTTGAGGACTATGAGTTCCTCTTTCTATCTCTAGCCCTAGAAAGTAAATATTTTATTTGAATATATCAACTTTCTTTTTAGAGAGTAGTATGCCATATTTTCTATGATTCTTAAGACCATTAAAAAATGCACATAATTTTCTTTTTATGTGTCGCTGGTGACATATACAGTGGTTTGCTGGGAATAATAAGCTTCATGTCAAGAAGTTTCTTAATTTGTTGGCTAAATACTTCTCGATCCTGTGGACTGTATTTCATAGGTTTCACCCTAACTACATGTTTTGGGTCTCTTAGTTTTATGGTAGCTTTCAACCATTTTTTAGACTTTTCAGGTTCTATATGGTTTTCTAAACATACCCTTTTTAAGGTTTCTTGAAGAACCTTATATTTTTGTGCATTAATTAAGAATGATTTTTCTTCCAATTTTATAACTCATTGGGTAATGTTTGTTCCTAGACCTTGTTTTTCTTTAGAACCTTTTTTAATTGATTCTAAAAATCCTTGTTTTCCTAAGTGTAAAGCTTTGGTTATCATTTTGATTAAGACTTCTTCTTCTGCAAGATGAAGTGCTATTCTATCTAAGCATTGGGTGAAAGGTCTATACAGTTGATAGAAGTTGTTACCTAACAATAAGTTAATGCCTAATTCTTGTTGATAGATTGTTGGAATGAGGAATGGTTCTCCTGTGAAAAACACTCTTAAATCCCTACATACCTTGGTTATTGTTACTGTAGGTTCATTTTCTATGGTGGTGTTTACAATTCTCGGGACATTTTCCCAAAGTTCTTCACGTGTCACATACTTGCTTACCTGTATAAACATAACAATGTAATGTTAGTTGTTTATATCCTTTGAATTGTATTTTTCCGGCTATATAGATTGAATTAGTGTTAGTAATATTATAAACTACTCCCTGTTTTTCTTTAAAATTTATGCAAATTTGTTTTTGGATCGTGTCCCCCAAACTAAAAGTGTGTGTGCTCCTTCTTCTTCTGAAGAAGAATCTTCTTTTGTATTGTCTTCATTGTTGTTATTGTCTTTTATTATCTTCATAGTGTACACATGTAGAGTTCCTTCGTAGAGTTCTCTACTAGCTCAAATCCTTGTTGTTCTACTTCTTGAATAATCTGAACCTTTTCCAGATATTTCTTTTTATGTTGGCACTCATTTGCGTAGTGTCCTTCTTCACTACAGATGTAACACCTGCATTTTTTATTCTCTCTGGGACAAAACTGGTTTTTTAAATATGTTTTGTTATCCTTAGGGGTAAGGTATTTTGTTCCTTTAATTTTTTTTTTTTTTAGTCCAATTTTTCTTATGCTTCTTTTTATATTTTTTCTTGAAGTATTTCTTCTCCTTTGACTTTTGGTTTCCAAAGATTAATTTTCTTTTTCAAAGATTTTTAAAGCAACCTTGACTCATCATTTTCAACTGTTTATGCTTCCCTGAGAGGTCATAGTATTTGTTGATATGGTCCTTTACTAATCTAGTTGTACATGCAAGACTAAACTGTGTTGTGGCGGACTTTGTTTCATCCCACTATTTTTTGGCTTCTTCACTAATAATGGGTATCTTCATGAGATAAATTTCTATCCAGACTGGATGTTCATTTTGGTCAAGTTCAAAGAGATTTTGTTCAAACAGATATGTAAACTCGTTAAGATAACAAATATCAATTAAATGTTCTTGGGTTAAAGCTGTTGTGTTCTCTTGATCTTTGACCATGACATAATCAAGTCCAAGGAACATAGTATAGAGAGCGTCTATTAATTCTTCGAAGAGATCTTCTCCATGAAGGTGTTCATTCTAGTTAGTCATTCTAATAAACTTCTGAACTACTCCATCATAATTACGTTCGACTAATATTAGTACGACTTTTGCATTGACAAAGTCATCTTTTTTAATTTAGATTGCTTTGTGGATTATGAGTCTATTGACAGATTTAGATTGCATCTGAGCGACAAATGGGCTATTTAGAACAGCCTCATCAACCAAAATTGTTATTTTTCATTTTAAAATCACAGATGCAATCTAAATCTAATATGCTTATGACTGTAGATTGATTCTTCTCACAACTTGGTTATCATATATGATTAGGTGATATGTATTCAGTACCATAGGTACCTTTCGATCAATTTGTTGTTGTTGGATAACTTGGTTCGTTAGCTCAACTCTTTTTATCCATTTTTGCATGGTGTGTTGTTTGTTGTTCTTTTGAAGGCTGTCTTTCTGGTTCTTCAGCGTGAGCTGTTATAGCTTGACACTTTTCAATTGGAAGATATATATTCCTTAGATTTTTATCTTTTTTGAAAAGAGCTTTTACCTTGTCATTATTCAAAGTTACGAGTTTGATTGGTTCTTTACAATCTTCATCATAGGGACGACTAAAGAATTTCCTTTTGAGTTCTTATGTGACGGAACACATTTTTTATCATTTTAGCCTAAAGGCCATCTAAAGGCTTTTGGGTTCCCTAAACTTCTTAAAGAAGGATTTCATACTTTATAGTTTGGGTAAGAATATTTTCATATACCTGACCATTTAGGATTGGTTCCTAATGAGGTTTCAGCTGATGCTATTACCTTTTATCATTTTTCTAACCTTTCGACTAGTTTTCCGTGCATTTGCACTCATCTATCTTAATGGATAAATCTTTAATAATCTTTGCAGCCATTGCGAAAGCTTATCTTCTTCTTTCTTTTTTTTCCAATTCTTCAACTCTTTTGGTTAGATTAGATTCAAAACTAACTCTTTGACTTTTTGTGATACTCATCTTACAATTTGTTTGATGGAATGTACAATTTGTTCTAACTTATCATCGAAGTCTGCTATGATTAAATCTAAACCCATTTCTATTACCAGATTTGGAGGTAGTTTTATGTTTATATCAATCACGCACCCCTTCATATAAGTTATGAACCGAAAAAGTCCTAGTGGGGGTATAAGAATGTTCCTCCCATGAAAAAAGTGAAAGTGAAATATTTTCTTGTAAGGGCAAAAAGTGGATTAAGTCAAGTTTTTAGTTCTTGCGCTAATGTGCACCAAGATAACTTTATTTGAGTGGGAGGATTTAGTGGATGATGAATTTATTTCCCATCTGGATCGACCAACATAACGTTATTCCCGTTGGAGGATTTTAGCAGATGCTACCGTGGGTTCTTTTCACTGCGTCCCTTCTTCAGCTTCAGTTGCGAATACAAAATCATCTTTGTTTAACACCTTAGTTCAAGTGGGAGAAATATGATGTTACTCTAAGTTAGTAATCAAAAGACATTGTTTCGGTGGAAGCGTGTAAAATGTTTTGGATCCCAGTGAGAGTCTTTGTGGCGATTTATACTTCATCCTTTTAAAAGAAAAAAGAGGATAATATGAAAAATGTCAAGCGTATATAGATCAAATGGATCCTAGAAGTCATGAATCATCTTGAGAATTGTGTCTCAACTGATTACGAATAATAGTTTGGTATAATCCCAGAAAGGTAGATCTTGAATATACATGTTACTCAAGAAGTATTGGAGTATAAAGCAAGGTGCTTCTTTATATTGAGTATGATAATGCAACTTTAGAACTTAGTGGTCCCTTAGAACTCTATGTTTTCTCTTTAGGGATTAACATCAATGTTAAAGGTGATTAGTTCTTGTTACATGACTAGTTGATCTTGAATGGGATAGCCACTATGAATTAAGTCTAGTAGTGAAATATCTGCAAGATCTTGCAACAAACTGACTGTCACATAGTATGGGTTGGGTAGTTACAGAGTTCATCAATGAACAATAAGACTTAAGTGTAAATAATAACATATTATTGAAATTAATTTCTAAGAGAATCCGCTTGAGAAATTTATTTCCTAAGTGATATATTATATTATTACCCGTGTAAAACTCTTGTATCTAAAAGTCATGATGTAATGAGTCAAGTGTCTTAAACATGAGATAAGTTGAAAGTATTATTTATGTGGTAACATGTACTAGACCAACTATTAAGTCAGGTATATGATTCAACTTGATTTGATGATCAAGGATCACATAGTAAATTGATGTTGAAACGTTGTGTATATGTATGTGATAGAATGTTGAGAAGTTTTGCATAGTGCGAGTTAAGACTTTATGAACTAAGGTTTATTTCTAGAGATGGCCATCTGATAAAATTAATGTGAACCAAGTGAGAACTTCACTATAGGGGATTGAAGCTAAGCAAGTAGCTCTCGCACAAACCACTGAAATTTAGTTTGGTGCAATAGGTTCCAACAAGTACTGTGGATGCTTCTCATTATTGATCCAATATTTGTCTATTAGTGATTGTATTTTTAATATCATCCCAAGTGGATCCTATTTATGATAGAACATTCAAAAGATCAACATTATTATGCATAAATCATGGTAGCATGAAAGAAAGTGAATGTGAATTGGTAGTCGACAAAAGATGGATAAATGGGTAAGTCCATGAAACCCCTTATGTAGGGATACGTCCATTTGAGATTTTTGTCTTAATGAAGAAAATAAAAACGACCATTGTGTACCAATGAGATTGATCACATCAGAGTATTCATTTTGATCAAAGAGCTTGATTTGAATACACAGATGTTCATTAAGATTGCTTAGTCCATTATTGATTTGTGTTTTAATGTGTGTCGAGTAAACTTAAGGTTAGCTCACTCCCACGAGTAACTGCTTCTGTGTCTTAGTGACGTCGCATGTATGTGACGAGTGGAGATGAGGCAGGATTTCGAGTCGAAAATAGTCAAGTGGATGATTTGAGAGCTAACTACTTGAATTCATAAGTCGCCCGTTAATATAAGATCATCTGTAATTTTTTACGGTCGTTGATATGAGCTTACCAGTAATGTTAATGGAATTTATTTCCATGTAGTTAATTTTTTTCGATGGATGGGGGTTAATTTACTTTGGTTTAGATACATGTGGTATCTTGATACACCTCTACACAAAACCGTCTTATGCGAGATGTCATTCACTGCATGTGAAAAGGAGAAGGGTATTGTGGCACACATTTTATATTTGTGTGCTATTAATCGAACACGGTTTTAGACAAGCACAATATCAACTTGTTGTAGTCTGAGACCCAAGGATCCTTAACAGGTTCAAAAATGTGTTCCCTTATGACTCTAATCAGAGACTTGAGAACTAGCACAATGTTCCCTAGCTTAGTGTGTTACCCAATGGTTATAAACACAGATTCGACCAAGCCGAATATGTTTAGAAAAACTAGCCAGGTTAGTGTTTGAAGGATCGTGAGAAAATAAAGCTTGTTTTAGTGAATCTCTTTTAAGAATTGTGTTCGAGGTGCGCACCAATCATGATTTAGTATCATGATTGTGAATATAAGGTATGATTAATGAGTTGTTTAAAGATACCTAAATGAGGTTCGGCGATTTAGGGTACAAGCATACTTTGTTATTGCAGGTTGTTATAGCATACTCGTATCAGATATACAACAACTAGCTCTCACTAAGTGTGCGAGTCGCACACTGGAACCCCGTAGGAGGGAGGGAGTATGTCTCTTTGCACACTGAGCACCGACATATGTGCGGGAGGGAGATGTAGGAGAATGCATCCACAAGGGGTGCTTGGATAAATCATGAAAACATCGGAGACCAAACTGGTCAGTTACGAAATATCGTAATTGCCGCCGGGTTTATAAATAGGCCCCTAGGGGCTCCCCATATACATACTAAAAGACACTATACACATATTTCAATAGAAGCTCTTTAGTTTGTCTTAGGGTTTCAACCGTGGAAATTGAGGAATGCTATGTTCATATGACTTTTCACTCGACCGACATCGTCGCCGTGATTTTGAATTGTCGTCTATCACGCACGCTACTGCTACCAAACGTCGATACACTAACCGATGTAAGTATAGTTTTATATTATATTGTTTGTCTTACTATTTTGTCTACATTTGAATTTCAAATTCCAACAATAACTTGTGCAACTTTTCAGATAATTCTAGTGATTGCTAATTTATTTGGATTGCTTGGTTATTCATTCTGTATGTACAGTGGTCAAGGATTGTTCTTATGGTTAAATTTGATTGAGAAATATATATTATATATAGATATATGATCAGGTATGAAATAAATATTTAAAGTTTTACATTTAATACTTTAAGATTATTATTGTTTATGCATAATCAAATAAAATTACTATCAAAAATATATTTATCGGCGAATAAAGTTGCAGGTAAATATTACAATACTATCAGTGAATTGTTTCGCCGGAAAAAGTAGTATTTACGACGGACTTTACTTGTCGCTAAATGTTATAGTAATACTGGCTAGTTATTTGGTGAAAAAATCATTTATCGACAAGTTAAGTCGTTGGTGAATGTTATAGTATTACTGACGAGTTATTTCACTAGAAAACGTAGTATTTATAGGTGAATTATGTCGGCTAGATATTATAATATTACCGAAGAGTAATTTCATCGCAAAAATAACATTTATCGGCGAGTTAAGCTGAGTCAATGTTATATTATTATTGATAAAATAAATCGACGAGGTTGTGAATACTTTGTGAATTTTTGTTTGTACCAATGAGTTATCTCACCAAACAATTTTTTTATCCATGACCTCTACCTTGCCGGTACAACTATTATTGGTCGTGTTATAACAACGACTCTTAGCGTTGAGTAACATCATCGAGATGACTTTTATCTGCAAAATAGAATCTTTTACTAGCTAGTAAGCTCCTTCGGTAAAAATCATACTTCGTGTAGTGATCATTTTGCTAAAATAGTTTATGGTGAATTCCTTTTCTTTGATCTCTCCACAGCCTTAATTAAAATCACTTCTCAATATTTGAAAGTGTGAATGTTTCCCTCAAGTTAAGCGTGTACCGTTTTACTTCATGGAATTTTAGATATTGTTGGAAGTATCTTTATAAAGAATAGTTTTCAAGATACATACTCAATGGGCTGAAATAGATAGTTTTCAAGTGAAAAGTATCCACTATCATAGTTTAATTATCATTGTGACCATCCAAACGAGTATTACAGAAGTGCAAAAAATTAAATTATGTCATGAAGCTTGAGTGATTCACTTTTCTCTTATCTATGAACTTTTCGGTCTAATACACTTGATATAACTTTGAAGAGTTTTGAAAGAATATTACATAAGGTCCATCTTCATCTTCTCTAGCAAAGTCGTAGTCGAAGTCCGCCGGAGGGTTTGATTGATGGACTGAGGATAAAATTGGGCAGTGCATGTTGACGTGATGACGTGGTATATGTACTCTATCCTGTCATCACGTACGTGTGCGGATACTCATGATGAACTTTGGAAGCCGGTGTGGAGTCAGTCTCGGAAAATTCTTGTCAAGCTACCTGGAAAATGTTGGTACGGAAGGCAGATGAGGGGTTGTTTCATTTCAGACAATACTTCCTTCTGCACTAGCTAGTTTATCATCACTCATTATGCGTATAGTTTTCGGTTGACACCAACCGCAAATTTAAATTGTGGTTTTAGTCAAGCAAATAACAGTGATTTATTTTATTAATATTATTTATGATATATTGCTTTTGGCCTTTTGTGATTTTATAATCAAATTAAATAAGTGAATAATAGTTTAGCCTTTTAACCTATTGACTTATTTTATTTTATTTTTACTTTTCTTTACATAAATTATCGTCGCAAATTGAACATTATTTTTTCTTTTTTTGGTCAACAACTTCAATACTTCTTATTCAAAGATAAAAAACACAATCAATGCAATCACGGAGGGTCATTATTACAATCAATCAATAATAAACTACTAAGATTGGGTGGGGTACTATGACCCAATTATCTAAACACTTACTCAATCTGGGTTGTCTAGCTATCCAATTTGTGCTCTCATTTGCAGAACGCGAGATTTCCTTTCAACATTCATCTGAAATTTGTCGCGTCATGACCCTGATATTCTCACATATGATTTCAAGTCTCTAGTAACTCAACTTTACTTGAATTTTCTCTACAACTATCAAGGAATCTGTCTCTACCTTTATCTTATGCCAACTTCTTTTAATTGCCAACATTATCCCTTCCAATGCCACTTGAGCCTCTAGAAGTTCCACTTCATCGCTCTACCCACTAGCTTGCCATGTTCCTCCCTTGCCACCACGCCAATCCCTCCACGTTTCGTTTAGGTGCACCAAGACGTGTCACAGTTGATTCGGACTGCACACCTTCTTAGTTTGGTCCATCTGTTCGGTGGGATGTCCCTTGCTTCAGTAAAGCATTGAGGCTCAGTCCTTGACAGTTCCAAATGTGTTCCTTTGATAGAAAGAACCATCTCAATTGGATTCAGTGTATTCCCCTCAAAGACTGCTTTGCATCAGACTTTCCAAATGTGCCAACAAGTGCACATGCATACTCTTTGTCGCTCTGGTCTTGCTTTGCCCGTTACTCCCCTTCGGCCATCCTTTCCTTTATCCATTCATTAAAGCTTGAGGTCTGATTCTAGGTCTGTCGAATACCCACGACCCTGAACCACACTGCCACAGTCCATCCGTACCCACTCATCGTATGTTCTCTTGATTCCTCTAGCCCACAGATAGGACAGTCCACGTCCACTATCATTCCCCTAAGCCTGAGATTCTGCCTAACTGCAATAGCATTGGCAAGTAAAGACCACATAATATTCCTGTTCTTAAGCAATGTGTTTACCTTTCATGTGTTTACTAACACTGACCCATCATTTCTGTAGGGACATATCATTCGGTCTTGGCATGGATCATATCTCAGTGGTATGTTAATAATGTACTGTGCATCCGTGTCATTAAATCTGCCATGAATGACTTCCTCATCCCATGAATTGTCTCCAATAACTCATTTACCCTCACTCAGAATCCTGGTTTTGTCACCACACACGGGTCCTCTAAGAATTTCTCATTCTGTCCATCTCCAATTTGTCACAGCCCTTCCGTGAAAATTATATATTTCTCATGGACCAGGCTTGTCCAACCCCAATATGCTCGTCCACCATTCCTAGCCGATCTGAAATCAACATTGGGGGAAGTATGGCCCCTTAAGGATTCTGGCCCATAGTGCCTTTGGTTCATTCTAAATTCTCGCTGCCATCTTTGTAAGCAGAGCCTCATTGAAAGTTTCCAATTCCTTGAATCCGAGACCCCCATTGATTTGTATCTGGCGAGCACCTCTCATATTTTCCAGTGAATTTTCTTACCTTCATTCCACTCACCCCACCAGAAGTTTGCGATCGTTGCATTAATTTATGAGCACCACGTTATTGGATGTATAAAGACATTCATCACGTATGAAGGGATAATCGTGATAGCTGCCTTTATGAGAACTTTCTTTCCCGTCCGGTTTAGGTTTTTTGATCTCCACCCTTGAATGTTGTATCAGATTCTACTTTTTATATAGCCCAATGCTTCCTCCTTCGATCTTTCCCAAATGGATGGGAATCCAAGGTATTTTCTAGGGGAGGTGCCTTGAATTTTCAGCACCCCTTCAATCTCCTTACACCTATCATCATTTACCCCTTCATAAAAAACCAGGTTTGATTTCACATTGTTTATGCGTTCTCCATAGCCTCTATAGTACTTAGTTAATATATCCTTCAAAACCGAGGCATTCTACACCGTACCTTTCAAGAAAAATACTGTGTCGTCTGCAAAGAACAAGTGATGCTGCTCTCGACATGCTCTTTTCAGAATAAGCACACTAAGATTCTCCAACTGAATTACTTCCTCAATTTGTGTAGAGAGTATGTCCGCTAAGACGATGAAAAGGTGAAGAGATAATGGTTCTCCTTGTCGCAGCCCTCTTGTTGGCCGAATGAGAGTTGTTCTCTTCCTATTGATTAAGACACAGTATGATGTTTTTGTGATGCACTGTCTCATCCACTCGATCAAGGCTTTTCAACAGAAACCCCACTCAACCCGATGATACGCCTTTTGTATATCCATCTTCAAACACATTCAATTGTACTGGTGCCCCTTCGATTTTTCAAGTGATGGAAAACTTTATGAGCAATCAGAATGTTGTCTTGTATTGCACACCCTACCCCAAAGCACTCTGATAGGGGGTAACAAAGTCCGATAAATAGGGTGCTAGCCTATTCACCAAAACCTGGGATACTTTTTTATAAATCATATTACAAAGGCTTATGGTTCTAAAATCACTTGCTCGCGCTCGGCTTGGAATTTTAGGAATAAGAGTGATATTTGTAAAATGTAAAGTGGAAGGAAAGACACCTCACCTGAGAAAGGACTTGACTGTCGTGATTACATCTCGACCAACTGTGTGTGAATTCCTTTGATAGAATAGACCCAGAAAACCATCTAGACCTGCACCTCTTGCCCCGCCTAACTGAAATACCGTAGCCCTGATTTCTCCATCGGACACATCCCTTTCCAAATCAGTGTTCATCTACTTCGTTATCTAAGTTAGAATGACCCTAGATTCTCCCTTTCATTCAAGTTCTCCCCTTCTAACCACAATACTGTCTAAAAATGCCCACATATATCGTTTTCCACACCCCTAGCTCAACTGATCCACTCTCCCCGATCGTTCTGCATTCTGGTAATACGGTTTTTTCTCCTTCTAGCATTGGTGGCCAGGTGAAATAAGGTTGTGCTTCAGACCCCTTTCGAAGCCACTTAACCCTGGATCGATGCCTCCAATGAACCTTTTCTCGTTGATGGAAGTCCTTGATTCGTCTTTTGAGGTCTGCGTCTTCAACTTGGTTATTCATATTCGATCGCCCACTAGTAACACGACGGACCAATCAGTTGCTTTCCTCAATTCAACCTGATTATTTCTGAATTTTTTCATCTCTCCACCGAGTTAAGCTCCTTCGACAAATTTTAAATTTCACATCAATCTATACTCGCCTATTCACACCATCCCATTTCGTCCATGCTTCTTTAATAACATCTTTGCATTGAACCTTTTTCAAGCCACGTCTCCTCGAACCTGGAATAGTGTCCTTTCCTTTGATCGACTCGTTCTCGATGGAGAATGAGAGGCGTATGATCTGATCCAATTACTATATCATTCCTAGACTGGATGTCTGGATATCTTGCAGCCCATGCCGCATTAATGAGAACCTGCCCAATTCTTTCTGACACCTATTCATCCCCTCGCCCTTTATTTGACCAAGTGAAACTAGCTCCTTTCACACTGAGGTCTTCCATATTGATATTGTCAATCATCTCATTAAACTCATCAAACTGTCTTGGAGATTTACGTCGTCCGACTTCTTTTTCATAATGATGATAAATCACATTGAAATCACCCATACACATCCTTGCTAATATGCGCCTTCTTCCAATGTCGCGCAACTCATCCCAGTTATGTTTCCTCCTATAAGGGTTCGTCTAGTTATTGAACTTCACCTCACTATCAATGATAATTTGAGAGTCCGACTTAATTGTCACATGAACAACACTGTTCCACCATAACGCCAGAATGCATCCCCGTTCTTTGTCTCCAACAAGCATATGACCTCTGGATGATGCATCCTGTTCAGATCTTTTAGATGTCGAATTGTCGGGGAAGACCCCAAACCGTGACAATTCCAAGTGATTGTATTCATGGCCCCCCGTGTGGCTGCTCCGGGACAGCCACCACAACCCATTTAAACAACTCAAAGATCTCCTTTCTCATTCTCATTCTCCTTATCCTCATTCTCTTTGTTTCTTTTAACCCTAATCGACTTTGTTATGCTTCATTTTTTTTGGAGGACTCCCTCTCGGCCTTTCTGTTTCACATGACTACTTTCCAACTTTTTCTCTACTTTAGTAATATCAATCCTTTTTTTCTTTGTTATATTTCGTCCATCGTCCTTTTCCTCCTCCTCGAGCCTCCTTCTGAGAGACATCCTGGTTAGAATACTGCCAAGGCCTATTATCTGCAGTATTGGCTTAGGCCTAAGAATTCGACTTTTTTTTGGGGACTCTTCAATAGGGATAGGCTGATTTGAAACGTTTTTAGCAGGGAGGGTTATAGTGTCAAGAGGTTTAATTCTAGGGAGGTTTCAGTTTGTAGGTTGATTATGGGTAAGGTCAGTTCAATGAGGACAGGGGATGTCACGGTGTAAGGTAAGCGGGTTCGGCTAAGGTGTTGGATTTGGGGGGGTTGGGTTTAGGGTTACAGTATGTGGTATGGTAGATAGGATCGTGATTGAGTTGGCTTCAGTGGCTTTTAGAGGTGTTGAAAAAGTATTATTCAGACAGGAGCTCCTTCTGGTAGAATTCATCTCCATATTGTCCATAGGCTCTGAACTTTCATCATCTCATGGTTCTGGGCCGTTTTTCATCTCTTCATCTGTCCCAGAGGTTTGAGTTCTTTCTTCTCTAGCCTTATCACTTTCGGCTGGTCCACTCCCCACCTCATTCTTCCTGGTTTTTCTCCTAAGTCTTTTTCCGAGTATGATTTTTTAGGAATGGCCCATCCTTCATCGATCCACTTTGCTCCAAATTTAGCTGTATTTTCCCATTTAGCCAAAGATCATACATAGGGTGTCCCGACTTCTCCTTAGACATTCGAACTTCCTCTTTGGAACTTTGTTGTATGCCCAAGTTTGCCACAACCAAAGCAGAACTTAGACAACCTCTCATATTTTATTGCCGTCCAACTTTCCTCCCCTTCAGAATTCTTCCACTAGAAACCAACCAGAAGTAACTGATTTACATCGACCTCAATTTTCATTCTCAGATACTTATTCGTTGCATTTTCTGCATCCTTTTTTGTCTTAATGAACCTGCCAATTTTGTTCCTGATCTTCTCAGCATACTAGTTATTGAAAATCTCCAACACTGGGTCATGAATCTGAATTGGACCATACTCAATTAAGCTCTCGCGAGTCCTCTAATCGGATCTCATTTTTCCATTCGGCAAAAAACGGGGACATATCAAGCAATGGACTTTGACAAAAAACGGGGACATATCAATAATCTGTTTTTATTGTATCCTCGTTTTCAAATTCAAACATCACAGCCCTGTCTGGTTCCTCAATGATTTTGACTGACCCATAACTCTCCCACGCCTTCTGAAGCACGGTACAAATCGCCATATTTTTACCTGCTTTTGAACAATGATCGCACACACATATCTATAAATTCTGTCCTCCCTTGGATTCAAATCCAAAGTGGGAAGATTAGCATATCCCAGTCCTTTCGGCACGGGAGTGCACTCATGAGGTATGTACACATTTGCAGTTCATAAAAGTCTACCTTACGCAAGGTGTTTTTTTGCGAGTGTTGGAAAATTCATTTTTCTGACTGTTGAGATATCTAGTTGGTACAATTTTTAGATTTTATCATTTATTTTTGTTAAATTTTACAAAATTTAATTAGGGTTATTAGTGCCCTAATTATGACATATTGGGTGGAAAACCCCTTTAAATAGAGTGTGTCTTCCACATTTTCAAGATTGAATTGAGAATTCTAAACAATCGCCTCTCTTAATTTGCTCTTGGTTTGTTCATTTCAGATTTCCATTCGAATTTTAACCCCACGTCTTGTATCCGTCATTAAGTGTTCAAGTACAATTCAGTTCGATTAATATAGTATTATGTTCTAGCACCACTAGAAACTAAGTCTTTAGCGGCGACATAAAATCGCCAGCAAAGGTATAAATGGCGTTGCTCACCTTTAGCAGCAACGAAATGTTTGTACCAGCAGATCCCGTCCCTAAAGGTTTTACTTACGACAATTCACCGTTGCCAAATCTCTGCCGCTGCTAGAATGACACTCCCTACACCTCTTTTACAACCAAATTAGGTTGTCGATGTTATAGATTACTCTTAGTGATGACAACTATCTGTGAATTCTTTGGCCGATTTTGTTGTCGATTCTTTTTTTTTGCGATTTTTTAATATTTTTGTTCATCCATGGCTTCACCCTTCTTCATCCATGGATTGTTCATCCATGTTTCTCTTAGCACTTCATCCACCATGGCTTCATCCATCGAGCTCACATCGGTTCATCCATGGTCGATTTCTTCTCGACACTTCATCCATGGAGTCTTCATCGGATTACCAGCAGCTTGGAGAACCAGCAACTTGAGGTTCAACATCGTTCCAACATGGTTCCAACATGATGTCTTCATCCAATGGCAACGACATGAGCTCCAGCTTCGTTCCAGCATGTTGCCTTCATCCATGGCGTCGTTAAAGGTTCTAGCGAATGAGACGAGCTCTGCTTGGCGCGTATTGTTGGCTCCAGACGAGACCATACGAGCTTCGGTTCCAGACAAGACGAGACCAGCTTCGCCTCTTCTTTACGTACTATTACGACATGCACCCGTTGTTGTTATAGATATATTTACCAAAAAAAAATTCGCATTTACATATCTACATTGACAATGGAAAAGTCATCTGCTACTGATGGAGTCATTCAAAGTGAGGGCAAAAAATAACACTAAATGTATCTTATAACGGTGGAAAACATGTATCTTAATCGGTTTAGTAGAAAATTATGTGAACATAGTTAAATCGAGTTATTTTGTTGTTTAATTTAATTTTCAATACTTATTTTGCTTTTGAATGTGTATTTTTTTCGGTTTAAAAAGAAAAAACGATCCAAAAATCTTAAATCCGAATGAATGATTTGCTTTTTCCTTATACAGTCATTTGGTGAGACGTTTTTCGAAAGAAAATCTTAATAGAAAATATAGGTACCCAAAAGAAATAGTAAAACAAATATGACCGGTCCAGTTTCACCCCTAGCTTTAGAAGCATGAATTCATTCTGATTAATTATGTAAACATTATGTAATGAATAGTCTATGTCATCCATTGTATGATGTATATAGTAAGAAAAATTCCACTAAGAAGTTGTGGGATGCCTTAGAACAAAAATATGAGAATACCGATGGAGGATGGAAAAAATTATTAATTAGTCCTCTATTTGAATTTAAAATGGTAGATAATAAACCATTTATGAAACAGGTGACAGATCTTCAAGTCCTCTTCAAACGTATCCATGTTGAGGGATAAAACTCACCTAGGCGTTTCAGGTGGCCTGTAATATTGGGAAGGTACCCCCGCCATGGAGTATCTTCAAGGATTACCTGAAGCACAAGCGAAAGGAGATGATCATGGTCGAATTTCTTGAGAGGATCAACGTGCAAGAGCCCGTACATGAATGATGCACGATGAGTTCCCATCGGTGCGATGAATAAGACGACCTATGGTAGAGCCAATGGGTTGGAGCATGGCCATAGTTCGAATAGACGTGACTTCAAAGGCATAAAACATAAGACAAAAGAGAATGGATTCAATATGGTTCTTAGGGGAAGAATCTGAAAGGAATCGTGTACGCACACAAGGCTTACGGGGTCCTATTACAATTTTGGTAAAATGAGTCATAAATATATTTTGGATTTTTCAATAGAAAAAGCATGCCCATAGGGTGGAAGGAATCACTAAGAGCTTAACGACACTAATTTGTCAGTTGTGGTTTCCGAGTTGAACATGGCAGATTTCGACCCCCAAGAGTGGTGGGTTTATGCAAGAGCCACAAAGCATGTCTTCTCGGACAAGGAAATGTTCGTCAACTTTGAAGAAGTTGATATTGGGGAGAGTTTGCACATGGGCAACTCTACCTTGTCCGAGGTTAAGAAAAAAGGAAGTGTTGTTTCGAATATGACTTCTATGAGAGAGATGACCTTTAAGAATGTGTTGTTTGTATCAGACATTCATAAGAACATAGTGTCAAGATCTCTGCTCAATAACCATGGTTTTTCTCTTTGTGATTGAGTCAGACAAATTTGTATTCCCTGAGAATGGTCTTTATGTGGGCAAAGGGTATAAATGTAATAAGATGTTTAAGATGAATGGAGTGATTTTTAATTTAAAAATAAGTAAAAATAAGAATGTTTCTTCCGCTTACTTGATTGAGTCTCGTAATCTTTGGTATGACAGACTAGGTCATGTTAATTATGATACCTTGCAAAGGTTAATTAACATTAATCATATCCCTACATTTCAAATTGATCACAAATAGAAGTGTGAAGCATGTGTTGAGACTAAATTAATAAGGACGTCATTTTAATCAGTAGAAAGGGCAATAAAAACCCATTGATTTAATACATAGTGATATCTCTGATTTAAAATTTGTGCAGACCAGGGACAGTAGTAAGTACTTTATCACTTTAGTGGATGATTGTACAAAATATTGCTATGTATACTTTTTTATTTGCCAAAGGAAAACTCTACTCATTTATTAAACTGGGGAAAAAACTAACGGTTCATTACATAAGTCTGCATCAAGAAGGGAAATATATACAGAATCAAGACAAAAATATGCATGAAGTAAAACTAGTACTAGGGTTGTGGCTCAAGAGACTCAATCACCAAGATGCAACCTTCTTCTTGCTTACGAAGCTATCCAATTTGAATATGTGTTTGCGTTCCTTGGATTTGCTCTCCATGTAACACCATGAAAAATACTTGTTGCACTTCCTATCTGTCTCACCGTCTGTAAGTTCCTCCATCTTATGTTCTCACCATTAATCTGTCGGATGTCATTATTGGCGTCCATTCCTATCTCCAAGTACCTCCATTAATTCTTTGTAGCCAAGGTAATGCCCTATTTAGTCGCATGCATCTATGGTTCTTCCGCACTCTAACCTCATATTTTAATGTTTAGGCCTCCTTTCATCCTACCTTGGTTATTTCCTGCAATGATAGTGATGCCTCCCTATTTTGATGATGAGCACCATGCATCATCATAATTCAGCTTTATCGTATCTGGGTTTGGGGGTGTCCACCGTTGCACGATCTGGTTTCCTCCTTGTATGTTTGATTGGTTCGTCTCCTTTAAGGTTTCGGCTTCCTCCTTACAGATTCTTCTCACCATTTCAACGGGATTCAAAGCAGTCCCCTCGAAGATGAGTTGGCACCTAGACTTCCACAATTGCCAACAAGTTATTGTCGTGGTAGACCATCTCCTTTCCATTATCCTCTTCTTCCCGCATTGTTCAGCGTTTTTCTCCAAGAGCCATTCCACTATCATTTGGGCAATGGAATTTTCAGTTGGAACATGAAGGTACCTGAACCATGTATGTCTTGTCTAGCTACACCTTAAAATAAGATATTCTCTATGTTAGGATGTATGAATATGTATGTTTTGTCCAGAGGTTGAGTTCCAAGGTATTGTACCGTGTATGTCAACAATGTGTTTAGAAGGTATTAGAATGTTTAGGATGTTCAAGAATTTGTCAATTCCTATGTGATAGTCTCATTAAAGTCTTGTATAAATCGGATCATTACGCTTTAGTTGTAGACAACTTAAGATCATTGGTTGTATGAATCCTCTTGTTCGAGGTTGTTATTTTAGTTAGTTCTCCTCGCATTCATTCCTTCATTATATTCGTTTCTAATCAAGATAGTTTGTGGTGATATTGATAAAATGGTATCAGAGTCATTCTAATCCGCTAAGTTCTGCAAATGTTTATTGAAGATCTCCAATCCATTCGCAATAAAGATCTTCATCGACACTATTTGAGTGAATCCTATCTTCATCAAGATTTTACTTCGCTATTTGTAAAAGTTTTGATCTAAGTCATGGATGTGTAAATTCTTGTGTTTTTCAACAAAAGGACATGTTTGTTAACTGGTGAAGATAATCTTTAGTCCTGGAAACCACATGTGTTAGTTGTTAGAGGTCTAAATCGTAAAGGTTATTTGCTTGGTACTTAATTGTTCCTCGACTCATCGATGATGAAGAAGACAACAGGATTCCTAATCCCGAGTTTACCAAATTCTCTCTCAACAGGACAGTTCCCTGGCCTTGTGGCTTGTTGCTTTCATTTCTTCAACAATCAGCAAATGATTGGCCGAATGTATGACAACTGCATCAATCTGGCATAGGCTGAACCAGAACTTCTCTTCGTTATCAACAGCTCGCATTATGAGCTTGTATGATCTTTTAAAGGTTAGGAAACTTCTTAACCAATATATGAGAGATTCCCTTACAGAAATACAACTGATATGTGACGGTCTAGCAATGTTCTGACATCCCATTGAAGAAATGCATCAAATATCCATCATATTGAATGGAGTGAATGGTCGATATGATAGTGTCGTTTCACTTTCATGCCATTTGTAATCCTGACCATATTTCATGCATATCTTCTATGTTCCTTGATGCAAAAGCTAGACAAAGGGACTCGTTGTTTGAAACATCCATGTCAGCAACTAATGTTGTAGTAAAAATGTTCTTGAGAAGACTATTGCGATTGATTCTGGACAATCAAATGTGCTTGAGAATGGTCAGTCACAACCACAACCTCCTAAAGTCCAGAATTCTCATAATTATCACACGAACCACTCTGCATATGGACGAGGAAGAGGCAGAGTTCGTGGATTTGCGAATAAGAAGCCATAATGCCATCTCGGTGGAAAATTTGGACATCTAGTCCATCGCTGTTGTCCGAGGTTCAAATGTACATTTTTAAGGAGTTACAACACAACCTACTGACAATATAAATGTTAATATGTCTACAATTCAATAGAATGATGAAGATGAAACTTCATACTCGAATTCTAGATTTGCAAAGGCTCAACACTACTATAACAATGCGCCTAGTCCTGTATTCTCTTCAGATTCTGGTTACTCCTCAATTCCTGGTCATGTATACACTTCACCATATCCCCAGCATGTGTTCAGTCCTTATATGGCTTCTACAAATACATCATATCAACCTCTAACCTTCATTCCTACCATGTTTACAATGCCATATATGCCTACATTTGCTCCACCTATGCATCATATACCATCTGGTATGCCTTCAGTTCCGCCTAACATGTCTTATCTTTTGTTGGAATGGACAATGGAACTCAAGCCAATCTCACAACGACTGCCTTAGTTGCAGGTTTGAATATGGTTGATAAGGCCGGGTATCCAGATTCAGAAGCCACGAACCATTTCTCCCATGGTGTTCCTCCTGCTTATGCATTTGAATCGTATGTTGGGTCAGCTAAAGTCTAAGTAGCAAATGGAAATTACTTAGATATCAGCAACATTGGAACATCTGTCATCAACTCTTCAACCAAACCTCTCATATTGCATAATATTTTATACATTCCTCAGATTACTAAAAACTTAGTTTCAGTTTCGCATTTTACAAAGGATAATCGAGTGTATTTTGAGTTTCATGATACACATTGATTGGTTCGTGACTCTCAAACTCATCATGTGCTTCTTCGTGGACATGAATGTCAAGGATTGTACAAACTTGATTTCAATTATTTTAATAATAGATGTATGGATAAATCTGGTGATCTCTGTGTGAATAAGAGTTGGGTTTCTTCGCATCTCCATGTTCCTGAAAATCTATCTCAGCAGGTGTCATGTAATATGAGTCGAATAAAAATTCATCCTGTTGTTCTTCACCAATATCTTGGCCATCCTTCTCAACAAACTCTTTCTTTGATCATCAATCATGCTAATCTCAACTTACGTGCTAATATGCCCCCTTGCGTGGCTTGTGTCGTTGGAATGAGTTGCAAATTGCCATTTTATGATTCTGTCACTGAATATAACACTCCTTTAAAACTTCTTGAAATAGACTTGATGGGACCTACACCTGTCTCTTCTAATGGCAATCTATATTACTTAAGTATTGTTGATGTTTGAACTAGATTTAGATTTATTTCCTTAAGAAAAACAGTTATGTTGCTGTTGTCTTTCCTCAGTTTCACAAAGTTGTTGAAAATCAGTTGGGCTACAACATCAAATATGTTCAAATAGATGTAGGTGGTGAGTTTAAAGCTCTGGTATCTTAACTGATTCAATTTTGCATCAATCACAGGTTCACATGCCCATATACGTCTGATCATAATGGAATTGTTGAAAGGAAGCATCGACACATTGTCGAAATGGGCTTAACTTTGATAAAACAAGAAGCTCTACCAATGAAGTACTTGAATGACTCATTCTTTACAACAGTGTTTTTAATTAACATATTACCTTCTAACCCTTTTTTCCTCATGAAAAGTTGTTTTCAAAACCTCGAGATTATGAGTTTTTAAGGGTGTTTGGGTACCATTGTTTTCCATTGATACAACCTTTTAATAAACCTAGGTTGAATTTCTGATCCACTATATGTGTGTTCATTGGTTATTGCTCAAATCAACATGGTTATAGGTTCTTGGACGCGTCTGGACGTGTTTATGTTTTGAGACATGTCAAGTTTAACGAAACTGTGTTTCCTTTTGCAGATAGTTCGGGTTATTTTATGCATTCCGGTGCTGTAAAACACACAACCACATCACAACCTTTTTCCTGCCATTTAACTCAACCTTTTGTACTCCTGTAGATTCTAATATTTTACCTACTCATAATATCCCTGTGTTCCATCAAACACGCTTCTCTTTCTCCTCCGCGGGTGATCGCCGGGGAGGAATTGTCTATGTCCCATGCAAGCACATTTTCTCCCATTTTTCAATGGACAATAATGGGTGCCATTTGACAAGCATATGTATCAATGGGTGACAATAATGGCAGGCAGCACACTCTCAAGTCTTTTCCAAGCATTTGTATCAGCAGGATGCCTATGAATACCATCCTTTATTTAGTGTGTATGGTGCCATGACATAGATGATGTTGTTTTGGGTGACATGAACAATCTTTGCAACCTTGAAGTGAGCGGAAAATATTGAAGTAGTTTTACTGGTAGTTTCCCCACCTTTGGCTTTGATTTTTCAAGAATGTCTAAATGGATGTATTCATTTATGAACAAAATACATTCGTTAACACAAGGATGTATTTTCTAGTAGTCCATGCCTAAGTTGGACATAAAACTCTTTGCCTCGTAGTATGACTTAGGTACTGCATTATCAGGGGCAACTCATCGACAAACTTGTCGACAAACTTGTCAGCACTTAACTAAGCATGTGAAACAACTCATCGACAAACTTGTTAGAAACCCTGTACAGGGCCTTCAACTGCAACAGTTTGACTAAAAAAGACATCTTGATGTAGGATACACAACCTGGATATAAGTTTTTCTCACAATCTTCTAACAGTTTATAAAAGGTCCTAGCCTCTTCATTTGGTTCCTCACCTGGGTCCCGAGTCATACCACCGAATCCATCCGTGACCATATTCTCCATGTCATCCTGACATGTGGTGTTCATCCTGTTCGATAGGCTTTGTTCGTATTCCTCCCCATGCTCCGCCCAGGTAGTGTAAGTTAGTAGCATTCCATGTTTTTCAAGATGTAACTTGACACACTTCTTCCCAAATAGAACACACCAAAATAATTATTACAAGGACAGTAAATTCTCCCGTCCCAAGATGAACGAGAGTATGCAAAGTCTAGGAAAGAAATAACACCGGCCTTATATTCCCAACTTTTTCGAGGCTTGGGCATCCAACACTTATCATTCTCTTTGGAGCCTGCGTTTAGTAAAAAAACAAATTAGTACATAAAGTTTATCCTTGTAGTGACACACGATTTGTGTTGCAATTAACCTTTCGCAATTCCAATAGCTAGCTAACATAAACCAATTAAGTATTAAACATGTAGATAGAATATCACAGGAAAGCGGACATCATAATTAAGGCTTGTTGAAAATTCAATCCATCATAATTTAAATGAATCAATTCATATTTGCTTTTACTTGAATCCAACATGCATTTGACTCACAATTCGTTCAACCATCATACGATATGAATAAATCAGTGAAAAAAATTGAATTTCCAATAACGGTCAGTGTATTTGGAAGTTCGGTAATCACATCCAGGAGTCCCGTAACAGAGTCCTTCAAATGCCTCCTCCTCTACCGGCTGTTGTTTTTACCTTTCGTAAGCACCTCCACAACTTATCATAACTTACACCTGGTAAGGTGTTCAAATAGTGTAACTGAATTAACTAATGACTCTTAACAAATCGGCTCCAACATTTCCCATGTTATAAGCATGGAATTCTGTAAGTTCAGTGGTAATTCAACTTGTATAAGCTCCATCCTAAACAATTCGACAGCTCAGCTGAAGAAAAAACAAAAAAAGAATAGCTTACCTCTTTAATTTTGATCGAGCCGCGATTATGCAGACTTACGAACTACTGAACAACGCACGAGAACCAACTGAAAATGCTATAGAAAATGTTTAGTAAATCCTTGTTGTGGTATAGATTTGTATCTAAATGGATTTCTCTTCACGGTTTACTGCATTATTGGGGAAGGTAGAATGACTTGTTCAACTAATTGAATTTATGGTAAAACCAATTCTGTAATGAACAGTTTAACATGTTTGTATGCGATTTAGGAACGACAAATGTAGTATCAACTATAATATAACGTCGCCACAATTAACACATAAATTACATCAACATATGTTGTTACTAAAAACAAGTTTTAGCTTGAACACATTATGTTGTTACTGATTAATAGTATTAACTTCAGATAACTACTTGTCACAACTTTTTTCGGGGTTTAGAAAAATTGACGTGACAATTGTGAGAACTATAACAAGGTTTCAACTATCCTAATTTTGACGAAACTAAGAATAGTCTACTACTACGTAAAATTTTTCCATATTTGTAGAATATGTTTAACCACAACTTCCTTGTAACAATAAAACATTTTTGTGGCCGTTGAACACGATTCTTGTAGTGTCTGGAAACCAATGACACATGGGGCATGGTTTCCTTACCTGGGTGTCGAATACCCATCGGATGCAAATGGCTATTCTAAATCAAGCGTACCTTAGAAATAAGGGCTTCTTCCAAAAGCCTGGTTTTGACTTTCAAGATACTTTTAGCCCTTTGGTTAAAGCACCAACAGTGTGGATCATTATTACATCGGAAACTTAGGCAAGTTGATGTGAACAATGCCTTTTTACATGGTCAATTAGTTGAAGATGTGTTTATGATCCATCCACCTGGTTTGAAAAGTGTGATGAAGATGGTAATATGCTGGTGTATAAGCTCAATAAGGTATTGTATCGTCTAAAGCAAGCATCTAGAGCTTGGTTCGAAGGACTCAAGAGTTTCCTCCTAAATACTCTATGATTCTCTATTTCTTTGGTGGATAGTTGTCTATTTGTTAATAAGTCTACTTCAGGTACTCTTTTTATTTTAGTTTATGTTAATGATATTGTCATAATAGAGAGTGATTTGCCTTAAATAGAGTTGGTTATAAGTAGAGTCAATAGTGACTTCAAATTAAAAGACCTTGGTTCCCTTAACTACTCTTTCGGTATGGATGTACAGGCTGTGGACGATTGCTTGATTCTTGGACATCAAAAATACATCATGGATATGCTCTTGATATTTGGATTAGCAAATGCATTAGCGCTTCCCACGCCAATGTCTTCAAAATTTCTGGCCAAATTTGCAGAATTAGAAGGTGAGTCTCCTTCTGCTGATGCGCATTTATATAGAAGTATTGTGGGTGCTTTGAACATGTATGTATAACTTGGACAGATATACACTTTGCAGTTAATAAATTGGGTCAATACATGTAGAATTCTCTGTTGTGTAACTGGAAAGTCGTCCTTCATGTGTTGCGTTATCTCAAAGGAACACTTGACTATGAGCTGTTATTTAGTGCCAATCCAGTTGCTTCATCCGGTGTCGTAAGTATGTCTATATTCATTATCTATTACTCAATAATAATCCCATTGCGTGGAGTTCCAAAAAGAAGTATGTTATCTCTCGTTCATCTGCTGAGTCTAAGTACAGGGCAATTGCAAACGTTGTTTGTGAGATAACGAGGGTTGTATCTCTTTTGTCTGTACTTGATGTTAAATTGACTGTTGTCCCTATAGTATGAAGTGATAACACTCGTGCTGGAGCATTAACTGACAACCCAATTCATCATTCAAAAATGAAACATGTTGAGATTGACCTTTGTTTTGTTCGTGAAAAGGATCAAGCTGGCCAGGCTTTGGTAACTTTTGGCTCAAGGAAGTATGAATATGTATGTTTCGTGCATAGCTTGGGTCTCAAGGTATTGGACCGTATATGTCAAGGAAGTGTTTAGAAGGTATTGGAATGTTGTATAATGTCTAGGATGTTCAAGGATCTGTAAATTCCTCGATGATAGTCTCGTTTACGTATAAACAATCCTAGACGAGGTATGGAAAAATTATGCATGGTTTACCTAAATGAAATAACTGTCTACATCGATATAGAAAATAGAACATTATGTACATGTTTTAATGGTCTTAAGAATGATTGAAAAATATGGAATAATATACTCTAAAAAGAAAGCAAATCTATTCACAGAAAATATTAACTTTCTAGGAGTAGAGACAGACATGGGAACTCATAGTCCTCAAAATCACATTTTGGAACATTTACATAACTTTCTAGATGAATCATAAGATAAAAAAAAATCTTCAAAGATTTCTCGGTATACTAATTCATGCAGAAAGTTATATTACCAAATTAGCATAAATGAGAAATCCCTTGCAGGGTGAGCTAAAAAACGATGTTACGTGGAGTTGGACTTAATCCGACACAGGTAACATCAAGAAGATTAAGAAACTTTAGTGAAATTCAAAAATCTTAACCTTCCAACCAATGAAGAGAGGCTCATCATAGAAATTGATGTTTCACACATGTTTAGGGAGGAGTCTTCAAGGCTACAACTCGAGATTGAAATAAAATTTGCAGGTATGCTTCAAGCAGTTACAAGACTGCAGAAAATAACTACCATAGCAATGAAAATGAATTACTCATTGTAAGGCATGTAATCTCAAAATACTTAGTCTACTGAACTCTGGTAAGATTTTTGGTAAGGAGTAACAACAAAAATTTGGCAGATTTCTGTCACACTAACATTGCAGGAGATAGTAAACAAGGACGTCTAGTAAGATGGAAAATGTGGTTTTCACATTATTCTTTTGAAAATTTATTATTTGCTTTGAAAATATAAAAAGAAGTGTAAGAAAACTTGGACTAAAACGAAAAGATTTTTTAATCCAACAAAATACTTTACCCCTAAGGACAAGAAAACATATTCGAAAATCCAGTTTTGTCCCAAAGGTAAGAAAAATGTAGGTATTTGAGTGAAGAATGACACTATGCAAATGAGTGCCAACGCTGAAAGGAATATCCGGAAAAGGTTCATGTTATTCTTTTTTTTTTGGCCAATCATAAATTCATATCATTCAACTATTAATACGATGTTCTGCATACATTTCAAAATCCAAATTAAGACAAATAGGTAGGGGGTGGGGGGTAATGAGCCCAATTAATATGACTCATCTCAGAAAGAGCATGCTTTGCAATCCAATCCGCACTTTGGTTTGCAACTCTAGGAATCCACCTCCAGGAAAGGTTTGCTATAAAGTCCGCCAAGACGAGACCATTTTGTAAGATAGTCTCTATGCGCCATGACAAGTTGATTCCTCTCATGTAGTTTATGACCGAAATCGCACCCGATTCGATCACTACGTTCTCGCATTTTTCCTCAAAAGCTAACTTTATTCCTTCAAAAAACGCCTGAGCTTCTAAGTACTCGACGTTGTCTGCTACCTCCAAACCGTCAAACCTACGACTATTAGACCACAATGGTTTGTTGGTCTGACACCGATTTATCCCCTTCTCGTGGAGGTGCACCAAGTCGCGTTGCAATTTATCTTAATGGCATTACCATTTGGTCTTTCCCATGTCATGTTGTCTCTCCTGTCGTCTGTACCTGAGATAGGTTGTTGGTTTCCATTCAGTTGTTGAAGCAACTACATCTCTCCCATGATCCTTCTCACGCTTGAAATGACGTAGAATGCATTTGGTGGTTTGTTCTTGGAAACTAGGTTCCACCGCGCCTTCCAGATTGTCCAGCACGTTTCCAGGGTGATTATCCATCTCGTTTCAGCTTGGATTCAAGAGTTGCATCCTTCTGAGGTTCTCTTCTCCATCCATTCTTCAATCGTGGTACACCCATCAAAAGTATCATGGAGTCCCAGCAAAAAGGTCAACACTGTTTTGACCCAAGCACATACTAGAATCAGGTGTTCCTGAGTCTTAGCGTGGTCACACATTGGGCATGATTGAGGAACCTGGACGGCTCTGCGAGCCAGACTTTACCTAACTGCCACATCCTTCGCTCCAAGCTTCCAGCCAAACACTTTTATCTTAGGCAGTAAATGTACCTTCCAAATGGGCGGACCACAACTTCTGCATAGACACATCATCGACTGCCTCCACCCCAATTCCCGGTATCAAATCTTTGGATTGAATGAAGTGATAAACTGACCTTACTGAGATCCTCCCTCCCCACTCGAAAGGTCACTTCAACTCGTCCTTCATAGGTTAGGCAGGTATCAGGACGTTGAGGATGAGCTGAGTTTCCTCTCTTAATACCTAATTTCTCACAACTTCTTTCCATGTTATGTTCGTTAGGGCGATCCATTCCTCCACCCTAGTCTGAGGTTTAACTGCTGTCACCGGTTGTTCTCCTAGACGAAGGTTATAATGGTCAGGGATACAAGGACCCATGAATGCTCTAATGGACTTTCCATTCCCTAACGACCACACCCTATCTAACTGAATGATGTACCAGCATGCTAGAAGACATACCCATCACCAAGATACTCTATTTCCTTTCATCGCTTGCATGAAGTTTGAGGATGGCAAGTACATACCTTTTATAAATATGACCCATAAGGCGGTTCAGATATGATCGTATCCGCCATTTTCCCCAAAAGATCTTTGTTAAAAGATGCAAGCTCGCGAAATCCAAAACCACTCTCTTTCTTGGATCGTGTCATTGACTCGCAGTTCCAACAATGGGTCTCTTCCTGTTCGTTGATCCCCACCAACAACGCGCTATTGGAGCATTAATCTTTTTACACCATGTTTTGGGGAGGTGGAACATATTCATAGAATATGTTGGGATTGCTGTAATGACTACTTTGATTAAGACTTCGTTGCCCGCGTTATTAAGGAGTTTTGACCTCCATCCCGACATTTTATTCACTATCTTACCCTTCAGGAAATCCAACGCCTCTATCATTTATCTTCCTCATATATAGGGGAGCCCCAAGTACTTGCCCGGGTTATTCAATAAACTAATACCAAAGATTTCGGACACCTCCGAAGACACTTGTTGATCGCATCCCACCGCACAATAACTGGAGGATTTTGTGAAATTTACCTTCTGTGATGATGCCTTGCCATACATGTCAAGATTATGATTGAGCATGCCACCGAGCTCTTTCTAAAAAGTCATGAATCTCTGGATAGGTATCCTCTGTTTGATGCCTTCTTACTCTTTCATTCGCACCTTCTGGTCCACCATCCTGGATAATGCATCAGCCTCTATGATAAAAAGGTGTGGGGAGAGGGGGTCTCCCTGTCTAAGACCTCTGGATGTCTCGATCATGTTTGTTCTTTTATCGTTTACTATCACCGGATATGTGACTGAGGAGATGCCGTCCTTAACCCAAGTCACCGATCTCTAATCGAACTGTCCTCTCTCCAGTACAACTAGGAGGAAATCCCATTCAGTGCACAACCTGTGTTTCTCTTGTTTTCTTCACTTTTTCTCTTTATATTAAGTAATTGAAACATTTCATGCGCTATCAAGACGTTGTCATGAATCTGCCGCCCTGCTACAAAAGCACATTGAAACGAGGTGATCAGTTCTGTTAAACAGGTTTTCTACTAGAACCTTAGAAACAAGTTTGTAATTAAAATTACACATATTAATTGGTCAGTAATCAGAAGCACAATCAGGATTATGAATTTTGGGAATACGTGTGATGTAAGTTTGGTTCATAAATGATGGAAGGCTACCTGTTGAAAGGAAGGATTTGACCGAGGTGACGACGTTTACGCCAACGACGTTCCAGGTCCTTTGATAGAAGGATCCCGAGAAGCCATCCAGACCCGGTGCTCTAGAACACCGCAACTGAAATACTGCCTGCAAAATCGCCATATCTGATTCCTCTTTGATGAGAGATTCATTGATGCTGTCGTTCATCTACATAGGAAGGCATTGAATCAACTTGCCAGTGCCACTTTTGGTTAAACCTCCTTCCCTCTCCATTTTGAAAAGGTTTGAATAAAAGGATTAGATCTCTTTTATAATGGCCTCTTCTTTGTCTATTCATATGCCATCTTCTTCCTCGATTATTTCAATTTTTCTCATCCTTCTTCGGTCTGATGTTGATTGGTGGAAGAACTTAGAGTTTTTGTCCCTTGAGTTAGCCACTTCACTCTTGATCTTTGCCTCCAATATATCACCTTGGTCTTCCATAGTGCGTTAAATTTAGACTTTAGAACCTTTTCTTCCTTAATTCGTTTGTGGTTTGGTGCAACCCTTCCAAATTGTTGAAGTCGTTCTTAACGTTCTCTATTTCAAATCCTTTATTCCCAAATCGAAGTTTACTCCGCCCTATGAGGTTCTTTCAGCACTTGTTCAACTTTGGTTTTAGCACCTCCATCCTTTGAAATTTTCCTTTATGACTCCATGATCCCTTCATCACCTCAAAACATTCGGGTTTTTCTAGTCACATCTCCTCGAATTTGAATCATCTCCCTTTTGACTCAAAATGGTCAAGGAGAAATGTTATAGGGGAGTAACATGATCATATGCCTAGGTCGTTTACACATTGTGCTCAATGTAATCTATCACACCACGATCCATTTGCTAAGACTCGGTATAGTCTCTCCTTAAATCTTTAAATCCATAGTCGATTATTAGCCATGTGTGCATCAGACCTTTGAAGCCTATATCTCCAACACCAAGTTTCTAATGTAGGTTCATGAATTCATCCATCTTTCTCTGATCCTTTCGATGTCCTATGATTTTCTCATGATGATTTGTTATGTTGTTAAAATATGCCATACAGATGCATGGGTCCCTTCGGTTAACACCTATCCCTTTAAGCATATTCGAGTTGTGAATACGTCATCCAAAATCTGGCTCCCCATAAATCCAAGAGATAAACATCTTCTCCCCCTCGGATCCCACTTTAACGTCACTATGTATAATGTTCTTGCTAATATGTCCACACACAAGTGATACTTCATTTATCCACCACAGGGCTAAACGCCCAGTAATCCCACTTGAATTGACATACAATGAGTTCTCCATTTTCACCTCCCTTTTTATTATTTTTCAAAGAGATTCCGGTTGTTTCGTTTCAATTAAGAAAACTAGCAATGGTCAGAATCTTCTTATTTGGTCTTTTAGCTCGCAAACAGTTAGGGGAGACCCCAACCCCTGATATTTATAACCGAGGATACTCATTTGGTATTTGTGGTTGTTTGGGGACAGACACCATAATCTCTTTTTGACTCACCTGAGCTGACAGCTTCCTAACATTCGGTTTCGTTTTCTTCGCCATCTTTGAAAACTCTTCCTACTCGCTTACTTAGTATCATACCACCAGATTTCTCTGAAACTTTGTGTATTTGTCTTTTGAGGTCACTCCCCTGATAGATTTCCTTCCCCTAGGCTTCTACACGTCTCAGGACTTTTCTTTTCCATATGTGCTGCACGATTTCATTAGTGGAGGTATAATGACGCATTCGTAAACCACATTCAGTCCCTGGTCAGATATGTTACTTGTGAAGGTGTCCCACTGGATGTGATTTTCTTTTTGGATTGGGGGTAGTGGGTGCTTTCCATTAGAAGGTTGAGGCCAAGGTAATCAGGTTGTTCTCTTCGGTTCTGGTCATTTTGGTTTTTTTAGCAGGTTTTGGTGTGTTGGACCTATCTGGGATGAGATATCAGCTTTATCCAAAGGGTAAGCGGGATATGATGGTGTATCTTGAGGGTTGAGGTTTTGGGCTGTAAAAGTATCCTTTGTGCGAGGAGTTTCTAGAGACAGATTTTGGGTTGGTATGTCTGCTAAGGGGATTTCACCAGCCTTTGGGTCCAGGTCCTTTGAAACCACACTCAACTTTGGTGTTTCCTTTTCCTAATAGAGGGAATTATTTTCATCAGATCTACTCATTGATGATCGAGCGTCATCCTTTGTTGCTTTTGCAATCACACATTCTTGTACGAGGGTTGCATTACCTTCCTTCACGATCTCCTTCCAAGTTCTTTTATCAGGGTCTCTAGGCTGGTTATGGATGAGGTTTCCACCTCCTATCGAATGCCACATGTTTTTCCTTCTGGTCCGAATTCCACTTAACCATGGTTCATACATAGAAACATTTGCATTTACTTTCTATAGGACGATCTCGAAATTGCAAGCTTGAGATGTGTGTCCCAATCTTTCGCACCCCTAGCAAACGTTCGAGACACGTTTGCACTTTATGGACGTCCACTTTTCTTCCCCTCTCGCGTTTTTCCACCAAAAACTAGCTAAAAGCGGATTGTTAACGTTGATGTGGCTCTTTATCCAAATAAAACTCAACTCTCTGCATCTCTCTCTCCTTCTCTAAATCAATGCATCTCCCAATATTACTTGCAATGTGAGACGCATTGTCCCTGTTCAACATGTACGGGTCGAGACCGTGCACCTGCACCCACGTTTAAATCCAGGAGAAATCAATATGTTCCATACTCTAACTTGCCTCACATATTCTGAGGTTAAGGCTATGGTCGTGAATCGCGCAGGGTGACAAAGTTATAAAACTGGAAGAAAATGCATTCTTAATTAATGCAAAAAAAATATAAGGTTATTGAAGAAACCTTGGAAAGGGAATGTTCACAAAACTCTATAGACCCTGAAAAGTCTAAATAATGGATGAAAGCTTCCATAAACGTAACAGACCCAGAAACTGTCGTCAGGATGAAACCTATGAAATACAGTCCACAGGATTGAGAAGAATTTAGCAAACAAATCAAGGAACTTATTAACATGAAATCAATTATTCCAATCAAATAACCGCATATCTCACCACTATTTCTTGTAGAAAATGATACAGAGAAGGGGAAATAAAATAAAAGAATGGTAGTCACTTATAAGGCTATCAATTCTGTGACTATCAGAGACGTTCATAACTTGCCATGGATGTAAAAGTGGTGAAAACATTTTAAGCAGCTTTGAATATAAAAATGGATTCGATCAAGTACTACTAGACGAAGAATCACAGCTCTTAACTTCATTCACATGTCCAGAGGGCATTTTCAATGGCGTGTTGTACCCTTCGGGTTAGAACAAACACCTAATATATACAAAAGGCACATGCAAAATGCGCTACGAGGTATGTAAAAATTATGTACGGTTTACGTAGATAATATAATTGTCTTCATTGATACCGAAAATGAACATTATGTACCTGTTCTAATGGTCTTAAGAATCATAAAAAAATATGGCATAATACTCTCTAAAAGAAAGCAAATCTATTGAATGAAAATATTAAATTTCTAGGACTAGAGATAGACATGGGAACTCATAATCCTCAAAATCACATTTTGGAACATTTACATAATCTTCTAGATGAATCAGATGATAAAAAACATTGTCAAAGATTTCTCGGTATACTAACTTATGCAGAAAGTCATATTGCCAGATTAGCATAAATGAAAAATCCCTTGCAGGTTAAACTGAAAAACGATGCTATCTGGAGTTACACTTAATCCGACATAGATTACATCAAGAAGATTAAGAAAACTTTAGTCAATTTCGCAAAGATTTACCGTCAAAACAATGAAGAAAGTCTCATCATAAAAATTGATGTGTCACACATGGTTTGGAGACGAGTCCTAAAGTCTCGAGCTCCAGATGGAGAAAGAATTTGCAGGTATGCTTCATGCAGTTTCAAGACCGCAGAAAATAACTACCATAGCAATGAAAAGGAATTACTCGTTGTAAAGTAAGTAATCTCAAAATTTCCAGTCTGCTTACCTCCGCTAAGATTTTTGGTAAGGACTAAAAACAAAAATTCGACAGATTTCCTTACCATTAATATTGCAGGATATAATAAATAAGGACGTCTAGTAAGATGGCAAATGTGGTTTTCATATTATTCTTTTGACAACATATTAATATCTTCGAACATTTAAAAAGAAGTATACGAAAACTTGGACTAAAAAGAAAAGATGTTTTAATCCAACAAAATACTTGAACCCTGAGGATAACAAACCTTATTCGAAAAACCAGTTTTGTCTCAAAGGTAAGAAAAATATAGGTGTTGGCTCTGCACTGAAGAAGTACACTACGCAAATGAGTGCCCACGCAGATAAAATATCTGAAAAAGGATCAGCTTATTCAAGAAGCAAAACAAAAAGGATTTAAGCCAAGAGAGGACCTCTACGAAGGATTCCTACATGTCTACACTATGAGGATGATAGAACACAAGTAGTGAAAACACTACAAAAGAATACTCTTCTTCCGAACAATAGTGAGCACACCCACTTTTAGTTTGGGGTAGATGACGCAAAAATATTTTTTCATAAATCTCAAAGAAACACAGGGAGTAGTTTATATTATTACTAACCCTAATTCCATATATATAGCTAGAAAAATCCAATTCAAAGGATATAAACAACTAACATTACGTTGTTATGTTGATAAAAGTTCAAGTCTATCCTTGGCAAGCAAGTATGTGATACTTGAAGAACTCTGGGAAAATGCCCCAGGAGAAATAAACGTCACCATAGAAAAAGAGTCTAAGGTAACAATAACCAAGCTATGCATGGATTTAATAGTTTTTTCTAGAGTAGAACCATTCATCATTCAAACAACCTACCAACATGAATCAAACATTGACTTATTGTTAGGCAACAACTTCTATCAACTTAATGAACTTATCTCCCACTGGTTCGATAGAATAGCACCTCATCTTGGAGAAGAGTAATTCTTAATATAAACGATAACCAAAGCTTTACGCTTAGGAAAACCAAGATTTTTAGAAATAATGAAAAAAGGTTCTAATTAAAAACAAGTTCCAGGAACAAACATAAATCACAAAGTTATAAAACTGGAAGAAAATGCATTCTTAATTAATGCAAAAAAAATATAAGTTTATTCAAGAAACCATAGAAAGGGCATGTCCAGAAAACCCTATAGACCCTGAAATGTCTAAACAATGGATGAAATCTTCCATAAAATTATCAGACACAAAAACTGTACTAAGGGTGGAACTTATGAAATCCAGTCCACGGGATTGAGAAAAATTTAGCAAACAAATCAAGGAACTTTTTGACATGAAGCCAATTATTCCAAGGAAATAACTGCATATGTCACCATCATTTCTTGTACAAAATGAGGCAGAGAAGCAGAGGTAAAATAAAATAATGGTAGTCACTTATAAGGCTATTAATTCTGGGACTATCAGAGATGGTCATAACTTACCATGCATGTAAATGTGATGAAAACTTTTTTAGCAGCTTTGAGTGTAAAAGTGGATTCTATCAAGTACTACTAGACGAAGAATCGCAACTCTTAACAGCATTCACATGTCTTGGGGGCATTTTCAATGGCTTATTGGACCCTTCGGGTTACAACAAGCACCTAGTATATACAAAAGGCACATGCAATATTTGCTACGAGGTATTGGCAAATTATGCATGGTTTTCGTAGATGATATAATTGTCTTCATCGATACAAAAAAAAAACAGTATGTAGCTCTTTCAATGGTCATAAGAATCATATTAAAATATGGCATAATACTCTCTAAAAAGAAAGAAAATCTATTAAAAGAAATTATTAAATTTCTAGGACTAGAGATAGACAGGGGAACTCATAGTCCTCAAAATCACATTTTGGAACATTTACATAATTTTCTAGTTGAATTAGAAGAGAAAAAACATCTTCAAAGATTTCTCGGCGTACTAACTTATGCTGAAAGTTATATTGCTAGATTAGAAAAAATTAGAAATCCCTTGCAGGTTAAGCTAAAAAAAGATGCTACCTGGAGTTAGACATAATCCGAAATAGATTACATCAAGAAGATTAAGAAAGCTTCAGCCAATTACACAAAGATTTACCTTCCAAACAATGTAGAAAGTCTCATCATTGAAATTGATGCTTCAGAGATGTTTTGGGGAAAAGTCCTCAAGGCTAGAACTCTAAATGGAGAAAGAATATGCAGGTATGCTTCATGTAGTTTCTAGACCCCATAAAAGAACTACCATAGCAGTGAAAACGAATTACTCGTTATAAAGTAAGTAATCTCAAAATTCTCAGTCTACTTACCTCCGGTAAGATGTTTGGTAAGGACAAACAACAAAAATTTGACATATTTCCTTACCATTAATATTGCAGGAGATAATAAACAAGGACGTATAGTAAGATGGAAAATGTGATTTTCACATTATTCTTTTGACAATATATATTTTTTTTTGAAAATACAAAAAGAAGTGTAAGAAAACATGCACTAAGAAGAAAAGATCTTTTAAACCAACAAAATACTTTACCCCTAAGGATAACAAACCTGATTCTAAAAACAAGTTTTGTCTCAAAGGTAAGAAAAATATAGATGTTGGATCTGCAGTGAAGAAGGACATTGTACAAGTGAGCGCCCGCGCAGAAAGAAATATCTGGAAAAGGTTCATCTTATTCGAGAAGCAAAAGAACAAGGATTTGAGCCAACAATGGACATCTATGAATGATCTCTACATGTCTACACGATGAAGAGTATAGAACACAAGTAGTTTGGAACTACAAAAGAAGACTCTTTTTCTGAACAAGAGTGGGCACACCCACTTTTAGTTTGGGAGAGATGACGCAAAAATAATTTTGCATACATATCAAAGAAAACAGGGAGTAGTTTATATTATTACTAACCCTAATTCCATCTATATAGCTGGAAAAATCCAATTCAAAGTATATAAAGAACTAACATTACGTTGTTATGTTGATACAAGTTCAAGTCTCTCCTTGGCAAGCAAGTATGTGATACTTGGGAAAATGCCCCAAGAGAAATAAACGTCACCATAGAAAATGAGTCAACCAACGCGTTTTTCCGCAGGATCACCATTCCTCATTCCAACAATCTACTAACAAGAATCAGGCATTGACTTATTGTTAGGTAACAATTTCTGTCAACTATATAGGCCTTTCACCCAATGGTTAGATAGAATAACACTTCATCTTGGAGAAGAATATTTCTTAAAAAAGAAAGATAACCAAAGCTTTACGCTTAGGAAAACTGGGATTTTCAAAATCAATGAAAAACGATTCTAAAAAAAACGTTTTGGAACAAACATAACTCAAGAAGTATGAAACTGGGAGAAAAGGAATTCTTAATTAATTCACAAAAATATATGGTTATTGAAGAAACCTTAGAGTGGGTATGTTCAGAAAACCCTATAGACACTAAAAAGTCTAAACAATGGATGAAAGCTTCAATAAAATTAACAAACCCAAAACCTGTAGTCAGGGTGAAACTTATAACATGAAGCTAATTATTCCAAGCAAATCAGTGTGTATGTCACCAGCATTTCTTATAGAAAACGAGGTAGAAGAGCATAGAGGAAGGAAAAGAATGGTAGTCAATTATAAGTCTATTAATTTTGTGACTATCGGAGATGGTCATAACTTACCATGCATGGAATTATTAACCCTTCTTCGTGGTAAAAAACATTTTTAGCATCTTTGACTGTATAAGTGGATTCTGGCAAGTACTGCTAGACGAAGAATGACAACGCTTAACTACATTCACATGTCCAGAAGCGCATTTTTCATGGCGTGTTGTACCCTTCGGGTTAAAACAAGTACCCATTATATACCGAAGGCACATGCAAAATGCGCTAAGAGGTATGGAAATTTTTGGTGTTTGGTTTACGTAGGTGATATAATTGTCTTCAATGATACATAATAAGGACATTATGTACATGTGTTAACGGTCTTGAGAATCATGGAAAATATGGAATAATACTCTCTAAAAATAAAGAAAATATATTCATAGAAAATGTAAACTTTCTAGGATTAGATATAGACAGTGAAACTCATAGTCCTCAAAATCACAATTTGGAACATTTACATAATTTTCCAGATGAATTAGAAGATACAAAAACATCTTCAATGATTTCTCGGCATACTAATTTTTGTAGAGAGTTATAGTGCCAGATTAGTAGATATGAGAAAATCCTTGCAGGTTAAGCTAAAAAGAGGTGTTACCTAGAGTTGGACTCAAACCTACACTGATTACATCAAGAAGATTAAGAAATATATAGTCAAATTTATAAAGCATTACCATCCAAACAATGGGGACAATCTCATCATAGAAATTGATGCCTCATACATGTTTTGGGTAGGAGTCCTCAAGGCTAGAACTCCATATGGAGAAAATGTTTGCAGGTATGCTTCAGAAAGTTTCAACACCACAAAAAAGAACTACCATAACAATGAAATGGAATTACTCTCTATAAAGCAAGTAATCTCAAAATTATGAGTCTATTTAACTCCAGTAAGATTTTTGGTAAGGCAAGTAGACATAAACTTTTTAGATTACTTGATTTACAGCGAGTAATTAATGTTCATTGTTATGGTAGTTCTTTTCTGCCGTTTTGAAACTGCCTGAACCATACCTGTAAACTGTTTCTCCATCTGGAGTTCTCGCCTCGAGGACTCCTCCCCAAAACATGTTTGAAGCATCATGTTTTATGATGAGAACATCTTCATTGTTTGGACGGTAATGCTTTGGGAATTTGACTAAAGCTTTCTTAATCTTCTTGATGTAATCTATTGAGTCAACGTAGCATCTTGTTTTAGAGGGTTTTCTCATTTCTACTAATCTAGCAATATAGTTTTCGACATAAGTTAGTACGCCGAGAAATATTCGAAGATGTTTTTTATCTTCTACTTTATCTGGAAAATTATGTGAATGTTCGAAAATTTGATTTTGAGGACTACGAGTTCCCCTGTGTATCTCTAATCTTAGAAAGTTAATATTTTCTTTGAATATATTTGCTTTCTTTTTAGAGAGTATTATGCCATATTTTTCTATGATTCTTAAGACCAATAAAACATGCACATAATGTTCTTTTTATGTATCGTTGGTGACATATGCGGTGGTTTTCTTGGAATAATTATCTTCATGTCAGGAAGTTTCTTAACTTGCTTGATAAATACTTCTCAATTATGTGGACTATATTTTATAGGTTTTACCCTGACTACAGTTTTTCGATCTGTTAGTTTTATGCTATCTTTCATTCATTGTTTAGACTTTCCAGAGTTTCCTGAACATACCCTTTCTATTGTTTCTTTAATAACCTTATATTTTTGTGCATTATTTAAGAATGTGTTTTCTTCCAGTGTTATAACTTCTTGAGTTATGTTTGTTCCTGGAACTTGTTTTTCTTTAGAAACGTTTTTCATTGATTCTAAAAATATTGGTTTTACTAAGAGTAAAGCTTTGGTTATCGTTGGGTGAAACTTATTCATCTCCAAGCTGAAGTACTACTCTATCTCGCCATTGGGTGAAAGGTCCATATAGTTGACAGAAGTTGTTACCTAAGAATAAGGAATGGTTCTCCTGCGTAAAACACTATTAAATATCTACATACCTTGGTTATTGTTACCATACACTCACTTATTATGGTGATGTTTATTTCTCTCGAGGCATTTTGCAAGAGTTTTTCAAATATCACATATTTTCTTGGAAGCAAAGACTTGCACCTGTATCATCATAACAATGTAATGTTAGTTGTTTATATCCTTTGAATTGAATTTTTCCAGCTATATATGTGGAATTAGGGTTAGTAATATTATAAAGAACTCCCCTTTTTTTTAATTTGTGCAAAATTGTTATTGTATCGCCTCCCCAAACTAAAAGTGGATGTGCTCATTTTTCTTCAGAAGAAGAGTCTTCTTTTGTAGTGTCTTCACTACTTCTATTGTCTTCTATGATCTTCATTGTGTAGACATGTACAGCTCCTACGTAGAGGTCTTCTATTGGGTCGAATCTTTCTCGTTCTGATTCTTGAATAAGATGACCACTACAAGAATCTGTTGCAACAACAACGAAACTTCCGTGTTGACGCTAACAGTTGTAGTTAAATATAGGTATATTGTGTCGACAGTTTTTGTTGACGTTATTATTACTTATTAGGCACAATATGTTTACCATTGTTATAAGATACATTTAGTGTTAAATTTTGCTGTCACTTTATTTTTTACACTGATGAATGTGTAATGTCGACCAACATTTGATGTTAAATGACTTCATTTGTAGCAGATGACTTTTCCATTGTAAATGTACATATTTAAATACGAAACGTTCTGTCGTAAATATATTTATAACAGCAACAGATGTATGTCGTAACTAATAAATATTGCCGTCGTTAAAACATAAGTACCGAGAAAATTATATAATAGGTTTGCGTGTCAATATATTGTCGACATTAGTATAGTCATTCAGCAACAGATTCAATTATTGTTGTAAAATAGTTGATATAGTGACAATTATTGTTGTTGTCGTGAAATTGTTTTGAAAAAATTTCAAAAATTTCCCGCTCAAACGTTCCCTCGCCCAAACAAGTTCAGATTCCTTTATTTCACATCCTCACATCACCTTATTTTCATTTCACTTCACCCCCACCCTCACCCTCTCCCTCTCCATCTCCTTCTTGTCGGAGCTGGAACCGAAGCCCAGATGGTCTTGACAGAACTGAAGCAGCTGGTTTCGTCGGAGCTGCATGGACAGACCCGAAGTAGCTGGTCTCGTCGAAGATGGAAGACACCATGGATGAACCGAAGCTGGAACCATGCCGGAAAAATGTTGCACATATGTAAACCGAAGACTCCATGCCGAACGATGCTGGAACGATGATGAACCAAGCTGGAACAGAGCTAGAACGATGCTGGACCGAAGACTTCATGAATGAAGGTCCGAGAAGATATTAGTCATGGATGAACCGAAGTGAGCTCGATGGATGAAGCCATGTTGGATGAAGTGCCAAGACAACCATGGATGAAGAAGGATGAAGCCATGGATGAAGAAGGATGAACCCATGGATGAACAAAAATAAAAAATCGTCCAAAAAATAACCTAAAAAATCGTCCAGAAAATCGACAAACAGTTGTCATAACTAAACGTAATTTATAACATCGGCAAGGTGTTGTCGCCTTTCTTCTGTGTTTAACAACAGCGTGATGCCGTTGTAAACCCAAAGTGGGGAGTGTCATCTTAACAGCGGCAAGCGTTTTACAACGGCAAATTGTCAACCTGTAGACCTTTAACGACAGGGGCTACCGCGACGAAGATTTCGTCGCTGTTAAGCCTTAACAACGGTATTTATGTAGTTAGCAACGCATTTTTGCCGATGTGTATGCTCGAGTTTCTTGTAGTGGAACCTTTTCCGAGTATTTCTCTGTATGTGGGCACTCATTTGTGTAGTGTCCTTCTTGACTGCATATCCAACACCTGCATTTTTTCTTACCTTTAGGTCAAAATTGGTTTTTTGAATTAGTTTTCTTATCCTTAGGGGTAAATTATTTTCTTCGTTTAAAAAATCTTTTCTTTTGAGTCCGAGTTTTCTTGAAGTATTTCTTCTCCTTAGGCTGGTCCAAGATTTTTGTACAACAACTATGAATCATCATTTTCAACTGTGTCTGCTTCCCTGAGAGGTCGTAGTATTTGTGATATGGCCTTTACCAATCTAGTTGCAAATGCAAGACTAAACTGTATTGTGGCCGACTTTGTTTCATGCCGCTATTTTTTGGCTTTGTCACTAACAATGGGTATTTTCATGAGAGAAATTTCTATCCATTGTGGATGTTTATTTTGGTAAAGATCGAAGAGATTTTGTTCGAACAGATATGTAAATTCGTTAAGATATCATATATAAAATAAGCGTGCTTGGGTTAAAGCTTTTTAGTTATCTTGATCTTTGGCCATGACATAATCAAGTCCATGGAACATAACATAGAGAGTGTCTATTAATCTTTCGAAGATATCTTCTCCATGAAGGTCTTCATTCCAGTTAGTATTTTTAATAAACTTTTGGACTGCTCCATCAGACTTATGTTCGACTAATAGGAGTACGACTTTTGCATTTACAAAGTCTTCTTTCTTCGACTACATTATGAGACTGATCTCAGTATCTCATTTGTCAATTGTTACTTTTCTCAATATAAATTCAGAGATGCAATCTAAATCGATTATGCTTATTAATGTAGATTGTTTGTTCTCAGAACTTGGTATTATTATATGATTATGTGACATGTGTTCAGTATCATAGGTACCGCTTGGTCTATTTGACCTTGTTGGATAACTTGGTATGCTAGCCCAACTTTCTTTATCCATTTTTACATGTGTGTTGTTTGTTGTTCGTTTGAAGGGTCTGGTTCTGGTTCGTCAAACTAAGCTGTGATAGCTTGACGCTTTTTAATTGGATGATGTATATTTCTTAGATTTTTATCTTTTTTTAAAAGAGCTTTTACGTTGTCCTTATCCAAAGTTAGGAGTTTAACTAATTCTTTACAATCTTCATCATAGGGAAGGTTAAAGAATTTGCTTTCGAGTTCTTCCGTGATAGAACTCATTTTTTATCATTTGATCCTAAAGTCCATCTAAGGGTTTTTGGGTTCCCTGAACTTCCTAAAGAAGAATTTCCTACTTTATAATTTGGGTAAGAATATTATGATAATCCTGACCATTCAGGATTGGTTCCTGATGAGGATTCAGTTGATTGTATTACCTTTACTCCTTTTTCTAACCTTTCGGCTTGTTTATCCGTGCATCTGCGCTCATCTATCTTAATGGATAAATCTTTAATAATCCTTTCAACCATTGTTGAAAGCTTATCTTCATCTTATGTTTTGTTTTGTCAATTCTTCAACTCTTTTTGTTAGATTTAAAACTAACTCTTTGACTTTTGTGATAATCATCCTACAACCTATTTTATGGATTGTCTGACATCTTCTAAATTATCATCGAAGTCTGCTATGATTAATTCTAACCCCTTTTTTGTTACTAGATTTGGAGGTAGGTTTTTTGTTAATATCAATCACGCCCCCTTCAGATAAGTTATGAACCGTAAAAGTCCGAGTGGAGATTCTAACCTGGTTCACGTTGGAGGATTTAAGCAGATGCTAACTTGGTTTCTCATCACTGCTTCCATTCTTCATATCCAGTTGCGAATACAAAAATACATTTGTTTAACACCTTAGTTCAAGTGGGAGCAATATGATGTTGCTCTAAGTTACTAATCAAAAGACATTGTTTCAGTAGAAGCATGTAAACTGTGGAGAGTCTTTGTGGATTTTTATACTTCATCCTTTTAAAACAAAATGGATGATAAGATGAAAAATGTCAAGCATAGATAGATCAAATGGATCCTAGAAGTCATGACTCACCTTGAGAATTGTGTCTCAATTGATTACGAATAATAGTTTGGTATAATCCCAGAAAGGTAGATCTTGAATATACATGTTACCCAAGAAGTATTGGTGTACAAAGCGAGGTGTTTCTCTATATTGAGTATGATAATGCAACTTTAGAACTTAGTGGTCCCTTAGAACACTATGTTTTCTCTTGAGGTATTATCATGAATGTTAAAGGTTATTAATTCATGTTACATGATTAGTTGATGTTGAATGGGATAACCACTAAGGATTAAGTATGGTAGTAAAATATCTGCAAGATCATGCAACAAAGTGATTGTCACATAGTATGGGTTGGATAGATACAGAGTTCAACACCGAAGGATAAGACCTAATTGATGATCCAAGTGTAAATAATAATATATTATTGAAATTAAGTTTCTAAGAGAAGTCGCTTAAGAAATTTAATTCCTAAGTGATAGATCATATTATTACCCGTGTAACACTCTTTTATCTAAACGTCATGATGTAATGCGTTAAGTGTCTTAAACAATAGCTAAGTTTAAAGTCTTATTCTTGTATCTAAACGTCATGTGCTAGACCAACTATTAAGTCAGGTATATGATTCGACTTGATTTGATGATCAAGGATCACATAGTAAATTGATGTTGAAACATTGTGTATATGCATGTGATAGAATGTTGTGAAGTTATGCCTAGACTTTCTAGGATAAGGTTTCTTTCTAGAGATGGCCATCTGATAAAATTAATGAGAAACAAGTGAGAACTTCACTATAAGCGATCGAAGCTAAGCAAGTGGCTCTGGCACCAGCAACTGAAATTTAGTTTGGTGTATTAGGTTAGGTTCCTACAACTATTGTGGATGCCTGTCATTATTGATCCAGTATTTGTCTACTAGTGATTGTATTTTTAATATCATCCAAAGAGGATCCTATTTATGATATAACGTTCAGAAGATCAACATTACAATGCATAAAGCATTATAACATGAAAGAAAGTGATTGTGAATTGGTAGTCGACAATACATGGATAAATGGATAAGTCCATGAAACCTCTTATGTAAGGATACGTCCATCTGAGATTTTTGTCTTAATGAATAAAATAGTAACGATCATTGTGTACCAATGAGATTGATCACATCACATGTTCATTAAGATTGCCTAGTGCATTCTTGATTTGTGTTTTAATGTATGTCGAGTAAACTTAAGATTAGATCACTCACACAAGTAACCGCTTCTACGTCTCAGTGACGTCGTGTCTATGTGACGAGTGAAGATGAGGAAGGATTTCGAGTCTAAAACAGTCAAGCGGATGATTTGAGAACTAACTACTCGAATTCATAAGTCGCCTGTTAATATAAGATCATCGGTAATTTTTAATGGTAGATCTTAAGAAGTATGTTGCACACTAAGCACCCCACATATATGTAAGAGAAAGATGTAAAAAAATGCATCCACAAGGAGTGCTCGGGTAAATCATGAAAACAACGGGGACTAAAGTGGTCAGCTATAAATAGACTCGTAGGGGCTCCCCAAATAATAAAAGATACTATCCAGGTATTTCCATAGAAACTCTCTAGTTTGTCTTAGGGTTTCCATTGGGGAAAACGAGGAATGACCTGTTCATATGATGTTCCCCTCGACTGACATCGTCGTCGTGATTCCTAATTGGCGTCTATCTCGCACACTACCGCTACCGCACTTCGATACACCAACCGGTTAAAGTATAATTTTGATATTATATTGTTTGTCTTACTAACTTACTATTTTTCCTACATGTGAATTTCAAATTCTAAGAATAACTTGTAAGAAGTATTAGCTAATTGTAGTGATTGTTAATTTATTTGGATGGCTTAGTTATTCATTGCGTATGTACAAGGGTCAAGGATTGTCCTTATGGTGAAAATTGATTGACAAATAACTATTATATGTAGATATATAATCATGTATGAAATAAATATCTATTACATTTAATAATTTAGATTAATGTTGTTTGCATAATTAAATAAAATTACTATCAAAAATATATTTATTGGCAAATAAAGTCGCGAGAAAATATTACAATATTATCAGTGAGTTGTTTCCCCGAAAAAAGTAGTATTTATCAGGGACTTTACTGGTCGTTAAATGTTATAGTAATACTGGCGTGTTGCGAAAAAAACATTTATCGACAAGTTAATTCGTTGGTAAATGTTATAGTATTACTGACGAGGTATTTTACTAGAAAAGGTAGTATTTATAGGCGAGTTAAGTCGCCTAGATATTACAATATTACTGAAGAGTAATTTCATCGGAAAAATAATATTTATCGGCGATTTAAGCTGAGTAAATGTTATAGTATTATTGATGAAATAACTCGACGAGGTGGTGAAAACTTTGTGAACTAATTTTTTTACCAATGAGTTATCTCGCCAAACAATTTTGTTATTGATGACCTCTACCTTGCCAGTAAAACTATTATTGGTCATGTTATAACAATAACTCTTAGCGTTGAGTAACATAAAAGCGATGACTTTTATCGTCAAAATAAAATCTTTTACTAACTACTATAGCTCTTTGGTAAATATCCTACTTCGTGTAGTGATCATTTTGCTAAAATAGTTTGAGGTGAATTCCTTTTCTTTGATCTCTCCACAGCCTTAATTAAAATCACTTCTCAAGATTTGAAAGTGTGCATGTTGTTTCCCTCTAGTTGACCGTGTACTTTTTTACTTCATGGAATTTCAGATATCGTTGGAAGTATCTTTATAGATAATAGTTTTCAAGATACATAATCAATGGGATGAAATAGATAGTTTTCAAGTGAAAAGTTTCCATTATGATACTTTAATTATCATTGTGACCATCCAAACGAGTAATAGAGAATTGCACAAAATTAAATTATGCCATGAAGCATGAGTGACTCACTTTTTATCTAATACACTTGATATAACTTTGAAGAGTTTTGAAAGAATATAAAATAAGGTCCATCTTCATCTTCATCTTCTCTAGCAACGTCGTAGTCTAAGTCTGCCAGAGGATTTGATTGAGGGACTAAGGATGAAGTTAGGGCAGTGCACATGTTTACGTGGATGAACGTGAAGTTTTATCGAATGATATATGTACTCTATCCTGTCACCACGTACGTGTGCGGATGCTCATGTTGAAGTTTGGAAGCGTTAACTATCGTGATGTGGCCGGGCAGACCGTGTGGAGTCGGTCTCAGAAAATTCTAGTCAAGCTACTTGGAAAATGTTGGTACGGAAGGCAGATGAGGGGTTGTTTCTTTTCAGACAACACTTCCTTCTCCACTATATATATATATATTTTTTTTGTAAATTCTCCACTAGATATTTTATCATCACTCGTTATGACTATAGATTTCAGTTGACGCCAACCGCATATTTAACTTGTGGTTTTAGTCAGGCAATTAATTGTGATTTATTTTATTAATATTATTTATCATATATTGCCTTTGGCCTTTTATGATTTTATAATCTAATTAAATAAGTGAATAATAGTTTAGCCCTTTAACCTATTGAGTGTTTTTTAGTTTTACTTTCTTTACTGAAATTATCGTCGCAAATTGAATATTATGTTAATGTTCCAATTTTTCATTATAGAATGATCAAAAAGAAAAAACGAAAGAGATGGCCAACTTATTATTACTTATGATAAGGCATCAAATATATTGAAAATCTCCCGTGATTGTTAACGGCATGGATGTTCTAAAATTAACGCGCAGCTTCAAATGTTCAAAATTGCAGTCATTTCAAAGTTTTTGAGATTTTTTTACCAAGTGTGTAAAAAGCCCAACAATTCTAAATCAAGGTCAAACGAGTGTGAATGAAAAATATTAAACATGCATACTTTTCTAGTCCCATATAGGTTGTGTTGAGGTTTTGGGTCAATATATACAATTTTCCAATTTATCACTTGCATGACAAGAGTCTCTCTTGTGCGCTTACTTACGGGTGCAACTTACTGAATGATTAGCATATCCCGGTCCTTTGGGAACGCGAGTTCACCCACAATATATGTACACGATTGTCGGTCATAAAAGTGTACCTTACGCGAGGTGTTTTATGTGAGTGTTGGAAAATTTATTTTTCTGACTGTTGATATTTCTAGTTGGTGCAATTTTTAGATTTTATCATTTAATTACGGTTATTAGTGCTCTAATTATGACATATTGGGTGGAAACCCCTATAAAGAGAGCCTGTCTTCCACAATTTCAAGATACAACTCATAATTCTCAACAATTTCCTCTCTTAAGTTGCTCTTGGTTTGGTCATTTCAGATTCCATCTGAATTTTCGACCACCACTACAAGAAAGTTGATCTATAGTAACATAGTAAAATCGTTGCTAAGTGGCCATTTGCTGCTGCTAAGTTCCAACGTTAATGCTAAAACTCTTGCATGTAGGCCCCGATGCTAAAAGACTAAGCAACGAAAATATACGGACACTAAAGATCTGTCATTGCTGGAATGAACAGTTACATTAGCTTTTAGCATCAACATAATGTCAATGGTGTTCATGCGTAATTGTCATCGACATTATTTTAATGCTAGAACATTGTATTACCAACCAAAGGTAATGGTCGATGCGTAGCGCACATGTGACTAAAAATGCGCTGTTGTTCATAATAGATGTTATTGTGTGTCTTTAGCCACAACAAATATCGTTGTCAAAATTGGTATTTATATCACATATGCCCAAACATTAATATATATATATATGAGAGCACCAGTTCCTACAAAGTCTCGTATCCAAACAACAAAATGTGCGCCATCTAAAACCACATATCTGGCAATCATCTAATAGCAAAAATAAATGCATCTACTTTGAATCTAGTCACTAACATAATGAATTTCTTACAGGGTTCCTGCAAAGGCCAGCATCTACTTTGATGATGTACCCCAAGAGTTTCACTAAGTTCTTGTGTTCAATCCCACTGATGAGAGCCACTTCATTAAAGAAATCATCAACCCATTGTTTCGTGTTGAAATCCATTCTTTTAACCGCTGCAATCTTCCCATTTGGAAGAGACAATTTAAAAACAGAACCAGTGCCACTACAAGAATCTGTTGCATCAACGACGAGACTTTTGTGTTGACGTTAACATTCATTGTTAAACATCCTCTATTCTGTCGCCATATTTTTATGCTGTTAATATTGCTTATTAGACATAATGTTTTGTCCATCAGTATAGGTTACATTTACCTTTACCTTTGTCCATCAATAAGTGTTGAACATGAATGAAAGTCTTACAACAAGACAATATTGATATTAAAGGAGTCCATTAGTTGCAGATATTTAATGTGAAGAAATAAACAGTCTTAAACAATGGAATTTGTTGTCGCTGATGTACCTAGAATAACAACGGAATGTTGGTGTTTTAGACGGTTGTTGCTGTCACTAAAACCTCACTGTTGAACAGTAACACCAACATAAATGAAGTTGCGCATAGTTGGATAACCATCAACCCTTCTGCCCCTTTAGTCCGATTGAAGGTAGCTCCTTCCTTTTGAGGTACACCCATATTAAATGAACATCACCCTCCCCTTGGTACTGCAAGTTTCTATCGAATTCAGTATGTGTCGGCAGTAAACACCAGATCTTGCGTAGTACAATTGGTGAATGCACGTTATCTGCAAGTTCTCCCAAATCCGGCACACACATTGTTAGGTAAGTCCGTGGGACCAAGTGTCGTTGATAGCATAGTAAATGGCATGCAAGGTTCGTCCTGATCCCTATGAAACTATCCTACTTCAATTGCTGCAATAATTATCTCTGTTAGTCGGACCTGATTTGAGCTTTTGCTATTGTGTTTCATTTTGGTAAATTGTTCATGCAATCGGCTACGGTATGAGGATTCGTTTTCTGTTATCGCGTACTCTGTTAAGTCATGCATTAGTTATTGTTGGAATTCATCAGTGTTTGTAGTTTATAGATGTCCAAACTCTGCCTCGAATGTTGTCATGAAGCTTATTTGAGTGTATGCCATACATGTGTGTTCTAAGTATTGCCTTACTGAAGCTGTGCTGTATGCTGTAACATCGATTTGCAATGGAACAACAATTGCAGCGTGTGGATCCACACTGAAGAATGGACAAGACTTGGATGAACAAACCAAGGTAGAGCCTTGAGTATAAGAATGGTGTTGCGGCGTTTTTGGAATTCGCCTTTACGAATGCGTCTTGGGGAGGTAAAATATACTGTCCTTGCAGAAACTGCAATGGTTGTTTGCTAATGTCCAGAATATATGTGAAGCTACATTTAGAGAGATTTGGAATACTCCCAACTTACACGCAATGGGTCGACCATGGAGAAGAGTACGAACATGTCCTAACCAATGTGCAACCTAGTAGTAGCAGGACCGAAATGTTTAACTTGGTAAACGACGTCTTCATGGCTGGTAATTTGTAAACTAAGGAGGAACCAAATGATGATGCAAAGACATTCTACAAACGGTTGGCTGACTGTGAAAAGAAGTTATACCCTGGTTGTTTGTCGTACTCCAAAATGTCGTTTACCGTTGAATTGCTGCACTTAAAGGCACTCTTCAAGGTATCCAACAAGTTTGCAGATCAGTTGCTACAACTTTTGCACAAGGTTTTTCTAGAACGCAATACAGTCCCAAAGTCTTATTACGAAGCCAAAAACATTTATAGGCGATCTCGGGTTAGACTACACACTGATTCATGCATGTACGAATGACTGCATTTTATTTAGAAAGGAATACCAAGATTTGAATCTCTGCCCAAATTGTGGACAGTCGCGGTGGAAAGAAACACAACATGGGAAGAATGTTGCGGATGGGGGTAACCACACCGACTCAAGAAAGACAAAAAAAGTTCCTGTCAAAGTGTTAAGATATTTCCCACTAACCACCCGACTTCAACGCTTGTTTATGTCACCTAAGACTGCAGCAACAATGCGTTGGCATCATGAAGGACGCCCGAAAGACGGTATCATGAGGGCATCCAGCTTATAGTCGTTCGTGGAAAGAAATGGATGAGAAACATCCTTCATTTGGTGCAGAACCAAGGAACGTCAGATTGGGACTAGCAACAGATGGATTTGATCCGTTTAGTGACAAAAGTCATCCGTATAGTTTGTGTCCGGTTGTAGTCATTCTGTATAATGTCCCACCCGATGTCTGTTTGAAAGAAACAAACTACCTTCTTTCCCTTTTGATTCCAGGACCGAAGGCCCCCACCAATGACATCGATGTTTACTTACAACCATTGATAGATGGATTATCCAGTCTATGGGAGAATGGATCTGACACATATGATGCTTCTAAAAAGGAGAACTTTAAAATGCATGCTTGCATTCTGTGGACAATAAATGACTTACCGGCCTATGCAAACTTATCGGGTTGGGCTATATATGGTAATCTAGCATGCCCTGTTTGAAAGATGGAAACTCATTACTGTCGCCTCAAGAATGGGAGAAAGTGTGCTTTTTTAGGTCACCGTCGGTTTTTACCTGACAACCATTCATGGCGTAGGAACCGATCTTCCTTTGATTGCAAACAAGATTTCCGCCCCCCTCCACAAAGGTTATCAGAGTTGGAAGTTCTTGATCAGTTGTCCACTCTCGAGGACATCCCCTTTGGAAAGACCCAACCAACAAGAAAGGTTGGTGTTGATTCCTCGACTGGTAATTGGAAGAAGAAGACTGTGTTCTTCCAACTACCCTACTGGAAATAAATCTTACTCCCACACAACCTTGATGTCATGCACATTGAAAAGAATGTTTGTGTTAACGTGGTTGGTATACTGTTGGGTTTGCCCGGGAAAAGCAACGACAATGTCAAAGCACGGCTGGATTTGAAGGCCATGGGCATTAGGACAACGCTGCATCCCGTTCTTCGGGGTAACAAATTGATCATACAACCGGAGAGCTATACACTTTCCAAAGCCAATAAAATGACTTTTTGCAGATTTCTTAAAAATCTAAGGTTACCAAGCGTATATTCGTCGAACATCTCTCGTTGTGTGAACTTGAACGACCGGAAAATTGTTGGATTAAAAAGTCATGATTACCACATCATTATACAGCGTATTCTAGCAGTTGCAGTTAGAGGACTCCTACCCAAACCTGTCTGCAAAGCACTTATTCACATGTCAACTGCATTCCGACAGATTTGTACAAAGGAACTGGGCATTGGTGATTTGGACAACTTGGAAAAACAGTTACCCATGACAATGTGTAATCTAGAACGCATTTTCCCACCGGCCTTATTTAATATAATAGTCCATCTACTGGTACATCTAGTAGAAGAAGCCAAACTGGGTGGGCCAGTTCAATTCCGTTGGATGTATAGCATTGAGAGGTATGCCGATAACAGGACTGGGTGGTTACATTTAGTATGCCTTACGTTATGGTCTGCTGTCATTATTGTCATTTGGGATTATTTATATGTTGTGTTCTTACCTTCCAACCGTCTTTTGTCTCACTTAGAATAATGGGCATAATGAAAAGCTTTGTGCACAATCGAAGTCAACCGGAAGGGTCTATTGCCGAAAGATATATTGCAATAGAGTGTCTTACCTTTTGTTCAAGATACTTAGTCGATGCTTATACGAAGTTTCAAAGGGGTGCACATGAAGATGAAGCAGAAGTGTCCGGAACAAGTGCGACACTCCTTAATGTTTTTCATTTGAACGGAACACCGTTAGGGGGGCCCCAATCTAGAGACTTAACGAATGAGGAATGGGAGAAAGCTCATCGTTACATACTAAATCAGTGTGTTGACGCATTGCCCTACATCGAGTAAGTGCCAATCTACCATTGCTCATATCTGGGATTTACGAACTTATATATTCCATTAGCATTTGCGGACTTTTTTTTTCATGGAGCAGAAGAGAATGTAAATGTGGTCTAGAGTTAATAGGAGAGTAATTGACGTCATGCACAACAAGACATTTGGAAATGGTTCGAATGATGGGTAAGTCTTCTTTTTCTGCAGATCTTCATCGTTGGATGTAAACTGAGCCAGAACTGTGTAAGGTGCAGATTTCGCGGCTAGATAGGGTTGTAGACACAGAGTCTCTCCTGCAATTGAGAGTCCTATCAAAAGGGCATCTATATACTGTGAAGAGTTATCCTTGCTATACAGTCGACGGAGTTGTCTTCCACTGCAAAAACAGGTTAGCCATGCGGTCTTTTGACAATAGTGGAGTAATGTGCAAAGCGGATACAACTTGTTATAGCAGCACTAGAGATAACGATCCAATCTCAGGGGATATTGACTACAACGGTGTGCTCCTAGATGTATTCGAAATTCAGTACTTGGATAACCATAAGGTCATTCTTTTTAATTGTCAATGGTTTAACGTGCTGGCTGGCGGGAATGGTATTAAGGTTGATGAGTACGGCTTCACGTGTCTAAACCACACCAATTTCCTCCAAACCGACGAGCCTTACATTCTGGCTTCCCAAGCTGCGCAGGTATTTTACTTGGAGGACAACACCAACCTGGACAGGAGCATTGTCTTGACAGCCGCCCTAAAACGACAGGTCGTGCAGTCTGTTAGATCTTCGGGTGCTGAACTTGAGGCATACGAAGAAGGAAAGACAGGCAATGGCTGTGATAGAACAAATGAAGTTCCAGAGGATCTACTGGAGTGGGACAGACATGATGAAGAGGGCGAGCAAGTGGAAGCAAATGTTCTTGAACAGGCTGCGGTGCAGCTGGATCCACAGCAGGAGGACGACGATGGAGATGCAGAAGTCAGTTGGAACAACAGTGATTCAGAGACGGATGACTCAGTCAGCACCCACTCGAGCATCTCCGATTCGGTTGATGAGGACAACGATTCAGGTGCTGAACACCTGCCTTCGAGTGGGCTGTAACATGTTTATAGGGTGTGATGTCTTTAGTTTATGGCAAGCTTTAGAATGTGTGTAACTTCAACATTTGCAAAACATTGTTGTTCTTGAACATGTATTTTAGACTTGATCATTTGTAGTTTGTTCTGTGATTCGAACTGTTTTGGTGACATGTACTTCTCTTGTAAAAATGCATACTTAGCCACCGTGTTGATTTGTAGCCCATTTACAACGTTTGTGTTGGTCTATTGAAGCCCACACCATGCCTAGTCTTATACATTTGGAAGCCCACGGCTTGAGCCCATCATTGCACTTATAAGCCCAATGTTGTTGCAAATCAACTGTTCATGTCTCGGATTTGAATAGTTACAACCGCGGTGTTTGGAGTCACAGTCATGTCCACATTAAATGCAAGTATTGGCAACCAATCGAAGGAATTAGCTTCGGGAAGCCTTCACCTATTGTGTTCTCGTGCAAGGTACGTCTCCTCCTAGCAAGAATGTAGGTTGTCTTCAAAATGCGTCCTTTTAACAAGGAGCTGCGTTTTTGTCTACAAATAAGAGAGTCACTGGGTTTGCAGCAAATCTTCGGTCTTATAATCCCACCTGTGTTTGAACTTCACCGTCTGTGTTGTAAAGAAGCAACATTTAGCGATTGTACTGGTTTATACTTGATTTTACATGGAAGATTTGAGCTTTCCTACTTAATATATTTGTTTATGCTAAGTTTAGACGAAACTAGGGTTCCTATGATGTTGTTTTTCAAGGATTTTTTGGTCGTTTACGCTTGGGTTGCTGTTTTAGTGTTGCAGTATTGGACTTACAGAGAGGTTGAGGACCACTGTCTTTCATCCATGTTGTAGATGTTTTGATCTGTGTCTTCTTGAAGTTGTTATGGTCCTGCGCATCGTAGGTTCCTTTGAAGTCATGGCCGGTTCCAAGCGTGTCAATGGTCGGGAGACTAAGGCTGCGCAGGTTCCCCTACGTCGATCACCACGAAAACTTAGTCGAAACATCTTTCGTAAGCAAAGTTGGTCTAGCCTTTAACGACTTATATGCATGTATAGCATAATGATTTGTTGCAGGGACTAATGTCGGTTGTTCTTTCTGTTTGTACCCGCAGAGAGGAACTTGGTATCCTCTGATGGGGAGACACTGTGTGAGGACAAACAACCTACACCGGCTCAGGTGGAAACAAGTCAGGACACACCACCAGAACCCGCTCGGGTGGAAACAAGAGCGGAGACGCAGTTTGAGTCATACATGCAAGGTAACCCCGGTTGTTGACATTAACAACCATTTGTTTGTGTTGATTCATTAACTCTTGCACTTACTATCGCCTTTAGCCTTTGTTTGTGTTTAACCTTTTTTTTCACGATTTGTCCTAGTTGTGTTCGAATTTTCGTCGAAGTCCGAGTTCATGTATTGTTCAGTTCAGTTAAGGGAAATGTCGTGTTTGTTTTGCCTTGACGACACTGTTTGATACGATCTTCCAGGAGTCGGCACTTTCGAGGGTAGGTGGTGATACGATTCTCCCAAGGCTCGTAATATTGCTGTCAGAATTCAGACTCTGTAAAGGTTTCCCTTTTACGCGAAGCTCTGCTCCGAATTGATCCGAGTGATGAATACGAAAGTCGCAGATAATTGAGTCCTCTTTCTGTAATGGGTGGGCTCGTCGAATTCCTATATGTATTCCGTCTTCTAGACCGATTTTGGTAAGGTCGGTCCTCCTGGATACGATTCTGCCGAGATCAGAATATACGAAGATAGATGATGGATGAATGATGGATCGATTGGATCACACAAAGGCAGCGACAAGCCCTTGATACCTCCACAATGGATTCTCCAAGATATGACGCACTCGAAGATTCCAAAGCTTGAACCTTGGATATGACGCACCAAGATTCAATTGCCGGATATGACACACCAACAATCAATTTCTCATTCAATGAACAAGAAGAACAATGTGGCTAGCACACAAGTTTGTAAAAGAAAGGTCTATCATCTAATTTCGGCTACCCTAGCTACTTATCCTAAAATAAGTAAAACCCTAAACTAATTTGGGCCTAAGGAAAGCTCTCCTATGGGCCGAATTTTATTCTCCTCCTCTTATTGGGCTTGGTTGTCTTGTGGACCGTTTGCCTCATTAAAACCCCCCTTTGTAAAACCCAGTGGGACAAAACCAAAGGTCGGGAAAAAGAGTACAAACGAGCCCCTCTTGACTTAGTCCATTCGAGCAACCAAGAGGTTCTTAGGCTCCATGTCTCCGGACGGAATGATAGTTGGTCCTATGCGGTCCAGTAGTGTGGTGATTGTATGTCCAAGCTTACTAGCCCTTGATCGTGTCATTGGTCCACTCGGCACGGTTATCTCACCCCTGTCTTCAAGTGTGGGCCGCATTTCTTCCAGGATCACATCACTGTTTTATCCTCAGAGGGATTCGTCCTAATTTTTTATTTTACACAAACCATTTACGGTGAGGGTCAAAATTGCCTTAAGGAGACCGTTTTGATACGGTACTCAGTAATGTTTCTGCAAAATCCATTTCTACCGGCTCGGTTCATTAATTTGTGTAATCTAAAATAATAGTTTTCGGTAAAATAATTCAGCATTTTCTGTTTTACAGTAATGGCTGCAAAGAACAATGACGTTGATATCAGTGCTGGAGCAATGGCTCAGACTAAATTCCCTAATGCGTCATCGAACGCGCCCGTCGTTGCGCCTACTGGGGGATAACCACGACTCATACGATTGGACTAGTGCATGCTGAGAAACCCGATAAATTTGATGGATCAAACTTCAAGAGGTGGCAGAAGAAGATGAAGTTCTATCTAACCATGCTGAACTTGACTCGATTCTTGACTGAAGAACCACCAACTCAAAGCGAGGATGATGATAATCAAGGGTTCTTATTAGCTCTAGATGCTTGGAATCAAGGATTATGTAGACATTACGTAATGAACTATTTGCCTGATTCATTGTATGATGTATATAGTAAAACAAATTCCGCTAGACAATTGTGGCTTGCCGGGAAAAATAAATTCCTATTTAGTCGCCAGTTTGAGTATAAGATGATAGATAACAAATCATGTATGAAATAGGTGATTTATCTATAGCTCCTCCTCCATAGTATCCATGTCGAAAAGATGGAACTCGCAGAGTAGTTTCAAGTAGCCGTCATAATTGAGAAGTTACCCCAATCGTGGAATGTATTCAAGGGCTACCTGAAGCACAAGTGGAATGAGGTAACCATGGTCGAGCTGCTCGAAAGGATCAATGTGCAAGAGCAGTAAATGAATGTTGCACGAGGAATTCTATTCAGCCCCATGAACACAATGGCCTCCTCCAAGGAAAATGTGGTGAAGCATTGGCAGAGCAGACATGCTGCCAGAGGCAAGCAGAATAAGCAAAAAGGATTCATTTCAGGCCTAAGGGTGGAGTCTCAAAGAAGTCGGGATCCAAACCACAATGATTTATTGGTGTCTGTTATAACTCTGTTAAAACTGGTCATTAATCTAATGCTTGCAGGTTTCCTAAGCAAAAACGAGACCAACATGGTCCAGGAAATCACCGAAGACCTTGACGATATTAACTTGTCTGCAGTGGTGTCTGAGGTGAGCATGGTTGATTCCAACCTCCGGGAGTGGTGGGTTGACAGAGGTGTCACCAAGCATGTGTGTTCAGACAAAGGAATATTCTTCAATTTTGAAGAAGTTGATTATGGGGAGAGCTTGTACATGGGAAATTCCGCCTCATCCGAGGTCAAGGGTAAAGGAAGCGTCATTTTGAAGATAAATTCCGGGAAAGAGCTGACATTGAAGAATGTGTTGTATGTGCCAGACATTCGTAGGAACCTGGTGTCAGAATCTCTCCTTAACAAGCATGGCTTCCATCTTGTATTTGAGTCAGATAAATTTGTACTCACAAAAAATGCGATGTATGTAGGTAAGGGTTATGAATGTGGGGGGATGTTCAAACTCAATGTAATGGCTATTAAGCATAATAGTCTCCTAATCTTTGGCATGGTAGATTAGGACATGTTAATTATGATACCTAGTGAAGGTTAATTAACATGAATCACATCCCTACACTTCAAATTTATCTCAAACATGAGTGTGAAATATGTGTTGAGGCTAAATTAACCAGGTCATCCTTTCATTCAGTTAAAAGGAACACAAAACCTCTTGATTTAATACATATCGACATTTGTGATTTAAAGTTTGCCCAAACGATAAGCAGAAATAAGTAATTTATCACTTTTCTGGATGATGGTACAAAATATTTCTATGTATTCTTGTTGAAGAGTAAACATGAAGCTATACAAAAGTTCATACTTTATAAACAAGAAGTTGAAAATCAACTTAACAAGAAAATCAAGATGTTGTGTAGTAATAGGGGTGGGGAGTATGATGTTCCACTCGCTGAGTTTTGTGCTCAACACGGTATCATACATGAGGTCACCGCTCCCTATTCACCCCAATCAAGCAGGGTGGCGGAAAGGAAAAATCGAACATTGAAATAGATGATGAATTCAATGTTGATAAGTTCTGGGTTACCTCATAACATGTAGCGGAAGCTATTTTAAGTAGCAATTACCTTTAAACTAAGTTACCCCAAATGAAAGAAGTGAAAACACCTTTCGAATTATTGAAAGGTAGAAGACCTTCTTTCAATAACCTCTGAGTGTGGGGGTGTATTGCTAAAGTGATGGTGCCTCCTCCTAAAAAGGTTAGGATTGGACCAGAAACTTTTGATTTCATCTTCATCGGATACACTCAAAATATTAATGCTTATCGATTTCTTGTGCATGATTCGAAGATTTTGGATATACATAAATATACGATAACGGAATCTAGAAACACATATTTCTTTAAAGATGTATTTCCGGCAAAATTTAAGGGGAATGCAAATTCGTCGAAACGAACTTATGAGACAAACGAAAATAATGGTCTAGACCTAGAACATGTTGATGTAGAACCAGGAAAAGTAAACGAGTTCGGGTAGAAAAATCTTTTGGTCCAAATTTTTTCACCTGTATGCTTGAAGCAGGACCTCAAACATTTCAAGAAGCCATAAATTCTTTAGAAGGACCTCTATGGAAATAGGTAATCAACAGTGAAGTTGAGTCCATCTTGCAAAATCACACGTGGTAACTAGTGGTTCTTCCTCCTGGATCCAAGCCACTAGGTTACAAGTGGATTTTCAAAAGGAAAATGAAAACAGATGGATCAATTGATAAATATAAGTCTGACTTGTAATTAAGGGTTACAAGCAGAGCGAAGATCTTAATTATTTTGAGACATATTCTCCTGTCACGAGAATAACTTGCATAAGAATGACACTCTCAATAGTGGCATCGTGAAATTTGGAAATACATCAAATTGATGTGAAAACGGCTTTATTAAATGGAGATTTAGAGGAAGAAATCTACATGGAACAACCTGAGGGTTTTGTTGCGCCAGGGCAAGAAAACAAAGTCTGTAAACTTGTGAAATCACTGTACGGTTGGAAACAGACACCGAAACAGTGGTATCAGAAATTTGACAATGTAATCCTGGAAAAATGATTTAAAATGAAGGTTATATCATTTTGTATCTTTATGTTGATGACATGCTTGTCGTTGGAAGTAACGATAAGATGATTTAATCCACGAAGGATATGTTGAATTCAAGGTTTGACATGAAAGGCATGGGCCTTGCTGATGTGATTCTTGGAATTTAAAATTAATCGGACATCAGAAGGAATTGCTCTAAGTTAATCTCATTATATCGATAAGATATTACAGAAATTCAACAAGGATGACAAAAAGGAGGTATGCACTCCAATAGATCCAAATAAGTATTTCTCAATAAATACATGAGAAAGCGTCTCTCAAGTTGAGTACGCTAGGGGTATTGGTAATGTCATGTACTTGATGACGTGTACTAAAACTGATATATCACACGTTGTTGGCATGTTGAGTAGATATACCAGTAATTCAAGTACTGATCATTGGGATGGAATCAGAAGATTACTTAGGTACTTGAGATATACTCGTAGTTATGAGCTACATTTTACGAGATATAAAACTGTTATAGAATGATATACTAATGCTAATTGGATACCAACATCAAGAGACTCGAACTCCACAAGTGGACTCGTGTTTACCCTAGGGGGTGCAGCCATATCATGGAAATCCTCTAACCAAACAGTTATAGCCAGATCCAGCATGGAATCTAAGTTTATAGCACTTGATAAATGTGCTGGAGAAGCTGAATGGCTACGCCATTTTCTTCTGGGTATTCCTAGGTGGTGAAGGCCAGTGTCTGCAATAAGCATATATTGCGATAGTCATTCCGCAATTAGCAGGGCACAAAGTCTAATGTATAATGGTAAGTATAGACATATTCGTCGTAGACATAATTCCATTAGACAATTGCTCTCAACAGGAATTATCACAGTCGATTATGTCAAATCGAAGGATAATATCATGGATTTGTTAACCAAAGGGTTAAATAAAGAGCAAGTTGGCCTATCATCGAGAGGAATGGGACTAAAGCCCGTGCAGTAAACACTTTTGAGAAGGAAATCCCAACCTAGTTGACTGGAGATTACATGATCTAGGAAATCCCAACCTAGAAAAGAACAGAGATAATACCATTTCCTTATCCCCAATCACCAACTAAATACAATTTCCTTATCCCCAAATGGATAAACAATACACGATTCATGCATATAGCATAGAAAACCTACAATTACCAGTAGGGTTTCCGAAGGATACATGTGTTGAGGAATGAAAGATACATATGTTTGCTAGTTTACAGAACTGAACAAAATAAATTTTACAGAAAAACCTGTCATTTGAAATGCTTTGAAAAATCTATACAAATTTACAATTATCAAAGAAGACCACTAAATAGAAACGTACGGGTCTTTTGATAGCAAAAGGAAGGACCATTCATCGGCTTGTGTAATCAATATGCACAAAATATGAGCCGCAATCGAGAAATAGGTTTCGTTAGACAGGGTTATGGAGGAGGTGCGGGGCCCAATGACTGAGGCCAAGGTGTCTGGGGGAAGCGCCAAAGATATAGGTGGTTCAATCCCGATGGGGATTGTTTAGTAAAGACGCCGAAGAAATAGACGGAAATCAGGAATTTACTTACTAATAACTGATTAGGGTTGAGTTGGCCAACCGAACGATGATGTCCGAAGTGAGAACGAGGTTGGCCATGGATGGAAGACATTTACGGAGGACGAGGTTTCCATTGATTGAAGAGGAAGACGCTACGTACGAGCTTTCGGTTGTTAAGGATTCAGTTCAAACGTTTGAAATATGCCGCTCAAGAACTTAACTTTTGAAATATGCTTCTATGGGGGGCTTTTTTTGGTATCCAAGAATTCAAACCGTGTTTGAGTTTTAAATTTGTTTCTTTATTTTAATTATATTTTCCCTCTTCGGTGTTAGTACTTAATACTGTGAGGGATCAACTTGTCTATTCGGTATCCGATTTAGTAAAGGAAAATTCAGTATTAACTACGATCTAACGTCGATACTGTTTACACTTATATAGCATTAATACATGTTGACATGAAATCAATGCATCTGCAATATCCTCCACTTTTATTGTTGATTACGTATAGTACCCTAGTATATTTAGTAAACAAATATTTTTTAGGGACTTACACAAATTGATGCGGCAAAAGTACACACTAAAACAACGTTTCCGTTATGGGAAATTTTTCGACTCTAAAAACGGCTTATTCCTTCGTAATAGAGTGTTGAAACATAAAAAGATTTTTACCAACGAGATGCTTGTGACAACACATTTTTTTGTGCTTGTTGATGCAGATTCTTGTAGTTCACGTCTTCCACCCTTCAATAAAAGTTCAAGTACTCTTCAGTTCGATCAAGAGAAATATCATGTTTATTTTCGTATTGACGACACTATTGTATCATACGAGGTAATCTTCCTAATTTTCTCTTGCACAAACATATTATGGTGTAATCGAGGAGATCGTTCACCTCACTAACCTCAGTTTAGACAAAAAAAAATTCTCAGGTCAATTTCATGCTTATTCGCAATTTGCATGTTCTTGTACGGTTTATGCAAATTTTATAATTTTAATATTTGATCCAATTTTTTTATTCTATTACATATTCATGATCATTATTACTAACAATCTTAAGAAAAAAGTTTCTTATAGTAACATAGGTGAACTACTATTCGTTTCAATATTTTTATAATATGTTTTAAATATTGTCCTTGGAAAATAATTGAGCATTTTCTTGTTTAAAAAAAAAATGGTTACGAACGATAATGTTCAAATCAATACTGGAGCGTTGACTCATGTGATTGATGTCCCATCTACATTTGGGAACGCACACGTTATTGAGTTGAATGAGGAGATGACTATGGCTCGTCATGAAGGACTTGTAGATGCTTAGATGCCCGAGAAGTTTGACTATTCAATTTCAAGAGGTGACAACACAAGATGAAATTCTATATTTACAACTATGGGCAAAGATCACTCATCATTGCGTCGAATAGGGGGATGACTATCACTTGTCCTGTTTAACATGCTGAGAAGCCTGAGAAGTTTGACTACTCCAACTTCAAGAGGTGGCAACCTAAGATGGAATTCTATTTCGTCACTCTATGCCTAGGAAGATTCTTGATAGGGGTGAAAGGAAAATCCAGTGAAAGGACCACCTATTAATAGGGGTGAAAGGAAAATCCAGTGAAAACTGAATCAGACCGAATCGAATAAATTGGTCCAAAAATGTATGGCTCGGTTTAGAGTCGTATTGTTTCAGTTTGGTTCAGATTTTAAAACCGTTCGGTTTACGAATCTAAAAGACGAGGGGGTCTGCTCCGACAGTTAATAAGTTATAATTATATATGTTCTATTAAGTATTATTAATTAATATAGTTAATAAATGCATACAAACTAATAAAAATTTACTTATTCGATAGTTGTTTTAGTTGTTTAATTGGTTTAGTAGAACAATGTGTGAACATAGTTCAATCGAGTTATTTTGTTGTTTAATTTGATTTTGAATAATTATTTTGGTTTTGAATGTTTATTTTTCGGTTTAAACAGAAAAAACGATCCGAAAATATAAAATCGGAATCAATGGTTTATTTTTTCCTTATACAGTCATTTGGTCGCACTTTTTTGGGAAGAAAATCTTATCCCAAAATATAGGTACCCAACAACAGTAGTAAAAAAAAACTAACTTGTTCCTTACATAAGTGCAAAGGTTGATTAACATTAATCATATTCCTACATTTCAAGTTGAACTCAAACATAAGTGTGAAGCACGTGTTGAGACTATATTAACAAGGACGCCATATTAATTACTAGAAAGGGACATAAAAAACCATTGATTTAATACATAGTGATGTTTTTTGCAGACGAGAGACAATATGAACAACTTTATCACTTTAGTGTATGATTGTCCAAAATATTGCTACGTATACTTTTTGTTTTGCCAAAGGAAAACTCTTCTCATTTATTCAATAGGCAAAAAAACTGACGGTTCATTACATAAGTCTGCATCAATAAGGGAAATATCAAAACAATCAAAACAAGAATCTGCACAAAGTAAAACTAGTACTGCAGTTGGGGGTCGTAAGACCTAATCATCAAGATGTAACCCTCTTCTTGCTTTTGAAGCTATCCAATTTGAAAATGTGTATGCATTCCTTGGATTTGTTCTTCATGGACACTATGAAAATTCCTTGTTGCACTTCTTATATGTCTCACCATCTGTAAGTTCCTCCAATATATCTTCTCACCATTAATGTATCAGATGACATTGTTGGCATCCGTTTCTATCTACAGGTACCTCCATTTCTTCTGAGTAGATAAGGTAATGCCCTCTTTAGTCACATGCATCTCCAATTCTTCCGCACTCTTACCTTGCATTTTTATGTTTAGGCTCCCTTTCGTCCTACCTTGGTTATTTCTTGCAATGACGGTGATGCCTCCATGTTTTTTTATGAGCACCATGAAGCATCACAATTCAGCTATATCGAACTTGGGTTTGGGGGTATCCATAGTTGCACGATCTGGTTTTCGCCTTGTAAGTTTGATTAGTTCGACTCCTCTTGGTTCGACTCCTCTTGGTTCAACTCCTCTTGGGTTGCACGATCTGGATTTAAAGTGGTCCCCTCGAAGATGAGTTGGCATCTAGACTTCCACAATTGTCAACATGTTATTGTCGTGGTAGACCATCTCCTTTCCATGATGCTTTTGTTCCCTCATTGTTCAGCCTTTCTCTCCAAAAGCCATTACAGTATCGTTTGGGGAAAGGAATTTTCAGTTTGAACACGAAGGCACCTAAACCAAATAAGTATTGTCTAGCTCCACCTGGAAAAAAAAAAAGAAGATATTCTCTATGTTAAGATGTATGAATATGTATGTTTCGTACCTAGCTTGGGTTCTAAGGTATTGTACCGTCTATGTCAAGGAAGTGTTTAGAAGGTATCATGATGTTGTAGAATTTCTAGGATGTTCAAGAATCTTTAAATTCCTAGATGATAGTCTCGTTCAAGTCTTGTATAAATAGGATCATTACGCTTTAGTTGAAGACAAGTTAAGATTGTTGATTGAATGAATCCTCTTGTTCAAGGTTGTTATTTCTGTTTGTTCTCTTCTTATTAATTTCTTCATTCTTTTCTCTTTCAATCAACCTAGTTTCTGGTGAGATTCCTAAAATGGTATGAGAGTCATTCTAATCTGCAAATTCTGTTGAGTTCCGCAAAACGTTATTGAAGATCTCCAATCCATTCGCAAGGAAGATCATCATCGACTTTGTTTTGGTTTATCATGTCTTCATCAAGCTTCTACTATGATATTCATAAAAGTTTTGATTTAAGTTATAGACGTGTAAATTCCTGCGTTCTTCAACAAAAGGATATCTCAATTAACCGGTGAAGACAATTTTGAGTCCTGGAAACCACATGTGTTAGTTTTTTGGTACTTTGATTGTTCCTCGAATAATCGATGATGAAGAAGGCAATAGGATTCCTAATTCTGAGTTTAGCAAATTCTCTCAACAAGACAGTTCCCTGGCTCGTGGTTTCTTGCTTCCATTTCTTCACCAATTAACAAATGATTGGTTGGATGTATGACAACTCCATCAATCTTGAACAGGCTGCACCATAATTTCTCTTCTTCATCAACAACTCGCAGTATGAGCTTGTATGATCGTTTAAAGGGTTGGAAACTTCTTAATCATTCTATGAGAGACTACCTTATTGAAATACAACTAACATATGACAGTCTAGCAGGATGCTGACATCCCATTGAAGAAATGCAGCAAGTATCAATCATATTGAATGGAGTGAAGGTCAATATGATAGTGTAGTTGCAGTGATTCATGCCATTCGTAATCCTTGCGATCTTGCATCCATATATTTTATTCTCCTTGATGTAGAAGTTAGGCAAAGGGATTCGTTGTTTGAAACATCCCTGTCAGTAATAAATCTTGACCAGACTACTGAGAGGAATGCTGCGATTGATTCTGGAATTTCAAATGTGCTTGACTCTGGTCAGTCACAACCACAACCTCCTGTAGTCCAGAATTCTCATGAATAACAGCTGGACAAGTCTGCCTATGGACGAGGAAGAGGCAGAATTCGTGGATTTGCGAACAACAAATCATAGTGCCAGCTCTGTGGAAACTTTGGACACCCAGTCCATCGTTGCTATGAGAGGTTCAAAACAACCTACTAACAATATAAGTGCTAATCTATATATAATTCAATGGAATGAGGAATATGAAACTTCATAACAATGTGCCTAGGCTTGCCTTCTCCCCAGCTTCTGGTTATTCCTCAATTCCTGGTCATGTATACTCTTCGGCATATCTTCAGCATGTGTTCAGTCCTTATATGCCCTCTACAAATACAGCATATCAACCTCTTACATTCATACCTCCCATTTTACAATGCCATATATGCCTACATTTGCTCCACCTATGCATCACTTACCATCTGGTGTGACTTCAGCTCCGCCTGGAATGTCTTCAGCTTCTCTTGCAATGGAAAATGGAGCTCAAGATAATCTCACAACGAATGCCTCAGTAGCTGGTTTGAAAATGGTTGATAAGGCCTGGTATCCAGATTCAGGAGCCACAGTCCACTTCTCTCATGGTGTTCGTCCTGCTCATGCATCTCAATCGTATGGTGGATCAGGTTAAGTCCAAGTAGCAAATGGTTGTTACTTAGATATTACCAACATTGGAACATTTGTCATCAACTCTTCAACCAAAACTCTTATATTGCATAATATTTTATACATTCCTCATATTACTAAAAACGTGGTTCCAGTTTCGCAGTTTACCAAGGATAATCGAGTGTATTTTGAGTTTCATGATTCACGTTACTTGGTTTGTGACTCCCAAATTCATCATGTGCTTCTTCGTGGATAATAATGTCAAGGACTGTACAAGCTAGATTTCAGTTCTTTGAATAATATATACATTGATAAATCTGGTGATCTGTGTGTGAATAAGAGTTGTTTTCTTCGCATCTCCATGTACTTGAAAATCAATCTCAGCAGTTGTCATGTAATATGAGTCAAATAAAAATTTATTCTATTGTTCTTCACCAGTGTCTTGGCCATCCTTCTCAACAAACTATTTCTTTTATCATCAAGCAGGCTAATCTAAACTTACCTGCGTGGCTTGTGTTGTTGGAAAGAGTTGCAAATTTCCATTTTATGATTCTGTCACTGAAAATAACACTCCTTTAAATCTTCTTGAAATGGACTTGTGGGGACCGACACTTGTCTCCTCTAATGGCAATCTATATTACTTAAGTATTGTTGATGTTTGCATTAGATATACTTAGATGTATTTCCTTCATAAAAAGAGTGATGTTGCTGTTGTCTTTCCTCAGTTTCACAAAGTTATGGAAAATCAATTGGGCTATAACAACAAATCTATTCAAATAGATATAGGTGGTGAGTTTAAAGCTCTATCATCTTACCTGATTTATTTTGGCATCAATAACAGGTTCACATGCCCCTATACGCCCGAGCATAATCCAATTGTCGAAAGGAAGCATCAACACATTGTCAAAATGGGCTTAAATTTAATGAAACAAGCAGCTATACCAATGCAGTGCTGGAGTGACTCCTTATTTACATCAGTGTTTTTAGTTAACAAATTACCTTCTAAAACTTTACAAAAACATTTCTTCTCATGAAAATATGTTTTCAAAATCTCCAGATTATGAGTTTTTAAGAGTGTTTTGGTACCTTTGTTATCCATTGATTTGACCTTTTAATAAACACAAGTTTGATTTCGGTTCCACTCCGCGTGTGTTCATTGGTATTCCTCAAATCAACATGGTTATAGGTACTTGGAAAACCCAATTCATCAATCAAAAATGAAACATGTTGAGATTGCATTTGTTTCGTTCGTGAAAAGGTTTAAAGTGGCCAAGTTTTGGTAAATTTTGGATCTGGTCCAGAACAGTTAGATGATGTATTAACAAAGTTGATTACAAAGAAGCAATTTGTTCCTATTAGAAGAAAACTTGGGGTGATGTCCTTTTAGAAAATGATAAGCTATTTTGTAAGTAATCATATTGCTAATGATTCTGTGATTGATGGATCTGATGAGGAAAAATAGTATCTATCTTATTTTGGTGAATATGTTCTTAGTTTCTATTTGTTCTATGTGTCTGTCTTCCATGTTTTGTTCTCGTCTGATTTTTTTTTATTTTTTGTTTGCTCTGATCTTCATCTGGCTTGCATTCTCTGTTCTGTTTTCTGGATGGTATTGTATGTATTTTGAGTTCAAAACCTTTGCTTACTTTGCATTCACTCATAGATCACCTACATTTTTATACAATATTATCACTACAGGATCCAAGTAGTTGTTTTTTCAATGCATTGATTCTTGTTTTATTACAAATTGAGCCTTTTTCCATCTTCTTGTTCAACATAAATTTGTTTACCAATCGGATAATTGTTATGTTTTAGCTTTCAAATTTCTGAGGTTGTTTCTCTAAACAAATGAACAAAGATAGATTGTATCTAACACTGGCATATGATTAAGCTTGAGTCCAAAAATAGCATTTCTTTGAGACAACGTATGATATACTCTAAGAAGTTGTTTGGGGATGAAAATATGGAGAATGAAACCTCCCAACTTCACAAGTAAGATAGAGGCAAATGAAAATCTCTCTGTCAGTTTTTTAATACGACAAAAAAAAATCAAAGATCAAAATGGAATGGATATGTTAAAAATAAGAACATTACAAATAAAATGAATAAGGGAGCAGTTTATACTACCATTTGTTTGATTAATTTGTTCAGAGTTTGTTCATTATGATATGTCGAATGAAATGGAAGAGTTGATAAATGACGCGGGTTGATCTTTTTAAGGCTTGTCTGGATAATAGGATGAGGATCATGTATTTGAAATAGCTTAGTTAACTCTGAAAAGTGATGATATATGTATTATGAGTGTTTTAAGTGTATGCAGGTGTATAGTGTGTGCAAATGGAGATATTGAAGGATTGGAATTCAGAGTGCTTCACACTGTGTTTGAACTCAGGATTAAGAAAGCATCTCGAGTGAAGTTTGGAAAAAACAAAATCAAACTTCTTAAGGGAATGTTAGGATGTATGATTATGTATGTTTCGTACATAGATTGGGTTCCAAGGTATTGTACCATGTAGGTCAAGGAAGTATTTCGAATCTATTCGAATGTTGTAGAATGTCTAGGCTATTCAAGAATCTGTAAATTCCTAGATGATAGTCTCGTTCAAGTCTTGCATAAATAGGATCATTAGGCTTTAGTTGAAGACAAGTTAAGATCATTGGGTGTATGAATCCTCTTGTTCAAGGTTGCTATTTTTGGTTAGTTCTCTTATTGTTCATTCCTTCATTCTCTTCTCTTTCAATCAACCTAGTATGTGGTGAGATGGTTAAAACTCTAGTATGTGGTTCACCACAAAGTGTGCATCCTTGGTCAATATTCATTGCTCTCTGAACCAGATAATGTTGAACACCTATGGAATTTGAAATTATCTTCCACATAATCTTTCAACTTAATCTTTGCATTCTAGATCGCCGTCCACAATTTCTCACTCATATCATAACGTTGTTGGCAATGGTTGCTCTATCACCATACTCATTTCTCGGACGTGGTGGTATATTGATTTCACTGGTTGTTCAAGGTTGCTATTTTTGGTTAGTTCTCTTATTGTTCATTCCTTCATTCTCTTCTCTTTCAATCAACCTAGTATGTGGTGAGATGGTTAAAACTCTAGTATGTGGTTCACCTCAAAGTGTGCATCCTTGGTCAATATTCATTGCTCTCTGAACCAGATAATGTTGAACACCTATGGAATTTGAAATTATCTTCCACATAATCTTTCAACTTAATCTTTGCATTCTAGATCGCCGTCCACAATTTCTCACTCATATCATAACGTTGTTGGCAATGGTTGCTCTATCACCATACTCATTTCTCAGACGTGGTGGTATATTGATTTCACTGTCGGCTTCCCATCCTTGTTGGGTGGACATATGATGATATCTTCACACAGACCCGGAGGTAGAGAAACTTTCATAATATCATTTGTTGTCTATCCGTTCACCACATGTGGAATGTATACCTCATCCTATTGACTATTTTTCTGAATTAGAGATGCTTTCGGTGCCTCTCACATAACGGGGACTATCAGTTGTCCATCAATGTTCTTATTATCCCTTTTGTAAATCCAATCATCTTTTGTTATGTTGATCTTCGTTCTGTTTACCATAATCCATAATCCTTCGTCACTAAGTAAATTCCAACCTTCAAGAATACTCGCCCGTCTATATGACGCCCTTGCTCATTTGGTTGCCTTCTCTATTTGGTTCATTCATAATCCTCGCAGCCATTTTCGTATGTAAACTCAAATTGAAAATATTGAAATCCATACCTCTGTATTGTTTGGTTGTCGTCAATGTGTCCCAGTTTTTCCAATGTATCTTTCTCTTCATATATGAACCACACTACCAAAACCTTGTAATCATTGCATTTACTTCGTCACACCATATTTTTGGGAACTTGAAAAAATACATTGTGTAAGTAGGGGTAGCTTTTATGAGAGCTTTTATCACAGTCTCTTTTTCAGCATTATTGAGCGTCGTCGTTTCCATCCTTGCACCTTGTATTGTATTCTTGCATTCAGATAAAATACTAAACCCAAGGAACCGAGCCGAGAAAAATTGAGATAGAACCACCCCAAAAAATAAAATATTATTAATAATAAAATAAAATATATGTTTTCTTATGTTTACTAAAAAGGGAAAATTTTGTTTTAAAATAAATAAAATAAAAAATTTCTAAGTTATATATATATGTAGTATCATATATGTATATATGTATATATATATATATATAAAATTATAGTGGTGTTTTAAAATAATTATAGTGGAAACTTTAGTGGTGTTTTATTATAAAATAATTAAAAGGGTTAAATACCAAATAGCTACCCGAACGTTGAACGTTTCACAAATACCTACCCGAACTTTGAATTTTCAATAACGACTACTTAAACTTTGGACGAATGTGCAAAGAGCTACCTCAACTTTGACACATACGCCAAATCACTACATCCGTTAAATTTTCCTTTAAATATGGACGGAAAATGACGTGGCAGCACATGATTGGTCCATAATTTTAAAAACTATATTATTTTCGTAAAATACTATAAAAATCAAAACAATTCTTTACAAAACTGGAAAATTAATAGGAAAAAATAAGAGTTTGTAATATAATTTTTGTATTGAAAAATATGAAACAAAATTAAAAAAACTTAATCATTTAGGGTTATTTGGAACTTCACCAACTGTTACAAATAAGTCTAGAATAGTTTAGGGACAATTCTGTCATTTAAAAAAAAACAAAGTCCAATTCATATCGAATTTTAAAAAAAATGCATTTTGGTCCCCGGGACTTTGCTAGACATCTCATGACTTGTCAAAGTGTTACAATTTGGTCCAATGTGCTTAATATAATCAAAAAATCATTCGTGTATTTTTGACACGTTTGAAATGGTCCCAAAGCTAAACCACATTTTTTCAAGCACGGTTAACTCTATCATCTCTTGTATATTTATTTGAAATTAACTTGTAAATATAAAATTTTGTACATGGTTTATTTCAATTGAAGAAAAACGCATGTTATCTCTTTAGCCAAGCATGACCAAATTGAACAATTAGGGTAAATCAGTAAAAATAATTTCAAAATCAAACTAAAGTACCTAAAGGGCGGATTATAGGCTCGCGAGCCCTTAAGACGTAATCAAACCCCCAACCTCAATTCTATGGACGCAGACCTTTCCAAACCCTAAGATGTTAACACCATATACCCTAAGCAAATTTTAGGATTCCGATTAACCTTCAATTAATCGGTGGCTATTCTTTCTTATTTCAGTTCGGTTTATGACCCCGCTCGACCGGACCCGTCACTCGCCAAGACCCGAATATTTGAGCGAAGAAAAATAAAAATATATTTTAAAAGGGTCAGGGAAAGTCGGATTCGACGTCCGACAATTTGGTGACTCTGCTGGGGACTTCTTTTAGAGGGTTTAAACTTTGTCATGTTTACTTTACCATGTTATATTTTTCACTATCCGTTTTGATCGTTTCCTCATGCTTGCAGCTCTAAATTTTGTCTGAAAAGCGATGTAAATGTAATAATTCGAAATGATTTAAAATCGCGTTTTGCACACACCACGCTGGTTATCATTACCCGATCGGACCTAGAACACATTAAGAGCTTAAGGAGTGTAGTAGGGGAATGCGCCGGGAGTAGTTTGGACCGCTGGCACACACCTAAACAACTCAACTTGATGATTAGAATGGGCCCATGATCCCCTTTAGTGGTGAGGTTCCGCTGGTTCAGAGGACCTAGAAATTCCACCCATTTAGAACAAAACCTCCACGCCGTGTTTAAAATCTACCAGTTTTGTGTGTGTTTTCACTTATGGGCCCAACTGATGTAGATGAGAATTCAAATCAAGTATTTGGATACGAGATTGGCCCACAATTCATGAAGAAGATTCAACCCAACTGTGAATTAGAAGTTAGCCCAACAAATGTTGATGGAATTTCAACCCAATTATGTAAATATGTTTTCTTTTGGCCCTAAATAATGACATGTATAGAATTGAGCCTTTTGTAGTATATATTACAGACTGCTGTAAATGCAATACGAACCTTATTCTCGCACTTGCATTGCATTTTTCTAAAAAACTATGTAAGTTCCATTCATCCTATCTTGTATCCCTAGGACGAATCATCCACCATCTTGGGTAAGGATGAAGCAAACAAGTCATTGCCCTCACATTAAGGCCATACAGCCCCTTACGGGCGAAATTGCCAGACTATGGAAACCCATGACAAAACAGAATCCGAAATACGTGACCAAGAAGATTGGCGAGGTCCATAAGCTCGCAAAATACAAATTCAAATGGCCTCTTCTTTAAGCCTTGTCTGACTTTTGGAATGTGGAAAACGTCGTCTGCAATGGAATACGTTCACAAGTTCTATTCGGCACCTGCAAGCCCGAACAACCACCGTCATATCCCGAGGATATCTATGCAATCATGAAAACTAAGGTGAGAATTCAAAATATTTCTTGGGTTGATCCATCCCCTCCGCAACAAGTTATAGTGTATGCGAAATCAAATGAGGGGTCGGGATCGCACCCTGAAGAAATGTGGGCCCAACGTGTTTAAGTTGAATGACACCCTTGAACAATTCAGACAAAGGACGTGGCGAATAAAAGATTTTCAAAATGGATGTCCTCGACCTTTTGTGTGAAACGTGTTAAGGACTAGACTTCAATTGGCCAAATCCTTTTAAAGTATTTTTGAAAAAAACTTTTATCATACATGCTATCAAAGTCTACGAATGGAATGAACAAAACATACAAAAATTTGCAAAATAAATCATGCATGATCAATTGTATATTCATCATTCTTACTATGGTATTTTGAATTTCGGTTTGTAGGAACTAAAGCAACATTCGACGACTCCAGCACCTCAAGAACACGGGAAGAGAGTCATCTAGAACATATCATGCACGCCATGAATTTCCGCACAGTGCAGTTAATCGTCGGCATAACCCCCAGGTCGAGTAGATTTTTCTCTTCTGAGCGCTAGGCAACCATGAATACCACAGTATCCCTTATCTCGTCTTCCCAAGCAACACTCGTGCCCGTAAGCACATCATCAATCCATGTTGGGTACTTTTGCCATCCTGACCAAGCTCCACATATGACCATCACACACCCAATAGCTTCGAGGAAGAACAAAGACACTTTTGGACTGGGTTTCAAAGATTACTAAGTCGCCCGAAGGAAACGTTTAGGAATTGAAGTGGCCAAGTCAAAAATTGAAGTGGCTAGGTCAGAAAAGGGCATAGTCCTATCGCACAGGAAATTTGATTTGGAATTGATATCTGAAGTTGGTTTGTCTGAAGGAAAAATAAGTAAAACATCAATAGAAGTAATTTTGAAACTGACTAGTCGGAAATAGGATGAGCACTTAAAGGTAAATCAAGATGATAAACCCCTATAAGATGTATGATTGTATATACAACTGATAGGGAAGCTCCTTTATTTGGCTATCACTAGACTAGATATATCATTTTTTGTGCAATGTTTAAGCCAATATATGCAGGATCCCAATAGATCACACTTAGATGAGACATTGACGATAATGCGGTATGTAAAAGATGAATCAGGTAAAGGTATACTACTATCCTCTGATTCGGTGTCACTGGTTGTTGCATTTTATTGGGTAAGTCTGTCATATCATGGAAGGTAAAAAAGCAAATTACAGTGTCTAGGTCATCTGCTCAATCAGAGTATAGGAGTATGGGGTATGCATTATCCAAGATCATTTAGCTTAGAAATTTGTTGAAAGAGTTAGGATAGGAATAAGTTAAACATGTAATATTGCATTGTGATAATAAAGCAGCAATTCAAATTGCAACCAACCCTGTTTTTTATAAAATAACCAAGCATATAGAGATAGACTGTTATTACATTAGGGAGAAATTAATAGATAATTTCATTGATGTTAAGCATATTAGTTCTTGTAATCAGCAAGCTGATCTTTTCACAAACGCATTAGGAAGTCATCAATATCATTTTTTGTGTGGAAAACTTGGAATGAAAAATGTTTTTGGAGGACACGGGGAGATAAAATAGCTGGTGGAGGTCAAGCTAAGAAATGCTGCAGTCTGGGGGGCGTGTTGAAATCAGTGAACTTATGGATATGCAGACTGCACTCTTGGGCTTCTTCTTCAAATTAATGGATGGGTTGTGATATTTATTTAGCCCAGTTTTCTTGTTTTCTTCCTTCGTTGTTTTTTTATTCCACTGGACTTCTTTGTTATATTTGTTATAGTTGTAGGGTGTATTTTGTAATTAGTTTTACTAGGTATTTATATACAAGATTTTGTTGCATTGATTCGTTGCCCAGATGCTCGCCCGTAGTCAACGATAAATGTAATTAGATTTTGTACAACCGTTTCAGATGATTTTACGAAGAATAGTAAGTCATTCGCAAATAAAATATGATGTAGCTTTGGGTATCCGCTTTTTATTCTGATTCGTTCTATTCTTTTCTCGACAATTGCTCTCTCAATGTCCCTTGATAGGACGTCAACCATTATGATGAAAAGATACGGTGAAAGGGGATTTCCTTGGCGTAATATCCTTGTTGCCCGAATAACCTTGGACTTCCTTCCATTCACCAGGATTGTATAGGTTACCAAAGATATACATTCCTTGATCCAGTTTCTCCACACTTTGCAGAAGCCTAATTTTTGCATATTTTTTAATTATAAATCTCATTCTACCCTATCATAGGCTTTCTGCATTTCCAGTTTCAGTACACATTTTTCTGTTTTAGTAAATTGCCAAGTATGGAGAGAGTGGAATAGCTCATGCGAAATGATCACGCTATCTTAGATAACCTTCATCTCACAAATGCACTTTGATACGGTGTGATTAGTCCTGACACTTTTGAGATTATTTTATAGCGAAAGTTGCATAAACTAATAAGTCGAAATTCAGCGGGTTGGATTATAGTAGGAGGAAACTTACTTGTTCGCATGAAAGAGTTGACCATGAAGAGCAAATCTCGGCCTACAACATCCCAAGACCGTTGGTAGAAGATCCCCGGAAAACCATCCAGCCCTGGAGCTCGAGCCCCCCCCCCCCCCCCCCCCATCTGAAAGACAGCCTGTCTCATTTCTTAATCTATTGATTCCTTCATTAATTCACGATTTAGATCCTCATTCGGAATGTGTGGCACGACTTATAGCATTTCGGCCCTTAGGGAGGTGCCCTGAGTTGTGTACAAATGTGCATAAGAGACATTACTTCGGTTTCTGTCGAGACCCACTCATCATTCCGATCTTTAAGGCGAGATATCCTCTTTTGTCATCTTCGTTTGATGGTTGATAAATGAAAAACAATTGAGTTCCTATACCGGTAGTTTACCCATTTTATTATGTACCGTTGGTGCTAGTATATTTCCTCCCTCTTCCACAATTCCTTGAGGTGATGTTTTATTTTTTATTCCTGGTCTTGGTCACCATTCTCGTTCCTTCTTGTGATGAATTTCAATTCATCCATGAGGTGGTTTCTTCTCTTTTATTGTTTCTGAAACACCTTCTACTCCAATTAATCAATGCATTTTAGCATCCTACCAGCATCTCAGGTACCACACTGTGGGTTCGGTTTGGATACTGCTTCTCCCACGTGTTAGAGGATATGTTTCAGTTTTAGCGTTTAAGGATTATTATGTAGTTTACCTCAAGTCTAAGGACTGATTTGTAAAAGCTCAATAGATACAACGACATGAACTTACTATAAGTAAGCCTTGTACCAGTTTTTCAAGTTAAAAATGAAGAACATTTCCTTCCATTTTTCTCTCGTTTCTCTCTTTCAATATGATCAAATTCCTTCTTGTTAAGGATCACGTCATGGTATCAGAGCTTCAGGTTGTGTAGATTCTGAGATTTTTGCTCAAAATCAATCAAGATTTCATCCGCGAAAGTGTTCGTCGCTGTCAGACGCAGTCTGCCATTTTTAGATTCAGTCTTCCAAGAATTTGCGATTAGACACTCAAACTGTAAGGTTTTCCACCGTGATTGATTTCCGAACAAATATAGATCATATTCGTGAAGATTCATGCAAGGGAAGATGGAAAGGAAAGGAACGGAATAATTGAATTCACAAAAGATTGTTATTTCTCAAGCTAAACATTCCTTCTACTGACAGAATCCTTAAATATTATGACTCCTAATAGAATTCTTCTAGAACTGCTACGTGGCATTTTCTTCAGCTGCAGCATCTTCTTTGGCCACCATAGCACAGCTGTCCGTTTGGGCTTCCTTCGGTGAATCCATAATGCTGAGGTCCATTGCTGGTGATGAGGCTGGGCTGACTGGGCTGCCATTACTGGTATGGATTGCATCAAATGCCCCCCTCTTAGGAACCTTGTCCTCAAGGTTAAACAGAGGAAAGCGATGAACAAAGTAACTTACAGACTCCCAAGTAGCATCTGCAGGTGAAGTATTTTCCAGTGCACAAAAACTTGTTGAATACGACGATTGCGGGACTTAAAGAGGCGTGTGTCCAGGTTTGCCAGAGGAACAGCTGCAGCTGGTTCATTGATGGTGGAAGGCACGGGAATCTGCTGGGGCTGATCACCATACGCCAATTTGAGTAAAGAGACATGAAAAACAGGATGAAGCCGTGCTGATGCAGGAAGTTCCAGCCGATAAGCAACAGAGCTGATCTTCTGTATAATTGGGAACGGCCCAAAGTAACGTGGCAGTAATTTGTGAGCATTGTGAGACTACAAGGAGGCACGCTTGTAAGGATGAAGCTTGAGATAAACAAGATCACCTACTTCAAAGTGGCGTTCGGTCCTATGCTTGTCAGCTTGTTGTTTCATACGGTTTCCTGCTCTATCCAGTAAGAATTTCAGAGTCTGAATAGCAGCACCTCGGTTCCTCAGGAGTGCATCAGCTGCAGGTACTGGTGAATCCCGAGCTATTTAAGGAATGTGTAATGGAGCAGGGTAACCATAGAGGGCCTCAAAAGGAGTGGTTTTGATTATCGAATGAGGTGATGTATTGTACCACCAATCGTCCAAGGGTAACCAATCCAACCACTTACTCAGTTCTTCACTTGTCATGCACCGCAAATACGTCTCGAGGCAGTGGTTGACCACTTCTGTCTGCCCTTCAGTCTGGGGATGGTAACCCGATGACAATTTCAGACTCACTCCCTGATAAGAGAATAGATGGCGCCAAAAAGTGCTGATAAACACCGGATCTCGATCACTGACAATTGAGCTTGGAAGACCATGTAAACGATAGATGTTATCCAAAAATGCGCGAACCACCGTAGTCGCTGTATATGGATGACTTAAGCCAATGAAATGAGCATACTTTGTTAACCGGTCGACAACCACCATTATAACTTCCTTGCCCTTAACCTTAGGTAGCCCAATGATAAAATCGATAGACAAATCAGTGAAGATGCCTGTAGGTATAGGTAATGGTTCCAGCAGGCCGGGACTAGATACATTCTCGTACTTATGAGATTGACAAACATGACAGTCCCTGATGAATTGGCGTATGTCCTTCTTTGCTCACTTCCAATAAACCATAGCCAACACGCGTTGTGTAGTAGCGTGAGTACCCGAGTGACCCCCAATAGCTGATGCATGGAGTAGCTGCAAAACTCTGTTCGTAAATCCTTATCCAGGCCAATTACCAATTTACCTTTTCTCCAAAGGAGATCATCCTTCCAAAGGAGACCTCGACCCAGCTTTGGCTTGCTGCCTTGACCGAACATGATCCACATCCAGATCCCAGCTTGCACGAATGCAGGCCAAAAGTGCAGGTGGCATAAAGGAAACAGTCGTGGAATGGACTGCACCTTCAGGAAGTCGGGACAAGGCGTCTGCCACCAAATTTTCTTTGCCCGCCTTATAAGCGATCTCATAATCGAAGACAAGCAACTTTGTGGGCCAAGAGTGCTGAAGAGGAGTAGTAATACGTTGTTCCAACAGATACTTCAAACTTTGCTGATCCGTTCGGATAATAAACTTATGATCAATCAGGTAATAATGTCACTTCTTGACAGCAAATAGGATGGCAAGTAGATCCTTTTCATATGCGGACAGAACCTGATGACGTGCTGATAGAGTTTGGCTGATAAAAGCGATTGGATGTCCTTGTTGCATGAGAACAGCTCCTATACCCACTGCAGACGCATCTGTTTCAATCTCAAATGTTTTTGAGAAATCTGGCAATGCTAAGACAGGGGCAGAATGCAGAGCCCATTTCAGCTGCTCAAAAGCAGAATCAGACGAGGGTGACCAATTGAAGCTGTTAACGGTTTACTGATAGAGCCATAATTACGGATAAATCTTCTATAATATCCAGCTAGCCCCAAGACCCCCCGCAGCTGCTTCAAGGAGGTTGGTTTCGGCCAGGACACTATTGCCTCAATCTTGGAAGGATCCGTACAAACTCCCTCACCCGAGATGAAGTGGCTAAGGTATTCAACCTTCGATCCAGCAAATATACATCTGGACTTCTTGGAAAATAGTTGATGATCACGCATCCACTGTAGGGTCTGTCGCAGGTGGTCTAAGTGCTGTGATAATGAAGAGCTGTAAACCAAGATGTCGTCAAAGAAAACCAAAATGAATCTTCGCAGGAATGGCGTGAAGATGACGTTCATGAGGTTCTGAAAAGTGGCTGGGGCATTTGTGAGGCCGAAAGGAATAACTAGGAATTCATATAGGCCTTCATTTGTATGAAATGCCGTTTTATGGATATCCGACTCTCTCATAAGAATCTGGTGGTAACCTGATCTTAAGTCCAACTTAAAAAAAATATGTGCTCCATGTAACTCATCAAGAAGTTCCTCCACCAACGGAATAGGAAACTTGTTTTTGATTGTGGTCGAATTGAGCTTCCTATAATAGACGCACATACGCCACGTTCCATCCTTTTTCTTAACCAACACGGTCGGGGATGAAAACGCACTCTTGCTGGGTTGAATCACACCATTCTGCAGCAGCTCTGTCACTAACTTCTCCAAGACAGACTTCTGAAGACTGGAATAACAATAAGGTCGAGAAGACACAGGAATCGATCCATGAAATAAATCTATGGTGTGATCAAAAGCTCGGCGAGGTGGTAGTGCTGATGGCAAGGCGAAAACATCACTGAATTCTTCCAATAAAGCCGAGACAACCTTCTCCTGATCATCAACTATCTGCAATGGAGGAGCAGTCGGAGGGTAGGCAACACTCATGCTGCAGAGATGAATTGCTGCAATTGCATTCTTTTTCTTAAAAAGCTTGTCCAACCGATCAGTACTGAATAGGTCGATGGTATCAGTCTTTTTCCATTTAATTGTGCACATAGACTCACCATTGTAAAATTTCATGTACAGCTCATAACGACATCTCCAAACTGAGCCAACCACTGAGCTCCTAAAATCATATCATAGTTCTCTAGTGGCAATAACAACACATCAGCTTTATACTGCCTACCCTGAATATTCCAGGTAAACCCTCTACAAGCCAAATGGCATTTCATGGTGTTCCATTAGCAACCGTTACTGTAATAGGCTCTAATTCCAAGCAGGAGCAACCTAATCTGTTGGCCAAATTTGAATCCAGGAAGTTATGAGTACTACCTGAATCAACCAAAATGTGAAGCTGCTGCTGTCCAACACATCCATCCACCTTGAGAGTTGAAGTTCCCAAGGACCCTGATATAGCGTGTAGTGAGATATGCGGTTGCTCATCCACTTGAACAGCATCGGTCAGCCAGTCCTCAGTATCCACGTTCCCCTTATCTACCTCAATCATAAACAGTTGTTGTCTCGTCGCAGCCAAAACAGAACCCCTTAGCTCGCTTGTCCGCCACTTCAGCTGGAGATAATATACGACTGGAACGGTTCCGTGGAAACTTATCACCAGCTGGGGCTGCATCAGGAAGGTTAGCTGGTTTCGGTGATGATAAAGGTGGAGGTAGCTGTTGTCTAAAGGCCGGGTGATACGTCTCTTGGCGCACCATTAATGTCGCTTCTTGTAACTTAGCCAAGGAGAAAGCGTCGTATAGAGATTTTGGTTGAATCATCCGCACATGACCTTGTAGCTGTGCCTTCAATCCTCCCACAAATAAACTGAGAATCTGTCTTTCTGTCAACGGATCCGTCAGTTGAGCTCGATGAAACAGTGAGGTGAACTCCTGATAATAAGATGTGACTGACCCACTGTGCCTTCAATCCTCCCACGAATCGCTGTGCTATACTCATCCCATGAAACCGATGAATTATGGAGTTCCTTCATTTTCAAAAACGACCGGTGCCAAACCAGAGCTTCTCCCTCAACATGTATCATGACCAGATCAAGCTTCATATTCTCAAGAATCGAGTCCACTTTAAAAAAATGGTTGCATCGGTAAATCCAATCCACTACATCGTCTCCATTGAATTTAGCGAAATCGATGCGACCCACCCGAAATGAGTGGCTTTGTGACCCGCTACTCTGTTCTGCAGCCACACCGGTACGCTCCAACTGAGGCTTGTCACCATATGCTTATGGTAAGACCCCTTTTTTTCTGATGTAATCAAAGTGCTTGAGAATGCCGTGCATAGTGTCCTTGATTTCGACCATTGTTGCAGAATGATCATCGATAGTTTGCCTTAGTTCAGACAGAGTTCTCTCTGTTGTTTGCCAACGTGTCTCAGCCATGATAACGCAGGTAGAAGAGATAAAAAAGATGAAGGGTTTTGGAATGAAGAATGGATAGCAGGGAAGGGTGATGTGAGCTGTGATACCAATTGGTGCAGACTTGCACAGAAGATGGAAAGGAAAGGAACGGAATAATTGAATTCTCAGAGGTTTGTTATTTCTCAAGCTAAACATTCCTTCTACTGACAGAATCCTTAAATATTATGACTCCTAACAAAGTTCTTCTAGAACTGCTACGTGGCATTTTCTTCAGCTGCAGCATCTTCTTTGGCCACCATAGCACACCTGTCCGTTTGGGCTTCCTTCGGTGAATCCATAATGCTGAAGTCCATTGCTGGTGATGAGGGTGGGCTGACTGGGCTGCCATTACTGGTATGGATTGCATCACAAGGTGATTCGTTGTTGGTGATGTTCGTTGTTCTGTTTCGCCTGAAATTGATGTTGTTCTGTTTGATTGTTGTCTCCTGCGAATTCTTCGATGGATGTGAGTCCAAAACAGTTCTCGGACAAGGTTATAAACATTAAGTTTGATAGAAGGAATTATTTGCAATGGATACAGCAGATTTGCTTCACAATTACTAGTCATAGGCTTGAAAATTTCCTCGATGGTTCAGCTAGAGTAGATGAGGTCATTCTCAATGTTGATGGTACCAAGTCTATTAATCCTTCATACAGAGCATATAAAGAACAGGATAGTGGCCTTGCATCATGGCTTTTGACTTCAATTTCCACTCCATTACTCCCAAATCTGGTCCAGTGCAGATCAACATATAAGATTTGGCAATCTCTGCATCAATTGTTTTTCGTAGCATCAACAACTTGTGTAATGCAGTTGTTATGTTCTCTTCAGTGAAAAAGGAAAAGAGACATGAGTATGCGTGAGTATCTAGGCCGAATTCAATTGATTTGTGACAGCTTGAGAAGTTCGGATCATCCAGTGTCGGAAACAATGCAGATTAGCACCATTCTAGTTGGTTTAACAGAAGAGTACGAACATATAATTAATGTCATTACAGCAAGCATGCAACTGTATGACCTCTCTGGGGTGGTATGTGTTCTACTGGATGCCGAGTCTCGTCAACTAGACAACTTACTACAGAGATTTCAATCCAGATGAACACAGGGAATTCTTTTTCTCATCAATCAAGACAGCCTTCCTCACAGCAACCACCTCAGTATCAACATATAGAAGGGTTCGTTCCTAAGAATTTTCAATCAAACTCATATGAACGTGAAAGAGGAAGAGGTAACAACTTCAATAGCAACAAAATACAATGTCAATTGTGCTGTAAGTTTGGACATTTGGTTGCAAGGTATTGGTTTAGGTTTGATCATTCCTTCAATGTTATTACCAATCAGTCTCAACCTCAAAACATCAACAGAGGTCAAGCACACACAGCTGAGTTCTATTTACCTCCTGAGATGCAACCGAACTTCAACTCTGTTCAACCCCATTTCAGCTCTTCTCCTCGGCAATTTCAAACATGACAGCAACTTCCTCAACAGTTTTTCTATCAGAACACATCTCCTACAACACAGCCACACCTGTACATGTCTCGTACAATTACTCAAGATCACACAAATCGAAGTGGTGTTAACATGAACGCTCTGAATGTTCACGGTGCGTCAAGTCTCTCGTCTGACTTGGGAGGAGCTCATTCGGCCTGGTTACCAGATTCTGGAGCCTCTCCTCATCTCACAAACTCATCCATGAATGTCTCAAGTGCAGGTCCATATACTGGAGAAGGTAGAATCTATGTAGGTAATGGTAATACTATACATATATCTCATACAAATAGTTCAAAATTTCATTTCAAAAACTGATTTGTTGTATTACGTAATGTTCTTATAGCTCCTAGTATTACTAAAAAACTTTTATCTGTATCTCAAATGGTTAAGGATAACAATGCTTACTTTGTGTTCTTTCCTACTGGTTGTTTTGCCAATGACCTGAAAACACACCAAGTGCTTCTGGAAGGTCGTGAATCGGAAGGATTGTACAAGTTGATTGTGTCTCGTGATTCGTTAGTTCAGCCAACACCATCGTCTCTCGTATTACCTATGTGTGCGTCTTTAGATAAGAAAGATTGTGTTAGTAATGAAAATGATATTTGTTCTATGTTTAGTTCTAAGTCTTTTATGTTGAATAATTCAGCTTCTACTTGTAATGGTGTTGCTGGTTGTCCTGTGGTGAATAATTCATCATCAACTTGTATTGGTGTCTCGAACACTCTTAATGATCATATGAATAAAGTGAATGTTTCTGTTGATGTCAAAGCTGAATCTGATCCTATTGATGTTAAAGCTAAATCTGTTCCTGCTGGTGTTAAAACTGAATTTGTTTGTGCTGAGTTTCATGCAAGTAATGGTCCTGATGTTGATTATGTTTGTGATACTTATTGGGTTAATCCTAGTATAAAAACTGAATCTGTTCAAGCTGATTTTGCTGCAAGTAATGCTGTTAAAGCTAAATCTATTCCTGTTGGTGTTAAAACTGAATTTGATTTTGCTGAATTTGTTGCAAGTAATAGTGTTGATGTTGATTTTGTTCGTGACAGTTCCTGGGTTAATGATGGTGTTAAACCTGAATCTGCTAGTGTTAGTAACAATTCAGGTCATGAGATCACTCTACCTACCAAAGCTTAGGTAACTTATGATCGTTCTGTTGAAAATGGAAATGTGCTTACATCTTCTATACCAGTCTCGTCTGTTATTTGGCATCAAAGGTTAGGACATCCTTCTTCACAAACATTGAAACTAATCATTATGTCTGGACTCCCTTTTAGTGACAAAGTAGACAAGTCTCACATGTGCTCTACCTGTAAGATAGGGAAAAGTCATAAGCTTCAGTTTATTCCTTCTGAGGGTGTATATCTAATGGGTTGACATTTGGGGACCAGCTCCGGTAAGATCAAATGGGTTTAGGTATTATCTAAGCCTTGTTTATGCATATTCTAGGTTCACTTAGTTACACTTCTCAGCTAATAAGAGCAAAGCCACATCTGTTTTTTGATATTTCCAACCGTTTGCGGAAAAACAATTGAATTGTGTGATAAAATCTGTTCAAACAGATAATGGGGGTGAGTTCTTAGGATCCTTTCATGAACATTTAACTTCATGTGGTATTTTACATAGGTTCACTTGTACCTACACCTCTCACAAAATGGAATTGTTTAGACGAAACATCGTCACATTGTGGAGCTTGGTCTTACTCTACTTGCTCATGCATTTGTTCCTTTCAAGTTCTGGTGTAATTCTTTCGCAACTTTAGTGTACTTGATTAACAGATTGCCTTCTCCTGTATTGGATGATAAGTCTTCGTTTGAAAAACTATTTCGAAAATCTCATTCATACTCTTTATTACGTGTCTTTGGTTGTTTATGTTTTACTCATATTCGTGATTACAATATATATAAGTTCGATTGTAAGTCTAGACCTTGTGTGTTTCTTTGTTACTCCTCTGCTCATTTAGGATATAATTGTATTGATAAATCAGGTAGAGTATCCATTTCTCGGTATGTTCAATTCAATGAGTTAGTATTTCCTTATAACACCAAGAGTTCTGCTACTAATGTCTATTTTGATTCTAGTGATTTGTCATATTCGGTTTCTAGAAAAAAATCATGGATGACACCTGAGTATCATACATATTTTCCTTTTACTTGTATTCCTGTTTCGACAAGTCAGAACCCATCTCTGAATTGTGTCCTTCTAATGAGCAACCTAGAATTGATTTTGATTCTCTTAATGTCGATTGTTCTACTAGTGTACCAGAATTACCTGTTTCAGGTCCTATAGATGTGATGACTAGACCATGGAGAGATTCCCATCCAATGACATCTTCATCAGAAATGTCCTCAGAATCACTTGATAACACCAACTCATTTGCAATTGTTCCTTCTGCATTGATATGTCTGTGTCATCTCCTAATGTACCATTATCTAATTCAGATAAAACTATTGCTGTTTCGGGTCTTCGAGCACCAATTTCAATAGGTGATACTTCCACATATGTGATACAACCTTTTTTTAGACCTCAACAATTATCTACTCATGGGATGATCACACGTTCCAAAGATCAATCATATGCTAATGTGTTACTAGCATCAACTACTGATGTAGGCGAACCAAAAGATATGTATGTTGCTCTTCAATATCTGGAGTGGAGAGAGGAAATTGAGTCTCTGCATGAAAAGGGCACATGGAACCTTACTTCCCTACCTCCTGGACGAACTCCCATAGGTTGTGAGTGGATATTCAAAGTTAAGAGAAAAGCAGATGGAACGGTGGAGAGATATAAGGCTCGCATAGTGGTAAAAGGGTTTTCTCAAAAGGTTGGATTTAATTACCTTGATACGTTTAGTCCGGTTGCTAAGCATGCCACTGTTATAATCATTTTATGTCTTGCATTTCTTTTTAACTGGACTTTGAGACAGATAGACGTGAATAATGTGTTTCTCAATGGAAATCTTCAAGAGGAAGTCTACGTGTCCCAGCCACCAGGCTTTGAAGTAGCTGACTCATTTGGAAACAAACTCATGTGCAAACTTACCAAGGCATTGTATGGTCTGAAACAGGCTCCTAGAGTTTGGTTTGAGAAACTCCGAGAATGTTTGCTTGATAAGTTGCACTTTACAAACTCCCAGTCAGATAATTGTCTCTTCATTAAACACATGTCTGGCAAATTAGTGTATCTTCTTGTGTATGTTGATGATATAGTTGTGACTGTCTCTTGCAGTGATATAATTGAATCTGTCATTTCTGATTTGAATGGATATTTTTCTTTGAAATATTTAGGAACACTCAATTTATTTCTGGGCATAGAAATACAATCAGGACCTGATTTTAAGGTGCTCAATCAATGCAAGTAGATTGTTGATTTGCGGGCTCGTACAAATATGACTAACTGCAGACTTTGTCCTACACTAATGGTTGGTTTTCCTATTCCCATTTCTTCACCTGGCTCATGTATGCGACTCTCAGATCTTTCATTATATAGGAGTACTGTTGGAGCTTTACAACATGTATGTTACACTCGTCCAGACATCTTTTATAGTGTGCATAAACTCAGTGAATTTCTCCATAGACCTACTAAGGTTCATTGGGCAGTTGTCAAACGTATTGTAAGATATCTAAATGGTTCTCTTGATCATGGTCTAATCTTCAAGTCTTCGTCTTCTCTTGATGTAATAGGTTTCATTAACTCTGACTAGGGAGTTGACACTGATGATAGAAGGTCCACAAGTAGCCATTGTTTGTTTCTAGGAGGTAATCCCATTGTATGGTGATCAAAGAAGAAAACGGTGGTATCCAGATCCAGGGCTGAGGCAGAATTTCGTAGCTTGGCAAATGCTATATATGATATCGCCTAGTTGAGATCATTGCTTATTGAACTTGGTTTGAGCTTGTCATCTGTTCCTGTACTCTGGTGTGACAATACCATCACAATTTCAATATCTGCTAATCCAGTTCAACATGAAAAGATGAAACATGTAGAGCTAGACTTATTTTTTGTGCGTGAGAAAGTTTCGCAGGGACTTGTTCAAGTGAATCATGTACCTGGATTAGATCAGATAGAAGATGCTCTTACAAAACCTTTGACCAAAAAGTATTTCATTCCATTTCGTCGCAATTTGGGAGTTTGTTCGTTATCATAGGCATTGTCTGAGGGTTCATGTGGTAATGTTCATTTGTCATATCTGGATTCACTACATCAGTTCTCTTCTTCTGATGTTGGTTTGCAAGCATCCTCTAATTTTTCTCAATTGGTTTCACTTACTAATGGTTCTCATTATCTATTTCTCAATGATGGTTCTGATGACTTTTCTAATGCTTATGTCTCTCCTGAGCATGCTGATTGACTATTGTCGATTCATTAACATGCAGATTCACACAATGTTATATTATCATAAGTTTGTGTTGTGTGAATCTGTTAATGTAGACAAACTCCTATATCTTGCATATTTGTGATTTGTTGTGCTCGGATGATATAATGAGCTTGGATGTTGATTCATTCTGTGTCAGCTGGTTGAACAGAAATTTCAGGCATTGTGAAACAAAAGCCAAAAGAAGATGTTGGGCACAAACCCAGCCAATCACAGGTTACATTGAATAAAAATGTGTATATCCAAACAAGAAGGAGAAGAGTTTGGTAACCTGTGATTCAGGAAAGTGATGTTCTGATAGTCACGTGTTTGTCTTAGAAGTCAAAAGAAGATGTTGGGCACAAACCCAGCTAGTCACCTAGGACAAAACAATTGAATGGTGATTCGGGAGCACAATGGTGCATACAAACACAGTGGAGTTCAAAAGCCCAAATAAGAAATTGGGCACAAACCCAGTCAGCTTTGTGTAAGTGGTAATCATGTTGACACAGATTTGAATAATCAAACAGGCTTGTGTGTAGGAATAAGCATAACTTGCTCACTGAATATGAAAATAATTGTGAGTGTTTGATGAGATGTGGTTGAAGTTTGATCTATTTTTTCACTTGATTCCTCACAAGTAAACTATATGTGGTGGATGTTGTGCTGTTTCTGTGTCTTTTGAATTTTGATGACAGGATATTTGGTGCTCAGTCAAAGGGCATTTCATCAAGCCAAGGCACAGAATATTTTATTCAAAATGAAGAATGAAAACCGAAAAGAAAGTGAAGAACATTGGTGAATGTTAGAGGATATGTTTCAGTTTTAGAGTTTAAGGATTAGTATGTAGTTTACCTCAAGTCTAAGAACTTATTTGTAAAAGCTCAATAGATACAACGACATGAACTTACTATAAGTAAGCCTTGTATCGGTTTTTCAACTTAAGAATGAAAAACATTTCCCTCCATTTTTCTCTCATTTCTCTCTTTCAATTTGATCAAATTCCTTATTGTTAAGGATCATATCACCACGCCTCCTTGATTATAGGCCTGCATTCCTCATTGCTGTACCACATCTTTTCGAATCAGAATAGTTTCCTCCCTCGGTGTTCCGTTAGGTTGGTCATGATTATCAAAGTTGAATTATCTAATCCAATAGTTGGTTCGGTTGTAACTTAGGTCTTGGGGAATGTTGTTGTCCATTGTGTATTTGACAATGCTCTATCAAATCTTTCGCATACTGTGTCGGGTCCTCTTTTGTTATTGTACCAGATGTATATTTGCCCATTGAAGCCGAGATCTATGAGGTTTAGGTCATTAATCATTGAACTGAATTCGGCAATGTGTCGTTGTTGTTTTTTGCGTCCACCTGATTTTTCATGATGGGAGCTAATATCCTTAAAATCGCTCGCACACATCCATGGACCTATAAGCCCTCTTCCTATCCTCCTTAGTACCTCCCAACTTTTTATATGATTGCTGAAGTCGGGATCTCCATACCCCCATGTTATATGCATTTTACTTCCTTCCTAATCAGTGACTTTGCAATCAAATATATTTTTATCGCGATATAAATTTCCACACGTACCTCTTCTATCCACATACCACAATTCCTCCTTCAATACCTATAGGTGGTACATAATGAGTCGTTATCAATCCTGTCATCCTCGTTATTTTCTCAAAAACACCAATCGAGTTTTTCATCTCCATGAGGAAGACTATGGAGGGTTGCACTCGCTTGCTGAGATCCTTGAGAAATTGGACTGTTAGGGAGGATATAAAACCCTGGTAGTTCCAACAAAGTAGATTCATTGGTCCCGTGTAACTGTTACGGGACAACTACCACAGTCATTTTCAGCAGCAACTACTCTTGCGTTTCTTCTTCTAATCGTACTCCATTTACTCCTTTTTCGACCTGAAGCCGTTTTCCTTGGCCTTCCGGGTCTATTTTTCGCTTCCATTGTTTTGGCATCCTTACGTATTATTTTAGTTCTTTTAACAAATGGACCTTCTTCTTCCTCTTCTGGATATGATCTCTTATTTGCCACTCTGAAGGAATAGGCTAAGACCTGTTTGGGTAAGGGTGGGGGTTAGTGTTCTAGGTGGGGATGGTTCCGATGGTGGGTGCTTTGTGAGATTAATGGCTTTGGTGTAAAGGCTAGGGTTGGTGGTTGGGGTTTGAGGTTTGTTCAGTAGGTTTAGGGTAAGCTCAACACTAGTGTAAGATATGGTGGGTTTTGTTTCAGGGGTGGTGGATGGCTCGGTAGGGTTAGTATCGGAGGTGTCCAATTTGGATAGGGTTCCGAATGGTAGGGGTAGTAGGTTCTTGGGAATGTGGTAGTTGGGTGATCGGGGACTAGGCAAGTAAGTTTGCCTTGTGGAGTTGAGGTTTGGGCTCATGTACGCACAGGTTTATGATAACTAGTTTCTTTAGATTGTGACGGGATAGGTAAGGTTAGAGTAGGTTCTTGGTTGGCTATTGTGGAAAATGTGTGGGGGTATGTATTCATGTTTGGGTGAGGGTTCATGAGGCTTGTTTGTTTGGAATTCCTTGTCATATGAGTTGGCCAACACTATTTCCATTTTGTGCTATGTGTTGTTTTCTCTTTCCATGTTGGATCGCTCCTCATAATTATTGCAAATAACGACTTGTGTGATTTCGAGGTCTACTATTGGTGCCGCATTCGAGATGGTGGTACCCTTGTCAGTAAAAGATCTATCACCTTATTTCATAATATCATGCCAAGTTCTACTGAAAGTTGTTTTTGCCTAACTCACTTCTTCCCTTCCTCCCACATTGTACCTTCTTATCTTGCCTCTCGGTCCATACACTGGTGATTCCTTCTTTACTTATGACATCACTGCATTTTTCTTGCATTGTTGGGAGGAGTTTCCTAGCATTCCACGATCATAACAGATACCCGAGAGCATTTCATACTTTATGTTCACCCATTTTTCTATTTCATTGGAATTTTTCCACCAAAACCCTATTGGGAGTAGGTTTTCATTATTCATATCCACCTTAATCCTCATAAAACCTCTTCTGATAGTTTCATTATGCCCTTCAACTGCTTTACATCTTCCCACACTATTGACAATCTTCCATGGATTTTCGGTTGTGAACTTTTCCAATTCTAGATCATGAATTTGGATCCAGAACCGTGTCAACTTAAAATCAATATTTTCTAGACTGCATCCTGGTTCCCTTCTCCTTATGTTTAGATTATGTCATTGTACCATCCAAGAAGCCAGATCAAGTACAGCTTCCTTGTCTTGGTCTGATTCAAACTCGAGCATTAAGACGTTCTCTTTCAAATCCACTATCTCCATTGTATCATATTTTTCCCATGCAACCTTTAGTATGTTCTGGATTGTCGCAGGTTTGACTGGCCGTTGACTTATCAGTTTGCCGACGAACCGAACAAATTTCGACATGTGGGGGTGTGATTGCAGGTCCAACAGAGCTCGTCAGGGGGACTCCATGCCCTTTGGCAGGAGAGCAGGACCAGGTTAATGTGCCACAGCCGCCCTTAACCTGCAAACGACACAAAACAAGGAAAGTAACCTAGGCTTTTAACATAAAAACATCAACTTTGGCTAAGGTTTGGTGGGGGAGGATGTGGTGATGATTTCTGATGCTGTAGGAGACCAGGTGATGAGGTTCTGTGATGCACCATTGCCGAATGAAGCTAGCCACTGTTCGGGGAGATGGGGTGAAGGGCTCCTCTTACTGTAAAACAACTTGCTAGGGTAGGGTTTGTTTTTGTGGGAGCTTGGTTATGTAGGTTTTTTATGATGAGGCTCGCATACTAGGTTTTCGCAGGTCCACAGTTGTCTAGGCGTACTCACCACGGTCGAAGGGATCCGACTGATCTTGGAAGGGAAGTCTCTCATGGCAGATTTGATAGGGTTTCCGCGACGGAGAGAGGTTGTTATGTATACTTGTTGAAAAGTAAGGCTGAAGATATTGAAAAATTCATTAAAACAAAAAGTTAAGAATCAAGTTAATAAAAAAATGAAGGTGTTGTGTAGTAATAGAAATGACGACTCTGCAGAGTATGATGCTCCATTTGGTGAATTTTGTGCTTAATACGGAATCATACATGAGGCCACAATGCTTTATTCATCCCAGTCAAACGCGGTAGAATAAAAGAAAAATCAAACATAGAAAGAGATGTTGAATTCAATATTCATAAGTTCAGGAGTTACCTCATAACATGTGGGGAGAAACTATTTGAAGTAGTAATTACCTTTTAAATAAGGTACCCCGAAAGGAAGAAGGAAAAATACATTTTGAATTGTGGAAAAGTTAAAAATCTTCATTCAATCACCACCAAGTATGGAGGTGTATTTCTTAAAAAGGTTACGATTTGATAAAAAAACCGTTGATTGCTTTTTTATTGGATATGCTCAGAATAGTTGTGTTTTCCGATTTCTTGTGCATGATTAAAAGATCTTGGAGACACACACGGAATATGCATATTTGTAGAATACGTGTTTCTGGCTAAGTATAGAGGGAAATAAGTTCGTTGAAACGAACATATTAGACTATTGATTATAATAGTTAAGACCTAGAAAATGAAGGAAATGTTGAGGTGGAATCCATGAAAAGAATAAGCACTAGGGTATAAAAATCTATTGGTCAATTTTTTTGTACTATGTACTTGAAGTTGATCCTCAAACATTTCAAGAAGTCGTGACTTCTTTTGAAGGGCCTTGTATCGAAAGACTTGATCAATAGTAAAATCGAGTCTATCCATCAAAATCACCCTTTGGGAACTAGTGGATCTTCTTCCAGGATGTAAACCACTAGTCTACATGTGAATTTTATAAGGAAACTGCAAATGGATAGATCATTTGACAAGTATAAGGCATTACTTAAAACAGAGGGTTATAAGTAGAGAGAAGACATTGATTATTTTGACACATATTATCCGTTAAAGAGACTAACATCCATTAGCATGATACTCACAAAAGTGGCATCGTAAAATTTGAAAGTACATCAGATGAATGTAAACACGACTTTCTTAAATGGAACACCCTAACCGTTTCTTTGCTTTAGGGCAAGAAAATATAGTTTATAAAGTGGTGAAATCAATGTAGGGGCTGTAACAATGGCAATAAAATTTGATAATGTCATTCTGAAGAGGGGATTTAAAATAAATAAATGTATCAAATGCATCTACGCGAAATATACAAATGAGAGTTACATCATTTTATGCATTTATGTTGATGACAAGTTCATCGTGAAACGATAAAATGATTAAATCCACTAAAGATATGTTGAATCTGAGGCTTGACATGAAAGAAATGGGCATTGCTGATGTAATCCTTAGAATAAAGATTTATAGAACACCAGACATAATCATTCTAAGTCAATCTCATTATTTTGATAACATATTAGAAAAATGAAATAAGGGTAGAAAAATGAAATCTGCTTTCCAATGGATCCAAACAAATATTTCTCAGGAAATACATGTGAAAGCGTTCCAAAAGTATAGTACGCTAGGGTCATTGGAAGGTGATGTGATGACATGTACTAGACCTGGATATTACACACGTTAGTGTGTAGAGTAATATACGAGTAATCCAAGTATCTATCAATGGAATGGAAGCACAAGATTACTCAGGTGCTTAAGATATACTCGTAGTTATGGGATGCACTATAAAACATATAGTTGTTATAGATAGATGTAGTGCCTCTAATTGGATATCTGCATCAAGAGACTCGAATTCCACATTTGGATTCGTGTTCACAAGCTACTGTGTCATGGTAATTCTCTAAGGACACATTCATTGCAAGATCTACCATGCAATATGAGTTTGTAGCATTAGATAAATGTTCAAATAAGACTGAATGACTACACAGTTTTCTAGTACATATCTACAAGAACAGTGTTTGTAATCTATATACATTTTCATAGTCAATCTGTGATTTGCAAGGCATAAACATATAATGGTAATTCTAAAAATATATGTGGAAGACATAATACCATTAGCCAATTTCTCTTTACTGGAATTATCACGATTGACTATGTAAGGTACAAGGATAATATTGTGGATCCGTTAACCAAATGGTTAAATGAAGAGTAACTTGGACAATCATAGCCCCTGCAGTAAACTCTTTTAAGAAAGAAAACCCAACCTAGTTGATTGTATATCCCATGATCTTGGTTCAAAGCGACAACCTAATCACAAGAATGAGGTAGAGTTTTTTTTATCGCAAAGACTTATACTCATTTCATTCCTCAATATTGTTTTCATCAAACAAAATACAATCATTCCTTAAAATTTCAACTAGTGGGAGTGGGGGTTGTAACACCCAGTCGTGTAAACTCACTCCCATTCTCGAGTGTTTGGAAATCCATTTGCCACCTTTATTCGGTGCGTCTAACTGTTGACCAATGTAACGACTAAAAATTTCATACCAAAGATAGGATATTAGAGCATACGACTTCAAATCACCAATTTTGTACTCGCCCTTGTAGTTGGTCCAGGATCCTCTTCGAGTCTGATTCGATTATGATGTTGCACCATCAATGTTCCATTTCCATTATCGCTCCAAAGAGGATTGCCTCGACTTCTACTACGTCCACGTTCCATCACCTTAAGTGTTTATTCATTCCCCCGATCAAGCCACCTCTACTATTCCTCGCAAGTACTCGAATTCCACTTTTCTTCGTCCGGTGACACCATGATTCATCACAATATATTTTCACGTACCCTTGTTGATGTTTACGGATATGGTTGGATTTTAGGGATAGAAAACGAAGAAGAAGAAGAAGAAGAAGAAGAAGAAGAAGAAGAAGAAGAAGAAGAAGAAGAAGAAGAAGAAGAAGAAGAAGAAGAAGAAGAAGAAGAAGAAGAAGAAGAAGAAGAAGAAGAAGAAGAAGAAGAAGAAGAAGAAGAAGAAGAAGAAGAAGAAGAAGAAGAAGAAGAAGAAGAAGAGAAGATAAATGAAGAACAGGAGAAAATACGGATGCTGAAATGATAATTGCTTGATATTTGTCTGTGCTACTGTAGACAATATATAAAGAACACAACAGACGCAAAGGACAACAATTATGCAATATAGTCCCTAAGACTAAGACAATTGAGACTTGACTCGCAAGAAACAATAATTACTAACTGACCCCTAAACATAAGTTTGAGTCACACTTATAACCTAACATTCCCTATACTTGATCTTGATTTTGGTGACCAACTTCCTTGTTGAGCTGAGCTGCTAGTCTGAAAGTGACAATCCAGTTTTTGAAGACAGAGTGCTTTCTTACCTTTTCAGTGCATCCTGAGCAGTTCTGCTTTGCTTGACTGATTTCACTTAGATGCACCTTTGGTTTTTAACTGCAGTACTAGCCTCTACACAAATTCTGAACACATCTCTGATCACGGTATGATCATTACCTGAAATCTTGGTAATGAAAATGACAGACTAACAGATCAGCAATACCAGGATATAACACAAGCATATGTATAAATCTTCCTATACCTGATCCATTTCAATTGCCAGAGTGCATCATGCCTAGTCATGCTCTTTCTTACAAGCATATATCACTGCATTTATTTTTTCATTTTTCTTATTTTTTGAATTTGTTTTGACATGAGAAATGACAGCATGACTGCAAGGTTTGAGCCTTGATCTTTTTATCCTCAAGGCTGAAAATCGAAAGTATCTTGTTGTTTGGACTCAAGTCATGCCCTATGCCATTTAGATTTGTACTAACAGATAACATACGCAAATAGAGACAGTAATGATGCACAGGGACGGTAGCAGGTTCAGGTATGAGAGGATAAACAGATGACATGTGAATCTTACTAAATTGCTAAACATGATAACTTAGGCATAAACATACCAAGATTAGAAGGATGATCAAGCCAATGACATAGATGAGCAGATTTGTGAGACGATAGACTGAGTGAGAACTAAGGGGAAAACAGCAAAACTGCATGCATACACAGAGCTATGCTAAGGATGCAGAAGATAAGAAGAGCACCAGTCAATAAAAATTGGATGAACTTACAGACTGTTTTGAGAAAAATCAGATCGGGCTGGATGTGTCCTGGAGAAACGGTGAAACGCCATGATCCTCCAGTTCTTCAAGTGAGAAGACCCCAAAATGCTTTTTAGTTAGAGGCTTAGTTAAAATGTCAGCAGTTTGTTCTGATGCAGGAACGAAATTAACCAAAACGTCCCCTGAGTGGACTTTCTCCCTGATGAAGAAGAGGTCAATCTCGACGTGTTTCATCTTTGAGTGATGAATTGGGTTTTCTGAAAGTGCAACTGCACTTGTGTTGTCTGTCCATATTACTGGTGCAGTGGGAGTGTGCAGACCTATTTCCTTGAGAAGTGATTGTACACACATGATTTCACACATGACGTTTGCAATGGCTCTGAATTCAGCCTCTGCACTAGACCTGGACACAACTGACTGTTTCTTAGAACTCCACACTATTGGATTACCATTCAAGAGTAGATAATGACCTGAAATGGATCGGCGATCCGTGTAATCACCTCCCCAGTCAGCATTAGAAAATGAGGTAAGTGTGATATCATTAACAGGAGATTGTGTTGTCCTAAATAAAAGACTGTGATTAAGAGTACCCTTGAGGTATCTTAGAACTTGAATAACAGGTTTCCAATTGCTGTTATTGGGGGCTTGCATGAACTGACTGAGCTTATTTACAGCAAAGTGAATGTCTGGTCTTGTGACACAGACATGCTGAAGAGCACCTATTGTGCTTCTGTAAAGTGTTTCATCATAAAAAGGGTCATCACAAGTGTTCTTACCTGATCTGGACTGACACGTACCTATCATTGGAGTGGGAAAACTGGTTTGGTCATTGAGGCTTACCTTGTCTAAAAGCTCCTGAACATATTTCTTTTGGATTACAAGGATGAAGTCATCTCCTCAGACTACTTCCATGCCAAGGAAGTAGTTTAAGCTGCCTAAGTCCTTGAGTTGAAACTGTGCATTAATGGAATCAACAATGTTAGACACAAGAGAAGCATAGGTGCCAGTTATAACTATATCATCCACATAAACAAGTAAAAGCACAAAGGAGTCTGAGGTGGATTTGATAAATAAGAAGCTGTCAGATGTAGAAACATTAAAGCCAAGAGAATTTATAAGTAAGAACTTGAGCTTTTCAAACCAGGCTCTATGAGATTGTTTAAGACCATATAAAGTTTTTTCAAGTTTACATACCAGATTTTATGTCAACATGTCTGATACACCATTTATGCGTTAGGGCCAATGATAAAACAATGCGAACAGTTGTTGACTTTATAACCAGACTAAAGGTTTCCTGAAAGTCAAAACCTGGTTTTTGGGAGAAGCCTTTGGAAACAAGGCGAGCCTTGTACCTGACAACTGCCCCTTCAGCATTTATTTTTATTCGAAAAATCCACTTGCATCCTATTGGTATTCCCCCTGTAGGCATAGGAACAAGGCTTCATGTGTTGTTTGTAGAAAGAGCAGTAAGCTCCTCCCTGAACAGACTGGAGCCAGTGAGGATATTGAAGAGCCTCATGAATGGTGCGAGGCTCAGAGTTTGTGAGATTATCAGACAAAGCAAGGGACATAGTGAGCCCATGAAGAGAAGTTTTTGATCTGGTTTGCATTGGATGCACATTGGTGGAGGATTTGGGACGAGAAGGATGAGAAGTGGAGGAGGGTTTGAGCTGGTAGTGAAGCTGAGAAAGACTGATCAGAGTGTGCAGGTGGTTGGGTTGGTGATACTGGACTAGAGGAAGTAAGAGGAACAAGAGTAGAACCAGAATGAACATACCTGCAGACATCAGTGGGTCATGACAGGTATGGAGCTGAGACAGGTATAGGAGGGACAGGAACCTGAGTAGGGTGTGTGACTTGAGATTGAGTGGGTGTAGTGGAGGGAAGTGTGGACTCACCTGACATGTGAGCATGAGCAGGAGGACCAGACGAGTGAGAAACAGTGGAAGGAACAGATGTTGGCTGTTGAAAGAAAGGATCACAAGGAATGATGAAGGGTTTCGAAGGAGTAGATATTTTGGGTGTGTGAGAAGCATAGAAGGGACCTGTGGTGTCACTGAAGGGAAATGTTGTTTCATGAAAAACAACATTTCGTGAGACATAGACTCTTCCAGTCGAAGAGAGACACCTGTATCCATGATGATCAGAGCAGAACCCAAGGAAAACACAGGGCTCTGACCTGAAGGATAACTTGTGAGACTGATATGGTCTCAAGTGTGGAAAGCACAGACATCCAAATACTCTTACAAAAGAGTAGTCTGGTATGGATCGAAAGATAAGTTCATGAGGAGAACAATTATTTAGAACTTTTGAAGGTAATCTGTTAATGAGGAAAGAATGCATTTGTCCAGTAGTGAAGAGGGACAGATGACTGTGCAAGGAGAGTGAGGCCAAGTTCAACAATATGGTGGTACTTACGCTCTACCATGCCATTTTGTTGACTTGAGTATGGACAAGTTACCCTATGAACTATGCCAAATTGAGAAAGGTCTGCAGTAAGGAAATGAAACTCACCTCCACCATCTGATTGCACAGCCTTAAGTTTTGTGCCGAGTTGTTTTTCTGCATGCTAGTAAATGAAACTCACAGAATACCTTAGCAGCATTATATTGTCGATTTAAGAAGTAAATCCAGGTAGAACGACTGAAGACATCAATAATGCTTAAGTAGTAATTACTATTACTAGAAGAGAAAGGGGCGGGACCCCAGAGATCTACCTGAACAAGTTCTAGTGGGTGAGAGTAGATGGTGTCCGGGGAAGGATAAGGCTGTGTCTTGCTTTTGACAACTGCACAGGCAGCACACACGGAAAAAATATGATTAGTAGGAAGATTTTGAAGTCTAAGAAAATTCACAAGGATGTTCTTAGAGGGGTGGCCCAATCTCATATGCCACAGATTAGAGGATTCAGTGCTCTTAAGTGAAGTAAGAAAGCAGTTGAACTCAAGCACAGGATGGACTTGAGCTTTGTTCATTTGATGTTTCGGTGTGGATGGTTGCTGAAAGGGATCAGAATCATAGTCATAGGATGCAATGTTGACTGAGGGTGTTGAGGATGTGGACTGTGGGTCTGTGACCCCAGTGAAATGCACATTGAATCGGTGGAAGCATCTATGCACTAAGTGGCCAAACTTCCCACATAACTGACATTGAAGTCTGTTATTTCCAAAACCTCGACCACGACCTCTACTCCTACCAGATTGCTGACTGCTGAAAGGAGGATGTCCAAATGGGGAAGTGTGGTTCTGAGATGTGGGTTGATACTTAGGTGTGGGTAGGAGACCAGAATGGGTGGGGTTTACAGACACAATATCCTTACTTCCTGAACTCTCTTCATAAGGCATGACAGGTTTATTGAGATTAGGGATCTTAGCAGCAGCAACATTAACACTAGCACTTGCATCAAACAGAAGGTCAGACTGCATAGACTCAGCATCAAGCAAAATAGAGCTCACAGAGGCAATGGTATACGGGTTCTGACTAGCATGAATAACAGCTATCACGTTGTCATACTGACCCTTAAAACCATTTAAGACAATAGAAATTTGTTGCATCTTCTCTATTGGGTTACCACAGCTAGCTAGACTATCACAGGTAGTTTGTATCTCAGTGAGATAATCTCGCATAGACTGATGACCGTGCTTCCTAACTTTAAGCCTATCATAGAGATGCATGATCCTAGTTGTAGAAGATGATGAGAAATCACAGTGAAGCTTTTTCCATATGGCAGCAGCTGTCATGCACCCTATTAACCCTCTACTGACCTGAGTAGAAACTGAAGTTAGGAGCCAAGAAGCCAAGGAACTTTCTTGCTGAAGGAATTTCGCATTGGCAGGGTTGGGGATGGCAGCTCCTGTCTCATCCTCCAGGAACTGAGGAATATTTACTCTGTGGAGGTTATTCTCAGGATTGTAGTCTCGAACAGACAGCAATACATGCTGCTTCCATTGCTGGAAGTTTTGTTCGCCAAGTAGCTGAGCTACTTTCTTGTTGGCGAAGGCAGGTGATGATTCTTCCATGGAATCAAGATAGAAACATATTTGTGTAGTGATTCAGGCTCGAATAAGCTCTGATAGCATGTTGATGTTTACGGATTTGGTTGGATTTTAGGGATAGAAAACGAAGAAGAAGAAGAAGAAGAAGAAGAAGAAGAAGAAGAAGAAGAAGAAGAAGAAGAAGAAGAAGAAGAAGAAGAAGAAGAAGAAGAAGAAGAAGAAGAAGAAGAAGAAGAAGAAGAAGAAGAAGAAGAAGAAGAAGAAGAAGAAGAAGAAGAAGAAGAAAAGAGAAGAAAAGAGAAGAGAAGAAAAGAGAAGAGAAATGAAGAACAGATGACAATACGGATGCTGAAATGATAATTGCTTGATATTTGTCTGTGCTACTGCAGACAATATATAAAGAAAACAATAAACGCAAAGGACAACAATTTGCAATATAGTCCCTAAGGCTAAGACAATTGAAACTTGACCAGTAAGCAACAATATTTACTAATTGAGCCCTAAACATAAGTGTGAGTCACACTTATAACCTAACAACCCTTGGTTCGGTCTCTTCCAGACTTCCGTCTGCCTAGGGTGTTGTTTGGTACGGGTATGGTTTGAGCACGTCGGAATTCGTAATACGCCTTCCTCGTTTGCTCTATCACCTCCATCTGGCTAGGAACCTTGTTTTCGAACGTCACCTTGCATCTTTCTTTCAAGATGTTCCAGCTCGTCACTAGGCACACACACCATCTAGTCACTTTGGTTTCCCGGTTTGTACTCGGTTCATCTCTCCTCTGTCGGATCCACTCCCCGATCGATAGATCACTGTGTGAGATTTTAAACCCCTAATCTATTCATTTGATGAAAAATCGTCATGATAGTGGATGGTGTTAAATATTTGCTTTTAATGATTATAAAATCAATAAATCTCAATAGAGTGTGAGCAACACTTAAGATAATGAAAAACCCATACAAGTGATAAGATGGCCTACTTCGAAAGGAATTGATCAAAGCACAATTCTTAAAAACACTTGCAAAATAGGGCAATGCCCATGGACAGAAAAAACATTATCACTTCAATTAAACAATACTAAGAAGTTACATGTGTGGGTTATTTCATAATTTACACCAATGATAGACATCACGTTTATTGACTACCAGATAAATTTGATATAACTTGAAGGGTGAAGGTTCAAACGGTACCATCTACCTGTCCTTTGTAAGTTTCAACTATTGAATTGTTATTCAAAGTCTAGAGCTAATATAAACTAAATCATTTCACTGTTCATGTTGGGGATTATTGGAAATTTTATCATTTGAAGGTTTAGAGATTTTTGGACCATGTGTGTAAAAGGCAAAAAATACTCAATCAATCATAAATGAGTGTGAATGGTAGGGGTGATCAAAAAAGACTATTTGGACGAAATTTCCGACAAGATCAGCTCCAGACCGACACAACTAGGACCCAGACCGAGCGGGCTTTTTTTTTCTTAAAGGTCGGACTCGGGCTCTAACATTTTTCTCAAAAGCCCGACTAGGACCGGACCGACCCGACTTTTATGAAAACCCTAGAAATTCTAATTCTCTGCGCAGCCCGACTCTCTTCCACTCCTCCATTCTCGTGACCATTCCTCTACTCTCTTCCTTCCTGTCGTCCATGCATACTCTCCAATCTCTTCCAAGCATTCCGTTCTCTTATGGTAACAGCTTCTGCGGTAACAACTTCAATCTCTCCAATCTCCAATCTCATCATCTGTAACAGCTCCTGTGGTAACAGCTTGGTCTCAGTGCTTGCGGCAACAGTTCTGACGTCCGTCAATGTTGTCTCCAATCTCATTTTGTCTTAGTTTGGCGTTTAGGCACATGGTTAGATTATGTTCAATTTGGTGTGTTTCGACACAAAAAACAAAAGTTTTTGTTCTGTGTAACTTTGCTTTAAGAACGAGACTGGCCCGAGTCAAGCAAGATCGACTCGGGCGTTTTTCTTTTTGTCGAAGTTGGTCTCGGTCCTCTAGAAGTGAAGACCTAAATTTCGGTCTTGGTCTTGTCCAGAAAATCGACCTGGCCCGTCCATAATCACCCCTAGTCAATGGGAAATGCCAAACTTACATACTTCTCTAGTCCCACATCGATTGAGATAAATGTTTTTGGAGAATATATAAGGTTTTTCACTTCATTTGGCGTAAGAAATTGCATGACAAAAGGTTTTCCCTCACATCCATGGGTGCAAATCACAAATCGATTAACGTACCTCGGTTCTTTGGGTCTGCGAGTGCGCTCACGACTTGGATACGCAATTGTCTGTCTGAAAAACCTACCTTGCGCAGGACAATTTGTCCAAACCCAGAATTTTTAAGCAGAACCCTACTATTTTTTTTACTGTTGGGATTTCTACTTGTTGCAATTTTTTATTTTTATCATTGATTTTATTTCAGTTTTACAACATGAAATTAAGGTTATTAGTACCTGAATTATGACACCTTGGGTGGAATAACCGTATAAATAAAGTATGTTCCACATTTGCAAGACACTTGAGAATTTTAAAAAAAATTGTGAAGTTCTCTTCCATCTCAATTTCCATCCTCGTCTTCCATCCTTCAATAAGAGTTTAAGTATTGTTAAGTTCAATCAGGGGAAAACCTCCTTTTTGTTTTCGTCTTGATAACACTGTTATATCCTAAGAGGTAATCATCTCATTTCTCTCTTACATGAACCTATTACGGTGAGGGGGAAAATTGCCTTAAAAATATTGTGCATCTCATTGACCTCAGTTTAGACAAAAATAATTTTCTTAGGGCAATTTTATTCGCAATTTACATATTATTGTGCAATTTATATAAATTTTATCATTCTATCTAAAATTATTTATTTTATTACATATTAATTCTCATTATTGTAAAATCAAATTGATGTAAAAGCAAATATATTGCACGTGCTAAACAACTACATCGAATAATGTCATTGATCCAAGTTACAGTGAATCAATTTTCATGGGAAATGGGACAAAAAATCAAAAATTTAGATGTAGTTATCAAAATCGAACTGACATTCGAATCGTCAAGGGGGTCGGTTCACGGTGCAGATCGTCTGATCGTGGTTCAGCAAATGAACTGGCAGCTTCTTCCTTTTTGTTGCCCTTCTTCTTCTACAGAAGTTCCCCTCCTCCATTCAGTTGCAATTCTTCACCCCTTTTCCCTTCATTCAGTTGTCTCCCACCCATAGTCCCTCCAGGTTCCGTCCATCTAGTCGCCCCCTCCACCCCAAGCCCCACCTTCCTGACTCCCCCTTCCAGATAACCTACAACGCTGACCACCACGACACTGACGACAAAGTCTCATCCTCGACTCCGACGACAAAGCCTTCTCCCTTTTGACTCCAGACTCCCCCTTCCAGAAATTGACGCTCCACATCTCACATTTAGTATACATGTTGCACCGATGTATCAATCATTCCATATTGGTTATCTTGAATTTTTCTTCAGTGACGTATCTAATTTTGCACTCCAAAAAATCCGTTGCAAAAAACAACGTATCGGCATACAATCGCAAGCAAAGGCATAAATAGCGTTGCTAACCTTCAGCGACAACGAAATGTTTGCCCCCGTCGCTGAAGGTTATACATACGGCAATTGACCGTTGTCAAATCTCTGTCGTTGCTTGAATGACACTCCTCACCACTTTTTTACAACCAAACTAGGTTGTTGTTAAATACAATGCAAAAGCGACTAGAAAATTTTCGATGTTATAGATGATCTTTACTGATGAAACAGGTCTATTGTTAAATTGATATTTTAGATATGAGTTTGCACGACCGTGTTTGATTTGAAACAACTTCCATTAACTGTGCTGTAAAAAATGTATATATGTTATCTGATTAAACCTATGACAATTCCTATGTTTTTAACATTCATCTCTTTTGTAATCAATCCACTTTATTTATTTTCACTCACTCATTACTGTGTCTAATAAGTATATCAGAATGTATAGTACTTTGACAGCATAAACAATCTTATCGTCTGCGAGGAGGGAGGACAAAGAGGCGGTCGAAAGGAAAGTCTAAATGAAGTTGAGGAATTTGAATAAGGAAATAAATGTTAACAAATATGAAAGTGATCCAATGAATAAATTGAAATACAATCAAGTCAACGAACTTCTAAAAGCGGTTCAATGAATAAACGTAAAGGAATATATTTGGTATTAAATATATATATGATTAGGTATATATCTTATCAGTAGTATAATAGTTGCTGGTAAAAATACACTATAAATGGCTAATGTTTTTGTTGGATCGTGAAATCCTGGTTACTGATCTGGCAGTGAATTGAATGCCAGACGACGGTTGAATAGTGCTTCTGCTTCAACTCTGGTGAACATGCAAGTAGGGAGCAAAAGAGAGGGGGTGTCTCTGGGTCCCTCTCCGATGCTTAAATGAGTATATGTGTGTCTATGGCTCAAAACGTAATGAACGTATGTAAAGCAAAGGTATTTATAGGGTAGGAGAGATCAATCCGTATAAGGTAACCGTATATCTTAGTGAATATTGTGCTGTTGAAGATTTGGATAATAGATATGGAAGTTACGGCGAGATATTATAGTTACCATATCTAATCTTTAGTGAATATGTGACCGAGATAAGCGGGATATCGTGGCCACTTCCTTATTAACGGTTGGTGGGACCAGAGGAGAGAGGCAAGGCTCTCTTCGGGGCGAGCACTCCCATGGAGAGCAGTAGGAGGTCGCGACTTGATGAAGAATGGCGACCAGCTGGGGAACCTTTGGCGTCCACATCGTCTTGGGCTCGATTCTGGGCCACTCTATGGTGGGCCAGGTTGACTTTGACTTAGGCTGATCAGGTCTGAATATCTTGGGTTTACCCCCTCTAGGGTTATTGGGCCTTCGAGGCCTTTTCCTTACTGGGTCGTCACTATCAATACCCAACATTTGCCCCCGAAGCTTGATTGAAGTTCCTTAAGTCGATCTTGATTTCTTGGTAGGGTTTGAGATAGTGACGCTTTAAATTTGATTTTCCTTGTCTCTTTTGTAGTTCATGACCTTAGGGACACCTCATGCTTGTTTGGCGATCAGTCATCCCATTGTCTAAGGTTGAAGGAATATTCTTCTTTTTATTCCTTCTTGGTGATCACTCGAGGCAGTCTAGGCTCGTGAAGGTCTACCTTTCTTTGCTAGGCGGTCATTACCTATAAAAGGTATTCTTAATAAAGCCTATCAGTGCAGTGGCGATCATTTTGTCTGTTTGGTTGACTTTAGCATTTAATAACTGCACGGTCATCCAGAAGTCGAACGGTCGCTTGAAGCAAGCCTGTAATTTAATATTTTGTAACCCAAGGGTAGTCTGACAGTTGTCTGTACTGGCCGACCATTTGTATCCCCGAGGTGTCTCTTAGAATTCTGACATTGCTTCGATTTTTTCCAAAAAGGTGCAATTATTCTTCTTCGTCGTTTCGATTCTGTCTGTGGCGGTTACTCCTTTTTTGTCTATATAAGAAACGGCAGTTTCTTTATTTTGTTTTTGACACCTTCAGACTTTCAGAGCATCCTCTGTTTTCCGATTTCGTTTTCTACAATCTTCTTCTTCTTTCTTATATATCATCAAAGGTTCTTGGCCACCCGCAGCCAAACCGGCAAGACCAAGCAGGCGGCCAACAGGCCTTCTTATTTGGCCCCTAAGGTGCCGAAGAATGTCAACGCCCCATTGTCTATAAGGGACGGTTTCGCACCAGCCGCCGCTGAGAGGCCATCAGACCTTGGGAGGTCCGCCGCCACGCTTGTGATGGTAGATGGGCCAGAAGCCCACACGCCCATCTTTTCTCCAAACGGTATATACTCTGCTTTACTGTTCGGTTTCGAGAGTATCCCCTGTTTTTCGTGTTTTCATATTTGCTCTTACCATATCTGAACTGCTCAAGCAGATGCCAAGCCTAACGAATTGAATCAGACTTATTTTAAGATGGTAGTCGTCCTTGGTGGTTTTGGTGAACTGGTTGCACCCAGGCACCCAAGTCTGGGTTTCCATTATCCTCGCGATGGGGAGGTTTACATTTATGCGGCCCAGATCGATGCTGGGTTGCGTTTTCCTCTCTGCGAGGATTTGCAGGCGCTGTGTCAATTTTACGGGATCGATCCCACTAAGCTCGTACCCAACGCCATTACGATATGGGCCGGATTCAAGTTCCTGTGTGTACGTCAAGAATGTACGTATTCACTGGCCTTATACCGATGCTTTTTCCGATTGGCTGTTGTGACGAACCACCTCCACCACTTCCAGTCACGGTGGCCGAAGTTCGCGGAATGGAGAGGCATTCAATCGTGGAATTGGAACGTTCATGTCCGGTTGGTCAATGATTTCCGGGCCACCAACTCCAACTATAAGAAGTTCTAGTTCTTTTACAAGGGGGCGTGTCCTGGATAAGGATTTCCCTCCTACCTTCGACGAGCTGTCAGGGAGTGACCGGAACGTCATCGATGACATTTTCCGGTTGCATCGATCGTCCCATTTTCATCCCATCCATTGAGTCGCGGAGACTGCTGAAAACATGGTCGAGATGGCGGGCATTCATCAGGCCACGCCAATTTTCGATGATTGGGTAATTCTTCTGACCTTTTTCTATTTTATTGGATGTAGGCAACCAGGGCCGAAAACTCATAGGTCTCTTTGATGACCAGGGAAAGGCGGGGCTGTCCGCGGATCAGGCGTCGCTGAATCCTCCTCCTCCTCCCTCTAGGCATTCCTCTAAGAGGAAGCCTTAAGAGGAACTTCCCTTGGCCACTATTGGCCCTCGCCAACCAGGTATGTTGTCTCACCATATGCTGATTTCTGTTTTCACACTTTGTAGTTTCTGGGTTTTGACATATCTTCTTCTTATTTTGCAGAGAAGCCCACTGCTGATGTGGCCTGGGACCCTCCTCCTCCTCCTGCCAAGAAGGTTAGGAGTGAGGATCGCTCGGTTCTCCCTCAGAGTCCTCCTCCTAAGGGATCCGCTGCCCCCGGGGAGAAGGCTCTGATTTTGGCGGCCCCTTCTCCTTCTGATTCGTCATTCCCTATTCCTCCAAGGGAATATGGGACTCAGAAGAAGGGGTCCGATGCCCCCAACGTCTCGAAGACTCCTCCTGAGGAGTACTGCTCCTTGGCGAGCATGTTCTGGACGCTCAAGGCTGCGAACTCTCGGAGCGTTTGGTTCCCATGTTGAGAATTCTCGAAGAAGGGTGTCTCTAACAAGAAGAATATCTGGGGCAGCCCAGATTTATGTATGCGACACCTTGAGGGGATAATTCCTCCCAAGGATCGCTCCGCGGTTCCCTCAAAGCTGTACCAAGTCGAGGGATTCATGAGGTCCCATTTTGAACGAGTTCCTCTGGTAAGGCTTCAATTATTCTTATGTTCTTACATTGCTCACTCTTTTCCATAGCCTAACAACCTTTTTATTCTTCGTTGCCAGCTCGTTCGAGAAGAGGTGGAGATGGGTCGCATCGTCGGAGAGCTCGCTAACAATCATTCTGATTTGCTTGTTAAGTTGGAGCAATACCGGAGCACGGGGATCTCCCCGGGGCAGATGGAGGTCATGAAGTCGACCGCTGACGCGGCGGTTTCCTTGGTGGAAAATTCCCGGTAGGAGTACTTTAGGAAGGTGGAACGGCTCCTTGCTGATGTGAAGAAGAGGGAGGCTGATGCTGCGGTCGCCCTTCAAGAATCTGAAGCCCTTCATCGGTGCTTAGATGAAGGGGAGGCTGTCAGGGCTCGCCTAGAGGCTGAGATGAAGGAGGCCCGAGCCCAAAGGGCGGAGTCGGAAGCTCAACGGGTCGCCGCTGAGGCTCAGAGGGAAGCTGCTGAGGCCCAGCGGGCTGCTGCTGAAGTCAAGGGGATCGCCCTGGAGGAGGAGAAGGAACAGCTGACTGCATAGTTGAAGACTGTTCCTTCACCCCAAAGTGTGGTCAATGACTTCAAGGCCTCTGAGGAGTTCGTTGACTGTGCTTTGGAGGTGATGAAGTCGGAGATTGCCGACTTCCTCCAAGTCCTGGTCCAGGATGTCCAGGCGGTTGATCCCAAATTCCCTGTTCGGGAAGTTGAGTCCCTTAAGGGTTTCCTCCGGAGTTCCCTTCCTCAGCCAACCCCTGCTGCTGTTGCTGAAGAGGTCGACCCAGCTGCGTCTGTTCAAGAGGTTGCCCCCGAAGGCGAGCCGAGCACTCCTGCTCCCAAAGACCCCAAAGCCTGAAGTCTCCACCTCTCCTGCAACCATATACTTTTATTTTAGATGACAGTTTTTCTTTTTCTTTCCTTGTAATTAGTTCTTGAATTCAGACTCGGTTATTTATAATATTGAATGCCTTCTATATTCACAAGCCCTTATTTTTATTCGACTTTGAATATATTTGACGATTCCTCTGAGGTCTTAGTCATAGTGATTTTCAACTTTTTCTTTGCTTCATGATTCTCTCGACCCTTAGGGTCTTTGGACCTTTCTTTAGGTGAACAATGATAAGACTTCATAGAATCACTTATTTATCTCGTCAAGTATAAACTCCTAGGCTTCATAGAATCACTCATTTATCTTAAGACTTAAAAGTATAGACTTCTAGGCTTGAAGATAAATAACATTAATAAAGTTTAAACTTTTTGGAGTGTTCGCCTCTCCGAAAGGAACTTGCTACTTGCAGCTTCACTTTCCATAGTAATCAGTTAAGACTCCTTGTCCATCTTCAATAATCTGCTTCCTAAAGAAGTCGTTACCTTTGGCAGATAACTTCTCTAAAAAAATTTCCGACTTATAAGAAGATAGTTTCCTTGTTGGATTGCTTATCTTCGTCGTCAAGACTCCTGCCTGCTTTTGGTATCAGGTCTTTCTGCCTGACTTTGGCGTCAGGGTTTTTGCTTTGCCTAACTCTTTTTGTTTAGGTCTTTTTTGCCTGACTTTGGCGACAGGGCTTTTGGCCTGACTTTGGCGTCAGGGCTTTTGTTTTGCCTAACTCTTTTTGTTTAGGTCTTTTTGGCCTGACTTTGGCGACAGGGCTTTTGACCTGACTTTGGCGTCAGGGCTTTTGGCCTAACTTTGTTGTTAGGGTTTTTAGCCTAACTTTGTTGTTAGGGCTTTTGTCTTCAATTTGATTTGAGTGGTAACGCTTTATGAAAGAACGACTTGCTTTTATTGACATAACATTTTGATTTACAAGCTATGTATGAAATCTCCTTAAATGCTCAGAATTGAATGGACGAGGTAACCTTTCTCCTTCAGTGGTTTCCAAATAGTAGGATCCTGGGGCAACGATCTCTACTACCTTGTATGGTCCTTCCCACTTAGCTGAGAGCTTATTCTGACTGTCTAGCCTTGTAAATTCGTTCCTTCTCATAACCATCTCCCCTACAAAAAATTGGCGAGCGCTGACTTTTCGGTTGAAGTATCGAGCGGTCGCCAGACGCATCTTTGCCAGTGTCTTTTCTGATTTCCACCACTTTTCCTCTGCCAGGTCGAGGTCAGTCCTGCGTTCGACTTCGTTCGCCTCAATGTTGAAGTGTAGGATTCTATGGGTAGGCACTGCTATTTCGGCGGGCACCACTCCTTCTGATCCATACATTAAACTGAAGGGTGTTTCTCCAGTGGCTGCCTTAGGCGTTGTTCTGATAGCCCATAATACATTTTCCAGCTCTTCTTCCCAATTTCCCTTGAATACTCGAACCCTTTTCTTGAGTCCTGCTAAAACAACCTTGTTGGCTGCTTCAGCTTGCCCATTCGTTTGAGGATGATACACTGAACTGAAACGATGGTTGACATGGTATTCTTCACAGAGCCATTTGAGCTCCTTTCATATGAATTGCGGACCATTATCACTTATGAGTATTTTAGGAATGCCGAACCTGGAGAATATGTTGACCTTCAGGAACTTGATGACTTGAAATTTCGTTGTAGAAGCCAGAGTTTTCGCCTCTATCCACTTTGTAAAGTAGTCGATCGCCACTATAATGTGAGTGCGCTGACCAGTGCTAATAGGAAAATGACCTAGTATATCCATCCCCCATTGAGCAAAAGGCCAGGCACCCGCCATTGGGGACAATAGTGTTGGCGGTCGACCTGATCGTGGTGCAAATTGCTGCCAAGTCTCACACTTCTGCGTTAATTCAGCCGCATCTTTTCCCAAAGTTGGCCAATAGTATCCCAGTCTGAAGATCTTCCTTGTTAATGATCGAGCACCTTCATGACATGTTGCCACCCCTTCATGAGCTTCTCGAAGAACCCTTTCTGTTTCTGGATAAGCAACACACCTTAAGTAAGGAGTCGAGTAGCCTCGCTTGTAGAGTTCTCCATCTATAATCAGGTAACTGGCTGAAAGTCGTCTTATCCTCGTAGATTCGCCTTCGTCATCTGGGAAGATCCCCTCTTTCAAATAATTCTGAAACGGAGTCATCCATGTGACCTGCCCTTGAATGTTGAAGAGCTCTTCTCTGCTTTCAAAGACTGAACATAAGGCATTTTCCAGGAATTGTACATCTTGGATTGTCGTTCCTCCAAATGCCAGCTTACTTAAGGAGTCTGCTATCTGGTTTTCCTGGCGAGGAATAGACTCAATCGCAAAATCTGGAATTTTTGCGACGAGCTTCTTGGCGATGGTGAGGTACTTTTTCATCTTTTCCCCCCTTGCTTCATAAGTGCCATTGACCTGATTGACAATAAGTTCCGAGTCGCTTTTTACCTTAAGCGCAGATATGCCCATTCCTTTTGCCAGTCTGAGTCCAGTAATAAGAGTCTCGTACTCTGCTTCATTATTGGTCGCTTGAAACGTTAGGGCGATCGGATACTTTAAAGGCTCGCCTTCAGGAGGAATAAGAATTAAACCTTCCCCCGAGCCTTCTCTTGACGAAGACCCATCTGTACAGAGCTCCCAGACTTGATTGTTGTATGTTGACTGACTTGGTCTGTTTTCTGCTTCTGTTTGACCGTTACTTGTGCTTTCCACAATGAAATCAGCTAGTGCTTGACCTTTGATGGCCGTTTTCGGCACAAATTTGATCTTGAACTCGCTGAGCTCGATTCGCCCACAGAGCTGGGAGTGTTTGGATATGCCACTTCAAGGACTGGAACGCCTCCTCGCAATCTGGCGTCCATTCGAACTTGCAGTTGGAACTCAGAGTTTTGAAAAATGAGAGGGACCTGTCGCTCGCCTTGGAGAGGAAGCGGTTGACATCAGCTAGGCGACCATTTAGGCACTGAACCTTCTTATAGCAGGTCGGCGACTTCATCTCTTCTATGGCCTTCATCTTTTTCGGGTTCGCCTCGATGCCTCTCTCGCTGACCATGAATCCCAGAAATTTGCCAGACTTGACTCCAAAGGAGCACTTTGCAGGGTTCAAGCGAACGTTGTGTCTCCTCATGCATTCGAAAGCTTCACGGAGGTCTGTTGTGTGCGGATTTCCCTTGATGGTTTTGACGAGCATATCGTCCACGTAAACCTCCATGTTTCTTCCCAGCATGTCTTGGAATAGGCGGTTCACCATCCGCTGATAAGTCACCCCGGCATTGATTAGACCAAAGGGCATCACCTTGTAACAAAGGATGTCCGCATCTGCATAGAAAGCGGTGTGAGCCTCATCGTCTAGGTGCATGCGGATCTGGTTGTAGCCTGAATAGGCATCCATGAAGCTCAGCATCTCGTGACCAGAGGTAGCATCGACCAGCTGATCAATCCTGGGAAGGGGATACGAATCCTTGGGGCACGCTCTGTTCAGGTCGCGGAAGTCGACGCACATCCTCCACTTGCCGTTTGATTTTTTAACCAAAACTGGGTTGGCGACCCAGCTCTGGAATCTCATCTCTCTGACGAAGTCAGACTCAATCAGCCTGCCAACCTCCTGTCTGATCGCCAGGCGCTTGTCCGTCCCGAACGATCTCCTTTTCTGAGCGATCGACTTGAGAGAAGGGTCTATCCTGAGCTCGTGAGAGATGATGTCTTTACTGATACCTGACATGTCGCTGGGCTGCCAGACGAAGAGATCTTTGAATTCCCTGAGGAGGGCGGTCATGGCCTCCTTCTGATCATCTTTAAGGTGGTCCTAATGCGCACCTTCTTATCTGGGACATCGACCTCGACCTCTTCCAATTCCTCCATAGGCGCTGGCCGAGCCAAATCCTCGCCAGGGTCGGCCTCTGTCTCGATGGAGAGGGCCTCCCTTTGGTTCTTCATGCACAGGAAGTTCACATAGCATTGCCGCGAGGAAGGTTGGTCGCCGAGCACTTCTCCAATCCCGTTGGGTGTGGGGAACTTCATCTTCTGATGGACTGTGGAGGCCACAATCTTGTTGGGGTTGATTGTGGTCCTCCCTAGGATGGCCTTGTAGGATGTAGGTGAGTCGACCACCAGGAAAGTGACTGGTACCTTGATGCTCTTCCATCCCTCGCCCAGAATCACTGGCATGGTTATTTCTCACAGTGGATAAGTCGTTCTCCCAGCAAACCCGATAAGTGGAAAGTCGACCCTCTTCAGGTCACGCTTGGATTTGCCCATCTTCTCGAAGGCGTCCAGGAATAGGATATCTGTCGAGCTCCCTCCGTCGATCAAAATCATTGCAACGTCACAGCCGTTGATATCAGCCGTGATAACCAAAGCATCATTGTGGGGGGTTGTGACCTGTGCCAAATCAACTTCGGAGAATGAGATGACAATGTCCTCCTCAGGTCGGGGTCGCTTTCCCAACTGAACTGCTGTAGAGATCTGAGTCACATAGAACTCCCTGGCGTGCCAGCCCTCGCCTCCTACACTGAATCCCCCCGCAATCAAATTTACCCTTCTCTTGCTGGCAGATGGACCAGTTTGCTCAGCAGGAGCTGGCGAACGATGTCTCCTAGGTGACCCTTGCATTTGTCGTATCTGCAATAGCTCTCGACTTCCATCCCCATGGGTTGACCACCCCGACGAGGCATTGGTGGCCTCGCCAAGGATTTCCTCTCCATCTCGACTAGTACCGCTGAGATCTACCTATTTAAAGGCGTAAAGTACTCAGGACCTTTGGATTTCTAGGCGCCGGGCTAGGCTCGACTCGGGGCCTGCTGTCTCTTCCCTTCTTTTCTTTCTTCACCTCCTTCTTACCATCGCGTCGGGGCTCGGGAGCCACCCTTAGCGAGGTCGTCAAGAAGTTAGCCTCAGTGTTCGTCGTCTCAAGGTCTATCAAACCCTTTGCCCTGGACGCCAGCTCCTCCAACGTCTCAATCTCCTTCACGTGATAGCTGTTGCTCAGCTTTCTTGAGGCCTTGTTGTCCACATCCAGACCTCGATAGAAGGCTCGAATGGTCTCCCCATCCGAGATTCGACGATCTATCTACGTGACGTTCTGATGAAAACGTCCGTAAAAATTGGCCAGCGACTCTCCAGGCTGTTGCTTGACCGCATCCAGGGCGACCACACTTTTCATTAGCTGGCGTTCGCCCATGTACCTCTCCAGGAATTTGCTCCTTAACTCTTCCCAAGTTCCTATAGATCCTGCAGGGAGGCCGAAGAACCAGGACGAAGCCGAACCCGAAAGAGTGGATGGAAATAACAAAGCCAAGTGATTGGGATCATTTGACTTACCCAGAAGAGAAGTCTCGTGCTTGTTGACGTGGATGGTGCGATATCCTCCACCACTATACTCAGGTATGGCCCGAGCGACTACGTCTTTAGGGATCTTGATGGCGATGAGGTCGTCGGAGAAGGGATGAGCAGATCGCTCCTTGAAGGGAGCTACGACTGTCAGTCGTTTTTCTTGGACCCATCTGTTGATAAGGTCATCCACCTAGTCCAGGGTGCAATTTTTCGGTAAAGTCCCGTTTGGAGAGGGACCAAAAGGATTGGCGGAGTAGGTAGCCGCCGGCTACTCGGTGTATGTCGGGGGTAGGGACTGGTGCCCTGACGTCATCTCCTGATCCTCCTTGGGCGTTGTGGTTCCAGGATTCGCGGTTTCAGACGGCAAGGGCCCTATGGTAGCAGGGCGAATGTTTCCTTGGGGAGCAGAGGCTTGACGGCAAGCCTGTCCTAGGATGGCCTCCAGTAGTGATATCATCTCCGGGGTTAACTGAATGTTTTCCCCGGCGATGTGGGCAGTCTGCGGTGCTGGAGTCTCGATATGGTTAGTAGCTAGGTCGATCTGGATTTACCGACATGCTCTCGCGCCGTACTAAGAGGAACGGCATTGGGGGCTGCCTGGCTGGCAGGTTCTTGCTGAAGCGGCGGCGGAATCAGAGCTATTCGAGGACTGCTCGCGAGTCTGGTTCCGGTGGTTGTTTTGTGATCGAATACTCATGGATGTATCACTCGTTGCCACAGACGGCGCCAAATGTTGGATTGTGAAATCCTGTTGCTCATCTGGCAGTGAATTGAATGTTAGACGACGGTTGAATAGTGTTTCTGCTTCAACTCCGGTGAACCTGCAAGTAGAGGTGCGCAACAGAGGGGGTGTCTCTGGGTCCCTCTCCGATGCTTAAATGAGTATATGTGTGTATATGGCTCAAAACGTAATGAACGTATGTAAAGCAAAGTTATTTATAGGGTAGGAGAGCGTATAAGGTAACCGTATATCTTAGTGAATATTGTGTTGTTGAAGATTTGGATAATAGATATGGCAGTTACGACGAGATATTACAGTTACCATATCTAATTTTTAGTGAATATGTGACCGAGATACGCGGGATATCGTGGCCACTTTCTTATTACCGGTTGGTGGGACCAGAGGAGAGAGGCAAGGCTCTCTTCGGGGTGAGCACTCCCATGGCGAGCAGTAGGAGGTCGCGATTTGATGAAGGATGGCGACTAGCTGGTGAGCCTTTGGAGTCCACATCGTCTTGGGCTCGATTCTGGGCCACTCTATGGTGGGTCAGGTTGACTTTGACTTAGGCTGATCCGGTCCGAATATCTTGGGTTTACCCCCTCCCGGGTTATTGGGCCTTCAAGCATTTTCCTTACTGTGTCGTCACTATCAATACCCAACAGTTTTCACATATATATACCAGTATTAGTGTCGACGATGTCTTGACACTAGAATATTTTCTAGCTAAAGTATTCGACAACAGCAAACAACCGTTGTTGTTGTCGTTATATTGAGACAAAATGTTCTGCATTTCAATATTCACATTTACCACATAAACGTTTTTTGTTACCGATGGAGTTATTTAATCTCAAGAGTAGTTGATATTACACATTCATCCATGTAAAAAATAAAGTGGCGACAAAAATTAACACTAACGGTAACATATAATGGTGAAAAATATATTGTGCCTACTAAGTAATTTTAGTAACAACAACAATTGCTGACACAATATACAAATATTCAACTACATTTGCTAGTGTTAACACGAAAGACCTGCCGCTGTAGCGACAGATTCATGAAGTATTGGAAAAAATTTTAGTACAAGTTAAATATTGGTAGAATAGAGTAATTTATGGTTATCTGAACGGGATATGTTGTCAAACCGATGAGGATGCTGGTTCCCGATTCAGCTAGTTAGATAGTTGGTCCGTTAGTCAGACCTTTCGGTTTACTTAGTAAGTTGAACAATAAAATACTTAGACTCGAATACAATAATAAAACCACCTTAATATAGTAGATAATATATTACACTCCCAAATATGTTATATAAATTCATTAATACTAACACCAAAATGTACACATAAATTCACGTCCACCATAAAGTTTAAAATAATTAATTCTAAAAATATCAACTAACCGCCAGTCTCAAACACAAATACACAACTTAATAGTATAAAAAATATCTTTTGCTAAAGTTCTATTTCACAAAGTTATCTATGGAGTGGATATTTATACCAGGCCTTGCCTGAGGTCAAGTGAAAGCTTCTCCTTACTACTATAATCTAGGCACCTGTTTTTTGCAAAACCAATGTTGCCCCTTTAGTTATTACCTATTACTTGTCACGTGACAAGATGTGACAAGATGGCAGTCCCTAAGAACCAGAATATGTGATTCCTTACATCTCCGGAGCGATAATAAGTTAACACAGCCACTTATCACCTTTAAGAGGCCAGTTAACCATGGTAAAAGACATGATTCGGTCAATGCGTTAAATCCCCCTACAAATATGATATATTTACTGTGCTTAAGATAGCCTCAACCCACCACCCCTACACCATATGTGGAAGTTTGACATAGAATGCCTCCTCAAACCTAAGCCTGAGATCCATTGCCTGATGTTAGAGAATTACATTTCAATAGTTTAGTAGATGATGTACTTACTTACAATTACATGTTAGTCCCTATGTTTAGGACATTTGCTTATTAGTCCCTAGTACTTCCTATTTAAGGAGTACTATCCCTTTGTATTTGATCATCTAATCATTCCACCATGTTTTCAATACATAAAGCTTTGATCTCAAGATTCTCTCCTCATTTCAATCTCAAAAACCTTTCATGTGTATATCCAAACAAGAAGGAGAAGAGTTCGGTAACCTGTTATTCACGCAAGTGATGTTTTAATAGTCCTGTGTTTGTCTCAACTGCCGATCACACTTTTTCTTAGTTATTTCGTTTAGCCTAAAATGGTGTGATCACGATGGATGACCAAGAAGGCTCCACGGACATGACCATGGCGGCATTGCTTTAGTTTAGTTTTACTTTCGTGTTCTTCCGTATGCGGTTACCCACGTGCTTGTGTTGGGATCGAAGAATAAAATTGAAGATGGAACGTGTGTGATCTCAAGTCGATTGCGGACTAGATCGGGATTGGATTTGGGATTTCGGCACAAGCAAAGAAGCATTGCAAGTTTTGGTACCAATTCAGCAAATTTCAAAAGATTGAGGATCAAAATCAAGAAAGTGAAGAACTTGGGTGAATGTTAGAGAATTACATTTCAATAGTTTAGTAGATGATGTACTTACTTACAATTACATATTAGTCCTTATGTTTAGGACATTTACTTATTAGTCCCTAGTACTTCCTATATAAGGAGTACTATCCCTTTGTATTTGATCATCTAATCATTCCACCATGTTTTTAATACATAAAGCTTTGATCCCAAGTTTCTCTCCTCATTTCAATTTCAAAATCCTTTCACTTGACACAACCTCACATTGCGTCGTCAGGACAATCACTGCCTACTACGGAAGCTGCCACTCCTGAGTTAATACTTACGTCGCCTTAACTATTTCCTTGGATGAACTACTGGATAGAAGGAATGCCGAGTCACGACACACATTTTTCGCCCTCTAGAGGAGGTCACTTCAAGGCCACGACAGGTTTTTCCTCTATGTGCCGCCTCCTAAGGCTCCAATCCCAGAAAACGCTGCTACTCCAGGTACCGAGACATAATCAGGAATGAGATAGAGAAATTTATCCCTCAGACAGTTACGAAAGAGAAAGGTAGATTTATGCCTCGCCCGAGGGACTGAGTGTGGCACCACTTTACTCTAGAAATCTTGGTGATCACTGTTCCACCTCACGTCGAGACTCCTCGAAACAATTGTACTCGAGAATAGAGTGATCACGTGGAACACATCCAGAGGCACGAAGCCCCGTACTAGTAAGAACAAACGACGATAACCATTTCGCATTTCTTTTTCCCTCAACTATAGGTGGCGTCGCCTCTCATTGGTTCTTCATACTTCCAAAGGCTTCAGTAAAGTCTTAAGTATACCTCAAAGACCAGTGTATTGTGCAGTACATGGATGCAAAAAATCTTAAAGAGTGTTGGTATTTTGGACCACATCAAGCAGTGAAGCGATGAAAGTTTGGGTGACTTCAACACTCACTTCAACAAGGAACTGGCGAGCATCACCCAAGTAAGCACTGGCAGGGAAACCATCGTCGGCTTTGCTAGAACACTGGAACCCAAGGGCATCACTCTATATGACAGTCTTAGTGTCATCTTTAACAACTCTTTTGAAGAAATGGCGACAAGGTAAAGTCGTATATTGATTTGGAGATATCGAATAATGCTAGGAAAAGACACAAAGAGGAAAACCCATGTAAGAAAAAGATCAGAGCAGCATCCTCATAAGAATGGGATTGAAGATCAAAAGTGTTACTCCATATTACCAAGCCACAATATGGAATTCTACGAATTTCACCCCTTTAAATCAAAAAATCTCAGATGTCTTAAACGAGATGGAAAAGAAGGATTAGTCGCCACTTCTGCTGTGCGAAAGAAAGGCGCACCAATGGGGACAAATCTGGATCAGTACTATCAGTAACACTGTTGTAGGGGCCATAGTATGAACGACTGCAAAATCCTCAAAAGAGATATTGAAGCCTTGATCCAGAAGTAATTTCATAAAATCTTTGTTTCCAGCAAAAGAGGCCACAACCAAAGCCCTCATCGTAGGGATTGACGTACGTTGCCAGAAAAGGCAAAAGATGCACCCATAGCAAAAAAGGGCACCCTGAACGTCATCAGTGGAGTTTTTGCTTCCAAAAGAAAGACCAACAGTGCTCGAGAAGTGTATTCCTCTAAAATCGCGGGCACCACTATAATGGGGGAAGCCTCCCAGAAGTAAGAGTGAAATGGTCATTTCCTTCCCTGAATCATAAATGGAACATCTCACCTGCTCGCATGATGATGTGTTGGTAATCACAGCTGAAATCGATGGGTATGATGTGAAGAGGATCTTAATAGACCTAGGCAGCTCAATTCACATCATTTTCCTCGATATTCGAAAGAGCATATGTAAAAACGAGAAGGACCTGAAGAAGGTGAACTTAATCTTGATGGGATTTGTCTCGACGACCACTTTCCCGGTATGAGCTATCACCACGTCGGTGTATTGAGGGGAAAGGTAGAAATCACTAACGATCAATGTCATATTCATAGTGGTCGACACCCCAGCATCATATAATGCCATATTAGAGCACTTCACCTTGAATCCCAACTGAATGGTTCCCTCGAACTATCACCAAATGATGAAGTTTGCAACGCCTAATGGAATTGGAGCAGTGAAGGGTGATCAACCCGTCCCGGGAAGCTTCTAAGTTCACTCCATGCGTCACCATATCCTGAAGAAAAAAATAGAAGGAAATTTTATCTATCCAAATAGACGAGAACTCAAGAGAAGAGTAACTTTTAACCCTGTTGAACGTTTAAAAAGCTTCAACTAGATGGACATGAAAAGGTTCTATAGATTGGAATTGAGCTCCCCGATGATCAGGTGGAGGCTTTGACTCTCCTACTCATTGAGGTCAAGGAAAAACAATTATGGAAGTCCAGCTATATGTTGGGTATCAGCACGGACATCATCACCCATCAGTTGAAGAACAACCTAAGCATAAGGTCAATCATTCAAAAGTGACACCCCATGGGGGATGAAAAGGCTCTTCCTATCAGGCAATAGGTAAGATAGTTGGTCATCTCCAATTTCGTGAAGAAAATATAATTTTAGACATGGGTTGCGAACTCAGTACTAGTGAAGAGTAGTAATGGAGAATCGAGAATGTGTGTCGACTTTAGGGAGGATGTGAACAAGGCTTTTCCCAAGGGTTCATCCCTTCTACCAATAATCGACCAACTAGTCGATGCCACCTCTAGGTGCTAAGTTTCATGGACACTTATTTAGGTTACAATCACATTAAGATGGAAGAAGGCGACGCCAACCACAACGTTTTCTATGTTGATAGTGATATATATCATTACACAGTATTGTCCTTGGGCTTAATCAATGTTAGCGCTACCTACCAGAGGATGGTGAACAAGTTCTTTGCTAAGATGATAGACGACACTATGGAAGCATATGTTGATATAGGTTAGGACGATCAAGGGAGTCGACCAAACTGGGGATCTGAGGAAAACCTTTTAATGCTTGCATCTTCATCAAGTATACCTGAATCCATCCAAGGCCGAACCGACAATATGAGGAAAACATTGTAATGCGTGCTTCTATATCAAGTACATCTGAATCCATCCATGTGTTCTTTTTCTGTGCATTCAAGAACGTTTATGTGTTACATGGTCCTCCACAGAGGAATAGAAGTAAATCCTGAGAAGCTAGATGTCATTGAAAGAATGAAGAGTCCAACCTGCAACAAGGAGGTACAAAGCATGAATGGAGGATTGACGGCGCTCAGACGTTTCCTTGCTAAATGAGGAGTGAAGTCACTACTATTCTTTCATGTGTTAAGGGTCAACAATAAGTTTGCATGAATGCCTTAGTGCGATGAGGCATTTCAAAGCGTGAAACAACACCTCAGGACTCCCCCACCATTGGCCAAGCCATCCACATGCGACGTTGTTTAACTTTATATAAGCATCAACCTTGTTGCTTAAGCTCTGTACTTCTGAAATAAATGACCAAGTGTTATGTCCCGGTATACTATGCATCCATAGTCCTTATCAAGACTGAAATTAACTATTTGGAGATTGAAAAATATCTTTCCGCGTTGGTGGTTTCCGCTAGGAAGTTTCGCCTTTATTTTCATGACACAAAATCATAGTCTGAACTAAACAACCACCAAACACATTTCCTACAAAAGGACATATATCTAAAGGGATCAACTATGGGATTTACTGTTGTACGGGGTCGTAGACGCTTCGTGGGGCAATTGTTGTTTTGTTCACTTGTAAGAGAAAAAAACTCAAGAGTCGTAAATATTTAATTTGAAGGTGTATTAAGATGTATATATATATATATATAATTAAATATTATATTATGTTTTTAGCAATGATAATTAATTTTAAAAATCCATAAAATATTGTATTTAGCAATGAGTAACACGAGTTGTCACATAAAATATGTGTTTAGCAGCTTTATTAGTTGTCATTATTAGGTGTTTTTCAAGATTGATTGTTATATTTTGCCACTAAAAGTCTGTGTTTTGTACAAACATAATTGATTGTTGATTCCTCTATTTAATGACAATGTATGTTGTTTCTAATTGTCTATAGTGACGGTATTCTTTACATAAATTTATCACTGAATGAACTTTATAGTGACAGTAGACCTTTAGCCACGGTGGCTATTGGGACAAGACTTTGGTTGCTGCTAAAAGTTTAGCAGAGACGAATGACCATTTTGTGGAAACTTTTGACCGACACTGAAGATAAACATTTTTGTATTGGAAGATCCTTACAATTAGAGGTAGTGTCGCTTGAAGATGCCATCTTAAGTTTCCCGTATAAATGTTGGACCTCTGAAGTAGTAAGGCAGAGCAACGAGCAATGGTTGCTGAATAAGGCGACACTCGTTGAAAAAACTAAACGCTTTTCGGGAAATCTAAAGAGAGAACAGGGATTCTAGAGAGAAGACATAGCAACTAAACGAATAGTGACAAAAATGGGAGTAACCCGCTACTTATAGTAGGGTACGTAGAAATAATGGTAACTTCCTCCGGGAAATGAAGAGAGATGACATCCCGACTATTGGATGATAACGGTAAAGAAAAGATAGAGTTGGTGACATCATATCGGGAATACGAAACGATTGAAGAAAAATTTCTTTCCCTCCAAAAGGCCAATGAATTGTTTGAACTTCGCACCAAGACGATAAATTCCATATTTTGCAAACATGAACGCCACATGTTGAGGAAGATCGACGCACATACATAAAAGTCAAACCAAACAGGACTATCCTTTTGATTGGCTCGGGGGTAGATGATGGATAGGGAGCGACAATTTCTTATCCTCATGCAGAAGGGATGTTTCGCTTTGTTGCGCAAAGAAGCTTCACATCGATGCTTAAATAAGGTTTCACCTCGAATTTTATACTAGGTCTCGCGTGAGGCCAAGGGAAGGCAAACCGGATTCGTTGTGCATTTCAGTCTTTTGAGGAGACTGAACCGTCACTATGGCCGATTCCCGGATCCGACCAACGGTCCGGTCCGATTCTAATAACACTACATTAATTATATAATTGAAATGAAGGGAGACCATGCAATCATCGTAATCTGTGTTTAACGGATGATCAATAACACTAACTTAGCTTGTTTAATAATTTCAGTTGAAATTACATATTTTCTCTATCGTGTTCAGTATATGCATAAGAAAATTTTAAATTTACGAATGGTACATGAAATAACTAATCAGAAATTCAACTTGTTTGTGTAAATAAAATTTGTTTTAGTTTACAGTATATCACGCACAAGGGGTATGATCTTACTTGCATATGCATGTGCATATAATTTCCAATCATCTTGTTTATTTCACGTGATTCATATCATAATAATTGTTGAAACCCTAATTTTTCTATCATCTAAACGCTCGAATTTAAGTTTGTGAATGTATTATGCATACTCTTGGAACTTGACGGTAAACTCATTGTACTTACAACGCAACACGAAGAAATGCTTCATAACAAAAATATATCACGATTATAAAAAATAATAAAATAACATTGATTTCTTGTGTATGGATATGATACTTAGGGTTAATTACTCGACTTGTTTTTAATAGATGCGTCCTTGTACTCCAGGTACGAGATCTGCCTCTGCAACTTCATCTGCGCATAGAACTGCGCTATGAACTCTTCAGCTTTCAAATCCACCTCTCCATCAGCTTCACCATGGATCTCCTCCTCATTATACTCATAGTAGTACTGTTCTTCATCCTCTACTCCGTTTCCATTGAGAAAGCTTTTCCTCGCACTGTACGGCCCCTCCTCATCTTCTCCGGTAAAGTCATAGTCGAAGTCTAACGGGGGATTAATGCAGGGAATAGGGATGAGGAAGCGCATGGAGTTAGGTCGGTGGATCTTGATGTGGATCACCGGTGTTTTATCGAACGTCAGCTCTCTTTCCGTAGTGTACTCTATCCTGTCCCCGTGTGTGCCGATGTTCTTGATGAACTTCGGCATGTGAACTCTGAGGTGGCCGGAGAGGAATCGGCCCCGGAAAACGCCGCCTTTCCTGGCCCACAGCAGTGCGAGGCGGATGAAGTTCCATGCTCTCCGGCCGACGTTAGAGTTCTTCCTAGGCATGGTCGGTGTGGGAGTTATGAAAGGTGGGTTTTTTTTTTTGGCCAAATATGAAAGGTGGTTTGGTGTTTGAAAAACGTGGACAGATTTTGAGGGTTTGTTGATGATGAGAGGGCGGTGTCCGCTATTATATATAAGAGAGAGAGAGAGAGAGAGAGAGAGAGTTGACGGATGAAGAAATAAAATGGTTAATTAAATGGAAAATGGAAAATTATGGGCGGCGAGGAAAGCTGTTGGGAAAACGCGGATTGGTGACTTCTAAATTCAAAGCTATTCTTTATTTCTTATAAGGTATTGTTTTTCCCCTCTTTATACAATATATTTATATATATGTTAATTTCGTAATCATATGATCATATAATCATTGTGGAAATTTAGTGTGTAAAAAAGGTGTAGCGTAGGCGAGAGAAAAGTAGAATATAGTTTTTTTTAAATACACTTTTTATGTTCGTTCATGGTAACAAGGTGAATATAAATATCTCTTGGTTCTATTTTGGTGTGTTTTCTGCACTATAAATAATATTATATTGCGGGCGGTGAGCAACATCAGATGTTTTATGTACTGATGTGATGGAAGATCTATTATTGTTCTTAGACGTAAGTTTGGTTGTTTTTGACGTTAGGCATACTGACAGCTACAATATGGATGGATATACTCATATTTTTTACTATTGAAAAAACAAGAATCTATATGATTGTGCTTTACATAGATGTATATTACACAACTATGCAATATACTTAATTGGAAATTTAATTATACACTTAATAAGAAATGGAATATGAAATTGTTTAAAGTGGAACATGAATACCAAATTCTTTGGTTGATGAAATAATACATGAAAATAAAATAGAATTAGATTAAATAACATATATAGCAATTTATTTCAATATATCTAAACTAAGCACATTACATTATTATAAGAAAATAGATTAATTGATTTTAATTAAAAAATATAATTTATTAAATACTTTATAATAAACTAAATTATGAAACATTAATTAATTAAAATAGAAGTTATTAAAAACTTTAGAATAAATTAAATTAAAGATATAGTATATTAGAAACTTTAGAATAAATTAGTTTATGAAAAATTAATTAAATAGAACATATAATATAATATATTAGAAACTTTAGAATAAATTAATTTATTAAAAAATAATTAAATAGAAAATATAATTTAATATAATATATTTAGAAACTTTAGTTTTAAGTATTTTTGTAATTAATTAAAATTATTGATAGCAGTTTTGTAATTTTGGGTTATATTTCGTGAAGTCCGAGAAGTTTGGACAAAATTTATATTTTAATTGCTTCTCTAGTTTGACAATCAAACATTGCGTAAATGTATATATCTATCCATACAGATTTTAATTAAGAAATTGATAAATATATTTTGTCCAAACTTCATTGTTGGATCTCCGTTGATCACTTCGTTCTGAATTCGTCCTCTTTAAACTTTCGTGAAGCGCTCCGAAGACCTTCACGGAAGGATATCTAGGGGTGTTGTTTCCCCTCCGATGTTAAAGTTAGCCAGAGTCCGGTGATGTATGGAGAGGAAATATGGTTGTGTGGTGAATGTAAGTTGGAGAGAATTGAATGCAAATCTGAAGGTTGGTGGGTATTTATAGGCTTACCTTTGGACTTGAGCATGGTCGAGTCCTTACGAGGGTTACTCCCTGATTTCTAGCGTGTCAACCATGGTTACATGTCAGTAAAATGACCCGATTTTGTCCTTCCATACGGTGAGCAGTTGAGTTTTTAGAGAAGTCACCCTTAGGAGCACAGTGTTGGATCGTGAAATCCTGATTGTTGATCTGGCAGTGAAATGGATGCCAGACGACGGTGGAATAGTGCTTCTGCTTCAACTCCGGTGAACCTGCAAGTAGGGGAGCGCAACAGAGGGGGTGTTTCTGGGTCCCTCTCCGATGCTTAAATGAGTATATGTGTGTATATAGCTCAAAACGTAATGAATGTATGTAAAGCAGAGGTATTTATAGGGTAGGAGAGATCAAACAGTATAAGGTAACCGTATATCTTGGGAATATTGTGTTGTTGAAGATTTGGATAGTAGATATGGCAGTTACAGCGAGATATTGCAGTTACCATATCTAATATTTAGTGGATATGTGACCGAGATACGCGGGATATCGTGGCCACTTCCTTATTAACGGTAGGTGGAAACAGAGGAGAGAGGCAATGCTCTCTTCGGGGCGAGCACTCACATGGCGAGCAGTAGGAGGCCGCGACTTGAGGAAGGATGGTGACCAGCTGGGGAGCCTTTGGCGTCCGTATCGTCCTGGCCTCGATTCTGGGCCATTCTATGGTGGGCCAGGCTGACTTTTACTCAGGCTGACCCGGTCCGAATATCTTGGGTTTACCCCCTCCAGGGTTATTGGGCCCTCGAGGCCTTTCCCTTATTGGGCTGTTACTATCGATACCCAACATTTGTCCCCGAAGCTTGATTGAAGTTCCTTCGGTCGAGCTTGATTTCTTGGAAGGGCTTGAGATAGTGACGCTTTAAATTTGATTTTCTTTGTCTCTTTTTGTGTTCATAACCTTAGGGATACTTCATGCTTGTTAGGCGATCAGTCATCCCATTATCCAAGGTCGAAGGAATATTCTTCTTCTTATTCCTTCTTGGCGATCACTCGAGGCAGTCTAGGCCTGTGAAGGTCTATCTTTCTTTGCTAGGCGATCATTACCTATAAAAGGTATTTTTGATAAAGCCTATTAGTGAGTTGGCGATCACTTTGTCTGTTCAGTGGACTTTAGCATTTAATAACTGCACAGTCATCCAGAAGTCGAACGGTCGCTTGAAGCACGCCTGTCATTTAATATTATGTAACCCAAGGGTAGTCTGACAGCTGTCTGTACTGGTCGACCATTTGTATCCCCGAGGTGTCTCTTAGAATTCTGACATTGCTTCGATTTTTTCCAAAAAGGTGCAATTATTCTTCTGCGTCGTTTCGATTCTGTTTGTGGCGGTTACTCCTTTTTTGTCTATATAAGAAACAACATTTTCTTTATTTTTTTTTTTACGCATTCATTCCTTCAGACTTTCAGAGCCTTCTTCGTTTCCTGAGATCCTTCTCTGCAAACTCTTACTTTCTCCTTGTCAGTCTTTTCAAACCTCATCCCAACAGACTCCATGGCTACTCGCAGTCAATCCGGGAAGATCAAGCAGACAGCCAACAAGGCTTCTTCTTCGGGCCCTAAGGTGCTGAAGAACACCACTGCCCCCTAACCATTAGGGACGACTCTCTGCCCGCCTCGACGGAGAGGCATGCTGACCTTGGGTGGACCGCAGCCACGCCTGTGGTGGTGGATGGGTCTGAACTTCAAACGCCCATATTTTCTCCAAAAGGTAAACATTCTATTTTGTTGCTCTGTTTCAAGAGTTTTCCCTTGTTTTTTATACTTGTTGTTGCTATATCTGAACTGTTCGAGTAGATGTCAAGCCCAACGAGCTGAAGCCGGCTTATTTTAAGACGGTGGTGGCGCTTGGTGGTTTTGGTGCGATGGATACACCTAGATACCCAGGCCTTGGTCTGCATTATCCTCGCAATAGAGAGGTTTACATCTATGCGGCCCAGATCGATGCTGGGTTGCGTTTTCCTCTCTGTGAGGATTTGCAGGCGTTGTGCCAGTTTTATGGGATCCACCCCACTCAACCCGTACCCAACGCCATTAGGATATGGGCCGGTTTCAAGTTCCTGTGTATACGTGAAGAATGGACGTATTCACTGGCCTTGTTCCGGTGCTTTTTCCGGTTGGCCGTTGGGACGAACCACCTCCACCACTTCCAGTCACGGTGGCCAAAGTTCGCGGAGTGGAGAGGCCTTCAATCGTGGAATTGGAACGTCCATGTTCGGTTGGTCGACGATTTCCGGGCTACCAACTCCAACTATAAGAAGTTTTACTTCTTTTACAAGGCGGGCATGTCCTGGAAATTATTTAAGCCGGATGAGGATTTCCCTCCTACCTTCGAAGAGCTGTCAGGGAGTGACCGGAACACCATCGATGACCTTTTCCGGTTGCATCGATCATCCCACTTTCATTCTATCCACTCAGTGGTGGAGACTAATGAAAACATGCTCGAGATGGCGGGCATTCATCAGGCCACGCCAATTTTCGATGATTGGGTAACTCTTCTAACTTTTTCTGTTTAATTGGATGTAGGCAACCGAGACCGAAAACTCATAGGTATCTTTGATGACCAGGGCAAGGTGGGGCTGTCCGCGGATCAAGCGTCGTTGAATCCTCCTCCTCCCCCTCCAGGCGTTCATCCAAGAGGAAGCCCGAAGAGGCACTTCCCTTGGCCACTGTTGGCCCTCGCCAACCATATATGTTGTCTCGCCATTTGCTGATTTGCTCTTTTTATGCTCTGCAGTCTTCGGGTTTTGACATATCTCCTTGTTATTTTGCAGAGAAGCCCACTGCTGATGTGGCCCGGGACCCTCCTCCTCCTCCTGCCAAGAAGGTCAGGAGTGAGGATCGCCCGGTTCTCCCCCCAGAGTCCTCCTCCTCCTACGGGATCCGCTGCCCCCGGGGAGAAGACTCTGATTTTGGCGGCCCCTTCTCCTTCCGATTCTTCGGTCCCTATTCCTCCGAAGGAATCTGGGACTCAGAAGAAGGGATCTGATACCCCCAGCGCCTCAAAGACTCCTCCTGAGGAGTACTGCTCCTTGGCGAGCATGTTCCAGCCGCTCAACGCTGCGAACTCTCGGGGAGTTTGGTTCCCCTACGGAGACTTCTCGAAGAAGGGGGTCTTAGACAAGAAGAGTCTCCGGGGCAGTCCAGATTTATGCATGCTGCCCCTTGAGGGGATAATTCCTCCCAGGGATCGCTCTGCGGTTCCCTCGGAGCTGCACCAAATCGAGGGATTCATGCGGTCCCATTATGAACGAGTTGCTCTGGTAAGATTTCGATTCCTCGTTATGTTTTCGCATTGTTCCCTCTTTTCCATAGCCTAACAATCTTTGTTATTTCTTCGTTGCCAGCTCGTTCGAGAAGAAGTGGCGATGGGTCGCATCGTCGGAGAGATCGCTAACAAGCATTCTGATTTGCTTGTTGAGTTGGAGCAATACCGGAGCACGGGGATCTCCCAGGGCAGATGGAGGCTATCAAGTCGACCGCTGACGCGGCGGTTTCCTTGGTGGAAGGTGCCCGGGAGGAGTACTTCAGGAAGGAGGAGCGGCTCCTTGCTGATGTAAGGAAGAGGGAGGCTGATGCTGCGGTCTTCCTTCAAGAGTCTGAGGCCCTTCATCGGTGCTTAGATGAAGGGGAGGCTGTCAGGGCTCGCCTAGAGGCTGAGTTGAAGGAGGATCGAGCCCAAAGGGCGGAGTCGGACGCTCAACGGGTCGCCGCTGAGGCTCATAAGGAAGTCACTAAGGCTCAACGGGTCGCCGTTGAGGCTCAGAAGGAAGCTGCTGAAGCTAGGGGAATCACCCTGGAGGAGAAGGAACAGTTGGCTGAACAACTAAAGTCTGTTCCTTCACCCCAAAGTGCGGTCAACGAATTCAAAGTCTATGAGGAGTTCGTTGACTGTGCTTTGGAGGTGATAAGGTCGGAGATTAACGACTTCCTCCAAGTCCTGGTCGAGGATGACCAGGCGGTCGATCCCAACTTTCCTATTCGGGAAGTTGAGTCCCTTAAGGGTTTCCTCCGGAGTTCTCATCCTCAGCCTACCCTTGCTGCTGAAGAGATCGACGCAGCTGCGGCTGTAGAAGAGGTTGCCCCCGAAGGCGAGCCAAGCACTCCTGCACCCGAAGGCGAGCCAAACACTCCTACCCCCGAAGACCCGAAAGCCTAAAGTCTCCACCTCTCCGGCGACCATACTTCTTTTGCTTTTAGATAATTGTTTCCTTATCTTTTTTGTATTTTGGGTTAATCTGTAATTATTTCTTCGATTAAAGACTCGGTTTTTATTGAATGCCTTTATATTCATAAGCCTTTTTTTTGCTCGACTTTGAATGTGTTGGTGATCCCTCCGATATCTTAATCGTAATTACCTTCAACTTTCTTCTTTCCTCTTTCGGATTTTTCTTTAGGCTCAAAATGATAAAAACTCATGGAATTATCCGTTTATCTCGCCAAGTATAAGACCCTTAAGGAAAATATCTTAAGACTTAAAAGTATAGACTTCTAAGCTTGAAGATGTATAACTTTACTGAAGCTTAAACCTTTTGGAGTGCTCGCCTCTACGAAAGGAACTTGTTACTTGCAGCTTCACTTTCCGTAGTGATCGCTTAAGATTCCTTATCCATCCTCGATAATTTGACTCATGAAGATAACTTTTCTAAAATTTGTCCAACCTATAAGAAGATAGTTTCCTTGATGGATTGCTTATCTTCGTTGTCCAGATTCCTGCCTGACTATGGTATCAGGTCTTTTGGCCTGACTTTGGCGTCAGGGCTTGTGGCCTGACTTTGGTGTCAGGTCTTTTGGCCTGACTTTGGTGTCAGGGCTTGTGGCCTAACTTTGGCGTTAGGGCTTTCGTTTTGCCTAACTCTTCTTGTTTAGGGCTTTCGTTTTGCCTAACTCTTGTAGTTTAGGTCTTTTTGGCCCGACTTTGGTGACAGGGCTTTTGGTTTGCCTAACTCTTGTTGTTTAGGTCTTTTTGGCCTGACTTTGGCATCATGGCTTTTGTTTTGCCTAACTCTTGTTGTTTAGGTCTTTTTGTCCTGACTTTGGCATCAGGGCTTTTGTTTTGCCTAACTCTTGTTGTTTAGGTCTTTTTGGCTTGACTTTGGCGTCAGGGCTTTTGGCCTAACTTTGTTGTTAGGGATTTTTCTTCGATTTGGTTCGAGTGGTCACACGATTTTTGAAGGAACATCTTGCTTTTATTGACAGAACATTTGAATTTACAAGTTATGTATGAAATCTCCTTAAATGTTCAGCATTGAATAGACGAGGTAACCTTTCTCCTTCAGTGGTTTCCAAATAGTAGGATCCTGGGGCGGCGACGATCTCTACTACCTTGTATGGTCCTTCCCACTTAGCTGAAAGCTTATTCTGACTGGCCAGCCTTGTAAATTCGTTCCTTCTCATGACCATCTCCCCCACGAAAAATTGGCGAGCACTGACTTTTCTGTTAAAGTATCGAGCGGTCGCCAGACGCATATTTGCCTGTCTCCTTTCTGATTGCCACCTTTTTTCCTCTGCTAGGTCGAGGTCAGTCCTGTGTTCGACTTCGTTTGCCTCAGTATTGAAGTGTAGGATTCTATGGGTAGGCATTGCTATTTCGGCGGGCGCCACTGCTTCTGATCCATACACTAAACTAAAGGGTGTTTCTCCAGTGGCTGCCTTAGGCGTTGTTCTGATGGCCCATAATACGTTTTCCATATCTTCTGCCCAATTTCCTTTGAATGCTCAAACCCTTTTCTTGAGTCCTGCTAAAACAACCTTGTTGGGTGCTTCAACTTGCCCATTCGTTTGAGGATGATGCACTGAACTGAAACGATGGTTGACATGGTATTCTTCACAGAGCCATTTGAGCTCCTTTCCAATGAATTGAAGACCATTATCATTGATGAGTATTTTAGGGATTCCAAACCTAGAGAATATGTTGATCTTCAGTAACTTGATGACTTGAAATTACGTTGTAGAAGCTAGAGCTTTCGCCTCTATCCACTTGGTGAAGTAGTCGATCGCTACTGTAATGTGAGTGCGTGGACCCGTGCTAATAGGAAAAGGACCTAATATATCAATCCCCCATTGAGCAAAAGGCCAAGCACCCGCCATTGGGGATAATAGTGTTGGCGGTCGACCTAGTCGTGGTGCAAATTGCTGGCAAGTCTCACATTTCATCTTTTCCCAAGGTTGGCCAATAGTATCCCAGTCTTAAGATCCTCCTCGTTAATGATCGAGCACCATCATGACATGCTGCCACCCCTTCATGAGCTTTTCGAAGAACTCTTTTCCATCTGTATAGAGCTCCCAGACTTGATTATTGCCTGTTGACTGACTTGGCCTGTTTTTTGCTTCTGTTTGACCGTTACTTGTGCTTTCCACAATGAAATCAGCTAGTGCTTGACCTTTGATGGCCGTTTTCGGCGCAAATTTGATCTTGAACTCGCTGAGCTCGATCGCCCACTTGACCATTCTTCCTGAAGAATCTGGTTTCATCAGGAAGTTTTTGAGAGGTTGATTGGTGAGGACCGTGATGTCGTGTGCGTGAAAGTAAGGTCTCAGCTTTCGAGCAACAATAAATAAGGCATAGAGATACTTCTCAATCTGGACATATTTTATTTCTGCCGAGTTAAACATTTTGCTAATAAAGTACACTGGACTCTGAACATTATTTTCCTCCCTTATCAAAACAGCACTGGCTGCCACGTCGCTGATGCCTAGATAAAGGAAGAGCTGCTCGCCTGGAATGGGCTTTGCCAGAGCTGAGAGTGCTTGGATATGCCGCTTCAAGGACTGGAACGCCTCCTCACAATCTGGCGTCCACTCAAACTTGCGGTTGGCCCTCAGAGTTTTGAAAATTGGAAGGGACCTGTCGCTCGCCTTGGAGAGGAAACGATTGAGAGCAGCTAGGCGACCATTCAGGCACTGAACCTCCTTATGGAAGGTTGGCGACGTCATCTCTTCTATGGCCTTCAGCTTTTCTGGGTTCGCCTCGATGCCCCTCTCGCTGACCATGAATCCCAGGAATTTGCCAGACTTGACTCCAAAGGTGCACTTTGCAGGGTTCAGGCGAACGGTGTGTCTTCTCATGCATTCGAAAGCTTCGCGGAGGTTTGTTGTATGCGGATTGCCCTTGATGGTTTTGACGAGCATATCGTCCACATAAGCCTCCATGTTTCTTCCCAGCATGTCCTGGAATAGGCGGTTCACCATCCGCTGATAATTCGCCCCGACATTGATGAGACAAAAGGGCATCACCTTGTAACAAAGAATGTCCCCGTCCGCATAGAAAGTGGTGTAAGTCTCATCGTCTGGGTGCATTCTGATCTGGTTGTAGCCTGAATAGACGTCCATGAAGCTCAGCATCTCGTGACCAGAGGTAGCATCGACTAGCTGATCAATCCTGGGAAGGGGATACGAATCCTTGGGGCAAGCTCTGTTCAGGTCGCGGAAGTCGACGCACATCCTCCACTTACCGTTTGATTTTTTGACCAAAACTGGGTTGGCGACCGAACTCTGGAATCTTACCTCTCTGACGAAGTCAGACTCGATCAGCCTGCCAACCTCCATTCTTATCGCCAAGCGCTTGTCCGTCCCGAACGATCTCCTTTTTTGGGCGATCGGCTTGATAGAAGGGTCTATCCTGAGCTCATGAGAGATGATGTCTGTACTGATTCCTGGCATGTCGCTCGGCTTCCAGGCGAATATCTCTTTGAATTCCCTGAGGAGGGCGGTCATGGCCTCCTTCTGGTCTTCTTTCAAGGTGGTCCCAATGCGCACCTTCTTGTCTGGGCCATCGAACTCGACCTCTTCCAATTCCTCCATGGGCGCTGGCTGAGCCAAATCCTCGCGAGAGTCGGCCTCTGTCTCGATGGCGAGGGCCTCCCTTTGGTTCTTCCTGCACAGGAAGTTCACATAGCATTGTCGCGAGGACGACAAGTCACCGAGCACTTCTCCAATCCCGTTGGGAGTGGGGAAGTTCATCTTCTGATGGACTATGGAGGCCACAATCTTGTTGGGGTTGATTGTGGTCCTCCCCAGGATGGCGTTGTAGGATGTAGGTGAGTCGACCACCAGGAAAGTGACCGGTACCTTGATGCTCTTCCATCCCTCGCCCGGAATTACTGGCATGGTTATTGCTCCCAGTGGATAAGTCGTTCTCTCAGCAAACCCGATAAGTGGAAAGTCAACCCTCTTCAGGTCACGCTTGGACTTGCCCATCCTCTCGAAGGCGTCCAGGAATAGGATATCTGTCGAGCTGCCTCCGTCGATCAGAATCCTTGCAACGTCACAGTAGTCGATATCAGCCGTGATAACCAAAGCATCGTTGTGGGGGGTTGTGACATGTGCCAAATCATCTCCGGAGAATGAGATGACAATGTCCTCTTCAGGTCGGGGTCGCTTTCCCAACTGAACTGCTGTAGAGATCTGAGTTGCATAGACCTCCTTGGCGTGCGACCCCTCGCCTCCTGCACTGAATCCTACCGCAATCAAATTCACTCTCCTCTTGCTGGTAGATGGATCAGTTTGCTCAGCAGGGGTTGACGAACGATGTCTCCTAGGGGGCGTTCGACTTCTGTCTCGCCCTGCCACAAGTTCCTTCAGCATCCCCCCTTGAATTAGCTTCTCTATGTCCCACTTCAAAATGCGGCAGTCATCCGTCTTGTGGCCCTTGCACTTATGGTATCTGCAATAGCTATCGACGTCCTTCCCCATGGGCTAACCACCCCGACAAGGCATCGGTGGCCTCGCCAAGGATCTGCTCTCCATCTCGACTAGTACCGCTGAGATCTGCCTATTTAAAGGCGTAAAGTACTCAGGGACCTCTGGATTTCTCGGTGTCGGGTTGGGCTCGACCCGGGGCCTGCTGTCTTTTCCCTTCTTTTCTTTCTTCACCTCCTTCTTACCATCGCGTCGGGGCTCGGGAACCACCCTTAGCGAGGTCGTCAGGAAGTTGGCCTCAGTGTTTGCCCTTTCAAGGTCTATGAAACCTTTTGCCCTGGACGCCATCCCTTCCAACGTCTCAATCTCCTTCACATGATAGCTGTTGCACAGCTTTCTCGAGGCCTTATTGGCCACATCCAGACCTCTATATAAGGCTCGAATGATCTGCCCATCTGAGATTCGACGATCTATCTCCATGACGTTCTGATGAAAACGTCCGTAAAAATTGGTCAGCGACTCTCTGGGCTGTTGCTTGACCGCATCCAGGGCGACCACGCTTTTCATTAGCTGGCGCTCGCCCATGTATCTCTCCAGGAATTTACTCCTTAATTCTGCCCAAGTTCCTATAGATCCTGTAGGGAGGCTGAAGAACCAGGACGAAGCCGAACCCGGAAGACTGGATGGAAATAACAAAGCCAAGTGATTGGGATCATTTGACTTACCTAGAAGAGTAGCCTCGTGCTTGTTGACGTGTATGGTGCGATCTCCTCCACTACTGTACTTAGGTATGGCCCGAGCGACTATGTCTTTGGGGATCTTGATGGCGACGAGCTCGTTGGAAAAGGGGTGAGCAAATCGCTCCTCGAAGGGAGCTACGACTGTCAGTCGTCTTTCTTGGAGCCTTCTGTTGATAAGATCGTCCACCTGGTCCAGGGTGCAATGTTTTGGCGAAGTCCCGTACGGAGAGGGACCGGAAGTATTGGCAGAGTATGTAGCCGTCGGCTGCTCGGTGTATTCCGGGGGTAGGGACTATTGTGCTGACGTCATCTCCTGATCCTCCTAGGGTGCTGTGGTGCCAGGATTCGCGGTTTCAGACGGTAAGGGCCCTATGGCAGCAGGGCGAGTATTTCCTTGGGGAGCAGGGGCTTGACGGCGAGCCTGTCCTAGGATGGCCTCCAACAGTGATATCATCTCCGGGGTTAACTGGATGTTTTCCCCGACGATGTGGACGGTCTGCGGTGCTGGAGTCTCAATGTGGTTGGCAGCTGGTGTCGGTCTGGAATTACCGACATGCTCTCGAGTCGTCCTCAGAGTAACGACATTGGGTGCTGCCTGGCTGGCAGGTTCTTGCTGAAGCGGTGAAGCGGCGGCGGAATCAGAGCTATCCACGGATTGCTCCCGAGTCTGGTTCCCGCGGTTGTTTTTTGATCGAGTTCTCATGGTTGTATCACTCGGTTCCCACAGACGGCGCCAACTTTTAGATCGTGAAATCCTGATTGCTGATCTGGCAGTGAATTGGATGCTAGACGATGGTGGAATAGTGCTTCTGCTTCAACTCCGGTGAACCTGCAAGTAGGGGAGTCTAACAGAGGGGGTGTCTCTGGGTCCCTCTCTGATGCTTAAATGAGTATATGTGTGTATATAACTCAAAACGTAATGAACGTATGTAAAGCAGAGGTATTTATAGGGTAGGAGATATCAAACCGTATAAGGTAACCGTATATCTTGGGAATATTGTGCTGTTGAAGATTTGGATAGTAGATATGGCAGTTACGGAAAGATATTGCAGTTACCATATCTAATCTTTAGTGAATATGTGACTGAGATACGCGAGATATCGTGGTCACTTCCTTATTAACGGTAGGTGGGACCAGAGGAGAGAGGCAAGGCTCTCTTCGGGGCGAGCAGTAGGAGGTCGCGACTTGAGGAAGGATGGCGACCAGCTGGGGAGCCTTTGGCGTTCGTATTGTCCTGGGCTCGATTCTGGGCCATTCTATGGTGGGCCAGGCTGACTTTGACTGAGGATGACCCGGTCTGAATATCTTGGGTTTACCCCCTCCAGGGTTATTGGGTCATCGAAGCCTTTTCCTTATTGAGCCGTCACTATCGATACCCAACATACAACCTACATGGTGTTTCATGAATGGCGCGCCAATACCTATGCTTCGTCCTAGTGCGAGCTATTGATAATGAGAGGTCCTTACTAGCCAGGGCAACCTCCTTGGCCTTTTATGGAGTCGCTCCGTGGTTCTACTCCAAGGCGTTGCCTTGGGCTTGAAACTTGAGTTGGTCGTTTTTTTTGCTGGGCTTGATCCGTTATTGGTCCTGATCCAAGATTATCGAGCCCCAACCAGGACCTACCATTTATAATCTTCCTTTAAAAGCTTTGCAATTAAATTAATCATCAAACCAAACACAGACTCTATAAAAAAAATTACTGCTGAATTTAGTTTGGAATGTGAAGGAAGTTCAACAATTTATCATTTATTTTTGGCAACAGCATGTGATTCTATTAAATGGTAAATATAACTATTTAACTTCGTTTTATTTTATTTACCAAAAAACAAAAGCTTGGTTTTATTTTGCTGGAAATTGATAGTTTTTTGTTTCCATATTGAAAGTTTTAATTGGATGACAACTACATAATATGTGGACTTTACGATCCTGTCAAACCAACCGTTGTATTAAAGAGCTGTCAGCAATCTTGACAGCAATCTGCAGCACTCCAGTTTCTGAATCGCTCCAAAACAACTCTAACCGGTTTACTTAGATGAAAAGTAAACTTCTATTTTATTTTTTCCCTAGTTACAATTCGAATTATTTTAATGTTTGATTTTTAAAATTTCAATTATTTTAATAGTTAGTTATATTTTAACTTTTCTAATTCCATCAAATTTTTTATCAAAACATTGTTAAATATATTTTCAAAAATACAAAAAGTAATATGATATTTTTAATATATCACAACTACATCTTCAAAAAATTTATATACGTTATAATTAAGTTATGATTAAATTCAAACTCAATTGTAATATATATATATATATATATATAAAGAGTAATTATTTTATTCTCAAAAGTATTCTTATATATATATTCTGTTGAGATTAAATAAAAAAAAATGACAAAATAGGAAAATAAAACCTTTGGTCAAATATTAAAAAACTAATTTTTCAAAGGTAAACATTAAATAAAAATTGCGCTCAAACGTTACGAGGCCAAATCATTTTTTTCTTTAAAAATATGAAAAAATTGATTGACCGGCTGAAGTTATTAAGTAGTAAGGACGAATAGTAATTATTACATTTAGTCTAATTCCACCGGTGATGTTGTATATTGTACTGGCGTGGTCGAATTTTGTCTTTCTTTTATTATTTTAATTAATAGCAGTTGTCTAAAAAAAAATGCATATACTGATCATGTGCCCGACATTTTCCTGAATCGTGTGTGAGGAGCTGTACCTATATATTGATATAGGAAGCCGTACCCATATTTAATTCATTAACAGAAATTGTTTAATTATTTCCAGTAGAATGATTAGGAGCATCATTTCTTAGATCTTCAAACAATATATAAACTATTATGTGCTTTTAAGTTAGAAGAAGAAAATAATATCTAAACTAAGGTGGATGCATGAAATGACTTGGACACCACTCACAAATTTGAATCTTGCGGATAATATTAGTACAACAACAATGACAAGGATTTATTTTATTTAAAGTGTAGACATTTTTTTACAGTAACTATATGCTACGATAAATTTACGTGCGTGTTTGTGTTCAGTAAGTGTCACACGATAAACGTATTGATATGCATAATGACACGCACGTACGCACGATTTGTCACCCCGAACTTTTCTATTGTTTCCCCTAAACAACCCCTTTTAAATTACTCTATCGAAAAAAATTGCAATAGATAAAAACTTTAATTACGAGCACAGTGTCAAACTAAATTAAAATTGACTTCTAAATTGACCATACAAACTTGTCATTGTTGAGTTTCAAAACTTTTGAGATATAATTTCAACTCTAATCATTTTGTGTGGTCAGTACAAAAGTTCAAACTATCACTACAAGAATGTACACCTACAAAAACGAACGTTTGTTTTTTTACTATCACTAAATTGGCCATTAAGTTAATGTTTGTGCAACAACAAATGTGGTTGCCCGTATTAGAGATAAATAAATATGACAAATATACAACCCGTGAAAGAGCTCTTTAGCTTTAACAAAAAACATATAATTTAACAATTACAATAGATTATATTTGAAAAGACTTTTTAGTGTTAAACAAGACAACCGATGCAACATACGTTTTTTGCTGGTGAGTAATTATTTTAGTGGCAACTATATTCACGATTAAAATTTTTCTTTAGTAACAACGTGGTGTTATTGCCACTAAATCCGTTGAATTGTCGCTAAATTGGTTGAACCACCACTAAATCGATCGGCTGAGCAATTCAAACTCTTATTTCACTTATGTTTCACCATATATACTAATTAAAAAGCATTAGGATTTCTCCTTTTCGTATCCTTCGATAGTCAAGCTAACCTAGTGCTCTGTCATACTGTGCGTTCGTTCGACTGCAGCCTTCTGACAGAACTCGCTTCCCCCAATTATGTTCGTCTGCGCCCAGTTCCACCGTCGTGTTCGTTTGTCTACAATTAACCATAAGCAGTGATATAAATTTCCAATTCAATACTATGTTGTCGCCTCCGTTGGATTGAATCCAAAATCGAAGTTTGGGTTTCAATTTGAACCAAGGTTTGAGGTTCTGTGCACAGTCAAAATCCAGATCCATGGTTCTAGTTTCTAATTGAACCGGAATCGAGGTTCTGGGCTCAATCTAAACACAGATCCACAGTTCTGGGTAGGGGTTGAATAAAATATTTGAACCCGATTGCAAATCAAAATATCAAATTAGATGATTCAATAATTATTTAAATAAGGAAAAAAATTGAAAATAGTCTGTTTGGACAAAATAGTCCAACATGTTATAAATGGTCCAACATGTTTAAAAACGATGGTAATTGGTCATTCCTTCAATCCTCCGTTAAAACATTAAGTTAGGTACTTTTCAAATTTATAAAATTCCCTGAATTCATTTTAAAGTGCTACAATTATATCCTAAATACTTATATCAATCTTACAATTAAGTACCTACTCTAACTGAACCCTAATCGGTGGTCCAACGGTCTAGGTTCAGACCCAGACCAGGTCGCCCAAGGTCTGATACTTGGTGTGAGTCCGAACCTAGAGCATATAACCCTATATATGCGATCCATTGGAGCACCCAATCGACCGGACCAAGCTATTTATCTATTGATCTATTTATCCATCTTAGTTTGGGTAGAACATATGCAATTGTGACAAGTAAGTTTTTTCTTAATCCTAATTTCAAACTAATCAAGTATAATCCATACATGTCAAACTTACAATACTCATTTCTAAGTGACATGTTATGTAACTCACTTTAAAATTGTCCAAGCTTTCTTATTCATTCTTAAGATAAGTTATAAAACCTTAATTATTTCTCTTACTTTACATGTGGATTTAATTTTATCTTAACTATTTTATGTAATGGAATTTTAATAATACTAAAATACATAATATTATATTTTATGAATATCAACTATGCCCATAGTAAACAATTCTATTACAAATTAAATAGATTAATTAAAAAACATCACATACCTTATTATAATTTAATTTTAACTATAAATTGAACACATGAACGGATAATATCAGAGTAAATTTTAACAAAATATAGGTTATATATATATATACACAAATTATTTTTCCCACTAACAAAATGGATAAATTGTTGTATATATAATTAAAATAGACAAGTTAAAATAAATTTTAAAAAATGATTATTTCTTATATACTATATAAGTATATGACACATATAGAAGTCAGAAAATAATAAAAGTTATGTTAAAAGTATTATATGAACATTAAGACATCTTGCAATTTTATGATAAATATTTGTTATATATTTATAGAATTAACATATTTTGTGAGTTAAGAAAATCAGTCAAATATAATTTGTATGATTAAACTTACTAAAATAAATACTAATAATTTTAATATTTTTATAAAAATGCTACACTAGTAAAAGTCACAAAAACATAAGAAAAACACTTAAAAGTATCAATTTGCATTGTATTAATAATTTTTAATATTATTTTTGTTATTGATTAATGTATTTTTAATTAATTTGGTGAATAATTACAGTTAGTCTTTTTATTCTATATTAAACTTCGTAATATTGAAGCACATGGATTAATTAATATTTTGAAAAATACTGATATTTTTTATTATATAATAAATTAATCCTTAATTAAAATATTTTGATAAATTAAAAAACTAATAGAAATTTTTAACTTTTTAACTTTTTAACTGATATTAATTTTCTAGTGTTCTCATAATCTAATAATTTAAAGTCTAAATATTACAAATTATCTTTAAATAAAATTAGGTGTCCTTGATGTCATGTTGGATAAAATTTGCTAAACTCAAAACATGAAAAAACTAACCCTAAATTGTTTTGAATGTCTCGTTCGTCGTTTCGAGTTTAAGATGGAAGACCAATCGTGCAGTTAGGTCGAGCTTAGCCTTAGAATTACAATTTTCAACCTAATTCGCAATTAGAAGATCAGCGTAACCCGATTTTACTATCCCAGTACTACCCATATCATTCAGAATCGGTTCGACCCACAATAAGGGTAATCTGACACTCACAAAGCAGTCCAGCACCAAATTACCCAAACTAAATTGGACGCCAAAGTTCTATCTCAGGTCGCCATCGACCAAGGCTAAAGCCTCCTACTGCTTTCCATGGGAACGCTCGCCAAGAGAGTCAAACCTTTCAACCCTGGTCCCACGATATCCCACGTATATCGGGCACATATTCTATAAAGATTACATAAGGTAACTGCAATATTACGTCATAACAGTAGTATCTGTTATCCTAATCTTTACCGGCACAATATTCACAAAGATATTCAGTTGCCTATAACAGTTTGATCTCCTAGCTCTATAAATACTCTTGCTTTACATGCGTTCATTATGTTTTGAGTTCATACACATAGTATACTCATTGAAGCATCAGAGTGGGACCTAGAGGCACCCCCTCTATTGCGATGCCCTTCTTGCAGGTTCATCGGAACTCAGGCGAAAGCGTGTGATCATCAACTCTTTCCCATTCAATTCACTGCCAAGTCAGCACGAGGGAATCTCAGACCCAACATTTGGCGTCGTATGTGAGAAAACGAGCAAAACAGTCATGCAGACTCACTCTAACCGCAATCGTCGGAAACAAGCTAATGAGCAATCCTCAGATAGCTTTGAATCTGCCGCCGCTTCGTCGCTCCCCCAAGAACCTGCTAGCCAAGTAGTCCTTGTTCCAAACGCCGCAGAGATTCCAGCTCGACCAACCATTCGAGTGGCTGGGGAAACCATTCAGGTAACCGCGGAGATGATATCCCTCTTGTAAAACATCATAGGACAGGCTGGCAAACAAGCCCCTCATCCTCATGAAGATCCTCGTCCCGCGGGGCCACGGGAAGCAGAAGCTGAAAATCCAAGCACCACTGCCCCTCAAGAAGATCAAAAGATAACTTCTGAACATCAGTCCCTACCTCCGGCTTCCACTGAGGCGCCAAAGGTCACTCATTCTATCAATTCATCGAGTACTGCACCAACTGGAGGACAACATCCCTAATTCACTATTGACCAAGTTGAGGAACTTATCAGTAAGAGACTCAAGGAACAACGCAGAACCGTTATGTCTCTCTTCCGGGAGCGATCAACTCATCCCTTCACCACTTACCTTGTAATGGTCAAAATTCCAAAGGATGTAGTCGCAAGGGCCATTCCTGAATACTGTGGCGTAGGAGATCCCATAATCCATGTCAACAAGCATGAAGTTTAACTGTTGGGTAAGTCGAATGATGAGAATCACTTAGCCCTATTATTTCCTTCGTCCTTTTTAGTTTGGCGTTGTACTGGTTCTTCGGCCTCCCTGCAGGATTAATAATGACCTGGTCTGAGCTAAAGAGTAAATTTCTGGAGCGATATATGGGCGAGCGGAAATTTATGAAAAGCGTGGTCGCCTTGGACGCCGACAAACAGTATCCAGGAGAAACATTGGCGGACTTCTACAAAAAATGTTACAGAAATAGATCGTCGAGTCACAGATGGGTAGATTATTCAAGCATTTTATAGAGGATTTGATGTGGACAACAAAGGCTCAAGAAAACTCCGCAACAGATACCAAGTTCAAGAGATAGAGACGCTAGAGGAGCTATAAGTAAGGCAAAAGGTTTCATAGACCTCGAAAGGGCGAACTCTGAAGCCATTTTCCTGACCACCTTGCCAAGGGTGGTTCCAAAGCCCGAACACGATGGTAGGAAGGAGAAGAAGGATAAGAAGGGTCGAGAAAATCCCAGATCAGAAACCCCATGACCAAGACATCCAGAGGTCCCCAAGTATTTCACGCCTTTAAACAGACAGATCTCGGCGGTACTAGTCTAGATGGAAAAAAGGTCTCTGGCAAGGCCACCAATGTCCCATAAAAGTACTCAGCCAATGGGAAAGGACACAAAGAGCTATTTCTGATATCATAAGGCCAAGGGCCACAAAACCGATGATTGTCGTGTTCTCAAGCGCGACATGGAGAAGCTGATCCAGAGAGGCATGCTAAAAAAATTTGTTTCCGGACGAGATAGAAGTCGAATGCCCCCACGTAGAGCGCACTCGACAGCTCCGCCAGAGCAATCTGGCCCATCCCAAAGCAGGAGGGTGATAAACCTAATTGCTGGAGGGTTTGGCACCGGAGGCGAGGGGTCCAACGCGAGGGAAGTTTATACCGCCCAATTCTATACAGTTGTCCAACTAGGCAAGAGACCTCGGCATGAAGAATATTGCAGCATCTCATTCTCCGAGGAAGACCTGACACATGTCACCACTCCGCACAATGATGCTCTAGTCATCACGACCAAAGTGAACGACTGCGATAAGAAAAGGATTATGATCAACGGAGGCAGCTCGACAGACATCCTATTCCTGGACGCCTTCGAAAATGGGAAAATCCAAGCAAGACCTCAAGCGAGTCGAATTTTCCCTCATCGGTTTCGCTGGGAGAAGAACTTATCCGTTGGGAGCCATAACTCTGCCGGTAATTTTGGGCGAAGGATGGAAAAGCCTAAAGGTATCGATCACCTTCTTAGTGGTTGACGCTCCTACCTCGTACAATGCCATCCTGGGGAGGACCACCACCAATCCTCATAAGATCGTGGCCTCCATAGTCCACCAGAATATGAAGTTCCCCACGCCGAATGGGATCAGAGAAGTTTTAGGCGACCAACCGTCCTCACGTCAATGCTATGTGAACTGCCTTCGCAAGAAGAACCAAAGGGAAGACAGAGGTTGACTCGCGTGATGACCAAGCTCGGCCAGCCCCAATGGAGAAATTAGAAGAGGTCGAAATCAATGGTCCAGAAAAGAAGGTGCGCATTGGGACCGCTTTGATCGACGGCCAACGAAGTGCCCTGACTTCCCTCTTGAAAGAATATAAGGAACTGTTAACATGGAATCCCAGTGATATGCCAGGCATCAACACCGATATGATCTCCCACGAGCTAAGGATAGATCCTTCGATCAAGCCAATCGCTCAAAAGAGAAGGCCATTCGGGCCAGACAAGCGCTTTGATATCATGCAAGAAGTAAGCACACTGCTTGAAGCCAATTTCTTTAGGGAGGTACGATTTCAAAGCTGGGTCGCCAAACCAGTGGTCGTAAAAAATTCAAATGGCAAGTGAAGAATGTGCGTCAACTTCCGCGACTTGAACAAGGCTTGCCCAAAATATTCGTACCCCCCTCCTCGAATCGATCAGCTGGTAGATGCAACCTCTGGTTACGAAATGCTAGGCTTTAAGGACGCCTATTCAGGCTACAATCAGATCCGAATGCACCCGGACGATGAAGCCCACACAACCTTCTATTAGTAAACTGGTATCAAACCAGTCTTTGATAGAAGAATAGGATTGAAGAGAAGAAATTGGAGAAGAAGATGATCACGGAAGAAAGCTTAGTAAGCAAGCTATCGATAGAGAGAAGATAACAAAATAACATAAATCAGAACCTTTACATCATAACCAGGTTGAGTTTACAATGAAATCAGTTATGTTTATATACAGAACAATCTGTCTATGGACTATACATGATGATTCTAGAACACTCATGAATTCTCTATAACAATGAACTATTCTTGCATCATAAGTAACTAACATCATCCATTCCTTGCAATGTACGTAACCTGCTTTGTAGCCTTCATTCATCTTTCTCATACATCCTAACATTCCTCTGAAAAGATCTTTTCTCAACATCTTCACTTTTCTTGTAGATCATATACCTGAACAAATACTAATACAAATTCCAGAACTCATATATATTTGCTTAGCAGATTATCAGACTTAACTTGCAAAATATCACTGCATATCAAGCTTCTTAGAACTGGTTTTATTAGCTCTACAATCATGATGAAACCTAAGTACTTCATATTAAACTAAATCTAACCATGCTCAGAAACTCATCACCATTCAATTAGCAGAATCACATAACATCTGAACTACTAAGAACACATCACTTCATCAGATCCAGTTCTTACTCAGATGAAACTTTAACAGCTTTAATTTTTTTCTTGAACAGCATAACATTTTTTTGACATGAAGGTTTTCATGTTCGTTCATCTTACCAATGAAGCTCGGAGGATTCCAATTTTCCTCCATCTTACCAGCCTCAAGCTATTATAGAGTATCTTGACGTTTTCTCTGTAAAAAACTGTTTTTGGCACTTAAGCTTCACCTTATGTCAGATTGATTGATCTTTGATCTTCTTTGTATCATACTGAGGAACTGGAAAAAACCGATGAAATGAGTTCTTGACAAACAGATATATGAACCAATACCAATTGACAGAGAGTCAACCAAGATGATCAGATAGTTCAATACTGATTTACTAATGATCGTCACACTGCAAAACCAAACAAAAGACTCTAATAAACCATCTATTACAGTAAAAATAATTATTACTTAATCTGCTAACAAATACGATGATATTCAGCATTAAGAACAGCATGTCCAGAAATATAAACCAAAGAAAGAAAGATATTAAGAAGGAACACAGAGAAATGATAGAAGCAAAAAAAGACGAAGAATAAACTAAACATATTATGCACAGCAAGGAACCAGACAACATAGACTTACACACACAAATTTAGTCATCATCAGAATCTCTCCCATAGCTTCTACTTTTGAGACTCCTGATTTCATCATATTGCATATCATTTTGAACATCCTCAAACGTCAGAACTCCAAGTTTGACACGAAAATGAGAAAACAACTTTTCAGTTAGGGGTTTAGTAAGAATATCTGCAATTTGATCAACTACAGGAACAAAATTAACAATTAGTTGAGCATTTTGAATTTTTTCCCGCACAAAGCAGATCAAGCTCAACATGCTTCATCTTGGAATGTTGAATTGGATTCTAAGTTAATCCAGTATTATCACATCATATTATAGGTATAGAGGACAACTTGATTCCAAGCTCAGTTAATAAGGAAACCACCCAAAGCACCTCACACATTGCATTAGCCACGACTCTGTATTCTGCCTCAGAACTAGACCTGGAAATCACAGATTGCTTTTTCAAACTCCATACTATAGGATTATTATTTAAAAGCAGATAATGGCCTGACACAGACTTACGATCAATTGAGTCACTACCCCGGTTTGCATCAGCAAATGATACAAGACTTACCTCTGAGCAAGGTACAAAAGGAGCTCTAAATAACAGACCATGATTGACTGTACCTTTAAGATACCTCAAGACTCGTAAAACATCCTTCCAGTGATGTTGAGCAGAATGTTGCTTGAATTTACTAAGCTTGTTGACTGCAAAGCTTATATCAGGTCTAGTAATACACACATGTTGTAAGGCCCCTATAGTACTTCTATACAAAGTTGAATCAACTGAAGAGGAAACATAACCTGACTGAGAAGAAGTAACTTTGCTGAGAAATTTTCCTGACATTGGCGTAGGTAATGATGCTGCATTTGACAATCCCACTTTGAGAAGAACTTCATTTATGTATTTCTTATGAGATAGAAGTAAACAATCATCACCAACTTGTACATCCATTCCTAAAAAATAGTAAAGAAGTCCTAAATCCTTCAGCTTGAATTCACGATTTATTTGAGCAATTACATCTTCTACTCCTTTCGAATCACTTCATGTAACAACTATAGCATCAACATAAACCAAAACTTCCCTTGTCAGTATTTTTCAAAAAAAGACAATTATCAGCTAGAGATGTAGTAAAGGTTAGAGAGTTTAGCAAATAACTTTTAAACCTCTCGAACCATGCTCTTGGTCCTTGTTTAAGACTATAGAGTGCTTTGTTTAATATGCAATCTAGCACCCTACCTTGTTCATCTCTTTGTTCAAATCCTGGAGGTTGTATCATATACACATCCTCAGCCAATTCACCATTGAGAAATGCATTGTTAACATCAACCTGTCTCAAAAGCCACTTATGAGTTAAATCAAGTGTAAGAATAATCCTCACTGTTGGAGATTTCCCCACCGGACTGAAGGTTTCCTGAAAGTCGAATCCTGGTTTTTTAGAGAAGCCCTTTGCCACTAGTCGAGCCTTATATCTAGCCACTGATCCATCTGGGTTTTTCTTCACTTTGAACAACCATTTGCAGCCCACTGGTATCCTTCCACCGGGTAACACTGCAAGGCACCATGTGTTATTAACAGCCAATGCATTTAGTTCTTCCTAAACAGCTTATTTCCAACGAGGAGATTGCATTGCAGTGTATATGCCATTTGGTGGAGAATGACTCAGATCAGCTGATAGCTCAATACAAGTGGTTAGAGCATTGATGGATTTTTTTTTAGACCTGGTGATCATAGGATGAATATTAGAATGCTCAGATAAAAAATCAACAGAAATAGGTACATTTTGATTATCTTGAATGCCAGTACTATCACACCCTACAGGAATAAGTACTGAATCATGAGGAATGTACCTAATTGATCCTTGCTCAGTGTCATGATTATTTAATGGTAAGAGATTACATGAAGAGTCACAATTATGAAGTGAATCTATTGATGTAATTAGTTTTGAACCTTGAGGCACATATCTGACTACATTCGCTGGCATAGGAAAAGATTTAACTCCTGCGGAAATCTCTGTAACATTATCCTACAATGTTTGCTGAATTATTATGAGAAAAAGAACTAGTCTCCTGAGCTGAAGTAGCCTCGTGAGTTGATGTGACCTGAATACCCATATGAACTGAACTTGTATGTTGAGGAATATTTTCAATTGTATCAGTGTGATTAAATTGAGCATTCTCATCAATAGGGTCACATAGAGAAAAATTGAATGGCAAGAAGAACGAAATAGAAGTTTCTGTGTTTTTTACAGCAGAAGACTACATAAACTCACCCTGTTTATCAGTAAAAGGGAAAACAACCTCATGAAATTTGACATGTCTAGAAACATATATACGACTAGAGGCATCTAGACATTTATACCCATGTTGATTAGCACAGTACCCCGGAAAGACACAAGGAGAAGATCTAAAATCCATTTTATGCTTCTTATACGGTCTCAACAAAGGAAAACATAGGCAGCCAAAGACTCTTAGAAAGTCATAATCAGGTACCTTCAATAACAATTTTTCAGGAGAAGAAACATCCAGCAACACTTTCGATGGCAACCTATTTATCAAGAAAACCGCAGTAAAGAAAGCATTTGTCCAATACTGCATAGGTAGAGAAGCATTTTTCATTAATGTTAAACCAGACTCAACAATGTGTCTATGCTTTCTCTCAACTATGCCATTTTGTTCAGATGTATATGGACAAGTAAATCTATGTTTAATACCATACTGAGACAAGTAAGGTGCAAGAGATCGAAATTCACCTCCAGTATCAGTTTGTATAGCTTTCAGTTGAACTCCGAGTTGCTTCTCAGCAGATTTATGAAATTCAGGAAATATCTTTGCAACATCACTCTTTTTGTTTAAAAAACATATCCAAGTGAACCTAGTATATACATCAACTATGCTTAGATAGTAGGAACAACCATTTGACAACAAAGGAGCAGGTCCCCAAAAATGTACGTAACCTGCTTTGTAGTATTCATTCATCTTTCTCATACATCCTAACACCTTCTATGCAGACGGAGATATACTTTGCTACAAGGTGATGCCTTTGAGCCTAATCAATGCAGGGGCAACTTATCAACGAACAGTGAATCAATTGTTTCAAGAAATGCTGAGGCACAACATGGAGGCCTATGTGGACGACATGCTCGTCAAAACAGTAAAGGGAAACCCTCATAAAGAAGACCTTCGGGAAGCATTTGAATGCATGAGGAGGCACAACGTTCGCTTAAACCCAGCAAAATGCGCCTTTGGAGTCAGATCAGGCAAATTCCTTGGATTCATGGTAAGCGAGCGCGGAATAGAGGCAAACCCTGAAAAAGTCAAATCCATTGAGGAAATGAAGTCCCCAACTTGCCACAAGGAAGTCCAATGTCTGAATGGTTGCCTGGCCGCACTTAATCGCTTTTAAGACTCTTATGGAAAACCGCAAGTTCGAGTGGTCACCGGAGTGCGAGACTGCATGTCAATCTCTGAAGCAGCACCTGCAAACACTCCCAACTTTGGTGAAGGCCATTCTCGAAGAACATCTCTTTCTTTATATAAGTATTAGCGAGGTTGCAGCGAGTGCACTTTTAATAAAAGAAGAGGAAAATAAGCAGAGTCCAATATACTTTGTAAGAAAATTATTTAATTTGGCTGAAATAAAATATATCGAGATTGAAAAGTATCTCTATGCCTTAGTTATTGCTGCTCGAAAGTTAAGACCGTACTTCCACGCTCACGCCATTATAGTCCTCACCAACCAGCCTCTCAAACAATTTCTGCTGAAGCCAGACACTTCAGGAAGAATGGGTAAATGGGCATGCAAGTTGAGCGAATTCAAGATCAAATTTGCACCGAAAATGACCATCAAAGGTCAAGTATTGGCAGATTTCATAGTGGAAAGTACCAGCAATGGTCTAGCAGAAGCAGAAAACCGGCAAAGTCAGTCAGAAAATACAAGCAAAGGCTGGGAACTCTATACTGATGGATCCTCTCCAAGAGAAGGCTCGGGGGAATGATTAATTCTCATGCCCCTTGTGGGAAAGCCCCTAAATTATGCGATCGCTCTTACTTTTAAGGCGACCAACAACGAGGCTGAATATGAAGCTCTTATCACCGGACTGCGACTTGTTAAGGAATGGGCAAAGCAAAAAGCGATTCAGAGCTAATCAACAATCAAATCAATGGCACTTATGAGGCAAAGGGGGAAAAGATGAAAAAGTACCTCGAGATTGCTAAAAAACACATCGCCGAAATCCCAACTTTCGCGATCGAGTCTATTCCTCGCCAAGTCAACCAGCTAGTTGACTCTTTGAGAAAACTGGCGTTCGGGGGAACGAATATACATGATGTGCAATTTTTGGAACAAGCTCTATACTCGGTGCTCGACAACCGAGCAAAAGTCTTCAACATTCAAGGGCAGGACAACTGGATGACTGCATTCCAGAATTTCTTGATTGACGAAGGTGATGGCGAGTCCATGAAAATAAGCCGTCTATCCGCAAGTTATCTTCTCATAGAGGGGGAGCTCTATAGGCGAGGATATTCAACTCCCTATCTAAGGTTCCTCTCTCATCCCGAGACATAAAGAGTTCTCCGCGAAGCTCACGAAGGAATCGCCGCATGCCATGAAGGTGCACGCTCATTATCACGCAAAATCTTTAGACTAGGCTATTATTGGCAAAAAAGTGCGCGACTTGTCAATAGTTCGCACCACGATCCGATCGACCACCAACGTTGCTATCCCCCATAGAGGGCATTTGACCTTTTGCCCAATGAGGAATAGACATCTTGGGCCCCTTTTCCATCAACACTGGGCAAAAAACCCACATTATCGTGGCAATCGACTACTTTACCAAGTGGATAGAGGTGAAAACATTGACCTGCACGACCGAATTTCAAGTGATCAAGTTTTGAAAATCCACATATTTTTGCGGTTTGGCCTCCCCAAAATACTCATAAGCGATAATGGTCCACAGTTCGTGGGAAAAGAGCTCCAGTGGCTCTGCGAAGAATACCATATCGATCACAGACTTAGCTCGGTACACCATCCTCAAACGAATGGACAAGCCGAAGCCGCCAACAAAGTTGTCCTAGTAGGACTCAAAAAGCGACTTCAAGCCTTCGAAGGAAACTGGGCAGAAGAGCTGGATAATGTACCGTGGGTTGTTCGAACGACACCCAAAATAGCAACGGGGGAAACACCATTCAATTTAGTGTATGGATCGGAAGTAGTAGCACCCGCCGAAATAGCGGTGCCTACCCACAGGATCCTACACTTAAAAGCGAATGAAATCGAGCGCAGAACAGACCTCGATCTTGCAGAAGAAAAGCGATGACGATCGCACAATGTCCAAGCTAAAATGCGATTGGCGACCACTCGATACTTCAACAGAAAAGTCAGCGCTCGCCAATTTTCGTTGGGGATATGGTTATACGAAGGAATGAATTCACAAAATTGGATAGCCAAAACAAAGTCTCAGCTAAATGGAAGGGTCCATATAAAGTAGTTGAGATTGTCTCCCCAAGATCCTACAACTTGGAAACAATAGAAGGCGTAAGGCTACCTCGTCTATTTAACTCCGAACATTTAAGGAGGTTTTATGCATAGCTTGTAATCAAAATGTTATGTCAATAAAACAAATCATTCCTTCATACAAAGCATAACCACTCGAACCAAAACAAAAAGTCCCAAAGAAAGGGAAAAGAGGATTGCGAACAAACCATCAAGGTAACACTTCCTTTCCCAAAAAGACATGATAACAAAATCGAGCGAAATACCTAATGTGAAAGTTAGGCAAAACACCTAATAACAAAATCGGGCGAAAGACCTAATGTGAAAGTTAGGCAAAAGACCAGATATCAAAATTGGGCAAAAGACCTAATAACAAAATTGTGCAAAAGACCTTATATTAAAATTGAGAAAAAGATCTGATAACAAAATCGGGCAAAAGACCTGATCACAAAATTGGGCAAAAGACCTAATGCAAAAATTAGGCGAAAGACCTAATGCCAAAATTAGGCGAAAGACCTGATAACAAAATCGGGCGAAAGACCTAATGCCAAAAGTAGGCAAAAGACCTAATGCAAAAATTAGGCGAAAGACCTGAGATCAAAATCGGGCAAAAGATCTAATGCAAAAATTAAGCGAAAGACCTGAGATTAAAATCGAGCAAAATACCTAATGCAAAAATTAGGCGAAACACCTGAGATCAAAATCGGGCAAAAGACCCGATATCAGAATCGGGAAAAAGACTTGATATCAAGATCAGGCAAAAGACCTGAGATCAAAATCAGACAGAAGACTTGATATAAAAGGCGAACGAACGGTTAAGGTAACAGTTGCCTTATAACTTGGGCAAAAACTAAGACTTGATATACAAAGCGAACGAACCCATATTGAGGATAATAGTTCCTTTACAAGTCAGGCACAAGAAGGTTGGCGAACGAATCTAAGGCGATCACTTACTAAAAGGCGAGTGAGTCTTGGGTAATACTCCAAAGGACTAAAATCTCGAAAAGGCGAACGAATCCATAAAGGATGATAGTTTCCTTAAAAGTATAATCCTCGAGTAGCAGTTCCCTTAAGAGAATTTGGCTAAGGGAATAAATGGGTCTATAAAGAATCATTGTCCTTCCTTCTACGCCTAACGAAAGGTCCAAGACCCTATATGGCGAGACTATCATACATAAGTTAAAGAGAAGTTGAAACAAAGTATGGTAAAACTTCCTAAACCATTCAAACGAGAAAGACATCGGAAGAATGACCTAGCACATTCAAAGACAAACAAGAGTAAAGGCTTCTGAATATAAATGCATTCAATATTATTAAAATAATACCCGAGTCTGATATAACCAAGATAATTACAAACTTTACCAAAAAACAAAAGGAATTAAAAGTGATTATCAAATAAAAGGAATAACAACTCGATCGCCTGGGGAGCTCGAGACCTCAAGGTTTGGGTTCGTCGGGGGCTGCAGTTTCCTTCTCGGCCCCGGAGGCAGCCTCCTCGCCAACAACAATAGGAGCCTCCTTGGTGTAGCCGCTCTCAATGACGTCATGGAGAGACTTCACCTCCCAGAGAGAAAACGTGGGATCAATCCCCTAAATCTCATCGACTTGGAGGTAGGCAGCCACCTCGGCCTTCATCACCTCCAAGGCGCAGTCAGAGAACTCCTCAGACTTCTTAAAGTCATCAACAACGCTCAGGGGGGATGGGACAACCTTCAGGTTTGAGGCGAGCTACTCCTTCTCTTCTTCAGAGGAATCCCTCCGCGCCCAGGACTCCTTTAGTTGAGCCCTGAGGCCACCATTCTCTGCCTCTAGCTGAGCAAAGTATTGGTCAGCATCCTTGATCAGGAGCTCAACCCTCACCCGTTCGTCTTCTGTGAGAGCTATCTGATCCTCACTCTCCTTGAGGCTGCTGAGCAACCTCTTCTCCTTCTCAAAATACTCCCGGCGAGCATGCTCGACTAAATCGGTGGCCGCCTCAACCCCCTTCTTCAGGCCTTCCATCTGCTTAGGAGTGCACCCCAAGCTCCGAAACTACTCCAGCTCGATAAGCAAGTCAACTTACTTATCGGCGAGCTCCCCTACGATCCGACCGATTGCCAACTCCTCGCGGACGAGATAACAACAGGAAAAAAAGGAATAAAGTTCAATCAGATCAAGGAGCGGTAAAAGAACGACCCAAGGGTAAATTCAAAGAAACAATAAAAGGAGGAAGGACTTCCCAAGGGGACCCGTTCAAAATGCGAACTCATGACACCCTCGATGTCATTTAGGTCAGAACAGACCTCCACCCATTCCAGAGGTGGAAGGATCCCATCAAGCAATACATGCAAATATCCGGGTTACCTCGCAGCATCAACTTGTCTGAAATCTCCACCTTCTGGAGATTGTTCCAAGGGGCCCAGAGACCCCTTGGGTATGCCGCCTTCGGCGATTGAAATAAGCCCACCAAGGGGCAGTAATCCCCAGTGAAAGGAGTCTTGGAGGTGCTCGTAGAGGCTCCAAGGGTATAAACCATCTTTTTAGCCCCAACCCCCTTTGAGGGGTTGGGAGCACCAGCATCAAAGGCAGGCTTAGCGAACTCTTCGGTGGCAGGGGCTTTGCCTCGGGAAGGAGCAGAACCCCCTGAGGAAGTTGTGCGCTCATAGCCAGAACTCCTAGCCCTCTTAGCAAGAGCAACATTCCCTGAAAAACAGTCAACAAAGGTATTAAAACCTAAGACTGAAACAGAGAAAGAAAAGTCAAAAGGCAGTCGTATACATACCCCTTTGGCGATCGCCAAAAGCGACCACAAATTGTTCCTCCTCAGGCTTGCACTTGGTCGCACGCCTAGAAGGAGGAGGAGATGGGCTCAGAGACGCCTAGGCAGCGGACAACCCTGCCTTAGCCTGCTTGGAAAACAGACTGATGAGTTTAGGACCCCGAGTGCCTACAACCAACAAAGAAAAAGGGTTAGAAATATACCCATTCAATAAAGACTGGCGCAGACTGATGAATGTACGCCAGCCTAAGCCTCGACTTTGAAGTTTCCACCACTGAGTGGATTGAACAGAAGTCCAGTTGCCTATGTAGTCAGAAGAAGTCATCAATGGCATTTTGATCACTCCCCGACAGCTCTCCAAATCTTGGAGGGGTATCCCTTTCCGGCTGAAAAAGCTACCATGGCACACTACCCTTGTAAAAGAAGTAAAACTTCTTGTAGTTGGAGTTGGTAGCACGGACTTTATCCACCACCTGAAAATGGACGTTCCAGTTCCAAGCCTGACCCCTCCATTCCTTGAACTTTGGCCAGCGGGTCTAGAAATGATGAAGATGGTTCGTCCTAGCAGTCAATCAGTAAAAACACAGAAACAGGGTCAGTGAATACGTCCATCCTTGACGTAAACACATAAACTTGAACCCAACCCACATCGTAATGGCGTTGAGCACCAGTTGCGTAGGGCCTACGCTATAATAGCAACAAAGCTTCTTCAACTATTCGCAGAGAGGAAAACGCAACCCAGTATCGACCTGGGCCACCAAAATGTAAACCTATCCTTCGTGAGGATAATGCAAACCTAAACCCGGGTACCTAGGGGAATTTTCTTCTCCCAAGACAGTCAAGGCGACCACTGCCTTGAACTGAGCTGGCTTCAACTCACTAGGCTTGATATCTACTAAACACACCATGGCATGGCAAGAACAATACAAATATAATAAAAAGGCGGAAGCTTTACCGCCTAAAAAGAAGAAAAGGGAAGACATAGGAAATTACCTATCGGAGAGAAGACAGGGACATTCATGTCAGGCACTTCCACCACCATCAGTGCGGTGACCGATTGCCCATAAATCGGCTTCGGTGCAAGAACTCTCTGGCCCTGCGCCGGGGAGAAGGCATCCCTAATAGATAACGGGGTGTTTGCATCCCTGGTCGAAACCTTCTATCTAGAAGAAGGTTTGGCAGAAGAAGGCTTGTTGGATGATCCTTTTTAACACGATTGATTCTTGGACGCCATGGTAAAAGAGAAAGCTTTTTTGAGAATGAAAAGAGAGAAAGGAAAAGTTGAAACAGAGGGTTGAAGATGATATGAACTCTGGAGTGAAAAAGGCTTGAATGCGTAAAGAACTAAATGCCAAAGTTTGCCTTTTTTATAGCCAAAATGGAGGAAACCGAACAGACACGTCTGGAACGGCTCAGATAATGATTACACCCTTTTGGGTAAAATCGAAGCAATGTCATAATTCCAAGAGACGCATCGGGGAGACAAACGGTTGAAACCGTACGAAAAAACTGTAAGCCTACCCTATGGTTACGGAAGACTAAGAGAAAGACATGCCTCAAATTTCCATTCAACTTCTTGATAAAAGTGCATTCATTAAATGCTTGAGACCTTACACAAAAAGAGCTGATCGCCAAAAGCTACACCAAGCCTCTCCTAAAACCCTCTCAACGGAAGTGCTCGCCTAAAGAGTAACGAATGAGCATCCATAAACCCTGGCAACCCAGAGCGTTCGCCTAAGAGGGTAAGAGATCAAACATTCCATAAACTCTAAGCGACCAAAAAACCGCTCACCAAAGGATACAGAGCATCAAAAGACACAAATAGCAGATAAGGACAGTAAAACATCCTGTCGAAAAGTCACTATCTCAAACCCTATCACAGAATCAAGCTTGACAGAAGAAATTTCACTGAAGCTTCGGTGGCAAATGTTGGGTATTGATAGTGACGGCCCAATATGGGAAAGGCCTCGAAGGCTCAATAACTTTCCAGGGGTAAAACCGATATCATTCAGAACCGGGTCGACCCACAATAAGGATAATCTGGCACTCACAAAGCGGTCCAGTACCAAACCCACACTAAAGTGGACGTCAAAGGTTTATCTCAGGTCGTCATCGGCTAAGGCCAAATCCTCGTCCTACTCGCCATGGGAACGATCGCCAAGAGAGTCAAACCTCTCAACTCTGGTCCCACAAACCGACATCAAGCGTATGGCCACGATATCACGCATATATCGAACACATATTCTATAAAGATTACAAAAGCTAACTGCAATATTACCCCATAACTGTAATATCTGCTATCTTAATCTTTACCGGCACAATATTCACAAAGATATTCAGCTGCCTATAATGGTTTGATCTCCTAACTCTATAAATACTCTTTCTTTACATACGGTTATTATGTTTTGAGTTCATACACACAGTATACTCATTAAACCATCGGATTGGGACCAAGAGACACTCCCTCTCTTGCGATCCCCTTTTTGCAGGTTCATCGGAGCTCAGGCGAAATCACGTGATCATAAACTAAGGGAGACACTGATGCTAATTCACCTCTGATAAAAAAAAAGGTTCTACTCAAAAGGAGGTCTGACAAGGGACAAACCTGACAAAAAGAAGGCTCTACCAAAAAAACATCCTGTCATTCGACCCATTAATGCCATTCTAATCCTGGTTGGCTCGCCTGAGACAACCTGAACTGACCATGGTAAGGACCTAACCGAACTCAGGTTTGAGGTAACAACTTATAGATACCTCTTACTCACCTCTTTACTTACATTCAATTAAGAATTCGATACCCTTGCTTGCATATACTATCCCCACAAAATCGAACCTTCAACTAACTTGATCGTTGGAGGGGAAACAACGGGAACACCCTGGGATTTCCTTTTGTGCAGGTCACCGGAGCATACAACGAAACACCTCAATCACACTGAACCGAGGACTACCCGCAACCCGTGATCCAACATCTGACACCGTCTGTGGGAATTTTGAGAATAAACTACCCATGACTCCGCCCAACACTAGAGCGAAAATAGACCACCGTGAGGCTAACGAAAATGACTCACTCCACAACATCCAAAAACATCTAAGGCTCTCAGCTTTCGTGATACCCCAGGGTGCACCCCTCAGGTCCCAGCCTTCCTTACCTGTTGAGCAAACTCCCAGGCCTGAGCCTGAAGTCTACCGACCGAGACATTCTCACATAGTATCCTCAAAGCAAATATCGCCCCAGGTGGAGATAAGTTCGGAGATTGTCTTGATGCCCGCCTTCATGGTGGCGCTGAACGAGCTTCTCGATCAAAAGGAACGAAAAGCGGCTACCTGAGCAACCCCTCAATAGACACTTTCAGGGTGGAGGAAGGCACCAATGGCCCCAATATAAACAAGCGCCGCCCCAGATGTCGCAACCAAGCCCGCTCCCTATAAGTGTCGCCGCCCTTAGCACTGGGACGACAATGACTCTTCCCCTTGGTGTGATGACTAGGGAGGAAATCGAAGAGCCACACTGGACCACATTATACAGAGAAACGATGAGAGCATGGGCGACTTCTACATTAGTTTCAATAAGGAGCTGGCCAAGATTGTTCGAGTCATCACAGGCAGCGAGATAATTCACGCCTTCATAAGGGCGCTAGGACCCAAAGGCTCCGCCTTGTATGATAGTTTGAACGTCATCTCGGTTAACACTATTTAAGAATTAGCGATGTGGGTCAAGTATAACATTGACCTGGATCTATTGAAGGAGGGGAATAGGTCACACAAAGAGATGAAAAAGGTAATCCAGGAAGGGAAATGACCAGAGAAATGCCCACCAATGGCGGCGTATGATGATCACGAGTGTTGCCCTTTACTACAATACCTGACACGAGAACTGTATGAGACTTTCACCCCCCTGAGTCAGAAACTTTTGATAGTCCTGGCTCAGATGGAGAGAAAGGATTTGGCGTATCCCCCAGCACCACGAAAGAACGAAGTATCCATGGTGAGTGATCTAAACTAGTACTGTCGCTACCACAATTGCAAAGGCACAGCACAGACGGCTGCAAGATCCTCAAGAGGACCATTGAGAGCCTGTGAGCGAAGAACTTTGTGGCACGCAGAGAGCGAAGTAAAAGCCTCCGCCGCGGGGACAGAAATGAATCGCCTAGGAGAGTACATAAAGGAAAAAGGGCAAAGAAAGGGACCATCAATGCCATAAGTGGAAGCTTAACCTCCGGAGGATAAACCAGCGACGCCCTAGAGGTCTACACCTCCTAGATCTCGGGAAACACCTTGGCAGGGAAGCGTCCCAGATAAGAAGGCGATGTAGTCATCTCCTTCTCAAAAGAAAATATAGATCATGTTACCTGCCCACATAAGGACACCCTTGTAATCACTATAGAGATCGAAAGGTACGACTTCAAATGAGTATTGATAGACTCTGGAAGGTTCACAAATTTTATCTTCATTTATGCCCTAAAGAAGATGGGGAAGATTGAAAAGGACTTGAAGAAGGTAAACTTTCTGTTGATGGGATTTGCCTCGAACGCAAGTTACCTAGTGGGGGAAATCATTCTGCCGATATATATGGGTGATGGGTGGAAGGCAATGACTATCAATGTCACCTTCATCGTGGTCGACGCATCTGCCTCCTACAATTCCATCTTGGGGCATTCCACTTTAAATCCTCATTAGATGGTCCACTCCTCCTACTACCAGCTGATGAAGTTTCTGAAAACTCACGGGATAGGGGTGGTAAGAGGTGATAATACTGTGGCGCGTAACTGCTATGTGCATTCAGTGTGTCGCCACATATTGAAAAAGAAGGAAACCCTCTTGATCCAAACGGAGGAAGATCCCAGAGAGGAATTGAGTCACCCTCAACTAATAGATGGAATGAAGGATTTCAAGGTGGATGGACCAAAGAATGTGGTACATATAGGAACGACACTCCCCCAAGAGCAGGCACTGGCATTAGCGCTGCTCCTGATAGAATTCAAGGAGTTGTTTCACTTGAAGCCAGGTAATATGCCAGGAATAAGCAAGGAACTGATCGTCTGTGAGCTCAATATGGACCTGAGAATCACGTCGATCCCTCAAAAGTGACGCCCACTGTGTGTGTGGGGGGGTGGGGGTGGGGGGGGGGGGGAGAAGGCCATAGTCATCAAGTAAGAAGTGGGAAAGACGGTCGACGTTAATTTCGTCAAAGAAATTAGATTTCAGACATGGGTGGCTAACCAAGTGCTGGTGAAGAAGAGCAACGAAAAATGGATGATGTGTGTAGATTTCATGGACTTGAACAAGGCATACCCAAAGGATTGATATCACTTACCCATGATCGACCAGGTAGTCGACGCAACCTAAGGCCACGAACTTCTTAGCTTTATGGACACCTATTCTGGTTACAACCATATCCAGATGTTGGAGGGCGACGCCTAGCATACAACCTTTTATGCTTACAATGACATTTATCAATATACAGTAATGCATTTTGTGTTAATAAATGTAGGCGCCACCTATCAAATGATGGTCCACAAACTCTTCGTGAGAATGATAGGGGACACTATATAATCTTATGTGGATGACATTTTGGTCAAATCGGTCAAAAGCGTCGACCATGGGGAATACCTTCGAATGCATTCGACTCCATCAGGTGCGTTTGAACCCTACCAAATGCGCCTTTGGCGTCCAATCAGGCAAATTGCTAGGTTATATGGTCAGCCAAAGAGGAATTGAGGTCAACCATGATAAGTTGGAGGCTATAGAGGGAATGATGAGTCTCGCCTGCCACATAGAGGTTTAGAGCCTGAATGGAAGATTAGCGACGATTAGTCGTTTTCTGGCCAAATCGCGAGACAAGTCTTTCCCCTTTTTCCAGGTCTTGAGGGCCAGCAAGAAATTTGAGTGGAATCCTCAGTGTGAAAAGGCATTCCAAGACCTGAAACAACATCTCAGGATGCTCCCCCCAGTAGCCAAGCCATCCAAAGGTTACACACTCTCCCTTTACTTGAGTATCAGTCCTGCAACTTTATGATTTGTCTTAGTAAATGCGATAAACAAGAGCCAAGTACCCGTGTATTATGTATCAAAGGTTCTTGCCAAAGCAGAAATGAATTATCTGGAAGTTGAGAAGTTTCTCTATGTGTTGGTGATTTTGGCTAAGAAGTTTTGCCCGTAATTTCACGAACACGAAATCACGGTCTTAACAAATCAACCATTAAAACATTTCCTAAAAAATATGATGCCTTGAGAAGGATGATCAAATGTGTGATTGATCTAAGTAAATTCTGGATAAAGTTCACTCCTAGAAAAACAATTAAAGGGTAGGTGTTGGCTGACTTCATTGTCGAATCAACTTGTGCACCAAATGCGCCGCCCAAAGAGTAGGAAGAAGCTCAGAAATCTTGGAAGCTCCACATAGATGAACCATCTTCCATTGATGGGTCGAGGGCAGGATTGGTGCTGACGATCCCCAGATGGTGGTAAGCCGTTGAGGTACGCCCTTGTACTAATATTCAAGGCACAAACAATATGGAAATATATGAGGCGTTGATCACCGGTTTGGGACTAGCAAAAAGCATAGGCACTGCTTCCCTCAAAGTCTATTGCAATTTTCAATTGGTGGTAAATCAAGTAAAAGGCGAGTACACAGCAAAATGAAAAAAAGAAGGAATTGTATCTCAAATAAGTAAAGGAGCTAGTAGACGGTTTCGAAGACTTACAGATCGAGGTTATTCCCCGAGAATCGAATTAGAAGCGGCCACCTTAATCACATATTCTTGGCATGCGACACATCTAGAACTGCATTTTAATGAGAGCGTTCGTGAAACTGTCGGTCACGATTGCGTAAACATTAACAAGGCAGTCGATTAAGAAACACCTATAAACACCTAGAAATTGTCGAAGCACGAAGTCGACGCTAAAAGGACTACGTACCTGGCTCCAGGCTAAGATATAATCGATGCAACGGTCTACAAAAGGGGTTCTCCACACCTTTCATTAGGTGCGTCACTTAACCAGAAACAACCACTATCCTTAGAGAAATCCATGAAGGATACACAACTTGTCATGAAGGGGCGAGGCCCATTGTTCAGAAAATTCTCAACCAAGGGTACTACTAGCCTACAATGAACCAAGAGATGACGTACTTAGTACTAAAGTGCGAGTCATGTCAAAAGTACAACCCAAAGATAGGTCGCCCGTCATCATAATTAACATGCATAGGCACCGCCCTAGCCCTTCGCACAATGGGGAATTGATCTAGTAGGTCCATTTCCACGATCCAAGCAACACACCTATATCATAATGGCGATTGATTACTTCGAAATAGATCGAAGCAAAGGCATTGTTGTCCACCACAGAATTCCAAGTTATAAAATTCCTCAAATCTAGGATCATTTCTAGATATGGAATTCGGAGCATTCTGATAAGTAACAACAACCCTCAGTTCGCTGGCGAGGAGTTAAAATAGTTATGTGAAGAATTAAAGATTGAACACAAACACACATCAGTCAAACAGAAATAACGGTTGCATCTCAGAGGGTCAAACATTTCGAGGCGACGATCGATTAATGACGATCAAAGGCGCCTTGAACTTGACTTGGTAGATGAGAAAATATGCATATCTGGACAAACGCAAGGAAGAATGTGCCTCCCCACGACCCAATATTATGACAGACCAGTATCCTCTTGTCGAGTTTTTGTGGGGGAGAGAGTATGGAGGAGAAAAGAATTTGCGCATTAAGACGAGATGAACAAGTTGTCTCTCAATTAGGAAGGACCTTACAAGGTCGTAGCTATTTCCCACATAGGGGACTCGAAAGGTCTCCTAGGCTAGACCCTGGGGGTGAAAATTCCCAAAATGCCACTAGGGAAGCTGAAGGATTTTCTACGGATTCGTGAAGCTTCTCGAAGATCTCACCAACTTTTCAAATTCTACAGATCAAATTTCAAAATTTGAAAAGTGTAATCATTGGATGTTTGACCGATTTGAAGAACAGAGCACACATGGAAATTTGACTAACCCTTGGGTGAAACAATATTGTAGAAGGCGTCGCCTCACATGACACGCCCTTCTTGGTGCGTCACCCGACGAAAAATGTAAATCGAACAGGCCACGCCAACCACCAACGGTCTTATTCTAGTGTACAGAGTAAATGCACTGCTCCAAACAAAAATGCCTACGAGTTCAATGATAAACCTAGGCTAAGACATTCACCCACGAATTCGGGGGCATATGTTGGGTATTGGGCTTTAACAAATGGGTATTGACATAATAATATAACAAAAAATGGGTTACTGCAGTTCACTTGTGATAGAAACATATTTTGTACACTGTTACTTGAACATAACATTGGTATCTCTGTTTCTGTCCCAAACAAATAGAATATGACTAACCAGAAAGGAGACACTGATGTTAATTCATCTCTGATAAGTGCCATCTGAATCAACACACTAGCATCAACTATATCAATTCAGTACACCTTGACACACATCTTGGTTATTGGGTATTGGACTATCAGACCCAGATATGCAAATATTGATTTGAGGGAAGGTTGACTGACTCAATGTGCAAGAGCGAAGCCATGAAGGTTGTGCAATGGGCTCTACTGTGATGATGATACCTGACGCCTCTCGCCTGTTTAGGCCTTCAACTTTGACGGCACGCCCAATGTCCTTCGACTTTATACCGTGTATGGGACACGAAAGTACTGAGTACAACGGGTGTTAGAGGACAAATGATTACCCTAGTCTACAATACGGTGCTCCCTACAGAATTTTACGACTATTTATGGTCTGACAGGGGACAAACCTGACAAAAAGGAACCTGTTAGTCGACCATTAATGCCATTCCGACCGTGGTTGGATCGCTTGAGACAACCTAGACTGACCATGGGAAGGACCTGACCGTATGAGATAACAACTTATAAGTACCCCTCACCTACCTCTTTACTTACATTCAATCAAGCATTCAATACCCTTGCTTGCATTTACTCTCCCCATAAAAATGAATCTTCAACTGACTTGATCGTCGGAGGAAAACAATGGGAACACACCGGGCTTTCCTTCTATGTAGGTCATTGGAGCAACCAGTGAAACACCTCATTCACACTGAACTGAAGACTAACCGCAACTCATGATTGAACACTGATCAAATCCAATAAAAAGGAGATATTATTAATGTAATAAAAACAATAAGAATCCAAAGACTGAAATGCATACCCTGCTAGTGAATTTCAATGGATTTCTCGATGATGTTCTCTTTCTTAACATGCTGGAATATTTGAGTTTGCCCAATATTATCACTTCTTTTGCTGACATTTGTAAAATAGAGTCGAAAACTATAGACTACCGGTTCGTTCAACTCGATTTTCAAGCTCCATTAACTCTTTTCTCTAAACTTCAAAGCCACGTATCCCATCTGCTTCAGAGTCTTCATATCCATCAAATTTTGTATTATAATATGTACTAAACATATATTTAGTTAGGACACAACATAGATATGCATATTTAAGTTATCTTCTCTAACGACTGACTTTACGTCGCGAGTTAATAGACAATGACGTAAGTTTACACAACTATTGATCTCTATTTCTACTGTAGGGTGACTAGGGTTTTTCTGCTCTATAAAGAGTATAAATTCTTAGCTTTTTCAACAATGAGCACTCTTACATACAGACTACGGAATGATTTTAATCAATATCACAATACTAATCTTATTATAATGGTCTCTCACGTATGGAAGACTGAATAACCAGAACTAACAATTCTCACTAGCATAAAGTTGGGGGTTCTCATTCATAAAGTCATCACAAAGAGAACACATTCTATTTATACAATAAAATTCACGCAGGATTCAATAGACGTACAACTGAAAAATACGACGAGCATGGTGTTGCGCATTTATTAAGAGTTTTAGCGGCTCACGGATCTCATACCAGCAGTGAAAATGTGTCTTGCACCCTTGTTATGTAATCTTCTCCAAGTATGACTACACAATGGTCTTTCAAACCTATATATGCATTGCGTTCATAACTGTAACTGATGCCATAGTTGGTGGTCACCTAGTGGACACAATTTAAAGAAGATCCATGATGATCATCCTTGTCCCACAAAACCATAAGCACAATCGAACTCACTTTTCTAGACTCAAGCCCCTAACTCCTAAAACAAAACCCTTCTAGGATGGACTAAGATAACAACCATCGCTAGACTCGTCCTTCTTGGCAAATTTCATAAAACAATTTTGGCTTTTGTTTGTTTTTTCTGAGTGAAGTCATCATTATGCAATGTTTTTTTGGCCTTGGATACCCTTTTTCAACATTCAAATTTTAAGCGGAATATTTGTTTAGGCGGGAAATGTCTTTCCATCTTTGTTGCTGTTGTGATCCAACGATGGGTAGTCCAATGACCCTTCACATTCATGTCCTAGAACAACACATTATATTTCTTCCTTCCCTATATAAACATCCTCCCTCCCTCCATTTCATTTTTCCGACATTTTTCTCTCTCTCGAAACTTCTTGTTCTTCCTTTCTCTCTCTAACCTTAGCTCTCTAAGTGTCCCTTGAACCTTTGTATAAAAACTTTCTTGTTGTTTCCTTTTACCTGAGGAGTACACCAAACGTCCCTATACTATCATGGTCGTTGAAGGTTCAACTAAATATAATGTTTTTTTTTACTTCTTTCCGGGATCCAAAACCCAATGCTTTGACCCACAAGACTTTTATGGGAGAAGTGGAGATTTTGGGAATGAGCAATGCTCACTACCCTAGATACATTGTTCCACTTTCTCCTAATGCTCTATTTATGTGGGTGAGTTTTAAGGTGCAGTGCTACTTCGAGTTTGACCCTATTTCTTACCTCTTTTTCTGCTATCGCTTTCAGGTAAAATCCTTTGGGGCATACCTTTTTCAAACTCGCTTTTCCCATTTTATAGATTGGAATTGAACCCTAAGAATCCATTGGTCAGTGGATTTAAGCCCACCAATTCAAACTAGCAAAACCAACACTTTGTTTACAAAGGAGGCATCGCTTGGCGTATAAGGTCTTCAAAAGTAGATCTCGACTTCGCTTTTTCCCTCAATGAGGATGTTCAGGCGTTAGGCTGGATCAATCTTGAGCATACTAGGGGTTGTTGAGAAATAAAGTATGCTGCTCTAGGTCCGTTTAGATGAATCAGTCGATTACAGAGGAGTAGAAAAAACACAGAAGAGTATGTTTTAGCCCAACTTGAAGTGTTGTTCAACTATCTTGCATTCAACTGTTTAAAAAACTTAAATACTTCTTTTACACTTTACAAAGATGGGTCCTCCACTAAGTCCACTACTTCATTAACTAACAACATATCCTTAAATTACGCCACTAATAACACACCACTACTATTGAACTTTGACCCAGAAAAATAAAGACAAATTAAAAAAAAAATCTCAGCTCATTAACAGAACAGAGAAGACAAACAACTAACTTCTAAACATAGTATTTTTCCTAAAATCCCCCCTTTAAGCTGAATATTACTGTAAAATATCAGCTTAATATATATGTACATAATCCAAGCTTGTTCATCAAGTACTAAAATGACGAAAACTTTAGAGGTTTTATGAACATGTCTGCTACTTGTTATTCACTTCCGCAAAATACTAAATTGATTTCTTTGTCTCTGCACATATTTCTTAAGAAGAATTGTTTTATATCTATGTGCTTGCTTCGACTATGCAGGACAGGATTCCTTGAAAACTTTACTGCTGAATTGTTGTCACATTAGACAAGAGTGGCTGTTCTTTGTGTTGCTTGTAACTCATTCAGCAATCTTCTCATCCATAGTGCATGACACACACAACTTGTAGCTTCTATGTATTATGCTTTTGTACTTGATAAACTAACTACAGATTGCTTTCTGGAGAACATGAGACTGCAACTCCACTTAACACAAAGAGATATCTCGATGTGCTCTTTAGATCATCTCTATCTGCTATATAATCACTGTCAGTATATGCAATCAAATCTGGGTTGACATCTCTTATAATATGTTGTACCAAGCTCTTGGAGCTTGCTTTAATCCATACACGGCTTTTATGTGTTTGTATACCTTTTGCTCTTTCCTTTTGATTTCAAAAACATGTGGTTATTCTACATATACTTATTCTTCTAATCTTCCATATAGGAAAGCTGATTTGACGTCAAGCTGATAAATTTCCCATCCATTTCCAGATGCTAAGGCTAAGATCAACCTAATGGTGTCCATCCTAGCTACAGGTGCAAACACTTTAGTATAATCTACACCATACTTCTGTTTATACCCTTTCGCAACTAACCTAGCCTTATGTTTATCCACTTCACCATTTTCTTTCAGTTTTGTTTTATAGACCCATTTTACACATATACTCTGATGCCCGTTAGGTAATTCTACCAGCTTCCATGTTTTGTTTTCTTCAATTGATTCTATCTCATGTTTCATAGATTCTCTCCATTTCATATCCTTAGAGGCAATACTAAAGTCTACTAGGTCACAGTCTTCAAACAAACAAAAATGACCAGCATAATCTATATCAAATTGATAATAGCTAACCTCATAGTCTTCTAACGAACATGGCTTTCATGTTTGCCTCTTTTGCGGTCGTTGTCAGGTTTAGCTTGCTTAGTCATGTGCTTTATCTTCTACTGCGGTTGAACATTCACATGATCCAACATGACGTTGATGCTCAACTTCGATTACATGGTCCTTTTGGCATTCTTCTTCATCAAAAATCTGTTTGTGTGAGGTATCCTCGTTACAATTCCATCTCTTCCATTCATTAAATGTTACATCTCTTGATGTGATAACTTTTTGTGTAATTGGATTATACAGTTTGTACGCTTTTGATTCTTCACTCATCCCCATAAATATGCATTTTTCACTCCTATCGTCTAACTTACTCCTTAACTTTGATAGAACATGAGTGAAAGCAATACATCCAAAAACACGAAAGTAATCTACTGAGGGTTTCTTACTAGACCAGGCTTCTTCTGGTGTTTAATTTCTGACTACGTATGCGGGACATCGATTCAAGACATATGTGGGATTCTTTCTCTCGGCTATTCCATTCTGATGTGGAGAGTATTGAGCTGTCTTATCTCCATGAATCCCATGGCGTTGACAGAATTGTTCAAATTCTATTGACCAGTACTCTCCTCCTCTATCTGATCTGAGTACCCTTATGTATTTCTATGTTTCTTTTTCAGTTAAGGCTTTGAATCTTCGGAAATGATTCAATTCCTCTGATTTTTCCTGCAACAAATGCACCCAGCCTTTTCTTGTAAAATCAACTATAAATGTTATAAAGTACCTTTTTCTACCATTTGATATTGGATTTATAGGTACACATATGTCTATATGAACCATCTCTAGTGGCTCCCTTGCATTCCAAGATTATCCTTTTGGAAACATCTTCTGTGCCTGTTTGCCAAAAACACGTGATTCACATACATGATTTGGATAGTCGATGTGAGTTAATCCGCTCACCATGTCATTTTGGCTCAGTGTAGCCACTTTATTGTAATCGGCCCACACTCAGAATGCTAGTTTTTAAAGTAGGTACATATAGTACATCATCTATCATTTATGGAGTTTAGTTTAATATTGCCCTATTCTTTTACTTCAAATGAGGAGTTATCACCAAATGATACAAATGACTCATATAATTCATCAAAAGGAGAGAAAGAGGTCTTACATCCACTCATGTGGTTGCTGCATCTAGTGTCTATGAACCACACATTGTCTTTTGATTTTTTTTTAGATTTGTGGGTCATCAAAAGTTGGATTGTTCTAGCTTGTTTTCATCTGGTACGCTGGTCTAGCAATCAGATTTATAGTGCCCAAACCTGTGGCACCGAAAGCATTCCATGTTTGGTTTGTCCATGTTCCTTCCTCGACCTCTTCCTCTAAATTGCCTCCTCTTCCCCTGTTGTTGAAATAACGACTCTTGTTTTCATTTCTATCGCCCCTTGGATGATGGCCTCCTACATTGTACTGACCTCTTCTGAAATTTTCACGTCCTCTTCCTTTATAGAAGTTTGCTCTCCATCTATTGTTTGATGACTGAGACGACAACACTCATGTGGTTGCTGTTAGGGCTTGTTCTTCAATGAATAAAGTGTGGTTCATCTTTTGTTCATGAACTATTAATGATCTTTGTAGCTCATCGAGGGTCAGCTTCTCTACGTCTTCCGATTCCTCGATTGCACACACTACATAATCAAACTTCAGGATCAAGGAGCGCAGAATCTGTTCAGCTACTGCACTGTCGTTCATGGTTTCACCGTGAAACCTCATCTTATTGCATATCTCCATTGTCCAAGAACAATATGCACTCACCTTTCATTTGGAGCAACTCATATTATCTCTTCTGGGCTTGCAACTGGGCATGCTTTACCCGTGTTGATCAAGAGTATTTTTTACTCATCGAGTCCCAAATATCCTTAGACGAGTCTTTGTAAAGGATCGTCTCAAGGATTGTTCGATCAATGGACTGAAACAAGTAGTTCTTTGTCTTGAGGTCCATCAATTTCCTTGTGGCATCGTCTCCCCCGTCTTATTTACCAACTCCATTTTCGACCTTGTCCCAATACTCCTTGGATCGTAAGAAATTTTCCATCAACGTACTCAAATAGTCATCAAAGCGGGGAATTGCTGGAGCAACATGCCTTAACCTTCAACTTTGATACCACTATTTAGAAATAAAGTATGCTGCTCGAGGTCCCTTTATATGAATCAGACAATTGCAGAGGAATAGAAAAAAACACAGAAGAGTATGTTTTAGCCCAACTTGAACTACTATTCAACTATCTTGTATTCAAATGTTTAAAAAACTTAAATATTGCTTTTACACTTTACCCAGAAAAACAGAACAGAGGCCAAATTTAAAAAAACTTCTCAACTCATTAACACAACAGAGTACACAACCAACTAACCAAAAAACTAACTTCGAAACATACTATTTATCCTAAGGGGTTGTTCCCCGTACTACTCCAAAACAACGGAGGAGTCAACGTCGGTCTTAGTCGGCTTTGTCATATCGTCGCTGGTCTTCTTTACTCGAGCTAGGTGTCAGTTCGAAGTCATCTTCGGTGTGCGTAAGGTTCTTTTCCTTTGCCTTGTTCATTATCCACCTATTTTACAGGCATACACTAACACGCCTTTTTATGTTGCAGTTTGTCTCTTCTAAAACTCCAGTAGGCATTGGTGGCTATACAGTTGTCCAAACAGTGAGTCCATTTTGCCCACCAACTCTCAAAAGAGAAGAAAGAAAATGTCGGTCGCCTCAAGCAGCCAATGAGTTTGACAGGGAGAAGGCCCACTTTTCAAGCCAGTTGTTTGAGCTTACTGAAGCGAACAAAGAGCTCGAGCATGAGTGAAGCTCTGCTATGCAAGTGTTTAAGGGAGCTCAAAAGTGAGCGGCGGAGGGTGAGAGGAGGGTGGCGCTATTAGAGGAGAAACTCTTCAGCCATGCGATGGAGGATTTCAAGACAAACAAAGAGTTCACCATCACCACCGAGACGCAGCTCCTATGAGAATTTATCGATCCAGATAAAAGTGGTCGACACCCAATTCCCGATTGGCCAACTCCCTGGTATGTCTGACTTCATGGGCTGAAAGGGAGGCAAGCGGTGAACGCCACAGCTCAACAGACGATGACGTCGAAGGAGGAGTCCGACGATGACTTTGCCGGAGTAGATCCCTAGCTGCTCGATATAGACCGGGATATGCCCTCCTTGCATGATGCCACACACTAGTCTTTTATATGTAGCACTTTTGCTTTAGTATTTAGTGTTTTTGTTTTTGCACTTTGTGGCCTTTTGAGCCCAAATTTTATAAATGTATTGCCTCTGTAACCTTTCCTTTTGTCAATATAATTGAATTTGCATTTAAATATCTCTACTGTTTCCCTTTATATGTTATCGCCTCTAATTAGGATGAACATATATTGATAATTTGATAGTATTGATACAAGAAAACTAAGCCGTGCTTTTGCGCAGAGTACAAAACTTTATTAAAAAAAAAATATTATATGGATTTAGTTTAATTATAAACTTTAATTTCTTATATCAATAAGAAAAAAATCAAACATGAAATAATTTTCTAATCCTATCATTATAGTGATAAAATTTAGTCGACTTATAAAATGAAAACATTTTTCTTATTAATACAGTTATAATTAATATTATTCATTTTATCTATTATGTTTATAATATGATTATTTATTGTATATTCATTACAAAATAGTATAAAACGTCATTTGCAAATACTTCATTTCGTAGTAGTTAATCATATATTATTTTATTTCTGTATATACAATGATATTACTTAACAAGTTATATAACAACTTTAAATTCTAATTATGTATTTTTATTTGACCATTTTTTAAAAGTATTTATTTTCGAAAAAAAATTAAAAAAAGTATATATGTAAAATAAATATTTAGCAAAATGTTCATCTGCGCAGGTCTACCACCTGCGTTTTTGCGTTGTCGTTTTATTTTAAAAAAACATGAATTTTGAGAAGACATAACACACAACCAGTCACAACAGTATCAAACAAAGAAAATGAATTTTTGAAAAAATATTTTTTGGAAAACTTCAATGAAAATGGACTGGTTCTCTATCAAGAGAAATATAAACCCCCTTGCTGGTGTTGTTGGATATGCAAGTGGAAACAACGGTCTATCAGAAACAAAGTTGATTTTAAGTCTGCTTATGGTTTTCCTCCTAAATAGAAATTGAGAGATATAATCACGCGTTGCTTCATCTCAGTATTCATAGGTCCAAATTCCTCTACGCTAGTCTCACCAAATTCCTCGACTGGTTCTCTATCAAGAGAAATCTAAACTCCCTTGCTGATGTTGTTGGATATGCAAATGGAAACAACGGTCTATCAGATACAACGTTGATTTTAAGTCTGCTTATGGTTTTCCTCCTAAATAGAAATTGAGAGATATAATCACGCGTTGCTTCATCTCAGTATTCTTAGGTCCAAATTCCTCTAGACTAGTCTCAACATTCGCGAGGTAAAACATTGAAACAAAGTTGTTTATTCACAAGTTTCTTAATGAGACTTTTCTTCAAATACACTAGCTAGTTTGACACTAGCTTGTTTATCCTCACCCGAACTCCAAAACTCCTCATCTGAAGACTCTTGATTTTCTGCATAAATTCCTCCAGTAAACAAGAAAGGAAGTTATAAGAAGTTAAATACTTTTTTCCTGTCCTAAATTTTCGAACTTGTTCCAAACAACATCCGCGAGGTAAAACATTAAAACAAAGTTGTTTATTCACAAAGTTGTTTTTTGTTTTTCAAACATTGAAATATCCTGCGCAGATGCACATTTTGCTAAAACAAAATTTTACATACATACTTTTTTAAAAAAATTTCTGACATACATACTTTTCAAAATTTATCAGGGAAAACATTGACAAGGTTACTTTTTAAAAAAACTCAATTAAAAAGCTATAGTCATTGGAGAAGCTTTACAAGATATTCAGAAGATGTTGAGTCAGAGATGTACGTCTCTCTAGCCTGGTTAGTGTTAATGTGTTATGCTTATGCTTTAGCAATTGTAGCCTGGTGAGACTAGCATAGAGAATGAATAAGCATCAGTTCGCTTGAAAGACCTTGGTTGCCGTACCATGTTAATATCTAAACTTCACATTTTTAGAGAACCAGCCGAGAGTCATGAGTGGAAACCCAAAGAGCTATTTTGCAGCAGTAATTCTTGAAAATGTCAAACTAGCTAGGGTGTTTGAAGAAAGTCTCATTCAGGAACTTGTTCATAAACAGGTTTGTTTCAATGTTTTACCTCAGGTGAGACTAGACTAGAGAATGAACACTCTGCTGCTTTAAAAAAAAAGTGAAAAAAAACAATTTTGAAAAACGCAGGTGGTACCTGCGCAAATAAACATTTTGCTAAATTTTTTTTTAACATATATACTTTTTCAAAATTTTTTTTTCTGACATGGTTACTTTTTAAAATTTATCTTTTTATTTATATATAATCTTCAGAAACCATAAATATATATGAATTATAGTCGAGGTAAAGACTAATGAATTAATTCCAAAAGAGTTAATTAGTCCAACAATTATGATAATAATTAATCACCAAGAGAATATAATTAATTTATTTCAATATTAATTAATAGGTATTTAATTACAATATAATTATAATTAAGTATTAATGAATTAATCTTGAGTAATAATTTAATGGTTAGGTAAAAAATAATGCATAAGTTAATTACTTATAAGTATATTATTTAACTGTTTTAAAATGTTACAGTTGGTTATAATTAAATGTATACATTATAAAAGGAAATGAATAATAATATCTTGTAAAGTGTATAAATAGAGATAACATATTTTGTTTTATATATTTCTTATTTTTAAGCCTAATTAAAAATAACAAAGGATTTAAAATCAAACTTTTATTGTTAGTGAAAGTTTACTATTTTGTTTTTATTTATCTCTGATTGAAAAATAAAACATATTAAATAATTTTCTTCCACGCTTATTTTCATCAAATAAATACTACAAAAAATTCAAACAACATGAAATATAACTATTTTATATGATTTATACAAATTTTGTATAAAGAAACATATATAATATATTTTTATTTATTAAACTAACTGCTAACTTTTTGTTAAGTATATATATATATAATTTAGATATATTTTAAGTATCAAGTTTAATTTAGGTAGTATAAGTAATAAGTTGAATGAGAACATCTATTGAAAAGAAGTATATTCTAGAATAACTAATCAAACGTATTAATGACTTTAGACCTTTTATGAATATATATTTAATAACTGTAGCATTAAATTTCATTAATTATAATTAATGTCATATATAACATAATATAACAAAATAACGGTATACTATATGAAATGATTTCAAGATATTAAATTTAATGAATAATATTTATGCAATATGGATTAACTTAGAAAATTATTAAAAGTTTAATATTATAATTTATTGAAAATTAACTTCATTGAGTATTGTCGGATTCTTTTTAACATTTACACTTATTTATTAATAGATGTAATGTTGTTTTAGTTTATTATTTTATCTTTATGTAAAATTAGAGTATTACGTGTATTTCATATTGAACTAATTATAATTAACAATTAATGAATAAATCTTGGGAATTAATTTTATAGTTAGTTATAACAGATGAATAAGGTACCAAAATCATAAATATGATAAATTATTTAACTATTTTATAAAATCACAATTTATTATAATTAAATGTATATAATATAAAACAAAATGACTAATACGGTATATTTTTTAAAGGTGTCTAACTTAAGATATAATGTTTTTATATATATTTCTTAGCCTAATCACTTCTCACTATTTTTCGATGAAATAGCAAAGGTTTTGAGATCATACCTTTATCTGTTAGTGAGAATTCGAAGATTCGTGAGATTATTAAAATAGAAGATTTAGCAGCGACAATGCATGAGAGGTGAAATTGTGACATGTTTCGGGGGAGAAGAAGATCAATCTGAAGTGGACGGTCACATCAATGACTTCCATTAGAGTCAATTGATGGTTGTATAAATTTGCAATTGAATTCCATGCAGATACAAGCACCGATGTAGATGGACCAAGTCTGAGACGAATGATTATGGTGATTGTTATAGGATTAAGTCATTTCTTCTTCATAGTTTTTTTAATGAAGTACTTTAACTATTTTCTAATAGAAGAGTCGTATGATTGCTTAATAATAATGAATATCAAGAAATTCAATATATATATATATATATATATATAAGAGGAATTAAAATGGTTTCTAAGATGCAAGTCATTAGATTAATTTATATGGCCAAAAAAAAAAAATTAGATTAATTTACAACATTGTCATCGAGGTTTCAAGTAATTTTATGTGGATAAATTTATCATCCCTTTATTATATGTAGGCACTCCATTTTCTTATGTGTTGAAAGTTTAGAAGATTCGACCAAATTAATATAAGTATAAATATAGATATATAGTTTATTTTTAATTATTTTTTAATTTTTCTAATTTCATATTTTATCATCATTTTTTACTTTACTCTAAATTTTAGTGTAATTTACTATAGTAATTTGTTAGGTCTAAAACTTACATTTTTACATTATCCGGGTGAAGTTTAATTTAGTAAATTGATAAATGAAACAGTTTCAGATAGTGAATGAGGAGTTTTGGATTGATTTTAAACTATCCATGTGTAGGTGAAATGAGGATGACAAAGATGTAACTTATTAAAAGTTAACATGAACCAACTAAATTGTATTATTTTGACACATATGAGAGAGAAAATGGTGTAAAAAACTTATTTGTCACATAATTGGAAGATTTAGCCAAATTATTATATATAGATAGATACATTATGACTAGGTTGACGCTTATTAATGCCATCACCCACGTGTAAACCTTCCTTTAGCGTTTTTAGGGTTTAGCTTATTTCTGTCAACGTCAATATGTATTCCATGTTTTTACTTAATAAAATAACTATTTCTCAAAGTTATTCATTTTGCTACTAAAATATTGTTTCACACTTAAAGACCAACACAATTCCATGGCGATTGCATACCACGCGCGTCTTTGTCTGAATGCTGCTTCCTCTAGGTTTTCGGCTTCTTGTGACAGAAAATCCCGTTTTCAATTTGGACGGATTCGAGCTTCATTAATTTCCAAGGAGACAACAACCAATCAGAAGCTTGGCAAGGAACAAAATACTGCTCTTGATTGTGACGGTTTCATGCAAGAAGGTTGGAGGGAAACACGTCCGAAAACTGCTGAAGCAAGCCCGATTTTCATCGGATTTCGACACAACAAAGCAAGAAAGTCGACCACCACCCACAGACAGTCGGAACCTGCTGCAACAAGCTGAACCCAGTTGTGGTCCGGAAAAAACCGTAGCACAGAGCAGAGCCGAACCCTCTAGCCCCTCACGGCGGTGAACATTTCCAACTAACCCCTGTCTATCTTCCTTTTCAACTGTTCTTACAGGGAGCTTCCAGCTGGGGTGATGGCGATTGCTCGCACGGGCACGATGCAGGCCATCTCCGGTTTAGACGCAAAAAACAGACCTGGTGGACCTACGATAGACCTAGACTATAACCAGCTTGTGTAAAACGAAACATAGTATGTGGGCAAGGTCCTCGCCCAAAAACCGATCAAACAGAATGTGATACATGGGGTCCACCGAGATGCATGGGCTCGGTATGGTAACGTCACAATCTCGGAGGCGGAGGCGGGTGTTGGATCGTAAAATCCTGGATGCTGATCTGGCAGTGAATTAAATGCCAGACAAGGACGGAAAGACGCTTCTGCTCCAACTCCGATGAACCTGCAGGTAGGGGAACGCAACAGTGGGGGTGTCTCTGGGTCCCTCTCCGATGCTTAAATGAGTATATGTGTGTATAAAACTCAAAACGTAAGGAACGTATGTAAAGCAAGGGTATTTATAGGGTAGGAGAGATCAAACCGTATAAGGCGGCTGAATATCTTAGTGTATATTGTGTTGCTGAAGGTTCGGATCGTGGGATATGGCAGTTACTGCGAGATATTGCAGTTACCAAATCTAATCTTTAGTGAATATGTGACCGAGATACGCGGGATATCATGACCACTTCCTTATTAACGGTTTAGTGGGACCAGAGGAGAGAGGCAATGCTCTCTTCGGGGCGAGCACTCTCATGGCGAGCAGTGAGAGGTCGCGGCCTTAGTGAAGAATGGCGAGCACTCAGGGCGTTCTCAGAGACCTTGGGCTCGGTTCTGGGCCATTCTATGGAGGGCCGAGTTTAACTCGTACTTGGGCCGATCCGGTTCGAATGTCATGGTTTTACCCCCTCTATGGTTATTGGGCCTTCGAGGCCTTTTCCTTACTGGTCTGTCACTATCGATACCCAACATTTGCCCCCGAAGCTGGATTGAAGTTTCTTCAGTCGAGCTTGATTTCCTGGTAGGGTTTTAGATAGTGACATCTCAGCTTCGGTTTTCTTCGTCTCTTGTAATGGTTCATGAATTTTGAAGCATTTCGAGTTCGTTTGGAGAGCAGTTTCTTCCCTGCTCAAAGCTGAAAGAATATCCTTCATTTTATTCCCCTTTGGCGATCACTCGAGGTGACCTAGGCTTATGAAAGTCTATCTTTCTTGGTTAGGCGATCACTACCTACCCGAGGTATTTCTGCTAGAGCCTATTAGTGCGCTGGCGACCATCTTGTGTCCTTAGTGGACTTTTAGCATTTAATAACTGCACAGTTGTCCAGAAATCGAACGGTCGATTGAGGCACGCCTGTCGTTTAATTTTCCGTAAACCAAGGGTAGTCTGATAGCTGCCTGTACCAGCCAACCGTTTGTCTCCTCGAGGTGTCTCTTGGAATTCTGACATTGCTTCGGTTTTTTCCAAAAAGGTGCAATTATTCCCCTGCGTCACTTCGATTCGCCCGTGGCGGTTACTCCTTTTTGGGCCTATATAAGAGACGTCAGTTCCTCTGTTTTGTTTTTTACGCTTATTCAGTCCTTCAGATTTCCAGAGCCTCTTTGCGAACCCTTCTCCTTTCTCTTTCAATTCTCTTCAGTTTTCCTTCCAACTATTTCCATGGCCACCAGAAGTCAGAGGGTCAAGCACACAGCCGTCAAGGGGTCAAAAAATGCTAATGCCCCCAAGAGTACCAATGCCCCCTTGACCATTAGGGATGGCGCCGTGCCCCCCTCAGCGTGGGAACAGCCTGACGTGGGGAGATCCGCAGCCACCCCAGTGGTGGTGGATGGGCCTGAGCTTCAAACGCCCATCTTTTCTCCGAAAGGTAAATCTCTGTCCTTTCAGTGCTCTGTTTCGGTAATATTTCCTGCTGTTCCTTGTTTTTTATGTTTGCCATTGCCATATCTGAATTTATTTGAGTAGACGTCAAGCCTAATGAGTTGAAGCCGGCTTACTTTAAGACCATGGTGGCGCTTGGTCGCTTTAGTGTGGAGGATGCTCCTAGGTATCCTGGCTTGGGTCTGCACTATCCTCACGACGGAGAGGTTTACATTTATGCGGCCCAGATTGATGTTGGGTTGCGTTTTCCTCTTTGTGAGGATTTGCAGACCTTGTGCCAGTTCTACAGGATCCACCCCAGGCAGCTCGTTCCTAATGCCCTCAGGATGTGGGTCGGTTTCAAGTTCCTGTGCATACGCCAGGAATGGGCGTATTCACTGGCCTTGTTCCGGTGTTTCTTCCGACTGGCAGCTGGGGCGAACTGTAGAAACTAAGGCTACCAAATCAGATACTATGACTAAGGATTTAGAGATAAGTAAATGGATGAACTGTAAATTTCTCATTAGTATAATCAGTACATTACATGTCTATTTATACTACATACATTCAGATTTATTCTAATACAAGTGCTTATTATTTTATTACAAGTGTAGCATATTATAATCATATGTTTTCTTGGTATCTGGTTGAGTGGGAGACCAAATAGAAACGGCTTGATTCTGGACCCCCATGCTCAAGCCACACGCCTGGTTCCCTCCTCTGGTTTGCTGCCAATATGTCTAACACTCCCCCTCAAGCTAAATAGTGGGGTCTCCAATATTCAGCTTGCCCAAAACTCGCCGAAAGCTTGATCCGTTTACTGCCTTGGTAAGTATGTCCGCGAGTTGGTCTTCCGATCGAACAAATGGAATCACGATCGTTCCGTATTCTAGTTTTCCTTTATGAAATGTCGGTCAATCTCCACATGTTTGGTGCGGTCATGTTGAATGGGGTTCTCAGAGATTCTTATTGCCGCACGGTTGTCACATAAGATCTCACACGGTTCCTGGATGGGGAAACCGATCTCTGCTAGTAACTTGTAGAGCCATAAGGCCTCCGTTAGTCCTCGAGCAATTCCCTTGAATTCCGCCTCAGCACTCGAAAATGCTACCACCTTCTGCTTCTTGCTTTTCCAGGTGACCAGGTTTCCTCCAACTCTAGCAAAATATCCGGACGTTGATCTTCGGTCTATTGGATTTCCGGCCCAATCCGCGTCTGTGTATACTTCTACCTTCAGGTGACCGTTGTTCTGGAACAATATTCCACTTCCTGGTGAGCCTTTTAGGTAGCGGAGCATCCTGATCGCGGCCTCCATGTGGTCTGCTTGCGGCTTGTGCATGAACTGACTTAGCACCCCGACTCCGTATGCCATATCTGGTCGGGTGTGTGACAGATAGATCAATTTCCCGACTAGGTGCTGATATCGGGTTTGATCTGTCAATTCAGATCCTTCTACTATCTGGAGCCCATGATTTGGTACGATTGGTGTCTGTGCTGGCTTGCAGTCCATTAGACCTGTTTCTACTAATAAGTCTAGAATATATTTCCTTTGCGATATGAAAATACCTGCCTTAGACCGGAGGACTTCAATTCCTAAGAAGTACTTGAGTTCCCCCAAGTCTTTCATCTCGAATTCTTGAAAAAGATTCTTACTTAGATGGATCATCTCTTCCGTATTGTCACTTGTATTAATCATATCATCAACATATATAATTAAACAGGTTACTCGGCCTCCTTGTTTCTTGAAGAACAAGGTATGATCGGCATTGCTCTGTTTGTAGCCATATTTTTTCATGGCCAACGTAAATCTTCCAAACCATGCCCTGGGTGACTGTTTGAGTCCATACAAAGCTTTCTTCAGTTTGCATACGGTCGTCCCCTTAAATCATGTCGAGAACCCTGGTGGTGGGTCCATGTAAACTTCCTCTTCCAGATCACCATGTAAGAATGCGTATTTTACATCAAACTGATATAGAGCCCAATTTTTGTTAGCTGCTATGGAAAATAGGACTCTTATAGTATCAATTCTAGCTACAGGAGAGAAGGTTTCAGAGTAATAGATACCGTAGGTTTGAGTATACCCTTTAGCCACCAGTTGTGCTTTGTACCTTTCTACCGTCCCGTCGGCCCTATGTTTGATGGTGAACACCCATCTGCATCCGACCGCTCTCTTTCCATATGGAAGGTCACACTTTTCCCACGTTTGATTTTTTTCTAAGGCCTCCATTTCTACTTGCATTGCCTGTCTCCATTCTGGGTGTTTGACTGCTGACTCCACTGTACTTGGTATATGCTGGGCATATACTGCTGCAGCAAATGCGTGTGCCACTGGTGACAGGCTCCCCCTGGCCAGGTTTGCTATTGGATATCGACTTGCCTTTGGAGTGTATTCCGGTTCATAACATATGGGTGGGACTCCTCTGTTTCTCCTGGCTGGTAGTACATACTGATCCTGTACTGGTGATCTTTCTAAACCGTTAGAATTATCATTACAAGGAGTTATATTGGTAGGACTACTAACCTCAGGAATCTCACTCGGGGCTGGCATTGGTCGAGTATCTGAACTATTTGGGGCCTGTATTCTGGGAGTCAGTGTCCCTGGGTCTCTTTGGACAGTTTCAGACAACATTGGTGTAGTAACCGTGGTTAAAATCAACCAATCTAATGGACTATCCTCATTATTACTCTCCCCCTGGACATGAGATTGAGTAGGGTAGTAAAACTCCGTTTCTAAAAACGTACAATCCATCGTAACATACATACGATTAGTTTTCGGATTAAAGCAGCGGTAACCTTTCTGATGAATCCAATACCCGACAAACACACATTTGACCGAGCACGGGTCAAATTTGGACCGATCTGTCTTTGGGATATGAACAAAGACCGAGCACCCAAAGATGTGTGGTGGAAGAGTTAAGGCAGTGGGAACACTCATATGACTAGAAAGGGTTTGTATGGGTGTCTGAAACTGAATTGCCTTAGTGGGAAGACGATTATGAAGGTAGACGGAGGTTGCTACAGCTTCAGGACAGAATAAATTTGGAACTTTAGACTCCAGCATTACTGCTCTTGTCTTTTCTAAAAGGTGCCTATTTTTCCTTTCTGCTACCCCATTCTGTTGGGGTGTATGGGGACAAGATGTTTGATGTATAATGCCCTCATTTTTAAGAAATTGTTGGAGTGGAGAGTTAACAAATTCTCCACCATTATCAGACCTAAGCACCTGAATTTGCCTATTATAATGGGTTTTGACAAGTTTAGTAAATTCTACAAATTTTGTAAAAACTTCGGATTTATGCTTAAGAAAATAAACCCATGTCATTCTTGAATAATCATCGATAAACAAGACAAAATATCTAAAGCCAGTGTTCAACATACAAGTTCCATTATTTGGAGCTGGTCCCCAAACATCTGAGTGAATTAAGGAAAAAAACGATTTGGCCCTAGAATCAGACACAGAATATGACTGTTTATGACTTTTAGAAAAAATACAGGTTTCACACGGAATCTCCTGATTTGACCGAAATAAAGCTGGAAATAATTTATGAAGGTACCCTGCAGAAGGATGACCCAACCGCCGGTGCCACAACCACTGTTGTCTGCTGACTGTCACGTGAGCTAGCGTAGCGGTTCCGTGTTGGGATACTTCTTCCACAAAATACAGGCCTTGACGTTCAACTCCACGTCTAATAACCTTCCCCGACTGGATATCCTGTAATAGGCAGAAAGTCGGATACATCAGTACCATACATAAAGTAACTAATAGAAAGTAACTTGCATGCTAAGATAGGTACGTAAAGACAATTTTTTAATTTAATATCTGAAGAGATATTAATGGTTCCTGCTCCTTGAACTGGCATTAGTTCTCCGTTTGCTGTCTGAATCATTTCTCTCCGAGATATGGACTGATCGACCAAATCGGTTTTGTCAAAGGTCATGGTATCGGTGGCTCCACAATCGAAGATCCACTGTCCACCTTTCTTCGATGTAGTATCCTGAGCAATAAAGGTTTTACCAATTGTAGTATTTTGTTCTACAATTTCATTATTCTTGAAACACGTGTTATCGGGTTTTAAACACGACTTATAACAATCAGAATAATCAGAATTAAACCGGTTCGAAATTAATGAACCAGCATGAATTGATCCAGTGCTGCAATTAAGGACAGAACCATTAGAACCAACATTAATTGAACCGACAGAACCATCAGAACCAGCATTAATTGAACTAGAGCAGTATTTAATAAGGGAGTTGGACCGCCAGGGGTAGGAGGGTAAATTCACCCCTCCCAGCCCTATACCTGCGCCTGATCTGCTAGGGTTTCCATTGGCAGCCCCCATTTGCTCTCTCGGATCCTCTCTAGCAGCCGCACCCCTCCTCTCAGCTAGGGTTAGGGTTTGAGCTAGGGTCGCCGCACCTCGTCGCCTAGCTTCCTCCGGTGGGGCTGACTGGTACCCTGGAGCGTGGAGGCCGCCGAACCTCTCGTCGCCGCTCTGATGGTAGTCGGACCACCCGATGTAAGTCCTCTGTTCTGACCTGGGTTCTGGGTGTAGCTGCGGACCCAAGCTGCTCGGTTCCCTTCCAGGCACCCTCACGGTCGATCGCCGCCGTGGCCTGGTTGCCGGAGCCGTGCGCATCTCGTCGTTGGCTTTTCCAGCCCTCGGGGAAGCCGATGAGCTGATAGCACTCGGCCTTCCCGTGGCGCATTTTCCTGCAGTGACTACATCGGATATTTTTCCGGTCGACGCCGCCGCCGCCTTTAGTCGATTTGCCCCTTCAGGTGAACGCTAGTGGCCTGGAGGCGCCTCCGGATCCGTCTACTGGCCCTTCCTCCAGGAAGAACCTGGCCGAGAGCCCTGACCCGAGCTCAAGGGTTCCTGTTTCCGTTTTTCGTGTGTGCCCCATGACCGATTTCCGGTCGCGTTCCTTCCGGATTGCTGCGTATGCGGCTTCTACCTCCGGGAGTGGAGTGCATCGGATCAGTTCCCGTTTTTAACTGTCGTATTCGTCATTTACTGCGATTAGAAACGGGTAGAGCTTTGCCTCAGCTCTCTTGGTGTTCCAGATCTGGATGTCTTGTGGGCATTTCATGGGATTCGGATCCCTGATTTCAATTTCCCTCCACAAGCTTTGCATTTTGCTGTATAACGTTTCTAAGGATTCGTTTCCCTGCCTGATAGTGTTAGCTTTAAAAATCAGATCAAACAATTGTATACCATCCTTGCCTTTGATATATGTTACTGCTAACCCGTTCCACAAGTCCCTTGCAGTTGGAAATTCAGCGTATTGGTGGACTAGGTCGGGCACCATATTGTCCAGCATCCACGAGCACACGATCAGGTCGTCCTGCTCCCACTGTGCGAATGCTGGATCATCTGGCTGAGGTGGTGCTGGGACACCCGTCAGATGGTGCAGTTTTCCCTGTCCGCCAATTTTTAGTCGGATGAGCCTTGCCCACAGGGAGTGATTATTTTCGTTAAGCTTGAGACTGAGATTGATGATTGACATAATGGACTAACTTCGTGTCTGGTTTGACTGTGGCAGGGATGAGAGCATTGCCGCCCATTGAGCCGCCATCGATTCGTTCGCTGAGCCGGGCTCGTTGGCGCGGGTGGTGCTGTCAGCTTCTGATTCTGCCATTGACTGAGGTAGTATTCGATGACTTGGTAGATGATGATCGCCGAGGAAGGTACCGATCACGTGATCGATTATTTCGGCTCTGATACCATGTAGAAACTAAGGCTACCAAATCAGATACTATGACTAGGGAGTTTAGAGATAAGTAAATGGATGAACTGTAAATTTCTCATTAGTATAATCAGTACATTACATGTCTATTTATACTACATACATTCAGATTTATTCTAATACAAGTGCTTATTATTTTATTACAAGTGTAGCATATTATAATCATATGTTTTCTTGGTATCTGGTTGAGTGGGAGACCAGATAGAAACGACTTGATTCTGGACCCCCATGCTCAAGCCTCACGCCTGGTTCCCTCATCTGGTTTGCTGCCAATATGTCTAACACGAACCACCTCCACCACTTCCAACCACGCTGGCCGAAGTTTTCAGAGTGGGGAGGCCCTAAAGCATGGTTTTGGAACGTCCATGTCCGTCTGGTCGATGATTTCCGGGCCACTAACTCCAACTACAAGAAGTTTTACTTCTTGTACAAGGGGGGTGTACCCTGGAAATTGTTTACCCCGGACAAGGATTTTCCTCCTTCTTTCGAAGAACTGTCAGGGAGTGACCGGAACGCCATCGACGACCTGTATCGGCTGCATCGGTCGTCCCAGTTCAAGTTCATTCGCTCAGTGGCGGAGACTACTGAGAATGCGCTTGAGATGGCGGGCATTCATCAAGCCACGTCAATCTTTGATGACTGGGTAATTTTCTAACCCTTATCTTGTTTTATCATTTGTAGGCAAGGTCGTAAGCAAGAGCCGAAAACTGATAGGTCTCTTTGATGACCAGGGATCGGCGGGGTTGTCCTCCGACCAGGCGCTGTTGAGCTCTCCTCCTCCCCCCTCTAGGTGATCGTCCAAGAGGAAACCAGAGGAGGCCCTTCCTTCGGCCCCTGCTGGCCCTTGCCAGCGAGGTATGTTGTTTCACACTGTATTGTTTCCATACTCTGCCTTATTTCTCAGTTTTTTGAATTTGTTTGACGTGACTTTCTCCTTTTTGTTTTGCAGAGGAGTCCACGGCTGACGCGGTCCGAGACCCTTCTCCTCCTCCTGCCAAGAAGGTCAGGAGTGAGGAACAGCCGGCTGTTGAACAGCATCCTCCTCCTCCTCCTCCTAAGGGTCCTTCCACTGGTAAGGGGAAGGCTCCCGCTTCGGCGGTCATCCCTCCTTCTCCTCAGGGCCCCCTCCTCCAAAGACCGTTCGTACATCCCCACGGAGCTTCCTCAGATCTAGGGGTTCCTTCGGTCACACTACGAACGAGTCGCTCTGGTAAGACCTCATCCCCTTTTATTCGTGTCCTGACAATTCTCATTTTTCTTTTGTTGTCAGCTCGTTCGGGAAGAGGTGATGATCGGCCGTGTCTTCGGCGAGCTCGCCGGCAAGCATTCAGACCTACTTGTCGAGCTGGAGCAATACCGGAGCACGGGGATCACCCCTGGGCAGCTAGAGGCTATAAAGACGACCGCTGACGCGGAGATCGCCTTGGTGGACAATGCCCGGTCGGAGTACTTCAGCAAGGAGCAGCGCCTGGAGCAGCGGCTCCTTGCTGATATCAAGCGGAGGGAGGCCGATGTGGCGGCTGCCCTTCAGGATTTTGAAGCCCTTCATCGGTGCCTTGATGAAGGAGAAGCAGTCCGGGCTCGCCTAGAGGCTGAGTTGAAGGAGGCTCATGCTCAGGTGGCCGAGTCAGACGCTCTTCGGGTCGCCGCTGAGGCACAAAGGGCTGCTGCTGATGCTTAGAGGGAAGCTGCGGAGGCCCAGAGGGACATTGCTGCAGCCAGAGGCATCGCCCTGGAGGAGGAGAAGAACCGGCTGGCTGATTTGCTAAAGGCGGTTCCTTCACCCCCCAAGCCGTGGTCGAGGAGTTCAAGGCCTCCGAGGACTTTGAGGACCAGGCTTTGAAGGTGATGAAGTCGGCGATTGCCGATTTTCTCCAAGACCTGGTGGAGGAGGTTCAGGCGGTCGACCCCAACTTTCCCCTTGGGGAAGTTGAATCCCTGAAGGGTTTCAAGCGGAGTTGCCTTCCTCGGCCTGCTGTTGCTGAAGAGACTTCCCCTGAAGGCGAGCCCAGTACTCCTGCCCCCGAAGGCGAGCAGAGCACCCTTGCCCCCGAGGATCCCAAAGCTTGAAGCCTCCAGCTCCTTGGCGACCGTATTTCTTTATCTTTTTAGATAGCTGTTTTTGTAATTTTTTGTTTCGGTTTGTAATTATTTATTTAAGACTTGGTTTATTTATATGCCTTTATATTCATGAGCCTTTAATTGACTTCGAACATATTTGGCTATCCAATATCTTAATTATAATTACTCTCGACTTTTCTTGCTGTAAAATGGCTTCGACTCTTAAAGTCTCAGACCGAGCATAAGTCTATATGAAATTTTCTCAGAACAGTACTCTGACACTTAAAAGCATAAACTTCTAAGTTCAAAGAGATATTACCTTCCTTGAAATTTAAACCTTTGAGGTATTTGCATAATAACAGGGAATTTGTTAACTTTAAGGCTTCGTCATCCATAGTGATCGCCTAAGGCCTAAGCCCTAGTAACAAGGCTGGACAGTAAAAATAAGCTTTTAGCCAAATGGGAAGGACCGTACAAGGTAGTGGAGATCGCCGCACCAGGATCCTACTATTTGGAAACCACCGAAGGCGAGAGGTTACCCCGTCCATTCAATTCTGAGCATTTAAGAAGATTTTATACATAGCTTGTAATCGAACTGTTATGTTAATAAAAGAAAGCCATTCCTTCATAAAGCGTGACCACTCGAAGCAAGTCGAAGAAAAAAGACCTGACGCCAAAAGTCAAGCAAATACCTGATAACCAAATCGAGCACAAAAGCCCTATCGCCAAAGATAGGCCAAAAAGCCCTAACAACAAAGTTAGGCCAAAAGCCCTAGCAACAGGGCTAGGACAAAAGCCCTATAGACAAAGATAGGCCAAAAGCCCTAGTAACAAGGCTAGGCCAAAAGCCCTGACGCCAATGTCAGGCCAAAAGCCCTGACGCCAAAAGTCAGGCCAAAAGCCCTATCGCCAAAGATAGGCCAAAAGCCCTAGTAACAAGGCTAGTTCAAAAGCCCTAACAACAAAGTTAGGCCAAAAGCCCTAGTAACAAGGCTAGGCCCAAAGCCGTAACAACAAAGTTAGGCCAAAAGCCCTAGTAACAAGGCTAGGCCAAAAGCCCTGACGCCAAAGTCAGGCCAAAAGCCCTGACGCCAAAAGTCAGGCCAAAAGCCCTATCGCCAAAGATAGGCCAATAGCCCTAGTAACAAGGCTAGGCCAAAAGCCCTAACAACAAAGTTAGGCCAAAAGCCCTAGTAATAAGGCTAGGCCAAAAGCCCTAACGCCAAAGTCAGGCTAAAAGACCTAGCAAAAAGTTAGGCAAAATAAAAGCCCCGACGCCAAAGTCAGGCCAAAAAGTCCTAGCAATAGAATTAGGCAAAAACGGGAAAGTAGACGCCAAAGACAGACAAAGAGATCTGCTATCAACCCATTAAACATCGGATAAGGAATTTTAGGCGATCACTATGGATGACGAAGCCTTAAAGTTAACAAATTCCCTGTTATTATGCAAATACCTCAAAGAGATATTACCTTCCTTGAAGTTTAAACCTTTGAGGTATTTGCATAATAACAGGGAATTTGTTAACTTTAAGGCTTCGTCATCCATAGTGATCGCCTAAAATTCCTTATCCGCTGTTTAATGGGTTGATAGCAGATCTATTTGTCTGTCTTTGGCGTCTATTTTCCCGTTTTTGCCTCATTCTATTGTTAGTACTTTTTGGCCTGACTTTGGCGTCGGGGCTTTTATTTTGCCTAACTTTTTACTAGGTCTTTTGGCTTGACTTTGGCGTCAGTGCTTTTGGCCTAGCCTTATTACTAGGGCTTTTGACCTAACTTTGTTGTTAGGGCTTTTGGCCTAGCCTTGTTACTAGGGCTTTTTGCCTATCTTTGGCGATAGGGCTTTTGGCCTGACTTTGGCGTCAGGGCTTTTGGCCTAGCCTTGTTACTAGGGCTTTTGGCCTAACTTTGTTGTTAGGGCTTTTGGCCTAGCCTTGTTACTAGGGCTTTTGGCCTAGCCTTGTTACTAGGGCTTTTGGCCTAACTTTGTTGTTAGGGCTTTTGGCCTAGCCTTGTTACTAGGGCTTTTGGCCTATCTTTGGCGATAGGGCTTTTGGCCTGACTTTTGGCGTCAGGGCTTTTGGCCTGACTTTGGTGTCAGGGCTTTTGGCCTAGCCTTGTTACTAGGGCTTTTGGCCTATCTTTGGTGTCAGGGCTTTTGGCCTAACTTTGTTGTTAGGGTTTTTTGGCATGACTTTGGCGTCAGGGCTTTTGGCCTAACTTTGTTGTTAGGGCTTTTTGTCCTGACTTTGGCGTTAGGGCTTTGCCTGACTTTTGGTGTCAGGTCTTTTTTCTTCGACTTGCTTCGAGTGGACATGCTTTATGAAGGAATGGCTTTCTTTTATTGACATAATAGTTTTTATGAAGGAATGGCTCAGTTTAGTGTACCGAGCGGTCGCCAAGCGCATCTTTGCTTGTGTCTTTTCCGAGAGCCATCTCTTTTCCTCTCCTAAGTCGAGGTCAGTTCTGCGCTCGATCTCATTTGCCTCCGTGTTAAAGTGTAGGACTCTGTGGGTAGGCACTGCTATTTCAGCTGGTTCTACTGCTTCTGATCCGTACACTAAACTGAAAGGCGTTTCTCCTGTGGCCGCCTTAGGTGTTGTTCTGATGGCCCATAATACGTTTTCTAGTTCATCTGGCCAATTCCCTTTGAATGCTCGAACCCTTTTCTTGAGTCCCTCTAATACAACCTTGTTAGCTGCTTCAGCTTGCCCATTCGTTTGAGGATGATGTACTGAACTGAAATGATGGTCGACATGATATTCTTCACAGAACCATTTCAGCTCCTTTCCAACAAATTGCGGACCATTATCACTGATGAGTATTTTGGGAATGCCAAACCTGGAGAATATGTTGACCTGTAGGAACTTGATGACCTGGAATTCCGTTGTCGAAGCTAGAGCTTTCGCCTCTATCCACTTAGTGAAGTAGTCGATTGCCACTATAATGTGAGTACGTTGACCAGTGCTAATAGGGAAAGGACCTAATATATCGATTCCCCATTGAGCGAAAGGCCAGGCACACGCCATTGGGGATAATAGTGTTGATGGTCGACCCGATCGTGGTGCAAACTGCTGGCAAGTCTCACACTTCTGCGTTAATTCGGCGGCATCTTTTCCCAAGGTCGGCCAGTAATATCCTAATCTGAAGATTTTCCTAGTCAGCGATCGAGCACCTTCATGACATGTTGCCGCCCCTTCGTGAGCTTCTCGGAGAACCTTTTCTGTTTCAGGATGAGCGACACACCTCAAGTAAGGAGTCGAGTAGCCTCTTCTGTAGAGTTCTCCATCGATGATTAGATAACTGGCTGCGATTCTTCTAATCCTCGTGGATTCGCCTTCGTCCTCTGGGAGGATCCCTTCTTTTAAATAACTCTGGAACAGAGTCATCCAGGTGAGCTGTCCTTGAATGTTGAAAACCTCTGCTCTGCTTTCCAGGACTGAACATAGGGCCTTTTCCAGAAATTGCACATCCTGGATTGTTGTCCCTCCGAATGCTAGTTTACTCAGGGAGTCTACCATCTGGTTTTCTTGGCGAGGGATAGATTCAATCGCGAAATTTGGGATTTCCGCGACCAACTTCTTGGCGATGCTGAGATATTTCTTCATTTTTCTCCCCTTGCCTCGTAGGTGCCATTAACCTGATTGAAAATAAGCTCTGAATCACTCTTTATCTTAAGCGCAGTTATACCCATTCCATTTGCCAGTCTGAGTCCAGTGATAAGAGCCTCATATTCTGCTTCATTATTGGTCGCCGGGAATGTCAAGGCGATCGCGTACTTCAGAGGCTCGCTTTCAGGAGGAATAAGAATTAAACCTTCCCCCGAGCCTTCTTTTGATGAAGACCCGTCCGTATAGAGCTCCCAGATTTGATTGTCGTCTGCTGACTGACTTGGCCTGTTTTCTGCTTCCGTTTGACCGTTACTCGTACTTTCCACTATAAAATCACCTGGTGCGCATGAAAGTAAGGTCTCAGCTTCCGAGCAGCAATAACTAAGGCATAGAGATACATCTCAATCTAGACATATTTTATTTCAGCTGAGTTGAACATTTTGCTAATGAAATACACTGGACTCTGAACATTATTTTCCTCCCTTATTAAGACAGCACTGGCTGCTACTTCGCTAATGCCTAGATAAAGGAAAAGCTGCTCGCCTGGAATGGGCTTTGCCAGAGCTAGGAGTGTTTGGATATGCCACTTCAAGGATTGGAATGCTTCCTCGCAGTCTGGTGTCCACTCGAACTTGGGGTTGGCCCTCAGAGTTTTGAAAAATGGGAGGAACCTGTCGCTTTCTTTGGAGAGGAAGCGGTTGAGAGCAGCCAGGCGTCCATTCAGGCATTGGACTTCCTTGTGGCAGGTTGGCGACTTCATCTCTTCTATGGCCTTTAGCTTTTCTGGGTTTGCTTCGATTCCCCTTTCGCTGACCATGAAACCCAGAAATTTACCGGACTTGACCCCAAAGGCGCACTTGGCAGGGTTCAGGCGAACACTGTGTCTCCTCATGCATTCAAAAGCTTCGCGGAGGTCCACTGTGTGAGGATTGCCCTTGATGGTTTTGACGAGCATATCATCCATGTAGGCCTCCATGTTCCTTCCCAGCATGTCATGGAACAGTCGGTTCACCATCCGCTGATAAGTTGCCCTGGCATTGATAAGGCCGAAGGGCATCACCTTGTAGCACAGAATGTCCCCATCAGCATAAAAAGTGGTGTGAGCCTCATCGTCTGGATGCATTCTGATCTGGTTGTAGCCTGAGTAGGCGTCCATGAAGCTCAGCATCTCATGACCTGAGGTAGCATCGACCAACTGATCAATCCTCGGAAGGGGATATGAATCCTTGGGGCAAGCTTTGTTAAAATCGCGGAAGTGGACGCACATCCTGGTCGTTTGATTTCTTAACCAAAACTGGGTTGGCGACCCAGCTCTGGAATCTCACCTCTCTGACGAAGTCAGCCTCAATCAACCTGCCGACTTCCTGCCTGATCGCCAAACGCTTGTCCGTCCCGAATGATCTTATTTTTTGGGCGATCGGCTTGATGGAAGGGTCTATTCTCAGCTCGTGGGAGATGATATCTGTGCTGATTCCTGGCATGTCGCTGGGCTGCTAGGCGAAGAGCTCTTTAAATTCTTTGAGGAGGGCGTTCATGGCCGTCTTTTGATCCTCCTTCAAGGTGGTTCCAATGCGCACCTTCTTGTCCGGACAATCTATTTTGACCTCTTCCAATTCTTCCATAGGTGCTGGCGTAGCCAAGTCCTCACGGGGGTCAGTCTCTGTTTCAATGGCGAGAGCCTCCCTTTGGTTCTTCCTGCGCAAGAAGTACAGATAGCATTGCCGCGAGGAAGGCTGATCTCCGAGCACTTCTCTAATCCCGTTGGGAGTGGGGAACTTCATCTTCTGGTGGACAGTGGAGGCCACAATCTTGTTCGGATTGATCGTGGTCGTCCCTATGATGGCGTTGTAAGATGTAGGTGAATCGACCACCAGGAAAGTGACCGATACCTTGATGCTCTTCCATCCCTCGCCAAAAATCACTGGCATGGTTCTAGCCCCCAGTGGATAAGTTGTCCTTCTCGCAAACCCAATCAGCGGAAAGTCGACCCTCTTCAGGTCACGCTTGGACTTGCCCATCTTCTCAAAAGCGTCCAGAAATAAGATGTCTATCGAGCTGCCTCCGTCGACCAGAATCCTTGCAACGTCACAGCCGTCAATGTCTGCTGTGATAACTAGAGCATCGTTGTGGGGGGTGGTGACATGTGCCAAATCATCTTCGGAGAATGAGATGACAATGTTCTCTTCAGGTCGGGGCCGCTTCCCCAACTGAACTGCTGTGGAGATCTGAGTGGCATAGACCTCCCTTGCGCTCGACCTCTCGCCGCCTGCACCGAATCCTCCTGCAATCAGATTTACCCTCCTCTTGCTTCCAGACGGCTCAGTTTGCTCTGCAGGGGCTGGCGAACGATGTCTCCTAGGGGGCGTTCGACTTCTGTCTCGCCCTGCTACAAATTCCTTCAACATTCCCCCCTGAATCAGCTTCTCTATATCCCGCTTCAAAATGCGGCAGTCATCTGTCTTGTGGCCCTTGCACTCGTGGTATCTGCAATAGCTCTCGACATCCTTTCCCATGGGCTGCCCACCTCGACGAGGCATCGGTGGCCTCGCCAAGGATCTCCTCTCCATCTCGACTAGTACCGCTGAGATCTACCTACTTAAAGGCGTGAAGTACTCAGGGACCTCTAGATGGCGAGGCGCTGGACTAGACTCGACCCGGGACCACCCTTAGCGAGGTCGTCAGGAAGTCCGCCTCTGTATTCGCCATATCAAGGTCTATGAAACCTTTTCCTCTAGACGCCAACTCCTCCAGTTTTTCAATCTCCTTCACATGATAGCTGTTTCGCAGCTTCCTTGAGGCCTTGTTGGCCACATCCAGACCCCTGTAAAATGCTCGAATGATCTCCCCATCCGAGATTCAGCGATCTATCTCCGTGATGTTCTGATGGAAACGCCCATAGAAGTTGGATAGCGACTCTCCAGGCTGCTGTTTGACAGAGTCAAGGGCGATCACACTCTTCAGCAACTGGAGTTTGCCCATATACCTCTCTAGGAACTTGCTTCTTAACTCTGCCCAAGTTCCGATTGATCCTGCAGGGAGGCCGAAGAACAAGGACGAAGCCGAACCCGAAAGAGTAGATGGAAATAACAAAGCCAAGTGATTGGGATCATTTGACTTACCCAGGAGAGAGGTCTCGTGCTTGTTGACATGTACGGTGGGATCTCCTCCACCGCTATACTCAGGTATGGCCCGAGCAACTACATCCTTTGGGATTTTGATGGCAACGAGTCCGTCGGTAAAAGGGTGAGCAGACTGCTCCTTGAAGGGAGCTGCGACTGTCAGCTGTCTTTCTTGGAGCCTTTTATTGAGGAGGTCATCCATCTGATCCACAGTGCAGTACATAGGCGAGGCTCCGGGTGGAGGAGAACCGGAAGGGTTGGCGGTGTACGCGACTGCTGGTTCATTGGTGTATGCTGGAGGTAGGGACTGCTGACCTGACGTCATCTCCTGATCCTCCTGAGGCGCGGTGGGGCCAGGATTTGCCGCCTCAGAGGGTAAGGGCCCTGTGGCAGCAGGGCGGTTGTTTTCCTTAGGAGCAGAGGGATTGTTTTCTTGAGGAGCAGGGGCTTGACGATGCGCCTGTCCTAGGATGGCCTCTAGCAGGGAGATCATCTCTGGGGTTAAATTGATGTCTTGCCCAGCAATGTGGACTGTTTGCGGTGCCGGGGCTCCGTTTTGATTAGCACCGGGGGTCGGTCTTGAATCACCGACATGCTCTCGAGTTGTTTGCAGAGGAACGGCATTGGCTCCTACTCGGCTGGCAGGTTCCTATTGAAGCGGTGAACCGACAGCGGAATCAGAGCTGTCTGAGCATCGCTCCCTGGTCTGGTTCCGACGGTTGCTTTGGGATCGAGTTCTCATGGATGAATCGCTCGTTCCCACAGAAGGCACCAAATGTTGGATCGTAAAATCCTGGATGCTGATCTGGCAGTGAATTAAATGCCAGACAAGGACGGAAAGACGCTTCTGCTCCAACTCCGATGAACCTGCAGGTAGGGAAGCGCAACAGAGGGGGTGTCTCTGGGTCCCTCTCCAATGCTTAAATGAGTATATGTGTGTATAAAACTCAAAACGTAAGGAACGTATGTAAAGAAAGGGTATTTATATGGTAGGAGAGATCAAACCGTATAAGGCAGCTGAATATCTTAGTGTATATTGTGTACCTGAAGATTCGGATCGTGGGATATGGCAGTTACTGCGAGATATTGCAGTTACCAAATCTAATCTTTAGTGAATATGTGACTGAGATACGCGGGATATCATGACCACTTCCTTAGTAACGGGTTAGTGGGACCAGAGGAGAGAGGCAAGGCTCTCTTTGGGGCGAGCACTCTCATGGCGAGGAGTGAGAGGTCGCGACCTTAGTGAAGAATGACGAGTGTTGGAGGTTATAGTATTGTCAACATACTTTAGGATATAATTAGAATTAGTTTTATTATGTGTGGGTGTAATTGCAATTAGTGAAAAGTTATGCCGGTTCTATAAATACGGTTGGGGACTGATTTGTAAGTAAGTTTTGAGTATTGGTTTAATGTGAAGTTTTCAGTTCTGTGAAGTTTATTTCCTGGTTATTCTCTCTCGACATTTTCTCTCTAAAATCCAGATTCATCTAAAATCTAGGGTTTCGTTTCTTTCAATCTATGGAGATCATTGCATTAATCCGAGATATTCAACATGGTATCAGAGCCTGTCGATCAAGAGAGCCTGCCTATCAAGAGGTCTAACCGTTCGATCAAGTTTTCTGTGAGTTCTGATTTGATTTTCTATTTCTGTTCACTTGTGATGTACGAGATGTCTGCGATTTGTCTTGCGCTATGATTCTTCTGAGTTAGCTATTAAGTCCTGTTTGAGTTCTGCAATTGATTGCGTTTCTGAAGCTTTGTGGTATTGCGATAAGAGTAGTTCTGATTCTGTGATTCTGAGGTCGGCGATTCTGTGTGTAGTCGGCGATTCTGTGTGTAGTTTCAGTTTGTGAAAATTAAAAATGGATGATTCATTTCCTGCATTCTCAAATAAAAAGATTTGCCAGCTAGTAAGAGATGAGAATTTCCAGTCCTGGAAGCAACAAGTGTTGCTAACAGTTCGTGGATTTGATTTAGAGTCACATTTGATTTCTCCGTGTACGCTTCCGCATATGCTGTTGACTGAGAATGGTATGAACATTGTTAATCCTGAGTTTACAAAGTTCAAGCAACGGGATAGTGCTCTTGCATCGTGGTTATTGGCATCGATATGCTCACAAGTAAACAATGGTTTGATTGGTTGCATGACAGCTTTTTCTATTTGGAGTAAACTGCATCAGGTTTTTTCATCTTCATCAACAACTAGAATCATGAGCCTTTATGACCGATTAAAGGTATGTAAGCTTCCTCATCAGTCGATGCGAGACTATTTAGCTGAGATTCAGTCCACATGTGACAGCTTGGCAAGCTGTGGACATCCGATTGAAGAGATTCAGCACATTTCAATAATTTTGAACGGAGTTAAAGGTCAGTACGATAACGTTGTGTCTGTTATCCATGCAAGCAGAAATCCGTATGACCTGGCATCGGTAAGTTCAGTTTTGTTAGATGCTGAATCCAGATTGAGAGATCAATTGTTTGATCCCACAATTTCAGCTAGTGTTGCGGTGGCTCAACAAAACAATGGTTTTTCGAACAACAAACTGTCTTTAGCATCTCCGGGATTGAGCGCGGGTTCAAATCTGTCAGCCTCATCATTTGGTCATAATGACCAATCATCATCTACACAACCTGGTAGTTCCAATATTCCAGAATATCATCCTGTTAATCCAGGTCGTGGAAGAGGACGTGGGGGTGGCAGAGGTAACAGGTACCAGTGTCAGCTTTGTGGAAAGCTTGGACATCTGGTGAATCGCTGCTATCAGCGGTTTAATACCAATTTTGCAGGTATCAATAGTCAAACTGCAAGTGAAATAAATGCTAGTGCCAATATATGTGAGTCACAATGGAATGATGTGGACTCTCATAATATGGTTACTGGAGCCTCTGGTTTGTCTACGGGTGCCCATAGTTCATCAGCTCTTCAGTCAGCTCCTCAGTCTCCAATTGCCACACAACCAGTGATGTATTCTGCGTATCCAAACCAGCAGTTTCCATATCCTTTTTCGATGATACCCAATTACATGCCCTCGCCAACTGCTCCTGGTTTTTTCCCATATGTGTCACAACCCTATCCTTCGGTTCCTGCAGCTACATCTGTTTCAGCAGCTTCGGGATTTGGTCAACCTCAAGCCAATGTTGTCATGGCATCTGCTCCTGGTTTTTCGGATGCTGCATGGTATCCTGATTCCGGGGCAACTCATCATCTGACAAACCAGCATCCACCTTCCACTGGAACAGTGCCCTACACGGGAACAGGTAAGGTTCAAGTAGGTAATGGTGAACATTTGGACATTTCTAGAATTGGTACTTCGGTTGTTAATATTCCTAATTCTAAGCCTCTTTTATTACATAATCTTCTTTACACACCTCATATTACTAAAAATCTTGTCTCTGTCTCGCAGTTCACAAAAGATAATGGTGTGTTTTTTGAATTTCATGGTACTCACTGCTATGTTCGAGATTCATTGACTAGGAGAATTCTGCTTCAAGGTTCTGAGTGTGGCGGACTATACAAGCTGGAATTTAGTCTGCTAAAGTTAGATTCTGTTAATAGGTATGGTTTACCGGTTTCTATTACTAGTAAGTCTGAGTCTGTTACTTGCTGTTTTAGTAGTTTAAAAGTCTCGTCTACTGTGTGGCATCAACGTTTAGGTCATCCTTCGCATGGTGTCTTGTCTGCTTTAAGTAGAATAAGTGGTATTGTGGCCACACCTGCTGTTAATAAATGTGTGTCATGTTCGGTTGGAAAAAGTTGTAAACTTCCATTTACTCAATCTGTGACAGTTTATTCTGATCCTTTGGAGTTAATTGAAATTGATCTTTGGGGTCCAGCTCCTGTGTCGTCGAATGGCAATTTTTATTATATGAGTATTGTAAATGTCGCAACTAGGTACACGTGGATATATTTTTTGCAAAAGAAGAGTGATGTGGCTAGAATATTTGTTGAATTTCATACTAATGCCGAGAGACAATTGGGATATCTTCTTAAAGCTGTCCAAACAGATGGTGGGGGAGAATTTAAGGCATTATATCCGTATCTAGTTCAGAAAGGGATTACTCATCGTGTCACTTGCCCGTATACGTCTGAGCAGAATGGGATCGTTGAAAGGAAGCACAGACATGTTGTGGAAATGGGTCTGACGCTTCTTCATCAAGGTAATTTGCCTATGCAATACTGGTCAGATGCATTTTTTACGGCTGTCTTTCTTATCAACAGGTTACCATCCAAGGTCTTGTCAGGTATGTCTTCGCATCAAAAGTTATTTGATACGGTTCCTGAGTATTCGTTTCTTAGGGTTTTTGGCTGTTTATGTTTTCCGTTTATTCGACCTTTTAATAAGCATAAAATGGATTTTAGGTCAGTACTGTGTGTCTTTCTCGGATATTGTTCTAATCAGCATGGGTATAGGTGTTTGGATTCCAATGGCAGGATTTACGTTTCTCGCCATGTTCGATTTCATGAAAATGTTTTTCCTTTTTCTGATAAATCTGGTAAGTTTCTTCTTTCTGCTGCTCCTAAGAACACGTTTACTTCTGCTCCGTTTTTCATGCCTTTTAATTCGTCTAGTTGTATGCCTACTGATGATCATAGTTGTGGTCCGGAACCTGGGTTTGATCCAGCAATTATTTCTGGTCCTTCTGATTCTTCGCATACGTCTTCTGATTTTCCTGTTTCTGATTCATTGGTGTCTTCTGATGCTAATATACCTGAATCTGCTGATGTTAGTTCATTTCCTACTGTTAATATTCCTGGTTCTGAGCATGATAGATCTGAAATTAATGATAGGTCTAATAATGTTCAAGATTGTCAAACTTCGTCTGATGTTCGTTATGTTGTGAATGCTGGTTCAACTCAGCTTGTTCCTGTTTCTACTACTGTTATGCCTTCTTCTGTTACTGACTTGCATGTTCAGAATTCTGGTTTATCAGATTCGGTTCCACTTTCTTCTTGTACTTATGTCCCAAGTGGAACTGGGTCTATTTTGGTTCCTACAAAAACTGGTTCTGTTTCTTCTAATGTTCATCATATGATTACTCGTTCAAAACAAGCTGTTAATGCTTCTCCGTTTCAGGCCTTATTCAGTTCGGTTTCTGAGTTGGCTCCTAATGCAGAACCGTCCTCCATTCATCAAGCAATGCAATATCCTGGTTGGAAAGTTGCTGTTCATGCTGAACTTCAAGCTCTAGCTGATAATGGTACCTGGTCCTTGGTTAAGCTTCCTGCAGGAAGAACACCCATTGGGTGTAAATGGATCTTTAAGGTAAAACTTTCTGCTGATGGGTCTGTTGATAGGTACAAAGCTAGGCTTGTTGCCAAGGTTTTTTCACAACAACCTGGATTTGATTTTCAAGATACGTTTAGTCCGGTTGTGAAATCTCCTACTATTCGTATTATACTTACTCTTGCTTTGACTCATAAATGGACTTTAAGACAAATAGATATTAATAATGCTTTTCTTCATGGCAATTTAGTTGAAGATGTTTATATGGTGCAGCCTCCAGGGTTTGAACAATGTGATGGTTCTGGTTCTGTGTTAGTCTGTAAGCTTCACAAAGCTTTATATGGGTTGAAACAGGCCCCTAGGGCCTGGTTTGAGAGACTGAAGTTTTTCTTGATAAATCAGTTACAGTTTACTGCTTCTTTGACTGATGACTGTTTGTTTTTAAAATCAACATCTGCTGGTGCTGTATATCTCCTTGTCTATGTTGATGATATTGTGGTTACAGGTAGTGATGGATCGGCAATTGAAAATATTATTACCCAGTTGAATACTGAGTTCAAACTCAAAGATTTAGGTGATCTATCTTATTTTCTGGGGATGGAAATTCAGGTTCAAGATGATTGCTTGTTACTTAGTCAAGGAAGGTATATTTCTGATTTGTTGAATAAAACGGGTTTAGCTAAGTCTACATCTCTTCCAACTCCTATGTCGGGTAAGTTTTCTTCTAAGTCTGATTCTTCATTGGATGACTCTCCTATGGCTGATCCTCATTTGTATAGGAGTGTTATAGGTGCATTGCAACATGTTTGTGTCACTCGTCCATATATTAATTTTGCAGTTAATAAACTCAGTCAATACATGCAGGCTTCGTCTGTGTTGCATTGGAAGGCTGTCACTAGAGTTCTTCGTTATCTGAAAGGTACTCTTAAACATGGCTTACTGTTTAAGTCATCTTCGGTTGCTTCATCAGAGGTAAGCCTTGTTTCTTATTCTGATTCAGATTGGGCTGGGGATTCGGATAGGAGATCAGTTTCTGGTCATTATCTTCTTTTAAATGGAAATCCCATTATTTGGAGCTCTAAAAAGCAATCTGTGATTTCTAGGTCGACTGCAGAGGCTGAGTATAGAGCTATTGCTAATGCTGTATGTGAGGTTATGTGGGTGGTATCTTTACTTACTGAATTAGGTGTTAAACTGTCTTCTATTCCTGTTATTTGGTGTGATAATACTAGTGCTGTTGCGTTAACTGAAAATCCTATTCAGCACTCTAAAATGAAACATGTTGAAATTGATTTGTGTTTTGTCAAGGAGAAAGTTAAGAATGGTCAGGTTCAAGTTAATTTTGTTCCAGCTACTGATCAGACTGCTGATATTCTGACGAAATCTCTAACAGCTAAGTTGTTCATTCCTTTCAGGCGTAAACTTGGAGTCTCATCTATTGATGAAATTAATGGTTCAGCTGCTTCTTTTCAAGACGATGGCTCAATAGCTGATGATGATGATATTTGTTCTCAGGATGCTCTGTAGTGAGTTTTTTTTTTCTTCCTCTATGTTTTTTTTTCCCCTGGTTTCTTGACTCTGCTCTGTTCTGGTATATGATCTTTTCATTTGATGCGTATGATCTTTGTTCTTGTGCTGTTTTTTTTTTCTCTCATGCTTACGTGTTCTTGCTGGTTTTGTTTTCTCAATTTGCTGGTTCTGGTATTTTGATGCTTGTCATGTGTTCATGGTCATGATCAATTTTATGACCTGTGGGGCTTATTTTTTTTCTTCTTATCTGTCAACTGAGTGGGTGCACTTGATATTTTCTATGCATTCTTCTGTTCACTTGTCTGTTTTCTCATTCTGGTCTGTCTGTGTTCGTTTTCTGCATTTGGTAAAGCTGGTGATACTGCGTTCGGATGTTTTCCTTCTCATTCCTGGAACAATAGGCAAGATATGATTTCAAAAATAGTTTCATGACTGAGACAACATTAAAGCTACTCAGTTGTGTGCTTGAGAAAGTAAAGATGGAGGCTCAAACCTCCCTGTCTTGCTGAAAAGATAGAGGCTCAAACCTCTCTTGTTCGGAAAAAAAAAATGAAGAAAAAAAAATAGAATACCATAATATTATCTCATGAAAAAAAAAAAATTGAGATTGTTTTTTGGTGGCCCAAAGGTGCTTCCTGGTCGAGGAATTTCGTTCTTGATGAAATAGAAAAATGAAGGGTGAATGGATGAGTATTCATCAGCTTTAAATGTGTGAACACAGTATGTTTCAGTTTGGGAAACGTATGAGCTGTTTGGTTGAATGCATATGGAGGTATTAAAGTGTTTTTCTGTTTAAGTTGTGCAGATTGGTTGTGGAATCATAAGAACTGCAGTTCATATGTTGTTGTGACTTGTGAATTGTCTGTCAAGTATTCAAATTATTCAGAAACACAATTGTGATTCAAGAAAAGCTGGAAAATGATAAGTGTGTGTGTTAATTGGTTTTATATGTCACAGCACAAGGATATTGGTTGTTATCATCTTCTGTCATAGGATCTATGTCAGAACAGGTTTAGAATTCAAGACCAGAAAAGGTAGTTGATCAGAGGTGGTTGATCAGTGAAAGTGGTCAATTGGTCAAGGAAGATCTTCACAGGGGAATGTTGGAGGTTATAGTATTGTCAACATACTTTAGGATATAATTAGAATTAGTTTTATTATGTGTGGGTGTAATTGCAATTAGTGAAAAGTTATGCCGGTTCTATAAATACGGTTGGGGACTGATTTGTAAGTAAGTTTTGAGTATTGGTTTAATGTGAAGTTTTCAGTTCTGTGAAGTTTATTTCCTGGTTATTCTCTCTCGACATTTTCTCTCTAAAATCCAGATTCATCTAAAATCTAGGGTTTCGTTTATTTCAATCTATGGAGATCATTGCATTAATCCGAGATATTCAACAGCGAGCACTCAGGGTGTTCTCAGAGACCTTGGGCTCGGTTCTGGGCCATTCTATGGAGGGCCGAGTTTAACTCGTACTTGGGCCGATCCGGTTCGAATGTCATGGGTTTACCCCCTCTATAGTTATTGGGCCTTCGAGGCCTTTTCCTTACTGGTCTGTCACTATCGATACCCAACAGCGGGCATACTACTTTTTGATTTTGAGAACCATGAGGATGCCGACAGAATACTAGACAGGTCCCCATGGGCAGTAAATGGACACATTCTCAACATCAAACGATGGGATCCGAGAGTGGGAGTAAGGGAGGTGGAATTCAATAAGGTAAACTTCTGGATCCAAATACATGACCTAGAACCAGAAAACTTTAGTGATTCAAATGCCTGAAAGTTAGGGAATATGATAGGAAATTGCCTTGAAATTGAAAAGCAAGTGAGGAGATTGAGTAGGAGTTATATGAGAATAAGGGTGGAAGTGGACGGGGAAACACCATTGATGGCGGGGTTCTGGTGGAAAAACTCCCTAGGGGAGGAGAGATTGGCATCTATTAAGTATGAACGATTATCTTACTACTGTTATGAGTGTGAGAAATTGGGTCACACGACTCAAACATGTAAATTAGAAGCTCAAATGGCCGAGCATGACAACATGTAGGAGGGGACGAGGGTTAGGGTGAACAACCAAAACAGACCGCAAATAAGTCGTGGTTTGATATCATGTCTGAGGCAAGGGCGCGAAATACACGTGAGACCCCAAATCATCCTAGATAGGGGTCACGGCGCAACAAGCAAAGGGAGGGGGAAGGAAAGGATGAGGACCGAACTAGTGCATCAAAGGAAACCGGTCCTATGGAGACCGAACAAACCCAGCAACAGAATGATAGACCAAACACCGATGAAACAATGGAGGAAACGGTCATCGAGGAGACCCCAAACACAAAAGCCATCACCATCCATACCAACCCAAACCCACCCGACCGAACCATACCACAAAACCCAAAGCTCGCAAACATACCCGAGTGGCTAACGAAACAACAGACCCACCATACCCAAGCCCCCAAGCCACAACCCACCGAACACACCACACGCCCCACACAACTCTTAATCACAAACCTACCCGACAAGGAGGCGAAGGGCACCTATGGAAATGACCGATGAACAGGCGCCAAAGGTTCGCAAAAGCCTGAGGCGAAGAGCTAGCATGTCAAAGCCTAACTGAAAGAAATGAGTAATTAAGAATCCGAAAGAAAACATGGGCACAGGAAGAAGGAAAGGAACAAACAAAGGGTTCTGGTCGCTGTCCCGAAACAGCCACGGGTGATCAATGAGTGTCATTTCATGGAATTGTCAGGGTTTGGGGTCTGCCTTGACAATTCAACACCTACAGGACCTCAACAAAAGGTATCGCCCGAATATCATATACTTAATGGAAACAAAGAATGGGGATACCCACTGCAGGAAGATACGAACAAGGATGGGGATGGACAATACACACTATGTTAGCACGAAGCGTTGTGGTGGAAGGCGGATACAAGGATTTCAATGTTGTATGCCAATCCAAATTGCATGGATTGTGAGGTGTACTTGGATATACACGCATCTACAATATTTGTAACATGGATACACGCGAGCACAGAAGCACGAGAACAGATACAAAACTAGGATATCCTACGACGATTAGGTAAGGGAAGACGGGGAGTATGGATGATCTTGAGGGACTTCAATTCCATATGCCACCCGCATTAAAAACAAGGTGGGAGGAGGAAATCCCAAAGGCAAATGGATGAAGTCAAATCATTAATTGAGGATCTAGGCATGGAAGACTTGGGAGCAAACGGGAACACATTTACATGTGTAATAACCGAAGTGGAGCGGAAAGGATAAGTGAACGCCTAGACCGTGTATTGATAAACATGGATTGGGCAACACGGAACCAACAAGGAAGATGCATCACTGAACTAGCCATTGGGTCGGCCCATGCACCAATGGTGGTCCAACTCAAGCAACCACGAAAAAGGGCGAGAAGGCGGTTCAAGTTCGAGGCTATGTGGCTAAAAAACCCGGAATGCAAGGAGGTAATTAAAGAAGCATGGGAAAGACCATCAATGGTAATATAAATTCAAGGAGTGTACAAAAAACTACACAAGTACCAATTGAAACTCCTGACATGGAGCAAGGGGTGTTTCAACCACAATATGCATGAGATCACAAAAATGAAGGAATCTCTAAGGAGAAACATGCAGTGGGGATGAATGATGCGGCGATCCAAGAAGAGAAATGGTTGAAAGGCAAACTCCAAAGGCTTTGTCGAGGGAGGAGACATATTGGAAGCAACGGTCGAGGGTTAAATGGCTAAGGGATGGAGACCGTAACACTACCTTATTTCACCATACCACGATAGCAAGGAGGAGACTTAATCAAATATGCCGACTAAGGGGAACAAATGGGGAGTCGATAGATGATGAAGGGAGTATAAGCGATGAGCTCCACCGATACTTTGGGGAATGTTCACTGTGGAGCAAAACAAACCGGGAGATGAGTTCCTTAGATATATCCCAAATGAAATCACACCTGAGATGAATGCCAACTTGAAACGGGAGGTAACAGACATAGAGATAAGGTCAGCTACATACTAACTAGGAGGGTCACGAGCGCCGGGTCCGGACGGATTCCCGGGTCTGTTTTATTAAAGGAACTGGAACATCATGGGGGTAGACGTCATCACCGCAGTCAAGACATTCTTCAGAACAGCTACTCTCCTAAACCCCCTGAACAATACTGATATAGTGCTGATCCCAAAAGTACCAAACCCTATGAGACCCACTGATTTTAGGCCAATAACCTGTTGCAACTTTATGTACAAAATCATTTCAAAAGTGTTGGTGAACAAATTAAAGATTTATCTACCAGAGCTTATCAATCCTTTCCAGATTGCATTTTTATCAGGTAGACAGACACATACATGATAAAATCATGGTAGCCCATGAAGTATTTCACCACTTGAACATGACCGCAGTGAAAACAAGGTGGAATGTCCACTCAAGATTGATATGAAGAAGTCTTATGATAGAGTGGAGTGGGACTTCCTAATCACCATACTACGGAGTGGGACAATGGTTGGTTTGGCTAACAGAATGCATATCAATAACGACCTATCAAGTGGTGGTAAATAGGGAACGAACACCTGTCATATCCCCAACGCGGAGAATCCGACGAGGTGATCCCCTATCACCATACTTGCTGATTAGACAAGCGGATGTCCTATTACAAATAATGGAATGGGAAGCTAGGGGGAATCATACAGGGGATCACCCTGAACGATAATGCCTGGAGCTACATCATTTATTTTTTGCAGATGACTCCCTGTTTTTCATAAAAGGATCACCGGAGAATGCAAGCGGGCTCTGAGCATCCTGAATTCGGAATGTCAGATATCAGACCAACGGATAAACAGAGACAAACTGGCCCTATATTTCAACAAAGGGGCTGAACCGAATGAGGGTTAGGGATTAAGGTTTAGATAAATATTGCTTTAGTTCAAATGTTTAAGACAATTACTTTCAAGTCCACATGTTTAGGACTTTTGCATATAAATCCCTAGATTCACCTATAAATAGACCACTACCCCTATTGTATAATCAAGATTAATGAATACATGATGAAGTTCGTTCTAATTGTAGAATTAAGCTCCTCATTCTCTCCACATTCAAGAATAAATTCCTAAGATGGTATCAGAGCTCTAACTTTCCTAGGGCTGAACCGAATCTGTTCTTGTTTAGTTGATTGAATTCTGTTTCTACTCAACTTGTTCTCTCTCCATTGAAGTCATCCAGCTCCTGCTTCGCCATCTCCAGCTCCTGCTACATTATCTCCTCCATCTCATGCTTTGATCTCCAGCTCCTGACATTTAGTGCTGTCAATTAAACATTGGGCACCACTTCCTGCTGTTACTTTGGTAAACAGCTTGCCACCGATCTGAAGCATTGATTCCAATTCTCTGCTACAATTGGTGATTGTGATCAGCTTGCCACCTCCTGCTCCCGATCATGATGAAGAAAATCATTTAAGCATCGAGGCTCTACAAATACATCGATTCTCCAAATATAGCTGATTCTCCAAATACAACGATTCTGTAGCATCGACTTCTTCAACCTTCAGATCACACCGATTCTGCAACATCGACTTCTTCAACTTTCAAATAGCACCGATTCTGCAGCATCTCCATATCAATTCTTATTTCAACAGCATCAATCTACTCCAATTTCAGCAGCAGCAATTCCATTTCAGCAATTCAAATCAGCTGTTCTTTAGATCGCTCTGTTTCGATCAAGCTCTACACCGATGTATATGCTTCTGTTTGTGCGACTCTTCTCCAGCTCCATGTGACTCTTCTGTACCTTCTCCTGGATCAATCCACATGATCAGACCTGTGATCAAGAAATAGAAGGTCTACTGTAAGTTCTCTCATACTCTGTTTTCATTCGACCTGGAATTCTGGTCTGGCACTGAGCGTTTTTCATGCTGATTCACTACGATTACTTAGAGCTAATTCAAGCACTGATTCTCTACGATTACTTGAGCTGATTGCACTGCGATTTCTGCTGCTTATGATGCTGATTGTTTGCTGCTGGACTAATCCTCTGTTTCGTTGATGCTGCTAGGCTGATTCCTCTATTTAAGGCTGATTTTGAGATTGAATAGTCCTATGTTTGAGGATGTGTTTGAGGATGACTTTGAGGCTGATTCTTGTTCAGTTTGAGGTTGATTTTGAGATACTAATTGCCTCAATTTGCTGATGCTCTTCAGTTCTCCTCGAAGATATTAGGTTTTGCTGCGTGCTTACAAGCACGTATCCTGCTTCTCTATGTTACGCTACGTGTTTACAAACACGGATTAGCAATCTCGAGGCTTCTTCGTCTTTTCAATTTGGTATTCCAGCTTTGATTCGACAGTAGCAGTGCATCAAAGGCTCTCGGTATCCTCACCCTCATCATTCATTTGTCCAGTTTCACCTCAATTTGAAATCGGCTCAGCATTGGCAAGGAAATCAGCTCATGCATATCAGTAATGGGTGAGCTGTGCTGGTTATTCACCAAGATCATGGAGCTGCTCTTTACTTCGCATTATCATGGAGTTGTTCTTGTTATTTAGAAGGATTATGGTAATTGAAGATTAGAAAAAAAGAAGCAAACAACATGGATGAATGTTAGGTTTTGTTAGGAGTTTATGATGATGATGAGATGTTGATGATCTTCATTTTCTGTTTGTGTTGGTTTAGGGTGTTGATTTACATTATGAAGTGGATCTAGAAAGGGGAATGTTAGGGATTAAGGTTTAGATAAATGTTGCTTTAGTTCAAATGTTTAGGACAATTACTTTCAAGTCCACATGTTTAGGACTTCTGCATCCAAATCCCTAGATTCACCTATAAATAGACCACTACCCCTATTGTATAATCAAGCTTAATGAATACAAGATGAAGTTCATTCTAATTATAGCATTAATCTCCTTATTCTCTCCACGTTCAAGCCTAAATTCCTAAGAATGAGAAGAAAGCGGTGGAGGATGCATTACACATAAAGAGCACGCGCGACCCAGGGAAATATCTACACCTACCATCGGTTTGGGGAAGGTCAAAAGGGAGGCACTAGGATATTTGAAACCAACAATCAGGGACAAGTTGGAATTGTGGATGCCGAAAACATTGACCCAAGCCGGGAAGGAAGTGATAATAAATGCGATCATTACCGCGATTCCCACATACGTAATGAGTGTCTTCTGCCTCCCAAAGACATAGTGCTCGGAGATCGATGCTATTATAGTGTATTTTTGGTGGGGGAAACAACGGAGGGTAAGAAAATACATTGGCGGAGATGGGAGGTCCTGACAAGATCAAAAGATGTTGGGGGGCTGGGTTTCCGGGAACTCCAAAGTTTCAACACACCGCTCCTAACAAAGATGGCAAGCGGAATACAATATGCGCGCAAGTACTCAATGTTAGGGTATATGTTAAATAAGGTTAGTTATACCGAACTTACCCAACTTTGAATGAAGAACATAATTATTTCTTCATTTGCAATTAAGTTCTATTTCTTTTCATCTCTTTGTTTTGAGATTCCTGACATGATATCAGAGCTACGACGATTCTACTATTTGTGCTGCTGTGTTTGAGATTCATCGATTGCGTGAATTTGCTGCGTCTGTTATTCGCTTCTCTGTTTTCGATTTTGTGATAATCAATGGAAAAAATATCAGCATCTTTCTTCAATAAGAAAGTATGTCAATTGGAAGGCGAATAAAAATTTCAATCATGGATACAACAGGTGCTGTTAGCAGTGTGATGATAGAATCTTGAAGTTCATTTGCACGGCAATTCGACGATTCATGCTCGCTTTCAAACTGATGATGAAGATGACTAACCGAATCCAGAGTACCTTACGTTTGTTCAGAAAGATAGCTCCCTGGCCTCTTGGATGCTGGCTTCGGTCTCATCTCAGGTAAGCAGAGGTTTAATTGGATGTATGACAGTGGCTTGTATTTGGCAAAAACTTCATAAAGACTTCTCTTCCTCATCCACAACTCGCATTATGCATCTGTATGACTGACTCAAGGTTAAAAAGCTTCCTCATCAAAACATGCGTGATTATTTGAGCGCTATACAGTCTGCATGTGGCAACTTAGCTAGCTGCGGTCATCCGATAGAAGAGATGCAGCAGATCTCTATTATTTTGAATGGTATCAAAGGTCAATTTTATAGTGTTGTTTCGTTCATGCATGCGAGCAGGAATCCGTATGATTTGGCTTCTATTAGTTCTGTCTTACTAGATGGTGAAGCAAGACAGGTGGATTTGCCCTTTGATTCTACTGTCACTGCTAATGTTGTTGTTAATCACAATGTTGTTGAGAAGAATACTGTCTCTGGGAATAACTCTATGTCGTCTTCAACTTTAACAAATTCATCTTCATCAACTCAGTCTAGTAATGATAGTGTTCATAATGCTCCAAATGTACCTGCTGTCTATCACAGTCAAGGCTACAATTCTGGAAGAGGGAGAGGACGTGGTCGAGGATATGGTGGAAATCGTCCTCAGTGACAGTTATGTGGCAAGTTTGGTAATCTTGTTCACAGATGCTATCACCGCTTCAATGTTAATTTCACAGGAGTAACACATCCAGGAGCTACACCAACTGTTAATCTTTCCTCGGTTCAGTGGGAAGATGCAGTGGAATCTGCGACTTCAGCACCCTTAGCTCCTGCGGCTACTCATGTTACAAGTTCTTTTCAACCATCCTCTTATGTCAATTCTCATTATGTTACACCATCACCTCAAATACCTCAATTCTATCACCCAATACCTCAAAGCTATACTGTTCCACCAATACCTATGTATACTTCACCTAATGCAACCATTCCTTATCATCATAGTTTTAATCCAGCTACAATGCCTTATCAATATTCTTCAGCCATTCCTTCTATGCCGCAATCAGCTGTTCCTAGTTCATCGTATGCTCAGTCCTTGGATAATCAATCTATCATTGGCACTCCTCAAGCTCACGTGGCATCCATAGCTCTTATTGTCCAGCACGATTCCATCTGGTTTCCACATTCAGGAGCAACAAACCATCTGACAAATGCACCACCTTCATCATATAACATGTGTGTTCCATATAATGGACCAGCTAAACTCACAGTTGGTAATGCTTCTTCTCTTGATCTATCTGTTGTAGGTTCTGCTTTTATTCCTACTGATGATCATTCAACTGGTAGTACTTGTTGGGTATCGATAGTGACAGCCCAGTACGAAAAGGCCTCGAAGGCCCAATAACTATAGAGGGGGTAAACCCATGACATCCGAACCGGATCGGCCCAAGTACAAGCCAAACTTGGCCCATCATCGAGTAATCCAGAATCGAGCACAAAGTCTATAGGGACGCCAAAGGCTCTCAGACTGCTCGCCATTCTCTACCAGGTCGCGACCTTCCACTGCTCGACATGGGAGTGCTCGCCCCGAAGAGAGCCTTGCCTCTCTCCTCTGGTCCCACCAAACCGTTAATGAGGAAGTGGCCACGATATCCCGCATATCTCAGTCACATATTAACTAAGGATTAGATTTGGTAACTGCAATATCTCGTAGTAACTGACGATCCGAATCTTCGGCAATACAATATACACTAAGATATTCAGCTGCCATATACGGTTCTATCTCTCTTACCCTATAAATACCATTGCTTTACATACGTTCTTTACGTTTTGAGTTTTATACACACACATACTTATTTAAGCATCGGAGAGGGACCTAGAGGCACCCCCTCTGTTGCGCTCCCCTACTTGCAGGTTCACCGGAGTTGGAGCTGAAGCGTCATCCCAACCTTGTATGGCATTCAATTCACTGCCAGATCAGCATCCAGGATTTCACGATCCAACATTTGGCACCGTCTGTGGGAACGAGCAATTTAGCCATGAGAACTCGATCCCAAAGCAACCGTCGGAATCAGACTAGGGAGCGATCATCAGATAGCTCTGATTCCGCCGCCGCTTCACCGCTTCAACAAGAACCTGCCAGCCGAGCAGGAGTTAATGATGTTCCTCTGCGGAAAGCTCGAGAACCTGTCGGTGATTCAAGACCGACCCCAGCTGCTGATCAAAATGGAGCCCCTGCACCGTAGACAGTCCACATTGCGGGGCAGGATATTAATTTAACCCCCGAGATGGTCTCTTTGCTGGAAGCCATCCTAGGACAGGCGCGCCGCCAAGCCCCTGCTCCTCAGGAAAACAATCCCTCTGCTCCTAAGGAAAACCACCGCCCTGCTGCCACAGGGCCTTCAACTTCAGAAGCGGCCAATCCTGGACTTGCTGCGCCTCAGGAGGATCAGGAGATTACGTCAGGTCAGTAGTCCTTGCCTCCAGCACACACCAAGGAGCCAGCAGCCGCATACACTGCCAATCCTTCCGGACCGCCTCCACCCGGAGCCTCTCCCATGTACTGCACTGTGGATCAGATGGATGACCTCCTCAACAAAAGGCTCCAGGAAAGACAGTTGACAGTCATAGCTCCCTTCAAGGAGCAGTCCTCTCATCCTTTCACCGACGCGCTCGTCGCTATCAAAATCCCGAAGGATGTGGTTGCTCGGGCCATACCTGAGTATAGCGGTGGAGGAGATCCTACCGTACATGTCAACAAGCATGAGGCCTCCCTTCTGGGTAAGTCAAACGATCCCAATCATTTGGCTTTGCTATTTCCATCTACTCTTTCGGGTTCGGCTTCGTCCTGGTTCTTCGGCCTCCCTGCAGGATCAATCTGAACTTGGGCAGAGTTGAGAAGCAAGTTCCTGGAGAGATATATGGGCGAGCGCTAGTTGCTGAAGAGCGTGGCCGCCCTTGACTCGGTCAAACAGCAGCCTGGAGAGTCGCTGTCCAACTTCTACGGGCGTTTTCATCAAAATGTTACAGAATTAGATCGCCGAATCTCGGATGGGGAGATCATTCGAGCATTCTACAGAGGTCTGGATGTGGCCAACAAGGCATCGCGAAAGCTGTGAAACAGCTACTATGTGAAAGAGATAGAGACATTGGAGGAGTTGGCGTCCAGGGCAAAAGGTTTCATAGACCTTGAACGCGCAAACATCGAGGCTAACCTCCTGACGACCTCGCTAAGGGTAACCCATGAACCCCGACGCGATGGTAAGAAGGAGGTAAAGAAGGAGAAGAAGGGAAAGGAAAGTAAGCCCCGAGTCGAGTCTCTTCCAGCGCCTCGCCATCCAGAGGTCCCTGAGTACTTCACGCCTTTTAATAGGCAGATCTCAGCGGTACTAGTCGAGATGGAGAGGAGATCCTTGGCGAGGCCACCGATGCCTCGTCGAGGTGGGCTACCCATGGGCAAGGATGTCGAGAGCTATTGCAGATACCATAAGTGCAAGGGCCATAAGACAGACGATTGCAAGATTCTGAAGCGAGATATAGAGAGGCTGATTCAGGGGGGAATGTTGAAGGAATTTGTGGCAGGGCGAGACCGAAGTCGAACGCCCCCAGGAGACATTGTTCACCAACCCCTGCAGATCAAACTGAGCCTTCTAGAAGCAAGAGGAGAGTGAATCTGATTGCGGGAGGATTCGGCGCAGGCGGCGAGAGGTCAAGCGCCAGAGAGGTCTACGCCACTCAGATCTCTACGGCAGTTCAGTTGGGGAAGCGGCCCCGACCTGAAGAAAACATTGTCATCTCATTCTCTGAAGATGATTTGGCACATGTCACCACGCCCCACAACGATGCTCTGGTCATTACGGCAGATATTGACGGCTATGATGTTGCAAGGATTCTGGTCGACGGAGGCAGCTCGACAGACATCTTGTTTCTGGACGCCTTTGAAAAGATGGGCAAATCCAAACGTGACCTGTAGAGGGTCGACTTTCCGCTGATCGGATTTGCGGGAAGAACAACTTATCCACTGGGGGCTATAACCATGCCAGTGATTTTTGGCGAGGGGTGGAAAAGCATCAAGGTGTCGGTCACTTTCCTGGTGGTCGATTCACCTACATCCTACAACGCCATCATAGGGAGGACCACGATCAACCCAAATAAGATTGTGGCCTCCACTGTCCACCAGAAGATGAAGTTCCCCACTCCGAACGGGATTGGAGAAGTGCTAGGAGATCAACCTTCCTCGCGGCAATGCTATGTGAACTGTTTACGCAGGAAGAACCAAAGGGAGGCTCTCACCATCGAGACAGAGGCTGATCCCCGCGTGGACTTGGCTCGGCCAGCACCCATGGAGGAATTGGAGGAGGTTGAGATCGATGGTCCAGACAAAAAGGTGCGCATTGGGACCACCTTGAAAGAGGATCAGAAGGAGGCCATGACCGCCCTCCTCAAGGAATTCAAAGAGCTCTTCGCCTGGCAGCCGAGCGACATGCCAGGAATCAGCACAGATATTATCTCTCATGAGCTCAGGATAGACCCCTCAATCAAGCCGATCGCCCAAAAGAGAAGATCATTCGGGACTGATAAGCGTTTGGCGATCAGACAGGAAGTCGGCAGGTTGATTGAAGCTGACTTCGTCAGAGAAGTAAGATTCCAGAGCTGGGTCGCCAACCCAGTTTTGGTCAAGAAATCTAACGGCAAGTGGAGGATGTGCGTCGACTTCCGCGACTTAAACAAGGCTTTCCCCAAAGATTCATATCCCTTTCCGAGAATTGATCACCTTGAAAAGGCATATTCAAACACTCCCAGCTCTGGCAAAACCCGTTCCAAGCGAGCAGCTTTTCCTCTATTTAGGCATTAGCGATGTGGCAGCCAGTGCTGTCTTAATAAGGGATGAGAATAATGTTCAGAGTCCAGTGTATTTTATTAGCAAAATGTTCAACTCAGCAGAAATAAAATATGTCCAGATTGAGAAGTATCTCTATGCCTTAGTTATTGCTGCTCGGAAGCTGAGACTTTACTTTCATGCGCACGACATCACGGTCCTCACCAATCAACCTCTCAAAAACTTCCTGATGAAGCCAGATTCTTCAGGAAGAATGGTCAAGTGGGCGATCGAGCTCAGCGAGTTCAGGATCAAATTTGCGCCAAAAATAGCCATCAAAGGTCAAGCACTTGCTGATTTCATAGTGGAAAGCACGAGTAACGGTCAAACAGAAGCAGAGAACAGGCCAAGTCAGTCAGCAGACGACAATCAAATATGGGAACTCTATACGGATGGCTCTTCATCAAAAGAAGGCTCGGGGGCAGGTTTAATTCTTATTCCTCCTGAGGGCGAGCCTCTGAAATACGCGATCGCCTTGACATTCCCGGCGACCAATAACGAAGCAGAATACGAGGCTCTTATCACTGGACTCAGACTAGCAAAAGGAATGGGTATAGCTGCACTTAAAGTAAGAAGCGACTCAGAGCTCATTGTCAATCAGGTTAATGGCGCATACGAGGCAAAGGGAGAAAAGATGAAGAAATATCTCGGCATTGCCAAAAAGCTGTTCGCGGAAATCCCAAATTTCGCGATTGAGTTTATTCCTCGCCAAGAAAACCAGATGGCAGACTCTTTGAGTAAACTAGCCTTCGGAGGGGCGACAGTCCAGGATGTACAATTTTTGGAGAAAGCCCTATGTTCAGTCCTTGAAATCAGAACGGAGGTCTTCAACATTCAAGAACAGGTCACCTGGATGACCCCGTTCCAGAATTATTTGAAAGAAGGCATCCTCCCAGAGGACGAAGGTGAATCCACTAGGATTAGAAGACTCGCAGCCAGTTATCTAATCATCGATGGAGAACTCTACAGAAGAGGTTATTCGACGCTTTACTTGAGATGTGTTGCTCTGCCCGAAACAGAAAAAGTTCTTCGAGAAGCTCATGAAGGGGCAGCAGCATGTCATGAAGGCGCTCGATCGCTAAGCAGGAAAATATTCAGATTGGGATATTACTGTCCGACCTTGGGAAAAGACGCAGCCGAATTAACACAGAAGTGTGAAATTTGCCAGCAGTTTGCACCACGTTCGACCATCGACATTATTATCCCCAATGGCAGGTGCCTGGCCCTTCGCTCAATGGGGAATCGATATATTGGGTCCTCTTCCCATTAGCACTGGTCAGCGTACTCACATTATAGTGGCAATCGACTACTTCACTAAGTGGGTAGAGGCGAAAGCTCTAGCTTCAACAACGGAATTCCAAGTTATCAAGTTCCTGCAGGTCAACATATTCTCCAGGTTTGGTATTCCCAAAATACTCATCAGCGATAACGGTCCGCAATTCGTTGGAAAGGAGTTGAAATGGCTCTGTGAAGAGTATCATATCGATCATCGTTTCAGTTCAGTACATCACCCTCAAACGAATGGGCAAGATGAAGCAGCCAACAAGGTTGTCTTAGCAGGACTCAAGAAAAGGGTTCGAGCATTCAAGGGGAATTGGGCAGACGAACTGGAAAACGTATTATGGGCAATCAGAACAACGCCTAAGGCGGACACAGGAGAAACGCCTTTCAGTCTAGTGTACGGATCAGAAGCAGTAGCACCAGTTGAATTAGCAGTACCTACCCACAGAGTCCTACACTTTAACGCGGAGGCAAATGAGATCGAGCGCAGAACTGACCTCGATTTAGCAGAGGAAAAGAGATGGCTCTCGGAAAAAACACAGGCAAAGATGCGCTTGGCGACCGCTCGGTATTTCAACAGAAAAGTTAGCGCTCGCCAATTTTTCGTGGGAGAGATGGTTATGAGAAGGAATGAATTCACAAGGCTGGACAGTAAAAACAAACTTTCAGCCAAATGGGAAGGACCATACAAAGTAGTAGAGATAGCCGCACCAGGATCCTACTATTTGGAAACCATCGAAGGCGAGAGGTTACCCCGTCCATTTAATTCTGAGCATTTAAGAAGATTCTATGCATAGCTTGTAATCAAACTGATTATGTCAATAAAAGAAAGCCATTCCTTCATAAAGCGTGTCCACTCGAAGCAAGCTGAAGCCAAAAAGCCCTGACGCCAAAGTCAGGCCTCAAAAGCCCTAACAACAAAGTTAGGCCAAAAAGCCCTAGCAACAAAGCTAGGCCAAAAGCCCTAACAACAAAGTTAGGCCAAAAAGCCCTAGCAACAAAGCTAGGCCAAAAGCCCAAACAACAAAGTTAGGCCAAAAGCCCTAGCAACAAAGCTAGGCCAAAAGCCCTGACGCCAAAAAGCCCTAGCAACAAAGCTAGGCCAAAAAGCCCTGTCGCCAAAGACAGGCCAAAAGCCCTAACAACAAAGTTAGGCCAAAAAAGCCCTAGTAACAAAACTAGGCCACAAAAGCCCTAACAACAAAGTTAGGCCTCAAAAGACCTGACGCCAAGAGTCAGGCAAAGCCCTGGCGACAAAGTCAGGCCAAAAGACCTAGCAAAATGTTAGGCAAAATAAAAGCCCTGACGTCAAAGTCAGGCCAAAGAAAGTTTAGGCGATCACTATCGATGATAAAGCCTGACAAATTACAAGTCCCCTGTTATTATGCCAACACCTCAAAGGTTTAAACTTCAAAGAAGGTAATATCTCTTTGAACTTAGAAGTTTACGCTTTTAAGTGTCAAAAGTATTATCCTTAGAAAGTTTAACTTATGATTGGTCTAAGACTTTAAGGGTCGACGACATTACAAAGCAAGAAAAAGCGGAAAGTAATTATGATGAAGATATTGGATAGCTAAATGTGCTCGAAGTCGATTAAAGGCTCAAGAATATAAAGGCATTCAATGAAAAATCCAAGTCTTCGATAAATAATTACAAACCAAAAACAGAAAATACAAAAAATAGCTATCTAAAAAAGATAAATACGGCCGCCAAGGAGTTGGGGACTTCAAGCTTTGGGGTTCTCAGGGGTAGAAGTACTGGGTTCGCCTTCAGGAGCAGCCTCTCCAGCAACAGAGGGCTGCGAAGGATTACTCCGCAGGAAGGTCTTCAAAGAGGCAACTTCCCTAAGAGGAAAGTTGAGATCGACCGCCTGGACCTCCTCCACCAGCTCTTGGAGAAACTCGGCGATGGTCGACTTCATCACCTTCAAGGCCTGGTCTTCAAAGTCCTTAGAGGCCTTGAACTCCTCAACTATGGCTTGGGGTGAAGGAACCGCCTTCAGCTGATCAGCCAGCCGGTTCTTCTCCTCCTCTAGGGTGACCCCCTAGCTTCGGCAGCATCCCTCTAGGCCTCCGCGGCGACCCTAAAAGAGTCCGACTCGACCACCTGGGCACGAGCTTCCTTTAACTCGGCGTACAGGTGAGTACGGACCGCCTCCCCTTCATCAAGGCACTGATGAAGGGCCTCAGCTTCATGAAGGAAGGATGCAGCATCAGCCTCCCTCTTCTTGACATCAGCAAGGAGGCGCTGCTCCTTCCTGAAGTACTCCTCCCGGGCGCCGTCCACCAGGGTGATCGCCATGTCAGCGGTCTTCTTGATGGCCTTCAACTGCCCGGGGGTGACCCCCGTGCTTCGGTATTGCTCCAGCTCGACAAGCAGATCAGAGTGCTTGTCAGCAACCTCGCCGAAAACGCGGCCGAGGATCACCTCTTCCCGAACGAGCTGACAACAAAAGCACAAAGAAAAAGGTCAAGTCATCAAAATAAAAAGAAATGACAAGGAAGAAATAATGGAAAGAAGGCGAGATCATACCAGGGCAACTCGTTCAAAGTGGGTCCGTAAGAACCCCTCGATCTGAGGAAGCTCCGTAGGGACAATTGAACGGTCCCTAGGGGGAATTATCCCATCAAGGAGCCGCATGCACATATCCGGGCTACCCCGTAGGCTCTTATGGGTGGGGTACCCCTTCTTGGCAAGGTCCCCACAAGGGACCCAAGGCCTCCGAGAGTCCACAGCCTTAAAAGGCTGGAACAAGCTCGCCATGGAGCAGTACTCCTCGGCGGGAGCCCTCGAGGAGCTGGAAGCAGTAGGCCCCTTCTTCTGGGCCCCAGACTCCTTAGGAGGAGCCGTGGGCACTGAAGGGGCGGGAGGCGCCAAAGACAAGGCCTTCTCCTTAGTGGCGGAAGGGCCTTGAAGAGAGGGAGAAGGAGGCGCCATGTCCAAACCCTTCCCTTTGCTGGCAGAAGGGCCCTTAGGAGGGGGAGGAGGAGGATGTTGGTCGACCTCAGGGTGCTCCTCACCCCTGTCCTTCTTAGAAGGAGGAGGAGGAGGGTCCCGGACCACGTCCGCCAAAGACTCCTCTGCAAAACGACAAGACAATAAGTCAGAAGTCAAAGCACCGCAGAATGTAAAAACATTAAATCCGCAAAAGGCGAGGTAATATACCTGGTTGGCGAGGGCCAGTGGACGCCGAAGGAAGCATCTCCTCGGGCTTCCTCTTGGACGAACGCCTAGAGGGAGGAGGGGGAGAACTTAGCAACGCCTGGTCGGAGGACAATCCCGCCGATTCCTGGTCATCAAAGAGACCTATCAGTTTTTGGCTCTTGCTTACGACCTTGCCTACAAGTAATAAAACAAGATAAGAGTTAGAAAATTACCCAATCATCAAAGATTGGCGTGGCTTGATGAATGCCCGCCATCTCAAGGGCATTCTCGGTAGTCTCCGCCACTGAGCGGATGGACTTGAACTGAGATGACCGATGCAGCCGGTACAAATCGTCGATGGCATTCCGATCACTCCCGGACAATTCTTCAAAGGAGGGAGGAACATCCTTGTCCGGAGCAAACAATTTCCAGGGTACACCCCCCTTGTACAAGAAGTAAAACTTCTTGTAATTGGAATTAGTGGCCCGGAAATAATCGACCAGGCGGACATGGACGTTCCAAGCCCATCCTTGAGGGCCTCCCCACTCTGAAAACTTAGGCCAGCGGGATTGGAAGTGGTGGAGGTAGTTGGCCCCTGCTGCCAGTCGAAAGAAACACCAGAACATGGCTAGTGAATACACCCATTCCTGGCGTAGGCACAGGAACTTGAAACCGACCCACATCCTGAGGGCGTTCGGAACAAGCTGCGTGGGATGAATCCCGTAAAACTGGCATAAGGTCTGTAAATCCTCACAGAGAGGAAAACGCAACCCAGCATCGATCTGGGCCGCATAAATGTAAACCTCTCCATCGTGAGGAAAATGCAGACCTAGGCCAGGATACCTAGGAGCATCCTCCGCACTGAAGCCACCCAGGGCCACCATGGTCTTAAAGTAAGCCGGCTTCAGTTCGTTAGGCTTGACATCTACTCAGAATGGTTCAAGTATGGCACAGCAAGTATAAAAAACAAAGGAAAACAGAGGATATTGCCAAAACAGAGCAATAAAAGGGCGAAAGTTTACCTTTTGGGGAAAAATAGGCGTGTTCAGCTCGGGCCCGTCCACCACTACGGGAGCGGTTGCGGACCTTCCCAGATCAGTCGGTTCCCCCACTGAGGGGGGCACGGCGGCATCCCGGATGGTCAAGGGAGCATTGGCATTCCTAGGAGCGTTGGCTTTGCTAGTGCCCTTAGAGGCCATATGCTTGACTCTCTGACTTCGGGGTGCCATGGAAATGGATGAAGAAAGCTGAAGAAGGTTGGAAAAGAAAGAAGAAAGGTTCGCAGCGAAGTTCTGGAAATCTGAAGGAGTGGATAAGCGTAAAAAACCAAATGTAGAAACTGACGTTTCTTATATAGACCAAGAAGGGAGTAACCGCCACAAGCAAATCGAAGCGACACAGAGGAATGATGGCACCTTTTTGGAAAAAAACCGAAGCAATGTCAGAATTCCAAGAGACACCTTGGGGAGACAGACGGTTGGCTGACATGGACAGCTGTCAGACTACCCTAGGTTTACGGAAAAGTAAATGTCAGGCCTGCCTCAAGTGACCGTTCGATTTCTGGACAACTGTGCAGTCATTAAATGCTAAAAGTCCACTAAGGAGACAAGGTGGTCGCCAACGCACTAATAAGGCTTTAGCAGAAATACCTCGGGTAGGTAATGATCGCCTAACTAAGGAAGATAGACTTCCATAAGCCTAGGTCACCTGGAGTGATCGCCAAAAGGGAATAAAAGGAAGGATATTCTTTCAGCTTTGAACAGAGAAGAAACTGCTCGCCAAATGAGCTCGAAGTGTCTCAAAGGTACTGAACCGTTACCAGAGACGTCACTATCTAAAACCCTACCAGGAAATCAAGCTCGACTGAAGGAACTTCAATCAAGCTTCGGGGGAAAATGTTGAGTATCGATAGTGACAGCCCAGTAAGAAAAGGCCTCGAAGGCCCAATAACTATAGAGGGGGTAAACCCATGACATCCGAACCGGATCGGCCCAAGTACAAGCCAAACTTGGCCCACCATCGAGTAATCCAGAATCGAGCCCAAAGTCTATAGGAACGCCAAAGGCTCTCAGACTGCTCGCCATTCTCTACCAGGTCGCGACCTTCCACTGCTCGACAAGGGAGTGCTCGCCCCGAAGAGAGCCTTGCCTCTCTCCTCTGGTCCCACCAAACCGTTAATAAGGAAGTGGCCACGATATCCCGCAAATCTCGGTCACATATTCACTAAGGATTAGATTTGGTAACTGCAATATCTCGCAGTAACTGACGATCTGAATCTTCGGCAATACAATATACACTAAGATATTCTGCTGCCATATACGGTTCTATCTCTCTTACCCTATAAATACCCTTGCTTTACATACGTTCTTTACGTTTTGAGTTTTATACACACACATACTCATTTAAGCATCGGAGAGGGACCCAGACGCACCCCCTCTGTTGCGCTCCCCTACTTGCAGGTTCACCGGAGTTGGAGCTGAAGCGTCATCCCAACCTTGTCTGGCATTCAATTCACTGCCAGATCAGCATCCAGGATTTCACGATCCAACAGTACTGCTAGACATCTAATTCTTCATAATATGTTATATACTACCGCTGTGACCAAAAATCTGTTGTTTGTATCTCAGTTCGCCACAGATAACAGGGGGTACTTCGAGTTTCATGCATCCTACTGTCTGATAAGAGTCTGTCAATCACATCAAGTTCTGCTGAAGGGTTATGAATGTTCTGGTCTATACAAGCTTGATTTTATCTAAATTGAATAACTGTTAGTTAGTAGGGTCTAGTGTTTCTATTTCTAATACAAATGGTAAAGTGTTTGTTTCAGAGAAACATGAAGTTGAGCATTGTAATAGATCTAACATTTGATTTCAGGATTGTCATAATGTCTTTGAGAATAAGAGTTATCATTATGATAATAATTGTGGATCTTCATCCGTTGTTGATATTGATAGTTGCAAGTGCAGTTCCATTTCTATTCGCATTGATCAGTGTAATGAACGTTCCAGTGTCATATCTTCAGATCCTATTGATGAAAAGGATTTTTTGTGTTTTGTAACTACATTAGATAACAGAGATTCAACTCATCCGTGGCATATGATACTAGGACATCCTTCAAATAAAATTCTGGTAAATTTCTTACGCATTCATAATCATCTTGTAAATCATTATGCTATACAATTTACATCATGTGCTATAGGGAAAAGCAAAATGCAACCATATCATTCCTCATCCACCGTTTATACTCAACCTTTGGAGTTGGTTCAAGTAGATCTCTAGGGACCAGCTGCGTGTGCTTCTAATGGAAATCACTATTACTTGAGTATTGTTGATGCTTTTAGTCGATTCACATGGATTTATTTTATGAATAAGAAAAGTGATGCAGCTCAAAGATTTATTGACTTTCACAAACTTGCAGAAAAACAACTTGGATATGCATTGAAATTTGTACAATCAATGGTAGAGGAGAGTTTCAATTTCTCTCAATTTATCTGGCTCAACATGGAGTGACTCATCGCATCACATGTCCCTATTCTTCTCGACATAATGGGGTTGTAGAGCATAAGCATCGAGACATAGTTGAACTAGGCTTGACTCTATTGGCTCAAGCATCTGCACCTCTGCATTACTGGTCAGACACATTTTTTTACAGCAACATTACTTATAAATAGGTTGCCCTCCTACAGTTTATCCAAAATGTCTCTTCATAAAAAAGTGTTTGGATATGCTCCTGATTATTCATTTCTCAGAGTCTTTGTATGTCTTTTCTTTCCTCATGTAAGACCATGCAATAAAACGAAACTAGCTCTACGATCTGAACCGTGTGTTTTTCTCATGTATTGTTCAAATTATCATGGGTATAAATGTTTGTCAGCATCAGGACGAGTGTATACAACTAGATATGTTGTATTTCATGAACAATCCTTTCCTTTTGCAGATACCAAAGGTAGTGGTTTTATATCTTCATCTCCTACTCAAAACTATATGTCCCTGCCATTCTTCTTACCATGTGATGCTCAGTTTTTATCTTCTTCTTCTCAGGAATCATCTTAAGGAATCAGGCCTTGCTTCAATTTCAGATCTTACTCCTCCTTCTGGTGTTAGAAATTCATCTTCATTGTCTTCTATAATGTCTGTTCCTCAACATCAGGTTCATTCTAATCATGTACCCATATCATCAATAAATCAGGTCTCTAGCCCTCAGCATCATGCTTAGGAGCATCAACCTACTTCGTCTGCTTCAACTCCTCCTACCATTTCTTGTAGATTACAAAATTCCACTCTTGTGCCTGTTAATAATCATAATAATGTTTCTGCACCTACATCTTCTGCAATGCATAATTCAAATCCTGATCTATCGTCTGGTTTATATTTGATAAACAGGAATGGTCAATAGTCTTCTCTTCAAGCTCTTCTAGCTTCATCAAAATCTTCAGATGCTTTAATCTACGAGGAACCTAAGTCCATACATCAAGCTCTTCATAGCCCCTACTAGAAAGCAACTGTTGATGAAGAATTTTCTGCACTGCAAAGCAATAATACATGGTCTCTCGTTGATCTTCCTCCTGGTAGAGTTTCAATTGGATGCAAATGGCTATTCAAAATAAAAAAGAATGAAGATGGGTCAATTGCTAAGTATAAAGCCAGGTTAGTTGCTAAAGTTTTTTTCTCAAAAACCCTGTTTTGATTTTTAAGAAACCTTTACTCCAATTGTTAAATCTGCCACTATGTGTATTGTTTTATCTCTAGCTTTGTCTCATAAATGGACTTTACATCAAATTGATATAAACAATGCGTTTCTTCATGGTGGTTTAACAGGGCAAGTTTATATGATACATACTCCAGGATTTGAACAAGTCACAAATGCTGAAACTCATCTGGTGTGCAAGTTAAAAAAAGCTTTATATGGGTTAAGACAAGCACCCCATGCTTGGTTTGAGAAACTTAAGAGTTTTTTGATCAATCATCTTCAGTTTAGTGCTTCTATGGCAGATAGCTGTATGTTTATTAGAAACTCAGATAAGAAATCTGTGTTTCTGCTAGTATATGTTGACGATATAGTAGTGACTGGTCCTTCCTCGTTTGCTATTTCTGAGGTAATTATTTCAATCAATGAAGCGTTTAAGCTAAAGGATTTGAGAATCTTAGTTACTTTCTTGGAATGGAAGTCACTGCTACTGTTGATTCTTTGCTGTTAAATTAGATAAAGTACATTCATGATCTAATTATTTAACTTGGTATTGATGAAGCTGTGGATTTTCCTACGCCTATGACAGGTACATGTTTGTCAAAGACAGGTATTATTGTTTGTGATGAACCATTTGGTGATATTACATTGTATAGGAGTACCATTGGAGCTTTGCAACTTAGTTGTGTCACTCGACCATATATAAATTTTTTTGTAAACAAGCTTAGTCAGTATATGCAAAATCCATCTGTCAGTCTTTGGAAAGCTGTTATACATATTGTACGACATTTGAACGGAACTCTTGAACATGGTCTGATGTTTTGTAACCATTCATTTTATGTTAAAGAGATTTCTTTAATGTCTTATCGTGATGAAGATGGGGAGGAGATATAGCTTATAGAAAATCCATATCAGGCCATTACCTTCTTCTAAATGGTAATCCCATAATTTGGAGTTCAAAGAAGTAATCTTTGGTGACAAGATCAAGTGCTGAGGCTGAATTTCGAGCAATTGCTAATACAGTGTGTGAAATCATATGGGTGAAGTCTGTTATCAAAGAAATGGGCTGCAGTTATCCTCAGTTCCCACTGTCTGGACTAATAGCACTAGTGCTACTGCTATTACACAAAATCCAATTCAACAGTCGAAAATGAAACATGTAGAAACTGATTTGTTCTTTGTTCGAGAAAAGGTTAAATCTGGACAAGTGCTAGTTAATTTTGTTCCATCTAGCGAGCAAATAGCTGATATTCTCACTAAACTGTTAATTGAAAAATTGTTTGTTCCGTGTAGGAAGAAGATAGGAGTTTGTTCTGTACCTGAGCTAGACAAGAATCTGCCTATTTCAGAGAATGATCAGTCTGGTACTAAAGAGTAAGTTTGTGTTATATATGTTAAGTTTTATATGCTGATTTAGTTGACCTGTTATTGGATATCATTGATCATTTCTTGATAAGGATGTTTGATTCAAATCTTTTGATTACTCTGTTATATGTGTGTGAATATGTGTCAAACATAGTATACTGAATTAGGAATTTTCAATGTTGAAAGTGCACATTCCGATTCATGTCATTTAGATAAGTTTTTGCATATATACTAGTACGTTAAGTCTAATATCATGACCATGTGTTACTTAGAAAGTTTTCATCCTATGCGGATACTTTTGCTATATCTGTGGGTTCATATCTGGACTTCAACTATATATAGATGTTGTGGTTACTGGAATGTCTCTACTGATAAAAATAATAATCAGAAAGCACAAAAAAGGTTGGTAAGTATGATTCTGAATAAACCATTGGCATAAAACATGGCTTGATTCCAAAAATAGAGGACAATTCAAAGAAAATGTTGAAGCTACTTTGAAATGTCTCTTGAGGAAGAAAAGATAAGGGCAAAACCCCTTCAGTCAAGTTGGTAAGATAAGGGCCCAAACCCTTCTGTCAATGAGAAATAAGTGGAAATAATTCAGAAAGATTGATCAAATAAGCAGAGAGATCTTCAATGGGGAATGTTAGGGTATATGTATAATTACATAAAGTTTGAAGTAAAATGTATAAATTTATGGAGGACTAGTTTGCAATTTCTGTATTCTTCTATCCTATAAATAAGGATAGTTGTACCGAACTTACCCAACTTTGAAGGAAGAACATAATTATTTCTTCACTTGCATGTAAGTTATATTTCTTTTCATCTCTATGTTTTGAGATTCCTGACACTCAAGGGCTTGTATTTCCCACGGTGTTCTTTACTTGAGGCGAAAAAGGGAGGCCGAGCCTTATGGCGATGGAGTAGTATCATACATGGCCAAGATGTAATGAGGAATGAAGGCATGTGGATGATAGGCATGGGAGAGCACATCTGAGTCTTTGAGGATCCATGGATGTACAACAAGGAGAGTAAAAGGGTGAATGGAGACATAACAGTGGAGCACGTAGGGAATCTACGAGTAAGCGACCTCATTCATTCGAACGAGACATGGAATGAGACCCTTGTGAGGAGCATAGTAGACCAGGAAGATGCAACCCATATGATCAATATCTCTTTACCGAGAGATGTGGGAAGAGACCGGTACATATGGTCACATACAAAGGATGGAGAACCACAAGTCTGATCGGTCAACCACAAAATACGGGAAAAGGCCGAGCAACGATCAAGGCCGAACCCAAACCACCTCGACACAGTATGGAAAGACATTTGGTGAGCAAAAGTGATACCAAAGGTCAAGAAATTTGCATGGCGTCTAGCAACAAATGCCATAGGCGTCAAAGAAAATATGGTACGTAGGGGGACGAATGTAACCCCGAACTGCCCCATATGCAGTGAATTCGAGACACAGGAACACATGATCTTGGAATGCGGATGGACGGAACAGGTTTGGCTTGGAAGGATACAAATGGAACGACCGGACGAGCTCTACATGGTGAAATGGCTTGAGAGAAGGAAGGGGGGTCTGTTTGTAGGAGGCGCAACGACCGACAAAAGGTGGGCTCGAACCCTACTCACGTGTTGGCATATATGAAGGCAAGATGTACGGCAACCTATCAATCAAAGCAACCAAGTCTAAGGGTCATTGTACTGGAAATCAAGCAAGTCTATGAGGAGCAACAAGTGGCCAACCGAACAAACCATCCAACCCACACGCACGAAGATAGACCGACCCAACAATGGAAACCACCTACGGGCAACACGATTAAGATAAATTGTGATGCCTCATGCTGCAAGGAAACGCGAAGAGTTGGGATAAGGGTGGTGGAATGAGACAAGGGCGGGAAGATAGTGGGCGGGATGAACCGGAGACAAAGGAGCGATGACATAGAATCGATAGAACCCATGGCTTTACAAGAGATAGTATGACTATCAATTAAAGCGGGATGACAAAGCATCATCATGGAGACGGACTCACAAACGGTTCACCAACAAGTCATGGAGGGGATGAAACATTGGAGGTTTTCAACCATAATACCAAATATTCGAGCACTAGCGAGGCAAATTGAGCAAGTGCAATGGAGAGCTATTCCAAGGACGGGCAATGAATGTGCATATTGGATAGGAAAGCAAGCGAGATTAGGACTGTGTCTTAATGATTAGGTCAAACGACCACCACTACCTTTGTATGTTTAGTAGCTAATGATATGATGTACGAACACCCGTGACCAAAAATCACGACGTTTTATTTCCTAAAGTAAAACGGTAATTTGATAAAAATAAAAAAGTTACTAAAATATTGTTTAGGCTTGATGACATCCTCCGAGGCATACTTGATATTGTTTAGGCGACACCCTTAAGTTATGGGGGTCTGGGCTAGTATTCTTAAATTTAAGTATGAAAATCCAAATAGGAAACCTACCAGAATGGGATCTTCAAATGATAAATGGGAAAATAACTCTGGAAAAGGGTATGGGATGGGCTATTGGGGAAAATTCCGATCAGAACTTTGATTAGTGGTCCTCTGAGCATGAATGAGGATCAGATTCTTATTAGGGATAATACTTTTACTTGGTTGTAGTTAAACTGCAGGAACACTTGGATGTATGCGAAAGGGATCGAGTGGAAATTCATTTTCACTTCTGCAATTTGGTTCCTTTGGAAAAATACAAATTCGTGGACTTTTAATATTCCTCCTGTTAAGATTGATGTTGCTAGTTTAACTTTGTGTCAGGCAAAATAAATTTTAGAAGAGTTCATGATAAACAAGTCCACCCACATAACCAAGACAATCTGGGTGGGATGAAAACCTCCATCACATGGATGGTTAAAACTCAACAGGGATGGATCATCGCTTGGCAACCCGGGTCTTATAGGGGGCGTGGATTTTGAGAAATGAATGGAATGGTTGGGTAAAAGGCTTTAAAAGGAGAATTGGTATTTCTAACCGTTTAGTGACAGAACTTTGAGCCATCTAGGATGGTCTAATCATGACTGCAAATTTGGGAGTTCAAGACTTAATATAGAATCAGATGCCCATGAGGCGATCAACCTCTTAGTGGAGGAGAAAAATGTGACCGTCCACTAATGCCCCTTATTTATGTCTGCAGGATAATCATGCGGGAATTTAGGCGACTCAAAATTATACATATTTATCAAGAGGCAAATGGAGTTGAAGATCTTATGGTGAAAGAAACACTCAATTAGGATGAGCACTTTCACAATTGGAAAGAAGCATTCAATCAGAATGAGCACCTTCATAATTGGAAAATCCTACGAAAAATGTGATCAACCGCATCTCTTTTGATGTTGAGGGGCAAACTGTACCTAAATTTGTAAAATACTATGGTGCTTAATTAGTATTATTAATAGTAATATTTAACAAACAAAAAAAAAAGTTATGGGGGCCTAAGTGGCCCCGCTAAATTACGGTGTTACTTTTCGTGAAGCTTCACACGATGAACTAGCATTCCTTTGATAAGGGCATAATCGATATTGCTCATAAGGTGATAAATATTAAAGACTTTCACTAATTAAATAACATGAATATTTTATTCCTTAAATTCATTCGTTTACATTTAAGGTGACAACTTTTATGAGTAAAATTTCTTCAAGTGCTTAACATTGAATGTATTCTTGAGGATTTCTCTTCCATGTTCTCGTGCACATACGCGTTGGTTGATTCACCAAAAACAGGCGAGAAAAGTCTTCGATTATAGTAACATGTCGTGGTGATTCACATATTTCCTTGCGTTTCTTCTGATGCCCACAAACTTTCATTGTCAAAATCAAACTCGAGGCATCACTTATTGTTATTTCCTTTTTTAGTGGAGGACCAACTTGATGCATTGGCACTGCAATTTCCACTAGGGCCACCGTCTCAAATTCGTAGAGCAACCTTAAATACATTTTGTGCTCGACCACTTTCTTCAAGCAATCCATAACAACTTTATTCACCATTTCTACATGTCCAATTGTTTGGACATGCCTTATAGATATGAAGCGATGCTCAATGTTGAGTTCTTTCAAGAACCATTTGATAGTTCACCTTGCGAACTGTGGACCATTGTCACTCAATAATATACTAGCTAGAGATATCATATCCTGATATGATCCTAGACTTAAGAAATTTTATGTCTTGGAATTCTGTTGTCATCGCTAGCGCTTCTGCCTCTACTCATTTTGAGAAGTAATTAATGACGACGATTATGTAGGTTCTCTAGCTTGTTGATCTTGGTATTGGTTCACCTAGGTTGATGCCCCGTTGTGTGAAGGGCCAAGCACTTGGGATTGGGACCAGTTCAGTTGTTGGATGCACAATTCATGAAGAATAATTTTGATAATATTTACATGCTTGCACCATTGTCATTGCCTGCTTTTTCATTATTGGTCAGTAATACTCTCATAGTAGGCCATCCCTTATTATGGACTTAGCACTCTCATGACATGTAGCATAGATTGCATTTAGTATCCTATTTTTTACAAGGTTGCGCGTACAACAATTAGTTGGTGGCGATATGCCTTATTTTTGTAGCTTCTGCTTTATCGTTCGGTGCATCCCCCTTCACGAAGAATCGGTATATGGGCGTCGTCCATGTATTCACTTCACTTTGAGGCATCAACTCTTATTTAACGATAGAATATATGGCCCTTTCTACAAAATGCACGTCCTTTAGTGGAGGTACCTCAAGAGCGTACTTGCTAAGTGCGTTAACATCCTGGTTTTCTTCCCTTAGGATGACTTGAATTTCACAGTCATCGATTCACCTGATCAGTGTTTTGTCTTCACTCAAGTAATTCTTCATTTTTCTCCATTCACTTCGTACTCTACTTTAACCTGGTTGACGACCATATGGAAGTAGCACTTTACTTTTAAAGAGGGGGTGCCTACTTCTTGAGCCAAGTGCAACATCGTAGTGAGAGCCTCGTACTATGCTTCATTATCGCTAGCCTTGAAGAGCAAGGCAAGGGCACACCTCACTATCTCCCGTCCATTTGATGGTGTTAACACCAATTATACCCTTGAGCTTTCCATGGATGAAGACCCATCTGTGTAAATCCCCCAAATTGCCTAGAGATCTTCTTTTTTCATACTGGAGACGATGCCTTTTGTACTATTTGTCTGATGGATGATGTAATCTGTTAGGATGTATGAGTCTAGTGATTACTTGCTGTGCAAGTTATTGTGTCGTAAGGTGTAAGTTTGGTCTAGAAGAGTTTAGAAGTGTTTAGATGTTTAGAGAAGATTCAAGAAGCTGTTAGTTTCTATTGAAAACCTATCCTAGATCTTGTATAAATAGATGTAGTATGTCAGATTTGAGATTAACTTGAATGTTAAGCTTGAAAGCGAAGATTCGGTTACTTCTGTTATTTCGTCATTACTTCGTCACCAAGGTATCTTTCTTCTCTCAATCTCATCTCGTTCTAGCTCAAATTACTGAAATGGTAATAGAGTTGTTCTGAATTCATTTCCGTCATCAAAGAACTGCTGCGATTCTCTGCTCAAAAACTCTGTTCAATCTATCACCTTCTTGATGCAAAGGCTCGCCAAAAGGACATGTTTGATAGTTCGTTAAATTTGGCTAGTGTTGTCAAAAGTACTGACGCAACTATCAAACCATTGTATTCTGGACAAGTCAATCCAATTGATTCAGGACAGCAACATCATCATTAATCCACTGCTGCTCATCCACCAGAGTATCAATCAAATCAACCTACCTACGGTAGAGGAAGAGGCAGGGGAGAGGTTTTGACAATAACAAACCATAGTGTCAGCTCTATGGAAAGTTCGTCCATCTGGTGCATAGGTGGTATCACCGCTATAATGTACACTTTTAAGGTGTCACGACTCAACAATGATTGCTATTCTATCTTCAGTTCAGTGGAATGATGAAGATGCAATGTCATTTTCCAGTGATGGATCTTCAAAGAATCAAAATCATACTGTTGTACCTCAACATTATATGTCGGGATCATCCAACCTTGGAAACTCCATTCAGCCTCAGAATGTGATACATACTGGTCCTACATATCTGAACAATTATCCTTCTCTAAACTACAGTCAATGTGTACCTGTACCTACTCCTGGATTTCAGCTTCAACCATACACTATCATGCCACCTATGATGAGCATTCCTCCTACAATACCCTCGATTTCTCAGTTCCATTCTGTTATGCCATCCTACTAGTCAGTTCAGCCATATGCTCCTCCAAATTCTTCACAGAATTCATCAATTCTGGATAACCATGCTCAGACTCATCTGACGTCTACTGCAACAATCTCTTATCAAAACATTCTAGACATAGCCTGGTACCCTGATTCTGGTGCTCTGAACCATTTTTCTCAGACTAATCCTCCAGGTGCTCCGTCCTACTCAGGGTCAGGTAAGGTTCAGGTATCCAATGGTAGTCTTATTGATATTAGTAGCATTGGTACAACTGTCATTAATACAACTTCTAAACCGTCGGTGTTACATAATATGCTTTGTACTCCTCAAATTACTAAAAATCTGGTCTCTGTTTCGCAGTGTATTTTGAGTTCCATTCCAATTACTGTCTGGTGAGAGATTCATATAGCCATCAAGTGTTACTTCGAGGATCTGAGAGTGGAGGCTTGTATAAGCTTGATTTCAGTAGTTTTTTGCAAAACAATAATGAGATATCTGTGGTTGGTCATAAGAATAAAACTAGTTGCTGGATGGTGTGTAATATCACTGGTTGTAGTGCTGATAATGAAAACTCCTGCAATTTGGTTCAAATAAAGTTGTCTTTTGATATTCTTCATCAAAGACTCGGTTATCCTTCTCAACATATGCTCTCTATGGTTTTAAAACAATCCAATTTGAAAATAAGTTATAATACCTCAATGTGTACTGCATGTGCTGTAGGAAAGAGTTGTAAGCTTCCTTTCACAGAGTCCAACACTGAGTATCATGCACCGTTAGAATTACTCGAAATGGACCTATGGGGACCTGCACCTATTTCATCAAATGGTAATCTCTATTACCTCAGTATTGTTAATGTTTTTACAAGGTACACTTGGATTTGTTTCATGAAGAAGAAGAGTGATGTTTCGACTATTTTCCCGCAATTTCATAAAGCAGTGGAAAATAAACTTGGCTTTACTATTAAATCTGTGCAAACAGATGGAGGTGGGGAATTTAAAGCATTATCGTCGTATTTGAGTCAATATGGAATAAATCACAGATTTACGTGTCCCTACTCGTCTGAACAGAATGGCATTGTCGAAAGAAAGCATCGCCATATAGTTGAAATGGGATTACCATTGATGAAACATGCATCCTTGCCAATGCAGTACTGGAGTGACTCCTTTTTCACTGCATTTTTCTTGATAAACAGGCTTCCATCCAAGGTACTTAATAATCTGTCTCCTCATGAAAAATTGTTTTCCAAAACTCTAGATTATGGGTTCTTGAGAGTGTTTGGATGTCTCTGCTTTCCATTCATCCGACCATTCAATAAACACAAGATGGATTTCAGGTCTGCTCCATGTGTGTTTATTGGGTATTGTGCAAATCAACGTGGATATAGATGTCTTGATGATTCAGGTAGGGTATATGTGTCTAGACATGTTCGGTTTAATGAGGTTGTGTTTCCTTTTGCATATCGATCAGGTTCATTTATGCTGTCTGGAGCTGTAAAGAATACTGCAACCACCTCACCATTCTTTTTGCCTTTCAATTCTTCTTTTTGTAGTTCTGAAGATGTGCATAGTCATGTAGATCATTTCAGAGATGTGCCTGGCAAATCTAATGTATCCCCTCTGGTATCTATTCCATCAGGTTTAACAGGTCCAGAGATCATGTCTTCTGATGATTCTCTACCTGAGAATGTAGTATATTCTCATGAAGAACCTTTGTTAAATCAACCGGTGGTAATGTCACCGTCTCCTATTGTCTCAGAATTGGTAAGACCTTCTACAGTCAGGTATGTTATAAGGGACTCTGTTATGGTTCTTGTTTCTTTTGAATATGATATGGCTGATCCGATTAATGTTTTATATTCTTCTAATAACTTGACTAATAATGGGAATATTGTCTCTCGGCATAGTAATAAGCATTCTATGAAATCAAGTTCGAGAAAGAAGAAAATCAATATTCTTAAGGGAATGTTAGGATTTATGAGTTTAGTGATTAATTGTTGTGCAAGTTATTGTGTCGTAAGGTGTAAGTTTGGTCTAGAAGAGTTTAGAAGTGTTTATACGTTTAGAGAGGATTCAAGAAGCTGTTAGTTTCTGTTCATTACCTATCCTAGATATTGTATAAATAGAGGTAGTATTTCTGATTTGAGATTATCTTGAATGAAAAGCTTGAAAACTAAGATTAGGTTATTTCCATTATTTCTTCATTACTTCGCCACCAAGGTATCTTTCTTCTCTCAATCTCATCTCGTTCTAGCTCAAATCACTGAAATAATCAAGTCAACCAGTATTTGATGCTTAATGGTTGTGTGAGTAATATAGTTGATTCTAAATTTATTCAACTCCGCCTCCCATTTAATCATTCTATCCAGAGTGTCAGGTTTTTCGTAGTAAGTATTTCAAGAGGTTGGTTAGTGTGAACTATGATATCATAGGCATGAAAGTAAAGGCGAATCTTTCTAAACGAGACGACCAACGCATATAGGTACTTCTCAATTTCCAGATAATTTGTTTCAACCTTGGAGAGAAATTTTCTTGCATAGTAGACCAGGTGAAAGGGTGTGACACCTTATCAGGCGGAGTAGGAACTACCCTACATTTTGCTCTTTGAGCTATCTATTTATCAGTACCTTCACTTGAGTCATAGTGAGCATCACTGGTGGAGAAAAGAGTTTCATGTAAGCGAAACTTAGGCCACAAAGGGAAGCGCTAGTGGGTGGTGGTGGTGCACTATAATGCGAGGCCCTTTGGTAACCTTCCCTTTTTTGGCGGTTGTATGAGTTGCAGGGGATATAGGGCAACATTGTAGGCATGACCAATACAGTGTCACTCTCTTCGGTTAAGGAGCTCTTCTAGGGCAGCGAGCATGGCTAAAGTGAAAACGACCTCTGTGGGGAGAGTTTCAGGGGGTTGTTGGGAAAAAAAAAAGGAAGGAATGCTCATATTCATCTCATGGCCCAAATCCCTTTGCAGTGGCACCCGGCATGGGTGCTCCTCAAAGATGTAATCCTTTGTTTGGAATCGAGATGACCCTTCCAGGAATGTTGAGGGGTGGCCACCTAAGAATGGTATCATACTTGGTGATTGAACTTGGGTGGAATCGTGAGAGAGTGTCTCCACAACTAGTTATTTTTTTGGCATTCGTTCAAATATAAGGTTGTGTCATGACTTGTTGTCACATTTTCCACTGACGAAACCAATATTGGATCCGAGTGACTCTAGCCGTCGGGGCCTTAGATACTCCACGACTTTCAAGAAGGAAAACTCGGGTTTTACTCGTGGGTATTCAATGTTTTGATCACCTTTTAATGTTAGGTATGAATGAGTATTTATAGACGGATGCTTTAACTTAGTCATATGACAGTTTTTTTTTTACCATAGTTAGCTTTACCTTTTGTTTGATATAGTGATCTATGGCTGCTTTGATCATGACACGGCCGTGTAGTGACATTTGTAACCACATTATTACGAAATGTACTCTATCATTTATGTCCCCATATTGGGAGAACTTATATGTTTGTCACCCTTTTTATACTCGTGGCTTCGTATACCGAAGATAATGCATTGCTAGTCTTATAAGTACTCAGATGCCCCCGAGTATGAGTCGGGTCACGAATTCAGGGACATCCACGTCTGATATCCATCAAACATCACCTAACCTTGGGAGATGGTCAAGGCTTTTTCTCTTTGGCATAAAACACACACATGCAAGCCAAATATAACTCAATATACGAGTTAACAATAGAATAAGCAACTATGGTCGACTAACAATCATATTGAATTAACCGCTGGCAATTAATAGCATTGTACTAGTTGAATTAGGGTTCAAGTAAATAAATACCGGAAAATTGTTGATGTACCAGTTGGTGGGAAAAAATGATTTTGATTGAAGAAGAGTCGTCGCAGCTGCCTGCTTAAAGAATCCCACGCGCCTTTTCTTGTCATTCCCTAATCTCTATGAAGAAAAATCATTGAAGAGATCCATCATATGCTAGATCAAGACTCGAAAAGATCAATTTGTTGAATAAATTGGAAAAACACAAAGAAACACTTACATCTTTGCACACGACCGGAGAGAAACGCACCAGCGGTCCAACTGAGAAAAAAGCAGAATCAATCCATCAAAGAAGAAAATATTATTTATATAACAACTATTTGAGCCGTTTAAAATAAGATTAAAAATATTATTTAAATGTAATGTAATGGCTTATCACTAATAATGAACCGAAAAAAAAAATATTTTAACCTCATTAGCCAAAAAATATATTTTTAAACTAAATTTTATGACTCGCCCAATATATATGAGCCACAAAAAATGTAAACAATGAACATTAATATTTGTGGCACTTTTTATCAAGTTTCAAAACGATATATCCAAGACGGTTCCTACTCTGATGGGTTGTTAATAATTTTATAAATAAATTATTTACAACTTATACATTCAACTATATATCGTTATTATATACCATTAACACAAGACTCTCTTGTAGTGCTGGATTGCATACTTGACCTACTTATTGTATTGAAGCCACCATCAACAAAATTGAACATTGCATATTGATATGCATAACTCTCTCCCTCTCTAAATTGATATATTTAGGTACCAGTGATTTTGTTTCTCAAGCCAAATATTTTTGAACGATCGACCTGCAATGATTGTATGACCTAATAAGCTCGAGGACAGCCCGATGTCTCCAAAGGTGATGAGAGCAAACACCTTTCTCATAGCTGAAGTTCTATGAGAGCTCCCAATGAACGATATCCCCTCGTGTGACCTTATGATTGCTTTTAGTTACAAAGGTATCAATCGAAGGTTGCGTCTTCCAATGATATGGTAAAATCATGTAATTTACATATATGTGCTGTTGGATCTTGATTTCCTGAATACTGATCTGGCAGTGAATTGAATGCCAATGGATGGTTGAAAATGCTCTCGCCTTAGCTCCGGTGAACCTGCTGGAAGGGGATTGCAACAGAGGGGGTGTCTTTGGGTCCCTCTCCGATGAGTATTACAGCTCAAAACGTAATGAATGTATAAAAAAGCTAGAGTATTTATAGAGTGGGAGAGACCAAACCGTAGAAGGCAACAGTATATCTTAGTAAATATTGTGCTGTTGAAGATTAGGATAGCAGATATTACGGTTATGGCGTAATATTGCAGTTACCATATATAATCTTTAGAGAATATGTGCCCGAGATATGCGGAATATTGTGGCCATATCGTTAGGAACGATTGGTGGGACCAGAGGAGAGAGGCAAGACTCTCTTTAGGGTGACCACTCCTATGGCGAGCAGTAAGAGTTCGCGACTTGGTGATGAATGGCGACCAGCGATGGTCCTCTATTGAGGACCAGATCGACTTTAGCATGGTTCGGTCCAGTTCGAATAACCTGGGTTCACCCCCTCTATGGTTATTGGGCCTCTAGGGCCTTTTCCTTATTGGGCTGTCACTATCAATACCCAACATTTGCCCTCGAAGCTTGAGTGAAGTTTCTTCAGTCGAGCCTGATTCCTTTTGTAGGGTTTGAGATAGTGACACTTGAGCTTCTTCAGTTTTTTCTTTATCTTTTTCTGCTATTTATACCTTTATGAACACTTTATGCTTTTTTGGCGATCAATCGCTTGGTTGCCCATGGTTGAAGGAATATTCTATCTTTTATTCCTTCTTGGCGATCACTCGAGGCAGTCTAGGCTTATGGAGGTTTATCCTTCGCTATTGGGCGATCACTGCCTCTGAAAGGGTTTTCTAGAAAGGCCTATTAATGCGCTGGTGATCACTTTATCTGCATAATGGAGTTTAGCATTTAATAACTGCACAGTCATCCAGAAGTCGAAAGGTCATTTGAGGAACGCCTATCGTTTATTATTCTGTAACCTGTTGGGTATCGATAGTGACAGCCCAGTAAGGAAAAGGCCTCGAAGGCCCAATAACTATAGAGGGGGTAAACCCATGACATTCGAACCAGACCGGCCTCCATAGAATGGCCCAGAACCGAGCCCAAATTCTCTGAGGACGCCCTGAGTGCTCGCCATTCTTCACCAGGCCATGACCTCTCACTGCTCGCCAGGAGAGTGCTCGCCCCGAAGAGAGCTCTGCCTCTCTCCTCTGGTCCCACTAAACCGTTAATAAGAGAGTGGCCATGATATCCCGCATATCTCGGTCACATAATCACTAAAGATTAGATTTGGTAACTGCAATATCTCGCAGTAACTGCGATATCCCACGATCCGAATCTTCAGCAACACAATATACACTAAGATATTTAGTTGCCTTATACGGTTTGATCTCTCCTACCCTATAAATACCCTTGCTTTACATACGTTCCTTACGTTTTGAGTTTTATACACACATATACTCATTTAAGCATCGGAGAGGGACCCAGAGACACCCCCTCTGTTGCGCTCCCCTACCTGCAGGTTCACCGGAGTTGGAGCAGAAGCGTCTTTCCGTCCTCGTCTGGCATTTAATTCACTGCCAGATCAGCATTCAGGATTTTACGATCCAACATAACCCAAGGGTAGTCTGACAGTTTCTGTACTGGCCGACCGTTTGTCTCGCCGAGGTGTCTCTTAAAATTCTGCCATTGCTTCAATTTTTTCCCAAAAGGTGCAAGCATTCTCTGTGCCGTTTCGATTCTGTCAGTGGCGGTTACTCCTTTTTTTGTCTATATAAGGAACAGAAGTTCCACTCTTTCGTCTTTTACGCTTTCATTCCTTCAGATTCTAGAGAATTCCTCTATTTTCAATATTCGGTTTCTTCAATTCTCTTCTTCTTCTTCTTCTTCTTCTCAGGTTTTTCAAACTACAAACCCAAACATCAATACCCGCAGTCAATCAACAGGAAAGACCAATATGGTGGCTAATAGGTCTTCTTCCTCATCCCCAAAGGTGCCTCCAAAGAATGCCAATGCTCCCCTGTTAATCAGGGATGGTTCTACTCCGGCTTCGGGTGAGAGAAATCCTGACGTCGGAGGATCCGTGGCCACACCTGTGGTGGTGGATGGGTCGGACACCAACGTGCCCCTCTTTTCCCCAAAAGGTAAACACCAAGGTTTTTCCGTTTGTTTTTTTCATATAATATCCCCTGTTTTTCTTGTTTTCATATTGTTATTGCCATATCTGACTTTCTAAGTAGAGTTCAAGCCTAACGAACTGAAGTCGGCTCAGTTCAAGATGGTAGTCGCGATAGGTGGATTAAGCGAAGCGGGTGCCCCCATATACCTAGGCCTATGACTACACTTTCCTCGCAATGGAGAGGTTTACCTTTATGTGGCCCACGTCGATGTTGGGTTGCGTTTTCCTCGCTCCGAGGATTTGCAAGAACTGTGCCGGTATTACGGGATGGGCCCCACGCAGCTCGTACTTGACACAGCTCGTACCCATTAGGATGTGGGTCGGATTCAAGTTCATGTGTCTACGTCAAGAATGGACGTATTCATTGGCCTTGTTCTGATGCTTCTTCCGATTGGCTGCCGGAACGAATAACCTCCATCATTTCCAGACGTGCTGGCCGAAGTTTGAAGAATGAAGAGGTCAGGCGTGGAGCTGGAATGTTCATTTCTGGTTGGTCAATGGCTTTCGTGCCACCAACACCTACTACAAGAAGTTCTACTTCTTTTACAAGGGGGGCGTGACCTGGGAGTTGTCTCAGCCGGAATGGGATACTCCTCCTGCTTTTGGCGATCTGTCGGGGAGCGACCAGAACGCCATCGACGACTTTTTCCGGTTGCACAAGCAATCAAGTTTTCACCCCATCCATTCAATGGTGGAGACAACTGAGAATATCTTAGAGATGGCGGGCATTCATCAGGCCATGCCACTTCTTATTGATTGGGTAACTTTTCTAACCTTTTTTCCTTTCATTGGTTGTAGGCCCTCGGGGCCGTAAACTCATGGGTCTCTTTGATGACCAGGGTAAGGCGGGGCTGTCTTAGGACCAGGCATCGCTGAACCCTCCTCCTTCTCCCTCAAGGCGCTCCTCCAAGAGAAAGCCTGAGGAGGAACGTCCCCCGGTCACCCCTGGCCCTTGTCAACCAGGTACAATACTTTCCTGCTCATTCCTTTTAATTTATTCGCCTTGAATTTTGAGTTTCTGATACTTTTGTTAATTTTTTGCAGAGAAGCCCACTACTGATGTGGCTCGGGACCCTCCTCCTGCTCCTGCCAAGAAGGTCAGGAGTTCAGGCGAGGTGCAACCTCCTCTTCCCGAGAGTCCTTCAGTTCCTAGGGGTCCGGCTGCCTCTAAGGAAAAGGCCTTAGCTATGGTCACAGCGACCCCTCTTCCTCCTGAGCACCCAGCTTCCGTTCCTCCAAAGGAGTCCGAGGTTCGGAAGAAGGGGTCAGTCGCCCCATGCCCTTCGAAGACTTCCTCTGAGGAGTACTGCCCGCTCGTGGGCTTGTTCTAGCCGCCCAAGGCTGCAAACTCCAGGGGCGTCTGGATCCCCAACGTAGACCTCTCGAAGACGGGGGTTTCCGATCAGAAATCTCTCTGGGGAAACCCGGAATTGTGCATGCGACTCCTTGAGAGGATAGTTCCTCCCAAGGATCGTATCGAGGTTCCCTCTGAATTGCCCATCATCGAGAGGATGATGAGGTCGCACTTCGAACAAGTCGCCCTAGTAAGATTTTACATCTCAGTTGTGTCTTCGTATTACTTGTATTTTTCCTTAAAATAACAGTACTTTTGCCCCTATCTCCTTTATTGTTAGCTTGTTCGAGAGGAGCTGGCGATCGGTCGAGTCGTCGAGAGTAGTGGAAAGCGCACGAGAGGAGTACTTCCAGAAGAAGGAGAGGCTCCTCGCCCTCGTCAAGGAGAACGAGGGCGAGGCAGTGATCGCCCTTCAGGAGTCTTAGGCAGTTTATCGGCACTCAGCCGAGGTTGAGGCTGACAAGGCTCGCCTGGAGGCTGAGCTTAAGGAGGCCCAAACTCAGAGGGTAGACTCGGAAGCTCAGAGGGCAGAGGCGGAAGCTCAAAGGGTTGCCGCTGAGGCTCAGAGGGAAGCTGGTGAGGCTGAGAGGATTGCTGCTGAGTGTAGGGGGAACGCCCTGGAAAAGGAGAAGGAACAGGTTGCTATGCAGCTGAAGTCTGTTCCATCCCCTAGAGTGTGGTCGAGGACTTCAAGAGGTCTGAGGAGTTCGTCGACTGTTCCTTGGAGGTGATGAAATCAAAAATTGCTGACTATCTTCAAGTCCTGGTCGAGGACATCCAGGCAGTTGATCCCAACTTTCCACTTCGGGAAGTTGACGCTCTTAAGCCTTTCCTCCGGAGCACCCTTCCCAAGGAGACTCCTCCTACTGCTGCTGAAGAGGTTGACCCCGCTGCTGGTATCGAGGAGGCTGGCCCCAAAGGCGAGCAGAGTGCCTCCGCTCCTGAAGAACACAAGACATGAAATCCTCAACTCCTCCGGCGATCGTCTTTTTACTTTTAATGATAGTTTTTTTTTGGCTTCCCTTGTATTTCAGGGATGTTTGTAAGTATTTTCTTATTTCAAACTTGGTTATAATATTGAATGCCTTTATCTTCATAAGCCTTTACTTTTTCTTGACTTTGAATGTATTGGTGATTTTTCCAATGTCTTTAGCATAATTACCGTCGACTTTCTCTTCGCTTTATAAGGGTCTCGACCCTTAGGGTCTTGGACCTTTCTTTAGGCTTGAAAGGATAAGTCTTTATAGACTGGTCTATTCCCCTCGCCAAGTATAAATTTCTTAAGGAAAACATCTTAAGACTTAAAAGTATACACTTTTAAGATTGAAGATATATTACCTTTTTGAAGTTTAAACCTTTTAGGGTGTTCGCCTAATTGCAAGGAACTTGTTACTTAAAGCTTCATCATCCATAGTGATTGCTTAAGGTTCCTTGCCCATCTTCTATAATTTGCTTCATAAAGGAATTCTTACCCTTAGTACATAACTTCTCCAAACTTTGTCCAACTTATAAGAGGATAGCTTCCTTGATGGATTGATTATCTTTATCGTTAAGACTCCTGAATGACTTTGGCGTCAGGTCTTTTGTTTTCCCTAACCTTGTTGCTAGGTCTTTTGCCTGACTTTGGCGTCCGGTATTTTGCTTTCCCTAACCTTGTTGCTAGGTCTTTTGCCTGACTTTGGCGTCAGGTCTTTTGCTTTTGCCTAACCTTGTTGCTAGGTCTTTTGCCTGACTTTGGCGTCAGGTCTTTCGCCCAATTTTGATATCAGGTATTTCTGTTTCCTAACTTTGGCATTAGGTCTTTCGCCTGACTTTGGTGTCAGGTCTTTCGCCCAATTTTGATATCAGGTCTTTGTTGTTGCCTAACTTTGGCGTTAGGTCTTTCGCCTGACTTTGGTGTCAGGTCTTTCGCCCAATTTTAATATCAGGTCTTTGTTGCTTGATTCGGTCATCAGGTCTTTTGCCTGACTTTTGGTGTCAGGTCTTTTTCTTCAATGCCTGATTCGGTCATCAGGTCTTTTTGTTCAATGCCTGATTCAGTCATCAAGTCTTTCGCCTGACCTTTGGCTTCAGGTCTTTTTTTTCAATGCCTGATTCGGTCATCAGGTCTTTCGCCTGACTTTTTGCGTCAGGTCTTTTTTCTTCGATTTGATTCGAGTAGTCATGCTTTATGAAGGAATGACTTGCTTTTATTAACATTTTGATTACAAGCTATTTATAAAATATCCTTAAATGTTCATAATTGAATGGACGGGGTAACCTTTCGCCTTCGGTGGTTTCCAAATAGTAAGATCCTCGGGTGGCGATCTCTACTGGCTTGTATGGTTCTTCCTACTTAGCTAAAAGTTTATTCTGGCTGTCCAGTCTTGTAAATTCATTCCTTCTCATAACTATCTCCCCCATAAAAAATTAGCGAGCGTTGACTTTTCTGTTGAAGTATCGAGTGGTCGCCAGTCGTATCTTGGCTTGTGTTTTTTCTGATTGCCAGCTCTTTTCTTCTGCTAAGTCGAGGTTGGTCCTGCGCTCAATTTTGTTTGCCTCAGTGTTAAAGTGTAGGATTCTGTGGGTAGGCACTGCTATTTCCGCTGGTGCTACTGCTTCTGATCCATGCACTAAACTGAAGGGCGTTTCTCCAGTGTCTGCCTTAGGCATTGTTCGGATAGCCCATAGTACGTTTTCCAGCTCCTCTGCCCAATTTCCCTTCAATGCTTGAACCCTTTTCTTGAGTCCTGCTAAAACAACTTTGTTGGCTGCTTCAGCTTGTCCATTCGTTTGACGATGATGCACTGAGCTGAATCAATGGTCGATATGGTATTCTTCGCAGAGCCATTTGAGTTCTTTACCTACGAATTGTGGACCATTACCGCTAATAAGTATCTTGGGAATGCCAAACCAGGAAAATATGTTGATCTTCAAGAATTTGATCACTTGAAATTCCGTTGTGGAGCCAAAGCTTTCGCCTCTATCCACTTGGTGAAGTAGTCGATCACCACTATGATGTGAGTGAGCTGCCCAGTACTAATGGGAAAATGACCCAATATATCCATTCCCCATTGACCAAAAGGCCAAGCACCTGCCATTGGGGACAACAGTGTTGGCGGTCGACCGGATCGTGGTGCAAATTGTTGGCAAGGCTCGCAAATTTGTGTTAATTCAGCTGCATCATTTCCCAAGGTTGGCCAATAGTATCCCAGCCTGAAGATCTTTCTTGTCAATGATCGCGCACTTTCGTGGCATGCTGCCACTCCTTCATGAGCTTCACTAAGAACTCTTTCTGTTTCGGGATGAGCAATGCACCTTAGATAAGGCGTCGAGTAGCCTCGCTTGTAGAGTTCTCTGTCTATGATCAAGTCACTGGCTGAAAGGCGTCTTATCCTTGTGGATTCACCTTCGTCTTCTGGGAGAATTGCCTCTTTCAAGAAATTCTGGAATGGAGTCATCCATGTTACTTGTCCTTGAATATTGAAGACATCTGCTCGGTTGTCGAGAACTGAACATAAGGCTTTTTCCATAAACTGTACGTCTTGAATTCTGGTTCCTCCAAACGCCAATTTACTTAAAGAGTCTGCCATCTGGTTCTCTTGGCGAGGAATAGACTCAATCGCAAAATTTGGAATTTTTGCGACGGGTTTATTGGCGATGTCGAGGTACTTCTTCATCTTTTCCCCCCTTGCCTCGTAAGTGCCATTGACCTGATTGACAATAAGCTTGGAGTTGCTTTTTACCTTGAGTGCCGATATGCCCATTCATTTTGCCAGTCTGAGTCCAGTAATAAGAGCCTCGTATTCTACTTCATTATTGGTCGCCTGAAACGTTAGGGCAATCGTATAATTCAAAGGCTCGCCCACAGGAGGGATGAGAATTAAACCTGCCCCCGAGCCTTCTCTTGAAGAAGATCCATCTCTATAAAGCTCCCAGATTTGACTGGTGTCTGCTGATGAACTTGGCTTGCTATCTGCTTCTGTTAAACCACTACTTGTGCTTTCCACTATAAAATCAGCTAGTGCTTGACCTTTGATGGCCGTTTTCGACGCAAATTTGATCTTGAACTCGCTGTGCTCGATCGCCCACTTGAACATTCTTCCTGAAGAATCTGGTTTCAGCATGAAGTTTTTGAGAGGTTGATTGGTAAGAACTGTAATGTCGTGCGCGTGAAAGTAAGGTCTCAGCTTTCGAGCAGCAATAACTAAGGCTTAGAAATACTTCTCAATCTGGAAATATTTTATTTATGCAGAATTTAACATCTTGCTAACAAAATACACTGGACTCTGGACATTATCTTCTTTTCTTATTAAGATGAAACTGGCTGCTACCTCGCTGACGCTCAGGTAAAGGAAGAGCTGCTCGCCAGGAATGGGTTTTGCCAGAGCTGGAAGTGTTTGAATGTGCTCCTTCAAGGATTGGAATGCCTCCTCGCAGTCTGCCGTCCACTCGAACTTGCGGTTAGCCCTTAGAGTCTTGAAGAATGTCAGGGACCTGTCGCTTGCCTTGGAAAGGAAGCGATTGAGTGCAGCTAGGCCACCATTCAGACATTGGACTTCCTTATGGCAAATTGGCGACTTGATCTCATCAATATCATTGAGCATTTCCGGGTTCTCCTCAATACCTCGCTCACTAACCATAAATTCCATAAATTTACCAGACTTGACTTCAAAGGTGCACTTTGCCGGGTTCAAGCGAACACTGTGCCTCCTCATGCATTCGAAAGCTTCGCGAAGGTCCGCTGTGTGAGGACTGCCCTTGATTGTTTTGACGAGCATGTTGTCCACATAAGCCTCCATGTTTCTCCCAGCATGTCTTGGAACAGGTGGTTCACCATCCGCTGATAGGTGGCCCCGACATTAATTAGACTGAAGGGCATCACTTTGTAGCAAAGAATGTCCCCGTCTGCATAGAAAGCGGTATGAGCCTCGTCATCTGGGTGCATCTGGATCTGGTTGTAGCCTGAATAGGCGTCCATGAAGCTCAGCATATCGTGACAAGAGGTAGCATCGACCAATTGATCAATCCTGGGAAGAGGATAGGAATCCTTGGGGCAAGCTCTATTCAAGTCGCGGAAGTCAACGCACATCGTGTACTTGCTGTTTGATTTTTTGACAAGAATTGGGTTGGCGACCCAGCTCTGGAATCTCACTTCTCTTACGAAATCAGCTTTGATCAGCCTGCCAACTTCGTGTCTGATCGCCAAGCGCTTTTCCGACCCAAATGATCTTCTTTTCTGAGCTATCGGCTTGATGGAGGGGTCTATCCTGAGTTCATGAGAGATGATGTCAATACTGATACCTGGCATGTCGCTCGGTTTCCAGTCAAAGAGCTCCTTGAATTATCTAAGGAGGGCAATCATGGCCTGCTTCTAGTCATTGTTCAAGGTGGTCCCAATATGCACTTTCTTATATGGGCCATCAATTTTAACTTCTTCCAACTCTTACATAGGCGCTGGTCGAGCCAAGTCCTCACGAGGGTCAGCCTCTGTTTCGACAGCGAGGGCTTCCCTTTGATTCTTTCTGCGCAGGCAGTTTACGTAGCATTGTCGCGGGGAAGGTTGATCGCCAAGTACTTTTCCAATCCTGTTAGGTGTGGGGAACTTCATTTTTTGGTGGACTGTGGAGGCCACAATCTTATTGGGATTGATTGTGGTCCTCCCCATGAAGGCGTTGTATGATGTAGGCGAGTCGACCACCAGGAAGGTGACCGCCACCTTGATACTCTTCCATCCTTCGCCCAGAATCACGGGCTAGGTTATTTCCCCCAACGGATAAGTCGTTCTCCCAACAAACACGATCAATGGAAAATTGACCCTCTTCAGGTCGCGCTTGGACTTGCCCATCTTCTCAAAGGCGTCCAGAAACAAGATATCTGTCGAGCTCCCTCCATCAATCAGAATTCTCTTCACGTCACAACCGTCGAGATCGGCTGTGATAACCAGGGCATCGTTGTGAGGGGTGGTGACATGTGCAAAATCGTCTTCATAGAATGAGATGACAATGTCCTCTTCGGGTCGATGCCATTTCCCCAGCTGGAGTGCTGTAGAAATCTGAGTCTAATAGACCTCCCTTGCATGTGACCCCTCGCCTCCTGCGCCAAACCTCCAGCAATCAGGTTGTCTACCCTCCTACGCTGGGATGGGCCAGATTGCTCAGGCGGAGCTGGCGAGTGGTTTCGCCTTGGTGGCGTTCGACTCCTGTCTCGTCCTGCCACGAACTCTTTCAGCATCCCACTTTGAATTAGCTTCTCAATATCCCGCTTGAAAATACGGCAATCATCAGTCTTGTGGCCCTTTCACTTGTGATATTTGCAATAGCTCTTTGTGTATTTCCCTACAGGTTGACCACTCTTTCGAGGCATTGGTGGCCTTGCCCCAAACCTTCTTTCCATTTCGACTAGTACCGCCGAGATATGCTTGTTTAAGGGCGTAAAATACTCGGGGGCCTCTGGATTTCTAGGCCCTGGTTTCTCTGCTCAGGGTTTGCTATCTCGTCCCTTATTGTCCTTCTTGATCTCCTTTTTACCATCGCGTCGGGTCTCATTAACCGCCCTTAGCGAGGTCGTCAAGAAATTAGCCTCGGCGTTCTCCCTCTCAAGGTCTATGAAACTTTCGCCCTAGCTGCCAGCTCTTCCATCGTTTCAATTTCCTGCACGTGGTAATTGTTACGCAGCTTTCTCGAGGCTTTGTTAGCCATATCCAGTCCTCGATAGAAGGCTCGAATAATCTCCCCGTCCAAGACCCGATGATCTATCTCTGTGACGTTTTGATGGAAACGCCCATAGAAATCAGCCAGTGACTCTCCAGGTTGCTGTTTGACCACATCCAGGGCGACCACACTCTTCATAAGTTGGCGCTCCCCCATATACCTTTCTGGGAACTTGCTTCTGAGCTCTGACCAAGTCCCTATGGATCCTGCAGGGAGGCCCAAGAACCAAGACGACGCCGAATCCGGTAGGGTTGACGGAAATAATAATGCCAAGTGATTTGGATCATTTGAGTTACCCAAAAGAGAGGTCTCATGCTTGTTGACATGGATAGAGGGATATCCTCCACCACTGTATTCGGGGATAGCCCTAGCGACGACATCTTTCGGAATTTTGATGGCGACGAGATCATCGGCAAAGGGATGAGCGTATCGCTCCCTGAAGGGAGTTGCAACTGTCGTTCGCCTTTCCTAGAGCCTCTTGTGAATAAGCTCGTCCACCTGGTCTAGAGTGCATTGGTTTAGCGGAGCCCCATTCGGCATGGGACAAATGGATTGGTGGATTAGGTAGTCGCTGGCGGCTCAGTGGACGCCGGGGGTAGGGACTGGTGCCCCGATGTCATCTCCTGATCCTCCTGGGGGGCTATGGTGCCCGAAATTCCAGGTTCTGTTGGCAGGGGCCCAGCGGCAGCGGGGCGAGTGTTTTCCTGATGATCAGGGGCTTGTCGGCGAGCCTGCCCTAAGATTGCCTCCAGCAGTGATATCATCTACGGGGTTAACTGGATGTTTTCCCCGGTGATATGGATGGTTTGCGGTGTTGGAGTCTCGGTGTGGTTAGGAGTGGGAATCGGTTTGGAATTGTCGACGTGTTCTTGGTCCGCCCTTGGGGTACGACATTAGGTGCTGCTCATTGGTCTGATTCTGGCGATTGCTTTTGGATCGAGTTTGCATGGTTGTATTACTCATTTTCCACAGACGGCGCCAAATGTTGGATCTTGATTTCCTGAATGCTGATCTAGCAATGAATTGAATGCCAATGGATGGTTGAAAGATGCTCTCTCCTTAGCTCAGGTGCAGGAAGGGGATTGCAACAGAGGGGGTGTCTCTGGGTCCCTCTCCGATGCTTAAATGAGTAAGTATATATATAGCTCAAAACGTAAACTGAAAGTATGTAAAGCAAAGGTATTTATACAGTAGGAGAGACCAAACCGTAGAAGGCAATAGTATATCTTAGTAAATATTATGATGTTGAAGATTAGGATAGCAGATATTATAGTTATGGCATAATATTGCAGTTACCATATGTAATCTTTGGAGATTATGTGCCCGAGATATGCGGGATATCGTGGCCATATCTTTAGGAACGGTTGGTGGGACCAGAGGAGAGAGGCAGGACTCTCTTCAAGGTATGCACTCCTATGGCGAGCAGTAGGAGTTCGCGACTTGGTGATGAATGGCGACCAGTGATGGAGCCTTTGGCGTCCATCTTAGCTTGGGCTCGACTTTGGGCTACTCTGTTGAGGGCCAGGTCGACTTTAGCATGGGCCGATGTAGTTCGAATAACCTGGGTTCACCCCCTCCATGGTTATAGGGCGTCTGGGGCCTTTTTCTTATTGGGCTGTCACTATCAATACCCAACAAAAATTATAGAGGGATCTCATAGCCCAATCTAACCATCCCCTTTTCTAGGTTCATCAAAGGAGTACATGCCCATCAGTTTTCACTTATTAATCAGGTCGCAATATTTGATGGTGTGTGTAGAAAATCGTACCAGAAGTCATGAAAACTCATACTATTAGAGATAATATTCTATGTTCAAGATTCAAATGAACAGTAGCATGTGAGATGAACCGTAACATGTAAATGAACAGTGGATGTGAGATGAACAGTAACATGCGAGTGAACAGTAGCATGGAAGATGAACAGTAGCATGCAAAAACAGAATGTTGTCGACCAAAACATAAATCCAAGATAATATGTTTCTTTTTAGAAGTTGTTGTTGTCTAGGTTTTAGATGTTTGTTTCTCGATGTGATTTACGTTAAAGTGTATCGTTCTAGGAGTTGATGTGTAATATGATGTCGTCTGTGTTGTTCACCTTCCTTCTCATATAAAAAGAGAAGTTTCTCTGTAAATGAAAAAGTAAGAAAAGAATAAAGAGTAACATTGAGCTGCATATCTCTTCTGTTTATGATCTTCTTACCACTATAAAAACTAATATGGTATCATAGCTGCTTTCTCGGTCCATTTTTTCATTCTTTCCAGAATGGCCTCGTTTCCATGGCCGAAGACAACATCATGATAAAATCCTTCACCAACAAGAGCGTCTCCATCAAGCTCACTATCTGCGATGAAAACTATTTGCTCTGGTGTCAACAAGTGGAGCTCACAACTCGTGGTCATGGATTAGAGGGTCTTCTTGATGGTTCAGTGGATGTCCCTCCCTTTATCACTAATGCGAATGGAGTCAGATCTGCAAACCCGAATTATCTTGCATTTCAACGTCGGGACAGTGCGCTTGCTGGGTGGCTCCTTGCTTCGATCTCAGACCCCATTCTCCCAAGTCTTGTGCACTGCCGAACCACTCAAAGCATATGGCAAAGGTTACTACGAGTTCTCCTTTCCACCTCAACCACATGACTAATGTATTTATATGGTCGTCTAAAAGTCCACAAACGATGAGAGATTATCTTGCTGAGATACAATCAACATGTGACAGCTTGGCTAGTTGTGGACACACGGTCGATGAGCTACAACAGGTCTGTATCATCGTCAGAGGTTTGACCTCTACTCTCGAATACGAAAACGTGTATGTGGTGATTCATGCGAGTCTCAATAACTACGACCTCCAGGCGGTCTGCTCTGTTCTTCTCGATGCGAAAACTCAGCTTCGCGATACGGTATTTACCCATCCCCTTTAGGTCCACACTGTTTAATCACATCTAAACGTATCTCAACCTCCTTTTCCCTCTCCCAATATGTTGTTCTATAACCAGCAGTCGAACCCTACCACCAATGTTGCTATCTCGTCTCCAATCCCCACCTACAATCCTCATCTCCTGTCCCCCATCCGTTGGTTTAATCTAGGTCTAACAACAAAAGCTATGGTCGTGACCAGGGTCGTGGATGTGGAAATGTTAATCGTCCTCAGTGGCAACTTTGTGGGAAGCTCGGTCACCTTCTACACAGATTCTACAAAATGTTTGATGCATCCTTCGTTAGAGTGACATCCCTTGTTCATCTGTCTGGTACCTTCGTCCCTAATCCTTCCCCAAATTTGACTGCTCACATGTCTGTTACCGACCCTTCTATGTTCGATCATGTTCTTTGCTACCCTACCCTGTTCCTAATCCAGTGCAACATCTTCACTCTCCCTACATATCGGTTCTTGCAGATCCAAGTGGCGACCCTCCCTCTCCCATTGGTTCGGTCACCTATGTTGGACCCTCTGCTATCTCCTTCAGCTCGTTTTCTCCCTCAGCCATGTTCCAACTCAGTGAAGGCTCAAGTACATTTCCTGCTTCGAAGCCCCATGCCCACGACTCAAGAGTTTACTTAACCATGGTTCCTCCCCACCCTTCGGCACCGATGTCCCTCCTCCATGTCTCACTTCAACTCCTGTCATGGCTCAGTTTCATCGGACTCCAGAAAAGCAGTCGGACACGTAATCAAAGTCGTTCGAACTGATGGAGGTGGGGAATTCAAACCTTTTGGAACCTATCTTGCAAGCCAAGGTATCGCTCATCGTCTTACTTGTCTGTATATCTCCGAGCAAAATGGTATCGTTGAGTGTAAGCACATGCACTTTGTAGAAACAGGTTTAACCCTACTTTTTCAAGCATCTCTTCCTCTTCGTTTTTGGTCTAATGTGTTTTATTCTACAGTTTTTCTCATTAATCGTATTCCCACTAAGCCTTATCATGATGATAATGGTACGACTTATTCACCTGCTCATCTTAATATTGATCAGCAAGTGACTGCCTCAGGTGCGGCGCAACCTCCTCAGTCACAACTAGGTACTCTACCTCCCCCCCCCTCCACATGCCACGTCTAGTGTTGCTGATCATGAAGGCTCAATCCCTTCTCTACATGATGCCTCTGGTTCGACCTCTAGTCCTGCACAACACCCTGTACATCTACCTATGTCACAAACTGGTAGTCTTTCCAAACCAGTGGTGCATCTTCAGGTAACCTCCCCCCTCCATCTTAGGCTCGCATCCAATGCAAACTCGAGCGAAATCAGGTATCTTCAAACCGAGCCTTTTTAATGTGGACACTCTTCATGATGAGCCCATATTTATTCATGATGCAATGCTGTACAAAAAATGGATAGATGTTGTAAAGGTTGAGTTATGTGTTGTGACTGCAAAATAACACATGGACGTTAGTTCCACTCCCTAGTGGTAGGCGTCCCGTTGGCTACAAATGGCTATTTCGTTTCAAAAAACATTGGATGGATCCATTGATTGTTTTAAAGCTAGGCTAGTGGTGAAAGGCTTCTCTCAAAAATCCGGATTTCCTTTTCAAAAAACCTTTAGCCCTGTTGTTAAACCATCCACTATTCGCATTATCTTGAGTTTGTCATTATCAAACAAGTGGAAATTATGCTAGGTTGACATAAACAATGTCTTTCTTCATGGTGTCCTAACTGAGGAAGTGTACATGACTCAACCACCAGGTTTTGAGAAATTTGATTACGTTGGCAAACCTCTAGTGTGTCGACTTCAGAAAGCCTTGTATGGCTTGAAATAAGCCCATCGTGCTTGGTTCAAACGGTTAAAAGATTTCTTACTAAATTCATTTACTTTGTTATCTCTCAAGTTGATAATTTTATGTTCATTAAACATACGTCTGTAGGTACGGTGTTCCTCTTGGTGTATATCGATGATATAGTTCTGACCGGCTTCGATGCGAAGGCAAATTATTCAACAGTAACGACACTTGATGCAAACTTTCAGCTAAAAGACCTTGGTCGCCTGAATTATTTTCTAGGCATGGTTGTTCGTGTTCATACTGAGTCCATTATTCTCTGTCTAAATAACTAAATTCTTGACCTGATAGACTAATATGGCTTAAGGGATGCATCCAATTGCCCCACACCGATGGTTGTGTCTTCTCTCTACCCGACCAACAATGATTCACCTCTATTGGATCCTTTCATCTACAGAAATACGATAGGATCTCTTCAGCATATCTGCATTATACGTTTGGACATCCACTTCAGCATGAACAAACTAAGTCAATACATGAAAAGTCTTGTGACTTGCACTGGCGTGCTGTTAAACGGATCCCCCGATATATGATAGGTACTCTCGACCATGAGTTAGTTTTTCGGGCCACTGACATGTCTACTTCCCAGTTGTCTCTTACAGCTTATTCAGACGTTGACTGGGGAAGCGGTCCAACTGACCGACGCTCCACCTCATGTTACTTTCTGCTTCTAAACTACAACCCGATCGTCTGAAGCACAAAGAAGCAACTGGTTGTCTCACGCTCCTCGGTAGAAGCAAAAGAGTATCGTGGCCTTGTTAATGCGATAAGTGAAAGTCTGTGGTTTCAGGCCTTACTAACTGAACTAGGTCTTCATCTCTCCTCGGTCCCTGTCGTGTTGTGTGACAATATAAGTGCAGTCTCTCTAACGACTAACCCATCACATCACTCTCGAATGAAGCACATTGAACTCAAGTTGTGTTTTCTATGTGAAAAGGTTCCACTAGGTCAAATCCGTATCAACTATGTCCTTGCTACTGATCAAGTCACTGACATACTTACGAAACCTCTTACGGAAAAGACCTTTGTTCCAGTTCGGTCGAAGCGTTGTGTTATTTCCATTGATGAATTGACTGGACAAATATACACCTACTCTCCTCAAAACATCATAGCGGCTTCTTCCTCACATGTTGGAGCTCGACCAATGTCCCAGTCTTGCTTTCAGCCCACCACTCTTTCTCCCTTACTGTGAGTTGGTTGTCTCTACATTCGCCCATATCTTGCTTGTTTGCGTACTGTGTCTCTAGGTAATAAATTTCTATCTCCAATATAGTATCAATGCACTTGACTCCCCTTTTTTATTTGGATATCTTTTATGGCTGTGAGTGAGTACCTAAGGTTCTCTTCTCATTCTTTCTTTCACAAAATCAGAGTTTGAGCTCTTTTGCGCACTTATTTCACTGTCATGTATGGATTTACTTCTGAGTGGTTACCTGTGAAAAACAAATATTACTATATCATGTGATTTCTTAAACAATATATAGAGGGTACACCCTCCCAATCACATGGAAAGATGGAGGCTCAATCCCTTCACAGAAAATATGGAGGTTACACCCTACCCACACCTTAAGTATTGTTGAGGCTCTGATCCTGTTAAGAATTGTTTAGGCACCTTAAGGGATTGTTTAGGCACTCTGATCCTGTTAAGAATTGTTGAGAGTGTTCCTCTGTTTTGTTTCTTCTCCTGCTAGTATTGATTTTCTGTTACGTTTTTTTTCTCGAGTCTTGTTAATACTTTTGGGTGTTGTATATTCTATTTTTCTGTAGATTTCAGAACAACCATCTTGATAGGGGAATGTTATATATAATACTCTCTACTCAAGCTTGAAATGAACAGTTGCATGCGAGATGAACAGTAACATGTGAATGAATAGTATATGCAAAATGAACAATAGCACGCAAAAGTAGAATGTTGTCGACCAAAACATAAATGCAAGATAATATGTTTCTTTCTAGGAGTTGTTGTCGTTGCATGTTATCGTCTAGGTTTTAGACGTTTGTTTCTCGATGTTATTGGCCTTAAAGTGTATCGTTGTAGGAGTTGTTGTGTGATATGTTGTTGTCTGTTTTGTTCAGCTTCCTTCTCATATAAAAATAGAAGTTTCTCTGTAAATGAAAAAGTAAGAAAAGAATGAAGAGTAACCTTGAGTTGCATATCTCTGTTGGTTAAGATCTTCCTACATAGAGGATTCAGTAATGGAAATCAAGTCACATAAACGTCTTTGGAGGCGTCACATAATCCCATTCCTCTCTACATATCCAATACATAACAATCTCTCCAAAAGCACTCAGCCAACAAACCGAGTATTAAACAACTTTGTATCCTGCCACAGTCTCAACTCTTCCCTTTCCAAGAATAAAGCTTCAGATAAGCGGCGTTGCGAGCCCTTCTAGTCCACCATCATATTGTTGGTTTCTTTTCACACGTGAAGGACCATAAATAACTTTCCCACTTTAGATGGTCACCACTTTAGAGGTCCTCCTAAAGCAAGCTAAACATTAGGTGTTGATGTACTAGTGTGCTTACGCCAAGAACTTCAACACCTTGAATGGTAAAGCTTATAGAGCTTCAACATCTCTAAGTCGATGGGAGCAATATGTCAACTCTAAGTTCTAAAGAACAATGCCCAATTAACCAACATTTTTAGGTGTCGCAGTCCTAGAGGAGGTCTGGTGCTGGGAGGGGCGAGCACACCTATTTAGGGATCTTGCAAACCTTATCTTTCTTGAGGTAACCTTAAGCTCCTCCCCACTTTGCCTTAAACCTGGTTAACGAACTCATAAATCGCAAGTTCCAAGAGAAAAACAATGCAATCATGCTAACTTTATTCACACTCAAATGATGGCAATTAGAGTACCCAAACATGCTGCACTTATCCAATATTAGAGTATGATTGAACCCGTTACCCTATTAGGAACATCAACAATCATAAGGCTCTGCTGAAGCGAACAACAAATGATGACCATTTCACTATTTGGTTTCACTCCGCACTCATCAATATGATGTCTTTTGGGTTATTTAAGCTCCATATCAATTCAATCATGGAAAGACATGAGAGAAAAATTCATTTCGAGACATATGAACGAGCCACGATTGTTGTTGTTGAAGAGTGCAGTCGCCTTTCACAATATTTGTGAGGAACCTAATGAATTTTAGGCAAATGTTTACGGTCATTTTAACAAAATTGTGAGAAAGATTGACCAAATCATCACTAACGCGGAAATCATCAAATAATTTTACCAAGTCCTCACTTATCAAAACAGAATTATATGGAATAATTATCCCATTAAGGCTATAAAAACAAGGGTTGGTCATGGGTCAGGCAGGTCTTGGAAATAAGACCGAGACCGGAATTTTGGTCTGGACTTCTGGAGGACCGAGACCGACACCAACTTCGGCAAAAAAAATGTTTGAGTTGGTCTTGGACCGAATTGTTTGGTAAAAAATAACGAATCTGGCCAGAAACAAAACTACCATCGGAGCCGTGAAGGAGTGTTGGAGCTGATCATCTCCAGGAAGGAATCGATCTCACGGATCCATGGAGGAGTACCAGATACGAGAGTGCAAGAAGAGATCGTCTTCACAAAGGAATCGATCGTCTTCAGGAATCGATCAACTTCAGGAATCGATCGTCTTCAGGAATCGATCTGACAGAATGTATCGTCTTCAGGAAGGAAGAGACTAAGATTAAGAGAGACGAGACCCCCCGCTCGGTCTCGGTCTTAGTCGAGCCATTTTCAGGCCGGTCTTGTTGGAAATTCGGTCCAGACAGTCTTTTTTTATCACCCCTAATAAAAACCCAGGATAAGTTATCGGAAAGCCTCAATTGTTACAAGAATGATAAGCATTCTAAAAGTGAGATTTAGTATAAGCTTCTATAGGGTATACCAATCATTCACTATAAACAGGAAAATTTTGGTCGATTAGTCGGGATGGAAAGTCAATCCCTAAGAATGCTGTCACAACTAAGGAAAAGTGTTGCCCCGTTGATTCCGTACGTGAGCAATTACTCCCTTGGCAATAGAGCCAAAGGGCATAAAATTGACGATTGATGCACTTCCAAAAAGAATGTTGCTTAACGAAAAGGCACCTGAAGAACTTCGTTGACTGCAGTGGGCGAAGTGAGCGAAGTGACTTGCTCCAAAGCCACCTTGCCATGGGAGAAGGCATGTTCAGCTTTCACGTGGTAAGCGAGGAACAATCAACGTCTTAGTGGAAGGCTTCATAATAGATGGAAAAAGAAGTGATGTTCGTCAGGTATACATAATTTAACAATCAAGTGTTTTCTCGTTGGGAAATTGTCCAAGATTAGAGGACAAAGTGATAATCTTTTTCTTAGAGGATGAAATGACCCATTTCACATCCCATCATGATTACGTCCTCGTTATGACAGCCAAAGTGGATGGTTCAACATGAAGTGAATTTTGGTGGACAACAGAAGTTCAACATAAATACTCTTCTTAGAGACGTTCAAGAACATGAAAAAGGAAAAAAGAACTTGAAAACGTCAACTTCCTACTTATCATATTTGAAGAACAAACAACATATCCCTTTAAGTGTCACTGGTCATGCAATTATTTTTTATGAGGTCTGAAAGAGACTTAACTGGGGTGTTTTATTCATGGAAGTAGACAACCCAGTTTGTTACAACACCATCATTAGTTGAACAGCTATCAACATGAATGAAATCATAGCATGTACTTGCACCCCAAAATAAAGTTTCCTACTCCACACAGAAATGGTAAAGTTTTGGGCGACCACATAGTCTCGAGGTGTTAGGACATTAATTGCTTAAGGAGACCAAACCAATGGAAGTCTTTGGCCGCGAAATGGAAGTCAACCCTACAGAGGAGCGAGGACGACACTACAAGAAACTCGAGCATACACATCGGCAAAAATGCATTGCTAAGTGAATAAATACCGTTGTTAGGTCGTAACAGCGACGAAATCTTCGTCGCGGTAGCCCCCGTTGTTAACGGTTTATACGTCGACAATTTGTCGTTGTAAAAGGTTTGCCGCTGTTAGCATGTGGCTCCCCACGTCAACTTTACAGCGGAATCAGGTTGTTGTTAAACACATATGACCGACGACAACACTTTACCGATGTTATAGATTACTCTTAGTGTTGTCAATTGTTTGTCGATTTTTTGACCGATTTTTTGGTCAATTTTTTTCTGCGATTTTTTGGCCGATTTTAAGTTATTTTTGTTCATCGATGGTTTCTTCTCTACGTAGGTTACTGCATGCTGTCTTCAACATCATTTACCAGTTTGCGGTTCATCCCTGGCGTCTTCGGTTCCAGAGAACGAGACGAGCTCCAGACGAGACCATCCGAGCTTCGTCTTCATCCATGGCGTCTTCGATTCCAGCGAACGAGACGAACTCCAGACGAGACCAGACGAGCTTCATCTTCATCCATGGCGTCTTCGGTTCCAGAGAACAAGACTAGTCGAGCTTCGTCTTCATCCATTCTCTGACGAGACGAGACAAGACTATCTCGGTTCCACACTAGACCAGCTCGGTTCCAGACGATACGAGACCTGCAGCTCGGTTCCAGCTCGGTTCTAGACGAGACCAGGCGAGCTTCGGTTCCAGCTCCGATGAGAGGGAGATGCCAACGAGAAGAATATGAGAGGTAGAGGGTGAGGGTGAGGGTGTGGGTGGGATGAAGTGAAATGAAAATAAAATGAAGTGGGGCTGTGAAGTAAAGCAAACTAACACTGTGAGGGTGAGGGAAGTTAAGAGCGGGAAATGTTTTTAATTTTGTTGAAAACAAATTCACGGCAACAACAATAGTCATCACTCTATAAACTATTTTACAACAATAATTGAATCTGTTGTTGAATGACTATACTAATGTCGACAGTATATTGACACGCAAACCTATTATATCATGTTGACAATATATTCTCGGTACTTATCTTTTAACGACGACAGAATTTACTAGTTACGACATATATCTGTTGCTGTTATAATTATATTTACGACAAAACTTTTCGTATTTAAATATGTACATTTACAAACGGAAAAGTCATCTGCTACTAATGGAGTGATTTAACATCAAATGTTGGTTGACATTACACATTCATCAGTGTAAAAAATAAGGTGACGGCAAAATTTAACACTAAATGTACCTTATAACAATGGTAAACATATTGTGCCTAATAAGTAATAATAACGACAACAAAAATTGTCGACACACTATACATATATTTAACTACAACTGTTAGCGTCAACACGGAAGTTTCGTTGCTGTTGCAACAGATTCTTGTAGTGCGACCTTTACTGATCGAGAACTTGGTGGACGTAGAGGTAAACAACCCAAATCATAGGATGAGGATCGACACTACCTTGGGAGAATATCAAAGCAGTGACTTGATTGTCCTGTAGGGAAAGTTCCTAATTTTTTGGTCAACAAGTCAAAAGAGTTCTTTCCTAAGTCAACTGCTTCAAACACTGCCTCAGCTTCAGAATATGTGTAGAATGCCAATACACTTGTCAATCAAATTCAGCCGGTAAACTTCTCAAGTCAAAATGCTCCTGTGTTTGATCGCGGAAGAAGAGCCGGAGGTAGGGGTCGTGGTTGATTGGGCATCTTGTCAACATATGTTATAAAATATTTGATGTAAACTTCCAATTCATTAACTCTTCTAGTGGTCCAATTCCTCAAATGACTGCTAATGTTTGTCATACTTCATGGAATGATTGGAATGATAATTCATACCAGTCTTCTGTATATTCATCTCAGTCTCAATCTCAAACCCAGCCACAACCTCAGCCATATCTTCATAATGTTTTTTCACCAAACATGTTTCTTCAACATCAAACTCAGACTCAACCTTCTCATTTTGGTCAGAATAATCCTTCTTATTCTCTTCCTACATCTCCTCCATCAGTTGCACAATATCCATTTATGCTTCCGTATGGCCTATCTCCTGGTTACACCAATTCTGCATTACCTATATCAACTAGATCTGCTCCTTCAGTTGCTTCAGATCAAGTGTATACTCCTCAGGTGAATTTTGTTTCATTACCTCAACCACAACATGTTCGTGCTGATCAATCCTGGTATCCTGACTCTGGGGCATCCAATCATCTTACCCATAGTCAACCTGCAGGAGCTGAACCTTACAAATGAGTAGGAACAATTCAAGTTGGTAATGGCTCTCATTTGAATATTTCTCATATTGGTACTTCGGTTATTATACTAACATCAAACCTCTGTTTCTTAATAATTTGTTGTTTACTCTTGGAATCACTAAAAACTTAGTTTCTGTTTCTCGATTTTCTAGGGATAACAATGTTTATTTTGAGTTTCATCTAACCTATTGTGTTGTCCGGGATTCGACTAATAATGAAGCTTTGTTGCAGGGTGAAGAATCAGGAGGTCTATATAAACTAGATTTTCATAGGTTTAGTAGATCTATGTCTAGTAGTTCATATGTTTTTAGTTCTGGTGTCTGTAAAGATACAAAAGTTATTGAATCTTCGGTGTTATGGCATAAAAGACTTGTCCATGTTTCGTCCAAAGTATTATCCTTTGTATTCAAACAGTTTGGTATGAGATGTTCAAACGATTATGGTTTATGTTCTGCTTGTGCTGTTGGGAAAAGCATTCGTCTTCATTTTTCTCACTCTACGACAGAGTATACAAAGCCTCTTCAACTTGTTGAAGTCGATCTATGGGGACATGCACGAGTAGTGTCTAATGGTAAGAAATACTACATCAGCATAGTTGATGTTTTTTCTAGATATACATGGATATATCTTTTGGATAAAAAAAGTGATGATGCTCAGATATTCATTCAGTTTCATACTTTAGCTGAAAGACAATTGTCTTGTTCTTTAAAGTCGGTTAAAACAGATGGTGGTGGTGAGTTTAATACTCTTTCTTCATACTTTACTCAGCATGGTGTTGCTCAGAGAATTACATGTCCCTATACGAGTGAGCAAAATGGGATTGTCGAAAGGAAACATAGACATGTTGTTGAAATGGGTTTAACTCTGTTATATCAAGCAACCTTACCCATGCAGTATTGGAGTGATTTTTTTTCACTGTTGTCTTCTTAATCAATAGACTTCCAACTCAGGTACTCTCTAATATCTCTCCTCATGAGAAACTGTCTGGTAAGGTGCCTGATTACTCTATTCTTCGAGTGTTTGGCTGTCTTTGCTTTCCATTTACTCGTCCGTTTAACAAACATAAGCTGCATTTTCGCTCCACACCATGTGTCTTTCTTGGTTATTGTGCTCAACAGCATGGTTATGTTTCTAAACATGTTCGTTTTCATGAATATGTTTTTCCATTTGCTGATCAAAAAGGCAAGTTCATGATGTCTTCTGCACCGAAAAATACATACACCAGTACTTCTTTTTTCTTTCCTTTTGGATGTGTTCATCCATCTGATGATTCATTAACTAATGATTCACCTGTTAATATATCTCTTACTGGTTATGTACCTCCAATTGATACAACTTTTCATACTACTTCAGGAGATTGTTTAACCGATGTACATTCTGCCTCTCCTCATTAGGTCGAGCATCCATTGGGTCAACCATTATCAACATCTGTCATAGAACAACCTTCTGATTCATTATCTCAACTAGATGTTGTTATTCAGTATATTCCCTCCTCAAACTATGAGTTAGTTCAATCCTCTAGAATACCATTAGTTCAGACTACTTTGCCTTTAGGAAACTCATCTGATTTGGAAAGAAAGAATACTCATTCTATGCAAACAAGATCTAAAACTGCTGAATCCATTCAAATGCCTTCAGTTCAGTCTAACTTGTCATTAGGTTCTGCTTCGAATACAGGAAAGAACATACACTCTATGCAAACCAGTTCTAAAACGAATTCTCAATTTTCAGCCTTAACTGCAGCTAGTGATGTTTCAACTGAGCTTATTGATTCTGAGCCAACATCGATCCATTCATCTCTTCAAACTCCTCATTGGACTAAGGCTGTTCATGAAGAATTGCAGGATTTGTCCATCAACAAAACGTGGTCTATTGTTCCTTTACCACAAGGTAGAATTCCAGTGGGATGTAAGTGGGTTTTTAAGATTAAACGAAACTCAGATGGATCTGTAGCTAGGTACAAAGCACGTTTGGTTGCTAAAGAATTTTCACAGAAACCAGGTTTTGATTTTTCTGAAACATTTAGTCCTGTGATCAAGTCACCGACAGTTCGAATTCTTTTATCTTTAGCTCTAACAAAAAAGTGGCAGATTAGGCATATTGATGTAAACAATGCCTTCCTTCATGGGGATCTTACCGAAGAGGTTTTCATGCTTCAACCTCAGGTTTTGAGAAGCGCGATTCGTTGGGTAATGTTGTGGTTTGTAATCTTCACAAGGCTTTGTATGGTTTGAAACAAGCTCCTTGAGCTTGGTTTGAAAAGCTTAAACATTTTCTTTTATCTCGTCTAATGTTTCGATTTTCTAAATCTGATAACTGTTTGTTCATTAAGAAAACTTCTGCAGGTTCTGTTTTTCTATTAGTCTATGTGGATGACATTGTTATCACTAGGAGTAACAGTAGTGATATCGAGTATACAATCGTGAGGATCAAAAAATATTTCAGTCTAAAAGATTTGGGAAATCTTAACTATTTCTTGGGAATGGGTGTTCAAGTAAAGGATGATTGTTTGCTTCTCAGTCAACACAAGTATATTACAGAGCTGCTTCGTAAAACAGGTTTAGGTGATACTTCTACTATGCCTACTGTCTAAAGTTTTAAATGATAAGAATAACTCACCATGTCCTAATGCTGATTTGTATAGAAGTACAGTTGGAGCTCTTCAGCATATATGTGCTACTAGACTAGATATTGCTTTTCCAGTGAACAAATTAAGTCAATTTGTTCAAGATCCGACTTTGTATCATTGGAATGATCTTGTTCATGTGTTGAAATATCTCAAAGGCACCATGTTTCATGGTGTGTTATTTAAAGCTCCTTTTGTTCCCTCTAATGAAACTACTCTTGTCTCCTAAGCAAATGCGGATTGGGGAACTGATCCTACAGATCGGAAGTCTATTTCAGGTCATTTTCTTATTCTCAATGGCAATCCGATAGTGTGGAGTTTCAAAAAATAACCAGTCATCTCAGGATCATTCGCCGAAGCTGAGTATCGTGCTATAGCTAATGATGCTATATGTAAGATACTTTGGGTAACATCTCTACTTCAAGAACTTGAGGTGTCTCTTTCTTCTATTCCAGTAGTTTGGTGTGATAATACTAGTGCTATAAGTGTAACTGAAAATCCTATACATCATTCTAAGATGAAACATGTTGAGTTTGATCTTAGTTTTGTTCGTGAAAAGGTTAGTAATGGTCGGGTGATTGTTAATTATGTGCCTTCTGATGATTAGTTTGCTGATATTCTTAATAAGCCTCTCACTGAAAAGTTTTTGGTTCCTCTTCGTCAAAAGCTAGGAGTGTATTCTCTTGAAGAAGTTGATGTTCTCTCCAAAGTTTGACAGAGGGTATTTCAAGTTGATGTGTGTTTCTAATTGTTTTCTTTCTGGTCATAGTATATATCTTGTTCATTGGTGTCTTTGGTTTGTTCTTCTACATACTCTGTTTGTCAGTTTTCTTTGTCTTGATATATTCTATTCTAGTTGTTCAGATTTGTGTTCTTCTACTATTATCATTTTTCAAAATTGCTGAGACTATGATCTATTGCTTTTATCTATGTTGATTGTTTCGTAAAACATGCTTTCAAACACAAGAATGTCGATTGTGTCTTCAAGTTCTATCTTCGCTTCTGCTTTTCTATATCTTCATTTGACTGGTTTTCTTTGTGATCATATATTGGTGAATGCTTCTTATTTTATTCTCATTAATCTCAGCTTGATTTGGAATCACCAGTACAAGTGTTGATAGCTCTTGGGGTTTGATTTAAAAAATAACCATTGATGAAGACAACATCAAAGACACTTCTTCCTTGGTTTGATAAAGCAAAAATGAAGGCTCAAACCTTCCAATCCCAATGAAAAGATGAAGACTCAAACTTCCTGTCATTGATCTGAAAATAAAATTAGAAGAAAGAAAATAAGTGCTAGTTATCACTGAATGAATGTCAAGAGTGTTTAAAAAAAAAAGAAAAGAGGATTGATTTCTGTGTATGGGTGACTCTGGTTCAAGATTGATGCATATTATGAGGTTTAAGAAAGTTGTATTCATATATATATCTCACAAAGTTGAAACTGTCAATTGTGATGCTTATGATGAGTAGAAAGTTGTGGTTATACTTGAGGATTGATCATCTTGTTCTATTTAAAAATGTTTTACGATGATCAAGAACAGGAAAGATGATCTCTAGATTAGAGTATGGTCAAGACAGGTTGAAATTGAAGAATGAAGTATGTGAGGTTTCAAATTTCAGATTGTGATGAACAAGTGTATAGGTGATGAAAAGAAGACAATAATAAACAAGCAAGTATACTCAAGAAAGATATTGGATAAGGAATGTTAGGGATTATGATATATGAGATATGTCATAGTTTTCTATTTTGTTCATACATTTTGAAGCTTTCTTAACCTCCAAGTATCTTCTTGAGTCTTCTACTTTGTTCTAGTGTCTTCATGTAAAGCCTAGATTAGTTTAGCTTCTTCTTATGTTCAGATTAGTATATAAGGTCATGTACTCTATGTTGTAAACTTAACTTGTTCATTCTAAGTAAAGAAGTACTCTCTTCTGATTCTCTTTCAACGGAATTATGTTATCTTGCTTAGTAAGTTTCTTTTTTTCTTCGTCAAGCTATCCATTTTCTCAAGTTCTTCAATCCATTCTTAGTTCAAATCGACTAATAACTCTTGGTCCCAAATCTAAAGCCCAAAACCCATGTTGCCCAGGTACTCTAGCAGAGGCGAGCCCAAAACCCTAAATCACCTAGCGCGCCAACCTGGCCGAACTCCAGCAGAGGCGAGCCACCCTCCTTCACGTTGTCATCACTCGGGCATCATCCATAAGGAGCATGCCTACAAGTGGAGCAGTAAGTCAGCACGAGGCTCGATGCATCACAAAACACAAGAGGACACAAAGCACAGTGTAGGATAAGAAGTTTCCATGGTTAGTGTTGTTAGTCTCACAAAGGTCTCACTATGGTAAAGACCTAACCTTGGGCTCAGGTTAAGTATCTATATATATACTTCTTGCTTCCTTCATTTGAAGGGGACTGATTTTGAGACATGCCAGTCCACGCTCTCCAAAAATGAACCGCCGACTAACTTACCAATCGGAGGGGAACCCACGGGCAAAACCCGGGGTATCCTTCTTGTAGATCGCCGGAGCAGCACCCGAAGCTAAGCGCAAAAAATAAGGTTCCAACATTGGCGTTGTCTGTGGGAACGTGACAACAAGTAATGTTACCACCTAATACTCACCCGACGAAGGCAAAGGCAAACACCTCGCCCGGATCACTCCCAACCGGCGATGGCAAACGCCTCGCACGAGTCACCCCTATATGGCGCAGGCAAAGGAAAACGCCTCGCCTAGATCGCTCTCACTCGGCGATGGCAAACGCCTCGCCCGGGTCGCTCCTACACGACACAGACAAACGGCTCGCCTGAGTCACTCCTATACGGCACAGGCAAATGCAAACGCCTAGCACGGATCTCTCTCACCGGTCGATGGAAAACGACTCACCAAAGTCCCTTCTACACGGATAAGGCAAACGCCTCGCCCGGGTCACTCCTACTCGGCGCAGGCACAAGCCTCGCCCATATCACTCTCAACCGGCGAAGGCAAACGCCTCGCCCGGGTCGCTCTCACTCGGCAAAGGCAAAGGCCTCGCCCGGGATGCTAGAGTCACTCCTATACGGTTCAGGCAAAGTCCAACACCTCGCTTGGGTCGCTCTCACTCGGCGAAAGCAATGCCTCGCCCGGGTCCCTCCTACACGGCGTAGGCAAACGCCTCGTTCGAGTCACTCCTATACTTGGCATGCAAACGCCTCTCCCGGATCACTCCTACACGTCGCAGGCAAACACCTCGGACGAGTCACTACTATACGTCATAGGTAAATAAAAACGCCTCGCCCGGATCGCTCTCACCCGGCGATGGGAAACGCCTTGCCCTGATTGCTTCTACACGACGAAGGCAAACACCTCGCTCAGGTCACTGCTACTCGGTAAAGGAAAACTCCACTCACCCGAGCCTAAAAGGAGTAACACTCCTATTAGGCTCGGAGGTAATGTTGGATATCAGACGAGCTCCCTTCCTTGGCCGGGCACCCATCACCTCAAGCCACCTTAGGCACGACGCGCCAAACTCGGCCACAACGCACCACAACCTCAACCACCATCCAGTCTCAGCCACACGGCGCGCCAACCTCGAACACAGAGCACCATAATCTCGACTACCTTCCAGTATCAGCTATACGGCGCGCCAACCTCGGCCACAGAGTACCACAGCCTCGGTCAAGACACCTTGGCCAACCGTCACCTTGGTGCATTACTTTGGACTCTAAGGCGTTAAACCTTCCCAAGGAGCTCCACCGAGGCGCAACACAGTCGCCTTCCAGCTCTACCTTTCCTTGAAGCTCTACCTTAGGCAAGAGACACCAACTCTGCATGGGAGAGACGACCAAGCGCGCCACCCTCTTCAAGGGTCACCTGGCGCGCCATCACTCTGAGGCATGCCTCAGTCGAAGTCGGAGCGACGCCTCTGCAAAAACTCCCTCTCCATCGAAGGTTCATTCATCTGTAGAAGAAGAAGAACGACAGCTCCCTTGGAATGAAGGAGTAGGTCACTCTTGGGCCCAAATCGAAAGCCCAAACACCCATGTTGCCTAGGCATGTAAACTACATGCATGCATGGATTTATATTGATCCACCCTCCTTCACCTGGTGCGCCAACCTGACCAAACTCCAGCAGAGGCGAGCCACCCTCCTTAACGGTGTCATCACTCGGGCATCATCCATAAGGAGCATGCCTCCAAGTGGAGCACTAAGTCAGCACGAGGCTCGATGCAACACAAAACACTAGAGGACACAAAACACAATGCAAGATAAAAAGTTACAATGGTTAGTGTTGTCAGTCTCACAAAGGTCTGACTATGGTAAAGACCTGACCTTGAGATCAGGTTAAGTATCTCAATATATACTTCTTGCTTCCTTCATTTGAAGGAGACTGATTTTGATATATGCCTCTCCATGCTCCCCAAAAACGAACCTTCAACTAACTTAGGCATCGGACGGGAAACCACGAGCAAAACCTGGGGTTTCGTTCTTGCAGGTGGACAGAGCAGCACCCGGAGCTAAGGCGCGAAAAATCAGGTTCTAACACTATTCTTCTTCTCTGGCACTTAACTAATGTGGTTTGATGTGTTAGCCTCTCGTAGAGTTGGCCACGATACCAAACTAACCAGTGACCCAAGTCAAGATTCTCTATAAATACTACATTATTATTTCATTCTAATGTACCTACTTTTCACACTTACACATATTACTCACTACAAGAAACTCTAGCATAGACGTCGGCAAAAAATCGTTGTTAAATGCATAAATACTGTTGTTAACTTTTAACAACAATGAGATCTTCGCGACGGTAGCCCCTGTCGTTAAAGGTTTATAGGTCGACAATTTGCCGTTGTCAAAGGCTTACCGCTGTTAATATGAGACTCCCCACTTCGGGTTTACAGCGACATCCGACTGTTGTTAAACACAGATGAAAAGCGACAACATATTGATGAAACACAACCATGGTAGCAACTGATGGATGTACATGTGAAGCAAGAGGCGTCAGCTCCCACAAACAAACTCGGTGTGCCTTGTTGCTCGATCAAATTGAACCCAATTCCATGAATTAGGGTTCATTCCGATCACAAGATCAAGGATGGGGTTGAGGCTAGCTTCAGAAGTCAGCAGAGGAAAGACGAAAACCTAACCTGACAGTGAAGACTGAAGAGGCAAAAAACAAACCTAACTTGATTGTATGGCGCCGATGAAGAAGAACGAAGTGAGCACGAAGCTGAACGAGAGTTGTTTACCTGTGGCGTATATTGGCCGGCGTCGGAGTCGGCAAACCACAGAGCCTCCACTCGCCAGGGGAAGAAAAGCTTCGAGTTTGGGAACGGCCGAGCGGGAGGACTTAAGGAAATGAAAAGGAGGGAAAGGCGTGAGCTTCGAGTTAGGTTAAGATTTTGTTTTTTTAAAATTAAATGATGGTTCAATTCGGTTTAGTGACGGTTCTATTGGTTGAGTGGTTTTTTTTAACATTTAGTGACGATAACGACTAATGTTAGTCGACAATATGCCATAGTTGTTTGTGCATTATTGACATCAACAATAGTCATCACTAAATAAACTATTTTACCAAATTAATTGAATATGTCACTGAATGATTATAATAATGTCGACAATATATTGACACGCAAACCTATTCTTACATTTTTCCCGGTACTTATGTTTTAACGACGACAAAATTTATTAGTTATGACATACATTCGTTGCTGTTATAGCTATATTTACCACAAAACGTTTCGCATTTAAATATGTACATTTATAACGGAAAAGTCATCTACTACAAATGGAGTCATTTAACATCAAGTATTGGTCGACATTACACATTCATCCATGTAAAAAATAAAGTGACGACAAAAATTAACACTAAATGTATCTTATAACGGTGGAAAACATATTGTGCCTAATAAGTAATAATAATGACAACAAAAACTGCTGACACAATATACATACATTCCACATCAATTCTTAGCATCAACACGAAATCTTCGTCGCTGTTGCCATATATTATTGTAGTGTAAATGTCACAAACAATGTTGAGTTTCAACTTCTAGGATCCATGTTGTGTTTTTTAGTCAAGGGTAAAGTATGAAAAAAATATAATATGTTCCAGCAATTCCTCGCTTCGATGGGAACTATGACTATCGGAGCACGTTGATGGAGAACTTCTTATGATCTAAGGATTATTGGGACGTGGTCAAAAACAGAGTTGGCAAACAACACATGGGAGACTATGCGCAAGGAAATTGATGGACCTCAAGACAAACAACTACCTGTTTTAGATCGATCGGTCCTTGAGACGATTCTTTGCTAAGACACGTCTAAGGAAATTTGGGAATTGATGAGTAAAAAATACTTAGGATCAGCATGAGCAAAGCGTGCCCAGTTACAAACCCTAGGGAGAAAATATGAGATGCTCCAAATGATGGATGGTGAGAAGGTGACTACATATTGTTCTAGGACAATGGAGATATGAAATAAGGATTTTCAATCTAGATTTTGTCTTATTAATTTTTGGTCGTACCACAGTATATTTGTATACAATGTCAGTCTATCTAAGGTATGTTCTAAATAAGGAGTGATTAATATTACAATTGATTATATGTTTAATATGGCATGTGGTATAGTCTAACACGCCACTCAAGTTGAGTAGTGTGGTCTTCAATACTCATCTTGCACAATATCAAATTGAATATCTTCCTTGTAACTGCCTTTGTAAGAATATCTACCAATTGATTTTCGAATCTCACAAACGGAAGTTCGACTGTGCCATCCTCATTCTTCCCCTTTATAAAATGTTGATACACCTCTACATGTTTTGTTTTGTCAGTGGGAAGCCAATCTCATTCATCAACTTCTTCAGCCAAAGGACGTATGTGATTCCCTTTACGATACCTCTGAACTATGTCTCTGCACTGCACAATTCCCCCACCTTTTGTTTTTTGCTTATCCAGGTTACTAAGATTCCTCCGACTAAGGTGAGATACCCTGCAGTGGACCGCCTGTCATTCGAGTTACCAGCCCAATTAGCATCAGTAAAGTCTTCAAACATTAAGTGTTCATTTCTTCTAAACACAATCCCATATCTTGTTGTATCCTTACGGTACCGGGTTATCCTCATAATTGCTTCCATGTGATCTTCCTAAGGTTGGTGTATGAACTGTCTTACTACTCCAACAGCATAAGCAATATCCAGTCGAGTATGGGACAAGTAAATTAATTTTGCCACTAACCTTTGGTACTTTTCCCGATTTTCCAGCTTAGCTGCTTGAACTACCTTGAGTCAGTGGTTCACTATTATTGGGGTATCACTGCGTTTGCAGTCCACTATACCTGTTTCAGCCAACAAATCTAATATGTACTTCCGCCGAGAAATGAAATTTCCTTCTCTTGATCGAAGAACTTGAACCCATAAAGTATTTCAGACCCCCGAGATTTTTCATCTCAAATTCAGTAAAGAGACTCTTCCGCAGTTGGGAAATCTCTTATTTATCACTCCCTGTTATGATGATGTCATCAATATATATTATTAGAAATGTAATCAGATCGTTTATCCTCTTGAAGAAGAGGGTGTGATTTGCATTGCTCTGTCTGTACCTATAATGCTTCATGGCCATTGTAAACGTGTAAACCACGCACGTGGGACTGTTTCAGTCCATATAGTGCTTTTTTGAGTCGGCATACTTCATTCTCCAGGAATTCATCAGAGAATCCTGGTGGAGCTTCCATATACACCTTTTCTTTCAATTCTCCATGTAGAAAGACATTTTTGACATCAAACTGGTGAAGGGGCTAGTCTTCATTGTCTACTATTGAGAATAATGCCCTGATAGTATCGATCTTCGCTACTGGAGAGAACGTCTTTGCATAGACGATGTCGTATGTTTGAGTATAGCTTTTGGCTACTAGTCTTGCCTTGTATCGTTTAATAGTTCTGTCGGCCTTGTATTTTATGGTAAAAACCCGTATGTAACATACTTGTTTTCTTCTTGGTGGCAGTAAGCATTTCTCCCACGTATTGTTCTTCTCAAGAGTTGTCATCCATGGCTTCTCACACTCAGCCTTTTGTTTTCCTCTTGAGTTGTTTTTGGAATTCTATCTCAAAGAATCGATACAGAGAATGCTTTTGCAACTTCATCCATGCTACCCCTGTTTGTATTTACCGGATACCTCGAAGCACATGGTACATGCTCTAATGAGTACCGGTTAAGTGGCACACCTCTATTTCTTCTTGGAGGTAGTACAAGCTCATTTGGTTCCTTTACTTCTTTTAGGTTGTTGGCATGGTTAGTAGCATGATTCAAGCTAGTAGACATATTCTGAGGGTACGACACATTTACCTCTTGTTTGACATTGTTCGAAGTAAATTCATTTATTGTATGTACTAGTCTGTCGGCCTCGTCTATGTTGGAAGCAGGTTCGGTGGCTCCATCTACCCGTTCTGTTGGAACAATCTTTGGCCAACTTAGACTGCTTAACAAACCTAGCGGCTTACTTGCTTTCTCCACCAGCACACTAGCTTTATGGCTAAAGAAATATTATGACTCTAAGAAGTCACAGTCCATAGTGATATGAATGCAATGAGTCGCTGGATTATAGCAGCGGTATCCCATTTGATGAGCACCATACACCCACCAAGACACATTTTTCAGCACAGGGATCAAGTTTGTTCCTATCATTTTTAGGGATATAAATGAATACAGAGCAACCAAAGACCTAGGGAGGTAGAGTTAAAATAAACGGAATTTTTGTTTGTGTGGCTAAGACCTATTAGGGGTCTTGTGATTAAGGATTTTGGTCAAAAGACGATTAATTAGATATGTTGATGTAGCTATTGCTTCAGGCCAAAAATATTTACGTACCTGGGACTCGATGATCATGGCTTGGGTATTTAGAGTAATATACTATTTTTCCTTTTGTATATACCATTTTGTTGAGGTGTGTTATGGCACAAAGTTTGATGGATAAGACTGGTTTTTTGGATTAAGGTTTGCATAGATTGATTTACAAACTTTCCACCATTATCAGAGCGTAGAATTTGTATTTTTTTTTTATCAAACTGAGTATGGAACTTTTGATAGAAATTGAGGAATTTTTCATGTACTTCAGACTTGTGTTTCATGAAATAAACCCAAGTCATATGAGAGTAATCGTCTATAAATAATACTCAATACTGGAAAAGACCATTACTAAAATTTGGACTTGGTCCCCACACATAGGGCCGACAATGGTGCGGTGAAAAACCCATAACCATGGTTATAAACGTTACTATTTAATAAGGTTAACCGTCCCATTATGGTTCGGTGCAATTATGGTGATGAATTTTCTACCCATAATGGGTATGGTTATGGCATTTGAGTTATACCCATGGTTATAACCATGGTTATTATATAAATATAATATTTATTCATTATTAATAAACTAATTTATATAATATACTAAATATAAATTATATCATTGAAAAATTGAAATTGTTGAAGATTGAAGGCGCCAAAGTCCAACGCTGGTAATATAGATTGATGTATTTTTTAAAATAAAAATTTTGATCTTTTATTATATTACATGTGTGGAATGAATATGAGTATACGGGTAAAACCATGGTTAATAACCACGGTTATTTTAATGGTTATGGTATTGGAAATTATACCCATAATGGTTATGGTATGTGGTTTAAAAATATGGTATGGTTATGGTATTTGTCATACCCTGACCATACCCTAACCATCGACAGCCCTACCCACACATCAGAATGAATTAATGAATAAACATAATCTACTCTAGTATTGTTTTTGAAAAAGGAAACTGTGTGGTTTTTAGCTCGAATGCAAGTCTCACATTTCATAATAGTTGATTTATTCGAAAAAAATACCAAGAAATAAAAACTTATGTTACCCAAACGAAGGATGACCAAGACGTTGATGTCATAGCTAAAGTTTTCGATCAACCGTTCCGTGAGCGAGTATGCCATGTCCCTGGTGAACCACCTCATCACATAGTAAAGGTCTCCTCGATCAGCACCACGCCAAATAAACTCCTTCGTACGAATGTCCTGCAAAAGGCAAAAATGTGGATACATCAGTACTACACAATTAAGTTCCCTAGTTACTTGACTAAGCGACAATAATTTTAAGGACAATGTCAGAACTTATAAGCAATTATTCAGCTTTATCCAATCAGACAACATAACTGAACCTCTTCATTTCACTTCTAGGAGTTCTCCACTTACGGTTTCAATAATGGACTTTGATGGAAACGACCAATATGAAATATCATTAGGATCATACGTCATAGTGATCGTGGCCCCGCAATCAAATATACAGTCATATCCTTTTTTCTAAAAAAATGCTATCGGACCGGGTCTGACTGCCAGAATCGGTATGTTTGTTATTCAAATTGCAATTGGACTGAAGGTGTCCAGATAATCGAACCCCACCCTCTGGGAGAATGCTTTGTCCACTAGTCTAGCCTTGTACCTTTCCACAGTACCATTTATTTTCTTTTAATCTTGAAAATTTATTTGCACTCCACAGGAGTTCTACTAAGGGGTAAGGAAGTGAGAGTCCAAGTGCCTTTCTCATGGAGTGATTCGATCTCTCTCTGTATGGCTTCTCTCCATTTTGGATATTGAAGTACTATGTAGACATTCGGAGGCTCACTCATACCAGCTATGGTTTCTAACAAATCATTTGCATAAGACTTGGATTTAGACATGATGACCATGCCATGTGTAGATGCTTGCGACACAGGTCTTGATTGAACTTGTGTTTATTAAAATCATGAACATGAGGAAAATATAGACATCCAAACACACGTAGTAGATTACATGCAGGGAGTTTGTTGAACAAATTTTCAAAATGTGATATATTATTCGGCACATGCGTGGGTAACCTATTAATCAGATAAACAGAAGATGCAAATGAATCTATCCAGAACCTTAATGGGACTGAACCTTGGGCAAGCAAGGTAAAACCAAGTTCGACTATATGTATGTGCTTCCTCTCAACAATCCCATTTTGTTGAGAGGTGTAAGGGCATGTAAACCGATGATGATTACCTGCAGAGACTAAATAAGAGTGAAATAATCCTAGAAATTTACCTCCATTTAAATACATTCACAACATCACTCTTGTGAGAAATGAAATATACCCAAGTGAACTGAGAGAATGCATCCACAAAACGTATATAGTATTTAGAACCATTTGACCTGAATGGAGTAGGTCCTAATATATCCACTTGAAGTAATTGGAGAGGAGCATTGTACATTCCCTAAAGAGGAGCGAAAGGTAACTTGTGACTCATCCCCATTTTGCATGTCACGCATAGGTGAGTTTTGTCGATCTTGTGAGTACAGGTTAATCCAGATTGAATGACCTATTGTAACATTTAAGAAGTTGGATGAACAAGTATTTAATGTCATACATACAATGAAACATAAGAGACATGAGCACTGATACTATAAACATACGCATTAGAAATAAAGTTTTCAGAACTAGGAACAGAATTTTCAGAACTAGGAACGGAATTTCCAGTTGTAGAGTAAACTTTCACTTTATTGAGATCACTTGTTTTATTTATATACAAAATCTAAATATTAAAGTTTCTTAAGGCATTAGGATTCACACCATGAACAACAATTGTGTTACTACTGCTCAAGGCTGAACCAATACTATTACTAGGTACCGAACTAACAGTAGAGGTGTTTCCTAAACTACCAGCAGAATTATTGCAAATACCATATTTATTGAGGTCTACATGCTTATTACTACTAGCTAGAAATGAAGAATATAAAGGAACAACAAAAGAACCAGACAGAACACACTCGTTTGTAGATAAAAGCAGCTTCTAGAGTCCACCAGACTCACATCCCTGTAGTAGTACTTGCTGCATTTTCTGATTCTTTACAACACAACTATTTGGAAAGAAGACAAATTAAGCATAATTATCTTTAAAAAATTGAAGCATAGATACGAGATTCTTGGTAATATGAGGTGCTACAAGAACGTTACGAAGAATAACAGAGTGATTGTTAACCTGAATTTGAGAGGTACTTGTATGAGTAATTTGAATTGTATTACCATTGCCCACACTAATTTTACCTTGTACTGTATAAGGGGCTGCATTAGGAACATTCAAGGAATAATTGGTAAGATGATGTGATGCTCCGAAATCAGGAAACCACGCCAGATTCACCCCTCCGATGTCAGAGGGGGTGTTGAAGTTTGCATTGAGAGTTGTGTTAGATGCACCATGTCGATTGACTCCTATATTTTCCTTGTGCCTCATGTAAGGTAGATAGAGATAAAGATGAGTTGTTGTGGGAGTTTTTTGATAGAACGCTTGAGGTGAAGCCTGCGAAGGAGAGGATAGATATTGAGCTTGTTGATGAAAAGTTGATACCGAACTAGTGTTATTTTGTTATATTTTTGGAGGCATAAAGAACTCAGCTGCATGATATTGTCCTCTGATTCTAGTAGGAGGTTGATTTTGTGATGGGATTCCTGAGAAGGACTGGTCAAATCTGTATCGGCAACGAGCTACAAGGTGTTCAATCCTCTCGCACAACTAACATTGTGGTCGGTTGCTGTTGAAGGTATATTCGCGTTATCTTGCTCTTCCATATGGTCCAGGAGTGTCCTTCTAATGATTTTACATGTGGTCTGAGTTTGAGGTTTGATATGGAGCTCATTGACGAGATGGATATGTAGCATGAGGCCCGCATGGAGCTGACTATCCTAGAGTTTGTCCAGAGGTGGTTTGAGCATTGAATGTTGTCGAGTGATTGGCGAGCTGCATGATGTACATACAACCATTGAATGGTGTCATAGAGGAGCTGAATTCGTCCAAGGTATTCCCTCATAGATATATCACGTTTTATTTGTGATTGAAGAGAACCCAAAATTCGTATCACACAAGTAGTAGAAGCAACTTAAAATAACTGATGCAGCACATTCCAGATTTCAAAAGATTTCTGACATTGCACAAGATTAGGAAGTAAAAATGATGATATTAATGTAAGAAGTCATGAAGTTAGAGCACTAACCTGTTCTTTGAATGTACTGTAAGCTAGATTAACAATCATGGTTCCCTCCGCATTTGTTATGAACTCATGTACACGGGTTGAGCAATCAAGGTATCCTTCTAGCCTATGGCTGGCTATTGTAAAGTTGATTTGTTGTTTCCAATGTAAGTAGTTGGTCTCATCCAGTTTCAGGTGAATTGTCTTGTTAGTGAAGTGCTTAGGATTGAAATCCATGATCGAATTCTCAGAGATGCACACAACACCGAGGGCTAAGGTGGAGATGCTAGGATAGTGTGGGTAGGATTTTCGGGTGGGTGGTTTTGGTAGGGTTTGCAGTCATGGTCTAGGGTTTTGGGTGGGTGGTGTGGCTAAGGTTTGCATCTGTGGGGCGGTGGTTCAGGCAGTATGGTGGTGTGGCTAGGTTTTGCAGTAGTGGGCTTGACCAACGAACGGTGGTGCCGTGAATTTAACCTGTGTGAGTTATACGATAAACCTAATTTCGAAAGCTCTGATACCATGAAAGGTTTCCTAAATCTAAGAGAATTTAATATAGAGAAAAGTTACTTGTATTCTTATTCTATATTGAAGAATAGGTACAATTATATATATATATAGTAAAACCCTACTGTAGATATAAGACCTTACTATAGATATAGATATAAAACCCTACTGTAGATATTTTCTACTTATTACAAAATGGTCCTTTTACTTAAAGTAAACTAAATGTTGACCACTTAACTTCAATCTAATTTATATCCTCTAACACACGGAGACTGAACACCTAAAAGCTCCGCTCATCGGCTTGTAACTCCCAGAAGCTGGATAACTACAAGTCCTTGGCGTCGAGAATGACTTGCAGAGGTTGAAAACCTAAAGGCTCCGCTCGTTGTCTTGTGACTCCTAGAAACTGTATAACTGTAGGTCCTGGCCATCGACAATGATTTGTGGAGGTTGAACACCTAAAGGCTCCGCTCCTTGGCTTGTGGCTCCCAGAAGATGGATAACTACAGGTCCTAGTCATCGAGGATGACTTGCAGAGTCTGAACATATAAACACTCTGCTCGTTGGCATGTGACTCCCAGAAGCTGGATAAATACAAACCCTAGTTGTTGAGGATGACTTGCGTAGGATGAACACCTAAAGGCTTCAGTTGTTGGCTTGTCACTTCCAGAAGCTAGATACCTACAGGTCTTGATCGTCGAGAATGACTTGTGGAGACTGAACACCTAAAGGATCCGCTCGTTGGCTTTCAACACCCAGAAGCTTGATAACTACAGATCCTGGTTATCAAGAATGACTCGCAGAGGTTGATCACCTAAAGACTCCGTTTGTCGGCTTGTAATTCACTTTAGAGCTAAAATAAACTCTGTCGATATGTTTGACTACTTGTGCAGACTTCTCGACCTGTTTTCTCATTAATCGACTTTGGAGTCCTTCTTGATGGAGTTCCCTAAAGTCATTCATGGTACATCCACAAGGTGTATACATGCAAGTTTTTGAGGCTTTTTTTACCCATACAAAACATTGTTGTCCACTTTTGAGTACCTTTTTTTTATCTACCGATTTCCGTACATTTTTCTACGATAATTTTTTTCGAAATTTTTACCGCACCTCTTGATTCCCTTAATTTTTTTCCTAAGTCACCCTTTCGGGTTTTCAACCTATCAAGGATTTTATTCCTTTCCTTTTGCCATGATCACTCTTTTGTAGGGATTTTCAATCATGTGGGTTTTCGATTTAGCATGAATTTCTCTCATTCTTGGAGACTCGCTTTCTAGTTACGAGCACTTTATGAATTTTTGAATGTGTCCATATTGATCGGACTGGGAAGTTCTTGGTCTCCATGTAGGTGATGATCATGGCTCGTCTAGTGAAAACCTCTTTGACGACATAAGGCCCTTCATATTTATGCACAAACTTGCCCCGAGAGTCAGGATTGAATCGATGGATTTTTTTGAGGAATTGATCGCCTGCTTGTAATTCCTTGGGTGCATTTTCTTATTAAATGTACGTGTCATGCATTGCTGGTACAAGTGCCTCCTAGCAAAGGCAACGATGTTGGACGTATCTCACACAGTCAGCCAAAAGTATCCAAGTCTCGCACGCTCATGTGTGAGCCACAACAATATTCATGAATTTGTTCTATTAGACGCTCAGCTTCTTCAGCATTCACGCATATCAAATGAGCATCATCGAATGATCATTTGTACAAAGTCGTGCCACTGGGGGCATGCGTCAACAATGGGGCCTCCCTGCTGCATGCATCGACAATGACATCTCCCCTGCATGCGTCAGCAATGGCGTTTCCCCGCGTCTGCATGTGTCTCCTTGCAAGAGTCAACAACGGTGTGTGCACCGTGTCAACAATGGTGTCTAGACGGTGTCTCCTCTGTGTCAACAACAGCGTCCCTTCATCTCTATTTAAGTTTCCTATACTTCTACTCGATCGAACAATACAGAGGTATTTTCCTCATCTCCCTTAGTCTGCAAAAAAATAGTCTTCCCTCTTCCAGTGACTGATTGTGGCCTGGTAGCATGGGTCGGTTTTACTATGATTCCCACTTCCTTTGAGTGAAATGTAACATAGAAGTCGGACTCGATTCTAGTAAGGGGAACCTCGGCGTCCCTTGATGTTGTGGTATGTTAGATTTAAAAGAACATGAAGACGTGAAAGAGATGAATAAGAAAAACATCTGACTCCATTATTGAGAAAACTTGTTCTTTTGTACATAGAGAACTATATATATATATATAGTATAGAGATAACTATCTATATATATTGAGTCTATCTATAAAGATACTCATACTATCTATCTCTCTCTATATATATAATAAAGTAAATCTAAAGGGATAAACTAATTAATATACATAAAGACTAATCTTGATTAATCTAAACTAGACTACATAATACCCTAACATGGTACCCATTACTTGTATCCGGTCCCTTTCTGATCAGATAGTTTCATAAGTCAATTCCATCTCAGGTAACAAGTTTTCTCGAGTAACTCTTGTTTTTCCTGATCATACTCGTCACTCAGTGCATTCAGGAATTGATACAATTTGGTATATGCTTATCTTGTGTTCCAAATTGTAATGTCATTTGGGTCAGCTGGTAAATGATGATGATGAAAAGGAAAAGTCGATCGATCAATTACTTGATTGGGAATTATATCTATGATACCATGTTGAGTATACTAGGCGTTGTAATTTTAAGTGTAATTGAAAATTTATCAATATTCATTTTTCTCCTTGCCGCAACAGCTCCTCCATTCGGTCCGGTTGTGACTTCCCGTCGGCTTCCTCACAGCGGGTAGATATCAGTCGGACTCCATTGAAGAAAATAGTAACTTCTGGCGAAGTATTCCAAAAGTACCGTTTATCCTAAAGAACCTTATTAATTGCAACTGTCTCTCTTGTTTGACCGGGGCTTGATCAGAATACCTGCTGTTAATTTGGGATCCTCCGATTTGTGTAATTAATCTCTCGAGGTACGCCATATACGTTCTGGTGATGATTTCGAGAGGAAATAATCAGAAGAAGAAATAGAAAATCTTCGATCAACCGTCTATGTAATAGCAGCATCCTCAAAAAGTAACTTTAGTTGTCTTCCCGTGTCACCAACCGTGGAAGTGTTAAAGTATTATGTAGTTTTGCATAGATTAATCAAGATTAGTCTTTATCTTTAGTTTATCTATATTAATTAGTTTATCCTTTTATATTTAGTTTATTATATATACAGTTAGATAGATAGTGTGAGTATCTTTATAGATAGAATCAATACATATAGATAGTTATCTCTATAATATATATGTGTGTGTGTGTGTGTGTGTGTGTGTGTGTGTGTGTGTGTGTGTGTGTGTGTGTGTGTGTGTGTGTGTGTGTGCGTGCGTGCGTGTGTGTGCGTGTGTGTGTAGTTCTATATGTACAAAATAATAAGTTTCACAATAATGGAGTCAGATGGTTTTCTTATTCACCTCCTATACGCTTTCATGTTTTATTAGGTTGAGAACTAGGTTGAGAAATCTTGAGAACAAGCTAGCGAGAGCACATCTGCAATTTGATTCTTGAACAATGCCAACTACAGCAGGTCACCTCCCTTGAGATTTAGAGTTTAAGGTTTGAGGTTTATGGTTGGGGGTTGGGGGTTGGGGGTTTAGGATTTTTTTGTTTATTTCTTTGTCTCGATTTTTCTCGGCATGGTTCCTCGTGTATGTTATTTTGACACTGGGCCAAAATCAGGTGTTTAGAACTATACGTAAAAGGGTTGGGTCCTTGGGTGTATCTTTTGCAAGGAAAATCTGAAGCATTAAATTGCTTTAGACGATTCAAGGCATTGACAGAAAAGGAAACATGTACATACATTCGAGTGTTAAGATCAGACCGGGGAGGAGAATACTGCTCAACTGAGTTTGAGCAATTCTGCAGCCACCAGGGATACGCATAGAGAAGACAGACTCGAACTCCCCTCAGCAGAATGGGGTTGCCAAGAGAAAAAACAGATACACACTCAACATGGTTCGAAGCATGCTTGCCTCAAGGAAAGTGCCCAAACAGTTTTGGCGTGAAGCTGTCTTATGAAGTTCTCATGTGTTGAACAGGTGCCTAACTTATGTGGTGAGAAACAAGACACCTGAAGAAGCATGGTCAGGAGTAAGACCATCCATTGAGGACTTTCGAATTTTTGGTTGCATTGCATTTGCACAAGTACCATCTTAACTCAGGAGCAAGTTAGATGAAAGGTGGAGTCTTGTGAATCTGAAGGACCAGACCAGTAAACGGTGGAGTCTTGTGAATCTTCAACTGCAGTATGAAATTTGCAAGATGAAGCCAATTCTGAATTGGAGAGACCAAGAAAGCGACAAACGGAGAGACAAACATGGCTAGAAAACTTTGAGGTAAGCTACTATCACAGTGATGGTGATTTTGCAAACCATTTCTGCTTGTTTTTTTTATTGTGATCAAGTACATTTTGCCTCTGCAAATAAAGAACTGAAATGGCGAACAACTATGAAAGCTAAAATGAATTCCATTGAAGAAAACGAAACTTAGAAATTCGTAGACCTACTACCTAAGGGGCATAGGACCATCGGTGTCAAATGGGTTTATAAAACAAAATTAAAGGAGAATGGTGAGATTGACAAACACAACGCTAGATTAGTCTCTAAAGGCTATAAGCAAGAGTATGACATAGATTACACTGAAGTTTTTAAAGTCATAGCTAGATTAGACACAATTAGATTAATGTTAGTTATAGATGCTCAAAACATATGGGAAATACAACATTTAGATGTTAAATCAACATTTTTAAATGGAAAGTTGGGTAGAAGAATTTTATGTAGATCAACCATTAGGCTTTGAATTCAAAGGGAAAGATGACAAGGTTTATAGATTATACAAAGTTTTGTATGACCTAAAACAGGCTCCTAGAGCTAGGTACAATATACTTGAAACATTTGTATTGATCGGTTTTGATAAATGTCCCTATGAACATACTGTGTTCATTAAATCAGGTAGAGTTGAATTCTCCTTGTATGTATATATTTCGATGAGTTGATATATACTAGAAATTGCTGCCATATGTTTTGTGAATTCAAAGTATGCATACTATCTGAATTCAAATGACAAATCTTAGTAAAATGCACTATTTTCTGGGTTGAACATGGAATTTTCATAAGTCATAAGAAGTTTATAAGAGAAGTGTTGGAAATGTTTAAATTACAACATTGCAATGTTGTTAACACCCTAGTCGAAGTAGGATTAACATTGAGCAAACAAGGAGAAGGCAAAGAAGTTGATAAAACCATGTATAGACAACTTATAAGCAGTTTGATGTACTTAACATCAACAAGACATGACATTCACTTTCCTGTTAGTCTAATTAGTCGATATATGAGTCACACATGTTAGCAGCTAAGAGAGTATTCTGATACCTTCAAGGAACCAAGAATTATGGGTTAAAATATCAATGTGGTCTAAATCATGATTTATATGCCTACACTGACAGTGATTATGCAGGAGATCGAGATGATGGTAAAAGCACATCAGGGTATGCATTCATGCTAAGTGAAGCTGCAGTATCTTGGTCATCACGAAAGCAATCAGTTGTGAGTCTATCAAGCACAGAAGCATAGTATATAGCAGTTAAAAATTGTCTGCGCCATGATAAGAAGAATGTTGAAGGAGTTAAAGCTTGAGCAGTCCTATGCAACAGCCATATGCCGCTAAGAGAGTATTCTGATACCTTCAAGGAACCAAAAATTATGGGTTAAAATATCAAAGTAGTCTAAATCATGATTTATATGCCTACACTGACAGTGATTATGCAGGAGATCGAGATGACGGTAAAAGCACATCAGGTTATGCATTCATGCTAAGTGAAGCTACAGTATCTTGGTCATCACGAAAGCAATCAGTTGCGAGTCTATCAAGCACAGAAGCATAGTATATAGCAGCTAAAAATTGTCCGCGCCATGATAAGAAGAATGTTGAAGGAGTTAAAGCTTGAGCAGTCCTATGCAACAGCCATATGCCGCTAAGAGAGTATTCTGATACCTTCAAGGAACCAAGAATTATGGGTTAAAATATCAATGTGGTCTAAATCATGATTTATATGCCTACACTGACAGTGATTATGCAGGAGATCGAGATGACGGTAAAAGCACATCAGGTTATGCATTCATGCTAAGTGAAGCTACAGTATCTTGGTCATCACGAAAGCAATCATTTGTGAGTCTATCAAGCACAGAAGCATAGTATATAGCAGCTAAAAATTGTTCGCGCCATGATAAGAAGAATGTTGAAGGAGTTAAAGCTTGAGCATTCCTATGCAACAGCCATATGCCGCTAAGAGAGTATTCTGATACCTTCAAGGAACCAAAAATTATGGGTTAAAATATCAAAGTGGTCTAAATCATGATTTATATGCCTACACTGACAGTGATTATGCAGGAGATCGAGATGACGGTAAAAGCACATCAGGTTATGCATTTAAGTGAAGCTACAGTATCTTGGTCATCACGAAAGCAATCAGTTGTGAATCTATCAAGCACAGAAGCATAGTATATAGCAGCTAAAAATTATCTGCGCCATGATAAGAAGAATGTTGAAGGAGTTAAAGCTTGAGCATTCCTATGCAACAGCCATATGACGCTAAGAGAGTATTCTGATACCTTCAAGGAACCAAAAATTATGGGTTAAAATATCAAAGTGGTCTAAATCATGATTTATATGCCTACACTGACAGTGATTATGCAGGAGATCGAGATGACGGTAAAAGCACATCAGGTTATGCATTCATGCTAAGTGAAGCTACAGTATCTTGGTCATCACGAAAGCAATCAGTTGTGAATCTATCAAGCACAGAAGCATAGTATATAGCAGCTAAAAATTGTCTGCGCCATGATAAGAAGAATGTTGAAGGAGTTAAAGCTTGAGCAGTCCTATGCAACAGACATATTCTGTGATAGCTGTTCTGCCATCGTGCTGTCCAAAATCCAGTTTTTCAATGTTGAAGCAAGCATATTGACATCAAGCAATTCTTCTTGAGAGATATTTGCAAACATGGAGATATCAAACTCGAATTTTGCAGAACGGAAGAACAAGTCGCTAATATTTTCACCAAACCCCTGAGATTTTCAGCATTCAAGCACGTGCGAACCGAACTGTGTTTGGGCCAAAAATCTTGATCAAACAAGCTTTTAGGATAAGCCACTTTGAGAAGTTTTTCAGTGGGTTAATTACTTAATTGGTTTCACATGTTTGACCATTGTTTAGAATGGTTACACATGTTTCAAAATGTGATTAATTGGTTTTGAAATGTGACTAATTGGTTTTTTTACTATTTACCATTAGTAATCACCGTTAATTCTGTTAACCCCATATGAAGTTACGAAAATACCCTTGTCTCTGTTGCTTATAATTGAATCCGCAGAGACGTATGGAGTCACGCACTCCCGCCTACGTCGAAGATGGCCATGAAGAATGAAAGCTTCGATTTCGTCCTCCTCAATCATTGAGATCAGTCTGGGTATGTTCGCAAAACTCATTCCCACTCTTGTATTTTGATTATTCTGTCACAGTCAGTCTGTTAAGAACCCTAATTTACAGAATTAGGGTTCATTTTCACTGGTTCATGGAAGGTACTAGTTGAAGGCTTGTTCTGGGTGTGTCATTTTGGAATGGGAGCATCTACCCATGGAGAAAATGCCATTTCAAGTTCAAGTTCTGTAGGAGGGGAGCATCTACCCATGTAGAAGTGAAATTTGAAGTTGCGAATGCGCAGTTGCTGCAAATCGTAATTGTGGGCTGAATTAATGCTTATAGTTGCTGCAAATCGAAGTTGTGTACTGCATTAATGTTTGTGTGTCTTTACTTTTGATCAATGTACTTAGATGAAGTAGTTGTTTTTCAATTTGATGTTGAATATTTTCTTCAAATGGAAGCAAGAAGATGAACTAAAACTATATTGTTCTTCACGACCTGGGTTTCATTGGATGAGTTTCAATGCTGTCATTCATAATTTAAGTGTTCAGTCAAAACAAAAATTTGATTAAACGGTTACATATGTATGCATATAATGTGATTAAATGGTTATATATGTTTCTTATTATTTGATTAAATGGTTACTCATGTTTCACAAAAAGACAATTAAATAGAGAAAATGTCGTGACAGCATTAACAAACCCATTTCATTCCCACAGACAGTTTTACACATAAACATCCCCACAGAAACATCCCAATTTCACCAAAAACCTACAGAACAACTAGGTTCACACACCCATTTACAACAAAAGACACAGAACAAGTTCACCATCAATTGACAAAACAGTTTCCAGCCCCACAAAATATATTTCCGGGTACGACTATATGTCAGTACTAAACCTGCTTACATATTTACAGCCCCACAAAACATATTTACAGCTTTGACAGTCCTGTCACTGTGTATCTCGTCTGTCACCCGGATATCCAAACTTACCCATTGACCTTTTGTGTTGTCTTGTCCTTTTGGGTAAAACAGTTTTCAATGGTAGATCAGGAAGAATTATTTCTCTTGATTCAGATAGGACTGGTGCCGAAGATACGACATCGTCTTCGATGGCCACATAAGGCGGCTTTGGAGAAGCTCTAAACTTTCGTCCCTTACCTGCTTTTTTCATCTGGTTCACATGACAGTAACTAATTAGTATAATACTTATAGTAAACCGAACATACATTGTGTTCGCATACTAACCGATGATGATTTGACGGCTAATGTCTTCAAACGCCTTTTTGGAGTTGTGAACCCCTCATTTTCAGTTCCAACAGGTACACCTTCTGCAGGCGGTGTCCCCAAATGTACAGCAGGCGGTGATCAATGGCTGAACTACCTGCGTGGGAGTCTTCAGTGGCTGAACAGACTCGCTTCTTCCTTGGTCTTCCGGAACGTTCCTTAACAACCGGTGGATCAACAGGTAAGGAATTGGTCTGTGCCCAGTCATCACGCCCCGGCATCGCGTGTATGACACCAGCATACGTCTATTCGTATGCACGTTTATGATAGAAAGGATGACAGAATGGTGCCAGTTCATGAACACGGGAGTACGACAAGCACGCAATGACATGAACACAAGGTAGACCACTTAACTCCCAAGCACCACAACTACATGTTTTATCGTAAACATTGGTTTTATACGAAATACTCGGTCCAGTATGTACCTCATACTCACCGTTCCCAGCATACAATACCTGACAACCACCTATCCCTGCTGTCATCTTTTTGAGTTTCTTCACTATATTCCTCCCGAGCTGCCCTGACTGACTCTCTGCGGTCAGTCGTCGCTTAGCGAAGTCGCGCATCATCATTTTTCGTATTTCCTCCAATAATATAACTGGAGGCTTGTCTCTAACTTTGATGATCTTATTGTTAAAGCTCTCGCAAATGTTATTCACCAACAAGTCAGTTTTTTGAAGAACGCCTAAACTGATATCTACACCTTGCAGTTGTGTCTATTCCTGTCACAAACTCCCATGCTTTTGTGTTTGCTTTCTTCAACAAGTCCATATGCCATTTGTGTCGGGTATAGGTATACGCACACGCAGCTGACCAAACACGTTTCCTGACCTTTGCCTCTCCCAATCCTTTAACTTGCACATTCTGGTAGATATGTCGCATGCAATACCGATGCTCAGACTGTGGCAGTATAGCCTGGGCAGCTTGTATCAGACCCTACATTTCACCATTTAATCAAATGTTAACTAAACATGACTAACCAAATAATCACAAACAGATAAACATGATGCATCAATTAACCACATTATGCTTAACACGGAGATCACCATTTAATCAAATCTGGACTAAACATGGATGACCAAATAAGCACAAACTGATAAACATGATGCATCAATTAACCACATGTTACTTAACAAAACTAACCATTTAATCAAAACGTACCTTCTGTCGATCCGACATCACTGTCCATATCCTGTCTGTACTTATGTCTCCAACCAGAATTTCCAGAAACCACTTCCAAGATTGGTGGTTTTCAGCTTCCACCCATGCAAATGCCACTGGGAACAACGCATTGTCCGCGTCTCTTGTGACGGCACAAAGAAGTTGTCCACCATCAGGACTCTTCAAAAAACAGCCATCCAGGGCTATGAAAGGTCGACACCCATTTCGCAGCCCTGTTACACAAGCATTCAGGCACACGTAGAGCCTCTCAAACCTGGGTCGTAAAGGACTTGAAACTGAGTTCACGTGTAGGGCAACGGTACTTCCAGGGTTATGTTCCATCAGTGTTGTTGCATAGTCCCTAACCCTACTATATTCCTCAATACGACTGCCAGCAAGCTTCTCCTTGGCCATCCGTAGTCCACGACTAACAGTATACCGGTTCACATTCCAACCATATCGTCGTTGTATCTCACCTCGAATGACACTATTCTGCAAGACAAATAAGAAAAAACAGCACAATATAGTTGTTAATGTGCAGAAACAGTATAGTTGTTAAAGTGCACAAATCAGTTGTTTGTGCGCGGGGTCATCCCGAAGCATGTCGATGAAATTGTCGCAAACCCATTTCGTCCCAATAGTGTGATTATTATGTGCGCGGGGACACTGACGGTCTTTAACTAGATGACTGATTTCCATGGTCATCTCACGGTTAAGTCTTCGCGCAATAACTTTGAAACCGCAGTGGTGCTTGCAAACAACTTCCACTCTTGTTGCATTGTTGACGATGAAATCTACATCATACCCATTGACGATCGCGTGGTCCCTCATTGCCTTCCTAAAGTCTGCGACACTACCAAACAGCATTCCAAGGCTGAGATCGATGTTTGCACCATCGTTGTCCGGTTGGTAAAACCTACGTCTTTCGCCACTATTCGCTTCGTCACCCGTCTCAGCTGTCATTCCCACTTCCAGACTATCGCTCCCACATTCACTTACTTCATCTCCAAAGCCGGCTTCTTCCCAGTGAAACATGGAGTCGACTTTGTCTGTTAGTTTAGTCTTTCTGTCACTGCTGGTCCGTGGCTTGTCCTCAACTGCTGGTCCATCTGGTTTATCATGTTTCCCTGCTTCTTCACTTACTTCCGCACCATAATCCATACTTGTATCCTCATCATCAGTCCCCTCCTTCGGTAAAAAATCTGAGTCTTCTTCTTCATCACTGTCACTCGGGAACTGGAAGTTCCTTAGATCGTTAAGAAGATTCTTCAGTTCACCAAGTCCATCGCTCTTCTCAGGAAACATTTTATGCTTCCCCTTCTCATTATGTGGGACTCGAATCTTGATATTCTCATCTGTTGATTTTCGGCTAATAGTCAATTCAGGCTCCTTCGCCCGACAGGATCTGCGACTCTTATTTATGACCTTGTTGCAGAGTTGCATAATGAATGGATCATTTGCACAAGCTTCTCGATCAAACGGATCATTTGCATTACGTACATACTAATCTCCGTTGTTGATCCTTGACGCTCTATTATTGGTTTCAGATCTGCGTCTGAAGTGATGGCTTGAAGATCGGTTCCTGGATTTCCACCAGGAGGCAACCAAAAGATACACCCGCTTGTCTGAATAAGCTTTGTTACTTTGTTTCTAAAATTTAGGAGTCAGAGATAGTGGAGTCCGTTCAGCAGTTTAGTTGTTTATGTGTTTAAAAGGTTCTGAACGTTTATTTTTCAGTATTATGATATATAAACACAGAGAAGAACAGCAGTTCTGTGTTCCGTTACAGCGCGGATTCGGCACTTTCAATAGTTTACAAGCTGCTGAAGCTTTGAAAACCAACCATTTTTTGAACCATCAATGAAAAAAGTATCGATACCAACAATTATCATTCCATACGGAAACTAAATTTAATTCGACCCCTTACATTCATTCAGACCAATTCATTAGGGGAGGATTGATAGGAAGACGTTAATAGCCGTGAACTATCTGACAGCACTTATTCTTGATCCACTGAATCCCTTTCCTCAGAGACGCCTTCACCTTCCCTTCAACGCCGTACGCTTTGTATCTCGCTATCCTCTTACGCCTCTTCATATCTGGATCTGTGAAACCCCAGGGCTTCGCCGCTATACCCGCCGCACTCGGACCCTGAATCGACCAGCTCGGACGACTTGGAAACGCAAACGGTGGAGGATCCAGATAGTAGTGGACCGGTCGGGCGCCGCTCACCACCTCTAGCCTCCTATCGCGCGATCCGTAGACGTAAGGACGGTGACTGGAATCGAATCCGTCGTCCATGGAAGCCAATCGATCGATTGGGTCACCCTTTCGTCTGCTGAAGTGAGAGATAGGGTGGAGGAGATGGTAAGGGTTTTATAAATCGGAAAGGGAGGGAGTGAAGAGCGCTCTGCTATCTGCTCTCTTCGGATCTCTGAAGTGCTTCAAAATGGAGGATACACATTTGAAATTAAACGACAAAACATACAGTCCCGCTATTAATTATTATAAAAGTAATTGAATACAGTTTGTTTAATAAATCATAATAATATAGTATTACGCAGTGTAATTACCTGTAACTTTGAAGTTTAAGTAGTTCGTCAAATCTGTTGGAGTTATACGATCGATCTGAATCTGCTTAAGTGGAGTACCTTATTTTCAATTAAATTAAACATTAAACTATGGACTAAAATTCAAACTTAACTCGACTCAAATAAGTTGGAGTTTAAGATTTTTGGGAAACATTTAAATGGTTAGCTCAAGATCTTTAAACTAAGTTTATGATACTAAAATGTGTAAACTCAGTTAATCTTTTTGGTCCTACTCAGTTTTTTTCATAATTTGGACTTCCTATTGGATCTAAAATGTATATGTATCATTTTGAGTGTGACCAAGACTCCAAGGGTTAATTTAAGTTGAAAAAAGCAGCATGCTCTTGAACCAAATGCTGAGAGTGCCAGAGGGAATCTTCGGTTTTGTCCATCTTTTGCAGGGCCGAATCATGAGGCGACCCCTCTCTTCATGATTCACTTACCTTTTATTTTTCTTATAAAGATTAATTATTATATTTTGAATAGTTGTCATTGGACTTTAAATAAATTTACTCTGCGTCCTAACGATTTAAATTCGGATCTAAAAAAATATATTTTCCGTATATATACTAGATGTGTTAATTTTAAACCTAACCCAAAAATAATCCATACACAATCCAAATTTGGGACAGCAAAATATGTGAATCAAGAGCGAGTTGATCCACCCAACGCACATGAACACTTCGGGTCCTAATGTTGGATCTGAACCCAATCCGGTGACTCTCAATATATATAACCAAACCCCTAAGTTCTGCATGATTTTTTTTTTTTTGTGTGTGTGTGTGGCGAATGCATTATCTGAGCAAATCCTCTCTTTCGGAAAACAAACTTTAATGAGATTAAGTGAGAAAGGGATTCTCTACTTGAACTAACTCTAACTTATTTGTTTCTACATTTCAATTTCGTTGTTGCATTCCTGACACCCGTAGCTTCGCAACTTTGCTAGCCTAGTATAAGTCAATTTCTTCTATTCCTGGCTTTCGTCGACCACCTACCATTCGTCTGACTTGGCTTTGGTCTGTCTCAGACTCTCGACTATGGTCTGTCTCCGTCTTGACGTAAAATGTAAGTCAATTGTCTCAATTCCTTCTATTAATAGTGGTTATATGTTTACATGAATCAAGATTCATTCCTTCAAAAAGGACTACTTAGCTTAAAAATAAAATCTTGACTCTTCACTTGTGAAAACGACCTTTCTTTCTACTACTAGAGAAGAAGAAGATTTATTGCATGTTTGGTTTGCAGAATTGAAGTGGAATAAGGAATAGATTTCGTATTCTGTTGTTTGTTTCGCGGAATTGGAAATCCACAAAATCTATATTTCTAGAGAACTAGGAATAACTTTTCCGTCCAAAATGATCGGAATTGGTATACATTGCTCTCCTGGAATACGTAATAGGTTGTGAAAGGACAAAAATATCCTCTCATATTCTTCCTAATTACGAAACTACCTTTCGTCATCAATTTCAGGTCTTCCATTGTAGTCCAAAGTTGATACGATCATGATGCGTGGCTCTCCAGACTTCATTGTTGCTCACTGATCTTCTTGCTATGCTGCATCAGATCTTCATGTGTTGAATCCGATATGATTTATAATTAAATATATACTACATCATCATTGTTGGGTATCGATAGTGACAACCAATAAAAGTAAGGTCTCAAAGGCCCAATAACTTTTCAGAGGGGGGCAAAACCCAAATAATTCAGAACTGGGTCGACACACAATAAGGGTAAGATGGCATCCATAAAGTGGTCCATCACCAAACCCAAAACTAAATTGGACGCTAAAGCCCTATTACCGGTCGCCATCGGCCAAGTTTAAAGCCTCCTACTACTCGCCATGGGAGTGCTCGCCAAGAGAGTCAAACCTCTCAAATCTGGCCCCACAACCAACACTGAATATATCACCACAATATATCGCGTATATCTGACACATATTCTATAAAGATTGCATAAGCCAACTGCAATATTACGTAATAACTGTAATATCTAAAATCCTTATCTTTAACGGCACAGTATTCACAAAGATATTCAGTTGCCTAAAACGGTTTGGTCTTCCATCTCTATAAATACTCTTGCTTTATATACGTTCATTACGTGTTTGAGTTCATACACAGTATACTCATTTAACCATCAGAGTGGGACCTAGAGGCACCTTCTCTGTTGCGCTCCCCTTCTTGCAGGTTCATCGGAGCTCCGGCGAAAGCTTGCGGTCATCAATCAATTGGCATTCAAATCACTGCCAAGTCAGCATTCGGGAAATCCAGACTCAACATTTGGCATCGTTTGTGGGAAAACGAGCAAACAGTCAGGCAGACGCGCTCTAACCGAAATCGTCGGAAACAGGCTAATGAGCAATCCTCAGATAGCTCGGAGTTCGCCACCTCTTCGCCGCTCCATCAAGAACCTGCTAGCCAGGCAATCCCTAACGTCATCCCCCCAAGAACAGTGCAGGAGCACGTTAGCAATTCAAGACCGGCCCCTGTTCCGCCTACCACCAAGATTCCAGTTTGCCCGACCGTTCAAGTAGTTGGGGAAACCATTCAGGTAACCGCGGAGATGCTCGCCCTCTTGGAAACTATCATTAGAACAAGCCCGCAGACAAGCCTCTACTCCGCATGAAGATCCTCGTACCGCGCTGCCACGGGAAGCAAAAATTGGAAATCTGCATGTCGGTGTTCCTCAAGAAGACCAAGAGATGACCTCCATACATCAATCCATGCCTCTGGCCTCCACCGAAGCGCCGACAACCACTCACTCTGTCAATCCGCCGAGTACCTTACCGACCGGAGAACAGCAGACGCAACTCACTCTTGGCCAAGTTGAGGATCTTATTAATAAAAGGATCAAAGAACAACGTAAAACCGTTATGACTCCCTTTCGAGAGATATCATCCCATCCATTCACTGTCGACCTTATAGTGGTTAGAATACTAAAGGATGTGGTGGCAAGTGCCATCCCTGAATATAGTGGCGGATGAGATCCTGTGATCCACGTCAACAAGCACGAAGCTTCTTTGTTGGGTAAGTCGAACGATGAAAATCACTTAGCCCTATTATTTCCATCAACCCTCTCGGGTTCAGCATCATCTTGGTTCTTTGGCCTTCCTGCAGGATCGATAGGGACATGGTCTGAGCTAAAGAGCAAGTTTTTGGAGCGGTACATGGGCGAGCGTCAATTGCTAAATAGTGTGGTCGCCTTGGACGCCGTCAAACAGCATCCAGAAGAAACCTTGGCCGACTTCTATGGACGTTTTCATAAGAACGCTATAGAGATTGATCGCTGAGTCACACATGGAGAGATCATACGAGATTTTTTATAGAGGACTCGATGTGGCTAACGAATCCTCAAGAAAACTGCGCAACTACTATCATGTTCAATGAATAGAGACATTGAAGCTGCTGGTAGTGAGGGCGAAAGGATTCATAGACTTGGAAAGGGCCAACTTTGAAGCCAATATCCTATCAACCTCGCCAAGGGCTATTCCAGAGCCCCGACGCGATGGTAGAAATGAAAACAAGGATAAGCGAGGTCGCGAAAAGCACAGGTATGAAACCCCCGGGCCAAGCCATCGAGAGGTTCCCAAGTATTTCACGCCCTTAAACAGGCAGATCTCAGCGATACTAGTCGAGATGGAAAGAAGGTCTTTCGTAAGGCTATCGATTCCCCGAAACAATGCTCAGCATATGGGTAACGAAATAGAGAGCTATTTCCGCTATCACAAAGAAAGGGCAAAAAAATCGATGATTGTCATATTCTAAAACGCGACATCGAGAAACTTATCCAGAGAGGCATGCTGAAGGAGTTTGTAGCGGAAGGATAGTGAATTTGAACGCCTCCACATAGAGACCACTTGCCAGCTCTATAAGAGCAATCTGGCCCATCCCAGGGCACGCGGGTAATAAACGTAATTGCTGGAGGGTTTGGTGTCGGGGGCGAAGGACGAGGGGTCCAATGCGAGGGAAATATGTGCCACCCAAATCTCCACAGCTGTACAACTAGGCAAAAGACCTCGGCCTGAACAAGATTGCATTATCTCATTCTCTGGGAAGACCTGACACATGTCACAACTCCGCACAATGATGCCTTAGTCATCACGGCAGACGTAGAGGGGTGCGATATGAAAGTGATTCTGATCGATGGAGGGAGTTCGACATACATTCTATTACTGGATGCCTTTGAAAATATGGGAAAATCCAAAAAACATATCTTAAGCGAGTCGACTTTCCCCTTATCGGTTTTGCTAGGAGAACGTATCCACTGGGAGCTATAACCCTGCCGGTAACCTTTGGCGAATGATGGAATAGCATAAATGTGTCATTTGCTTTCCTAGTGGTTTACGCACCACCTCGTACAATGTCATCTTGGGGAGGACCCCTATCAATCCCCATATAATTGTGGCCTCCACAGTCCACCAAAAAATGAAGTTCCCCACGCCGAATGGGATTGGAGAAGTTTTAGGCGACCATACATCCTCACGACAATGTTATGTGAACTGCCTTCGCAGGAAGAACCAATGGGAAACCCTGGCCATCGACACAGAGGCTGACCCTCGTGAGGACAAAGCTCGGTCAGCCCCAACGGAAGAACTGGCAGAAGTCGAGATAGATGGTCCAGAAAAGAAGGTGCGCATCGGAACCACCTTGAAGGACGACCAAAGGGACGCCTTGACCTCCTTATTAAAAGAATATAAGGAATTGTTCGCTTGGAAGCCCAGTGACATGCCAGGTATCAGCACCGACATAATCTTCCACGAGCTAAGTACAGATCCTTCAATCAATACTATTGCTCAAAAGAGAATGTCATTCAGATCAGATAAATGCTTAGCGATCAGGCGAGAAGTATGCAGACTACTTGAAGCCAAATTTTCAGGGAGGTGCGTTTCCAAAGCTGGTTCGCCAATCCAGTGCTTTTGAAGAAGTCAAATGGAAAGTGGAGAATCTGTGTTGACTCTCCCGACTTGAACAAAGCTAGCCCAAAATATTCGTACCCCCTTCCGCGAATTTATCAGCTGGTGGATGCAACTGCTCGTCACGAAATGCTAAGCTTCATGGACGCCTATTCAGACCATAACCAGATCTGAATACACCCGACCAATGAAGCTCACACAACATTCTACGCCGATGGAGATATACTTTGCTATAAACGCGGGGGAAACCTATCAACGAATGGTAAATCGGTTGTTCCAAGAGATGTTGAGGCGAAAACATGGAAGCCTATGTGGACGTCATGCTCGTCAATTCAATCAAGACGAGCCCTCATACAGTAGACCTTCGAGAAGAATTCGAATGCATGTGGAGGCACATCGTTCGCCTAAACCCAGCAAAATGCGCCTTTGGGGTAAAATCAGGCAAATTCTTGAGCTTCATGGTAAGCGAACGAGGTATAGAGGCAAACCCCGAAAATCTTAAAGCTATAGAAGAGATGAAGTCCCCGACTTTCCATAAGGAAGTCCAGAGTCTGAATGGTCGCATGGGCGCACTCAATCGTTTCCTCTCAAGGGCGAGCGACAAGTCCCTCCCGTTCTTCAAAACTCTCAGGGAAAACTACAAGTTCGAGTGGACGCCGGAGTGTGAGGTTGCCATTCAATCACTTAAACAACACCTTAAAACACTCCCAGCATTGGATAAGCTCATCCCCAATGAACCACTCTTTCTTTATATAAGTACTAGTGAGGTCGCAGCTAGGAAAGTTTTAATTAAAGAAGAGGAAAATAAGCAGAGTTCAATCTACTTTGTAACAAATTATTTATTTCGACTGAAATAAAATATATCGAGATTTAAAAGTATCTTTATGCCTTAGTTATTATTGATCGAAAGTTCAGACTATACGCTTACACTACACCCTAACAGTCCTGACCAACAAGCTCCTCAAACAATTCCTGCTGAACCGAGATTCGTTAGGAAGGATACATGATGTACAATTCCTGGAACAAGCATTATACTCGGTCCTTGAAAACGGACCAGAAGTCTTCAATGTCGAAGAGCAGGATAATAGGATGACCCCATTCTAGAACTTTCTAAAAGAAGGAACCCTGCTCAAAGACGAAGGCGAGGCCACGAAAATAAGTCGCCTAGCCGCAAACTATCTTTTCATAGATGGAGAGCTCTATACGCGAGGATACTCAAATCCCTATCTGAAATGCATCTCCCATCCCGAGACAGAAAGTATTCTGCGCAAAGCTGGCGGAGGAGTTGTTGCATGCCATGAAGGTGCACGCTCGGTGATGCGGAAAATTTTCAGACTAGGCTATTACTAGCCAACCTTAAGCAAAAATATGACAGAATTAACAAAGAAGTCTACAACTTGTCAACAGTTCGGACCAAGATTCGGTCGACCACCGACATTGTTATCCCCATTAGCAGGTGCCTGGCTTTTCGCCGAATAGGGAATAGACATTTTGGGGCCCTTTCCCATAAGCGCTGGGCAAAGGACCCACATTATCATGGCGATCGACTATTTTTCCAAGTGGATAGAGGCGAAAGCATTGGCCTCCACAACTAAATTTCAAGTGATCAAATTCTTAAAGATCGCCGCAAAATACTCATAAGGAATAATTGGTCGCAATTCGTGGGAAAATAACTCAAATGGCTCTGTGAAGAGTACCATATCGATCACAGATTCAGGTCGGTACACCATCCTCAAACCAATGGACAACTCGAAGCAACCAACAAAGTTGTCCTGGAAGGACTCAAAAGGCGAGTTCAAGCCTTCAAAGGAAACTGGGTAAATGAGCTGGATAGTGTACTGTGGGCTGTCAGAACGACACCCAAAACAGCCACGGGGGAAACACCATTCAGTCTGGTGTACAAATCTGAAGTAGTAGCACCCGCCAAAAATAGTGGTGCCTACGCATAGGATCCTACACTTTAATGCCAAATCTAATGAAATCGAGCGACTTACAGACCTTGATCTAGTCGAAGAAAAGCGGTGGTAATCAGACAACGCACAAGCTAAAATGCGACTAGCGACCGCTCGATACTTCAACAGAAACGTCAGCGCTCACCAATTTTTCGTTGGGGAGATGGTTATGCGAAGGAATGAGTTCACAAAACTGGACAGCTAAAACAAACTCTCAGCTAAGTGGGAAGGTCCATACAAAGTAGTTGAGATCGCCGCACCACGGTCCTACTACCTCATCCATTCAACTCCGAAGGTTTTATGCACATCTTGTAATTAAAATGTTATGTCAATAAAACAAACCATTCCTTCATGTAAAGCATAGTCACTCGAACCAAAATGAAAAGTCCCAAAGAAGGGACGAATCATCAAAAGATAAGACCTAACGCATATAGGCAGACGAACGAACAAAAGTGACAATCTCCTCAGTCAGGCAAATATAGGATTGCAAACGAACCTTATTAAGGTAACATTTACTCTCCCACTAAGACCTAAAATGAGGTGTGAACGAACCATCAAGGAAACAGTCCCCCCCCAACCTAGGCAAAATAAAGACCTGATATAAAAGGTGAACGAACCATCAAGGTAACAGTTCCCTTACAAGTTGGGCAAATAAAGACGTGATAGAAAACGTGAACGAACCATCAAGGTAACAGTTCCCTTACAATTTGGGCAAACAAAGACCTGATATAAAAGGCAAACGAACCCACTTCAAATGTAACAGTTCCCTTACAACTTGGGCCTAATGGAGCGAACGAACCGATAAGGTAATAGTCTCTCCAAACAAAAGCTTAAGAGAGCGAACGAATCTTAGATAACAGCTTCCTAAACGGCGAGCGAAACTTAGGTAACAGTTCATCTGAAAACGGAATGGGCGAACGAGTCTAAGGTAACAACTTCCTAAAAGGCGAGCGAATCTTGGGTAACAGTTCCCTGAAAAAGGGCGAACGAATCTGAGGTAACAACTTCCTAAAAGGCGAGCGAACCTTAGGTAACCGTTTTCCACGTCTAGGCGAACGAATTCATAAACAATGATAGTTTCCCTAAAGGCGTGATACTTGGGTAACATTTCCCTCAAGAAAGTTGGCAAAAGGAATAGATGAGCCGATAAAAGGCCACGATCCTTCCTCCGAAGCCTAAGCAAGCGAAAAGAACCTCCAAAAGGTGATGTTTCCTCCAAAGAAAGGTCCAAGATCCTACATAAGATAAAGTGAAGTTGAAAACAAATATGGTAAAACTTTCTAAAGCTCTTAAACAAGATAGACATTAGAAGAGCGACCAAATATATTCGAATTCAAGCAAAACTCAAGGATTGGGAAACAAAATCCATTGATTATAAGTAAAGAAATATATGATTCAACAATCAAACAATAATTACAAGACTCCTCAAACAAACGAAGTCGAACAGATTATCATCAACATATGAGAAGAGGAGGAAGAGCAAAAGCATAAGGAGACCAAGTGACTTTGCAAGGTAGTAATCCTTCTTAGCAAGAACAGGATCCTTCGACTTGAAGATCTACATCAATTTAGTCACCTGGGGCCTGGAACATCAACATCTGGGTTCACCAAGGGTTTTAGTCTCATTCTTAGCCCCATGGACATCCTCCTCGCCAACAGCATTAGAAGGAGCTCCCTTGGTGTAGCCACTCTCAAAGAAGTTCTGAAGAGACTTCACCTCCCGGAGAAGAAACTTGGGGTCTATCCCCTGGATCTCGTCGACCAAGACCTGGAGATAGGCAGCTGCCTCTGCCTTCATCACCTCCAAGGCGCAATTGGAGAACTCCTCGCACTTCTTAAAGTCCCCGACCACGCTCTAGACGGATGGGACAACTTTCAGCTTCAGCTCAAGCCCCTTCTTCTCAGCCATAGAGGCATCCCCCTGAGCTTAGGCCTCCTTCAGCTTGCCCTGAAGGCGAGCAATCTCCGCCTCCAACTGAGCGAAGTACTTGTCAGCCTCTTTGGTACACAACTCATCCCAAAGCCTGCTATCATCGATGAGGGTCACTTGATCATCCCTCACCTTAATGGTGGCAAGCAATCCCTTCTCCCTCTCCGCAAACTCCCGCTGAGCCTGCTCCACCAACTCAGTGGACGCCTCTGTCCTCCTCTTCAGGTCCTCCATCTCTTCCGGATTGTACCCCAAACTCCTAAACTTCTCCAGCTCGATAAGGATTCCAACTTTTTTATTGGCGAGCTCCCCTACAATCCTCCCGATCATCGTCCCCTCCCGGACAAGCAGAAAACAGAAAAAAAAGGGATAAAGTTAAAAGAGATCAAAGAGTGATAAAAAGAGTGAGCAATTAAAGGAATAAATGGAAGTCTATAAAGGAATAAAGAGGAGAAAGGAACTTACCAAAGAAAGGTGCTCAAAATGCGACCTCATAATGACCTCGATGTAGTTCAAATCTGAAAGGACCTCCACCAGTTCCTGAGGAGGAAGGATCCCATCTAGCAGATGCATACAGAGGTCTGGGTTACCCCGCAACGTTGTCTTATCAAAAATCTCCACCTTCCGGAGATTGTGGCAAGGGGCCTAGAGACCACTCGGATCTGCCACCTTTGGTGGATGGAAAAGGATCACTAAAGAACAGTAATCCCCAACAAATGAAGTCTTCAAGTGTCTGTTGCATCTCCCTGGGTCTGAACCCTCTTCCGATCCCTAGCTCCCTTGAAGGAGTTGGGAGCAACATGATCAGGAGCAGGGGCCTCAATCTGCCTTGGGGCAAGAGCTAGGCTTTGGGGAGCAGAAGATCCCCGGGCAGCAGGAGGACGCTCCTCGCTATCTTGGCTGGAGCAGAAGTGTCTCAGCTGCGACATTATCTGAAAACAATCAAAAAATGTATTAAACCTAAGGCTGAATTAGAAGAAGGAAAAACATAGGACAGATTTCGAATAATATATCCTGGGCAATCGCCAGAGGCGACCCCTGAATGTTCCTCCTCAGGTCTACGCTTGGTCACGCGCCTGGAAGGAGAAGGAGGTTGACTCAAAGATGCATGGGCAGCAGACAATCCTGCCTTAGCCTGCTTTGAGAATAGATTGAGAAGTTTAGGCCTCCGAGTGCTTACAACACTAAGCCATAAAAGAAAAAGGGTCAAAATATTACCCAATCAATAGAGACTGGCGCGGACTGATGAATGCCCGCCAGCCTAAGCATGGCCTATGAAGTCTCCGCCACCCAGTGGACTGAACAAAAGCCTGGTTACCTATGGCATCAGAAAAAGTCATCAATGGCCTCCAATCACTCTCCGATATCTCGCCAAAGCTCGGAGGATTATCCCGCTCCGGCCGAAAAGCTCCCAAGGCACACTACCCTTACATAAGAAATAAGGGTTAAATACCAAGAGCTACCTGAACTTTGGACGTTTTGCAACGAGCTACTCAAACTTTAAAAATTCAAAACGGGTTACTTCAACTTTAAAAAAGATGCAAATAGCTACCTCCGTCCAATTGGGCTGGCCTTAAACTGAGATGGCCTCAACTCATTGGGCTTGATGTCTAAACAAAACATCATGGCATGGCAAGACCAATACTAAAATAACAAAAAGAAGGAGGCTTTATCGCCTAAAAGGAAGCAGGAAGAAAATTAAAAGACTACCTATCAGGGAAAAAACTGGGACATTGGTCTCAGGCACGTCCCCCACAATCGGTGTGATCGACTGCCTTCCAGAAGCCGGTTTCGGCACAAGATATCTTTGTTCTTGCACTGGGGTATTAGAAACCCTCGCCGCGACTTTCTGTCCGGAAGAAGACTGGGCAGGATAAGGTTTGAATGATGTTACCTTGCGGGAAGATTGATTCTTGTTGTCAGCCATGGTAGTAAAAAGAAGGTTTTTTACTGTGAGTAAAAGGTGGGAAAGGAAAAGCTCAAATTGAGAATTGAGAAAAACTTGAACTCAGGAATGAAAAAGCTTGAGCGTGCAAAGGGATAAATGCCAAAGTTTGGCTTTTTATAGCCAAAATTGGAGAAACCGAACGATACGTCCAGAAAGGCCCAAACAATAATTACGCCCCCTTTGGGGTAAAATCGAATCAATGTCAGAATCCAAAGGGCCACATCGGGGAGACAAAAGGCCTAAACGGTACGAAAAAAAGTCAGCATACCCCTTATTTACAAAAGTTAAAGAGACAGGCACTCTTCAAACGTCCTCTCGACTAATCGCCAAACAGTATATCCATTAAATGCTCAAAACCATACACATAAAGGTGATCGCCAACAGCTATACCAAGTCTCTCCTAAGACCCTCGCTACGGTAGTGTTCGCCTAAAGAGTGGTGAATGAGCATCCATAAACCCTAGCAACCCAAAGTGTTCGCCCAATAGGGTAAGAGATCAAACATTCCAAAAACTCTAAGCAACCAAAAATCATTCGCCAAAGGATACGGAGCATCAAACATCACAAAAAGAAGTCAAGGACGACAAAAGGTCCAACCCAGAAGTCACTATCTCAAACGCTCTATCACTAGACCAAGCTCGACCGAAAAAACTTCACTCAAGCTTCAGGGGCAAATGTTGGGTATCGATAGTGACAGCCCAATAATGGTAAGACCTCAAAGGTCCAATCACTTTTCAGAGGGGGGGGGGGGGGAACCCAAATCATTTAGAACTGGGTCGGCCCACAGTAAGGGTAAACTGGCATCCATAAAGTAATCCAACACCAAATTCAAAACTAAAATAGACGTCAAAGCCCTATTACCAGTCATCATCGGCCAAGGCCAAAGCCTTCTACTGCTCGCCAAAAACCTCTCAAATCTGGTCCCATAACCAACACCGAATATATAGCCACGATATCCCGCGTATATCTAGCACATAATCTATGAAGATTGCATAAGGCAACTGCAATATTACGTAATAACTGTAATATTTGCTATCCTTATCTTTAACGGCGCAATATTGACAAAGATATTCATCTGCCTAAAACAGTTTGGTCTTCCATCTCTAATACTCTTGCTTTACTTACGTTTTTGAGTTCATACACACAGTATACGCATTTAAGCATCGGAGTGGGACCCATATGCACCCCCTCTGTTGCACTCCTCTTCTTGCAGGTTCATCGGAGCTCTAGCGAAAACTTGCGTCCATCAATCAATTGACATTCAAATCACTGCCAAGTCAGCATTCGGGAAATTCAGAATCAACAATCATCTGCTACAAGTTCAGCAAGTTTAATTTAAGTTTCATACAACCTCAAATATTGAATGTGCACTACAAGTGCAAAGAATTTCATATCAATCTTATTACAAAATCCAGTCCAGGTTTAGTGATTTTCAAGTGCAATGTTCAATCTAATGCAAGTACAATACTCGCACAACAACAAATCAAGAGCAATCACAGTAGCATTCGATGTAAGTGTAGTAGAAGTGTTGAATACAACTAAGTATAGGTTATGACCTTGGTTATTTTGTGGACATATGGTTCTTGTGTTATCTTTAATTAAGTATATTTTAAGTTTAATTATTCTTAAGTTAAGCTTTTCAAATTAATTAATAAAAACTTTTACAAGTTAATTTTATTATATATTATACATATTAAAGTAAATGGCATATATGTGATTTTACCATATTTCATTACATATATCATTCCACCAACCAAACATTTATCAATTTTTTATTTTATATTTCACCAATTAAACGCATGGTTAGAGACTTGAAAGAACCGGAGTTGGAGCAGATGCTAAGTTAGAACTAGGGCTGTCAATGGTTAGGGTATGGTACGGGTATGACAAATACCATAGTCATACCATATTTTTAAACCGCATACCATAACCATAATCATAACCATTACGGGTACAATTTTCAATACCATAACCATTAAAAGAACCGTGGTTATTAACCATGGTTTTACCCGTATACCCATATTTATTCCACACATGTAACAGAATAATAGACCAAAAATTTCATGTTAAAAAAAATGCATAAATTTATATTGTCAACAATAAAAATATATAAAACTAACATCATATTTATTTATTATCCGTATGTATAGTAACTTCTATTATTTAACATATATTAGTTTATTAATAATAAATAATTATTATATTTATATAATAACCATGGTTATAACCATGGGTATAACTCAAATACCATAACCATAACCATTATGGGTAGAAAATTCATCACCATAACCGTACTGCACCATAATAGTACAGTTAACCATATTAAACAGTAGCGGTTATAACCATGGTTATGGGTTTTTCACCGCACCATTGCCGGCCCTAGTTAGAACACAGATGTTGAGTTCTACTGTTGTCAATGAAGACACACATACATGCTGTATTAGTGCACTATAGAAGAAGATATGGAAGAAGTTGGAAAAATTATTTTCCGGGCACCATGATAAGAAATTGTTATTGCTCTTTATCAGGATACCACATTCGGTGAGGCGAATTCGCATGTAGTGTTTTTTTTATAAATATTTTGTTGTCTTATCATAGTTACATAGAGTTGTTTCTTGATTCGGCCAAAAGAAAAAAGAGTTGTTTTTTGGATACTTGTGTGCTGACTTGTATCCTAGTATTGGATTGATGTTGTTTTCCATTTCGTATTATTCATACCTTTTTATTTAATACTATTGCGGGTTATAGGGTTGACCCACCGACCCTCCAAATCCAGTTTGGGTCAACCTAAGTGACCCATAAAGGTCAGCTTCGGGTCATTCCTAAAAGACCCATCTAGCAGATCAATGTGATCTAAATCGGTCGAATCAACCTGAATTGACAAAGTAACATTCTTCCATGTAATATATAGACAAGCATGAGCTCTGCTTTGTAGCCCATATAACGGATATTGGGCAACAAGCCCAAATAATTGCTGGAGAACAGTGAAAACGCGATTTTTGTTTCCAAATTTGATACGTTTTTAAAAAATAATTACCAAAAAAAGTATTTCGATTTTTAAATTTTCAAAAATGACGCTAAGAACAAGTCAAAAACCTGACCCTCTTCCGTGTTTAGGACTTTAGTCTGTTTGGAGGTCCTACACTTGAACGACGTTTACCACGTTTAATTGTAAACTCGAACGAGTATTTTGTCCATTTTTATAAAATAAAAGTATATATTTTCTATGAATAATATTTTTTTTACTTGAATAACTTACACAGTACGGACATGCGTCCTGCGTGATAAATATTTTTTATATTAAATATTACCTGAAACATTATAATATATATATATATATATAAGTTAATCATTTTTAAAATTTTAATATAAATATTTTTAATTAAAAATAAACTTTACGTAATATTATACAATAAAAAACTAAGTGTATATACAAAGAATATTAAGCCTATTAGTATTTTGTATGGTATAAATTATTCCACTAGTTTTAATATTATAAATTATAATATAGAATATTAATATTAAGTCTATTTATTCATAAAATTCATGAATAAATAGTTTAAAAACATATTAACAATAATTATTAATACAATGTTAATTAATAATTTGAAGTTATTTTTTTTTACTTCTATTAGTGTAATAAGTTTATAAAGATGTTAAGGCTATTAGTATTTTGTTTACTTATTTAAGTAATGGTAAAAATATATACGAAAAAAAATTCATTTATTTTCTAATTAAAAAATATGTTAAATGTATAAACATATAACAAATATTTTTAAAAATATATATTAATGTTTGTATAATATTTTTAACCTAACTTTTATGGTTTCTATTAGTTTTTTTTTCTCTGTCAACAACTTCAAAACTTCTTATCCAATTTACGCTCTCATTTGCTGAACGTGGGATTGCCTTCCAACTGACATCTAAAATTTATCGCGGCAACATTTTGATATTCTCACATATGATGTCCAGTTTCCGATATCTCATCCTCCCTTGAATTTGCTCCACAACTCTCAAGGAACTCATGTTTACCTCAATCTCTTGCCAGCTTGTATCAATTGCTAGTCTTATCCCTTCCAATACCGCTTGAGCTTCTAGAAGTTCCACTTTATCACTCCAAGATCTTCGGTTCAATCCATCCACTAGATAGTCGTGTTCATCCCTTGCCACCACACCAATTCCTTCAGATTTCGTTTGGGAGCACCAAGACGCATCACAATTGATTCGGATTGCACCCCTTCTCTGTTTGGTCCATCTGATCGGTCGTATATCTCTAGCTTCGGAGTTGCATTGAGGCTTAGTCCTTGACAGCTCCAAATGAGCTCATTTGATAGCAAGAATCGTCTCAATTGGATTCGGTCTCTTCCCCTCAAAGGCAGCTTTACATCGGACTTTCCAAATGTGCCAACAAGTCCACATACATAGACTTTGTCGCTCTGTTCTTGCTTTGCCCGTGACTCCCCTTCTGTTATCATTTCCTTTATCCACTCATTAAAGGTCAAAGTATGATTCTGAGCCTGCTGTATACCAAGACCCTGAACCACACTGCCTCAGTCCATCCGCACCCCTTGATCATATGTTCTTTTGTTTCCTCAAGCCCACAGATAGGATAGTCCACATCCACTGTCATTCCCCTTCGCGTGACATTTCGCCTAACTGCATTAGCATTGGAAAGTAATCACCACATAAAATTCTTGATCTTAGGCAGAGTATTTACCCTCCAAATCATCCTCCAGACATCATCCTCAGGACCAATCTCTTGCACCGTGGCACTGCTCTTCTTTTTCAATCGATGTTAGGCTGACTTTACCGACCCCCGCCCATCATTTGTGTAGGGCCATATCATTCGGTTTGGGCATGGATCAACACTCAGTGGTATATTAATAATGCAGAGTGCATCCGTCTCATTAAATCTGCCATGAATGACTTCCTCATCTAATGCACCATTCAACTCTAATAACTCATTCACTCTCATATCCGGCGTCTGCCCTTCGTTCCTTGGCCAATCCACTTTGAATTCTTGTTTTGTCACCACCCACGGATCCTCAAATACTTTAACATTCAGGCCATCTCCAATTTTCCCCAGCCCTTCCGTGAACAAGATGCCTCTCCCATGGACCAGGTTTGTCCAGCCCCAAGATGCTCGTCCTCCCTTCCTAGCCGATCTGAAGTCAGCATTGGGGAAGTATAACACCTTAAGGATTCTTACCCATAGTGCCTCTGGTTCATTCAAAATTCCCGCTGCCATCTTAGTTAGCAAAGCCTCATTGAAAGTTTCCAATTCCCTGAATTCGTAACCCCCCATCGGTTCGGATCAAGTGAGCAACTCCCATCTCTTCTAGTGAATTTTCTTGCCTTCATTCGACTCACCCCACTAGAAGTTTGCGATCATTGCATTTATTTATGAGCACCACGTTCTAGCAAGTTTAAAGACATTCATCACATATAAATGGATAACTGTGATAACTGCCTTTATGAGAACTTCATTTCCAGCCTAGTTTAGGGTTTTCGATCTCTACCCTTGAATCTTGTGCCAGATTCTTCTTTTTATATAGCCAATGCTTCCTTCTTCGATATTCCCCAAACGGATGGGAATCCAAGGTATTTTTAAGGGTCCGAAGTGTCTTGAATTTTCAGCACTCCTTCAATCTCCTTACACATGTCACCATCTGCCCCCGTATTAAAGACCAAGTTCGATGTCGCATTGTTTATGCGTTGTACAGAGGCTCTAGAGTACCTGGTCAATATATTCTTTAAAACTTGGGCATTATCCACCGTACCTTGCAAGAAAAATATTGAATCATCAACAAAGAATAAGTGATTCAACTTTAGACATCCTCTTTTCAGTATAAGCCCACTAACCTTCTCCAACCGAATTGCCTCATCAATTTGTATGGAGAGCACTTCCGCCAAGAGAATGAAAAGATGCGGAGATAATGAGTCTCCTTGCCGCATCCCCTAGTTGTCTGAACGAGGCTTGTCGTTTTTCCATTGATTAAGACACGGTATGATGTTTTTGTGATGCACTGTCTCATCCACTCAATCCATCTCGCACCAAATCCCTTTTTCTCAAGGCTTTTCAACAGGAAGCCCCACTCGACCCGATCATACGCCTTTTGCATATCTAGCCTTAGAGCACAATCAATTATACCACTGCCCCTTCAGTTCTTCAAATGATGGAAATCCTCGTGAGCAATTAGTATATTGTCTTGTATAGCATGACCTGCCACAAAAGCACTCTGATAGGGAGTGACAAGATCCGGCACAAGAGTTTTGACTGTCGTGATTACATCTGGAACAATGGTGTGCCAATTCTTTTGGTAGAATAGACCTGGAAAATCATATAGACCTGGAGCTCTTGCCCCACACAACTAAAATACCGCAACTCTGATTTCTCCATCGGACACATCCCTTTCCAAATCAGTGTTCATCTCCTCCATTATCTGAGTCGGAATGACCCCCTATACATCCCCTTCATTCAAGTCCTCCCCTTCTGATCTGAATATCGTTTTGAAAATGTCCACATATCTCGTTTTCCACACCCATGGACGAACTGATCCACTCTCCTCGATCGTTCTGCACTTTGGTTATACAGTTTCTTTTCCTTCTAGAATTAATGGTAAGGTGAAAGAAGGTTGAGTTTTGGTCCCCTTTTGTAAGCCACCTAACCCTGGATCTCTGCCTCCGATAAACCTCTTCTCCATGATGGAGGTCCTTAATTCGATTTTTGAGAGCTGATTCTTCAACCTGATTGTTCATGTTCAATCGCCCCATTGTTACTTGGCGGAGTCGATTTGTAGCTTTCCTCAATCCAACCTGATTGTTCCCAAATTGTTATTTTCTCCACCGAGTTAATCTCCTCCGACAGCTCTCCAATTTCACACCAATCTCTATTTGTCTATCATCACTATCCCATTCGGTGCATCCTATTGAGGTCTTTCAAATGTCGAATTGTCAGGGAAGACCCCAGACCCTGATAATTCCAACAGATTGTATTCATGATCCTCGTGTGGTTGTTTCGGGACATCCATCACAACCCGTATCAATAAATTTTGGTTCCCCTTCCTCAATCTCCTTATCTGCATTCTCTTTGTTCGTTTTTACCCTCATCATCGTTGATCTGCTTCCTTTCTTTTGAGGCCTCCCTCTCAGCCTACCCATTTTCACTGGACTACTTCCCACTTCTTTCACCTTTTCTGTCAGATCAAGTCTTTTTTTTTTTCTTTCTTATGTTTCGGTTATCCTCCTCCTCGAGCCTCCTTTTAAGAGACATCCTGGTCAGAATAGGGCTAAGTCTTGTTATTTGGAAGGTGGGTTCAGGGCTAGGGGTTTGACTAGGGTTTTTTTCGTCTCTTTTATAGGGATAGACTTATATGGTAGGTTTCTTGTAGGATGAATTATGGTTTCAAAGGGTTTAATTATAGGGTGGCTCAGGGTGTTTGGTTGGTTATGATTAATGTTTATCCAGTGAGGGGAAGGAATGTCATGGTGTAAGTTAAGAGTGGGTCTGTTTAGGCTTCAGTGTTGGGGTGTGGGGTTTTGGATAACGGTATGTTGTATGGTTGATAGAATCATTATTGGATCCACTTCAGTGGGTTCTGGATATGAGGGATAATTCCTGTTCGGCCAGGTGCTTCTTTAACAAGAAGTGATCTCCGCATTTTCCATCCGATCAGGGCTCATCGGTTCAGACGCATCCATCTGCATTGTTTTGGTTCCACCTCCCCTGCTTTCATCAACATACCCTTCAGTGCAATTGTCCTCTTGGTCCATATGATTAGCACTCCATCTTTCTTTATCAGCCTTATTGCTTTCGGCTACTTCACTTTCCATCTCATCTTTCTTTGTGTTTCTCCTCATTCTTGCCTCATTCATTATATCATACCATTTATTTTTCCTTGTGGGGCTATTTTGGGATTGTCCTTCCTCTGTCGAACCACTATTCCCCAATTTCCTTGGTCGTTTTCCATTTAGCCAGGGACCGTAGATAGGGTGTCCCAGTTTCTCCTCCGACATTTGGATATCAATCTTGAAACTTTGTGTGGTAAGCCAAAGCAAAAATCAAAGAGCCTCTCATATTTTATCGAGGCCCAACTTTCCTCCCCTTTAGAATTCTTCCACCAAAAACCATCAAACGGAGACTGATTTACATTGACATTCACCTTCATTATCTGAAAGCAATTACTCGCCTTCTCTATTTCCTTTTCTCTTTCATTGAATCTCCGAATTTTATTCCCGATCTTCTCAGCATTTCTTTCATTGAACATCTTCAACCCTAGGTCATCAATCTGGACTCAGAATTGAACCATTTAGAATTCAACTCTTGCGAGTCCTTTGATCGGCTCCCATTTTTTCATACTCAAACAGTGACCTTGGACAGACCACGAGGACATACCAAATATCCTTTTCCTCGTATCCTCGTTTTCAAATTCGAACATCACAACCTTGTCTGATGCCTCTATGAACTTGACTGATCCATAACTCTCCCACGCCTTCACATTTTTTACTTGCTTCTGCGCTATAATTGCACCCATATATTAATATATCCCATCGTCCTTTGGGTTCGAGTCCAGGTCCAAAGTGGTTTTCCAAGTTGTCATTTTGCCTCCGGAGACGGAAACGGATTCGCCGCCCAGAAGTCCTCACGACGATCGTGTCCTCTTGCAAGCACAGGTAAAAACAAAATAGGGTAACACAATCTCACACAAACTTACTTACACTACCACCGCAACAACCCCTAGTGATCCTTGGTGCCGCGAAGAAGAGGTGCATCACCAAGGCTTTGTGCTTACTCCCACCACACCAGTTAGATTTTGCTTTTCACCACGGCTTGCAGCAATGGCTGGACAAAAACACCGACTATGACTTGCCGACAGAGATTTCCACGCTGCCTAGGGTTTGGATTCGATGGTCTGCAACAAAAGTGCACCATCCAGGTGACGATTCGTACCACCTCCAAACTGAACGTAAAATACGGATCTTTGGATCTCCTTCTGATCAGCAGGCCGTACAAATGGATAAAAATCTCAGCTTTCGCTCGAGGCAAACACATAAGCTGTCTCCCGGTTTATGGCTCCGGATGATCCTCTAGTATTGAAGTGATGCAGCTGGTTTTCGATAGAGTGGCCAGTCGTAACACGCTAAGACACCACACTGAAGGTTCGAGAGAAGCTTAGGGTTAGGGTCTCCAATAGGTCACCACCGCTGGTGAGGGTTCCGACGAAGAAAGTCGGTGAAGTCTCTCACGTACTAGAGAGGAATTCTACTAATGTTAGTATATTGAGAGCACTTGAAATTTTTGAGAATATTATTATTAGTTTTATTTACTTATATAAAAATGCTAAAAATTGGCCTTCATATTACTATTATTCATGTGTTAAATTTTTTTATTAAAAATTGTAATAAGTTAGATGTATTGAGGTGTGACTTTGATAAAATTATTATATAATCAATTAAATAATTTAAAGTGAAAATGACCAGATTGAAAAAAACAAATTAATCAGAAGATGCCTTCGATATTAACGAACATATGTTTCAACATTATGCATATCTATAGTCTATGGTCGGTCACACACTCTTATGAGAATAACTGTGCATAATAAATTTATAATGTATAGATTTGGTTATATATATAGATATATTTCGTCTTTATTTAGTTTCCTGTTCAATTGTAATAAATTAAGGAAATATATATTTTATCAAATATCAATCTTTCTATATAGTAGTAGTATAGTTATAAGGAATAGTCTATCTTTAGAGGCTTAGATTTAAGTCAGATACAATTTTCTTAGAATTTTATATAGCTATAATTTTCTATATAAATAGATGCATTGTAATCTAATAAATAAGACTTTTGTCTCAAGTTAAATTTCTATAGGAGTTTGTCTCCTTTTAGAACTTTTCAAGGTTTCCACTCTTGTGGCATTGATGAGGTCCAACCTGCAGTGTCCCGACCAAACAAGATGAGAAATGTTTGGGGTCGGAGTACGGGGCAGACAAGTAGTAGTAGTTGTGATGGTGGTAGTCGTAGGGGTTGGATACCCTAGATGATAAACTATTACAAAGTTTGCTATACATTTGTATTTGTATTTTTGGTCAAAAAATATGTAAATTATTCACGTAATACTTTATTTAAAGAAAATATATTTGTTTTATTTTTTTAAAGACGATTTGCTATAAACGCTAACCTTGTTTGAGTTTACAGCAAATTGCTACAAACGCGGACCATGATCATGTTTAGGACGTCCAAACAGACGGGCGACCTAAACGCAGACGAGGTTTACATTTTTTTTTATTTTTTAAAGTTAAAAGCGTGAATCGAGTTAGCGTTTAGAATCTTTTAAAAAAAAATGGAAGTTCATTTTGGTGATTAATTTTTAAAATTGGGTTAAATCTGAAAAAAAAACATGAAAACTGTGAGAGTTAATGAGTTTCGATCTTTAGGAATAAAACTACCTGCATTTCATTTGAAAAACTATTTTGAGAGTTATAATTTTAATAAGTGACCAAAAAAAAAAAAGAGTTATAATTTTAATTCTTAAATGTAAATTTTTGAATCAATCATCTCACATTGTCGCTTACTCGCATTGCCCTCATAATTTAAATAAAAGCATTCTGAACAACCCGTGTTAGGACATTGAATAAATAATGTTGGCAATACTGAATAATTAAACACCATCTTGGAAATTTTATTCCGTGCAAAACATAGGACTCCCTGTAGACCGACATGGAAGAAACCGAAGATGGAATTAGTTAATTAGCAAAAGAAACCCTCAACTCTGTCATGCATACCAGTTAAGGACAATCCTCTCTACTTGGAAAGTTTAAGCTGCAGATCCACCTCAACTCCAACGACCTATCCTTCTATCCCTTGCGCACCAGAAACAACCGCACATGACGGAAAAACCTGCACTGCACCGACAGAAGACATCCACAAAGGTTGCCGGACGTAAAACCAAGGAGAGTACGAGGTTAAGTGAGTTGGAAGCAGAAGCGGCTGCGACGGGCACTGTCTGTAGTCAACAGGACCTTGAAACCTAGCACCGCCGTTCGTGACCAATGTCGTTTGAGAGACTGGATAGCCGAACGATCTCGACGGTTGTTGAGACAGGACTGGTGTTCCTGGCAATATACACCGTCGATTATGGCACTGATCACGCCTGGCCCTCAGCCGCTCCCTCTTGTGCGCGTTCTGGTGGCCTCCGAGTGCCTGAGAGCTGGCGAATATTCGACCGCAGAAGTGGCACTCGAACTTCCGAGCTGCTTCTGGGTTAGGGTTTTCTGTTGTTGCAAGAACGGTGCACGTTGGATCAACGAGGCAGAAGCCGAAGAGCTTCAACGGAGAGGATGATGTCTTTGGGGGTATATGGGAACCATCTAAAGAGTCTTGTGCCATTTTTAAGCAACTGTATAGGAGTCTTGCATGTATGCATATATATGTCAGATATTGGGTGTATATATTGTGATGATCTCGTAATGGGTAAGTCTCTCTAGCTTGCTTATTTTTCGTTGTTAGAACTAAGATTGTCGAGATCATCTCATATCTTTCCAGTCAACGTTTCTCTTTTTCTCCAATACTTTAAACATCGCCAAATAAACGGGGGATTTGTCAGTCGCTTAAGAAAACTATACGAAAAAAATTAGGGTGGCAGATGGAAATAGAAACCACACGAAAATATTCAGTACTATTTAAAAGATACAAGTTAAAAATATACCACGTTTATTTTTTAATATATTTATTTTGATCTTAACAATTAAAAGAATCAGTTAATAATCAAATTGATACACCAACTTTGCTCACTTTGTGAATTGCAATATGAACTTTCCTTTATTAAATTTTGCTACATGTACTTTTGGAGTTGGGGCAAATTGCTACCTTCGTTAAGTATTCCGTTAAATATGGTTGGAAAATGACATGTCAAAACACAACATTGGTCCATAATTTAGAAAATTAAATATTTTTTAAAAAGTACCACAAAATTATATTTAAAAAAATGGAAAAATAAGAGTTTTTGATATACTACTATTATTGAAAACATGAAACAAATTAAAAAAAATAATTATATGTTATTATTTTTGTATTTCATATTTTAATAAAACTATTATATTAAAAGCTCATATTTTCCAAAGTTTTAAAGATTTTTTTCTAGCATTTTTAAAAAATAATATAAATTTTTAAATCATGAATCAATGATGTGTTGCCACATCATTTGTCATCTATATTTAACGGAAAACTTAATCGAAGTAAGAATTTGCCTCAAGTAGAGGTGTCAATTTGGGTCAACCCGTCGGGTTCGACCCGACCCGTCGCACTGTGCGGGTCAACCTGGACCCGACCCGTCATACTGTGCAGGTCAGGTTTCGTGACCTGAACCCGACCTGGCAGGTCGGCGGGTCGACCCGCCTGACCTGCCCGTGGAAAAACAGTCTTCCAAGTTCCAATTGGAGAGTTTTTTTTATCAAAGATTTCGTAAATTAATCACAAAATTTGGGGTCACGGGTGACCCCGATACAAAGGAGTATCAAACCGTAACAACTGTAACAGGGGGTGGCTGTTGTGAGACTCAGTCATCAAGACTCATCCCCCCAATAGCTTGCCTCGCTAACCAGTCTGCACATTGATTCGCGGATCTTGGTACCCAACTCCAAGACGAGTTCCTAATTGAACTCGCCAAGTATGAACAATTATGGACCAAAGTCTGAATTTCCCAAAAAGAAACGACACCTATAATGTTTTCAATGACCAACTTCGAATCCGACTAAAAAATGACTGATTCCCACGTATTGTCGATGGCAAGACGGACACCAAAAAGGACAACCTTTGCTTCACGCATAGCTATCGATGGTGACCAATCCGATCGGATGGATCCTCCTATAACCTGTGCGGCAAAATTGCGAGCTATAACACCTATACCTCCTTCGCCCGTATTGTTGTCCCATGAGGCGTCGCAATTGACTTTGACGAGGTCCCTCGGTGGTCCACCCCAAGCCGTGATCGTCCTAGACTGGATTCCGAGATGTTGGACCAAGCTCGGCTGCATAGGGCCAGAAGCTGTGCTCGTGCTGCAACCTAGATCGGGAACCTGCTGCAGAAAACCCAGGTCTAGCCGACCCGATTAATTGCAGAGTTGAGGAGATAGTGTGTATGTGATTGTGTTGTTGTGACTGTGTGCATCAACAGCATCACGCTTGTGTACTATTACACACAAATTGTTTGCATCATGCCTGTGACCTGTGTACTATATAGTTTGCATGCATAAGTAGTAACTTGTGAGTCAAATTACACACAAATTGTGAAATTTACAGCATCCATCACGATTCACAGCATCAGTGCATCCATCACAATTCACAGCATCATTGCATCATTGATTCTAATTTCTATATAAGTTAGTAACTTATACAGAAACTCAACAAGGAGCGGAGACACAGACCTGGGCTCACGGGAAGGACCGCAGTTCACACGCATGACGCAATCAAGGAGCGGAGACAGTAAATTGAAACAACTTCAGTTTCAAGGGAGCGGGCTGAGCAACCAGAGACAAGTAAGGTAGTGAATTGAAAAAACTTCAGTTTCAATTTTCAATACAAGGTAAATAAGCAAAGTGGAGCAAATTCAAGGATCCACATACGCATGCAGAGTCGCTGGAGCTGGACGTCTGGAGGTTGAAACTAGACTAGACGGCAGAGCCGCACGAGTCGACGACGAGTGGACAGGACGGGAGGAGCTGGAGTGGACAACTGGATCTGGAGTGGACTACTGGAGATGGATTGAACGGATGGAGGTGATTCGGCGACGCAGACGCAGGACGGCAAGAGTGGAGGCAACGACACCGAGGCAGAAGCAGAACTCAGAGGCAGTCTTCATAGAAATAGAGTCATAATCAGTTTTGTTTTTCACGGGGCCATTTCGGGTCAGACGGGTCAACCCGGACCCGACCCGTCTCTTGTGACGGGTCAACCCGAAAATGACATGTGACTCTTTTTTATTGACTTGAACCCGACCCGAACACGGGTCGATTCCGGGTCGGGGCATATTTTGACAGGTCTAGCCTCAAGTGTCAAAGTTTAGATAACTCTTTTTGGAAAAAAAAAGTTCGGTAGTGATTTATATAGTGTCAAAAGTTACAGTTACAATTTGGTTATCAAACCGATAAATTTATTTAAAAACAAAAAAAATCAAAAGTATATTTCATAACAAAAGTCACAAAAGTAATATTTTTTAAAGGAAAATTCCAAGAGTTTGAGCATTGATGTTTTCTTTTAGGATAAATATATCATTTCCTCTCTAATGTTTAATTGCGTTTTGAAATTTCCCTTCTAAATATTTTTGTTATCAAAATTTTCATGCTTAAAAGTTATGAAAAATGACTTTTCCTTTTCTATACAATAATTTATTGAAATTTAACATATTATATTTAAAAATAATAAAATAATTATAAGAATGTCCCTATCTAATACTTCTAAGTTTTTCTATATGTTAGAATTAAACTATGATTCAAATACGATTTTGGTGGGACATGATGCTTACCTGACACTGATCTAGATGCCAACTGGACTGGTAATCGCAAATTTTCGTCGGAGCTCCGATAAACCTACAAGAAGGGGAGTTCAATAGAGGGGGTTTCTCTGGGTCACACTGTGATGCTTAAATGAGTATATTGTGTGTATTAACTGAGAAAGTCTATAATGTATGTAAACGAGAAGTATTTATAAGGATGGAAGACCAAACTGTTTTGGTAACCAGATATATCCATAAATTTTGTGTTGTTGCAGATAAAGATAACAGATATTACGGTTATCACGTAATATTGCAATTTTGTTATGTAATCTTTGTAGAATATGTGTCGGAGATATGCAGTACATAGTGGTTGTATATGCAGAGTCGGTTGTGGGACCAGAGTAGAGAGCTTAAACTCTCTTAGCGATCACTCTCATGGCGAGCGCAGTGAGAGACTTCAATTATGGTTTTGGCAATCACTTAGGGATGTGGTGATCACTCTTGTTTTAGGTTTGATGCTGGACTACTCTAATGGACTCTAGTTTACCCTGAGTGTGGATGGTTGGGGTTCACCACCTCTGAAATGATATTGGGTCATGAAGACCTGATGCACTTTGTATCCTTTTGGGTCATCACTATCCATACCCAACATATTTAATTGAGTACCAACAGAGAGGGTTATGGGTCGGAGCCCAGATCATAACCCAAATAATTGGAGAATGTTTCAAGACCTAAGTCAAAGCTTCATCTATTTAGTCTCAATCACAATTGGGTTCAGTTTAAGACCTAACGGGGTTAGGAGTTGAGTCTAGACCCACACCATGGTTCCCTCAATTTGGGGCTCAATCGAGTCTTAATCGTATCATAACTCAATTGTAATATATATAAAGTTTAAAAAAATTTAAATGTGATATTCTTACATATTTGGTTAAGTTTGAATAAAAAATTACACATAAAGAAAAAACTCAAAAAATTTATTATGAACTAAAGGATGAAAAATAAAAAAGCAATATATTAAGGGGGATTTTCATTTAACGTTCAAACATATGAGACAATTTACACTTTAAAAAAAAAATATTCTTTTAATTTTTATGCATAAAAATAATTTTAGATTTTACTTTCTAATTTCTATATTTTTCTTTTATTATTATTATTGTTTTTAGGTAATAATTGGAATTTGTTTTATATAAATATCCTACTTTTTATGAGTTACATTTTGAAATCCCATGCATGTTACATTTTGAAATTGATCTTCATGTACAAGCGATCTCTACCCAACTTGGTTCCTTGATGACAAGGAAGATAATAAAGTGATCATCCATCGCAAAATTAGAGAACACAACTTACTTAACCCTGACCCTCTATAAAAGTAAACCTCCCCATAGTCGATTTAGCTACATACCTGCCCTATCCACAAGTAAACATGTTTTCTATATTGCGAAATTGAATCGGTGCCGAGAAAATGAACAACCACGAAGAGACGCAGCACAGACACCCAAGCAGAGGATAAGACGAAGTGGTGGATGATCACTTGGCTGCGCACCTTGAACACGCAAATCATCACCGCTTAAATATGTGAAAGATATTATCCGGTTACAAAACTATCACACAACTTCTAACCCTAGCTAACTTAGTCAGTATTAATTATAAACATGGAACTATACATAAAACAAGCGCTAAACTTTTGATAATAAATTGAAGTCCTCAAACTCTTGTCATCAGTTTGCACTTCAACACTGCCTCTTTTTAGATGAATCGAAACAGATTTTGATAGGAAAATATGAAGAACAAGGTTGCTTGAACTCGAAGCAATAGAACCTTGTAGAAGAAGAAACATAATTTTGTTATAACAGAAATAGAGAAATGATTTTCACATTGATTGAAAAAGGTAAAAATTTACAATGATATCACTGTCTATTTATAGTCTAAACTAGATGCTTGAAGAGCAGATTGAATCTAATCTAGAAAACTCAAAAAGATTCAAGAGACTTAGACTAGCAAACACATAAGGATACAATGAACATACGGTTTGAACTAATACATTTTCATAACCCCTAACATTCCCTACCAAAGATCTTTTCTTAAACACTCTTAATTGACCTTATTTTGATTGACTCTCCTTCATCATCTTCATTCTGTATTCTCGTTCAGCCTACATTTTTGAAACCAAAGCTAGAACTCTTCTTGTTCTTTAAACACAGCTCAATTGAACATGTCCAAATCTTGATATCACTTCTACTGCTCTTCATCACATCATCACAATCCAAACAAGATATATCATATAAAATCATCACATTTCACTGCCAAAGGTAAACAGATCATAAACCAGACTCATACAGTAAGATGTATTGAATGATATACAAGCTGTCATACAGTCTCACAACTATTCAATATGCAATACAATATTTAAGTTCAGCTTTAAGATATGAATAGGCAAAACTAACTTCTAAATACCCATGATACACATCAATTCTGATATCAAGAATCACCCATGAAGCTATTCAACAACATATATTTTTTTCATCGATCTTCATTTCCTTCTTTTCTCTTTTTTTTTTCATTCGATTCATTCAATAATTTTTTAATGACAGGAAGGTTTGAGCCTTCATATTTTCATTGGGATTGGAAGGTTTGAGCCTCCAACTTTTCTTTCTCAAATCAATGAAGAAGTAGCTTTGCCGTTTTCTTCTTCATTAATTATTTTTGAAATCAAACCCAATGAGCTGTCAAACTATTTAGCTAACAACAGATGATTCAATTTCAGACTGAGATCAATGAGATCATAAGAACAACAAATTTCACCTACACACAATCACAAAGAGAACTGAACATTGCAAGCTAAATAATAGAGGAGAAGAATGAAATCTCAGAATAAACAAGCAATACAACACTGTATGATGAATGTGTTATGATCTGAACCAGAGAAGAGAAAAGATGATATATAGAGATCACCAGTTTTGAAAAATGATAATAGTTCAAGAACACAAAACTGACAACAAATTTGAGCAGAGCAAACAAACATCAAGCTTGAAAAACAGAATATTCTACCCAAGGAAATCAAAATCACAATCAGACAATATATTGAAGTAAAGAACAAGAGACAACTAAAACAATACCACACATATCAAACACCTTCATTTAAACACTTAGAAAGAACATCAACTTCCTCAAGAGAATAAACCCCAAGTTTTTGACGAAGAGGAACAATTTATTTTTTCAGTCAATGGCTTTGTAAGAATATCAGCAAACTGATCATTAGAAGGTACAAAATTAACTAACACATGGCCACTAGAGACTTTTTCACGCACAAAACTTAAATCTATCTCAACATGTTTCATTTTTGAATGATGGATGGGATTTTCAGTTAAACCAACATCACTCGTATTATTACACTACACCATAGGAATAGGCGACAAAGGAACATCAAGTTCTTGAAGAAGAGACTTAACCCAAAGTACCTCACAAATAGCATTGGCCATAGCTCGATATCCAGCCTTAGCTAAAGACCATGAGATGACAGATTGTTTCTTAGAGATCCATACAATCAGATTACCATTGAGCAAGAGAAAATGTCCATAAATTGACTTTCAATCTGTTGGATCACTGTCCCAATTTGCATTTGCATATGAAACCAGAGAAACTTCATTAGAAGGAACCAATGAAGCTTGGAACAATAAACCATGAGAAATAGTGCCTTTGAGATATTTCAGAATATGAACAAGAGCATTCCAGTGACATAGTGTAGGAGACTGAACAAATTGACTTAATTTGTTGACAGCGAATGCAATATCTGGTCTAGTTGCACATATGTGCTGAAGAGCACCAACTGTACTTCTATAGAGATCATCATTAGGACAAGGAGAATTGTCTTTATCATCCATAACTTTGGAAAGAAAATTACATGTCATTGGCGTAAGCATTGAACAAGCGTAAGACAAACCTGTTTATGCAAGAAGCTCTGCAATATATTTGTGCTGACTGAGAAGAAGACACTCATCTTTCTCCTGAACATCCATTCCTAAAAAATAGTTAAGCTTCCCTAAATCTTTTAACCGAAATTCAAAATTAATTCGACTAATAACTCCCTCCACTTCAGAAGAAATACTTCTTGTGATAACAATATCATCGACATATACGAGAAGAAACACAGAGCCTTCAATAGATTTCTTCATGAACAAACAATTATAAGATTTTAAGACTTGAAACATAAGATGAAATAAACGAAAATGTTTGAGTTTTTCAAACCACGCACGGGGTGCCTGTTTTAAACCATATAATGCTTTATGAAGTTTGCAAACTAAAACATCACATGCTGCATCAGTTTGCTCAAAACCATGAGGTTGGAGCATAGAACTTCCTCGGTGAGATCACCATGTAAAAAAGCATTATTGACATCAACCTTTATGATTTGCCATTTGTTTGTTAGAGCTAAAGATAGGATAATACGAATAGTAGGTGACTTTATAACAGGACTAAAAGTTTCAGAAAAATCAAAAACAGGCTTTTGTGAAAAACCTTTAGCAAACAGACGAGCTTTATGTCTACCTATACAGCCATCTAAATTACGTTTCGTCTTAAAAACCCACTTACAACCAACAGGAATGCGTCCTTCAGGAAGAGATACAACAGACCATGTCTTGTTAGCTGACAGAGCTTGAAGTTCATCATTCACAGCTTGAGTCCATTGTGGAGATTGAAGAGCTGCATGAATAGATGATGGCTCTGATCCAGCTGAATCTACTTCCACTTCATCAGTTGCTGTTAAAGCTGAAAACTGAGAAGGCTGTGCAGCAACACTCTTCGATCTGGTTATCATAGGATGAACATTCTTTGAATGATTCAGCTGATTAGATGATTCTATAGGCATTGAACCAGAATTACTAATATCTCCTGCTGAAAACCTTGCTACCTCAACTAGCTCATTGTTAGAACAAGGAACATATCTTATAACAGAACCATCATGAATTGCTGAATCAGAAATAGGTAATACAGAGACAGATTGATCAGAAATATTCCTAGGGAAAACCTGATTAGAGTCAATAGGAATATCATGTGAAACAACTGCAAAAATATCCCTAGGAGAATCACCTGTTGAACCTCCTGAAGGTGCAGAAGTAGATGTATTATGTGAAGGCAAGAGATAGGAAGAAGATATAGAACACCTATCTGAAACAGAATTACCAACACAACCAAAAGGTAAGAAGAAAGGCTCACTTGTATAGGTGTTCTTAGGTGCAGCAGACAACATGAACTTACCCTTTTTATCAGCAAATGGATACTCATCCTCATGAAATCTAACATGTCTTGATATATACAATTTTCCATTACTATCTAAGCATTTGTATCCGTGTTGCTGAGAGCAGTATCCAAGAAAAACACAGGGTGTAGAGCGAAAATCCAACTTATGTTTATTAAACGGTCTAGTAAATGGAAAAACGCAAACAACTGAACACTCTAAGTATTGAATAGTTAGGAATCTTACCAAATAATTTCTCATGGGGAGAGATATGATCAAGAACTTGAGTAGGCAGCCTATTGATAAGAAACACAGCAGTATAAAAAGAATCACTCCAGTATTATTGCATAGGTAGGCTGGCTCGATACATGAGTGTGAGACCCATTTCAACAATATGTCTATGTTTTCTTTCGACTATTCCATTTTGCTGAGATGTATATGGACAAGTGACCCTATGAGCAATGCCATGTTGAGAAAAATATGAAGACAAAGACTTAAATTCTCCACCCCCATCAGTTTGAACTGATTTCAAAGAACATGAAAGCTGCCTTTCGGCTAGTTTGTGAAGCAATAGGAGCGGATCTCCACAGATCAACTTCTACTAATTGAAGAGGTTTAGAATAAACTGTGGTCGAAGTTGAAAATGGAAGCCTAATGCTTTTTCCAACTGAATAAGCAGAGCACAATCCATATGAAGATGAACATTTTAAAACATAATTTTTTGAAAACAGAAGATAGAATGTTTTAAGACAGATGGCCAAGTCTTTTATGCCACAAGATTGATGATTCAACTTTATTGACAGTTTGACATTCAATGCGAGAAACTGAGTTTTTATTACATTAATTCGAACTAAAACTACTGAAATCTAACTTGTATAGGCCTCCTTTTTCTTCTCCTTGCAGCAAAACTTCATGAGTATTTGAATCACGAACAAAGTGTGAAGGATGAAATTCAAAGTATACACCATTATCCTTGGAAAACTGCGAAACAGAGGCTAAATTCTTGGTAATATCAGGTGTATAAAGCAGATTGTTGAGATATAAAGGTTTGGAATGAGTATTGATAACATAAGTACCAATGCTTGAAATATCTAAATGTGCTCTGTTACCAACATGAACTGTACCTGCTCCATTATACTGCTCAGCTCCTTGAGGTTGTTGTCCATTTGTCAAGTAGTTGGTCGCTCCAGAATCAGGATACCACGCTTGATCATTTCGACCTGATTGAGGAATAGGGAGAGAGACATAATTGACTTGAGGATTATAGCCTGTCTCTTGAATAGAACCTGAATAGGAAGGAAGATTTCCAGCATATCCAGACATCATTCCATAAGGAAGCATGAATGGATATTGAGGATAAGAGGGAGTTGTTGCTGTTGGCAGAAAAACAGAATGAGGTACATTCAAAGGATTGGGCAAAGTGTTCATAGTAGGAGTTGTATCTGCAGAATCATTCCAGGAAGTTTGACACATGTTGGCAGTCATATGAACATTCTGATTGTTAGAAGATGTAACTCCATGAAAGTTTACATCGAATCTTTTATAACATCTATTGACCAAATGGCCAACCTTCCCACAGAGTTGACATTGAGGCCGATTACCTCCACCACGTCCTCTTCCACCAGATCCTCTTCCTCTATCAACCATAGGAGCAGGTGGTTGATTCTGAATGTATGACTGTTGATGACTGATTGTATCTGACTTATACTCAGTAACAGTGTTTGGTAAATTCTTCTTAACAAACTCTTCAGAACTGTGTATCATGGCTTGAGGCATCAAGCTTGGATCAAACAGTTGATCACGGATCCTAGTCTCGGCATCAAGTATGACTGAGCTAACAGAGGCCGAGTCATAGGGATTTCGACTAGCATGTATCACTGAAACTACATTATCAAACTGTCCTTTAACTCCAACAAGAATTATCGAGATTTGCTGCATCTCATCTATTAGATGACCACAGCTTGCTAGGCTATCGCATGTAGACTGAATATCTGCTAGGTAGACTCTAACAAATTGTGTAATCAGTTTTCTGGTTTTTAATCTACCAAATAGACTCATCACACGAGTTGTAGATGATGATGAGAACATTTGATGAAGTTTCGACCAGATTGCGTTAACAGTCATACAGCCTAACAAATATCTGTTAACTTGTGGACATATAGAGACCAGCAACCAGGAAGCTAAAGAGTTATCACGTTGTTGATATTTGGCAAAAGCAGGATTAGGAATGTTGTCACCATTTTCATTCGTGATGTGTGCAGGAACAACTTGAATTCCATATAAATGTGATTCCAAATCAAAACCACGAACAACAAGCAATACTTGCTGTTTCCATGATTGGAAATTGTCGTCTCCAATCAGCTGGCATACCTTCTTGTTCGAGAAGGCAGGTGGCAGAATATCTTCCATAACTAGAAGTCGACAACAATGTAGAACTGATTATGTTCTTCAGATGATGAAATCGCGGCGAAAAGATGAATTACTTGATGTATTCCTCAGATTCGTATAGCTCTGATACCATTTTAGATGAATCGAAACAGATTTTGATAGGAAAAGATGAAGAAAAAGGTTGCTTGAACTCGAAGCAATAGAACCTTGTAGAAGAAGAAACAGAATTCTGTTATAACAGAAATAGAGAAATGATTTTCACATTGATTAAAAAAGGTAAAAATTTACAATGCTATCATTGTCTATTTATAGTCTAAACTAGATGCTTAAAGAGCAGATTGAAACTAATCTAGAAAACTCAAGAAGATTCAAGAGACTTAGACTAGCAAGCACATAAGGATACAATGAACATACAGTTTGAACTAATACATTTTCATAACCCCTAACACCTCTCAAACCGATGCTCGAGAAAATATCCTTCAATCCAAGCTTGTTCAACAGAAAGTAATGTTGACTCTTTCCCAAAGCTTTAGTAAAAAGATATGCAACCTGCTCACTACACTTCACAAAATTGGTTATAATAACACTTGCACTAATATATTCCCTTATAAAATGACAATCAATTTCCATGTGCTTAGTACATTCATGATACATGTGATTTGAAGTAATTTGGATAGCTGCTTTGTTCTCACAAAATAGAGTAGTTGGAGAATGAGAATTAACACCCAATTCTCCTAATAATCCTCTTAACCAAATGATTTCTAACACAGCTGAACCCATACTTCTATATTCTGCTTCTGAAGAAGATCTAGAAACAGTTGTCTGTTTTTTTTTCCTTTCCAAGATATCAAAGATTTTCCCATAAAATACAATAATGAGACACTGATTTTCGAATTTAAACACAACTTCCTGGGTCTGAATCACAATAAGAATAATTTTTTAGGCAAACATCAGATGACAAAAGAATTCCCAAACCTGGTTGTTGTTTAACATATCTAATTATTTTATGCACAACATTCAAATGTGACTGTTTCGAACTATGCATAAATTGGTTCAAACATTGGACTGATTAAGCTATGTCTGGACGGGTAATTGACAAATAAAGAAGTTTACCAATCACATTTCTATAAGAGGTGGGATCATTTAAAAGATCGTCATCATTATTCAGGTCAAAATTCAAATCATATCCCTTATTTGTAAATTTAATATTCTGATCCATTGGAGTATTGCTTGGTTTTCCACCAAGTAATCAAGTTTCAGACAAAAAATCAAGTGTATACTTCCTTTGGCACATAACTATTACTTCGTGTGAACTAGCAATTTCAATACCAATGAAGTATTTTAACTCACCCAAATCTTTCATCTTGAAACTGTTATGTAAAGATACTTTTAATTCAAATATCAAAGAACTATTGTTTCTAGTGATCAACAAATCATCAACATAAAGGAGTAAAACAACTATTTCATTACCTTTCTTCTTGGTGAATTTGGAGTAATCATACAAACTTTGATGATAACCATTCTGAATGTGTGAATCAGATAAATTTTCATTCCACTGTCTAGATGCTTGTTTTAATTCATAAAGGGATTTAAGTAATCGACAAACACAGTTCTCCCTATCATTACTAAATTTTTGAAGGATTTGCATATAAACTTCTCCGTGTAAATCATCTTGAAGAATTATGTTATTCACATCCATTTGAAAAAGGGGTCAATTATGTTTTCTACTATAGCTAAACCTGCCCTAACCGTGACCATTTTCGCAATAGAAAAACAGTTTATGCATAGTTTTTACCTTGCTTTTGATTAAATCCTTTTCCTACAAGCCTAGCCTTATAATGTTCAATAGACCCATCTGAATTATATTTGACACGAAAACCCATCTACATCCAATGGCATGTTTCCCTTTTGGCAAGGGAACTATTTTCTAGGTATTATTAGATTATAAACTGCTATTTCATCTTTCGTGGCATTTATCCAATTCTCACTTTTGGAAGCTTCAGTAAAATAATTCGCTTTTATTATCTTATTTATATAACTAGTAAAACATTTGAAAGAGGAGGATAAAGCATGATAAGACACAATTCTCAATATGATATTTAACAATATAGTTATTCTACAAAACACAGTATTTTTGCCAAACTAGAGTTTTAATTATCCTACTTGATTTCCTAGGATGCATTGTGGGTTCAGTGTTTAAATTTTCATTTATTTTGGGAGAATCAACGTTGTCTAAAGAATTTTGGACAACTGCATCATTTTATACATTGTTATCATTTGAATCATCAAGATCAGGCAGTTTCGATATCTGTAAAAATTCAACATCGTCGTATTTATTAGTAATTTTATCACCAAACAATTTTTTTGTTTATGAATTATTATCTCTGTATGGAAAATTGTTTTCACCAAATTTATCATCTCTTCTAATAATTGTTTTTTCATTATTTAGATTCAACAATTTATACCCCTTCTGGGTAAGTGAATATCCTAGCATGACAGAAAGAATAGAACGAGATTCAAATTTGTCAGCATTAGGCAAGACTTTAGCATAACAAAGACATCCAAACATTCTGAAATGATCAAGTTTAGACTTTCGGTTAACCAATTTCTCGTAAGGTGATAAGCCCCCTAAAACATTAGTAGGCATCAAAACAAGCTTAAAATGCATTCACCCCAAAACCTAGATGGTATATTACTCTTTATTCATAAAGCACTAGCAACTTCAAGGAGATGCCTATGTTTTGTTTTTCTACTATTCCATTTTGCTAAGGGGTATAAGCACAAGTACTTTGGTGAATTATTTTGTTTATTTTCAAAAAATTAGTCCCAATGGTTACTGAAAAATTCTCCTTCATTATTAGTTTGAATTATTTTATTTTATTTTCCAAACTGATTTTCAACTAATGTGACAAAATGTTTAATACCAACAATGGCATCTGATTTAAGGTGGAACAGATAAGTCCATGTATTTCTACGGAAATCGTCAGCAATTGTAAAACAAATACATTTATTATCATGTGTGAGTTTACTGTAAGGTCCCCAAATATCCTCAATATCAAAACATTCAACTGACTTGGAGTCGCTATTGGAAAAGGGTAATCTATGTTGTTTGGCCATGCATAGGGCAAATAGTACAATCACACACATCTTTATTCTGAACACAGACACACTCAAGTGACTTTATTTTATTAAAAGTTTGAATCGAATGATGCCCTAGACGTTTTTGCCAGAGTACGGGATGAGGGCATGGCAGAATGTTGGCTCTAAGGGCTATGGAAGGCTTAAATTCGGTATTACAAAAATGTAGACATCCAACCTCTCTACCAATCCCCAACGGAAAGATCCTGCATAATTACAAATTTGGGATAAAATGACACTGAACATGACAAGTCTTTAGTTAATTTTGTTATCGAAAACAAATTGTATATGAATTCAGGTAGGTAAAGTACATCTTGCAAAGAACGATTTCCAAATATCCTAAAATTTCCAACACCATGTACGATAGAGCTTGAACCATCAGGTAACTGAACTTTAGAACTAACAGTTTAAAAAATTATATAGCCAATCAGACGTATAACTCGTGATTCGTAGCACCAGTATCCAATATCCAGCAATTTTCTATACTAGATAAACAAGTCGGGTTAGTGTGTATACCTGCCACGTTGGCCTTCGAAGAAGATTCTGATTGCATCTGGTTTATCAGACGTACAATCTGTTCAAGTTGTTAAGAAGAAAAGGTATTAGTATTTCCAGACCAACATCTAATCGAGTTGAATAACAAGAAGTTCCAAACTCAGGTGTAGAGCACACTGTATGTTCGACCACATTGTTCGCATGAGGTGGCTTATTCCAATCATCATTATGTTCAACCACATTGTTCGCCTGAGGTGGCTTTTCCTGACTCTGGCCAGACTTAAACTTCCAAACAAGTGTATAACCCTTTCTCTTAAAGCAGTGGTCAAAATCGTGACCTTTGTTCTTGCAATATTCACAGAACAAATTCCATGTTTTCTTAAAAGGTTTTTGATTTCCAGAAAGAAGGCCTTGGTTTTCATCAACGGAATTGACCGACATAGTTCGAGAAATCTCTCTTTGGTTTTCCTCCTGAGATTAAAACGACATAAGCCTGATTCACAGTAGGAAGAAGTGGTTCTCTCATCACCAGATTTTAACGAACTTGAGAATATGATTCATTCAATCCATTGACAGACATAAAAAGTTTCAAGTTGTTTGCATGCTCAATGTGCTTTTGAAAAAGGTCACAACCACAACATGGAAGAGCACATATTGCATCAAACTCATCCCACATAGTGCGGATTCTAGTAAAACATGTAGATACAGAACCGTTCCTTGTTGTACTTGGAAAATATCACGATGAATTTGACTAATGCGAGAATCGTTTACTTTGTTAAAACTTTCTCTAATATCTTTCTAGACAAACTGAGCGTTAGTAGAGTAAATGATTTCAGTCATCAAATCTCTTGAAACATAGTTCATTATCCAGGCAAAAACAAAGGAGTTACACCTCTCCCAGATGTGATGAAGACTAGGATCATAATCCTTTTTTCGACAAAAATCGTCAATAAAACCAAGTTTATTTTTGGTCCAAAGTGACATACATCGCTTTGCTCCAGAAACCATATATTTCTACTCCAGGGAGCTTCTCATTTATGAGACACGAAGCATGCGTATCAGAAGGATGAAGGAACAACGAATGATTATGATCTATTACTTGCGCATCAGACGTCACATCATCCATATGATCTGTGGTGGTAACTTTTGCCGCTAAGTTAACATAATTAGATTAACTAGACGTAGCCATGAAGACTCACTGAAAATCTAGTGCAGAAAATCGATAACCAGCAAAAGAATTTTAAGATACTAAACAGATCTTGATCATAAACTGACATGCAATCTCTGATTTGGCCGAAAAGGTGCATCCAGATTATGCATGCAAATAGAAAAAGGTCTTCGAAAGGAAGACCGTGTAGATCTGTTCTTGAAATCAGTTTAACAACTACAACGAAGAATTGTAAAATAATTGTGTAGATAAGTTGTTTAGAATCAGTTTAACAACCAAATGAAGAACTTCAATAGGAAACAAAGAGAAAAAACAACACGGTTATCAGAGAACAGAGAAATGAAGCGGAAAAGAACCAGGATCTCTTCAAGATGAAGCGATCTACCGCTTCAGAGCTCAGCTACCATATTGCAAAATGGAATCGGAACCAAGAAAACGAAGAACCACGAAGAGATGTGGCTCAAAAGCCCTAGTAGAGGAGAAAACAAAGTGGTGGATCACCTAGCTGCGCACCTTGAACATGCGAGCCGTCGCCACTTAAATAGGTGAAAATAAATTATTCGCTTACAAAACTATCTCACAACTTCTATCCCTAGCTAATTTAATCCCTATTAATTATAAACACGGAACTATACTTCATAAGCCCTAAACTTTTGATAATAAAATTGAAGTCCTTAAACTCTTGTCAGCAGTTTGCACTTCAACATTCTATAAATGTGTGGTTGTGTGTTCTGTAGATGAGAAGGGAAAACGGAGCATCGGACCGTATTTGTAGAAAAAGAAACAAAAAAGCAATATAAGGTATGAAATGAAAGCATTATGGGAATTTAACTCAATCGTAACTTAATCACATATAAAATGACAATGATCTAACGGTTTAACAATTTGTCCACTAGAGACCTTTTATGAGGTGACGACTACTACAAGGTTGAAAATTATTCTAAACATGAAATAAATATGTCACAATTATTACTCTCTTAATGTTCCCCTGTGAATAAAAAACTCAAACGTTAACTTTATTCTTCCTCCATCTCCCATACCATGGACCCAACCCAAAGCATAGATAACAGTTACATCATTCGTACCTTGTACTTCCTTCTGTGCTTCCATATGGACAGCACCCCTCCCCTTAGCGTGACGTGTCGACCTGTCGTTCGTTGAACTCACTGGCAATAAGAATTGTCGTCCGGGCCTTTCACGCTGGTGGAGAAGAACAGCACCCTTTAATTAGGGTTTTAAACAACACGTTGTTCTTGCTTTGCTACGTACAAATTCTATCAGAATTTTCAACTACAGTCATCTGCAGTAACTTAGGGTATTATTATTATTATTATATAGATAGGATGGAATGTAATTGAACACTGATTCAACCGATGTCAGAATGATAGCTAATAAACAAACAAACATTCAGATCATCATCATAATAAAAATTGTTGTTTGATTGATTATATAAATTAGGAGATGATATATTTAACTAATAAGTTAGGAATATAAATATTTGTCTATATATGTAAGGCAAGATAATCTATACAAATGTAATTATTAATATATATCTTTAAAGCTATAAATATGTTGCTAATTTTGTATAGTGAGTGGAGCGAAGAAGAAAGCCGGGCCTGTTTCCTATCGGTTACTTGTACCCTTGGAGTGTAATTAATCATTTAGCTTAGAATTATTCGCGAAATGAGAATTTACGTGATTCTTTTGACATAGAATTGTCAGTGAAAATACTTATAGATTGTCTGAATCACGTAAATTTTGTATCTTAATCTTTTTTTTTCTTTCTATCTATGTCTGGATCTTTGTCAGTTTCGAATATTAATGCTATGGTATTTATTTATCATAACGTGCCAACTCTACTGATGTAACAATCTAATCGTAGTCATTAATTGGCCAAAACCCTTGCTTTGTTCCGACTTTAAAAGCGTGTTTTTCAAGTAATTACATTGTGACACGGCCATTAGGGTAAATGATGTCCTTCCTGTCTAGTTTGACATACTTTCAACACCCATGAATGAAATGGGTGTTATTTCTTGATTTCTCCATTGTTTAGGGTTCTCTTCTCAACTTAAAAAACAAAAGTACATCGTACACGTGTTAGTCACACTACACTAATTTCTTGATGTTGTACGTATAAACTCATCGTCCAAGTGCGTGACAGGATCCATTCTCCTTAGCACCTTTAGATGATGATGATGATGATGAAGATCATACTTTTTTTCCTTTTACCCAGTTGAGTCACTAAAGTCATCACTAATAGGCACTACCAAACATCGCTTTCGAGCTATGTTAATGGACATTTCCCAGTAATTCTTACATATGCATGCATCCATGCGCAGAACAGTATGTTGATCCGCAATAGATAGTGCAGCATTATAGTGATAAATAACTAGAGGGGAAGAAGGAAAGGTGAAAGAAAGGACAGGTTAAAAGTAAAATCAGGGTAAGATTCGTCAGGAATGTACGGACTTTAGAATTGTGTTGGGTTAAAAAATTGACACTTCCTGGAAATATACAAAGAAACCTGAGGAAGAGGAGCTAGGACGAGAAGAACATCAGATAAGGCAAAGTCGACTACATCAACACAGATAGTGATTACAGTTGATACGAGGTACGCTGTCAAAGATACGTTTGGGCTAATGCTAATAAGATAAGACCGTACCCTAATGAATAGAGTGAAGGGAAAAAACTTAATTAATGGGAAATTACAAAAACAAAAGTGAAAGTGAATAGAGACGGTTCCAAAATGGGATATTCTATCTGTAGACCATCGACTACTTTATATATATAACTTTTGTTGAAAGACTAAAATATTTTTGCAACCATCTATAAAAAAAATCAGAAAGACTATAATGTGTAGATAATTAAATTAAAACTCTAACACATATGATGCTAAGCTAGGATTTTTCCATCAACCATAAAATTTGGTCAAATTTATAAAAATTGTTAAAAATTACCTACACTACTTTGACCAAATTTGATAATCGATAAGAAAATTGAAACTTAACACCATATATGTCGTTAGAGTTCTAATTTAATTATCTAAATACTATAATCTTTCTGATTTTTTCAGAGATGGTTGAAACAACAATTTAAAAATGAATCAACTGGTAGTTTATAAATATGAAATTTAGAAAATTACTTATTTTCCAACCATTTTAAAAATTTAATCAGTAGATACATAATTAAATTAAAACTATAATTAAACAAACAACGTTGAACAAATGTTAATTACTAAATAGCATCACTAAATAAACATGAGATGTTTAATACAATAATATTAGAGTTGATTCGATAACTATATTTGAAGTATATAGAAAATCAATTGGAATTGCAAGTATAGTGGTAAAACTTTTAGTTAGTATGTAAGAGGTTTATAGTTCAAAACTTGCTAGAATCATAATTTTTCACCATTTTGATAATATGTGGTCGATTTAGTAACTACGAAAATATGAGGTCAAATTGATAATTAATCTCCTTAAAATTAGTAAGGACAAATATGTAAAATGCTATTAGGGCATTTTAGTCTTTTAACAAAAGTGATCTGTATAAAGTAGTTTATGGTCTGCAAATAGAATCTCCCTTCCAAAATATCTAGACTGAATTAGTGGTTCGAATTCGGTCAAATTATATATATTAATATATCTTTATCAATATGAAAAGTCAATGTATTCTCTCCCATTTTCATTATACTAATTATAGCTCTACAATTTTCAATCATCACAACTCTATCAATAATCAACTATCACATTACAAACCTCTTCACATGCAATTTATTCATCATACTTCTACAATTTTCACGTATCACAACTCTACCAATAGTATATCCTCCGATAAACATCTTCATGTTCTTTATATTACTTTTCTCTCGAGCACTTAAACATTTTGTTCTTTATTGCATTTTTATCATTCTCTCGAAAACTTATCCACGAAAGAAAAATATTTTACGTAATTTATTACTAAGCAAGAAACATGAACAATAATAATATTGTTGTTTTCTCTTTTGAACCATAATGTTTTTTCTCTTATTAAGAATGTATTTTTCAATTTTAGATTTTTCAATTGTAGTTTTTTATTAAAATAATAATTTCAAAAAACATAATTCAATTATTTTATACTATAATTTTTAATTAATATAATTTAACTTTAAATTTATTGCAAGTGCATAGTTATATATAAATGACAAACACAATTAGTATTTGGGTTAGTTACGTTGATTAAATTTAGTTTGTTTCGGTACAAGTGTAACACTATTATATAGATAAATTTCTGATCAATGATTTGAATCATAGTTATTAGAATCGGACCGGCCATCGAACCGGCGAGGGGGCCGGTTCACGGTTCGGCCGGTCCAACCCAATCCAACCCAGTTCAGTGTGCGCTTCACTGTTCAAAATGGGAAAAAAATTTGAAAACTTAAAATACATACAGTCTCAAACACAAACATAATTAGCTCAAACTACATAGTCTCTCACACACACACAAACTACATAGTTTCAATATCAAACACATTACTCTCAATTCTCAAACACAATACACAATGATAGTGAACCGGTTTAACCAATTGGGTTAAGCCGGTTGGTTTGTGCAGAACCCAAAACCAAAACCCCCAAAAAAAACGGTCGAAACCCCCCCGAAATAAAATCAACTAAAAAGTGAACCGGAAACTAGCCGGTTTTCCCAAGACCGCCCGATTCAACCCGGTTCCAACACTGTTCATTTGTAAAACGGTCTTTTAACTGAACCACAGACCGAACAGGGGCCCGATTTCCAATCGAACCCGGTTGGACCGCTGGTCCGGTCCGGTTCTGATAACTATGATTTGAATGACACAAATTCACTTCATACAAGTATTATTGATTAAACTGAATCTCGATTCATACTAAGGTTAAATGTAGATATTCAAGTGGTCAAATATATACAAGTGGACCCAAACAAAATAGTGTTCACTCTCATCGCTACCGCATAGGCATAGCTCTTATCGATGAACCAACACCGTTGCTTTTGGCTTTTGCTTTTACAGCAATTGCAGTAGTTCACATATGTACTGTCTCCAATATCATGGAAGGTAGCTACCTAGGTAAGCCAGGTAGAGGTAGGGAATGGGACTCTCTAGGATTGTAAGGTCTCCACCATCTCGTGTGTTTAGCCTGTTACATGTAATTAGCTTAGTATATAAAGTTAAGTAAGATGCCCCAAACAAGGCTTTTCATCTTTCTGTACCTCGATGCATTGTCGGTTCAAAAACTTCTCAAATAAGAGGACACTAATAAAAAAATAATATATTGAAACTGAATGAATAGTAAAAATATATTTTGTTTTAAAAAATGAGGCGAAACATCATATTTTATAGTATAATTTAGGATAAACCACCTCAACAATCACTTGATATTACGTGACTAAATGATTACTTACGGATTTTTTAGTAGCTAAACGATCATGTACGTTTAAAAATATGACTTTTTGATTAAACGTATTATATTCAGTCACATATGTTTGACAAATATGATTAAATGGTTACAAAAATGACAATTTTACCCTTCCCTTTTATCTTATGTTCTTCAAGTTCTTTGTGGTTCTTCATGTCCGAAATTTGATTTCGAACTCAAATTTGTGTATAACTAAGTTCAAATCGAACTCAAAAACACATATATGAGTTCGAATTTAACCCAAAAATGCTCTTCTGGGTTCAGTTCGAACCCAAAAATGCACTTCTGGGTTCACTTCGAACCCAAAAATGCAGATTTGGGTTCGGTTTGAATCCAGAAATGCAAATATGAGTTTTAATCGAATTCATATATGCATTTCTAGGTTTGGCTATGTTCGATTCGAACCCAAAAATACAGATTTGAGTTCGGTTTAAACCTAGAAATGCAAATATGGGTTCGAATCGAATCCACATCTGCATTTCTAGGTTTGGCTATGTTCGGTTCGAACCCAAAAATGCAGATTTGGGTACGGTTTGAACCCAAAAGTGCAGATTTGGGTCCGGTTTAAACCTAGAAAAGCAAATATGGGTTCAAATCGAACCTATATATGCATTTCTAGGTTCGGTTGGAACCCATAAATGCAAATATTGGGTCGAACTGAACCCAGAAGTGCAAATATGGGTTCAGTTCCAACCCAAATATGTGTTCCCGAGTTCGAATCAAATTTAGAAACCATGATTTGGAATCAATTCGAACTCAAATTTGCTCAAATCTAAGTTTGAAATCATATTTTGGGTTTGAATTAAGGAAGAAGAGATTGAAGATGAATATGAAGAACAGTGGAAGGGTACTTTAGTCATTTTTTTATATTTTTTAATCGTTCAGTCACATTTTGATACATAAGTAACTGTTTAGCACAAGTCTCACCTGTTCAGTCACATGTACCAACATAAGTTATAGGGTTAAATATCCATGAGCTACCTGAACTTTAAACGTTTTGCAACGAGCTACCAAACTTTAAAAAATCAAAACGGACTACCTCAACTTTGGTGAAGGTGCAACGACCTACCTCCGTCCAAATTACCTGTCAACTATTGACAGAAATTCGTCGGAAATTCGACGGAGGTAGCTCGTTGCACCTTCGTCCAAAGTTGATGTAGCCCATTTTGATTTTTTAAAATTCGGGTAATTCGTTGCAAAACGTTCAAAGTTCAAGTAGCTCCTTCAAATTTAACCCTAAGTTATATATAGTTATATATTATAAATAGTGTGAGTGTACGCACATATTAATTACATATTATTATATGTTATTTGCAACATGTTTTTTTCATGTGTTTTAGTACTAGCTTTGTGTTTGTCGAATGTTGTTATTTGCAGTGTCATTACTTTTTCGTTATTTTTTATATTAAATATTTTTACTTTTTTTGTCAAAATGACAATTTTGTCATCCTATTAGTATGATTTTGATTTCATCAACATAATATTGTTATGGGTTGAATTTAAACCTAGCATTGTATTTCTAGGTTAGAATTCAAACCCAGAAAGGTGAGTATGGGGTCAGTACACACCTAAGTCTATATTGTTGGGTTCAACTCGTGATTTAGGGTTAACAAAATGAAGATGAACAAGAGAGAAATTCATCATTTTTGACTGATAATAGTCATACGTAATAGATCGTCGCCGTCTAAAATCCATTCACCACCTAAAAGATCGTCGTCGCCTTAAAGATCGCCAAAGGCCGTCACCACCTCCAAAAGTTGTCAATGCCTAAAAGGTTATAACCACCTAAAAGGTTGTTGCTACCTCAAAATCGCCGCCAACTAAACTTTATTTTCCAGCAAAGCTTGCAACCACCTAAAAGGTCATTGTCTCCTAAAGGATCGCCACTACCTATGAGTTGTCCCCACCTAAAAGGTCGTTGTCGCCTAAAAGGTCGTCGATGCCTAAAAGGCCATCACCGACTAAAAGATTGTGGCCACCTAAAATGTTGTCACCGCCTAAACAATTGTCACCACTTATATGACTGTTGTCATCGCGAAAGGTCGTTGTCACTTCCAAAGGTCGCATCCGCCTAATATGTCGTCGCCGTCTAAAAGGTTGTCACCACCTAAAAGGTTGTCGCATCATAGTCATTGTTGCCGCATAAAGGGTAATTGCTACGTAAAAGGTTGTCGTCACCTTAAACGACCTTTCCGCCAAGGTCCTTGCCGCCTAAAAGGTAGTGGTCGTCGCCACCTTATAGGTTGGGGCCACTTATCATCTTACGAGCACCGCCTCATACGTAAAACCAGACTAGGGGACTGAATGAACATAATGCATTAAAGGTCCGAAATGAATACAAATTTTACTAATACGACTATAGACGAATGTGTCATGACAAAAGTTACCGTGGTTTATTGTGTCAGTGTCACAGAGGACTGACCATGGTAAGGAACTAATCTTGGACCCAGGTTAAGTATCCCTAATACCCACTACTACTTCATTTAAAGGGGAACTGATTTTTTATGCTACATGTTTTATTTGCTCTCAAACCCCCAATTGAGTTTATCATTGGAGGGGAAACAATGTTTTTGCCCATTGGGTCTTAGTGATTATTTTCTACTGTTGTTGTAAATCTTTTTTCTTGTAGTATTTGCATACAGTTAACGGTTTGTAGGAATGCAAAGTACCTAGTTTTGGATTATGATGGCTTGGGTCTTGAATTCGAGGGTGATGCTCATAACCTTTAAGAAAGAAAGCCCAGGTTTATCCGATATTTTTCATACGATTACAAAGTCCGTCCAGTTTCAATAAGAAATAATGTATGTATGTGTGAAAAAGTAGGGGACTCTTCATTGAAGTAATAATGTTATATATATAGAGAGAGTCTTAACTTGAGTCATGTCAGTTCTATACTGCGGCCAACTCTATCTGAGACTAACACATCGAACCACGATAACGTCTTATCGATTTTGGGTAACTTCTTATAAGTTCAAGTTCCATGTCACATCTTTCCTTATTTTCAGATAATGATCTAAAATGTGTTTTGGGGGAGGAATTCAATAAGCATTTAGGGGGTCTCCTAAGCTCTTATGTGCTAGTATATTAGAGGTGTCGCCATAAATTTCACATAGGAGACATGTGGCATATAACCTTGGAGGTTTGGCAGTGATGCCATACTAAACTCTCCTCCGTAGTACTGGGATTCCCGATGCTCCCTAATTATTGGATTTAATTCCACTAATATTTATTGGATGGTCCAATATATTTTTTTTACTCCCTATTCTTCCAAGTCGATGATAGAGGTTTTAGTAAACTGAGCACAAGCTAAAAGAAGATGAAGATGAGATGAAGATGAAGAGAAAGAAGCTTAGAGCTTAAGCAACCAAAGATAACAGAATCTTAACAACTGAAATCTTGCTATTGAAATGAGTTAATCAAGCCATTACAACCGAGTCTTATTTATACTAATCAATCAGAACTAAGCCTATACACAATTACAACATTCTTGAATCATCTATAAGCTTCTATAACCTTCTCAATGTTTCCTAACCACTACGACACTAATCTTGAAACCTTGAGTTGCAAGCTATACACTTATACATACATCCTAACATTCCCTTAAGAAGTTTCCTTTTCAAATCCAGTTTGAGAATCTGATACACAATCCGAATTCTTCCTTCTGAACACTGATTGAATTGACTCAATCAATCTTTTTACTCCATCTATATAAACAGCACACCTACAATCACTTGACATACTCATATAACCAGATTCTCACATTATCGTATCATACCTCTGATATTCACACTTGATTTATCAATTTTTTCAAGACAAATCTCATCTATCACTACATATCTAGCTTATAGCAGACAAGCTTCTTATAACAACTACACATAATTCTGCACTCAACAATCAACAATTACAAGATCATTGTCTCTGCAATATATTTATTTTTGATTGATTTCCAATTTACTGATAGAGAGGTTTCCATTTTCCTCTATCTTACCAATGGATTTGGGAGATTTTCATGTTCCTCCATCTTTACATCCTCAAACTCTCCTTAAAGTATCTTCAACGTTTTCTTTAAGAAGAGTTATTTTTGGATTCAAACTAGTATCAGCATATTAAATAACAAATTCTTCTAAGTTTTTTTACTCATCATCCTTGATTATCCTTCTTGCTTTTTCTACAGAGACAAATCAACCGGTAATTGAGGACATCAAAGCAGAAATCCATATAGAAAGATATACAGAAGACATGAACAGCTATAAGCAGAAACCATAATGAGAGATGAGATTGAAATCTGAAAAAAAACAATCAAGATAGAATATCACAGCATATGACTCAACTCAGGAAATATCTGAATACAAGTAATATCAAGTGATTACGATGCACAAATCATATAGAGTAGAAAAATAAAAACCAATTCAATACAAACAATCATTACATACAGACAGGAACTCATGATGATACCAGAGAAACAAATGAATAGAAACACAGAAACATTGATCAAGACAATATTAGGAGAACATATGACTTACTCAACATCAGAAGCCACATCTTAAACATTGTCATTCTCAGGAACAAGCTCTGGATCATAGGAAGCGGAAGTTAGTTCTTTCAATGACATAACTCCTAGTTTCTTTCTAAAAGGGAGAAATTGTTTTGCAGTAATTGGCTTTGTTAAAATGTCTGCAAGTTGATCTGATGCAGACACAAAATTCACCATAACTTGTCCAGTTTGAACCTTGACAAAGCACAAATCAAGCTCAACATGTTTCATCTTTGAGTGATGAATGGGGTTTTCAGTCAATGCCACCACTCCTGTATTGTCACTCCAAATAACAGGAACATAAGTTAGTTTGATGTCAAGCTCAGATAGAAAAGATCTTACCCACATAACTTCACAGACAGCATTTGCAATCGCCCTATACCCTGCTTCAGCTGACGATCTGGAAATAACTGGTTGCTTCTTAGAACTCCACACAACGGGGTTACCATTTAAGAGCAGATAGTGACCAGAAACTGACTTGCGATCAGCTAGATCACTTCCCCAATCCGCATTAGCATAGGAAACTAGCACCACATCAGATGTAACTACAGGATAAGCACGAAAAAGCAGACCATGATATATCGTTCCCTTAAGATATCTCAGAATACGAACAACAACCTTCTAGTAACAAATGGAAAGATGTTGCATATACTGACTCATCTTATTAACAGCAAAGTGTATATCAGGTCTGGTAACACAAACATGCTGTAAAGCACCTTGAAGTTCACTCATCTTTGTAAGAAAGTTACCCGACATTGGTGTAGGTAACGGTGATGCATCCAACAAGCCAGTTCTTTGCAGCAGTTCAGTGATGTACTTCCTTTGTCCCTGAATTAAACTATCCTCGGCAACCTGCACATCCATTCCTAGAAAATAGTTAAGTGAACCAAGATCTTTCAGTTTGAATTCACTGTTAATAGGTGAAATTACAAGTTCAACATCAGCTAAATCACTACCTGTTATAACTATATCATCAAAATATACTAAAAGGTTTTAGAGCCCCGGAACATCAGTCTTCTCAAACCCAGGTGGTTGATTCATATAAACATTCTCAAGTAACTCACCATGTAAAAAAGCATTGTTCACATCAACTTGTCGAAGCTGCCATTTGTGTGTTAAAGCAAGAGTTAAAATGATTCTAACAGTAGGTGCTTTTACCAATGAACTGAACGTGTCCTGAAATTCAAATCCTGCTTTTTGAGAAAATCCCTTGGCAACCAGACGAGCCTTGTACCTCGCAATCGAGCCATCTGCATTTTTCTTGATCTTAAAAAGCCACTTGCAACCTATTGGAATTCTGCCACCAGGTAACTTGACAAGAGTCCATGTATTGTTCATATCCAAAGCATGCAGTTCATCCTGAATAACAGTGGCCCATTCTGAATATTGCATTGCAGTATGAACATCATCCAGAGCATTTTTAGTGTAATCTGTAGAAGTAACCAACAAGGTTGTTAATGCATTTAAATTCTTTGATTTCGACCTAGTCTGCATAGAATGAGTATTATTTCTAGATTTATTATAAGCATGATCAACAGAAGAAGCCACCACAGCATCATTAGAAAAAGTTGTCACGACTGGTTCTGTAGAAGACTGGTGCAGTATGAGTATTCCTAATCGGAACAAGAAGAGAATCAGAAAGACCATACCGAATAACATCTAGCTCATTCTCTTTGTTTTCTTCAGCAGAAGTAACAACATTGTCAGAAGGAAAAGATGTCACATGAATGTTAACCAGATCTTCTTATGAAGATTCAGTATTAATTGGTGGAGGCTCATCAGGAGAAGTAGTATCATATCTTGTGTGGGTGTTGGATGGCTGCACCATAGGAGGAACCTGATCTGAAACATGAAAGTTATCTATAACATCATCAACAGGATCACAGATTGATGAATTGAAAGGAAGAAAGAAAGGTAGTGATGTAGCTGTATTTTTAACTGCTTCTGACTGCATGAATGAACCCGTTTTCACTGAAAAAGGAAAAACAGATTCATTAAATTTGACATGTCTCGAAATGTACACTTTACCTGAGGCATCCATACACCTATAACCATGATGATTTGCACAATACCCTATAAACACACACAGTGTGGATCTGTATTCTAATTTGTGCTTGTTAAAGGGTCTGATAAACGGATAGCACATGCATCCAAAAACTCGTAAGAACTCATAGTCAGGAGATTTACAGAAGAGTTTCTCGTGAGGTGATACACTACCCAACACCTTAGAAGGTAATCTGTTAATCAAAAAAACATAAGTGAAAAACGCATCAGTCCAGTACTGCATAGGTAAAGAGGCCTGATTAAGCAATGTCAGTCCCATCTCAACAATGTGTCTGTGTTTTCGTTGGACTATGCCATTTTGTTCAGACATGTATGGGCATGTGAGTCGATGCTTAATGCCATGCTGAATAAGCATAGGTGACAAGGCTTTGAACTCGCCTCCACCATCAGTCTGAATAGACTTGATTGTGAAACCTAGCTGTGTTTCCACATATTTCTTAGATTGAGGGAAGATAACATCAACAAAACTAAGATAGTACCTGTTTCTATTGGAGAAAACTGGGGCAGGTCTCCACAAGTCCATCTCAAGCAGTTCGAGTGGAAAATGGTACTCTGTCTCGGAAGCATTGAAAGGCATTTTGCAGATCTTCCCATTGGCACAGGTGTTGCACATAGGAATATGCGAAGAAAGATGAAAATTGGATTGTTTAATAACAATGGACAGAATGTTTTGAGATGGATGACCCTGATGTTAAAGGAGAGTTATAGGAGAAAGTTTATGTTGAACAACATTGCACAGAGCATTTTTATTAACTCTGAACTCATTATTATCAATACAAGAAGTGACACGACAAACATTGTTCTTATTGTTACTGACTTGCAACAAAGATTTATCAAAGTCACTAAAATCTAATTTGTATAATCCTGCACTTTCAGATCCTCGGAGAAGCACCTGATGACTTTCAGAATCTCTCACCACACAGTGAGTAGCATGAAACTGAAAGTACACTTTGTTATCCTTGGTAAACTACGAAACAGACACCAAGTTCTTAGTAATATGAGGAATGTGAAGCAAATTATATAAATCAGTGGTTTGGAAGCAGTATTTATAACTGAAGTACCAATGCTTGTAATATCTAAGTAATGTCCGTTGGCAACCTGAACCTTACCAGATCCAAAGTAGGATTGGGCACCAGCTGGAGCTTCATGAGAAAAATGGTTTATGGCACCGGAATCTGGATATCAGGCCTTGTCCATTATACTAGAGCCACTGACAGATGTCGTGGTTAGATGCACCTGGTGCGAATGGTCCACGGTAGGAGAAGGATTTGCAGGTTGCACCGGTGCTGAAGGAAAGCTGGAGTTGAAAGGCAGTGAAGAACATGAAGAGTTGTTATTTGACATAGGCAGTTGCTGTATGTTGTTGTTGGGAAAGTTAAACGAAGGCATGAATGAGTAAGATGGATGTAAAGTTCGATAAAAGGCATGAGAAGGAGGAATGCACGTATTGATCAAGGTAGTGGGGTATGAAGATCCATAGGACTGAAATGGATTAACAGAGTTCATTGAGGGACCAGGGGAAATAGATTGAGGCATTGAGTTAAATGATGGAGAGATTGCTTGGCTATAAGATGGTGTGGGAGCTGGTTTAGAGACAGAAGATTTGGCATCTGACATAGAGTCATCATCATTCCAGTGAACAGTTGACAGATTCGCACTGAAGCTGTCATTAGGCTGCGCAGTTACTCCTTGAAAGTTTGTGTTGAATCTCTGAAAACATCTGTGAACTAAGTGGCCAAACTTCCCACAGAGCTGACACCGCGGCTTGTTGTTCCCATAGCCTCGTCCTCTTCCTCAACCATAGCAGCTGAATTTGGTTGATACTCATAAGCATTCGTCTTTTGGATAGTCTGTCATGTGTCGACTGTGTTGATTTGAGTAGGTTCTTCTGCAGACTTGATGATCTGCTATGTGCTTTTGACAGCAACATTTGCAGTAGCAAGAGAAGTATCAAACAACAATTCTCTCTGTCTGGCCTCAGCATCCAACAGCACAGACGAGATAGAAGACAAGTCATACGGATTCCGACTCGCATGGATCATTGCAATCACACTATCATATTGGCCTTTGACATCGTTTAAGATTATAGAGATCTGCTGCATTTCTTCAATAGGATGACCACATCTTGCCAAGCTATCACAGGTGAGTTGAATCTCAGTTAAGTACTCTCTCATTTATTGATTTAGCAATTTTCTGACCTTCAACCTATCATAAAGACTCATGATGCGTGTAGTTGATGAGGATGAGAAATTCTGATGAAGTTTGTTCCATATAGAGGCCACTGTCATACATCCTACAAGGCCTTTACTAATAGGCGAAGCAATTGACGCAAGAAACCAGGAAGCAAGTGATGAATCTTGTTGATAATACTTAAGAAAATCAGGATTCGGTACCTTGTTTCCGTCGTCATCATCAATCAGTCGCGGTATTTGCACAGGTCCAAATAAGTTGCCTTCTAGATTGAGTCCTCGGACTGCTAATAGGACTTGATGCTTCCATGCTTGAAATTTGTCTTCATCGGTCAATTGGCAAATTCGCTTATTGAAGAATGATGGAATGTCTTCATCCATGGATGACGAAGTTTGCAGAGCACGCAGATAAGAAACAGAGTGTCGCGATAGAGAAAACTCACCAGATTTCTTTGAGCAACAAAGAGGCAATGATTCAGAATGGCTCTGATACCATATTAGTAAACTGAGCACAAGCTAAAAGAAGATGAAGATGAAGAGAAGGAAGCTTAGAACTTAAGCAACCAAAGATAACAGAAATAACATAATCTTAACAACTGAAATCTTGCTATTGAAATGAGTTAATCAAGCCATTACAACCGAGTCCTATTTATAATAATCAATCAGAACTAAGCCTATACACAATTACAACATTCTTGAATCATCTATAAGCTTCTATAACCTTCTCAATGTTTCTTAACCACTACGGCACTAATCTTGAAACCTTGAGTTGCAAGCTATACACTTATACATGTATCCTAACAAGAGGCGTCACTTACTTTTGTTGGGATCAAAGTGTCCACTCCGTGTTCACCAATTTATTGGGTAAACTCTGATTTTCGTAGCTTTACATTTATTTTAGGTGCTTTCGACTGCTTTTCGTTCTCTTTTTTTGGGAAAATGAGGCATCGTTTAAGAAGGCTTCTAACAAGAGGAAAATGAAACATCGCTAAAAATTAAAAAGGACAAGTCTCACAACCCGACCAACGAGCCCTCAGTAGAAGGGTTATCAGAACCGAACCGGCCCTTGAACCGTCGAGGTGGTCGGTTCTCGGTTCGGCCGTTCCAACTCGGTCGGACCCGGTTTGACGTGCGGTTCACTGTTACATTCATTAAATTACATTATTTTATCAAAATTGTACATTTTCTTCAAGGGTTAAATACAAACTTAACAAAAAACATCAAGATCTCTAGTTAAAATTGGAGCGTGAGAGTATGCCCCCATGCCTCCAGTATTAGGCCATGTATCACCATCTCCAACTCTTTTATGATCTTGGGCTGATTCTAGAGCAATAGCATTCTCACCATCCAACACTGCATAGAAAGATGCTTCCCCCCCCCCCCCCCCCCTTCAAGAAACTCCTCTACAATGAACTTGCAACCAACAGAACCAAAATCTCCCTTAAAAAGCATGGAGTCAACAACTTCATATGCCTCATCTAGTATAATGGCAATAATCACTCCTTTTCCAACAACTAAACCATACGCTTTTATGATAATCGACGCCCCTTGCTCCTTGATATAATCCTTTGCTTTTGATGATTCTGTAAATGTTTTATACTGCATAAAATCATCACAAAATGGATTAATGATATATTTCTCTGCTTCTTCAACCGGAGAAAAACAGGTTTCATTGTCATTAGAACTGTGGGAGGTTCAGAAGACAAAAACAGCTTCATACTATGCATTAGAACTAGATATCAACTATTTTAAGTAGTCATAATCACAAATTTTGAATGGATACTGTTGGGTATTGATAGTGACGACCCAATATGGGAAAGGCCTCGAAGGCCCAATAAATTTGCAGGGGGTGCAACCCATACCATTTAAACAAGGCCAACCCACAGTAAGGTTACTCTGGCCCTCATAAAGTGGTCCAGTATCGAATCCAAACTAAAGTGGACGCCAAAGTGCCACTTCAGGTCGCCATTGGCCAAGGCCAAAGCCTCCCACTGCTCGCCATGGGAGTGCTCGCCAAGGGAGTGCCCAGGAAGTGCTCGCCAACAATCAAGGTCGCAGCCATAGGAGTGCTCGCCATCAAGAGAGCCTTGCCTCTCTCCTCTGGTCCCACCAACCGTTAACAAGGATATAGCCACGATATCCCGCATATCTCGGGCACATATTCACTAAAGATTAGATACGGTAACTGCAATATCTCGCCGTAACCGCAATATCTACTATCTAAATCTTCAACAACACAATATTCACGAAGATATACAGTTACCTTATACGGTTTGGTATCTCCTACTCTATAAATACCTTTGCTTTACATACATTCAATAGGTTTTGAGCTATATACACACATATACTCATTTAAGCATCGGAGAGGGACCCAGAGGCACCCCCTCTGTTGCGATCCCCTTCTTGCAGGTTCATCGGAGCTCAGGCGAAAGCGCGCAATCACCATCTCCTTGGCATTCAATTCACTGCCAGATCAGCATTCAGGAAATCACGATCCAACATTTGGCGCCGTCTGTGGGAAAACGAGCAAAACAGTCATACATACTCGCTCTAACCGCAATCATCGGAAAGAAGCTAACGAGCAGTCCTCGGATAGCTCTAATTCCGCTGCCGCTTCGCCACTCCACCAAGAACCTGCAAGCCAAGCAGTCTGTGATGCCGTCCCTCCGAGACCGGCACGTGAACACATTGGCAATTCGAGAACGACCCCTGTTCCAAACGTCGCAGAGATTCCAGATCGACAAACCATCCAAGTGGCTTGAGAAACCATTCAGGTAACCGCAGAGATGATATCCCTCTTGGAAACCATCATAGGACAGGCCCGCAGAAAACCCCCTGCTCCTCATGAAGATCCTCGTCCTACGGGGCCACCGGAATCAGAAACTGGAAATCCTGGCACCACAGCCCCTCAAGAAGATCAAGAGATGACCTTTGGACACCAATCCTTACCTCCGGCCTCCACTGAGACGCCGGCGGTCACTCACTCTGTCAATCCATCAAGTTCTGCACCGACTGGAGGACAACAACCCCAATTCACTCTTGACCAAGTTGAGGAGCTTATCACTAAGAGACTCAAAGAACAACGCGAAACCGTCATGACTCCCTTTAAGGAACGATCAACTCATATCTTCACCACTGACCTGGTCGTCATCAAGACCCAAAAGGATGTCGTTGCCAGGGCCATCCCCGAGTATAGTGGTGGAGGCGCCCCCATTATACATGTTAATAAGCATGAAGCCTCTCTGTTGGGTAAGTCGACTGATCCGAATCACTTAGCCCTGTTATTTTTGTCGACCCTTTTTGGGTTCGGCGTCGTCTTGGTTCTTTGGTGTCCCTGCAGGATCAAGAAGGGTCGAGAAAAGCCTAGATCGGAAAACCCAGGACCAAGACATCCAGAGGTCCCCGAGTATTTCACGCCTTTAAACAGGCAGATCTCGGCGGTACTAGTCGAGATGGAAAGGTCTCTGGCAAGGCCACCGAGTCCCCGCAAGAGTGGTCAGCCTATGGGGAATGACACCGAGATCTATTGCAGATATCACAAGCGCTACATTGAAAAGCTGATAAAGAGAGGAATGTTGAAGGAATGAATTCACAAGTCTGGACAGTCAGAATAAACTTTCAGCTAAGTGGGAAGGACCATACAAGCAAGTAATTCCTTCAAAAACATGTTCACTCGAAGCAAATCGAAGAAAAAAGCCATGACGCCAAAGTCACGCCAAAAACCCTAACAACAAAGTTAGGCCACAAAAGCCCTGACGCCAAAGTCAGGCCAAAAGCCCTAACAACAAAGTTAGGCCACAAAAGCCCTGTCACCAAAGACAGGCCAAAAGCCCTAACAACAAAGTTAGGCCACAAAAGCCCTGTCACCAAAGTCAGGCCAAAAGCCCTAACAACAAAGTTAGGCCACAAAAGCCCTGTCACTAAAGACCGGCCAAAAGCCCTAACAACAAAGTTAGGCCACAAAAGCCCTGTCACCAAAGTCAGGCCAAAAGCCCTAACAACAAAGTTAGGCCACAAAAGCCCTGTCACCAAAGACAGGCCAAAAGCCCTAACAACAAAGTTAGGCCACAAAAGCCCTATCACCAAAGTCAGGCCAAAAGCCCTAACAACAAAGTTAGGCCACAAAAGCCCTGTCACCAAAGACAGGCCAAAAGCCCTAACAACAAAGTTAGGCCACAAAAGCCCTGTCACCAAAGTCAGGCCAAAAACAACAAAGTTATGCCACAAAAGCCCTGACGCCAAAGTCAGGCCAAAAGCCCTATCACCAAAGATAGGCCACAAAAGCCCTAACAACAAAGTTAGGCCACAAAAGCCCTGACGCCAAAGTCAGGCCAAAAGCTCTAACAACAAAGTCAGGCCAAAAGACCTAGCAATAAAGTTAGGCAAAATAAAAGCCCTGACACCAAAGTCATGCCAAAAGTCCTAACAATAGAATTAGGCAAAGACAGGCCAAAGGCCCTGATGCCAAAGTCAGGCCAAAAAGCCCTAACGCCAAAGTTAGGTCAAAAGCCCTGACGGCAAGGTCAAAAAGCCATGTCACCAGAAGTCGAACGCCCCCACGTAGAAACCACTCTCCAGCTCCGCCCGAGCAATTCGGTCCATCCTAGAGCAGGAGGGTGATAAACCTGATTGCTGTAAGGGTTGGTGCCGGAGGCGAGGGGTCCAATGCAAAATAAGTCTATGCTACCCAAATCTCTACAGCTGTCCAACTGGGAAGAACAAAGACCTACACTAAAAGGCGAACGAACCCACATCAAGGGTAACAGTTCCCTTACAAATTGGGCACAACGGAGCAGACGAACCAATAAGGTAACAGTCTCTCCAAAGAAAATCCTAAAAGGCGAACGAATCTAAAGGTAACTGTCCCTTTGAAAAGCGAAGTTGAAAACAAGTATGGTAAAACTTCCTAAAGCTTTCCAGCTTCCTAAAAAGGCGAGCGAATCTTGGGTAACAGTTCCCCAAAAAGGGCGAACGAATCTGAGGTAACAGCTTCCTAAAAGGCGAGCAAATCTTAGATAACAGTTTCCTACGACTAGGCGAACGAATCTAAGGACCAAAATCCTCCAAAGCGAATGAATCCATATCAAAGGTAACAGTTTCCTTAAGAAACATGGCGAAAGGAACGGACGAGCCGATAAGAGGCCACAGTCCTACCCCCGAAACCTAAAGGAGCGAAAAGAACCTCTAAAGGGTAACGTTTCCTCCAAAGAAAGGTCCAAGACCCTTTGAATGAAAACAAAAAGGCGAGACTATTCTACAAAAGCTGAAGCGAAGTTGAAAACAACTAGGCGAACGAATCCGAGGTAACAGCTTCCTAAAAGGCGAGCAAATCTTAGATAACAGTTTCCTACGACTAGGCGAACGAATCTAAGGACCAAAATCCTAAAAGGCGAACGAATCCATAAAGGATGACAGTTTCCTTAAAGGCATAATCCTTGGATAACAGTTTCCTTAAGAAACATGGCGAAAGGAACGGACGAGCCGATAAGAGGCCACAGTCCTTCCCCCGAAACCTAAAGGAGCGAAAAGAACCTCTAAAGGGTAACGTTTCCTCCAAAGAAAGGTCCAAGACCCTTTGAATGAAAACAAAAAGGCGAGACTATTCTACAAAAGCTGAAGCGAAGTTGAAAACAAGTATGGTTAAACTTCCTAAAGCTTTCAAGCAAGATAGACATCGGAAGAACAACCAAGTATACTCGAAGTCAAACAAAAACCAAGGCTTACGAAACAAAAAGACCCGATATCAAAATTGGGCGAAAGACCTAACGCCAAAGTTAGGCAAAAAGACCTAACGCCAAAGTTAGGCAAACCAGAAGACCTAGCACCAAAGTTAGGCGAAAGACCTGAGGCCAAAGTCAGGCACAAGACCTGTTATCAAAATCAGGCGAAAAGACCTAAGGTAAAAGTTAGGCAAATAAGGCCTAAATATAAAAATCAGACAGAAGTCCTAGCGCAAAAGGCGAGCAATCCGTCAAGGAGTCCGTTCTCTTATAAGTTGGGCAAAAATTGAGAAGTAACATCCAAAGCGAATGAATCCATATCAAAGGTAACAGTTCCTTTGCGAAACAAACACAAGAAAATGGGCGAATGAACCTAGGGCGACCACTTACTAAAAGATGAATGAGCCTCGGGTAACAGTTCCCCGTGATTAGACGAACACTCCAAAGGTCTAAAACCTCAACAAAGCGAACACATCTACAAAAGATGATAGTTTCCTTAAAGGTATGATCTTCGAGTAACAGTTCCCTGAAGAAAATTTGGTGGAGGGAATGGATGGTCCAAGATCCTATATGGCGAGACTCTCCTACATAAGCTAAAGAGAAGTTGAAAACAAATATGGTAAAACTTCCTAAAGCGTTCGAACGAAAAGATATCGGAAGAACGACCAAACACATTCGAAGTCGAAAAAGAGTAAAGGCTTACGAAATTAAAGGCGTTCATTATAATAATATCCGAGTCTGAAATCAAAAGAATAATTACAACTATCCCAAAAACAAAGGGAAGTAAAAGTGATTATCGACAAAAAGAAGGATGAGCAAAAAGCAGGAGGATGAACAGGCTCCCTTGACCTGAAACTCTGCATCGACTCGGTCGCCTGAAGGCCTGAGACCTCAAGGTCTGGGTTCATTAGGGGATGCAGTCTCCTTCTCGGCCCCGGGGCAGCCTCATCGCCAAGGAGCTTCCTTGGTGTAGCCACTCTCAATGAAGTCCTGAAGAGACTTCACCTCCCAGAGAGGAAACTTGGGATCAATCCCTTGAATCTCGTCGACCAAGATCTGGAGGTAGGCAGCAGCCTCGGCCTTTATCACCTCCAAGGCGCAGTCAGAGAAATCCTCGGACTTCTTAAAGTCCTCGACCACGCTAAGGGGGATGGGACAGCCTTAACATTTAAGGAAAGATGCTCCGGCTCAGCCATCGAGGCATCCCTGACTCTTTCAGTTGAGCCCTGAGGTCACCATTCTCTGCCTCTAGCCAAACAGAGTACTGGTCGACATCCTTGATCTGAAACTCATAGACGCCTAGGCAGGTAACAACCTCGTCTTAGCCCGCTTGGAAAATAGACTGATGAATTTAGGTCCTCAAGTGCGGTCAATGAATTTAGGTCCCAGACTGATGGGTCAGAAATTTATCCAATCAATAAAGACTGGCGCGGAATGATGAACCCCGACCTTGAGCGTCAGTTATACGAACTGATGAATGCCCACTAGCCCAAACATCGACTCTGAAGTTTCCGCCCCTGAGCGGATTGAACAGAAGTTTGGTTGCCTATGATGTCGGAAGAAGTCATCAATGATGTTCCGATCACTCCCCGATAGCTCTCCAAAGCTCGAAGGAGTATCTCGTTCTGGCTGAGAAAGCTTTTTCGAGGATAAAAAGAGAGAAAGGAAAAATTGAAACAGAGGGCTGAAAGAAGATATGAACTCTGGAATGCAAATGAATTGAGTGCGTAAAAGACTAAATGCTAAAGTTCAGCCTTTTTAGCCAAAACGAAGGAAACCAAATGGGCATGTAAGAAACGGCTCAGATAATGATTACACCCTTTTGGGTAAAACCGAAGTAATGTCAGAATTCCAAGGGTTACATCGGGGAGACAAAAGGTTGGAACGACACGAAAAACCTGTGAGTCTGCCCACTGATAAACGGAAGACAAAGAGACAGACATGCCTCAAAAGTCCTCTCGACTTTCGCTAACTGTCCATTCATTAAAATGTTCGAAATCTTACACAAAAAAGGTGATTGCCAAAAGCTATACCAGACCTCTCCTAACACCCTCGCAACGATAGTGTTCACCCAAAGAGTGAAGAATGAGCATCCATAAACCCTGGAAACCCAAAGCGTTCGCCTAATGGGGTAAGGTATCACACATTCCGAAAAACTCTACGCAACCCAAATCGTTCGCCAAAGGATACAGAGCATCAAAAGGCACAAATAGCAGATAAGGAAAGCAAAAAATCCAGTCCAAAAGTCACTATCTTAAACCCTATCACAGAATCAAGCTCGACCGAAGAAACTTCACTCAAGCTTCGGGGGCAAATGTTGGGTATTGATAGTGACGACCCAATATGGGAAAGGCCTCGAAGGCCCAATAAATTTGCAGGGGGTGCAACCCATACCATTTAAACAAGGCCAACCCACAGTAAGGTTACTCTGGCCCTCATAAAGTGGTCCAGTATCGAATCCAAACTAAAGTGGACGCCAAAGTGCCACTTCAGGTCGCCATTGGCCAAGGCCAAAGCCTCCCACTGCTCGCCATGGGAGTGCTCGCCAAGGGAGTGCCCAGGAAGTGCTCGCCAACAATCAAGGTCGCAGCCATAGGAGTGCTCGCCATCAAGAGAGCCTTGCCTCTCTCCTCTGGTCCCACCAACCGTTAACAAGGATATAGCCACGATATCCCGCATATCTCGGGCACATATTCACTAAAGATTAGATACGGTAACTGCAATATCTCGCCGTAACCGCAATATCTACTATCTAAATCTTCAACAACACAATATTCACGAAGATATACAGTTACCTTATACGGTTTGGTATCTCCTACTCTATAAATACCTTTGCTTTACATACATTCAATAGGTTTTGAGCTATATACACACATATACTCATTTAAGCATCGGAGAGGGACCCAGAGGCACCCCCTCTGTTGCGATCCCCTTCTTGCAGGTTCATCGGAGCTCAGGCGAAAGCGCGCAATCACCATCTCCTTGGCATTCAATTCACTGCCAGATCAGCATTCAGGAAATCACGATCCAACAGATACTACTCGTCGTTGCAGTATCTTAAGGATTAATGAAGCAGAAAACATTTGGCAATTCAGTGACAAGTATGAGATGAATACTGAATAGACGTGTTCATTTCATCCAACATAAAAGAAAACTACCTTGGCCCTTTTGTTTTAAATCGATTGGTCTGAAAAAAATCATCTTAAAAATGAATCGGAAACCAGACAGTTTTAAAAAACCGACCGGTTCAACCCGGTTCATTTGCAAAACGGTATTTTATTTGATCCAAAACGGACAATGGTCCGGTTCACGAATGGACCCGATCGGACCGACGGTCCGGTTTTGATAACATTGCTCAGTAGTTTATTGTCGCGACCAACGAGGCAATCACCGTGTCTAAATATGTAGTTCATCCTTATAGATATCATAAGGATTTAATGAATAACATTTTTGACATTAAATTGACAAAATAGTATGGTCCTCCCATTTTAGCTTATCACTCGGTTATAAATTGAAGGACCACCTACTAAACGTTAGTCGTGTAGTACTAAAACATATGAGAATGCAGATAGAACGTGCTGATAAGGTCTACCCTCTAGATGATCATAATTCCTAAACAGACTGATGAAGAGGCTCTTTCATCAGCATCACTGTCCTATGTGAAAACGAGGCACACTAACCCCTGCTTCAATATGCTTGTTGGGTCTGAGATTCCCAGGTGCTGACTTGATAGTGAATTGAATGTCAAAGAGTTGATGATCACGGGCTTTCGCCTGAGCTCCGATGAACCTGCAAGAAGGGGATCACAATAGAGGGGTTGCCTCCGGGTCCCACTCCGATGCTTAAATGAGTATACTGTGTGTATGGACTCAAAACGTCATGAACGTATGTAAAGCAAGAGTATTTATAGATTTAGGAAATCAAACAATTATAGGCAACTGAATTTCTTTGTGAATATTGTGTCGGTAAAGATTAGGATAGCAGATATAATAGTTATGGCGTAATATTTCAGTTACGTTATGTAATCTTTATAGAATATGTGCCCGATATACGCGGTATATCGTGGACATACACTTGATGTCGGTTTATGGGACCAGAGTTGAGAGGTTTGACTCTCTTGGCGAGCGCTCCCATGGCGAGCAGTAGGAGGCTTTGGCCTTGGCCGATGGCGACTTAATATAGAGCTTTGGCGTCCAGTTTAGTTTGGGCTTGGTACTGGACCGCTTTCTGAGTGCCAGATTACCCTTACTGTGGGCTGATCCGGTTTTGAATGATATGGGTTTTACCCCCTGCAAAGTTATTGGGTCTTCGAAGCCTTTCTCATATTGGGCCGTCACTATCAATACCCAACAATGCTCAAACACCTATATGAGGTTAGGCCTACCCTGGGAGTCATGTAAGGGCAGGAAATAGAATAAGTTGGAGGAGGGAAAATCCCTAGCAACATATGATTTGTCCTTCCCCTTTATGATTGTAATTGTCCCTCCGAGTGAGCGGACTCCCTAAATATTGTAACCAACTTAAATGTTACTCCGAGTTTTATTTCTTCTATTATTTTTAGAATAATATTTCGAACTCCTATCTATTTTTTTTAGGCCATCTCTTCTCAAATGAAGTTTGGGGAGATGGCGGAGATTTGACACACAAATGCGTCGCGTTGGAGCTCCAAGCTGCCAAGGATGAGGAGACTTAATGTCTCGCCTTTTATAACACTCACATAGAGAAAAATTAAGAGGATGAGTGTTATTCGATAAAGAAACTTTCCATGCTGAAATTTAAGAGCTCCTCTCGAAAAATAAAGAAAATTTCACTTATTCGATAATGATAAGATGTGGAAGGATGCTTAGGAGGAGGCAATACTCCTAAGCAAGAAACTCCTAAAAACGCTTTAGGCAGCGAAGAGGTTTCGCTCTGGCTTAGAGTTCGATGTCGACGCCAATGTGCACTGCAATTAAAAGATTGTGCTACTTTTTTGAAAATATGGTTAATCAAATAGAGAAGATCGCTCCCAACTTTTCAGTTGGCGGGTTAAATCCTTACAGATATCTTTTGCCGCCCATAAGGCAGAGGAGGAGGAGACAGCCTACCAGAAGGTGAATGTGAAGGATTCTAGCGACTTCTTCTACAATGACAACTAGGATCAAGAGGATCCGCCAGTGGCATCAACGCCGACATAGATGATAAGATCCTTTGTTTTGAACTTTTTTTTTAAATTCGCTGGATTTTGTCATCACTCCATTGCAATCCAAATTCCTATATTAATGAAATGAACTTTCCTTTTAAGTATATAGAGTTTTCTTTTGATTTTTGTCCATTTTAATCCCTTACCTAAACATCTCAAGCTTCTTAGGTTGAGCATAATCAAAACCTTGAAATCATTAAGTGCTCTTTAAATAATTCGATAAAGTCAGACGCCTTTGAACCCATGGATCCTTATAGACTTAAATTTTCTAGTGTTTATAATAGTCAGCACCTTGAAATAATCAAGTATTGGTAGATGTTGAGGCCTCTTTGTTAATAATCAAAACTTCAAAATTATTAAAGTTGATTCCCTTTAGTCCATTAATTCTTATAAACAGCCTTATAGTTTCTAAGGTTTATAATAGCGGAAATCTCGAATTTATCAAATGGTTTATTACAATTTGATAAAATCGACGATGATAATTTAATTCTTCAACGACGCCATAAGTTATAAAACATTGACATACGTTGGTGCTTGTAAAAAAATTAAGGATTTACATATAAGGTATTGCCTATTAAGAGTACAATTTTTTCAAATGCTCAACAATGAATGTATTCCTCAACTTCTTGTCTTAAGGGTCTTCAAGTACGTATGTGTTTGGATGTGCAATGCCGATGACCTTATAAGGTCCATCCCATTGGGAGTCAGTTTATTGGTTTTATCTTGATGTGCAAACTCTTATCTTTTCCATACCATATGTATCACAAAAAATTGGTGATCGTGGACTCAACGATTATCATAGGGAGTTGTGGCGATTTGTATTTACCTTGGCACTTATTTTGATCCTCAAATCCTTTCATATACTAAATTCAGTTTGATTTGTCGCTCGGCGTAATTAGTTATTGTCTATAAATACGTCACATTATGCGACACGACAACTATCTCTACTGGAGCCACCACCGTAGAACCATGACACCAAGATAAAAGGTGTTTCACTTTTAGATTTTTAAGGGTTGTTCTAATAGTCCATAGAACATTACCGAGTTTGTCGAACAAATTTCCACCCAAGGGTTTAAATCATTTCTTCAATCTATCAATCACTACTTTGTTCTCCCCTTCTACTTATCTGTGTGTTTGAGCATATCTCACGAATGCCAAACAATGCTCAATGTTTAGGTTCTCACAAAACCACTTCAATTCTTGCCCTGCAAATTTTGAGTTATTATTGTTTTCCAGTATTTTGGGAATTACATATCTCTTTATGATCTTTGACTTCAAAAATTTCATGAAAACTCTATAGACGACGCAAATGATTTAGCCTCGATGCACTTTGAGAAGTAGTTTATGGCGACGATGATGAAGGTATTTTGACCCGTTGACCTTTGTATGGGTCTAACTAGATCGATATATGCGAAAGTCATGCACCTCGATGGAAATTAACTCAACTAGGGTACATCCAATTCATGGTGATTATATCTGACAAACTTTGCATGCTTGTACTAGTGTGGACATCTCATTTCTCATGGTTGGCCACAAGTATCCTTGACATAGGTATTTTATTATTACTTAGCCCTTCATGACATGCATCATAAACGTTTTGCATCACTTTGAGAATATGTTTTGTTTCTGGGTGAGTAACACACCTTAAGTGAGGTGTTTAGTAACTTTTTTTTTTTTATGTATAAGGTCTCATCTATTATTAGGTAATTGGTGATGAGGCATCAAATCTTTGTAGATTCAACTTCATAGGTGCCTCCTGTTTTTCAAGAAATTCATAAATGGTTGTCATCCATATATCCATTTTATTTATTGATTGCTCTTACTCCGTGAGTGAATAGAGGACCCTATCTACAAATGTATTTCTTTGAGAGGTTTGACTCTCTTGGCGAGCGCTCCCATGGCGAGGAGTAGGAGGCCTTGGCCTTGGCCGATGGAGACCTGAGATAGAGCTTTGGTGTCCATTTTTGTTTGGGTTTGGTACTGGACCGCTTTGTGAGTGCCAGATTACCCTTACTGTGGACTTACCCGGTTTTGAATGATATGGGTTTTACCCCTGCAAAGTTATTGGGTCTTCGAAGCCTTTCTCATATTGGGTCGTCACTATCATTACTCAACAATGCTCAAACACCTATATGACGTGTGGCCAACCCTGGGAGTCCTGTAAGTGCATGAAATAGAACAAGTTGGCGGAGGGAAAATCCCTAGCAATATATGATTTGTCCTTCCCCTTTATGATTGTAATTGTCCCTCCGAGTTAGCGGACGTCGTTGCATTTACATATAAATATTGTAACCAACGTAAATGTTCCTGCGAGTTTTATTTATTCTATTATTTTTAGAATAATATTTCGAACTCCTTTCTGGTTCTATTTCACACTGTCTCTTCTAAAATGAAGTTTGGGGAGATGGCGGAGATTTGACACACAAATGCGTCGCGTTGGAGCTCCAAGCTGCCAAGGATGAGGACACTTAACGTCTCGCCTTTTATAACACTCACATAGAGAAAAAGTAAGAGGATGAGTGGTATTCGATAAAGAAACTTTCCATGCTGCAATATAAGAGCTCCTCTCTAAAAATGAAGAAACTTTCACTTATTCGATAATGATAAGAAGTTGAACGATGCTTAGGATGAGGCAATGCTCCTAAGCAAGAAACTCCTAAAAACGCTTGAGGCACTGAAGAGGTTTCGCTCTGGCTTAGAGTTCGATGTCGACGCCAATGTGCACTGCAATTAAAAGAAGGGAAAAGTATGAAAAAGATGTAACATGTTTGCCCAAAATGGTAATCGATGAACTTTGTTTTGGGCCGCGGGTATTTGATGTAAAACGTTTACTTCTGTAGGTTTTTGAAGAAACGTTAGGTTTTCTGTTACTTTATCCGTTACAAGTTATCACGTGCTTGTCACGTGACAAATAAAGTTAACGTTGAATTAATCAAAAACGATAATACCCGAACTACCCTCGATGACATTCCCTCCTTTAAACTCTGTGAACCGAACCGTTTCCCACCATAAGACCGAACCGGTCCCACTCCCCAAAACATACCACCTCTTTAGCAACTCTTCAGTTTCAAAAACCGAAGAAATGCCCATCCCATCAGTGCAGAAGAACCGAAGAGAGAAATCCCCAAACCCTAGAATCGGAGCTGCTGCGTTGGATCTTTGCAATCGGAGCTGCTGCTGCTGCGTTCACGCTCGCCTGAAGACAGCAAGCGAAGGCGTTGCTGCGTGAGGTGCTGCAATCGTCTGTCCTTGAAGAATCGTCTGTCCTTGAAGAATCGGCGCGACTGCTCTGTTTGGCCTCATCCCGTCTCGAATCGAAGCTACCCTTCAAAGGTAACTACCCCATGTTCAGTTTCAAGTCTATAAAAGCCGAAAGTCACCCTCCAATTTTTGTCCTGCATGAAAATTTCTAACATTGGCAAAGTTGACGAACAAAAGGAAAACGATTAAACGATTGATGTTGAAAGGTTAATTAGTTACGTTAGCATTGTTTATAAATCTGATATGTTTAATTAGGTCGCTGTTTATGTGTGTGTTGTTTGTGAAATTACCGAATGTTGCTGTGTTTGGTTTGAGTAATGATCGACTGTGTATGTGTGTTTGCAGAATGTCTACTTCAAATGAGGGCAAGTGGTTTCTTCAAATCCACTACGATGGTAACTGGGTTGACGGTGTTTACAAGGGCAAGGTATGCTTGACAGACTTGATGGACCATTGTTTTTGGTACTGCAATGTGGCCGCTCTACTTGAATATTACGGTTTGAAGAGTGATGGTGTGATAACGTACGTGCCACCGAATGGAGATCCAAAAAAGGACATTGAAGTGTTATGTAGTGATGACGATATTGCACTAATCAAGGAGAAACAACAAGGTGTGCGGGAGGTCAACTTATATGTCATTTTGGATTGATGCATACTGTTGGTTATGCTGTCAATTTGAGGCGTTAACTTTAGTTTTGTGAACATTAGTAGGTTTCATTGGATGTTTAGGATGAACTTGGTATTGTTTAGGTTGGTTTTGTTGACTTACTTGGTTGTCTGGATTGTGTATGTTATATGCATACTGGAAGTACTTGGTTCTGTTGAAGTTGTCTGGAATGGGTATGTGTTGTGGGACAGGTATTTAATTGCAGGTGTGTTTCTTTGGGATTTAGTCGATCAATTTTTGTCCTGTCACTCCAAACATAGTACATCTATTCTCAACAAGTGGCCAAACTTGTTTCTTCAAATACCAACAATTACAAAACATAGGTCATCTGGTCTTTAGACAACATAAACATAGTTACTTTAAAACACCTCGACCCACAAACATTAGTCTTTAAAATACAACTAACACAACACGTTCACCCAATGACCAGTTTTAGTCTGACACCAAACAGCAGTACCGCAAGAACACCAACAGCAGTAATCAACATCTTCTCCCTCCTTCGTACAAGAACCACTTCGCTTTCAATCTTCACATGCATATCCCGAAATTTGTTAACGTCCCTCCTTCCGTATATGCACATTTGCGGATCACACCACTCAAAGTAGCTACAACCGTGGTTCTTCAACAGAAATACACCAAATTAGGGCTTCGAAAATGACTGATTTTCAAGATGACGGATTCAAAATTAAGCTTCAAAATAAAACGAATCGGCAAACAAACCTTGTAATTGGGACACCCATAGAACATGTGACTGAAATTCTTCCATGTCGATGCGGGTTTAGCATGTGTCGTGAAACCACAGTAGCAATGCCAACTCGGGTACTCTACGGCCGACTTCGAGTTCGAGCTTGGTGTACTGCTGCCTGAGTACGTGGTCCCATTCTTCCTCGGCGACCAGCTTGGAGATACAACAATGAATGGCCGACGAAATCGGGAAGAAACGCTGCTACGGACGCCACCTTGGAGGGGATTGTTGGAGAAGAAACAAACGGGTTCAACGAAGGAGAAGGCTGTTAGAATAGGTGAAGTACTAAGGGGCATTTTGGTCTTTCCAAACGGACAGAAACTCACGTGCCATGATTGTAGGCAACTAACAGACTTTTTTGACGGACACAAACATAATTTGACGGAATTCATCAAAAACCTACACCAACAAACATATTTCATCAAAAGCAAACATTGGGCCGCATTCACCACTTCGGGCAAACATGTTACATCTTTTTCATACTTTTCCCTTAAAAGAATGTGCTACTTTTTTGACAATATGGTTAATTAAATAGAGAAGATCGCTCCCAACTTTTCAGTTAATGGGTTACATCCTTATAGACATATTTTGCTGCGCGTAAGGCAGAGGAGGAGGAGACAGCCTACGAGACAGTGAATGCGAAGGATTCTAGCGACTTCTCCAACAATGACAACTAGGATCATGAGGATCCGCCAGTGGCATCAATGCCGACATAGATGATAAGATCCTTTGTTTTGACTTTTTTTTTTTTAATTCGCTGGATTTTGTCATCACTCCATTACAATCCAAATACCTATATTAATGAAATGAACTTTCCTTTTAAGTATGTAGAGTTTTCTTTTGATTTTTGTCCCTTTTAATCCCTTATCTAAACATTTTAACTTCTTAGGTTGATCGTAATCAAAACCTTGAAATCATTAAGTGCTCTTTAAATATTTCGATAAAGTCAGACGCCTTTGAACCCATTGATCCTTATAGACTTAAATTTTCTAGTGTTTATAATAGTCAGCACCTTGAAATAATCAAGTATTGGTAGATGTTGAGGCCTCTTTGTTAATAATCAAAACTTCAAAATTATTAAAGTTGATTCCCTTTAGTCCATTAATTCTTATAAACAGCCTTATAGTTTCTAAGGTTTATAATAGCGGAAATCTCGAATTTATCAAATGGTTTATTACAATTTGATAAAATCGACGATGATAATTTAATTCTTCAACAACGCCTTAAGTTATAAAACATTGACATACGTTGATGCTTGTAAAAAAATTAAGGATTTACATATAAGGTATTGCCTATTAAGAGTACAATTTTTTCAAATGCTCAACAATGAATGTATTCCTCAACTTCTTGTCTTGAGGGTCTTCAAGTACGTATGTGTTTGGATATGCAATGACGATGACCTTATAAGGTCCATCCCATTGGGAGTCAGTTTATTGGTTTTATCATGATGTGCAAACTCTTATCTTCTCCATACCATATGTATCACAAAAAATTGGTGATCGTGGACTCAACGATTATCATAGGGAGTTGTGGCGATTTGTATTTACCTTGGCACTTATTTCGATCCTCAAATCCTTTCATATACTAAATTCAGTTTGATTTGTCGCTCGGCGTAATTAGTTATTGTCTATAAATACGTCACACTATGCGACACGACAACTATCTCTACTGGAGCCACCACCGTAGAACCATGACACCAAGATAAAAGGTGTTTCACTTTTAGATTTTTAGGGGTTGTTCTAATAGTCGATAGAACATTCTCGAGTTTGTCGAACAAATTTCCACCCAAGGGTTTAAATCATTTCTTCAATCTATCAAACACTACTTTGTTCTCCCCTTCTACTTATCTGTGTGTTTGAGCATATCTCACGAATGCCAAACAATGCTCAATGTTTAGGTTCTCACAAAACCACTTCAATTCTTGCCCTGCAAATTTTGAGTTATTATTGTTTTCCAGTATTTTGGGAATTACATATCTCTTTATGATCTTTGACTTCAAAAATTTCATGAAAACTCTATAGACGACGCAAATGATTTAGCCTCGATGCACTTTGAGAAGTAGTTTATGGCGACGATGATGAAGGTATTTTGACCCGTTGACCTTTGTATGGGTCTAACTAGATCGATATATGCGAAAGTCATGCACCTCGATGGAAATTAACTCAACTAGGGTACATCCAATTCATGGTGATTATATCTGACAAACTTTGCATGCTTGTACTAGTGTGGACATCTCATTTCTCATGGTTGGCCACAAGTATCCTTGACATAGGTATTTTATTATTACTTAGCTCTTCATGAAATGCATCATAAACGTTTTGCATCACTTTGAGAATATGTTTTGTTTCTGGGTGAGTAACACACCTTAAGTGAGATGTTTAGTATCCTTTTTTTTATTTATAAGGTCTCATCTATTATCAGGTAATTGTCGATGAGGCATCAAATCTTTGTAGATTCAACTTCATAGGTGCCTCCTCTTTTTTAAGAAATTGATAGATGGTTTTCATCCATATATCCATTTTATTTATTGATTGCTCTTAGTTAGTGAGTGCATTGAGGACCCTATCTAGAAATGTATTTCTTTGAGGTGTGGTGCTCGCATATTTACTAAATGTATCAACTTCTTAATTTTCTTCTATGGGGATGGCCTCAACTCTAAAGTCATCAATTTTGGTAATCAACGCTTTGGCCTTGCTCAAGTATGTTTTTTCATCTTTACTTTGTTTCCCATATATTCTCGTATGACTTTTTTTACCACCAGTTATGAGTAACATTTAACCCTTAAGGAGGCAGCATCCTTGCCTCTGGCTAATCTGAGGCCAGTGATTAGGCCTTCGTAATCTTCTTGATTATACGCAACTATGAAAGTCAGGGTAAATGTATATCTCGAGGATTCTCAACCATTTGATGGTATCAAACCTAGTTGTCCGCTGAGCCTTTCACGATTGAAGAACCGTCAATGTAACAATCCCAATCCTCCTTAGGTAATTATTCCTCAAGAAGAGTTTCATGTGGAGGTGACGACCCTGATGAATCGACAATAAGTCGGCTAGCGCCTGGCCTTCGATGCTTTCTCACAAAAAGAACATGATCCTCAATTAACTTAATTTTACTGACCATTTATTCATCATACCCTAAGCATAAAGCCTTTTTTGGAGGAAATGTTTCAGAGGATGATTTGTGAAGCCAATGATGTCCCATGCATGAAAATATGAGTGAATCTTTCTATCTCAAACAACCAATGCATAAAGATACTTTTAAATTTTAGAGATTCCTAAACCTTTCTAGTGAAAAACTTGTGTACATAGAAGAATGATACTTGGCCCTTAGCTTATTTGTTTACAAAAAAAAAAAAAAAAAAGGTTATGCACTACATGGTTGATGCTTAAGTAAAAATATAAGGTGTTACCGAGTATTGGCTTGGTGAGTGGCGACAAGATCTTTAGGTAATTCTTCAATGAGAGGATGACTTCTTCACAATCACGCACCCAATCAAAGTTTTCATTCGCTCTCAAAATTTAGAAGAATGGGAGTGACGTTTTCCCCTAATTTGGACTGAAATCACCCAATATCTTTGAGACATCCATTTAAGCATTGCACCTCCTTGTGGTAAGTGGGTTACCTAATCTCTTCAATAGTGTTGAGATTGTATGGGTTGACTTAAATTCATCTTTCGCAGCCCATGAATCCTAGAAACTTTCCCGAGTTAATGTCAACACACACATTTAAAAGCATTGAATTTGACACTGTGAAACCTCATTCATGTAAAACCTCACTCCATGTCTCTTTCGTGATCGACGTCTACATTGGAATTCACCAACATGTCTTCAAAGTATGCCTCTATGGTGCCCCCTATCATGTCGGTGAACAACTAATTGACAATCCTTTGATAGGTGATCCCGCGTTGATAAGCTTGAAGGGCATCGTGGTGTAATGATAAATGTTGTTGTTCATGTAGAATATTGTGAGTGACGCATCTTTGTCGATCATTCTTATTTGTTTGAAGCCTGAATAGGAGTCCGTTAAACATAAGATCTCATGTTCTGAAGTGGCATCGATCAATTCATTAATCCATGAGAGTAGTATGAATCCTTAAGACGTGCCTTATTCAAATCCTTAAAGTCGACACACATTCTCCACTTGCCTATGAAATTCTTTACTAATATTGAGTTGGTCACTCAATTCAGAAACCTGATTTATTTTATGATTTTTTTTGGGTCAAATGATTTCTTTTATGAAGTTGACATCAACCAACTTTCCCACTTCGTCTCTAATGACCAACTTCTTTTCATCATACATTGACAACTTCTTTGGGGCGATGGGTTTAACCAGGGGTCAATGTTCAACTCGTGGGTGATGACTAAGATGGTGATGCTCGACATACCACTTGGATTCCAAGCAAGCAACTTCTCAAAAGCTCGTTTAGGGCTTTGAATATGGGGAGCGTTCCTCGTATGTTCACGACTTTCTTAAGTCTGTTGACTTTGATCTAGACCTATTCTTTAATGGGCATTGGGTGACTTCTCTATTACCAAGGACTCTCATATGTCTGAATGGACAATGTTTCCCTTTGGTTATGCCGCCTCATGCATTGACATAGAAATGCCTCGATGATCGTTGGTTCTCTTACTTCTATAAACCTATGTGGTGTTGATAATTTCATTTTTTAGTGGTATGTTAAGGCAATAGTCTTTTGAGGGTTCATTGTTGTGCGATCTAAAATGACATTGTAAGAGTTAGGAGTGTAACCTACTGTAAAGACGACGTATGTTCTCAGTAGCTTTCACCCTTCGCTCAAAACTACGGTGAGGTTGATTGCCCCAAGGGGATAAGTGGTTCTTCCTACAAATTCTACTAGTAGAAAGTCCATTTTCTTGTCTTGTGTTGTTTTTCTCATAAACAGTAGGCATCGAGGGATAGGACATTGGTAGAGCTTCCAGAGTCGACCAGGAATCTCTCCACGTCGAAGCCATTGATCTCGGTCGTGATGACCATTGCATCCTCATTAGGGCTCATAACATGCTCCATGTCCTCTTCAGCGAAGGAAATAGAGACATTTTATGTCAACCTCAGTCACTTTTTGAGAGTGGTGATACTAGATATCTGACTGGCATACATCTTTCTTGTGTCAATAAACTTTCCTTCTGAGGATTTGACTCTGATCACATTATTGTGGCCCTTTCCACATGGAACATCTCTTGGGAAACACCTTTCTTCTTTAGAATGTGGTACCCTCTTTTACCCCATATCAGGGATGCGAGTCCTTTTCTTATTGTAAGCCATGTTCTTTTTCCAAATGGCATTATTGAATCAGCGCCTCTATGTCCCTTTTTCAGAAAGTGTCAATAATCAGTATGGTGGCCTTTGGTTCGCTAATACCAAAAATATTAGTTGATGTGTCCCCTTATAGGGGCACTATTTATTTTTAGCATAGGATACGTCACAAGGCGACTGCGCTCCAACTCTTTCAACACCACTGGATTTTCTCTTGTGATGGGGGTGAAGTTTTCAAACACTGTTATTCCAATGTGTATCATAGTTCCTCCCCCTCCTTGAGCTCTTTATTGGGAGTTTCTACGACTGCTTTTCCTATCAGTTCTTCTTCTTGGTGGAGTCTTTCTAAGTGGGTTTTGGGTTTCCCTCAAAGTCAATGCAAGCTTTCACCCTTTTTGCCAAATTTTCTGGGTTGAATACAGGGTAACATTATGTTGTCATTAAAGGCGACATGATCTACAAACCTGATGAATGCTCAAACAACCTTTCCTCTTCAGATGAGTGGTCAATATTCATGAAGTTTTTGTTATGGACGTAATAGCTTACCAAAATTTTGTCGTCGCGTTGTCTTAAATTGTCCAGGGATCCAACGATTTTGAGGAGTTAACGCTCGCCGTAATAATGTTTGAAGAACTTCATCTTTAAGTCGGTCCAGAAGGATGCTGACACCTTTAGGATATGAAAGAACCAATTGAAGGTGTTTCTCATGAGCTTTGCTACGAATATAAGCGTGAAATGGTTATTGTCATTTGTCCTACCTAGGAGCGAGAATTCGTGTTTATGGATGTGTTCGATGGGGTCTCCCTCCCCTTTGTAATTAAACTTTTCCTGAGCCATCATTTCTCGAGGGACAATGCTCGATATCATTTGTGTTGTAAAGAGATGCAACGCACGATCACACAAAATGGATATTACAGTGCTTTTTTTCTCTTTGAGCTGCTGGTCACTACGAGAGAATGAAATGTTAAGGGCTCAATGGAACGACTCAAACATTATTGAACCATGAAAATTCACTTTTACAATTATTAACGATTCAATGGATGTTGAGCCGTATATTTTTCAAATTACTAGCTCAATTGACAGGGTCGTCATCTTTATTTATCGCTCAATATTGAAAGAGTCGCTAGTGAATTTTCAAATAACAAATTGCTATTTTTTGCGACTCGAACTGTTCAGCCGTACCTTTTGGTATGTTTTCTCACGACTGATCTTTATTGAGCCGCGGAAAGTTAAAATTGTTTTTCACGGATCTAACTTTTCAGCCTTTCCTTTTAAACTAAATAATTATTTGTCTTTAATTCTTTTTTATGGCTCATCTTTGTTGAGACGTAAAAACTATTTTATTAATCAAAATTATTTAATATGGCTTGAATACGACAGAGTCGTCCATCAAAATAAAAATAATATTTTTTCTTTAATTCTTTTCCACGACTCATTTTTGTACTGAGCCGCAAAAACTATTTTTTTTTTAATTAAAATTATTTTTGATGGCTCGAATATTATTAAGTCGTCCTTCAAAATAATGTTTGTTAATCAAAATAATTTTTGATGGCTCGAATAATATTGAGTCGTCCTTCAAAATATAAGTTCTGCTACGCTGAACTCCTCCTGCTCTTTCTAATGAAACTGAGGTCGGAAGGAAGTCCGCCCTTCTCTATGTCATATCGTGCCACTTCTCTGAATTAGTAAGTTTCGATGTTTTTTTCTTCAATCCCTTCAACAATTCGACGTTCCTGAGTCTTATATATGTCTCTCCTTCTTCGATTTATCAGAGAAAGCGTCCAAAATCATCAATTGAGCAAACCCTAATTTCTCCACCAAGTCTTTAATCTTCGATTTCCAGGTATCTCTTCGATTTATATGTCATGGTTTTTGGTTATGTAGCGTGGGTCATTTGTGGCTACCTTGACATGGTCTTTGAGTTTTCAAAGAGGTGAAATATGGGAGTTTTCTATCTACACACGGTCTCCATTGGGATGCTTGCTGATACGGTTCCTTTCATAGACTAGATGAGTTTGGTTTTACATTTTTCTACAGTACATACACAAATATAATATATATATATATATATATATATATATATACCATCTGTGTTTATTATAGAAAATACTATAAATGATCAAACCTCAGCAAGGGCATTGGATGTTAAATGGAGAAGCCTGTTGTACATTTCCACGCTTTGGTTTTCCTCCATGACATAGATGTTGTTGCCTGTATCCACGTCTACCTTCAAGGAACTCATATAAACATAGTTGAAGATACAAATAAAATGAAAGAGTAATTAAACTTCTCTATATTTTTGGACTTGGAGTAATTAAAGTTATTGATGAAAGTTATTTTGCGTGGGTTGAAATGTAGTATTGTAGATGAGGACTTGAAAAAAAAGTTGGGATGTTGATGGAAGGGGAATTAGAAGAGGACTTTATGTATAAAAAAAATTCAAAATAACCGTACTCTATCTAACTTAAAAAAAATCTAACTTGTTGTGTAAATAAAGAGTTTTAATTACTTTCCTTAGGACTATAGTTAAGGATCTTAGGGGTAATGACTCATTTCCTTTTACTTTGCAAATTTTATGACTTGCGATTTTCTTTAATTTGTTTTTGTTACATGTTTGAGATTATGGTAAAACCATATCCACTATCGCGATTTTTATCACATTCATATCTTTAACTTGAATTTTCACTTCACATAACTTTAGGTTTTAGGATTTCTAGTGTTGGAACATTCAGTGTATTTTTCGTGGCGTATCTTTTGAATACGGATTTGATAGGATGTTTTTTTTTTAACTATATTGACATGTTTTGTTAGGAACTTTAAAATTCGGCATGGATAGAAGTTGGATAAAAAGAAACCATGAATTAGCAAAGAGTACCAATCTTGTTTAAAAAAATTCATTGATTTTGATAAGAGTAATGGTTTGGGTAATGGAAAAATGGTATGTCCTTGTCGTAAATGCAAAAATAGAAAATATCAATGTGGCAGAAGAAGTACAAAGTCACTTGATTTGGAATATTTTCTTGGTTAACTATACAATATAGTTTTTTCATGCTGAATCTTGTCTACAAACACAACTCAATATGAATCCAGAAATGAATAGTCTTGTAAAGAAAAGTGAAATTAACACTCATTTGGATGGACAAGGTGAATTGGGAGATTTATTTTATGGTGCCATGGGATCTCGTTCGTCAAACACTGTGCAAGATAATATGTCAGTTGATGGTGATAATGACGCTTCAGGATAAAAACAACACGATGTTGGCCCTGAAAATATTTCACCTATGCAAAACTTAATGAGTGACTGTGAGAAACCACTAAATCCCAATTGTGAATCATTCACAGTGATATTATTCATCTTACACATATGGAATATAAAAACATTTGGTGGTTGGTCTCGAAAATCAATTGATATGTTGTTTGAAGTACTAAGAATTGCATATCCTTCAACAACTATTATGGTTTCTTATTATGAAGCTAAGAAACTAATTACAAAATTGGGTCTTGGGTATGATAATATACATGCATGCCCAAATGATTGCACGTTGTATTAGGGTCAAAAGACTGAACATTCCAGTTGGTCCATGTTGAGTGTTGCTGGTAGAGGTGGCTATTGACTCAAAGTGAGGCCTTTCCGCAAACACGGCAAAATTAAGGAGAATTTGGAGTGCACCATGTAAGTGCTTTTTGGGGCGCTCCTGCATTAAAGGTGGACTCCACATCTCGTGTATTGATTGTTCGAGACAGTGTGTAAGAATCTCTAATCGATCGATGCTCCTTTCTTTCTATGAGCTCTTCCAAAGCAGCTGTAAACACTTGATTTTGACACGGGGTCAAAATATCGTACGCGAGGAACCAGGGTGAGACAAATTGACCCTAAACCTTAAACCCAAAACCCCAAATTTTAAACCCTAAACCTCATACCCTAAACCTTAAACCCCAAAGCCTAAACCTTAACCTTAAACCCCAAACCCTAAATCCTAAACCTTAACCCTAAACTCTAAACATTAAAACCCTAAACCCCATACCCTAAACATTAACCCTAAACTCTAAACCTTAAAACTCTAAACCCCAAACCCTTAGCACCAAACCATACACCCTAAACCTTTAACCCTAAACCCTAAACCTTAAATCTTAGACCCTAAACCCCAATTTCGGCCAACACACCTACCATGCCACAAATCACTCCTAATTTGTCACCTTTAACCAAAGTCTCCTACCTTTCACCAATGTCTTCACCTTTCACTAAAGCATGTTTCCCACCCAGACAAACCAAAGAAAAGACAAAGGATAATGTAATTCAAAAGGTAAAGCCACGACATTGAATAGATGAGAGGAGCTCACAAGCCAACGAGCTGAGCCTTTAGGTGTTAACCTTCTGCAAGTCATCCTCAACGAGTCACAAACTGACAAGCGGAGCCTTTATGTGTTCAGCCTCCGCAAGTCATTCTTGATAACCAGGACTTATAGTTATCTAGCTTCTTGTAGTCACAAGCCGACAAGCAAAGCCTTTAAGTGTACAGGCTCCGCAAGTCATCCCCAACAAGTTACCCTCGACGACCAGGGCGTGTTGTTATCCAGCTTCTAGGATTCACATACCGACTAACGGGGCCTTGAGGTGCTCAACCCCCACAAGTTATCCTCAACGATGCTTCTAGCCAAAAAACAAATCCTCAACTCCAGCTCGTTCATGGAAAAAAAAACATCAACAACCAGGACCTGTAGATGTCCAACTTCTAGGAGTCACAAGCTGAGGAGCATTTTGACATTCAGTCTCTGCAAATCATCGTCAACAATCGGGACTTGTAGATTTCCAAATTCTGAAAGTTGCACAATGATGTTTGTCTACTATGAAAACAAAAATGACCCAAAATAAGTTGTTTGTCTTTGAACACGCACTCATGAGATCACTTTCATGAGCATGTGTTCAAAGAGGGGCAACTGTAAACACGTAATTTTGGCTCGGGGTCAAATTACCGTATGCGAGAAACCGGACAGAGAAACATCGACCCTAAACCCAAAACTCTAAACCTTAAACTCCAAACCCTAAACCCCAAATCCTAAACCCCAAACCCTAAACCTTAACCCTAAACCCAAACCCTAAACCCTAAACTCTAAACCTTAAAACCTTAAACCCCAAAACCTAAACCTTAAACCCCAAACCCTAAACCTTAAACTCTAAATCCCTAAACCCCAATTTCGGCCAAAACACCTACCATGCCACCAATTACTCCTAATTTGTCACCTTCTACCAAAGTCTGCCACCTTTCACAAATGGCTGCCACCTTTCACCAAAGGAGAATGGGATTCATAAGGAAAAACCACAACATTGAATAGAGGAAACGAAAATCGAAAGAAGCTCAGAACAAAGAAGGTCGTAAGCTACGACTTGAAAGAAAAGGAAGAAAGAAAAAAGAAAGAAATAAGAGAATAAAATGGAAGAGAAGGTCACGACAAAATGAGGGTTTGAGTGATAGTGAGTAAAAAAATAGAGAGAAATTAAGTGAAGAAAATACGACGATTATCGGTCTTGGTCCCTCGTACGGTGTCTAAACTCTGAATAACTTAGGTATATCTCTCTCGTATTCAATATTGTATTTATATTTCATGATGTGAATGAAATTTGTCTTATCAATATTATGTATTGATAGTTATATTTTGTTTAAGAATTGTATTCAGTTTTAAGTTCGGTATAACTTTGGGGTCGTTTTGGGTATTTATGAAAGATATAGGGGTTGTTTCGGTAAAAAAAGAAGATAATAATTTCGAAATGACTTAGGTCATTCCCAAACTTTGATGAAGGTTACAACTAGGTCCTTGGACTCTCAGGTCATTTTGGGACTTCACATAGTGTTATAAACCAAACCAAAAACGTTTTTGGCCATTTTGAAATTTTTAAAACATTTTTCCAAATCTGCTCGGATTTTTAAATAACTGCACTTTGGTCCCTAAATGTTTGTGGACATCCCATTACTTCTCAAGGTGTCACAAATTAGTCCAATTTGCTTCGTATTGTCAATATCACTCGTGTATGTTTGAGACGTTTAAAATGACCCCAAAGTTAAGTTACCCCTTATATGAGCACGACTAACTCTACTATACTCTTCTTTATTTATTTCAAATTAACTCGTAAAATAAAAAAAATATGTTTGTCCAGGGTTTATATATATATATGCATGTAATCTGTTCGACCAAGTATGATAAAAAGGGAGAAATCGGGCAAGTTGGATAACTATAAATTCAAAAGCAAACTAAAGTACTGAAATGGAGGTTTATGGGCTCGCGAGCCTTTAAGACATAATTAAACCTACGAACTCGATTATCTGGACGTACACCACTCCAAGGCCTAGGATGTTAACACCATGTACCCTAGACAAATTTTAGGATTCCGATTACCCTCTAATTAATAAGTGGTGAATCTTTCATTTTTTCAGTCTGATTGACAACCCCGCTCGACCGGACCCATTGCTCGCCAAGACCCGACATTTTTCGAGTGAAATAAAAAATAATTTCAAAAGGGGTCGGCGAAAGTCAGATCCGATGTCTGACAATTTGGCGACTCTGCTGGGGACTTATTTGTTTAGAGGGACTTATTTATTTCAGAGGACTTAGAAATTTCGTCCGTTTCGAACAAAAATTCCAACTGTGTTTAGCATTTAACAGTTTTGTGTGTATTTCCATTTTTTGGCCCAACTGGTGTAAATGGGAATTCAACCCAAGTATTTGGATGCGAGATTGGCTTACGATTCGTGAAGAGGATTTGACCCTACTGTTGTGAATTAGAAGTCAGCCCAACAATTAGATGGAAGTTCGACCCATTATGTAAATGTGTTTTGTTTTGGCCCTAGATCATGCCATTTATAGGATTGGGCATTTTGTATGATCAATTGTGTATTCATCTTTCTTACTATGGTATTTTGAATTTAGGCTTCCTAGAACCCATGCGATATTCGATGACTCCACCACCTCAAGAACACGAGTAGAGAATCATCCAGCTAGAGCAAACCATGCACGCCATGAGTTCCCGCATAGTGCAGTCAATCGTCGGCATAACCCCTAGGTCGAGTAAATGTTTCTCTTCGGAGCGCTACGTAGACATGACGACCACAATATACTTTACCTGATCTTCTGGAGAAACACTCATGCCCGTAAGCACCACATCAATCCATGTTGGGTACTTTTTCCATTCTGACCCAGCTCCAACTCCCACATATGACCACCACACACCTGGGAGCTCCGCGAAAGAACAAAGGCACTTTTTGCCCGCCATATGACCCATTTGAGATGCGTGAATGGAGGCCTACACATGAGCGTGCGATACTTGGATACTTTTGGTCCACCATGACAACTAATTGTCTAAAACACGGCCAACAATGTCACCTCCGTCAAATGTACGCGGACTAAATCCACGGGCCACCGCACAAGCTCTATCCCATGACCTCCCCATGGCCCTTCTCAATGTGGAGCATCGATGTGATCAACATGATTTCCCCAAAGGCGCCCAAAGATCATTGACTCATATTGGTAACAATCTATTACTTCACTAATGTGGTAGAGGTTATTAGCATGTCATCAATAAAGACAAAGGCCATTGAATTTTTCATTAGGCAAGACATTATGATCCTTCATGGGTTTCTGAGGTCGATCATCACCGTCAATGCCAGAAATTTGAATAACAAGTTGGTTGATGGGTTATGTGACCAATTTAAGATCAGGCATAAAGACTCATCTCCATATCGCCCACAAATGAATGGCGCAGTGGAAGCAACAATTAAAGGATTTACACGATAAGCTGTCTTAGGCACTCATGACATACAGGACTTCAATAGGAACATCAGCAAGGGCAACGTGTTGAGAATCTCGGATTAAAGCCATGATCTTCATAGATTGATAGAAATGCTAACCCTAGATTTTAGACGTATCTTGAATTTTGAGAGGAAAGTCGAGAGAGAATGACCAACAGATAAACTTCACAGAACTGAAAAACTTTCATTAAACCAAAACTCAAACTTACTTACAAATCAGTCCCTGGACATATTTATAGAACTGACATGATCTTTCACTAATTGCAATTACACCCACACATATTGAAACTAATTCTAAATATATCCTAAAGTATACTGACAATACTATAACCTCCAACATTCCCCTGTGAAGATCTTCCTTGACCAGTTGACCACGTTCTCTAATCGACCACCTCTGATCAACTACCTTCTCTGGTCTTGAACTCTAAAACTGTTTTGACATAGATCCTATGACAGAAGATGACAAGAAACCAATATCCTTGTGCTGTGACATATAAAACCAATTAACACACACACTTATCATTTTCCAACTTTTCTTGAATCACAATCTGTGTTCCTGAATAATTTGAATGCTTGTCAGCCAATTCACAAGTCACAACAACATATGAACTGCAGTTCTTATGATTCCACAACCAATCTGCAAAACTAAACAGAAAACACTTTAATACCTCCATATGCATTCAACCAAACAGCTCATACGTTTCCCAAACTGAAACATACTGTGTTCACACATTTAAAGCTGATGAATACTCATCCATTCACCCTTCATTTTTCTATTTCATCAAGATAAAATTTCTCGACCAGGAAGCACCTTTGGGCCACCCAAAAACTATCTCAATTTTTTTTTCTATGAGATAATATTTTGTTATTCTATTTTTTTTCAATTTTTTTTTTCTCGAACAAGAGAGGTTTGAGCCTCTATCTTTTCAACAAGACAGGGAGGTTTGAGCCTCCATCTTTACTTTCTCAAGTACACAACTGAGTAGCTTTAACGTTGTCTCAGTCATGAAACTATTTTTGAAATCATGTCTTGCCTATTGTTCTTGGAATGAGAAAGAAAACATCCGAAAGCAGTATCACCAGCTTTACCAAATGCAGAAACCGAACACAGACATACCAGAATGAGAAAACAAACGAGTGAATAGAAGAATGCATAGAAAATATCAAATGCACCCACTCAGTTAACAGATAAGAAGTAAAAAAAAATAAGCCCCACAGGTCATAAAATTGATCATGACCATGAACACATGACAAGAATCAACATACCAGAAACAGCAAATTGAGAAAACAAAACTAGCAAGAACATGTAAGCATGAGAGAAAAATAAACAGCACAAGAACAAAGATCATACGCACCAACTGAGAAGATCATATACCAGAATAGAGCAGAGCCAAGAAACCAGAGAAAAAAACTTTGAGAAAAAAAACTCACTACAGAGCATCCTGAGAACAAATTTCATCATCATCAGCTATTGAGCCATCGTCTTGAGAAGAAGCAGCTGAACCATTAATTTCATCAATAGATGAGACCCCAAGTTTGCGCCTGAACGGAATGAACAACTTAGCTGTTAGAGATTTCGTCAGAATATCAGCAGTCTGATCAGTAGCTGGAACAAAATTAACTTGAACCTGACCATTCTTGAATTTTTCCATGACAAAACACAAATCAATTTCAACATGTTTCATTTTAGAGTGTTGAATGGGATTTTCAGTTAAAGCAACCGCACTAGTATTATCACACCAAATAACAGGAATAGACGACAGTTTAACACCTAATTCAGTAAGTAAAGATACCACCCACATAACCTCACATACAGCATTAGCAATAGCTCTATACTCAGCCTCTGCAGTAGACCTAGAAATCACAGATTGCTTTTTAGAGATCCAAATAATGGGATTTCCATTCAAAAGAAGATAATGACCAGAAACTGATCTCCTATCCGAATCCCCAGCCCAATCCGAATCAGAATAAGAAACCAGACTTACCTCTGATGAAACAACCGAAGATGACTTAAACATCAAGCCATGTTTAAGAGTACCTTTCAGATAACGAAGAACTCGAGTGACAGCCTTCCAATGCAAAACAGACGGAGCCTGCATATATTGGCTGAGTTTATTAACCGCAAAGTTAATATATGGACGAGTAACACAAACATGTTGCAATGCACCTATAACACTCCTATACAAATGAGAATCAGCCATGGGAGAGTCATCCAATGAGGAATCAGATTTAGAAGAAAACGTACCCGACATAGGAGTTGGAAGAGACGTAGACTTAGCTAAACCAGTTTTATTCAACAAATCAGAAATATACCTCCCTTGACTAAGTAACAAGCAATCGTCTTGAACCTGAATTTCCATCCCCAGAAAATAAGCTAGATCACCTAAATCTTTGAGTTTAAACTCAGTATTCAACTGAGTAATAACATTTTCAATTGCAGACACATCACTACCTGTAACCACAATATCATCGACATATACAAGCAGATAAACAGCACCAGCAGATGTTGATTTTAAAAACAAACAATCATCAGTCAAAGAAGCAGTAAACTGTAACTGATTTATCAAGAAAAACTTCAGCCTTTCAAACCAAGCCCTAGGGGCCTGTTTCAGCCCATATAAAGCTTTGTGAAGTTTACAAACTAACACAGAACCAGAATCATCACATTGTTCAAACCCTGGAGGCTGCACCATATAAACATCTTCAACTAAATTGCCATGAAGAAAAGCATTATTAATATCTATTTGTCTCAAAGTCCATTTATGAGTCAAAGCAAGAGTAAGTATAATGCGAATAGTAGGAGGTTTCACAACCGGACTAAACGTATCTTGAAAATCAAATCCAGGTTGTTGAGAAAAACCCTTGGCAACAAGCCGAGCTTTGTACCTATCAACTGACCCATTAGCAGAAAGTTTTACCTTAAAGATCCATTTACACCCAATAGGTGTTCTTCCTGCAGGAAGCTTAACCAAGGACCAAGTACCATTATCAGCTAGGGCTTGAAGTTCAGCATGAACAGCAGCTTTCCAACCAGGATATTGCATTGCTTGATGAATGGAAGACGGTTCTACATTAGGAGACAACTCAGAAACCGAACTGAATAAGCCCTGAAACGAAGAACCATTAACAGCTTGTTTTGAACGAGTAATCATGGGATGAACATTAGAAGAAACAGAACCAGATTTTGTAGGAACCAAAACAGACCCAGTTCCACTCGGGACATAAGTACAAGATGAAAGAGGAACCGAATCTGATAGACCGGAATCTTGAACATGCAATTCAGAAATGGAAGAAGGCATAACAGTAGTAGAAATAGGAACAAGCTGAGTTGAACCAGAATACACAACATAACGAACATCAGAATCAGTTTGACAATCTTGTACATTATTAGACCTAAAATTATTGTCAGATCTATCAAGCTCAGAACCAGGAAGATTTACAGTAGGAGATGAAGTAACATCAGTAGATTCAGGTATATTAGCATCAGAAGGTAACAAGGAATCAAAATAGGAAAATCAGAAGATGTATGCGAAGAATCAGAAGGACCAGAAATAATTGTTGGATCAAACCCAGGTTCCGGACCACAACTATGATCATCAGTAGGCACACAAATAGACGAATTAAAAGGCATGAAAAACGGAGCAGAAGTAAACGTGTTCTTAGGAGCAGTAGAAAGAAGAAACTTACCAGATTTATCAGAAAAAGGAAATACATTTTCATGAAATCGAACATGGCGAGAAACGTAAATCCTGCCATTAGAATCCAAACACCTATACCCATGCTGATTAGAACAGTATCCGAGAAAGACACACGGTACTGACCTAAAATCCATTTTATGCTTATTAAAGGGTCGAATGAACGGAAAACATAAACAGCCAAAGACCCTAAGAAACGAATACTCAGGAACCGTATCAAATAACTTTTGATGCGAAGACATACCTGACAAGACCTTGGATGGTAACCTGTTGATAAGAAAGACAGACGTAAAAAACGAGTCTGACCAGTATTGCATAGGCAAATTACCTTGATGAAGAAGCGTCAGACCCATTTCCACAACATGCCTGTGCTTCTGTTCAACGATCCCATTCTGCTCAGACGTGTACGGGCAAGTGACACGATGAGTAATCCCTTTCTGAACTAGATACGGATACAATGCCTTAAATTCTCCCCCACCATCTGTTTGGACAGCTTTAAGAAGATATCCCAATTGTCTCTCGGCATTAGTATGAAATTCAACAAATATTCTAGCCACATCACTCTTCTTTTGCAAAAAATATATCCACGTGTACCTAGTTGCAACATCTACAATGCCCATATAATAAAAATTGTCATTCGACGACACAGGAGCTGGACCGCAAAGATCAATTTCAATTAACTCCAAAGGATCATAATAAACTGTCATAGATTGAGTAAAAGGAAGTTTACAACTTTTTCCAACCGAACATGACACACATTTATTAACAGTAGGTGTGGCAACAATACCACTTATTCTACTTAAAGCAGACAAGACACTATGCGAAGGATGACCTAAACGTTGATGTCACACAGTAGACGAAACTTTTAAACTACTAACACAGCAAGTAACAGACTCAGACTTACTAGTAATAGAAACCGGTAAACCATACCTATTGACAGAATCTAACTTTAGCAGACTAAAATCCAGCTTGTATAATCCGCCACACTCAGAACCTTGAAGCAGAATTCTCCTAGTCAATGAATCTCGAACATAGCAGTGGGTACCATGAAATTCAAAAAACACACCATTATCTTTTGTGAACTGCGAGACAGAGACAATATTTTTAGTAATATGAGGTGTGTAAAGAAGATTATGTAATAAAAGAGGCTTAGAATTAGGAATATTAACAACCGAAGTACCAACTCTAGAAATGTCTAAATGTTCACCATTACCTACTTGAACCTTACCTGTTCCCGTGTAGGGCACTGTTCCAGTGGAGGGTGGATGCTGGTTTGTCAAGTGATGAGTTGCCCCGGAATCAGGGTACCAGGCAGCATCCAAAAAACCAGGAGCTGAGGCCATGACAACATTGGCTTGAGGTTGAACAAATCCCGAAGTTGCTGGAACAGATGGAGCTGCAGGAACCGAAGGATAGGATTGTGACACATATGGGAAAAAACCAGGAGCAGTTGGCGAGGGCATGTAATTGGGTATCATCGAAAAAGGATATGGAAACTGCTGGTTTGGATACGCAGAATACATCATTGGCTGAGTGGCACCAACTGGAGACTGAGGAGCTGCTGAAATATGGGCAACCGTAGACAATCCAGAGGATCCAGTGACCATATTATGAGAGTCCACATCATTCCATTATGACTTACATATATTGGCACTGGCATTGATTTCACTTGCAGATTGGCTATTGATACCTGCAAAATTGGTATTAAACCGCTGATAGCGGCGATTCACCAGATGTCCAAGCTTTCCACAAAGCTGACACTGGTATCTGTTACCTCTGCCACCCCCCACGTCCTCTTCCACGACCTGAATTAACAGGATGATATTCAGGAATAGCTGAACTACCAGGTTGTGTAGATGATGATTGGTCATTATGACCAAATGAGGAGGCTGGCAGATTTGAACCCGCACTCAATCCCTGAGGTGCTGAAGACAGTTTGTTGTTCGAAAAACCATTGTTTTGTGGAACCACCGCAACACTAGCTGACATTGTGGGATCAAACAATTGTTCTCGCAATCTGGATTCAGCATCTAACAAAACTGAACTTACCGATGCCAGGTCATATGGATTTCTGCTTGCATGGATAACAGACACTACGTTATCGTACTGACCTTTAACTCCGTTCAAAATTATTGAATTGTGCTGAATCTCTTCAATCTGATGTCCACAGCTTGCCAAGCTGTCACATGTGGACTGAATCTCAGCTAAATAGTCTCGCATCGACTGATGAGGAAGCTTACATACCTTTAATCGGTCATAAAGGCTCATGATTCTAGTTGTTGATGAAGATGAAAAAACCTGATGCAGTTTACTCCAAATAGAAAAGGCTGTCATGCAACCAATCAAACCTTTGTTTACTTGTGAACATATCGATGCCAATAGCCACGATGCAAGAGCACTATCCCGTTGCTTGAACTTTGTAAACTCAGTATTAACTATGTTCATACCATTCTTAGTCAACAGCATATGCGGAAGCGTACACGGAGAAACCAAATGTGACTCTAAATCAAATCCACGAACTGTTAGCAACACTTGTTGCTTCCAGGACTGGAAATTCTCATCTCCTACTAGCTGACAAATCTTTTTATTTGAGAATGCAGGAAATGAATCATCCATTTTTAATTTTCACAAACTGAAACTACACACAGTATCGCAATACCACCAAACTTCATAAACGCAATCAATTTCAGAACTTAAACAAGACTTAATAGCTAACTCAGAAGAATCATAGCACAAGACGAATCGCAAGCGTCTCGCACATCACAAGTGAACAGAAGTAAAAAATCAAATCAGAACTCACAGAAAACTTGATCGGCCGGCTAGAACTCTTGATAGGCAGGCTCTCTTGATCGGTAGGCTCTGATACCATGTTGAGAATCTCAGATTAAAGCCATGATCTTCATAGATTGAAAGAAATGCTAACCCTAGATTTTAGACGTATCTTGAATTTTGAGAGGAAAGTCGAGAGAGAATGACCAACAGATAAACTTCACAGAACTGAAAAACTTTCATTAAACCAAAACTCAAACTTACTTACAAATCAGTCCCTGGACGTATTTATAGAACTGGCATGATCTTTCACTAATTGCAATTACACCCACACATATTGAAACTAATTCTAAATATATCCTAAAGTATGCTGACAATACTATAACCTCCAACACAACGCCATTTTCCCTTGATTGACGGGACCGAAGTCGTGTTGTCAATTGGAGTAGAAATCACGTCAGCTAGGATCCTCGCTAAGAAAGAAATGGACGAGTCAGAGTAAGCGAGATGACGTTGTGCCACGAGCAATGGTACAAACAACGCATGGCTCATGAATTTAACAAAAATATGCGCCCGGAAGAAATAAAAGCAGGCGATCTAATTCTCAAAAACGTCTTTCGAGTAAATCCAGACTCTCGACGCAACTTTCATTTTGCCTTGAAATAGGTTTTTAGTGGAAGAACCATAATTTTCACTGACATGAACATCCAAGAACTCTCCAGTCCAACCAATATAAACGCAGTCAATAAATTTTTAAAGAGCTCACAACCAGAAAGCGAGCATCTAAAAGTGAGAAAATTCCCTTTAAATTGAAAAACTGATCCCGGTTTAGGAATTTTTTTGGGAAGAGGGGCATGATTCAAAAACTCTAGGAATACAGATCAAGGAAAAAGAATAGGAATCGTATCTCTATTAGGTTGAAAACCCGAAAGCGCAAACTACGCAAAAATTAAGAGAACCGAAAGGTACGGTAAAAAAATTACCCGGAGCAAAATGATAGATAATCGGGAAGATAAAAAATAAATAAAAAAACATCGTTCAAGTCAATCCAAACTCTCGGGGCAAGTTTATGCCTAAATATGAATAGCAATATGTCGTCAAAGATATTTTCAGCAGAAGAGCCATGATCATCACTAACTTGGACAACAAAGAACTCCCTGGTCCAATCAAAACATTAAAGAGCTTGTAACTAGAACTTGAGCCCCAAAACTGAGACAAAATTCTCGCTAAATAGAAAACCCGAAAGGGTGGTTTAGGCAAAACTTAGGAAATAGGGACATAATTAAAAACTCTAAAAAGGGTAATCATGATAAAAGGAAAATAATCAAATCCCTGTTAGGTTGAAAACCCAAAAGGGTGACTTAGGCAAACAAATTAAGGGAACCGAGAGGTGCGGTAAAACAAATACCATAGCAAAAGGTAAGAAAATCGAGACATTAAAAAAAATGCTCAAAAGTGGACGACACTATTTCGCACGATATCAATAAAAAGATGTTGTGATTGACATTAATTTGAGATGCCTCGACAACTTGAATGGATACACCTTATGAATGTCCCATGAATATCTTTAGGGAACTCCATCAACAAGGACTCCAAAGTCGATTAATGAGAAAACAGGCCAAGAAGTCCGCACAAGCAGTCAGGCATCTCAACAGAGTTTTTTGAGTTCTAAGTGAATTACAAGCGGAGCCTTTAGATGCTCAATGTCCGCAAGTCATCATCGACAACCAGGACTTGTAGTTATCCAGCTTATGGGAGTCACAATCCGAAGAACGGAGCCTTTAGGTGGTCAGCCTCCGCAAGTCATTCTTGACAACCACAACCTATAGTTATCCAGCTTCTGGGAGTCAGAAGCCGACAAGCAGAGTCTTTAGGTTCTCAACCTCCACAAGTCATCCTCGGCAACGAGGACCTGTAGTTATCCAGCTTATGGGAGTCACAAGACGACGAACGGAACCTATAGGTGTTCAGCTTTTAAACGTCATTCTCGACGATCAGGACCTATAGTTATCCATCTTATGGAACTCACAAGTCGGCGAGCAGAGCCTTTAGGTGTACATCTTCTGCAAGTCATCCCCAACCAGTCACAAACCGACAAGCGGAGCCTTTAGGTGTTCAGCCTACGCAAGTCATTCACGACGACCAGGACCTGTAGTTATCTATCCTCTCGTAGTCACAAGCCAACGAGCGGAGCCTTTAACTTTTCAGGCTTCGCAAGTCATCCCCAACAAGTCACCCTGGACGACTAGGACCTGTTGTTATCCAGCTTCTAAGATTCACAAGCCGACTAACAGGGCCTTGAGGTGTTCAACCCCCACAAGTCATCCTCAACTATGCTTCTAGCCAAAAATAATCCTCAACTCCAGCTCGTTCATGACAAAAACAAAACCATCAATAACCAGGACATGTAGATGTCCAGCTTCTGGGAGTCACAAGATGATGAGCGCTTTGGAGTTCAGTCTCCGCAAATCATCGTCAACAATCAGGACTTATAGATGTCCAAATTTCAAAAGTTGCACAATGATGTTTGTCTACTATGAAAATAAATAGCACCCAAAATCAGTTTTTTGTTTTTGAATACGCACTCATGAGATCACTTTCATGAGCGCGTGTTCAAAGAGGGGCAACTGTAAACACCTGATTTTGGCTCGAGGACAAATTACCATACGCGAGGATCCGGTTAAATCCTAAACCTTAAAGCTCTAAACCCCAATTTTAGCCAAAACACCTACCATGCCACCAATCACTCCTAATTTGTAGACAAAAAATGAAGGGGTTCATAAGGAAAATGGGATTCATAAGGAAAAACCAAAACATTGAATAGAGGAGACAAAAAACGAAGGGAGCTCAGAACAAAGAAGGTCGTAATCTACGACTTGAAAGAAAAGAAAGGAAGAAAAAAGAAAGGAGAGAAAGAAAAGAACGAAGAGAATAACATGTAAGAGAAGGCCACGACAAAATGAGGTTTTGAGTGATAGTGAGTAAAAAATAGAGAGAAAATGAGTAAATAAAAATCGGCGATTATCGGTCTGTGTCCCTTGTACGGTGTCTAAACTTTGAATAACTTAGGTATATCTCTCTCATATTCAATATTGTATTTATATTTCATGATGTGAATGGAATTTGTCTTATCGATATTATGTATTGATAGTTATTTTTTGTTTAAGAATCGTATTCAATTTTAAGTTCGGTATAACTTTGGGGTCATTTTGGACATTTATGAAAGTTATGGGCATTGTTTCGGTAAAAAAAAATAATTTTGAAATGACTTAGGTCATTCCCAAACTTTAATGAAGGTTACGACTCGGTCCTTGGACTCTCGGTCATTTTGGCACTTTACCGAGTGTTATAAACCAAACCAAAAACGTTTTGAGCCATTTTGAAAAATTTAAATATATATAAGTGTTTAATCGTGGAAGGAGAACAATAGAATTGAGAGTGAAAAACACTGGACACTGGTCGATTTAGGTGTTCTATTGCTACTTATTCTCCTTCATCCATTAGATATTGTTAGAGGTGTAATATTAGTTCCATGTATTTGTGTTATCGAACATCCTTTCATCTGTTCTTAGGACTTTGTTAAGACTGTTTTCCTTATAGTTATAACACAATTATTCATGTGGGTAGTCCCTATCACTTCATTGAGGTGAACTCGTTCCTATTATTTTATAAGAAGAAAGCATTTGGCATGCATATGAATATTCCTACTAGGACAACAACAAGATTTGAGGTTAATCTTATCTTTCAACTTATCTTTGATGCATTTGGGTCTATTTATTACTGTGGAAGAATAAGGATTAAATTTACCATTGAGCAAAGTATACGATATTTATATATTAAATAAAGTTAGTTAATTAGATTGTATTGCTATTAATAGATACTCCATTCAGGAATATATATTGTAGAATAGAGAGATCATTCGCTTTCTTTCTGGGTTTCTATCTTAAATATGAGTTTTATCATAGTATCAAAGCTCTATTGAGCTTCGCCTTCGTCCATCTACTCGATTCTGGCTTCTATTTGCTCCAATAAGCAGTCATGGTGGCATCTGTTGAAAATCCTGGAGTAACAACATGGCCTCGTGTTAAATATCCTAGCACTACTGACTCTCCATCTAATGATATCTTTTATCTTCATCAAGCTGAGACAACCGGAGCGTCGATTATTTCTCTACACCTCACTGGAGACAACTTCCAAGTGTGGCAACGTGCAATTTTGGATGCTCTGATTGTGAAGAATAAACTGTGTTTTATTGATGGTAGTAGTTTACGTGATGCAGTCAGTGACTGAGAAGTTGAGGTCACGCTGGGACCGGTGCAATGTTGTGGTCAAGGCATAGCTAATCAACTCGGTTTCGCTGAACCATGTCCATGGCATGCATTATAATCTAACTGCAAGGTCTATTGGGAGAGATATTTGCCAGCAGTTTAGCAAGAAGGATGGGACACCTATTTTCCATCTTACTTGTGAAATCTACCAAACCAAGCAAGGTACGCTAACCATTGCGAATTATTTTGGGAAGCTGAAAATTCTTTGGGATGAATTGGCCTTGTTGGATGATGAATGGTTATGTAATGACTGTGTTGTTTCACCGAAATTTTTGGCACGACAAGAGAGACAAAAGATCGTACAATTTCTTATCGAACTTAATGAAACCTATGATGATATTCGTTCGAATTTGTTGATGATGCATCCATTACCCTCATTGAATCATGCGTAATCCGTGTTAACACAATAAGAAAATCAACGTCTCGTTGTTGGTTCGTCTATTTCTTGTCTTGATGAGGTTGCTGTGTTATATTCGTCACGAGGAAATGGCAATGTTACTGGTCCTCAATAGAATAAGAAGGATTGGATATGTACGCATTCTGGGAAGAAAGGTCATAGGATCAATAAATGTTGGAAGAAACATGGTGTGCCATAAAAATTGACTGGATCGTGAAAGTCAGAATTTTGGCGATGATTTTTTTGGCAATGTCGAGGTAATTTTTCATCTTTTCCCCTTTTCCTTCATAGGTGATATTGATTTGGCTGACATGTAGCTCTGAATCGCTTTTTGCCTTTAGCGACATTATACCCATTCCCTAAGCGAGTCGCAGCCCATTGATAACTGCTTCATATTTGGCTTCATTATTGGTCGCCTTTAATGTGAGGGCGATCACATGTTTTAGGGGCTCACCCAAAGGAGGGATGGAGACTAATCATGACCCGAGCCTTCTTTTGAAGAAGAACCATCGGTATAGAGTTCCCAGCTTTTTCCTTCAACCTTTGGTTGTTCTTGTGCTTTTTCCACTTCAGTAAGACTGTTGCTAGTACTTTCCACTATAAACTCTGCTAGGGCTCGACCTTTAATAGTCGTTTTCGGCGCAATTTTTTTTTTGAATTAACTCAACTCAATCGCGCACTTGCCCATCATTCCTAAAGAGTCTAGCTTCATCAGGAATTGCTAGGGGGGCTTGTTGGTGAGGACCTGTTATTGCATGGGCGTGGAAGTACGGTCTCAATTTTTGAGTACCAATAACCAAGGCGTAGAGATACTTCTCAATCTCGATATATTTTATTTCGGCAGAATTAAATAACTTCCTTACAAAATAGACTGGACTCTGTTTACACTCCTCTTCTTTTACTAAGACTACACTGGTTGCGACTTCACTAATACTTATATAGAGAAAACATGACTCATTGGAATGGGTTTTGCCAAAGCCGGAAGTGTCTGCAGGTGCTTCTTGAGTGATTGAAAGGTAGTTTCGCATACCCGTGGCAACTCGGACTTGCAGTTTGCCCTGAGAGTTTGGAAGAACGGGAGGGACCTGTCGTTAGCCCTTGAAAGAAAACTATTAAGCGCGACCAAACGACCGTTCAGACTCTGGACTTCGTTGTGGCAAGTCTGGGACTTCATTTCTTCTATAGCCTTGATTTTTTCAGGGTTTGCCTCAATGCCTCTACCGTTCACAACGAAGCCCAAACATTTGCAAGATTTCACTCCAAATGCGCATTTTATTGGGTTCAAGCAAATAATGTGCCTCTGCATGCATTCGAATGCTTCTCGAGGGTCTTCTGTGTGATGGTTCCACTTGATTGACTTGACGAGCATGTCATCAACATAGGCTTACATATTTCGCCCCAGCATCTCTTGGAATAGTCGATTCACCATTCGCCGATAGGTTGCCCCCGAGTTTATCGAGCCAAAGGGCATCACCTATAGCAAAGTATATCGTCGTCGTCGTAGAATATTGTATGGGCTTCTTCGGCCAGGTGCATTCGGATCTGGCTATAGCCTGAATAGGCATCCAATGACTAGTAGTTATGTGATGACTCTGTTGTTTCACCGAAATTTTTGGCAAGCCAAGAAATAAAGAATCTTGTACAATTTATTATCACACTTAATGAAACTTATGATGGTATTCGTTCGAATTTGTTGATGATACATCCATTACCCTTATTGAATCATGCGTATTACATTTTGACACAAGAAGAAAATCAACGTCTCGTTGTTGGTTCGTCTATTTCTTGTCTGGATGAGGCTACTGCGCTATATTCGTCCCGATGATATGGCAATGTTACTGATCCTGCACAGAATAAGAACGATTGGATATGTACGTACTGTGGGAAGAAAGGTCATAAGCTCGATAAATGTTGGAAGAAACATGGTGTTCCAGGGGAGGTTCAAAAACGGTAGAGAGCTAATGTTGTTGCCCATGGTAATGTGAATGTTTCGGATGCTGGTGGTTCGGGTATGTTGTTGATGGAAACACTACTATCTTCACATGTGCCACCCTCTACAACTTTGCTCACTCTCACTCAGCATCAATTGGACCAGCTACTGAAGTTTCTCCCTAATCAAGGTAGTGATAATACCACCCTCGTATCAACTGCTATGGCAAGTACTTTTTTATCTTCAGATAAGTATGTTCATCCATGTTGGATTGTTGATAGTGGTGCTACCAACCAAATGACGTTTCAAAGAGATTGGCACATAAATATTAACCCAAACAAAGCTAATACCAGATCTATTACTTTACCTACTAGAAATTTTATTGGTGTTTCACATATTGGAGATTGTGTTATTAGCAATAACATAATTTTGAAAGATGTTTTGTTTGTGCCTAATTTTCAATACAACTTGATATTTGTTTCTCAACTTTGTCATGATTTGGGTTGTTCTATGAGTTTTGGCCATGTGTTTGTTGAGATACAGAGCCCTTGCAGTGGGAGGACAATGGTGGGTTGTAAGCAAAGTGCTGAACTATACTTACATGAACTAGTGATTGAATATAAGTATGCAAAGTGAATGTTACTGCTGCTAAATTGAATGTTTTTCTATGGCACATGCGGCATGGATATTATACCTCTACCCAAATTGAACAAGTTTCTTTCCTTAGGAAATAGTAATGATATTTCTTATGTTTCTGATTGTGTTGTTTGTCCACTTGCACGTCAGACTAAATCCTCTTTTCCAGTTAGTTATACTCGTGCTGCAAGTTCTTTTGATCTTGTGCCCATGGATTTATAGGGGTCATACTGTTTCAAACAGTGGATGGATTTCGGTATTTCGTCGCCATAGTTGATGATTATACAAGAGCTACTTGGATTTATCTATTACGCAAAAGTTGAAACTATCTTACACATTAAGTGTTTTATCTCAATGATCAAAAATTAGTTTCAATGCATCATCAAAGTGTGTAGAAGTGATAATGGAACTAAATTCATCAATTCATTCACTAAGGATTTGTTCTCTTAGTTGGGTATCATTCACCAAACTAGTTGTGTTGCAACACCCCAACAAAATGGAATTGTCGAGCGCAAACATCGACATCTTTTGGAAGTCTTTCGCTAATTAAATTTCAATTGCATGTGCCCGACAATAATTGGGGGGCTTCTGTGTGTTAACTGCATGTTACCTCATTAACTGCATGCCATCCATAATTCTTTGAGGTAAATCGCCATTTGAAGTTCTGTTTAAATGACCCTTTGATCCGAGTCATCTTCGGGGGTTTGGCTCTTTGTGTTATGCAACAAATTACAATTCAAAGGACAAAATAGGGCCTCGTTTTATTCCCTCGGTATTTCTTGGATATTCTCCTACTCATAAGGGTTACACTTTGTTGAATCTTCAATCAAGAGACATATTTGTCAGTCGTGATGTGTTTTTCAAAGAACACATATTTCCTTTTCAATTAAAACGTGCTGATTTTTTATCATCTGCTCCTTTTGTGCCTTTGCAAGATCTGCCCACTACACTGGATTTGCCAGAGGAATTTGCTTGTGATGAATCATATTCAGCACACTCCATTTCGAATTATATGGAATCGTCTGAGCTTCATAATGCTTGTGTTGATGTTGTTCAAACTCAGACCAACCCTGCTGTTGTTCCAATTCACACAAAAATTCAAACTCATACTACTATTGCTGATGTTGATTCAGTTGCTGGTTGTTCATTGCGCAGGTCTACCCGATCCACTCGTGCTCCTAAGAGGTGTTCGAATTACGTTTTGCCTTGTTGTACGTTTGATTACTTGACTATTTCAACAAACTATGCTGCATATCTCAATGGAATTTCCATAATACATGAGCCCATCACATTTACTGAAGCAACTACAAATGAAAATTGGGTAGCAACTATGAAATCTGAGATTGTTGCCCTGCAGGATAATAATACTTGGGTTAGCATTGATCTACCCCTGGTAAAACTGCTATCGGGTGCAAATGGGTTTACAAGGTCAAGTACAGTGCTGATGGATCTCTTGATCGTTATAAGGCTTGCTTGGTTGTGAAGGGCTATTACACAGAAGGCTGGAACGGATTTTATTGAAACGTTTTCACTAGTGGTTAAAATAGTTACTGTGCTGATTTTGTTAGTAGTAATTTTTGCTCGTTCCTGGCATATACATCAATTAGATGTAAGTAAATCTTTTCTCCAAGGCGATTTGACCGAATAGGTTTATATGGAAATCCTACCAGGCTTTAATCGTTTTTCTCCAAATTTCTCAAAGGGGAATCGTAGAGTTTGCAGATTGCTCAAATATCTATACGGCCTTAACCAGGCATCCCGACAGTAGAATCTAAATTGGCGCAGTCCCTTCTTGCTCATGGTTATAAACAGAGTAAGTATGATTACTCTTTATTAAGCAAGTTCATTAATGGAGATCAAGTTCATCTACTAGTATATGTGGATGATTTATGAATAAGTGGATCCAATGCAACACTGATTTCTTAATTAAAGCATCTTTTCTAGTCACATTTCAAGCTTAAAGATTTGGGGATGTTAAAGTACTTCATTGGATTAGAAGTTGCTCATTCCAGAAAATGGATTATCATCAACTAGCGTAAATACGCGTTGGAATTAATTTCTAAAGAAGGACTACTTGATGCAAAACCAGTTGCCACGCCTATGGAGCAACACCTTCAACTAACTACACATGTGTATCATAAAAAATTCATGTTGAATATGGATGATTCCTTGTTGGATGATTTTGAATTTTATAGGGGAATCGTGGGACGACATTTGTATTTGACTATTACACGACCCGATATTACTTTTACTGTTCAAGCATTCAGTTAGCATGTTCATTCTCCGAAACGATATCATTTGGAAGCAGCGTTCCGGGTAGTTCGTTATGTCAAGGGAAGCCCGGGACAAGATCTATTCTTTTCGGCAGCAAACAAACTAAATTATTTAGACATCTACTGTGATAGTGATTGGGGTGGATGTGTTGTTACAAGAAAATCTACTGCTGATTATTATGTTCAACTGGGTTCTAGTATGGTTTTATGGAAAACCAAGAAACAGGCAAGCATATCAAGATAAAGTGCGGAGGTCAAATACAGAAGTATGGGCAAGGCAGTATCAGAAGCTGTATGGATGAAAGGGTTGTTGGGTGAATTGCAAATTGCTGCTCGTTTTCCTGTACAATTACACTGTGATAACAAGGTGGCAATTCAAATTGTAGGAAAGCCGATGAATCATGAACGCACGAAGCATATTGAGATTGATTTCCACTTTGTACGTGATAAGATGCAAGACGGGACTATCATTCCTATGCATGTTAATACAAAGGATCGGAAAGTTGATTTATTGACAAACGCTCTTCCGAAGTTGCAACATTCTTATCTTTTGCAGAAGTATGGCATAGCTGATCAGTTTCGACCCAAAGGAACAGATGAAGAATATAATGATGTAAATGTGGTGAAGAAGGATGACTATACGAAGGTGAATGTGGAAATATAAGGATTAAATTTACCATTGAGCAAAGTATAGGACCGGGCAATGTTGTAGTCAAGGCATGGCTAATCAGCTCGATTTAGCCAAACCTTGTCCATGGCATGCATTACAATCCAACTGCAAGGTCTGTTTGAGAAGATTTGCGCCAACGGTTTACCAAGGAGGATGGCACACAAATCTTTCACTTGACTCGTTAAATCTAACAAACCAAGCTAGGTACGCTAACCATTGCGAATTATTTTGGGAAGCTGAAAATTCTTTGGGATGAATTGGCCTTGTTGGATGATGAATGGTTATGTGATGACTGTAGTGTTTCACCGAAATTTTTGGCAAGACAAGAAAGATAGAAGCTCGAACAATTTATTATCGGACCTAATGAAACTTATGATGGTGTTCGTTCGAATTTGTTGATGATGCATCCATTACCCTCATTGAATCATGTGTATTCTGTTTTGACACAAGAAGAAAATCAACGTCTCGTTGTTCGTTCATCAATTTGTGGTCTTGATGAAGCTGTTGCGTTATAATCGTCACGAGGAAATGGCAATGTTACTGGTCCTCCACAGAATAAGAAGGATTGGATATGTATGTATTATGGGAAGAAAGGTCATAGGATCGATAAATGTTAGAAGAAACATGGTTTTCCGGAGGAGGTTCAAAAACGGTTGAGAGCTAATGTTGTTGCCCATGGTAATGTGAATGTTTCGGTTGCTGGTGGTTATGGTATGTTGTTGATGGAAACACCACTATCTTCACCTAGGCCACCCTCTACATATTTGCCCACTCTCACTCAGCATCAATTGGACCATCTACTGAAGCTTCTCCCTAAGCAAGGTAGTGATAATACCACCCTCGTATCAACTGCTATGGCAGGTACTTTTTATCTTCAGATTTGTCTGTTCATCCATGTTGGATTGTTGATAGTGGTGCTACCAACCAAATGATGTGTCGAAGAGATTGGCGCAGAAATATTCAGCCAAATGAAACTAATATTAGATCTGTTACTTTACCTACTAGGGATTTTATTAGTGTTTCACATATTGGAGATTGTGTTATTAGCAATAACATATTTTTGAAAGACGTTCTGTTTGTGCCGTTAAGTCGGATATTTTTCTATGGCAAATGCGGCAGGGATATTTACACCTCTACCCAAATTGAACAAATTTCTTTCCTTAGGAAATAGTAGTGATATTTCTGATGTTTTTGATTGTGTTGTTTGTCCACTTGCACGTCAGACTAGATCCTCTTTTCCAGTTAGTTATATTTGTGCTGCAAGTCATTTTGATCTTGTGCACGTGGATTTATGGGGATCATATAAGTTTCAAACAGTGGATGGAATTCGGTATTTCCTCACCATAGTTGATGATTATACAAGAGCTACTTGGATTTATCTATTACGCATTAAAGATGAGACTATCTTACACATTAAGAGTTTTATCTCAATGATTAAAAATTTGTTTCAATGCATCATAAAAATGAGTAGAAGTGATAATGGAACTAAATTCATCAATTCATTCACTAAGGATGTGTTCTCGTAGTTGGGCATCATTCACCATACTAGTTGTGTTGCAACACCCCAACAAAATGGAATTGTCGAGCGCAAACATCGGCATCTTTTGGAAGTCTCACGCGCATATTGAAATTTTAATCGAATGTGCCTGACAAATATTGAGGGTTTTGTGTGTTAATTGTGTGTTACCTCATTAACTGCATGCCATCCGCAATTCTTCGAGGGAAATCGCCATTTGAAGTTCTATTTAAACGACCCTTTGATCTGAGTCATCTTCGGGGTTTTGGCACACTCCAGCATACTCCATTTTGAGTTATATGGAATCTGATGAGGTTCCTAATGCTTGAGTTGATGTTGTTCAATTTCAAACTAAACCTGCTGTTATTCCAACTCACACAGAAATTCAAACTGAGACTACTAATGCTGATGTTGATTCAGTTGATGGTTGTTCATTGCGCAGGTCTACCTGATCCACTCGTGCTCCTGAGTGGTGTTAGGATTACGTTTTTCATTGTAGTACTGTTAATTACGTAACTATTTCAACAAACTATGCTGGATATCTCAATGGAATTTCCAAAATACATGAGCTCGTCACATTTACTGGCTAGCAACTATGAAATCTGAGATTCCTGCTCTGCAAGATAGAAATACATGAGTTATCGTTGATCTACCCCTTGGTAAGAGTGTTATCGGGTACAAATGGGTTTATAAGGTCAAGTACAATGATGATGGATCTCTTGATTGTTATCAGGCTCGCTTGGTTGCAAAAGGTCATACATAGAAGACTGGAACTGATTTTACTGAAACGTTTTCACCGGTGGTCAAAATGGTTAATGTGCGGATTCTGTTAGTAGTAGATGTTGCTCGTTCATGGACTATAAATCAATTAGATGTAAGTAATGCTTTTCTCCCAGGCAATTTGACCGAAGAGGTTTATATGGAAATCTCACCGGGCTTTAATCATTGTTCTCCTGATTTGCCAAAGGGCAATCGTAGAGTTTGTACCTTACTCAAATATCTATATGGCCTTAAGCAGGCATCCCGGCAGTGGAAACTAAAATTGACACAGACCCTTTTTGCTCATGGTTACAAACAGAGTAAGTATGATTACTCTTTATTGAGCAAGTTCATTAATGGAGATCAAGTTCATCTAATAGTATATGTGGATGATTTATTAATAAGTGGATCCAATGCAACATTGATTTCTGAATTAAAGCATCTTCTCCAATTACATTTCAATCTTAGAGATTTAGGGATGTTAAAGTACTTCATTGGATTAGAAGTTGCTCATTCCAGAAAAGGGATTATCATCAACTAGCAAAAATATCTGTTGGAATTAATTTAGGGTTAATTACTTAATTGGTTACACATGTTTGACCAATGTTCAAAATGGTTACACATGTTTCAAAATGTGATTAATTGGTTTTGAAATGTGACTATTTGGTTTTTTTACTGTTCACCGTTAGAAATCACAGTTAAGTCACTATTTAGATACGTAAAATGACGTAATTACCCCTAGAATCATCTTCAAGAACACATCATCATCTTCAATAACAAGAATTGAAGAAACCAGAAATCTGATTTCTGGGTTCTTGAGAACCCAGAATTGCAATTTCTAGGTTCTCAAGAACCTAGAAATGCTGTTTCTGGGTTCTTGAAGAACCCTGAAATGCTGTTTCTGGATTCTTCAAGAACCCTGAAATACTGTTTCTGGGTTCTTCAAGAACCCTAAAATGCTGTTTCTGAAGAACCCATAAATGTTGTTTCTGAAGAACCCAGAAATGCTGTTTCTGGGTTCTTGAGAACCCAGAATCGCAATTTCTGGGTTCTCGAGAATCTAGAAATGATGTTTCTGGTTCTCGAGAACCTAGAAATGTTGTTTCTGGGTTCTCGAGAACCCAGAAATGATGTTTCTGGGTTCTCGAGAACCCAGAAATGCTGTTTCTGGGTTCTTGAAGTTCTGTATTGCAGTATATGTTATCACCAAATGTGATTAAATGGTCATACATGTTTCTCTATAATGTGATTAAAAGGTCATACATGTTTCTCTATAATGTGATTAAATGGATACTGTTGTTTGAAATGATGTGATTAAAAGGTTCGACATGTTATTCACATTGTGAAGAACCCAGAATCTGAGAACCCGGAAATGTTGTTTCTGGGTTCTTGAGAACCCATAAATGCTGTTTCTGGGTTCTTGAGAACCCATAAATGCTGTTTCTGGGTTCTCAAGAACATTAAATCGAATTTGGTTCGATTCTTGTTCTTCAATCCTTCCATGTGTTCTTCAATACAACTAAGGGCATGATAGTCATTTCACAATTCAATAATATGTTTAAAAAAATTAATTAACGTTAAAATTAACGGTTTACTAACGGAATAACCAATTAATCACATTGGGAAAAACATGTGTAACCAATTAGTCACATAGCAAAACCAATTAATCACATTTTGAAACATGTGTAACCATTATAAACATTGGTCAAACATGTGTAACCAATTAAGTAATTAACCCATTAATTTATGAAGCAGGACTCCTTGATGCAAAACCAGCTGACACGCCTATGGAGCAACACATTCGACTCACTACACCTGCATATGATAAACAACTCAAGTTGAATATAGATGATTCCTTTTTGGATTATTTTGAATTTTATAGGGGAATCGTGGGACGACTTTCGTATTTGACTATGACACGACTCGATATTACTTTTACTGTTCAAGCATTTAGTTAGCATGTTCATTCTCTGAAACGATATCATTTGGAAGCAGTGTTCCGGGTAGTTCGTTATGTCAAGGGAAGCCCGGGACAAGGTCTGTTCTTTTCGGCAGCAAACAAACTAAATTATTTAGACATCTATTGTGATTGGGGTGGATCTGTTGTTATAAGAAAATCTATTGCTGGTTATTATGTTCAACTGGGTTCTAGTATGGTTTTATGGAAAACCAAGAAACATGCAACCATATTAAGATCAAGTGCGGAGGTTGAATACAAAAGTATGGGCATGGTGGTATCAGAATGTTGTATGGATGAAAGGGTTGTAGGGTGAATTGCAAATTGTAGTTCGTTTTCCTGCACAATTACACTATGATGACAAGGCGGCAATTCAAATTGCAGGAAACCCGATGTATCATGAACGCACGAAGCAAATTGAGATTAAATATCACTTTGTACGTGATAAGATGCAAGACGGGACTATCATTCTTATGCATGTTAATACAAAGGATCAGAAAGCTGATTTATTGACAAAGGTTATTCTGAAGTTGCAACATTATTATCTTCTGCAAAAGTATGGCATAGCCGGTCTGTTTCGACCCAAAGGATTAGATGAAGAATAGAGTGTTGTGAGAGTGTTGAAGAATGATGACCTGATGAAGGGGAATGTGGAAGTATAAGGATTAAATTTACCAATGAGCAAAGTATTAAATAAAGTTAGTTAGTTAGATTGCACTGCAATTAATAATTACTCCCTAAGGTGTAAACAACATTATGGAATATTGCAGAATAGAGAGATACTTCGCTCTCTTTCTCGGTTTGTATCTTTGAATATGAGTTTTATCAAATACATATCTAATTTATCCTTCAAAGAATCATATGAATTGATGCTTTTTTAGTATTCTTTGAATGAGAAAATGTCCTCACGATAATAAAGTAGCACAAAAGATTGAAAGGTTTCAATAAACTCGATTTGTTCTATCTTCATTTTCTTAGGTTTATAGCTTCAACATTTGGCTCTCGAGTTGAAATTATGATGCAACAGTAATAAGAACCCTTATCATTCATACGACTACTTTCATCTTTTACAACCCGTTCTTCTCATGGATTGGCCATGGAATTGGGCTTACGGATTCCGTAAGCCCATGTTCTTCTCATGGAATGGCCAATCCATGTCATATGTATTCCATGCGGTCCGGGCTTAGGGATTCCGGGTCCAAACCTCGGATTCCCTAAGCCCGGACCGCATGAAATCCGGATTTCAGCAGCAAATGACGATTCTGCCCTCGCCTGTTTGAAGAAATTCCGAGCGTGCCCCTCTGGAAGTCTTTTTCGATTGATGACCGAAGCTTCTCCTTCTTCTCTCCTTCTTCTCCTTCTTAGATTCCGCCAAAAATACAAGATAGGGTTCATCCTTGGGAAGAAATTTGTGATTCTACACCAATTCTAGATTTGCAGCGATCGTGTTCCTCGCCGTTCGTTGTATTCTTGGTTGGTTATAGTGGAAATCAAGCGACCAACTGCTATAAAATAAAGAATTTCCAGGTTAGCCGCGTTGCCTTTATGCCTTTATCTACTTTCATGGAGCTATAAGTAGTACAAAGTTTGATATCCTTCTTCTGTGGGTGGGTAATGCTGCTTCTTTGAGCTAGTTCGGTGGTATCACTATGCTTATCCAGTTGTCCACTTGTTCTGAGTCAAAATTTAGTTCTACTACATCGTCAATTTAGCCCAAATATTAGATTATACTTATCCAATTGTCCAGAAACTTGTTCTGAATCAAAGTTCAGTTCTACTGTAGTGTCAATTTCACACAAGGATTAGATTATCCAACCTAATTTACTTGTTGACATAGTCTCGAAGTTTTTCAATTTTGGTGTTGGCAAACATTGTTTAGTATCCTGGGTTGAGAGGTGGTAAAATCTGATGATTCATTAAGGGAAATTTTCCATTAGAATTGGATAAATTGAAGTTCTGGTTATGTACATAAGGGTAGAAGCAAAATTTTAACCGGTTCAGATTTTGGTAAATAAGAAATTTTAGAGAAGCATGTACAAATACAAAATGATTTCAACATGTACCAAAAATAAGTCCTTTTATGCATAAAGATACTTCTTTTGATATCTACTATCTTAGATTTGCTAAAATCTAAGAAAAATTAGCGTCTTGTAGAAAAGAAATAACCGAAAGAAACAATGGGACAATGCAGTGTATTCTGATGAGGCTACCACCATGGATGAGAATTATTCTGGAGGGAACTTAGCTGCTTGTGAAGAAGGAGACAACAACATTGCAGAACCAATTGAAGGAGTGGAATTTGACTCAGAGGAGGCTGCCAAAGTCTATTACGATAATTATGCTCGCAGTGTTGGATTTGTGATGCGTGTCATGTCATGTCGTCGCTCAGAAAGAGATGGAAAGATCATTGCTCGTCAATTGGGGTGTAACAAGGAAGGTTACCGTGTTAATCGGATGGATAAGTCAAATCAGCTTAGGAAGCCAAAACCAGTTACTAGAGAAGGATGTAAAGCCATGATTAATCTCAAGTTTAGATCGGGTAAGTGGGTGGTTGCAAAATTTGTCAAGGAGCACAATCATCCTCTTGTAGTGTCGCCTTGTCTAGCTCGCCATTCAGCTGTGAGTTCTTGTGGTATTTTATTGGCCACCAATGAAATTTAACATCATTCCAAAGTTCTTTTGGTCTGTTACTGCACTGACTTTAGTAAGCTTTAGTTGATGATTGAATGAATCTTGCAAGTTGGTTCGTAGGAACTTAAACTTTAGCATTTTAGTAGAATAGAAAACAGGTAGATTTAAAACAGCTTTGAGTCCATCTAATCTTCATGGATTTTGAAGAGTATCTCTATAGTACTTGAGGTTTGTTGCTTTGTTCATATTGGAGACACTGAGCTGTTGTATTTTCATGCATTTGGTCAGTATGAGGAGCATGTACTATATAGTTTGTAAGAAACATTTTACTTGGAACATGACAGAAGCATCTTCTTAAAGAAAGATTCTCTCTTGCAATTTCATGATGTGAATCTGTTTGTGCCTGATACTTACAAACTCGTGTTTTCTGTTGTTCATCCTATTCATCCTTGGTTTTGACATCGTATTAACTTGTTGTTCAATTGCTTGATCATATTACATTTGATTTCCTTCTAGTTTGTATGTGAGTGATGTTAAATTCAGAAAAATCATGTTGAAGCATGGTGCTGAAGCAAGAAAGCCACCAAGGTGCTGAAGCATGGTGTTTTCTTACGGTGCGGTCCTCTTGAGAACGGTCTTCCTCAATGAGAAGCTATCCAATATTGCTAAAGATGTGGTTGGAGATGTTATCTGTCAACTATGTTTAACCTTGAACTTTTATATGTCAATCTTTTGTGTTTAATTTTATTGTAGGCGATGGAAGGAACCATTTTAAACTTCTAACTGCATGTATATATGAACAATTGCCCCGGATAATTTGTGTTACTTGGGTTGAATTGCAAAAAAACGTTCTAAATTATCTTTTTGGATCATGGGAAAAAAGAATGAATTTAGATTATAATGGACATTAATTAAACTATTTACTAAAAAGAGAATTTACTAAAAGGGAAGAACTCGCTTAAGTGAAGAGGGGTCTTCTTTTGTGTTGTACTTCAAAAGTGTTTGTGAGGTTGGTATGCATAGGCTTGATTGTTATATACAAATAAGTGGATGCTATGGAAACATGATTCTCGCCTAAGGTTTTGATATGGAATTAATTAATTTAATCAAGGGATTGATCTTTAAAAGTAATTACATAATTAAACAAATTATTAATTAATTATATTTAAGTTTTTATTATTCTTAATTTTATAAAAATAATTAATACAAATTAATTGTATTATATATTATACATATACAAGTAGGGGCAAATATGTCATATTACCACATACCATTCCATTTCCATATACCATTCCACAAAAGAAACAACAGAATTCATTATTCCATTCCATTCCACCAAACAAACAACTTCATATTCTTATCTCCTATTCCTTATTCCCTATTCCTGTTCCCTATTTTGTATTCCGAATTCCGAATTCCGTGAAAGAAACGTACCGTTAGTGTTTTAATGGTACATTAAGAATTTGGGGAGAGGAAGTTATGCAAGGACGTTAAGGAGGTTGCCTCGATAAACTAAAGCAACTTCCACATCCATTTACCCTGTCAACTGAGAATTTGGGGACTTACAAAAAAATCTTCTTCAGCATCCAGGAGAATCTAAAAGTGTAGTACTTGTAAGCATCACAAGAAATTGCAAGACACAGACTTGATTAAGAAAATCAATTAACTGAACTGAGGTAGACATGGAAATGATCTCACCCCATACATTCAAGCAATTGACAGACCCAAGGAGAAAGTATTCTACAAAATTACAAGAATCTTCCGTGAAATACCTCAACGTGCTCATTGATGGGGTTTATAAGGGACGCCTTATTAATTAAAACCTTTATATCACTGACCTAAAAACATAATCTTATTGATTAATACAACCCATTCATGTAAGGCGTCGCCCCCAAATGATGAGCCTGTGGCGTCAGCCTATACGATGGCGTCGCCCAGGTAAAGTCTGGATAAGGACGCATTAATTGAAGGTCTGACAGCATTAAATGGGATTAAATATCTCCGATATTTAAGGAATAAGGACTCCTGTCCCATCAGAATGTCAGTTTGACCTCAGTTAAACTGATTAACCAGGGTAAGAAGGAAGCACTGTTCATCAGGTTAAGTGAAGGCTATAAATAGCAAACATTCATTATCATTTATTACATTCTGATTTTCACCACATCTACATAAAAGCTCTCAAAAGTCTTAGAACTGACTTAAGCTTCGGAGTGGAATAAACGGGTCAACCCGAAGTTGTCAATTTCACGCAGGTCGACCCGAGAGGAGCGACGCCTGTAGCTGAAGAAGTTTCACAGGATCCAACATCTGGCGCCGTCTGTGGGAAACCTTGAGCAAAATATTGCCATGGCTCCTACCAATGCACAAGCTAAGCGAACACAGCAACCGGAGGAAGGAAGTTCCCTCCACAATCTTCAACAACACCTGACGCCTTCCGCTTTTATGCCGAGGCTTCGGGGCAATCCAGGGGCGTCGCACCCAAGTGCTTCAGCCCCAATAGGAGCTCCAGCTAGAGTACTGTCGCATCCACAGACTCAAGCGCCGCTCCTACCCGCGCAATCCCATATAGCCTCATCTGGAGGAAGAGCACATTCAGCAGTCCCCACTGCCCAAGAAGTCGTCACGCCAGCACTTATAGCTGCGATAGACGACCTTCTAAATCGAAGAGAACTCATGGCTGTAGCTCGTGCAGCTCGTCTTAACGAGCATCACCGCACGGACGAGGCAACCTCAGAACCTCGGGAGGTTCCCGTAGTAGGACCACCTATTAAGGCGGATCCTTCGCCCAGAAGCGTTGAAGCAACGCCAACCCCAGTGGTAATGGCTCCTCCTCAAACTGAGGTAACCCTGGATAAAGTGATGGAGCTTATTGCTGATTCAAAAAAGGAAGATACGGGTAAAGTCATGCTGGAAGCAAGAGATAGGGCATCACACCCTTTTACAAATGAAATATTGGACGTAGACATACCATCCGTCCCGATCCCAAGGATTGATGTGTATAGGGGGGAGGGTGACCCTGTGGAGCATGTTCAAACTCATGAATCTTCCCTATTGGGAAGGTCAAAAAACGAAAAGCATTGCGCAATACTCTTTCCTTCAACCTTGAGCGGCGCCGCCTCTCACTGGTTTTTTGGATTGCCAAAAGCTTCAGTTACATCCTGGACAGACTTGAAGGACAAGTTTATCATCCAGTACATGGGTGGTAGGCAACTGCTGAAAAGTGTGGGTACTTTGGACCATATTCGACAAGCAGGAGATGAAAGTTTGGGGGATTTTTATAAACGCTTCAATCAGGCCCTAGCCAGCATCGATCAGGTTATCACAGGAGGTGAGACCATTCGAGCTTTTGTTAGAGCACTGGGGCAGAGAGGATCAGCTTTGCATGATAGTTTGAGCGTCATTCCCGTCCATACTCTATCTGACCTGGCGGCGAGGGTCAAGTCGTATATTGACCTCGAGATAGCCCGTGAGGGAAGGAAATCTTCTAAGGATCTTCGAAAGGAGATACAGGAGGGAAAAAGGCCAGAGCAAAAATCGCAAAAAAGTCGTCCCCAAGACGATAGACGAAGTCATCCACAAGAGGATAGGCGACTCCCAAATATCCCGCGGCCACCACGAGAAGTTTTCGAGACTTTCACGCTCTTAAACCAGGACATTTCGGTAATCCTCAACGAAATGGAGAAGAAGGATTTGGCGTCGCCACCATTACCCCGCAGGTCAGGAGGACCTATGGGCCCTTATCACGAGCAGTACTGTCGATATCATCGAAGTAAAGGGCACAGCACTGATAATTGCAAGATCCTGAAGAGAGATATCGAGACACTCATCCAAAGGGGGCTCCTCAAGAACTTCGTGGCAAAAAGGGATCGTAGTCCCAGCCCACGAAGGGACAGGAGGGTGTCGCCCAAGAGGGAAGGAGGAGATGAGGGTTCAAGAGGCAAGCATGGGCATGTACGAGTGATTAGTGGTGGGTTTGCTTCGGGAGGAGAAACTAGTAGTGCTAGGGAGGTATACGCTACTCAGTTATCTGGAACCTCTAAAGCAGGAAAACGTCCTAGATCACCGGAAGAAACCGATATTACTTTCAAGGAGGATGAGATGAATCATGTGACATGCCCTCATGAGGACGCATTAGTCATCACGGCGGAGATTGCTGGATATGATGTAGAGCGAGTACTTATTGACTCGGGAAGTTCAACGGATGTCCTTTTTCTCGAAGCATTAAAGAAAATGGGACGGAATGAAAAAGACCTGAAAAAAGTGAACTTCCCACTTTTAGGCTTTACTTCAACTCCAACCTACCCGGTAGGAGCCATCACCTTACCAGTATTTTTGGGGGAGGGATGGAGATCTTTGACAATTGATGTTACATTTGTCGTGGTCGACGCCCCAACTGCATACAACGTAATTTTGGGACGGTCCACATTGAATCCGCATCGTATGGTTCATTCCACTTATCATCAACTCCTAAAATTTCCAACGCCTCATGGAATAGGAGTGGTAAAAGGCAATCAGCCGGGGGCAAGGAATTGCTACGTGCAATCCACCCGGCATCGAGTTTTGAAAGGAATGGAAGCTCTATCTATCCAGGCAGAGGAAGATTTGAGAGAGGGGAAGGTTCGCCCAACACCAGTAGAAGGACTGGTAAAGATATCAATAGACGGTCCTGAAAAGGTCGTCCAAATTGGGGCGACGCTTCCGGAAGAGCAGGCTACGGCTTTGACTCTTCTACTCATTGAATTTCGAGAACTCTTTGCTTGGAAACCGAGTGACATGCCGGGTATAAGCGAGGAGATAATTACTCACGAGCTCAACATTGATACCAGTATTAAACCTCTCGCTCAGAAGCGACGACCGGTGGGGGAAGAAAAGTCCATTGCCATTCGACAAGAAGTGGCAAAGTTGATAGAGGCTCGATTCATTAAGGAGATCAGATTCCAAACATGGGTCGCAAACCCTGTATTGGTAAAGAAGGCTACGGGCAAATGGAGAATGTGTGTCGACTTTAGGGATTTGAATAAAGCATGCCCTAAAGATTCATATCCTTTGCCACGGATTGACCAGCTGGTCGACGCCACATCAGGGCATGAGTTATTGAGCTTTATGGATGCCTATTCAGGGTATAACCAAATCAAAATGGCAGCATGCGACGCTCATCATACAGCTTTTTATGCAGATAGTGATATATATCACTATACTGTCATGCCTTTCGGACTCATCAATGCTGGAGCCACCTACCAAAGGATGGTCAACAAGCTCTTCGCAGGCATGATAGGTGTAAACATGGAGGCCTATGTCGATGATATGCTGGTAAAGTCCATCAAAGGCGTCGATCATACAGAAGACCTCAGGAAAACTTTCGAAGTTATGAGGCTTCATCAAGTACGGTTAAACCCCGCCAAATGCGCATTCGGAGTCCAGTCTGGAAAGTTCTTGGGATACATGGTGAGCGAAAGGGGGATCGAAGTAAACCCCGAAAAGCTAAGCGCTATTGAGGGCATGAAAAGTCCCACTTGCCATAAGGAAGTACAAAGTCTGAATGGAAGGTTGGCGGCGCTGAGCAGATTTTTATCTAAAGCGGGGGACAGATCCCTACCCTTCTTCGAAGTATTAAGGGCCAACAAAAAGTTCGAATGGACATCAGCATGCGAAGAAGCGTTTCAAGAGCTGAAGAAGCATCTACGAACCCTACCGCCATTGGCTAAGCCAGAAAGGGGCGACGCTTTAGTTCTATACTTAAGTGTCAGTCCAATGGCTGTAAGCTCTGTACTTGTAAAGAACGTAGACTCTGGCCAGGTGCCAGTTTACTATGTATCTAAAGTCCTTTCAAAGGCAGAAATAAACTATATAGAAGTTGAGAAGTATCTCTTTGCGTTGGTCGTTTCAGCTAGGAAACTACGCCCCTACTTCCACGAGTATGAAATCACTGTATTAACTAATCAACCACTAAAACATTTCCTACAAAAACCAGATGCGTCTGGAAGGATGATAAAGTGGGCGATAGAGTTAAGTGAATTTCGAATCCAATTTGCGCCCAGAACCGCCATAAAAGGTCAAGCTATGGCTGACTTCATAGTCGAGTCTACCCATAGCCAGGAAGAGGCGCCGCCCTCACTCCAAATCAATAAGGAAGAATCCTCACCTGAATGGAAGTTATATACAGATGGATCGTCATCCATTGAGGGTTCAGGAGCTGGTTTGGTACTCACTCCACCAGATGGGGGGGAATCTCTGAAATATGCCTTGGTTCTAACCTTTAAGGCCACCAACAACGAATCTGAATATGAAGCGTTGATTGCGGGCCTAAGGATAGCTAGAGGTATAGGCATCAAGGCTATCAAAGTATATTGTGATTCCCAATTGGTGGTAAACCAAATAAAGGGGGAATATACTGCTAAAGGAAAGATGATGAAAAAATATCTAAGTGAAGCCAAAATTTTGATTGAAGGCTTCGCCCAATTTGAGATTAACGCCATTCCAAGAGAGGAAAATGAAGAAGCAGATGCTTTGAGCAAATATGCCTGGCAGGCAACGCCTTTAAAAGTTCATTTTGTCGAAACTGTTTCATCTCAGGAAACCTATGAGCGCCATGTTTATAGCATTGACTCATGGGCGACGCCTATAAAGGCCTACTTGGAATCAGGAACTGAACCCGCAGAAGGGGCAGAGTTGAAAAGGATGAGACGTATAGCTCCAAGCTACGCCTTGATTGAGGGAGTCCTTTACAAAAAGGGATTTTCTACTCCTTTCTTAAGATGCGTCGATCCACCTGAAGCTACCACTATCCTCAGAGAATTACATGAAGGATATGCTGCTTGCCATGAAGGAGCTAAATCCATTGTTCGGAAAGCTTTGAATCAAGGTTTTTATTGGCCGACAATGGTAAAGGAAGCAGAAGAAATGGTGAGAAAGTGTGAGTCATGCCAAAAGTACACTCCAAGGATTGGGCGTCCCTCATCAGAATTGATACCTATGCGCGTCGCTTGGCCATTCGTGCAATGGGGAATTGATTTGATGGGACCATTCCCCAAATCTAAACAGAAATGCTATATTATAGTAGCAGTGGATTACTTTTCAAAATGGGTAGAGGCCAAAGCTCTGGCGTCAACTACAGAATTCCAAGTGATAAAATTCCTAAAATCCAGAATTATTTCTAGGTATGGAATTCCGAGCATTCTCATCAGTGATAATGGTCCTCAGTTTGCTGGAAGGGAGCTAAAATGCTTCTGTGAAGAATTACATATTGACCATCGCCATGCCTCAGTAAGACATGCCCAGACAAATGGTCAAGTAGAAGCAGCAAACAAGGTCATCCTCAATGGTTTGAAAAAACGAATAGACGCCTTGAAAGGAAAATGGACAGATGAATTGGATAACGTTCTCTGGTCCATAAGAACAACACCAAAAACATCTACGGGTGAAACACCCTTTGGATTGGTGTATGGTTCGGAAGCTTTGGCCCCTACTGAAATAGCAGTATCATCACATCGAGTGATCCATTATCAGGCGACGCCTAATGAGGAACAGAGGCGCATCGACCTTGACTTATTGGAAGCTAAAAGATGGATCTCTGATGAAACTCAAGGACGCATGCGACTAGCCACGGCTAGATATTATAATCGACGAGTTTTCTCTCGCCAATTTTTCGTGGGGGAGATGGTGTGGAGAAGAAATGAATTCTCACACTTGGATAGGCTAAATAAACTCTCCCCGAAATGGGAAGGACCCTATAAGGTCGTCGCTGTTCCCCACCCCAACGCCTATGTCTTGGAGGATGAGGAGGGAAGAAAGCTAAGAAATACTTTCAATGCGGAGCATTTGAAAAAATTCTACGCTTAAGTTATGATGTACAATACTATTGTAACTCTACTTGATTATTACTAATGAGTATCGCAAGTTTTGGAAGTCATCGATTCAAACAATAAAGTCGACGCCTTGATAAACATACCTTAATTATCCGAAAAAGATAATTTACAAGGGAAAATGTTCAAGCGTTAAAACTACAAAAATCAAAGCCTAGAAAGCAATAAAATATTCTAATGACCCTGGGAAGGAGGGGTCTTCGAAGGAGCCTCAGTGCTCGGCTCTGGCGCCGCTCGCTTCTGCCCAACCTTTGGAGGATTAGTAGTGGATGGCGATGCTCCAGAAGCTTTGGAAGCAGCTTCAGCTCTCTTGTTCTGCTGTTGCATCTGCAAGAAGGCTTTAAAGCCTTGTACTCGCTCCAAGGGGAAGTCAGCTTGAACTTCGCGGATCTGGGCAACTAAATTTCCGTATACACGGATAATCTTGTTGAGCAGATGCCTCTCCGCAGCTTCCTCGAAGGCGGCAGTCTTCTTGAAGGAGGTCACCGCCTCCACTTTAGCAGTCTCAAGTTGAACGAGCACCGCCTCCTTCTCCTTTTGAACGGCTTGAAGTTGGCCAAAGGCTGCCTCTTTCTCCTTCTGGAGAGTTTCAGCCTGAAGAAGCGCCGCCTCCTTCTCCTTGGTCGCAGCAGACAAGTTCTTCTCGGCCCGGCGAGCGTTCTCCCTGTTCTCGTTGGAGGCTTGTTCACACTCTGCAAGTTGCTGGGCAAACTTGTTGGTTTTTTCCACAGCGAACTGAGCCTTCTCAATAGCACCATCCTTCAACTCAACCTCTTCGCCAAGTCGTCGACGAAGGAGGACTATATCCTCTTCAAGCTTCGCCTTCTCCTTCACCCAATCAGCCTTCTCCTTTTCAAGATAAGCAGCCTTGGCCGCCCTTGCAGATTGGTCTTCCATAGCCGCGCATTTGTGGGCCAACTGCACTGCTAAGGCGCCAACCTGAGTTTCTGTGGCCAAAAGCTGTAAACAAAAGGGTTAAACAAGTGAAAGGATGGAGGAATGGACAAGCGAAAGAAGGATTAGACTTACAGAGGCGACAGAAGTAAGGTGGTTTTTAACAGCTCCTTCGACCCATTGAGGATCGAAGTGAAGCTGGCAACGATCGCCAGGAAGAACTGACCCACTCACAAGATGAAGAGCTAGGTCAGAATTGGCGAGGGTTCCTTCAGAAAGCTTCGCCTGAAGTGAGGTCCCTTCTGGGATGTTCATCCCTTGTAAGCGACGCCATGGTTCCCAATTCATCAGTCGGTTCTCTGGCACGGGTGTCTCGTAGAGGTGTCGCCTCAAATCGAACTCAGGGCCTTCAATAGGACCCAAAGGAGTCATTGAGGCAGGTGGAGACATACCTGGCGTCGCTTGGCGGACATATGGTTGAGCAGAGGGCCTTGGAGACATACCGGGCGTCGACGCTCGAGGCATGGTAGGTGTCGCTGGAGAAGGAGACCGAGGCGGAGCTTGCCTGAGAGGTGAGGGATCAAGGGTGGAAGAAGAATTCACCTTATCCCCTGGCGACGCTCCGGACCCTAAAAATAGGGCTGTCAGAAAAAGAAGGCATCCTGGCCAAAACCTAAAAACAGTGTAAATTCTTATTAAAGTAAAAATACCTGTTGGTAGCGCCGCTTCTTCTGCACTCTCGTCCAACACTATAGTGTCGGCAGGATTTTTCTTATCCCTCTTAGAGCGCCGCTTTGGAGCCATGGTTTTTGCCTTGTGTTTCTTCTTGGATGGTTCCTCCTCTTGAATAGGAGGAAGAACTCCAGTCGACGCCTGGTCATAACAACCAGAAGGTTGAAATAAATAATCAAAATCATCGCTCTCTGCAAATAAGAAAAAGAAGAGGATTAGAAAAATACCCAATCAATTTCCGGCTGAAAAGTCGACGACTTTATAGAGGCACTAGCAAGCATCGCCTCTGTCGTATCCTTGGAAATAAAGGATAGTTGTCCTCTGGAATGTGCCTCATATATGAGGTTAAGGGTATCGAGATCCTCTTCTGAGTATTCAGTAAAAGAGGGTAGGGGATCGGTTCGAGGATTTCGAAGAGGCCAGGCGACGCCCCCAAAGAAAAAGAAATATTTAGATTTCCAATTTGAATTAGTGGATTTAAAACCACTAACCAGAGGTTTTTTGGCATCCCAGAACCAAGGGTTCTGACCAAGGCGTCGCACATTCCAGCCTTTAGACTCGGGAAAGCGGGTTTGGAAAAGGAAAACGCCAAAGGCGTTGAATTGAAGGCGATAGAAGGATCGAAATAAAGACAGAGAATAAGACCAGTTATTTTCGAAGCAAAGAATTGAAAATCCTACCCACATCCGTATGGCGTTAGGTGTCAATTGGGTAGGGGTAATGCCGTAATAACGACAGAGTTCTATTAAGGCGTCGCAAAAAGGGAAGCGAAGCCCAGCCTCGATTTGGGCCAAATATATTGTGGCTTCGTCATCCCTAGGAAAACATACCCTGTCCTCGCCCATAGACTCAGGGTATGGGAATCGAGGTTGGTCCTCATTATACATACCTGAAGTTTCTACGGCTAAAACGAAGTTTTCTCGGGTAAGGATGTTTGGTTTAGGATCAATTGCAGGAAGAGGAAAGTTAAGATTCTTACGAGGAGTGTTGCTGGAAGATGCCATGACGATCTTGATTACCTCTGTGGTTGGGCGACGCTTCAAAAGGAAAAGGCGATAACTCTGATTCTAGAGAGAGAAGTTAGAGAGAAGGCAGAGCAGAATATTTGAAGGTATGTTGACATAAAGGGACCACTTCTTTTTATAGTGGACCCATCTGAAACGTCACTCCCAACTGACCGTTGGATTGAAACAAATTTCGAAACGCTGCTTTTTGACTAGCCGTTGGATTGCAACGGTCACTAGGATTGCTGACGTCATCACACTGTTTCATTCAAATTCAAACAAAACCAAAAGTAGCACACAATGTGAACCGTTGGATCAGTAGAGATCACACGGATGGCCAAGACCAAAGAAACGAATTCAATTTTGAATTCCACCGCCAAAACATTATGGCATTCCCGCCATTAGAGGCTCATCGACGCCTATAAAAATTCCAGGTGTATCAACCTGGGAAAATGAAAGGCTCATCGACGCCTGAGGCTCATCGACGCCTATAAAAATTCCAGGTGTCAACCTGGGAAAAATTAAAGGCTCATCGACGCCTGAGGCTCATCGACGCCTATAAAAACTCCAGGTGTCAACCTGGGAAAAATTAAAGGCTCATCGACGCCTGAGGCTCATCGACGCCTATAAAAACTCCAGGTGTCAACCTGGGAAAATTAAAGGCTCATCGACGCCTATAAAAATTCCAGGTGTCAACCTGGGAAAATTAAAGGCTGATCGACGTCTATGAAATATCATAGATGAGCGACGCCTTGAAAAATGAATCCAATTGAGACAAATTAAGACTTCCATAGTCGTACTCAGTGAGATTCTATCCAACCAGGACTGATACTCCTGCTTGGCTTGGGGGGCAGATGATGGGGTTTATAAGGGACGCCTTATTAATTAAAACCTTTATATCACTGACCTAAAAACATAATCTTATTGATTTATACAACCCATTCATGTAAGGCGTCGCCCCCAAATGATGAGCCTGTGGCGTCAGCCTATACGATGGCGTCGCCCAGGTAAAGTCTGGATAAGGACGCATTAATTGAAGGTCTGACAGCATTAAATGGGATTAAATATCTCCGATATTTAAGGAATAAGGACTCCTGTCCCATCAGAATGTCAGTTTGACCTCAGTTAAACTGATTAACCAGGGTAAGAAGGAAGCACTGTTCATCAGGTTAAGTGAAGGCTATAAATAGCAAACATTCATTATCATTTATTACATTCTGATTTTCACCACATCTACATAAAAGCTCTCAAAAGTCTTAGAACTGACTTAAGCTTCGGAGTGGAATAAACGAGTCAACCCGAAGTTGTCAATTTCACGCAGGTCGACCCGAGAGGAGCGACGCCTGTAGCTGAAGAAGTTTCACAGGATCCAACACTCATTTTCTGAAGTGTCCTGGTGGCTTCTTCTGTTGAATCCACTGGCCTTTTCTGTACTTGGTGGCTTGAGGCGGAAGTAGGGACGAAAAGTGGAGTGAATCACAGTTCGGTTCTTAAATAAAATCAACAGACAAACAAAAAAAGAAACGAAATCAGACGGTTCTTCAAAAATCACTCGCTTCTTTAAAAATCAGTCGGTTTACACTATTGAACCACATTCGCTATGCATTTAGGTATTTTGTGTGAACCAGATCGTCCATTGAGACGGTGTGATCGGACTAGCAGTGTGATTCTGATAACTCTGATGGCTAAAGTGGAGTGTTTATCATATCTTTTAAACTATATGTTCTAATTACTAAACTACGATACGCGCTACGCGCGTGTACGTCGTTGGTCGTGTGTAAGGTGTTACGGAGGTATGATTCGATAGTTCTGACTCCTAGGATAATACAAGAATAGTACGAGAATTAAACATCTGATTAAAATATGACCGACCAATTTCTTAAAAATAATTAGAGTTTTTAAATTTTATTTCATTATTTTATGCAAATTAAGTTTAGTTTTACATCAATAATATTTTAATGAAATGTTAAATTCTTGCAATATTTGTGTTAATTCCTAGGAGTCAGAACAATAGAATCATACTTCCGGAACACCTCACACACGACCAACAACGACGATGTGTACGCGGGTTGCGCGGGTCGTAGTCTAGTATAATCATTAAGGAAATACACTTTAGTAGATTAAAAAACTTTCAGTTAAAATATTTCTTCAATTGTGTGTATAAGACATATATCTACATGTTATGAAGGTACAACCATTTATTTACATATAGGGTAAAATACAACATTTCCCCCTAAAGTGGGGACAATTTTTCAGTTTCCCCGTTAATGTTTAAATTTTAAAACTTTTGTCCTCATGTTTGGAAAGTGAAAGTTTGACCAAACTTAAGGGGGAAATTAAAAAAAATGGACCAAACTTAAGGGGACAATGTCGTATTTTACCATTTACAAACACATGTGTTGATTAAGGCTTTTCTATAATTATCCATTAAGTGTAAATAGTCTCTTAAAGGACAATATACTTATATATAGTGATACAAATTACATTAATACTTAATAAAAAAAATTAATTTAAGATATACAACTAAATCCTTAGTAATGTAAGAGTTTAATGATTTAAGTACACAACATTTATGTATACTACATTTTGAGTATGTGTACCTATAATTCTTTCGAAGTCTCATTTCTTACCCCAAAATCTTTGTTGTTGACTGTGTGATGTCACATGATTAAACAATATATAACTGACTATGACTATAAAATGGTCAAACAAATATATGTCGAAGTTTGACAAAGTTTGACTTTGCATTTTGTTTATAGTTATCACAATATTAAGCCGTATTGAAGGCAGTTTACTGAACATTTGAAAATGTATGTGAACATTTTTGTGATTTCTTTGACATCTTTAAATAAATGTTTTAGTTCATTTAAATAGTCCACTAAGACTTCTGTACAAAAGCGGCGCATAGCGGCGCATAAAATTCAAACATATCAGTCTTGTGTCGTTACAAAGTACATTAGGCTTAAAATTTCAAAAAATATATTTATGCACCTGTTGCGCACCCAAATACGATCGCTCACTCTTGCTCACCTTAGCCAACTATTTTTTTCGATGAATACCAGACTCAATCTTTGACCGTCGCCTTAGCCAACCAACTTTTTTTTTCCGATATCCCCAAGATTTGAATCTTTCCACTTTGATACCAATCTTTTTCGACGAATACCGACCTCAATCTTTGATACCAACATTTTCCGCTTACTTTTTTTCGACGTCATCAGGATTTGAACCTAGGAAATTTTATAACAACCTCAATCTTAACCGTCGTCTTAGCCAATACTAACCTCAATCTACCCTCGCCCTAAGAGTATTTGTTTTCCATAGTCGATAAGATTTGAACATGGGCACTCTGATGCCGTCTAAAAAATTTCAGAAGTACGTCTTAATCATCTGCCTCATGAATCCTAACTTGTGAGAGAATACATTTGGTATAAATTTAAGATATCTTAACACGCTCCCTACCATTTCTATGAAACAACTATTACAAATCTATCGTGGCAACGTTTGAAAATTGAAGTGATATTTTTTGAAAATAAAATTAGATATTTGATTAATTTATTCCTTATTTTTTTACTTTGATATTTTCAGACTTACGTTGTGTTAAGTGTTATTTAGACTTTAAATTCATATATATTTAAAAAAAAAACTATACAATTTATTATTTTTTTGAGTATTGATGTGCATGTGTATTTTAGAGATTTATTGACCTTTAAGTTTTGGGACTAAATAATGGAATACTCATACACATTAAATTTGACAAAACCTAAAGAATCATTAAATTCTGAAAAGATAATAAATCACAAACTCTGAAAAAGTAAATTTATTCATATTTTGATACCCATGAATGAATGTACAAACTTGATTATTTTGTATGTATTAATTATATCGTACATTATATTATGTATACTCAACATATAAATACACATCAATTTCGATCGATAATAATTCAGTTTAAATTCTCTAAATTTATTGATAAAATAAGTTTTTTTTATGACGATGGTGATCTAAGTTTTCAAGTTCACGTTTTTCTCAGATTTGTTTGGGAAGAAGAGGACAAAAAAATGTTGTAGAGAAGTAAAGAAGTAAGTAGGAGAGTAATACAATGAAATGATAAAAAAATTAATGATTGATTAGGAAAAAGGGAGAAGATTTTGAAAGAAAACAATATACATCAATTTTGATCGATATTAATTCAGTTTAAAAATGAGATTTTTGTAACGGCGGTGATCTAAGTATTTCAATTTCACGGTTTTCTCATATTTTGTTGGGAATGGGAAGAGGAGACAAAAATATTGTAGATGAGTAAAGAAGTAAGTAGAGAGTAGGAACATGAAAAAGAGAAGATTTTGAAACGAAAACAATTTTCTGTTTAATTGTAGAGAATCTATAAAGTAATATTATAATGATAAAGTATTGTATTGTTATAGCATAGTTACAAATTTAATTTTTGATTGGGATAAAATTTTATAGAAATTTTCTTTTCACTTGAGTAGTTAAAACAATAAATATAAGTTAAGTATATTATCAAATATTTGAGTACAACTGATTTATCCATAAATTACATTTAAGAAAATGGTGCAGAGAAAAAAATATAAATGACCAAAATAATCATGATATGTTTAAATTAATTAGATTATTATGATATATTTGTGTAATTTTACAAGTAATGACAGTTACAAAAATAATTTCGTGTTTTATAAATAGTATAGATATTATAAATATAATTTTTAATAGTATAGTTGTATCTATAATTACAGTTATTAACTATAATTTTATTTGTATATTCATATTTAAAATTATCATATTTTATTCATATTTCTATAAATTAAACTTTAGACAGTTCGATATATAAAAATTAATTCATTTTTAAAATACTGTAATTTCAATATTATTGAAATAAAAAAATATAATTTTAATGTAATTAATACAAAAAATTTTGAATTAGTATGTCAAAACACCTTAATTCTATCACTATTTACTAGTTTTATTTTTGACCAAATGCTATTTACTTGTAGTATATATATACATTAATAAATAATTATTATAATTATTTAGATCAAACATAATTATGGTTATAACTATGATTATGATTCAAATATTATACCATTACGGATAGATAATTTATCACTAGAATTGCATTGTACCATAATGTTACAGTTAAACCACATAAAAAAAGTACGGTTAATATTTTCATTGTACTAGTACAGTAAAACTACGCTTTTTATTTTCATTGTACTATTATTGCCCCTAGAAACTAGATTAAGGTGTAACTTAATAGAGTTCACTGTCCAGTTAATTGCGCCATATCAAAAACTCCATCATGTTACACTATAACATTATTTATAGTCCATAAAATTAGTTACTACTTTTATTATTATGAATTTGTTTTCCTACCCTTATTTAAGTTGTAAATCAATAATAAAACGTATTTAGAAATCTGTTTCACGCTTATTGATGCTTTTTTTAAATATAATTACTTATAAATAAAATATATATACATATTTAATAAAAACACATTTATAAAAAATACATTTTATTAATATATAAAGTTTAAAATATATTTTGAATTTTTCCGATTTTTTTTCATATTTTTTCAATTTCCGATTTTTTGAAAAACAATTTATAAAAAATACATTTTATTAATATATAAAGTTTTAAAATATTTTTATAATTTATTTTCGATTTTTTCCGATTTTTTCCGATTTTTTCCGATTTTTCCGATTTTTTCTATTTTTATTATATTTCCTATTTATTTGTATTTTCTAATTGCCACATCAGTGCCACCTCAGTGCCACGTCAGCATTCCGTTAGTTAACCTTGACGGCAACAGTAATTTAGACCAAATAACAACATCGCCCAAACATATGGTACCATAAAACAACATAGGGGTACCATCCGATCACATGGCCCAAACTTATGGTACCATTGGACCTATTAACCCTAATTATAATTAGGTATTGATTTTAAACATGATTTTAGAAATATTGTGCTATAAGATATAACCCTTAATTAATCTAAAATTTAAATTGCAATAACTGGACTTGTATTTCAATTATACAAATTATGTTATTATTAAATATAAAGAATAAGTATATTTTTCATAAAAGTAAGTAAAATTTGTATAAGTCGATAATAAAGATAAATATTATAATTATTGACATGCTACTAATTAATACTTTTAATTTAAATTTTTTCACATAGTTATAATGTTGAAATATGTTTATTTTAATAATAGTAGTTGTCACTTGCGTTCAATATTTATCTATTTCATAAAACAAGTCGTGTCTTTAAAACAAAATAAAGCTCTGCAAAACTAAAAAGAATATTAATATACTAATGATAATATTAGTATTGTTTTTGTTCATGTGTTAAATTTTATATTGTCTTGCATAATTATAATAAAGTACATACTGTTGGATCGTGAAATCCTGAATGTTGATCTGGCAGTGAATTGAATGCCAGACAAGGTTGAGATGACGCTTCAGCTCCAACTCCGGTGAACCTGCAGGTAGGGGAGCGCAACAGAGGGGGTGCCTCTGGGTCCCTCTCCGATGCTTAAATGAGTATATGTGTGTATAAAACTCAAAACGTAAAGAACGTATGTAAAGCAAGGGTATTTATAGGGTAAGAGAGATAGAACCTTATATGGCAGCTGAATATCTTAGTGTATATTGTGTTGCCGAAGATTCGGATTGTCAGTTATTACGAGATATTGCAGTTACCAAATCTAATCTTTAGTGAATATGCAACCGAGATATGCGGGATATCGTGGTCACTTCCTTATTAACGGTTTTGTGGGACCAGAGGAGAGAGGCAAGGCTCTCTTCGGGGCGAGCACTCCCATGTCGAGCAGTGGAAGGTCGCGACCTGGTAGAGAATGGCGAGCAGTCTGAGAGCCTTTGGCGTCCCTATAGACTTTGGGCTCGATTCTGGATTACTCGATGGTGGGCCAAGTTTGGCTTGTACTTGGGCCGATCCGGTTCGGATGTCATGGGTTTACCCCCTCTATATTTATTGGGCCTTCGAGGCCTTTTCTTACTGGGCTGTCACTATCGATACCCAACATTTGCCCCCGAAGCTTGATTGAAGTTCCTTCGGTCGAGCTTGATTTCCTGGTAGGGTTTTAGATAGTGACGTCTTTGGTAATGGTTCAGTGCCTTTGAGACACTTCGAGCTCATTTGGCGAGCAATTTCTTCTCTGTTCAAAGCCGAAAGAATATCCTTCCTTTTATTCCCTTTTGGCGATCACTCGAGGTGACCCAGGCTTATGGAAGTCTATCTTTCTTAGTTAGGCGATCATTACCTACCCGAGGTATTTCTGCTAAAGCTTTATTAGTGCGTTGGCGACCACCTTGTCTCCTTAGTGGAATTTTAGCATTTAATAACTGCACAGTTGTCCAGAAATCGAACGGTCACTTGAGGCACGCCTGACATTTACTTTTCCGTAAACCTAGGGTAGTCTGACAGCTGTCCATATCAGCCAACCGTCTGTCTCCCCAAGGTGTCTTTTGGAATTCTGACATTGCTTCGGGTTTTTTCCAAAAAGGTGCCATCATTCCTCTGTGTCGCTTCGATTTGCTCGTGGCGGTTGCTCCCTTCTTGGTCTATATAAGAAACGTCAGTTTCTACATTTTGTTTTTTACGCTCATCCACTCCTTCAGATTTCCAGAACTTCGCTGCGAACCTTTCCTTTCTCTTTCAATCCTCTTCAGTTCTCCTTTCGACCATTTCCATGGCCCCCCGAAGTCAGCGAGTCAAACACATGGCCATCAAGGGTGCTAACAAAGCCAGCGCCCCTCAGAATGTCGGTGTTCCCTTGACCATTAGGGATGAAGCTGTGCCCTACTTGAATCATTCTGAGTAGATATCAAGCCTAACGAACTGAAGTCGGCTTACTTTAAGACCATGGTGGCACTTGGTGGCTTCAGTGCGGAGGATGCTCCTAGGTATCCTAGCCTAGGTCTGCATTTTCCTCACGATGGAGAGGTTTACATTTATGCGGCCCAGATCGATGCTGGGTTGCGTTTTCCTCTCTGTGAGGATTTACAGACCTTGTGTCAGTTTTACGGGATTCACCCCACACAGCTTGTCCCGAATGCCCACAAGATGTGGGTCGGTTTCAAGTTCCTATGCTTACGCCAGGAATGGGTATATTCACTGGCCCTGTTCCGGTGCTTCTTCCGACTGGCAGCAGGGGCTAACCACTTCCACCACTTCCAATCCCGCTGGCCGAAGTTTTCGGAGTGGGGAGGCCCTCAAGGATGGGCTTGGAACGTCCATGTCCTCCTAATCGATGATTTCCGGGCCACTAACTCCAATTACAAGAAGTTTTACTTCTTGTATAAGGGGGCGTACCTTGGAAATTATTTGCTCCGGACAAGGATTTTCCTCCCTCCTTCGAAGAATTGTCCGGGAGTGATCGGAATGCCATCGACGATTTATACCGGCTGCATCGGTCATCTCAGTTCAAGTCCATCCGCTCAGTGGCGGAGACTACCGAGAATGCCCTTGAGATGGCAGGCATTCATCAAGCCACGCCAATCTTTGATGATTGGGTAATTTTCTAACTCTTCCCTTGTTTTATTACTTGTAGGGAAGGTTGTAAGCAAGAGCCAAAAACTGATAGGTCTCTTTGATGACCAGGGATCGGCGGGATTGTCCTCCGACCAGGCGCTGCTAAGCTCTCCCCCTCCTCCTTCTAGGCGTTCGTCCAAGAGGAAGCCCGATGAGATGCTTCCTTCGGCCACTACTGGCCCTCGCCAACCAGGTATATTACCTCGCCTTTTGTGGATTTAATGTTTTTACATTCTGCGGTTCTCTGACTTCTGACTTATTGTCTTGTTTCTTTGCAGTGGAGTCCTTGGCGGACGTGGCCCGGGACCCTCCTCCTCCTCCTTCTAAGAAGGTCGGGGGGTGAATAGCACCCTGAGGTCGACCAACATCCTCCTCCTTCCCCTCCTAAGGGCCCTTCTGCCGGCAAAGGGAAGGGTTTGGACACGGCGTCTCCTTCTCCCTCTCTTCAGGGTCCTTCCGCCGCTAAGGAGAAGGCCTTGTCTTTGGCGCCTCCCGCCTCTTCAGTGCCCACGGCTCCTACTAAGGAGTCTGGGGCCCAGAAGAAGGGGCCTACTGCTTCCAGCTCCTCGAGGGCTCCCGCCGAGGAGTACTGCTCCATGGCGAGCTTGTTCCAGCCTTTTAAGGCTGGGGACTCTCGGAGGCCTTGGGTCCCTTGTGGGGACCTTGCCAAGAAGGGGTACCCCGCCCAGAAGATCCTACGGGGTAGTCCGTATATGTGCATGCGGCTCCTTGATGGGATAATTCCTCCCAAGGACCGTTCGATCGTCCCTACGGAGCTTCCTCAGATCGAGGGGTTCTTACGGACCCACTTCGAACGAGTTTCCCTAGTATGATCTCGCCTTCTTTACATTATTTATTCCTTGTCATTCCTTTTCATTTTGATGACTTGACATTTTCCTTGTGCTTTTGTTGTCAGCTCGTTCGGGAAGAGGTGATCCTCGGCCGCGTTTTCGGCGAGCTCGCCGACAAGCACTCTGATCTGCTTGTCGAGCTGGAGCAATACCGAAGCATAGGGGTCACCCCCGAGCAGTTGGAGGCCATCAAGAAGACTGCTGACATGGCGATCACCTTGGTGGACGGCGCCCGGGAGGAGTATTTCAGGAAGGAGCAGCGCCTCCTTGCTGATGTCAAGAAGAGGGAGGCTGATGCTGCAGCCTTCCTTCATGAAGCTGAGGCCCTTCATCAGTGCCTTGATGAAGGGGAGGCGGTCCGTGCTCGCCTGGAGGCCGAGTTGAAGGAAGCTCGTGCCTAGTTGGTCGAGTCAGGCGCTCTTAGGGTCGCCGCGGAGGCCCAGAGGGATGCTGCCGAAGCTAGGGGGTCGCCCTAGAGGAGGAGAAGAACCGGCTGGCTGATCAGCTGAAGGCGGTTCCTTCACCCCAAGCCGTGGTTGAGGAGTTCAAGGCCTCCGAGGACTTTGAAGACCAGGCCTTGAAGGTGATGAAGTCGACCATCGCCGATTTTCTCCAAGAACTGGTGGAGGAGGTCCAGGCGGTTGATCCCCACTTTCCTCTTGGGGAAGTTGCCTCCTTGAAGACCTTCCTGCGGAGTCAGCCTTCGCAGCCCTCTGTTGCTGGGGAGGCTGCTCCTGAAGGCGAGCCCGGTACTTCTGCCCCCGAAGGCGAGCAGAGCGTCTTTGCCCCCGAGAACCCCAAAGCTTGAAGTCCCCAACTCCTTGGCGGCCGTATTTATCTTTTTAGATAGCTATTTTTGTATTCTCCGTTTTTGGTTTGTAATTATTTTTCGTGGAAGACTTGGGTTTTTCTATTGAATGCCTTTACATTCTTGAGCCTTTAATCGACTTCGAACATATTTAGCTATCCAATATCTTACTCATAATTACTTTCCACTTTTTCCTTGCTTGGTAATGTCGTTGACCCTTAAAGCCTTAGACCAATCGTAAGTTAAACTTTCCAAGGATAACACTTTTGACACTTAAAAGCGTAAACTTCTAAGCTCAAAGAGATGTTAGCTTCTTTGAAGTTTAAACCTTTGAGGTGTTGGCATAACAACAGGGGATTTGTAATTTGTTCAGGCTTTATCATCGATGGTGATCGCCAAAACTTTCTTTGGCCTGACTGTGGCGTCAGGGCTTCTATTTTGCCAAACATTTTGCTAGGTCTTTTGGCCTGGCTTTGTTGCCAGGGCTTTTGGCCTGACTTTGGCGTCAGGGCTTTACCTGACTCTTGGCGTCAGGTTTTTTGAGGCCTAACTTTGTGGTTAGGGCTTTTCTGGCCTAGTTTTGTTACTAGGGCTTTTTTGGCCTAACTTTGTTGTTAGGGTTTTTGGCCTAGCTTTGTTGCTAGGGCTTTTTGGCCTGACTTTGGCGTCAGGGCTTTTGGCCTAACTTTGTTGTTAGGGCTTTTGGCCTAGCTTTGTTGCTAGGGCTTTTGTGGCCTGACTTTGGCGTCAGGGCTTTTGGCCTAACTTTGTTGTTAGGGCTTTTGTGGCCTGACTTTGGCGTCAGGGCTTTTGACCTAACTTTGTTGTTAGGGCTTTTGGCCAAGCTTTGTTGCTAGGGCTTTTGGCCTAGCTTTGGCGTCAGGGCTTTTGGCCTAACTTTGTTGTTAGGGATTTTGGCCTAGCTTTGTTGCTAGGGCTTTTTGGCCTAGTTTTGTTACTAGGGCTTTTTGGCCTGACTTTGGCGTCAGGGCTTTTTGGCTTCAGCTTGCTTCGAGTGGACACGCTTTGTGAAGGAATGGCTTTCTTTTATTGACATAATCAGTTTGATTACAAGCTATGCATAAAATCTTCTTAAATGCTCAGAATTAAATGGACGGGGTAACCTCTCGCCTTCGGTGGTTTCCAAATAGTAGGATCCTGGTGCAGCGATCTCTACTACTTTGTATGGTCCTTCCCATTTGGCTGAAAGTTTGTTTTTACTGTCCAGCCTTGTAAATTCATTCCTTCTCATAACCATCTCCCCCACGAAAAATTGGCGAGGGCTAACTTTTCTGTTGAAATATCGAGCGGTCGCCAAGCGCATCTTTGCCTGTGTTTTTTCCGAGAGCCGTCTCTTTTCTTCTGCCAAGTCGAGGTCAGTTCTGCGCTCGATCTCATTTGCCTCCGCGTTAAAGTGTAGGACTCTGTGGGTAGGCACTGCTAATTCAGCTGGTGCTACTGCTTCTGATCCGTACACTAAACTGAAAGGCGTTTCTCCTGTGGCCGCCTTAGGCGTTGTTCTGATTGCCCATAATACGTTTTCCAGTTCATCTGCCCAGTTCCCTTTGAATGCTCGAACCCTTTTCTTGAGTCCTGCTAAGGCAACTTTGTTGGCTGCTTCAGCTTGCCCATTTGTTTGAGGGTGATGTACTGAACTGAAGCGATGGTCGATATGATACTCTTCACAGAGCCATTTCAACTCCTTTCCAACGAATTGCGGAACATTATCGCTGATGAGTATTTTGGGAATACCAAACCTGGAGAATATGTTGACCTGCATGAACTTGATAACTTGGAATTCCGTTGTCGAAGCTAGAGCTTTTGCCTCTACCCACTTAGTGAAGTAGTCGATTGCCACTATAATGTGAGTACGCTGACCAGTGCTAATGGAAAAAGGACCTAATATATCGATTCCCCATTGAGCAAAGGGCCAGGCACCTGCCATTGGGGATAATAATGTCGATGGTCGACCCGATCGTGGTGCAAACTGCTGGCAAATTTCACACTTCTGTGTTAATTCGGCTGCGTCTTTTCCCAAGGTCGGCCAGTAATATCCCAATCTGAATACTTTCCTGCTTAGCGATCGAGCGCCTTCATGACATGCTGCTGCCCCTTCATGAGCTTCTCGAAGAATTTTTTCTGTTTCGGGCAGAGCAACACATCTCAAGTAAGGCATCGAATAACCTCTTCTGTAGAGTTCTCCATCGATGATTAGATAACTGGCTGCGAGTCTTCTAATCCTAGTGGATTCGCCTTCGTCCTCTGGGAGGATGCCTTCTTTCAAATAATTCTGGAACGGGGTCATCCAGGTGACCCGTTCTTGAATGTTGAAGACCTCCGCTCTGTCTTCAAGGACTGAACATAGGGCCTTTTCCAGAAATTGCACATCCTGGATTGTCGCCCCTCCGAAGGCTAGCTTACTCAAAGAATCTGCCATCTGGTTTTCTTGACGAGGAATAAACTCAATCGCGAAATTTGGGATTTCCGCGACCAGCTTTTTGGCAATGCCGAGATATTTCTTCATTTTTTCTCCCTTTGCCTCGTAGACGCCATTAACCTGATTGACAATAAGCTCTGAGTCACTTTTCACTTTAAGCGCAGCTATACCCATTCCTTTTGCTAGTCTAAGTCCAGTGATAAGAGCCTCGTATTCTGCTTCGTTATTGGTTGCCGGGAATGTCAAGGCGATCGCATACTTCAGAGGCTCACCCTCAGGAGGAATAAGAATTAAACCTGCCCCGAGCCTTCTTTTGATGAAGACCCATCCGTATAGAGTTCCCAGATTTGATTGTCGTTTGCTGACTGACTTGGCCTGTTTTCTGCCTCCGCTTGGCCGTTACTCGTGCTTTCCACTATGAAATCAGCTAGTACTCGCTGAGCTCGATCGCCCACTTGACCATTCTTCCTTAAGAATCTGGCTTCATCAGGAAGTTTTTGAGAGGTTGATTGGTGAGGACCGTGATGTCGTGCGCATGAAAGTAAGGTCTCAGCTTCCGAGCAGCAATAACTAAGGCATAGAGATACTTCTCAATCTGGACATATTTTATTTCTGCTGAGTTGAACATTTTGCTAATAAAATACACTGGACTCTGAACATTATTCTCCTCCCTTATTAAGACAGCACTGGCTGCCACATCGCTAATGCCTAAATAGAGGAAAAGCTGCTCGCCTGGAACGGGTTTTGCCAGAGCTGGGAGTGTTTGAATGTGCCTTTTCAAGGACTGGAATGCTTCCTCACAGTCTGGCGTCCACTCGAACCTGCGGTTGGCCCTCAAGGTTTTGAAGAATGGGAGGGACCTGTCGCTTGCTTTGGAGAGGAAGCGGTTAAGAGTAGCTAGTCGGCCGTTCAGGCACTGGACTTCCTTATGGCAGGTTGGCGACTTCATTTCTTCTATGGCCTTTAGATTTTCCGGGTTTGCTTCAATTCCCCTTTCGCTGACCATAAAACCCAAGAACTTCCCGGACTTGACTCCGAAGGCGCACTTTGCTGGGTTCAGGCGAACGCTGTGTCTCCTCATGCATTCAAAAGCTTCACGGAGGTCGGTGGTATGAGTATTGCCTTTGATGGATTTAACGAGCATATCATCCACGTAGGCCTCCATGTTCCTTCCCAGCATGTCTTGGAACAGTCGGTTCACCATCCGCTGATAAGTTGCCCCGGCATTGATGAGACCAAAGGGCATCACCTTGTAGCATAGAATGTCGCCGTCAGCATAGAAAGCAGTGTGGGCCTCGTCGTCTGGATGCATTCTGATCTGGTTGTAGCCTGAATAGGCGTCCATGAAGCTCAGCATCTCATGACCCGAGGTAGCATCGACCAGCTGATCAATTCTCGGAAGGGGATATGAATCTTTGGGGCAAGCCTTGTTCAAGTCGCGGAAGTCGACGCACATCCTCCACTTGCCGTTTGATTTCTTGACCAAAACTGGGTTGGCGACCCAGCTCTGGAATCTTACTTCTCTGACGAAGTCAGCTTCAATCAGCCTGCCGACTTCCTGCCTGATCGCCAAACGCTTATCAGTCCCGAATGATCTTCTCTTTTGGGCGATCGGCTTGATGGAGGGGTCTATCCTGAGCTCATGAGAGATAATATCTGTGCTGATTCCTGGCATGTCGCTCGGCTGCCAGGCGAAGAGCTCTTTGAATTCCTTGAGAAGGGCGGTCATGGCCTCCTTCTGATCCTCTTTCAAGGTGGTCCCAATGCGTACCTTTTTGTCTGGACCATCGATCTCGACCTCCTCCAATTCCTCCATGGGTGCTGGTCGAGCCAAGTCCTCGCGGGGATCGGCCTCTGTCTCGATGGCGAGCGCCTCCCTTTGGTTCTTCCTGCGTAAACAGTTCACATGGCATTGCCGCGAGGAAGGCTGATCTCCGAGCACTTCTCCAATCCCGTTGGGAGTGGGGAATTTCATCTTCTGGTGGACAGTGGAGGCCACAATCTTATTTGGGTTAATCGTGGTCCTCCCTATGATGGCGTTGTAGGATGTAGGTGAGTCGACCACCAGGAAAGTGACCGACACCTTAATGCTTTTCCACCCCTCGCCAAAAATCACTGGCATGGTTATAGCCCCCAGTGGATAAGTTGTCCTTCCCGCAAATCCGATCAGCGGAAAGTCGACCCTCTTCAGGTCGCGTTTTGATTTGCCCATCTTTTCGAAGGCGTCCAGAAACAGGATGTCTGTCGAGCTGCCTCCGTCGACCAGAATCCTTGCAACATCACAGCCGTCAATATCCGCCGTAATGACCAGAGCATCGTTGTGGGGCGTGGTGACATGTGCCAAATCATCTTCAGAGAATGAGATGACAATGTTTTCTTCAGGTCGGGGCCGCTTCCCCAACTGAACTGCCGTAGAGATCTGAGTGGCGTAGACCTCTCTGGCGCTTGACCTCTCGCCGCCTGCGCCGAATCCTCCTGCAATCAGATTCACTCTCCTCTTGCTTCCAGAAGGCTCAGCTTGATCTGCAGGGGCTGGTGAACGATGTCTCCTGGGGGGCGTTCGACTTCGGTCTCGCCCTGCCACAAACTCCTTCAACATTCCCCCCTGAATCAGCCTCTCTATATCTCGCTTCAGGATCTTGCAATCGTCTTTCTTGTGGCCCTTGCACTTATGATATCTGCAATAGCTCTCGACATCCTTGCCCATGGGTAACCCACCTCGACGAGGCATCGGTGGCCTCGCCAAGGATCTCCTCTCCATCTCGACTAGTACCGCTGAGATCTGCCTATTTAAAGGCGTGAAGTACTCAGGGATCTCTGGATGGCGAGGCGCCGGAAGAGACTCGACTCGGGGCTTACTTTTTTTTCCCTTCTTCTCCGTCTTGACCTCCTTCTTACCATCGCGTCGGGGTTCATGGGTTACCCTTAGCGAGGTCGTCAGGAGGTTAGCCTCGATGTTTGCGCGCTCAAGGTCTATGAAACCTTTTGCTCTGGACGCCAACTCTTCCAATGTCTCTATCTCCTTCACATGGTAGCTGTTTCGCAGCTTTCGCGAGGCCTTGTTGGCCACATCCAGACCTCTGTAGAATGCTCGAATGATCTCCCCATCCGAGATTCGGCGATCTAATTCTGTGACGTTTTGATGAAAACACCCGTAGAAGTTGGACAGCGACTCTCTAGTGAGCGACTCTTCAGCAACTGGCGCTCGCCCATGTATCTCTCCAGGAACTTGCTTCTTAACTCTGCCCAAGTTCCGATTGATCCTGTAGGGAGGCCGAAGAACCAGGACGAAGCCGAACCCGAAAGAGTAGATGGAAATAGCAAAGCCAAATGATTGGGATCGTTTGACTTACCCAGAAGGGAGGCCTCATGCTTGTTGACATGTACGGTGGGATCTCCTCCACCGCTATACTCAGGTATGGCCCGAGCAAACACATCCTTCGGGATTTTGATAGCGACGAGCGCGTCGGTGAAGGGATGAGAGGACTGCTCCTTGAAGGGAGCTTTGACTGTCAACTGTCTTTCCTGGAGCCTTTTGTTGAGGAGGTCATCCATCTGATCCACAGTGCAGTACATGGGAGAGGCTCCGGGTGGAGGTGGACCAGAAGGATTGGCAGTATATGCGGCTGCTGGCTCCGTGGTGTGTGCTGGAGGTAGGGACTGCTGTCCTGACGTCATCTCCTGATCCTCCTGAGGCGCAACAGGACCAGGATTGGCCGCTTCTGAAGGTGAAGGCCCTGTGGCAGCAGGGCGGTGGTTTTCCTTAGGAGCAGAGGGATTGTTTTCATGAGGAGCAGGGGCTTGGCGGCGCGCCTGTCCTAGGATGGCTTCCAGCAAGGAGACCATCTCGGGGGTTAAATTAATATTTTGCCCCGCAATGTGGACTGTCTGCGGTGCAGGGGCTCCGTTTTGATCAGCAGCTGGGGTCGGTCTTGAATCACCGACATGTTCTCGGGCTGTCCGCAGAGGAACAACGTTAACTCCTGCTCGGCTGGCAGGTTCCTGTTGAAGCGGTGAAGCGGCGGCGGAATCAGAGCTATCTGAGGATCGCTCCCTAGTCTGATTCCGACGGTTGCTTTGGGATCGAGTTCTCATGGTTGAATTGCTCGCTTCCCACAGACGGCGCCAAATGTTGGATCGTGAAATCCTGAATGTTGATCTGGCAGTGAATTGAATGCCAGACAAGGTTGAGATGACGCTTCAGCTCCAACTCCGGTGAACCTGCAGGTAGGGGAGCGCAACAGAGGGGGTGCCTCTGGGTCCCTCTCCGATGCTTAAATGAGTATATGTGTGTATAAAACTCAAAACGTAAAGAACGTATGTAAAGCAAGGGTATTTATAGGGTAAGAGAGATAGAACCGTATATGGCAGCTGAATATCTTAGTGTATATTGTGTTGCCGAAGATTCAGATTGTCAGTTATTGCGAGATATTGCAGTTACCAAATCTAATCTTTAGTGAATATGCAACCGAGATATGCGGGATATCGTGGTCACTTCCTTATTAACGGTTTTGTGGGACCAGAGGAGAGAGGCAAGGCTCTCTTCGGGGCGAGCACTCCCATGTCGAGCAGTGGAAGGTCGCGACCTGGTAGAGAATGGCGAGCAGTCTGAGAGCCTTTGGCGTCCCTATAGACTTTGGGCTCGATTCTGGATTACTCGATGGTAGGCCAAGTTTGGCTTGTACTTGGGGCGATCCGGTTCGGATGTCATGGGTTTACCCCCTCTATATTTATTGGGCCTTCGAGGCCTTTTCTTACTGGGCTGTCACTATCGATACCCAACACATACTATTAGATATTGAACTATTAATTTATTAAAGGGAATTAAGGGTTAATAGGTCCAATGGTACCATAAGTTTGGGTCATGTGATCGGATGGTACCCCTATGTTGTTTTATGGTACCATATGTTTGGGCGATGTTGTTATTTGGTCTAAATTACTGTTGCAGTCAAGGTTAACTAACGGAATGCTGAGGTGGCGCTGAGGTGGCACTGATGTGGCAATTAGAAAATACAAATAAATAAGAAATATAATAAAAATTGGGAAAAATCGGAAAAAATTGGGAAAAATCGGAAAAAATCGAAAATAAATTATAAAAATATTTTAAAACTTTATATATTAATAAAATGTATTTTTTATAAATTGTTTTTCAAAAAATCGGAATTTGAAAAAATATATGAAGAAATATGAAAAAAAATCGGAAAAATTCAAAAAAAATTCAAAAAATATTTTAAACGTTATATATTAATAAAATGTATTTTTTAAAAAAAATTCGAAAATCGAAAAAAAACAAAAAAAACTAGGTTGGACCCTTGGGGTCCAATTGACCCAGCTAGGGTCGAACCCAGGGCTGGGTCAGACCCCCACCAGGTCGCCTGACCTGGGCGACCAGGTCTGGATCTGACCCAGCCCTGGGTTCGACCCTGGCTGGGTCAATTGGACCCCAAGGGTCCAACCTAGTTTTTTTTTTTCAATTTTCGATTTGTTTTTTAAAAATAATTTATAAAAAATACATTTTATTAATATAGAAAATTTTAAAATATTTTATATATTTTTCACATTTTTTCCTATTCTTTTAAATTTCCCTATTTATTTTTATTTTTATTTTTAAAATTAAATATTATATTATATATCTACGTGGCGCTGATGTGGTGCTAACATTGACCATTTAACAGAAAAATATAACGGTTGACTAACAGAGTACCATATGACAACATGCTCCAAACATAACAGACCATTTAACCACATCAAAAAACATATGGTACCATCCGATCACATGACCCAAACTTATGGTACTATTGGAACTATTAACCCTTTATTAAAACAAAAGATATATATTACAAATAATATTTATGATTTATTTTTAGCAAATAATTTTAATAACAAATTTTAATATGTGCACTTAATTTATTTTTACAAAGTATAATATTATAAAGTTTAGTATTTTAATTAAAACATAATAAAATGACTTGTGAAGTAAGGTGATATTATGTCTAAAAAAAGCTCTACATGACTATATATTTATTTTAAGAAACTATACTTATTATATTAATATTTTTTATATATGTGTTAAAATTTATATTGATGCATAATTATAATTGGCTACATAATATTAGACATACAACTATTAATATTAAAAAAAAAATATGTAATACATAAAATTAATTATAATTTAGTTTTAGAAATAAAACTTAAGAACAAAATTTAACATGCCAACTTACTTGATTTTTATAAAGTATAATATTATAAAATTTAAACTTACTTGATTTTTATAAAGTATAATATTATAAAATTTAGTATTTGAAAAAATTATTAATAAAAATAATAAATGCACATGTGAAAAAGATAGATATTATTGAATTTTTGTAACTTATGTGGAGAAGGAATGAGAATGCTTGTAGGATTTTAAAGTGACTTACATGGCATGCCACATAAGAATAAGAATTGTATGTTTGACATTGACTAATAATAATTGATTAATTTGATATTAGGAGTAAATAGATAAAAAAAAAAAATCTTATTTGTCACAATTTATAAAATTGAGTCAAATTAATATATATATATATATATATATATATATATATATATACTTTGTCGTTAATTATCCCGACAATAATAAAGAAGAAGATGTTTAGTGGGAATAAAGATCTCACAACAGACAAATCCGGCCCATACATTGAGGCCCATGTCTAGAAGACATCTTTTACTATATAAAATATTAATAAATAAAACACTAAAATATTTATTGAATTATTATTATTATCAGAGACTTTCCTATTACCTGGATTTTAATTTAATACTGGACATATGATGCTGATGAATTGTATAAGGATATAAGTAATAATTATTAGGAAAAGCAAACCTCAACAAGGGTTCCATTGCTCCCCACTAATTGTTTCCATTGAAAAACAAAATATTTTTAATTCCATACTTTTGAGAAGTACAATTTTCTATAACTTTCAAAAAAAATAACTTAGTGTGGGTTGGTTATTTTTTATGTATTATAACTTAAACAAATTAATTAGATACATATTTAAAAAAACAATAAGTAAATCAATTATTGAATTACGACATAAACATGGTAATAGGGGTGAGCAAAAAAGACTGTCTGGACCGAAATTCCGACAAAACCGACCCGAGACAGGTCCGACTAAGACCGAGATTGACTAGGACCGAGACCGAGCGGACAAGTTTTTTCCTCTAAAGTCGGGCTCAGGGTTTTTCCCGAAATTCCTGATTCGGACCAGATCGGCCCGAGTTGTCTAAAACCCTAATACAAAATACTATACTATACATCAACTTCTCCAACTAGGTCTCGGACTCTCGCCTCCGCATTCTAAAAAACTCAGCAAGTTAGCAACTCCCACCACACATGTGCTAATTTATTGTGTTTTGTGTTTGTATGTTCTAAATTTGGTGAAAATTCGGACAAAAAAATGTATTTTTTTTACTTAAAATTTTGGTAATGGACCGAGACCGGACCGAGTCAAGCAAGACCGACTCGAACAGACTTTTTATACTAAAGTCGGTCTCGGTCCTCCAAAGGCGAAGATCGAAATTTTGGGCCCGGACTCGATCTTGCCAAAAAAACGGCCCGCCCCGCCCAACCTCACCTTTACATGGTAAACATCATTGAATTTCAACATTCGAATTAATAATATGTTCCATTCTTAATTGGATATAAAAGTTTTACTAAACACAATTTGGACCCTAAAATTTAAAAATCAATATTGTTTGTGTTATTTTAGTCGTAATTTAATTATTTAGCTATTCTTTTTTGAGATTGTTCTAAAAACTAAATAATTTGTTTTTTATTTACCACCATTTATGTTATAATTTAATCGTAAAGTTAGTATTTAAATGATATATTTATTTATGTGAATTGGACTATAATTGTGTGACAAATAAACTTTTTAATTCATTTTCTCACTTCTAATGTCATAATAATCAATTTTAATTGATTCATGTCAAACCTATAATTCTCAATCATACGTGGCATGCCATGTTAATCACCTTGAAATCCTCAAAACCTTCTCGTTCACTCTCAAGATAAGTTATAAAATCTTAACATTTTTTTATTTATTTTTACATGTATATTTATGATTTTATCTTAAATATATTGTATATACTCGATTTTATAAATACTAAAATACATAATATTATATTTGATGGATAACAATTATGAAACATATAAAAATTTGCATTTTAGAATTAAATAGATTAATTAAGTATAAATTTAGATTATTAAATTATAATTTTATCATATTGCAAATCAACATTGTTTAGCTTATTATAATTAAAATTGTAATATAAATTTAGCATATGAATGAATAATAATAATAATATGAAGATAATTTTTGACATTTTTATATAGGTATATAAAACTAATAAAAGACATAAAACTAAAATAGTTAAGTTCATAGTATTATATGGACATTAATAAATTTAAAAAATATGAAAACATATTTTTATATTTATAGACTTAATATATTTTATAAATAGAAAATAAATAAATTTTTATTTGTAGATACTTTTACTATCATTTTCATTAACATATTAAACAAATAGAAGTGACAAAACCACAATAAATAACTTAATATTATTAATTTACATTGTCTTAATAATTGTCACTATTGCTCTTCAATAATCATTCATGTATTTTTTTAATTAATTTTATAAATAAATAGACTTAATCTTGATTTTATTTAACAGAATTATAATAGTAAAATAAATTCATTAATTTATATTATACACAAATATTAATAGAGTTAATATTATTTATAAATATACCTTTTTTTATTGTAAAATATTAAGTCAAATTTATTCTTAATTATAAATACTTTATAAAGTAAAAATTTAATAAATAATAAGAAAATTATACATATATTTTAACTTAGCATTCAATATAAAAAAAATAGTTATCGCATGAAAGGTTCGTGTCAAAAGTGTTATTTTTGTAGAAACTCGTAAGCTTCTTGTCAAGGTTAATCTTTATTTGGCCAAAAAACAAAAGTTTAATCTTTCAATGAGTCGTCCTTCCCCTTGGCCATCACGCTAGACATTCTCCGTGTCATTTCCAAAATTTTATTATTATTATATATAAAAGGAAAAGAAAGGTGACCCTAAATTTTATATTTTCCCTAAAAGGTATTAGTCTTAGCCGAGAAAATTGTGTGATTTATATTAAGTGTCGTAGGGCTCTCCCATCCCCTATTTCAGTTATTAGCTGCCTCACTGTGTTTGTCTGACTGTACCATATATATTTGCCTAATCTTCTATAATCTTCCATTAGATTTACACAGAACCCAATCTCCTCCTACAAGAAGAAGGAGAAGAAGCTCGACTCCCACAATCCTCAGAATCAAAGACAAGATGAAAAACACGAAAATGTCGGAGAGAATCTGCGTCGAATGTCACACAACCAAAACACCCATGTGGAGAGGCGGCCCTGCTGGTCCTCGGGTACATATTTAACGATTGATTTCGTTGAATCTATTCGGATTTAGGGTTCCGATATGATCTCCTAATCATGCTCTGTTTTGACCATGCTCTGTTTTTTGTGCAGTCTCTGTGTAATGCTTGTGGGATCAAACACAGGAAGAGGAACCGGTTGCTGTTCGGCCCATCGAGTCGAGTGTTGAAGAAATCGGAAAGGAGTTCCGACGATAGCAGCGGCGACGGAATGAGACGGTGGAATTTGAGGGAGGAAGAGGAAGCTGCGATCTTGTTAATGGCTCTGTCTTGTGGGTCTGTGTATGCATGATTTGACGAGTACAGAACACGATCGGATATCTTGGTTTTGATGTCTGCTTACGATTCATTGTCTGTAATCTGAAGCTCCATACATGTTTTGTTCTTCCTCTTCTCTCAGAAACGGATGTAGACAATCATTTGAAGAGGAACTCTGTATATGTTTGCTTCTTTTTCCTACTTTCTTGTGTTTATTCCTTCAGCAAATCAAGATTGGTTTGATTTTCTCATACACTCTCTCAAGTCTCTATTATTTTGGAACTATCATTATATTAAGTCTGTTGTTTCGATTGTTCAGTAACGTTTTGGCACTTAAAAAGGGGTGAAATAAGAATGTAATTAATAGTGTCTACAAATGTTTGTATTAATATTTTCATAGTGGAAAAAATTACCCTTCCTACTTCATAATCCAAAAGCTTGATTATATATATATACATGTGTGTGAATATTTGTACAAGAAATGTTTGGTACATAGAGATAGATGTGTGGATGGATATGAGACACTTCAGAGACTTCAAGAGCTAACGACTTCTGATGCTTATCATTATTTTCAGTCTCCCACCCTATTATTTATTTAATAAATCTCTTTCTCTTTTTTTTATTATTATTATAAATTTGTGACCAACTTCATCATACACCTAACCTGTTAAAAACTTAAAATTAATTGTAATGAATAAAAAGTTCAACTTAATAATGTCTACTTTATTTGTCCTAAGTCCTGATTCCTAACAGATCAATAAAACCATTTCTAGGGTTTAGCAATATTATAAGAGCGGTCTGTTGTTTGTATTGAGTTTATCATAAATTAAAATACTTATGGACTTCTTAACTTGAGGATAGAAGGGCTCAAAATCATGATTGATGGTGTTATTATGTGATTTATAGTGATAAACTAAGTTTGGATTTTACTAAATATATAAATTTAGAAAGAATTTTAATACCTTTACGAAAAGATTTTTGGACAAAAAAAAATACTTAAAAAACTTCAGCTATATAAGATGCTAGTAGACTTGTGTGTAACAAACTAACAAGGACCATTATACAAGGTTTTAATAGAATGATATCAACATGCAAATATATATATTAAAAAAATCGAATCGGATAAACCCAAAATATAGAAACAGGCACATAGGATTGATAATATGATATTGTAGGTACCGATGATTTAACATTTTATTCAGTATAGATAAAATTAGAATTTTTAAAAAAAGTAGGTACTCTGCAAAAAAAAAATTGAAAAAGTAAGTATATTGAAAAAATAATTAGCAAAATGTATATAAGTGCTACTAGGGTAACATTTTTTACAACGTGGGCTATTTTGAGTAGCGTTTTTCACAAAACGCCACTAGGGGTAGCGTTTTTCATAAAACACTACTTAGGGTAAAGTTTTTATGAATTTTCCTACCCCTAGTGATGTTTTTTTAACGTTTTTTTTTACGATTCGATATTTAATTAAAAATAAAATCATGTATTTATTAAACAAAATTTACAAAATTATAGTAAGTAGATATTTTAATTGCGATTCAAATGATGCAAACATTATTAAATTTGGACTTACGGATTGACTGTAGGCTCTGCCGTAAGTTGAGATATGAAAATTTGACTTAAAAAAATATAACTCATACCCTGTAAGTCCAAACTGACCACGGTGAACGTCATTTATATTGTAATTCAATAATCTATCTGGGGTAATGTTTTTTATTAGAAATACAGTGATTTTGTAACCTAACACCGCTTGTCTTAAAATTTGACTGAAATAATAGGTGAGCAATTTAATTATGTACTTACTAAAAAACAATCAAAAAAGTTAAAGTGAGTAGATATTTTAATTACGAATTAAATAACGCTAACTAGACGTTAATATTTTATTTTTAGACTGACCGTATAATACGATACGTAATTTACTTCGTATTATACGATTAGTCTAAAAGTAAAAAATTAACGTCTAGTGAGCGTCATTTAATTCGTAATGAAATTATCTACGCACTTTAATTTTTTTGAGTAAGTACATAATTAAATTTCTCACCTAATGCATTTAATGACGTTCACCGTGGTCAATTTGGACTTGCAGGGTATGAGTTATATTTGTTTAAGTCAAATTTTCATATCTCAACTTACGGCAGAGCCTACAGTCAATCCGTAAGTCCAAATTTAATAATTTTTGCATCATTTAAATCGCAATTAAAATATCTACTTACTATAATTTTTTTTAAATTGTTTTAATAAATACATAATTTTATTTTTAATTAAACATCGAATCGTCCAAAAAACGTAAAACAAACGCCACTAGGGGTAGCGAAATTCATAAAAACACTACCCCAAGTAGCGTTTTGTGAAAAACGCTTCTCTAGTGGCGTTTTGTGAAAAACGCTTCCCTAGTGGCGTTTTGTGAAAAACGCTAAAAAACACTACCCCCAGTAGCGATTATATATATTTTGCTAAATATTTTTTTAGTATACTTACTTTTTTAAATATTTTTTGCACAGTGGTTACTTTTTAAAAAACTTCTAAATATTAGAGTAACATGTACATAGTTTTTTTTCCGGCCATCAACATGTACATAGTTGAATTAATATTTTTAGTAAAATAAATATATAATTTAAAAAGATTAAATACAAAATTATTATATTATTTAAAATAAAATTCATAAAACAACAAAAATTGAGGAAAATAAATAGAGACTTCGTTTCTATTTTCAGCAACATAAATAATTTTTAATAGATAACTTCGTTCTTTCATTTTTGTAAGGATTAATAACCAAATTCCAATCTCAATTTTGGACACTTTACAAATTGGTACCTCTTTTTTTTTTAATCTCTCCAATTTGATTTGGAATTATATCTCATTTATACAATTGTTTTGCATAATAAAGATAAAAATGAAAACAGAGAATGTTTGAGAATCCAAAGATGAAACCAGAATGAAGTAGTCACTAGTCGAAGCATGAACGTGGCAAGAGTCTGCTCTTGATACGTGGAATATTTTTTTTATTTGTCACTCCATTCTCCAGAAAACTCTCCCGAACTCCATTGAAATTCATCTGTGAATAAATTGGAGTTTCGTCCATCACCCACCACTTACCCGAAATCGAAAAAGTAACACGGGAGATCATCAAGTGCAGAAGTTTCAAGAACATCACGCCTGATACAATGATGCAGCACCGGCTAGCAGCAACAGCTGTGTCGTTACGTACTTTCCTGTCCACTACTGGACGGCGGGGCCTTGCCTCACCTAGCTCTTCCGGTCGAACGGCTGATAATTTAGTAAACGTCAACTCCATATACTTTAGTGATACTTTGGAGGGGCCTTTTACCCCTCCAAAGTCAACTCCATATGCTTCTTCTCAGCGTCTGGAAAGCGTTGGCGTGATCAATCAGCCACTGCACCCTAACTTACAGCAGAAGAAACGCAACTCCACCACCACGCCCGTCTCACTCGACGGCGTGAGCTGCGTAGGGCTGGACGGGAGTCCGTGGCCGAGGGAGAAGGAGGAGGAGGCTGAGAGTGGCGAGAGAGTGGAGGAGGATAACGTAGAGTACTTTAAGCACCACAAGGCATCCCCTTTGGCGGAGTTGGAAATTGCCGATACGAGGAAGCCAATCACTAGGGCCACGGACGGGGCGGATGGCGGATCGGATGTTATAGTGTGGTTGCCGGAGCAGCTGGATACGGTGGAGGAATCGCTGCTAAGAGCAGCCAAGATATGGCGGGAGTCCGCGATGAGAGGAGACCCGGATGCGCCGCACTCGAGGGTTTTGAGAGCTGTACGTGGCGAGATATGAGTCTTGGCACGTGTAATTGTAAATGGCGGATAAAGTAATGATAACCAAATCCAAGAACAAATCACGGGTTTCATTTTCAGTCTGGTTCAATTTCAAAACTAGTTTGTGCGGTCGAGTTGTTGTACACATTCAAATGGTATCTACATCATGTAATAGTTCATTTATATATATATATATATATATAAAAGAACGGATCAAGACTCCGTGTTTTATGTTTTGCAATTTCAAGATAATACTTTGTACAAATTATGACAAATAATACCTTTGTACAAATTATAACATCGTACTAATTGTTGGGAGCAAAAGGGGACAATGGAGGTATATGTAAGTAGGATTAAATGATTGTATCTATAGCTGTGGATTGTTGTTTAGGTTACTTGTTCAGTTTGTGGTTCCTTGGTTAGACGGAACAATTGTTAGTTTTGGTCAATCATCGCAATGTATATACGTACTTTGTGCTTCCTCGGTTAGATGTCGTGCTCGATCGGAACAACAATTAGTTTTGGTCGATCATCGGAATGTACATATACGTACCTTGTCTCTCGGTTAGACGTGTTTGATCGGAACAACTGATAATTTTGGTCTATCATCGGAATGTACATACTTACCTCTTTTCTATTGGGTGGTGTCAGTAGTCCACAAATTCTTTTCGACGGGACAATAATTCATTTGTTTTGTTCTATACCTTCTGTTGTTATCCCTTACGTCGTTTAATTCAGTGCGTGTTTTATATGATCATCGTAGAAAAGAGTCAGACATGGGGAAGTAAGATGATCGAGTATTCGAAATTCGCTAAGTTGTGGTGAAGTTGATGACCTCGATTCCACCTCAGTTATCGACTCTATAGGGGTTTTCTAGGGCTGACGATAGCTAGGGTATGGTACAGGTATAACAAATAACATAATGATATCATATTTTTAAATTGCATACCATAACCATAAACATTACGGGTACAAATTTCAATACCATAAGTTATTAACCACGGTTTTAATCGTATACCCATATTTATTACCACATGTGAAATGTAATAGAATATCATGAATGTTATTTTAATAAATACATAAAGTTATGTCAGAAACAACACTAATTAACATCATTCAAAATTAACACTACTAACATAATTCAATTACATTTTACCTAAAATTATGAATTCGTGAAATGTAAAAGTGAAAATCATACTTATATTATTAGTATTTACTATTATATTAATATTAATTCATTATTATATTTATATAATAATAATGGTTATAACCATGAGTATGATTAAAATACCATAACCATTACAGGTAGAAAATTAATCACCATAACCACACCATACCATAATGGTACGGTTAACCATATAAAAAAATGACGGTTATAACTATGGTTTTTGGATTTTAACTGGACCATTGCTGACCCTAGGGTTTTCGCTATCTTTCTGGTATCCTTGACTTAAGTCTAAGTTAATTTTCAAACACTTGCCTTACCTAAGTTAGGCGAATTTTTTTTTTGGTGGACTTGTCTTAAGTGATGAGGGAGGTAACTTAACTTTTAGATAAGAGTTAACCGGTTAGACGTTCCTTTGTGTAGGTCGGAATTTTTAAAAACTTGGGATTGATTTTGATTTGTGTAGGTTAAGTGGAATGAAGACTGATTCAGGGCGGTTACTCGGTTAAATAATCAAATGAGACTAGAGACAACCAACGTCAGACAAAGGGTCATCCACACAACAATGAGAGACTTGCTCCTAGCTATGATATTCGAACTGAGTTTGTGGATGTTGGGATGTTGTCGAGATTTTGGGACATCTGAGGCGTTCATGTTAGGATGAATGAAGTGTGATTTGAGGAGGTTGCTTAGTTATTAGCCCTTCAGATGAGACTCGAGGCAAACAACATTGAATTAGGGTTCATTCTTCGCAGCAAAAATCTTGTCTCCCTTTGGATTTGTTAGTGTGACATAAGGGCCACTCACCCTATATTCCTTGATGTTCGATTAATAGTAACAATGACCATGATTGGCTTTAGTCCGCTAGGGGTTGGCATGAACCGGTTTGGGGCCAAACCTGATCAAGAACCATACCTTACCTATAATGTGGTAAGGTATGACTCGAATCATTCGTCCAAATCCCTCCACTTGTTTGGCAATTTACCATACCACTTTTAAACACATTCAGGCTTACCTTTTCTTTTAAGAAAAATAATATAAAATATATTCCAAATTTATAAATTTTAACAATTAATCTAATAATACAAAAAAACAATCCATAGAAATATATGAAAACTAAAATGTCTTAAAATATCGAAAGCACTTGTAAACAGAATGGATCGCTTAAAATGGCAAAACAATTAAAATGGATGAAAAATAAAATCATAATATATAAAAATAAAAGTGGTTTATAAAGCGGTACAATTTATCATTTATGACTCAAATACGATTCAAAAGAAGTACAGTTCATATGTGGTATGGTTCGATTCGACCAAACCAACTTTTTTGCCCAACCCTATAGTCCGCCTTCCGACTCTAGGTTTCATACTTATTGGAAACCCTGAGTGTTAAGAGTTATAGATTAGGAAAAAGTATGAAAATGGTGCAACATGTTTGACGAAAATGGTTTTCCAACCCAAACGATTGTTTTTGGTACAACATGTTTGTAAGCGATTATTTTTGGTACTTCCATCTAACTTCCGTTCGATATAGATGTTAACATATCACGTGCAATGTCACGTGAACCACCATTCTAAAAACCATAGTTATCAGAACCGGATCGGCGGTCCGACTAGGAACCAAACCAGACTGGTTTGGTTCAGTTAAAAAACCGTTTTACAAATAAACAGTGTTTGAACCGGGTTGAATCGAACGGTTTTTGGAAAACCAACCGTTTCTGGTTCACTTTGTAGCTTTTTTTTAAGGTGGAAGAAAGAAAAAAACAGTGTTTTGTTTTTAAAGTGAAAATATAAATAGACTTGGTTTAAAAAAATATTTTTTCTATTCTACTTGACGTCCAAATTACCTTAAAAATAATTTTTTTCCAAATTATTTATTTTATAATTTGCATTCTATAGTATATATTATGTTGCAAAAGAATCTAAAACGACACATATAATATAAATAAATCAAGAAAAAAATAAGTAGATGAAATAGAAGAATTATAAAAACTTTTAAAAAGTGATCACATTTGGAAAAAAAATAATATTAAAGATAAATGATTAAAATACCTATCAAACAAATATTAAAAAAATGTTTGTAAGTTTTAATGTACAAGACTAAAAGTACGAAAGTATAAGAGAAATTGAAAACAAGGTTAGAAACAAACATAATATGATACAAAAAAGAGTCATTAAAAAGAATGAAAAAAATCTATGCAAAACTATATATATAGTTTTTATTTTATTTTAGTATATCATGTATTTTTTTCATAACTTTTATATGATTTTATAAATTTTCTAGGTTCACAGCTAGGTTTAAACCTATTGTCATTGTGTTTGATTTTGACACTATTGTGTATTGTGTTTGAGAATTGAGAGTAATGTGTGTTTGAAATTGAAACTATGTAGTTTGTGTGTGTGTGAGACTATGTAGTTTGAGGTAATTATGTTTGTGTTTGAGACTATGTATGTATTTTCAGATTTCCCCCCCTTTTGAACAGTGAACCGCACACAGAACCGAGTTGGATCGGCCGAATCGTGAACCGACTCCCTCGCCGGTTCGATGGTCGGTCTGGTTACGATATTTTTGCCCTTATGCTCCTATTTAGGGATCCCGCCAGAAATAACATAGCCCTTGGTTGCGAAGCTTTCATGGAAGTGATGTTGTGAAGTCTGAAGTGCTGCTGTGAAATTCCCTGGTTCTGAAGGTTGCGTGAGAAGTTCTTCATGGCCCCTGCTAAGTACGACGACGAAGGGAGAGGTGGGCCCGAAAATGTGTATCTTGTAGGGACGGGACCGGGGGACTCGAAGTTGTTGACTCTCTAAGTTGTGAGGGTGATCAATTCGACTGATTTGTTGTTGTACGATCGATTAGTGTCTCATGAAGTTATGAATTTGGTGGGTCCTAGATCAAGGCTTCTCTATGTTGAGAAAACACATGGGTACCACTGCAGAACCCAGGTACAAACGAGTATCCTTTCATCCAATTTTATGCAATTGAGATGAGAATTGAGGGCCTTGATTGTTTCACGGAGTTGCATATGGAATTGGGACATAATTTGTTTTTGAATTTCAATTGTGTTGGATGGGGTATCGATATGTAGATGCAGAGGTTAATTAATCCTGCAGATGAGACGGTGGTTGGGTGATTCGAGTGCTTCATCGAACATTGGAAATTGGTAGAGGCAATGGAGGGCCTGGTGAAGGCGATGGAAGGCCTGGTGTCGTTATAGGTTCGACTTGCAAATATTCGTGAGCAGGTTGAGGAAGTACAACGTGCGGGAAAAAAAATCCACAATGTCGATTTAAGAGGTTGCAGTGTGAAAAGGAAATATATGCGCATGGAAGATGACATCTCATGATATAAAGAAATACTGTGTTTGAATGTTGTACAACGAGTATCCTTTGACTCCGAAATGGTATCCTATGAACACTGTAGGAATAACTCGTAGAGAGAATTTGTCTCTACTGCTCTTCAACGTTGAGGTGAAACAAAGACATCCAAAAATCTTCAAATGATCATACGATGGAAGTTTGCAAAATAGTAATTCAAACAGACTCTTGTTGTCGAGAGTGACGGATGACAATCTGTTTATGAGGTAAGTGGCAGTGAGAACGCATTCACCCCAAAATGAAGAGTGAACTCACGATTGGAAATAAAGGACTCGTGCAACATTTAATAAGTGCTAATGCTTTCGTTCGACGACAGAATTATGCTACAGTGTTTCAACACATGAGAACTGATGAAGTATGCCCATTCTTTGAAATAACTGTTCAAACATTAGCTCGTTAGCATTATTTTAACGAACCATTTTGATTGTAGAGTTGAACTGATTTGTCACCATGGCTATGAATTGAGGAAAAATTGTGCTCACATCAGATTTATGCTGAAGTAAATAGGTTCAAGTGCATCGGGAAAAATCATCCACGATTGTTAGGAAGTATGATTGTTTTGAGTGCGTTGGTGTACGAAATGGTCCCCAAATATCACAATGTATAAGCTCAAAAGACTGTGTAACACTGGATCCACAACTTTTATTAAACGACAATTGTCTCTGTTTGACAAGTGGACATATATTGCAATTATCATTAATATTACAAGGTTTCAATGAGGGAATAACATGGCTAAGTAGATTCAGAACAACGGGACTTAGGTGTTCAAGTTTTTTGTGCCAAAGATTCGAAGACGCATTAGTGACAACATTTACATTGTTCCTATCAGTCTTGGAAGGATCTGAAGTGTCGTTCCGCAAACATTTGAGCAAGTAGATTCCTTGATGAAGATCACTCTTCCCAATCACGCCTCGTGGGTCCTGAATAATACATTGTGTATGAGATAAAAGTACGGTGATATCTGAATTATGTAGTAAACAACTGACAGAAATTAGGTTAAATCGAAAAGTGGGAATGAAAAGCACATTCTCCAGCTCCAACTTAAGGGATAACATCACCGATCCTGCAAATGCAACTTTTATTCGAGATTGATTTGGTAAATAAATGAATATGTTACTAATGACCTTCATTTGTGTAAATAAACTTCCCTCAAAACAGATATGACGGGATGCTCCTGAGTCGACAATCCAATAACTTGGGACCACCAATATAGGCAAGACGTGTACCCTGCATAGCCGAACTTATGGTGTTGCTGGAGATCAGATCGATGACGACTTGCATGTCTGCAAAAAATGGCTGACGTGAAGAACAAAATGCCTTCAAAGGTGCGGCGAACAAAATGACTTCAACGTGAGGGACGTGTTCGTGCGAACGGTGGCCGAACGATGGAAAGGTGGTTGCAGCACTGCGATCGACTGGAACGAACGAAAACCTTGACAGTTCTGCACTGAACGAAATGGAACAACTTGGACGAACAAAAGCTTGTAGCATCGAATGATTGTAACAAAGCCGACGGGATCAAACCGAACGATGGGAAGGTGGTCGAACAGTCTGGAACGTCTAGAACAACATGTAAGTGGATATGAATAGAGCATAGCAACGAACTCCCTGTGATCGCAGTTCTCCGACAACTTCTATTAAGCGAGGGATGTTCGACGAAAGGTAGCCGAAAGGGGTGGGTGACCAAACAAAAACGTATGACGACTGGAACAGAAGGCGGCCGAACAGAGCATGGAGTGTCTGGAACAGAAGACGAATGAAGGTTCTTAATGTTCTTGCCGAAGTTCTTGATGTCTGGTGAGTAACCGGAATTCCCTGATGCAAGAAGGTAATCTGCAAGTAATACAGAGAGAGAGAAAGAACTCTCTGAAGCAGAACGACGGCACTATCCTTCAGAACGAAGAAGGCTTCAACAATATATGATCTGATACCATGTTAAGTTTGTTGGTGAAAGGAGAAATCAATGAGTGAGACCGAGAGTTGCTGGTGGAAGAAAGAGAAGCAACTAGAAACCAAAAGTTGTATAAAGAAAATCTGTTTTGTTGTTTTTATTTTGTGCATGAAGTGAATAGTTATACACGAGAAAGCTAACCGACTCTTAACTAATCTATCTCTATCTATACATAATCATCCTAACAGGTAAACTAATTCTAACATATATCATAATATCTATAATAGAAACACCTTACATCAGAGTATCCCCTTTCCATATAACACATGAAAACAAAACCCCAATTTGATGAAGAGACAGAGGGCTCCTGTTTTGAGCTGTGAAGAACAGGCGTGACGTGTGGGAGATTCTCTTATACCTCTAATAGTGACAACCATATTTGTTGTTGCAGAACATAGATGTTAAGTGACAACACAAAATACTTGATCTCTATAGAGATACATTCTTGTAGTGCATGTTGATTTTTCCTCCTCAGACAGTTAACGTATCATCTTCTTGAAGCGGTTTGGTCGCTAAAGATTTCTCTTATCCCGTGTGGAGTGGCGAATTTCATCCTTTGATGCATTATGGAAGGGACTATATTGTTGAGATTGATGTTAGTTAAACCCAATATGGAATTGTAGAAGTCCGGTGAGTCTGCGACTATGAAGAAGACTTATATTTCTAGGTTCTTCCAGCCCACGCCTAGAACCACGAGGAGGTTGATGTGCCCCTGTTGGTAGATTGCTCTTTCTACGAATATCATGAGGGGGAAGTCAACATTCTTGATCTTTTTTGTGCTACGTCCCATGCTCTCGAAAGCGTTTAAAAACAAAATGTTTGTTGCGCTCCCTCGATTGACCAAGATTCTCTTTAAATCGAATTCATCGATCTTGACGAGAACGTTGTAATGGGGGTCGTTATGTGGGTCATAACTTCTTTGGAGAATGATATTATTATGTCCTATGTTGGCCTTGGCCTTTTCCTAAGTTGCACTACCGTAGATTGTTGAGTGGCGAACATTTCTTAGGGTCCATTATGTCCGCTTCCTCCCGTGAATCTGCCGGATATGACTTTGATGGTCTTCCTTTTCGGTTGAGAGGAACTGAGCGTGTGTGATATGATTACAGGGACTATGAGCTCTTCTTGAGTATTGTTGTATTTGTCATGATAGTTGTTTCTCAGTTTTTTTGTAAGCCTTGTTCTAGGGGTTGACACTTTTGTAAAAGATGAAGCATGTCTTGCCTTTTGATTTTTTTTTTCATTTTTATGGACTCACCTAGGGTTTCGTTTGGGTTTTGTCTTGTATCATTCAGGACGACCACACCTTTCAGTAATCGGCGCTCGCCCAGGTGTCTTTGTATGACTTTTAGTTGGTGGTAATCCAAAGAATAATGAGGAGGTTGTACCTGACATGGTTGAATAACTGCAACACAATGTGTTCATCATTGGACGTTCTTCCTAGGAGGGAGGCTTCATGTGGTTGATGTGCCGAACTGGGTCGTCTACCCCATTGTATTCAGGGATAATTTTCGTTAACACATGCTCAAGGATTTTGATCACAACCAAAGAGGGGATGAATGGATGAGATACTTTATCCATTTAGGAAGATCATTACTGCTCTTTCTGCTTTTTCCACTTGTAAATTAATTTCTTGACTTGGCCGACACTGAAGAGCAATTGATCGGTTGGCTTAGGGAAATATAGTTGGGCACTACTTGAGTGAACTATGGTGCTCATTCGTTGTTATGTTAATGCATTTGGGAGAGCAGGGTGTGTATGTGCACTCGTTTGGATGCTAGAGACCGTCTCATATTCAGGTTGATCTAAGAGGTTTTGCTTATTCGGTAAGACATTCAGAGGTTTCATCGAGGTCTCTTGGTAGGTGGACGTTTGATGTTTGACCTATCAGGAACATCTACAAGGCTGCAAGCGTGTTTTGTGTGATGGGCCCGATACCTCCAAATTGATGGAAATAGTTTATCACTCATTGTAGAGGGAATTATGCAAATAAGGGTATGCGCCGAGAAAGACACATACTTGCATCTATCGAAGTTTGCGCTGGATGTAGATGGATTGACTATGTGGTTGGCGTCAAAGTTGCTTAGTGATGAGGGATTGCGAACGAACTTTGGGGCGGGAGAAAGCACAAGAGGAGAGATTCTAAAGTTTCTTGGGGAGGTTCTTATCTAACCTGCTTGCCCTTGTTGACTGTTGCGTTAGTTTGCAAGACTTTTTCTTCAGTTTTCCATATATGATGTCAAATGTTGGTATAAGGTATAAGTGCTACACGTGAAACTCATTGGGAGTTGGTTTGAATCGTTAGTTATTGATTCAATTCATCGTACGTTGGTCCAAACACCGGCAAAAAGGGGCAAGTAGATGTGTTCCCCAGGGTCTTTCTTCGATGCGTAAGTGAGTATTATGCATATTGAAATAATTTTGAATGTCCTTGTACATGTTAACGTTGTGTCGTTTATCAAACAAATATATTTTGTATATCTCGTTCTATATTTTTCAATATACTTCTTCATTGAAAGATTACATTCTATTTTTTATTACACACATCATTCAAAGAGCTAGCAATTCCTTTTGTCACAGGAGTGGAATTCGGGGATAGGACTTTGCCTGCTATTTTGATTGCTGCTACTTGGATTGATTTGATCTTTCCTCGTGGAAGGTAAAAGGACTTTGGGTGTTCAAAACAAAGAAGGTGATCTATGATCATCTTCGCTTCTTCTCTTCCTATCGCACCGAGAGCGAAAGCTTCTTTTATCACTCGATTCGACTGGTGTCAAAATAGAAGGCGATCAGAGGGAGTGCTTTGAATAAGTAAAGAAAGCAACCTAACAATATGATAGCACCCAGTGTGCCACATTCTATACTTATTTAAGCATCATAGATGGATTTGAAAAAACCCAATAAAAGTGCTTAAATCAGATTTCGATGAGTTTCACGACTATTTTTAATACCTTATCTGATCACGATTATTTTCAATACCTTATCCCTTCACTTGTAATAAAATATCATAAGATATTTGGGTTAGGCCTCATCAGGTTCGACTATACATTATATACACAGAAACGCTTGGTCCGCATTACATGTGTAGTTTTTTAATAAAAACAAATATCAATAAAATTGTATAAATGGTACTATTTATAATAATATATAACATTATAACTATGCATAAATATATGCATAGTTAAGAGAAAACTTAATACTTGAGAAAAACAATTGTAGTGTATAACAGTATACATATTTGTACTATTCAGAAGCGTTATTTAAATTTTGTATCATCTCTAATTCCAGTAGAATGTCTATCAAAATTACAAACCTTCAAAATCCTATAGTTGTGTGTATGAGATTCTTCATGCAAAATTAAAATTAAGGGTTAAATACCAAGTAACTACCTGAACTTTGGACGTTTTGCAACGAGCTACCCGAACTTTGAAAATTCAAAACAGACTACCTCAACTTTGAAGAAAGTGCAAATAACTACCTCTGTCCAATTTCTGACGAAATTCCGACGAAATTCCGACGAGAGTTGACGTAAAATTGGACGGAGGTAGATATTCACACATTCTTCAAAGTTAAGGTAGCCCGTTTTGAATTTTCAAAGTTCGGATAACTCGTTGCAAAACACCCAAAGTTCAAGTAGCTACTTGATATTTAACCCTAAAATTAAACACATACTATCTAGATGGAAGTTGACACATCGTTGTTGGTAAGCAACCACAATGAATGTCACACTTCCTAACACTTACCATTTTTATACCCAACTCCAAAGTCCAATAGGAACTCACCACAAAATAGGATTAATCAATTATCTATAAAGTTGCATTATGGATGTTTTATTAAATTACCACTAATTTCATCATAATTATATTATTTTTTGGCCAAATATCATAATTATACTGGTTACCTAGAGTTGATTTTCTTTGTTTTTTAAATCTTACATAGCATATATAAATATTGGAACATTTTTCTTCATCATTACCCACCACCCCCTCTTTCCATTTCTTCTCCACCCAACTTGTGTGCGTGTGAGAGAGAGGTGTCTAAGCAATGGAATGTGGTTCAGTAAAACCCTACACATGGCGGAGAGGTTACTGGAAACGAAAGGGCTACCAGAGTTTCAGCACCTCCCGCCGCCGAACAAGGGTTGTGCAGTTGGGTTCCGGGCGGCGCCGTAAGTTCTTTTGTCGGATCAAGGTCAAGCCGCGTATCAAGCTACTGAAACTACTCCGGTCACCAAAGCGTTTCTTCCTCTGGCTTCGTGACGCCTACGTGAAGATGATGATGGGGTTCGCTGGCTCTCGGGTGTGCAGGGTCGGTTACAGTGGTGCTGCCTCCGATATTAGGATGAGTGATTTCGGGAAGCTGACTCTCAAGGAGTACGATCAGAAGCTGATAGTGGAGATTTACAAGTCGTTGATGGTGGCCCAGGGGCAGCTAATGGTCGGTGAATCGAGCAATCTTCGCTTGGCTATAAGCGTTAGCCGACAGTAAGACAGATGTTACCTATCACCGGTGACAGACCACCACAATGTAATTAGTTACAGAGATTTTTTTTTTTTTTTTTTCCATCCAAGAATTAAACTTGGTTACATCGAGAATCGATCTCGTGACCTCTTGCTTTTATTGCTTTTAAGCAAGAGGTGATACCGTTGAACCAAGTGTCCGTTGGTAGTTACAGAGATTAAATCATCTCTTATTGTAAGTGTATTTAGTATCTATATATATATATTAATTTGGATAGATCTTCTAAATTTTGACCGACACTAAAATTAGTCATTTACATGTTAAAATAAAGTAATTCTATTGGACCACCTCAACTTACATATTTTTTTTGATGACGTGATAATGATATGCACTTAAAAACCCTCCAACATATTGACTCTCATAAACCGTTACTTTTTTGTCCGTTTTTTTTTAGTTAATAGTAATTCACTACAAATACTAAAACCAATTAGTTATTTTTATATACTATTATATGTTAAAGTATTAAAATTAATAGATTTTATATTAACAATGATTTACCTAAAGTTTAGTGTATGGAACTAATACAAATAATTAAGTCATAAAAGTTAAATTAAAAGTATTATGTGAACATTAATTTATTTTAAAAAATATTATGAAAATACTTATTATATATTTAAAAATTCAGCATATTTTATTAATTAACAAACAAATAAAAATTGTAGATAATTTTACTATTACTAATACAAGTAAAAACAAATACTAATGATATTAATATAATTATAAACATATTACAATATATAAATTAAAACAAAAAACACAAAACCAAATAACGAAAAAATATTAATTAATTGTATTAATAACTGTTAATATTAATTTTTAATATTTAATAATGTATTTTAATTAGTTTTAAGAATAAATAGACATAATCTTAATATTTTATAATATAAGTTATAATATTGAAACAAATTAAATAATTCATACTGTACAAAAATGCTAATAGAGTTAATATTTTTTTATGACATTAAAAACTAATAAATAAGATATACATATATACTATATATATTTTCATTTAATTGTAATATACAAAATATTTATCGCGCAAAGCGTGTGTCAGCTCTTTAGTTATATATATTTCAGTATCTTTTTGTGCTTGTAATTATAATGCTAAAAATTCTATATGTATTCAATTATTATATTTATTCTAAAGAAATTATTTTTTCTTTATTTGTGCTTGTCTCTTTCGTTGACAATAACTTTTATTTACTATTATTTGTTTTAGGGGTGAGTTTCATATTTATTACGCGTAACAGTGGCGAATAAAAAGATTTCAAAATGGATATTTATCGTAAAGAAAACATATTGAATGAGATTTTATATGTGTTAAATACCAAGTAACTACATGAACTTTGGACGTTTTGCAACGAGCTACCCAAACTTTGAAAATTCAAAACGGGCTAACTCAACTTTGAAGAATGTGCAAATAACTACATCCGTTCAATTAATTTTCCGTTAAATGTCGTTGGAAATTCGTTGGAAAAGTCGTCAGAAATTGGACGGAGGTAGCTATTTGCACAGTTTTCAAAGTTGAGGTAGTCCGTTTTGAAATTTCAAAGTTCGGGTAGCTCGTTGCAAATCGTCCACAGTTCAGTTAACTACTTGGTATTTAACCATTTTATATTATAGTTTATTATTTTTGTATGTAGTTTATATAATAAAGAATATTTTATCACCCGTGCTAATACTCATTTAATTCTAAAATTTAATATTGGCAAAAAAAAGCTAAAATTTAATTTGTAAATAGGATAAGATCCAAATATTTAGATCTAAAATTTAATATATAAATAGGATAGAATCCACATAGAATGTTTTAGTATTTTAGTATCTGGAGATGGAATGTTTTGGTATATGAATGTTTAAATGTTTTATAAAAATATAGAACTCATTAATTAAAATTAATTATAGTTTCAATTATAAGACGATATTCATATTAGAATCAAAATTTGAATATATATCTAAAAAAGAAATATTAATATATTATAAATATTATTTTATTAATTACTTCATTTTCTTGTTGTTGTTTAATTTTATTTGTAATTATTATATATTTATCTATTGCATATTTATTCATACATAATTTAAAATAAATTTGTAAAATTGATTAGTATTTATTTACTAATATATTCTAATAAAGACCAATTAGGTACTCAAAACTTATTTCTATCATATCCAAATTAAATGCCAATTTTATTATCAATTGTTCATTGGGTGAAGTTTGAGTATGGAAATAAAATACTTTATCATTTTCCTTCAAGGTATCCTAAAACGTTAAAACCCTAGTTCCGTCACCCCACAGCTACACATACCCAACAAAGGGTTTTGTCCAACGTACGTTAAATTAATTTCTGGCGTTACATTTTATGTAAGTAAACCCTATTTACGGATTAATGTTACCTGTAATGTGTTTACCTTATTGTTTGACTTTGTTTTAAGATAGACACATCTATGTTACTAGAAACTACAAGACTATTAAACAGTAGCAGTACCAAGAATTATGTTAAATGACATTTATTTTTTCTTCCTAAACTGTGCTTACCCTAATTAATATTAATATTAAAAATCCTACACCATAATATTTCTATACTAGGCGGTGAGCTCACGCAACCTCTCTCCCTAATTCGAAGAACCCCCGAAATTCTAGGGTTCTCCTTGTGATTTCCCCTGGCCAATCCAAGCTATGGTTGTCCTTCAGCCTTTGCATTTATTGCCAACTTCATTACCAGCCAATCACAGTCGGAACTGCAGAAGAAGTGTCAGTCCCATGCAGGAAGAAACCGAATGAAGCAACGACGATGTTAGGATGCATATGAAAGATGTATGGAAGACTATCAATGCAGTAGATTATATCACAAGAAATTAATTCAAGATCATACTTGAGATTACTTCCAGCGCAAGAAATGACTGAAATGAGTTAGTTGAGTGTAGAATCTTCACGTGTAGTCTAGAAGATTCAAGAGTGTTATGCTGTTTTCTATATAAACAGAGTCATGACCATTGTAAAAGTTAACTTCTATCGATAGTAAGAATTGAGAAGTTGTTATTCCGTTAGTTTCATTTCTTGCATTCTAAGCTTTCTTCATTTCTTTATCTTCTACATGGTTCATCAATCTCTGATCTGATCTGAGAACAGTGATATGGTATCAGAGCTAGCCATCCTCACACGATTCCGCAAAATCATTACAGAATCAATCTGTTCTCTGAGCTAGCCATCCTCACACGATTCCGCAAAATCATTACAGAATCAATCTGTTCTATGGTATAGTCTTCTCTCTGTTCTGTCAATTTGTTGCTGGCATTTCTGCGCGATCCTCTGTTCTTTGATTTTGAGCTTCAGTTGCTATGGAAGAGAACTTTCCTATATTCTCCAACAAACGTATCTGTCAGCTGACCGGAGAGGACAATTACCAGTCATGGAAACAACAAGTTCTTCTAGCTGTCCGTGGATTCAACCTTGAAGACTTGCTGTTTGGAGCTGTTCATGTTCCGCATTGGATCGATGATGGAAATGGAAACAAAGTGGTCAATCCAGACTTTGCGAAGCACAATCAACAAGATAGTTCGCTCGCTTCATGGCTCATAGCATCAATATCATCCTCAATCAAAGGACTTGTAGGATGTATGACAGCTGCTTCGATCTGGGCAAAACTGCATAAACATTTCTCCTCTTCATCCACAACGAGGATAATGAGTCTGTATGATAGATTGAAGGTTAGAAAACACTTCAATCAATCCATGAGAGAGTATTTGACTGAGATACAACTTATATGTGATAGCTTATCTGGTTGTGGACATCCCATAGAGGAAATGCAACAGATATCCATCATTCTAAATGGAGTAAAAGGTCAATTCGATCATGTAGTGTCTGTTATCCATGCGAGCAGAAATCCTTACGACCTGACGTCTATTACATCTGTTCTTCTTGATGCAGAAGCTCACCAGAAGGAGATTAGCTTTGAAAATACATTTCCTAATGTTAATATTGCTGAGAAATCATCTACAAAATCTGCTGTGTTTTCGGTTAACACCTCTTCTAGTCAGGTACAGAATGCTGATACTGGTTAGCAACTGATACCTGAATATCAAGCTCATAATACAGACTATGGAAGAGGACGTGGCAGAGGTAGAGGTGCTGGGAATAACAAGCCACAATGTCAGTTATGTGGTAAATTTGGTCATCTAGTTCATAGATGTTTTCAAAGGTTCAATGTGAACTTCCAAGGAGTCACGTCTCAATCTTCTGATATGAGTGCTAATCTCACATCGATGGTCCCATGGAACACTAATGGAGATGCTACAATGCAATCATCAATGCCTCAGTTCCAAGCTCTACAAGGCTTTCAGCCGATCAATCCAACTCCATATTGTGTTCCACCTGTTGCTCAATCATCATCGTAGCCTCTTCTGATATTTCCCCCTCAACTTCACAATTTCATTCAACCGAATTCCTTTCAGACTTATGTCAATCAATATTTACCTGCTCCTGTCCCGTACTATACTCCAGCTTATTTTGCTCAATAGTCCATCTATCCTACAACTCCTACACTCGAGAGTCAAGGCAATATGACAACTCACACAGCTCAAACAAATGACAAGGCGTGGTATCCTGATTCTGATGCCACTAATCACTTTGCTCAGGGGCCTCCTCCAGGTAATATCATTCATCCATATAGAGGATCAGGTAAGGTACAAGTTGCCAATGGAACTTACCTTGATATTAATACTGTAGGCACCTCTGTATTCTATACTGCTACTAAGTCTCTTATTCATCACAATCTTTTATATACTCCGAAAATAACCAAGAATCTTGTGTCTGTTTCTCAGTCACTAAGGACAATGAAGTGTTCTTTGAATTCCATCCTAACTACTGTCTGATAAAGGATGCTGCTACCAAGAAAATTTTGCTATCTGGTGTTGAAAGCGATGGTTTATATAAACTAGACTTTAGCAAATTAATGAATAAAGCTGTGGGATGTTTTCAGTCTATGTTTGTGCAAGATGTCAATGTTAATTCTGCCGAGTTGTATGATCCTGCTGTTGTTGATTCTCGATCTAATAAATTGAGTTCTTCTGATATGCATTGTCTTACAAGCATAGTAAAATTGAAATCATCTATTCTTCATCAATGTCTCAGACATCCATCTGAGCAAACTTTATCTCTGATTGTTAAATCTAAAAACATCTCAGTCACATCTGTCATGGATTCATGTGTTGCTTATGCTGTTGGAAAATGCTATAAACTGCCATTCATGCAATCTAACACTGTCTATCATAATCCTCTTGAACTTATTACGATAAATTTGTGGGGTCCTGCTCCTCTTCTTTCTAATGGGTGTTCTTATTATTTGAGCATCGTTGATGTGTACTCTCGATTCACCTGGATTTATTTTCTTCACAGGAAAAGTGATGTAGCTAAAGTGTTCCCTGAGTTTCACAGGTCTGCAGAAAAACAACTTGGATTTCAGCTCAAGGCCATTCAAACTGACAATGGTAGAGAATTTCGATCTCTTGCATCCTATCTGTCTCAATATGGTATTGTGCATATGTTTACCTGCCCCTATACATCTGAACAAAACGGCATAGTCGAAAGGAAGCATAAACACATTGTAGAAATGAGTTTAACTTTAATGAAACATGCTTCCCTTCCTATGCAGTATTGGACAGATGCTTTCTTTACTGCAGTCTTTCCAATAAATAGATTACCTACGAAAGTTCTTTTAGACAAGTCTCCACATGAGAAGTTATTTTTGAAACCTTCTGACTATGAGTTTCTAAGAGTCTTTGGGTGTTTATGTTTTCCATTGTTACGGCCCTATAACAAGCAGAAACTGGACTTTAGATCTGCTCCTTGTGTTTTTATTGGTTATTGTGTGCACCAACATGGGTATAAATGTTTGGATTCCTCAGGGCGTGTTTATGTTTCTCGACATGTTAAGTTTCATGAATCTGTTTTCCCGTTTGCAGATAAGCAAGGTGCTTTTATGCAATCCTCAGCTGTCAAGAACACTGAGACTTTTGTTCCATTTTTCTTCCTTTTAATTCTACCATTAATCCTGTGGTATCTGATTCAATTGATAATCCTGTGCTGTCTCATTCACCTTCTACAACCGATATTTCTACTCAGGTGTTGAATTCTACAGAAGATCATCCTCTTCGTGATGCATATATTTCACCATGTTCAGATCCTTCTCAGTTACCAACTCCTAATGAGACGGATATTATTGACTCAGGGGTGCATTTTGATTCAGTTTCAATTCCTGAAAATGTAATCAAATATATCCCTCAAGGATCTGATCTTATTCCATTGATGGATTCTCTTAGAGGCTCTACTTCATCAGGTATAGTTTCTACTTTTCCTGATAATGCTAATAATCAAGACTCTATCAGGTATGTTCCTCAAGATTTAAGTCTTATACCTGTGCCTAGTTCTGATATGATTTCTGATTCAGTTCTTCATGAGCCTACAACTGAATGTACTAATACACATTCTATGACTACCAGGTCTAAAGCGAGATCTCTAAATGCTTTAACAACATGTGTTCAACCATCTGATGCGCTACTTTATTCTACACCATCTGACATCTACACAACAATGCAGTCACCACACTGGAAAAAGTCTGTGCAAGAAGAGCTTAATGCCTTAGCTGTCAACAACACCCGGGGTCTTACATTGTTACCGGGAGGTAGGATCCCAGTAGGCTGCAAATGGATGTTTAAAATTAAAAAGAACTCTGATGGGTCAGTGGCTCTTTATAAGGCTAGACTGGTGGCTAAGGGATTTTCACAGAAACCAGGATTTGATTTTCAAGACACATTTAGTCCTGTAGTTAAGTCACCTACAGTGCAAATTATTCTGACATTAGCCCTGACTCACAAGTGGATGTTGAGACAAGTAGATGTCACAATGCGTTTCTGCATGGAGAATTGTCTGAGGATGTGTATATGACACAACCTCCAGGATTTAAGCAATGTGATGATCATGGTAGAGTTCTTGTTTGCAGATTGAATAAGGCTCTCTATGGGCTTAAACAAGCACCAAGAGCATGGTTCGAAAGGTTAAAAAGTTTTGTACTAAATTCTCTTCGTTTTATTACCTCTCTTGCTGATAAATGTTTGTTTTTAAAAAATACTAACAAAGGAAGTGTTTATCTCTTAGTCTATGTTGATGATATAGTGGTTACAATTAGTGATTCAGAAGCAGTGGAAGATGTTATCAAACAAATCAACGCTGAGTTTAAATTGAAGGACTTGGGTCTGCTTAACTACTTTCTAGGAATGGATGTTCAAGTTGCAGAGGATTGTCTACTGATATCTCAAAAGAAATATATCAATGATCTATTACTCAAGGTAGGGATAGCAGATGTCTCCTCTCTTCCTACTCCCATGTCAGGTAATTTTCTCGGGAAGACAAACTCTCATCAGACAGGTACTTCTTCTTCTCCTGTTGACTCTACTATGTATAGGAGTACTATAGGTGCATTACAACATGTTTGTATTACTAGGCCTGGTATTAGTTTTGCTGTTAATAAACTCAGCCAGTTTATGCAGCAACTTGTTCAGTATCATTGGAGAGCAGTGTTAAGAGTGTTGAGGTATCTTAAAGGAACGATTAATCATGGCTTGTTATTTAGAGCTCCTCATGTTCCTACATATGAAGTAAATCTCGTGTCTTTTGCTGATGCTGACTGGGGAAGTGATTTAATACATAGAAAGTCAGTGTCTGGTCATTATCATCTTTTGAATAATAATCCTATAGTGTGGAGTTCTAAGAAGCAATCTGTGCTTTCAAGATCTAGTTCTGAAGCTGAATATAGAGCTGTTGCTAATGCGATGTGTGAAGTGATGTGGGTTGTTTCTTTGTTAGCTGAACTTGGCATTAAACTTTCCTATATTCTTATCATATGGTGTGATAATACAGGAGCTGTAGCTTTGACAGAAAATCCAATAAAGCATTCCAAGATGAGGCATGTCGAATTGGATCTTTGCTTTGTTCGCCAAATTATTGTCAACTTTGTGCCTACTGTGGATCAAATTGCTGATATTCTTACCAAACCTCTAACCGCGAAGTTGTTTACTCAGTTTCGTGATAAACTGGGGGTTATGACATTTGAGGATCTTCAGTCTGGAAGTGAGGTTAATATCTCTGATTGCTCCTGTGATTCCGAGTCTAGGAATATTGATGAGTCAGAGTGTGATTCTGAGTAATCTTGTGTGATTTGGTTTGGTTTATGGTGATTGATCAGTTTGTCTGAGTAGTTTTTCTGCTTATTCATATGGTTCTATGTTCTCCTGGTTGTTTCTTCTTGTTTTCTTGTCTTTGTCTTGAGTGTATATGTTTTGACAGGATGTGCTGGAGTCAGAATTCATTCATAAAGATCTTTTACAGATAATTTACTAATTTTAGCTCTGCATAAGATAATCCTTTATCGTTGTTATTGTTTTTCTCCATGATGTTTCTTAGTATCTTCATATCAATCTATCTGCTCACCTTGGTTAACTTTCTGTCTATCATCATTATTGGTAGTTATGCATGCACTTATCAGTTTGTTTCCAGTTGATCAGTTCCTCAGTAGTGCTATTAAAATTTCTCAGGGGTGTTATTAAAAAAAATATAAAAAGGAATGATCAAAGATCAGATGACATAAGGTGAAGCTTAGGTGCCAAAAAAAACTTTTACAGAGACAACGTTAAGCTACTCTGTAGAAGTTTGAGGCTGGTAAGATGGAGGAAAATTGAAAACCTCCCAGCTTCATTGGTAACATGGAGGCAAGTGAAAACCTCCCTGCCAGTTGCAAATAAAATCTGAGCAATATAAGCACTACTGCGTAAGAACTGATTTGCTTGGAAATAGCTTATGAGTTCAATGGATAGCTGGCTTTATTTGATTGATTGATTCTGCGTTTCAGAGTGTGATCGGAGTTAGTTTAATTCAAGATACTTGTGTTTCATCATGAATGAGAAACTTTAACAGATGATAGAATGATTGTTATGCAGAGATATTTTTTACTTAATCTGCAAATAGATCTGTTGAAGTTTCTGGTTCAGTTTCTATCTCTGGTTAAAATTGTATACAGTTCAGGAACAAAGGAAGGAAGTTAAGAAGAGAACTTCTCAGAGGAATGTTAGGATGCATGTGAAAGATGTATGGAAGACTATCAAGGCAGTAGATTATATCACAAGAAATTGATTCAAGATCATACTTGAGATTACTTCCAGCGCAATAAATGACTGAAATGATTTAGTTGAGTGTAGAATCTTCACGTGTAGTCTAGAAGATTCAAGAGTGTTATGCTGTTTTTTTTATATAAACAGAGTCATGGTCATTGTAAAACTTAACCTCTATCGATAGTAAGAATTGAGAAGTTGTTATTCTGTTAGTTTCATTTCTTGCATTCTAAGCTTTCTTAATTTCTTCATCTTCTACATGGTTCATCAATCTCTGATCTGATCTGAGAACACTGATAGACGACAACAACAACTCTGATCGGTTTTTCACCGAACTTACTTCACGCCGGCGACAACAACAATACTGGCCCAGCAAGCTCGACCAAGCCACCTAGGCTTGTTCAAACTAACTGGTTTCGGAAGAACTGGTCTGAAATTGGTTTGGTTCAAACCAGTTCGATCGAACTAGTTCCAAAACCAAACCAGTGTTTTTAGGCTTCAAATAGACCAGTTCAAAATAGTACCAAAAATCCAGTTCGAATTGGTTCGACTCGACTCGTTTTTTGATACTGGTTTATACTTAAATTTAAATCAAACCACTTTAAACCTATATAATTTTAGAACCGGTTTGAAGAAAAATCAACTAAACCGGTCTGAAATTAAACCAAACCTAGAAATGTCTTCAATAAACCAAACCTAGAGATATATTGGACTCTCGTATGTTGATGTTAGACAGAATTTGAGTCGGTTGTGGAATAGATTTTCAATTAGTTCAGTGTATTTTTGAGTCGGTTCAGTGTATCTTTCAGTCGGTTCAGTGTTTTTTTAGCCGGTTCAGTGTTTTTTCAGCCGGTTCAGTTTGTTGGACCGAGTTTTTAGACGGTTTAGATTCAGTTTGAACCGTATTATTTCCGAACCAAAATTGTTATTAAAAAACCAGAACAGAACAGTTCGAATAAGACCAGTTATTTTTTTCCATAAACCAGACCAGTTTTTTTAGATACAGAAAAAATAATGGTTTTTTACAAACCAGACCAGTTCAGTTCTGAACTGGTTCGACCCCGAACCGGTTCATGAACAAGCCTAAAGCCACCTGAGGGGGAGCTTCCCTGAGCTGCAATTGGCGAGGAGAAGCCCGAACCTCCAAAATCGACAGCAGGGAACCAATCTTGATAGCAACTGATACTGCATTTTCCGACAGAAATGCAATTCTGAAACAGAGGGGGCATGAATTCTGAAACTTGTCTGCAATCCGAACCAACCTGCATTCCGAAGGTGGTTAGGAGCTAGCCAGAGTCCCTTCAGGACGAGGAGCACAGGGGCACGAGCGACAGCATAACCAAACTCAGCTGCCTTATTCGACCGAACCATCATACCATCGACTGCACTTAACCACAGCCTTATTTGATCACCCTCCTTTTCGCTTGTTCTTGCATGAAGTTGTCACCCGAGGTGAATGCGCTGAACCCACGAAGAAGATGCATATCGGTTCCAGTTCTGGAGGCCCGAACAAACCCGGGGTACAAGCCGTTGACCTAGAATCAATCCAACAAGTCCATAATGAGGAATGCTATGTGGGGAAGGTACTCTCACCAAAGATGATTAAACCGAACACAATCAGTGGGGAGCTCCGGTCTGCTTGGGCACGATATGGGAAGGTTACAATATCGGAATTGGAGGAGGGAGTAATATTGTTTGACTTCGAACGACAAGAAGATGCAACATATATTTTAGATAGATCCCCGTGCTCGGTGAACGACCATATTTTGAATATCAAGACATGGGATCCGAGCGTGGGCATGAAGGAAGTGGATTTCCAAAAGGTAATCTTTTGGATACAAATATATGACCTAGGTTGGGAGAAATTTAGTGATGCTAATGCCTGGAAGATAGGGAACATGATAGGGCACACAACCCAAGTATGCAAATCAGAGGTCCAGTTTGGGGAGCACGATCAGAGCGTGCCAATCAATACGCAACCGAGTGACACCATGGATGCCGATCCAGTGGAGACCGAGGCAGCACATGTCCAAGGGGCAACCGATCCTGCACATGAAGAACTTCCTACCACAAGAGCCCTAATCCTCCATGGTAGCCTAGGTCGAGCCCCCCAACCTCCATTACCCGGGCTAATACAGAAACCACTACCCATGCGGACCACTCCCAAGCCAAACCGAGTGCAAATGAGCCTACCATCCACCAACACCAATACCGAACCAACCCAACACCTACTCACATACCCACCTAACACCAGATACCAACCGAACCCGATCAACCCCACATACACATACCAAGCCCCTTTAGCCACGAACCCTCTAACGCAACCAACCGAATGCCCCATGCAAATAACCCAACTGGTGATCATATACCTACCCGACACTTCAACCCAATATCACTCAACTGACCCAACCGCACCCGACTGAGCTCACCTTACCAACCCAAACGTACATTGTGGAAATCCACCCGATACACCCCCCAACTCACCCACCACCATGATACCAAATCCAACATCCGGACTTAGCCCCTACATGGACAATATGACACTCAAACGAACCGGTGAGGATGTCGGGCGTCAGATTCGACTTTTTCCGACCCGTTTTGGAAAAATATTTTTTATTTCGTTTTTGAAAATGTCGGGTCTTGGCGAGCGAAGGGTCCAGTCGAGCGGGGTCATTAACCGGACTGAAAAAAATTTGAAAGAGTCGCGCAGCGATTAATTGAAGGCTAATTGGAATCCTAAAATTGCATAGGGTACATGGAGTTAACATCCTAGGGCTTAAAAAGGTCTTTCGGTACTTTCGGTACTTTAAAAAGGTCCTAAAATCTTTCGGATTATAAGCTCGCGAGCTTATAATCCGCCCTTTCGGTACTTTAATTTGCTTTTGAATTTTGTTTTTCAATTTTGCCCGAATTGCCCGTTTTAATCATGCTTGGCCAAAAAAAAAAAACTACATACATTTTCTTTAAATTAAACAAACCATGTACATACAATTTCTTTTTTATTTCAAATAAACAAGAGAGAACTAAAGTTAATCGTGCTCGAAAAAAAAATGGTTTAACTCTGGAGCCATTTTAAACGTGTCAAAACATGCACAAATAATTTTTGAAAATATTAAGCTCGTTGGACTAATTTGTCCCATTTTGAGAAGTTATAGGATGTCCAAAAAACATATAGGGACCAAAATGCAATTTATAAAAATTTGAGCTGAATTGGACAAATATTTTTGAAAATTGCAGAAATGACCCTAAACTATTCTTGAATTATTTGTAACACTTGGTAAAGTTCTAAAATAACCCGAAAATTATTCTAGACTTATTTGTAACATTTTTAAAAGTCATAGAATGTCCAGAAAATTTTAGAAATCAAAATTGTAATTTAAGAAAAAAAAATATAATTGAACTGAAAATATTTTTTAAATTTACAGAATTGACCCTAAACTATTCTAGATTTATTTATAATACTTGGTAAAATTCTAAAAATAACCCGAAAATTATTCTAGACTTATTTGTAACATTTTTAGAAATCATGGAATGTCTAGAAAAGTTTAGAAATCAAAATGTATTTTTTTTTAAGAAAAATAATTTGCACAAATGGCCGAAAACATTTCCAGTTTGGTTTATAACATTCGATAACGTCCCAGAAATGCCCCGAGAGTCCAATGACCGAGTTGTAACCTTCATCAAAGTTTGGGAATGACCTAAGTTAATTTTGAAATTATTTGTTTTCACATATACATATATTGTACATAATACATAATATATATATATATAGTATTACATAGACATAATATAAATAGATATTATACATATAGATAAATAGATAACATAAACATAATATATTATACATATAGATATATATAGTAATACATAAACATAATATAAATATATATTAAACATATAGATATATATATATAGTAATACATAAACATAATATAAATATATATTATACATATATATATATATATATATAGTAATACATAAACATAATATAAATATATATTATACATATATATATATATATATATAATAATACATAAACATAATATAAATATATATTATACATATAGATATATATATAGTAATACATAAACATAATATAAATATATATTATACATATAGATATATATATAGTAATACATAAACATAATATAAATATATATTATACATATAGATATAATAGTATTACATAAACATAATATAAATATATATTATACATATATATATATATATATAGTAATACATAAACATAATATAAATATATATTATACATATATATATATATATATATATATATTAACAAGTATATTATATATAAATAGATAATATATGTATATAAACTCTCAATTTTATTTCACATTTATAAAATACAAATATGATATTGAATGTGAGAGAAATATACCTAACTCATGGGAGGCTAAAATACCGTACGAGAAACCGAGACTGATAATCACCGATATTTTTTTTCACTCTTTTTTCTCTCATTTTTTTTTTCAATCTCTCATTCTCTTCTTTGAAAACTCACGTAGCATTTCTTGAAGCCTCCCCAATCACCATAGCATTCCTTGTATTTATAGAACAAATTGCATATTATTTAATTAATTAATATTTTTTTTAATAATAAAAAAAACGTTTTTTTTAATAATAAAAAAATAAAATCGGTGGAAAAGAGGCAATTTTCCACCATTGGAATTTATTATTATTATTTTTTTTTTTAGTTTTCAAATATATATATGTATATATATAAAAATATATATATACTATATATATTTTTCAAATCTCGATTCCTCGCATACAGTATTTTGATCCCGAGCAAAAATCAGGTGTTTACAGAGGACATGGAGGAACAACCCAGGCCGAAGAGACTAAGGGCAGCTATGGGGGGACCGAGCCGAGAGAGCTAAGGGTTCGTAAGAGCCCAAGGCGAATAGCAAACATGACAAACCCAAATAGGAAGAAAAGACCAATGAAGAGGCCAAGTGATACAAGGGCATAAGAAGAAGGGAAGGAACAATTAATGGGTTCTGGTGTCTGTCCCGAAACAGCCACAGGTGAATAATGAGTGCCATTTCATGGAATTGTCAGGGTTTGGGGTCTGCCTTAACAATTCAACACCTAAAAGACCTCAACAAAAGGTATCGCCCAAACATTATATTCTTAATGGAACAAATAATGGGGATACCTACTGCGAGAGGATACGAACAAAGATGGGGATGGATAATACACACTATGTTAGCCCGAATGGTACGTCCGGGGGGCTAGCACTGTGGTGGAAGTCGGACACGAGGGTTTCGGTGCTGCATGTCGACCCACAATACCTTGATTGTGAGGTATACATGGATAACCAAACATCTCCAACATATGTAACATGGGTATATGCGAGCACGGAGGCCCGAGAACGGACACAACAATGGAATGCACTTCGGAATTTTGGAAGAGGAAGGTGGGAAGGTTGGATGATCTATGGTGATTTCAACACCATATGCCACTCTCATGAAAAAAAGGTGGGGGAGTAAATCCCAAAGACAAATGGATGAGTTAAAGTCATTGATAGATGATCTAAAAATGGAGGACTTGGGAGCTAACAGGAACACCTCCACATGGTGTAACAACCGAGGTGGAGCGGAAAGGATAAGCGAACGCCTAAACCATGTGTTGATAAACACGGAGTGGGAAGCCTGGTACCAACAAGGAAGATGCATTAACAAACTAGCCATTGGATCAGACCATACACCAATGGTGGTCCAACTCAAACAACCACGAAAGAGGGCAAGAAGACGCTTCAAATTTAAGGCAATGTGGCTTGAAAACCCGGAATGTAAGGAGGTAATCCAAGAAGCATGGGAGAGACAAACAACGGGAAGAGAAATCCGAGGTGTGTATAAAAAACTACACATTTGCCGAATCAAGCTCACTAAATGGAGCAAGGGCTGTTTCTGCAATAATATGCATGAGATCACAAAAACGAAGGATGCCCTAAGCCGAACCATTCAAGGGAGAATGGATGACTGCGATCCAAGAGGAGAAACGCTTAAAAGGCAAACTGAAAAGCCTTTGGACGAGGGAGGAGACCTGTTGGAAACAACGGTCAATGATAAAATGGCTTAGGGATGGTGATCAGAATACCACTTTTTTACACCATACCACAATATCGAGAAGAAGAAACAATCAAATATGCCGACTAAGGGGTACCAATGGGGAGTGGATAAAGGACGAAGGGAGAATAACCGGTGAGCTATATCGATATTTTGGTAATATGTTCACAGTGGAGCAAACTGAGCCGGGGGATGAATTACTTCGGCATATCCCAAACCCGATAACCACCGAGATGAATGAGAAACTGACACAGGAGGTGACGGATATGGAGATAAGGGCAGCCACATACCAACTTGGGGGGTCTCGTGCGCTGGGTCCAGACGGTTTCCCAGGTTTGTTTTACCAAAAGAACTGGAACACCGTGGGGGCAGAAGTCATCACCGCGATTAAGGCTTTCTTCAGAACAGTTACTTCTCTAAACCCCCTAAACAATACTGATATAGTCCTGATTCCCAAAGTGTCAAACCCGATGAGTCCCACTGATTTTAGGCCAATAAGCTGTTGTAACTTCCTGTATAAAATCATATCCAAAGTGCTGGTGAACCGTTTAAAGATTTACCTGTCAGAGCTTATTATTCATTTCCAAAGTGCATTTGTATTAGGTAGACACATACAGGATAATATCATGGTCGCCCATGAAATGTTCCACCACCTGAACATGAACCAAAGTGACAACAGGAGAGAATGTGCACTGAAGATTGATATGCAAAAGACATATGACAGAGTGGAATGGGAGTTCCTAATCATAACATTAAGAAAGCGAGGCTTTGCGGAAAAGTGGTTGGGATGGAATATAGAATGCATATCAACAACCACCTACCAAGTTGTGGTCAATGGGGAACGGACACATGCCATAACACCAACGCGAGGAATCAGACAAGGTGATCCCCTTTCACCATATCTCTTCATCCTACTAGCGGATGTCTTATCACAAAGAATGAAAGGGGCAGCGAAGGAAGGAACTATTCAGGGGATCATCCTAAGAAGACAATGCCAAGAACTACACCATTTGCTCTTTGCAGAAGACTCATTATTCTTCATAAAAGGTACACCGGATAATGCTACAGGTCTTTGGAGCATCCTGGACTCGTACTGTCAGGTATCAGGTCAACAGATAAACAGAGACAAATCGGCCCTATATTTCAACAAGAGGGCAGAACCACATGGAAAGCAACAGGTGGAGGATGCCCTACACATAAAGAGTACGGGTGACCTGGGAAAGTACCTAGGCTTACCATCAGTCTTGGGAAGGTCTAAAAGGGAGGCACTGGATCTCTAAAGTTGAAAATCAGGGACAAGTTAGGAGGATGGAGGCTGAAAACGCTAAAGCAAGCCGTATATGAGGTATTTATTAAGGCGATTATCACAACGATACCCACGTATGTAATGAGTGTCTTCTGCCTACCTAAAACTTGGTGCTCAGAAATTGATGCTCTAATAGCGGACTTCTGGTGGGGGCAAACACCGGAGGGAAAGAGAACCCACTGGAGAAGATGGGAGGTCCTAACAAAGTCAAAAGAGAGTGGGGGATTGGGATTCAGAGAACTCCAAAGTTTCAACACGACACTTCTCACAAAAATAACAAGACGAGTCATGACCAACCCGAATACGATTTGTGCACAAGTTCTAAAGGGGTTGTATTTCCAACAATGTTCTTTCCTCGAGGCAAAAAAGGGAGGTCGAGACGTTATGAAGTATGAAGGCACGTGGATGATAAGCACGGGAGATCACATCCGAGTCTTTGAGGATCCATGGATATACACCAAGGAGAGCAAAATGGTGAATGGGGAGATAATGGTGGAGCACGGGGAAAGGGGGGATCTAAGAGTGAAAGACCTAATCTACCCAAACGGAACATGGAATGAGACCCCCGTGAGAAACATAGCCGACTAAGATGACGCAGCCCACATACTCAACATACCAATACCAAAATAGGGGGCATGGATCGATACATATGGTAACATACGAAGTATGGAAACCCACAAGTCCGTTCGGTCTACCACAAGCTACGGGAAAGGAACGAGCAACGACCAAGGTCGAACCCTTCATACCAAGGTACATTTTGGAAAGACATTTGGAGCGCAAAGGTGATACCAAAGGTCAAGAATTTCGTTTGGCGACTAGCAACAAATTCCATAGCCGTCAAAATGAATATGATACAGAGGGGAATGAACGTGACACTGAGCTGCCCCATATGCGATAATGTAGAGACACGGGAACACATGATCTTAGAATGTGGATGGACGGAACACGTTTGGCTTGGCACTTTAGGGATACAAATGGATCGACCAAACCAGCTTGACATGGTGGAATGGCTTGCAAAACGAAAGGAGGAGCTGCATGGACGAGGAGTAGCATCCGAGAAGAGGTGGACCCAAACACTACTCACATGTTGGCACATATGGAAGGCGAGATGCGCGGCGACTTTTTAAGCAAAGCAACCAAATCCGAGGGTTGGTGTATGGGAGATTAAGTAAGCCTACGATGAACACCAAGGGGCAAGCCGAACACACCATCCTCCCCAAGAGCAAGATGCAAGATCGAACCAACAATGGGTACCACCAACGGGCGATACGATCAAGATAAATTGTGATGCCTCATGGTGCAAGGATACACGTAGAGCCGGAATAGGGGTGGTGGCACGGGACACGAACGGGAAGATAGTGGGCAGAATGAACCGTAGACAAAGGAGCGATGACATAGAATCGATGGAGGCAATGTCCCTACATGAAGGAGTACGACTTTTGATTCAAGCGGGATGGAAAAGCATCATCATGGATACAGACTCACAAGTGGTTCACCAAAAAATCATGGAGGGGCCGAAATATTGGAGATTCGCAAACATAATTCCGAACATCCAAACACTAACGAGACAAGTCAAACAAGTACAATGACGAGTGATTCCAAGGACGAGCAATGAATGTGCGAATTGGATAGCAAAGCAAGCGAGAATGGGAGTGTGTCATAATGATTGGGTCGAAAGAGCACCACTACCCTTTGTATGTTTAGTAGCTAATGATATGGTGTACGAACACCCGTGACCAAAATTCACGACGTTTTATTTCTTAAAGTAAAGCGATGAGTTGATCAAAAAACAAATTAATGTTAAAGTCAGCATCAACCCAATACTGCATTTACAGTGAAACATGAGATATTAAAGTGAGACCCATTTATACGATATGCATTTAACTCCTTTCAACAATACCATTATGTGTAAGATGATGCGTTTTAGATTTTTTTTTGGCCAAATAAACATTTTACTTGATAAAATGAAACATCGTGACATTAAGTCACGGATGTTCGGAATTACTATCATACTCAATCAAAGATAATAATGGTAGTGCGGGTCTTTCGACCCAATCTTCAAGACTCACTCCCAATCTTGTTTGCTTCGTTATCCAGTTTGCGCACTCATTTGCCGTCCTTGGAATAGCTCGCCATTGCAGTCGCTCCATGTTCATGGCTAGTGCTCGTGTGTTTGTTATGATGGTGGATACTCTCCAATGTGTCGGTCCCTCTTCGAGTTTCTTGTGAACCACTTGTGAGTCTGTTTCAATGACGACACTTTGCCATCCCGCTTGGTAAGCTAGGCGGACTCCTTCTTGCATCGCAATGGCCTCCATGGTCTCAATATCCTCGCCTCGGTACCGTCGATTAACGCCTCCCACCACCTTTCCGCCCTTGTTCCGTGCCACGACCCCAATGCCCGCTCTTCGTGTGTCCTTGCACCATGATGCGTCACAATTTATTTTTATTGTGCTCCCTTCCGGTGGCTTCCATCGATGTCTTGGTCGAGATCCTTGGGTTGTTCCTTCAGTTGGGATACCCACCTTGCCCTCCTCATATGTTTGCTTAATCTCCAATGATGCGTTCTAGATTTATGAGTGAAGTAACTGAATAAACGTTTTAAACTCTCCACCACTATGAGACGATTGTACACCCTTTGAGAGAAAAGTGGAGTTGTTTTTCAGCTACCTTGCTACAAACATAAATAATACTCATATAATACATTACTAATTTATTTATTTATTTTAGTAATAATAATAATATATATTTTTTATTATATAAATAGTATTTTAATAACTCAAAAATAGGTTGGGTTATAAATATATAAAAACTATTTTTCACAAAATGGTAAAGATATGTTAATGTCCATATAATACTCTTGACTTATTTTCTATGGTTTATTACTTATATCAATGTATATATAAAAATATTAGTATTTATTTTAGGAATAGTAACAATCTATAATGTTTTAGTATACATATTATATTTGATCTATTTGTTAACTGTAAAATATATTTAGTTTATAAATATATAATACTTAATTTTTTTGACATTGTTAAAACTTATTGTGATCATATTGTAATGAAATATGTGATGTTTATATGTGACTTATGTATTATTTTAATAAGAGTATTATGTGATATATGAAATGATCCTTAATTAATCTATCTTTTAATTTATAAAAGTAAATTTTAATATGTGCATACTTTATATTCTTAAAATATAATATTATGAATTTTATTATTATATAAATTTCATTTCATAAAATATATTTAATGAAAAATCATAATTACTAATGTAAAATAAATAGAAATGATATGAGTTTTGTAACTTATCTTGAGAATGAATGAGAGACTTTGAAGGATTTTAAAGTGATTTACATGGCATGCCACCTAAGAATGAGAAATTTATGATTAACATGGAGCAATTAGAAGAGATTAATTTAACATTAGGAGTGAGAAAATACAACAAAAAGCATATTTGTCAACATTGTATGTGATTTAGCCAAATTAATATAGATATAGATTATCATTACACAGTTGAAGAGAATGAAAAAGGAAGTTTGTTATATTTTCACAAAACAGTACTAACTTATCAATATCACTAGTGTTGGACGAGGTACTGAAGTTGGTTGTGAAACTCGTCGGGCATTGATCCTAACTATTAGAAGTTGATCTAGGCACTTGAAAAGGGGGACGACTATAAGTTTTCCCACGGATCCCTCCTCGATACTTAAATGAGTACGATGTATGTGGTAGTAATAATTAATGTACAATATCTTTAATAAGGGAAATATTGTGTATATATATGTACTAATCAAATTATCCATCAAACTCTTCCCGGAGGTCTAAAATGTCCATCTCGCCTTTGATGGATTTGAGTAGAAACGTCGTCCACGTAGCCTTACATGTTTCACCTAACACATTCATGAAGATCTTGTTGATCATATTTTAATAGGTAGCCCCCCACATTGACTAGTCTAAAGGTCATGACCTTGTAACAGAGTATGCCATTGTCGACATAAAAGGTGGTGTGGGCTTCGTTGATTGAATGGATCCTGATCTTGTTGTAACCCGAGTAAACGTCCATTAAGCTTAGCATATCATGTACTGCAGTCGCATATACCAATTGGTATATTTGGGGTAGTGAGTAGGTGTCATTTGAGCATGTCTTACTGAGGGTCTTGGAAGTCCACGCACATTCACCACTTCCGATGGATTTCTTCACTATTAACATGGGCTTCCCACATATTTTGTTACTTCCATTCTTTCCCCGTCCTAGTGCTTTACTTCGTTGAGCGTGATCGTTTGAATAGGTAGTGTCAATCTTTAGCTCATTGGAGATGATGTTCTTTCTAAAGCATGGCATGGTGTTAGGCTTCCAAACAAAGAGGTCTTTGAACTCCTTCTGAAGTGTTGTCAGGGCGGTGTTTTGTTAGGTGGCGAGTGGACCTCCAATACCCACTTTCCTACCTGGGTCGTCCACCTCTACCTCGATCAGGTCTTTGATCGGTGATGGACTAATTTTTCTACCCTCACTAGTCTCGATGGCAAGCGTTTCTCGTTGGTTTTCCTCCTCAAGCAGTTGACGTAGCGTTTTCTTGAAGTGGTTGATCGCCCAGTTATTCTCCGATTTTGTAAAAAATGGGGAAATTCATCTTCTAAGGCACTATAGAAGGGATTATCTTGTTCGCGTTGATGGTGGTTCGGTCGATGATGGTGTCGGAAGAGGTTGAGGCAGCCACAACTATGAAGAAGATGTCAAATTTTAGGCTCTTCCACCTCTCGCTTAAAACTACTAGGATATTGATAGTCCCTAATGGGTAAATCGCGCAAAGAACTTCATACCATACTAGGGCTATAATTCAAGTGGAAATTCACTTCCTGCAAATCCCATCATGAGGAATTAACCTTCTTGAACTCTTTTTGGTTGTGACCTCTGCTTAAACGTCCACGAAGAAGATGTTCCTAGAGATCCTTCCATCCACCAAGATTCTCGTCGAATCGAAATAGTCGATCCTGAAGGTGACGATAAGGGTCATCACATGGGCCATATCTTTCTCGGAGAAGGATTTCATCATGTTTTCTGCTGGCCTTGGCCGTTTTCCTAGTTGTACCATCGTGGAGAGTTGGGTGGCGTATACTTCTCGGGCTCTACTACGTTTGCTTCCTGCAGCGAATCCTTCCGATATTACATTGATTGTAATCCTTTTCTTGTGGAAGGAATTGGAGTGTGTCTGGTTTACTTGTTGGGGTTAATGGCGGAGGGGTTGCGAGGAATACCGTCCTTTTCGGCCGACCACATTTTTTTGGGGTAACCACGTTCTTTAAGACACCCCTTTGAATCACTTTCTCGATCTCTCAATTCAAGATATTTAAATTTTTACGGGGCGTTTCTTTCACGGAATTCAGAATAAGGAATACAGAATATGGAATAAGGAATAGGAGATAAGAATATGAAGTTGTTTCTTTGGTGGAATGGAATAGAATGAAATAAAGAATTCTGTTGTTTCTTTGGTGGAATTGTATATGGAAAAGGAATTGAATATGATAAAATGACATATTTGTCGCTCCTTATATATGTATAGTATATAATACATATAATTTGTATTCATTGATTTTAAAAATTATTAATAATAAAAACTTAAATATAATTAACTAATAATTTAAAAATACTTTTAAATAATTTATTTAATAATTTAATTAAATTTTAAAGGATAATTTCCTGTATCTCATAGATTCTACCAATCCACAATATAATCAACAAAAACACTTGATAACTATTTCTTCATATCATTTGTAAATTTCCATATTTGCATAAACAAAAACGTAATTATAACATCCAAAATTTCATATTCCATTACAAATGACCATACACGTACAATCAAATGACTATACAGCTACAATCTCTTGTACTCATTGACTCATGTCATACAATCCTTGTTGTGTCTCTAAAAAACAGACATTCATATATAACATAGAATCAACATTTATGTTCTTTGAATATATCAAAGAACAGGGAAAGCAGTCTCTGAGAAATGGTTAAAATGGAAGAAGTTTGGATAAAAACCCAAACAAAAAAGAGGTTCCTGAGAACTCATTTTAAACATACACAAGTTTGGATAAGTTGGGTGAATGTTAGAGAATATATAGTTAATAGTATGTTTTTGTCACATGCTGACTAGAATTCGTCTATCGCGAATTCCTGAGCTATAAGCTGCTCAGAATTGGAATTTTCAAAGGTAGATTTTTTGTTAGAAAGTGTTGAATCTTCTTAAGGCTGATTGAAGCTCTCAAAATATTTCTGTTTCAATATTCCACTGCAGGAGTTGCCCATAAAAGCAGAAACACGGTTATGGATTCAGTGTTTCAGCTTATCCCTCATCCAATAACATCCACTTATGAACAGTCGAACCCTTAACAATGGCAGATTGAGAAAACAAATGCTCACATCAGAACAGTAAAGAAAATAAGCATACGGAAAAGAATCCAGCATTTAGAGCAAACCCCAGATATGACCAGCTGCAGTGAGCTCAAAGATGTAAACTTTACATGAACTGCCAACCTCAGCCAACTCAAGAAATACAAGGGTTCAATCGAGCAATTACCAGGTCTAAGTTGAGCTAAGAAAAGAGGGTTGAACTTTCAGCAACGGTTGAGTGGATTGGCAGATGGAATCGGAGCTGGACAAGAAGAAGACGATTGACCTCGGATGACCTTACTTAAAATAACCTCCAAGAAGAGACTCTTTAGACAATTTGCAGATGATGGAAAGGAGCTCTTCTTGCTGTTGGAGAGGGATGAAGGAGCAACTCTTCTTTCGGTTGGGCTTCTTGAAGGAGCATATGTAGAGGCTAGTTTGGTCAATACTTTTACATAAGGGCAATTTTGTCATTTTCACTTCTATTCCTCATTCCTAGCGCGCTCGGCTTAGGAATTCCGAGATTTTTGGACGGAATCCATAAGCCTACCCCAGCCGGAATTCGTAAGCCAAATTTTTGCAATTCCGCGAAAAGAAAACTTCTTACGGAATCCATAAGCCGAATTACTTTTCCACTCCGTGAAAAGAACATGCCATTAGTATTGTGGTCTTTTGTTTTATTGTATCAACAAAACTTGTTCAGATTGCGACCCGCAAGTGTGTCTTTCTTTCTTGGAGTTGGGGGCTTTTGTAGTGACTTCTCCATCTATTGAGACTTTTCTATCCATGGGATGACAAAATCAATTATCTCCCTCTCATGTTTGTTTTTGGCTTTTGGGTTTCTTTACCTATTCCTTTTTCATTTCCTCCCGCTAGATTCTCATGCTGGTGTGGTGGTGGTTTGAGATATTGGCTGTCCTTTCTAGGTCAATATACCCCCCCTTGGATATTATGGTCAGCTCTTCCAAAATGTTGATGTCTTTGACATGATAATTGTTTCTTAGATTTTTGGTGTCGACAATTCTGTATAAAATACGACAAATCTCCTTTTCTAAAATATGTTGGTCGATTTCGCTAATGCTAGAGTCACCCATAGAAGCCTGCCGGTGTCTCTCTTGGTTCCTATCTTATTTCGTTTAGGGTGATCACACTTCTTAGCAAATGGCGCTCTCCCATGTTCCTCTGAATGGATTTTATATTGAGGCCGAGCCATGAATTAATGGCTATCGGTGGTAGAGGACAAGGTCGAGAACAACAATGCGATGTGGTCATTGCTCTCTCCCCTAGGAGAGAGGCTTTGTGTACGTTGTTGTGAAAGACTGGATCTATTACTAAACTATGTTCATTGATTGCTCTCGGCATCATCTCCTTAGGTATTTTGATCGCGCCCAAGGAGGGATGAACGACTGGGGTTCCTTATCACCTAGTATGGTCAGTTCCACTCCCTTTGATTTTTTAGCTTCATGGTGATTAATTCTTCGACTTGGACAAGGCTTAAGATTGGTTGATCGGTAGTCTTAGAGGAAGAAAGTTGAGCACTCCGTGAGTGTAGTTTTGTGCTCGGTCCTTGTTGTGCTGATATATTTTGGTGAGCGAGGTGGGTTGACATGTATGACGGCTGCTAGAGGTTGCTTCCTTTTTGGGTTAAAACACGTTATTTTCTTCTTTGAGATGATGTTAGAAGGATGTATCGAGGTCTCTTGGTAGGTAGATGTCTGCAGTTTAACATATTTTAGGAACATATCCAAAGTGGCAAGCATCTTCGATGTGATAGGATCGAGCCTCCTAATTGAGAGAACAAATTTTTCGTTTGTTACGTAGATCATTTTGGAAAAGAGAATACGAGACAAGAGGGAGTCATACACGTGTCTATCAAATGTTCCAAGTAGATTTACTCAGTGATTGACGTCGGAATTGTTCGGTAGTTAGGGATTGCGGATGGACCCTATTGCGAGAGGATTCATAAGAGTGATGTTCAGAAGTTCCTTAGAGAGGTTCCTCCCTCACATGTTTGCCTTTGTTGATTGTTCTACAAGTTTGCATTGGTTTTCATTCAAATTGAAACTCACGGTGCCAAATGTTGACACAAGGTACTCATGCTGGTTGTGAAACACGTCAAGAGTTGATCCAAGTCGCTAGAAGTTGATACAAACACCAACGTAATATGAATGGTTAGAGGTTTACCTTTGGGTCTTGCTTAAACGAGTATCGTATATGTGGTAGTCATTAGTAATAAAATATGTACTGTATATTTATAATAATCAACACAAACGCTAATGCTAATGTCTAGGTGTTTATTGTGACAATTTTTCCATAAATGCCGCCCCTGTGTAAGTATTCAGCGAGGGTTTATACCTTAATTATAGGATATGTCTTTATGAGTAATAATCTCATATTTAATAAGTGGATTATGAGGGCAGACGTAACTGTAGGGACAAGATTCGTGCATCGTATTAGAGGGATGGATCTAGGGCCGACAATGGTGCGGTGAAAAACTCATAACCATGGTTATAACCGTTACTGTTTAATATGGTTAACCGTACCATTATGGTGTGGTGCGGTTATGGTGATGAAATTTCTACCCATAATGGTTATGATTATAGTATTTGAGTTATACCCATGGTTATAACCATGATTATTATATAAATATAATATTTATTTATTATTAATAAACTAATTTATATAATAAACTAAATATAAATTGTATAATTGAAAATTTGAAATTGTTGAAGATTGAAGGCGCCAACGTGATGGTAATATAGATTCATGTATTTTTTAAAATAATTTTTTCGATCTTTTATTATATTACATGTGTGGAATGAATATGAGTATACGGGTAAAACCATGGTTATTTTAATGGTTCTGGTATTGAAAATTATACCCATAATGGTTATGGTTATGGTATGTGGTTTAAAAATATGGTATGGTTATGCTATTTATCATACCCTGACCATACCCTAACCATCCACAGACCTAGATGGACCTGAATGTACTCATAGCTAAGGCTCAACTAAAGGCACGGTCCAGAGGGTATTACCGTTCCTTTGTTTGGAAGCTTGCCGTTATTGGAGTATGTTGATTTGAAACTATCGTCACCTAGTATCAAACAAGACATCCTTTTATAGGAGAGATGACTCAAGCTCTTATGCTACACAATGTTTGACACTTTTGATTGAACTAATAAATAAAAAGACACACTACGTTGAACAACAACAATATGTGTACTATTATTAACCAGTGGAGAAGTAGACAAGGCACTAATAGAAAATGTCTCTTTACTTAACAAACTAAAGTCAAGCTTATATAAAGCAATACATTCAACTTCTTGCTGCAAGGCTGTGAATGATAGAATCTCTAATCACACTACCTTGGACGGAACTCAAAGTAGAATTGATTGTCCTTACTAAATTATGACAGATAAACTATTTTATTTTATTTTATTTTATCAAATATTGATGCCTATAGCACAAATTATTGAGACCAGAGGTTTAGTGGTAATAACAGATGTTCCAGTGCCAGTTATACCCATGAGGTTTACTGTTATATTTGTCGTAGGTAAAGGAAGAGTGATATCTCTTATAGCACTCCCATGCGATAACACAAGTGAATGCATATGTGCAGTGGCTTAAGAGGAATTTGAGACCATGGAGAGAAGGAGAAGGTAAATTGGGCATTGCGAGAGGCATGTATCTGGCAAGGCATAAGATTAAGCACGGTATATGTGATTTGCACAGTATAAGGCATTCATAGTGTCACATGAGAAAACAGAAACGGATGAGCATGTAGAATATATTGCATCTGAGACAAATACATTTTAGCCACAAGAGGTACAAATTAAGTATTGAATTAAGAAGAAACTTAAAATTAAACATATTTAACCCAAGTACTAACACATAATTTGGAACTTAAGAGCTTATGTAAAAATCTGTTGTTACTCCAGGAAAGTTCACAGTAAAATGTTTGTATATGTAGGAAAATGCATCCATAAATATCAGTATGGATAAATCGCATAAATATCAGGGCACTAAAGTGTTCAATTATGAAACGTCGTAAGAACCCCAGTATATAAATAGACGCATATGGGTCTGCCCATTATATACAATACACTCATATGCAACATGAAACACTCTCCAGCTCTCTAGTTTGTCTTAGGTTCCAATGTGAAAACCAAGGGACGCTCCATTCAATGGGAAGTTTCTTTTGACCGCCATCGTCGTCGTGATTCTAAACCTCCAATGATCTCGCATGCTTCTGCTACCGAACATCGATACACCGAACAATGTACGTATATTTCCAGTATTATATTGTATGTCTTACTAACGTGCTATTTCACGTACATGTGGATCTCGAGTTCCAACATTGGTATCAAAGCCATAGGTTTGGTCTCCGACTCTTACAGTCTTTGTGACGTTTGCTATCCTTCACCCCGATATGCGTTGGTCACTCATTCCAAAGTTTTACGCTCATACAGACCGCATACCCCATGGATATATCCTTGTTTTGATCGGTCGTATGGTGTCCACATGTCTCGACTGAAAGATGTTCGGTGGCACTTTCCTCTGTGTGTTGCATTCACTAATATAAACCCTTTCGGTGCCCCATCATGCATTAGCATTCAGTGGCCCTCGATAGGTCTCTCATGTTTGTGCAAGACCTTCCATTGCTGCACAAAAAGAGGGAAACAGAAGGGAGGTCGAATTGTGTTTTTTTGTCTACGTCTTCTCAGCCGTATCATCTTGGCATGTCTTATTTTAATACAATACATGGCCTTTATGTTCCTTTTAGCGACTGGAGAGTAACCTTCATTTGCGGCTTTAGTAGCCTCAATACTTGTTTCATTGTGAAGAACCTTCATCCTTTACTTAGTGCACTTCTCCCCCATAAAACCACTCACGATGAAATGTGACACAAGGAAAATGTTCCATTTGCCTGTAGTTATCCTCAGGGATGCAACTGTTTCAATTATTTTGCTAGAAACGTCTAGTATAGAGCTACAAGGGTGGTGATGAGTTCTTCCCCTCCAATGGAAAGTCGCAGGTCAAAAGAGAGAGGTGGTTGTTTTTCAGAAATGAGTTTCCGTCGAAGTCATTGGTTAGCGAATGTGATAGGTTCTCCTGAGATTAGTCAAAATAGTGGTTAGCGAATAGTGGGATAAGAGTTTCACAAAATAAGGAGGAGGTTGAGAGAAGTTGACCATGGTGGAAAACGAAGAAAACGTCGAGAGGTTGGAGAGGATGAAGTGTAATTAGAGAGATAAATTTTTTATATAAGTTTCAAAGTATAAATAAAATAAATCTGGTTGGGCACTGGCCCAATCTCGCTTGGGCACTGGCCCAAACCAGACTGGATATTAGCCCATCCGTACTAGGCAAAGGCATCTCAGTTCGACTCTGACCCAATCAACAATTGTGTTACAACTAGGGATGAGCTCGGGACGGGCAGGATGGATTTTTCTCAGAAAAACGCATGAGCCCAAAATTTCAGGACTCATGTTTGGAGGATCGAGCCCGAGTTCATCTAAAAAAAATCACCCAAAACGGTTTTTCTTGACTCGCGTCGGTCTCGATCCTGGACTACTTTTTCTCTAAAATTCTTTTTAAAAAAATAATCAAATATTTTAAATACAAAATAGAATGCAAATATTATACCAAGTATCTAATACAAAACAAAATACAAATATCATACCAAATATCCAATATAAAAAATTTCAAATTCAAAAAACAACCTTAAACACACAATAAACTAATAAAAAAACACAAGTAATGTTGATCCTAACCTATGTTCGTGACGGGCCAGTTTATTCGGTATTTCGGTAAAAACAACTACCCCGAGCCCGAATTTAAGATTTAAAAAACTGCCAGTTTTGACTCGGTGTTACATTCGGGATGATCTCGAGACAGTTTTTTGTTTTTTTGGTCCACCAATCATTTTTGCTCACCCCTAGTTACATCCTAACTACATCTGGATAGATACCTAGTATGTACTTGGGTTGAGTCTCAATAGACTAGGCATGACACAGTCTTCCTCTAGGTTGCGACCCAGCTGTGGGCTGCAACCCAACTATGGGTTGTGGCCTAAACAGATCTGGGTTGTAGCCCGATCCATGAATAAAATATCTTTTAGAGAGCCTTAATTTTTGAGAATGTACAATTAGGCCCTCAATCTTTATTTAAGGACAACCTATTTTTTTAAAATGGTCCCCAATCTTTTCAAAGCAATGAGTTGCTACTTATATTTTTTAGTTTCATGCTTAGGAAACTATAATATTAATAATTTATTTTTGATAATTTGCATGACGACACTTATAGTTTGATTTGTTTAAACTATGTTTGAATTTATTTTGCCAAGTCTTAAAGGATTCCGTTGTAATATTCTTGAGTTTAAATTGAGTAAAACAATTCCTATAAAGATCGAGCTTCAAGTGGAAACTTGACACGTGCCCTTGGTCCCTGGCCTGGGAACTAGCGGGTTCTGTCTATGAAAGGGGAGAGTTTGAGTCCATTATGGAAACCCATCACTCCACGTGAGAATTGTTTCTCTAAATATAACTTTTGAGAATATTACGTTGGTCCCCATAAACTTCGGAAAGAGAATTTTGTGTGAGTTAGTCTTGTCAAATTCAAATAGCGCATGATATATGTCAATGCATGTTATTTTCATGTATAGAAACATCATGGGTGCTTGCTTAATTTTTTATTACACGTTGATTTGATTTAGTATTCATGTATATAAACATCATATGTGCTTGCTTAATTGTTTATTACACGTTGATTTGATTTAGTATTCATGTATAAGGGTGTATGATAAAACATGCAAGTATGATGGTACATTATCAATGTTCAAGTTCTTCATGTGTACATGCTTAATCATTTCATGTTTGTTGTGTGTTCTAACATTAAAAATTATTGATTACTTGTTTCAACTCCAAGTGTTGGTAAATAAAGAGCATGATTACTTGATAAATAATTATAATCTTTGTGATTATTAATGTAGACTCAATGTATAAATCAATCATAAAAACTTGCTTACTTGTTTTAATATATATGTAAATCATGTATGATACATATTTTGTTATGCATTCATGTGTAAATTAAATCATGATTGTATGTTGTTCTACTTGATGTCAATGAAGTGCTTGACTTCATTATTAAAACAATTAATTTTTGTTAAGCATATACTTTGGACGATGATTGTCAACATAGTGAACTTTTGATTCTGGATATACATACGTTAAATTGATTTGCTAATAAGAAAGTTAAGTATAACATGTGTATATATGTTGAATAATGAATCTTGCATGCCTTGTTTGTATATGTTGATCCTAACATGATGATCCTTTTTATGTATGAAGGATAACATCAATCCTCCAGATAATTGTTACCGAACACAACTGTTTGTTGAATTTGATGGTGATAGCTATGAAGTCTGGTAGAAGAAAGTTAAGTACTTATTCCCAAAGCTGGAATTCTGTAGACCATATCCAATGACATCGAAGATCCTATAGCCGGGAATATGGTTCAACAAAGGCGAGAAATGAAAACCTATTAAACCTGGAAAGATGAGAACCGCACAACATGTATCATTTTGCTAAGTGAAATATATGATGACGGGTTTAGGAAATTTCAAGATTATCAAAGTGCAAAGGAGCGTGGTCCTTAGAAAGGAATTTGTTTTCTCTACATAAAATGGATATAGTTCTTGACAATAATATAAGCCTCCTATGCGAGACACCCTGTGATATGATTCTCGTCGATTGTGAGACGAAAATTCTAGCAATATGATGAAGACCATTTTTTGCTTCAGGAAAAGGGTGGATGGTGTGAGGAAGCCACAACCAAGGATCAAAAACTTGATTGATAAGTCGAAGTTGAACGCCACAGATAAATCTGATAAGTTCGATAGTTCTCAAAGAACCAAGAGAAGAAAATTCCTCATAAAGTATTTTTGGCCATCTAATCAGAGCAATTCAGCCAATTCCTTAGGTGGCTATTAAAAGACACCAATCTAACCCTAATGACACCTATAATTAATTAAAAGAAACCCTAACTGACTTAACTATATATTGGGTATTTCCAGCCCATTAAACCTTTAAAAGACTTAAATAACATAAATAAATACCCATTGACTAAAACGTCCGACACATAAATGAAGCTTATTATTTGTTGAAAACACATTTCAACAAACTAATAACAATGACTTGAAATAAATAACACTTGGAAAACGGATCTCGTCAGACTTGAATGTTAGAGGATTACATTTCAATAGTTTTCAAGTTAATGTACTTAGTTTCAATTACACGTTAGACCCTATGTTTAGTTCTCCAGCAGCTCGCGGTTCACTCTAGCAGCTCGCGATTACTCCAGCAGCTCTCCAAATCAGCTTCAATTCTCTTCTGCTGATGCGATCTTCAATTTTTTGCTGCTGCGATCTTCAATTCTTTCAGCAGCACAATTTCAGAAATGATCTTCAATTCTCTAATAATGATTCATCGATTTTGCAGCTCTAATTTATCGTTGATTCTTCACATCGAATTCAGCTCTAAGTGTTTTGTCTGTTCTTCAGTTTCTGGAATTATGTTTTCAGTATATGCGTTATGTTTAGATGCTGCGAGAGATCAACTCTTACTCGTTTTAGCCATAATGTTGCTGAGGATCTACTGCATAATGTTGCTGATTACTGGTGTGGTTGCTGCTGATTCAAACGATTCCAGCTTCAAATCAGCGTGAAGTATTTATGTAATGCTGATTCAAGCAATTCTAGTGCTGTAATGATTCAAACTGCGATTTCATGACACAACTGGTTGTATAAATGATGTATTCACACTGATGCACATGCTGAATTCTGTTTCGGCCACAGATGCTATAAGTGTTTTGTTCTTGACCGATTTTGTCATGCTCTGCTTGTTCTGTATGCTGCTGTGATTGCTGTGAAATTTCTGTTGTGTGATGTTGTGATGCTACTCAGTTTTTGTGATGTTGCTGATAATTATATTCGTTTTGGTACTGCTGCATTATGACAATTACATCATGCTGATTCTGTGAAGCTGGAAGTCTGTTGCTAAAATGGAGTTGAAATGGTGCCGATGCTGAAATTCTTCACTAATGCGAGTAGTGCTTGATAAGGTGCTGAAATGGAGTTGAAATGCTGACATACTTGATCGACATTGTTCCTCAAAATGCTGAAAAACTTGATCGAGATTGCTGAGTTGATTCATTCCTCAAAATGCTGAAATACTTGATGCTGAAATTGCTGGTTCAAGATTGATTGGTGTGTGATTGAGTTGCTTGCACAAGCAAGTCTTTGATGAGATTGCTTCGAGCTTTGGCTGCAAGTTCAAGTGTCGATCATACTTTTTCTTAATTGTTTCATTTAGCCTAAAATGGCGTGATCACAATGGATGACCATGAAGGCACCACAAACATGACCATGGTGGCATTGCTTTAGTTTAGTTTTACTTTCCTGTTCCTCCGTATGTGATCCCCACGTGCTTGTGTTGGGTTCGAAGAATCAAGTTGAAGATGGAAGGGGTGGGATCTCAAGTCAATTATGGACTAGATCAAGATTGGATTTGGGATTTCGGCACAAGCAAAGAAGCATTGCAGGTTTTGGGATTAACTCAACAAATTTCAAAAGTTTGAGGATCAAAAAACAAGAAAAGTGAAGAACTTGGGTGAATGGTAGAGGATTACATTTCAGTAGTGTTCAAGTTGATGTACTTAGTTTCAATTACATGTTAGTCCCTATGTTTAGGACTTTTGCATATTAATTCCTAGTACTTCATATATATGGAGTACTATCTCTTTGTAATTGTTCATCAAATCATTCCACCACGTTTCAATACACAGAGCTTTCATTCCAAGTTTCTCTCTTTATTTGAATGTTCAAATCCTTTCGTTGGACATCTTTGAGACTTGCTAAATTAAGAACCACGTTGATATATGATGTTTTCCTTTTGAATAGATCTTGCTTTCCATTGAATGAGTCTTCCTTAACGATATATTGTTGAACGTATGCTTGTAAAGCTTCTTTCATCTTCTTGGCTCGGGTTCTTGTAGTCGGTCCAATGGGGATTTGAATTGGTTCATTTGCATTTGATCCTTGTACTTCATCATTCCCCTCCTCTTGAAAACAATTTCCCTCAAATCATCATCTACATCAAATGGAGATAACTCAGAAACATTGAAAGTTGCACTAACGTTATACTCACCAGGTAAATCAAGTTTGTATGCATTGTCATTGATGCGTTATAGAACTTGAAATGGGCCATCGCCCCTTGGAAGAAATTTAAAATGCCTTTGTGCAGGAAACCTCTCTTTCGGCATATGCACCAAAACCCAGTCTCCGAGTGAAAAGACTATCATGCGACGACCTTTGTTGGCTTGCTTTGCATATTGTTTTGTTCTTCTCTCGATGTTGACTCTCGTTTTCTCAAGAAACTGCTTAATAAATTCAACCTTATTCTCTCCATCTAGATTAACACGCTTAATTATAGGTAAATGAGATAAATCCAAAGGAGTCAGCGGATTAAAGCCATAAACAGTTTCAGATGGTGAAAATTTAGTACCAAAATGGACAACACGGTTATACGTAAACTCAACATCCGGTAGACACTCTTCACATGTTTTTATGTTCTTTCCTATGATAGCTCGCAAGAATGTAGACAAAGTCCTGTTTACTTCTTCAGTTTGACCAGCCGTTTGTGGATGACAAGTAGTAGAAAATAGTAACTAAGTTCCTAACTTACACCACAAAGTATTCCAGAAGTAACTCAAGAACTTAGCATCTCTATCAGAAACAATGGTTATTTGCATCCCATGGAGTCTCACTACCTCTCCAAAGAAAAAATCAGCAACATGTGAAACATCATCGGTTTCGTGACATGGAATAAAAGGTGTCATCTTCGAAAATCGATACACAACAACAAAAATAGAATCCTTACCCCGGTTAGTTCTAGGAAAACCTATGACAAAATTCATAGAGATATCAACCCAAGGTGAAATAGGAATTGGAAGGGGGTGTACAAGCCATGGAGTTTAACTTGGGACTTCGCTTGCCTACATGTGACGCATATACTACAAATTCTTTCAACATCCCATTTCATGCGTGACCAATAAAAGTGTTCTTCTAAAATATCCAAGGTTTTAGCTACCCGAAAGTGTCGCATCAATCCTCCTCCATGTGACTCTCTAATTAGTAAATCTCTCAAAGAAAAATTAAGGATGCAAAGTTTATTTTATTGAAATAGGAAACCGTCATGCCTACATAACTTACCATGAGCTGCCTTTGCACAATACTCATATGCTTCTCCAAATTCCGGATCTAAAGGATACAACTCCTTAACATGCTCAAAACGAAGAATCTTAGCATCAAGTGTATAGATCAAAATATACCTCTGAGAAAGTGCATCAGCTACAACCTTCTCTTTACCCTGTTTGTACCGAATGACATATGGAAATGCCTCGATGAATTCAACCCATATTGCATGTCGTTTATTTAGATTATGTTGACCCTTAAGGTTCTTTAGTGACTCATGATAAGTGTGAATCATGAACTCTTTAGGGCACAAATAATGTTGCCATGTCTCTAAAGCTCTAACCAACGTGTATAACTCCTTGTCATAAGTAGAGTAATTTAACACAACACCGCTCATCTTATCACTGAAATATGCAATTGGTCTCCCCTCTTGCATGAGCACGGTGCCTATACCTGTACCAGAACCATCACATTCAATTTCAAACAATTTTCCAAAGTTAGGTAAGGCAAGTAAAGATGCACGATTTAATTTCTCCTTGAAAAATTCAAATGTCCTTTCTTATTTTCTCTCCACTTGAAACTGGTGCTTTTCTTGATGACCTCCGTTAACAGTGCAGCAATAGAACTGAAATCCTTCACAAACCTCTGGTAGAAACTCGCAAGTCAGTGGAAACTTCACACTTGACTTACATTGGTTAGACTTGGCCATTCTTGTATAGCACGAATCTTCTCCTCATCAACATGTAGTCCTTGTGCACTCACAATGAAACCAAGGAACACAAAATTATCCTTGCAAAAAGTGCATTTGTTTAGATTAGCAAATAGTTTTTATTTCCCAAGCTCACATAAAACAAGTTTTAGGTGTTGTAAATGATCATCCAAACTTTTGCTATAAATTAATCTATTATCCAAATAGACAACCACAAACTTCCCTATGAAGGTACGCAAGACATGATTCATCAACCGCATACAAGTACTGGGTGCATTAGTTAATCCAACAGGCATAAATAACATTTCATACAAACCATGCTTTGTTTTAAATGCAGTTATCCATTCATTGTCTTCTTTCATTTTGATTTGATGATATCCACTTTTTAAATCAATTTTAGAAAACAAACAAGCACCATGCAATTCATCCAACATATCATCTAAGTGAGGTATGGGGTGTCAATACTTTATCGCTATGTTGTTGATCGTGTAACAATCAATGCACATCCTCCAACAACCATCCTTCTTAGGCACTAAAATCACTGGAATGACACACGAGATCATACTTTCTCGAATGTGCCCCTTATCCATCAATTCACCTATGTCTCCTCCGGATTACTCCTATAGGCTGGACGGTTGGGAATGTTGGCGACTAGAATGAAATTAATCTGATGTTCAATACCTTGAAAGGTGGTAACCCTTTAGGAATCACATCGGGAAACACATCTTCAAATCCTGCAAGAGCGAAACAACAAAACCAGACAATGAATCACCAAGTTGGTTAGTCAATAAAATAAGGGAAAAGTATGAAGTTGCACCCGGATCTTTACCGTTTTTTGTAACTGGACCTATATGTGTTTTGCTGCAACTACTTACACCCTTATGTTTCATTTTGCTGGTAATTGCACCAAACGTTAATAATGCCTGTTAATTGTCACGTGAAACTCACGTGAAACCATTAATTTCAAAACGATGTAATGTAAAAGGACTAATTTACCCCTGAGGCCATCTCATAAGCTTTTGAAGACTTACATTCTTCTGTTTCTTCCCCAAAAAGGTTCGGTATGACTAAAACACTCCTTCTACTCACATCCCTTCTTCTCATCTATCTGACCGAAACCCTAACTTCTTAACGCAAAGCTCCATTGTCCCTTGCCGAAACCGGACTTCTTCGATAAAGCTTATTCTCCCATCCCTCACAAGCTTCTTCGACGTTCCGTTCCGTTTTGCTGGGGGACTAATTCTACAGTTCAGTTTCATCCTGTTGTTGAACATACTATTACGCAGTTCAATTTCTTAGGGATGAAGCGTCAACCATTCTTTGTTGAAACCCATCAGGGTATATTCGCAGTAGCCTCGTTCACCATTTTCACTAGCCTAATCTGCATCATATAATATCATGGAAGAATCAAACAGTTCTGCAGTCATAGTATGCATGCAAATAACAACTTAGGAGACAGAGTATCCATGCAAATAACAACCTAGCAACACCCTGAAGTACCTCCTCTGCAAAAGCAAGCCCTTTTTGTTCAATATTCTTGATAATAAACAATATTTTCAATTCATCACATTTTGCATATTCTTGGCGTAGCTGTCGTCATACCTGGAAGATCAAGTCCACAGATGAGACGTGACTTTTCATTGGGTAAATTATCCTAGCCACAGTAAGTAGCAGCATCAGTCAATCTGATATTATAGAGAGCCCATCATGAAAGCAATTGCTTTAAGAAGCTTAAGAATAGGAAGTTATTATACAATAGGAAGAAGAATTTGGGGAACTTTATATCATGTTAACCTTTCAAATGACTACAGTTATTACAGTAAGATTCTAACAAAATTTCTATTTAATTTGATTTTTGTAATGACATTATCTTGACAAGCATTTTTTTTTTAAAGAAACATTCATCCATAAAAGGAGGAGCTTTAAGTCAAAAGATTTTACTCACACAAACAGAATTAAGAAGGGCAAGACGTTCGTCCATACTTTCCCCAAGCGCTCCAAGCAAGTAACCTGCACAGAGAGTAATGAGCAATCAAAGGCGCCTCTCAATGGCGAAGGAAGTGATATATCACTGAATAGCTTAGACCAGAATAAACGTCTTTTGAAACTTAATTTTCTGCTAGCTCCATTTACCGTGTACTTTACTTGGTTTAATTCCAGTTTAGAAGTATTATATTACATATAGGCAAGGTCAGTAATTACTGTATGGAAAAGAATCAATTTCCTCACTAAATTTCACTTTAAAATTCACACTTTGTAGTATTTCTCCAACCAGAATAGTATCATGAGCTGCAGATTGATCTATCTACAACATCCAACCTAGCTAAATTCTGTATATGAATCACTGTTCGATCTACTGAGGTTGCCTTCCGTTTCACAAATACCCATGCAGCAACCTCATCCACCACTGTAGTCTAGATATTTGGATTCATGGACGAAATCATTTGCATGTATTATATAGGTTTAATCTGTAAATATGCTATAACCATCTTCTAAATCCGAAACTTTAAACAACTTTGACTTAATCGAATGATGTCAAACAAATTTACCAAACAACGACCACAATTTGTATCGAAGGATGCTCCAAATTTGTTAGTTTCTTAATGCAGGAATACACTGGAGTGAATCCCTCGCCATGACGACAACCCCATATTCGTGCAACCCAAGCGTCTAGTGCAAACCTCCAAGCTTGGCTATCATGTTTGTCGTCAATCCTTCCAAGCTACACAAAAATGCTCTGACTCTCGGCCCTAGCACGCTCTTGACGATGCTTGGGGGGCTTCCGTGAGGCATGAAATGAAGCGTACGCAAGGAAAGTCAGGACCAGAACCAAGAATCTGTGAAAAGCTAAGGTTTTGTTTGGACGTTTAAGAGTCAGGAATAGATCCAGACCAGGTGCTAGATCCATGGAAATTCAAGCCACAAGTGCTAGACTAGGTACTGGGATCCATGGCGGAGGTTTGTGGACCGTGGTCTACGTCGTCGATCTCAAACAGTATCCTGAGCAGAGTTTCTTTATCTTCATCTTCCATTCCTGAGCAGGGGTCTCAACAACATGTTCCATTCCTAAGCAGGGGTCTCAAGAACATCATCTTCTTCGTGAGGGGTATTTTCGGTATATTAATTTATGATTAAATCACACGAACCACACGTGATGTTTATTTAACGGTTAACAAACGACAACGGATGGAAAAGTCCAATTACCAACAAACTGAAATATGTGGGTGCGATAACAAACATTATGGGTCCAATTACCAATTGCTGCAAACATCCGAGGTGTAATTTCATACTTTTCCCATAAAATAACTCCCTTGTATATAAATACAATCATTGACTGTTTTGTAAACATTACACTCTTGACTTCACTCGTTGTCGTATAGATCTTTTCTTTTCTCTGTATTTTTATCTCTTTGGGTCTTTCAATATCCTTCTTTTCTCTCTCACTCTCATCAAGTATTTTCTTTTTCTATCCTTTCGGTTTACTCATTTTCGTTTTCTCTCTATCTTTTAGTATCCTCATGTTATGTTCATAAAATTCTCTTGGTTTCAAAAGTACAAGAGCAATTGTCCAATGATTAACTTCGAAGGATTAATTGTTTGTAAAATCATCATGACGATCATACTCTCATGGACGCCCTAGTAGTAAGTGTGCAACATCCATTGGAACAACATCACATAAAACTTCATCTTCATACTTTCCTATGCAAAATGACCACAACACTTGTCTGGTCTGGGATGCTCGGTCATTGGTAAGCCCAATTTCTCCACCATAGTAGTGCTAGATGCATTAGTACTACTATTACCAACATCAATAATCATACAATATACCATGTCGTGTACGTGGGATCTAGTATGAAAGATATTACTTTGTTGCACACTTTCATTCTCTTTGACCTTATCACTAAGAGCTCTTCTAGAAACCAACAATTTTCAGTGGGCTACATTTTCTTCATCTTCCGTATCTTCAGTTTGAAGAGACAATTCAGTTTCTTATTCATCATCAGTTTTGACCTCCCCATCATTTCGTGTGACCATAGTCCTTTGGTTTGGACATTGGCTAACTATATGATCCCTATCGTGACACTTGAAACATTTAATATCTCGATTCTTAAAAGTAGAAGAATGAGATGTACCTTAACTTCCATTGTTTGAAGCATCTTGTTTCAGCTCAACTTTGGACTTCACAATTTGTTGGTTCTCATCCTTCCTCCATTGATTCAGCCTCCAAGTAGAAGTACTTGAAGAGTGGCCTAAACGCGTGTTTCCCCTCCTCTTTTGTTGGTTCTGGACTTTTATCTCCATGTGCACCATCTCTTCCAACTTCACATAATGGTGGAACTCTACAACATTAGCAACTTCACAGTTCAAACCCACCAAGAATCTGGCCATAGTTACCTCACGATCCTCTTCAACATTTGCACAAATCATCAAGATCTCCATCTCCTGAAAGTATTTCTCCACACTTCGATTTCCTTGACTTAGAGTCGGCAACTTATTGTATACCTCCGGTAGTAATAGCTTGGGACAAATCGTTTTCTCATCACCGCCTTCATCTCTTCCACGTCCCCTATTCCTTCTATTGCCCACAACTAGCTGGTCCCACCAAGTAATATCATAAGCATAGAATTTCTTGGCGGTTAGTTGCACCTTTTTCATCTCAGAGAAATTTTGGCAATCAAAATAGGTTCCATCTAGTTCTACCATTCAAGGTATATTTCTGTTTCATTTTTCCCATGTAAGGATGGGATCTTCAACTTAATATTACCCATGCGGCTATCTTGTAGAGTCCTAACTTCTCCAAACCTTCTGTCATAAACCTCGATTAATACTGAATAACTTGTTATCTTCGTCATCGCAGTCACCTTCCCGTTGTCCATGTTCAACCGCAAGAGGTTTTACTCGCCTTTGTCTACGCTCATTTGGAGTGTTTTGTGACTACTCGACACTAGTATTCTCTATTTGATCAATCCGCTCATGCTCAAATCATTACAAAAAATCAATCAAGATTTCACAATGCTAAATTAGATGTAGCATTCTTAATCTTATCTTTCACATCACTGGCAACTTCATTCTTCAGCTCAAATGCATCATCCCAACTGATCTTGGTAGCCAGAAGGCTACAATAGAATAAAAGTCAAGTAAAAACGAGATGAAATAGACAAAGAATAAAACAGATGAAATAAACAAAGAAACTCAAGAGCATCACCTGATTTCGGAAATTCACTTAACTGTATATGCAACACCAAAGTTGTGAAAGTACCCAAAATCACAAGTTACAAATTAAGGTAGGGAAAAACAGAGTTGCTCACTAAATTACCCAGGGCAACCAAAACACCAAGACAAAATTGAGCAAGGATGAAAATTTCATGTACATGATAGTGCCACAAACCAACCATCTCCCAAACAGTGCAACTGAATATATCACTTTACTTTTTAATTGTGTAGAAATCAACTCCCTCACAATAATTTCTATCATGTTATCTGCACTAACCGTCAAGCTAGAAATGATTTCAACATTGTTCTGCTTGATGCAACTGTATTGCAAGCCCTTAAAACTCCAGCATCACACATTATCATAGCAAAACCCTTAAACTGCCAAACTCGTCACAAAATACTCAAAATCGTATTGTAGTTTCCACTCAGAGGGGAAGATAAGGCATACCCATTTCTTGCAAAAACATTAGAGATGACTCTGCCATCCAAGCGCAGCATAGGAAAATCTTCTTCCAAAACCTTAACCAAGATTACCTTGGTTGCATAATGTCTGACCGAGATGAGACGAAGAAGGAAGGGTGAAACCTGATGGTGGTGTGCACAATATCTTGGTCGAGATTCGCCACTGGTCTATCACCGAGAGGAGACGAAGAGGAGAGCAAGCCTCTGTTGCTCTAAGAGGAAATATCTCAAAGCCTATATTGTTCTCACACAGCTATCTAATTAGAAGGGTTGTTTATCTCAGGCCTATATTTAAGCATAGTTATCAGAACCGGACCGAATCGGCGGTCCGACCGGGAACCGGACCCCTATCCGGTTTGGTTCAGTTAAAAGGTCGTTCTACAAATGAACAGTGTTTGAACCGGGTTGAACCGGGTTGAACCAGACAATTTTTGGAAAACCAGACGGTTTTTTAAAAACCAGTCGGGTTCCGGTTCACTTTTTAGTTTTTTTCCAGACCAATCGGTTTTTCAGTTTAACCCGATTGGTTTGTTTGTGCAGTGTTAAACCGGTTCACTGCTAGGTTAAGCGCCAATTTTGCATCACTTCACATTTCACTTTTCTCTCTCGGTTCAACTCCAAAAAAATCATCGCTGCCAAGTTCTCCTCCGAGAAAGTCATCGCCTGGTTCTTCTCCACTCCCGCAGAGTTCGTAGGAATCGTCTCAAGAGAAGTCCACTCCATCTAGCGACGAATACCAGACGTCCAGTATTTGCAGAAACAAGGGAAGATTTGGAGGCTGTAAGAAGGTGATGAATGGATTTGGAGACTTTGGGAGACTTGGAGGAGTGATGAAGGATTTGGGGTACCAGCCTTCTGAATCAGAGCACGGCGAAGGGAAGGGTATTGTAGAAACCAAAAGGAGAGAAAGGCGCGGCTGCAGGTGGGATCCAAGTTGCAGTCGATCTGGTTATGTCGGATAGGTACCTGTGCGAGATATTGTCGGAGAAGCTGTCATAGTAGAAGCAGGATTACGGAAGGCGATGACGTGTCAGTATCTGGAGAGCATATCAAAGACCCCTACCTCCGAGTTCTTACTTGCGTTATCCAAATTGGACCTTTTTTGGGGGCTTGGCTGGGGATGGGCTAATGGGAAGGTGAAGCAGACGATTGGTGGTGAGTTAAGGGTAAGGTGAAGCAGAAGATTGGTGGTGGGTTAAAGGCTGGGCTTTGGCTGAGCTTGGGCAATTTGTTTTTTTTTTTAATTATGAACAGTAGACCGCACACTCAACCAGGTCCAGCCGGGTTGGACCGGAAGAACCGGGAACCGGCTCCCTTGCCGGTTCGAGTGTCGGTCCAGTTCTGATAACTATGGTTTATAGGGTTGCTGTTATTTTAGATTTTAGTATGTAAATATTGATCTATATAATTAAATACCAGAATATGACACAAATCGGTTGTAGTAAGTTTGGTTTATATATCAGGCTATGATACAGAAGGTCATGAGTGCAAACACTGTGCACACATTTTTTTATTGTACCGACGAAAATGGATTTCCATCGGTAATTTTTTTTAGCGTCCAAATACTTTTTCATTGGCAAAAATATGTTTTACCACCAGGCTACGATACAGAAGGTCATGAGTTCAAACACTAGGCACACATTTTTTATTGTACCGACGGGAATGGATTTCCATCGGTAATTGTTTTTTTAGTGTCCAAATACTTTTTCATTGGCAAAAATATGTTTGACCAATTTTTTTTCTTTGTATTGTACCGGCGAAAATGATTTTTTCTCAACACTTTTACTATATTTACCAACAGAATATTTGTCTTTGTTGGTAAAATTTATTTTTAGCATCCAAATATATTTTCTCAGCAAAAATAAGTTGTACCATTTTTTTTCTTTGTATTGTACCGGCGAAAATGATTTTTCCTCAACACTTTTACTATATTACCAACGGAATATTTGTCTTTGTTGGTAAAATTTATTTTTAGCATCCAAATATATTTTCTCAGCAAAAATAAGTTGTACCATTTTTCTTTATATTGTACCGAAGAAAATTCATTTTTGTCGACAATTTTACCGATGAAATATTTGTGTTTGTTGGTAAAATTTATTTTTAGCATCCAAATACATTTTTATCGGTAGTTTTCAATTTTACCGACGAAATTAATTTCCCGTCGCTAAAACATGTATTTTTAGGAGTGTAAGTCCAAAAGTAGGTGTAAGATTATTCCTCAAAAGAATGATATCAAAGTGAAATGTATTTTTTATTAGGGTAAAATGTTGATTACGATCCATTTTCGAGTTCTTACGCTAACGTGCACCAAGATAACTTGATTCGAGATAAAGAATTTTAGCCGATGATGAATTAGTTTGTCATTTTGATTCACCTAGATAACTTGATACAAGTGAGAGGATTTTAGCGGATGTTGAATTAGTTTCTCATCATGATCACCTTCTTCATCATCAGTTGTGAATACAAATTAAATGATCTTGGTTAAAACATTAGTTCAAATGGGAGAAAGAAGTAGATACTCTAAGTGACTGATTGAAAATGTATCATTCCAGTGGGAGTATGTACAATGTTCTTAATCCCATTGGGAGCCTATTGTGATTTCATATGATTAACCCTTTGAATGCAAAATGGATACTAAGAGAAAAGATGTCAAGCGTAATTGGATCAATCGGATCCTAAAAGTCATGACTCATCTTGAGAATTGTGTCTTGATTGATTGCGAATATCAGTTTCGCATAAACTCATGTAAATCTTGAATGTACATGTTGCCCCGTAATCTCAAAGTAGAATTTGAAGTACATCTCTATATTAAGTATGAGAATGTAGTTTTTTTTTTTTTAGTTTAGTAGTCTATTAGAACTCCATGTTTTCTCTCACTGCAATATTATAATTTTTTTTAAACTTGATTAGCTCATGTGGAATGAGATAGTCACTATGGATTAAGCCTGTTAGTGAAATATCCACACGATCTTACAACAAAAATGTTTGTCACATAATATGGGTTGTGTATTTACGAAGTTCATCAATGAAGAATGAGACCCAATTGATGTTTAAGGGGAAAAACAATATATTATTGGAATTAAGATTCGGGTTAATAGGTCAAATGGTGCCATAATACTGGGCCATGTGATCGGATAGTACCCCTATGTTGTTTTATGGTACCATATGTTTTGCAATGTTGTTATTTGCTCCAAATTACTGTTGCCGTCAAGGTTAACTAACGGAATGCTGACGTGGCGCTGATGTCGCAGATGGAAAATAAAAATAAATAGAAAAGTTAATAAAAATAGAAAAAATAGAGGAAAATAGGGAAAAAATTATAAAAAAATATTTAAAACTTTATCTATTAATAAAATTTATTTTTTTCTAAATTTATCTTTTTAAAAAAGTCGAAAATTGAAAAAAAAATAACAAGGGTTGGACCTTTGGGTCCAATTGACCCAGCCAAGGGTCGAACCCTGGGCTGGGTTGGACCCCCACCAGGTCGCCTGACCTGGGCGACCAGGTATGTGTCTGACCCAGCCCTGGGCGACCAGGTATGGGTCTGACCCAGCCCTGGGTTCGACCCTGGCTCGGTCAATTGGACCCCAAGGGTCGAACTACACTTGGCGTCCAATTGACCCAGCGAGGGATGATTTGAGAGCTAACTGTTGGGTATCGATAGTGACAGCCCAGTAAGGAAAAGGCCTTGAAGACCCAATAACTATAGAGGGGGTAAACCCACGACACTTGAACCGGATCAGCCCAAATACCAGTTAAACTCGGTCCTCCATAGAGTGACCCAGAACCGAGCCCAAGGACTCTGAAGAACGCCTTGAGTGCTCGCCATTCTTCACTAAGGCCGCGACATCTCACTGCTCGCCATGAGAGTGCTCGCCCCGAAGAGAGCCTTGCCTCTCTCCTCTGGTCCCCCAAAACCGTTAATAAGGAAGTAGCCATGATATCCCGCGTATCTCGGTCACATATTCACTAAAGATTAGATTTGGTAACTGCAATATCTCGCAGTAACTGCCATATCCCACGATTCGAATCTTCAGTAACACAATATACACTAAGATATTCAGCTGCCTTAAACGGTTCTATCTCTCTTACCCTATAAATACCCTTGCTTTACATACGTTCTTTACGTTTTGAGTTTTATACACACATATACTCATTTAAGCATCGGAGAGGGACCCAGAGACACCCCCTCTGTTGTGCTCCCCTACCTGCAGGTTCACCGGAGTTGGAGCAGAAGCGTCTTCCTAACCTTGTCTGGCATTCAATTCACTGCCAGATCAGCATCCAGGATTTCACTGCCGTCTGTGGGAAACGAGCAATTCAGCCATGAGAATTCGATCCCAAAGTAACCGTCGGAATCAGACTAGGGAGCGATCCTCAGTTAGCTCTGATTCCTCCGCCGCTTCACCGCTTCAACAGGAACTTTCCAGCCGAGCAAGAGTTAATGCTGTTCCCCTGCGGACAGCTCGAGAACATGTCGGTGATTCCAGACCGACCCCCGCTGCTGATCAAAACGGAGCCCCGGCACCGCAGACAGTCCACATTGCGGGCCAGGATATTAATTTAACCCCCGAGATGGTCTCCCTGCTGGAAGCCATCCTAGGGCAGGCGCGCCGCCAAACCCCTGCTCCTCAAGAAAACAATCCCTCTGCTCCTAAGGAAAACCACCGCCCTGCTGCCACAGGGCCCTCACCTTCGGAAGCGGCAAATCCTGGTCCCCCTGCGCCTCAGGAGGATCAGGAGATGACGTCAGGACAGCAGTCCTTACCTCCGGCACACACCAAGGAACCAGAATCCGCTTGTACGGCCAATCCTTCCGGTCCTCCTCCACCCGGAACCTCTCCCATGTACTGCACTGTGGATCAGATGGATGACCTCCTCAACAAAAGGCTCCAGGAAAGACAATTGACAGTCGTAGCTCCCTTCAAGGAGCAGTCCCCTCATCCTTTTACCGACGGGCTCGTCGCTATCAAAATCCCGAAGGATGTGGTTGCTCGGGCCATACCTGAGTATAGCGGTGGAGGAGATCCCACCGTGCATGTCAACAAGCACGAGGCCTCCCTTCTGGGTAAGTCCAACGATCCCAATCATTTGGCTTTGTTATTTCCATCTACTCTTTCGGGTTCGGCTTCGTCCTGGTTCTTCGGCCTCCCTGCAGGATCAATCGGAACTTGGGCAGAGTTAAGAAGCAAGTTCCTGGAGAGATATATGGGCGAGCGCCAGTTGCTGAAGAGCGTGGTCGCCTTTGACTCAGTCAAACAGCAGCCGGGAGAGTCGCTGTCTAATTTCTACGGGCGTTTTCATCAAAACGTCACAGAATTAGATCGCCGAAACTCGGATGGGGAGATCATTCGAGCCTTCTACAGAGGTCTGGATGTGGCCAACAAGGCCTCGAGAAAGCTGCGAAACAGCTATCACGTGAAGGAGATTGAGACGTTGGAGGAGTTGGCATCCAGAGCAAAAGGTTTCATAGACCTTGAACGCGCAAACATCGAGGCTAACCTCCTGACAACCTCGCTAAGGGTGACCCATGAACCCCGACGTGATAGTAAGAAGGAGGTAAAGAAGGAGAAAAAGGGAAAGGAAAGCAAGCCCCTGGTCGAGTCTCTTCCAGCGCCTCGCCATCCAGAGGTCCCTGAGTACTTCACACCTTTAAATAGGCAGATCTCAGCGGTACTAGTCGAGATGGAGAGGAGATCCTTGGCGAGGCCACCGATGCCTCGTCGAGGTGGGCTGCCCATGGGCAAGGATGTCGAGAGCTACTGCAGATACCATAAGTGCAAGGGCCATAAGACAGATGACTACAAGATTTTGAAGCGGGACATAGAGAGGCTGATTCAGGGGGGAATGTTGAAAGAATTTGTAGCAGGGCGAGACCGAAGTCGAACGCCCCCAGGAGGCATTGTTCGCCATCCCTTGCGGATCAAGCTGAGCCTTCTGGAAGCAAGAGGAGAGTGAATCTGATTGCGGGAGGATTCGGTGCAGGCGGCGAGAGGTTGAGCGCCAGAGAGGTCTACGCCACTCAGATCTCTACAGCAGTTCAGTTGGGGAAGCGACCCCGACCTGAAGAGAACATTGTCATCTCATTCTCTGAAGATGATTTGGCACATGTCACCACGCCCCACAACGATGCTCTGGTCATTACGGCAGATATTGACGGCTGTGATGTTGCAAGAATTCTGGTCGACGGAGGCAGCTCGACAGACATCCTATTTCTGGACGCCTTTGAGAAGATGGGCAAGTCCAAGCGCGACCTGAAGAGGGTCGACTTTCCGCTGATCGGGTTTGCGGGAAGAACAACTTATCCACTGGGGGCTATAACCATGCCAGTGATTTTTGGCGAGGGGTGGAAAAACATCAAGTTGTCAGCCACTTTCCTGGTGGTCGATTCACCTACATCCTACAACGCCATCATAGGGAGGACCACGATCAACCCAAATAAGATTGTGGCCTCCACTGTCCACCAAAAGATGAAGTTCCCTACTTCGAACGGGATTGGAGAAGTGATAGGAGATCAGCCTTCCTCGCGGCAATGCTACGTGAACTGTTTACGCAGGAAGAACCAAAGGGAGGCGCTCTCCATCGAAACAGAGGCCGACCCCCGCGAGGACTTGGCTCGGCCAGCACCCATGGAGGAATTGGAGGAGGTCGAGATCGATGGTCCAGACAAAAATGTGTGCATTGGGACCACCTTGAAAGAGGATCAGAAAGAGCTCTTCGCCTGGCAGCCGAGCGACATGCCAGGAATCAGCACAGATATCATCTCCCATGAGCTCAGGATAGACCCCTCCATCAAGCCGATCGCCCAAAAGAGAAGATCATTCGGGACAGATAAGCGTTTGGCGATCAGGCAGGAAGTCGGCAGGTTGATTGAAGCTGACTTCGTCAGAGAAGTATGATTCCAGAGCTGGGTCGCCAACCCAGTTTTGGTCAGGAAATCAAACGGCAAGTGGAGGATGTGCGTCGACTTCCGCGACTTGAACAAGGCTTGCCCCAAAGATTCATATCCCCTTCCGAGGATTGATCAGCTGGTCGATGCTACCTCGGGTCATGAGATGTTGAGCTTCATGGACGCCTACTCAGGCTACAACCAGATCAGAATGCATCCCGACGATGAGGCTCACACCGCTTTCTATGCTGATGGGGACATTCTATGCTATAAGGTGATGCCCTTTGGCCTTATCAATGTCGGGGCAACGTATCAACGGATGGAGAACCGGCTATTCCAGGACATGCTGGGAACGAACATGGAGACCTACGTGGATGATATGCTAGTCAAAACCATTAAGGGCAATACTCACACGGCAGACCTCCGCGAAGCTTTCGAATGCATGAGAAGACACAGTGTTCGCCTGAATCCTGCCAAATGCGCATTTGGGGTCAAGTCCGGTAAATTTCTGGGTTTTATGGTCAGTGAAATAGGAATCGAAGCAAACCCAGAAAAGCTAAAGGCCATAGAGGAAATGAAGTCGCCAACCTGCCACAAGTAAGTCCAGTGCCTGAATGGACGCCTAGCTGCTCTCAACCGCTTCCTCTCCAAAGCGAGCGACAGGTCCCTCCCATTCTTCAAAACCCTGAGGGCCAACCGCAAGTTCGAGTGGACGCCAGACTGCGAGGAAGCATTCCAATCCTTGAAGAGGCATATCCAAACACTCCCAGCTCTAGCAAAGCCCGTTCCAGGCGAGCAGCTTTTCCTTTATCTAGGCATTAGCGATGTGGCAGCCAGTGCTGTCTTAATAAGGGAGGAAAATAATGTTCAGAGTCCAGTGTATTTCATTAGCAAAATGTTCAACTCAGCAGAAATAAAATATGTCCAGATTGAGAAGTATCTCTATGCCTTAGTTATTGCTGCTCGGAAGCTGAGACCTTACTTTCATGCGCACGACATCACGGTCCTCACCAATCAACCTCTCAAAAACTTCTTGATGAAGCCAGATTCTTCAGGAAGAATGGTCAAGTGGGCGATCGAGCTCAGCGAGTTCAAGATCAAATTTGTGCCAAAAATGGCCATCAAAGGTCAAGCACTAGCTGATACTATAGTGGAAAGCACGAGTAACGGTCAAACAGAAGCATAAAACAGGCCAAGTCAGTCACCAAACGACAATCAAATCTGGGAACTCTATACGGATGGGTGTTCATCAAAAGAAGGCTCGGGGGAAGGTTTAATTCTTATTCCTCCTGAGGGCGAACCTCTGAAGTACGCGATCGCCTTGACATTTCCGGCGACCAATAATGAAGCAGAATATGAGGCTCTTATCACTGGACTCAGACTAGCAAAAGGAATGGGTATTACTGCGCTTAAGGTGAAAAGTGACTCAGAGCTTATTGTCAATCAGGTTAATGGCGCCTATGAGGCAAAGGGAGAAAAGATGAAAAAATATCTCGGCATTGCCAAAAAGCTAGTCGCGGAAATCCCAAATTTCGCGATTGAGTTTATTCCTCGCCAAGAAAACCAGATGGCAGATTCTTTGAGTAAACTAGCCTTCGGAGGAGCGACAGTCCAGGATGTACAATTTCTGGAGAAAGCTTTATGTTCAGTCCTGGAAAGCAGAGCAGAGGTCTTCAACATCCAAGGACAGGTCACATGGATGACCCCATTCCAGAATTATTTGAAAGAAGGAATCCTCTCAGAGGACGAAGGCGAATCCACGAGGATTAGAAGACTCGCATCCAGTTATCTAATCATCGATGGAGAACTCTACAGAAGAGGCTATTCGACACCTTACTTGAGGTGTGTTGCTCACCCTGAAACAGAAAAGGTTCTTCGAGAAGCTCACGAAGGGGCAGCAGCATGTCATGAAGGTGTTCGATCACTAACCAGAAAAATATTCAGATTGGGATATTACTGGCCGACCTTGGGAAAAGATGCAGCCGAGTTAACACAGAAGTGTGAGATTTGCCAGGAGTTTGCACCACGATCGGGTCGACCATCGACATTATTATCCCCAATGGTGGGTGCCTGGCCTTTCGCTCAATGGGGAATCGATATATTGGGTCCTTTTCCCATTAGCACTGGTCAGCGTACTCACATTATAGTGACAATCGACTACTTCACTAAGTGAGTAGAGGCGAAAGCTCTAGCTTCAACAACAGAATTCCAGGTCATTAAGTTCCTGCAGGTCAACATATTCTCCAGGTTTGGCATTCCTAAGGTACTCATCAGTGATAATGGTCCGCAATTTGTTGGAAAGGAGCTGAAATGGCTCTGTGAAGAATATCATGTGGACCATCGTTTCAGCTCAGTACATTATCCTCAAACGAATGGGCAAGCTGAAGCAGCCAATAAGGTTGTCTTAGCAGGACTCAAGAAAAGGGTTCGAGCATTCAAAGGGAACTGGGCAGATGAACTGGAAAACGTATTATGGGCAATCAGAACAACGCCTAGGGCGGCCACAGGAGAAACACCTTTCAGTTTAGTGTACGGATCAGAAGTAGTAGCACCAGCCGAATTAGATGTGCCTACCCACAGAGTCTTACACTTTAACGCAGAGGCAAATGAGATCGAGCGCAGAAATGACCTCGAATTAGCAGAGGAAAAGAGATGGCTCTCGGAAAAGACACAGGCAAAGATGCGCTTGGCGACTGCTCGGTATTTCAACAGAAAAGTCAGCGCTCGCCAATTTTTCGTGGGGGAGGTGGTTATGAGAAGAAATGAATTCACAAGGCTGGACAGTAAAAACAAACTTTCAGCCAAATGGGAAGGACCGTACAAAGTAGTAGGGATCGGCGCATCAGGATCCTACTATTTGGAAACTACCGATGGCGAGAGGTTACCCCCGTCCATTTAATTATGAGCATTTAAGAAGATTTTATGCATAGCTTGTAATCAAACTGTTATGTCAATAAAAGAAAGTCATTCCTTCATAAAGCATGTCCACTCGAAGCAAGCCGAAGCTAAAAACCTTATCGCCAAAGATAGGCCAAAAGCCCTGACGCCAATGTCAGGCCAAAAATCCCTAGCAACAAAGCTAGGCCAAAAGCCCTGACGCCAAAGTCAGGCCAAAAAGCCCTGACGCCAAAGTCAGGCCAAAAGCCCTAGCAACAAAGCTAGGCCAAAAGCCCTGACGCCAAAGTCAGGCCAAAAAGCCCTAACAACAAAGTTAGGCCAAAAGCCCTAGCAACAAAGCTAGGCCAAAAGCCCTGACGCCAAAGTCAGGCCAAAAAGCCCTGACGCCAAAGTCAGGCCAAAAAGCCCTAACAACAAAGTTAGGCCAAAAGCCCTAGCAACAAAGCTAGGCCAAAAGACCTAACAATAAAGTTAGGCAAAACAAAAGGCCCTAGTGACAAGGCTAGGCCAAAAGACCTAGCAAAACGTTAGGCAAAATAAAAGCCCTGACGCCAAAGTCAGGCCAAAGAAAGTTTAGGCGATCACTATCGATGATAAAGCCTGAAAAATTACAAATCCCCTGTTATTATGCCAACACCTCAAAGGTTTAAACTTCAAAGAAGGTAATATCTCTTTGAACTTAGAAGTTTATGCTTTTAAGTGTCAAAAATATTATCCTTAGAAAGTTCGACTTATGATTGGTCTAAGGCTTTAAGGGTCGACGACATTACAAAGCAAGAAAAAGCGGAGAGTAATTATGATTAAGACATTGGAAGAATAGCCAAACATGTTCAAAAAGGTTCATGAATGTAAAAGGCATTCAATAGAAAAACCCAAGTCTTAAATAAATAATTACAAACCAAAAACAGAAATTACAAAAATAGCTATCTAAAAAAGATAAAAAAATACGGTCGCCAAGGAGTTGGAGGCTTCAAGCTTTGGGGTACTCGGGGGCAAGGGTGCTCTGCTCGCCTTTGGGGGCAGAAGTACCGGGCTCGCCTTCAGGAGCAGCCTCTTCAGCAACAGAGGGCTGCGAAGGGCGACTCCGCAAGAAGCTCTTCAAGGATGCAACTTCCTCAAGGGGAAAGTTGGGGTGGACCGCCTGGACCTCCTCCACCAGCTCTTGGAGAAAATCGGCAATGGCCGACTTCATCACCTTCAAGGCCTGGTCTTCAAAGTCCTCGGAGGCCTTGAACTCCTCAACCACGGCTTGGGGTGAAGGAACCGCCTTCAGCTGATCAGCCAGCCGGTTCTTCTCCTCCTCCAGGGCGAGCCCCTAGCTTCAGCAGCCTTACTCTGGGCCTCCGCGGCGATCCTAAGAGCGTCCGACTCGAACACCTGGGCACGAGCTTCCTTCAACTCGGCCTCCAGGCGAGCACGGACCGCCTCCCCTTCATCAAGGCACCGATGAAGGGCCTCAGCCTCTTGAAGGAAGGCTGCAGCATCAGCCTCCCTCTTCTTGACATCAGCTAGGAGGCGCTGCTCCTTCCTGAAGTACTCCTCCCGGGCGCCGTCCACCAAGATGATCGCCATGTCAGCGATCTTCTTGATGGCCTCCAATTGCCCGGGAGTGACCCCAGTGCTTCGATATTGCTCCAGCTCGACAAGCAGATCAGGTGCTTGTCGGCGAGCTTGCCGAAGACGCGGCCAAGGATCACCTCTTCCCGAACGAGCTGACAACAAAAACGCAAGGAAAAATGTCAAGTCATCAAAATGAAAAACAATGTCAAGGAAGAAATAATGGAAAGAAGGCGAGATCATACCAGGGCAACTCGTTCAAAGTGGGTCCGTAAGAACCCCTCGATCTGAGGAAGCTCCGTAGGGACAATTGAACGGTCCTTAGGGGGAATTATCCCATCAAGGAGCCGCATGCACATATCTGGGATACCCCGGAGGCTCTTTTGGGCGGGATACCCCTTCTTGGCAAGGTCCCCACAAGGGAGCCAATGCCTCCGAGAGTCCACAGCCTTAAAAGGCTGGAACAAGCTCGCCATGGAGCAGTACTCCTCGGCGGGAGCCCTCGAGGAGCTGGAAGCAGCAGGCCCCTTCTTCTGGGCCCCAGACTCCTTAGGAGGAGCCGTGGGCACTGAAGGGGCGGGAGGCGCCAAAGACAAGGCCTTCTCCTTAGTGGCGGAAGGGCCCTGAGGAGAGTGAGAAGGAGGCGCCGTGTCCTAACCCTTCCCTTTGCTGGCAGAAGGGACCTTAGGAGGGGGAGGAGGAGGATACTGGTCGACCTCAGGGTGCTCCTCACTCCTGACCTTCTTAGAAGGAGGAGGAGGAGGGTCCCGGGCCACGTCGGCCGAGGACTCCTCTGCAAAACAACAAGATAGTAAGTCAGAAGTCAAAGAACCGCAGAATGTGAAAACATCAAATCCACAAAAGGCGAGGTAATATACCTGGTTGGCGAGGGCCAGTAGTGGCCGAAGGAAGCATCTCCTCGGGCTTCCTCTTGGACGAACGCCTAGAGGGAGGAGGGGGAGAGCTTAGCAGCGCCTGGTTGAAGGACAATCCCGCCGATCCCTGGTCATCAAAGAGGCCTATCAGTTTTCGGCTCTTGCTTACGACCTTGCCTACAAGTAATAAAACAAGATAAGAGTTAGAAAATTACCAAATCATCAAAGATTGGCGTGCCTTGATGAATGCCCGCCATCTCAAGGGCATTCTCGGTAGTCTCCGCCACTGAGCGGATGGACTTGAACTGAGATGACCGATGCAGCCGGTACAGATCGTCGATCGCATTCCGGTCACTCCCTGACAATTCTTCAAAGGAGGGAGGAAAATCCTTGTCCGGAGAAAATAATTTCCAGGGTACACCCCCTTGTACAAGAAGTAAAACTACTTCTTGTAGTTGGAGTTAGTGGCCCGGAAATCATCGACCAAGCGGACATGGACGTTCCAAGCCCATCCTTAAGGGCCTCCCCACTCTGAAAACTTCGGCCAGCGGGATTGGAAGTGGTGGAGGTAGTTGGCCCCTGCTGCCAGTCGGAAGAAACACCGGAACAGGGCCAGTGAATACACCCATTCCTGGCGTATGCACAGGAACTTGAAACCGACCCACATCCTGAGGGCATTCGGAACAAGCTGCGTGGGGTGAATCCCGTAAAACTGACATAAGGTCTGTAAATCCTCACAGAGAGGAAAACGCAACCCAGCATCGATCTGGGCCGCATAAATGTAAACCTCTCCATCGTGAGGAAAATGCAGACCTAAGCCAGGATACCTAGGAGCATCCTCCGCACTGAAGCCACCAAGCGCCACCATGGTCTTAAAGTAAGCCGGGTTCAATTCGTTAGGCTTGACATCTACTCAGAACGGTTCAATTATGGCACAGCAAGTATAAAAAACAAAGGAAAACAGAGGATATTGCCAAAACAGAGCAGTAAAAGGGCGAAAGTTTACCTTTTGGGGAAAAAATAGGCGTGTTCAGCTCAGGCCCGTCCACCACTACGGGAGCGGTTGCAGACCTTCCCAGATCAGTCGGTTCCCCCACTGAGGGGGGCACGGCGGCATCCCGGATGGTCAAGGGGGCATTGGAATTCCTAGGAGCGTTGGCTTTACTAGTGCCCTTGGAGGCCATATGCTTGACTCTCTGACTTCGGGGAGCCATGGAAATGGATGAAGAAGGCTGAAGAAGGTTGGAAAAGAAAGAAGAAAGGTTCGCAACGAAGTTCTGGAAATCTGAGGGAGTGGATAAGCGTAAAAAACAAAATATAGAAACTGACGTTTCTTATATAGACCAAGAAGGGAGTAAACGCCACGAGCAAATCGAAGCGACACAGAGGAATAATTGTACCTTTTTGGATAAAACCGAAGCAATGTCAGAATTCCAAGAGACACCTTGGGGAGACAGACGGTTGGCTAACACGGACAACTGTCAGACTACCCTAGGTTTATTGAAAAGTAAATGTCAGGCGTGCCTCAAGTGACCGTTCGATTTCTGGACAACTGTGCGGTTATTAAATGCTAAAAGTCCACTAAGGAGACAAGGTGGTCGCCAGCGCACTAAGAGACTTTACCAGAAATGCCTCAGGCGAGTAGTGATCGCACAAATCAAGAAAAATAGACTTTCATGAACCTAGATTACCTCGAGTGATCACCAAAGGGGGAATAAAAGGAAGGATATTTTTTCATCTTTGAACGAAGAAAAACCCGCTCGCCAAAAGAGCTCAAAATGCCTCAAACGTCATGAACCAATACAAGAAACGAAGAAAATCGAATCTGAGACGTCACTATCTAAAACCCTACCAGGGAATAAAGCTCGGCTGAAGAAACTTCAATCAAGCTTCGGGGGCAAATGTTGGGTATCGATAGTGACAGCCCAGTAACGAAAAGGCCTCGAAGGCCCAATAACTATAGAGGGGGTAAACCCACGACACTTGAACCGGATCGGCCCAAATACCAGTTAAACTCGGTCCTCCATAGAGTGACCCAGAACCGAGCCCAAGGACTCTGAAGAACGCCTTGAGTGCTCTCCATTCTTCACTAAGGCCGCGACATCTCACTGCTCGCCATGAGAGTGCTCGCCCCGAAGAGAGCCTTGCCTCTCTCCTCTGGTCCCCCAAAACCGTTAATAAGGAAGTGGCCATGATATCCCGCGTATCTCAGTCACATATTCACTAAAGATTAAATTTGGTAACTGCAATATCTCGCAGTAACTTCCATAGCCCACGATCCGAATCTTCAGTAACACAATATACACTAAGATATTCAGCTGCCTTACGGTTCTATCTCTCTTACCCTATAAATACCCTTGCTTTATATACGTTCTTTACGTTTTGAGTTTTATACACACATATACTCATTTAAGCATCGGAGAGGGACCCAGAGACACCCCCTATGTTGCGCTCCCCTACCTGCAGGTTCACCGGAGTTGGAGCAGAAGCGTCTTCCTAACCTTGTCTGGCATTCAATTCACTGCCAGATCAGCATCCAGGATTTCACGATCCAACACTAACTACTCAAATTCATAAGTCGCCTGTTGATATAAAACCATCATGAATTATTTTAATGATCGTTGATATTAGGCTATCAATAATTTTAATGGAATTTATTTGCATGAAATTTACTATTGAGCGAGATGGGTGTTAATGTACAGATGACACACATCCACACATCCACCGAGTCTTTGCATGAATTTATTTGGACACACATCCACACAACACCGTATTTATGATAGGTGACATACACTCCATGTGAAAAGGACATGGGTATTGTGACACTCATTTCATACTGTGTGTGTTATTAATTGACTACGAGTTTACCCAAGCATGATCTAATCTTGCTCTAGTGTGAGACCCAAGGATCCTTTACAGGTTCTAATTTGTGTGCCGTTATGAATCCGATCAGAGACTTAGGACCTAACACGATGTTCACTTGCTTAGCGTGATACCCAATGGTCATGAACACATGGTGGAACATGCCTAGAAAAGTGAGTCAAATTAATCTTTGAAGGATCGTGAAAAGAGGAAGATTGTCAACATAATAGCTTTTAAGAATTATGTTCACGGTGCATACATCATGATTTAGTATTGTGATTGTGAATACAAAATATGATTAATGAGGTATTTAAAGATACCTAAATGAGGTGCAACGATCTAGGGTATGAGCATCTTTTCTTATTGCAGGGTTTTTTCAATGAGATGTTGTATACTCGTAATAGATATACAACAACTAACTCTCACTGGGTATGTTGGTTGCATACTAGAGCCATGTATCAAAGACAAACGATATGTTAAGAGTATGTCTCTTTGCACACTGAGCACCCACATTATGTGTTAGTGGGATATGTAGGAAAATGCACCCATAACAGGTGCTCGTGTAAGTCACGGAAACATCAGGGACTAAAGTGTTCAGTTACGAAACATCATAACTGCTCCCGGGTTTATAAATAGACCCATAAGGGGTTTCCCGTTATATACAATACACTGATATGCATTATGAAACACTCTCTCTCATAGAAGCTCTATAGTTTGTCTTAAGGTTTTCACTATCAAAATCGAAGGACGCACCATTCATGTGACATTTCTCTCGATCAACATCGTCGCTGTGATTTTGAACCATCAGCGATATCGAACGCTTCCGCTACTGCATGTCGATACACCGACCAACGTATGTATAGTTTCAGTATTATATTACTTGTCTTACTAACGTGTTATTTCTCGTACATGTGGATCTCAAATTTCAACAGTACCATTAATGAAATAGATGACCAAGTTTCACACAAACCTAACACTGAGGTTTGATGCCACCATAAGTTCCATCTCTACTACATCATCAACCATAACCATTGTTAGGTAGCCGATAAAATGGGTTAAAGGATCAGATCTATGATGAGCAACAACCATATCATTATCAACATGAACAAGTGTGTTAAGACGATCACGAGTAAAAGAATTCTCAAATTGTTGCATAACAATATTACTTGATAGATTTATGTCAAATAGTAGATACCATTGACGAGACTCAAACAACAGTAATAGAGGTTATATCATAATGATTTATACTTGCGCACATAAACACATTATCATAGTATTTGTTAACTCCATTTTGAATAAGAGTGACTTGTTGCATTTCTTTAATCACATGACTAAATCTAGCTAAGTTATCACACTAATTTATATATCAGTTCAGTAATCACATATGGATTGGTTAAGCCATTTATGAAACTAAAGACGATCATAGAGGCTTATTATAAGTGTTTTTGAAAATAAAGAAAGACTTAACACTACAAGAAATTCGAACTTCAACGTCGGTAAAATATCGTTGCTAAAGGCATAAATATCGTTGTTAACTTTTAGCGTCAACAAAATTTTCTTGCCGGTAGCCCCTTTCGTTAAAGGTTATACCTACGGCAATTGACCGTTGTCAATGGTTTTCCGCTATTAGAATGGTACTCCCCGTTTATCTTTTACAATGACGTTCGTTGTTGTTAAACACAGTTCAAAAGTGACAACATATTGTTGATGTTATAGATGAGTTTTACTGATGAAAATACTTCATCGTTGAATTGCATTTTTAGCCGTGACTTTGAGGGATCTTTTTTTATTGGAAACAGCGTCCATTAACTTTCCTGTAAATACGTGTATTTTTTGCCAATCCACTACTAAGAGCACTTGATACTGTCAAGTAATTTTGCTGTTAAATACATGTTTTTAGTGATAACAAACACCAATATTAGTTTATTTCACTGCTAGACACAAGCTTCTTGTGTCAACAACCACTAATTATTGGTAAATACAAACTTTTGTGATGTCTTTTTATTAATTATCTAGATATTCCTATATGATATGAACTACACAATATATTTTAAAAAAATATATTATATTATTTATCCAAGTATATATATACATCTTAATAAACATCCAAACTATGAGAACTTAAAATAATTTTGAATGTAAATACATAGTTTTCTCAATTAGATGAATACCTACAACTAATATGCTTTTATACTTGAGATGGTTGTGAATTCGTAATGCCGAAACTACGAAATTCATCTCTGTCCTTAATTCACGATCCCCTACAAGCTCCGACAATATCACATGATCATATAGAAAGGAAACACAATAAATACAACAACAAAATCATTACATAACACTAGACATCTTAACACAATAGTTTAACCACGACATAACACAAGACACCTCAACACAATAGTTCAAACACACTATATAACGCTAGTTCATACCGATTACTAATTAACCAGACAAGTTTCAACCAACTACAATATATAACTACCGAACAATGCATACAATTTTACTACGTGAGAAACAACAATAACCAACTCAAATCATCAAAACACACAATTTGGATTTGATTGTATATTCAATCATTTATATCATGGTCAAAAGAAAATAGAAGCTTGTGAGTAGTCTGTAACCTTCTCCAGATTCTATGAGCTTAAGTACTTCATGAGGAGAACATAAACTGTTTTGTGTCATTTCTAACCAATAATAATAATAATAATAGAGAGCATATAATGTAAAGAGCGCATATAATGTAAGTGAGAGGAAAGAAAATGGTGGTCCTCATAAGTAGAAAACCTATCTGCTTTTCACTGAGGCAGACTCTGCTACTTTCTGAACTTGCCAATTTCACATGATAGACAAAAGCTGGATGAACAACATGGTAGTAAATCAGTAATTCTTGTGATGATCATGATACAAATAAAGCCTATGGAATATTGAAGTAGCATAGAATGATAATAATTATTTGGACATATTTGGACCACCAATAACAAAACAAAGAAGGAAAAGCATTCAATGATTTATGTTTTCTTTTACCGACCGTGGCCAGGATACGATCAATAAAAAGGTCAATAAGTTAATATTTTCTCAACCTCAGATCATTGAAGAAATTCATTACTAAATAGCAAAAACTTTTTAGAGTCTCTTTTACATCAATGCATCAAGGATAAAATGCATCAATTGGTTATAAACACACACAAAAAAAAAAGTATGATACAGAATAGGAAAAATGCATTAAGGCATCAACTTTCATCTGAAAAGAATCACTCTTTTTGGGTAACCTACTTCAGTAAGGGGAAATAATCAATTGATATAACAAGAACTTGGTGAGCAGAATAAATCTTTATAGCTGAGAATTTATCCAAAATTGACATCATAAACAGAAAGAAGATTACCCAAACTTAGCAAGCGTAAAGCTTACCGAGGTGTAATAATAAGATAAACCAACAATAATGATTCAACAATATAACTTGGCATTCTTCAGCAGCCTGAACCAAAATCAGCAACAACCAAAAAAAGAAAAGATTCACCACATCACTTACACCGACTAATGTACTCATGCTCAAAACATGTTTTCAATGGACAAGTAATTGTATAACAAGTATGAAAAACTGCAAGAATGTGAAGCGTGAAACCTTAAAAAGCACCATTAAGTTACTCACATATGAATGAAGAACTATAAGAGCCTAAGATATATGAGGGAAACATAAGGGGAATGCCAGCGCGTAGCTCGTTTGGAGGAGGGACTAAAGGCCCAAGCCGAACATGCAAAGTACGCCGACCAGTTGAAGACGACGGCGAAAAGCAGCAAAGACGATGGATGCAGATGAAGCAATTTCGTCATTGCTGTGTGTGAGGAAGCACTTTCGTCATTGCTGTGTGTGAGGAAGCACTTTCGTGGAGGGAGAAGTTTGAGAAAGCAAATTCATCAGTGTAGGAGAAGGACACAATATATTGCTAGGTTTTCAAATTAAATGGTCCAGCATAATTAAAAGGTTTTCAAATCATGGAGGAAAACCGTTTAGTGGAGGTAAGTCCACATTGTTACTAAATAAGGTATTTTAGTGTAAAAAATTATTGTTACTAATTGATGTGATTTTGAAGAAGATAAATTAATTCATTATTTAATTATTTAAAAACAAAGTAGGTATAAGTATATAATAGTATTATACTTTATTAATATATATAAACATGTATATTATATAATTTATATAAACAATAGGTATAAGTTCTAGTTACTACCCAAAATTACTAATATGACATTCAACATACAATAGGTCCTCAAGTTTTTATATAAGTTAATATATTCTACTACATGTGATAGATACACCTTTAACTAATCATGCATTGTTGGTATGCAAAATCTCGATTTGCCTGCTAACTTTTCAGAAGTTGATTTCGTCTTCCATAAATCGATCCTAGTTGTTACTATCGATCCAAGCACCTGCAATAAAGGAAAAATGGAAGTGATCCTTTAGGTCCCTCTCGGATGTATAAATGAGTATGTGTTGGTCAAACTAATAATGAATGTACATTCAAAACGTTTGTTGTAGACGAGAATGGTAAATAGTAGTTATACTTGTTGAACTCTAGTATCCTGGTGAAGATAAGGTCATGTTACGTGACGAATATTGGAGATATACCGCGACATATATCGTGGTATATCTTAGATCCTTAGTGATAGACCATATCTTTAATATATGCTACTCATGCTTTCAATGTGAGTATCATGCGGTGTGGTTTCCCTAAGGATGGCCTTTATGCATTATGACAGAGGAAGGGAAAGTCTTAGGCGAGGGAGCTCGAGTTAGGTCACCATCACGGATAGTTTCTTTATTTGGGAGTGATCTCGTTCCAAGTGATGTTCTTAGATAGTGATCATGTGGGAGTGATTTTGTTCCAAACGACATTCCTGGGAACCTTTATCAACCTTTTATTTCATGCAATTTATATTAGTTGAGAGTAAGGGAATCGTGATGATCCTTGTAGTTGTTAGGTCCCCTTTATATAATGAGTGACCTGGTTTGTTGTATTCCCGTCGTCCCTATATTGTAGGATTCTTCATTATTCGATTAGCATGCAAATCTTTCGATATTAGCTTTCTTCTTCTGGGTAGGAATATACTCGTTGTCGATCTGCCTTGTGGTAGTCCCGGTCGTTTATAAATTCGATTGCATGCCCCCGATTCACTTCTCTTATCTTTTGTCATTTAATGATTGTCATTACTTTGTACTTTTCGTTTTATCTACACAGACAGTTTCATTTGTAGGGAACTATCGTATTTGATGACAATTGTCTTTTCTCCGTAATTGGCCTTTATCATTTGGCGTGTATAGAAGTCTTTCCTAATTGGCCGTGATGACAATTCCCTAATTTTTTGATTATTTCGGTTGGAGACTTATCGATTTTTTTAGTATAGAAGGTCATTCTTCTAGTGTTTGAATTATTCTACTTCCTTAGTTTTCAAGACCTCTTGAGCCCATTTCCGATAATTCGAATACTCAAAGTCTTTCCTTCTTTGAGGAATCCTTCCTTCTTACTAATTTCTTCGCATACTGGAAAATCCTCTTAATTTCCTGCCTTTAGCTTTTCCCCTCCTACTGTGGGTGAATCCTATATTGTGTCCTCTTCTCATAGGTTCATCTGTGACGTATCTATATTTTCTTCTCTAGTTGACTTTGTGGTTGAATAATGGAGTTTTTGAAGGATTCGTCCAAGTCACGTGAGTGGTGATCCTTACGTGTATTATCATTTTGTGATCGTTGGGGCGAAGGTTTGTATGTCTAGATTTCTCATTTTTGGTAATGCGAGCCTTTTTCTGCTGCTTCTAAGAGTTTTCTGCATTTCCGTGACCGTTTTAGCCTTGGTATTTCCCTTTCTTGCTATTTTCTTCAAGAGTATATCCATTCGGTGCTCTACTATTTGTAAAGATCATTTGTGGGATAAAACTGTTTTCTCCTTTATCAGAAATAACTTTTTGTTTTATTAACTTATCTTTTGTGGAAGTGAGGTACTTATTTGGGTGGTCGGTTAACTTGTGTGATTTCCTACTCCAGGTATATTTTGCTTGCTTAGATAGGGTGGTTATACGGTAGTTGACTGACCTTCTCCCTTTAGTTTCATTTTCTTAGATGGGAGGATGGATACCTGGTAGACGACCGATCCTTTATATTCTTGACATAAATCATTCGGTGCTTAGATGGGAGGATGGTGACGACCAATTCTTTTAGACCCTTTTCCTAAATCTTTATGCACTTAGATGTGAAGATGGCGATGTGGTAGTCGACTAATCCTTTTAGACCATTTTCTAAGTCTTTATGTGCTTAGATGTGAGGATGGTGACGTGGTAGTCGCCCAATTTTTTTAGAGCATTTTCCTAAGCCGTGTGGTGCTTAGATAGGAGGTTGGTGATGTGGTAGTCTATCGATCATTTCAAAACCTTTATCTAAGTCTTTTCATGCTGAGATGGGAGGATAGTGAAATGGTAGTCGACCATTCATGCTAAGTCTTTTGGTTTTTAGATAGAAGGGTGGTGACATGGAATTCAAACGATCTAGTTAGACCCTTTTCCCAAAGTCTTTTAATTTCAAGATGGTAGGATGGTGATGTGGTAATCGACCGTTACTTTTAGACCCTTGGCATAAGTCTTCGCTACGACTCGTGACGTGATCGTTGTTTTTATTCTCTTTTTATTCTTGAAACAATTGCATTTATGTATTAAAATTATTTAGGCGTTCCACATTGAGGGGGCACGACAATTTCACGACTTCTAGGCTTTCTAAATAATATGAACCTGGTTTGATGATTTCTCTAACAATGTAAGGCCCCTCCCAATTTTTGTTATGCACTTGTTCCTAGTGGTTAGATTTGTAAACTTGTCTTGTCTTAACAACATTTCCCCCACAATGACTTGGCGAGCTTTGACTCGATAATTGAAATAACGTGTTGTGGCTAGTCAGTCATACACGTCCTTGCATTTCCTTTGATAGCCATTGTTTCTCATCTTCTATATCCAAATCTATTATTTGTTCCGCCTCATTTGATGTTTGTTAGAAACATTTGGTTATATATGAAACAATAAAAACTTTAGTTAGGGCGACCACTTCTGATCCTATACGAGGCAAAAAGGTGTTTCAGTAATGGCCTATTTTGGGAGTTATTCGTAGTGACCACATTACGTTATCGAGTTCGTCTGCCTATCTTTAGTCAAGGTCAGTGACTCTTTTCTTTAGTTCATTTATGATTATCTTGTTGTTTACTTCTGCTTGTCTATTGGTATGGGGATGGTGCACTTATCTGAATCGATGGTCGATGTGAAGTTCCCCGCAAAGCGAAATGTTTTTTTTTTCCACAAAACTGAGGATCATTATCTCTTATTAGGATTCTTGGGCGGTCGTATTTAGAGAAGATGTTGATCCGTAAAAATTTGACAGATTGAAACTCTGTGGTGGATATTTTGCCTCGATCCACTTTGAAAAGTAGACCGCAACTAATATGATCGTGGTTCTTTCTGTTGTGCTGGTTGGAAAAGGTCCCAGCAAGTTGATCCCTACACTATGCGAATGGTCACGCCAGCAATTGGGGTTAGTTTGACAGGTGCTCGTCCGAACTTGGGCGAGAATCTTTCAAAGATCTCGTATTTATATACTAATGCAACACCCTATTTGTTTATTGTTGGCCACTAGTAACGTAGCCTTAGGATTTTTTGGATTATTGTTTGGGCGCCTTGATGGCACACAATCGCTCCCTTATGGGTTTCGTTTAGTACTTTTTCCGTCTCTGGTTGGGCTAGGCATTTGAAGTAGGGTGTAGAATACCCTTACTTGTATATTCCTCGTTGATAACAAGGTATCTTGGGGATTTGTTGAATTTTGGTCGATTCTCCTTCGGACTCGGGAAAGAATCCTGTCTTTAGGTAGTTGTGGATTCCTTAATCTAATCGGTTTATTTCTCAACGTCAAAGATTTCTTTCTTGTATTCGATGAGCGAGCAGTTTTTTTTCCCACAAACTGTGCTTGCGGATGTGGCCCTTTGAAGGGGAATTTTCTTTGGGCATCCACAAGTTGGTTGGCTTCTCTAGGAATGACCTCGATAAAAAAGTCATTATTTCAGTAATAATTTTTTTCGCGTTGCTTAGATACGTTTTCTTATTATCTACTTTTGCACTGTATTCACCTCGTATTTGGTTGACCACAAGTTGGGAGTCACATTTTCCTAGTCCTTTCACCAACTGAAGATCGGTAATAAGAGTTTCGTATTCCGCCTCATTGTTAGTCGCTTTGAACGTGAGGATTATTGCATATTGTATTGGTTATCCGGTTGGTGGAGTCAACATGAGGTAGACTCTGAATCCCTCTTTCGAGGAAAGTCCATTTGTATGCCATTTCCATGTTTATGCCATTTCCTTAGGTGTTTCAGGACCTTTTTTGGTTAGTTCTTTACCTAAGTTTCGCTACGAAGTCTGTGAGGGTTTGTCCTTTTATGGTCGTCTTAGGCGCGAACATGATTCTAAACTTGTTGAAGGACCCTTATAGCCTTAGGCGAGGGGGTTTGAGTTAGGTGATCATCGGGTATGGCTTCTTTACGCACTCATTCAGTGTTTGAGTGCTCGTCTCATGCCTGGATATTCGTTGTATATGCTTAGGGAGTCATAACGCCATGTCATTGGTTGTTGCCCAACATAAAGTATCAATTTTTGCTTGAACTCTTAATCATTAAGAGTTCGGCCGAACTGGTTACAGAGGTATGGTAAAGGTACGATTTAAATGAACTTGTTTTTATGCCCTACCTAAGATTGGGGACCTAGCCAAGAGGTCACTTGGTTAATCTGTTTGAGCAAAGGATACATGAAAATTGGTACACTATTGGTTATTTCTCTAGTGTGGAACCTTGTAGATTTCCGTTTGTTGACCTTAGCGGGTTTTCACAAGTAAAATCAATACATTGTTGTTGTTGGAATATGTACGAAACATGCAATCGTTTAGGGCACAACATTAAACATAATTAAGTTACCTCCTTGAGCGATCGACATAGCGGAAGCGGAAACGGATCTGCCTGAGCTTGGGATCACGGTCTGCCGGACGGGAGGTCACGCCACGGGTTAACGGGCAGTGACCTAGGTTTCCACAGCTACTTACCTCAGTCTAAACTGTAGGGCGGCAAGGCATCACTGTCATCATTAGGTTTTACAACCTTGAGCATCCCTATACATATAGAGGGAATGGTTTGGGCCAGTATCCAATACTGGGCTTATTAGAATGGGCTCCCACTAATGGGCGACCCAATCCCCCAAAACTAACATCTCCCACTCGCACAAAGTGGGGGGCGCTCATTCATTAAGCCAGCACCAGGAGAACGAATTCCCCTTATACAGTAAAGTCACATACGAGCTAGCAGCCGTGCGACCGGCAGGCACAACGAGCAAGGTGCTGCGCATCTGTTAAGAGTTGCAGCGACTTGCGGATCTCACACCATCAGTGGAAATGTGCCATGCACCCTTGGTCATGTAATCTTTTTCCAGGTCTGACCGCACAAGTATCTTTCAGACCTATATATGCATTGCGCCCACAACCGCAGCCGACGTCGCAGTTGGTGGCCATAATTACCATCCTCTTCCCACAAAACCATTAGCACAATTCAACTCGCTTTTCTAGAACCGGGTCCAAGGTACTTGTGAGCGTACCCATCGAGAACGGACTAAGATAGAAAACATTTAACCGAACCTCAAGTCTCTGTTCAGAGTAATGAGGGTACGTACGCGACTCTTACGAAAAGAGCTCTGGTCTCACACGACTCCGAGTAAAGATCACATCTCGGGTCATGCCCATGGTCGGTTTGGGGTGCGCCGCGGTATGGAACATGCGCTACAACATATCTACTGTCCCACGGAGCATATGTCCTAATGTTGTACAAATGTCCATCAGGCACACAAAGTACCTGAACCAAAAGTCACAAAGACTCCTATCCGACCCCTGAGTGGATTGACAAACCATAATCTGTCGTAGTGCGAAATCAAATAGTTCCCAACACAAAACCCTTTCCGGTCATCCCAACAGACTTCCAGAACTAAGGACTATCACCAGCCTCACCTAGCCACAAAGGCATAGAAGCTATCACCCGTGTGAGAGGGTGATCTAATCCACTTTGACATATTTCAATAAACAATCACAGTAAGAACACACAAAACACTGAAACTGTGTAAACATGCATACTCAAATATAATTTAAGTTAAAGAACATTGTATGGGAAATAAAATCAATGAAGTACATTACTAAGTCTACACAGTCCTAGAGACTACACATGCCTTACTAAAGACTCCTCTTCAAGGTTGGAGAGACGGTCCACGATCATCTCATCCGTAGACAAGTACTCCAAACTCATCACCTTGTGTCTAACCACGTCTCTAACATAGTTTCGCATGATATCTACTTGCTATGACTTGTAATGATACTTGGGTTTATATATCACTGAGATTTCGACTACAATGACTCATCAATCAATACGGAAGTCTCTCCAGCCATACAACCAACTGAGTGGTCCACACAAGACCCACAAATTTGGCTTAAATGGCGATCAACAGAATGCGCGACTGCTTCTTGCTCATCCACGATATGGCGCCATCAGAGAGCAGAGCATATCCGAGGTAGGTTTTCTCTCATCAAAGTCACCACCATAGTCCGCATTGTTATACCCCAGTCATCCAGAGATCGTCGGATCTCTAGCAAGTCTCTAGCAGAAAGCATGGCGATGCCCTTAAGATATCACATGATCCTATTTACTGCCTACCATTTATTCAATCCGGGTTCAGCTTGGTATCTATATACCATGTCGACTGCATGAGAAATATCAGGTCGAGTACACACTGTTGCGCACATCAGGCTTCCGACTGCACTTAGCTACATAATTTATTTATGTGGTCCATATATCCATTTTGAGAGGTTGATCAATGTAAACTGAAGTTTCAATTGGTTCGCAGTTACTCATGTTGAACATTTCCAACACTTTGTTTATGTAGCTTTCCTCTGAAAGCCACAACTGCCTCCTACGGCGATCTCTCGTGATCTAAATCCCAAGGATGTGCGCCGCCTCACCCATGTTCTTCATCCCAAACAGAGAAGACAATCATGCCTTTACCTGTGTGAGGAACTCCAAGCTATTTACAGCTATGAGTATGTCATCTACATATAGAATCATAAACACAAAGTTCGGTCCAGACCCTTTTGGTGTACACGCAATGATTCTCATCCATCAAGAGAAATCCATTTTCTACGACCAAATCATGAACTATGCGGTACCACTGCATAGTGAACTGTTTCAGACCATAGATCAATTTGTGAAGTTTGCACACTAAGTGCTCATGGTCTTTCTGCACAAAGCATTCAGACCACTCCATATAGATCTCTTCTTCTAACTCACCATTGAGGAAGACGGTCTTAACATCTATCTAGTGTAGTTCCAAGTCTAGATTCACTCCAATATCCATAATCTTAAGAACCCATTTAGCTTTATTGCTCTATGTCCTCTCGAAGGTTGACAAGTGCCCAAACACCGTTCTTCCTTATAGATTTCATCTAGTCCAAAGTATTCATCTCATCTTCCATTACTTTCATCCATTCTTCTTAGAAGGTTCCATTGGGAGTTTCTCTAATGTTTTACGGCACAATAACCATATCGTCAGATATTAGGGTGTTTAGTTCTCCATCACCTTCGAATGCATATCATCGGGAGGAAAAGCTTATGTTCAAGCCCACGGCCTAACAACTCACTACTACCAGGGTATGACCATGATCACTCAAACTAAGAATGAGATCCATAATGCTCCCAATGTCAACAAGATCATCAGGAGCGGAATCTGTTCCATTCGCTTCAGTAGGCGATGAATCCGGCAGAAGACGAGCTGATTCATGATCTGCGGTTTCAACTCTCCCACTCGAATTAACAGGTGTCTGCTCAACTTGATCTTGAATCTCATTTAGAGATCGATTCAAATCAATCTCCCCTTTCTTAGGAAATTCGTTCTCTACAAACGTTACGTCTCGTGATTCGATCTCAGTAACACTCCCACTGTCCTGCTCGGCTATAAACACATAACCCTTGGAGGTATCATAGTAACCAAAAATACTCTTCTTTCCTCTAGGTCCAATCTTTCCCAAACTTATTTAAGAAATCATGGGTGTAAGCAGCACACCTCTATGGGCGCATATGGTGAAGGTCCAGAACTTATTCCAGTCCAAAACTCATATGAAGTGGAGTTAACCGTCTTCGTCGGCACATGGTTCGGATGTATGCATCAGTCTCCAAAGCGTTTCCCCATAATGAAATCAGCAATTGAGTCTGCACCATATCGACCGAACCATTTTAAGGAGTGTTCTATTGCGCCTCTTTGCAAAACTATTTTGCTGAGGGGTGTAGGTGATCGTCAACTGATGAATGATCCCTTTTTCATTTCATAAACCGTTAAATTCCGCTGAAAGATACTCTTCTTCCACAATCAGGGTGGAGGGTCGTTACCCTCCTATCTAACAGGTGTAATCATCTGTAAATGTAATGAAAATTTTACGCTCTGTGTCGAACCCTAGCACTAAGAGGGTCACAGACATTAGAATGGATGAATTGCAAGGGAAATTTGGCTCTAGGTGCCTAACCAAATAGCATTCCAGTGGAATTTTCTGCTAGACAACTTACACAAGTAGACGACTCCACTTGTGGAATGTAGGACAGCAAACCCCAATGGGCTAGTCATTGCATTCTATGTTGACCTCTGTAGTCAAGTCTAGTTTGTCTTTCATTCACATAGCAAACATATCCGCGAGTATAATAAAAAATATGAAATTATTATTGTTGCCTGAATCCAAATCTGAAACAATAAATCCACCAGAAATAATACTAAAGCCAAACAAAGTTGAATCAAAAAAAATTGGACGGAAGATTCATGAAAATATAATATAAAACCGAGTTTCATTAATCCTAAGACTGAAATAACATATCGGCGAATCTGTGGAGCATAGAGGATATGACTTCAGACTAAAACTCTACTGCTGCGCAAGCGCAGCTCACGAGTTCTAATCCCTTCGAGTTCAACACGAAAGTTGTTGTCGATGTAAATCCACCTAATTTCTCGCAGGACTCTATGGTACTCTACGAAAACGTCACGATCCTTGACTATGTGATTTGTCGACCTGAATCCAAAATCCACAAAGGACATGACTCATTCAACATATCTGTACTAGGAATACAAAATTTACTAAATTAGCCATTAAGACATTCATGTCAGATCGATTTAGGGCATGCATTCACAAAGTGTACCTACTGGACACAGTTGGAGCATTTCTTGTATTTTGACTTCTCGGCCTTACGCGAACATTTTTGAAGTGTTGTTTTCGGAGGAGTCCTTGGGTTCACCACATTCTTTGTCTACTTTGATTTCAATGCATTAGCGCCATCACGCTGTGCATTACTCCTTCGCCTTCAGCGGCTCTTCTTAAGTCTAGAGGATGGTGCCACACGCTCCTAAACCTTAGGTCCAGCGACCTTGGGTCTGTCCTCTACAACTCAATGTGCCTTCGAACGTGTTCAAAGGTATTGTGGGCCTTAGAATGAGTTATTTAGATTTTCATCTGTTTATAGGAGTTATGCAAAGGGCGGATTACGACCTGGATTTGCTGCTCATCGGTCACTGACTGACCGTTCTCCTTGAGTTTCATAATCATGTTGGCCATATGCCTTAGATACTATCTCGCGGAGTGCTGAGGATTCATCATGTATGAATCAAACTTAATGTTGAGTGAGCACAACTAAGCAGTCGTATAGAACCATTTCTAGCCTGCAAAGTATCCCACAGCCCTTTAGCCGTGTGTTAAGCTCAAACTCATCCACCGTACTCAGCATCATGGCGCACGTCTCAGCATCAATAACCTCCTACTCAAATGGAAAGTCTTCTACTGATTCGTTATTCCAGAATCGGGTCTTTTCATACTCTTCTTGATGGGGTTGATGGATTTCTACTTAGGACCATTTTGATATGCTTTCTCCAAATTTTATAGTCCATTAAGTCTAAGACCTTCGTCCAACTAAGCGATGATGTTCTACATGGCAGACTAATTTCTCTGACTAAAGGAAATTCTAATAGGATCATGGAGACACAAGGAACAATGTTCTATTGCATGTAAAAAGACAAGTCTTAGGCCGATCGGACAGACTTGAGAACATACTTAAACCTGGAGGACAACTCTAGCTATGCCGAGAAGCACTCCCTGTCTCTAAGCATGTCCTAAAGTCACTACTATCAATCGAAACACAGTCTATACCAACAGTCCTCAAAGGACCGGAGTCGAACATATCACACTAAACCAAAGTGTTCGACTCTTACACAAAACAATTGTCCTAGAATTATTCAAGGAAATTCGGAGAACCTCGCAGACTAACCCACCGGTTCACACTCAAGAACATTTTCCTAGGTGTAGTTCGTACTCATCCAAATTCCGAAAGGATACTAAGGACAATCCTAAAAGTTTGCTACCTAGACTATGCCAGAACTAGATCTCCCTACCAAGGTAATCTATCCTATGCAAGTAAGGTAACAAACACACAGTTCAATACACACACATATATATTGATACCTTTCAAAAATAAATTAATTTGGGGCTAATTTGTAATTTTCAAAACTTTGAGGACTAAAGTCACCCTAACCAAAAGTTTGGGGAACAAAATCACCATGAATAAAAATTTGGAGACTAAAGTCTGAACAAATAAAAATTCAGGGACTAAAGTCTCAACAAACAAAATTAAATAACATGTTAGACCAATTTCACACACTATGCTGGCATCTCAACAATCACAACCTAGTCAATTCTACAAGTCATGGAGTCAAGGGCCAATCAAATAAAGTAAAGCAAAACTATCTACCTGCAGAAAACACAAAGTAATCCAGGGATCTCAAGGAACTCACACAGTGTTCTACATATCCAGTCATGCAACATAAAATATTATAAGGCTCTCCCGACAATTTAAATTGGTCCAACAATTAATTAAATTAGCCCCAAAATTATTTATGAAAGGGTCCAGGCACATTTAACGGACTAAAATAAACCACTAGGACCCATGAAGGATCCAGGATCGGCACCAAATTTGTTTCGGATCAATTCAGGCGGATCGGGGCCTCCGAAGTAGTTCAGACCGATCCAGACAGCACGAAAGCATCTGCACCGGTCCAACCAGTCAGTCTGAACCGAATCAGTCTGGTCGGACAGAACCGAACCGGTCCAATCAGCTCAAACTGACTGTACTAGACCGAACCGGTCCAATCGGCTCAAACCGACCGGACCGAACCAGAGTGGTTTACACAAAACCAGTCCATTCGAACCAGACTGATCCGATTCACAGAGAACCGGACCGGTACTGTTCTTCTTCTCCACGGAGAAGAAGAACAGTGGCTGCTGTGGCAGCTGATCGGCCACCGTGGCCAGACCCCTTTCGCCCAGGGTAGGCCACGTTCGGCTGACCCACCACCGCTCGGGCAAGCCAGAGTCGTGGCCATATAGGCTGTGGCTCTATGGCCGCGACCACCTCCGAGGGATGTCCGCGACCACAGAGGTAACGATCACATTACCGCCTCGCAGGTAGGGCTGTTGCCACCACGCCAGGGTCGCGACCACCGAGGCTGCAGCCACCACGCCAGGGTCGCGGCCACCACGCCAGGACCGCGACCACCGAGTCTGCAGCCACCACGCCAGGGCCGCGACCACCGAGGCTGCGGCCACCATGCCAAGGTCGCGACCACCATGATGGCGGCCATGGTTTCTCGACGTTAGGTTCGTCGCGGTGGTAGTTTTAACGTGGTTCGACAATTCGGAAACCAACCTACTATGACTCTGATACCAATGTTGGAATATGTACGAAACATGCAATCGTTTAGGGCACAACATTAAACATAATTAATTTACCTCCTCGAGCGATCAACTTAACGGAAGCGGAAACGGATCTGCCTGAGGTTGGGATCACCGTCTGTCGGACTGGAGGTCACGCCACGGGTTAACGGGCAGTGACCTTGGTTTCCACAGCTACTTACCTCAGTCTAAACTGTAGGGCGGCAGGGCATCACTGTCATCATTAGGTTTTCCAACCCTGAGCATCCCTATACATATAGAGGGAATGGTTTGGGTCAGTATCCAATATTGAGCTTATTAGAATGGGCTCCCACTAATGGGCGACCCAATCCCCCAAAACCAACAGTTGTTAATTGTGCAAATTGATAAATATAAAATAAAAAAAAACTAGTGAAAATTGAGAGACTCTACCTTATTTGCACTTAAAAATCAACACAACCACGGTGTTGTTTATTGTAATTTGATTAGGGTGTACCAATCTGTACTAGCAAAAATGTCAAAGAACAATGATTTTCACTACAAAAAGACAAATATTACTTATTTTTCTAATGAAAAGAAAATCATGAATTTTTAGGGTAAATTACCGCAACAGTCTCTTATGTTGGCATATGTGATTGAACAGTTGAAATTTTTACTGAACAATTACTTATGTTTCAAAATGTGACTGAACGATTATAAATATATATATATGAAAAAAAATGACGAAAATACTCTTCCGATGTTTTTCATGTTCATCTTATCGTTCTTGATCTTCAATCTCTTCTTCCTCGATTCAAACTCAAAATCTGATTTCAAACTCGGATTTGCACAAATGTGAGTTCGAATCGAACCCAAATATGCATTTTTGGTTTCGAATTGAACCTAGAAATGTAGATTTGAATTTGAACTGAACCTAGAATTGCAGATTTGGGTTTAGTTCAAACCGAGATATGCATTCGTGGTTTCGATTTGAACCCAAATTTGAGCAAATCTAAGTTTGAAAGCAGATTTCGAACATGAAGAATGCAAAATAAAAGGGAATGGTAAAATTGTCATTTTTGTTACCATTTAATCACATTTGTCACACATATGTGACTGAATATAACACGTTTAACCAAAATGTTATATTTTTTAAACGTACATGATCGTTTAGCTACAAAAAAAAAATATAAGTGATCATTTAGTCACATAGTGCCAACATAAGTAACTGTTGATGTGGTTTTACCCTTTTTATTATGCAGATCAGTGAACTCTTATTTTTTTTATATAAAATCGGAAGACTGCTAATTTTTCAAATGAAAATCCAGAGACGTCCAATAATGTTATTTGTGAAAAACGACATGTTCATACTAATTTTCCAAATGAGAAATGATAAATTTCTACAATTTTTTAGTGAAATTCGGGAGACAAATATCTTCTAATTTTCACTTGAAAAATGAAGATATTTTCCTTAGATTTCACTAGGATCATAAAACAAGGTTTGTCTGCGCACGGTCCAGATTCGGATGTCCAAAAATCAAACTTAGGACAATTTGTTCAAATTGTCTTTTCGAGTACAAACTTAACTCAAATTAGATTTTTGGAATGAAATTATCTTTATTTGTCTAATTTTAAATACATAGATTGCAAATTTTATATAAGATAAAACGATTAAGTATATATTGTATTTTAAAAATAATAATGTGTTTCAATAAAATTATCTTTCTCTTTTTTTTTTCGGTACATAATATGTATGTTGGTTACCTATTTAGTCACTTATGTTTGATCATGTTTCCTTTTAGTTGCTTATCTTTTTAGTTTGGTTGTGAAATTGTTACTTACGTTTTCGAATGTGACCAACCATATTTTTATTAAATTTTCAAAAAGAAAACTTGCTTTATTTTTTATTTTAATAATGAATTAGAACATGACCCATTTGCCTTCCATCGTTCATCGCATCTGCAAAATCCCTTCTTCCGCAACGTGATTCACCATTGTCTTCTTCGGTGGGTTTGACCGCAGGTCACACAATTTGATATACGAAAAGATCGACAACAATTATTGTGGAACTCTATGTTAGCTAGAACAAACTGGTGTGATTTCTACAGATCAGAAAGGACTTGGAGATCGACATGGATCTAAAACTGCATCAATCAGAACAATTGGTTCTATTGTAGATAAAGGGAAATTAGCAACTTGAAGGAATCTTGTAATCATATCACTACGCAAGTAATCAAATGAAAATCAATGACAAAAGTTACAATGACATCGAAGAGAGTGGATTTGCCAATGTTCGGGATGTCGACTATAACTACTTTCAAACTCATACTAATTTTGGAGGTACGACTCAACCTGAACATAGCATAGTGGTCATCAATTATGTTGGATATCAGACGTCAACGCCCTAGGAAGACGCTAGGCACCATTAAAGGACGAGCAATGCCCAAACTCCTTTGGACGACTAGCCAATAATCGGCGCGCACGTAATGAGCTCGCCATCGGTCAGTGTGAATATCTTTAGATCAAAGATTTAGAGAAAAACAGATAAAACTGAAATATATATATCTTCTACTTAACCTTCTGTTACACTAAATGCATATATATATATATATATATATATATCCCAAAACTAGTTGTTGTTACTTCATATATATATATATATATCCTTAAACTTTGACTATATATAAATATATCATTAACATTCAGCATACCTATACTTATATCCAAACATTCTCCATACTTGATTTGCTTTTGAAAACACTTTGAACTCCTTTGCCTCCTTGAACTCCTTTGCCTTGCTTGAACACATGAATCAGCAATTTCAGTTCTGATAATCCATTGATGCTTCTCTCAGTGACCAGTCTCTCTAGCTATCTATCATTCAAGCCAAAGAACTAGTTTTTCTTCACACACAAATGTATCCATATCAAACAGATTAAAAAAACACAATCTTATACTCATAATGCAGTTATATTATAACATTCACATATGATATTATCATAAGCACACATCATGAATCATTCACTCAATGTTTTCACTATAAAGAATCTTGCAGGTGTATCATAGATTACACATCAAATATATCTCACACATGTACTTAACATAACTGAACAATTGCTTTGATATTTGTCACATCATCATACTAACCTAACACCAGTCTTCATTTCTATGCTTTATCTATCATTTTTCGGAATTATTTGATTGAGAGTTTGATTTCTTCTTTCTATATTTTTATATATATTTTTTCACTGTAATTATTTTACCTTGACAGAAGAGTTTTAACTCTTATCTTACCAATACAGTTGAATGGTTTCAACCATCATCTTTTCTTCCTCAAGAGTATGAACACAAGTATCTTGTCATTCTCTTGTGCAAATAACTCTATTTTTGGAATCAAACTGTACCCTATGTCAAGTGAGTGATCTGATATTTCTTGAGGTTCAGAGAAGAGGACGAACATGTATAAATGGAAATTTAAATAATGAGAAAACTCAAACAAAAGCAGTTACATACCAGTACAGGATAAAGAAAATTCAATGGAACTCACTGATGCATAAGAAGGAGAATTTATGGAAAACAGAGTAATGACAACAAATGTAATGCTTATCTAGATAACATCAATGATCATGAACTATTAACTGCATAATGACAAAATCATGATGCCTTAAATCTGATTGAATAATATCATTCAATTGAATAGAACAAGGCGCTTTTAAGACTACAAACGATACCAGTTGCTGAGAAGACATATCAAGTCATAGAGACATACAAGAATTACTTAAACCTATTCATTTGCTCAATGCAGAGGTAACGACAACTCCTGAAGTTCTTGAACCGAAAACACACCAAGCTTCTTTCTCCATGGCACAAATGTATTTTCTGTTAATGGTTTCGTTAACACATCAGCCACGTTCTCATTTGCTGGAACAAAGTTGACAATGAGTTCCCCAGATTAAACTATTTCTTGGATGAAGAACAGATTAATCTCCACATGCTTCATCTTTGAATGATTAACCAAATTTTCTAACAATGCTACATCACTGGTATTATCACTCCATATCACCAGAGAAGATGGCAGAGTCAAATCTATTTCCAGAAGAAGATACTTCACCCACAGGATTTCACACACAGAATTACCAATGGCACGGAATTCTGCTCCAGCACTGGACCTAGAAACCACTGACTGCTTCTTGGAGCTACAAATGATGGGGTTGCCATTGAGAAGAAGATAGTGGCCAGAGATGGAATTCCTATCAATAACATTACCTCCTCAATCAGCATCTGTAAAAGATACCAGTGACACATCAGTAAAGGAAGAAGGAGCTGGGTGAAACAACAGAACATGGTCCAGTGTGCCTTTCAAATAGCGTATGACATGAATAACAGAAGACAAGTGACTAGAACACGGTGCCTGCATATACTGACTTAACAAGTTGACAGCAAAGTTAATGTTAGTCCTGGTGATACATATATGCTGCAATGCACCTATAGTGCTTCTATAGAGAGACTCATCATGAAACAATTCAGTACACTGATCTATACATGAGCGAGTGATACACGTACCTGTCATAGGAGTAGGAAAAACATTTGCATTAGACAAACCAACCTTAGATATCAGCTCTTGAATATACTTCTTTTGATTAAGAAGCAAATAGTCTTCTCCAATGGAAACTTCCATTCCTAGAAAATAATTGAGATTCCCCAAATCTTTTAGCTTGAAGTGATCATTAATAGAACGGATAACTTTTTCAACCATTGAAGAGGATGAACCTCTTATGATAATATCATCTACATAAACAAGTAACAAAACAAAACCATGATCAGATTTCTTAATGAACAAACAACTATCAGCAGTAGAAACATGAAAGCAAAGAGACTGAAGAAGATAATATTTCAATTTTTCAAACCAGACACGCGGAGCCTGCTTTAAACCATACGGGGCTTTCTATAACTTGCATACCAAAAGAGTTGAACCAGATGACGAAGGCTGCTGAAAACCAGGTGGTTGCACCATGTAAACCTCCTCGGTCAGATCCCCATGAAGAAATGCAATATTGATGTCCACCTACCGTAAGCATCACCTATGAGTCAGCGCAAGAGACAATACAATTCGAACAGTTGCAGCCTTCACAACACGACTGAAAGTGTCCTGAAAATAAAATCCAGATTTCTGGGTAAACCTTTAGCAACTAGCTGAGCCTTGTGCCTAGCTATGCTTCCATCTGCATGTCTTTTAATTTTGAACAGTCACTTACACACCCAATGGGAATCCTTCTAGTAGGCAGAGAAACCACAAACCATGTTTTATTATATAACAAGGCACTCATCTGATCATGAATAGCATTGGCCCACTGTGGAGAAAGCAAGGCTTCATGAATGGACATAGGTTCTCTAGAAGATAAATCCTCAGTAGAAACACAAGTAGACGTAAGAGCTTGTAAAGATGCCTTGGATCGTGTCATCATTGGATAAGTGCTCAATACAGGAGAAGATGATTGAGCATTTAACAAAGAACCAGATGCAGGTGGATTTGGCATCAAAGAGGGTAATGATTCTAACTGAGATACAGGGACTAAGGAGTCATGATGAGGAACATACCAGGTTTATATTGAGTAACCAGGTTTAGATTGAGTATGATGAGGCACCAAAGACACGAAGAAAAGAGTAATCAGGTTTAGTTTTAAATAAAACCTCATGGGGAGAAAGATTACCAATGGAAGATGAAGGTAGGTGATTAATCAGAAAGACAGGCGTGAAGAAAGCATCTGTCCAATAATGAAGGGGAACAGACAACTGAGCAAGAAGAGTCAGGCCAAGCTCCACAATATGACGATGCTTGCGTTGCACAATACTATTATGTTGACTGGTGTAGGGACAAGTGACACGATGCATAATTCCATGTTGAGCAAGATAAGGGGACAAGAACTGAAACTCCCCACCACCATCAGACTGAATAGAGAGAACAACCAAGCTGCTTCTCGACCAGTACATGAAACTCTTGAAACGCCTGGGCAGCATCACTCTTCTTGGCCAAAAAAATAAATCCACGTATACCTACTGTAAGCATCAACCATACTAAGATAATAGTTAGAATTGTTGGATGTGTAGAGAGATGGTCCCTAAACATCAATATGAATCAGTTCAAGATGAGCATTATATTGAGTTTCATATGACAAATGAGGTTGATGTTTACTTTTACCTATAGCACAAGTCGAACATTCAGAGAAAATATGTCTAACAGGAATATCATGAAGACGCAGAAATTTTGTAAAAATGGAATTCGAAGGATGTCTAAGTCTCATGTGCCACAACTGAGATGAACCTTTGGGACTTAGGATGCAACAAAACATTTAAAAGAAGAAGAAAGATCATCATTCATCATATCACTATCAGCATTCACACAATCAGAATGAGTTGTAGGTTCAGCATATAAAGAATCATTATCAAATAAAATATTTTTATTGATTTCAGTTTGTGAGGATGTAACCCCACTTGGAACAACATTTAGAGTAAAATTCAATTGACAAGACACTTAAACATTATTATTAATAGAAGGACTACTAAACTGAACCGAATTGACAGATCTAAAAGCTGACAGATCAAGTTGATACCCATCACACTCAAAGCCGTGAAAAGCACTCTGTACGACATGGAATCTCTAACCATGCGAGATGACATATTTGCAGAAAGTGTGAAAGAGGATGAATGAGCACGATTGGTGACTCAAGTAAAGTACACGTTGAATTATTGAAAAAAACTATGCAATAGATGTCCAAATTTCCCACACAATTAACACTGTGTTCTGTTTCCTCCATATCCCCTGCCACGGCCACGTCCTCTGCTAGAATTACCTTGTTGATAGGCTCCTGGACTAGAGTGCTGCAGTCCTTGATGCAACGATCGTACCTGATGCGAAGTATTTCCCTCACCAGTGACAGAAGAAGCATTAACAAAGTGCATAGGATTAGAAGGTTTTGGACCAGTAGTGTGATTTACCGCAACATTCGTCGTAACAACCGAATCAAAGATCATATTAGACTACATAGCTTCGACATCTAACATAACTGAGCTCACAGATGCTATATCAGAAGGATTTATACTTGCATGTATAACAGAAATCACATTATCGAACTGGTCTTTCACACCATTAAGAATGATCGAAATCTTATGCATCTCCTCAATTGGATGTCCACAGCTGGCAGGACTATCACAAGTAGTCTGAATGTCGGTTAGGTAATCACGCATGGTCTGATGAAGCAGCTTCCATGCTTTCAAACGATCATATAAATGCATAATCCGATTGGTTGATGAAGACGACAAATCCCTTTGCAGTTTTTGCCAAATAGATGATGCATTCATGCAACCAATCAGACCTCGACTAACCTGAGGATATACAGACGCCAGCATCCAAGACACTAACGAACTGTCGAGCTGCACCGATTTTGCATACGCTGGATTGGCTTGATCGCGACCATTGATGTCACGAACAAATTGTGGAACAACCTCTGTTCCATGCAGATATGCTTCAAGATTGTATCCACGCACCGAGAGCAGAACCTGTTGCTTCCACGACTGAAATTTTTCATCTACAATTAATTGCACAACCTTCATGTTTGTAAACGGTGGAGTAGCGTCTTCCATGGATGACTGCAAGAAAGACGGCGCAACGTAGGGTTGCGATGGCGTAAGGTTGCGGCGTCACATAATCAACCTTGCTCTGATACCATGTCAAGATCTTTAGATCAAAGATTTAGAGAAAAACATATAAAACTTAAATAAATATATTTTCTACTTAACCCTCTATTACACCGATTGCATATATATATATATCCTAAAACTAGTCGTTGGTAACTTCCTATATATATAAATATATCCTTAAACTTTGACTATATATATATATATCCCTAACCTTTGGCATACCTATACTTTTATCCTAGCAGTCGGAAGACGATGGCCCTAGCCCATGAAATAGCGCGCCAACTCTTTTGCATTGGTTAAACCTGATCAAGAACATTGTTGTGGGGTCTCCCATGATAGATATGCACTCCAAATGTGGTCATGTAATGGATGCATACAACATCTTTCAAGGCATGAAAGAGAGAAGTATGTATACTTACAGTTCGATGATATCGGGTTTCCCGATGAACGACCACATAAATGCAACTTTGCATGGAGGAGACCCCGGCACACCAACTCTGCATGGAAGAGACGTCGGGCGCGCCACCTTCCTAGGTACCCCACCAGGCATGCCTCACCTGCAGGAGGTCGACCAAGGACCAGGCAAGCCACCTTCCTTCGCCTGACGCCCTCATTCAAGCTCAGTTGGCGTCGCCGCTCAAGCGCAGGTGCGCCACCTTTGACCGTCGACCTCGCCCTTCAAGCTCAGGTGATGGCGCCCTTCAAGTGCAGGCGTGCCAACCTGGACCGAGCCCTACAAGGGTGACGCAACCTTCCTTGACCTGACGCGCCCCCTACTAGGGCGGTAAACATGGTTGTGCCGAGGATGGTAGATAAGGGGATATAGTTGCTAACCTGTAAATAGATGTGGGAAGATACATCTTGTTCGAACACTTTGAGAACGATAACAGGCATGGAGGTCACCTCGTGGGAGTCATTCCACCAGGTGCGCTATCCCTAGACTGTCAAGGTCACCCGACTTCCCTTAGATGACTACGTTGTCGTCATCGGGTATCAACGATAAGGAGCACACCCTCATGTGGAGCACTAAGTCGCATAGGGCTCGAAGTAGCACAAGGCTCAATGACAGACAAGATGACACAAATCACAAGATGACGCAAAGCATAAGACGACACAAGACACAATGCAGGGTAAAACGGTACCACGGGTAGTGGTATCAGTCTCCCAAAAGTCTAACTATTATAAAGATATCACTATGCGCCCAAGTTAAGTATCTCTATATATACTTCATCACCCATTAATTTGAAGGGACTGATTTACATACATGTCGTTATGCTCTCCAAAAAACGAACATCTGACTGACTTGATCGTCGGAGGGGAAACCACGCGCAAACCCGGGGTTTTCTTCTTGCAAGTCGTCGGAGTAACACCGAGAGCCGAGGACCGAAAAAATCGTGATCCAACATCTGGCGCCGTTTGTGAGAACGTGAAATCAAGTCATTCTACAATCTAATACTCGAGCTAGACGCTCTCTTCTCGACCCGCCCTAACTATCGGCCGGCTCGCACTCGGAACTGAAACGACATTGGCTTTTCCCCCTCGCATAAAGTCCAGGGAGGAAATCAAGGAGCTTGTCGCTCAGCAAGCTACGCCCTGTCTGTCACGGGTTACGCTCTCGCCCGGCATAGGCAACGCCTCGCCCGGCACAGGCAACGCCTCGCCCGGCTTGCTCTCGCTCGAGACGCTCTCGCTCGACTCACTATTGTTCGAATCCCTTCACTGGTGAAGGCAATGCCTCGCCCGGCTCGCTCTCGGTTGAGATGCTCTCGCTCGAAACGCTCTCACTTAAAACCCTCTCACTCGACTCGCTATTGCTCGAATCGCTCGACCAGCGAAGGCAACGCTTCACCCGGCTCGCTCTCGCTTCAGACATTCTCGCTCGACTGGCGAAGGCAACGCCTTTCCCGGCTCGCTCTCGCTCTAGACACTCTCGCTCGACTCGCTATCACTCGTCTCACTTGACTGGCGAAGGCAGGGCCTAGCTCGGCTCGCTCGCTTGAGACACCCTCGCTCGACTTGTTATCACTCGACAGGCGAAGGCAATGCCTTGCTCTTGCTTGAGACGCTCTAGCTCAAGACGCTCTCGCTCGACACATTATCGCTCGACCGACAAATGCAACGCCTCGCCCGGCTTACTCTCTCTTGAGACGCGCTCGCTCGACTCGCTTAACCGACGAAGGCAACGCCTCGCCCGACTCGCTCTTGCTTGTGACGCTCTCGCTCAACTCTTTATCGCTCGACTAACAAAGGCAAAGGCTCGCCCGACTCGCTCTAGCTCGAAACGCTCTCGACTGGCGTAGGCACTGCCCCGCTCGTCTCGGTTCGCCTAAAATGTCGACGCCTTAAAGGTCCTCGCGCCTAAAATGTCGACACCCCAAAAGCACTCGATGCCTAAAAGATCAACACCTTTTTTCCCTTGCGCCTAAACAACTCAGTCACCTAAAAACCCTCCGACATTATGTAAGCAATAGGTGATGCCTTTACTAGTCTCGAGAGGCTGATGTTGGATATCAGGCGTCAACGTCCTAGAAAGATGCTAGGTGCCCTTAAAGGACGAGTAACGCCCAAACGGCTTTCGACGGCTAGACAATAGTCGGAACCCACGTAATGAGCTCTCCATCGGTCAAAGCGCAACTTATACGACCGAGAACCGGCTCGACGAAGCCAATAACGTCGTGGGTTAAAAAGCCCATGAAATGGCGTGCCAACTCTTCTACATGGATTAAACTTGATCAAGAACATTGTCGTGGGGTCTACCATGATATATATGCACTCCAAATATGGTCAGGTAATGGATGCATACAAGATCTTTCAAGGCATTAAAGAGACAAGCGTGTATACTTACAATTCAATGATATCATGTTTTGCGATGTACGGCCAGACAAATGCAGCTTTACATGGAGGAGACCCCCGACACACCAACTCTGCATGGGAGAGACAGCGGGCGCGCCACCGTCTTAGTTACTCCACCAGGCGCGCCCCACCTGTTGGAGGTCGACCAAGGATCAGGCGAGCCACCTTCATTGGCATGGTGCCCTCCTTCAAGCTCAAGTGGCGGCGCCCTTCAAGCGCAGGTATGCCACCTTTGACCGTCGACCTCGCCCTTCAAACTCAGGTGACGCTGCCCTTCAAGCGCAGGCGCCCTAACCTGGTCGGAGCCCTACAAGGGCGAGACAACCTTCCTTGACCTGGCGCGACCCCTACCTGGGTGGTAAACATGGTTGTGCCGAGGATGGTCATGTCGGCTGTCTGGCCAGCATCCCGAAATGCATACTTGAAGAGGAAGAAGATGTTGAAGTCGTAGATGATGAGGGACGTAATTAGGTCATTCGCCATCCATCGAGGATGCGGTACCAGTCGAATATGAGGTTTCTTGGGCCTTTCTGATACAACGTCGGGAACTACAAACATAGGGAAGGAAGATAATAAAGAATACATCCCTACTCGTGAGTCTTATAAATTGACAAGGGATATAGTTGCTGACCTGTAAGTAGATGTGGGAATATACATCTTGCTCAAACACTCCAAGAACGATAACAGGCATGGAGGTCACCTCGCGTGAGTCAGTCCATCAGGTGCGCCACCTTCGAGCCACCTGGCGCGCCATCCCTAGACCGTCAAGGTCACCCGACTTCCCTTAGATGACTACGCTGTGGTCACTCGGGTATCAACGATAAGGAGCACGCTCTCAAGTGGAGCACTAAGTCGCAAATGGATCGATGTAGCACAATGCTCAATGACAGACAAGATGACACAAAACACAAGATGACACAAAGCACAAGACACAGTGCAGGATAAAAAGTTACCACAGTTAGTGGTGTCAGTTTCACAAAGATCTGACTATGGTAAAGACCTGACCATGAGCTCAGGTTAAGTATTTCTATATATACTGCATTCCCCCTTCATTTGAGGGGACTGATTTAGATACATGTCGTTATGCTCTCCAATAAATAAACCTCCAACTCAGTTGGTAGAGTACTATGTTGTCTAGTCTAGATTAATCAAGATTAGTCTTTATCTTTAGTTTATCTATATTAATTAGTTTATTATTTTATATTTAGTTTATTATATATATAGTTAGATAGATAGTATGAGTGTCTTTATAGATAGCATCAATATATATAGATAGTTATCTCTATACTATATATTTCTAGTTCTCTATGTACAAAATAACAAGTTTCTCAATAATGGAATCATATGTTTTTCTTATTCATCTCCTTCACGTCTTCATGTTCTTTTAAATCTAACATGGTATCAGAGCCTTCTTTCCAAGGACCGAATCATTCCTGCTGATGATCTGTGATTTGTTGATCCATTGCCTCTTCAACAATGTTGAATTAATTGTGTTGAAATCCCGATTTGGTATCGTGAAGATGTGTGGTCAAATTGAGTTTGCACAACCAAGTTTTTTGATGATTTACAATGGATTCAATAGAAGATTGGAATGCTGGAATTCAGATTTTAGATTAGTTTGTTAGATAATATGGTATGACCACGACGAGATGACCGAGATGGCACCGCGATGGCTTGACCGGGATGGCCCTTCTTTATTTTACGGCATGACCATGATGGCACCGCGATGGCATGACCGAATTTTTTTCCTTTTCATCTGGATTTTAGCTTGAAAAACTTGTATTCGAATGCGGAGTATCTCACCAATGATGAAGATGTGCAAGCTCAATTCGATTGAGGATTTGATCTCAGGTTAAGTATCTCTATATAAACTCCATTCTCCCTTCATTTGAAAGGACTAATTTATATACATGTCGTTATGCTCTCCAAAAAATAAACCTCTGAGTGAGTTGTTAAAATACTATGTAGTCTAGTCTAGATTAATCTAGATTAGTCTTTATCTTTAGTTTATCTATATTAATTAGTTTATCCTTTTATATATAATTTATTATATAGATAGTATGAGTGTCTTTATAGATAGAATCAATATATATATATAGTTATCTCTATACTATATATATGTAGTTCTCTATGTACAAAAGAATAAGTTTCTCAATAATGGAGTCAGATGTTTTTCTTATTCAAAAAAAAAGTCAGATGTTTTTCTTATTCATCTCCTTCACGTCTTCATGTTATTTTAAATCTAACATGGTATCAGGACCTTCTTTCCAAGGACCGAATCATTCATGTTGTTGATTTGTGCTTTGCTGATACAATGCCTCTTCAACAATGCTGAATTATTTGTGCTGAAATCCCGATTTGGTATCGTGAAGATGTGTGATCAAATTGAGTTTGCACAACCAAGTTTTTGATGATTTACAATGGATTCAATAGAAGATTGGAATGCTGTAATTCAGATTTTAGATTAGTTTGTTAGCTACTACGGCATGACCACGACGAGATGCCCGAGATGGCACCGCAATGGCATGACCGGGATGACCCTTCTTTATTTTACGGCATGGCCACGACGAGATGACCAAGATGGCACCTCGATGGCATGACCGAGTCTTTTTTTTCCTTTTCATCTGGATTTTAGCTTGAAAAACTTGTATTCGAATGTGGAGTATCTCACCAATGATGAAGATGTGCGAGCTCAATTCGATTGGGGATTTGATCGAGATTGGATTTGGGATCCGACACAAGCAAAGAAGCATTGGAAATTTGGGGACCAATTCAGCAAATTTCAAAGTTTGAGGATCAAAATCAAGAAAAACTAAGAACATGGGTGAATGTTAGAGTATTATGTAGTTTAGTCTAGATTAATCAAGATTAGTCTTTATCTTAAGTTTATTTATATTAATTAGTTTATCCTTTTAGATTTAGTTTATTATATATATAGTTAGATAGATAGTATGAGTATCTTTATAGATAGAATCAATATATATAGATAGTTATCTCTATACTATATATATCTAGTTCTCTATGCACAAAACAACAAGTTTCTTAATAATGGAGTCAGATGTTTTTCTTATTCATCTCATTCACGTATTCATGTTCTATTAAATCTAACATGAGTTGATCGTCAGCGTGGAAACTACGAGCCAAACTCGGGATTTTCTTATTGCAGGTCGCTGGAGCAGCACTAGGAGCCGAAGAGCGGAAAAATTGTGATCCAACTAAGTAGAAAAGAGACACTGAGTTATGGAGTATAACAGGAAGTAAGTTACCGTAATCTACCTTCAGCATTGTTGCTTTTCTCAGGACTATACATATACTAGTGAAAAGAAAGAGAGATCATCTCAGAAGAAATTAAAATCGAGGAACACAATGGTTGTAGTCGCTAGCCAGTGGTTGCGTTGAGGAGTTCTTTCTTTTGCACAGTTTGTTTCTCGAAGGCTCTAGACCTAAAGTTAGATCTGGAACAAACCGACTGGCTTTCTTGGCATATGCGTCGTGTGTGGGTCTTGCAACAACAATATCCATTGTTACCTTCTAGGCCTTGGGTTCCAACTAGGGCTGGGCATGAACCGATTCGACCCCGAACCGGTTCAGAACCGAACATTTACCACATTTTAAAACTGGTACGGTTTACCGCTCCAGTTTTTGGCAGCTCCAGATTTTAGTTGATTTACCGTACCTGTTCAGAACCGGTTCAGCCGGACCACTTCATATAAAAAAAAATCTGAGGTTCCAATTCAACAAGCACTTACCAGCATCCAATACCAATATCCATGAGGACCATGACCATAACCAATTCCAATGGTCTAATAATACAAACATAATACTACACTTAACACTAGTTAACAGTCTAACCATAAATCCATAATGGCTCCTGAGATTCAAGCTTCCTAACCACCCTCAATAACATGTCCAAACACAACATGGCGATTGTCCAACCATGGAGTCTGCAAGTATCAGCAAAAAAACAGAGTCAACTTTGGAGAACCAAAACAAAACAATCTTGGATTCTGGAATAAATACTTGTTTGCAGATATGTCGTGAATTCAACACAATATTGATGATAAGGTTTGTAGTAGAGACAAAAGTGTGGAAGCATTCATGGCATGTAAGTACAGAATAATAATAGTTCTAAAATAGGCAAGAACCTTACATTGAAGTTTCATTGACACGGCAGACCCCCCACTCCCTTACAACTATTTAATCGACTCCCTTACAACTACCACTTGCATCAGTCATCTTACTGCTTATGGTGCTTCCCACTGCTTTGCCTGCTTACAGAAGAGCTTGAATTCGCCCACAATCGTGGGGCACTAGGAGCAGTGAATGAACTGCCTTTGGAACTATACCGGTATGTTTCATTCATGTTAACACGTTGGTAAGAATCAATGTCAACTGGAGGAATGGGTTCTGGGAATACTAACTGTACTAACATCAGGCAAAGGTAAATAGCCTGCCCTTTGGTCCCTACTATTGGGAGGAGTTCTATGACGTTGCTTCCTATTATTTGTGTTGTCTTTATCATTAACTTCTTTATCTTGTTTATACGGAGAGAGTTTCCTCATATGCTCTAGTTTCGGTAAAGGACTAACACTTCTATGAGAAGCTGTGATATGATTAGGTGAAAGAGCATTACCATCGTCTCTTCTCTGCTTGTAAGGTGATTTACTACATTACCTACTTAACATATATTAATCTATAAGAGGTTTTTCAGGACTCAATTGACACGTATATTTAAAGGCTAATCTAACACGGTTGTTAATCTAACAGATTTTATTTTGGACTCAACTGTAAAGTGTAAACTATAAACTCCTGAATGATTTATCTTTAAATTTCATGGAGGACTATGAACTATATATAAGCTAGCTCCATTATGCAAATCTGCATTTTCCAATTAACAACTCTATCCATGCGTGACTTAATTGTTTATTCTTCTTCTTCCTCTTCCTCTGTTGCCAAATCTAAAGACAACAGATTTTTCACCTCCTCTAGATATAAAAAGGTAGAAGAAGAAGAAGAAGAAGAAGAAGAAGAAGAAGAAGAAGAAGAAGAAGAAGAAGAAGAAGAAGAAGAAGAAGAAGAAGAAGAAGAAGAAGAAGACGAACCTGGTCTAGGACTAGTCGAGTAGTCGGACGAAGAAGACTAGAGGCGCCGAGGCGGAGAGACTAGAGGCAAGGCGAGGTTGGAGGCCACGCCAGGCGAGGCCAGGCGGGAGACTCCGAGAAGCGGGCGTGACTGGATGGCAATTAGGTTGAATGAGAATGACTGAGACTGTCTGATTCTTGGAACTGAAGAAGTGAATTAGCCAATTAGTTCTGGTCTACTTGGCCCAAAAAAAAATATTAGTTCTGGTCTGAAAGTGAAGAAAAACCGGTTTTGTCTGGTCTAGTTTGAAAGTGGTCTGGTTAGTATTTGGTAGTATTTTAAGTTTAAAACGGTACAAAAAAAGGTTCGGTTAACCGGTTTTCTGTACCTATTCTGAACCGCTCCATTTTTTTTCAAAAAAAAACTTTGTTTTGTGAACCGGTATAGTTCAGGTACGGTTCGGTACGATTCAGCCGAACCGGTTATTTTTGCCCAGCCCTAGTTCCAACATAGGTTCCGCAATAACGAGATTTATTGTCTTCTTGGCCATGTTGCATAGGTAGGAATTGCTTAAGGATATTTTCAATATTATGTATCATCAAAATATCATATGCAAGATACATGCCATTATTAACAGAGCAAAACTAGTGTTAAATCATAATTAAATAGAAAAATAACATTTTTAAATATAAACAATTAAATAACATGATTAACAAAAAACACATAGTAATAATATCTATCAATTTAAATGATCAAACAAATAATTTACTATAACTAGATATCGGACTCGCGCTTTAAGCAATTAAGTAGTATGTTATGTCTTAATATTTTTACTTTTTTATATATAATATAAGTTATTTTTATTTCTTAAATTATTTTTAAGTGAATATAGACTAAAATAATTTTCAAAAAAATAAATAAGTTTACTATAATAAAATTTAAAACATTTATTGTTTTACTGAATATACACTATGATAATTTTTGAAACAAATCATTATTATAAGGTTGAATTGTTTACAATACAAAATATTAAAATTAAATTAAAAAATCCATAAAATAATAATTTATATATAAAGGTTATTATAAATTATAATATTATATATAAAAATTATAAATTATAGTAATTGAATTTGTTCATAACATTAGTTAAACATACACGAGTCAATAATTAAAAGTAATATTAAACATATATAGTTTTATAATGTATATTAGTGCATATGTTTACAATATTAAAATCATTACTAATTTTTATTTATTTATTTTAGTAATAATAATAATATATTTTTATTATATAAATAACATTTTAATAATTCAAAACTTTGTTGAGTTATAAATATATATATATATACTCTTAAATATAAATATATATACATTTTAATGTATATTAGTCCATATAATACTCTTAACTTAACTTTTGTGGTTTATTACTTCTATCTTTTTTCTTTATCAAATTAACGATTTACTTGATAAAATAAAACGTTGTGACTCTAGGTCACCGATGTTCGATAATACAATCATACTCAATTAAAGATAACAATGGTAGTGGGGGTCTTTCGACCCAATCATATAGACTCACTCCCAATCTCGATTGCTTTGCTATCCAATTTGCGCACTCATTTGTCGTCCTTGGAATAGCTCGCCATTGCACTCACTCGATTCTCCTAGCTAGTGCTCGTGTGTTTGTTATGATGGTGGATACTCTCCAATGTGTTGGGTCCCTTTTCAAGTTGCTTGTGGACCATTTGTGAATTTTTTTCAACGTCAACGCTTTGCCACCCGATTGGATTGCTAGGCGTACTTCTTCTTGTATCGCAATGGACGCCATGGTCTCGATGTCATCTCCACGGTATCTTCGGTTTATTCATCCCACCACCTTTCCTTCCTTATCCCTCGCCACCACTCATATGTCGGCTCTTCGTGTTTCTTTGCACCATGATGCGTAACAATTCAACTTGATTATGTCCCCGTGGGTGGTTGCCATCGTTTTTTTGTCGGGTGTCGCGGGGTGTTACTTCGGTTCGACCACCTGCTTTGCTTTCCTCATATGTTTGCTTGATCTCCATCATCCTCTTCATCGGGTTGGGTGGTATGTACTCAAACGCGGTTTTGCACCTTGGCTTCCATATGTGCCAACATGTGAATGGGATGAGTGTCCACCGTGTCTCCCCAACCGACCTTTGTCCGCTCGGCTCACGCCTTCTCTCCTCCAACCATTGGACCATATTGCTATTGCTCCGTTGGTAGATTCTAATACCTAGTATCCCAAACCATATTGGTTCGTTCCATTGACACTTAAGTACCATGTGCTCCCATGTCTCCTCTTATCAGCATATTGGGAAACTAGGGTTTACGGGCATACCTCGTCTTACCGTATTTGCTTTGACGGCTAGTGCATTTGTGGCCTACCTCCATATGAAAGTTTTCACCTTTGGCATCGTTTTGGTCGCTCCATATGTCCCTCCATAATGTGTCATGGTTCGGTTGTGTCTCCATACCTCGGCTTTCGCTTTGTTCCCTCAATTTATGGTATACCGATTGGGCTTGTGGTGCCCCATCCCTCGTGTGTGGCCAAATATATCAATCCCTACCTTTGTCTTGCGGTATTGGTAGGTTGAGTATGTGCTCGGCATCTTCTTGGTTTACGATGTTTCACACTATATTCTCATTCCATTTCCTATAAGGTTGTATCAAGTCACTCACGCTTAGTTATCCTCCATGCTCGACTTGTACCTCAGCATTAACCCGCCGACTCACTTTAGTGTGAATCCATGGGTCATCAAAGACTCGTATGTCCTCGCCTGATTCTATCATCCGCACGCCTTCTTGTTTCATTATGTCCCTCCCGTGCATTAGACCACTCCATCCCCATGAAGCCCTTCCTCCCCTTCGTGCCTCTAGGAAAGAATTGGGTACAAAATACACGCCCTTGAGCACCCGTGCACATAAAGTATCCGGTTCGGCCATGATTCTCCTCGCCATCTTCGTGAGGAGTGCCGTGTTAAAGCTTTGGAGCTCTCGGAAGCCTAGTCCCCCTATTCTCTTGGACTTTGTTAGGACATCCCATCTCCTCCAATGTGTTCTCTTCCCCCCTCCCCCTTGCTGTTTGTCCGCACCAGAAATTTGATATTAGTGAATCTATCTCCGTGCACCATGTCTTAGGTAGATGGAAGACACTCATGACGTATGTGGGGATTGCTGTGATAACCGCATTTATTAGCACTTCCTTTCCTGCTTCATTCAAGGTCTTTCGTCTCCATCCTACCAGTTTATCTTTAATTCTCGTTTTCAGGGATCCCAATGCCTCTTTCTTTGACCTGCCCCATATCGATGGCAAGCCCAGGTATTTCCCCGGGTCACTAGTGCTTTGAATACTAAGTGCCTCCTCCACTTCCTATCTGTCATTCTCTCTTGTTCCTTTACTGAAATAGAGGGTCGACTTGCTCACATTTATTCTCTATCCCGATACCCGACATTATGTCTCCAGAATCCTCCCAAGCTGACTAGCATTGTCGGGTGTCCCTTTCAATTCAAAACAATGAGTCATTCGCAAAGAACAGGTGGTGGATTTCCGGGGCAGTGTCTTTTCATGATGATCCCTTGTATGTTCTTCTACAATGCTTCCCCTACCAATCTCCTAGATAGCACATCCGCAAGTAAAATGAATAGGTAAGGTGATAGCGGGTCACCTTGTTGGATGCCTGTTGTTGGTTTAATTGTATCGAGTCAGTCCCCATTTACCACCACTTGATAGGTGGTTGTTGATATGCACTCTTTGATCCATCCTACCCATCTTTCCGAGAACCCCCTTTACCTTAGTGTCTCTAGTAGGAAGTCCCATTCCACCCGATCATACTCCTTCTGCATATTGATTTTTAGTGCACATTCTACCCTTTCCTCACTTCAGCTCGTCTGCAGATGGTGAAAGACTTCATGCTCCACCATAATGTTGTCCTGTATTTTCCTTCCTGATACAAAGGCACTCTGGAAAGGCGTGATAAGTTCTGATAGATACACATTTAGGCGATTCACCAGAACTTTTGAGATAATTTTATACAGAAAATTGCGGCAACTTATAGGCCTAAAATCACTAAGCATGGTCGGCATTGACACTTTTTGTGTCAAGACAATATCGGTATGGTTCAAGGTGTTTAGATTGATACCTGTTCTGAATAAATCCTTGACCGAGGTGAGGTGATGACGTCCACTCCCACGACATTCCAGTTTCTTTGATAAAACAGACCCGGGAAACCGTCCGAACCCGATGCTCGTGACCCTCTTAATTGGAAGGCAGCCAAACTGATCTCCTCCTCCGTTACCTCCCGAGTTAGGTTATCGTTCATGTCGGGTGTTATTTGGTTCGGAACCCACCTTATGAATTCATCCCCTGGTTCGGTTGTTTCCGACGTGAACATATCCCTAAAGTACCTCCTTAGTTCATCGGCTATCCCTTCTTCCTTTGCCAACCATTCCCCATTTGCTCCCCTCAATTGACATATTTGATTCCTTCTCCTCCGGGCTATCGTTGTTTGGTGGAAATAGGTTGTGTTTCGGTCCCCCTCCCTAAGCCACTTAACTCGCGATCTCTGCCTCCAATACGTTTCCTACCTCGTCCATAATCCTTGGAGTTTGCCTTTTAATTGTTTCTCTTCCCTTATCGCATCATTGTCCATACCTCCTTGCATATGTCTCCTTAGGGTCGCATTTGTTAGCTCAATTTCCCTAAGGTTGTTCCCAAAATTTTCCTTGTCCATCTCTTAAGGTTCCTTCGACATCTTTGAAGTTTTTTGGGGACTCCTCAGCCTTCCCTACTCGGTGTGGGTGTCCCCCATGCATCTCTTATGACCTCTTTACAAGATGGGTGTTCGAGCCACATAGCTTCGAATTTGAACTGATGCTTCATCCTCTTCCTCGGTTGGTTTAGTGTCACTATCATAGGTGTATGGTCCGACCCAATAGCGAGCTCGTTAATGCACTTCCCCCCGGGTGTCTTACCACCCAATCTGCATTTACTATTACCCAGTCCAAACGCTCGCTTATTCTTTTTGTCCCTCTCCGTTTATTGCACCATGTGTGTGGGGTACCGTTGGCCCCCAAGTCCTCCATGTTCAAGTCGACAATTAGGTGCTTAAACTCGTCCATTTGCCTTTGCGAATTCCTTCTACCTCCCTATTTTCATGTGGGTAACATATTGTATTGAAATCTCATAGTACCATCCATTGGCTGGTTCGGCCATTTCTAATCCTTCTAAGGAGATTCCAGTTTTCTGTTCTCTCTTGCGCCTCCGTACTCGCATATACCCATGTCACATGCATTCGTTCCTCATGTGGTTTCATTGTCACCACACAGTCTATAAAGTTTGGTTGCCATGGTTGATGTCTATCTTTTTTTCGGCCGACCACCATAATGCTAGCCCCTCAGATGTTCTGTTCGGTCCCACATAGTATGTATTGTCCATCGCCATTTGAGCTCTTATATTCTCGCAGTATGTATCACCATTCTTTGTCTCCATTAAGAAAATGACGTTCGGGCGATACCTTTTGTTGAAGTCTTGGAGGTGTTGAACTGTCAGGGCAGACCCCAAACCCTAACAATTCCAGGAGATGGCACTCATTGAGCCCATGTGCCTGTTTCAGGACAAACACCAGAACCCTTTTCCGCGTCTTGTGTTTCCATCAGTGAGTGTGCTTCGGTACCCTTCTTCTCGGTTCTCCTCCTCCTCGCGGGGTTTGATCGACCCCCTCTGCGTCTTAGGCTAGTTCTAGTCCTCGGTGCCGGATCCCCCTCCTTCTCCCGGACACTTGTTTCCTTCTATTTGTTCCCGCTTGTTCCTCCATCTCCTCTCCAGTTCTATTGAGTGTCATCTTATCCATGTATGGTCTTAGACCGGATATGGGGGTTTGGTATGTGGGTATGGGCGGCGTAGGTGGGGTATCAGGTGGGTTTTCTACGATGTAGGGTTGGATAGGTGTGGTTGGGTCATTGGTTTGGTCGGGGAGGTATGTGATCATGGGGTGGTGTTTGCTCATGGAAGCTTCGATTCTTGGTTGTGGGTACTCCATTAGGTTCGGTCTCTCTCTAAGCCATCGGGTTGGATTGATTTGGTTTAGTTTAGGTAGAAAGCTCTGTTTGGTTCGGTAGTTAGGCATGTGTAGGGTCATGGCTCGGTCATGTATGGTTGGGCAGCTTGGTTCGGTCATTAGTGTGTCGGGTGCTTGGTTCGTTTCTTGGGGGTGCATGGGTGTTTCATTCAGTTATTGGTTTGTTTTTACGGTCTCGCCCGTTGCCCCCATCTCAACCTCTATCGCTTCATCCTCTTGGTTTGATTTTGTTTCACTTGTGACCTCAACCCCCTCCCGTTTGTCCTCCCTTGGTGCCTTTTTCTCATTCCGTGGTCCCTCCCCTTTGGAGCTTTGTCATGCCTCCTCCATTATATCAAACCACGACATCCTAGGTCCCGGTTTCGCATTACTGTCTGTGTCTTCCCCGCCTCCCACATGTGGTCGGCCCGTAGTTTGCCTTGGTCTAATTCCCATAAACCACGAGTCGTACACAGGTTTTTTGGGATCATGCTCCGCCATTTTGACGTCCTCCTTGCATGCTTGGGTCGTGTGCCCCAACATGCCACATCCATAACAATAATAAGACAATCTCTCGTATTTTATGGATACCCATCTATCAATCCCTAGTGAGTTTCTCCACCAGAAATCCGCCATTAACAGTTTGTCTCCATCAACTTCTACTCGCACTCTCATATATCTTCGGCATATTCTCTCTACATGTGGCTCAATTTCCAGGCACTCTCCTATCATATTTCCAACTTTCCAGGCATTCTCATCGCTAAACGTCTTTAACCCTATGGTCTCTAACCATAAATTTACCTTATTGAATTACACTTCCCTTACACCCTTGCTTGCTTCCCATTTCTTGATATTCAGTATGTGTCCGTTTATCGCCCACGGTGATAAGTCGAGGATTTGGGTTGCATCCCCCTCTCTCTCGAAGTCAATTAGTAGAATGCTGGTCTCTGCATCCCCTTCTCTCTATAAGTCAATTGTTGGTTCGTGTCGAGGGCTACTGCATCTTCCCGGGGTCTATTCGTTTCGCAAGAACTGTGTTACACGCTTCATGGGCGGCGGCATGGTATCGATGCCTTCACCCCGGCTGACAACTTTCCTGCACAACAAGTGAAAAGGAGGGTGAGTATCACTGGTGTATTAAGGCTAGGGAATTATCTTGGTTATGTGTTGCTTGGGTTCGGTTTGTGTCGTTCCTCTGCTGCTGTCCAGCCATGGCTAGCCGTATGTCCCCCACGTTCCACGACTTCCGTTAGCTGCAATTTCCCTCGCCTCCCTTGCTTATGTTTGGACCTTAGGTTGGCAAGGTGGCCGAAGTGGTGGTTTTCTGGTCGAAACTCACTGGAAATCGGGCTTCTTCGTCAGTCGGGAGCTGAGCTTTGCTGTTATTACTTCTACATGAAAACATCCATTATCTTCACTCCATCTCTCCCTTAGATACTTCTTGATTAGCTGTGGAACTGTTGGCAATAAATGCCAGAAGAATCGAAGTCGATCGGACAACTTGAAGACAAATCTCGCACTGCAACCCTAGGCGATTTGGGGCTTTCCGGTTTTGGCGAGAGAAAACCGCGTGCGCGTTACAGTACGGTTTTGGTTTTGGTTTATTACTTTTATCAATGTCCATATAAAAAACATTAGTATTTTTTTAACGATAGTAACAATCTCCAATGTTTTAGTATACATATTATGCTCTATTAATTGCAAATTATATTGAGTTTATAAATATATAACATTTAATTTTGTGACATTTTAATATTTATTTTGATATTATTATAATAAAGTAGATGATGTTTATATGTGACTTATGTCTTATTTTAATAAGAGTATTATGTAATAGATGAAATGTATCATTAATTAATCTATCTTTTAATTTATAAAAGTAAAATTTAATATATGCATATTTGATAATCATAAAATATAATATTATGTATTTAATTATTATATAAATTTCACATCATAAAATATATTTAAGGAAAGATTATAATTATAATGTGAAAAAAAATATATTTGACTTTTGTACCTTATCTTGAGAATGAATGAGACACTTTGAGGATTTTAAAGTGATTTATATGGCATGCTATCTAGGAATGAGAATTTCATGATTGACAAGAACCGATTGGAATATGTTAATTTAACATTTGGTGTGAGAAAATACAATAAAAAAAACTTATTTGTCAATATTTTATGTAATTTAGCCAAATATATATATAGATAATTCATCGGCGCGACCGACGGTGATATTTCGTCATAGTTTGAATATATGGAGTGGACCTGGCATGTTAAATGTATCCAAATTGCCCTTTGGAAAGGGTCTTACAACTAGGGGTGAGAAAAAAAGACTGGCTGGACAGAAAGCCCGACAAAACCGGTCTGACTAGGACCAAGACCGAACAGACGTTTTTTTTTCCTGAAGGTAGGGCTCGGGCTCAAATGTTTTCACCCAAATCTCGAATGGACCGACCCGATTATTCTATAGAATGGGTTGATACTCGTATTATTAAGAAACAAAACAGACGACCCTCAACGAGAAGAAGCTCACTTAAACCCTCAACGAGAAGAAGCCTCAACGATCCTTACAACCTTGCAAGTCCTTCAACAAAAGCAGACGACTCTCCTCCAATTCTCTCCCGAGTCTCCGTCAAGCCATCGAGGAGCTCCAGCGCTGCCAGCACAAGGCTTCCGCCTGCACCGGTGCCTCTTCTCATTCCAAGTGCCCGCCTTGCCACCATTCCCCCCGATGATTTTTGCATTGTACATGGCTGCCAAGGTTTCCTTTTGTCCTACGACGTTAGGGTCAGAATCGGGATCCTTCTCCACGCTTTCTGTTAGAAATAGAAATACACAGAATAGGAATGTAATATATTATAATATGTAGTTTCCTTTTACAGTTATTTCCTTATAACATTGTTTCCTATTCTAGCACTAGGATACAGTATATCTAGTGTAACATATTGAAGAATAATATATTGAGAATTCTTACAGTATCAGGAATAGAGTCTTCAGTTTTATCTTTGATATCCAACATGGTATTAGAGACAGGTTCCTCGATCAGATAAGTCGATCAACCATCTCGGCATCATCATTTACCAGTCACCGCTGCAGCCATGTCAGGATCCGAATATGGTAGCTTCCATACCAATGAACCTGCTTCAACCGAGACAACGTTGGCGGCTCAATTGGCGGCACTGCTCTCGAACCTGCCACAGTCAACAAGTGTTCACAAGCAATCCATGTCAGTTCCAACAATTAATCTGAGCGTTAAGCTTAATGATAATAATTACTTCATGTGGGCTCGTCTTATTCGAATGAAGATCGCTGGTCAGGGAAAACTCCATCATCTCATGGGTATACAAGAACCTCCCATAGCCGAAGATCTCGAGTTTCCACAATGGGAACAAGACGATTTGGTTGTGTGTTCGTGGATGCTCAACAATATGGAGATTGATCTAGTACACCAATATGCAGAGTTTCCTATGGCTAAAGACCTGTGGAAGGGGTTAGTTGCAACGTATATCAAAAGAAAGGATGGTGTCCAGTTGTTCGACTTAATTGTACGAACGAACAGCACAAAGCAAGGTAATGATTCTCTGGAAACCCGATACAGCAAATTGCAACGATTATGGAGGGAAATCGAACTAAGAGATCCGAACCCAATGAAGCATCTGGAGGATATCGCAATATGGAACACAAAAAGGGCAGAGACTAAGCTCTACCAATTTCTAAATGTCGTAAACAATGAATTTGATCAAGAAAATAGGGATTTGCTCAGGGAGAACCTTTTACCGAAGATGGAGGCTGCTTATGCAACCATTCGGTCGGAGAGGGACCGGAGGAACGTGATGGGGGTCGCAAGAAGAGACACTGAATCTTCGAGTGGCGGAATCGGGACCGGAATCGGAGCTGGTCTTGCTGTCAAATCACGCTCGAACACATCGCCAATCACGGCGCAATCGGGAGCCACCAAGACCCTGATGCCCACCGGAAGAGGAAGGCCGAAAGACCATTCGGTGCAGCCACTGTGGCAAATTCCGACATAGCAAGGTCGAATGCTTCCAGGTTATCAGATTTCCGGACGGGTGGAAGAGTCAGCGAAAGGACGGCATCGGTGCGAGCAACCTGGTCACGGCGGCATTCGACTGTGACGGAGCAGAGAAGGGCACCGATGAGGAGAGGACGCTTGCAGCGCTTTCGAGCAGAGGAGAAGTGAGCAACTCGGGTAGGGATTCTACAGATGCCCCCGAAGAAGGTAAAGGGATAGGAGGGAAATTACCTTCCTACCCTTCAGCATTTAATTCTGATTTAAGTCCCTATATTTTGCCGAATTGCCATACTAGTCCCTCATCTATTAAGTGTGAAAAAACTGGTATATCGTTTTTGGGGAAAGCAACCTATACCAGGCAGGCACATATCACTCACGAGTCTAAACCGGAAAAAAACAATAAATCGCTGGCTATTTGATTTTTGAGCTACAGATACAATGACATATGATAGAAATTATTTTATTAGTCAGTCCATGCCTGGAAGGAATATGATACAAACCGCAAATGGAGAACTCACCCAAGTTCATGGAGCAGGAACAATTGCTCTATCCCCGACGGTTCAATTACAAAATTGTTTATACGTGCCAGATTTATCCTGCAAATTACTCTCTATTAGCAATGTCACAAGGGAGTTAAATTGCATGGTACTAATGTATCCAAGTTTTTTTCTACTACTGGATATTCGGTCGGGGATGGTTATTGGAAGTGGTGTTGAACATCATGGCTTTTACTACGTGGATGAAGTGACTCAACACGGAACTGCAGCGCTTGCTCACGGGACAGTCACTAGCCAACAATGGTTGTGGTATAAGCGATTGGGTCATCCATCCACGGGGTATCTTAATAAATTATTTCCGAGTTTGTTTTCGTTGAATAAAACTATTGTATGTGAAGCATGCATCATTGCTAAGAGTCATAAACATTCATGTTCTTAGTCAGATTCTAGAGCTAAGTCTGTTTTTTCTCTTTTTCATTCTGATGTGTGGGGCCCCGCTCCAAACAATGGCATATGCATGACAAATATAATGGGTTTAAATACTTCATACTCTTTATCGATAATTATTCTCGTATGACTTGGGTTTATTTTCTGAAACACAAGTCAGAAGTCTCGTCTAAGTTTGTAGAATTTCACAACTTAGTCCTCACCTAGTTTAAAACCCAAATATAAGTCTTTCGATCAGATAACGGAGGAGAATTTGTGAACTCTGGCCTTAAACAGTTCCTTCAAGAAAAGGGCATCATTCACCAAACTTCGTGTCCCCACACACCCCAACAGAATGGGGTAGCCGAACGAAAGAATCGCCACATCCTTGAAATGACGAGTGCAATGATGCTTGAATCAAATGTCCCAACTTCTTTTTCGCCAGAAGCAGTGGCCACATCTGTATATCTCCTTAATCGTCTTCCCACTAAGATGATAAATTTTCAAACTCCACTTTATATCCTATCTAATCATATGAGTGTTTCCACGGCCTTGACACTCCAACCACGTATTTTTGGGTGTTCTGTCTTTGTGCATATTCCTAAGACAAATCGTTCTAAGTTTGATCCTTGTTCAGTCAAGTGTCTTTGTGGGGTATGGGATTCATCAGAAAGGCTACCGCTGCTATAACCCTAACAGTCATCGTATGTACACCACGATGGAATGTAACTTCCTTGAGACAGAATTTTATTATTCAACCAAATATTCTGGTCAGGGGAAGAGTCTTAGTAGTAGCCCATCAGATTGGTTGACCACTCTAGTTTGGCCGGAGATAGTATGAAAAGAGCAAGTAGGCGGAACCACCGAGACGTCGACTCCCATAGTACAAGTTTCAGATGTTTTGGACTCGTCAAACCCGGCCAATATTCCTGAGGTTAGTAGTTCTTCTGCGGTATTCCTTGTACTTAATAACAATGAGACTGACAATGAAGTTGATCCAGAAGTGAGAATAGTACAGGAAGAAGCTCCACCAGCACAGGGAAGATATAAGTTACCAATGAGAAGAACAAGAGGGGTCCCTCCTATTCAGTATGAACCAGAATACACTCCCAAAGTCAGTCGATATCCAGTGGCTAACTTAGCGAGGGGGAGCCTATCACCAGGAGCTCAAGCCTTTGCAGCAGCGGTATATTCTCAAGAAATACCAAAAAATGTAGAAGGAGCACTTAAAAGCCCTGAGTGGAGACAGGCAATGGCAGTCGAAATGGAAGCACTGGAGAAGAGTGGAACGTGGGAAAAATGCACTCTTCCCCCTGGAAAAAGAGCTATCGGGTGTCGTTTGGTGTTCGCGGTGAAACAACGAGCAGACAGATCTGTTGAGAGGTACAAAGCGCGGTTAGGTGCTAAAGGCTATACCCAGACATACGGTATCGATTATCCAGACACCTTCTCCCCAGTCGCAAAAATTGACACTATCAGGGTCCTGTTCTCTATAGCAGCCAATCGTGATTGGCCACTTCATCAATTTGATGTGAAGAATGCTTTCCTGCATGGCGATTTAGAAGAAGAAGTCTATATGGAACCGCCTCCTGGATTTGAAGACGGTTTTCAGAAGACAGATGTATGCAGATTAAAGAGAGCATTATACGACTGAAGCAGTCACCTAGAGCCTGGTTCAGGAGGTTTACGGTGGCTATGAAGAAGTGTGGATACCACCAGAGCAACTCAGATCATGCCCTGTTCCTGAAAAGGAGGGAGAATCAGGTAACATGTTTAATAATTTATGTTGACGATATAATTATTACAGGGGATGATTATGAAGAAATTTTACAGCTCAAGCAAAGTATGTTCAAGGAATTCGAGATGAAAGACTTAGGAGAGCTTAAATACTTTCTGGGAATTGAAGTACTTCGCTCGAAAACATGAATAATGATCTCTCAAAGAAAGTATGTCCTAGACTTGCTAGTTGAAACAGGACTACTTGATTGTAAGCTAGCAGAAACACCTATTATGGTAAATCATCGTTTCAAGATAATAGAGGGAGCGGAGCCAGCAGATCATGCCCAATATCAACACTTGGTGGGGAAGCTGATCTATTTGTCTCACACGAGACCAGATATCGCATATTCAGTAGGTGTCTTGAGCCAGTTCATGCATAATCCTCAGATGAGTCATATGGAAGGTGCCCTCAGAGTCCTTCGATACTTAAAGGGGTCTCCAGGTGTAGGAATATTATTCCGGAAGAATGGCCACCTGGACTTAGAAGCCTACACTGACGCTGACTGGGCAGGAAATCCGACAGATAGGAGATCGACCTCTGGGTACTTCACCCTGGTTGGAGGAAACCTCGTCACCTGGAAGATTAAGAAGCATAAGGTTGTAGCACTATCCAGTGCCGAGGCAAAATTCAGAGTAGCCCGAGGCCTAACATAAATTTTATGGCTACAAAAGTTACTGGCTGAAATTGGGTTTCCCGTAAAAGAACCAAGCAGGTTAATGTGCGACAATCGAGCAGCCATTAGTATCTCAGAGAATCCAGTTCAACATGAGTGAACGAAACATGTTGAGGTTGATCGTCATTTTATAAAGGAAAAACTGGAAAACCGGATTATCACCCTTCCCTTTGTACGGTCTGAAGATCAGCTGGCGGACATTCTTACAAAAGCAGTAAATGGAAGAAGTTACAAAAGTGTTCTGCGCAAGTTAAATATTAGCGACCCCACTAATCAACTTGAGGGTGTGTGTTAGAAATAGAAATACATAAAATAGGAATGTAATATATTGTAATATGTAGTTTCCTTTTACAGTTATTTCCTTGTAACATTGTTTCCTATTCTAGCACTAGGAGCCAGTATATCTAGTGTAACATATTGAAGAATAATATATTGAGAATTCTTACAGTATCAGAAATAGAGTCTTCAGTTTTATCTTTGATATCCAACACTTTCAAGCTTACGAAGGAACAATCGTATTCTTCTCTCCTTGATCTCAAAGTTAGCGACCCGTTTATTACCGATTGATCTAAAGGTTGCCGATTGTTCTGGACTTTAGAGTGAAAGACCTTTGCCGATTGCTCTTTAGCTCTTTGATTTCAGTCCAAGACCGAGACCGGCCTAAGTTAAGTAAGACCGACTAGGACGTTTTTTTTTGCCCGAAACCGATTTCTGTCTCGGTCTTAAAAAAATGAGGATTTAACTTTCGGGTCGGCCTCAGTCGTGTGGCCCGTCCGAGCTCACCCCTCCTTACAACTTCGTCAAATACGCGTGAAACTGAAGGGCAGAGTGGTCAAGGAATCAGACAAGGTGGTATGCTGTGTCTGTTGTAGCTTCTCGTTCGTTGAAGAGTCTTTTTTGTTTTTTTGGTTGAAGAGAGTCTAATTCCATGTTTTGGTTGTTTGGTGCGGATGGAAAGAGACATGAAGAAGAATTAATCCGTTGACTGCTTGGGTAATCCACACCGCATGAGCTCCTCTTCCCGTCCCCTAATAATCTGTCTATAGCCTTTGCCCTGGCCTGCCCTACTCGAATCGAAACCGAATCGAATCCGAATTTCAATCTCCACTCTCATCATCACCCAAGTGAAATTTCGCCCGAAGTATGGATTTGGGGAAGTGGGACTCTGACGATTTCACCTCTACTTCTTCGATTAACAACTTCAAGACTATCAAGTCTCACTATGGTAAGTCCGTTGTGTTCCTCTATTTTGGATTTCATTTTATTTGTCAGTGTTTTCAATTGTTTGGTCTGATGGTGGAATTTGTTTTGTGGGTTCTGATCGGATGATGCAGCGGATCCTGGCTTTGAGGCGGAAGTTGATGATTATGATGACGATGAAGAACCGACCTACCCTTGCCCTTACTGTTCGGAGGATTTTATCGATCCCGAATCGGTAGAGGACCATATAGCAGAAGCTCATCCTTCAAAAGAGGATTTGGATTCTGAGGTATGAATTTGGCAGTTCCATTTTTTTTTATTAAAGCATTGGGATTTTATTTTGTATTGATTAGATTAGATTCAGTAATTGATAACTCAGTTATAGTTCATAGAGAATTTTCATGATTATACTCTAGGTGTTCGGATTTTATTTGTTTGGTTAGTGATGATAGTTGCAGGAATACATCTAGTTAATCAATGCAACATTTGACTTTTTTAATCTCAATTCACTTGTTTGATGCATTCTCTGTTTTTGCAGTCATGTCCTATATGTTCAGCAAGGGTGGGGACTGAAATGATTGGGCACCTTTTCTCGAAGCATAGTGACACTTTTGATATATCCTTCAAAATCGTCTCTTCTATCCGTGTTTATGACTTAGCTTTATTTACTAAATTTGTATGGTATTATCTGCTTAATCTTCTGAAGATTCTTGCTTGATGGTCCTTGACTTGGCTCTTACATAGAGCAACTGTTAAAACTCAAGAAAGCTGATTCGTATGATAATGAGTTCCATTATGGATCTTCAAGAACTAGTAGAGGCTCATTTTTGGACAATACTTCGTCCAATGGGGCACTAGATGCTTTGCTATCATTTATTTGTGAAGTGCCTCAAAAGGAAGAGGTTCAAGATATAAAATCTACTTCATCAGGTTTGCTCGGACCTGAGGATAAGTTGCTCGGTAGTAAAGAGTCAAAAAGGTATGCAAAATCTACCTTCTTAATTCAAATTGAATTCATAATCTACAAATTTGATACAAAGGTATATTTTTGGTTTTGAGTGAAATACAATAATTTCACTGATGCCCCAGCACTTCCGGTGTCACCCATTCTAATGACTACCTTGGAAGACTTGCACCATGCTGATATATATGTCCCTTAATTTTAATAATGTTTTTGCGTTTCTGTGATTAATTAGTTGAAAACATACATAATTGCAGTCATCATAATCATCAATTGACAAAAAAGACTTCATTTATGTTATTAATTTAAGTATTAGAAGGATAAACAGCACCTCTGCAGTTTAGCTTTTTGCCTTCAAAACGTACAAATTATAAAATCGATGGAAATATATTCAGTTTTTGGGTTCATTTCCATTAGACGCAAGTGAGCTTCTTCACTTGCTCTACTATGAGGAAAGCAATTATATTCTTGTATCCGATTATGATCCGTAAACCCAACCTGAAGCATGAGAACCACTTAGCAATCATGTGTGTAAATTCAGCAGTAGTCATATAGTGGACAGGTCTGCATGCATTTCATGTGATTTCCACCAAAATCATGTTTTGATTTTTCGACTGTTAACCGGTTTCCTTAGTCTTGATTCTTGCATTTTATTCGTATGAAACTGTATGCAATGAAGTTAACTGATATATAATTATGTTGGTACATTAATGTTGTCCACATTATCAATTGTTTCTGGATTGTCAGTTGTTGTCCTAAGATGTTTGTTATGTTTAACTGCTTGTAGGGTTGTTCTTCCCTCTCCTATATCTGAAGAGAGAGCCTTAGAAGATAAGGAAGCTAGATCAAGATCCAACTTTGTACAGAGATTAACATTTTCCGCCTTCTTTGATGACGATTTATGATGGAAGTGTTGGTATAATAATGGCATTAACATAGTGGATGATAATCGGTTTTATTCGATTATGGTATACGAACGTATGTATTGTTTTCCGAAAGTAGATGGAATTCTTCTACCTTATTTACATTGCAACAAGACACATGCTTTGTTTGGATGAATATAAAGAGAAAAGTGAACAATGTAATGGTTTTCTGCCTTTTTCTTTTATAGCATAAGTCCTAGGAATTCAGAAGAGATGTTGAATATCTCCATCTTTTTCGCGCTTCAAATGGAAACTTCAATAAAATGTTGAATTTAAATTGAATTTAGCAAAAAAGGAAAACAATAAAAACAAATTGTCATTAAATGAAAATAGTATAAATTTTTTGAAGAAAAACTATCATAAACGTTAATTTTTTGGGGGGGCAACAAATTCAATAATTCTTACTCAAAGATAAAACGTACGGATGTTTATTATGACAAGGGAAAAGTATGAAATGGTGCAACATGTTTCACCAAAATGGTTTTTGGTGCTATTTGTTTTTTGACGATGGTTAAAGGTTAAATACGTTTGTAAATGATGGTAAATGAACCTTCTATCTACAAAACGTTTAATTATGTCGTTAAGTTATCACGTTTTTTTCACGTGTCTTTATAAACAATTTTTTCGGTTGTAAATCAATTTGGAAAAAACCTATATGCCCTCTCCTTATTTGTTCCATTGTTTTTCAACTTCTTCTTCTTGGGTTTGTCAGTTGGTTCTTTGGTGTTGCTCTCTCCGGTAGTGTTTCGTCTCCCCTCCTTCAATATCCGTTTCTCTCCGATTTTCGTCTCAGTTGGACTTCCTCTCTTCTTGGCTTCCTTCTCGGCTAGAGAAGTAGGTTCCGTTCGGTTCCTTGTCCGCTTTGGCTCCGTTCGGATCGGTGTAACTTCCAGTTTGGAGAACTAGGTTCGATCAACCAGACATTTCGCCGAGGCAGTTCTTAAAAACGTTAAGGTGAGTATCTTCTTGGTTATTATAGTCGAAAGTCTGAATTTTTATGTGTTTAGTGGATGTGTAGGACCGAAATATGAAATTATTGATTTTTATGTGTTCGGTTACTGATAATGCAGAAGAAGTGTTGATTTTGACTGCTTAGGGTTGTTCTATTTTGTCTGATTTACTGGGTTGTGCGGTCTTGATTAGTACAGCTCCACGACAGCAGAAAAAGAGGACTTCGAAGTCATGCGTAGGAGTCAGTCAGGATATGCCTAGTCAGGACATTGAAAGGGAAGACACACTCATGCAAGACGTTCCAAGGGAGGACACGCCCAGGCAGGACGTTCCAAGGGAGGACGTTCGAAGGGAGGAACCACCCATCCAGCCAATCAACATTGATGATGAAGACGATTTTGTTACTACTTCAACTGCCCCTCCAGTCCTGTCAGATTGCAGGGACATTGTGTTTTTACCACAACCCTTAAAGAGTAAGAAGACCAAAGTGTTTAGGCTAGGTTTTAGAAAATCCCCGAGGAACAATAAAAAGTCGAGGTCCTCCAAAGATAAGTCCACTCAGTGATTTTGTGTTGGTTTAGGGTTCATTTTGTGGGTGATAACATTTTGTGTCCCATTTTGCGGGTAGTTATGTTATTGTTGGTAATTCTGACAATGATGTTAGTTGTTAGATGACAATGGTATATTTAATTAGGCTTGTTCATGAACCGGTTCGACCCCGAACCGGTTCTGAACTGAACTGGTCTGGTTTGAAAAAAACCAGTACATTTTTCTGTTTCTAAAAAAACTGGTCTGGTTTAAGGAAAAAAGAACTGGTTTGGTTCGAACCGATTTAGAACCGGTTCGAACTGTTCTGGTCTGTTTTTTTTAATATCAATTTTGGTTCGGAAATATTTCGGTTCAAACCGAACCTAAATCGGATGAAAATTCTGTCCAACACACTGAACCGTCTTAAAAAATACTGAACCAACTGAAAAACACTGAACCGGCTGAAAAAACACTGAACCGACTGAAAAATACATTGAACCGACTGAAAAACACATTGAACCAATTGAAAATCTGTTCCACAACCGACTAAAATCTTGTCCAACATCAACATACGAGAGTCCAATATATCTCTAGGTTTGGTTTATTGAAAACATATCTAGGTTTGGTTTAATTTCAGACCGGTTTAGTTAATTTTACTTCAAACCGGTTCTAAAATTATATAGGTTTAAAATGGTTTGATTGAAATTTAAGTATAAACCAGTATCAAAAACGAGTCGAGTCGAACCGGTTCGAACTGGATTTTTGGTACTATTTTGAACTGTTCTATTTGAAGGCAAAAAACACTGGTCTGGTTTTGGAACTAGTTCGGCCGAACCGGTTCGAACCAAACCAGTTCCAGACCAGATCAGACCAGTTCACCCGAACCGGTTTATTTGGCCAAGCCTATATTTAATGACAATGGTAGTTCAGTTTTGTTATCTGTTGGTGCTTCTTATGTTTCGGTATTTACCTGATGTTGTCGTGACACTTGTTCTGATGGATACTGGTATAACATGTTCTTTTTTGATGGTTTTTTGTACAAGATGTTGATGATCTGATGGATACCTTGGAAACACGTTTGAGATTTGATGGTGTTTGGTACAACTTGTTCATTTTCGTGTGATGTTAATACAAACACTAGTACGACAGAGACAAAAACTTAACAATATAACACAAACTGATTTGCAGCAGGTCCAACATAACAACTCCAACATCATAAGGCCAATGCACAACCTAACACATAAACTCAACACTAACAACTTAACCACTCAATGACATTACATAATGACCCAAACAAGAAGACCTAATATCACAATGGACATTGAAATTACGATTGTTTTTAGATATTGCACCATTAGACGCAGGGAAACAATTTCGTCATTCAATTCGGTCTGAACTGTGTCGAACTTCTTCAAAGCCCTCTTTCCATACTCGCACATTAGGGGGTCTTCCCATTCAAAGTAATTGCAATGACTCCCGTATGAAGACATTTTCCACTGCATATTTCGAAGAAAATTAGGGGATGAAGGCATTCGGTTGTCTGAGAAATTAGGGTTTCCAAAGTACGAAAATTGGGACACCCATGAACGTACAAATTAAAACCTAATTACCGAGTATCTTGGGCACCCATAAAACATACGACTAAAGTTCTTCGTCGTCCCAGCTGGAATTGCATGCGACAGCAACCCACAGTGGCATAATCGGCAGTCATACTCGTGCAATGTGTTCGGCAGGGACTTCGGTTTGGAAGACGAAGACGAAGACGTAGAGTACTTACCAGGAGCCATGAAGAACTTTACCAGCAATCTTCACATCCAGGGGACTCCACAATAGCACAGCAGCACGAACACTTCTTCCCACGACACTTACGTTTCCTTCGGCAACTATAATTGGGCAGGATACTAAATAGGATGATAAGGGAAGAAATGGTATTTCAAAATTTAGTTTTTACAGGCAGAGTCACGTGACATACCACGTGCTATATTAACGTACATATTCAACAGAAGTTAGACGGAAGTACCAAAAACCATTTTTCCCAAACATGTTGTACCTAAAACTATCCTCTAGGTTGGAAAACCATTTTGGTGAAACATGTTGCACTATTTTCATACTTTTACCTTATAAAAATCAACTTCTAAAACTGTACTAAGTTGGGGTGGGGGTTCTAGGACCCAATTAAACGCACACCCAATCTAGCTTGCCTGACTATCCAATTTACGCTCTCATTGGTTCAACGTGGGATTGCCTTCCACTTGACATCTTGTATCTGTTGCGCCATGTTCTTGATATTCTCGCATGTGATGTCCAATCTCCAGTAGCTCATCTTACCTTGAATTTGCTCCACCACCCTCGGGGAATCCGTTTCTACTTCAATCTGTTGCCAACTTCTATCACATGTTAGCTTGACACCTTCCAATACTGCTTGAGCCCCTAAACATTCCACATTCTCACTCCATGCTCTTCGGTTCAATTCACCCACCAGTTAACCATTCTCGTCCCTTTCCACCACGCCAATGCCCCTCGATTCGTTTGGTTGCACCACAACACGTCGCAATTGATTTGGATCAGGCCCACTCCCGGTTTTGTCCATCTTTCGGTTCAGCTCTCTCTTGTTTCGGTGCTTCTCTGGGGTTCGACCCTTGACAACTCCAAATGTGCTCCTTTTATGGCAAGAACCATCTCCATCGGATTTGGTGTCTTCCCCTCATAGGCTGCTTTGCACCAGGTTTTCCATATGTGCCAACAAGTCCACATATATAGACTTTGTCATTCATCTCTCACTCTACCCGTAACACCCCTTTCTGTCATTATTTCCTTGATCCACACATTGAGGGTCTCATCCTGTCCCTGAGCATGTCGTATTCCCAGGACACCGAACCACACTATCTCTGTCCATCTGCATACACTGATTATGTGTTCTCTTGTTTTCTTTAGCCCACAGATAGGACACTCCAATTCCACGACCATCCCCATTAACCTGAGATTCTGTCTAACCGCAACTGCATTTGAAAGTAAACGTCACATAAAATTCTTAACCTTTGGTAGAGTGTTTACTTTCCATATCATTCTCCAGACATCATCATCAAGACCGACCTCTTGTGTCATCTCTCTGTCCTTCTCTTTTAACCGATGATAGGCCAACTTCACCGTTACTCTCCCATCGTTTGTAAAGGGTCATATTATTCGGTCAGGGCAAGATTCTGATCTTAGTGGCTTGTTAAGAATGCAACGTGCATCCGTTTCATTGAATCTGCCTCAGAGAAGTTATTCATCCCATGTACAGTTCGATCCAATCAATTCCTGGACTCTCGTCTCCGACGATTGTCCTCCTTCACTTGGCCATTCCACTCTGAAACTTAGTTTTATCACCACCCAATGGTCCTCGAAGATTTTCACTTATGTCCCATCTCCAATTTGCCACATCCCTTCCTTAAACAAGATATCTATGTCGTGGGTCAAACTCGTGCAGACCCAAGAAGTTCGTTCACCATTCTTTGTCGAACGAAACTCGGTGTTGGGGAAATACAATCCCTTGAGTGTTTAGACCCAAAGAGCTCCTGGTTCATTGAGTATTCTCACAGCCATCTTTGTAAGAAGTGTCTCGTTGAAGATCTCCAATTCATGGAAGCTTAGACTCCCCATCGGCTTAGATCTTGCAAGCACCTCTCATCTATTCCAATGAATTTTCTTTGCTTCATTCAACACCCCCTACCAGAAATCCATGATCATAGCATTGATCTCTGAGCACCACGTCCTAGGAATTTTAAGAACATTCATCACGTAAGAGGGTTTTATACCTCCATCCTTGGATCTTAACACAAATTATGTTCTTGATATATCTCAGGGCTTCCTTCTTCCATAGACCCCACATGGATGGGAGTCCAAGGTATCGTTCTGAATCTGATACACCTTGAATTTGCAGCACCTCTTCAATTGCCTTACACCTGTCATCATATACCCCTTAGTGAAGATCAGGTTCGTTTTCACATTGGTTATGCGTTGTCCAACGGCCCTACAGTACCTAATCAATATCTCCTTCAAAACCTAGGAATTCTCCACCGTACATTTCAAGTAAAAGAGTGAATCCTCTGCAAAAACACAAGTGATGCAGTTCTGGACATCCCCTTTTCAATGTGATTCCACGCGGCCTCTTCATCCGTCTGGCCTCCTCAACTTGTCTAGATAGCATGTCCGCCAAGAGGATGAATAGATACGGTGAGAGGGGATCACCTCGCCGCAGCCTCCTTGTAGGTCGAATGGTGCTTGTTCTTTCTCCATTTATCAAGACTTGGTATGATGTCTTTGTTATGCACTATCACATCCATTTGATCCATTTCGCGCCAAAACCACTTTTCTCGAGGCTTTTCAATAGAAAGCCCCACTTGACCCTATCATACGCCTTTTGCATATCCAACTTCAGAGCGCATTCCATTGTACTGTTTCCCCTTCGATTCTTCAAATGATGAAACACCTTGTGAGCAATAAGAATATTTTCCTGGATTGCACGACATGCCACAAAAGCACTCTGATCAGGGGTGAGAAGGTCCGATAAATAGGGTTTTAGCCTATTCCCAAGGCCTACCTTGGATACAATTTTATATAGTTTTTTTTGCCTTTCTTATATAGGGTTAATTACTTAATTGGTTACACATGTTTGACCATTGTTCAGAATGGTTACACATGTTTCAAAATGTGATTAATTGGTTTTTCTATGTGACTAAGTGGTTTTGCTATGTGACTAATTGCTTGTTCTACTATTCATCGTCAAAAATCACTGTTAAGTCACTTTCTATCATATGAAATGACAATATTACCCCTCTTTAATTAACTTATTAACCCTAAACCCTATGATCGAACACTGTTCAAATAATAACTGATAGAAGAAAATGGAGAAGAATGGAAATCCATAGTCACGAATGCAAATCCCGTGCTCTTACCATCCTTTTGATTTAAAATCTGAAATGGAACCTATAAATTAAAATCCCACCAAGCAAATAAAATGTTGAATTTTGGACAAACAACTTCCTCTTTTGATTTCTGGGTTGCAGCCTCCGTAAGCTTAATAGGACTAAGGTTGGGCTAATCATGGTTTAGTGTTCAGGAATCCATGCCAGGAAGCTTATATTTAGCCAAAAATCAAGACCAGTATATAATCATAACTGGATGCAAAGGTACAGCCGACGGATGTATCCTCTAATCCCAAAAGAATAGGAGCATATCCCTAAACAAACAAGCACCGAAGCCACCATTTGTCAAACAATTGCATCTACAAAATGAAGGATTTGTAATAAGAAGATGATGTGAACTTGAAGATTGCTAGGATGCCACCAATCCATAATCTTACAGAAGAAATCACGCAATTGGCCGAACGCGAAGAATAGGTCGTAGCTAAATATGGGATTGTAATCATCCCGATGTTGTAGAGATGTCAACCCTTTTCTCTCCCTCTGAGGATGGAGGATGAAGAAGATTTGGAGAAGGAGAGAAGAATATCCAAGATCAGAAGACCCGAGGAAAATTACAAACTTGAAGATGAAGAAGACACAAGAGGTCTGGTATTTCCATTGTCATAATCAGGATTCAAGAAATGCAAATGATTAGATCGCTTCATAAAACCCTAGCTGCGCAGAAGAGATGAAGAAACTTCAACAACAACTCATACATAAAGTGATGGCATATTAGTCATTTGATAAATAAAAAATATGTTAAAAAAATTAATTAACGGAAAAGAGTAACGGTTAATGACAGAGTAACCAATTAATCACACTGAGAAAAAGATGTGTAACGATTCAGTCACTCAAGAAAACCAATTAGTCACATTCTGAAACATATGTAACAATTCTACACTTTGGGCAAACATGTATAACCATTTAAGTAATTAACCCTTTTATATATGAAATTGCATAGGTTAATGGGTCTAAAATCACTCGCTCTCGTTGGGCTTGGAATTTTAAGGATGAGGGTAATATATGTATAATGTAAAGTGGAGGGAAAAACACCTGACCTGAGAAAGGATTTGACTATCGTGATTACATCTGGACCAACGGTGTGCCAATTCTTTTGGTAGAATAGACCCGGAAAACCATATGGAACTGGAGCTCTTGCCCCTCCCAATTGAAAGACTGCAACCCTTATTTCTCCATCTGACACATACCTTTCCAAAACAGTGTTCATCTCCTCAGTGATTTGTATCGGAACGACCCCCAGAATCTCCCATTCATTCAAGTCTTCCCCTTCTGACCTGAAGACCGACCTAAAATTCCCACAAATTTCATCTTCCACTCCCCCTAATTCACTCTCCCCAATCATTCTGAACTCTAGTTATACGATTCCTTCTTTTCCTGGCATTGGTTGTTAGGTGGAACAATGTTGAATTTTGATCCCCTCTCGTGAGCCATTTAACTATTGATCGTTGTCTCCAATATAACTCTTCACTATGGTGGAGATCCTTAATTCAATATTTTAGATCTGCCTCCTCCTCTTGGCTGTTCAGGTTCGGTCGGCCACTCATGACACGTCAGAGCCGATCGGTTGCTTTTCTCAATTCAATTTGAATATTCCCAAACTTCTCCCTACTCCACCGAGTTAATATCCTACGACAACTCTCTAGCCTTACATCAATATCCACTTGTGTTACCCCACCATCCTATTCGATCCAGGCATCTTTGATTACTTATTTGCACTCGACATTTTCAAGCAACATTTCTTCAAACCAGAAGAATTGTCCCCTTCTTTGCCCTCCTTGCACACGGTTTAGGATAAAAGGCATATGGATGTATCGCATCCCAAACTTCATTGATAAGGAATTTCTGATACCCTTTACTCATTTCGTCGGTTATTGGACCACGTGAACCTGGAGCCCTTCGCACCCAAATCTTCCGTATGGATACTTTCTAGGGTTAATTACTTAATTGGTTACACATGTCTCACCATTGTGCAGAATGGTTACACATGTTTCAAAATGTGATTAATTGGTTTTGCTATGTGACTAATTAGTTACACATGTTGTTCCCAATATGATTAATCGATTATTCCGTTAGTAAACCGTTAATTTTACCGTTAATTATTTTTTTAACATATTTTTGAATTGTCAAATGACTATTATGCCCTTAGTGGTAAAATACCCTTAAGGCTTAATGAGATGAACAAGATCTTGCTTCTTCATCTACTGATGGGAGAAAATTTGATCAAGAATGAAGAACCCATAAATGCAGAATCACGATTGAAGAAACGCAGAAATTCAGAAACCCAAAAATGCAAGAATGAAGAACCCAGAATCGCGATTCAAGAACCCATAAATGTGATTCTGGGTTCTTCAAGAAATGCGACTTAACTGTGATGAAGAACACAACTCAGTGATGAGGAACACAGCTTGGTTGATGAAAAGGGTAATTAGGTCATTTTATGTATCTAAATAGTGACTTAACTGTGATTTCTAACGGTGAACAGTAGAAAAAACAATTAGTCACATATCAAAACTAATTAATCACATTTTGAAATATGTGTAACCATTATGAACAATGGTCAAACAAGTGTAACCAATTAAGTAATTAACCCTACTTTCTATCATCTCATTGAATTCATCAATATTTGGTTGAGATTTTCGTTGGTCACCTTCATTTTCATGATGATGGCTTATTGCATTAAAGTCTCCCATACATGTCTATGTCGCCCCTTTCTATACCTTCGCCCCTTTGGCCGGGAGAACGATTTTTTCTATGGGTTTGTATGAGGGGATGTTGTGGATGGTGGCTTGTCTTTGAATGAGATCAGTCCAGTTTGGCTCAGGGGTTTCAGGTTGGATGCATTGGATGTTTTGGTTAAGGCTTCTGTTGTGGGCTATGGGGGTTCGGATGAGGGTTTGTTGTATGGTAGTTGAATGGATCATGAGCGGGTTTATTTAATTGGTAGTAGTTGGTGCTGGGAGGGTTTCTTGCACCCTTGGTATCCCTTCACAAATCGAAATCTCTATATTCATCATTCGGTTCTAGCTCACTGAATCAGTTGCATGTACCTCCATTACTTCATTGTCACATATCCCGCACCCGGTACCTTGTTGTTCAGTTCACTCCATCTCCTTAGGGTCAAACAGATTCGAGTTTTTATCTTTGCCATGTCCATCCCCTTCCGCCCCCTCACCTTCTGCAGCACTCTCCTTTTGTTTCTTCATGGCTTTTTCTTCGTTCACTATCTCAAACCAAGACTTCTTTCGTATGGGGCTATGTTTGAGATGATCCCCTTTAATTTACCCCTCCAAGTCCTAGTATTTTCGGTCTTCTCCCATTCATCCAAGGACCATACATTGGATGTCCCAGTTTCTCGTTCGACATATTAACTTCCAACTTGAAGGCTTGTGTAGTATGTCCGAGCTTGTCGCATCCATAACAAAAGTCCGACAACCTCTCATATTTGGTAGAAGCCCGACTTTCTTTTCCTTCTGAGTTCTTCCACCAGAAACTGGTCAACAATGATTGGTTAAGATCAACCTCAATCTTTATTCTCAAGTAACAGTTGGCAGCTTTCTCAGTATCCTTCTATGTTTCCACAAATTTTCCAATCTTATTCAGGATCCTCTCCGCATTTGTAATATTAAACATCTTCAACCCTAGGTCATGAATTTGGACCCAGAATTAGATCTTCTTGAATTCGACTTTTGTTAGGACAATACTTGGTGCCCAGTGTTTTATGCTAAGGCGGTGTCCTTTGATTGACCATGGATACATATCAAAATTCTGCGCTATGATCGCACCCACATATCGGTCAACCCCATCCTCCCTTAGGTTTGATTCCAAGTCCAGTGTGGTTTTCCGAGCTGTCATTTGTCCTCTGAAATCAGCATGGCTTCGCCGTCCAGAAGTCCTCACGATGATCGTATCCTCCTGCAAGAATAGGTAAAAACAAAAAGGGTAACACAATTAACACTCACACTTACTATCCGGAGATTCGTTGGGGTGCTCTTCGTCGGGCTGCACCCAAAGAAACAACTGAGCAGCCAAACCCTAGCGGGCTTCGGTGTCGCTCCTGCAGGAAGCTTCACCGCGTTTTGATACGCTCACAGACCGCTGCTCGATTCACCCTCGCTACACTCCAAAACTCACAGTGACACCATGTAAGGCGACACCAACTTGACGCAGTGATTCCCACAGCTACTCCTCCGCTAGGGTTTTACATGGTTCCTTCATGCATGCATTTTAGGAAATATTTATCAAACTGACCTACAATTATATATGTAGTACTTCCCGTCGCTGCTCTCTTTAGGTTCTTGGGGCTTTTTGGAAAGCTCACGCCACCGAAGTAGATTGCCGGAAAAAGGAACACTGAAGGCTTCTCTCACAAACCCTAGGAGAGCAAAACGTTTTTTGTGATTGTTTTACTAAAATATAAAAATTATATCCGTTAATCTATATTTCATATTTTATAAAAATTTAAAATTATATATGTATATATATATATATATATATATGTAAGTGAACCAATTAATGTTTTGCATGGCATATAATCTTTTTATAGATAAAGAATATTAATAATTTTCTCATAATAGATAGTAATTATTACATTTGTTTCAATCATACAAATGGTAGGGAACTAAAATGTTCAGTTACGAAACGTTGTAACTACATCGGATCTATAAAAAGACCCAGCGGGGATGTTCCTTTCATATATGTCATGTACAACTCTACTCTTCATATAAATGCTATCTAGTCATAGAGTTTTCCTCTGTGGAAACTTAGGAGCACTCTGTTCATGTGACGTACCTCCCGATCAACATCATTGTCATGACTCCAAACACCGACGATCTCACATACTTCTTGTAAGATAATGGCTCCTCATGGGCCTGCAGGTTTGTGGGTTCTGGGGTTTCTTAAACTTATTTTGTTGTTACAACCCAGTTTATGGTCAACACCCTAGCAGATATATGCATATTTATGTCTAACGTATTTTATCCATAAATTATATTTGTATGGTTAGGACTTTATATATATAAGTAGATGTCAATCCTAACTCATTCTACTATCCAAAAAAACTATCAAACCTTTAGTGTCTTAGTGCAAGTTCCAAGTTCTTCATTGTGAATGTTCGTAATTGGAGAGTTAGTTGTTTTAACATTGGGCAACGACCGACAGTAGAATATGCGCACCCCGTCCGTCAAAATTGCTATTAAGGTAGTCAAACATATTATGAGGCAACTTTTCATTTTTTTTCCTTCTTTTAGCCTTTTATAATACTCTAAATATCTACAATTTAACAATGGATCCTTTCTTGTGATCAATGGTTGATTCTACCATTACTCCGCGTCGATTTGTCCTTCCAAACCTATCAAAACTGGAACCACTTGATGACACTAACTACCACCGTTGGGCTTCGAATATGCTAATCTTCTTCGAACAACTCGATGTCGACTACATGTTGTTCCAGGAGGAGCCTATAGACTTTTCAATTCGCACTATAATACGGCTTGAAGACACTTCACAAACAACCCCACAGACCCCCTATAGATAGACAAAGGAAAATTTGTTACCCTTGATTGATATTACAAGAGCGTCAAAGGGAAACTATTGAACTACAAGACGAATCCATTGTTTGATTTGTTCATGTCATAGAAATCTTCAAAAGATATATGAGACATATTAGAGTAGAAGTACGGTGTTGATGATGCCGTAAAAAGGAAATATGTGCTAGGAAAGTGGTTGCGGTTTCAAATCGTCAACAACAAACCTATAATGGAGCAGGTTCACGTCTACGCGGATCTGGTTGTTAGCCTGATCTCTGAAGGCATGAAGATGTGTGATATCTTACAAGTCAACGTCTGATCAGATAAACAATAACAAGTGAAAATTTGACTATAGGCAATTGAAACTAAGTATGTGGCTCTCACACCAACAACTGAATTTAGTTTGGTCTAATAGGTTCCTACAAGTATTGTGTGGATGATGCACATTATTTATACAGTGTTGTCTGCTGATAATTGTGTTTTCATATAACAGTCAAAACACCAATATTACTATGCATAACGCATAGTGACATGCAAGAAAGTGAATGTGAATTTGTAGTCAACAAAAAATGGATAAGTTCGTAAAAACCCTTATGTAGGGGTACGTTCATCAGAGATTTTTGTCTTAATGAAGCAAATGCTAAAGATCGTTGCGTAGACTAATGATATTGATCACATCACATTGTTCATTTTAATCAATAAGCTTGATTTGAATACATACATGTTTATAATGATTGCTTAGTGCAATCGTATTTGTCTTAGAAATGTATGTCGACTAGACTTGAGGTTAACTCACTCACACGAGTAACAACCTTTGTTTCTTAGTGACGTCATGTCTATGTGACGAGTAGAGAAGAGACAGGATTTCAAGTAAAAAATCGTCAAGCGGATGATTTGAGAGCTAACTACTCGAATTCATAAGTTACCCGTTGAAATGAGATCATCGGTAAATTGTTGGTTGTTGATATGATGGCATTGGAAATCTTAATGGAATATTACTTCCAAGTAGTTTACTTATGAGCGGGATGAGAGTTAATGGACTCTGGTTTAGATGCATATGGTATTTGTACAAACATTCGCACACCGTTTTTTTTACAAATGACATACACTCCATGAGAAAAGGAGGAGAGTGTTGTGACATGTATTTCAGACTACATGTCATATTAAACAATCATAGGTTTACACAAGCACGATCTCAATTAGTTGTTCTGTAAGACACAAGGACCTCCTTGATAGGTTCCAAATTATTTGCCCTCATGACTTCGATCAAAGACTTGAGACCTGACACGATGTTCACTAGCTTAGTATGTTGCGTGATGATCATGTACAGAGATTCAGCCGAGAGGAACATATCTAGAAAAGAGAGTTGAGTTAGTATTTGAAGGATCGTGAGAATAGGAAGATTGTCAACATAATCCCGTTTAAGAATTGTGTTCACCAGTTAATCAATCATGATTTAGTATTATGATTGTGAATACAAGGTATGACTGATGAGAACTTCAAATATATCTAAATGAGGTTCGACGATCTAGGGTACAAGCATACTTTATTATTGCTGGTTGATCTCAATGAGAGGTTGTATACTTCTAATATATATACATCAATTAGCTTTAACAAAGTATGTCGGTCGCACGGATGAGACTCTGTATGAAAGACGAATGAGGTGTATGTAATATTTCTTCTTGCACACATGAGCACCCACATTTTGTGTGATTGGGAGATGTAGAAAAGTGACATCTATATGGGGTGCTAAGTGCACACTGTAAAAAGATCAGAGACTAAAGTGTAAAGTTACAAAGTATTGTGACTTCCTCAGGGCCTATAAAGGGACCCCTTTTGGTTACACATAATAAAACAATATACAATCCTTAAAACCCTAATAATTGCTCTCCAACGTGAAAACTTAAGGTGTGCTCCGATCACGTGACGTATCCTTCTGACCGGCACGCCTCGGTCGTGACTCCAAACCGCTGACGATCTCGCACGCTTCCGCAATCGTACGTCGCTACATACAAACGATGTAAGTATAATTTCGTATAATGTTGTTTTTCAAACTAAATTTTTATTTCTCGTGCATGTATCTCGAAATCCTACATCATCAATTTCAACATATTAGATATGAACACATGTTAATGCTAATTTTATCAAATTACACTCAAATGAATAATTGGCCTAATTAATTAGTTTTACAATTAACCGAATACAAATTAGTAATCTTTAGAAAGTACATAATCAATTTCAACATATTACACATTCTAAATACTAATTTTATTTAGGGTAAAATACGACATTGGTCCCTAAAGTTTACTCCGTTTTTAAGTTTCCCCTTAACGTTTAATATTTAAAATTTTAGTCCTAATGTTTGGATCGAATGAAAAATACGTCATTCCGTCCAAAAACCATTTATTTGTGACAGAATAGTCATATGTTTGACACGTGAGTTTTCTACATTCTGAATAGACAAAATTGTCCTTCATCCTTTCTGTTCAATCACTCCTCCTTCCTCCGGCGGGTAATCTTCTTCCTCATAACAGAACAGATAGGACATTTCCAGTTAGGAGAGAGAAATCTTCAAAACCAAAATGAAGAACAAAGGACCAAAATCAAGAACAAAGGAAGAACGTGGAAATGCAATTAAGAGGAAGTACCATAAATTTTAGTTGGGACTCAAGTAGATGCGATGTTGATTGCATCCAAGAACAAATCAAGCAATTATAGACGGCAAAGTGAATACAGATTTGTAGATAAAAGGTTAAATTCCAATGGCGGCAACGTGGCCAGAGTTCGATTATGCCCTAGATTATGGTAGCAACCACACATTTGATTATGCCATCTCTTACTCACTATTTTCCAATTATTCTCAATTAATAAACAAAGGTGGCAGAAAAGCATCAAATTGAATGGAAAGAGAGACTCACTGGTAGCTCCAACAAAGATGAGAAGGAAGTAGAAACTGAATAGGGTGAGTTTCGGAGCAGATTTGGACTTTCTGATGAAGTACAAGATTTCGAACTAGGGGAAGAGGGAGAAGGCGAAGAGCTGAGAAGCAATGCTCTGCGAGTCGATACTTGGAGACCATGGTGCGTTTCTTTGTAACATCTCAAGCCCCTGCCTTGGGTGAATTGACTCGGCTGTTTAGGGAGAGTTTAAATGAAAGAAGATGAGCTGAGAAGGTGAGTTCATGAGAAAGGTAGATGTCTTCCAAGAAGGTTGGAGACAAGTAACCATGGTGGACTGTGGAGCAAACTACCCTTTTTCGCGGAAGTGGGGAAGAAAACAAATATGGTTCTTCTGTGTCTTATTGGTCAAATGCTAAGTGTAATCTCTACTGTTGGAACGAAGGGCATTTTGGTACATTCAAAATATTAAAAAATCACGTGATTGACACATGATCTCCAATCCGTCATGAATAAACGACAAATAGACGGAAATGGGGAAATTTTTATTCGGTCCAAACATTATGACGAAAATTTAAAATTTTAAACTTTAAGAGAAAACTTAAAAACAGAATAAATTTTAGGGAACAATGTCGTATTTTAACCTTTTATCTAATACAATCAATGGAATAATTATCCTTAAATTTTAACCAATTAGGATTTCATACAAAATTAAAATTTACGTAAATCACATAATAATAAATTATCAATGTCAACCTATTAGGCATTATAAACCCTAATTGTATCTAATTATACTCAATAAAATAATTAATCTAAATCAACCGATTAAAATCTTATAATTAATTGCATATAACAAATAATAATTTGAACAATCACATAATAAATCATCAATTTCAACATATTTGGCATTGTAAACACTAATTATATCTAATTTCAATTAATTGAAACATTAACCCGAATTGAAAAATTAGGATGGCGGTATCGACGTGATAAAGAGGTATTCATGGCTATGACCGGCGATGGAGGTAACGGTTGAGGCTACCGGGGGAACGCGACTTTGACTGAGAGGATAGTCGCGTCTTCATATTGATTTTGGGAGGTGGATGACAACTTCAAATAGAGGTTGAAAGTGGGTGGCTGGTGTGTTGTGGTTGGTGTCTCGATGGCTGGGATGTTTTCGAGTGACTTCTACAAGGCGCAACTAAAGACGTGCGACTAACGTTTCTCGCTAATATTTTTGAGGTAGTTGAAAAAACATTTATTTGGAAATTATAAAATTTTATCCTACTAAAACGACTTCAAATTGAAGTTCAGTAAATTTTCGTCCGTCTTAGAATTTTCTTCAAATAAATACGAGTAGTTTGTACTTAAATACCAAGAGTAATGCTGCAGATGACATCCAATTTCGAGCTACAATTTCTTTGGAAAAATTAATTGTTCGACACACTACAAATAACTGATGACAACTTAACACGAAAACCTACCGATGAAATACACAACATTTAATAATGAAGAAATAATACTATAAACACTAATAGGGGATTGTACATGTTTTCCTGTTATGACAACGTCTACCACACTTAGACGTGATTCGAATATAGAGGATCTACATAAGCAACCTATTGCATCTCGGACTTAGTGGTTGTTACCATTCCATGTGCACACGGCTGATGATATAGTTGTCATATACCACGTCACTCACATTTCTTTTCTACAAGATTAATCGTATAATTTGTTTATGACAACTTAACACGAAAACCAACCGATGAATACACAACATTTAATAATGAAGCAATAATACTATAAACACTAATGGGAGATTGTACATGTTTTCCTGTTATGACCACATCTACCACACTTAGACGTGATTCGAATATAGAGGATCTACATAAGCAACCTACTGCATCTCGGACTTAGTGGTTGTTGCCATTCCATGTGCACACGGCTGATGATATAGTTGCCATATACCACGTCACTCACATTTCTTTTCTACAAGATTAATCGTATAATTTTCTGGAGTGGACCAACTGACACCTTCAACAAATCTACTAATATCCCACTTGAAACACACCGTGGTCTTCACTGAATTGGGCAACTTGCATCCTACCAAGTTGTTTCTCTCCCCTAGTAATGATAGATTGGACAATGTTAGACAATACTTTGTTCTCCTCAATGACAACCATTGTCTCTTGTCGAAGCTTGAAAAATACATTTTTGACCTCCAATAAGTGAGCTTGACTAGTTCAGTCAATGGTATTGCTCTCATGTCTTTCAATACACTGTTAAACAATGTGGTTTGTGATTGAATATGTACAAACTTGCAAAGTCCATCAATATCTGCAAATTTATATGAAATGTTAATGAAACCAGCTTCAATATCATGTCAACCGTATCTCATACATATAATTTGCTTTAGTCTAGAAAGAGATATATCCAAGGTAGTTGTAGTATTACTGGAGGTACCACCCATATAAACCTCACTATCATTCTGAGACAGTATTTCTCCGTCATACAAACACATGATACCAATATATATCATGATTGATCCTAAATGATAAAAATAATTGGTATTATAAAAGTTCTAATGATGTAGTTATTTTTGAATAATTTAATATATAAATATATTACTACATCACTTGAAATAATATTCTTATACATATAAATAATACTAATTTAAAAAATTGTAATTAACTATTACAAATTTCTATCATCAAATTATATGTCATACCTTTAATTAAATTATGCTTAATGAAGAAGGTGAAGATGATGAAAATGGATGAATTGCAAAGCCAAACAACAAAGTACCAAAAGAGGCCGGAGAGAAACGGTCAAGACGGAAGAGTGAAAACTGAATAATTTATAACGGCAAGCTTAATTATTATTCAAATAGACTGAATATTCGATCGAATATCGCGATTACAAATAGTTGCAGAGCAAAATTCCGTGGAATTATTACCTAAAGGCACAATCGGGGGTAGCAAGTTGAGTCAACACGCTACATAGAATTACTTTTCTAATTATTTTTCTTAAGATTCCTACTTTTTGAAAAAAATACAGATAGACTTACTTTAATAATAATAATTTTAAAAAAAAACTTAGTTCCCTATTTGATTTTCTAAACAATTGATTTTTTTTTCTATATCTCCTTTTTGATTCCAAAGATCTATGAGGTTTGAAAGTTGACTACGTGAAGTGTGCATGCACAAAATGGATTTGAGTGTCTACGAGGGAGAGGAGACGTACCAAATCCATTACTGCGTGCGCCCAAAACTATGGGCACCCACCATTACTGCATGTTGAACTGGTTTTGACAATCATTATTCATTAGAGCAGAGGCTGCTACTGTGTGACTTAAATAAATGAATATTTACATCAAGTGCATATAAAACTAACGGCGCCAATAGATTTGGTTGGGGTGGTCTTACCAAACTACTCCCCCGGAAATGTTGGCTTGTAACAGGAATCTACTACTTCCCAATGTTAGTATCATCTTGGTAATACACAGCCCACAGTTAATAGGCTTGTCTATGAACCGGTTCGGGGTCGAACCGGTTCTAAACTGAACTGGTTTGGAAAAAAACAGTACCTTTTTTTGTTTCTAAAAAAAACTGGTCTGGTTTAAGGAAAAAAACAGGTCTAGTTCGAACCGATTCAGAACTGGTTCGAACTGTTCTAGTCTGTTTTGTCTAATAACAATTTTGGTTCGGAAATAATTTGGTTCAAACCGAACCTAAATCGGCTGAAAATCCTGTCCAACACACTGAACCGTCTAAAAAAATACTGAGCCGGCTGAAAAACACTGAACCGACTGAAAATACACTAAACCGACTGAAAAACACACTGAACCGATTGAAAATCTGTTCCACAACTGATTGAAATCCTGTCCAACATCAACGTACGAGAGTCCAATATATCTCTAAGTTTGGTTTATTGAAGACATCTCTAGGTTTGGTTTAATTTCAGACCGGTTTAGTTGATTTTGCTTCAAACCGACTCTAAAATTATATAGGTTTAAAGTGGTTTGATTTAAATTTAAGTAAAAACCAGTATAAAAAAACGAGTCGAGTCGAACCGATTCGAACTGGACTTTTGACACTATTTTGAACTGGTCTATTTGAAACCTAAAAACACTAGTTTGGTTTTGGAACTAGTTCGGTCGAATCGGTTCAAACCAAACCAGTTTAGGACCATACCAAACCAGTTCATCCGAACCGGTTAATTTGAACAAGCCTAATAGTTGAGGATGATTTAACTAAATATTCAGAGTTTTTTGAAAAAGTAGGCACTGTGCCTAAACAATTTGAAAAAAAAAAGTATAGTGAAAAAATATTTAGCAAAATGTATATAAGCGCTACTAGGGGTATCATTTTTTACAACGTGCGCTACTTTGAGTAGCGTTTTTCATCAAACGCTACTTGGGGTAGCGTTTCTATGAAAAACGTCACCCCTAATGGCTTTTTTTTTTTTTCAAAAAAATGATAATAAACATGATGGGCAGTACAAATAAAAATAATAAGGAAAGTTGTACAAACCACTCATCATGTCATTTTAATAATTGATACCCATTATGCCATTTTAATACAAATCACTCGTCATGTCATTATTAAATTATATATACTATATAGACTATAGAGATATGGATATATTCTTATTTAACTGTTAATTAATTATTTTTTTGGTAAATAAATAAAATAAAGTAAAAATAACCTAGAAAGGCATGCATATTATCTTAAATTGCCCATCATGTTCCTCATGAACAACGTTCCTTATTATTTGATCATCATATTCTCTATAATTTATATAGTATATATAATCTAATAATGGCATGATGAGTGGTTTGTATTAAAATGGCATGACGAGTGTCAATTATTAAACTGGCATGATGGGTGGTTTGTACAACTTTCCTTATTATTTTTATTTGTACTGCCCATTATGTTCCTCATCATTTTTCAGAAAAAATATATATATATATATATAAAAACGTCACTAAGGGTGGCGTTTTTCATAAAAACGCTACCCCAAGTGGCGTTTTATAAAAAACGCGACCCCAAGTGGCGTTTTATGAAAAACGCTACCCATAGTAGCATTTGTTGAAAATTGCTACTCAAATTAGCGCACGTTGTAAAAAACGCTACCCCTAGTAGCGCTTATATACATTTTGCTAAATATTTTTTTAGTATACTTACTTTTTCAAAACAATTTGGCACACTGCCTACTTTTTCAAAGAACTTCAATATTCAGCATTTCCACTTACATAGACTGCATGGTTGATTTCTAGTTTGAGATAATTATCAAATAGGTACATGAACTTGACATAGTTTGATAGGTAGGTATTTAAATTTTTTTGCCGCAAATAGGTTGTCCAACTTTCTGAAATAAGTAAATAGGTATCTATCGTTAATTACCCGTTAAGATAAACGAAAAATATCACGTGATGAGCAAACAGGTACCTGAACTTGATATGGTTTGACAAACAGATACCTGAACTTACAGGAATTAGCAAGTAGATACCTGAACCGGTTCAGAATCGGTTCGGTCGAATCACTTTATTTTTTTTACAGGTAGGCTTTATAGACTAAATACTTGTATGACTCTACTCCAGACGCCCTCGTGCAAGTGAACTAGTTGATATGTAAAATTTATATCATAGAATTGAAATGGGAATGGATCGTACAGATTAAGACGTAAAACTACATATCGTGATCGTGTTATTGAGTCTTTAAAATTTAAAGTATATACATGATAGGATGATCAATATATTCAATATAAATTATCGGTCTGAATATTCTTTGCAAAAAAATATCCTTCTACATACAAATTTCTCCTTCAAAGGCTTAGATTCTAAGTTAGGTTTGTCGACGATTCCCATCTCCGAACTAGGTTTAGATTTCGAGTCAAGTTGTTTGTATTCGTTTTCGCAGTCATTCTTAGTCTTGTACTTGTACCATGAAGACATTAGTAGATACACAACAAAATTGATGATGCTAAGGATTGCTAGGAACCAATAGAACATATCGAGGTTGTTCTTGTTGAGGTCCAACTCAAATAGCTACATGATTTTGGTCAGTGTGATTTTCTCTGTTATCGAGTTTATCAAGTTGACGAGGACTGATCCCTGTGACTGCCATCAAGACCGCGCAAAGGACTAGACCAATCCCGATCCTCTGGAGTTGGGTGATTCCTGCAGTGTGGCTCGTGATTTTTCGAGCGAAATATACAAATATGTATTTGTAAAGTGGAAGAAGAAGCGACAAGAGGAGGATAACATGGATGTATGGGGCGGGGATGGTGATGGACCCGAGCGATGGGTTCATGAGACTTACTTGATGCACCGAGAACGTCTAAAGTTGAGTCATGCATTATTTGGTATATAAACTCTATATTTTTTTTTTAAAAAATAAAGTGGTTCGACCGAACCGAATCATGTATTTACTTTCTAATGTTCAGGTACCTGTTTGCTCCTCTCCTCATGTTATTTTCTGTTTATTCTTAACGAGAAATTAACGATAGATACCTATTTGCTTATTTCATAAAGTTGAGTAAATTATTTGCGACAAAAAAAAAAAATAAGTACCTACCTGCCGAACCATATCAAGTTCATGTACCAATTTGATAATTAATCATTCTAGTTTTTAACACTCAGGTTACAAGTTAATTGAATCCGTGAGACAAAAATTTACTAATACAAACACAATTTTAATTTACGATTCTCCGTTTATCACTTCTAAAAAAATGTACAACTAATTTTCCTTTGCACTTAAATTATTTTATTTTCAAAAATAAAAAAAATCCATAGATTTACTAAAGAAAAGCACAAAAAGAGATGAAAAACATATGTATACATAAAAAGGAAAAAAATATTGTTTCAAAAAAACTTCAATCATCGAGTGTGTTTTTGGCTACATGTTGTCATGTTCTTTCAGATTTTTTTTTGTATTCTTCATAAATTATATTTAAGATTTTTGTAAATAAATCTATCTTTTCGGGAGTTTTTCTTACCCTTATTTAAGAGTTTCTCCTAGATTTTTCTCTTGGTTTCTTTCCAGTTTCCCTTATTATAACTTTAAGAGTTTTTAGTTTTACAATGATGAAGTTATTATTATTAACAACTTTTACAAAATACAATAATAATCTCCAAATTCTAATTTTTTAAACAGTCCATATCTATAATATTTAAATTCAACGACCCTTAAACAATAAACTAATTACTAGAGAGATTAAGTTACAAAGATTGCGAAGGAAGACCAAGCCATTAATTCGAGGTTGGGGTCGTTGGAGCACCGTCGTCGAAGGTCCAGAGTTCTCCGACGAGACTTTCATTCTGCTGGTTCTGAGGCCCAGCGGCGGTGGATTGGCCATCCAAATAAGGTATCTGATAAAACTTCATGTAGTTCTCGTAAGCCATCAGCTCCTCTGACAGCTTCTGGACTTCCGTTTCTTGCTCCTTTTCCTCCTTTACCGCGCCAAAGTCATATATCTCCTCTGATTCGGACGCTGACTCCCCGACGGGCATTATTGGGGTGTAGATACTCGCCGGAGCACGTCCCACCTGGTTCAGATCATCGCCGAATCCGAAATCGAATGTCTTTTCCGCCGCTGCCGTGCTGTTCCAGCTAGGACCGCAGTTATTCTCATCGCCTATGGTTTCACTGTCAGATAACTGGCCGGAGGCTGGGAAGATGGCGTCATCATAGTTGGGGAAGTTGACCTTGGCCTTCTTACCGCGAATTTTTCGGGCCTCCTTGTCATACGCGCGAGCAGCCTCCTCGGCGGTGTTGAAAGTTCCGAGCCAAACTCGGACGCCTTTTCTGGGGTCACGGATCTCCGCTGCCCATTTGCCCCACGGCCGCTGCCTGATGCCACGGTATAGGTTCTTCCTCTGCCGCTTCGCCGCAGGTTTCTCTACATGCACATCATCTATTCGACATATGTCCTCATTAGAACCACCATATATAGATGCAAAAATTCTAGACGCGCGCGCACAGAGAGAGAGAGAGAGTTACCGGAAGGAGCAGAAGGGGATTGGTTTCTCTTTACAGGTCTCAACTCGGCTGAGTCAGCTCGGGTAAGCTGTGAATCGATCCAGCTGGAATTGAGGAAGGGAAAATCGTCGGGCCATATGTCTGAGAAGGAGGAGCTGCGGTGGCTACGTCGAGGAATGTAGTTAGCAATTATAGCACCGCCACACATATTTCTTGAGAAGGTAGTGGGTTGATTTAATTCGATATCGTAGGTTGTTTCCTGAGAGATTCTGTGAGTTTACAGAGAATGATGGAAGTTGCTAGGGTTTAAGCTGGAAGGAAGGGGAGAAAGAGGTTTTGGGAAAATGGTGATGGATGGTAGATGGAATGGAGGCGGTATATATGTATGTGTAAAGACAAGACAGAGTATGTGCAAGTTGCAGTGCAACACTGCAACTTGGAACTTTCTAGTTTCAACTTTTTTTTTTATTTTCTAACCCAGTCGCCCTTAACTTTCATCTTGAGGCATACGCCTCGAAAATTGTGGCGGTGAATACTCATTTCTGAGTTGACCAAAAAAAAGAAGGAAAATTTTGAAAACAGTCGGTTTGTAAAAAAAAAAATCGTTCAACTTGAATTTTTACGATGATTATTTTTTTTGGGGGGCCAAAATTACGATGATTAATGACTCAATACGTTTGAAAATGATGGTAATTGATATTCCCGTTACTTTTCTGTTGAAAAATTCTGTTAAATATTTTTTATAGTTGCAAAATTAACAAATTATTTTTCTAAATGTTACAATTCAACCCTACAAATTTATACTAATGTTTCAAACAAGTTCTGACTCAATTCAAACCACACCGGGGGTCCCAAGTCAGGGCCTGAACCCAGGTCACCCAACCCTGGGGGTTCGGTTCAATCTATTGGGGCTCCATTGGAGCCCCAATCCGGAGTCCTATGGTGTGGGTGTGAGCCCAGGCCAGGTCGCCATGGTTGGTCTACCTAGTCTGGGTTCAGACCCAGACTAGGTCCCCATGGTTGTGATGCTTGATCTGGTTCGGACCCAGACTAAAGCCCCAGATTGAGCCTAATCGAGGGTCCTATGGTTTGGGTCCGAGCTCAGACCCCCATGGTTGGGCGACCTAGTCTGCGTTCAGACCCAAACCATATAACCCGGATTGGGGCTCAATTGGATCTAGGGGTGACAATTTCTGACACGACATGATCTGCTTTAAAGCGTATATGAGTTTGATCTTAACGGATCACGTGTCTAAACAACTCTTATACGTTTAGACACGATTAATAATCGTGTCTAAACAACTCAGATATGCGGATATCTGTATAAACACGATTAACTAATCGTGTCGTGTATACCTGTGACACGAATAAAGATACGATTAACTAATTGTGTCTAACCGTGTCGTGTCTAATCGTGACACATTCAGAAAAAATTATAAAATTAATGTTTTTCGTGTTAATCGTGTCGTGTAACGTGTCGTTTCATGTTTAATCGTGTAAATCTGTATCAATCAGGTCGTTCTTAATCGTGTCGTAATGTGTTGTGTTAATCGTGTCGTGTTTAATTGATTTGTGTTGGTTGTATCATGTCGTACCATGTCGTGTCTATCCGTTATGTTTTTTTATTTTTAATTTCCAAGAAAGTTAATCGTGTCTCGTGTCGTGTTACGTGTGATCTGCTACTTAATCGTGTCATGTTCGTGTTTGATATTTTGAGACACGTTTAGAAATTATTCGTTTAGACACAACACGATTAATAACACGATACGATTAGACACGCACAACATGATTGCCACCCCTAATTGGAGCCCCAATCATTTGAACCAAACCCAGTCAGGTTCGGTCCAATCGATTGGACTCCAATTGAACCCAAATCGGGGGTCCTATGGTCTGGATCCGAACCATGATAAGGTACCCATGTTTGGGCGACCTGATATGAGCTCGGACCCAGACCATAGGATGCCCAATTGGGGCTCAATTGGAGCCTCAATAGTTTGTACCGAACTAGCCAAGTTCGGTCCAAACCGATTGGGGCTCCAATTGAACCCCAATCGGGGATTCTATGGTCTAGGTCCGAGCCCAGACCAAGTCCTCAGGTTTGGGTGACCTGGTCTGGGTTCGGACCCTGGCTAGGGGACCCCCGGATCGGGGATCCTATGGTCTGACTCGAATCGAGTCGAAACTTGTTTGAAACATTAGTGTAAGTTTGTAGGGTTTAATTATAACATTTAGAAAAATATTTGGTTAATTTTGTAAATATGAAAAATATTTAACATAAATTTTTAACAAAAAAGCATGAGGTACCAATTACCATCATTTTCAAACATGTTGGACCAAAAACAATCGTTTGAGTTGGAAAACCATTTTCGTCAAACATGTTGACAGACACAATGCGATTAAACGACCTGTAATGTTCTGCATTTACATGATAATAACATGATACGATTACTAAGAGTGTCCAAACAACTCTTATATGTTTAGACATAATTAATAATCGTGTCTAAACACATGTAACATCCAAATACATGACAAACACACGTTTAACCACAATTATTTAATTGTGTCTAATCGTGTCGTGTCTAATCGTGTTGTGTCTAACCGTGTCTAATTGTGACATGTCCAATCATGTTGTGTATAATCGTGTTTCATTTGATAATCATTTATGTATAAGTATTAATAATCATTTATGTAATGGTAATTACTATTTTAAATCTAACTTTAATATTTGAATTGCATTTAACAAAATGTTAAGAATATTAGTAAATATATTATTCCTTTAATAATAATTGCATTTTTATTTTCACTATAGGATTAATATTATCAAATATAAGGACTAAGTATTGCCTCGCATAAATATAACATAGTACATAATATTAGACATGAAACTATTAATTTATATATATAAAAAAGACAAATAACACACAAAATTACTAATAATATTAATATTTTTTATATATGTGTTAAAATTTATATTGCATGCATAATTATAATTGAGTACATAATGTTAGACATGCAACTATTAATTTAGAAAAATAATTATATGTAATACATAAAACTAATTATAATTTAGTTTTAGAAATAAAACTTAATAACAAAATTTCATATGTACACTTACTTGATTTGTAATTTATGAATGAGAAGGTTTGGATAATTTTAAAGTACATGACATGCCACATAATATAAATTATCATTTTTATAAAAATAATTATGCATGCAATATAAATTTGGATATGAATGAGAAGGTCTGGATAATATAAACTATCATTTTTTATATATTTTAAAATTTATATTGCATTCCAGAATATTTAGTTATATATATCTACAAAATTTTAACTAGATCACAACTTATGGTGAACTTAACTATAGAAATAATTTCTAAGTATTTTTAAGCCAGGAAGGGTTAAAACTTTGTAAGTATTTTTTTTTTAATTTAAATGGTATGATTATAATTAGAGTTAGGTGTATATATAGTTGATAATTTCCCATTTATTGTACAATCTTCAATAATACTATATTTATAATTATATAAAGATAATGCTCAATATAAAATAATAAATTCATTTATATACATGTTAGATCTTTCCCAGTAACATGTACAATACAAATTAATTATAAAAACACATTATAGAAAAGTAATTGAAAAACTATAGTAAAAATTATATATAATAACAACAGTTCTAGGAAAAACTATATTATTATAGGAAAGTATATCACATTTTATGCTTCGACTCAGTGACATGGCAATGAAATTTTTATTTCCCGCCCAAAACGCCTCTGTTCGTCGCACCCAAATTAGAAAATGGTCATTCGAAAAAAACGAAAAGGAACTTACTTAAGATTTGAGGAGTACTACACCGACCAACTTCTAAACACGAGAAGGTTCAAAACTACTATAAAAAAAAAGAGCTTTTGGTCTTACCAAATCATACATTTCTCAGCCATTTTTGCTAAGATCAAGTGTATCTGTTCTCGACCTTTTTGGCTAATATCTCTGCCTTCTTGGCTAAGATCAAGTGTATCTGTTTTTATCGTGTTACTGTGTCGTGTGACACATTTATTAAACGTGTCGTGTTTGGTGTTTAGAGACATGTTTAAATTTTTTTTGTTTAAACACGACATGTATATTAACACAACATGATTATTGATACAACATGATTTGTTTGTCACCCCTAGTTGCTACCATATTACTTTACCTCATTTTTGATACTTCCAACCTCTACTATTATGTTGTTTTTTCTTTAATTTTAACCCATATTAATAATTTAATTACCAAATTGATTTTTCTTATATTTTGATTTTTCCAAAAAGGAACCGCGAACCAGGTTCATGCATTTGACCTTTTTAATCAAATACACAAACTTGCATTTTGGACGTCCGTGACATAGACTTCTTATGCGCTAAAACTTTTTTTTTTTGGCCAATTTATGCGCGAAAACTCAGGACCTCTATGTTGGAAGTTACGACCCTCTACCAGTAGCCTAATGATGCCAGATGATTTTCTATGCACTTAAATTATACGTATTGCACTAACATTATATAAATTGACCATGCTCTAATAATGCAAAACTCTAGAACTAAATCACTTTTACCAAAACTCTAACACTAAATAACTTTTACTAGTTATTTTATTATGCAATTTAATTAAACTTATTATGACAACTTTTAAATTATTTTATCATATATTTCATATTTATTTAGTATTGCAGTTTCATAATTAATTTTAATTCACGTTGTTTACTTAATTAGAGTTCTAATTTAATCATCTAAATACTGGTTTTGTTTTGTTTTGTAGATATGGTTAAAAATAATTATTTTTTGAAATTTAGTGTTTATAGACGGGTGAAATGCTCATTTTTAGAATATATTTTTTTTCAACTATATCTAAAAAAACTAAAATTATAGATAATTAAATTATAACTCTAACGAAATATACATTGTTGAGTTTTGACCATAAAATTTAGTCAAAGTCGAGTTCCCAAATTGAAAAACAAATCTACTCTACATAAATATTTTGGTAATCATTAAACACAAAATTTATAAAACTAATTAACACATAAAAATTAGTATTTAGATAATTAACATAGAACACTAATTAAAATAAAATACGTGTTTGAAATTATTTACTAAACTGCAAAACTATATAAACATGAGATATTTGTTAGAAAAATAATAATATAAAATTTGGTATAATAATTTTAATTGAAGTGCAAAGTAAAATAACTGGTATAAGTATTTTAGTGGTAGTTTTTTCCATTATTAGAGCATGTTCTATGTCTAATGTTTGATTCTCCATTTATTTGATATTTCACTTTCAAAATTAGTGCAATAACTATAATTTAAGTGGGAAAAAATTGGCATCAATAGCCTAGTGGTAGAAGGTTGCAACTTTCGATGTAGAGGTCATGAGTTTGAATTCCTCTACAAATATGTTTTTCAAAACAAAAAGTTGTAAATGCAAACCTGGTTCACGCATAGGAGGTATCTGTCACGGACGTCCAAACTGTGACTATTATCATGATATATGGGTCAAAATTAAGTTTTCATTTTGGACTATTGAATTGATTCTTTAGGAAAAAAATTTGCCCTTAAATATTTTTTATTTTGTTTCTTTATAATCGTCATCAATCGAGTTTACCCTTTCCGTCAAATTTTCCATATGAACTTAACTATGTTTTGAAAATTACAAAATAACAGTTTATTTTTTAAAACTGTCACAACAAAGCCTTTCTATATGTTACAATTGAGCTCTGAATTGATTCAGACTCGATTGAATCCCAATCGAAGGGGCTCAATCGAGCCCCAATTGAAATTGGATTCGGTTTAGGCCTAATTTGATAACGGTTTGATTGAGACTCAATCGAAGGAGTTAGGGTACTGATCTAGACCATCTCCTCACCCATGGGCAAACTTGTATGGGTTAAGAGCCAGACCCTAGACCTTTCGATTGGGACTAAGTTGGACCCCAATTCGATTTAGGCTTATTCAAGCCCTAATCGAATTGGGCTCAATTGAGTCCCAATCTAGAGGGTTAGGGTCTTGACTTATACCAACTCTCAACCCATGGGCAAAAAGGTCAGGGTCTTCACCCACACCAGCCCCTAACCCATGTACGAGTAGATCTAGGTCTTGACCAAACCTTAGCCCCATCGATAGGAGCCCAATCGAGCTTTGATGAAAGAGGTAAACTCGATTAATGACCATACATGAAGGAACAAAATTTTTGTTTTTAAATATTAGTATGATACTCGATTTTGACTCAAACATTAGGGTACAGAGTTGTATTTAAATTCAATTATGTTATGTTGTTTTATAAATCAGTGCACTATTAGATTGTGTCATATTGTTCAATATACAAAGTTATTTTTGTAACAAGGGAATCATACTGAGAAAAAATAGTCGTCTCTCCAAAGGAGATATGTCCAAGGTCCAAGCTAAGTAGTAGCTCTAATAGATCGGGGCTCGTAGACACTCATTAAGTTTTTTAATAAAAAATAAACAAGTCTCGTTAGGGAACATAATATGAATGTTGAAATTGATTCGTTGTTTTGTGTCGATCCTGGCCATAACGTCTGCCACCTAATTGTCTTCCCGATAGATATGTATCCTGAATCTCTTAAACTTGATCCAAAGATTCTTACAATCCAAAGTAATTATTGAGAGATTTAAATTATTGATGCAAGTATAAGAAATGAGATGTTTCGTTGCAAGAGTGTTGGATTGTAAAATCCTGGATGCTGATCTGGCAGTGAAATAATTGTCAGACAAGGATGGAAAGACGCTTCTGCTCCAACTCCGGTGAACCTGCAGGTAGGGGAGCGCAACAGAGGGGGTGTCTCTGGGTCCCTCTCCGATGCTTAAATGAGTATATGTGTGTATAAAACTCAAAACGTAAGGAACGTATGTAAAGCAAGGGTATTTATAGGGTAGGAGAGATCAAACCGTATAAGGCAACTGAATATCTTAGTGTATATTGTGTTGCTGAAGATTCGGATCGTGGGATATGACAGTTACAGCTGCCTCTGTTGTAGTGAAGAATGGCGAGCAGTGAGAGGTCGCGGCCTGGTGAAGAATGGCGAGCACTCAGGGCGTCCTCAGAGACTTTGGGCTCGGTTCTGGGCCATTCTATGGAGGCCGGTCCGGTTCGAATGTCATGGGCTTACCCCCTCTATAGTTATTGGGCCTTCGAGGCCCTTTCCTTACTAGGCTATCACTATCGATACCCAACATTTGCCCCCGAAGCTTGATTGAAGTTTCTTTAGTCGAGCTTTATTTCCTGGTAGGGTTTTAGATAGTGACGTCTCAGATTCGGTTTTCTTCGTTTCTTGTAATGGTTCATGACCTTTGAGGCATTTTGAGCTCGTTTGGCGAGCAGTTTTTTCTTCGTCAAAAGCTGAAAAAATATCCTTCCTTTTATTCCCCTTTGGCGATCACTTGAGGTGACCTAGGTTTATGAAAGTCTATCTTTTTCGGTTAGGCGATCACTACCTGCCCGAGGTATTTCTGATAAAGCCTATTAGTGCGCTGGCGACCACCTTGTCTCCTTAGTGGACTTTTAGCATTTAATAACTGCATAGTTGTCCAGAAATCGAACAGTCACTTGAGGCACGCCTGTCCTTTACTTTTCCGTAAACCCAGGGTAGTCTGACAACTGTCTGTACCAGCCAACCGTTTGTCTCCCCGAGGTGTCTCTTGGAATTCTGACATTGCTTCGTTTTTTTCTTCCAAAAAGGTGCAATTATTCTCCTGTGTCTCTTCGATTCGCCCGTGGCGGTTACTCCTTTTTGGGCCTATATAAGAGACATCCGTTTCTCTGTTTTGTTCTTTACGCTTATTCACTCCTTCAGATTTCCAGAGCTTCTTCGCGAACCTTCTCCTTTCCTTTTCAATCTTCTTCGATCTTTTTCAACCTTTTCTCTCCACTGCTTCCATGGCTACCCGAGGTCAAAAAGTCAAGCACACAACCGTCAAGGGGTCTAAGAATGCCAACGCCCCCAAGAGTACTAATGCCCCCTTGACCATTAGGGATGGCGCCGTGCCCCCCTCAACGGGGGGACAGCCTGACGACGTGGGGAGATCCGCAGCTGCCCCAGTGGTGGTGGATGGGCCTGAGCTCCAGACGCCCATCTTTTCTCCAAAAGGTAAACCTCTTTCCTTTCAGTGTTCTGTTTTGGTAATATCCCCTGCTGTTCCTTGTTTTTTTATGTTTGTCATTGCTATATCTGAATGTATTTGAGTAGACGTCAAGCCTAATTAATTGAAGCTGGCTTACTTTAAGACCATGGTGGCGCTTGGTGGCTTCAGTGTGGAGGATGCTCTTAGGTATCCTGGCTTAGGTCTGCATTTTCCTCATGACGGAGAGGTTTACATTTATGCGGTCCAGATCGATGCTGGGTTGCGTTTTCCTCTCTGTGAGGATTTGCAGACATTGTGCCAGTTTTACGGGATTCACCCCACGCAACTTGTTCCTAATGCCCTCAGGATGTGGGTCGGTTTCAAGTTCCTGTGCATACGCCAGGAATGGGCGTATTCACTGGCCTTGTTCCGGTGTTTCTTCCGACTGGCAGCAGGGGCGAACCACCTCCACCACTTCCAACCACGCTGGCCGAAGTTTTCAGAGTGGGCAGGCCCTCAAGGATGGATTTGGAACGTCCATGTTTGTCTGGTCGATGATTTCCGGGCCACTAACTCCAACTACAAGAAGTTTTACTTCTTGTACAAGGGAGGTGTACCCTGGAAATTGTTTACTCCGTACAAGGATTTTCCTCCTTCCTTCGAAGAATTGTCAGGGAGTGACCGGAACGCCATCGACGACCTGTATCGGCTGCATCGGTCGTCCCAGTTCAAGTCCATTCGCTCAGTGGCGGAGACTACTGAGAATGCGCTTGAGATGGCGGGCATTCATCAAGCCACGCCAATCTTTGATGATTGGGTAATTCTCTAACCCTTATCTTGTTTTATCACTTGTAGGCAAGGTCGTAAGCAAGGCCGAAAACTGATAGGTCTCTTTGATGACCAGGGATCGGCGGGGTTGTCCTCCGACCAGGCGCTGCTGAGCTCTCCTCCTCCCCCCTCTAGGCGTTCGTCTAAGAGGAAGTCCGAGTTGGTGCTTCCTTCGGCCACTACTGGCCCTCGCCAACCAGGTATATCACCTCGTCTTTTGTGAATTTAATGTTTTCATACTCTGCATTTTTTTTGGTTTCTGACATCTTGTGTTGCTATTTTGCAGAGAAGTCTTCGGCTGACGCGGCCCGGGACCCTCCTCCTCCTCCTTCTAAGAAGGCCAGGAGTGACGAGCACCCTGAGGTCGACCAGCATCCTCCTCCTCCCCCTCCTCAGGGCCCTTCTGCCAGCAAAGGGAAGGGTCTGGATGCGGCGCCCCCTTCTCCCTCTCCTCAGGGCCCTTCCGGCACTAAGGAGAAGGCCTTGTCCTTGGCGGCTCCCGCTCCTTCGGTTCCCACGGTTCCTCCTAAGGAATCTGGGACCCAGAAGAAGGGGCCTGCTGCTTGCAGCTCCTCGAGGGCTCCCGCCGAGGAGTACTGCTCCATGGCGAGCTTATTCCAGCCTTTTAAGGCTGTGGACTCTCGGGGGCCTTGGGTCCCTTGTGGGGACCTTGCCAAGAAAGGGTACCCCGCCCAGAAGAGCCTCCGGGGTAGCCCGGATATGTGCATGCGGCTCCTTGATGGGATAATTCCTCCCAAGGACCGCTCAATTGTCCCCACGGAGCTTCCTCAGATCGAGGGGTTCTTGCGGACCCACTTCGAACGAGTCGCCCTGGTATGATCTCGCCTTCTTTCCGTTCTTTCTTCCTTGTCATTCCTTTTTGTTTTGATAACCTGACATTTTTCCTTGTGTTTTTGTTGTCAGCTCGTTCGGGAAGAGGTGATCCTTGGCCGCGTCTTCGGCGAGCTCGCCGACAAGCACTCTGATCTGCTTGTCGAGATGGAGCAATATCGAAGCACGGGGGTCACCCCCGGGCAGTTGGAGGCCATCAAGAAGACCGATGACGTGGCGATCACCTTGGTGGACGGCGCCCGGGAGGAGTACTTTAGGAAGGAGCAGCGCCTCCTTGCTGATGTCAAGAAGAGGGAGGCTGATGCTGCAGCCTTCCTTTAAGAAGCTGAGGCCCTTCATCGGTGTCTTGATGAAGGGGAAGCGGTCCGAGCTCGCCTAGAGGCCGAGTTGAAGGAGGCTCGTGCTCAGGTGGCCGAGTCGGACGCTCTTAGGGTCGCCGTGGAGGCCCAGAGGGATGCTGCTGAAGCCAGGGGGATCGCCTTGGAGGAGGAGAATAACCGGCTGGCTGATCAGCTGAAGGTGGTTCCTTCACCCCAAGCCGTGGTCGAGGAGTTCAAGGCCTCCGAGGCCTTTGAGGACCAGGCTTTGAAGGTGATGAAGTCGGCGATTGCCGATTCTCTCCAAGACCTGGTGGAGGAGGTCCAGGCGGTCGACCCCAACTTTCCCCTTGGGGAAGTTGAATCCCTGAAGAGCTTCTTGCGAAGTCGCCTTCCTCGGCCCGCTGTTGCTGAAGAGACTGCCCCTGAAGGCGAGCCCAGTACTCCTGCACCCGAAGGCGAGTAGAGCACTCTTGCCCCCGAGGATCCCAAAGCTTGAAGCCTCCAGCTCCTTGGCGACCGCATTTCTTTATCTTTTTTAGATAGCTGTTTTTTGTAATTTTTTGTTTCGGTTTGTGATTATTTATTTAAGACTTGGTTTCTTTATATGTCTTTATATTCATGAGCCTTTAATCGACTTCGAACATATTTGGCTATCCAATATCTTAATCATAATTACCCTCGACTTTTCTTGCTGTATAATGGCTTCGACTCTTAAAGTCTCAGACCGAGCATAAGTCTATACGAAATTTTCTCGGGACAATACTCTAACACTTAAAAGCATAAACTTCTAAGTTCAAAGAGATATCACCTTCCTTGAAGTTTACACCTTCGAGGTATTTGCATAATAGCAGGGAATTTGTGGATTTTAAGTCTTCGTCATCCATAGTGATCGCCTAAAATTCCATATCCGCTGTTTAATGGGTTGATAGAAGATCTCTTTGTCTGCCTTTGGCGTCTACTTCCCCGTTTTTGCCTAATTCCATTGTTAGGACTTTTTGGCCTGACTTTGGTGTCAGGGCTTTTGGCCTAGCCTTGTTACTAGGGCTTTCATTTTGCCTAACCTTTTGCTAGGTCTTTTGGCCTGACTTTGGCGTCAGGGCTTTTGGCCTAGCCTTGTTACTAGGGCTTTCATTTTGCCTAACTTTTTGCTAGGTCTTTTGGCCTGACTTCGGCGTCAGGGCTTTTGGCCTAGCCTTGTTACTAGGGCTTTCATTTTGCCTAACTTTTTGCTAGGTCTTTTGGCCTGACTTTGGCGTCAGGGCTTTTGACCTAGCCTTGTTACTAGGGCTTTTGGCCTAACTTTGTTGTTAGGGCTTTTGGCCTATCTTTGGCGATAGGGCTTTTGGCCTAGCCTTGTTACTAGGGCTTTTGGCCTAACTTTGTTGTTAGGGCTTTTGGCCTATCTTTGGCGATAGGGCTTTTGGCCTGACTTTTGGCGTCAGGGCTTTTGGCCTAACTTTGTTGTTAGGGCTTTTGGCCTGACTTTTGGCGTCAGGGCTTTTGGCCTGACTTTGGCGTCAGCGCTTTTTTTTCTTCGACTTGCTTCGAGTGGACTTGCTTCGAGTGGACAGTTTGATTACAAGCTATGTATAAAATCTTCTTAAATGCTCAGAATTGAATGGACGGGGTAACCTCTCGGCTTCGGTGGTTTCCAAATAGTAGGATCCTGGTGCGGCGATCTCTACTACCTTGTACGGTCCTTCCCATTTGGCTGAAAGTTTATTTTTACTGTCCAGCCTTGTGAATTCATTCATTCTCATAACCATCTCCCCCACAAAAAATTGGCGAGCGCTGACTTTTCTTTTGAAGTACCGAGCGGTCGCCAAGCGCATCTTTGCTTGTGTCTTTTCCGAGAGCCATCTCTTTTCCTCTCCTAAGTCGAGGTCAGTTCTGCGCTCGATCTCATTTGCCTCCGCGTTAAAGTGTAGGACTCTGTGGGTAAGCACTGCTATTTCGGCTGGTGCTACTGCTTCTGATCCGTACACTAAACTGAAAGGCGTTTCTCCTGTGTTCGCCTTAGGTGTTGTTCTGATGACCCATAATACGTTTTCCAGTTCATCTGCCCAGTTCCCTTTGAATGCTCGAACCCTTTTCTTGAGTCCTGCTAAGACAACCTTGTTGGCTGCTTCAACTTGCCCATTCGTTTGAGGATGATGCACTGAGCTGAAACGATGGTCGACATGATATTCTTCACAGAGCCATTTCAGCTCCTTTCCAACAAATTGCGGACCATTATCACTGATGAGTATTTTAGGAATGCCAAACCTGGAGAATATGTTGACCTGTAGGAACTTGATGACCTGGAATTCTGTTGTCGAAGCTAGAGCTTTCGCCTCTATCCACTTAGTGAAGTAGTCGATTGCCACTATAATGTGAGTACGCTGACCAGTGCTAATAGGAAAAGGACCCAATATATCGATTCCCCATTGAGCGAAAGGCCAGGCACCTGCCATTGGGGATAATAGTGTTGATGGTCGACCCGATCGTGGTGCAAATTGTTGGCAAGTCTCACACTTCTGTGTTAATTCGGCTGCATCTTTCCCCAAGGTCGGCCAGTAATATCCCAATCTGAAGATTTTCCTGGTCAGTGATCGAGCTCCTTCATGACATGCTGCCGTCCCTTCGTGAGCTTCTCGAAGAACCTTTCCTGTTTCAGGATGAGCAACACATCTCAAGTAAGGAGTCGAGTAGCCTCTTCTGTAGAGTTTCCCATCGATGATTAGATAACTGGCTGCGAGTCTTCTAATTCTCATGGATTCGCCTTCGTCCTCTGGGAGAATCCCTTCTTTTAAATAATTCTGGAACATGGTCATCCATGTGACCTGTCCTTGAATGTTGAAGACCTCTGCTCTGCTTTCTAGGACTGAACATAGGGCTTTTTCCAGAAATTGCACATCCTGGATTGTCGTCCCCCCGAATGCCACTTTACTTAAAGAATTTGCCATCTGGTTTTCTTGGCGAGGAATAGACTCAATCGCGAAATTTGGGATTTCCGCGACCAGCTTCTTGGCAATGCTGAGATATTTGTTCATCTTTTCTCCCCTTGCCTCGTAGGCGCCATTAACTGATTGACAATAAGCTCTGAGTCACTTTTTACCTTAAGCGCAGTTATACCCATCCTTTTGCCAGTCTGAGTCCAGTGATAAGAGCCTCATATTCTGCTTCAAAATGCGGCAGTCATCTGTCTTGTGGCCTTTGCACTTGTGGTATCTGTAATAACTCTCGACATCCTTTCCCATGGGCTTCCCACCTCGACGAGGCATCGGTGGCCTCGCCAAGGATCTCCTCTCCATCTCGACTAGTACCGCTGAGATCTGCCTATTTAAAGGCGTGAAGTACTCAGGGACCTCTGGATGGCGAGGCGCTGGATTAGACTCGACCCGGGGCCTGCTGTCCTTTCCCTTCTTCTCCTTCTTCACCTCCTTCTTACCATTGCGTCGGGGTTTATGGACTACCCTTAGCGAGGTCGTCAGGAAGTCCGCCTCCGTATTCGCCATCTCAAGGTCTATGAAACCTTTTGGTATGGACGCCAACTCCTCCAGCATTTCAATCTCCTTCACATGATAGCTGTTTCGCAGCTTCCTCGAGGCCTTGTTAGCCACATCCAGACCCCTGTAAAATGCTCGAATGATCTCTCCATTCGAGATTCGGCGATCTATCTCCGTGACGTTCTGATGGAAACGCCCATAGAAGTTGGATAGCGACTCTCCAAGCTGTTGTTTGACCGAGTCAAGGGCGACCACGCTCTTCAGCAACTAGCATTCGCCCATATATCTCTCCAGGAACTTGCTTCTTAACTCTGCCCAAGTTCCGATTGATCCTGCAGGGAGGACGAAGAAGCAGGCTGAAGCCGAACCCGAAAGAGTAGATGGAAATAACAAAGCCAAGTGATTGGGATCATTTGACTTACCCAGGAGAGAGGCCTCATGTTTGTTGACATGCACGGTGGGATCTCCTCCACCGCTATACTCAGGTATGGCCCGAGCAACTACATCCTTTGGGATTTTGATGGCGACGAGCCCGTCGGTAAAAGGATGAGCAAACTGCTCCTTGAAGGGAGCTGCGACTGTCAGCTGTCATCCATCTGATCCACAATGCAGTACATAGGTGAGGTTCCGGGTGGAGGAGGACCGGAAGGATTGGCAGTGTATGCGGCTGCTGGCTCTTTGGTGTATGCCGGAGGTAGGGACTGTTGACCTGACGTCATCTCCTGATCCTCCTGAGACGCGGTGGGACCAGGATTTGCCGCTTCCGAGGGTGAGGGCCCTGTGGCAGCAGGGCGGTGGTTTTCCTTAGGAGCAGAGGGATTATTTTCTTGAGGAGCAGGGGCTTGGCGGCGCGCCTGTCCTAGGATGGCTTCCAGTAGGGAGACCATCTCTGGGGTTAAATTGATGTCTTGCCCAGCAATGTGGACTGTCTGTGATGCCAGGGCTCCGCTTTGATTAGCAGCGGGGGTCGGTCTTGATTCACCGACACGCTCTCGAGTTATTCGCAGAGGAACGACATTAGCTCCTGCTCGGTTGGCAGGTTCCTGTTGAAGCGGTGAAGCGGCGGCGGAATCAGAGCTATCTGAGGATCGCTCCCTGGTCTGGTTCCGACGGTTGCTTTGGGATCGAGTTCTCATGGATGAATTGATCGTGCCCACAGACGGTGCCAAATGTTGGATCGTAAAATCCTGGATGCTGATCTGGCAGTGAAATAAATGCCAGACAAGGATGGAAAGACGCTTCTGCTCCAACTCCGGTGAACCTGCAGGTAGGGGAGCGCAACAGAGGGGGTGTCTCTGGGTCCCTCTCCGATGCTTAAATAAGTATATGTGTGTATAAAACTCAAAACGTAAGGAACGTATGTAAAGCAAGGGTATTTATAGGGTAGGAGAGATCAAACCGAGATCAAACGCTCTCGAGATATTTATAAGGCAACTGAATATCTTAGTGTATATTGTGTTGCTGAAGATTCGGATCGTGGGATATGGCAGTTACTGCGAGATATTGCAGTTACCAAATCTAATCTTTAGTGAATATGTGACCGAGATACGCGGGATATCACAACCACTCTCTTATTAACGGTTTAGTGGGACCAGAGGTGAGAGGCAGGGCTCTCTTCGGGGCGAGCATTCTCATGGCGAGCAGTGAGAGGTCGCGGCCTGGTGAAGAATGGCGAGCACTCAGGGCGTCCTCAGAGACTTTGGGCTCGGTTCTGGGCCATTCTATGGAGGCCGGTCCGGTTCGAATGTCATGGGCTTACCCCCTCTATAGTTATTGGGCCTTCGAGGCATTTTCCTTACTGGGCTGTCACTATCGATACCCAACAAAGAGCATCTGTCTCCACATGGATGGATTCACTGTTGATAGTAATTCAAAGTGAAAGACCATCTCGTATGACCCCAAGTTCAGCAGTTAAGGTGTTAGTATTCTCCGAAGATATAAAAACATGTGTGATCCATTTTCCATTGAATGACTCCACTCGCTTATCCATTTCCCTCGGGCTTTCTTTGGAAGTCTCGACCGTGTTGAGTTTCCTTCATCCTTGATCTGATGGTGTCCATTTAATGTTGATAACCGTTCTTTTCTGATTGACCCTATTCGAAGTTACCACCTCCTAAAAATATTTAGCTTGCAGAAAGGACGGATTAAATGCATCGAAGTTAGATTTGGTTCTTTTAAAAATAATTTCATCACAGTTATTTCACAAGATTCATAAGTTGTAGCTAAAAACAGTTCTCCAATTCAGTCTCTAGATAAAGGTATCTTTGATGTTATAGTTATCCTTGATCTAATCGATTAAGGGGAGACTGAAAAAAGGTGAGGCAATAGTCGGGATAGAGCAAGCTTTCCAAAGGGCCTTGGTAGGATCACATCCTTTGAAATTTTGCCTAGTGTTTTCAACATCACTCATATGAAACATAATAATAGAGGCTAATATTACAACCTCTATTTTACATGTTACATATAGTGCTTCGATTTGTTTTTCTGGTTGCGATACAATGATACACAAATGCTCTAAGTTGGCACATCTGTAGTTTATATTCATACAATATTTAAATAATTCAATCCATGTTGAGTTACCAATGTTTTTTGTACATTTATTTAAAGCTATATGGAAGTGAAGAACAGAAAACTACATCACCAGTTTGATGAAGAGGCGTTAGGTTCCGATACCATTTTCTCTGGGTATTCAATTTTTGTGGATGGTTTCACTGTTCCTTCCAGTTATGTTAACTTCTATATTATGTCATGGTTATATATTTATGGTGAGTATATATGGATGCATATAAGGGGATTCTACAATGTTAAGATCTAGGGTAAAATACAATTCCCCCTAAAATTTACGCCGATTTTAAGATTTCCCCTTAAAGTTTTAAATTTTAAATTTTAGTCGTCGTAATGTTTGGATCGGATGAAAAATCTTCCATTACCGTAAGTTGGTCGTTTATTCTTGACGGATTCGTGATCATGTGCGGCTCACGTGGTTTATTAACAATTTTACCTGACAAAATTACCCTCCAGCATCTGGTCAGTGATGTGGTGGAACTTCTGATTCGACAACCGGAGCTTGACCTCGAGGTTGCTGACGTTTTCGATTGAAGGACTCGCTTATTCTCCTTTCAATTCCAAGTCTCGCTTCAGTCCATCCATCATCTGCCCCAATTCGGCCACTTCCTGCTCCTTCGCCACTTTCACGAGGCGGAATTCGGTCTCTGTCTCCTCCAATTTGGTTGTTGCATATTCGAGGTTCACCTTGCATTTCCTGAGTTGATGTTGAAGTACCTGGTGACCTTCTCTCAATTTGTTGTGTTCTTCCTCTTTCTGTTGAAGCAATCTGTGTTGATCTTCAATCTGAGTCATGAATTTAGATATTTGGTTCTCCGTTTCTAAATATCCATGTCTCTCTTGCTCGAGCTGAGATTCCCATTGATATTTCTGGTTCCGAATAACTGACAGATGCTCTTTCAGAATTGAAACCCACCGCCTTAGTCGGAGAAGAGGTACTAGAATGTCAGGGAGAGACGACGACGGTCTTGTAGGATGAGAAGGTACTGGACATGGAGTTTACTGGATGTAGAGTTTTCCTTTTCGTCCTCCACGTGCAGGGAGAAGAGAGGAGGTACTGGACATGGAGTTTCCTCACATGTACGAGTTCTTCAACTTCGACCATCCAGACTTTTCTCTCTTCGATGACTCCACCATCTCACTATAGAGCTCCCTAATCAGCAGAGCAATTTGAAACTCTGCCTGCGTGGAGGACGAGAAGATGCTGCAATTCGAAACAACATTATGTTTTTACTACTGAAATGCTGGTGAAGATGGTGGATTTTGCTTGATTCAAGGACGAAAAAAAATGTTGGTGAAGATCTTGATTTTGCTGGTGAATATGTGGAGGGAAATTTTGTCACTTATAATTATTGATTCACCATGTTCCACGCACATGACCAAGATTCCGCCAGGAATAAACGACCAAGTCACGTAAATTGGATATTTTTCATCCGGTCCAAACATTAGGACTAAAATTTTAAATTTTAAGGGGAAACTTAAAATCGGTGTAAACTTTATGGGACAACTGTCCATGTCAGCTAACCGTCTGTCTCCCCAAGGTGTCTCTTGGAATTCTGACATTGCTTCGGTTTTTTCCAAAAAGGTGCAATTATTCCTCTGTGTCGCTTCGATTTGCTCGTGGCGGTTACTCCCTTCTTGGTCTATATAAGAAACGTCAGTTTCTACATTTTGTTTTTACGTTCATCCACTCCCTCAGATTTCCAGAGCTTCGTTGCGAACCTTTCTTCTTTCTCTTTCAACCTTCTTCAGCCTTCTTCATCCATTTCCATGGCTCCCCGAAGTCAGAGAGTCAAGCATATGGCCTCCAAGGGCACTAGCAAAGCCAACACTCCTAAGAATGCCAATGCCTCCTTGACCATTCGGGATGCCGCCGTGCCCCCCTCAGTGGGGGAACCGACTGATCTGGGAAGGTCTGCAACCGCTCCCGTAGTGGTGGACGGTCCTGAGCTGAACACGCCTATTTTTTCCCCAAAAGGTAAACTTTCGCCCTTTTACTGCTCTGTTTTGGCAATATCCTCTGTTTTCCTTTGTTTTTTATACTTGTTGTGCCATACTTGAACCGTTCTGAGTAGATGTCAAGCCTAACGAATTGAAGCCAGCTTACTTTAAGACCATGGTGGCGCTTGGTGGCTTCAGTGCGGAGGATGCTCCTAGGTATCCTGGCTTAGGTCTGCATTTTCCTCACGATGGAGAGGTTTACATTTATGCGGCCCAGATCGATGCTGGGTTGCGTTTTCCTCTCTGTGAGGATTTACAGACCTTATGTCAGTTTTACGGGATTCACCCCACGCAGCTTGTTCCGAATGCCCTCAGGATGTGGGTCAGTTTCAAGTTCCTGTGCATACGCCAGGAATGGGTATATTCACTGGCCCTGTTCCGGTGTTTCTTCCGACTGGCAGCAGGGGCCAACTACCTCCACCACTTCCAATCCCGCTGGCCGAAGTTTTCAGAGTGGGGAGGCCCTCAAGGATGGGCTTGGAACGTCCATGTCCGCCTGGTCGATGATTTCCGGGCCACTAACTCCAACTACAAGAAGTTTTACTTCTTGTACAAGGGGGGTGTACCCTGGAAATTGTTTGCTCCGGACAAGGATTTTCCTCCCTCCTTTGAAGAATTGTCAGGAAGTGATCGGAATGCCATCGACGATCTGTACCGGCTGCATCGGTCATCTCAGTTCAAGTCCATCCGCTCAGTGGCGGAGACTACCGAGAATGCCCTTGAGATGGCGGGCATTCATCAAGCCACGCCAATCTTTGATGATTGGGTTATTTTCTAACTCTTATCTTGTTTTATTACTTGTAGGCAAGGTCATAAGCAAGAGCCGAAAACTGATAGGTCTCTTTGATGACCAGGGATCGGCGGGATTGTCCTCCGACCAGGCGCTGCTAAGCTCTCCCCCTCCTCCCTCTAGGCGTTCGTCCAAGAGGAAGCCCGAGGAGATGCTTCCTTCAGCTACTACTGGCTCTCGCCAACTAGGTATATTACCTCGCCTTTTGTGAATTTCATGTTTTCACATTCTGCGGTTTTTTGACTTCTGACTTATTGTCTTGTTGTTTTGCAGAGGAGTCCTTGGCTGACGTGGCCCGGGACCCTCCTCCTCCTCCTTCTAAGAAGGTCAGGAGTGACGAGCACCCTGAGGTCGACCAACATCCTCCTCCTCCCCCTCCTAAGGGCCCTTCTACCAGCAAAGCTAAGGGTTTGGACACGGCGCCTCCTTCTCCTTCTCCTCAGGGCCCTTCCGCCAATAAGGAGAAGGCCTTGTCTTTGGCGCCTCCCGCCCCTTCAGTGCCCACGGCTCCTCCTAAGGAGTCTAGGGCCCAGAAGAAGGGGCCTGCTGCTTCCAGCTCCTCGAGGGCTCCCGCCGAGGAGTACTGCTCCATGACGAGCTTATTCCAGCCTTTTAAGGCTGTGGACTCTCGGAGGCCTTGGGTCCCTTGTGGGGACCTTGCCAAGAAGGGGTACCCCGCCCAGAAGAGCCTACGGGGTAGCCCGGATATGTGCATGCGGCTCCTTGATGGGATAATTCCCCCCAAGGACCGTTCAATTGTCCCTACGGAGCTTCCTCAGATCGAGGGGTTCTTACACTTCGAACGAGTTGCCCTAGTATGATCTCGCCTTCTTTCCATTATTTCTTCCTTGTCATTCCTTTTTATTTTGATGACCTGACATTTTTCCTTGTGTTTTTGTTGTCAGCTCGTTCGGGAAGAGGTGATCCTCGGCCGCGTTTTTGGCGAGCTCGCCGACAAGCACTCTGATCTGCTTGTCGAGCTGGAGCAATACCGAAGCACGGGGGTCACTCCTGGGCAGTTGGAGGCCATCAAGAAGACCGCTGATATGGCGATCACCTTGGTGGACGGCACCCGGGAGGAGTACTTCAGGAAGGAGCAGCGCCTCCTTGCTGATGTCAAGAAGAGGGAGGCTGATGCTGCAGCCTTCCTTCAAGAAGCTGAGGCCCTTCATTGGTGCCTTGATCAAGGGGAGGCGGTCCGTGCTCGCCTGGAGGCCGAGTTGAAGGAAGCTCGTGCCCAGGTGGTCGAGCTGGACGCTCTTAGGGTTGCCGCGGAGGCCCAGAGGGATGCTGCCGAAGCTAGGGGGTCGCCCTAGAGGAGGAGAAGAACCGTCTGGCTGATCAGCTGAAGGCGGTTCCTTCACCCCAAGCCGTGGTTGAGGAGTTCAAGGCCTCCGAGGACTTTGAAGACCAGGCCTTGAAGGTGATGAAGTCGACCATCGCCGATTTTCTCCAAGAACTGGTGGAGGGGGTCCAGGCGGTCGATCCCAACTTTCCTCTTGGGGAAGTTGCATCCTTGAAGACCTTCCTGCGGAATCGCCCTTCGCAGCCCTCTGTTGCTGGAGAGGCTGCTCCTGAAGGCGAGCCCAGTACTCTGTGGGTAGGCACTGCTAATTCGGCTGGTGCTACTGCTTCTGATCCGTACACTAAACTGAAAGGCGTTTCTCCTGTGGCCGCCTTAGGCGTTGTTCTGATTTCCCATAATACGTTTTCCAGTTCATCTGCCCAGTTCCCTTTGAATGCTCGAACCCTTTTCTTGAGTCCTGCTAAGACAACCTTATTGGCTGCTTCAGCTTGCCCATTCGTTTGAGGATGATGTACTGAGCTGAAACGATGGTCCACATGATATTCTTCAAAGAGCCATTTCAGCTCCTTTCCAACAAATTGAGGACCATTATCACTGATGAGTACCTTAGGAATGCCAAACCTGGAGAATATCTTGACCTGCAGGAACTTGATGACCTGAAATTCTGTTGTCGAAGCTAGAGCTTTCGCCTCTACCCACTTAGTGAAGTAGTCGATTGCCACTATAATGTGAGTACGCTGACCAGTGCTAATGGGAAAAGGACCCAATATATCGATTCCCCATTGAGCGAAAGGCCAGGCACCTGCCATTGGGGATAATAATGTCGATGGTCGACCCGATCGTGGTGCAAACTGCTGGCAAATCTCACACTTCTGTGTTAACTCGGCTGCTTCTTTTCCCAAGGTCGGCCAGTAATATCCCAATCTGAATATTTTCCTGCTTAGTGATCGAGCACCTTCATGGCATGCTGCTGCCCCTTCGTGAGCTTCTCGAAGAACCTTTTCCGTTTCAGGATGAGCAACACACCTCAAGTAAGGTGTCTAGTAGCCTCTTCTGTAGAGTTCTCCATCGATGATTAGATAACTTGCTGCGAGTCTTCTAATCCTCGTGGATTCTCCTTCGTCCTCCGGGAGGATTCCTTCTTTTAAATAACTCTGGAACGGGGTCATCCATGTGACTTGTCCTTGGATGTTGAAGACCTCTGCTTTGCTTTCCAGGACTGAACATAGAGCTTTCTCCAGAAATTGTACATCCTGGACTGTCGCCCCTCCGAAGGCTAGTTTACTCAAAGAATCTGCAATCTGATTTTCTTGGCGAGGAATAAACTCAATCGCGAAATTTGGGATTTCCGCGACCAGCTTTTTGGCAATGCCGAGATATTTCTTCATCTTTTCTCCCTTTGCCTCGTAGGCGCCATTAACCTGATTGACAATAAGCTCTGAGTCACTTTTTACCTTAAGCGCAGTTATGCCCATTCCTTTTGCTAGTCTGAGTCCAGTGATAAGAGCCTCATATTCTGCTTCATTATTGGTCCCTGGAAATGTCAAGGCGATCGCGTACTTAAGAGGCTCGCCCTCCGGAGGAATAAGAATTAAACCTGCCCCCGAGCCTTCTTTTGATGAAGACCCATCCGTATAGAGTTCCCAGATTTGATTGTCGTCTGCTGACTGATTTGGCCTGTTCTTTGCTTCTGTTTGACCGTTACTTGTGCTTTCCACTATGAAATCAGCTAGTGCTTGATCTTTGATGGCCGTTTTTGGCGCAAATTTGATCTTGAAATCGCTGAGCTCGATCGCCCACTTGACCATTCTTCCTGAAGAATCTGGCTTCATCAGGAAGTTTTTGAGAGGTTGATTGGTGAGGACCGTGATGTCGTGCGCATGAAAGTAAGGTCTCAGCTTCCGAGCAGCAATAACTAAGGCATAAAGATACTTCTCAATCTGGACATATTTTATTTCTGTTGAGTTGAACATTTTGCTAATGAAATACACTGGACTCTGAACATTATTTACCTCCCTTATTAAGACAGCACTGGCTGCCACATCGCTAATGCCTAGATAAAGGAAAAGCTGCTCGCCTGGAACGGGTTTTGCCAGAGCTGAGAGTGTTTGAATATGCCTCTTCAAGGACTGGAATGCTTACTCACAGTTTGTCGTCCACTCGAACTTGCGGTTGGCCCTCAAGGTTTTGAAGAATGGGAGGGACCTGTCGCTTGCTTTGGAGAGGAAGCGGTTAAGAGCAGCTAGTCGGCCGTTCAGGCACTGGACTTCCTTGTGGCAGGTTGGCGACTTCATTTCCTCTATGGCCTTTAGCTTTTCTGGATTTGCTTCGATTCCTTTTTCATTGACCATAAAACCCATAAATTTACCGGACTTGACCCCGAAGGCGCATTTGGCAGGATTCAGGCGAACACTGTGTCTTCTCATGCATTCGAAAGCTTCGCGGAGGTCCGCCGTGTGAGGATTGCCCTTGATGCTTTTGACGAGCATATCATCCACGTAGGCCTCCATGTTCCTTCCCAGCATGTCCTGGAATAGCCGGTTCACCATCCGCTGATACGTTGCCCCAACATTGATAAGGCCAAAGGGCATCACCTTGTAGCACAGAATGTCCCCATCAGCATAGAAAGCGGTGTGAGCCTCATCGTTGGGATGCATTCTGATCTGATTGTAGCCTGAGTAGGCGTCCATGAAGCTCAGCATCTCATGACCCGAGGTAGCATCGACCAGCTGATCAATCCTCGGAAGGGGATATGAATCCTTGGGGCAAGCCTTGTTCAAGTCGCGAAAGTCGACGCACATCCTCCACTTGCCGTTTGTTTTCCTGACCAAAACTGTGTTGGCGACCCAACTCTGGAATCTTTCTTCTCTGACGAAGTCAGCTTCAATCAATCTGCCGACTTCCTGCCTGATCGCCAAACACTTATCCGTCCCGAATGATCTTCTCTTTTGGGCGATCGGCTTGATGGAGGGGTCTATCCTGAGCTCATGGGAGATAATATCTGTGCTGATTCCTGGCATGTCGCTCGGCTGCCAGGCGAAGAGATCTTTGAAGGAGGGCGGTCATGGCCTCCTTCTGATCCTCCTTCAAGGTGGTCCCAATGCGCACCTTTTTGTCTGGACCATCGATCTCGACCTCCTCCAATTCCTCCATGGGTGCTGGTCGAGCCAAGTCCTCGCGGGGGTCGGCCTCTGTTTCGATGGCGAGCGCCTCCCTTTGGTTCTTCCTGCGTAAACAGTTCACATAGCATTGCCGCGAGGAAGGCTGATCTCCTAGCACTTCTTCAATCCCGTTCGGAGTAGGGAACTTCATCTTCTGGTGGACAGTGGAGGCCACAATCTTATTTGGGTTGATCGTGGTCCTCCCTATGATGGCGTTGTAGGATGTAGGTGAATCGACCACCAGGAAAGTGACCGACACCTTGATGCTTTTCCACCCCTCGCCAAAAATCACTGGCATGGTTATAGACCCCAGTGGATAAGTTGTTCTTCCCGCAAACCCGATCAGCGGAAAGTCGACCCTCTTCAGGTCGCGCTTGGACTTGCCCATCTTCTCAAAGGCGTCCAGAAATAGGATGTCTGTCGAGCTGCCTCCGTCGACCAGAATCCTTGTAACATCACAGCCGTCAACATCTGCCGTAATGACCAGAGCATCGTTGTGGGGTGTGGTGACATGTGCCAAATCATTTTCAGAGAATGAGATGACAATGTTCTCTTCTGGTCGGGGCCGCTTCCCCAATTGAACCGCCGTAGAGATCTGAGTGGCGTAGACCTCTCTGGCACTTGACCTCTCGCCGCCTGCACCGAATCCTCCCGCAATCAGATTCACTCTCCTCTTGTTTCCCGAAGGCTCAGCTTGATCCGCAGGGGCTGGCGAACGATGTCTCCTGGGGGGCGTTCGACTTCGGTCTCGCCCTGCTACAAATTCTTTCAACATTCCCCCTGAATCAGCCTCTCTATGTCCCGCTTCAAAATTTTGCAGTCATCTGTCTTGTGGCCCTTGCACTTGTGGTATCTGCAGTAGCTCTCGACATCCTTGCCCATGGGCAGCCCACCTCGACGAGGCATCGGTGGCCTCGCCAAGGATATCCTCTCCATCTCGACTAGTACCGCTGAGATCTACCTATTTAAACGCGTGAAGTACTCAGGGACCTCTGGATGGCGAGGCGCTGGAAGAGACTCGACTCGGGGCTTACTTTCCTTTCCCTTGTTCTTCTTCTTTACCTCCTTCTTACCATCGCGTCGGGGTTCATGGGTTACCCTTAGCGAGGTCGTCAGGAGGTTAGCCTCGATGTTTGCGCGTTCAAGGTCTATGAAACCTTTTGCTCTGGATGCCAGCTCCTCCAACGTCTCAATCTATTTCACGTGATAGCTGTTTCGCAGCTTTCTCGAGGCCTTGTTGGCCACATCCAGACCTCTGTAGAAGGCTCGAATGATCTCCCCATCCGAGATTCGGCGATCTAATTCTGTGACGTTCTGATGAAAACGCCCGTAGAAATTGGACAGCGACTCTCCCGGTTGTTGTTTGACTGAGTCAAGGGCGACCACGCTCTTCAACAACTGGCGCTCGCCCATATATCTCTCCAGGAACTTGCTTCTTAACTCTGCCCAAGTTCCGATTGATCCTGCAGGGAGGCCGAAGAACCAGGACGAAGCCGAACCCGAAAGAGTAGATGGAAATAGCAAAGCCAAATGATTGGGATCGTTTGACTTACCCAGAAGGGAGGCCTCATGCTTGTTGATATGTACGGTGGGATCTCCTCCACCGCTATACTCAGGTATGGCCCGAGCAACCACATCCTTTGGGATTTTGATAGCGACGAGCCCGTCGGTAAAAGGATGAGAGGACTGCTCCTTGAAGGGAGCTACGACTGTCAACTGTCTTTCCTGGAGCCTTTTGTTGAGGAGGTCATCCATCTGATCCACAGTGCAGTACATAGGCGAGATTCCAGGTGGAGGAGGACCGGAAGGATTGGCAGTATATGTGGCTGCTGGCTCCTTGGTGTGTGCCGGAGGTAGGGACTGCTGACCTGACGTCATCTCCTGATCCTCCTGAGGCGCAGCGGGACCAGGATTTGCCGCTTCCGAAGGTGAGGGACCTGTGGTAGCAGGGCGGTGGTTTTCCTTAGGAGCAGAGGGATTGTCTTCTTGAGGAGCAAGGGCTTGGCGGCGCGCCTGTCCTAGCATGGCTTCCAGCAGGGAGACCATCTCGGGGGTTAAATTAATGTCCTGCCCCGCAATGTGGACTGTCTGCGGTGTCGGGGCTCCGTTTTGATCAGCAGCGGGGGTCGGTCTTGAATCACCGACATGTTCTCGAGCTGTCCGCAGAGGAACAACATTAACTCCTGCTCGGCTGGCAGGTTCCTGTTGAAGCGATGAAGCGTCGGCGGAGTCAGAGCTATCTGAGGATCGCTCCCTGGTCTGGTTCCGACGGTTGCTTTGGGATCGAGTTCTCATGGATGAATTGCTCGTTTCCCACAGACGGCGCCAAATGTTGTATCGTGAAATCATGGATGCTGATCTGGCAGTGAATTGGATGCCAGACAAGGTTGGGATGACGCTTCAGCTCCAACTCCGGTGATCCTGCAAGTAGGGGAGCGCAACAGAGGGGGTGTCTCTGGGTCCCTCTCCGATGCTTAAATGAGTATATGTGTGTATAAAACTCAAAACGTAAAGAGCGTATGTAAAGCAAGGGTATTTATAGGGTAAGAGAGATAGAACCGTATAAAGGCAACTGAATATCTTAGTGTATATTGAGTTGCTGAAGATTTGGGTCGTGGGATATGGCAGTTACTGCGAGATATTGCAGTTACCAAATCTAATCTTTAGTGAATATGTGACCGAGATACGCGGGATATCCTGGCCACTCTGTTATTAACGGTTTAGTAGGACCAGAGGAGAGAGGCAGGGCTCTCTTCGGGCCGAGCACTCTTATGGCGAGCAGTGCCTGTTAAAGAATGGCGAGCACTCATGGTGTCCTCAGAGGCTTTGGGCTCGGTTCTGGGCCATTCTATGGAGGCCGGTCCGGTTCGAATGTTATGGGTTTACCCCCTCTATAGTTATTGGGCCTTCGAGGCCTTTTTCCCTACTGGGCTGTCACTATCGATATCCAACAATGACTTACATGAAAGCACTGTTATTCTTGTGAATGTTGACCATGGCCATACACAAAGGGGATTATGACAGAGGAAGTCCTGAAGAGGTTTCTTCATTTTCTCCACATATTTGGAGCACAAGTTCTTAATGTTGCTTCTTTTGCTCAAATAAGTCACAACTTATAAATTTGTGATTTGGATGTGAATTAAGATGTACATAGATAATTTTAATAAATAATATAATATGTTTTTTTAAACAGTATTATGTACTTCAAATTTTATAAGTAGTAACCAGACAATTAATGAAAATACACCACATAAGTTTCTATATAGTAATCAGTAAAAGTCGTTGTCACAAAAAACCTTTGTTTAGTAATGACATTATCTAACACTATCAAGGGGTATTAATGGTTGATTGCAAAATTTGTCAACACTAAAACCCGTGTTTTGTCACAATATATTTTGTTGTTAAAACAACTATTTGGTGACACTACTCGGTTGTCACTAAACACAAATGGACAACAACGACGCTAAGTCACTACTAAATGTTGAACAGTAGCTAACATTTTATAGGGGTCAACAAAATTGGTCTGGTTCAGTCTTGAGACTGGGACCGAAAATTTTGGTCCATTAATTTCGGTTGTGAGACCGAGTCTGAAACCGTTTGGACCGTTTATATGGTCTTAGTTTTTTCGGTTTTGAACCGTTAGACATAATATTTTTACATAATCTTCTATTTTACCAAAAACACTAATCAAATAAAACAAAATTTTATTAATCAACAAAAAAATATATAACAAAAACGATACTTATCTCATACTTCATCAAAACATCATCTCATTTTGAAATTGTACATGTTCTTTCTCGAATTTGACAATAATCATGCATACATATATATACCAACATTCCAACAAAATATTCCTACTCCAACATTTCAACATTCCAACAAAATGCTACTACATTCCAACAAAACAATACTACTCCAATATTCCAATAAAATAATTCACACTCTCAATTTGATGATAATTTCTTTCATTGTTTTGTTTGTGTTACACCTTAACACGGCGAGAAACATCATCAACCTAATAAACAAAACATCATACTCAAGAGTTAGTTAAATCGTAAACTTTAAAGTTTATTTTAATAGTTAAAATAATAATTACTTACACATTTATGTTAGGTCATCGTCAATGAACATTGTTAGCAAAATTTCCTCCAATTCCCTTATCTCATTTGTGGATTCTATATATAATAAACATATTTAAACATCAATACATATGGCATAAATATTCAGAATAAGTGTATTAACAAACTATAAAAGTATGACCGTTTACCTTCACATTCTTCGTCACATCAATATTTTGGAGATTTTAACCAATCTTGTGCGCAAATTAATGACTACCATATCTGGACCCAAAGAACATTGATACTTATTCAATACATGTCCTCCAGTGCTAAATGAACTTTCAGATGCCACAGTGGACACATGAATAACCAACACATCTCTAGCCATCATCGCATTAATGGGGTACCTTGAACCGTTCTTCTTCCACCAAGATAAAATCTCAAAATCTGAACTATTATCGAGGGTTTCTTCCAAATACTTTTCTATATCAGACTTTTCACAGAGATCATAAGTATGTATCCCAGTTTTACGCTTAAATATCAAGTTCAACCAATCGTCTTGATTGTTAACGACTGTATTAGTTCGAACTCTCGTAGTTGAAACTTCAACAGTGTCATAGGTGCTCGGCCTATTTAAATATCTCTCGTATTGCTTAAACATTAATGTTGTGTAAGTATGTTATGGCCCATGCTTAGCCATCCCAATAGGCAGCAGACCATTAACATATCTGCAACCCAATAAGAATAACCAAATAAGGAAGAAGCTTCTACTGGATTGCAGTGTCAGCATGTTGTGCTGTCATGGAAGATTCGGCCATTAGAACAAACTAGGAAATAAGAGAACTATATATAGGTAGAGAATTGTAATAGATGACTATGCAGTGAATGAATGCTAAATTCCTCTTAATTCCTCCTAAAATCTAGGTATTTTGATATCAATACGTATCATTGGTATCAGAGACCAGACCCCCCTCATTCCCTGTGTTGTTCATTCCTTATACTGAAATTTCTTCATTCTTGAACCTCTCCTCATCTTCCTATGGCGACAGAGACTCGTTGGCAGCAAAACGACCGAGCACTGGCCACATTGCAGCAGGCGGTAGAAAGTCATGACACCATGCTCAGCGAAATCAAGGCCACGATGAACGGTATCTTGAAGCACTTCGATTACTATCGACAGAAGGGTATTGTTCCGGGCAGTGAAGGCGACTCCGACGGAAACTTCCAATCCACTCATTCCCATACGTCCAGTCCAAATGGGCGGTCATTCCGTTTCGGGAGGATGGATTTTCCCAAATTTCATGGTGAGGATGTGGTGGGATGGCTCGACAGATGTGAGCACTTCTTTAAGGTGGATAATGTGCCTGAAGAACAGAAGATTGACATCGTCACTATCCACGTCGATGGTGACGCACTTCTATGGCATCAAACCTATGTGAAAATGAAAGAGTTGCAGGGTAATACCTTGACGTGGGCTGAATATTCCTCGACAATCCAAGCTCGGTTTGGACTTAGCAACTACTACGACCCCATGCTTGACCTCCGCAATCTGCAGCAAGAAGAATCCGTAACAGAATATTACAAACAGTTTTCGACCATTTTTCATCACATTCAGCTTCACGACGTGTTGTCTGAAAAACAGAGCCTCAGCAACTTCATCGGAGGTCTTCGACCTGAGTTGCAAGGCCCCATTCGAATGCTGCAACCAAAAACGATGTATGATGTTTTTCGTTAACAAAGCTCCAGAAAGCCACGATCAGCCTGCGACCCAATATTGTGCGACATCAACCTCCGTCCAAACCACCACAGTAAGGAACCGTCCAAGGAAGAATGCTGGTTCACGCACCAGTCGCATCTTGTCGAGTAAGGAGATTGCTGAAAAATGAGCCAAGGGACTCTGTTTTGGCTGTGATGAAAAGTTCTCACCGGTCGATCAATGCAAGAAACAACACTTATTCATGTTGGAAGTGGATTCGAATAATGTCTTACCTGAGAGTGATGAGGCACAAGATGATACTCGACCCCGAGATCCTTTGCTCGAGAATCTTGTCATTTCACTTCAGGCGATCACCGGATCATTTGGTGGCTCTACCATTCGTGTTTTGGGTTCGGCTGCTGGGAAACCATTACAAATTCTGGTGGATTCAGGTTCGACCCATAATTTTCTGGATATTGCAACTGCTCGTAGACTAGGCTGCCATGATATACAATTGCCGCCTTTACATGTGGGAATGGCCAATGGCCATAATTTGCAATGCAACCTAGCTTGTCATGGATTTCAATGGACCTTGCAGGGCCGAACATATTCTGCTGATGTCCTGTTTGTTAGAGTATTATGTAGTCTATATTAGTCTTTATCTTTAGTTTATCTATATTAGGTAGTTTATCCTTTTAGAGTTAGTTTATTATATATATAGTTAGATAGATAGTATGAGTATCTTTATAGATAGAATAAATATATATAGATAGTTATCTCTATACTATATATATCTAGTTCTCTATGTACTAAATGACACGTTTCTCAATAATGGAGTCAGATGTTTTTCTTATTCATCTCCTTCATGTCTCCATGTTCTATTAAATCTAACATGGTATCAGAGCCTTCTTTACAAGGACCGAATCATTCCTGCTGCTGATCTGTGATTTAGTGATACAATGTCTCTTCAACAATGCTGAATTAATTGTGCTGAAATCCCGATTTGGTATCGTGAAGAAGTGTGATCAAATTGAGTTTGCACAACCAAGTTTTTTGATGATTTACAATGGATTCAATAGAAGATTGGAATGCTGGAATTCAGATTTTAGATTAGTTTGTTAGCTACTACGGCATGACCACGACGAGATGACCGAGATGGCACCGCGATGGCATGACCGAGTTTTTTTCTTTTTTCTTTTTTCGTTTTCATCTGGATTTTAGCTTGAAAAACTTGTATTCGAATGTGTAGTATCTCACCAATGATGCAGATGTGCGAGCTCAATTCGATTGGGGATTTGTTCGAGATTGAATTTGGGATCCGACACAAGCGAAGAAGCATTGGAAATTTTGGGACCAATTCAGCAAATTTCAAGAAAAACAAGAGAACATGGGTGAATGTTAGAGTATTATGTAGTCTAGATTAGTCTTTATCTATAGTTTGTCTATATTAATTAGTTTATCCTTTTAGATTTAGTTTATTATATATATAGTTAGTTAGATAGTATGAGTATCTTTATAGATAGAATAAATATATATAGATAGTTATCTCTATACTATATATATCTAGTTCTCTATGTACTAAATAACAAGTTTCTCAATAATGGAGTCAGATGTTTTTCTTATTCATCTCCTTCATGTCTCCATGTTCTATTAAATCTAACACTGTTGATTCCTTTGTCATCATTTGATCTAATTTTGGGTGCCTAATGGTTGTCTCGGTTTGGGGATGTGGTGATGAATTTTGATAAACTCTATGTGAAGTTCTATGATGGAGAACACCTCTGTGAACTGTATGGAAACAGAGAGCCTGCAGTGAGTCTTAGATCTTCATCAAATATGAATAAGTTGTTGGACAAGGAGAAACAGGTTGCTTCCATTCACCTCTGCAACTTGGCTATTTCTCCTGCATATTAGACATGACCTACTATCAAGGATCCGATCCCACACTAGTTCAGGGCTTTACTAAGGGAATTTCACGATGTATTTGACGAGTAAACAAGGCCTCCTCCACAACGTGCAATTGACCATGCCATTCCTCTTCGGCAAGGGACACAACCGATTGCAGTTAGGCCGTATCGTTACCTGAATATACAGAAGGTGGAAATTGATAAATTAGTAAACGGGATGCTGCAAAATGGGGTCATCCAACCGAGAACGAGTGCGTTTGCAGCTCCCCTAGTCCTAGTCAATAAGAAAGACGGGTCTTGGAGGTTTTGCGTTGATTATCGGAAATTGAATGCTGCTACTATCTGGAACAAGTTTCCCATTCCCCAAGTGGATGAGCTACTGGATGAACTGCATGGGGATGCCATTTTTTCTAAGCTCGACCTACGTTCCGGGTATCATCAGATTCGGGTGCGAGAAGAATACAACCACAAAACTGCTTTTAGAACACACGAGGGCCACTATGAGTTCTTAGTCATGCCATTTGGACTTACAAACGCACCATCAACTTTTCAACATTTGATGAATTCGATCTTTAAGCCGTTTCTTCGTCAATTTGTCTTAGTGTTCTTTGACGACATCCTAATTTACAGTGCCAATGCCTACACGCATGAACAACACTTGCGAGCTGTTCTCCACAAGCTAAGGGAGCATTCCCTCTTTGCAAAGCTAAGTAAGTGTTCGTTTAGTGGATCAAAAGTTGAATATCTCGGTCATTTTGTAACGGGATCAGGGGTATCCACGGACCCTTCAAAAGTTGAAGCCATTACTAATTGGCCACAGCCAAAACGATTCGGAAATTACGTTTTTTTTTTTGGGTTTGGCAGGGTATTACCGCCGTTTTATCCAGGGATATGGATCGCTCTGCAAACCTCTCACTAAGCTACTAAAAAAGGATAAGATCATATGGACACTTGCAGCAGAGTCGGCTTTCCTTCATCTCAAGTATACTCTACGCACAACCACTGTGCTAGCACTGCCCGACTTCGCTAAACCTTTTGTGGTCGAAACGGATGCGTCACCAATTGGGATTGGGGTCGTCCTCATGCAAGGTGGTCATCCCATCGCTTTCATTAGTAAGACCCTATCCGCTCGTCATCAAGAACTCTCGGCCTATGAAAAGGAATTATTGTCCATTCTTTTTGCAGTAAGGAAATGGCACTACTATCTCATTAATAGGCACTTCATTATCCGCACTGACCAGCAGATCCTCAAGTTCCTTCTCAAGCAAAAGGTGTTCACCCCCATTCAGCACACTTGGTTAGCAAAACTTCTCGGGTTTGATTATGCCATTAAGTATAAGGTCGTCAAAGAAAACGTTGCTGCAGATGCCCTGTCTAGAATTGGTGATTGTTCGGTAGCAGCAGTCTCTATCTCAGGTCTCCCGATGATATTCATGCCTCGGATTGCTGCAAGTTGGGAAGCCGACCCAACTTGTCAATAACTGATCTCATCTCTTCAAAGTGACCATGGTCCTTCAAGCTTCACATGGAAGGAGGACAAGTTGTGGCGTAAAGGAAAATTGGTCATTAGAGCTGACAACATTCTTCACACGGAATTACTGGAGTTATTTCATACTTCGGCTATGGGGGGCCATTCAGGGGTTCATGCAACGACACAACGGTTAACATCCATTGTCTATTGGAAAGGTTCTAAGAAACAGGTTTGACAATTCATCCGGGAGTGTGAGACGTGTCAGCGTAACAAAACAGAGACCACCGCATCTCCGGGGTTGCTGCAACCTCTACCTATTCCGACTGGTATCTTTACTGACATAACCATGGATTTTATTTCCGGGTTGCCTCGATCCCAAGGTAAGTCAGTCATCTATGTTGTGGTCGACCGTCTTACGAAATATGCACATTTCATGCCTCTTGCACATCCGTATTTGGCAACTACGTGGCACAGTTATTCCTGGATACCGTATATAGACTACATGGCTTGCCACAAACAATTGTCAGTGATCGTGATCCCGTCTTCATCAGCACATTCTGGAAACAGCTTTTTTCGTATCAAGGGGTGGAGCTGCGAATGTCTTCGGGTTATCATCCTCAGAAGGACGGCCAAACTGAGGTAGTAAACCGTTGTATGGAAACATATTTGAGATGCATGGCTGGTGAACGTCTAAACACTTGGTGTAAATGGCTTCCACTTGCTGAATGGTCGTATAACACGACTCCGCACTAAGTGATCAAGACTACTCCCTTCGAGGCTCTCTATGGGTTTCTAGCACCCCTTCACATTCCCTATATACCCCGAGACACGTCGGTCATGGCTGCAGATCTTCTTCTCTGGAACCAGGAAGACTCGATACAATTACTCAAGTTCCATATTACACGAGCTCAGAATCGGATGAAGCAACAAGCAGATAAACATCGCACGGAACATAAGTTTGAAGTAGGGTACTTCGTTTACCTCAAACTTCATCTGTATCGTCGTGCTTCGATGAGGACAACAGACGCTCAAAAGCTTCAACCTAAGTATTTTGGGCCTTTTCAAATTTCCAAGCGCATTGGTGAAGTAGCTTACCATCTCAATTTACCACCTCAGGTGAAGGTCCATTCAGTCTTCTATGTGTCTCTGTTAAAGCTAGCAAGAGGTGATCACCACACCGTTGTTGCATTACCTCCTGAAGCAGCCGATTGCTCTACGCCAACCCCTCTCGCTATTCTAGAAAGTCGGACTACCAAGAGAAGAAATAGAGCAACTCTTCAATTGCTCATTCACTGGGATAACTCGTCTCCTGCGGATGCCACCTGGGAGTTTGCTGATGAATTTCACCATCGTTTTCTAGATTTTGACATTGGGGACAAGGTTCCTTATGGGGGAGGTAATGTTATGGACAATGCTTAGCCATACCAATAGGCAGCAGACCATTAACATATCTGCAACCCAATAAGAATAACCAAATAAGGAAGAAGCTTCTACTGGATTGCAGTGTTAGCATGCTGTGTTGTCATGGAAGATTCGACCGTTAGAACAAACTAGGAAATAATAGAAGTATATATAGGTAGAGAATTGTAAGAGATGACTATGCAGTGATTGAATGCTAAATTCCTCTCAAGTCCTCCAAAAATCTGGGTATTTTGATATCAATACGTATCAAAATATCATAACATTCTTCAATGATATACTCAACAAATATCATTTTCCGTCGAGGATCAAGCACAACAGCTACGTAAAACAACAAGTTTACCGTTTTCACATTTCCCCAAAATTTATCATGATTTGCCTTCATTTTTTCAGCCATTGACTTAAATATGGGATCTTGAAGATATTCAGTAATCTGAATTGCGATCTTACAAATCTCAAACATGCAATCATTACTTGTAGCATAGTAGTATCCAAACATATGAACATCGTAATCATAAAATATTTTTAAGAAAGACAAAATAGCACTTACTAACACCAAGATTATCAAATGTTGGATCAACGATGGATCTCGACTCGAAAAAACTCTCACTGGCACCTGCTGTTGAGGAAATCTACAATTGCAAACAAATAAATTAGATTATTGCTATGCAAGTTCAAGTTGTGCTGTTCTTTCGTTTCCGCCTTTCATCAAACAATTTATGTGCATACATATATATAGATTCATGGTCATGTAGTTTTAATTAAAAGAACTTAATTTTATAAGATGTTGGCATGATATACAACATTATTCAACAAATGTATACAAATTTCAGCATGAGATTACCATGGTGAGGGGGAGAAGACGTGTGTTTTCAGCAACAGAAGATGAAGGCGGAGGCGAGAGCTAGAGACGACGGAAGTTATGAAGCCATCATATGAAGCTGTGAAATTGTGGTATGCATCGTCTTCTGCAGTCTATTATGTGCGTGGTGAAGCCGTGGAGACTGAAGAATATGAGAGATAAACAACGGCAGAGTGGGAGTGACATTTTTTTAACAAACCGGTCTGTTTCGGTCTCCAATGGTGTAAGACCGAAATTTAGACCAAAACTGATAGACCGTTAAAATAATACCGTTGATTTCTGTCCACAAGTCTTTTTGGTTCGGTCTCGGTCGGTGTGGTCCAAACGTTTTTTTCCCCACCCCTAAGGATTTCCATAGATTCCAATGGAGCTTGTATCATATCATGTCTCATATACTCAAGGAAGGAAGTCTTTGGTTGTGTCATATAATGTCATGCCAAGTGGATGAATGGAGAACGCTTCCTCCTCCTAAGCTCTTGGGACAGACAAGACTTCCTCCCTCCTATGTTTATGTTCATTCAGACACTACTTTCCACCGCATTTTACTGTCCTTTCTCCTTTCTTAAATGACTCAAACCAATTACTCAACGAATCACATTTAACAAACCTCAGCAATCATGGAGGTGTCAACGATCCAAATCAACCGAGACAGGAGGACACGACCGAAATTCATTGTCGGTGTTGGTGGCGTTGAAGGGTTGTTGGTATTGGGTGGGAGTTTAGCCATTGCAGGTTTCATGGCTTTATTCACCATCAAAACATCAGCAAGGAGATCATCGAAAGGCGTTGATAAGGATATCGATGAAAACAAACAAACTATTAGCGGGGATGATGAAATGGAGAAAGTAGGGTTTCCGCTGTTAAAGTATGGATCGTCGGGGAAGAAGGGGTTGGAGGTTGTTCTTCATCAACAAGGGTTAGTTAGTGTACTTTCAAACGATCTATAGCTAGGCGTCTTTCTTTCTTTCTTTATTCACATCGAGATCATTTCATAAATCTTTATGCAGTAATGATACAAATGGTGGGTCCAATGCTGAGGAATCCATATTGAGACTGGTACGTAATAGGAAATCATATATATATATAATGTTGGCCAAACACAAATATATATATATATATATAATAAAAAAGCATTATCCCTCATATTTCAATACTCTCTCTCTTTATACGTACAATCTAAAGAACAAGGCAAACGAAGAGGAGAACTGCGTTGTTGAAGCTGCTAAACAAGACAAAGTCGAAGAAAAAACAGCAGCAGCAGCAGCATCTGATCAATGTCAGCATGAGATCCTCGTGTTGTCTGATGACTCAACCCCACCAGAGAGCATCGTGTCTTGCGATGATTACACCGAAAGCACCGATCTCTCTCTCGACGAAGAAAAGGCCGATGAGAAAGAAAACTACGAAGAAGAAGAGGTTGAAGGCGACCTTAACGATGATTATGAATCATCTGAAGAAGACGATCAGGAAGAGGAAGAAGAAGAAGAAACTGAAGTAACCCAACGTTCATCCTCACTGTCAAGTCTAATGATCGAGGGAGCAGCGCCGATACACGTGAAAGAGTTCGCCGAGATCGACTCTTCCAAGTACGAGAGTATTGCGAAAGAGCAGAATTCTTTCAACTGCTTAGGGTTAGAGCAGAAGTTGGACACGTCAACGGGGATGTTCGGGAGCAGGACCCACCTGCGGCCATTGGTAGGTCAGAATCAGATGGTATCGGCCCCACAGCCCCTGACGAAAGCGCAGTTGTGGCTAATGGTGTTGCCGGTGGTGATGCTGACGATGCTTTTAGCGATGATTCATTTCTTTGTTGTAGACAATTACGTTATGGACATGGAGTCTTGAGGCAATAATCATATATATATATATATAGCCTATCCAATTAACAGTCGTTGTTTTGGAATGAGGATATACAAAGACGACAATCTATCTACCTATACAATATTGGTGCTTTGTTTAATAGGCAATAATCTTATATAACCTTTTCTTTTTCAATTTAATTTATTTATTTGTTTAATCTTAGATGGAAGATCTACTACGTATGCATGTATAACCTAAATTTCATCTTAAAAGTCTTATCGGTTCTGGTCTAAATTTCGGTCTTACATCAGTGGAGACCGTTAAGATTGAACTGGACCGGTTTGTTTAAAAAATATAACATGTTGCGTTGTCTTATCTTCTTCCATCTACATTCTTAGACGAGAGGGCGAGACTACTTGAGAGTGAGGAGTGGTGAGTAAAAGTCACGAGGGACTGTCCGTCGTCTCTGGCTATCGGCTTTGTCTCCACCTCCGTCTTCGTCTCCGCCTGTATTCTGTCTATGTCTCATCTACAACTGAAAATTGACGTCTTCTCCTCACCATGGTAATCCCATACCGAATTTTGTATTCATTTATTGAATAATGTTGTATATCATGCCAAAATCCTATAAAATTATGTTATTTTCTTAAATGGTAAAATACGACATTGACCCTAAAGTTTAATCCGTTTTTAAGTTTCCCTCTTAAAGTTTAAAATTTTAAATTTTAGTTTGGACCGAATGAAAAATACTCCATTTCCGTCTGAAACCGTTTATGTGTAACGGAAATTTAATCATGTGAGCTTTTTACATTTTAAATGGACAAACTTGTCTTTCTTCTTTTCTATTTAATTCATATTCTTTGTTTCATCTTTTTAATCGTCGTCGCCGCAACTCTAGTTCAGATCCCAATTCTCGACCAGGTGAGGAAGAAGTTTAGCGCATGTGTTTTGTTCATCATGGACAAGATAAGGAAGAAATCTATATATGGAGGAGAGGAAGGTCACCACCGACGTCATCCACCACCGCTGCAAGGAGCGAAAGAGGCTGATGAAGGACGCAATCGCCGCGCGAAATGCGTTCACAGCGGGCCACATGGGTTACGCAATGGCCTTGAAGAATATTGGAGTGGTGCTGAGCGACTACGGGCATGTGTAACTGGAACATGGATCTTTTTTGTTGTCTTTAGCTACAGTTGTTGCTTAAGGCTCTTCTTTATATGTTTTGGGTGTTTTTAGATTACAAAAAGCTCACGCGTGTCTCAAATATGAATCTTTTTTGTGTCTTGAGCAATGGTTGTTGATTACTTTTCTGTTTTTTGCTCGTTTTATTTACAGATTATAGAATAATACTCATGCGTGTCTCGAGTACTTTTTATGGCAATGGCACGAGTTGTTGACGAATGGTATGTTCATTTCTTTCAGATTATTGTATAACCCTAAAAGGAGATGATTGATGCAGCTGTTGGACGGCCTATACTGAACTTACAAATCTGGAACTAAGTTGTTTTCTTAATCTGCAAACATTAAAAAAAAAAAAAATCTTCTGAACATTGATTCATTGTGCAGAAAGAGATCCCTAAAAGGGTGGTAGATGATCTGATAATACAAAACAATGGGCATGGAATGAAGTCGCTTATATGCTCTGTACATAGCACTGCATCGATCTACAAGGAAAGCAAGAACCGAACTTCCAAGATAAATTCTCCCATGGCTTCTCACAAAGCTTCCCGAATCTGCCCAATTACTGATGGGCTACCGAGATCAAGAGAGTGTTAGAATGTCAGCAATATACAACTCAGAGTCAACAATATCAAGCTAAAAGATGTCAACAATATCAAGCTAAAAGTAGTCAACAAAACAGCTCAAGAAACTGACTAGCTTAGATAGATAGTGATAGCTACAATTATATATCTGTCTAATGTAATAGAATGAATGTCAAGTTTTGAGTTTTAATAAGAAAATATATCACTTTCTTCCCTATTCAACATGGTATCAAAACTAAGGTTATAATTCATAGGGATTAACTTCGTTCATCACTTACCGACAATAATCAACCCCCAAACGAATACTTCTAGGATGTGCAATCCAGAAGACCGAGTTCCAGTCCTCGTTTCCAATAGGACTGAATGCCTCCTTCAGGGATTTCTCGATGTTCTTTGGGATCAGACTAGAGGCACCCTTGAGGAGGTGAAAGGCAAGGCTGACCTCGCGGAGGTGGCCGTTGATAGCACCATCGGAGTCAGGGAGGCCAAGACCAACTACCGATCGATGGAGATTTTTCCAGAAGAATCCAACCCACAGCAGCAACAGCATCTTGCAAGCAGCAAATCGGTTCGAACGAGGACTTTATTTGCATGAAAGACAAACGCAGCTGCAAAGCCAACGTCATACTACGAAAAGAAGCTAGCCATGGCCTACAACAACATCCATAGAAGTCGGAACTCTTCCGTGGAGAAGGAGCAGCAGTCGTCGAGCTTTAGCATCACGACAGAGCTCCATCTAATCAAAACATCATACTTGGATAGAGACGTCGTGCTGAAGCGGATCAGTCGCCACAAGTTTCGCTGGAACTTGCTCAACAAAGGAAGCAACAACGAGACCAGCACCCTCGATGGTAACGAAAACCCCGAGGTGGACCTTCCATTCGCCAGAGTCGCAGGGGTTGGAGGAAACCCTAGCCGTAACGGAAGAAGGAAGCAAATGGAGCAGGGGAGCTTCTATCGTGAAATGGAGAAAGGGAATGGTTGTCCATTAGCTATAGAGACTTGGAAATTGCATCCAAGTCCCTCTACTTCAAACCCAAGATGTTTTAGACTAAATGTTATGAAACTTGACAAAACAACCCTAAATTATTTCAATTCAGTCCCTGAATATCTGACACGTGCCTATACAGTCCATCATGAAGGTGGATTTAAAAATAAACAATGTATTTTTGAATGCGGTGCAACAAACACTATGACGTATGATGCGAGTGATCTTGTGAATATTGTGAAGTCCCTGATTGAATGCATTAATACTGTAGATGAGGGGAAGGCTCGGGTGACCAAAATGGGAACAGTAGAAATTTCCCCAGCTCTGAAGATATCAAATTGTCTTTTAGTTCCGACACTCTCGAATAAACTATTATCTATGTCTCATGTTACCAAGGAGATGAACTGTACTTTGGTGATGAATCTGAATTTTTGCATATTGCAGGATATCCGGACGGGGATGATTATTGGGCGAGGCACTGAAAACGCTGACCTATACTACATAGATGAAATGGATCAACAAGGTCTGGTGCTGCTTGCTCACGAAACTACAGAAAGAGAGGCTTGACTATGACATAGGAGAATGGGTCATCCATCCTCCGGTTATCTAAAACTCTAATCTCCTAAGTTGTTTTTTAAAAATAATTATCTATTTTGTGAGACATGTATTCTTGCAAAAAATCATAAGCAAACCTTTAGACCAACTAATACTCGTATGGATTCTATATTTTTCTTAGTACATTCTAATGTGTGGGGTCCAGCGCCTATATCTGGGGGTCAAGGGTTTAGATCTTTTGTGTTATTCGTTGATGATTGCGCTCGCATGACGTGGGTGTATTTTTTGAAAAATAAATCCGAAGTGTTTGAAAAAATTCACTCACTTCTTCCACATGATCGAAAATCAATATCAGAAAAACATTCAAGTCATTCAGACTGATAAGGGGGGGGGACGAATTTGTCAATCAACATATGCAAAAAATTTCTTTTTAGAAAAAAGACTTATTCACCAGACTTTTTGTCCACACACTCTAGAACAAAATGGTGTGGCAGAAAGGAAAAATCACATACTACTTGAAATGACAAGATCCCTACTTATTGAGTCCAAAGTACCTAAGTCTTTTAGGCATGAAACTGTTGCCACAACTACATATCTTCTAAATTGTCTCCCAACAAAAATCCTAAAACTCAAAACACCAATTACCGCTCTCGCTGAAATTACCAAAGTACCCCAACACTTAGTCTAGCTCCTCGTGTCTTTGGATGCTCTGTGTTCGTACACATACCAAAAACTGATCGCACCAAATTTGATCCATGCGATGTCAAGTGTGTGTTTGTAGGATATGGAGTTAAAAAGGGTATCAGTGTTATGATCCTAAAACTCGTCACATGTTCACCATTATGAACTGTGATTTTCTCGAAACATAGTATTATTATCATCAATCGAGTGTTCAGGAGGGGATACTACAATAGATCCATTGGATATGGTTTGTTGTCCAAGCTTCTCCTATGATGGTCCAACAGAGCCAGTTAGCCGAACCACTGAGCCAACTACTGACATGACAGTATCAACCAGCGAACTAAGGGTCACAACGGATACTCCCGCGTTTGAGGTATCCGAGGTAAGCCCATATGAACCTCAAAATATTGATATTGTTGAAGCTGTTTATATTGAAGAACCAGGAGAACAAGAGGAGGCGATAACTGAAAGGTACAAATTACCTCAAAGAGAGAATCGAGGTCGACCACCTAAGAGGTACACACCAGAGAATGAAATAAGAAGAGGGAGATACCCCGTGACCAACGTGGTAATGTGGAGACTAAGTAAGAAAGCAAAAGTGTTTATTATGTCGGTTTATTCAGAGAAAATACCATGCAGTGTGGAAGAAGCTCAACAGTCCAAGAATTGGGAATGAGCTATGGATGTTGAAATGGAGACACTGGAAAAGAATAAGACATGGGAGATTTGCAGGTTACCTATCGGAAAAAAATAGTAGGCTGCATGTGGGTTTATACTATCAAGTACAAGCAGGATGGCTCCATTGATAGATACAAAGAAAGACTGGTGGCAAAAGGATACACTCAGATATACGAGATTGACTACTTCGAGACATTCTTGCCCGTAGCTAAGATATACACAATCAGAGTGTTACTGTCGTCTGTCTAGAGCTGCAAATAAAGACTAGCCACTTCACAAGTTTCGATGTAAAGAATGCAATTCTTCACGGAGAACTTGAAGAAGAAGTGTACATGGAAGTCCCACCAGGATACAAAAATGAAATTTAGGAAGGAAACATATGTCGACTAAAGAAGTCACTCTATAGTCTGAAACAATCTCCTCGACCATGGTTTGGAAGGTTTACTATTGTCATGAAGAAATATGGATATAAGTAAAGCAACTCAAACCACACCTTATTCCTGAAGAAGACAGGAGCCCTAATAACCTATTTGATCATTTATGTCGATGACATTATCATCATAAGGAATGATCCAGGAGAGATGCACATGCTTAGAAGAAACTTATTCGAAGAATTTGAAATAAAGGATCTCGGGAATTTAAAATAATTCCTTGGGATCGAGGTGTTAAGGTCTGTAGAAGGGATCTTTATATCTCAGAGGAAGTATATTTTTGGATTTCTTGACGGATACAGGAATGTTAGAGTGCAAACCGGCTGAAACTCCAATAGTAGTGAATCATGGCTTACGGATATCAGAAGGAGCGAGACTAGCAGATAAAGAACGATATCAAAGGCTAGTAGGAAAGCTTACGGTAGGAATAGTAAGTCAGTTTATACATCAACCTCAAGTTGATCATATGGGAGCGGTCGTAAGGATTATGAGGTATTTGAAGGGTACCTCAAGACATGGAGTTCTGTTCAGAAGAAATGGTCATCTGAAAATACAAGGGTACACAAACGTTGATTGGGCAGACAACCCGGTTGATCGAAGATCCATATCCGGGTATTTCACCCTTATTGGTGACAATCTGGTAATGTGGACAAGTAAGAAACAGAAAGTAGTAACGTTGTCTAGTGCAAAAGTAGAGTTTCGCGGGATAGCACGAGGATTAACAGAAATACTATGGCTCATGAAGTTAATGACAGAGATTGGGTTTCCCCCATCAGAAGCTTGTGAGCTATTGTGTGACAATAAAACGACGATCGGGATTTCAGAAAATCCAGTTTAACACGATTGAACCAAGCACATTGAAGTGGACAAACACTTCATAAAGGAAAATCTCGAAGCCAGAATTATCAAACTGCTGTTCGTTCGCTCCGAGAATCAGTTGGCAGATATACTCACCAAAGCAGTAAACTCAAAAAAAATTAATGAAGTACTAAGCAGGTTGAGCATCGGAGACCCGACTACTCAACTTGAGGGGGAGTGTTAGAATGTCAGCAATATACCGCTCAGAGTCAACAATATCAAGCTAAAAGTAGTCAACAAAATCAACTTAAGAAACTGACTTTCCAGCTTAGATAGATGATGATAGCTACGAATATATATTTGTCTAATGTAATAGAATGAATGTCAAGTTCTGAGTTTTAATAAGAAAATATATCAATTTCTTCCCTATTCAACAGAGAGGAGATGAAGGATGAAGAGGAAATGAGGATGCCCGACTCTGACTATACTCGTCTACTCAGAAGCAAGGGAACATATCTTGCTTGGATACCTCTGCTCTTGACCACGAAACTGATTGATTTTGATTTGCAGAACTAACTACCTCGAAGTGTGTTGTTAATATAGTGTAGGATGAAAGATGTTCTGCTTTGGTTTTGAATGGTTGTGTATAGATGTTTAGCATGAGTTCTATTGACTTCAATGTTCCATTTTGAGAGACGCAATGTAACTTTTCTGTATTTTGAGTTATGATCATATATTTAGACCAATATATTGATCCAGAAAGCTCAACCTTTCTGCACAAATCTTGAAATGCGGAGGATGAAGATGAACAAGGGCAATTTCGTCACTTACAATTGTTAAAACAACACGTGAGCAGCACATGACCAAGAATCTGTTCAGAATAAATGGGCAACTAACGGTAAGGGGAGATTTTTACATCGGATTCCAACATTAGAACTAAAATTTTAAATTTTAAACTTTAAGGGGAAAACTTAAAATTGCGTAAACTTTAGGGGAAAATGTAGTATTTTACCCTTTCATAAAGATTACTTGACCATGAAACCATATACATGTATGCACATAAGCTATTCGATAAATATCGAAACAATTATAGACTATTTTCCTTGCTTCGAAGAACATGGTCAGATGTTGTGGTTCGTCAATAATGATTCCTATATACGTCATATCATCTAGCACATAAGTGGTGAAATGAGTTAGTATGTAAAAAGTTCAAATGTTGGTCAATGGAATTCATGTTTTTGGTGAAGGCAGTCATCTATCATGTTGTTCACCACAATCATGCCGGTCGGCGTGCTGACCTCCGCTAGAAGCACCAACCGACGTGCTAACCTCCATCAGAAGCCTTCGCTTGGTCCATCCGACGGATTAGATTGTTGAAGAGATGAAGACTGAGAATCTTTGTAAAGATATAAAATTTTATGTCTAAACGGTCCAAACGGTCTAAACCGAATTATAACAAAAAAAATCAAGATCATACCAAACGGTCTTAGTTTCAAGACCAAAATTAATGGACCGAAATTTTTTTTCTCAGTCTCAAGACCGAACCAAATCGATTTTTGCTCACCCCTCCCATCATTCACATCGTCCCGAAGAAGAATACATCTTACTCAAATTGAAGCCTGAGCGACACCTCCAATGCATCACCAGGCCATTAAGGAGGTGTCGCCCCCAAACACTCAACTGCATCCTTTCCCTAATACAAGTCCATCAAACGCCTGACAGATGTGATAAAAAAAAAAAAAAAAAAAAAAGTGATCCAAAATCGATATGATGTCGTAATTTAATGTGTCAGCCTCATAAAGTGTATCCTTATACAACGTTGACCAATGATCCAAGTTTAGATTTCCTATGTATATAGAGCTCTTATTTCATTCGGAAGTAACCACTCTCAATACAACACAAATTACACATTTTATCATTGGAGGGGAAACACTAGCAAAACCCGAACTTTCCTTCTGTCAGGTCAGAGCATCACAAGCAGATTCACAATCCAAATCACCAGAATCCAACAAATGTTGTTGGTAATAAGTACTGGGATGCTGTATCCGCGTCTATGCATATTACTCTCTTTACATGTGTAACGTTTGTATTCTTAACTGAACCCTAAACCATCTGCCCTCCTCTATCTATGTACACTGACCTGAACTCCTGCAGTCTGGGTGGGCTGGCTGGCTGCTGCTACTAGAATTACCCGACCCCACACAGAGCCAAATCCAAACGAAACATGCAAAAAAAATTTCAACTAGATACCAATTCTATACTCATGCCAAAACTTGTGACCCCTCACCTATCCACAGGGTGTGAGTATACAAACTAGTAGTTGTCACCCGATCAGCACTCAAGAAAATCTGGGTTTGTTGCAATGGAGCATGGCCAGCTGCAGCCTGTTGACCATCCTAGGACCCCGAGGATGAGATCAACGTTCGAGCAAGTAGTCACCTGAGGAGGATGAAATAGATTAATGAGCTTTAAGATGGAAAACTAATTTGCTAATGATAATCCATTAAAGCTCGCTTGCTCACCAAGCTGTCAAGGTTGCCTCCTTCTATATGAAAGAGCATGACTGCCATACCTCGTCCTTTATCCATCTCAGCCTGTATCATTTCAAGCAAAATGAATTTGGCATTCATCTATAACAGGACAGCGGCAGCATGAAATTAGCAAGACCTTAATCTTTGGAGATAAATTTCATTACTCACCGCACAAGAGCATATGCTAATGCCTACACTCGATAATGCAGTTGTCACCTCAGCCATGATACCTGGGATTCATGTTCAAGCATGGAGACAGTACTATTACAATTAAAGTTAACAAAAGTTAGGTTATCGAATTGCAACTCAGGTAAAGTTAAGTTACCAAAATGGCTTTTATTCCAAAGTTTGAACTGAAAATAATTATTATTGAATATCCAAGAGAACTTCAGTAGCTTGCAAATGCCATCCAATGCACAGTTATTTCAAAGTAGACAAGTGATGGCATTGTGGAGAAGGATTACCTTTTCTATCAATGCATACCACACAAAACCATTGAATGAAATGGCCTTCAACGTTATGCCAAGCCATAATCTTGCTAGTTTGCCAACGATCCAAACTAGGTAAAACTTCCTTGTATAGAGGAACATTGGCTTGCATCATTCGGGCAAATCCATTTCCGTTGCTGAATGACTCCGATTTAGCAATTAGACTAAGTCCCTGCACGTCCTTGTTATGTTTCCCATTGACCTTTGGGACCTTGATGCTTCCATTATTGCCAAAGACGATATCTTGATTGCTTCCTTTTGGTGTTGTCAATCCCACAACATTCATCAGAATGCCATCCCAAATAGGCCTTTTCTTCACTGAAGAAGGTTTTCGGGGGATCTCCTCAATTACTGTCTCATCCTTGAAGTTGGCAATGAAATCATTTACGGTGTCTACAGTTATTTCAGCAGCAGATAACACAGCCTGCTCTCTTAAAAACTACAAAAAATTGGGATTTTTTAGCACTAGTGGTACACCCACCAATTGATAATATTGGACATACTAGTTAGAGATAGATAATGAGCTTACCTTCATAATTTTGTGTCTAGCACTGTGGGTTTTTGCGTGTGGCAGCCACTGCTTATGCCTCTGAAAAGCTGACTTACTGGATAGTGCCTGAAAAATACACGCCATACCACATCACCTAAGATGTAATGGATGAATGGAAGTAAGAAATGCTAAATTATAAACTGATTATGAAAAACGTTAACCTCAATCCTTCATACTAAACAAGCAACTAACGCTAGATTGTCAGCAGATAGATTCTCACATTATATGTGATAACTTCCACAACTTCTGCATTTGCAAGCGCATGTGTTGGAGAAACAAGATTACCATTCACCTGCTCAAAAGAAGAAGAAGAAACATCACTAGCATTCTCATACATGTTCGCATGACTAAACGCTAACCAACACATACGAAAGGAAAAGAAATGTATATTGATACACCATCTATGTGGACTATACCTTTGCAGCCACCATCCTGTTGCCAATTTCAGTATGAATCATGTACGCATAATCAATCGCGGTTGCCCCTTTGGGCAGGTTTCTTATCTAACATAGCATGAAGACAAAACTGAGGGTCCGAAACTTCCAACTCATAAAAAAAGCAACCGAATAATTCTGATTCTTTGTGAAGTTCTCATTTCATACCTCGCCTCTAGGTGTAAAGACAAAGACACGACTGCCTAGTAGGTCTCTGGTAATAGTATCAACAAACTCCCTGGAGCTCATGTTGCCAACGAATTCTTCTTGCCACTCCCTTATTGCATTAAGCCACCCAATCTGGTCAAGCACATACTTAATCAGAGAGGGGCAAATATGTTATTAGGTTCATACAAGAACCATTTAGAGTCCGATAGACCTTGTTAAAAACAAATACCCTCAATGCGATGTTAGCATTAGTAAGACAGACAGGCATTCCTTTTGGAACTTTCCGATTTGGCATGGCATGTCCAACAAGGCCAGTCACAAATCCTCTACCACTGTAGTGAGCAGCAATTCCTCTTTCAGCTATAAGATCCATCTCTTCTGTCCTAATCTGATTAGGAAAACGTTATTGAATTCCAAACTCTTATACTCTTTACATAATAAGAGCAAAATATGCAACAAATTTCAATTTCCATCAGTACCTGAACTTCCAGACGGAACATGCTTTCATACAAAAATGGAATTACATTTGTATGGAGGCTTTGATAGCCATTAGGCTTTGGAGTTGCAATATAGTCTTTCATCTGTAAGAGAATGGAAGAATTATCATTATCCAAGGAATCTAAACCTCTAAACAAAGGAATTTGAACTGCCAAAATATGTATAGCAATGCTAAAGGGAGAGGGACGCACGGCCCGGGGAATAGGGGTCCAGATTCCATGGACAAGCCCAAGAACATGATAGCATATCTGCATGCATTAATTAATAAGACAAAGAAGTTTAGAATTCACATTAAAAATATCTTTTCTAAGGAAGTAAAAAGAAAAAAGAAAGAAAAGTCAGGGAGAGAAAAGTCACCTACCTGCTGTGGACTGCAGAAAGGCCCCACTCCCACTGATGGTTTTTGTTTTATGATTATGCGAAGCTATTCCAGCAAAGTAATCAGATTCAAAAAAAGGAGTAAAACCAACATTCATCTTCAACAATCTTCGTTAAAAAAATAATAACAAATGGAAACTTCACAAACCTGAGCAATCTGATTAACCTCGCTGATTGAACCTTTAGATTTCAATGCCAATCTGTATATACTGTCAAAACACAAAGAAAATTTTAACTCAGATAAGCACTATAACAGTTCCATATTTCAACAAAAGCTCCCATCACTAAAAGAAAAGGAAAAAGCATATCCTAAAAGTGTAGCAGAAGCACAACAAGAAGAAACAGAGAGTGTATAACATTGTGAAAAGCCCTTGCTGCCACTCACTGAGTCTTCTCAATTAAAGCCATGTGTAACAATTTAAACCTGTTTTTCAGGTGAGGCACTTTTAGTTTGAAAAATGCCAACTATACTAAAAGTGGTCAAACTGAAGACATCAAATTTGTCTTGGTAAAAGCTCAGGTTTTGTACCAACTATCAACCAAAATTTCTGGATCAGAAAATTCCCATATCTGATATGCACCACCCACACTTAGTGTATAGTTTAAACAACATCCAATATAGCAACTTCAAGAGAAGCTGCAGTCAATATATCTCTTCCTGGTAAGGTAAGCTACAGCTCCTAACCCTTAATCCCATATAAGAACCTTCACCTAAAAGTGCTAACTCTGGGTTATTGAAGATGGGACCTTATATATATGTCGGGATCTACTATTATACAGCGAATGTGTGCCTACATGTTATAGACATCTACACGGCAACAGATATTGGCAATACAAAAGAAGACGGGAGGGCTTGCGGATTCACCTGTAGGGTTCCTTACACACAGATAGAACTTCCGTTTTCACTGTCATGAGGTCCAAAAACTGATCGTCCTCTATCTTCCTCACTATGATTTTTTTTGCCTAAAAAAACAAGGAAATTCTTTATTTTGGGATGATTTTACTAGCAAATCGTACAGACAGAGAATAATCAACACTGGCTCCTAGCAGTCCGCACTTTGCAGTCTCTATTGCTGTAGTATTTTTTTGGACGTACCTCACTGTAATGGGCATATATTTCTTTTATAAAAAGGAACATGAGTTACCTCTTCAAATTCTTTTTCATGTTCCTTCTGGACATCGACCATTCTGCGCTTCACCTTTGCATAATCTTCAGGATTTGTATACATGAAGGAGAGATTTTCAAGCTCGGACTGCAATGAAAATTGAAAATTAAAAAATCATGAGAATTCCAATTAGTAGTACTGAGATCACCCAAGAGACCGTCAAACTGGAAAAAAAAAATGTTTTGTATCCAAGAAATTGCGCTTGACAAATTAAAAGAGACAAATATCTGAGATAAGAAAGCCAGTACAGAAACTTATCCATATTTCACTCTCCGTCCCATAAAATATTTAATATAGAATAAAGCAAGCCTTGGAAAACCAATACTGGAGCATAGCGTATATCATTCATATACGTGTGTAACTACCGTAGTTTTTTATTGTACAACCTGAGCTGTCAGTCTCAGAGATAAGATTGACACAACAACCTATTTTTTATTTGTTTGTCTAATCACAAGTTATTTACGAGAAAAAACGAAGTTATAAATCCATTGTTGTTTCAAAAGCATGAACATAAATACACGTGGTCTCAAAATCTTTACACCATTTCAAAGTTTAGCAGTTAAAAGAATAATAAAATGTGCAAGCAATACCAAAATATAAGAAGTTGGGGTCAACCTTGATTTGATACATCCCGAGCAATTTCGCTAGGGGAGCAAAAACCTGAAGTGTCTCCTGTGCAATGCTGGACTGTACAAGTGGACAATCAGTTTACAAAGTAATTGAAAAGCTTATCAAAACAGAAGTCAGATAATTGCAGAAAGCATGTTAAGGCCAACACAAACCTGCTTATGTGGAGGCATGTGAGATAGGGTGCGCATGTTATGTAATCTATCAGCTAGTTTAACAATGATAACACGGACCTGCAAAAATGATAGCTTAATTTTAGGAGGCGTGATATGATATAGACCAATACTTATATTGAAAATGCTAACCTCCTCTGTCATTGCTAAAAACATCTGCCTCAAGTCATCGGCTTTCACATCTTGGCGAGAAATTTTATCATTATTGTTTAGCTTTCCAAGCTTCGAGACCTAATTAAACAGAGAAGAAAATCAGCATGATGAATAAGACAACTCTGGGAGACCCTTTTCATCCTAAAACACTATATAAACACTCATCGAGAAATATATCAGATACCTTCGTTTCTCCTTCCACAATGTGACGTACTGTGGGTCCAAATTCCTCCTCTATTCTCTCAAAAGTGACAACATCTGTATCCTCTACAGTGTCATGGAGTAACCCAGCAGCAATAGATTCCCAGTCTAACTCCTACAAAGGATAGGAGTTATAGTTGTACTGCTCAAGAATATAGAGATATTCATAATACAGCTTACAAGTTCTCCAAGAATTTGAGCCACTTCAACTGGATGAATAATGAATGGTTCTCCACTGCGCCTTTTCTGACCATCATGAGCATCAAAAGCAAGCTGCAAATGCAAGAAGCTAAACTTGACTATAGATCTCAAGAAAGTAAAAGGCAAGGAAGACCTGTTTTTTGTAAATCGTGGATTACCTTTAGAGCACTGTGAACCAATTCCATTTCATTTGGTGAAAGATACGCTATAGTTGGCTTCAAATACTGTTTAGCACAGTAACACTATAATGTCAAGGAATCAATTTAAGAAAGAACACAGATTTGATACAGAATGAAATGTAAGGTTCTTGAAATTTGTACCTCCCATAAACTTTCAGGAGAAACCTCAATTGATGAATATGAACAGCTTGATGAAGAAGAAAGAATCTGCCATCTTTTATGTCGAACATAAGGCACACTTGGTTCGAAGAGCCCCCCAAGGACCATGATGTCTGGCATTTCAGCAGAGTAATAACCTCCTGAAAAAAAGGCTTCGCATCTCTGGAAAATAGAAAGACAATAGTGCCATCATCAAGTGCCTTATCTTTAAAAGGGATAAAATACACTCTGCAAAGTTAGAGGGTGTGCATTAAAAGCTTCTAAGCCACAGATTGAGGATTACAAAACATTGCTCTGCTTCTTTTGCATTCAAATGGAACTTGAAAAAAGCAATTCCTAGAGAGTAGACACGATAATGTGAATCCACAAATCCTTCCGTTTTGATAAGTCAATATCCAAATGAAGCGTTAAATCAAATGACAGGACAAAAGATACACCTTCGAGGTAATGATCCAAAAACTCACATCTTTGATCTGATCTCGTCTTGCTGTCCTTGCAGAGAACAATGACGGACTGTGAGGATGTGCTGTGGTCGCAAGAAAGCCAGACAAGATTCTTGGAGCTTTCCATGCACAGGAGAGTGCATTGCAATCATATCTGCCACGTCTATCTCCCTTAGCTAACTTACATATGTTCACACATTCTAAAGAGACTGCAGAATTCATAGAAAAGAGTATGTCACAACTAAATTTGCAAAAGAAACCGGCCTTGAGGAGTGGTTGATTCTAAATTCCTTTATGCTTACTAATGCATAATTTTTTACATACTTCACAGAAAATGGAAACGGAGACACAATCTGAGCGATAGTACCGCCGACACTCAGCTATAGCAATGTTAAATCAATCAGTAATCATACTCTCCCTCAATCAATCCGATACTAACGTTCAAGAACTAAAGAAATCACTACTTCCGCTGCATTTTAATTATGTACAAGGTACAGAAACCACCAAAGACGTACCGGACATCGAAGAAGCAGAGGCCATCTTTTTTACGAAGCATCTGCCGACTGGAGCACCATCATCGAACAACTGTGCTCAGCAGCGAAGGGAATGACAGGGTGAACACAAGCTGATGAATACACCATGAATTGGAGGCAGAAGAAGCAAAGAGGAGCGACTTGGAATACTCGTATATTCAGAAGACGCATACGGTTGAATTTCGCAGTATGGGGCTCAAATTCGGACAAGGCAGGGACGATGGGAATGAGATAGAGGAAGAGGTGGTGTGAAGAGATAATCTAGAGAGAGGAATCAAAGATTTTAAGCTTAGCGGAAGCCACACAATGACACAAATGCCGTTCGCTATAGAATAGAGCCAAGATATTTATTTTTGCGAATATTGTGCCCCAAATGTTATTGAAGCAGAGATGGAACGTAGTAATTTATGGGAAATTGGAAATAAAATAATAGAGAAAATTTTAATTTGATCACTATTTAAATATTAATTACAATCCTAATAACATAGTTGTAGGTAAGACTTGAACTACGGATGAGAAAAAAAGACTGGCTAGACCGAAATCCCGACAAAACCGGTTTGAGATCGGCCTGACTAAGACCGAGACCGACTAGGACCGAGACCGAGCATGCGGTTTTTTTCCTATAAAGTTGGGCTCGGGCTTTTTCCCGAAATTCCCTATTCGGACCGGACCGACCCCGAATTGTTTAAAAATCTAATACATAATACTATACAGTTTATACTATACATCAACTCCAACTAGGTCCCGGTCACTTTCTCAAAAACTCAGCAAGTTAGCAACTCACGTCTCCTTTCCCGCCTCTCGACTGTCTCTACCCTCCAGTCCTCTCCATCTCTCGCATCTCGCCATCGCCTCTCCGCCTCTCGCCTCTTGCCTGCAGTAAGTGCCCTCACCCTGTCACCTCTCGCTTGTTTAGGGTTTACTTCGATTGTTCGTCAATTTACTTCGATTATTCTTCAATTTATCTCGATTGTTCCTCGATTTGTATCAATTTACTGATTGTTCTCATTATTGCATCAAAGGGATGTATGTCGATTTACTGATTGTTGACAAAGGGATGTTGTTATTATGTATGGGGGTCTGTTTATTGGGATGGGGGATGTATGTCGATTTACTGATTATTGGGATGGGGTATGTTTATGAATTTACTGATTATTGACAAAAGGATGGGGGTTTGTGTATGTATTTACTGATTTATGTATATTGATAAAGGGATGTGGATGTTGTTGCGTTGAACTGGTTATTTTATTGATTGTGGATTGATTTACTGCAAAGGTTTAGTTGTTGTTCTTATTTAATAACGAGGTGGTCTAGATTTGTCATCTATGACAGATTTAATGTATTTTATGTTTATTTGTAGATGACTTTGGTGACAGATTTAGAATTTGATACTCCAAGTCCGCTTACTCCAAGTCCAAGTGATGCTGGGTCAACTCCAACTCCACCTCCAATAGATGATGCACCGGCGAGCACTGATATTGAAAGGGTACCACCTACTGGAGTTGCAACTACTAAGGGTAATAAAACTTGGTCCTCTGTCTGGAAATATTTTGTGAGAAACGTTGCAACTAGTAGAGCTACTTGCAATTACTGTGGAAAAGATTTTGTTTATAGTAGTGCTCAAGGAACTAGTGGTTTGCATCATCATCTTGATATATGCAAACTTAATCCGCATAAAGTTCAAGATAAAAAACAAAAGACTGTTTCATTTACATCTGCTGCTAGTAGTGAAGCGTCATGGAAGTTTGATAATGAAGTAGCTCGTAAGGAACTTGTGAAGATGATAATTGAGATTGAAAAAACATTTAAGTTAGTTGAGAATGAGGGCTTCAAAAGGTTTGTGAGATCATTGAACCCAAAAGATGTTTTGCTTGGACGTCATATTGTTGCACATGATTGTATTAGTTTGTACAATGAAGAGAAGTTTAAGCTGAAGCAATATTTTACCGTGTCAAAACAACGAATTTGTATTTCTACTCATACATGGACGTCCATTAAAAACAAGTGTTTTATGTCTTTGACTGCTCATTATATTGATCATGATTGGAGGTTGAACAAGAAAATTTTGAACTTTTGTCAAGTTGCTAGCCACACAGCCGAGTCGATGGCTGTAGTTATTGAAAGAAGTTTGGTGATTTGGGGTATTAACAAAGTGCTTATTATTACTGCTGATAATGCAAGTGCTAATGGTGTTCTTGTTAACCATCTGAAAAGAAGGTTTCAAGTCTAGAACACAACCATACTTAAAGGTGAATTTTCTCACGTTAGATATGTTGCCCATGTTCTTAATCTTACCGTCAAGGATGGGTTGAAGGATATCACTGTATCTATTAGCAGAATTCGTACAACAGTTAGATTTTGGAGAGGATCTCCAACTAGGTTACAAAAGTTTAAGGACGCCATTGAACATGAAAAGTTGGCTTGGATAGTAAATTTGTGTTTGGATGTTGAAACAAGATGGAATTCCACTTTTAATATGTTGGAGATAGTTGTCAAGTATAGAAAGACATTTGAATATCTGGAAGGGAAAACTAACTCTAAGTATGTCATGGAACTTAGTAGTGGTGTAGGAGTTCCCACTGATAAAGATTGGGACTTTGGTGAGTCAGTTTTGTCATTTCTAAGAATTTTCTATGATGCTACTCTACTTGTTTTTTGTTCTTCCTATGCTACCAGCAACAATTGCATGAGTAAAGTTTGTGAGATATCAATGCAAATTACAAAACGTCTGCAGATTCATGATTTGATACCATGACTGAAAAGATGAAGAAAAAACATGACAAATATTGGGGGGGGGGGGGGGGTAAGAGCCTTAATATGTTGTGTTTGTAGCTGCTGTCCTTGATCCTTGGCGTAAAATGATATATGTATCATGGATGATTGACGAGTGTTATGATATAACACTCTCTGCTCAGTTGAAAGACAATTTGAATTTGACTTTGGATTCTTTGTATAAACAGTATGAGAAGCATCTTGAGAAAGAAAAAGCTCTGATCTCTGATCAAAATGCAGTCAGCAAAGTTACTACTTCACATGCAGAGGTTAGTAATGCTAATGTGGATTACATGGATATGAAGTTCTTGAGTAAAAGTGGGATGCAGGAAAATGTTGATGAAAAAAATGAATTAGAGAAGTATTTAAGGGAAAATCTAGAGACTCTTAAAGCTGATTTTTACATTTTAAATTGGTGGATGTTGAATTCTGCACGATATCCGATTCTATCAGCAATGGCAAGAGATGTCTTAGCAATCCCAGTATCCACAGTAGCATCTGAAAGTGCTTTTAGTACTTGAGGGCGCATGTTAGATAAGGTGATATTTACTTACTCAATTGTATTATACTATTATTTTTAATTGCAGAATCTGCTGAGGTGATAGACGACTTGGCGCAAACTTTTCCATTGTCTAATCTTGATTATGATGATTAGGAAAACATGTAAGTCATATCTCCCTTTTGATTATGAATCATTTGTGATGACTAAGTAGTCCCTTTTGACTTCAGTTTAGTATGCATAAGTGGTCAAAATTTTCTTATAAGGTCAACATTTATTATAAATAAAGTAATAAATAGCCAATGAAGCTTGCAATGCCCTTAGTCTCTCTAATATTGTTCAGGTTCAGCTTTCATGCAATCATTTTCAGCTTGCAATCATTTATTATTCAGCTTTCCTGGTTCTTATAGCTTATATAATATCCAAAGCTCTGCGTTACAGGTACTTGTTGATTCCAAATGTACTATTTGCTGCCATTAGCAAGGGATGCACTATGCTTCATCCTGTATATAGTTTCCTTGCTTAAAATGCAGCATTTGTGGAAATGTGTCATTCAGTTTGAATTTGGATGTATTTGGTACTTTGTAGTTTGTACTGATGTACTGATGGGTTTCAGTCTTTTTACTTATGGGTACTGATGTACATTTATTCGATGCATTCAGTTTGAATTTGGATTTGTACTGATGGGTTTCGTTTTTTTTTATTTGTACTGATTCAGTAATTTGTTTTTACTGGAAATTTTGGTCCAAGATTGAGACCGGTCCGAGTCAAGCAAGACCAACTCGGACGGGCTTCTTAGACTGAAATCGGTCTCGGTCCTCCAAAGGTGAGGACCGAAATTGCGGACTCGGGCTCAGTCTTACCAAAAATACCGTCCTGGCCCGCCCAAGCTCACCCCTAACTTGAACTCAACACCTCTAATTTTTTATATACTTAAATTATACTGATTCTATATCTATAGTGAAAAATTAAAAAAATGTATAAATTGAGAATTAAACATTAGATCACGCCCTAATTATTATATTATGCAATTAAATTAAACTTATTATAAAATATTTTAGATTATTTTATCAAATATTTCATATTTATTTAGTGTTGCAGTTTAGTAATTCACGTTGTTTGTTTAATTGGAGTTCTAATTTAATTATCTAAATACTAGATTTTTTTAAACTGTTTTAGATATGGTGAAAAAATAATTATTTTTCAAAATTTAGTGTTTATAGGCTACCGAAATGCTATTGAGAATATATATTTTCAACTATTTTTAAGAAACTAAAGTAATCAATAATTAAAGCGAAAAGTGTGAAAAAAATATGTAATATGTTTGTCTATTGTTGTAAATGCATAGACCTTGTGTTTTTTTTTATGAAACATGTGTGTTGTTGTAGGTTTTAGACGAAGTCTGTTAGGTTCCGTAAAAAAGTGTTGTTAACTCCTCACGTGCAAGAAGCGTGACCTACGTTCAGTGAAAAGAGGGTGTGAGATACCTGAAATGTCTCAGTCTTCCTCATTGATATTATAAGAGCAGTTAGTCTATTCCTTCATTCATGCGTCTCAGCCCCATGAATGCCTTAACTGAGAGATGTGTTAATTTCTCTTCAACTAATAATCCACCAGTTTCTATAGGAGATGATGTTGGAATGAATTTGCTTGCTAGTGTGGCTACTGGTGAGATATTCAAGTCTAAGCTGAAATCCCTTCATGAATATCCAAAGAGATATCTTGCATCAGTTGGGCAAGATTATGCGGGAAATAGTTCAGAAATGAACTCATCATCTCATACCCTAGAAAATGGCTTACTAAAGGAGAGCACACATGGTTTTTGTTGGATCACGTACACCGTATTCTCCTTCCAAACGTTCGCTCCGTAGACCTGCACAAAGGAAAGCCCGGGATGTCCCGTTGTTTCCCCTCCGATGACAAAGTAAGTCGTAGGTTCGTTTATAATATGTGAATGTAAGGTTCTGTATCAGAGAATACTTAACCTCTAATGAAGGTAGTAATGAGCTATTTATTGTTAGGATTAAAAGAACATGAAGTCGTGAAGGAGATGAATAAGAAAAACATCTGACTCCATTATTGAGAACTTGTTATTTAGTACATAGAGAACTAGATATATATAGTATAGAGATAACTATCTATATATATTTATTCTATATATAAAGATGCTCATACTATCTATTTAACTCTATATATAATAAACTAAATCTAAAAGGATAAACTAACTAATATAGATAAACTAAAGATAAAAACTAATATAGACTACATAATACTCTAACATTCACCCATGTTCTTTGTTTTTCTTGAAATTTGCTGAATTGGTCCCCAAATTTCCAATGCTTCTTTGCTTGTGTAGGATCCCAAATCCAATCTCGATCAAATCCCCAATCGAATTGAGCTCGCACATCTGCATCATTGGTGAGATACTACACATTCGAATACAAGTTTTTCAAGCTAAAATCCAGATGAAAACGAAAAAAAAAAAAAAAAAAAAAACTCGGTCATGCCATCGCGGTGCCATCTCGGTCATCTCGTCGTGGTCATGCCGTAGTAGCTAACAAACTAATCTAAAATCTGAATTCCAGCATTCCAATCTTCTATTGAATCCATTGTAAATCATCAAAAACTTGGTTGTGCAAACTCAATTTTATCACACATCTTCACGATACCAAATCAGGATTTCAGCACAATTAATTCAGCATTGTTGAAGAGACATTGTATCAACAAATCACAGATCAGCAGCATGAATGATTTGGTCCTTGGAAAGAAGGCTCTGATACCATGTTAGGATTAAAAGAACATGAAGTCGTGAAGGAGATGAATAAGAAAAACATCTGACTCCATTATTGAGAACTTGTTATTTAGTACATAGAGAACTAGATATATATAGTATAGAGATAACTATCTATATATATTTATTCTATCTATAAAGATGCTCATACTATCTATTTAACTCTATATATAATAAACTAAATCTAAAAGGATAAACTAACTAATATAGATAAACTAAAGATAAAAACTAATATAGACTACATAATACTCTAACATTTATAACATTTCATACTTGTAACCATGGTTAGGTCAGAGCTTACCTTGGTCATCCTAGTTGTCCTCAGGCGAGTTGACCATAGTTACTTTACTGAATATTTGTTTTTAGTGGCTACTCCACTGTAGACTATCCTTTGTATTTGTTTAATTCTAGGCGTGCTAAAAGCAACCGACCTAAGTCGTAGGTGTGCAGGCGCACCATCTAAGGTGGTCAGTGAATGCAGTGTCATCCACTGAAACTGGGACAAAAATCCCTTCTGGCGCATCCCATTTAGGCGACGCCTTAATGGGTATGTCTTCAATGGCGACGCCTATAATCCTGTATGATATAGGCGACGCCTTTATGCAATCAGGCCTTGAAGAGATAAAGTCCAAAATGCTTATTGGGCCAAATGTTGATCATAGCCCAGTCCAATATTTATAACCCATCATCTGCCCCCGAAGTCTTAAATGAGCGACGCTCATTTGAGAATTTGTGATCTTTCCAAAATTCGTTTTCTCAATCTATTTTCTATTAGGCGACGCCCAATTTCATTAGAAGAAGAACCTTCTATTTAGGCGTCGCCTTTCGTTGCATCTTTGTAATCGTCATCCACGTGTCCATCATGCAAAGGGCGATTTTTCCGTTTTAATTCAAAATTCAAAATTTGAATTTGGGCGGGATCTTCTAGAAGCCTCGAGAAACGGAGTGACCATTTCTGATTGGAGGGTAAAGTGGTCATTTCAACTTTAGTAACCGCTCGCCTTTTGTATTCATAGGGGTATGCTCGTAATTTCATAGTCTATGAAACGGTTCGCCTTCCTCGGACCTCTATAAATACCCCCATCCCTCCTTCATTTAATACTTTTACTCCTTTTGAGCTTTCTCTCTCTAAAATCCTCCGCCTTCTCTCTAGAATTCCGACCAAACTCCGGTCAACTTTCCGATCGCCTTTCTCTTTCTCAAACGCCTTCGCCTTTCCCAATTTCCAGAACGCCTTCGCCTTTTTCATCATAGCTCGGTGCTTTCCCCTCGCTTTAAACGCTCATCACCTTCGCGTCATTCGGTCATATAGAAGAATGACGTCTAATTCTGACATAGGTAACCATATCTTTCTTCCTTCGCCCTTTGTAGATCTTAAACCTAACCTTCTTACCCCCATTTCTTTCGAACAGTCAGTGGCTGAGGCTGGCTTGAGCGACGCTCAAGCCCCCAGATATCCCATCCCAGATGATGCGGATCCTGAAAACCATCACCCTATTTGTCACCCTAGGGAAGGCGAGGAGATTATTTTCCCTCACCAAATCGCTGCGGGATTAAGATTTCCCTACTGCCCTCCCTTAGTAGAGTTGTGTCGCCATTAATTCAAACATATTATATCAATATAACATTTAAACATAAGCTTTCGCCATTACAAATAAAACACTTCGACATTAATAGTCCTTCATACAACCTATGCCTTTTATTTTAAGCATAAATTTTTTTCAAATGCTCAGCATTAAAAGTATTCTTCAACACTTTTCCTTCCAGGTATTCTAACACATATGCATTTGGATGAGGAATGGCACTGACCTTGTAAGGTACTTCCCATTTGGGTGACAACTTGTTTACTCTATCTTGATGTGAGAATTCATGCCTTCGTCATACCCTCTCCCCCACAAAAAATTGGCGAGATGATACTTTTCTGTTGTAGTATCTCGCCGTAGCTAATCGCATACGTCCCTGGATTTCTTTTGAAGACCATCGCTTTTCGTCAACCATATCCAATTCCAAACGCCTTTGATCCTCATTGTTCATAGTCTCATAATGCCTTACCCTGTGTGACTCAACTGATATTTCTGTTGGAGCAACCGCCTCAGACCCATATACTAATCCAAATGGCGCCTCTCCAGTTGCCTTTTTTGGTGTTGTTGTCAACGCCCATAAGACGTTTTCTAATCCTTCTGTCCACTTTCCTCCCACGGCGTCTAGTCTTTTCTTCAAACCATTCAAGACTGTTTTATTCGCAGCCTCCACCTGTCCATTGGCTCGCGCATGTTTAACTGAAGCATGCCTATGGTCAATTTTCAACTCTTCACAAAACCACTTCAATTCTTTTCCAGCAAATTGCGGACCATTGTCACTAACCAACACACTTGGGATTCCATATCAGGACACAATTCTTGATTTAATAAATTTAATAACTTGAAATTCAGTGGTTGATGACAACGCCTTTGCTTCAATCCACTTCGAAAAATAATAAATTGCCACTATTATATAGGTGCGTTGCTTGGATTTTGGTAACGGTCCCACCAAGTCGATTCCCCACTGTGCAAATGGCCATGCTGCACACACACTAGTAAGTTTTGCTGGTGGACGCACTATCTTCAGGCTATACTTTTGACATGATTAACATTTCATAACCAAAGCAGTCGCCTCTTGATTCATTGTAGGCCAGTAATATCCTTGATTTAGAATTTTTCTCACGATTGACCTCGCACCTTCATGACAGGATGCATATCCTTCATGTACTTCCCTTAAAATGGTAACAGTTTCTGGATGAGCGACGCATCTGAGATATGGCGTGGAGAAACCCTTCTTATACATTAAACCATCAATTATTCGAAAGCTGGGTGCCAATCGAATAATCTTTTTGGAATGTGCTTCATCTGTAGGGAGTACTCCTGATTCTAAATAAGCTCGGATAGGCGTCGCCCAATCAACAGTAACATTTATGTTTGCACAATAAATGCTAACACATCCTCCATGGTTGGTTTCTATAAAATGCACCTGTTTAGGCGTCGCCTGCCATGCGTATTTGCTTAAAGCATCTGCTTCTTGATTTGCTTCTCGGGGAATAGCTTCAATTTGAAATTGTTTGAATCCTGCTACCAACGTCATAGCTTCCTTCCAATACAACTTCATTTTCTCACCTTTAGCCGTATATTCCCCCTTGATTTAATTCACCACTAATTGTGAATCACAGTATACATGTAAAGAGGCGACGCCTAATCCTTTAGCCAATCGTAATCCTGTAACCAACGCCTCATATTCAGACTCATTATTCGTAGCCTTGAAAGTGAGAACTAGGGCGTATCTTAATGGTGTTCCTCCATCTGGTGGTGTCAACACTAATCCTACCCCCGAGCCGTCGACTGATGAGGATCCGTCAGTATGAAGTATCCAAGGATTTTCTTCTTTCTCTTTTTCTTTAGGCGTCGCCGGTTGAGGACATGTAGATTTCACAATGAAATCCTCCAATGCCTGACCTTTAATGGCGTTTCTAGGAGCAAATTTAATTCTAAATTCGCTTAATTCGATAGCCCATTTGACCATTCTTCCTGAAGCATCTGGTTTTTGCATAAAATGTTTTAACGGTTGATTTGTTAAAACTGTAATTTCATGTTCATGGAAATAAAGGCGTAGCTTCCTTGCTGATACTACCAACGCATAAAGGTACTTCTCAACCTCCAAGTAGTTTATTTCAGATTTGGCAAGTACTTTTGATACATAATACACTGGCACCTGGCCTTTTCCTACTTCTTTGGCCAACACTGAACTTACAGCAACCGGTGTGATACCTAAATATAAGGAAAGAGCGTCGCCTTTGGAAGGTTTCGCCAAAGGTGGAAGTCCCTTGAGGTGCCCCCTAGTGGGCTTGTTCCAGACGTTCAAGGCTGCGAACTCTAGGGGCGTCTGGGTCCCCTGTGGAAATCTCCAAAAGGCGAGGATTTCTGACCAGAAGACTCTCCGGGGTAACACAGACTTATGCATGCATCTCCTCGACGAGATTGCTCCTCCCAAGGATCAGGTCGTGGTTCCCTTGGATCTGCCCTCCATCGATGGGAAGATGAGGTCGCATTTCGAACGGATCGCCCTGGTAAGATTTATCATCTTTGTTTATCTTCATATCATCTATTTAATTCCTTAAACTAACAGTACTTTGCCCTTTTTCCCTATTGTTAGCTCGTTCGAGAGGAACTGGCGATCGGTCGGGTCGTCGGGGAGCTCGCTAATAAGCAGACTGACCTGCTTATCGAGCTGGAGCAGTACAGAAGTCTGGGGTTCTCCCTCGACCAGATGGAAGGCCTGAAGGATACTGCCAACTCGGCTGTTTTCTTGGTGGAACATGCACGAAATGAGTATTTCCGGAAGAAGGAGAGGCTCCTCGCCTTCGTCAAGAGGAAGGAGGAAGAGGCGGCCCTTGCCACCAACAAGCAGGCGAGCACTGAGCTACAGCTTAAGGCGGCTGGCAAGTACTCTGCCGAGGTGGAGGCTGCCAATGCTCGCTTGAAAGCGGAGCTGAAGGAGGCTGAAGCCCGGAGAGCTGCTGCTGAGGCCAGGGGAACACCCTAGAGAAGGAGAAGGAACAGCTTGCCATGCAGCTGAAGTCCGTTCCGTCTCCCCAAAGTGTAATCGAGGACTTTAAAAGGTCCGATGAATTTACCGACTGCGCTTTGGAGGTGATGAATGCTTATGTAGCCTCCCATCTTCAACTCCTGGTCGAGGATATCTAGGCGGTCGACCCCAACTTTCCTCTTCGGGAAGTTGAGTCCCTTAATCCATTCCTCCATAGCACCCTTCCTAAGGAGACTCCTCCTGCTGCTGCTGAGGAAGTTGCCCCTGTTGGCGAGCCTAGTGCCTCCACTCCTGAAGAGCCCAAGTCCTGAAGTCTTCAACTCTCCTGGCGATCATATTTCTTCTTTATTTTTGTTTTTGATAATAGTTTTTCATCTTCCCTTGTATTTTGGGAATGCCTTGTAATTATTTTCGATTTCAGACTCGGTTATTTTTCTTTATAATATCGAATGCATTTTATATTCATAAGCCTTTATTTATTCGACTTTGAATGTGTTGGTGATTCCTCCGATGTCGTAATCTTAATAACCCTCGACTTTTCTTTGTTGTATAAAGGTCTCGACCCTTAGTGTCTTGGACCTTTCTTTAGGCTTGAAAGGATAAGTCTTTATAGACTTTATCTATTCTCCTCGCTAAGTATAAACCTCTTAAGGAAAACGATCCTCTTTTGAAGATGTGTTACCTTGTCGAAGTTTAAACCTTTTGGAGTGTTCGCCTAATCCCGAGGAACTTGTTACTCAAAGCTTCTTCACCTATAGTGATCGCTTTAAAGTTCCTTCCCAAACTTCTAGAATTTGTTTCACAAAGGAACTGCTATCCTTAGTATGGATTGTTCGCTTTGGATATAATTTCTTCGAAATTTTCCCAACTTATAAGAGAATGGCTTCCTTGACGGATTGCGTGTTTTGGCTATCGGGTCTTGTGCCTGACTCTGTCATCAGGTCTTTCATTTTGCCTAATTTTATTGCTAAGTCTTTTGCCTGACTTTGGCGTCAGGTCTTTCGCCCAATTTTGATATTGGGTCTTTTCTTTTGCCTAACTTTGTTGCTAGGTCTTTTGCCTGACTTTGGCGTCAGGTCTTTCGCCCAATTTTGATATCAGGTTTTGTGCCTGACTTTGTCATCAGGTCTTTCATTTTGCCTAACTTTATTGCTAGGTCTTTTCCTTGACTTTGGCGCCAGGTCTTTCGTTTTGCCTAACCTTGGCGTTAGGTCTTTTGCCTGACTTTGGCGTCAGGTCTTTCGCCCAATTTTGATATTGGGTCTTTTGTTTTGCCTAACTTTGTTGCTAAGACTTTTGCCTGACTTTGGGGTCAGGTCTTTCGCCCAATTTTGATATTGGGTCTTTTGTTTTGTCTAACTTTGTTGCTAGGTCTTTCGCTTGACTTTTGGCGTCAGGTCTTTGGTTTTGCCTAACTTTGGTGTTAGGTCTTTCGCCCAACTTTTGGCGTCAGGTCTTTCATTTTGCCTAACTTTGGCGTTAGGTGGTCTTTCGCCTGATTCGGTCATCAGGTCTTTCGCCTGACTTTTGGCGTCATGTCTTTTTTCTTCGATGCCTGATTCAGTCATCAAGTCTTTTGCCCAATTTTGTTATCGGGTCTTTTTTCTTCGATTTGATTCGAGTAGGCACGCTTTATGAAGGAATGACTTGCTTTATTGACATAACATTTTTTATTACAAGCTATGTATAAAACCTCCTTAGATGTTCAGAGTTGAATGGATGGGGTAACCTTTCGCCTTCTGTGGTTTCCAAATAGTAAGATCCTGGGGCGACGATCTCTACTACCTTGTATGGTCCTTCCCACTTAGCTAAAAGTTTGTTCTGACTGTCCAGTCTTGTGAATTCATTCCTTCTCATAACCATCTCCCCCATGAAAAATTGGTGAGCGCTGACTTTTCTGTTGAAGTATCAAGCGGTCGCCAGTCGCATTTTAGCTTGTTTTTTTTCTTCTGATTGCCACCTTTTTTCTTCCGCCAATTCGAGGTCTGTCCTGCGCTCGATTTCGTTTGCCTCAGTGTTAAAATGTAGGATTCTGTAGGTAGGCACCGCTATTTCGGCGGGTGCTACTTCTTTTGATCCATACACTAAAATGAAAGGTGTTTCTCCAGTGGCTGCTTTAGGCGTTGTTCGGATAGCCCATAGTACGTTTTCCAGCTCATCTGACCAGTTTCCTTTAAATGCTTGAACCCTTTTCTTGAGTCCTGCTAAAACAACTTTGTTAGCTGCTTCAGCTTGTCCATTCGTTTGAGGATGATGCAGTGAGCTGAATCTGTGATCGATATGGTATTCTTCACAGAGCCATTTAAGTTCTTTTCCTACGAATTGTGGACCATTATCGCTGATGAGTATCTTGGGAATGCCAAATCGGGAAAATATGTTGATCTTCAAGAACTTGATCACTTGAAATTCCGTTGTAGAGGCCAAAGCTTTCGCCTCTATCCACTTGGTGAAGTAGTTGATCGCCACTATGATGTGAGAACGCTGCCCAGTACTGATGGGAAAAGGACCCAATATATCTATTCCCCATTGAGCAAAAGGTCAGGCGTCTGCCATTGGGGACAGTAGTGTTGGCGGTCGACCGGATCGTGGTGCGAACTGTTGACAAGTCACGCACCTCTCTGTTAATTCAGCCGCATCTTTTCCCAAGGTTAGCCAGTAATAGCCCAGTCTGAAGATCTTTCGTGTCAATGAATGAGCACCTTCATGGCATGCTGCAACTCTTTCATAGGCCTCACGAAAAACCCTATCTGTTTCGGGATGAGAGATGCATGTTAGATAAGGGGTTGAGTAGCCTCGACTATAGAGTTCTCCATCTATGATCAAGTAACTAGCTGAAAGGCGTCTTATCCTTGTGGATTCACCTTCATCTTCTGGTAGAATTCCCTCTTTCAAGAAGTTATGGAATGGAGTCATCCATGTTACCTGTCCTTGAATGTTAAAGACCTCTGCTCGGTTGTTGAGAACTGAACATAAGGCTTTTTTCCAGGAATTGCACGTCTTGAATTCTTGTCCCTCCAAACGCCAGCTTGCTTAAAAGAGTCTGTCATCTGGTTCTCTTGGCGAGGGATAGACTCAATCGCAAAAATTGAGATTTCGGCGACAAGTTTCTTGGCGATGTCGAGGTATTTATTCATCTTTTCCCCCTTGCCTCGTAAGTGTCATTGACCTGGTTAACAATTAGCTCAGAGTCGCTTTTCACCCTAAGTGCCGATATGCCCATTCCTTTTGCAAGTTTGAGTCCAATAATAAGAACATTGTATTCTTCTTCGTTATTGGTCGCTTGAAACGTTAGGGCGATCGCATACTTCAAAGGCTCTCCCTCGGGGGGGATGAGAATTAGACCTGCCCCGAGCCTTCTCTTGAGGAAGATCCATCTGTATAAAGTTGCCAGATTTGACTCGTGTCTGCTAATGAACTTGACCTGCTCTCTGCTTCTACCAGACCATTGCTTGTACTTTCCACTATAAAATCAGCCAATGCTTAACCTTTGATGTCCGTTTTCGGCGCAAATTTGATCTTGAACTCGCTGAGCTCGATCACCCATTTGACCATTCTTCCTGAAGAATCTGGTTTCAGGAGGAAGTTTTTGAGAGGCTGATTGGTGAGAACTGTAATGTCGTGCGCGTGAAAATAAGGTCTTACCTTTCGAGCAGCAAAAACTAAGGCATAGAGATACTTTTCAATCTGGACATATTTTAGTTTTGCAGAATTAAGCATCTTGCTAACAAAATACACTGGACTCTGGACATTTTCTTCTTCCCTTATTAAGACGGCATTGGCTGCTACATCACTGATGCTTAAGTAAAGGAAGAGCTGCTCGCCAGGAATAAGTTTCGCTAAATCCGGAAGTGTTTGAATATGCTGCTTCAGGGATTGGAATGCATCCTCGCAGTCTGGCGTCCACTCGAATTTGTGGTTGGCCCTTAGAGGTTTGAAGAATGGTAGTGACTTGTCGCTCACCCTGGAAAGGAAGCGGTTGAGTGCAGCTAGGCGACCATTCAGACATTGGACCTCCTTATGGCAAGTCGGCGACTTCATCTCTTCAATGTATTTAAGCTTTTCTGGTTTTGCCTCAATACCTCGCTCACTTACCATGAATCCCAGAAATTTACCAGACTTGACTCCAAGCGCGCACTTTGCTGGGTTCAGGCGAACATTGTGCCTCCTCATGCATTCGAAGGCTTCTCGAAGGTCCGCTGTGTGAGGACTGCCCTTGATTGTTTTGACAAGCATGTCGTCCACATAAGCCTCCATATTTTGCCCCAGTATGTCTTGGAACAGGCGGTTCACCATCCGCTTATAGGTCGCACCGACATTGATTAGACCAAAGGGCATCACTTTGTAGCAAATAATGTCCCCGTCTGCATAAAACGTCGTATGCGCCTTGTCATCTGGGTGCATCCGGATCTGTTTGAAGCCTGAATAGGTATCCATGAAGCTCAACATCTCATGACCAGAGGTTGCATCGACCAACTGATCAATTCGGGGAAGAGGGTAGGAATCTTTCGGGCAAGCTCTGTTCAGGTCGCGGAATTCGACACACATCCTTCACTTGCCATTCGATTTTTTAACAAGAAATGGGTTGGCGACCCAGCTCTGAAATCTCACCTCCCTGACCAAATCGGCCTCGATAAACCTGCCAACTTCTTGTCTGATCGCCAAATGCTTGTCTGACCCGAATGATCTCCTTTTCTGAGTGATTGGCTTGATGGAGGGATTTATCCTCAGCTCGTGAGAGATGATGTCAGTGCTAATACCCGGCATGTTGCTCGGTTTCCAGGCAAAAAGCTCCTTGAATTCCTTGAGGAGTGCAGTCATGGCCTGCCTCTTGTCATCGTTCAAGGTGGTCCCAATGCGCACCTTCTTGTCTGGACCATCGATCTCAACCTCCACTAACTCCTCCATAAGCATCGGTCGAGCCAAATCCTCACGAGGGTCAACCTCTTTTTCAATGGCGAGGGATTCCCTTTGATTTTTCCATCGCAGGCAGTTCACATAGCATTGTCGCGAGGAAGGCTGATCGCCAAGTACTTCTCCAATCCTGTTAGGTGTGGAGAACTTCATTTTTTAGTGGACTGTGGAGGCCACAATCTTATTGGGATTGATTGTGGTCCTCCCCAGGATGGCGTTGTACGATGTAGGTGAGTCGACCACCAGGAAGGTGGCCGATACCTTGATGCTCTTCCATCCTTCGCCCAGAATCACTGGCAGGGTTATTACCCTGGCGGATAAGTCGTTCTCCCAGCAAAACCGATCAATGGAAAATCGACCCTCTTCAGGTCGCACTTGGACTTTCCCATCTTCTCAAAAGCGTCCAAGAACAGAATATCTGTCGAGTTCCCTCCATCAATCAAAATTCTCTTCACGTCACAACCGTCGACATTGGCTGTGATAACCAGGGCATCGTTGTGAGGGGTGGTGACATGCGCCAAGTCATCTTCAGAGAATGAAATCACAAGGTCCTCTTCAGGTCGAGGTCGTTTCCCCAGCTGGACCGCTGTAGAAATTTGAGTTGCATAGACCTCCCTTGCATGTGACCCCTCGCCTCCAGCACCAAACCTTCCAGCAATCAAGTTGACTACCCTCCTGCTCTAGGATGGGCCGGATTGCTCAGGCGGAGCTGGCGAGTGGCTTCGACGTGGTGGCGTTGAACTCCTGTCTCGTCCCGCCACAAACTCTTTCAACATCCCCCTCTGAATCAACTTCTCAATGTCCCGCCTAAGAATACGGCAATCATCAGTCTTGTGGCACTTGCACTTGTGATATCTGCAATAGCTCTTACTGTCCTTCCCCATGGGCTGACCACTTCTTCTAGGCATTGGTGGCCTTACCAGAGACCATTTTTCCATCTCGACTAGTACCGCCGAGATCTACCTGTTTAAGGGCGTAAAAAACTCAGGGACCTCTGGATTTCTAGGCCATGGGTTCTCTGTTCGAGACTTGTTGTCTCGATCCTTCTTATACTTATTTTCCTTCTTACCATCGTGTCGGGGCTCAGGAACCACCCTTAGCGAGGTTGTTAGGAAATTGGCATCGGCGTTCGCCCTCTCAAGGTCTATGAAACCTTTCGCCCTTGCTGCATGTTCCTCCATCGTTTCAATCTCCTTCACGTGATAACTGTTGCGCAGATTTCTTGAGGCTTTGTTGGCCACATCCAGTCCTCGATAGAAGGCTCGAATAATCTCCCCATACGCAACTCAGCGATCTATCTCCGTGACGTTCTTATGAAAACATCTGTAAAAGTCGGCCAGTGACTCTCCTGGTTGTTGTTTGACCGCATCTTGGTCGCTCGCCCATGTATATCTCCAGGAACTTTTTTTCCAGCTCTGACCAAGTCTCTATTGATCCTGCAAGAAGGCCGAAGAACTAGGACGACGTCCAACCTGAAAGGGTCGACGAAAATAACAAAACCAAGTGATTAAGATCATTTGACTTACCCAACAGCGAGGCCTCATGCTTGTTGACGTGGATAATGGGATCGCCTCCACCACTGTATTCGGGGATGGCCCTAGTGACTACATCCTTGGGGATTTTGATGGCGACCAGATCAGTGGTGAAGGGATGAGCTGATCGCTCCCTGAAGGGAGCTGCGACTGTCGTTCGCCTTTCCTAGAGCCTCTTGCTGATAAGCTCCTCCACCTGATCAAGAGTGCCCTGGTTTGGCTGCCCTCCATTCGGCATGGCACTGGATGGATTGGCAGAATAGGTGGCCGCCAGCGGCTCAGTGGACGTCGGGGGTAGGGACAGGTGTCTCAATGTCATCTCCTGATCCTCCTGGGGGATGTGGTGCCCAGATTTTCAGTTTTTGCTGGCCTGGGCCCTACGGCTACGGGGCGACAGTTTTCCTGAGAAGCAAGGGCTTGTCGGCGAGTCTGCTCTAAGATGGCATCCATAAGTGATATCATCTCCGGGTTTAACTGGATGTTTTCCCCGGCGATGTGGACGGTTTGCGGTCCTGGAGTGTCCGTGGAATTGCCGACGTGTTCTCGAGCTGACCTCGGGGGGACGGCATTGGGGGCTGCCTGGCTGGCAGGTTCTTGATGGAGCGACGAAGATGCTGCGGAATCAGAGTTGTCAGAGGACTGCTCAATGGTCTGGTTCCGGCGATTGCTTTTTGATCGAGTTTGCATGGTTGTATTACTCAATTCCCACAGACGGCTCCAAATGTTGGATCTTGATTTCCCGAATGCTGACTTGGCAGTGAATTGAATGTCAATGGAAGAATGGAGATTGCTCTCGCCTTAGCTCCCGTGAACCTGCATGAAGGGGATCGCAACAGAGGGGGTGTCTCTAGGTCCCTCTCTGATGCTTAAATGAGTATATGTGTGTATAAAACTCAAAACGTAACTGAATGTATGTAAAGCAAAGGTATTTATAGAGTAAGGAGACCAAACCGTAAAAGGCAACAACATATCTTAATGAATATTGTGTTGGTGAAGATTAGGATAGCAGATATTACGGTTATGGCGTATTATTGCAGTTACCATATGTAATCTTTAGAGAATATGTGCCCGAGATATGCGGGATATCGTGGCCATATCTTTAGTGACGGTTGGTGGGACCAGAGAAGAGAGGTAGGGCTCTCTTTGGGGCGAGCACTCTTATGGCAAGCAGTAGGAGTCCGCGACTTGGTGTTAATGGCGACCAGTAATGGAACCTTTGGCGTCCACTTTAGCTTGGGATCTGGGCCACTTTACGAGGGTCAGATCGACCTTAACATGGGTCGGTCTGGTTCGAATGACCTGTGTTTCACCTCCTTCATAGTTATTGGGCCTTTAGGGTCTTTTCCTTGTTGGGCTGTCACTATCAATACCCAACAATTATCACTTGTGTTACTTATCCAACTAGCATCAGTACACCCTTCTTAAACTTATGGAAATTTATTATACACGAGTCCTAAATTAATTGTTCTCTTAAGATAACCAAATATTCTTGCAATAGTCTTCCAATGATTGACACTGGGCATACTAGTGTATCTAGAGAGTTTGAAAACAACAAAGCATATGTTTGGTCTAGTGCAATGCATTGCATACATAAACTTTCAACTCCAATAGCATATTCTAATAGAGTGATTACTCGTCATGTATCTTCCGTTATCTTAAATCTAGAAACATATGGGATACTAGCTTTATTAATTCCTAAGTATTTAAACTTGGGATTTTTTTTAATATAAAGAGATTGGTTTAAGTACAACCCCCTTTATGTTTGCACACTTTAATTCCTAAGGTTGTATATACTTCACTTAGATCTTTCATCGGAATAAATATCGAGGATAGGTACTTCTTAGTTTCTATAATGCATGTCGTATTTATTCCAAATATGTGTAAAACATCAACATATAGATAAATGATTACATTATAATCATCGGTAATCTTTGAATAAACACATTTGTCTACGTTGTTATTCTTGAACCCATAAAAAAGGATTACCAAACCAAATTTGAATAAACTGTTTAGGTGTTTCTTTCAATCCGTACAAACCCATCACCATTTTGCCTATTTTTTTTTTCATTTTCTAAAAGTATGCATCCTTCTAGTTACTCTATATAAACCTATTCATCAAGATCACCATTCGAGAATGATGTGGTAACATCTATTTGATGAACAATTAAGTTGTTAATTCAGGTTAAGGTCATCAAAACGTGTATGGTTGTGATCCATTAAACCAATCCATATGTATCAAAGTAATTTATACCTTCTTTCCGTTAGAACCCTTTATCTACTAATCTAGCCTTAAAGGTTTGTATCGTTCCATCATTATTGTATTTTCTTCAAAGTACTCATTTGCATCCGATGGGTATAAATCTGGGAGGCAAGTCAACAAGTACCCAAGTATTAGTAGATAATATTGTGTTTATCTCATCATTAATCGTCTCTTTCCAAAAAGCAAAATCTCTTGAAGCCATAAGTTCCTTGAACTTTTTGGATCATCTTCGACATTAAGCACGAAATAAATTTTGTGTAGAATATTATTTCTACCTCCTTCAATTAAAAAAGCAAGAGATTAATACGATATAAAATATGTTTCACGTTTCTTCTATTATCTAGTCCTTTGGCTCTTTCTAGGTTCCTCACTTGGTTCAACTTTCAGTTTTGGTTGAGGATTTAATACATTTGAAGACAATTGTGTAAAAGATGCAAAATCATCATTCTTAAATTTATCATCCATGAATTCAAAATCTCTAGACTCAACTATGACATTTGAGTCCAAGTCTAGAAACCTATATGCCTTAGAATTTTCAGACTTGATTTTGTCCTATGTGGATGAGTGACTCTATAGAATATTAAACATTCCCAAACTCTAAGATAATTTAAGTTTAGTTTTATACCATTCTACATTTAGTCTGGGGAAGTACGAGACTTTTTTTGAAGATACTCTATTATGCAAATGACAAGTTGTCAATATTGCATAATCCTAAAGATTTACTTTTGTATTTAAGAGCATCACAATCACCATATCAACTAGTACTTTTGTGTGAATCTAGAACGATCATCGATAAAGGTAATAAAATAGTTATTTCTTCCTCGTATTAAAACACTATTTAATTCACATGTATGAGAGTGAATAATTTCTAAAATTTGACTATTTCTTTCTTCTTTTGGAAAAGGTTTCCTAGTCATCTTTACTTGAATACAAGTCTTGTACTTTGAATTCTTACCAAACTTAGTAGAAGTTAAACCATGTTTTGACATGTGTTTTATTGAATTGAAATTGAAATGCACAAGACGAGAATGTCATAATAAAGATGAAGACTAAATCATATAAGAAGGATCATAAATCATTTTATTAAAACTTAACTTGATTGTACAATTACAAGTATACCATTTCCTCACAAATGTGATACCCTTGGACAAAATGAGTTTGTCACACTCAGTTACAATCTTGAATCCATTCTTCCACGACAAGATACCCGAGACAAGGCTCTTTCTATGTTCAGGAACATAAAGTACATTCAGAACAATTAATTTCTTTCTAGAAGTAAAGTGAAATTGTACACTTCCTTGACCAAGAACATTTGCGATATTAGAGTTTCGCATGAGCACCTTTCACCCCAATACGCAATATCTTCATAGTTTTTTTTAACATTGACATGAATTGTGGCACTAGAGTATAACCACCAATTTACGGTTGTTCTATCGGTAGCCAGGTACAACTCAGTGATTATTCAGACTTGAAGATTTGGGAACCTTTCAATGACCGTAACCACTAGTTCCTTCTCTATATCTTCCACCACATTAGATATGGAAGATGCACTAGAATTTTTCTTCATTTATTGCTTGCGGTGTTTATAATCTCGAATGAGATGTTCCTTTTCCCGCAATGGAAACATATGTCAAATTTTGTTTCTTAGTGATGTAGTTGGTGATTATATGGTCACGCTTTCTAGTATTTTCTTCTTGTTCCTTTTTGAACTTTGACTTCTTTTTCTCCACTACATTCACTTTGATATCCCCTTGAATACCTTGCTTACCTAGAAAGGTAAAAGTTTCTTCTTCAATCTACAAATACTTATGCATTTTCTCTAAAGTGAAATTCTTAGATGAATGGAGAAGTTTATTCTAAAAATAGATCCAACTCACGGGAACTTTAGAAATTATCGCTCCAACTTGAAAGACTCAGAGATATGAACTTTTAACTCTTTTAACGTACTTGTCATAATCTCCAAATGATGCACTTAATCCATAACAAATATATTATTGACCATTTTGAACTCTAGGAACTTATTCGATCTTTGTTTTTTCCGTTAAATACTTGTTCTATGATGACTTTCAAATTTTGCGAGGTGATTTTATTGATGTGAAGAGGTCATGTAGGCCAAAGAGTAAACATGGCGAAATATAGTCTCTATTTTAGTGTGAATGCAATAGAATATTAAAACGGACAATTGAGAACGCATGACGAATCCATAATACTACGACCTGGGAAGATTCCTAGGATTATCAACATCTTGGGGAAGGTATAAGAAATAGGCACTCAGCTATCTAAAGGCAAGAATTAAGGACAAACTGCAAGGGTGGAAGGAAAAGATCTTAAATAATGTCGATCATGAGGTATTGATAAAAGCAGTGATTACATCCATTCTAACCTATGCTATGAGTATCTTCAGACTTCCAAAGACATGGTGTGACGAGGTGAATACTATGATAGCTATATTTTGGTGGGGAATTAGAGGTATCAAATGCAAGATACATTGGAAACTATGGGAGGTAATGACGAGAGCCAAAGAGCATTGAAGCATGAGATTCAATGAATTACAAACTTTTAATCTTGAATTGCTAACAAAGATGGCTTCTAGGATACTGTTTGTACCAAAAGCCCTTTGGGTCAAAGTGATAAAGGGTCTATACTTTTCCAATAAGGACTTTTTTGAAGTCACACAATGCGCATGAGAATCATGGGGATGGACGAGTCTCCTAGCACGTAGAAATGTACTACGTGATGAAGGATTTTGGGTTTGGGAGATGGGACACGCATTAAATTCACCAAAGATGCGTGAGTATACAAAGGAAGAAATGTGAAGATCGATCAACCATCAACTATGCCAATAGTAGCTGAGGTCAAGGTAGTTTCACTTATTCAACGTAAAGATGGAAGGCAGAACAAAGGGTGCATCCGCATCCGGCAGATAATCACCCCTGAATTGGCCAGAGAGATTTTACACATGCAGATCCCGGTCGAACTGTGTGATGATCAACTTATTTGACCATACAACTGAGAAGGGCACACAATGGTAAAATTAGTATACCACTACCTTAGACAACGTCATTCCTTGATGGTGAAACCCCTGACAGACATGGACAACAGACGAGCAGAACTATGGCCGAGAATCTGGAAATCATGGGTATCTCCTAGGGCCAAAGCATTTATGTGGAGGCTGGTGACCAACTCGATAAGCACCAGACCCACCCTAATGATGAGAAGAATGAACATAGAGATGGTTTGCCTATTATACTGGGAACCGTAGACCAGAGAACATTTCATATTCATGTGCGAGTGGACGGGGATCATATAGGTTGGAAAACTAGCGCTTCACCCCGAACAGTCACAGGTTGGATACATAGAAGAGTGGTTGATAGAAAGATATATTGATCCAGGAGTTGATGTGACCTTAAAAGAAGAAAGATGGGCTACAAGTATATTAACCTGAGTTGGCAGATTTGGAAGACCATGTGGAAATCTGTGTTTAATGGCAGAAGATCGGATCTAATTGGTCATAAACAATCTCACTTAGAGGTTAATGAATTCAACAATAGAACCCCCTCGTTCAACAATGACCATCCCAGAACACGAAATACATTGTGGATTGCTCCAGAAATAGATGCGATCAAACTGAGCTATGACGCGTTATGGTGTCCCCGCACTAAAATAGGATAAATTGGTATGATCGCTCGGGATACACTAGGAAAGGTACATGAATGACTCAAGAAGCAAATCCATGCCAAGGGGATCCAAAATCTGGAAGCCATTGCAGTCTTGGAAGGGTTAAAATTAGTTATCGAATGACTATGGGAATACCTAGAGTCGAGTCAGATGCCCTCAAAGTCATTAGGCAGATCCAAGGCAAAGGAAGGAACTGGAGGAACATGGCAATTATTAGAGACATTCTATGTCTTGCCAACATAAGTCGAAGAGTCACCAGGAGATCCATCTCACGAAAGGCAAATGAATGTGCGATCTGGATTGCTATCCAGACGAGACAGGGGTTGCGACTTGATGATTGGGTCTCTCGACCCCAAACCCATTTTTTATCAATTAATAATGATGAATGATGTAATGAACTATATGCTTCTTATTTCGAGTAGTGAATAAATATCTCTTACCATAAAACAAAAAAGTCATATAATTTATCTAAGAGGGTCTTGAGAATATGACCACGACAAACCAATTCATCATGTTTGCGCTTTAGTCGTTGTCTTTAGATTTCTTCACTTTCACCTTTCGTCAGCTCCAGGATCGGAGGGAGGTTTAGACTTAGCACATAAAAGATCGTTAGGGCCATCAAAAGTAATTAAATATTGTCTTGCCAATTAAATAAGTGAAATTGGTTTCATCGAACTTGTCCAATTTCACAAAGTCTTGATTCATCACTTCGAAAGTCGCATCTAAAGACTGTTAGGTACGGTCGCAGTGGAGATCTGTGGAATACTCAGTGTGGTCAAGACTTATCACGAGGACAATTTAGTTATAGTGATATTTTCCTCCACTCAGTTGGAGTTTGTTGGTGGGCTTATGCAACAAGTCACTCCCATGGTACAACAACTGCTTGAAGATTTTAAAAAGTAATTTCAAAATCTCTTTCAAACATTCGATGAAAAGTTTTTAGATATAATGGATACTAATGAGGAGAAAACTTTCATATGCTCTCATTTATGGAGGAGAAGATTTGAATAATTTTTGGATGATGTGTTTGTCTTGTATGCAATCCTATTCATAACCAAGATAACACACTTTGAATTTTTTCTAATAGTCACATCCCAAAATGAAACAATGCTTCCTAAATAAAGCAATGCATCTAGATGATTCTTCTTAGTTTAAACCAATGCAACTCTTCACTATACAAGTCATCTAGATAATTCTCAATACATCTAAATAGTACTCCCATATGTAGTCTTCAGTAATACTATTAAATATAACATATACATATTACATTCTATTCAACATGTCATCCACTCCACATGGTCGAGCTTCAACATGGACATTTGGATTTTTTTTCCAAAATATCTAGCTTTGAAAACTAATTACCAAAATATACATGTGAATGTCATTCGCGCGTACGAGTTAATATAAAATTAAGTACATTTAGCCTAGTGAGTTAATGGTATAGTAGGTAGAGGTCTTGGGTTTGAATTTTTTTTTGTAGTCTTTTTCTTTATAAGTAGGAAAGACCATATGAAAAAGCTTCAACAAAGTTTGAACTTAGAACCACTAAAACTTAGAACAATACACTTTTCCACTAAATTAATGGTACAATTATATTTAATACACTAACTACTCAAATGAAAATATTTTTTATGTAAAATTGTATTCTAACCAAAATTGAAATTTGTGACCACGTTTTATTAATACAGTATTTTTTTCATTACAATATTAATATCTTATATACGCACCTAAATTATATTTCAAAAGGTACCTTAACTCTAATTTAGAAATATTATTTTGTAGAGTCCTTGATTATACTTACAATTTAATTATGAAAAATGATATTGTTTAAAAATAAATGTAAGTATAAACAACAACTCAAAAAAAAAATAGACGATTTAATGTATCCAAATAACATTTTTGAAGTATCATTTAAGTACCTGGCAAAAAAATAATAAATTAGGTACATAAAAAACATATGATATTAATGCTATAGTGATAAAATATTATATTACAATAACATGGTCATGAATTTATATTTTGATTGGAATACAATTTTACAAAAAAGAAATGTTTAAACTCAGTAGTTAGTGTATTAAATATAATTTAAGTGCATAAAAAAATATTTGAGTACCATTTGTTTAGTGGAAAAATGTATTGTTCTAACTTTTAAAGGTTTTAGATTAGAACTTTGTTAGAGTTTTTTTTCATATGGGATTTTCTGCTTATAAAAATAAAAACAAAGCTACAAAAAAATTTCAAATCTACAACCTTTAACTATTATAACATTAGCTCTTCCACTAAATCAATTGTACTTAATTGTATTTTAACTCATACATGAGAATGGCGTTTACGGGTAGGAGTTAACAGACATCCTATAACGAATGACGGAAAAATATTTTTTAATAACTAGTTTTCAAAACTGAATAGTTTAATAGTTGATTTTGAAATACTATATATTTTGGGGAAAATCCAATATTTGAAGCCTTCACAACAACCTTATCTCAACCATGAAAAAAGGAAAAATGAATGAAACATAAACGCATGGTGCATACATGCTACAAATAGTAGGGGTTGCTTACCGATGGTAGCGACATCAATGGACGCCAAGTAGACGTTGACAAATCATAACAAAAGATAAAACGATATTATTTTAAAATTTTAATATACAATTACTAGAATTGTTTTATATATAGTAGTTAGATTATTGAATTACAATTAAGTTGTTATTAATGAAATAGAATTCTGAACTTAAAGGCCTAAGTTGGACTTTTTTTAATCAAATATTCTCATTTCAACTTAGAGCGGACCCTATTGTGAATTTAAAAGTTGGTATTTAAATTTGTTTGTTTCTCATATATTATAATCCAATTCTATATACACTATAATTCTTTATTTTAATAAGTATACAAGGGAATTTTTATTTTTGACATCACAAAAAATAGAAAAACTAGTTTCAAGTTTCAACTCTTTGTTGCGTCTTAAAAGCACCACAATCAACAACTCTAAGCCTAAGGGTGACAATCGTCTCGTGTCTAATTGTGTTGTGTCATTAATCGTGTCGTGTCTAAATATATCTCGTGTCTAAACGGATAAATCTTAAACGTGTTTAAACGTATAAGTCGTTAATCGTGTCTATACGTATATAGTTGTTTAGACACAAATCCGTTAAGGTCAAACCCATATACGTTTTAAAGCAGATATATACACAAATTCATATATACAAAGTAAGATCTTCAAAGTTCAATATTAAAAAGTAAGTGGGTATTTCAATATTTCAACATTGAGGATTTATACAAATTACCTTATTCGGAAAATGGTTAATTACAAAAAAGTAGAACTCAAATTTTGATTATTTTATTAAATATTGAACATGAAATTATAAATAATAATAAATTAAAAAGTTTTAATTAGACTAAAATTTGAGTATTTTTCTACACGTTTAGACACGATTAGATACGTTTAGACACGATTAATTAATTGTGTCTAAACGTGTGTTTATCGTGTATTTGCATGTTAGATGTGTTTAGACACGATTAATAATCGTGTCTAAACGTATAAGAGTTGTTTAGACACGCTTAGTAATCGTGTCGTGTCTAAACGTGTAAATTGCGGATCGTTTAATCGTGTCGTGTCAGAAATTGTCACCCCTACTCTGAGCGCAAGTTGTTTTAGAGTTGCAACTCGCACTCTTTTTTCAAAAAAAAATTACCTTGCTTACTTTATCAAATAAATTTGTACACATTTTTAAAGTAACACAATAACTAATATTTTTTAAAATGTTATAATTATACATTTTTATAATTACAATTGAATTAATATTTGGTTTAGACTCCAATTCGATCAAGTTTTGATAAGCATCAATCAATTGGGTTATGGTCGGTTTCTTGACTCATATCGACCCCACTCATGAATGTATTCTTCTAGATCAAAACTCATGACTTTTTTCAAAAAGTATTCATTTTCGAAAAAAAAATTTGAAAAAATATATATATATATATAATATTTAGAAAAATATGTATACGCGCACCCCGAGGTCGCGCTAGGCGCACCCCAGGGGTGCGCTTATTCCACAGATTTTTTTTTTAAAATAAATTTTTAATCAAAAATAAGATATTCTACAGAATATAATACGTCGGTTAGCACTTACCAGACCACAAGTTGCCTTGTGCAGCTCATTTTCTACTTTCTGTTCCCTTTCTGCTTTCTCTATTCCTTTTTTTATTCTATTATTAAAACTCTCTTCTATTAATCAATTAATTAATACTTTCTAAAAAATGGTTTGATGACTCATAAACGCCTGACAATCTGTCTTATCGTCCACTAATAAAATAGGGAAATTAAATTGTTCTTCACCATCCATCTTTGGTAGAATAAAAAAATGAGCACTAATAAAACAGGGAAATTAAAAATGAGCACTAATTCATGCGTCGAGAGACAAAATTTTAGATGTGCGTTGTAACTTGTACTCTTGGAAAGCTTTAGTTAATATTATATTATATAAACTAGTCATTAGTCTTGTATGGAGAATTTTTATTAAAATTTTAGATGTGCGTTGTAACTTGTACTCTTGGAAAGCTTTAGTTAATATTATATTATATAAACTAGTCATTAGTCTTGTATGGAGAATTTTTATTTAAATAAAAAATATTATAATCTATTAATTTCCCTGTTTTATTAGTGCTCATTTTTTTATTCTACCAAAGATGGATGGTGAAGAACAATTTAATTTCCCTGTTTTATTAGTGGACGACAAGACAAATTGTCAGACGTTTATGAGTCATCAAACCATTTTTTAGAAAGTATTAATTAATTGATTAATAGAAGAGACTTTTAATAATAGAATAAAAAAGGAATAGAGAAAGCAGAAAGGGAACAGAAAGTAGAAAATGAGCTGCACAAGGCAACTTGTGGTCTGGTAAGTGCTAACCGACGTATTATATTCTGTGGAATATCTTATTTTTTATTAAAAATTTATTTTAAATAAAATCTGTGGAATAAGCGCACCCCTGGGGTGCGCCTATTGAATAGGCGCGACCATGGGGTGCGCGTATACATATTTTTCTAAATATTTTTTTTATATATATACTTTTTTAAAAAAAAAATCGAAAATGAATACTTTTTGAAAAAATTCCAAAACTCATACCAAACTCCTTCAAAAAGGCTAAACCGAAATTCAATTTAATTAGACTGCAATTGGGGAGTAGAGTAAAAGGATTGACCGAAAGGAGCCCATTACGTGTGAAGGTTGATCTGTATTAAGACTAATTCGATCCCTAAACTGAGTCTTTTCTCTCTTAGTAACGTAGGATGAATGATTGGTGTATACTGTGAACTGATTCGGACCCACTTATGGACAATCTTTTTTTTTTTTTGGCCATACACTTATGGACAATCTAAAACAACGAGTCTTGCAGAATAGATATATATAGGGCTGGCAATGGTGCGGTGAAAAACCCATAACCACGGTTATAACCATTACTGTTTAATATGGTTAACCGTACCATTATGGTGCGGTGCGGTTATGGTGATGAATTCTCTACCCATAATGGTTATGGTTATGGTTATGGTATTTGAGTTATACCCATGGTTATAACCATGGTTATTTTATAAATATAAGAATTATTTATTATTAATAAACTAATATATATATATATATTATACTAAATATAAATTACAGCATAAAAGTGAAATCAAGTGATGATATTGAGGAAGATGATGATTGATAGAAACAAATACGACAAGTGTGAAATGGTTAGGGGTGTTGAATCATTACTTGCTATGAGTGTTTGTTGAATTTTAATGTTAATTCAGTGGTGTGAATGTTAATGTTGAATCATATGAATGTTTGAATGATGTTAATGTTAATATTGAATGATGTTAGTGCTATATATTTTTATTGTTGGTAATATAGATAGATGTATTTTTAAAAATTAAATTTTCGGTCTTTTATTATATTACATATGGAATAAATATGGTTATACGGTTAAAACCATGGTTAATAACCACGGTTATTTTGATGGTTATGGTATTGAAAATTGTACCCATAATGGTTATGGTTATGGTATGTGGTTTAAAAATATGGTATGGTTATGGTATTTGGCATACCCTGACCATACCCTAACCATTGCCAGCCCTAGATATATACTTTCCCTTCTTTTCTTTATATGAAAGTTGGTTTGGTGGTCCCTAAATTCCTATTTCTTTTTGTATAATATTTGAAAATCCTATTAAAATGTCTTTTTATAATTTTTCGTCATAAATGTTTGGAAAAATTTGACTTTTCTTAGTCTAGTCAAAACATTCCAAAATATGTTTTAAAATTTATAAATTTAACATAACATTTTTACAAATATTACAATCAAATCTTTATTTATATATTTTATAGGGTTAATAGCTCCAATTATACTATATGTTTGACCCAGGTGATCGGATGGTACCGTATGTTTTTTGATGTGGTCAAATACTCTGTTATGTTTGGAAGATGTTGTCCTATGGTATTCTGTTAGTCAACCGTTAGATTTTTCTGTTAAATGAGCAATGTCAGCACCACGTCAGCGTCACGTAGATATATAATATAATATTTAATTTTAAAAATAAAAATAAATAGAAAACTTAAAACAAATAGGGAAAAAATATTAAAAAAATCGAAAAAAATTATAAAAAATATTTTAAACTTTATATATTAAGAAAAAATTATTTTTTATTAATTTTTTTTTTTTTTTTAAATGAAAATCGAAAAACAAACAGGGTTCGACCCTTGGGGTCCAATTGACCCAGCCAAGGGTCAAACCCTGGGCTGGGTTGGACCCCCACCAGGTCTGATGACCTGGGCGACCAGGTCTAGGTGGAACCCAGCCCTGGGTTCGACCATGGCTGGATCAATTGGACCCCAAGGGTAGTTTGACCCTTGGGGTCCAATTGACCTAGTCAGGCTCGAACCTAGTGCTGGGTCTGACCCAGACCTGGTGGGGGTCCCACCTAGCCTAGGGTTCGACCCTTGGCTGGATCAATTGGACCCCAAGGGTCGAACCCTAGCTTTTTTTCGATTTGTTTTTTAAAAAAATTAATTAATAAAAATTAATTTTATTAATATATAAAGTTTAAAATATTTTTTAAAACTTTTTTATAATTGTTTCCAGATTTTTCCCTATTTTTTCTATTTATTTTTATTTCTCATCTGCCACATCAGCGCCACATCAACATTTCGTTAGTTAAACTTGACAACAATAGTAATTTGGACTAAATAACAACATTATGAAATTATAAGATACTAAGAAACAACATAAGGGTACCATCCGATCACATGGCCCAAACATATGGCACCATTGCACCTATTAACCCTATTTTACATGTATTACCGTTCATATTAGATATAATTGATGTTCGATTGAATCCCAATTGGAGGTTGAGAAGTGAGTCTTGATTCAGATCTAGACCTTAACTCCGCGATTGTGATTAGACTGAACCTCATTTAGAGAATCATTAATCAAGATTATTCATAAACCATTTTGACGATTCGCTAGACCCAATTGTACATGCTTTATTAATTAAGGAAAATTATAAAAAAATATATATATAATATGTTTGACCAAATCATCAATCAATATAACTTAATACCTTTTGTTTGTGATAAACTATGTTTCATTATATTAGTGTTAGATGAAATTGTTAGTTTTCCGTCAATAGTTATGTTAACTTTAATTATTGTACAAACTTTGCAGAATAGCAACACGTAATTGGATTACAATGTAAAAAATAATAATATATTATTTAAAATATGAATAAATACATATGAACCAGAATAAATCTTATTTTTATGTATAATATTTATTAAAATTAAAATATATTTTTTCACATAAGAATTAAAAAACTAAAAATATGAATTTCAATTTTGAAAATTTTAAAAATATATGAAATTTATTTATATAATATATTATTAATATGAATAAATTAAAATTATTCTAAAAATTTGAGAAAATATATTTTTATTAAAAATATGACATATAATATACAAAAAATAATAATTTGTATACGAAAAACAGTCCCCGAGGTTAGGCGACCTGGTCTAGGTTCAAACGCAGACCATAGGACCCCCGATTGGGGCTCAATTCGAGCGTCAATCGGTTCAGATCGAACCTGGTTGGGCGGTTGAGGCTCCAATTGAGCCCCGATCGGGGATCTTATGGTCTGGGTCTGAGCCCAAACTAGGTCCCCAGGGTTGGGTAACTTGGTCTGGGTTTGGACCCTAGATAGGGGACCCCCGGTGTGGATTTGTTTGTAATATTAGTGTAAGTTTGTAAGGTTTAATTGTAACATTTAGAAATATATTCACTTAATTTTGCAAATATGTAAAATATTTAATGGGGTTTTTAACAGAGAATTAACGGAAATACCAATTACCATAATTGTCAAACATGTTGGACCATTCAAAACATTTTGTTGTGAAAAAACATTTTGTGCAAACACGTTAGAACCATTTTAAGACTTTTTCCTATATATTAAATTGGTTAAATCACATGGAAGGTTAACAAATAACATTTTTGTTGTATTTTCTCAATCTTAATGTTAAATTAACATCTTCTAATTGGTCCATGTCAATCATAAATTTTTCATTCTCAGCTGGTATGTCATTTAAATCACTTTAAAATTCTCCAGTCTCTCATTTTTCTCTCAAGATAAATTACAAAACTAATATCATTTCTCTTTATTTCACATTATAATTATGATTTTTTCTTAAATATATTTTATAAATTTTATTATATATGTTTATAACTCAACATATTTTGAAATATGAAAATACTATTTATATAATAAAATATAATATATTAATACTTTTATTAATTTTTTTTTTTTTAAAAGTTGTAATTTTAAGGGAAAAGTATGAAAATGGTCCATCATGTTTGCACAAAATGGTTTTCGGTGCAACTTGTTTTTTAGTGATGGTAAATGGTTCAATACGTTTGAAAATGATTGTAATTGGTACCTCTGTTACTTTTCTGTTAAAAAATTCGGTTAAATATTTTTCATAATTGCAAAATTAACCAAATCTTTTTATAAATGTTACAATTACACTCTACAAACTTACACTAATGTTTCAAACAAGTCCCGACTCGATTCGAGTCACACCGGGGGTCCCCTAGCCACGGTCCAAACCCCGACCATGTCACCCAACTATGGGGACCTGGTCTGGGCTCAGACCCAGACCATGGGTATGTACCCATGGTTGGGAGACCTGGTTTGGGTTCGGACCCAGACCATAGGACCCCTGATTGGGGTCAATTGGAGCCCCAATGTTTGAACTGAAACCACCCAGGTTCGGTCCAAACCGATTGGGGCTCCAATAAGGGGTCCTATGGTCTGGGTCCGAACCCATACCAGGTCGCCCAACCATGGGTACATGGTCTGGGTTCGGACCCAGGCCATAGGACCCCCCGATTGGGGCTCAATTGGTTTGGACTGAACCTGGTTGGTTTCGGTTCAAACGATTGGGGCTCAAATTGAGCCCCAATCGGGGTCCTATGGTCTGGGTCCGAACCCAAACCAGGTCGCCCAACCATGGGTACATACCCATGGTCTGAGTTCGGACCCAGGCCATAGGACCCCCGATTGGGGCTCAATTGGAGTCCCAATTGGTTTGGACCGAACCTGGATGGTTTCGGTTCAAACGATTGGGGCTCAATTGAGCCCCAATCGGCGGTCCTATGGTCTGGGTCCGAACTCAGACCAGGTCGTCCAACCATGGGTACATGGCCTGGGTTCACACCCAGACCATAGGACCCCCGATTGGGGCTCCAATTGAGCCCTAATCGGCGGTCCTATGGTATGGGTCCGAACCCAAACCAGGTCGACCAACCATGGGTACATGGCCTGGGTTCACACCCAAGACCATAGGACCCCCGATTGGGGCTCCAATTGAGCCCCAATCGGTTTGGACCGAACCTGGCTGGGTTCAGTTCAAACGATTGTGGCTCCAATTGAGCCCCAATCAGGGGTCCTATGGTCTCGGTCTGAACCCAGACCAGGTCCTAAGGGTTGGGTGACCTAGTCTGGGTTCGGACCCTGGCTAGGGGACCCCTGGTGTGGCTCGAATCGAGTCGAGACTTGTTTGAAACATTAGTGTAATTTTGTAGGGTGTAATTGTAACATTTAGAAAAATATTTGGTTAATTTTGCAAATATGAGAAATATTTAACGAAAGTTTTTAACAGTCTAGTAACGGAGGTACCAATTACCATCATTTTCAAACATGTTGGACAAAAAACAATCGGGTTGAAAAACCATTTTCGTCAAACATGTAGTAATAAAACTATATTAAAAAATTTAACTTAAAAGTATTAATTATTATTAACTTTATTAGTTGTTAACATTAATTTTTATTATTGACTCGTGTATTTTTAAGTAATTTTATAAACAAATACACATAATGTAATTTACATTTTTTGTTATTCATAATATAGATATAATCATTTATCTATATAATTAATTATTTCATGCATTTTTAAATTTTAATATTTTTTTATTGTAAACAATTAAAACGTATTTGAAAAATTATTATAGTTTGTATTCACTGAAAAAAATAATTTTATAACAATAAACTTATTATTTTTTAAATTTATTACAGTCTATATTTACTTAAATTTTTTTAAAATAAGTATTATAGTATATATTATTAAAAAATAAGTTATATATTCTTACTTTTTCCGTTTGTTAATTACTCCTCCCCACCAGACGTGTAGCCATTGAATCTGTAGGCCTGTGAATCTCCAATAAAAGGTGTTCCATGGTAACTAAGACCCTAGAAAAGCAACCATACGAATCCCATATGCTGTGTAGAAGAAAGTACAAACATGACAGGTGCTGAAAGAAAAGCAACATCATCCATCCAACAAGAAAGGAGCAAGACACGGATCGGAGATGTAGGGAAGTTTGGTTTTAGCTCCTAAACCTCGACATCCCTCTGCTGCCTGGGATATATACAAAAACAAAACCCATCAAAAACAAATAACACCATGTATTCATTTCATTCTATTCGATCAACAAAATTTCATAAGAAAGACTTCTACCACTTTAGCAGCAAACGGAAGCATTTTATCCCGTGGCATGTCGGTGCACAAGGCTGCAAGGATACGTAAAAATGAAGGGGAAGGAATATATAGGACCATAAAAAAAATACAAATATAAATAATAAAAGATGTATTGAATATATATTTATGAAAACTATAAATATGTTAACTGTATCAAGCTAATTGACATATGAGAGTAGTAGGGATGCCACATTTAGATCTCTAATTGATTCGTGTACTGTAAATTGAAAGTATTCTGTTCACGAATCAGGTTTGACTTAGAGATTATCAAACCTCATGTTCACTCCTCCAATTTGTACAAGAACATGTTGTGATTGAGTAACTTTCGAAGGTCCACCCATTACATGACTTTTGACCAATAAAACAATGCTAATTTGTTTGAAAAGTTATAATTAATCTATTTGTAAAAAACTAAGTTGGGATGTGGGTTGTACAGGTTAACACCTACACGGTTTCATATCGTGTATATATAACTAGGTTCTGTTTTCACATATCATGCAGATTGATCTTTATACCGAGAGCTCCTACTTGTTACTCACATTTCTAAGGTTATATTGAAGTCGAATGGATTGAACCACATTTACATTTTTCTCCCTTTATTTATGCTGTCATAATTTTCACTTGATTTCCATTGGTCCCAGTCACAATTTTGTAACCTAAACTAAAATCTAGCATTCTTCTATCAACATAAGCAAAATCTAGCATTCTTCTTACCATAAAGAACAGCTCCGATAAAAGCATCCCCAGCTCCTGTCGTGTCCACTAGTTCAGAAGGTGGTATTGTTTCAGCTGTTCCAAAGTATAATCTGCCCTGCGTTCTCCCTGGCATTCCTCTTTCACTCAAATTCATCACATCCTGGTAACAATAACAACAAAAATAAACACATGACATTCAATTAATATATACATATATATATTCAACTCTGATTCATAGGAAACTCAAACGGCTGCATACAGATGGAATGCACATTGGGGCAGACATTTTATCATCCTTCTTTTGTTGCAAGGACTGCAGCAAGCTATCGATATCAACTTCTTCAGTTGGACTGACTGCAAAATCATGTCACATTAAATTAAATGTAAATACACGAGATCGAGGTTAGATGGCAGACGACTTACCGTCTTCAGTCCTTTCAAGCATGATGCAACCTTCAGCACCCAATGTCACAATCACAAACTCAAGTTTCGGCAATAACAAAAGCATCCACACAAGAGACCGAGCGATGGTGGGGGCTCCGGTCCAGGACTAGTACAGTTGGGATAACATAGAAGTCAGTTTCAACTTCATAACTGAGATTAACTGTGTAATTCAGTTAAGGACGAATCAGTAATCTACTAACTGAACTTTAATGATTTAAACGATTTGCTAATTGCTTTTCTTTGTGGAAATTATATAAATTTTCAACACGCAAACTCTATCAAAATAGGGTCATAAATTTGCACGTGTCATTAAAATTCAACTAGCAAATTATAGATTAGTATAAAATTCGACTACCAATTATAATTTTTTTATAAAGTTCAGTTAACAATTTATATATACAAAAAAAAGCAACAAGGCACATATTCAAATACAAGTTTTTTATCATCATTTATTTTGATTTTTTTACACTTGTTTAAAGGATAAAGTCAACAATTTATCCTCCCCAAAATTTGATCTATCACTAATTGAAGGCATTACCTGTGGGAACTTTGCTGCACATACTGCATAAGTAGCTCGGACCAGTATGTCATCAAGTCCGTCTCTTTTCTTTTCCGCGTCTAGAAGTATGGGTATGTTCTTGCGAACTGCCTGTCCACCATCATTTCAACAACATCAATTTCAAAGTCATTTATTAGTCAAAGATATATTTGTAATCCAATCTCATATAGTGATACTACCTCATGGGCTACAACAAGAGCTGTATCTGTCAATCTCCCATCAAAATAGACAATTCTTGCTCCTTGTATTGCATCTTGTAACCTCAAGGGACAAAGGTCGGAGGGTTTCATAGGAGGGTTTCCAGGGGTGAAAATACATGTTCGGGTATTTCTGAAAACATCCAATCAAGTGAAAAATTATGGAAAAAGTGAAATTTTTGGTTATTCTGAGCGAGATCATCCAAAGAAATTGACCTCACGTTTCTTGGTCGACAATAACATAGGAAAATGGTGTTTCGCCCTCTTCAGCAACCTGGGAAAAAGAAAGAATTACTTGGCGTAACCGTATCGAAATTGAAAGAACACCTTATTAAGATATGTAATTACCAGGAGAAAAGAAGTGTCGACTCCATCATCCTCCAGCTCTTTCAATACGCGCATGCCTTGCATGTCTTTGGAAATCTAGTGAATAATAGATGCAGGGAGGAGGAGGAGATTAGCAATAGTAATGGATCAAGTGAAGCAACAATCATCACCATATTAACCTTGGAAATGAGCCTGGGTTTCAGGCCTAAACGAGAGGCGCAAGTTAAAGTATTTGCTGCATCTCCACCTCCTTGAATCTAAAATGAGGCAATTAATTACAACAATCGCACATTAATGAATCAATCATTAAATGCCATACTCAGTCTCCTATCAGATCTACAGCAGAAACTACCAATCAATAACTGCGTTAACAGAGGAAAAGGGTACGATCAGACCTTCATGGTCTTGCATCTTGTCTTGTCGTCAGGTTTAGGGAAGTTCGAGACAACAGCAAGGAAATCCAAGCAAGTCCCTCCAAATCCTACTACCTGTTAATCAAACAACATTAACATGGCATCCATCAATATTCCTTGCAGAGGAATTACAGTTACGAAATTCTATCAAATTGTAGTATCTCTGGTGTTGGGGTCACGACAGAGGAGTGGGTGAGGGTAAAGTGAAGTGCAGCTTGGGCCAAAATCGCCCTCACATGCACGAGAGAGAAAGACGTACTATGATTCGCTCAGAGAGATGGGAAATGGAGTGCGAAGAAGACTCCTCCATTGTATACTGTGGATGTCATCAGAAAAAAGGAGACTATATATATAGTCTCCTTTTTATTTTGAAGCAAATGAAAAGGAAGATAGTATATATGGACTCCTAAATTGGCATCTATTGAAAAAGGAGTTTTTTTTTTTAAAGAAAAGTACCGTATGGTAAAAAAATTTAGAAAAGTTACTATATAGAAAAAATATTTCGAAATATGAGTATACACGCAACTGGGGGTAGCGCGTTTTTTCAATAGGCGCTAACCAGGGTAGCGCCTATTCAATTTTTTTTTTTTTAAAGTTTGATGTTTCAATATTTAATTAAAAATAAAATTATGTATCTATTAATTAAAAAATTATAGTACGTAGATATTTAATTTTTTATTTTTAGATTGACTGTATAATACGACAAGTAAAAAATTCTACATACGATACAAAAAATTAAAATAGTGTTTTAAAATCACTATGTAGAGTTGAAAACACTATTTAAATTATAGTATGGTATGTAGAGTTTTTTACGTGTCGTATTATACGGTCATTCTAAAAGTAAAAAATTAACGTCTAGTTAGATTCATTTAATTTATAATTAAATTATCTACAGACTGTAATTTTTTTAATTGTTTTTGAGTAAGTACATAATTAAATTTCTCATCTAATGCATTTAATTATTTCGGTCAAATTATAAGACAAGCGAGGTTAGGTTAAAAAATCACTGTATTTCTAATTCAAAAAATTACCCTAGGTAGATAATTGAATTACGACGTAAATGTCGTTAATCGTGGGGAATTTAGACTTACAGGGTCTGAGTTATATATTTTTAAGTGATCTTTTCATATCTCAACCTACGACAGAGCGTACAGTCAATTTGTAAGTCCAAATTTAATATTTTTTTTGCATCATTTGAATCACAATTAAAACATCTAACATACTATAATTGTTTTCAAATTTTTTCAATAGATGCATAATTTTTTTAATTAAACATCGAAACATCAAAATTTAAAAAAAAAAAAATTGAATAGGCGCTACCTTGGGTATGAAAAGTAATTGACTATACGCTCTGCCTAAGTCCAAACTCAACACTGTTAACGATATTTTTGACGAAATTTAATTTTTTACATATTGTTTTTGGATTTTTGTATTGGATATATATATTTAATTAGGTGAAAAACTTAATTATATACTCACTCAGAAAAAGAAAAAAAAAACATTACAGTACGTAGATAATTTATTTACGATAAAAATGACGCTAACTAGACATTAAATTTTAACTTTTGGACTGACTGTATGATTTGACACGTAAAATATGTACTCACTATAATTTGTTTAATAGATACATAATTTAGTTTTTAATTAAACACCGGTCGTCGGGGAAAAAAAATATGACAATCTTCAACATGCACCCTAGAGTACGAGTTGTGATTTAAGTCGCACCCAGGTGGCGCGTATGCCTATATTTCTAAATATTTTTTTTTAATTATGCCCACTTTTTATAAAAAAAAAACTCTAATATATTAATACATTTATTATGTTAAACTTATTAAAATGAACGATAAATTTATTATGTTAAGTTTACAAATAAGAAGACAACATAAAAATATTTGTCTTTGTTCATGTTGTATTATCGTGCTATGTTAATTTGGTCGATTATACCTCCATGACAACATTTGTAACAAAATATCAACATATTCAACAACTCATAGTGTTAATTATGAATTTAAATATCATATTTCGCAAGTTTGTGTTGTAGAATTTAAAAAATCTAAAAATAAAATAATTAGTTATAATTTTTAATGAAGACTTATTTCGAAAAATATTCAAAATTTACACGTTCTAATACAACTTTATTATGTAATCATGCATGTGAATATATTTAAAATGAACACAACTTAAATATTATTTCATTTTATCATATATTTCTCAAGTGCGATTTTTTATTATATATATGTTCATTTTATGTTGTCATACTTGTGCAAAAAAAACTCTAATTGTAGACATGGCTTCACAAAACCGTCTTAACAAGTCTCAAATATATATTTTAATAGTCACAAAAAAGATGTAGAATACCATATGGTTATGTATGGAAAACAAATATATAATATATTTGACCAAATTATTTTTGTATGTAACTTATTTTTTCCCTATGTTTCTAAAGAATTATGTTTTAAATGGAAGTGCTAATTTTTCATTTTACAATTTCGTGAACCATGATGAGTGTACAGACTTCAAAGACGTGGTAACACATAATTAGACCATGGTATACTATTTATACTACATTGTTTAAAACATGAAATAAATGCACTATATAATATTATATCAAAATATTGAATTAACAAATAGTTCTTTTCATTTTTTTATATAAATATGAACTAAAAAATCGATAAATATTCAAATATTAAAAAATGAAATTTATTTGTATGATATATATTAATACAATAAATTTAAATTATTCTAAAAAAAATTAGGTTTTTTACTTTATTTATATTTTATAAAAATATGAAATATAATATAATATAAACAACATTTTATATATATAGTTTCATATTTTAAGTATACTTTAATTTAGTTCATATTTTTATAATATGTTATTCAAATAAAATAAAATTTGATAGATTTTTTTCCATGTTTTTATTACTTCTCTATTTCATATTCATATATATGTTTTTTAATATTTGCATAATTGTTTTTCATTTTTGAATATATTCTTTATTTTAATAAGATCGTTTAGAAAACAAATCTAATTGCCACCTATTTTAGGTATTTTTTTAATATTGTTTTATAATCAAATAAAATATTTATATATCACATCATTACTTTATTCGTTATGTCAACCTCTATTAATTTTATTTTATAAAAGTGCTCTAAAATCGATAACTAAAATGCATATTCTCTATTCAGCTAACGAAAATTATTTTATTATTACAAGATATAACTCATATGATAAAAGTCATTTAGATATATCATATATCACTTTTTACAAATCGGTACCTCAGGAAAAAAATACTTTTGGGTACCTAAAAATCATAAATGTATTTACTTTAATTGAGTACCTAAAAATAACAATTCAAATAAGACAAAATAAATATATTTAATTACTACCATAAAACAAATTAGAGATATCTAAAAGTAACAGTAAAATAAAGTAGAGTTACTTTACTGAAACAAAATATTACATACATGACGGACACATGACCAAAATATTAAAGTAGATACATGTATGATCTCTAAAATACCCGAAAGTAATATTTTTTTTTAATATATCTATTTATAAAAATGTGAATTATAAGACAGCTAAATGATTTTTATCCTCAACTTATATAGATTATATTCTTTTTTCTATTTAACTCATAAAATATATGGCAGTAGTTTAATTAGACGTTGACAGTTTAATATATTTTTCATCCGGGTCCCATTTCCATGGCATAGTCTTGTATTGTTAATTTGTGTCTAGTTGACTCATAAGTCTCCCTCCTCCAATAATTTTTTTTTTTTTTGGCCAACCTCCTCCAATAATTAACGTACTCTAATCCATAATATTCGTTGACTAATATTTTAAAGTGACGTTAGGTTTGTGCATGGTAATTTAATCCATATATAATCGTTCTTCATATATAATCGTTCTTGAATCTCTAAGCAACGGACACACACACACACACATATGTATATATATATATATATTATTTAATAGGGCATTTCACATTGAGAGCGATCTGGGTGGGTACCACTTCAACAAGTCAACGGCCACCATTTTTGATTGTTAGACCAAGATGACACTTTTTTTTTTTTTTTTTTTTGGCCAAGTCCAAGATGACACTTGGAGGAAGCTAAATTATACTCAAAGAGACCAAACGAAAATCACGGAGAACCATTTTTTTAATTATAAATAACAAGTGAAAATGAAATATATGTATTGAATTTTGTAAAAAAATCAACAACTAAATACGATGGGTATTAAGGCGTCGACCCCTATAGTAAACTTCACCCGACCAAGGATATAGGCTTCACTTCCAATTTGTTTAGCATAGGTGCGTGGCCCGGAGTCCAAAGGGAGATGTAAATCTTGAGTGACACTAGGCTCAGCTGACATGATTAGATGACGTCGCTCATTATGGTCAGAAATGATTTATTATCCCAGGCGTCGCCTCCTCTTGTCTGACATGATAAGACTGCTACCCCAAACTCAGTGGCTTGACACCTTGTCCTTTCTGAATGATGAAAAGGAATCACGGTCAAGAGTTAGTTAACCATGGTAAAAAGCTAACCCAATCAACATGTTAGTTTTCCCTATATATGCTAAGCATTCACTACTCTATATGCATGTACTACTATTTTCCACAAAATAATTATCGCTCTCAAACACATGGAATAATTTAAGTATTAGAGGGGAACACAAACATTTCCTTTGTGCAGGTCTAGGAGCACTTACGAGCGATTCTTGGAAGAAGTGAGGAGCCGATATCCAACATCTGGCGCCGTCTGTGGGAAGATTGAGCTAATTTGCAGCCATGTCTCCTGCCAACAGTTGAGAAGACAAACTACAAAAACTATATTGAAGGAGACTCGCTTTACAGTCTTCAGTAGGACTTGGAGTTTTCCGCCTTCATGCCCCTCGCGGGATATTATGCATGGGGCGTCCTTCCTTAGCTCCTCATCTCCTTTAGGTGGACAACCGAGGTTTCACTCTGGCGCACTGGCCCCTATTGAGGAACCTCAGACTCAAGCGCCCCTAGGCCAGAGCAAATAGAGCTAGCCTCGCCCGACACAATCACATATTGCGTTCTCGGGTCGAGCGTCGCCGCCAAGAGAGCTTGCTTCTGAGGTGATCCTTACTCCAGCCTTTATCACCGCCCTGGATGAATTGTTGGATAGGAGGGAGCGTCGAGCGGTTGCCCGCACCTAGATCCGGCAATGGTGCGGTGAAAAACCCATAACCATGGTTATAACCGTTATTTTTATATGGTTAACTGTACCATTATGGTGTAGTGTGATTGCGGTAATGAATTTTCTACTCATAATGGTTATGATTATGGTATTTTAGTCATACCCATGATTATAACCATGGTAATTATATAAATATAATAATAATAATTTAATATTAATATTAATATATTAATAAATACTAATAATAGAAGTATGATTTTAACTTTTAGATTTCATGAATCTATAATTACAGGGCGAACTGTAATTGAATGATGTAAATATTAAATGGTTTTAATCTTAATTTTGAATGATGCTAATGTTAATGGTTTTAATCTACCCATAGTGTTGAATATTTTTGCTACTTGTGACATAACTTTATGATTTTATTAAGATAACATTTATAATGTTCCATTATATTTCACATGGTGGTAATAAATATGGTAATAACCATGATTATGGATATCGTTATGGTATTGAAAAATATACATTTAATGGTTATGGTATGCAATTTAAAAATATGGTATGATTATGATATTTGTCATACTCATACCATACCATAACCATCGTCAACCCTATCCTCACCGTTCGACCAACCGAACCTTATCGAACGGAAGAGGCAACTTCGAGACCTCAACCAACACTTTTGTACGCACTACAACTTCATCCCATCCCAGTGAGCGTCGCCACCCAAGGCACTGGCGTGACAATGGTTCCTCAGGGAATGACCTGCAAAGAGATTAAGGAGCTTGTCGCTCGAACAGTTAAGAAGCAGAAAGGTCAGGTAATGCCTCGCCTAAGAGACATGGCGTCACACCCTTTAACCCCCGAAATATTGGTCATCACACCCTTTCACCCCCGAAATAGTGGTCGTCATAGTGCCACCGCATGTCCAGAACCCCCAAGTCGAGTGCTATAGGGGCGAGGGTGACTAGTTGAGCATATTCACATACATGAGGTATCCCTCCTAGGTAAAACCAACGACAACAACCATTTCGCGTTGCTATTCCCATTTGCCCTTAGAGGCGTCACATCTCATTGGTTCTTTGGTCTCCCTAAAGCTTCGGTTAAAACATGGGAAGACCTTAAAGACAAGTTCATTGTGCAGTACATGAGCGGACGACAGTTCCTAAAGAGTGTGACACCTTGGACCACATCAGACAAAAGAGCAACGAGAGTCTGGGAGACTTCTACATGTGCTTCAACAAAAGAGCTAACATGCGTTGACCAGGTCATCACAGGTGGATAAAGTATACGCGCTTTTGTCAAAGCACTAGGGCCTCGAGGCTCTGCCTTGTATGGAAATCTATGCATTATTCCCATAAACACGATTGAGGGAATGACAACAATAGTCAAGTCTTATATAGTCCTGGAAATAGCCAAGGAGGTAAGGAAGGCCCTAAGGAATCCAAGAAGAAGGTCCACATGGGAAAAAGGCGGAGTAGCGGACGCAAAAGAATAACCCTTAGGACTATAAACGACGCCCTTTGGTGTCACGCCTCAATAGGGAGGTCTTTGAAACCTACATCCCTTTAAACTAGGAGATCCTGTCATCCTGAATGAAATGGAGAAGAGGGATTGGGTGTCGCCACCAGCTCCGCGAAATAATGGGGCTCCCATGGGATCAAACCACAAGCAGTATTGTCGATATCATCGTTGTAAGGGCCACAACACCAACGATTGCAAAATCCTCAAGATGGATATTAAAGCCCTGATCCAGAAGAGATTTTTAAAATTTTTTGTGGCTAAGCGGGGCTGCAACCCCAGCGTCTCCAGGAAGAGAAAGGGTGCAAGATGCCCCTAGCGCGAAGAAGGGGACCCTGAACGTAATTAGTGGCGGTTTTGCCTCTGGAGGGGAGATCAGCAGAGCCCGAGAAGTCTACGGTGCTCAAATATCAATGACCGCTAAGGCGGGGAAACACACACGATTGGAGGACGAAGTGGTCATCTCTTTCTCGAAGAACGAGATGAGGCATGTGACTTGCCCACATAAGTATGCTTTAGTCGTTACCACTAAGATAGACGAGTACTATGTTAAGAGGGTCTTCATTGACTCAGGAAGTTCAACAGATGTCCCCTTCCTCGATGCCTTGAAGAATACAGGCAAAAGCGAGAGAGATTTGCAAAAGGTTAACTATCCGTTGATGGGTTTCGCCTCAACAACCACTTATACGTTGATGGGTGGAAATCGTTGACGCTCGACGTCACCTTTATTGTGATAAACACTCTAGCATCATACAACGCAATATTGGGGTGTTCCACCCTAAATCCTCATCACATGATCCACTCGACGTACCATCAACTCCTAAAGTTTCCGATACCTCATGAGATTGGGGTGTTGAGGGGATATCAACCAGGTGTCAAGAGTTGTTACGTGCAGTTAGTGTGACGCCATACCCTGAAGCAGAAGGATGCCCTATCCATCCGGACGGATGAGGATCCTAGGAAGGAGATGATTCGCCCAACCCTCGTGGAAGGGTTGTAGAAAGTACTGATAGACGACCCTGATTAGGTCGTCCAGATTTGGGTGACACTCCCTGAGAATTAGGCTAAAACTTAACACCGTCGTTGATTGAATTTAAAGAACTCTTCTTCTGGAAGCCTAGTGACATGCCGAGTATCAGCAAAGATGTCATCACCCACAAGTTAAACATAGATTCTAGTATCAAAACCATCACTTAGAAGCGACGAACCGTGGGGGAGGAAAAGGCTACCGCCATAAGGTAAGAAGTGAGGAAACAGATCGACGTCCGCTTTGTGAAGGTGAACAAATTTCAGACCTAGGTGGTGAATCCAGTACTTGCGAAGAAGAGCAACGACAAATGGATAATGTGTGTTGACTTACGGAATTTAAACAAAGCTTTCCCCAAAGATTCGTATACCTTCCCCAGGATTGTGTTAGAGTAATATAAATCAAGAAAAGCAAAGAACATGGGTGAATGTTAGATTATTATGTAGTCTTGTCTAGATTATCCTTCTATTAGTCTTTATCATCTAGTTTATCTATATTAATTAGTTTATCCCTTTATATTTGCTTTATTCTTTACAATTATATATATAGTTAGATAGATAGTATGAGTATCTTTATAGATAGTATCAGTATATATAGTTAGTTCTCTCTACAGTATATATAAGTAGTCCTCTACGTACAAAAAAAACAAGTTTCACAAATACAATGGAGTCAGATGTTTTTCTTGTTCATATCCTTCATGTCTTCATGTTCTATTAATACTAACATGGTATCATAACTTAGTCTATCCTAGGGCCAAATTTGTTCCAGTTGCAGCTCTAATTCAGCATCAAACAACTCCATCGATTCTTCAATTCAACCATCAATTTGTCATTTCAGATTGCAGCTCCAATTTAGCATCAACATTACTTGTGCAGTCTGAGATTAGTTCCAGCTAGCTCTTTATTGCGATTAATCATCAGTTGATGATCATCTTCCTCATCAGATCGTGCTGGATTACCTGATTGTTGCGATTCTGTGCTAGATCATTGTTGCAATTTTGTGCTGGTTCTTTGCTTGATTCTTTGTTGCAATTCTTTACTCAATATAGGTTGGATTTAATCACTGATTTTCTGATCCATTACCTCTACAAAAAATGCTGAATTAATTGTACTGAAATGTCATTTTGGTATCGTGAAGATGTGTGATCACATTGAGTTTACATAACCAAGTTTTTTTTATGATTTACAATGGATTCAATACAAGATTGGAATGTTGGAATTCAGATTTTAGATTAGTTTGTTAGCCACTACGGCATGACCACGACGATATGATCGAGATGGCACTGCAATGGCATGACTGGGATGACCCTTCTTTCTTTTACGACATGACCACAACGAGATTACCAAGATGACACCGCGATAGTATGACCGATCTTTCTATTTTTCATCTGGATTTTAGTTTGAAAAACTTGTATTCGAATGTAGAGTATCTCACCAATGATGAAGATGTGCGAGCTCAATACGATTGAGGCTTTCCTCGAGATTGTATTTGGGATCCGGCACAAGCAAAGAAGCATTGGAAGTTTGGGGAGCAATTCAACAAATTTCAAAGTTTAAGGATCAAAATCAAGAAGACCAAAGAACATGGGTGAATGTTAGAGTGATATAAATCAAGAAAAGCAAAGAACATGAGTGAATGTTAGAATATTATGTAATATAGTCTAGATTATCCTTCTTTTGGTCTTTATCATTTAGTTTATCTATATTAATTAGTTTATCCCTTTATATTTAGTTTATTCTTTATAATTATATATATAGTTAGATAGATAGTATGAGTATCTTTATAGATAGTATCAGTATATATAGTTAGTTCTCTCTATAGAATACATACGTAGTTCTCTATTTACAAAAAAACAAGGTTCACAAATACAATGGAGTAAGATGTTTTTCTTGTTCATCTCCTTCACGTCTTCATGTTTTATTAATCCTATCAGATTGATAAGCTCGTTGAGGCCACCTCAAAACATGAACTCCTAAGCTTCATGGATGCATACTCTTGATACAATCATATAAAAATGGTTGAGGGCAATGTTTGTCACCCTTCCTTCTACGCGGATAGTGACATATACCACTACACTGTCATGCCTTTCAGATTGATCAACGTTGGTGCCACCTATCAACGGATGGTGAACAATATTTTCATATGTATGATAGGCATCATAATGGAAGCCTACATGGGAAACATGCTAGTCAAGTCTATCAGAGGCGTCAACCACACCGAGGCTTTGAGGAAAACTTTTGAAAGGACGCCACTCCATAAAGTGTGCATCAACACATCAAAGTGTGCATTTGGCGTCCAGTCTAGTAATTTCCTGGGGTATATGGTTAGTTAGATGGGAATAGAGGTCAACCCGGAGACACTCAACGCCATTGAAGGGATGAAAAACCCAACATGTCATAAGGATGTGCAGAGCCTAAATGGCAGACTGACTGTGCTCATCAAAATCCTAGCCAAGTCCGGAAACAAGTCGATGCCTTTCTTCGAAGTGCTAAGGGTCAAGAAGAAATTTGACTGAACCCTAGAGTATGAAGAGACCTTTCAAAACCTTAAGTATCACCTCCATTCTATCCCGCCACTAGCTAAGCCATCAAAAGGCGACACCTATTTCGTTTACCTCAACATCAACCCTGTTGCTGTTAGCTCGGTCTTGGTGAACAATGTGGATAAGTGCCAAGTGTCGGTCTACAATGTATCAAAAGAACTATCCGAGGTTGAAATAAATTATATGCTAATCAAGAAGTATGTCGATGCGTTGGTTGTCTCAGCCCGGAAGCTTCGCCTATATTTTCACGAACATGAAATCACCGTTCTAACTAGTCAACCACTAAAATATTTCCTTTAGAAACCCGAAAACTTGGGCAGGATGATAAAATGGGTGATTGTGTTGAGTGAGCTTGGAATCAATTTTGCTCCAAGAATGACTATAAAGGGACAAACATTAACCGACTTCATATAAGAATCCACTTGTCCACTAGAAGCATCGCCAACCAGAGTCGAGGCACCTTATATGCATTGCCTGGGCCTTTGTGTAGTGTGGTGTTGACTTGGTAGGACCATTTCCCAAGTCAAAGATAAAAAACTACATTATCGTCACCATTGACTACTTCTCGAAATGGATAGAGCCAAAAGCCATGGGTTCGACCACAGAGCTCCAAGTGATCAAATACCTTAAGTCAAGAATCGTATCCACGTATGGAATCCCGAACGTATTGATTAATGACAATGATCCTCAATTCGCCGAAAAATAACTTCAATGGTTTTGCGAGGAGTTAAAAATTAAGCATTGTCGCGCTTTAGTAAAACATGCTCAAACGAATGGACAAACAGAGTCGGGAAACAAAATCAACGGGCTAAAGAAAAGACTTGATGCCCTTAAAGGAAGTGGACCGAGGAATTGGATAACGTATTATGAGTCATATGAACGACGCCAAAAAGGGCTACATGCAATACCCCATTTGGACTAGTATATGGATCTAAAAACGTCGCCCCAACGGACACTACAGGAGAATAAATTTTTAAAGGCTCAAATTTGTTTCATTAACGGCTCAATAAATGAGCCGTTAATGAAAGACGACTCAATGAAAAACGGTCCGTCATAATAAGAGTCTTCTTATATATGACGACTCGTTTTTCATTGAGCCGTCCTTCTGACGGCTCAATACGAATGAGCCGTCTAAATTAACTCGTATTATTTGGGACGACTCATCTAGTTTGAGCCGTCTAGATTATATTTTAATTTTAATTTATTTTTGATGGCTCAACCATATCCAGCCGTAATAAATCGAATTTTTAAAAAATAAAAAAATTGAACAAATACACCCATAATCATAAATTTACAACCTGAATAATTTTACAAACCAAAATCTGTAAATATAAACCAAACAGAATCAGTATTACAATCCGTTATTCAATTCCTAAAGCATTAAAGAAACAACATCAATCTTCAATCATCTGTTGGATCATCATCTTGAAGACAAGATGATGATCCACTCCCAGCGAGCTTAAAGACAAGATGCTTTATATACTGTCCTTGTAAATTGAAAAAAAGGGTGTTGCAATCAGAATGTTGAGAAGAACAATAGATACCACTTATTATTTAAAGAATTAGATGACTAACTTTTCATATAAGTTGTTTCTAGAGTTCTTATATGAAGATCATCACCCAAACTTTTCATGAGTTTTAATTGATTATACATGCCCCATAAATTAACCTCCTACTAAGTGATGATCAGGGAGCATATAAACCTGGAAAACAAAAGTAATCGCAACTTACAGCAGCAGAGGAATCACTTGTTAATCCCGGAATAACAATCATGATCGGAGTTTTATCATCTCTAGGAATGACTTCAATGGCATAATTAGACCCTACTTTAACTGCATAAATATAAGATATAAACAGTGTGAATATATACATCACAGTCCCTATTTCCTACAGCAAGTAACTCATCCATTTTTTCGACATATTACCAATTCTTCTGCTAAGCGAAGCTTCTTTAAAGTGATTGTACGCATTTGCTACATTTTATAGTACTGAATACATAGTGACCATTACCAATAGACTGTAATGGAGGCCCTTGCAACCTCAAAACTTACACCAACCTCAAAATAAAATCCCGACAGAACACACGATCGAGTTTTCCTAATCATTCAATCTTACACCAACCACAACACTTAAACCAACCACAAAACTTACATAATCGAAGCTTACACCAACAACGAAACGTACATAAAGAGATAGAGAGGGGTTTGTTACCTTGAAATCGAAGCTTGATATAGAAATTAGGGTTTCCGAAATTGGTGATTGTTGATGTTTTTTCTGAAAATCGAAGAAAGGATAACATGTATAAGACTTGGGAATGTCGAATCCTTGAATGAATTGAAAAAAAAATGAAAATAACTTACCGATTCGGAAGGGAGGAGCTGCTGCGCGCGCTGTGTTCTTCGGAAGGAAGGAGGCTCTATTCTTCGGTTATTGCAGAAATGAACTTGTGAGGAGGCTGTGTTCGATTCTGTCAACTAAAGCCTAATTGGGACGACTCAATAGTGTCGAGCCGTCCAACCTAATTTTTTTTTTAATTGGGACGGCTCAACACAACTGAGCCGTCCAGCCTAATTTTTTTTAATGATTTTAATAGACGACTCAATAAAACTGAGCCGTCTACAATAAATTTCGAAAAAAAAATCGGTTTACGTGACGGCTCAATTGTTTGAGCCGGTAACTCAATTTCTGGACGGCTCATTAATCATTGAGCCGTTAATAACCATTATATTAAAATTTTCACGGCTCAATCATACTTGAGCCGTGGAAATGAGCCCTTAACTCAGACTTCCCCCGTAGTGGGAGATTGCGGTTGCTTCCCACCGGGTCAAGCACTTCGAAGCGACACCAAATGACATATCGAGACGCATCAACTTGGATTTAGTATAGGACAAATGATAGGCATGAGACCTAGGGCAACCTATGACTCGTTACTACCAGATACTATAGTAGGTGAGTATCCTTTCGCCAATTCTACGTAGGGAAAAGGGTATGAAGCATAAATGAGTTTTCACATTGGATAAAATGAAAACGTTATCTCCAAAGTGGGAAGGCCCCCATAAGGTCGTCGTCATTCCCCATCCCAACGTCTACGTTTTAGAATATGAAGAGAGAAAGAAGTTGAAGAACACATTCAAGATTTTTTTTTAAAAAAAAGTTACCATTCTAAGTTATGTTTTAGAAAAGTAAGTATATAAAAAAATATTTCGAAATTTGGGTATACGCACACCTTATGGTGGCGTGTATTGACAATACACGCCATGCCACAATGGCGTGTATTGTCAAAATGCTGACAATAGACACCCAAATGGGCTGTTTTTTTTTCTTCGACGATGGTTCGATGTTTAATAAAAATTAAATCATATATCTATTAAAAACTATTAACAAATTATAGTAAGTAGATATTTCAATTGCGATTCAAATGATCCAAGCAATATTAAATTTGGACTTACGGTTTGACTCTACGCTCTGCCGTAGGTTGATATATGAAAATTTGACTTAAAAAATATACCTCGGACCTTGTAAGTCCAAACTCAACACAGTTAACGACATTTATGGCGGAATTCAATAATATACCTACTCTATGTTTTTTGGATATTTTTGGATTAGATATGCATTTAAGTTTTTAACCTAACATCGTTTGTTCTACAATTTGACTGAAATGATTAAATGCATTAAGTTAGAAATTTAATTATATACTTATTCAAAAAAAATTAAAAACATTAGAGTGCGTAGATAAATTAATTGATGCTAACTAGATGTTATTTTTTTACTTTTCGACTGACTGTATAATATGAAAGTGTAAAAACATATACATACATATATCTCCCTCTCTCTCTATATATAAAGTATAGATGTATGTATATCGTTTTTGTCTATCGTATTATATGGTCCGTCGAAAAGTTTACATTAACGCTCATTTAGCGCCATTTAATTCGTAATTAAATTATATACGTACTGTAATATATTTGATTGTTTAGAGTAAGTATATAATTAAATTTTATCATTTAATGCATTTAATCAGTCAAATTATAGGACAAGAGATGTTAGGTTGAAAAATTAAATGCAAGTCTAATAAAAAATATCCAAACAAATTAGAGTAGGTAGATAATTGAATTCCTCCATAAATGTCGTTAACCGTGTTGAGTTTGTACTTACAAAGTGTTATATTTTTTTAAGTCAATTTTTCATATCTCAACTTACGGCAGAGCGTACACTCAATCCGTAAGTCCAAATTTAATATTTTATTGCATCATTTAAAGCGCACTTGAAATATCTACTTACTATAATTTCTTTATTTGTTTTAATAGATATATAATTTAATTTTTTAATTAAACATCGAATCGTAGTCAAAGAAAAAAAAAGAAAAGCCCAGCCCATTTGGGTTTGTACTACCACCATTTTGGCAATACAAGCCACTGTGGGGTCACGTGTATTCAATACACACTACCCTGGGGTGCGCGTATAACCATATTTCGAAATAATTTTTTTATATACTTACTTCTCTAAAAACAAATTAACATGGTCACATTAAACACAAACACTTAAATACATTTTGTGTATAGTTCGTATATAGGCGAAGCCTACTCGTAATACTTAATGGTTGAAAAACTTAAGTTATCAAGATTCGATGATTACGAAGCGTCACCTCCATTTAAGATTGGGAAAAGTCTGAAAATGGTTTAACATTTTTGCACAAAACTTTAGTTGCACCAACATGTTTTTTTATGACGGTTAATAGTTTCACATATTTTCAAACGATGGTAATTGGTACTTTCGTTAGTTCCATGCGTAAAATTTTGTAAATTATTTGCAAAATTAACCAAATATTTTTCTAAATGTTACAACTAAACCCTACAAACTTACACTAATGTTACAAACCAGTCCCGACTCGATTCGAGCCACACTAGGGGTCCACTACCCAGGTTCCGAACCTAGAATAGGTTACCCAACTGTGGGGACCTGGTTTAGGCTCGGACCCAGACCGTAGGACCCCTGAATGTGGCTGAATAGGAGTCTCAATCGACCTGAACTTGTCCAAACTGATTGGGCATAAACCGAACTTGATCCTATGGTCTAGGTTCGAGCCCAGACCACGTCGCCCAACCTTATGGACGTGGTCTTAGTTCGGACCCTGGCTAGGGGACCCCCAGTGTGTCTCGAATTGAGTTAGGACTTGTTTGTAAGATTAGTGTAAGTTTGTAGGGTTTAGTTGTAACATTTAGAAAATATTCAGTTAATTTTGAAAATATGAAAATATTTAACGGAAGTCCCAATTTCCATCGTTTTAAAACATGTTGGACCATTCAAAACATTTTGGGTTGAAAAAACATTTTTTGCAAACATGTTGGACTATTTTCAGACTTTTCCCTTTAAGATTATAAGCTTAAAAGAGTTTGAATGATTAACTCCTCAAGGTTTGATGATTACAAGGCGTCACCACACGCAAAGATTTCAAACTTCAAAGTTTGAAAACCTTCTAAGTAAAAATTCTTGAAGCTTGATGCTCATTATTCTTAATAAATTATGAAAGACTTAGAGTTTGAAAATTCTAAGTATAAATTTCATATGTTCGAAGGATATAAGTAGACGCCTCATCAATTAGATCTCTTCGTTAAAAATGCAATGGTAATTTTATTAAATTTCAGAAGTTTTTACAAGACAAAAAGATAGTTACATATTCGTAAAACGCTACCTCAGGGGAAAACTATGGCGTGGTATCATCCTTTGCCTTGGGAGTTGTCGCCTGCTCCTCAGCCGGACACGCCCTTTTAGCCTTCAGGGTTGCAACCTCCACCTCTCACCTTTAAAACCGGAGGAAGACCTGAAATCCCGCGAATCTTTATGACCAAGTCACCATAAATTTTGATGATATTTGCCATGCAATGCTTCTCACCAATCCAGCTGAATTCGACAGTATTTTTTTAAAAGGCTCCATCGCACCGGACGCCTCGCCCTTGGTCGAGTCCCTCTCTTGAAGCGCTATATCCTTCTCCTAGGCAAGAGTCGCTACCCTTTATTGGCTACCCGAGCGATCTCTCGATAATACGTCGCCGATTCCTTACACTCCGACAACTGTGAATAAAACTTGGCAGCCTTCTCTATCACAAAATGTGCCTTGGAGATGGCCCTTTCCTTGAGGCGACGCTCTTCAACCAAGTCTTCCCTGAGAAGTTTGATCTCCTTCTCAAGGTCAGTCGCTCGGTCTGCCTACGAAGTCTCCCCTTCCATAGTGGCACACTTATGTGCCAAGTTCACTTATGGCCTTTGAGGCGAAGAGCTGCAAAATTGAATTCAGAAAGATAAGTGACTTAGAAACATTTCCAAGTGTCACGATAGCAAACGAGAAAAAATCTCTAAGTTAATATGATAATTTGTCGAGGCCAAAGAGGTCACATCACACTTGACCACTCTTTAGACCCATTGGGGCTCATAGTGAAGCTGTCGACACTCCTCTGGAGGGATTATACCACTGAGGAGGTGGAGGGAAAGGTATGTGTGACAAAGCTTGGTACCCTCTACCAATTTGGCACTCCCCAGGCGATGTCATGGCTCCCAAGTTTGTTACCGGTTCTCCCTTATGTGAGCCTCATATAGGTGTCGCATCAGGTAAAAACTTGACCCTTGGTAAGGGCCCAAGTACTCCTCCACCAATATCATAGGCGACGATGATCGACTGGGGGAGGCGATGAGAAATGGCGATGCTTCGATTGAATAGATCGAAGCCTCAGGAGTAAAAGACACTTGGGGGAATGACCTGGTGGCTGTAGGCTCCTCAAGTATCATTTTCTTGGGATCTGGAGGCCAAGGACCATATGTATAAGTCTTCTTCCAGTAATACGAGCGTCGATCCTCACTTAAAATGTAGGATTCATACTGCTTCGTCGCTAAAATGGACAAAATGCGACAAAAAATGGTATCATCCTTATAAAGAGAATAAAGAGTTGCACCTTTGTTAGTGAATCCATTGGGTGTGGCTTCTCCTTCTTGGAGCGATACTTCCTTATGTGCTTATTGTTTTGAGGTTCCTTCTTTTCCATAGGAAGAACACCAGTCAAAGCCTGAAGAGTTCCGACGTCAGCCTCAAATAAATATTCAAAACCTACAAAAAGGAAAGGAAGAGTTAAATAAGTACCAAGTTAATTGGTGGAGAAGGATCTGAGGATTTAATGGCTGCATGTAAAAGCGACGCCTCCGAAATTTCCTTAAAAATGTAAGGCGACAGGTCCTTGGTATGATCTAAATGAATAAAGTGTAATGTCTTTAGATCCTCTTCGGAATACTCTGAAAAAGTAAGAATAGGGTCCGTTTGGGGCATCCTTAAAGGTCAGGCAACACCACCTCTAAAAATAAAGTAGTTGCTCTTCCATTTGGAGTTAGCGGATTTAAATCCACTCACCAACGGACGCATCGAAATCCAGGACCAGGTGTCCCAACCGAGGCGTCGAGAATTCCAGTCTTTGAACTCGGGAAAACATGTTTGAAAGAGAAAAATGTGAAAGTCGTTTGCCTGAAGGCGAAAGAATGAACGAGAAAACGTTAGGGGGAGCAAGCCCAACCCCTATTGAAACACTGAACTCTAAAGCCAACACACATGCGCAAGGCATTGGGGCAAATATATGTAGGGGTGATACCGTAATAGTTGCATACCTCCACTAAAGAGTCGCAGTAAAGGAAACGAAACCCGACCTCAATTGGGCCAAATAGATGGCCGTCTCATCTTCCCTAGGATGACAGATAGGATGATCGTCGCCTGAGGACTAAGGAATGTAGTATCGAGGACGTTCGACGTCGCTCATTCCCGACTCAACACTCGAAACAAAGTTTTCTAGGTTGAGAAGATTTCGCTTGAGATCAATAAAGGGTAGAGGAACGTTTAAAACCTTACTGTCAGGAGCGTCGCTCAAAGAGTACATCTTCCATTTCCCGAATAAGCGTTGGACCTTTGACGCAGTAAGGTAGCACCGTGCAATGGTGTAAGACGAGAGCGACACTCGAAAGGTTTAGAGAGGAAAGTCTAGATAAAAGGCAGAGGACGAGGAAGACAAAAATTTCGGAAATGGGGAAGGGCAATTCTATTTATAGTGGATCCCCATTGTTTTAGCATAGGTGCGTTGCCCGGAGGCCCATTGATTATCCTAGGCGTCGCCTCCTCTTGTCTCACATGGTAAGACTACTACCCCAAACCCTATAACTTGACACCTTGTCCCTTCTAAATGATGGAAATTAATCATGGTCAAGAGTTAGTTAACCACAGTAAAAAGCTAACCCATTCAATGGGTTAGCTTTCCTTATAAATACTAAGCATTCACTACTCCATATGGATTCAATGATATTTTCCACAAAATAGTAATCGCTCTAAAACTCCTGGACTAACTTAAGCATACACTGCTGGAGATTTAACATTTGCCGACAGAATGTTTTGGTTGGTAAAAGTCAAATTTCGTCGGTTAAAAACAATTTCATTGGTAAATATAGAATTTTGTCGGTAAATATAGAATTTTGTCGGTAAAACTTTCGTCGGCGAAAGTTTACCGACGAACTATGCCACAAATAATTCGTCCGTAAAAACAATTTATTTGCCGACATAATTTTTATCGACAAAGATAATTTTTTCGTCACCAAATTATGTGTTTGCCGACAAAATTGGTTTGGTTGGCAATGTCAATTTCGTCGGTAAGTAGTTTTTTACCGACAAAACAACTTTTGTCATAATACGTGCTACGCCGACGGAACATTATGTCGATAAAAGAAGAACTCTTTTTTAAAAAAACTATAAATTTAGAAATAGAAAAACAATATTGTAAATTTACAAAAAACAATTTTACAATATTCTGAAACAAGATTTACAGCAATATTGAACAATGACTTCTATTTGTCAAACACTCCAATGGTGGTACATACACACATCCTCGCCCACTCCATCCTCACCAGTTGGTGATACCACATGTTTCGCTCCAGTCCATTGATGATTTGATAACGGTTGTTGGTCGACACAAGAAATACACCTCATGATAATAATACATACAATATATTGGATGTGAAAGTTAGAAATATTTTATCTCCAAACAAGCAAAGCACTTACCCCATAGTGCAACTCTTTGCACAAAAGGTAGCACATGGATGTTCTTTTCAGATTTCTTCATACTCCTTGACTAACATAAAAAACTAAAAGTACAGTCATTGTAAACTCTAGAATTTGAGATAGATCAAAGGCATACATGGGTGTTGGAAAGTATATAAATACCTTATATAAATAGTCTGCAATCTGTTGCTTCACTTGAATTGGTTTGTTCATCATCATCATCATCATCATTATCATCATCTGTTGGAATAAAAACATATATATATATATATATATTGACTTTCCTATGAATGTTGGTACATAGAGAAACAAAATGAAAAATAGTTTGGCAGCATACGTGTTTTAGGTGGGTTTGGTTAGCAATTTCTCCAAGCTGCACATATACAATATAAAGTGGGTTTGGTTAGCAATTTCTCCAAGCTGCACATATACAATATAAAGGATTAGTAATGAAACATCATTTAAAGATGGAGGGGATTGCCTTTAGCTTTGTGTGTTGACTGAATAGACAATGAACGTTTCAGTGTTGTTGAAACGAAAGGAAGTTGATAAAAATAATAAATTGTCGCCCTCTCTCTACTTTCCCGCTCAACAATAATTTGAAAACGAAAGATAGTTTTTGTCAACGAAAATTTCAGTTTTGTCGGTAAAATTATATGTCTTTACCGACAAAAACTAAAAATCGTCAGTAAATCATCAATAAATTAATATTTATCGACGTAATGTATATATCGCCGGTAAAAATATATCCTTATCGACAATATTACGTAATTTCGTCTGTAAAAAATATTTGTACCAACGGAAATAAAGATTGTCAGTAAAAATAATTTTTAACGACAAAAATATAGATTCGTCGGTAAATTAAGTTTTACCGACGAACTTTTACTGATGATATTCTTTTTCTGTCGGTAAAACCAGGAATTTCAATATTGATAAAAGGGGAAACAAACGGGAACACATGAGGCTTTCCAAGAGCACTTAAGAGCGACGCTTTCTATATAATTGTGGTTAAAACAATATTTAATCATCGCGCGTGATATTAATTTTGGTAAATCACGCACTACCTGTTGGGTATTGATAGTGACGACCCAATAACGAAAAGGCCTCGAAGGCCCAATAACCCTGGAGGGGGTAAAACTAAGATATTCAGACCGGATCAGCCTAAGTCAAAGTCAACATGGCCCACCATAAAGTGGCCCACGATCGAGCCCAAGACGATATGGATGCCAAAGGCTCCCCGACTGGTCGCCATCCTTCATCAAGTCGCGACCTCCTACTGCTCGCCTTGGGAGTGATCGCCCCGAAGAGAGCCTTGCCTCTCTCCTCTGGTCCCACTAGCCGTTAATAAGGAAGTGGCCACGATATCCCGCGTATCTCGGTCACATATTCACTAAATATTAGATATGGTAACGACAATATCTCGCCGTAACTCCCATATCTATTATCCAAATCTTCAACAACACAATATTCATTAAGATATACGGTTACCTTATACGGTTTGATCTCTCCTACCCTATAAATACCTTTGCTTTACATACATTCATTACGTTTTGAGCTATAGACACACATATACTCATTTAAGCATCGGAGAGGGACCCAGAGACACCCCCTCTGTTGCGCTCCCCTACTTGCAGGTTCACCAGAGTTGAAGCAGATGCACTATTCAACTGTCGTCTGGCATTCAATTTGCTGCCAGATCAGCAACCAGGATTTCACGATCCAACATTTGGCGCCGTCTGTGGGAAACGAGTGATACAACCATGAGAACTTGGTCACAAAACAACCGCCAGAACAAGACTCACGAGCAATCCTCGGATAGCTCTGATTCCGCCGCCGCTTCGCCGCTTCAGCAAGAACCTGCCAGCTAGGCAGCCCCCAATGTCGTTCATCTGAGGACGGCCCGAGAGCATGTCGGTAATTCCATACCGACCCCAACTACCAACCATATCGAGACTCTAGCACCGCAGACCGTCCAAATCGCCGGGGAAAACATCCAGTTATCCCCGGAGATGATATCACTGCTGGAGGCCATCCTAGGACAGGCCCGCCGTCAAGCCCCTGCTCCCCAAGGAAACACTCGCCCTGCTACCACAAGGCTCTTGCCGACTGAAACAGCGAATCCTGGCACCACAGCACCCCAGGAGGATCAGGAGATGACGTTAGGACACCAGTCCTTACCCCCGGCATACACCGAGCAACCGACGGCTACCTACTTCGCCAATCCTTCCGGTCCCTCTCCAAACGGGACTTCGCCGAAAAATTGCACCCTGGACCAGGTGGACGACCTTATTAACAGAAGGATCCAAGAAAGATGACTAACAGTCGTAGCTCCCTTCAAGGAACAATATGCTCATCCCTTCTCCGACGACCTCGTCGCCATCAAGATCCCCAAAGACGTAGTCGCTCAGGCCATACCTGAGTACAGTGGTGGAGGAGATCCCACCATACACGTCAACAAACACGAGGCTTCTCTTTTGGGTAAAACAAATGATCCCAATCACTTGGCTTTGTTATTTCCATCCACTCTTTCGGGTTCGACTTCGTCCTGGTTCTTCGGCCTTCCTGCAGGATCTATAGGAACTTGGGCAGAATTAAGGAGCAAATTCTTGGAGAGATATATGGGCGAGCACCAGCTAATGAAAAGCGTGGTCGCCCTGGATGCGGTCAAGCAACAGCTTGGAGAGTCGCTGGACAAATTTTACGGACCTTTTCATCGGAACGTCACAGAAATAGATCGTCGAATCTCGGATGGAGAGATCATTCGAGCCTTCTATCGAGGTCTGAATGTGGCCAACAAGGCCTCGAGAAAGCTGCGCAACAGCTATCACGTGAAGGAGATTGAGACGTTGGAGGAGCTGGCGTCCAGTGCAAAAGGTTTCATAGACCTTGAGAGGGCGAACACTGAGGCTAACTTCCTGACGACCTCGCTAAGGGTGGTTCCCGAGCCTCGGCGCAATGGTAAGAAGGAGGTGAAGAAAGAAAAGAGGGGAAGAGACAGCAGGCCCCATGTCGAGCCTAACCCGGTGCCCAGAAATCCAGAGGTCCCTGAGTACTTTATGCCTTTAAATAGGCAGATCTCAGCGGTACTAGTCGAGATGGAGAGGAGATCCTTGGTGAGGCCACCAATGCCTCGTAGGGGTGGTCAGGCCATGGGGAAGGACGTCGAGAGCTATTGCAGATACCACAAGTGCAAGGGCCACAAGACTGATGATTGCTGCATTTTGAAGCGGAACATTGAGAAGCTGATTCAGGGGGGAATGCTGAAGGAGTTTGTGGCAGGGCGAGACAGAAGTCGGACGCCACCTAGGAGACATCGTTTGCCAGCTCCTGCTGAGCAAACTGATCCATCTGCCAGCAAGAGAAGGGTAAATTTGATTGCAGGAGGATTCGGTGCAGGAGGCGAGGGGTCGCACGCTAGGGAGGTCTATGCGACTCAGATCTCTACAGCAGTTCAGTTGGGAAAGCGACTCCGACCTGAGGAGGACAATGTCATATCATTCTCCGAAGATGATTTGGCACATGTCACCCCCCCCACAATGATTCTTTGGTTATCACGGCTGATATCGACGGCTGTGACGTCGCAAGGATTCTGATCGACGGAGAGAGCTCGACAGATATCCTATTCTTGGACGCCTTCGAGAAGATGGGCAAATCCAAGCGTGACCTGAAGAGGGTCGACTTTCCACTGATCGGGCTTGCTGGGAGAATGACTTATCCACTGGGAGCAATAACCATGCCAGTGATTCTGGGCGAGGGATGGAAGAGTCTCAAGGTACCGGTCACTTTCCTGGTGGTCGACTCACCTACATCCTACAACGCCATCCTAGGGAGGACCACAATCAACCCCAACAAGATTGTGGACTCCATAGTTCATCAGAAGATGAAGTTCCCCACACCCAACGGGATTGGAGAAGTGCTCAGCGACCAGCCTTCCTCGCGGCAATGCTATGTGAACTGCCTGTGCAGGAAGAACCAAAGGGAGGCCCTCACCATCGAGACAGAGACCGACCCCCGCGAGGATTTGGCTCGGCCAGCGCCCATGGAGGAATTGGAAGAGGTCAAGGTCGATGGCCCAGATAAGAAGGTGCGCATTGGGACCACCTTGAAAGAAGATCAGAAGGAGGCCATGACCGCCCTCCTCAGGGAATTCAAAGAGCTCTTCGCCTGGCAGCCGAGCGACATGCCAGGTATCAGTACAGACATCATCTCTCACGAGCTCAGGATAGACCCTTCTATCAAGCCGATCACTCAGAAAAGGAGATCGTTCGGGACGGACAAACGCCTGGCGATCAGACAGGAGGTTGGCAGGCTGATTGAGGTGAGATTCCAGAACTGGGTCGCCAACCCAGTTTTGGTCAAAAAATCAAACGGCAAGTGGAGGATGTGTGTCGACGTCCGCGACCTGAACAGAGCTTGCCCCAAGGATTCGTATCCCCTTCCCAGGATTGATCAGCTGGTCGATGCTACCTTTGGTCACGAGATGCTGAGCTTCATGGATGCCTTTTCAGACTACAACCAGATCCGCATGCACCCAGACGACGAGGCTCACACCGCTTTCTATGCAGACGGGGACATTCTTTGTTACAAGGTGATGCTCTTTGGTCTAATCAATGTCGGGGTGACTTATCAGCTGATGGTGAAACGCCTATTCCAGGACATGCTAGGAAGAAACATGGAGGCTTATGTGGACGATATGCTCGTCAAAAGCATCAAGGGCAATCCGCACACAACAGACCTCTGTGAAGCTTTTGAATGCATGAGGAGACACAGCGTTCGCCTGAACCCTGCAAAGTGCGCCTTTGGAGTCAAGTCTGGCAAATTCCTGGGATTCATGGTCAGCGATAGAGGCATCGAGGCGAACCCTGCAAAGTGCGCCTTTGAAGAAATGAAGTCGCCGACCTGCCATAAGGAGGTTCAGTGCCTAAATGGTCGCCTAGCTGCTCTCAACCGCTTCCTCTCCAAGGCGAGCGACAGGTCCCTCCCATTTTTCAAAACTCTGAGGGCCAACCGCAAGTTCGAGTGGACGCCAGATTGCGAGGAGGCGTTCCAGTCCTTAAAGAGGTATATCCAAACACTCCCAGCTCTGGCAAAGCCCATTCCAGGCGAGCAGCTCTTCCTTTATATAGGCATTAGCGACGTGGCAGCCAGTGCTGTTTTGATAAGGGAGGAAAATAATGTTCAGAGTCCAGTGTACTTTATTAGCAAAATATTTTACTAAGCAGAAATAAAATATGTCCAGATTGAGAAGTATCTCTATGCCTTAGTTTATGTTGCTCGAAAGCTGAGACCTTACTTTCACGCACACAACATCACGGTCCTCACCAATCAACCTCTCAAAAACTTCCTGATGAAACCAGATTCTTCAGGAAGAATGGTCAAGTGGGCGATCGAGCTCAGCGAGTTCAAGATCAAATTTGCGCCGAAAACGGCCATCAAAGGTCAAGCACTAGCTTATTTCATTGTGGAAAGCACAAGTAACGGTCAAACATAAGCAGAAAATAGGCCAAGTCAGTCAACAGACAACAATCAAGTCTGGGAACTCTATACAGATGGGTCTTTGTCAAGAGAAGGCTCGGGGGCAGGTTTAATTCTTATTCCTTCTGAAGGCGGGCCTTTAAAGTATCCGATCGCCCTAACATTTTAGGCGACCAATAATGAAGCAGTACGAGACTCTTATTACTGGACTCAGACTGGCAAAAGGAATGGGCATATCTGCGCTTAAGGTAAAAAGCGACTCGAAACTTATTGTCAATCAGGTTAATGGCACTTATGAGGCAAGGGGGGAAAAGATGAAAAAGTACCCCAGCATCGCCAAGAAGCTCGTCGCAGAAATTCCAAATTTTGCGATTGAGTCTATTCCTCGCTTGGAAAATCAGATGGCAGACTCCTTAAGTAAGCTGGCATTTGGAGGAACGACAATCCAAGATGTACAATTCCTGGAAAAGGCCTTATGTTCAGTCCTTGAAAGCAGAGCAGAGGTCTTCAACATTCAAGGGCAGGTCACATGGATGACTCCATTTCGGAATTATTTGGAAGAGGGGATCCTCCCAGATGACGAAGGTGAATCTACGAGGATAAGACGACTTTCAGCCAGTTACCTGATTATAGATGGAGAACTCTACAGGCGAGGCTACTCGACTCCTTACTTAAGGTGTGTTGCTCATCCAGAAACAGAAAGGGTTCTTCGAGAAGCTCATGAAGGGGTGGCAGCATGTCATGAAGGTGCTCGATCATTAACAAGGAAGATATTCAGACTGGGATACTATTGGCCAACTTTGGAAAAAGATGCGGCTGAATTAATGCAAAAGTGTGAGACTTGCCAGCAATTTGCACCACGATCGGGTCGACCGCCAACACTATTGTCCCCAATGGCGTGTGCCTGGCCTTTTGCTCAATGAGTGATGGATATATTAGGTCCTTTTCCTCTTAGCACTGGTCAGCGCACTCACATTATAGTGGCGATCGACTACTTTACAAAGTGGATAGAGGCGAAAGCTCTGGCTTCTACAACGGAATTTCAAGTCATCAAGTTCCTGAAGGTCAACATATTCTCCAGGTTCGGCATTCCTAAAATACTCATTAATGATAATGGTCCGCAATTCATAGGAAAGGAGATCAAATGGTCTATGAAGAATACCATGTCGACCATCGTTTCAGTTCAGTGCATCATCCTCAAACGAATGGGCAAACTGAAGCAGCCAACAAGGTTGTTTTAGTAGGACTCAAGAAAAGGGTTCGAGCATTCAAAGTAAATTGGGCAGAAGAGCTGGAAAACGTATTATGGGCTATCAGAACAACGCTTAAGGCAGCCACTGGAGAAACACCCTTCAATTTCGTGTATGGATCAGAAGTAGTGGCGCCCGCCGAAATAACAGTGCCTACCCATACAATCCTACACTTTAACACTGAGGCAAACGAAGTCGAACGTAGGATCGACCTTGACCTGACAGAGGAAAAGAGGTGGCAATCAGAAAAGACACAGGCAAAGATGCGTGTGGCGACCGCTCGATACTTCAACAGAAAAGTCAGCGCTCGCCAATTTTTCGTGCGGGAGATGGTTATGAGAAGGAACGAATTTACAAGGCTGGATAGTCAGAATAAGGTTTCAGCTAAGTGGGAACGACCATATAAGGTAGTAGATATCGCTGCCCCAGGATCCTACTATTTGGAAACCACTGAAGGAGAAAGGTTACCTCGTCCATTCAATTCTGAACATTTAAGGAGATTTCATACATAGCTTGTAAATCAAAATGTTATGTCAATAAAAGCAAGTCGTTCCTAAAGAAACGTCCAAAGACCCTAAGGGCCGAGACAATCATGAAATGAAGAAAAAGTCGAAAATCACTATGACTAAGACCTCAGAGGAATCTCCAAACATATTCAAAGTCGAATAAAAATAAGGGCTTGCGAATATAGAAGGCATTCAATATTATAAATAACCGAGTCTGAATTCAAGAAATAATTACAAGGAAAGAAAAAGAAAAAGAAAAACTATCATCTAAAACAGAAGTATATGGTCGCCGGAGAGGTGGAGACTTCAGGCTTTGGGGTCTTCCGGAGCAGGAGTGCTCGGCTCGCCTTCGGGGGCAACCTCTTTAACAGCCGCAGCTGGGTCGACCTCTTCAGCAGCAGCAGGGGTTGGCTGAGGAAGGGAATTCCGGTGGAAACCCTTAAGGGACTCAACTTCCTGAACATGGAAGTTGGGGTCGACCGCCTGGACATCGTCGACCAGGACTTGGAGGAAGTCGGCAATCTCCGACTTCATCACCTCCAAAGCACAGTTAACGAACTCCTCAGTGGCCTTGAGGTCGTTGACCACACTTTGGTGTGAAGGAATAGACTCCAGCTGTGCAGCCAGCTGTTCCTTCTCCTCCTCCAGGGCGATCCCCTGGCTTTAGCAACAGCCCTCTGGGCCTCATCAGCTTCCCTCTGAGCCTCAACAGCTTCCCTCTGAGCCTCAGCAGCTTCCCTCTGAGCCTCAGCGGCGACCCGTTGAGCTTCCGACTCCGCCCTTTGGGCTCGGGCCTCCTTCAGCTCAGCCACTAGGCTAGCCCTAACAGCCTCCCCTTCATTCAAGCACCAATGAAGGGCTTCATATTCTTGAAGGGAGACTGCAGCATCAGCTTCCCTCTTCTTCACATCAGCAAGGAGTCGTTCCTCCTTCCTGAAGTACTCCTCCCGGGAATTTTTCCACCAAGGAAACCGCCGAGTTAGCGGTCGACTTGATGGCCTCCATCTGCCCTGGGAGATGCCCGTGCTCCGGTATTGCTCCAACTCAACAAGAAAATCAGAATGCTTGTTGGCGAGATCTCCGACGATGCGACCCATCGCCACCTCTTCTCGAACGAGCTGGCAACAAAGAATAAAAAAGTTGTTACGCTATGAAAAAGAGTGAACAAGGTAAAAGCATAACGAAAAGTTGGAACCTTACGAGAGCAACTCGTTCAAAATGGGAACTCATGAATCCCTCGACTTGGTGAAGCTCCGAGGGAACCGTAGAGCGACTCGGAACTTATTGTCAATCAGGTCAATGGCACTTATGAGGCATGGGGAGAAAAGATGAAAAAGTACATCAGCATCGCCAAGAAGCTCGTCGCATAAATTCCAAATTTTGCGATTGCGTCTATTCCTCGCTAGGAAAACCAGATGGCAGACTCCTGAAGTAAGCTGGCATTTGGAGGAACGACAATCCAAGATGTACAATTTCTGGAAAAGGCCTTATGTTCAGTCCTTGAAAGCAGAGCAGAGGTCTTCAACATTCAAGGGCAGGTCACATGGATGACTCCATTTCGGAATTATTTGGAAGAGGGGATCCTCCCAGATGACGAAGGTGAATCTACGAGGATAAGACGACTTTCAGCCAGTTACCTGATTATAGATGGAGAACTCTACAGGCGAGGCTACTCGACTCCTTACTTAAGGTGTGTTGCTCATCCAGAAACAGAAAGGGTTCTTCGAGAAGCTCATGAAGGGGTGGCAGCATGTCATGAAGGTGCTCGATCATTAACAAGGAAGATATTCAGACTGGGATACTATTGGCCAACTTTGGAAAAAGATGCGGCTGAACTAACGCAGAAGTGTGAGACTTGCCAGCAATTTGCACCACGATCGGGTCGACCGCCAACACTATTGTCCCCAATGGCGGGTGCCTGGCCTTTTGCTCAATGGGTGATGGATATATTAGGTCCTTTTCCTCTTAGCACTGGTCAGCGCACTCACATTATAGTGGCGATCGACTACTTTACAAAGTGGATAGAGGCGAAAGCTCTGGCTTCTACAACGGAATTTCAAGTCATCAAGTTCCTGAAGGTCAACATATTCTCCAGGTTCGGCATTCCTAAAATACTCATTAATGATAATGGTCCGCAATTCATAGGAAAGGAGCTCAAATGGTCTATGAAGAATACCATGTCGACCATCGTTTCAGTTCAGTGCATCATCCTCAAACGAATGGGCAAACTGAAGCAGCCAACAAGGTTGTTTTAGTAGGACTCAAGAAAAGGGTTCGAGCATTAAAAGTAAATTGGGCAGAAGAGCTGGAAAACGTATTATGGGCTATCAGAACAATGCCTAAGGCAGCCACTGGAGAAACACCCTTCAGTTTAGTGTATGGATCAGAAGTAGTGGCGCCCGCCGAAATAACAGTGCCTACCCATACAATCCTACACTTCAACACTGAGGCAAACGAAGTCGAACGCAGGACCGACCTTGACCTGGCAGAGGAAAAGAGGTGGCAATCATAAAAGACACAGGCAAAGATGCGTGTGGCGACCGCTCGATACTTCAACAGAAAAGTCAGCGCTCGCCAATTTTTCGTGGGGGAGATGGTTATGAGAAGGAACGAATTTACAAGGCTGGATAGTCAGAATAAGCTTTCAGCTAAGTGGGAATGACCATATAAGGTAGTAGAGATCGCTGCCCCATGATCCTACTATTTGGAAATCACTGAAGAAGAAAGGTTACCTCGTCCATTCAATTCTGAACATTTAAGGAGATTTCATACATAGATTGTAAATCAAAATGTTATGTTAATAAAAGCAAGTCGTTCCTAAAGAAACGTCCAAACACCCTAAGGGTCGAGACAATCATAAAGTGAAGAAAAAGTCGAAAATCACTATGACTAAGACCTCGGAGGAATCTCCAAACATTTTCAAAGTCGAATAAAAATAAGGGCTTGCGAATATAGAAGGCATTCAATATTATAAATAACCGAGTCTGAATTCAAGAAATAATTACAAGGAAAGAAAAAGAAAAAGAAAAACTATCATCTAAAACAGAAGTATATGGTCGCCGGAGAGGTGGAGACTTCAGGCTTTGGGGTCTTCCGGAGCAGGAGTGCTCGGCTCGCCTTCGGGGGCAACCTCTTTAACAGCCGCAGCTGGGTCGACCTCTTCAGCAGCAGCAGGGGTTGGCTGAGGAAGGGAATTCCGGTGGAAACCCTTAAGGGACTCAACTTCCCGAACATGGAAGTTGGGGTCGACCGCGTGGACATATTCGACCAGGACTTGGAGGAAGTCGGCAATCTCCGACTTCATCACCTTCAAAGCACAGTTAACGAACTCCTCAGTGGCCTTGAGATCGTTGACCACACTTTGGGGTGAAGGAATAGACTCCAGCTGTGCAGCCAGCTGTTCCTTCTCCTCCTACAGGGCGATCCCCTGGCTTAGCAACAGCCCTCTGGGCCTCATCAGCTTCCCTCTGAGCCTCAACAGCTTCCCTCTGAGCCTCAGCAGCTTCCCTCTGAGCCTCAGCGGCGACCCGTTGAGCTTCCGACTCCGCCCTTTGGGCTCGGGCCTCCTTCAGCTCAGCCTCTAGGCTAGGCCTAACAGCCTCCCCTTCATTCAAGCACCGATGAAGGGCTTCAGATTCTTGAAGGGCGACTGCAGCATCAGCTTCCCTCTTCTTCACATCAGCAAGGAGTCGTTCCTCCTTCCTGAAGTACTCCTCCCGGGAATTTTTCCACCAAGGAAACCGCCGCGTCAGCGGTCGACTTGATGGCCTCCATCTGCCCTGGGAGATGCTCGTGCTCCGGTATTGCTCCAACTCAACAAGCAAATCAGAATGCTTGTTGGCGAGCTCTCCGACGATGCGACCCATCGCCACCTCTTCTCGAACGAGCTGGCAACAAAGAATAAAAAAGTTGTTAGGCTATGAAAAAGTGTGAACAAGGTAAAAGCATAACGAAAAGTTGGAACCTTACGAGAGCAACTCGTTCAAAATGGGACCTCATGAATCCCTCGACTTGGTGCAGATCCGAGGGAACCGCAGAGCGACTCAGAACTTATTGTCAATCAGGTCAATGGAACTTATGAGGCATGGGGAGAAAAGATGAAAAAGTACATCAGCATCGCGAAGAAGCTCGTCGCATAAATTCCATTTTTTGCGATTGCGTCTATTCCTCGCTAGGAAAACCAGATGGCAGACTCCTGAAGTAAGCTGGCATTTGGAGGAACGACAATCCAAGATGTACAATTTCTGGAAAAGGCCTTATGTTCAGTCCTTGAAAGCAGAGCAGAGGTCTTCAACATTCAAGGGCAGGTCACATGGATGACTCCGTTTCAGAATTATTTGAAAGAGGGGATCCTCCCAGATGACAAAGGCGAATCTACGAGGATAAGACGACTTTCAACCAGTTACCTGATTATAGACGGAGAACTCTACAGACGAGGCAACTCGACTCCTTAATTAAGGTGTGTTGCTCATCCAGAAACAAAAAGGGTTCTTCGAGAAGCTCATGAAGGGGTGGCAGCATGTCATGAAGGTGCTCGATCATTAACAAGGAAGATCTTCAGAATGGGATACTATTGGACATCTTTGGGAAAAGATGCGGCTGAATTAAAGCAGAAGTGTGAGACTTGCCAGCAATTTGCACCACGATCAGGTCGACCACCAACACTATTGTCCCCAATGGCGGGTGCTTGGCCTTTTGCTCAATGGGTGATGGATATATTAGGTCCTTTTCCTCTTAGCACTGGTCAGCGCACTCACATTATAGTGGCGATCGACTACTTTACAAAGTGGATAGAGGCGAAAGCTCTGGCTTCTACAACGGAATTTCAAGTCATCAAGTTCCTGAAGGTCAACATATTCTCCAGGTTCGGCATTCCTAAAATACTCATTAATGATAATGGTCCGCAATTCATAGGAAAGGAGCTCAAATGGTCTATGAAGAATACCATGTCGACCATCGTTTCAGTTCAGTGCATCATCCTCAAACGAATGGGCAAACTGAAGCAGCCAACAAGGTTGTTTTAGTAGGACTCAAGAAAAGGGTTCGAGCATTAAAAGTAAATTGGGCAGAAGAGCTGGAAAACGTATTATGGGCTATCAGAACAATGCCTAAGGCAGCCACTGGAGAAACACCCTTCAGTTTAGTGTATGGATCAGAAGTAGTGGCGCCCGCCGAAATAACAGTGCCTACCCATACAATCCTACACTTCAACACTGAGGCAAACGAAGTCGAACGCAGGACCGACCTTGACCTGGCAGAGGAAAAGAGGTGGCAATCGTAAAAGACACATGCAAAGATGCGTGTGGCGACCGCTCGATACTTCAGCAGAAAAGTCAGCGCTCGCCAATTTTTCGTGGGGGAGATGGTTATGAGAAGGAACGAATTTACAAGGCTGGATAGTCAGAATAAGCTTTCAGCTAAGTGGGAATGACCATATAAGGTAGTAGAGATCGCTGCCCCATGATCCTACTATTTGGAAATCACTGAAGAAGAAAGGTTACCTCGTCCATTCAATTCTGAACATTTAAGGAGATTTCATACATAGATTGTAAATCAAAATGTTATGTTAATAAAAGCAAGTCGTTCCTAAAGAAACGTCCAAACACCCTAAGGGTCGAGACAATCATAAAGTGAAGAAAAAGTCGAAAATCACTATGACTAAGACCTCGGAGGAATCTCCAAACATTTTCAAAGTCGAATAAAAATAAGGGCTTGCGAATATAGAAGGCATTCAATATTATAAATAACCGAGTCTGAATTCAAGAAATAATTACAAGGAAAGAAAAAGAAAAAGAAAAACTATCATCTAAAACAGAAGTATATGGTCGCCGGAGAGGTGGAGACTTCAGGCTTTGGGGTCTTCCGGAGCAGGAGTGCTCGGCTCGCCTTCGGGGGCAACCTCTTTAACAGCCGCAGCTGGGTCGACCTCTTCAGCAGCAGCAGGGGTTGGCTGAGGAAGGGAATTCCGGTGGAAACCCTTAAGGGACTCAACTTCCCGAACATGGAAGTTGGGGTCGACCGCGTGGACATATTCGACCAGGACTTGGAGGAAGTCGGCAATCTCCGACTTCATCACCTTCAAAGCACAGTTAACGAACTCCTCAGTGGCCTTGAGATCGTTGACCACACTTTGGGGGTGAAGGAATAGACTCCAGCTGTGCAGCCAGCTGTTCCTTCTCCTCCTACAGGGCGATCCCCTGGCTTAGCAACAGCCCTCTGGGCCTCATCAGCTTCCCTCTGAGCCTCAACAGCTTCCCTCTGAGCCTCAGCAGCTTCCCTCTGAGCCTCAGCGGCGACCCGTTGAGCTTCCGACTCCGCCCTTTGGGCTCGGGCCTCCTTCAGCTCAGCCTCTAGGCTAGCCCTAACAGCCTCCCCTTCATTCAAGCACCGATGAAGGGCTTCAGATTCTTGAAGGGCGACTGCAGCATCAGCTTCCCTCTTCTTCACATCAGCAAGGAGTCGTTCCTCCTTCCTGAAGTACTCCTCCCGGGAATTTTTCCACCAAGGAAACCGCCGCGTCAGCGGTCGACTTGATGGCCTCCATCTGCCCTGGGAGATGCTCGTGCTCCGGTATTGCTCCAACTCAACAAGCAAATCAGAATGCTTGTTGGCGAGCTCTCCGACGATGCGACCCATCGCCACCTCTTCTCGAACGAGCTGGCAACAAAGAATAAAAAAGTTGTTAGGCTATGAAAAAGTGTGAACAAGGTAAAAGCATAACGAAAAGTTGGAACCTTACGAGAGCAACTCGTTCAAAATGGGACATCATGAATCCCTCGACTTGGTGCAGATCCGAGGGAACCGCAGAGCGACTCGGAACTTATTGTCAATCAGGTCAATGGAACTTATGAGGCATGGGGAGAAAAGATGAAAAAGTACATCAGCATCGCGAAGAAGCTCGTCGCATAAATTCCATTTTTTGCGATTGCGTCTATTCCTCGCTAGGAAAACCAGATGGCAGACTCCTGAAGTAAGCTGGCATTTGGAGGAACGACAATCCAAGATGTACAATTTCTGGAAAAGGCCTTATGTTCAGTCCTTGAAAGCAGAGCAGAGGTCTTCAACATTCAAGGGCAGGTCACATGGATGACTCCGTTTCAGAATTATTTGAAAGAGGGGATCCTCCCAGATGACAAAGGCGAATCTACGAGGATAAGACGACTTTCAACCAGTTACCTGATTATAGACGGAGAACTCTACAGACGAGGCAACTCGACTCCTTAATTAAGGTGTGTTGCTCATCCAGAAACAAAAAGGGTTCTTCGAGAAGCTCATGAAGGGGTGGCAGCATGTCATGAAGGTGCTCGATCATTAACAAGGAAGATCTTCAGAATGGGATACTGTTGGATCGTGAAATCCTGAATGCTGATCTGGCAGTGAATTGAATACCAGACAAGGTTGGGATGACGCTTCAGCTCCAACTCCGGTGAACCTGCAAGTAGGGGAGCGCAACAGAGGGGGTGCCTCTGGGTCCCTCTCCGATGCTTAAATGAGTATATGTGTGTATAAAACTCAAAACGTAAAGTACGTATGTAAAGCAAGGATATTTATAGGGTAAGAGAGATAGAACCGTATAAAGGCAACTGAATATCTTAATGTATATTGAGTTGCTGAAGATTCGGATCGTGGGATATGGCAGTTACTGCGAGATATTGCAGTTACCAAATCTAATCTTTAGTGAATATGTGACCGGGATATGCGGGATATCTTGGCCACTCTGTTATTAACGGTTTAGTGGGACCAGAGGAGAGAGGCAAGGCTCTCTTCGGGGCGAGCACTCCCATGTCGAGCAGTGGAAGGTCGCGACTTGGTAGAGAATGGCGAGCAGTCTGAGAGCCTTTGGCGTCTCTATAGACTTTGGGCTCGATTCTGGATTACTCGATGGTGGGCCAAGTTTGGCTTGTACTTGGGCCGATCCGGTTCGGATGTCATGGGTTTACCCCCTCTATAGTTATTGGGCCTTCGAGGCCTTTTCTTACTGGGCCGTCACTATCGATACCCAACATTTGCCCCCGAAGCTTGATTGAAGTTCCTTCAGTCGAGCTTGATTTCCTGGTAGGGTTTTAGATAGTGACGTCTTTGGTAATGGTTCAGTGCCTTTGAGACACTTCGAGCTCATTTGGCGAGCGATTCCTTCTCTGTTCAAAGCCGAAAGAATATCCTTCCTTTTATTCCCTTTTGGCGATCACTCGAGGTGACTCAGGCTTATGGAAGTCTATCTTTCTTAGTTAGGCGATCATTATCTACCCGAGGTATTTCTGCTAAAGCTTTATTAGTGCGTTGGCGACCACCTTGTCTCCTTAGTGGAATTTTAGCATTTAATAACTGCACGGTTGTCCAGAAATCGAACGGTCACTTGAGGCACGCCTGACATTTACTTTTCCGTAAACCCAGGGTAGCTTGACAGCTGTCTGTACCAGCCAACCGTTGTCTCTTGGAATTCTGACATTGCTTCGGTTTTTTCCAAAAGGGTGCAATTATTCCTCTGCGTCGCTTCGATTTGCTCGTGGCGGTTACTCCCCTTTTGGTCTATATAGGAAACGTCAGTTTCTGCATTTTGTTTTTTACGCTTATCCACTCCTTCAGATTTTCAGAACTTCGCTGCAAACCTTCCCTTTCTCTTTCAATCCTCTTCAGTTCTCATTTCGACCATTTCCATGGCCCCCAGAAGTCAGCGAATAAAACACATGGCCATCAAGGGTGCTAACAAAGCCAGCGCCCCTCAGAATGTCGGTGTTCCCTTGACCATTAGGGATGAAGTTGTTCCCCCTTCAGTAGAGGAACAGACCGATTTGGGCAGGACTGCAACCACTCCTGTGGTGGTGGACGGGCCCGAGCTGAACACGCCTATTTTTTCCCCAAAAGGTAAACTTTCGCCCTTTTATTGCTCTGCTTTGGCAATGTCCTCTGCTGTTCTTTGCTTTTTATGTTTATCATTGCAATATTTGAATTTGTTCGAGTAGACGTCAAGCCTAATGAATTGAAGCCGGCTTATTTTAAGACCGTGGTGGCGCTCGGTGGCTTCAGCGTGGAGGATGCTCCTAGATATCCTGGCCTAGGTCTGCATTTTCCTCACGATGGAGAGGTTTACATTTATGCGGCTCAGATCGATGCTGGGTTGCGTTTTCCTCTCTGTGAGGATTTACAGACCTTGTGTCAGTTTTACGGGATTCACCCCACACAGCTTGTCCCGAATGTCCTCAGGATGTGGGTCGGTTTCAAGTTCCTATGCTTACGCCAGGAATGGGTATATTCACTGGCCCTGTTCCGGTGTTTCTTCCGCCTGGCAGCAGGGGCAAACCACCTTCACCACTTCCAATCCCGCTGGCCGAAGTTTTCAGAGTGGGGAGGCCTTCAGGGATGGGTTTGGAACGTCCATGTCCGCCTGGTCGACGATTTTCGGACCACCAACTCCAATTATAAGAAGTGTTACTTCTTTTATAAGGGGGGCGTACCTTGGAAATTGTTTGCTCCGGACAAGGATTTTCCTCCCTCCTTCGAAGAATTGTCCGGAAGTGATCGGAATGCCATCGACGATTTATATCGGCTGCATCGGTCATCTCAGTTCAAGTCCATCCGCTCAGTGGCGGAGACTACCGAGAATGCCCTTGAGATGGCGGGCATTCATCAAGCTACACCAATCTTTGATGATTGGGTAATTTTCTAACCCTTCCCTTGTTTTATTACTTGTAGGGAAGGTTGTAAGCAAGAGCAAAAAACTGATAGGTCTCTTTGATGACCAGGGATCGGCGGGATTGTCCTCCGACCAGGTGCTGCTAAGCTCTCCCCCTCCTCCTTCTAGGCGTTCGACCAAGAGGAAGCCCGAGGAGACGCTTCCTTCGGCCACTACTGGCCCTCGCCAACCAGGTACTACCTCGCCTTTTGTTGATTTAATGTTTTTACATTCTGCGGTTCTCTGACTCCTGACTTATTGTCTTGTTGCTTTGCAGTGGAGTCCTTGGCGGACGTGGCCCGGGACCCTCCTCCTCCTCCTTCTAAGAAGGTCAGGAGTGAAGAGCACCCTGATGTCGACCAACATCCTTCTCCTTCCCCTCCTAAGGGCCTTTCTGCCAGCAAAGGGAAGGGTTTGGACACGGCGTCTCCTTCTCCCTCTCTTCAGGGCCCTTCCGCCGCTAAGGAGAAGGCCTTGTCTTTGGCGCCTCCCGCCTCTTCAGTGCCCACGGCTCCTACTAAGGAGTCTGGGGCCCAAAAGAAGGGGCCTGCTGCTTCCAGCTCCTCGAGGGCTCCCGCCGAGGAGTACTGCTCCATGGCGAGCTTGTTCCAGCCTTTTAAGGTTGGGGACTCTCGGAGGCCTTGGGTCCCTTGTGGGGACCTTGCCAAGAAGGGGTACCCCGCCCAGAAGAGCCTACGGGGTAGCCCGGATATGTGCATGCGGCTCCTTGATGGGATAATTCCTCCCAAGGACCGTTCGATTGTCCCTACGGAGCTTCCTCAGATCGAGGGGTTCTTACGGACCCACTTCGAACGAGTTGCCCTGGTATGATTTCGCCCTCTTTCCATTATTTATTCCTTGTCATTCCTTTTCATTTTGATGACTTGACATTTTCCTTGTGCTTTTGTTGTCAGCTCGTTCGGGAAGAGGTGATCCTCGGCCGCGTTTTCGGCGAGCTCGCCGACAAGCACTCTGAACTGCTTGTCGAGCTGGAGCAATACCGAAGCACAGGGGTCACCCCCGGGCAGTTGGAGGCCATCAAGAAGACTGCTGACATGGCAATCACCTTGGTGGACGGCGCCCGGGAGGAGTATTTCAGGAAGGAGCAGCGCCTCCTTGCTGATGTCAAGAAGAGGGAGGCTGATGCTGCAGCCTTCCTTCATGAAGCTGAGGCCCTTCATCAGTGCCTTGATGAAGGGGAGGCGGTCCGTGCTCGCCTGGAGGCCGAGTTGAAGGAAGCTCGTGCCCAGTTGGTCGAGTCAGACGCTCTTAGGGTCGCCGCGGAGGCCCAGAGGGATGCTGCCGAAGCTAGGGGGGTCGCCCTAGAGGAGGAAAAGAACCGACTGGCTGATCAGCTGAAAGCGGTTCCTTCACCCCATGCCGTGATTGAGGAGTTCAAGGCCTCCGAAGACTTTGAGGACCAGGCCTTGAAGGTGATGAAGTCGGCGATTGCCGAATTTCTTCAAGGCCTGGTGGAGGAGGTCCAGGCGGTCGATCCCCACTTTCCTCTTGGGGAAGTTGCCTCCTTGAAGACCTTCCTGCGGAGTCAGCCTTCGCAGCCCTCTGTTGCTGGGGAGGCTGCTCCTGAAGGCGAGCCCGATACTTCTGCCCCCGAAGGCGAGCAGAGCGTCTTTGCCCCCGAGAACCCCAAAGCTTGAAGTACCTAACTCCTTGGCGACCGTATTTTTCTTTTTTAGATAGCCATTTTTGTATTTTCTGTTTTTGGTTTGTAATTATCTGTCGAAGACTTGGATTTTTCTATTGAATGCTTTTATATTCTTGAGCCTTTAATCGACTTCGAACATATTTAGCTATCCAATATCTTACTCATAATTACTTTCCACTTTTTTCTTGCTTTGTAATGTCGTCGACCCTTAAAGCCGTAGACCCATCATAAGTTAAACTTTCTAAGGATAATACTTTTGACACTTAAAAGCGTAAACTTCTAAGTTCAAAGAGATATTACCTTCTTTGAAGTTTAAACCTTTGAGGTGTTGGCCTAATAACAAGGGATTTGTAATTTGTCAGGCTTTATCATCGATAGTGATCGCCTAAACTTTCTTTGGCCTGACTTTGGCGTCAGGGCTTTCATTTTGCCTAACATTTTGCTAGGTCTTTTGGCCTGACTTTGGCGTCAGGGCTTTGCCTGACTCTTGGCGTCAGGTTTTTTGAGGCCTAACTTTGTTGTTAGGGCTTTTGTGGCCTAGTTTTGTTACTAAGGCTTTTTTGGCCTAACTTTGTTGTTAGGGCTTTTGGCCTGTCTTTGGCGACAGGGCTTTTTGGCCTAGCTTTGTTGCTAGGGCTTTTGGCCTAACTTTGTTGTTAGGGCTTTTGGCCTGTCTTTGGCGACAGGGCTTTTTGGCCTAGCTTTGTTGCTAGGGCTTTTGGCCTAACTTTGTTGTTAGGGCTTTTGGCCTAACTTTGTTGTTAGGGCTTTTTGGCCTAGCTTTGTTGCTAGGGCTTTTGAGGCCTGACTTTGGCGTCAGGGCTTTTGGCCTAGCTTGGTTGCTAGGGCTTTTGGCCTAGCTTTGTTGCTAGGGCTTTTGAGGCCTGACTTTGGCGTCAGGGCTTTTGGCCTAGCTTTGGTGCTAGGGCTTTTGGCCTAGCTTTGTTGCTAGGGCTTTTTGAGGCCTGACTTTGGCGTCAGGGCTTTTTGGCTTCAGCTTGCTTCGAGTGGACACGCTTTGTGAAGGAATGGCTTTCTTTTATTGACATAATCCGTTTGATTACAAGCTATGCATAAAATCTTCTTAAATGCTCTGAATTAAATGGACGAGGTAACCTCTCGCCTTCGGTGGTTTCCAAATAGTAGGATCCTGGTGCGGCGATCTCTACTACTTTGTATGGTCCTTCCCATTTGGCTGAAAGTTTGTTTTTACTGTCCAGCCTTGTAAATTCATTCCTTCTCATAACCATCTCCCCCACGAAAAATTGGCGAGCGCTAACTTTTCTATTGAAATACCGAGCGGTCGCCAAGCGCATTTTTGCCTGTGTTTTTTCCGAGAGCCATCTCTTTTCCTCTGCCAAGTCGAGGTCAGTTCTGCGCTCGATCTCATTTGCCTCCGCGTTAAAGTGTAGGACTCTGTGGGTAGGCACTGCTAATTCAGTTGGTGCTACTGCTTCTGATCCGTACACTAAACTGAAAGGCGTTTCTCCTGTGGCCGCCTTAGGCGTTGTTCTGATGGCCCATAATACGTTTTCCAGTTCGTCTGCCCAGTTCCCTTTGAATGCTCGAACCCTTTTCTTGAGTCCTGCTAAGACAACCTTGTTGGCTGCTTCAGCTTGCCCATTCGTTTGAGGGTGATGTACTGAACTGAAGCGATGGTCGATGTGATACTCTTCACAGAGCCATTTCAATTCCTTTCCAACGAATTGCGGACCATTATCGCTGATGAGTATTTTGGGAATACCAAACCTGGAGAATATGTTGACCTGCATGAACTTGATAACTTGGAATTCCGTTGTCGAAGCTAGAGCTTTCGCCTCTACCCACTTAGTGAAGTAGTCGATCGCCACTATAATGTGAGTACGCTGACCAGTGCTAATGGGAAAAGGACCCAATATATCGATTCCCCATTGAGCGAAGGGCCAGGCACCCGCCATTGGGGATAATAATGTCGATGGTCGACCCGATCGTGGTGCAAACTGCTGGCAAATTTCACACTTCTGTGTTAATTCGGCTGCGTCTTTTCCCAAGGTCGGCCAGTAATATCCCAGTCTGAATATTTTCCTGCTTAGTGAACGAGCACCTTCATGACATGCCGCTGCCCCTTCATGAGCTTCTCGAAGAACTTTTTCTGTTTCGGGTAGAGCAACACATCTCAAGTAAGGCGTCGAATAACCTCTTCTATAGAGTTCTCCATCGATGATTAGATAACTGGCTGCGAGTCTTCTAATCCTAGTGGATTCGCCTTCGTCCTCTGGGAGGATGCCTTCTTTCAAATAATTCTGGAACGGGGTCATCCAGGTGACCTGTTCTTGAATGTTGAAGACCTCCGCTCTGTTTTCAAGGACTGAACATAGGGCCTTTTCCAGAAATTGCACATCCTGGATTGTCGCCCCTCCGAAGGCTAGCTTACTCAAAGAATCTGCCATCTGGTTTTCTTGGCGAGGAATAAACTCAATCGCGAAATTTGGGATTTCCACAACTAGTTTTTTGGCGATGCCGAGATATTTCTTCATCTTTTCTCCCTTTGCCTCGTAGGCGCCATTAACCTGATTGACAATAAGTTCTGAATCACTTTTTACTTTAAGCGCTGTTATACCCATTCCTTTTGCCAGTCTGAGTCCAGTGATAAGAGCCTCATATTCTGCTTCGTTATTGGTCGCCGGGAATGTCAAGGCGATCGCGTATTTCAGAGGCTCGCCCTCAGGAGGAATAAGAATTAAACCTGCCCCCGAGCCTGCTTTTGATGAAGACCCATCCGTATAGAGTTCCCAGATTTGATTGTCGTTTGCTGACTGACTTGGCCTGTTTTCTGCCTCCGCTTGACCGTTACTCGTGCTTTCCACTATGAAATCAGCTAGTGCTTGACCTTTGATGGCCGTTTTTGGCGCAAATTTGATCCTGAACTCGCTGAGCTCGATCGCCCACTTGACCATTCTTCCTGAAGAATCTGGCTTCATCAGGAAGTTTTTGAGAGGTTGATTGGTGAGGACCGTGATGTCGTGCGCATGAAAGTATGGTCTCAGCTTCCGAGCAGCAGAAATAAAATATGTCCAGATTGAGAAGTATCTCTATGCCTTAGTTATTGCTGCTGAGTTGAACATTTTGCTAATGAAATACACTGGACTCTGAACATTATTCTCCTCCCTTATTAAAACAGCACTGGCTGCCACATCGCTAATGCCTAAATAGAGGAAAAGCTGCTCGCCTGGAACGGGTTTTGCCAGAGCTGGGAGTGTTTGAATATGCCTTTTCAAGGACTGGAATGCTTCCTCGCAGTCTGGCGTCCATTCGAACTTACGGTTGGCCCTCAAGGTTTTGAAGAACGGGAGGGACTTGTCGCTTGCTTTGGAGAGGAAGCGGTTAAGAGCAGCTAGTCGGCCGTTCAGGCATTGGACTTCCTTATGGCAGGTTGGTGACTTCATTTCTTCTATGGCCTTTAGCTTTTCCGGGTTTGCTTCAATGCCCCTTTCGCTGACCATAAAACCCAGGAACTTCCCGGACTTGACTCCAAAGGCGCACTTTGCTGGGTTCAGGCGAACGCTGTGTCTCCTCATGCATTCAAAAGCTTCACGGAGGTCGGTGGTATGAGGATTGCCTTTGATGGATTTAACGAGCATATCATCCACGTAGGCCTCCATGTTCCTTCCCAGCATGTCCTGGAACAGTCGGTTCACCATCCGCTGATAAGTTGCCCCGGCATTGATGAGACCAAAGGGCATCACCTTGTAGCATAGAATGTCCCCGTCAGCATAGAAAGCAGTGTGGGCCTCGTCGTCTGGATGCATTCTGATCTGGTTGTAGCCTGAATAGGCGTCCATGAAGCTCAGCATCTCATGACCCGAGGTAGCATCGACTAGCTGATCAATTCTTGGAAGGGGATATGAATCTTTGGGGCAAGCCTTGTTTAAGTCGCGGAAGTCGACGCACATCCTCCACTTGCCATTAGATTTCCTGACCAAAACTGGGTTGGCTACCCAGCTCTGGAATCTTACCTCTCTGACGAAGTCAGCTTCAATCAACCTGCCGACTTCCTGCCTGATCGCCAAACGTTTATCAGTCCCGAACGATCTTCTCTTTTGGGCGATCGGCTTGATGGAGGGGTCTATCCTGAGCTCATGCGAGATAATATCTGTGCTGATTCCTGGCATGTCGCTCGGCTGCCAGGCAAAGAGCTCTTTGAATTCCTTGAGGAGAGCGGTCATGGCCTCCTTCTGATCCTCTTTCAAGGTGGTCCCAATGCGCACCTTTTTGTCCGGACCATCGATCTCGACCTCCTCCAATTCCTCCATGGGTGCTGGTCGAGCCAAGTCCTCGCGGGGATCGGCCTCTGTCTCGATGGCGAGCGCCTCCCTTTGGTTCTTCCTGCGTAAACAGTTCACATAACATTGCCGCGAGGAAGGCTGATCTCCGAGCACTTCTCCAATCCCGTTCGGAGTAGGGAACTTCATCTTCTGGTGGACAGTGGAGGCCACAATCTTATTTGGGTTGATCGTGGTTCTCCCTATAATGGCGTTGTAGGATGTAGGTGAATCGACCACCAGGAAAGTGACCGACACCTTGATGCTTTTCCACCCCTCGCCAAAAATCACTGGCATGGTTATAGCCCCCAGTGGATAAGTTGTCCTTCCCGCAAATCCGATCAGCGGAAAGTCGACCCTCTTCAGGTCGCGTTTTGATTTGCCCATCTTTTCGAAGGCGTCCAGAAACAGGATGTCTGTCGAGCTGCCTCCGTCGACCAGAATCCTTGCAACATCACAGCCGTCAATATCTGCCGTAATGACCAGAGCATCGTTGTGGGGCGTGGTGACATGTGTCAAATCATCTTCAGAGAATGAGATGACAATGTTTTCTTCAGGTCGGGGTCGCTTCCCCAACTGAACTGCCGTAGAGATCTGAGTGGCGTAGACCTCTCTGGAGTTTGACCTCTCGCCGCCTGCGCCGAATCCTCCTGCAATCAGATTCACTCTCCTCTTGCTTCCAGAAGGCTCAGCTTGATCTGCAGGGGCTGGTGAACGATGTCTCCTGGGGGGCGTTCGACTTCGGTCTCGCCCTGCCACAAATTCCTTCAACATTCCCCCTGAATCAGCCTCTCTATATCTCGTTTCAGAATCTTGCAATCGTCTGTCTTATGGCCCTTGCACTTGTGGTATCTGCAATAGCTCTCGACATCCTTGCCCATGGGTAACCCACCTCGGCGAGGCATCGGTGGCCTCGCCAAGGATCTCCTCTCCATCTCGACTAGTACCGCTGAGATCTGCCTATTTAAAGGCGTGAAGTACTCAGGGACCTCTGGATGGCGAGGCGCTGGAAGAGACTCGACTCGCGGCTTACTTTCTTTTCCCTTTTTCTCCTTCTTGACCTCCTTCTTACCATCGCGTCGGGGTTCAGGGGTTACCCTTAGCGAGGTCGTCAGGAGGTTAGCCTCGATGTTTGCGCGCTCAAGGTCTATGAAACCTTTCGCTCTGGATGCCAACTCCTCCAATGTCTCTATCTCCTTTACGTGATAGCTGTTTCGCAGCTTTCTCGAGGCCTTGTTGGCCACATCCAGACCTCTGTAGAATGCTCGAATGATCTCCCCATCCGAGATTCGGCGATCTAATTCTGTGACGTTTTGATGAAAACGCCCGTAGAAGTTGGACAGCGACTCTCCAGGCTGCTGTTTGACCGAGTCAAGGGCGACCACGCTCTTCAGCAACTGGCGCTCGCCCATGTATCTCTCCAGGAACTTGCTTCTTAACTCTGCCCAAGTTCCGATTGATCCTGCAGGGAGGCCGAAGAACCAGGACGAAGCCGAACCCGAAAGAGTAGATGGAAATAGCAAAGCCAAATGATTGGGATCGTTTGACTTACCCAGAAGGGAGGCCTCATGCTTGTTGACATGTACGGTGGGATCTCCTCCACCGCTATACTCAGGTATGGCCCGAGCAACCACATCCTTCGGGATTTTGATAGCGACGAGCGCGTCGGTGAATGGATGAGAGGACTGCTCCTTGAAGGGAGCTATGACTGTCAACTGTCTTTCCTGGAGCCTTTTGTTGAGGAGGTCATCCATCTGCTCCACAGTGCAGTACATGGGAGAGGCTCCGGGTGGAGGCGGACCGGAAGGATTGGCAGTATATGCGGCTGCTGGCTCCTTGGTGTGCGCTGGAGGTAGGGACTGCTGACCTGACGTCATCTCCTGATCCTCCTGATGCGCAGCAGGACTAGGATTGGCCGCTTCTGAAGGTGAAGGCCCTGTGGCAGCAGGGCGGTGATTTTCCTTAGGAGCAGAGGGATTGTTTTCCTGAGGAGCAGGGGCCTGGCGGCGCGCCTGTCCTAGGATGGCTTCCAGCAAGGAGACCATCTCGGGGGTTAAATTAATATTCTGCCCCGCAATGTGGACTGTCTGCGGTGCAGGGGCTCCGTTTTGATCAGCAGCTGGGGTCGGTCTTGAATCACCGACATGTTCTCGGGCTGTCCGCAGAGGAACAGCATTAACTCCTGCTCGGCTGGCAGGTTCCTGTTGAAGCGGTGAAGCGGCGGCGGAATCAGAGCTATCTGAGGATCGCTCCCTAGTCTGATTCCGACGGTTGCTTTGGGATCGAGTTCTCATGGCTTAATTGCTCGTTTCCCACAGACGGCGCCAAATGTTGGATCGTGAAATCCTGAATGCTGATCTGGCAGTGAATTGAATACCAGACAAGGTTGGGATGACGCTTCAGCTCCAACTCCGGTGAACCTGCAAGTAGGGGAGCGCAACAGAGGGGGTGCCTCTGGGTCCCTCTCCGATGCTTAAATGAGTATATGTGTGTATAAAACTCAAAACGTAAAGTACGTATGTAAAGCAAGGATATTTATAGGGTAAGAGAGATAGAACCGTATAAAGGCAACTGAATATCTTAATGTATATTGAGTTGCTGAAGATTCGGATCGTGGGATATGGCAGTTACTGCGAGATATTGCAGTTACCAAATCTAATCTTTAGTGAATATGTGACCGGGATATGCGGGATATCTTGGCCACTCTGTTATTAACGGTTTAGTGGGACCAGAGGAGAGAGGCAAGGCTCTCTTCGGGGCGAGCACTCCCATGTCGAGCAGTGGAAGGTCGCGACTTGGTAGAGAATGGCGAGCAGTCTGAGAGCCTTTGGCGTCTCTATAGACTTTGGGCTCGATTCTGGATTACTCGATGGTGGGCCAAGTTTGGCTTGTACTTGGGCCGATCCGGTTCGGATGTCATGGGTTTACCCCCTCTATAGTTATTGGGCCTTCGAGGCCTTTTCTTACTGGGCCGTCACTATCGATACCCAACAGATACTATTGGACATCTTTGGGAAAAGATGCGGCTGAATTAAAGCAGAAGTGTGAGACTTGCCAGCAATTTGCACCACGATCAGGTCGACCACCAACACTATTGTCCCCAATGGCGGGTGCTTGGCCTTTTGCTCAATGGGTGATGGATATATTAGGTCCTTTTCCTCTTAGCACTGGTCAGCGCACTCACATTATAGTGGCGATCGACTACTTTACAAAGTGGATAGAGGCGAAAGCTCTGGCTTCTACAACGGAATTTCAAGTCATCAAGTTCCTGAAGGTCAACATATTCTCCAGGTTCGGCATTCCTAAAATACTCATTAATGATAATGGTCCGCAATTCATAGGAAAGGAGCTCAAATGGTCTATGAAGAATACCATGTCGACCATCGTTTCAGTTCAGTGCATCATCCTCAAACGAATGGGCAAACTGAAGCAGCCAACAAGGTTGTTTTAGTAGCACTCAAGAAAAGGGTTCGAGCATTCAAAGTAAATTGGGCAGAAGAGCTGGAAAACGTATTATGGGCTATCAGAACAACGCCTAAGGCAGCCACTGTAGAAACACCCTTCAGTTTAGTGTATGGATCAGAAGTAGTGGCGCCCGCCGAAATAGCAGTGCCTACCCATACAATCCTACACTTCAACACTGAGGCAAACGAAGTCGAACGCAGGACCGACCTTGACCTGGCAGAGGAAATGAGGTGGCAATCAGAAAAGACACAGGCAAAGATGCGTGTGGCGATCGCTCGATACTTCAGCAGAAAAGTCAGCGCTCGCCAATTTTTCGTGGGGGAGATGGTTATGAGAAGGAACGAATATACAAGGCTGGATAGTCAGAATAAGCTTTCAGCTAAGTGGGAACGACCATATAAGGTAGTAGAGATCGCTGCCCCATGATCCTACTATTTGGAAACCACTGAAGGAGAAAGGTTACCTCGTCCATTCAATTCTGAACATTTAAAAAGATTTCATACATAGCTTGTAAATCAAAATGTTATGTCAATAAAAGCAAGTCGTTCCTTCAAAAAGCGTGACCACTCGAATCAAATCGAAGAAAAAACCCTAACAATAAAGTTAGGCCAAAAGCCCTAACAACAAAGTTAGGCCAAAAGCCCTGTCGCAAAAGTCAGGCCAAAAATTCCTAAACAAAAAGAGTTAGGCAAAACAAAAGCCCTGACGCCAAAGTCAGGCCAAAAACCTTGTCGCCAAAGTCAGGCCAAAAAGACCTAAACAGAAAGAGTTAGGCAAAACAAAACCCCTGACCCCAAAGTCAGGCCTAAAGCCCTGTCGTGAAAGTCAGGACAAAAAGACCTAAACAAAAAGAGTTAGGCAAAACAAAAGCCCTGACGCCAATGTCAGGCCAAAAGCCCGGACGCCAAAGTCAGGCCAAAAGCCCAGACCTGACGCCAAAGTTAGGCCAAAAGACCTGATACCAAAATCAGGCAGGAATCTTGACGACGAAGATAAGTAATCCATCAAGGAAACTTTCTTCTTATAAGTTAGACAAATTTTAGAGAAGTTATCTGCCAAAGGTAACAACTTCTTGAAGCAGATTATCGAAGATGGAAAAGGAGTCTTAAGCGATCACTATGGAAAGTGAAGCTGTAAGTAACAAGTTCCTTTCGGAGAGGCGAACACTCCAAAAAGTTTAAACTTTATTAAAGTTATTTATCTTCAATCCTAGAAGTTTATACTTTTAAGTCTTAAGATATTTTCCTTAAGGAGTTTATACTTGGCGAGATAAATGAGTGATTCTATGAAGTCTTATCATTGTTCGCCTAAAGAGAGGTCCAAAGACCCTAAGGGTCGAGACAATCATGAAGCGAAGAAAAAGTCGAAAATCACTATGACTAAGACCTCGGAGGAATCGTCAAACATATTCAAAGTCGAATAAAAATAAGGGCTTGTGAATATAGAAGGCATTCAATATTATAAATAACCGAGTCTGAATTCAAAAAATAATTACAAGGAAAGAAAAAGAAAAACTATCATCTAAAACAGAAGTATATGGTCGCCGGAGAGGTGGAGACTTCAGGCTTTGGGGTCTTCAGAAGCAGGAGTGCTCGGCTCGCCTTCGGGGGCAACCTCTTTAACAGCCGTAGCTGGGTCGACCTCTTCAGCAACAGCAGCAGGGGTTGGCTGAGGAAGGGAACTCCAGAGGATACCCTTAAGGGACTCAACTTCCCGAACAGGGAAGTTGGGATTGACCGCCTGGACATCCTCGACCAGGACTTCGAGGAAGTCGGAAATCTCCGACTTCAGCACCTCCAAAGCACAGTCAACGAACTCCTCAGAGGCCTTGAAGTCGTTGACCACACTTTGGGATGAAGGAACGGACTTCAGCTGTGCAGCCAGCTGTTCCTTTTCCTCCTCCAGAGCGATCCCCCTGGCTTCAGCAGCAGCCTTCTGGGCCTCAGCAGCAGCCCTCTGAGCCCCAGAAGCTTCCCTCTAAGCCTCAGCGGCGACCCGTTGAGCTTCCGACTCCGCCCTTTGGGCTTGGGCCTCCTCCAGCTCAGCCTCTAGGCGAGCCCTGACAGCATCCCCTTCATCTAATCACCGATGAAGGGCTTCAGATTCTTGAAGGGCGACCGCAGCATCGGCCTCCCTATTCTTCCCATCAGCAAGGAGCCGTTTCTCCTTCCTGAAGTACTCCTCCCGGGAATTTTCCACCAAGGAAACCACCGCGTCAGCGGTCGACTTGATGGCCTCCATCTGCCCTGGGGAGATCCCCGTGCTCCGGTATTGCTCCAACTCAACAAGCAAATCAGAATGCTTGTTGGCGAGCTCTCCGACGATGCGACCCATCGCCACCTCTTCTCGAACGAGCTGGCAACAAAGAATAAAAAAGTTGTTAGGCTATGAAAAAGTGTGAACAAGGTAAAAGCATAACGAAAAGTTGGAACCTTACGAGAGCAACTCGTTCAAAATGGGACCTCATGAATCCCTCGACTTGGTGCAGCTCCGAAGGAACCGCGGAGCGATCCCTGGGAGGAATTATCCCCTCAAGGAGTCGCATACATAAATCCGGGCTGCCCCGTAGACTCTTCTTGTCTGAGACCCCCTTCTTCGAGAAGTCTCCACAGGGGAACCAAACGGCCCAAGAGTTCGCAGCCTTGAGCGGCTGGAACATGCTTGCCAAGGAGCAGTACTCCTAAGGAGGAGTCTTCGATGCACTGGGGGCATCAGACCCGTTCTTCTGATTCCCAGATCCTCCTGGAGGAACAGGGACTGAGGACTCGGAAGGAGAAGGGCCGCCAAACTCAGAGTCTTCTCCCCGGGGGTAGCGGATCCGTTAGGAGGAAGAGGAGGACTCTGAGGGGGAACCAGACGATCCTCACTCCTGACCTTCTTGGCAGGAGGAGGAGGAGGGTCCCGGGCCACATCAACAGTGGGCTCCTCTGCAAAATAATAAGCAGATATGTCAAAACCCAAAAACTGCAAAGTGTGAAAACAAAAATCAGCATATAGCGACACAACATACCTGGTTGGCGAGGGCCAACAGTGGCTAAAGGAAGTTCCTCTTCGGGCTTCCTCTTAGAGGAACGCCTAGAGGGAGGAGGAGCAGAATTCAGCGACGCCTGATCCACGGACAGCCCCGCCTTTCCTTGGTCATCAAAGAGACCTATGAGATTTCGGCCCCGGTTGCCTACAGACAATAAAACAGAAAAAGGTTAGAAGAGTTACCCAATCATCAAAAAGTGGTGTGGCCTGATGAATGCCCGCCATCTCGAGCATGTTTTCAGTAGTCTCCGCCACTGAGTGGATGGGATGAAAATGGGACGATCGATGCAACCGGAAAAGGTCATCGATGGCGTTCTGGTCACTCCCTGACAGCTCGTCGAAGGTAGGAGGGAAATCCTTATCCGGCGTAAACCATTTCCAGGACACGCCCCCTTGTAAAAGAAGTAGAACTTATTATAGTTGGAGTTCGTGGCCCGGAAATCATTGACCAACCGGACATGAACGTTCCAATTCCATGATTGAATGCCTCTCCATTCCGCGAACTTCGCCCACCGTGACTGGAAGTGGTGGAGGTGGTTCGTCCCAACAGCCAATCAGAAAAAGCATCGGAACAAGGCCAGTGAATACGTCCATTATTGACGTATACACAGGAACTTGAATCTGTCCCATATCCTAATGCAGTTGGGTACGAGCTGAGTGGGATGGATCCCGTAAAACTGGCACAACGCCTGCAAATCCTCGCAAAGAGGAAAACGCAACCTAGCATCGATCTGGGCCGCATAAATGTAAACCTCCCCGTCGCAAGGATAATGCAAACCCAGACCTGGGTACCTGGGGGCATCCAGTTCACCAAAACCACCAAGGCAGACCACCGTCTTAAAATAAGCCGGCTTCAATTCGTTAGGCTTGGCATCTACTTGAGCAGTTCAGATATGGCAAGAGCAAATATGAAAACACGAAAAACAGGGGATACTCTCGAAACAGAATAGTAAAGCAGAGTATTTACCTTTTGGAGAAAAGATGGGCGTGTGGACTTCTGGCCCATCTACCAGCACAGGCGTGGCGGCGGACCTCCTATGGTTTGATGGCCTCTCAGCCGCGGCTGGTGCGGAACCGTCCCTTATAGACAGGCGTTGGCATTCTTCGGCACCTTAGGGGCCGAAGAAGAAGGCCTGTTGGCCGTCTGCTTGGTCTTACCGGTTTGGCTCTGGGTGGCCATGGACCTTTGATGAGATATGAGAAAGAATAAGAAGATTGTAGAAGATGAAATCGGAAAACAGAGGATGCTCTGAAAGTCTGAAGAAATAAAGGCGTAAAAAACAAAATAAAGAAACTGCTGTTTCTTATATAGACAAAAAAGGAGTAATCGCCACAGACAGAATCGAAACGACGCAGAAGAATAATTGCACCTTTTTGGAAAAAAATCGAAGCAATGTCAGAATTCTAAGAGACACCTCAGGGATACAAGTGGTCGGCCAGTACAGATAGCTGTCAGACTACCCTTGGGTTACGAAATATTAAATGACAGGCGTGCTTCAAGCGACCGTTTGACTTCTAGATTACTGTGCAGTTATTAAATGCTAAAGTCCACCAACCGAACAAAGTGATTGCCAGCGCACTGATAGACTTTATTAAGAATACCTTTTATAGGTAATGATCGCCTAGCAAAGAAAGGTGGACCTTCACAAGCCTAGACTGCCTCGAGTGATCGCCAAGAAGGAATAAAAAGAAGAATATTCCTTCAACCCTGGACAATGGGATGACTGATCGCCAAACAAGCATGAAGTGTCCCTAAGGTCATGAACCACAAAAAGAGACAAGGAAAATCAAATTTAATGCGTCACTATCTCAAACCCTACCATGAAATCAAGCTCGACTGAAGGAACTTCAATCAAGCTTCGGGGGCAAATGTTGGGTATTGATAGTGACGGCCTAATAAAGAAAAGGCCTCGAAGGCCCAATAACCCTGGAGGGGGTAAACCCAAGATATTCAGACCGGATCGGCCTAAGTCAAAGTCAACCTGGCCCACCATAGAGTGGCCCAGGATCGAGCCCAAGATGATATGGACGCAAAGGCTCCCCGGCTGGTCGCCATCCTTCATCAAGTCGCGACCTCCTACTGCTCGCCATGGGAGTGCTCGCCCCGAAGAGAGCCTTGCCTCTCTCCTCTGGTCCCACCATCCGTTAATAAGGAAGTGGCCACGATATCCCGCGTATCTCGGTCACATATTCACTAAAGATTAGATATGGTAACTGCAATATCTCGTCGTAACTGCCATATCTATTATCCAAATCTTCAACAACACAATATTCACTAAGATATACGGTTACCTTATACGGTTTGATCTCTCCTACCCTATAAATACCTTTGCTTTACATACGTTCATTACGTTTTGAGCTATAGACACACATATACTCATTTAAGCATCGGAGAGGGACCCAGAGACACCCCCTCTGTTGCGCTCCCCTACTTGCAGGTTCACCAGAGTTGAAGCAGAAGCACTATTCAACTGTCGTCTGGCATTCAATTTGCTGCCAGATCAGCAACCAGGATTTCACGATCCAACACTACCCTTGAAAGAATAAAAGTAAAAAATAGTTTATAAAACAATGAACGATTTCGGTTCATTACTTTGTCAAATAAAGTAAATCATTTCTAATTCTACGTCTTAAGGTGTTTGTAAAGAGTCCAAAAAATTATATTAAGTATATATTTGAGTTAAGAGACTAATGATTCAAACAACATCGAGTTTAAACACACATGTCAGTCAAAGTTGGTCAATTGTGAGTCAAACAGTTGAATCCTTACTTTGACAAGCGTGTGTGGTCATCTTGAAAGTTGAAATTCAATGTGGTAAGTCATAATTTAATCATCTACCAGACCTCTCTTTCCTCCCACGTGAGGGATAACCAAATGCCTGCTTTCGTTGAGTGTCATAGCTAGATATCAACAATCTTTTGACAATCACAATTTGCGCTTTGTAAAGATTGTTGGACTGTTCACCATCTTATTTGATACCTATTGAAGTTCATTATATTGTTCTTATTATTATGTTTTTCCTGCTTACAAACCAATATAGACCTTCTTATGGTAAATAGATTAATATATTGTAAGTGTATCAATCAAGATTACACGTATGGAAAGTAGAAGGTATGACCAAGTTAAGGACTTATCTCTTAATGTTGCTGTACTAACATATTTCCTTTTCTTATTCTAACACTCCTACTCAAGCTGAGTAGTAGGGTCTCTGATGCTCAACTGGTCTAGAACTTCGCTAAAGAGTCTTCCATTTACTTCTTTTGTGAGTATGTCAGCTAACTGGTTCTTGGAGTGTATGAACGGTAACTTGTCAGTCCCAGTCTCTAGCTTTTCTTTGATGTAGGGGCGATATAATTCAACATGCGTGGTCCAATCATGCTGGACTGGGTTCTCCGCGATGTTAATATTTGCGTTATTGTCATAAAACAACTCGTATGCTCTTGATGGTGGAAACCTAATCTCTGTCATGAACTTCCTTAGCCATAGTATTTTTGTTAATCCTCGTGCTATCCCACAAAATTTTGCCTCTGCACTCGAGAAAGCTACCACTTTATGTTTCTTACTTTTCCACGTTACTAGATTGCCCCCAACCAGAGTAATGTAACCGTAAGTAGACCTTCAATCAACCGGATTACCAGAGTAATACATCCGTGTAGCTTTGTAGTTCGAAGTGTCCTTTCTGTCTAAACAATCACCCTTGTCCTGATGTTCCTTTTAAGTATCTTAGAATTCTCAAGACAACCTCCATATGACCAATTTGTGGTTGATGCATAAATTGGCTCACCACCCCAACTGCATAGGCTATATTTGGTCGGGTATGTGACAGATATATGAGTTTTCCCACCAATATTTGGTATTGTTCTTTTTCTGCTAATTTTGCACCATCTGTTATTCGCAGACCGTGGTTCACTACCATTAGAATCTTAGCAGTTTTGCACTCCAACATCCCTGTTTATGCTAGGAGATCCAACACATACTTCTTATGGGATATAAATATTCCTTCTACCAATCTTAACACTTCGATTACGAGGAAGTATTTTAGATTTCTCAGATCCTTCATCTCGAACTCCTCAAATAACTTCCTCCTCAGACGACTCATTTCTTCCGTAACGTTTAAGTCATAATCATGTCATCAACATATATAATCAGAAAAGTTATATGCGCACCTATTTTCTTTAAGAATTATGTGGGGTCTGAGTTGCTTTGTTTATATCTGTCAAACCATGCTCGAGGTGATTGTTTTAGCCCGTACAACGACTTTCTCAGTCAGCACACCCTCCCTTCTTGAATTCCTTCTTCGTACCCCGGTGGAATTTCCATTTACACTTCATCCTTTAGATCTCCATGAAAAAAACTGGTGGAGTGGTCAATCTTTATTTGCATCTACTGATAAAAGTACTCATATTGCAACTATTTTTTCCACATGTGAAAATGTCTCAGAGTGGTCGACCCCGAACGTCTGGTTATATCCTTTTGCCACTAATCTCGGTTTGTATCTTTCAATCGACCCATCTAGCTTATACTTGATAGTGTACACCCACATGCACCCCAATGTTTTTTTCTCGATCAGTAATGTGCAAAGTTCCCACGTCTTGTTTTGAGCAAGTGCTTCCATTTCGATATCCATAGCATGTCGCCAGGCTGTACACTGTTGAGCTTCTTCCACCGTGTCTGGTATTTTCTAGGAATAAACCGACATGATGAATGATTTTGTTTCCTTGCCTAGTCTGCCTCTAACCATGTTAAACAAAGGGTATTTTCCTCTGCTTATTTTCTTCCCTGGTTTATATTTCTTAGGTTGTCGACTACGATTCTCTTTTGGAGGTAGTTTGTACCCTTCATTATTTTCCTCCTCCTATTCTCCTGATTCTTCAACATCAACATCTTCAACTGTATCAACATTTTGAGGTTCAGACAGGCTTACCTCAGATACCTCAAATAAGGGAGTATCCCTTGTGACCCTTAGTTCGCTAGTTAGTACTGACGTGTCAGATGTTCGCTCGGTGGTTCAGCTAATCGACTATGTTGGACCATCATAGGAGATGCTTATACTACAAACCCAATCCAGTGAGTCTATGGTAGGACCCCCCCTGAACATTAGATTGGTGATAGTAATACTTTGTTTCAAGTAAATCACAATTTATAGTGGTGAACATGTGACGAGTTTTAGGATCATAACATCGATACCCGTTTTGATTAACTCCATATCCTACAAATACACACCTCACAGAAACATATCAAATTTGGTGCGGTCAGGTTTTGGTATGTGTATGAATACAGAGCCTCTAATGACACAAGTAGATAGGGTAAGTGTCAGGGGTACTTTGGTTATTTCAGAGAGAGTGTGAATAGGTATTTTGAGTTTAAGGATTTTGTTTGGGAGGCAATTTAGAAGATATGCAGTTGTGACAACAGTTCCAGGCCAAAAGGACTTGGGTAGTTTGGACTTCATAAGTAAGACCTTGTCATTTCAAGGAGTATGCGATTTTTCCTTTCTACTGCACCATTTTGTTCTGGAGTGTGTGGGCAGGAAGTCTGATGAATAATTCCTTTTTTTGAAAAGAATATTTTCATATGTTGATTGACAAATCCCCCTATCAAACCATAAGGCTTGAATTTTTTTTGAATTTTTTTTTGGACCATATGGAAGAAGTGAGTGAATTTGTCAAACACTTTGAATTTATGTTTTAAAAAATACATCCACGTCATGTGAGTGCAATCATCAACGAACAATACGAAATATCTAAACCCTTAACTTCCACATATAGGCGTTGGACCCCACACATCATAATGTATGTCTCTGACTTTTTACTATCTTTATTGATTTTTTTTTTTGGAAATAAGAGTTTTAGATAACTCGGGGATGAATGACCCAATCTCTTATGTCATAGCCAAACCTCTCTTTCTGTAGTTCCATGAGCAAGCAACACTTAACCTTGTTGAGCCACCTCATCCACGTAGTATATGTCAATATGTTCAATGCCACACTCAATAATCATCTCCGTCCTTATATCCTGCAATATGCAAAATTTCAAATTCATCACCATAGTACAATTCATCTATGTAGTAACATGAGACATAAATAATAGCTTATTCGAGAGTGTCGAAACTAAAAGGCAATTTCAAATATTCAGGGTTGGGGAAATTTCTACTATTCCCATTCCCGTCACCTGAGCATTTCCCACATTTGCAGTATTGATACATTCAATTCAGGACTTCACAATATTCATAAGATCACTTGCATCATACATCATAGTGTCTGTTGTGCTGCAGTAAAAAATCCACCTTCCATTTTTAAATCCAACTTTATGATGAATAGAATAGGCACATGTTAAATATTTAGGGACTGAATTGTAATAATATGGGGTTGTTTCATCACATTTCAAAACATTTGGGCTGATGCAACTAGGGTTTGAAGCAAAGGGACTTGGATGCAACTTACAAGTCCTTATACCTAATTTCACGCAGCTTTGCTCAACTTTGCCGCAGCTGCTCTCCTTCAATTTTTTTGTTTTGGCTGCTGCTAGGGCTCCTTGCTCTTGTGGCTACTCCGAATGGAAACTCCTCAAGATCGGTGCCACTGCTGGTGTTGGTAGCCGCTGGGCTGCCCGTCGGGACGACAACATGACCTCCGGAACCACGATTCTCCTATTCCTTGTGATTATCCTCCCACCACTCCGGATGTCCCACCAACCGGAAGAAGGAGTCCTTCGTGTCTCTTGTCATCCCGCAGTGAGTACATTTTAATTTGGTCTTGTCGATTGGGATGAAGATGTGCCGGTTTTTCTGATCGTGTCTGACCTGTTAGGTTATAAGTGTGTCTTACACTTATATTTAGGGGTTAATAAGTAATTACAGTTTGCTTGTGAGTCAAGTTTCAATTATTGTAAGTTTTTGGGACTAACTAGCAATTTCTGTCTTTTAGTGTGTCTACTGTATTTCTATAAGTGTTGGTCGACTGTAGCATGAACAATATCCAGATATTATTCAGTAAAGTGTCTGTATTGTCTCCTCTCCATTTCTTCTTCCTGTTCTTCATCTCGTTCATCTTCTTCTTCCCCAAATCCCTAAAATCCAACATGGTATCAGAGCTTATTCGAGCCTGAAATCACTTCCCAAAACCTTTTCTATACTGATTCATGGAAGAATCATCACCTGCCTTCGCCAACAAGAAAGTAGCACAGCTACTTGGCGAAGAGAACTTCCAACAATGGAAGCAGCAGGTTCTTCTGTCTGTCAGAGGCTATAACCTCGAGAATCACCTTCATGGAGTTAACATTCCTCAGTTTCTGGAATATGAAACTGGAGCTGCAGTTCCAAATCCAGCCTACGCGAAGTTTTTTCAACAAGACAGCTCCATGGCATCTTGGCTTCTAGCCTCTGTTTCCACCCAGGTTAGTAGAGGGTTAATAGGATGCATGTCAGTTGCTGCCATATGGCAAAAGCTTCACCGTGATTTTTCATCATCCTCTACAACTAGGATCATGCATCTCTATGATAGGCTTAAGGTTAGAAAGCATGTTCAACAGTCCATGAGAGATTATCTCACTGAAATCCAGACTACCTGTGATAGCTTAGCTAGCTGCGGTCACCCTATAGAAGAGATGCAACAAATCTCTATTGTCTTGAATGGTGTCAAGGGTCAGTATGATAATGTTATTGCTGTCATCCATGCTAGCCAAAACCCGTATACTACTGCTTATGTTAGCTTTGTTTTACTAGATGCTGAGTCTAGACAGTCTGATCTCTTGTTTGATGCTAGTGCCAGCGTAAACATTGCTTTTGCTAAGATTCCCAGTCTTAGCAAATCTGTCGTGTCTTATGAAGAAAACAACTCAGGAAGTAAGGATAGTATGTTTGTTAGTCCCAGTCAGTCTGGTGTTCTGCCCACACCTCAAACCACCACTCAGAACACTCAGGCACCCTCTTTTGGTCCTCCGCCCTTTAGCAATCAACAGTCTGGTAAGGGTAGAGGTCGGGGTAGAGGTTTTGGCAATAACAGACTTCAGTGTTAGTTATGTGGAAAGTTTGGCTACTTGGTGCACAAATGCTTCCATCGTTTCAATGTACACTTCGCTGGAGTCACAGATCCTCAGTCCACTCCTCCAGCACCCTCAGCCAATCTTGCTGCTTATGACCTTGATCCTAATCCATACCAACAGCCATCCTCACCACATACCCACCATTACCCACCACCCCAGATGCATAAATCCCAAGCTCACCCTTAACCAGCTCAGTCCACTACCATATCTCTTACCAATGCTCAAACACACTCAGTGATGCAATACTCACCATATCCTTCACCCGTACCACCTATATATCCATATATGATGGCCCCTCCTTGCTTTGTCAACCCAGATCAACCATACCAAGCCTTCCCCAATCCTCAACTCCACACCAACCCTGCCTCATCTCAGCCTCCAACACAGCTACCTCCCCAGGCAAACCATCTGATGGCCAGCAGCTCCAACCCAGCTCCTTCTGAAGGAAGCTGGTTTCCTGACTCAGGAGCCACGAACCATCTGACCAATGCTCAGCCTGCTCAGCACATGACATCTCCATACTCTGGTCCAGGTAAGGTTCTAGTTGGTAATGGTTCCTCTCTTGAAATTTCTGCTATTGGCTCATCTCAATTACCTTCTGCTGACAAACCTCTAATTCTTAATAATATGCTTTACACTCCTGCTGTCACTAAAAACCTGCTTTCTGTATCTCAGTTTTCAAAGGATAATCAGGTTTATTTTGAATTCCACCGAACACACTGCCTGATTAAGGATTCCATCTCCAACAAGGTGCTGCTCAAGGGTTTTGAGTCAGGAGGTCTTTACCGTCTTGATTTCTCCAGCTTTAGGTCTAGTTCAAATAAGATAGTTAAGTCTGCTACTGTTAGTGGTCAAGATCAATGTTTGAGTCTTTCAACTGATTTCCAGTCATTTTGTAATAATGCAGTTTTATCTGCTCAAAACTCAACTCTTTCGGATATTGATAATAAAGTTTCTAAGTTTATGGTTAATCATGCTTCCTCTGATTATATTTCTGATAGTGCTGATGAATGCTCCTCTGTCACCTGCTTTAATAACGCATCTTCTACTGCATTACCCGAATTTGAATTCAGCTGTTTTCTTAGTTCACTAAAAACAAATGAATCTTATCATCTGTGGCACATGAGGTTAGGCCACCCCTCTAAAAATATCCTTGTTAACTTTATGAGACTTCAGAATTTGCCTACTAACCACATATCATCTGAGTGTGCTGCCTGTACAGTAGGTAAAAGCAATACTCTTCCTTATCAATCATCGGAAACAGTCCACTCTCACCCCTTGGAACTGGTACAGGTAGATCTCTGGGGTCCTGCCCCTTTCTCTCTAGATATACATGGATATATTTCTTAAATCGTAAATCTGATGCTGCTAAAGTCTTTTGTGAGTTTCACTTGTTAGCAGAAAAACAGCTTGGCACAAAGCTTAAAGCTGTGCAATCTGATGGTGGAGGTGAGTTCCATTTTCTCACTGCTTATTTATCTCAATTTGGTATAGTTCATAGGATCACTTGTCCTTATTCAAGCCAACAAAATGGCATGGTGGAGCGTAAGCACCGCCACATTGTTGAACTTGGACTCACATTTCTAGCACAGTCATCTGTCCCTCTCCACTATTGGACATATGCTTTTTCCACTGCTGTGTTTCTAATTAACCGATTGCCCTCTAAAATCCTTAATAAATGTTCCCCTCATGAGCTTATATTTAATTCCAAGTCAGACTACTCTTTTCTAAGAGTTTTTGGCTGCCTATGTTTTCCACACTTGAGACCTTATAGGTCTCACAAGCTGTCCTTCAGATCAGAACCCTGTGTTTTCCTTGGGTTCTGTTCTGATCACCATGACTATTGGTGTCTCTCTTCGTTTGGAAGAGTATATGTGTCACGAAATGTTGTATTTCATGAGACAACATTTCCCTTCAGTGACACTACATGTCCATTCTATGCCTCCAACACACCCAAAGTAGCCACTCCTTCCAAACCGTTCTTCATACCCTATGATCCTTTCTTCCAACAGCCAACCTTTGTTCCTTACACTGTTTCTCATTCCTCTGGTCCTCTTGTGCATGCTCACACATCAGGTAAATCTAGCCTTGCCTCCACCACACCCACTTAAGACACTACTCCCACTCAGATTCCCACAATACCTGTTTCAGCCCCTGACCTATCTTCACCTACTGAAGTATGCAGGTATGTTCCTTCTGGCTCAACACTTGTTCCTCTTACTTCCTCTGATCCTGTTCCCTCCACACCACCACCAGCACACTCAGATCAGTCTTTCCCCACCTCACCACCAGCTCAACCCTCCTCATCTTCTCATCCTTCACGTCCCAAATCATCCACCAATGTGCATCCCATGCAAACCAGGTCGAAAACCTCTCTTCAAGGGCTTTCTATGTCCCTTGCTCTGTCTGCTGATCTTATCAACTCTGAGCCTCGAAACATCCATGAGGCTCTTCAGTCTCCTCATTGGCTCCAGGCTGTTCAAGAAGAGCTCACAGCTCTTTCCACGAACAACACATGGAGCCTTGTCCCTTTACCAACAGGACGCATCCCAATTGGATGCAAATGGATATTTAGGATAAAAAGAAACGTTGATGGGGTTGTGGTCAGGTACAAGGCTCGCCTTGTTGCCAAAGGCTTCTCCCAAAAACCAGGTTTTGACTTTCAGGAAACTTTCAGTCCTGTTATTAAGTCTGCCACTGTTCGTATTGTCTTATCTTTAGCACTAACTCATAAATGCTGTATCAGACAGGTTGACATAAATAATGCTTTCCTTCATGGTGACCTTCATGAGGAGGTCTTTATAACACAGCCTCCAGGCTTTGAGGTTCAGTCCACCACTCCTAATCTGGTATGTAAGCTTCAGAAAGCCTTATATGGTCTTAAACAGGATCCTAGAGCCTGGTTTGAAAAACTGAAGTTTTTTCTCTTAAACACTCTTGACTTTCATATCTCAACTTCTAATAGCTGCTTATTTATTAAATCCACCTCTAATTCATTCGTACTTCTACTTGTTTATGTGGATGCCATTGTTATAACTGGTACATCTTCTTCTCTTGTATCTAACATTGTTGATTGCATAAATGCTCAGTTCCAACTTAAGGATCTAGGGAGCCTGAACAACTTCCTTGGCATGGAAGTAGTTTCAGGTGATGATTTCATACTTCTGAACCAGAAGAAGTATATTCAGGAACTCTTAGACAAGGTAGGTCTAAATGATCAAACCTGTTTTCCCACTTCAATGACAGGTACGTGTCTGTCAAAATCAGGTATGTCCACTTGTTCTGATCCTTTTCATGATGAAACTCTCTACAGAAGCACAATAGGTGCCCTTCAACATGTTTGTGTCACACGACCAGACATACACTTCGCTGTAAATAAACTAAGCCAGTTTATGCAAGCCCCTAATAACAGCAACTGGAAAGCTGTTATTCACATCCTGAGATACCTTAAAGGCACTCTCAGTCACGGTCTGTTGTTCAGAACAACACCCTCACCTGTCAAAGACATCACACTCACTTCATTTTCTGATGCTGAATGGGGCGGTGATCACACTGATCGTCGCTCTATCTCAGGTCATTAACTGCTGTTAAATGGTAATCCCATAGTGTGGAGCTCAAAAAAGCAGACAGTCGTGTCTAGATCTAGTACAGAGGCTGAGTTCAGGGTCATTGCCAATGCCATGTGCGAAATTATGTGGGTCCAATCCCTTCTCAAGGAAATTGGACTTCACACTCCAACTGCACCTGTCATCTGGACAGACAACACAAGTGTGGTTGCCCTTTCAGAGAACCCCATTCATCACTCCAAGATGAAACATGTCGAGATTGATCTCTTCTTCATCAGGGAGAAAGTTCACTCAGGGGACGTCTTAGTTAATTTCATCCCTGTTTCAGAACAAACTGCTGACATTTTAACTAAGCCATTAACTGGAAAGCATTTTATTCCCTGCAGGAAAAAGCTTGAGGTCTTCTCACTTGAAGAACTGGAGGATCATGGAGTCTCCCCATTCCTTCAGCTTACATCCAACTCTTCGTTATCTCCCTAACCAGTCTGTAAGTACTTCCACTCTCTGTTAATAGAGTATCTTGCCTTATATTTAGCATTCTTGATCAGCCATGTGTATGCTTGCTGCTCTTTTTCTGTTGACTGCCCTTCTGTGGTTTTAACTATGTCTGTCTTCATACAAGTCTGATCAGCTCTATCATTGGTATGTTAATGCTGATAATCGTAGTCTGCTCATGTCTGTTTATCATGATAAGAAAATGCTTTAGACTCACATGTCATCTGATTATTTTCCATAACTGATCATGATCTCTGCCCCTGTGCATCACTGGTATCCCTATTTAAAAATTGCTTGCTCAATTCTAAATGGCATAGGGCATGACTTGAGTCCAAAAACAGAGTGAATACCATTAAGACAACGACAAGATACTTTCGGTTTTTCACTATTGAGGATGAAAAGATCAATGCTCAAACCTCGCAGTCATGCTGGTAAGATAGGAGCTCAAACTCCTCTGTCATAATAAAATAAAAATGCAAATTCCAAATGAGAAATATCAATGAATAAAAGCAGCAACAAACCTGTAAAAATGAGACTGACTGGTCATGATGCACTCTGGCAATTGTTTTTGATCAGGAATATGGAGAATTATGTATTTGACTTGTGATTATCTGGTGTTGCTAATCGTGTTATCAGTCATGATCATGACCTCAGATTACAGGTACTAATCAAATCATGATCAGAGCCATGATCATAACTGTGTTAAGGTCAGTACTCCTGTTAAAATTCAAGGTGCATCTCAGCTAGAAAAACTCGGTTAAGCTTCTCAAATCTGCTCAGAATGCACTGAAAAGAAGAAGGCAAGTACTCTGTTCTCCTCGAGAATGGATTTTCACTTCAGACTGTCAGCCCTCAAGGAAGATTGGATTCCAAAATCAAGATCAAGTATAGGGAATGTTAGGTTATAAGTGTGTCTTACACTTATATTTAGGGGTTAATCAGTAATTACAGTTTGCTTGTGAGTCAAGTTTCAATTATTGTAAGTTTTAGGGACTAACTAGCAATTTCTGTCTTTTAGTGTGTCTGCTGTATTTCTATAAGTGTTGGTCGACTGTAGCATGAACAATATCCAGATATTATTCAGTAAAGTGTCTGTATTGTCTCCTCTCCATTTCTTCTTCCTGTTCTTCATCTCGTTCATCTTCTTCTTCCCCAAATCCCTAAAATCCAACATGACCATCGTTGTACCTTCTGAAGAATTTTCACGGCGTTTGCTGCTTCTTAGGTTTGTAATTTCTCGGTCGTCATCACCAATCCATCCCCAATGCCCGATGATGCCTTGTCACCACTGGTTGCCGCTTCTAGAATTTGGAGTTGGGTGGCGTCCTTCCTCACCGAAACGTGGGTAGCTTCAACTGAGTTCAACGTGTGATCTCGCAATATGTCCCGTTTAATTCAGTCAAATTTAGGGTCACCTCCTCCCAAAAACTAGTAGAGCTTGGTCTTGTTCCAGATTATGTTGTACACCGTGATTTTCACTGTGCATCTGATAGGGTTTTATTTCTCTCTAAAGTGACTACATTGTCAGCAAGAATTCCTCCACGGTAAGACTTCCCTAGATCATTTTTGTTTATTTGTTGTGGAGATCGATAACTTGTAGTGATGTCATAGGTTACTTACAATGCTGTCCACAGATCTCGTGATGTAGGATAGTGGGTAACATTGTTGGCTAACCTTGATTCCAAGTTCTGTATGATCCATGAAAACACGATTAAGTAATCCTGTTTCCATTTTGGGTAGTCAGGTTCAGTTTTGGTCGATTGTTCAGGCTCCCATGTCAGGTGTTGTAACCGTCATTTTCCTCCAATTGCGATTTGCATAAGTCTGACCCAAAGATGATAGTTTTGCCCATTGAGCTGATTGTGATTGCTTCAAGTAATTCCATGGATTCTCTGTGGATGATATTTAGAACATTTATTTTATGAGGTTTGCTATTTGTATAGTCAGGTTATCCTGGTTGATGCCTGAATCTGGATGGTTTCTGGTACTGTTGCTCTCGCTGTTGAACATTTTTGGTTGGTCGATAAGTGATGAGCAACAAAAGTTTAATCCCTATGGATTGTCAACCACAACTCTCATAACATGTTGAAATTCACTATATTGTTCTTATTATTATGTTTTGTCCTGATTACAAACCTATATATATCTTTTTCTGGTCGATCTATGATAAATAAGTTAACCTATGGTAAGTGTATCAATCAAAATTACAGAGTTGGAAAGTAGAAAGTATGTCCAAGTTAAGGACTTAACTTCATTTTACCCATAAACGTGGAAAACCCTAACCCTAATAGAACTACTTTTTCATTTGTGTTGTAAGATTTAGGACACATGGGTGACGATAGCTGGAGCTTTTGTCCTTTGTTATGGCTCTGATGAAAAGTGTTGAATCTGTAAAAAATGTTGAACTAAACGAATCCATACGTCTATTCAAATTCGGTAAGACAACAAACATGTTGTCTGTTCAGGATCAATGCCCAGGGCACGCTCTAAATATTCAACTGTACAAAGGGGATTTGAGCTTAAAAGATATCACGTTTAACAAGATTTCCTTCGAGATCAAAATACACGGTTCTGCTCTGAATAGGCTTACCCTATAGAATGCGTGGAATGTCAAAGGCAATGTAGGACAAAAGTAGCGGAACCTCGTAATGGTCCCTTTAGTGAATTTAGAAGCTTTCTTCCCTTGAAAAGTGGAGGTTGATGTGAACAAACCTCACATGTCAGTTTCTGGTGGAAGAACAATAATGGAGACATGTGATGAGCGAACATCAAATACGAAATAATTTCGAACTTCTACTATGGGTGTGGGAGTCTCTCTTGAATAATAAACATTAAATTTTGTTTTTAGTGAGTCTTAAAGTTAGAAGTTAATGGAGGAAAATAAAATGTCAATAGTCTTTTTGTAGATGAAAGGTCAAGAGTCATAGTAGATGAAAGGTTAATAGTCTTCTTTAATAGTTTTTATTGTTCTTGTTTGTATAATGCCTATATAAAGGCATTGTTGTTTTTAGTTTAAGATATGACTCAAAGTAATAAACAAAAGTTAAACATTATTGTGAGTTCGACTTGAGTTATCAGGATTTACCAAAACTCTGAGCCCTAAACCCTAAAGTCTAGACCACTCAGTGAAATAATGCAAAAAGTAGGGCTGACAATGGTTATGGTATGGTACGGGTATGACAAATACCATAACCATACCATATTTTTAAACCGCATACCATAACCATAACCATTGCGGGTACAATTTTCAATACCATAACCATTAAAATAACCGTGGTTATTAACCATGGTTTTACCCGTATACCCATATTTATTCCATACATGTAATATAATAAAATACCGAAAATTTTAGTTAAAAACATACATAAATCTATATTGTCAACAATAAAAATATATAAAACTAACATCGTAGTTATTTATTACATGTATGTACATTAACTTTCATTATTTAGTATATATTGGTTTATTAATAATTATTAGAAACACATTTATGGGTTCTTCAAGAACCCATAAATTCGAGAAAAACAGCTTGGTGATGAAGAACACAGCTTGGTTGATGAAAAGGGTAATTACGTCATTTTATGTATCTAAATAGTGACTTAACTGTGATTTCTAACGATGAACAATAAAAAAAAAACAATTAGTCACATATCAAAGCTAATTAATCACATTTTCAAACATGTGTAACCATTCTGCACAATGGTGAAACATGTGTAGCCATTCTGCGTAATGGTGAAACATGTAGAACCAATTAAGTAATTAACCATTTTCTTTTCATCAACTCATCTTTGCCACTCTTCTCCTCCTCTTCTTCCACTCCTTCTCACTTTGCGTTTACACTGAATTCATGTCTTACTTCTTCCTTGCTTATATGTTAGCATATAAATGGATTTTATTGAAATACAAAAGACACATAGTTTATGATTTACTTGAAAATTATAATAAATTAAGTATAACAATGCATGAGAGCTTTATGCAGAAAGAGAGAGGAAGGAAATATAGAGCGGGTCATTAGAGTAGGGGTGAGCAAAAAACCTGTCCCGATCGGTTTTGTTTAGTCTTGAGATCGAGACTAAATTTTTTGGTCCTCTAGTTTCGGTGTTGAGACCGACACCGGGACTATTAGGACCGTTTGAATTGTCTTGGTATTTTCGGTCTATAATTTGATCTGCACTGTTTAGACCATTTGGATCGTTTATACATATATATGTAACTTGTATTATTGTGTATTTTATAAATGTTATTTTTTAAACTAATAAAACTAAATTTACATAAAGCACAAAAATTAATAAACCAAAATTAATTTAATTAATAAATAAATAATTTGACAAAAAGAATCAAACAAAAAGAATTTAATTTAATTATTTAATAAATTAGTTTAACATAAATTATATTTTAAATATAACAATGACATATATATAATTATAAATAAGAATAATGTTTAATAATATTATTAAATAGACCAAAATCAATCGTTAAAATTATAAAGAAAATTATGCCTAGTTTGAATTTTTTTTCTAAAATATTTTTTTTCTATTACTTCTTTATAAAATTTGTAATATATCAAAATTATATTTTGTTCAATTTACATGATTTCGTTCTAAATTGAAGTCATTCAACCGATTAGACCAACATTTTAAAAATTATTTCGAAATCAAAATAATTATACTATCCAATATAATTTAATATCATAATATAAAATTATAAAAATTACTATACCATGATAATATTTAATATAATTTATGAATATTATAATAATTTATTGTTGATCGAAACCATTTTCATTCAAATTATATTATTTTTTTTCTCGAGCGTTCATTTATTATTAATCTATCAAAATAAGACATATATAATAAATTCACTAAAAATAATTAATGGTCCTCATGATCTTAACGGTCTAGGACCGAGATAAGACCAAGACCGAAAAAGACCTATAAACCTGACCATTGATTTCAGTCCACAAATGGTCTGGTCTTTTAGGTTCGGTCGTTGTCAGCTTCGGTTTGGTCACGTTGTTCATTGTTTTCTCTCGCTCACCCCTACCTTAGAAGAGGGAGATAGTGAAACAAGGCGGGATTGTTAGAGAATAAGAGGAGGGATTGTTAGGGAATAAGTTGCATGGCCAGAACTAGGGGTGGTAATTTCTGACACGATTAAACGACATGTAATGACCTGCATTTTACACGATAATAATACGACACAATTACTAATCGTGTCTAAACAACTCTTATACGTTTAGACATGATTATTAATCGTGTCTAAACACATCTAACCTGCAAATACACGACAAACACACGTTTAAACACAATTAATTAATTGCGTCAGGTCTAAACATGTCTATTTAGAAGTGATGAGAGGAGCTGGAACACAATAAAACTCTTGATTTTTACTTATATTAATTGTACTGAAGAATTAACCAATCACATTCACATGTTTTAGGGCATAATTCTCCTTTGCGCAATTTCCCAAAAGCCTCACTAATGCTATTCCCCCAAATAAGTATGTCTAATGCGAGTCCCCCGAATACAGACAAATGTTATTGACAAATGACATAGAAAGTTCACAAACTTCCAGTAAAGACTTTCTCGGCAAATGTATTTCAAGTAGAGCCTAAGTTTCACAAGCAACAATTTTTTAATAAATAAATAAATAATAGATTCTCTAAATTCGAGTTCAAAAGGACATGTTAAATGCAGCACAACGCATTAACAAAGTCATTTTGCTAGTGGCATAATCTCGCATACTAAGCTGAGATCATCAATGGATGGCTGAAGCCCACCCAGTAGGAACTGACCGCGCCCTTGAAGCCATATCGACTCAATCTGTGATAGGGATGAAGACAAAAGCTCTTTGGATTCAGCGGCTATTTTGGGATTCAACAGACGGTCGAAAATAGGAGTCAATACGGAGTTGAACAAGCAAGGTAAGTGAGAATTGCATGACTGCAGAGAAAGAGAAGACAATCAGATAATGTAAAATAGACATTCTTTCAGCTTGCCAATGAACTTCAATGAATGGGAGTATAAAAAACTATATCATGTCCTCCTACCTCTCAAAAAGCCTGAATCTTCCATCCACAATAGTTGGAACTTGCGCCATGGGATTAATTTCTATAAGAACAAAACACAAGTAATCAGTATGATACCATGTTAGCTATCTCCTTCAATGGCATGCCACTTACATCTTCAAAAAATATGTGCACATATATTAAAGCATATTAATTGTCATAATCACAGTTCTTTTATGTTTGTTCTTTTTGAGCGGTTGCTTAACAGAGCTTGATATTGGAGAGTTAAGATTTAAGCAGTCAATTACAGTGATTCAGAATCTTGTCACTGCTAACAGAAATACGAACCAATGAATTCAGGGGTCAAGTGTTGACGCTTCGTGAGGTCCACTCTCACCTCCTCAAAGTCAATTCCATTAACCCTGAAGGAACATCAGTAAGGATTTACAATTTTATACCCACATGAAATCCAATTAAAACTGGAAATTTGTGATGAGAAAACCAAAACTAATCGAATGAGATACTGCACTTGTAGAATATGATGACAGCTCGAGAAGGCTGTGACATCCGATCAGCATACACCTTCACCTTCACCTTCATCATCTAATTCTGACTAACCCTGATCGATCTGAACTCCCTTCCACGGATATGGATATGGTTTGGCAGTTTTCACGGATATTCTACAGTGATGATGCGTAATGCAAGTCTTCCCTCATAGGCATTTTGTCAAACACAAGGCTTGGAATCTCAACTTCCCCACATTTTGACAAGAAATTCTGTAAATTTCAGCATTTTAAGAACTTAAGCAGCAGTAATGGTCGGAAACTGACCGTGGAGGATGTCAAAGGTACGAGCTGAGGAGATAGTAGGAGTAATGTCGTTGCATTGGCCGAAGAGGGAGTTAACGAGGGTAGAGTAGCTGTACAGCTCCACGAGCTTGCGAGGGCACACCATCGAAGGATGAATCCTGGATTTGAAGGACGAATTGAATCGGAACGAAGGGGGAGTACAGGAGAATGAGAAGTATCGTACTGGAGAAGGAGAAGGGAGAAGGAGAAGGGTGTATTAGGAAGTTTAATTTTGAAGTATGTCACGTGCACAATACATGCTCAAGTTTAACGGAGATAATTAACGGATGTAACCGTTCAGTCACATCTGCCAACATAAGTAACAGTTGAGCTCAAGTTTGAACCGTTCAGTCACATGTGCCAACATAAGTAACAGTTGATCCCACTAAATTCAAATTTTGCCAAAACGTAAGTATAAGTTAAAAAAAAAATAGAAAAAACCACCAAGAGGTTAGGTGTTTGAGAGAGTGAGTTTTTTTCGGCGAGATAAAGTTTAATTAAAAATTAAATTATATATTCATAAAAAAATGAGTATATATTTAAATTGTGATTCAAACGACGCAAAACATATTGAATTTCAACTTACGGATTGACCATATGCTTTACTCTCAGTTGGGATATGAAAATTTGAATTTAAAAATTCTAACACAAACCTTGTAAGTCTAAACACAACACCGCTAGCGTCATTTATTACGAGATGCAATTATTTATCTACTCTATTGTTTTTAGATTTTTTTGATTAGGTATATAATTAATTTTTTTTTATCTAACATCATTTTATTTATAATTTGACAGTAATGGCAAAATAGTTTAGGGAAAATTTGTAATTATATACTTACTCAAAAAACTTACAGTACGTAAAGCATAAAATGACACTAACGACGTTGAGTTTCGACTTAGAACTGGTCGTATAACATGATAGACCAAATATTATACATACATACATATATATATATAATTTTTTGTTTATCGCACTGTACGGGCAATATGAAAGTCTAAACACAATGTCATGAGCAACATTTATATGGTAATTAAATTATCTACATACTGTGATTTGTTTGATTTTTTTTTAGAGTTAGTATACAATAACATATCTACCATAAGCTATGCTGTCCTCTTTCTCAAATTATAGAATAAATTACGTTAAATACAAAATTAATTATATACCTAATCAAAAAAATCTAAAAAATTAGAGTATGTAGATAATTGAATCTCGCCATAAATGATATTAACGGTGTTGAGTTTAGACTTACAGAGTTTGAGTTAGATTTTTTTATGTAAACTTTTCATATCTCAACTTAGGGTAAGGTGTATGGTTAATTCCTAAGTTGAATTTCAATATTTTTTGTGTCATTTGGATTTCAATTCAAATATCTATTCACTCTAATTTTTTTTTAATAAATACATAATTTAATTTTTAATTAAATGTCATCTCGTCGGGAAAAAAAATACCCTCCCAACACGCCACCTGGGTCAGCAGGTACGCCTACTTTTCAACTTTGTTTGATTATATTTCTACTTTGTTTATTTATTCAACCTCTTCGAACCCGCGGATCCCTTTGGAAATATTACTTCTATTGAATCGTGAAATGGGTTTGATTGTGCGGGTATCTTAAAACCGTATAATTTAGAAATATCATTTTTTGGGATCATCTCTAACAATAATGAAAAAAATAGATTGAATAGATAAATAAATTAAAAGTCTATAAGAACCCAAGCCATTAAATTTGTATTTAAATTAAGTTTTCAAACAGTAGTATTTGTTTCAAAAAATAACGCAATCAGATAAGATTATCCAAAATTAACATGAATACATAACTAGTTACGAGATCCAACCCCAACTCGCCCTATCTCGACCCCGACCTCCGTCTCGACCCTGACCTCCATCTCGACCCAAGCATTACTTATCTTGGTAGGTCTTGTTGATCCTTCAATTACCTCCTAGTCTACTTGAGTAAGATGAGTTTAGTGGTTGAAGAGAAGGTACGTCAAATTGTCAATCGGGTTGATCCTCCTTGGAACTCGACGTCATTAGTTATTATTAAGATTCTCAAATCTAAAGAAATTGAAGAACAAGAAACTTACTTAGAGAGGAAGTAATCGAGAGAAATCAGATTTTCATTTCTTCAAGGTAGTTAATTCTGTTACAGTCCTAACGTATATATAGTATTCTAAAACATGGAAATTGCAGATTGGTCCTCATACTAATTTTACAGTTTGACACCAATGTTATATGTAATTATACATATAACCTAACATTCCCCAATCAATATATAATTTCCAATTTCTAACTCTCATCTTTATCATGCTGATCTGAATCAAGTCTTGAAGTCTTCAAGCCATCCTCACAATTTCCAGAATCCGTGTGCTTCATGAAGATGAAAACAACTCTGTGTGCTGTCTTCTTAGAATCAATATACTCGTATTTTGTAAAAACATCCGTTGCAATCAAACGATCACTACATATAAGACTACTGATCATATATCACCTGAATATTCTTGATATCAGTATATGATTTCATCAAGAATTTTCTACTGAACTTTGCAGTATCCACTGCATAGAACAACACACTCAGACTCACACTCACCTAGATCCATTTCAGCATATGAGTATCATGCTGTCTATCCTTGCAAACCGTATGCAATACCAGAGAAAACACCTTATACACAACCACCACTGAGTATAATGGATCTTGGAACTGAATCAAAATAACACATAACATCATGTTGCTACTCAAACATCTCAGCCGAGCATCACATATCTGTCCATCTTTCCTTCTTCTTTCCTTTTCTGAATTTTTTTTTCAGATACATTCGATCTGCTTTTGATCTAGTCTTCGACTTATCTTTTTTTTTTCATTGACAGAAGGGTTTTTTCCCTTATCTTACCAACAATGGTTGGAGGGTTTTGGCCCTCATCTTTTCTTCCTCAAGAGACAACTCAAAGTATCTTTGACGTTTTCTTTGAGCTGAACTCTGTTTTTGGAACCAAACCATGTCCTATGCCAATTTAACCTTTTGATTGATAGCCAGATAGCTTGCTCAGCTGAACATATTGACAGCTACAATTCATTATGTATCATACAAATTCAATTACTAACCCACATATACTCACGGTGGTCACCTATATGATGAACTTCTGCAAGTAAGACATACGCCTACAAGGCTAATCAGAACATGATCAGACATATGCCAAAACTGATCTACTAAGCATGAACCTGACTGTGGAGACTATACAACAAAACATGCAGAATTAGCAGACTAAACTTGATGACAGCATACACTCATCAGAATATCAGACAATACTAAGATCATAATCTGCATAAAGTGATCAAATGATACAACAGATATCTTACATCATAGTATACGATCCCAGAAAACAAATCACAGAATCATTCATCAGAAGCAAGCAGAACCATACCTCCACCCGATTCAGACTCAGCTAATTCCTGAATAGAACATACTCCCAGCTTTTTCCTACACGGAACAAACAACTTCTCAGTCAATGGTTTAGTAAGAATGTCAGCAATTTGCTCACTTGAAGGAACATAGTTAACCAAGACATGTCCAGAATTCACCTTTTCACGGACAAAAAACATATCAATTTCTACATGTTTCATTTTCGTATGTTGAATGGGATTTTCAGTGATTGCTGTAGCACTAGAACTGTCAGTCCAGACAGTAGGAACAGCAGACAAATACAATCCCATTTCAGTAAGAAGAGATTTAACCCAAAGAATTTCACAAACCGCATTGGCAATTGCCCTGAATTCAGCTTCAGCACTAGATCGAGCAACAACGGATTGTTTCTTAGAGCTCCAAATGATCGGGTTCCCATTTAGAAGGAGATAATGACCAGAGATTGACTTCCTATCAGCAATGTCCCTTCCCCAGTCTGCATCACAATAAGAGGTTAATGGCACCTCTTTAAGAGGAAAGCAATTATTTCTGAATACCAAACCGTGATCAAGAGTTCCTTTCAGATATCTAACAATATGCAAAACAGATTTCCAATGACTTACCGAAGGGTTTTGCATGTATTGGCTGAGTTTATTCACAGAAAAATTAATGTCAGGTCTAGTTACACAGATGTGTTGCAGAGCCCCAATGGTACGCCTATACAGAGTAGCATCATCAAACGATTCATCACACGTAATCATACCTGTTTTTGATAAACAGTTACCTGTCATTGGTGTAGGAAAATCAGTCAATTTCGAAAGATCAAGCTTGCAGACCATCTCTTGAATGTATTTCTTTTGATTGAGTATCAAAAATTCATCAGAAGCAGTGACTTCCATCCCCAAGAAATAGCTCAAACTACCAAGATCCTTAAGTTGAAACTCCTCATTAATAATGGTGATCACCTCAGCTATTGCAGACGGCGAAGGACCTGTGACTACAATGTCATCAACATATACTAACAAGAAAACAGATCCAAGATTAGAGTGTTTGATAAAGAGACAACTATCAGCAACTGACGCTTGAAATTGCAACTTAGATATGAGAAAGTTCTTAAGCTTTTCAAACCACGCACGTGGTGCCTGCTTAAGACCATACAACGCTTTCCTTAATTTGCAAACCAGTAAGGAATCTGAGGTAGTCACCTTCTCAAACCCCGGAGGTTGAATCATGTATACTTCCTCAGATAGATCACCATGGAGAAAAGCATTGTTAATGTCAACTTGACGTAATGTCCATTTGTGAGATAAAGCAAGGGACAGAACAACACGAACCGTAGCAGATTTAACAACAGGACTAAATGTTTCTTGAAAATCAAAGCCTGGTTTTTGAGAGAAACCCTTAGCTACTAACCTGGATTTATACCTTGCAATTGATCCATCCGCATTCTTTTTGATTTTAAAGAGCCATTTGCACCCAATTGGTATTCGACCAGGAGGAAGCTCAACCGCTGTCCAAGTCTTGTTTTGCAATAAGGCAGAATACTCAGCTTCCACTGCCTCCTTCCAATGAGGACAATGAAGAGCTTGAAAAACAGATTTTGGTTCTTCATGAAGCAATGCATCTGAAGTTGCAGTAGAAGCAAGTAGAGCTTGAAGAGAATTATGAGAAGCAGCCTTGCTTTTCGAACGAGTCTGCATAGAATAAGTGTTGTTAGGCATAGAAGAAAGATTAGGTAGAGATGAATCAGTAGAAGAATGAACTGGAACCAGACATGAGTCTTGTAAACGATATGTAATGGTAGGAAGAGAAGTGTTATCAGGCTACATTACCGGAACATTATGCAAAGCAGTATCATTGGTACTAACCTCTGGACAATGCATAGTAACAGGAGAATGAGAATTAGAAGACAATGGTTGAGTAGTAGCAGGCACAGGTAAAACAGTAGAAACCATATTTGAAGGAGAAGATGAAGAACAGTTAGGAATAACCGAGGGTGGCGTTAAATCAGGAAACGAGGCACGAGATGGTCCTGAATCCAACACCTGTTCAGAAGAAGAAGAAGAGAAGTGAGTATCACATGGTAAAAAAAACGGCATTGATGTGTAGTTCTGAGTAGGAGACACCGAAGTAAAGAAGCTGCCTTTGCTATCTGCAAAAGGGAAAGTGTTTTCATGAAACACCACGTTCCTTGTTGTATACACTCTACCTGTGGCAGATAAACACTTATACCCACGATATTTTGAGCAATATCCTAAGAAAACACATGGCTCTAATCTATGAGCAAGCTTGTGTCGATTGTAAGGCCTTAAATGCGGGAAACAAAAACACCCAAACACCCGTAAGAAGGAATAGTCAGGAACAGATCCAAACAGCTTTTCATGAGGAGATTTCTTAGCTAAACTATAAGAAGGAAACCTGTTTATGAGAAATACAGCAGTAAAGAATGCATCTGACCAGAAATGTAGAGGTACCGAAGCCTGTGCAAGCAATGTGAGTCCAAGCTCAACAATATGTCTATGTTTGCGCTCTACAATTCCATTTTGCTCAGACGAATACGGACACGTGATACTGTGAGAGATCCCAAACTGAGCTAAATATGCAGACAGAAACCGAAACTCTCCTCCTCCATCAGATTGCACAGCTTTGAGAGAGTATCCAAGCTGTTTTTCAGCCATCCTGTGGAATTCCACAAAGCATTGAGCAACATCACTTTTCTTAGTTAAGAAATAAATCCATGTAAACCTACTAAATGCATCTACAATGCTCAAATAATACAGGTTTCCATTTGACGCACACGCAGCAGGTCCCCAAAGGTCAACCTGAACAAGCTCCAACGGATGAGTATAAACTGTATTGGAAGAGTGGAAAGGTTGTTTCTTGCTCTTACCCACAACACAAGCAACACATTGAATGGAAGAGTGAACTACTGGATGATTGTGTAATCGTAAAAAGTTAACAAGGATTTTGTTTGATGGATGCCCAAGACGCATGTGCCATACCTGAGACGATTCTTTGCTGTCTAATGTAGCCACCAAACAATCAAAATCCAGTTTATCAATAGGATCGGCTGTGATAACATCATAATTCTTATCATTAGAATCAATACGAATGGATAACAAACTTTCCTTTTCAGTAGAATTCATCATCTCAACAGAATTCAGCATATTCCCAGCTTCAGAACATATGTCAGAATTGTGATCATAAGAAACAACAACCGGAGAAATCACAGTAAGGTTCAGTTTATTATCAAACTCATTCTTACTTGAATCACTTAAACCAGCATTCATCTTACAATTCTCAATGCTCGAGTTTTCAACAAACACAGAATTACAGCTATGACTAACAGGAAAACTAGACTTAACAAATTGACAAGAAGACAGTTTTGACAAGTCGAGTTTGTATAAACCAGAATTTTCCAATCCTCTAAGCAAGACATTGTGTGAATGGGCATCTCGGATAACACAATGATTGGCATGAAACTCTAAGTAAACCTTGTTATCCTTGGCGAACTGAGAGATAGATAACAAATTCTTAGTGGCGGATGGTGTATAAAGCATATTATGAAGAAACAGATTTCTAGAATTCATATCAACAGAATTAGCAGGAACAGCAGCTGATCCTATAGCAGCTATGCTAAGAGAGGAGCCATTACCCACCGTGACCTTACCTTGACCATTGTAATGCATGCACCCATTGATGTATGAAGGAGTGGCATTTGTCAAGTGATTGGTTGCACCAGAATCTGGGAACCAGGTCGAGTCATGATGCACACCAGAAGTCGACACTGCAGAATTGGCCTGAGCATTGCTGATGACCGATTGAGTGTCCAAGGCTTGGCCAATTCCTTGAATAGAAGACGAGGCATAGGGTGTGCTCGGAACCGTATGAGGTAAAGATAACATAGGAGAATAAAGCATAGGTGCAGTAGGAACATAGTAAGCATTAGAACCAGCAATACCAGAATACGCAGCATTAGGAACAGAACATGCATTGTTATAAATCGAAGGAGAATGCATAGGAGTGGTCATCACATAAGGAGAAGGAAAGTTGTTAGATTGAGGATAATAAGGAGCAGGTATAAAGGACATAGGAGAGTTTTGAACATGAGGAGAGGGAGCAGAAGATACGTGAGAAACTGCAGATGACAGATGCATCGATCCTGACTTTTCAGTAGGAAATTGTTCACCAGCATCATCCCATTGTGTAGAACAGAGATTGACTGAAGGCGAGGTAGCATTCCCAGGATCTGTCACTCCCGTTAAGTTGACATTAAATCGGTGATAGCATCTATGGACCAGATGTCCAAACTTCCCACACAACTGACACTGTGGGCGATTGTTGCCAAATCCACGTCCACGGCCTCTGCCTCTTCCTGATCCAGTTGTGTTGTAGTTTTGATTCTGATGAACAGCAGGTGCAGCAGGTGGATTAGGCAGAATACCATCAGAGTTTGATCCATTAGAGAAAGGAGTGACATTGAGTGAATTGGCTGATTCAGCTCCTCCAGACTGATTGCTCCTCACACTTGGTGAGTAGTTGACAACAACATTAGCACTAACATTTGAGTCAAACAGCAAATCAAACTGTCTTGCTTCAGCATCCAGAAGAACTGAGCTAATCGAAGCCAAATCATAGGGATTCCTGCTTGCATGAATCACGGACACCACACTGTCGAACTGACCTTTGACACCGTTCAAGATGATGGAGATTTGTTGCATCTCCTCTATAGGATGTCCGCAACTTGCAAGGCTGTCACATGCTGTCTGGATGGATGTCAGGTAATCTCTCATGCTCTGACGCGGAAGTTTCCTCACTTTTAGGCGATCATAGAGGTGCATTATTCGAGTCGTCGATGACGAAGAGAATTCCCGATGTAATTTCTGCCAGATCGCAGCCACAGTCATGCAGCCAATGAGTCCTCTGCTTACCTGAGAGGATAACGAGGCAAGCATCCATGATGCTAATGAACTGTCCTTCTGGACATAATTCAGATAATCGGGATTTGGTTATTCATCACCATCATCTGATGCGTGGAGGAATCGTCGGATTTCCAAGCAGATGTCCTTCCAGGTTGTATCCTCTTACAGCCAATAATACCTGCTGTCTCCAAGATTGAAAGTTTTCTTCACCTTCCAGATGACATACCTTCTTGTTGAAGAAGGATTGAGCTATTTCCTCCATCGAATCAAACAGAAATAACAGAAACCAGACAGACAAAATGTAGCAGCAGTTCACACCAGATTATGCAGCAGATAAGAAGAAATCGCAGCGGCATATTCGCACAGAACTTAGCGCAATACAGTAATCACAAGATCGTAACAGCTCTGATACCATATTAAGATTCTCAAATCTAAAGAAATTGAAGAACAAGAAACTTACTTAGAGAGGAAGTAATCGAGAGAAATCAGATTTTCATTTCTTCAAGGTAGTTAATTCTGTTGCAGTCCTAACGTATATATAGTATTCTAAAACATGGAAATTGCAAATTGGTCCTCATACTAATTTTACAGTTTGACACCAATGTTATATGTAATTATACATATAACCTAACAGTTATGCCATGAGTTTATCAAACTGATCAAGATCACCAATGAATTCGTGGGAATACCGAGGATCCCAGATCAACTCCTCAGATGTTTCTTATGTGAACCTAATGCTTCTTCAACCACTTCTTACCTAGTTTGGTCATCTGGCAGATAGTGCGTATCTGTAAACATACGTATTGTAAGTGACTTAATTATGCAAATTAATACTTCAATGTATAACTCATCATTACCTTGGTTGGTTTCCATAAGATTCAAATTGCATTACGGTATAATTTGTCACTTATTCTCTTCCGGGTCCACGGGGGAGGATGGGGTCTCATGGATCATTGTCACTATCATACAACGGTACCACGTCATGTAGTCAAAGGTGGTATTCCTACAGGGTTTGGTATCAACATCCAAATATTATTCCCCCACATGTCCTGTATTGGTGAAGCTTGGTGATCCACGGTACACGTGGTGTATTATCTCACCAAATTTTGTGCAGCTTATTCCATTCTTTACGTTCTTCAATTGGTTATGGAACAGGGTGTTGAAATTCGAATTGGAAGTACACGTGATCCGTCATATGTCACTCCACATTGTTAAAGTGGATCAGTGGCAATCAGTGCAAGCACAACCAATCCCATTTCGTACAAATGGTTGAGAGGTTTTCAATACGGTGAGAGTTATAGGGTTTAAATATATCTAAAAATAAAAAATGTATATGTATTATTGTTTAATAATACTAAATAAACCTAAACTACGTCAAAATCATATGAAATATAACGTATGTCAGAATCTATTAGTACTTTCAACTCATCTCGATAGAAATTACGGTTGTGAGGTGATGAATTTTTCTTCCACAGTTTTATTGTGTCCACCAATTTAAAATGTGAAACAGGAGAAAATTTAATGTACACAATTATTTTAAGGATGTATGTTTGTGTTTCCATACCACATCCCCACTAACTTATGCATACGAAGCGCAACCGTACTGTAGATGTGAGTCTAGTTACGAATAGATGATCTCATTACCATAATTACAAACAGACTCTTACGTGATATTAGTAAATAAAAATAGAATTATTAAGTGAAAGTGCTCCGCATTAACATGTACCTATAGTAGTACAATGCATGCCCCGTGATATTTCTTCTCTTAGGGGCCACAGTTCTGCACAAGACAGTGTATAAAAAACTCATTACATCAAAGCCCCAACTGTATTGAGTTGTTTATTGCAAATCCTCTAGAAAAGAGAGGTGCTTTAGTGAAACTCCATCCCCGCTTATGTTCGAGAATAAACATGCAGCGAAAAGGTGTAAGATATACTCTCTCGCTCTCTACATGACTTTTTCTTCCATCACAGGATACCAATTTGGGTCGATAGGTGTCTTCTCAAACATTGGTCATGGTGAGCTCGTCGTCCTCACGAGATGGGACTATGCCCATTAGTCGTGGGCATAAGTCCACCACGTTAACCTCTTTATCATGCAATCTGTAGTCATCGGTCACAGTTTAACCGTTGAACCATAAATCCAAGAGAAAACTTGGACATCCCTCAGGATTACGGTTATTTTACCTCTAGCGAGGTGAAATGTACGAGTCTAAGGGCGCCACCTCTTGGCTAAAGCATGCAGTAATCCCACATCAAGTTTCAATCGAGATATATGTGAAGCTCCTACAAACCCAACAAACTCGATCCAATGTCGAGTCATCGAATCTATCACCCAACATTTACCCGCCTGAAATTGTTTATAATCTATACGGTTATTACTAGCACTAGCATTTGTCAGAAATAGCAAATATATTAGAATATATCAGTCTCTATATGTGTATGTGCTGAACAAGGAAAATATATATATCATAGACTAGAATAGGAAACATTGTAAATCACCTAATTTAGTTTATTACCTTTCTTAGATTGGAACAATTGTGTACATACCTGCAGTATTAGACATGAATAATACAAGAGAAATTCATTCTATTCCTACAATCCCTATACTCTATATTCCAACATGGTATCAGAGCTTGATCTGTGATCTTCCTCATCATCCACCTAACCCACACACTGAAACAAACCAATCGATCCAGAAAATGTCCGACAGTGAGAGTAACTCACAAAATCCAATCGGTTCAGGCATCAGCCAAGATGATCTGAACGACCAAATAGCCAACATCCTCAGATCGGGACTGAATTTCAACCAACAACAACAACCGAAAGAATTGCCCGAAACCATTATGGTGGGCACAAAACTGAACGGCAACAACTACAATCTATGGGCCCGAATGATGGAGGTAGCAGTTGGAGGGAAGGGTCGACTCTACCACCTCACGGGGGAACCAGCCCCTCTGCAACCAGCTGAACCGGAATACCTCCGATGGAGACAAGACGATTTAGTCGTTTTTTCGTGGATTTTGCAAAATGTTGAATCTCAGCTTGCTAACAATATTGCTCATTATCAAACATCGAAAGATTTGTGGAATGCACTGCAGGTTACATACAGTAGTGAAAGAGATTCGCTACAGGTTTTTGATTTACATAATAAAGCAGCCAAATCAACACAGGGGAATCAAACACTCGAGGAATTCTGGCTGCAGATGCACTCGATCTGGGGAGGGATTGAGGCCCGAAGACCAAACCCCATGGTGTGCAGCCGAGACATTGCCCTATTCAATGAAATCTGGAACGAGACTAAATTGTACCATTTCCTAGGTGGTGTAAATGAGCAATTCAACAATGTCAAGCGTGAAATTCTTCGGGGGGACAAGCTACCCTCAATCGAGGCCGCATATTCGGCCATCCGGAAGGAAGCCGCCAGGCTCCATATTCTAGGAGCGGCAACGAGCACACCCGGACCATCATCGGGTGTGGGAGAGGGGTTGGCCACTATTGGCAATCGGACATACCTCGGAACTCAGAATGCCGCGAAGAGCTTTCGGCTGTGACAGAAGCGGTCAGAATAACACGGGAAAACCGGTGACTCATCATCCCACGAAGACAAGAGCAAACTCAAGTGCTCATACTGCGGCATGGGCAAACATACTAAGGAGACATGTTTTCGGTTGGTAAGCTACCCAGATTGGTGGGAAAACAACCATAAACCGAAGGAAAAACGAGTCGCCGGAGCAACGGCGAACAATGTTACATTCGGACGAGCAACGGAAACTAAGGCAGATGCGTCGGCGGGCGGCCCCAAGGCCACCATCACCAGCGACGCGTTTCATTCACAGTTCGGGATCGGAGCATACCTGGCGACGACAGCAGGGCCTTACCTGGCGTCGGACGACAGCAGAGGCGAGCCAGGCGGGGCTTACCTGACATCGCACGGCAGCAGCGATCGAGGCGGGGCTCACCGTTCCTCAGGCGAAGGAGGCGTACCGAACCATGCCTCAGGCGAAGAAGCAAACCCTAGCAGAGCTCCTAAGTTTGCTGCGGCTGTGCTCAATTACTCAATAGAAGAGAACCCTAGAGGTAAAAGGTTGGGTACTCAACTTAAGATTTCTAATTGTTTACTAGTACCGACATTATCGAATAAGCTGTTATCAGTATCACAAGTGACGAAGGAGCTGAACTGTATTATGATAATGAATCCAAAGTTTTGCATGCTGCAGGATATCCGGACGGGGACGATCATTGGGCGTGGCACTGAGCAAGCTGGACTGTGCTATGTGGATGAGGTTGTCCACAATGGATCGGTGTTGCTGGCTCATGGATCGACAGAAGAAGAAGTATGGCTCTAGCACAGGCGGTTAGGTCACCCTTCACTTGGTTATCTCAAACTCTTATTTCCGAAGTTGTTTCTTAATATGCAAAAAACATTAGAGTGTGAGACTTGCATTTTAGCAAAAAGCCATAGATAGTCGTTTAAGTCCAATAATACTCGACTAAATTCTATATTTTCATTAGTACACTCTGATGTTTGGGGTCCTGCACCGGTTTCTGGAGCCCATGGTCTCAAGTATTTTGTTATTTTCGTTGATGATTGCACTCGTATGACTTGGACATATTTCCTCAAAAACAAATCTGAAGTGTTTGAAAAATTCGTGCATTTTTTCCATATGGTCCAAAACCAGTTCCAGAAAACCATTCAAACCCTACGGTCAGACAATAGGGGAGAATTCGTCAACACTCAAATGAAGAATTTATTTCTTGAAAAAGAAATTATTCAACAAACATCCTGCCCACATACCCCTGAGCAAAATGGAGTCGCAGAAAGGAAAAATCGAATTCTATTAGAAATGACCTGATCCATTTTGTTCGAATCAAGAGTACCAAAATCTTTCTGGCCTGAAGCTGTGGCAACCGCAACCTACCTCCGCAACCGACTACCAACAAAAATTCTCAGCCTCAAAACACCAATACAAACCCTAGAGTCTCATAGCAGATTACCTCCGACACTCAGCCTTCCTCCCCGAGTGTTTGGATGTTCTGTTTTCGTCCATATACCCAAAATCGACCGCACCAAACTAGATCCGTGTGCGGTAAAATGCGTTTTTCTCGGATATGGAGTCAACCAAAAGGGGTACCGCTTCTATGATCCAAAAAGGGGTCACATGTTCACCACAATGAATTGTGACTTCCTTGAATCTGAGTTCTACTATCTCCAATCTAGTGATCAGGGGGCAACGATCACATAAGATTCACTAGATTGGGTTGGTCATCCATATCTATCTTATGTCGGTCCTCCAGAGTCAGTTAGCCGGCCTATCGGACCGATCACTAACACAATAGTACAGGACAGCGAGCCAGATGCTGAGACCCCCGATCCGTCTCCTAAGGTATCCAAGGTAAGCAATTCTTCCCAGCCTTTTCATGATGAAGTTATGTATCCCATTATGTCGGAAGCAGGAGGTCAAGAAGAAAACGAAACAACAGGGGAGAGGGGGAGATATGTACTGCCTCCGAGAGCCAATCGTGGAAAACCACCAAAGAGATACACACCAGAGAAGGAAACCAGAGAAGATGTGTATCCAGTGGCAAACGTAATGAAAGCAAGAATAAGCAGTCAAGCCAAGGCGTTCATCATGGCTATGTATACAGGGAGTGTTCCTAACTCTGTGAACGAGTCACAACAATCAAAGCTATGGAAGCAGGCTATGGACACAGAAATGGAGGCTCTTATGAAGAATGAAACATGGGAGTTATGCCAGCTGCCAGTGGAAAGAAATCAGTAGGGTGCAGATGGGTATACACCATCAAGTACAAACCTGATGGTACGATTGAGCGGCATAAGGCAAGATTGGTAGCAAAAGGATACACACAGACCTACGGAATAGACTACTCGGAGACATTCTCCCTAGTTGCTAAAATTAACATGATTCGAGTTTTGTTATCTGTAGCTGCAACTAAAGGTTGGCGACTTCGACAATTCGATGTAAAAAATGCATTCCTGCATGGAGATTTGGAAGAGGAGGTATATATGGAAATCCCACCTGGATATGAGAAGGAGACAAAACAGGGACACGTCTGCAGATTAAAGAAGGCGTTGTACGGACTAAAGCAATCCCCAAGAGCTTGGTTCAGACGATTCACGGTGGCCATGCACAAATATGGATATACACAGAGTAACTTAGACCATACTCTGTTCCTAAAGAAGACAGATAAAGGTGTGACATGCTTAATCATATACGTGGATGATATGGTCATTACTGGAGATGATGAAGATGAGATGAGAAAACTAAGAGGAAGCCTATTCAGGGAATTCGAAATGAAAGACTTGGGAGACTTGAAGTACTTCCTTGGCATTGAGGTGCTAAGATCCAAACAAGGAGTCTTCATATCACAACAGAAATACATACTTGATCTGCTAGCAAGTACAGGGATGTTAGGGTGTAAACCTGCAGAAACACCTATGGTTGTAAACCATGGCTTGCAGATAAGAGAGGATAGAGTACCGGCAGACAAGGAAGAATACCAACGGCTAGTAGGTAAACTCATATACCTATCTCACACTCGTCCTGATATTGCATACGCAGTTGGAGTGGTTAGTCAGTTTATGCACCAGCCTCAACACGACCACATGGAAGCCGCATGGAGAATCGTGAGGTATTTGAAGGGTACCTCAGGGCATGGAGTACTATTTAGGAACAATGGACATCTGAAGATAAAAGGGTATACAGATGATGACTGGGCAGGAAATCTAAATGATCGAAAGTCCACAGTAGGGTACTTCACATTTGTAGGAGATAATCTGGTTACATGGCGGAGTAAGAAACAGGAGGTCGTCGCACTATCTAGTGCCGAGGCAGAATTCAGAGGAATTGCAAGAGGGGTCACCGAGATACTTTGGCTGACGAATCTACTAACGGAGATCGGTTTTCCTCCAACTGAAGCATGTGACCTTATGTGCGACAATAAAGCAGCAATAAGCATCTCCGAGAATCCAGTCCAGCGCGACAGAACTAAAAACGTGGAAGTAGACAGACATTTTATAAAGGAGAAGCTAGAAGGAAAATCATCTCATTGCCCTTTGTTCGATCAGAAGACCAACTCGCGGATATCCGAACCAAGACCGTTAATGGAAGGGTATTTCAAGAAATTCTCTTCAAGTTAAGTATCAGTGATCCTACTACTCAACTTGAGGGGGAGTGTCAGAAATAGCAAATATATTAGAATATATCACTTTCTATATGTGTATGTGCTGAACAAGGGAAATATATATATCATAGACTAGAGTAGGAAACATTGTAAATCACCTAATTTAGTTTATTACCTTTCTTAGCTTGGAACAATTGTATACATACCTGCAGTATTAGACATGAATAATACAAGAGAAATTCATTTTATTCCTACAATCCCTATACTATATATTCCAACAGCATTAACCTATAATTTTATTTTAATTTAATATATAGCGATGCTAATTAACAATATAATTAATCTCATAGATGTTGAGGGTTACCGTGTTCATAGCAGCATGATGTGACATATGGTGTAGTTTATCATACAACAAAAAATGATCAATTAGTTATTTCTTTAAACTAAAGGACGGTCTGGATGAGCTTCTTTGACTACGATCCATTATTTGTAGCCAATAAAAATTGATCAATTACAACATATTAGGTATTCCAAATACTAATCATACCTAATTATAATCAATTTCAACATATTAGGTATTCCAAATACTAACCATACCTAATTATAATCAATTTAACAAGTAGACCAAAATTAGAAAATTAAAATTTCACAATTAATCAAATAATGTATTATAATTCAGATATGATACATAATAAATCATCAATTTCAAACAATTAGGCTCTCTAAATAGCAATTATACCTAAATACACTCAATTCAAACAATTTGAAAATAGTATGGGTTTCACAATTTATCTCGACGGCGGGGGCACAAACGAAGCACAACATGGCAAATGGCACAAACACGGGGGCGTATACGACACAGGCATTAAGGCGGACATAACTTCTACTTCTGAAATGTTGTTGCTTATAAGGAAGAGGGGGAAAGGAGTTTTGCTGTTTTAATTGAATCCCCTCTGTGACTGTCAGTCACGGCTAGAAACTTTTATCTCCACGCATGACCGACAGTCACAAATATGAGTTAAATTCATTCCTACCTGTGACTTTCAGTCACAATTATATATAATTTGGTAAGTAATTTTTAAAATTAATTATTTTTATATTTAATTTTCAAGTAAGGTATATTTTGAAGGGGGCAAAGAAACCTTTCTCTCTCCCGCACTCCTTTTTTCGTTCTACTGGTGCTCCTCCACTAATGGTCGTCTCCCTTGTGCTCACCGTTGTTGTCATAGTGTAATAATATATTTAGTTTATCCTTACATCCATAATCAGTCAAGGATACATATATGTGATTCGCAGGAGTATGTATTATTGCATGACATGGTAATTGGTATGCCAAGCATAAAGTTGTTAAAAATCATGATTGGGTCATCTGAGAGAGTCTTTCAGAGATTACCACATTCGATGGTTACTTTACGTGAACAAAATTGGGGATATGATTTGATGATGAGTGGAATGTGAAGATGTCACACATATTTATGAAAAATATACAAAGAAATCTCTTATTCAATAAACAATGAGAACTTCAAAGATGGCCAACTGATTGAAGTGATTTTAGTATATTGTCACTATCGTACGACGTGGGCTACGGATATGTGTGATGATAACATATCAAGTAGAAGTATGCAACCACGTGATGAAAGGATGGCATTGGTAGAACAAACATTTTTTCAGTTTAATGTGTATTTTGTTGATCCTCATGTTGGGTATTAGAGGGAGGGATATACGTGCTTGCATGGTAAAACACCATCTCTTTAAATCAATGGGGTTCGATGGAACTCCACTCAATTGTGGAGGTTTAAATGTAAATTTTTTAAAAGGATTAGGTTATTCACTCAATTTTTAAAATATATTTTGTTTAGTTCAAATGGAAAATTCAACGGAATCATAAACGCAATATTTTCAAATTTAAGAATGGAAACATGAAGAAGAAGAAGAAAAATTACTCTAAGATAAATTTTAAAAATTCGTACAAGCGTTAGAGGCAAATGAGCAATTTACCCATACTTCAACAAAATGAGGGATTTCTATTTTTTAAAAATGTTCATACATTAAGAGAAGTGACAATTTAGAAGAGTTTTGGTCCTTATATTAGCTGTCACCTCACAAATTGATTAAGTTTAATAAATAAAATATACAAGTTTACTTTGGGTAGGGGGTGAGGGGGATTCGATAATTTACCCTAAAAATAATTTTGTGGTGATTTTTTAATCCTTTTAACTAAAGTGCTTTTTTTTTAAAAAAAAACAATATTCAGTTTAAAAAAGAAATCAGTTTTATAAATATAAAAAACTGATTTTTCAATTTCAGTATTTTAAAAAAATTTAGACATTTTTTCTTTCAAAATAGGACTGTTTAAATAATTAAATACTAAAATAATAGTGTTTTTTTATATATAAAAATAAACCTAACTACTAATCTCACTCGCAATACAACCCTGACCCAAATGATTTCTAATTTGTTTATTTAATAAGTCTGTTTTTCAATTTGTTTTAATTCTATTTTTAGAATGAGTTAGTATTTTGGAAGAAAAAGAATCCATCTAAGACTAACCAAATTCTGGACGGTTAACACATTTTGTATCCCAGAGAGAGAGATGGAAAATCTAACATTAATCACTTCGTTTCCGTATAAAGCTACACAAACACCCTCAATTTATTGGAGAATGAAGAAACTAAAAATAAGTAGAAGTCAAAGAATAGGACACTGCGAAAGGTGACAGAATCAACCAGCTCAGCACAAAAGGTCACTGCAAAACACCACCAATGTAACTGTAAGTATCAAACACACACTGGGCGACGTAGGAAGGTTGTTTTGGTGCTTTGGAGAAGACAATTATGACGTACCATAACTTTATACTTCACATGGGCTTTTGTTTATATGAGTTGTACCACCAGAGCAGATGCACCACCTCCACCATTGCACACACCACCGACTCCATATTTCCCCTTCTTCTGCTTCAGTACCTACCAAAACATGCACTCTTTTTTTACTTTGAAAAACGGAATCATATATGCATCAAACAGGTGCAAGAAGGGATACAAAAATGTACCCCGACAAGGGTGACCAAAATACGAGCCCCACTGCAGCCTAGAGGATGGCCCAAGGATACAGCTCCACCATGTACATTAACTTTTTCCTGAACCAAAATATACAATTCAATGATAAAATCTCATATGCCTCTAATCTAATACAAATAAACAAGCTTCACTCGTCATTCCAATCAATATTGAACAACATACAGAATGGATTCCAAGAATCTTCTGGTTTGCGAGAGCCACAACCTACAAAGTAGAGTTGTCATCAAAGAAAGACATAAGAAATCCAGATTTCCTAGGGGGAAAATGAATTTTACAATCTTTTTATTAAGAGTTGGGTGGGGAGGAAGAGGAGCTTACTGCAAAAGCTTCATTAATTTCGTAGAAATCAATTTGTGAGGCTTCCAGGCCAGCATTTGATATAGCCTTTGGAACTGCTACAGCTGGAGCAGTTGTAAAAAGCTCTGGTGCCTGAACGTTGAAAAAACAATCTCAAAATGAATTGATCTATAAGTAGATTGTGGCAAGTGTAAAACTTGAATTCCTACATCACTAAATATAACTGAATTACCTGAGCAGCATCAGCATAACCACTGATCTTTGCAATTACTTGCAATCCAAGCTGAAGTGCCTTTTCTCCACTTACTAGGACCAAGGCAGCAGCACCATCACTGTTTAGGAAAAAGATAAAGAATCATTTACAGGTACAAACCCTGGATGAATTGAAACATATTCAGTCACTATGATCAAATTGGCTTAAATATACTCAACAGTCGCGACCTTATACTAGAGGCATTGCCAGCTGTCACAGAGCCGTTATCCTTGAAACTTGGGCGAAGCTTTCTTAGCTTGGCAGGGTCAAACTGTCAATGATAGATATAGAAGCACATCAGTTTTAAATTTGCGTATGCTTGGCAACAGGGTGATGGTTGAAATATTAAGTAAAGGTGAGGCATGGACCCACATCCATCCATCCTCATACACCCCCAACAGACTGCAACAGATCTCAGGCATTTTAACGATCCAAATAATGGTGATTAACTTTGTGTAAGGTATGATAACCCAACAAGACAGCTAGCTACCTTTCCAAGTCCCTCATCCTTGTCAACAATCGTTGATGGTCTGCCCCTACCTCCAGGAATTTCAACCTGAATCATACTCAATTTTAGAATGTTTCTTATGGGAAAGAAAATGCAACACCAGTTTAAAAAGGCTTAAATGCGCAACTGGAACAATCTCCCATGAAAAAGCACCACTGTCTTGAGCAGCAATTCCCCGCTCAAAGCTCTGGATAGCATAGTTATCCTGCGGAAATAGCAAGATACATGTTTAACAATTTTAACCAGAGATCGAGAACAAACTCAAACAACAGGCACCAAGGAGCAGAATCAAAACAAACCAGACAACCAAATCTGAATAAGTGTACCTGGTCTTCCCTCGTAAAGGAATGGTTATCTGCACAAATCTCAGCACACACTCCCATGCCACAGTCATTATACACGTCCCACAATCCATCCTTCAACATTCCATCAACAAGAGAATCATGCCCAAGGCGAGACCCTTTCCTGCTCCAGAACACATTGTCATAAAACTCAGTTCTCTCAATATTATTCGATCTTTTTACACAGAGCTGTCAAGATCAATCTAAGATCAACTAGAAAAATAAGAAAGTGGATTTGATAACCTCCACAAATTCAATCAATCGAGCATAGAGGTTTTCATATTCAAATTAAAAGTAATATGTTTGAATTAATTTTGTGGAATACCTAGCTTCTGCAAGATATTTAGGCACATTGGACATGCTCTCCATGCCACCAGCCACTACAACATCATTAAGGCCCAGCTGAATGCTTTGTGCCGCAAGCATAGTTGCTGCAGAAGAGTGGGGAAAAAGTGTGAATACTGGAATTATTTTCATCGCAATCCACAAAGAAAAAGTAACACCGGATTATCTAGAGTTATGAACGTGATATGCACCTTTCATTCCCGAGGCACAAACTTTGTTAATAGTGGTGGCAACCACTGAATTAGGTATTCCTGCACCTAATGCAGCTTGTCTAGCAGGAGCTTGACCCAAGTTTGCACTGAGAACATTGCCAAAGATAACTTCTTGTACAAGTGATGGATCAACATTTGCCCTCTTCAGAGCAGCTGTAAATTTAATTAAGCAAAGCTCAGTTGCAACCCACATGGTTTTGAGAACGTTATAAATAATACTGCACCAAATGAGAACCGAAGAGAGGAAAAAGAAGTCGTATAAACACCTTCGATGGCAATAGATCCCAACTTGGTGGCTGGTAGAGATGAAAGACTGCCAAGGAATCCACCCATTGGTGTACGTGCAACACCCACGATGCAAACATCTGTGGAGAATGTCAAATAAAGCTTGAAAAATAGCACACTATAGGGTTAGTAAGCAATAAATAAAATGTGAAAAAGGCCATCAAGAGGTTTCAAATCTTTACAGCAGCTTATTCTCACCACATTCTTTTTCAAAACTTTTTACCAGACATGATTATCAATTAGAGACTAAAGTAATTATTTACACCGATCTTCAACATCTGAAGATAAAGAATGCGCAGTTCCTATTTGCCTCCCAGTAGGTAGTTTAAATATGACAGCACAATCGCATTTGTGCAAGTGTAACATCAACTAAACTGACCAAAAAAATATGTGGTTAAGTGTCAAATTGCTAGTTGAACTTACTAGTTGAACTTTTCTTTGAAGAATTTACTAGCTGGACTTTTTTTTGAACAAATTGCTTGTTAACTTTGCATAAAATTTTAATTTGCTAAGTTCATCTAACTTTCTATTAAATTGTGATGTAAACTTGTATTTTGTTTATTATATACTATGTTATTTGTGCAACTTGTTATCTGAATTGTTACAAAATATGAACAATTTGCTAAATGAACTTTGCCTATAATAAAAGTTGTTAGCTAAACATTGGAAAAATTGTGCATATCTTCGTCAACATTTAATAGCAAAGTAGGCGGTGCTAACAAATTACAATTTTATGTAAAGTCAAGTATCAATTTATTAAAAACAAAATCAACTAGCAAATTATTCCCGCAAAGTTCAGCTACTAAATAGGTAATTAACTCAGAAAATATATTCAAAGTACTCTAGGTGTATAATTTCTTAATAGAAAAATGTTGACCTCTGGGCTTGATAGAATCTGAAGAGCACTGAGCTGCAACTGGAGCCATCGGTTAAGTGCGATACAAATCTGCACCCCTGAACAAATTGACATTAAATAACGACCAAAATAGACATTAAATTTACTACAAGCAACATTTGGTAGATCCTTCTTTCATCCCATTGGTTGAAGAATTGTATAAACTCTTGCCAAATTGAGCCGTTTCTTTCTTTACTGTAATCATCATCAAATATCAGTAGGTTCAGCATGCCACTTCAGCATGGACAATTTATAGAAGACAAATTAAAAGTAGGTGCACAGCAATGTAGTGTTCAAACGAATCAACGAGGACGCTGACATGATTCATTCTACCCACTAACTTCAGTTTTTCTATGAAGTCCAGTTCTTTTAGACACTCTAAACTGGAGAAGGAGAAAAACGATAGAAACAAGGCGGCATGTGACAACAGTTGGAACATTAGTGCAATAGATCTACTTCGAATGAGAAAGTAGGCGTGCAAACTAACATCATCTCTCCACGGCTTCGCTATCCCTCAAACACAAACGGATCAAATGATTTTTTTTTCGCAGAAAGATCGCGCAAATGAAGCTTTGCCACGGTCTCGACAGAAGGATGATTCCAGCGAAATGTAACTGTATCTATGACGAAATTGAAATGGGAAGAGCGATTGAAGCATCACCAGGAGATCAAAAGGCCCTAATGTTTACCTTTGATCGGAGCAGTTGAAGTGCGAGATCGAGTTCCAAAGAACCTTTATGGGAAAGCAAACAGGAGCTGAGTTGGTGATCTTTGCCTGTTGTGCAGGTGAGTGAAGCTTTGCATTGGCGGAGTTATATAGGAGAGCACTGGAGTGGGAGGTGGGCTGGAGAGACAACTGAAAAGGAGGTGGATAATTTAAAAGCAGGAATTACAACAATACCCCTCAACCATGTTTTGGTCTGGTTTTCTTTTCCTTTTGTTTTTGTATGTATATAATTATATATAGTTTTTCCGTGCTTATGTAGAGTAGAACTTGGAGCCTAGAGGGGGGATAATATTTACTCATTCAGAAGGGAAAAAAAACGAAAAGAATAATCAAAAAATACATTTTGCTTAAATAGAAAGAATACTAAATTTTACATTTATATGATTTAAATATATTTAGTCTTTTATTTATAGATAGAATTGAATTAAGATAGGCAAGGAGCATTGAAGAGTCAACAAAAGTTTCTGAGTGCAAGTGAGTTAGGAGGTTGCGACTCCAAAGTCAACTTCAGGCCACAGCTCGGATATGGTAGTGTTAATTCCAGAAAATAAAACTCTAATTCCAGATTTATTTTTATTTTTTTGTCAAAACTCTAATCCCACTCTATGTGCCGTCTTATCGACAGATATTTTCAAGGATATGGATGTGGAGGATTATCTGCATATTTATATGCTAATTAATGGATGTAACTTTGGTGAGTTATTTTTTAATAACCATCCAAATATTTTTAGCAATGTACTAAAAACTATTCAAAAAACGACTATGGGTGATACCTAAAGCAGGTGTCCTGTGCAAAGGATACTGATTGGTGTAGCATTATATTTTGCAAAGGTGTTGAGCGGGTCATCCTTTACATATCTGTTTTGATAATAATTATATTTATTTTTGGATTTGTTTGTAATTAAATAATAAATAATGTTCAATTGAAAGTAAATCCTCTATATTTAGAAAAAAAATTAAGAATGTAATTAATTGAATTGCAAACTACTCATACACTTCGGTTAAAATTGAGATATAAATTAAAAATGGCCAATTTGATTGGAGAAGACGAAATATAACGTGTTTGGATTAAAATTCAATTATTTATATATTATGTTTTTTTAGTAGGTCATAATTACATTTTTAACATTATAAAGTAAAGAGATTCTATTTGGAGATTATCGATTATTATATACATACCACTTTTTTCAAAAAACTAAAATGTCCTAATATCTTTTTATAAATTTGTCATTACCTATTTTAAAAATAAAATATAATTGCTAAACAAATATCACTTATTATAAATTTAATTAAAATCAGTTTCACACATTTATCTTTATTCATACCACACTCCAAAATCACTTATTCTAAACCTTATACCTCTGTTGTCTGTCGTCGTTATCTTTGTCACCGCCACCAATGTTCAATTACCTCTGTTCACACTCCACATCGTCGGGTCATCAATCGTTGATTTAAATAGTTGATTTTGCATGTAATTATTCATTACAAATCAGCAGTAATACATTAGAAACGACCTGATGTTTCCGATTGTTTCTCATTTAATCGGTATGGTTTAACCATTTTTATTCACAAAATCAGCCAAGTTATTTCGTGTTTTTTTTAACTTAATCGGCGCATACTTGTTGATATATGTAACAAATATCGACAACTGTTTACCGTTTTTGGTTACGAATTGTGTCCCTCCCTTTGTCCTTCAGCTGAAAGTGGGTTTATATGAATGGTTACTGTCACTGATGAGGATGAAAAACTGGTTATGGTAATGGAAGTGGAAAACCAAAAAGAAGAGGAGATTCGAATTATGCTTCCAGTTGATGATGATAATAAGAAAAATGAAGTCACAGCTGCTTCGTCTCCTCACTTGGAGTTTTTCATCGGTGATGATGAATTTGAGTTGACTCCAGTTGAATGGGTGGTTAGCACTAAAGGCAGAAAACAACAAAAGATATCCTCAACAATGGAGGAAGATGATGGTGGATCTAGGACGTGCTAATGGATTTTTGCTAATCTAATAAGCCACGCCGCAGTTCGCGAAGAAAGAAAGCAGCGACATTATTCTCGATCCGAAAGAGTGATGAAGAGCTACATTGAGCATATTCCAGAAGTAGCACTATAAACAGTTGCCGAGATTTGTTACATATATCGACAAGTATGTGTCGATTAAGTTAAAAAAATAATAACTTGGCCGATTTTGTGGATAAAAATCGGTTAAACCATACTGATTAAATGAGAAACAATCGGAAATATCGGGTTGTTTCTAATGCATTACTATTGATTTGTAATGAATACTTACATGCAAAATCAACTGTTTAAATTAACGATTGATGACCCGGCGATGTGGACATGGAAAATTGAACATTGGTGGCGGCGACAAAGGTAACGACGATAGACAACACAGGTGGCAATGACAAAAGTATAAGGTTTAGAATCGGTAATTTTGGAGTGTGATAAGAATAAAGATAAACATGTGAAACTGATTTAATTAAATTTATAATAAGTGGTTTCTGTTTGGTAATTTTATTTTTAAAATAGGTAAAGACAAATATGTAAAAAGATATTAGAACAATTTAGTCTTTTGATAAAAGTGGTTTGTATATAGTATTTGATGGTCTTCAAATAGAATTTCTCTAAAGTAAACGGTATTGGAATATTAATAAATATATATTGATTTTAAGTTTGGCTAAAATATAACTATTAATTAAAAAAAAAAACTAAATTTTGCTCACTTTACTAAAAGTTACTCGGGCTTTGATTTTTAAAATTTGTTACCTATACTTTCAGAGTTTGGGCAAAAATGTATCTCCTTTTATTTTTTTCGTTAAATATCGACGGAAAATGACATGACAATACATTATTTGTCCAAAAAATATATAAATAGAACTATACTATTTTTTAAAATAAAAAATTTGAAAACTGAGAGGATATATTTGAGTTTTTAATATATATCTTTTATTAAAATATTAAATAATTAAATTTATTTTATTAAAAATCCATATTTAACCCTCTTTTAATTTTTCAGTTTTTTATGTATTTTTTTAAAATAATGTAGCTTTTACTATGTGAACAAATCACATGTTGTCATGTTATTTTATGTTCATATTTAACTGAAAAATAAATGAAGGTAACTTTTTATCCAAAAAGAAAATGTAACAATTAAAAAAAAAGAATTTCAAATAACTTTTAGTAAAGTGAGTAAAGTTTATTTTTTTTTTGTCAATAATATCGCTTTACTTGTTATAAATACAACGTCATGACATGGTGTCACGGTTTTTCGGGATTACAATCATACTCAAATAAAGATAGTAATGGCAGTGGGGGGGGGTCTTTCGACCCAATCATCTAGACGCACTCCCAATCTTGGTGTCTTCGCTATCCAATTTGCACACTTGTTTTCCGTTCTTGGAATAGCTCGTCATTGCACTTGCTCGATTTGTCTTGCTAGTGCTTGAATGTTTGGTATTATGGTAGACACCCTCCAATTCGTCGCTCCGTCTTCTAATTACTTGTGGACCGTTTGTGAGTCGGTTTCAATGATGATGCTTTGCCATCTCTCTTGGATTGCTAGTTTCACTCCTTCTTAGATTGCATAAGCATCCATGGTTTCGATGTCCCCGCTCCGTAATTGTCTATTGGCTCCACCTATTACATTGCCATCCTTGTTCATTGCTACCACTCCTATTCCGGCCCTCCGTGTTTGGTTGCACCATGACGTGTCACAATTGATCTTCACGATGTCCTCCTCTGGTGGTTGCCACTTATGGTTTGGTATGCGCACAACCGTATGTGGTTTGGCTTGGTTCTCCTCCTGTTGGTCCTCGAGCACTTGCTTGATCTCCATAATGGTTCGCCTTGTGCTTGGTTTGGTCGCCTCAAAAGTAGCTGTGCATCTACCTTTCCAAATCTGCCAACATGTAATTAGTGTGAGTAACCACCGTTTCTCACCTACCGGTCCCAATCCTTTCGTGTTCTTGCGCATCTCGCCTAGCCATTTACTCAAATCAGGGTTGGGTGGTAGATCAATCTTCATCCCTAGTACCTCCATCCATATAGGTTCGGTCCATGTACACTCAAATATCATATGTTCCTGTCTCTCCGTCCTCCTGCATATTGGGCATCCAAGGTTGATGGTCATCCCCCGCCTTGCCAAGTTGGTCTTGACGGCTATTGCATTCGATGTTAGTCTCCATATGAAGTTCTTGATCTTGGGTTGCATCTTCGTGGCCCACATTTCCTTCCATATCCCCTCAGTCTCTCCTCCTTCACCCTTTGTGGTTCCCTAAGTTTGTGGTACACCGATCTCGCTTGGGGTAGCCCGTCTCTCGTATGAGGCCATATGAGGCGGTCCGTGGTCTTCTCATTTGGTATTAGAATGCTTAGTATGTGCTCCGCATCTTGTTGGTTCGTGATGGTTCACACTATCTCTTCATTCCACCTTCCATCCGGCTTCATCAAATAACTCACTCTTAGTTCCCCCCATGCTCGATCCTTGGTTCGGTACTCACTCGTGCACCTTCTTTCGTGACTATCCATGGGTCCTCAAAAACTCAGATATTCTCTCCCGGCCCTATCATCCACATGCCTTCCTTCTTCATTACATCTCTCCCATGTAAAAGACTACTCCGTCCCCACGATGCCCGGCCTCCCCTTCTCGCCTCTAGAAAGGTTGTCCTTGGGAAGTAGAGACCCTTTAGTACCCGCGCACACAATGAATTCGGTTCGGCCATGATTCGTCCCGACATCTTTGTGAGTAACACCTCATTGAAACTTTGCATCTCCCGGAAGCCGAGTCCCCTTATGCTCTTTGCTTTTGTGAGTATCTTCAATCTCTTCTAATGCATTCGTTTCCCTTCCGATGTTTGGCCCCACCAAAAGTCCGCTATCATCGAGTCTATCTCAACACACCATATCTTTGGTAGACAGAAACACTCATGACATAAGTCGGTATAGCTGTGATAACCGCCTTAATGAGGATCTCCTTACCCACTTGGTTCAATGTTTTTGATCTCCATCCCGCCAACTTATCCCTTATTCTCGTTTTGAGGGATTCCAATGCCTCCTTCTTAGATCGCCCCCATATCTATGAGAGGACCAAGTACCTTCCCGGATCCCCCGTGCTTTGAATAATTAGGACCTCTTCCACTGCCTTTCGGTCCTCCACTCTTGCTCCCTTATTGAAATAGAGAGTCGATTTGGCCTCATTGATCCTTTGTCCCGATGCTTTACAATAAGACATCAATATTGCCTTGAGGTTGATTTCATTTTCGGTCGTCCCCTTTATGAAGAACAATGAGTCATCCACAAAGAATAGGTGGTGTAGTTTCGGGCAATGTCGTTTCATCTTGATTCCCTCTATCCGTTGGACCCTAGCGGCTCCTATCAAGCACCTTGACAGGACATCTGCTAGTAATAGGAAGAGGTACGGTGATAGAAGGTCTCCTTGTCGGATTCTGAGGATTCTATGTACATATGAGGAGAGAAATGAGAGTTTAGATAAATGACTAAGGAAAAGATCATCTTAACACCTTAGCAATCACTAAACTTAAGAATTACAAGAGGGTTAGGTCTCTCTATATAGAGTATCTAAGAACTAATCAAGGAAATGTCCAACACATTTGGAATACCCTAGAATACTCTAGATCATATGTCCTAATATTCCCCTTTGTAGATAAAATTCCTAATGAAAAATCAACACCCTAAACCAATCAAAAAACAGAAAATGAAGATCATTAACATCTTATCATCATCATCAACTCCTAACATTCATTCATGTGGACTTCTTGCTTCGATTTGAATGTCATCCTCAACACCATGATCTTGTTGCCATACACAACATGTAGACTTGCTTTAGGAGCTGATTTCCATGGCACAGGGCTGCCCAAAACTGGAGCACATATCTCCTCAAAACAAGAGCACAGGTATGCTCAACACAGGAGCATAGGTCTGCTCGGATAGCTGGTTGGTTATGGCTGATTCTGATTGAATTGAGTGATGTGGTTGATTTATTTCAACTTGGAAATGCATAGAACATATAGAAGAAGTGATGTTTGATGAAGCAACCTCGTGATGCAGTAAACGTGCTTGAAAAGCACGCAGCAAAACACAATAAAAAAGTTGAAAAAGTGTTTGTAAACACGTAGCTAAACATGGAATCACCGAGGATGCAAACCAGCAAATCGAATAATAAGAAGAAGAAGAGTGCAGCGCTGCAGCTTACACCAGTATCTCTATGTAGCAGAAAGGAGAACAGAACAGGCCATAGCATGGACATAATCAGCCTCAAACAACTCAAATTCATCCTCAACCAGAGAAATCAACTTCAACGATAAAAAATAGCCTCAAACAAGGGAAATCAACACCAGCAACTGGATAAGCATCTCAGCAACAAGAATCAGCATCATATGTAGCAGGAATCAATCCAAATTAATCAATATTAACTGCAGCAAACAGCTCAGATAATCGCAGCCAGCAAATCAGTTGTAATCGCAGCAAAACAGAGTCCATTATCAGTGAAAACAGAGTCGGTTTTCAGGAGACTTACAGCTTTATGATCACAGGTCTGATCATACAAATCGAAGCTTTAAGAAGAGGTGATTCTGAACTATCCAGCAGGAAATGAATCAATATTAATCAAGCGCAACACGGAATTGCATGGACACCAAAATTGCAGAAGCATCAGTGCAGAACTATGGCTGAAAGAGAGGAACAACAGATGACTTTGAGCTGAAGAATTGATGTTGATCGCAACACAGATTCGCATATGCTGCGATGCACAAACGCACAGAGTCGGTGCAATCCGAATCACATATGATCTGTGGAGTTCTCAGCTGGTGCGAATCGATGCGATCAGAATCGGTGGTGTGCTGCTGCAGATTGAATCGCTGGTGTGCTGCTGCAGATTGAATCGCTGATGTGTGCTGCTGTAGATTGATGTAATTTGAGTGAATTGATTCTCTTGATTACCGAATTGACAGCAGTAAGTGGCACCGAATGTTTAATTGCAGTGAAATGATTCGGTAGTAGGAACTAGTTAAGTAAATTTTTACTATGTATTAAATAATACCATGGTTAGATTATGTATTAGTTAATACTCAATTAATATGACCAAAAATAAAATACACAATTAACACTATAATTGTATATTAGCTAATACATGTATTAATTAATACTAATACATAATTAATACCCCAATCAAACAACACCTTAAATAATTTACCATATTTATGATTTTGTTACCTTATTCATCTGTTATAATTAATTCTCAAACTTTATTCATTAATTGTTAATTATAATTATATTGCAAACAATTTATTTATTTTTGATTAATATTGAAATAGACCAATTCCATTTTTAAAAATAATTTCTTATGTATTTATTTAAATAATTATTATTTCAATAATAAATTATTATTCTTTTAGCTGGACTATAATTCATTACAATTTTCTATATTCATATTTTCAGATAAGTATATATAAATAAAAATACATAAGTAGTATTTAAAGTTTCATTTAATACATATTAGATAAAACCTTATGTTATATTTGTGTGTATATATAGTTTATTTAATCTTTTACGTTAAAAATATTTCGAACCTTTTTAAAAAGTATTTATTTTAGAAATTGTTTTTGAAAAAGTATATATGTAAAAAAAAGTATTTAGCAAAATGTGCATCTGCGCAGGTGGAGGTAGCGATTTTCAAAAATCGCTACTGGTAGTAGCGTTTTTCGTTTTTTTTTTTGAAAAAAAATCAAAAAAATCTTAGAATTTTAAAAATTACAGTAAGTAGATATTTGAATTTCGATTCAAATGATGCAAAAAAATATTAAATTTGGACTTACAGATTGACTGTAGGCTCTGCCGTAAGTTGAGATATGAAAATTTGACTTAAAAAAATATAACTCATACCCTGTAAGTCCAAACTGACCACGGTGAACGTAATTTATGTCGTAATTAAAATATCTACTCACTTTGATTTTTTTGAGTAAGTACATAATTAAATTTCTCACCTAATGCATTTGATTATTTCGGTCAAATTTTAAGACAAGCGATGTTAGGTTACAAAATCATTGTATTTCTAATCAAAAATATTACTCTAGGTAGATAATTGAATTACGACATAAATGACGTTCACCGTGGTCAGTTTGGACTTACAGGGTATGAGTTATATTTTTTTAAGTCAAATTTTCATATCTCAACTTACGGCAGAGCCTACAATCAATCCGTAAGTCCAAATTTAATATTTTTTTGCATCATTTGAATCTAAATTCAAATATCTACTTACTGTAATTTTTTAAATTTTTTTAAAGATTTGTTTGATTTTTTTTCAAAAAATAAAAACGAAAAACTCTACTACCCTACCTGCGCAGATGCACATTTTGCTAAATATTTTATATATATATATACTTTTTCAAAAACAAACTCTGACATGGTTACTTTTTGAAAAACATCAAATATTTCATATACCACATATGTTTCTACCTTACATTGTTATTATATAAACCTAATACTGTAATTTCACATAAATAGAAAATAATATTACATCTATTAATAAATAAGTGTAAATGTTTAAAAATAATATCCGACACTAATACTGAATGAAGTTAATTCTCAATAAATTATAATATTAAATTTTTAATAATTTTTTAAGTTAATCCCTATTGCATAAATATTATTCATTAAATTTAATATCTTGAAATCAATTGATATATTATATCATTATTTTGCTATATTATGTTATATATGACATTAATTATAATTAATTAAATTTAATGCTACGCTTATTAAATATATATTCATAAAATGTCTAAAATCATTAATACTTTTTATTAGTTATTCTAGAATACACTTCTTTTTAAAAGATGTTCTCATTCAATTTATTATTTATACTACCTAAATTAAACTTGATACTTCAAATATATCTAGATTATATATATATACTTAACAAAAAGTTAGAAGTTAATTTAATAAATAAAAATATTATATATATATATATATATTACAAATTTTGTATAAATCATATAAATTATTTAAATTTCGTGTTGTATGATTTGTTTTGTAGTATTTATTTGTTGAAAATAAGCGCAAAAGAACATTATTTAATATGTTTTATTTTTCAATCAGAGATAATAAAAATAATTTAGTAAGCTTTCACTAACAATAAAAGTGTGATTTTAAATCCTTTGTTTTTTTAATTAGGCTTAAATATAAGCTACATATAAAAAATAAATATTTTATCTATGTTTAATTGTTTATACACTTTACAAAATATTATTAGTCATTTCTTTTTATAATGTATACATTTAATTATAACCAATTGTAACTTTATAAAACAGTTAAAATAATTTACTTATTTATTATTTTTACTTTATTGAGCTACTATAATTAACTATTAAATTATTTATCAAGATTAAATAAAGTATTTGCAAATGACGTTTTAGAGTCATTTGTAATGAATATACAATAAATGATCATATTATAAACTTAATAGGTAAGGGCTGGGCAAAAATAACCGGTTCGGTTGAACCGTACCGAACCGTATCTGAACCGTACCGATTCCGAACCAGTTCGACCGAACCGGTTCACAAAACAAACGGTTTTTTCAAAAAAATCTAGAGCGGTTCATAATACGTATAGAAAACCGGTTCAAAACCGGTTAACCGAACCTGTTTTTGTACCGGTTTTAATCTTAAAATACTACTAAATACTAAACCAGACCACTTCAGACCAGACAAAACCGGTTTTTCTTCACTTTAGACCAGACCTAATTTTTTTTTTCGACCAACATACCAGACCTAATTGAGTCTTCTTCACTCAATTCACAATTCAGTCTTCAAGTTTACGAATCACGCCGCTCGTCTTCAAAATCGGACTGCTGCTGGTTATGGTTTGGTGTCCTAATCCGTTCGTTTACATTGCAATATCGATTTTGCAGTCTGTAAGATCTGCAGCTGGCCTAGTTATCGCATTTTCATTCGTTAGATCTTGCTTTTGGAATGGTGTTTCATTTCTTATCTCCGATTAATTAAGAAGGGTAAAGATGCGGTTGTCTCTAACGTTGCTCAACCGTATTTTGATTCGAGCAATTTGCTCTGGCTAGGATAGACTCTTTGTATTTTCCTTTCAGTTTAATCTGAGTGACTAGATTTACTGCTTTTATGTTGCATTTGCTCTTAGCAGTATTGATTGAATTGACAAATAATTACATCAACCATGGACCGGTCCTAATCAAGATTAATCTTGCTGGTAATTTTTTCGGTCAATCTAATGTTTTTTTTCTTCCTTCTCCCCTCCTAAAGAAATGTATTTTTTTGCGGTACAATCTAATATTGTTGTTTACGCTAATCCAAACAGTCTTGTAGGTATGTATCTTACGTATATGGATATACTTCATAAGTAAACGTAGAACTTTAGAAAGGTGCTCTTTTGTGCCGCACATGTCTGAAATTTACAGTACGCTCTTCCATTATGCCCATAAGATCTGGATACTTTGTGCTCTATTATTTAATGTCTCTGTTTATAACAGAAATTGTAACACAACAGCAGTTTGGAGGAAATCACAAGAGAATACTTTGTGCCCACAACAGTTGGAATACTTTGTGCCCACAACAGAAATTGTAACGAGAGGAAATCACAAACTGGTTGAGGAGTATGAGTATACAACTCACAGCAGTTTGGCTCAAAGCTTTTACATCCCGGTTGCAAAATTCCATTTCGAAATCTCCCCCATGCAGGTTTCTTTTTTTCTTTAGGATAACTTCACTGTGATATCTCTCTGCTTAGCATTTCTCATTCTTGCCTTCATAATCTCCAGGTTTTGATAACAGAAACCCCCAAATTTTTCTCTCATTTTATCACAAACGTCTGTGCTATTATTGGAGGGGTTTTCAAGTTTGATACTCAAATTTAATTGTAGTATTATGTTTGATTGTTTGTAATGGATTTATGTTTGTATTGTAATCTCAGTTGGATGCTTGCTGAATTGGAATCTCAATTTTTTTATATTTTTTTTTTGGTATGAACAGGTTCGGCCGAACCGGTTCTGAACCGGTTCAGAACAGGTATGGTAAATCGGTCAAAATCTGGAGCGGCCAAAAATAGGAGCGGTAAACCGTACCGGTTTTAAAATGTGGTAAAGGTTCGGTTCTGAACCGGTTCGGGGTTGAACCGGTTCATGCCCAGCCCTAGGTAAAATGAATAATATTAATTAAACTGTATTAATAAGAAAAATATTTTTATTTTATAAGTTGAATAAATCTTATCAATATAATAATAGGATTAAAAAATTATTTTATATTTGATTTGTTTTTCTTATTGATATAAGAAATTCAATTTTATAATTAAACTAAATCCATGTAATATTTTTTTGAATAAAGTTTATACTCTGTGCAAAAACGCGGGTCAGTTTTCTAGTACAGTAATAAAACAAAACTGTAATACTAGGTTTGACACTAAACACTCATAAGTGGGTACAATTAAGCGTAACTTTAAAATTACTAAGATATAAAAATTGGTTAAGTAAATAATTTTTAAATAAAAATCAAATTTGAATAATCTAGTTTAACTTACAAATGTCATTAACCGATTTTATCAAAATTTTGTCAAACTTATTATCGAAGTAGAGCATTTTCCTATTTTAGTATTTATTTCCATGCGCTTTACTTTCAGAAGAATAAAAAACATTTTACAATAATGGCAAACTGCGCTTGACACTTGGTTTAGATAGTTCGAGTCGGGCAAATCTGCGGATCTATTTTCATAATTTTTCTGTTAATTATACATAAAATACTTTTGACCTCTCTCTCTCTCTCTCTCTCTCTCTCTCTCATACAAAGTTGACAAATAATTTTTTTGTTGCATTTTCTCACTTCTAATGTTCAATTAACCTATTTTGATTGGTCTGTGTCAATCATAAATTTCTCATTTCTAGGTGGCACTTTGTCAAACTTATTATCGAAGTAGAGCATTTTCCTATTTTAGTATTTATTTCCATGCGCTTTACTTTCAGAAGAATAAAAAACATTTTACAATAATGGCAAACTGCGCTTGACACTTGGTTTAGATAGTTCGAGTCGGGCAAATCTGCGGATCTATTTTCATAATTTTTCTGTTAATTATACATAAAAAACTTTTGACCTCTCTCTCTCTCTCTCTCTCTCTCTCTCTCTCTCTCTCTCTCTCTCTCTCTCTCTCTCTCTCTCTCTCTCTCTCTCTCTCTCTCTCTCTCTCTCTCTCTCTCTCTCTCTCTCTCTCTCTCTCTCTCTCTCTCTCTCTCTCTCTCTCTCTCTCTCTCTCTCTCTCACACATACAAAGTTGACAAATAATTTTTTTGTTGCATTTTCTCACTTCTAATGTTCAATTAACCTATTTTGATTGGTCTGTGTCAATCATAAATTTCTCATTTCTAGGTGGCACTGACATGTCATGTAAACCACTTTAAAATCCTTCAAAATCTCTCATTCATTCTCAAGATAAGTTACAAAACTCATATTAATTCTATTTATTTCACATTATAATTATTTAAATTCTCATGTAAACCACTTTAAAATCCTTCAAAATCTCTCATTCATTCTCAAGATAAGTTACAAAACTCATATTAATTCTATTTATTTCACATTATAATTATTAAAATTCTATATATATTTATAGCTCACCATAATTTTGAATTATTAAAATCCTATTTATATAGTAAAAATATAATATATTATTACTTTTACTAAAATAAAAATAGTACTGATTTTAATAGTTTTTTGTAAATATATGCACTAATATACATCATACAACTATATAAAATTATTTAACTTAAAAGTATTACTTATTATTTTATTATTTACTGCTAATATTAATTTCTATTATTGACTCATGTATTTTTTATCTAATTTATTGAACAAATACACTTAATATAATTTATACTTTTTTGGTTTTCATAATATATTTTATAATAACTTATTTATATAATTAATTATTTCATGCATTTTATTGTAAACAATTATACTTATAAGAATAAACCTTTTGAAAAATTATTATAGTTTTTATTCACATAAAAAATAATTTTATAATAGTAGACTTATTGTATTTTTTTTAAAACAAATTATTATAGTCTATATTCACTTAAAAATAATTTAAATAAGTATTATGCTATACACTATAAAAATAAATTAAATTATAAATAAAATATAAGAATATTAAAAAATAAAACTTACTACTTACTGCGCTTATGTGCAGACCAGATATCTAGTATACATTAATTTGATTATGACTTCTAAAATGAGTGCATGATGTGCCAAAATGAAGTTATATAATTGGTCCACATCAATCTACTTCCCTCCTTGATGATGTGACATTGATATGTAGATAATTCTATGTAGTTAGAATTCTTTCAAGATTTCACGATTCATCTTGAGAACTGTTAAATTTTTTATGTTTTATAATAGATTTTGATGTTTATTTGTTATATTTTTCATTATATTTCAACACATAGTGTTTTTCATCATTAAAAACTCTGATCACCTGACAAAATTGACAATCACCATTGGCCTTACCCTCAATCATGTATCTTCTACATTATAATGTGACCTTCAAAACCATATTCACGCATGTAATTCGATCACAATTCGACTTTCTTCTTCACAAATAAATAATTTTTTCTCATCCCTATAAAAATGCAAAAAGAATAGAATAAAAAATTGTAACGACAAAAAGTTAGTACATATAATCTTAGAAATCATAAACTTATTCAATTTTATGTTTCTTATCAATTTTATAATTAGCAAATAAATTGATAATTATTGTTTTTTACCTGAAGACTTTACATCCCTCGTGTTCCAATGCTAACTCTACTATTAAAAGTTTGGCAAATGTGAAGCCCTTGCTATAGTAAAGTTGTGTGAAAATTGTTTTTTTCAACAACGATATTCTATTGATGGTGTTATCTTATTGTCTTGAACAACATTCTGATACATATTGTTTCTTATTTTCCGTTTGCAGTATTATATTCACACTCATATATTTATTATACAAATATTTGTTTAACATAACTCACCTAAAAATGGTAGATTTCTTATATTCATACAATATATTTAGTTTTCTTCTTTTTGTTTTTCCTTTTGAGTAGTTATCGTATTAATAATAATAAATTAATTGTAATCAAATAAAATACATGACTTAAATAGTTGTGATATTTTACCAAAAAAGTATAAGTAATGATAAACTTCCTATTACCTTTTCATATTTACTCTATACATTTATATCATTGTATTTGACTGTATTATATAAAAAGTCACATTTTAATATAATATATATTGTGTCATATTATAACATGTATGCTAATATATTTTTTCTCTTCTTACGTCTACATTTTTAGGATTTTTAATTAAATAACCATTGCACTATAACAATTTATTATTATATTTTAATATCGTTTTTTTATTCATATTTATTGTTTTAGTAATAAAAAATGAATTGGGAAAAAATATTTTTTAGATTTGACCAAAAATGTATATATAATAACACATTTTGTAATTAATTTATTTTATTTACATATATTTTTTTTTATTAATACATATATTCTTTCATATTATATGAGGTAGTTTGGAGTGTTTTTAATACAAAAAAAATATATATAATAATTATGTTTTTCTCTTGTATTCGTAATACTTTTAAGTTAATAACTATTGCATCATAACATTTAATTAGTAACATGTTAAATAAATATCTATAATATGTTAATAAAATTAGTAGTTTATATTTCTACAATTAAACATGAACAATAATAACAAATAAATGTTATATTTGGTGATTAATATTTAATGTCTATATTGTTGTACAACAACTAGGGCATGAACCGGTTCAGAACCGAACATTTACCACTTTTTAAAACCGGTACGGTTTACCGCACTAGTTTTTGGCACTCCAGATTTTGATCAATTTACCGTACCTGATCAGAATCGGTTCAAAAACCGGTTCAGAACCGGTTCGGCCGAACCACTTCATATATATTTAAAAAAAACAATACACTATGTCAGACTAATAGTCCATTATGCATCATCCAAGTATTCGTATTTTAGTTTCTTCTCTCAATCAGAAACAAACAAATCCACCAAATCAATTCATTCAACACCCTTATTCAATAATTAACGAAAGAATTAAGATTATCCCTAAAACCCCCCAGCTGAATCCAACTTGGAAGACTACAAATAACATATATGCAGGATCAGCTAAAATCTAGACAAATCTTTGAAGCATAGTCCACAAATATTTCGAGAAGCCCAAATTTCCATAACAATCTTAGCGATGATTCTGCAGATCCATATGCCAACATGTAGTTCATTTCTAGAAGAATTCGACCCTATGAATAAATTCACAACTCAAAGGCATTAAACCCACTAAGAGGTGGTGGGGCTGATAAGGTAAGAAAATCATATGCAAATGGGTCCTCAGGTCTAATCATAAATTATCTCAGCAAATGGGTCAAACATTAACCTGCACAAAACTACAGTTTCAGGGGAAACCGTCTTCTAATTGAGGATTTTGACCTACAGTTTCAGGGGAAACCTACTTGAGGATTTTGACCTCAATGGTAGTGCCATTGACATATACATGACATATTGGAAACCGTCTTCCAATTATCTGACATCCTGAAAATACTTTGCATACCTGCAATTTGATTTTTCAGCTTCTAAACATGTAAGAATGACCTCATATGTAATATCTACGATTCTATTGCAAAAGAGATGCTGCAGAACTCTCAAAGCATGTAAAATCAACTAAGTTAAGAATGAAAAATACCTAATCTCTACGCATTCACATTCCAATATAAAGTTAACATCAATTGCCTGAATTCGATACAATCAAACAAAGTTAGATTCTACTTTGGATTTATGAAGAAACAATCAGAACGTAGCAATAACAGTAGAGATTCTACAAGCTTTATCGGTCAAACACCGATTCATGAAGATCCGAAAATGAGTATGATTCTTATCGAATTACAAATACATGCGTTTTCTGGAATGAAATCCAAATTCAACCTCCAAATCGACCCAGAATTTATAATCCAACCAAAGTTGTCCACAACACCAGAGTGATAGTAGAAGAAATCCAAATTAATCAGACGAAGATATAGGCATAGCAATCAGTCAGACGAAGAAGACGAACCTGGTATAGTCGGACGAAGAAGACGAACGCGGAACCGTATGAAGACTGAGGTGGAGAGACTGGAGGCGCGAGGCGAGACGGAGGCGAGGCGAGGCGGAGGCATGACTGCATCGTGAGGACTGATGAAGTGAAGAGTCTTCAGTACTGATTACTGAAAATGAAGACTGAAGCTGATGAACCAGTGAAGAGTGAACCGTGAATTCAGTCTGGTCTGGTTTGAAAGTGGTCTGGTTTAGTAGTATGTTAAGGTTAAAACCGGTACAACAAGTGGTTCGGTTAATCAGTTTTGAACTGGTTTTCTGTACCTCTTCTGAACCGCTCCATATTTTTTTTTTAAAAAAACGTTCGTTTTGTGAATAAGTTCGACCGAACCGGTTCGGAACCGATACGGTTCAGGTACGGTTCGGCCGAACCAGTTATTTTTGCCCAGCCCTAACAACAACTCATTAAGTCACATTTATTGTCTAAAACTTATACTTATAGTAAAATATTATATTAAGAAATATTATTTAATCATACTATACAATTTATTCCTATCAATTAAGTTAACTAAGCATTACGTTAAAAGTAACATAATTTTATATATATATGTAGTTTAAATTTTACATAAAAGAATTATAAATAAATTTCAACGATTTGTTTCACTTTTGATTAATAAAATCATCAATTCTAACTAAGTGATGTTAATTCTACATTATTTTATACACTGTCAAATTTTTTCCTTAACAAACTTTATGTAATTGTTTTAATTAGAAACTTAATATGTTTTGTTATTTGACCAACTTTTATTCCTCTTTATTCGATGGAAGAAGAATGGCTCATTAATCTATTTATGAAAATATATAATTGCTTTAATAAAATCTTCAAATTGTTTTGGCAATTGACCAAGTTTTATTCCCACTTGGAATAACCTCAATTAATGTAGGAATAATAACTCATTAATTATTTAAACTACTGTATTAGAAATATTCTATTTATTGAATTTTATTTTATTTATTGTCCGATTATAAATCTCAAATGGATTTTGTTTGTCATTTATTTACTTAATAAATAATATAGAAAGTTTCAATACATTGTTTTTTTATTTGACATTAAAAATACTTTGTTGATAAATTAGTCTATGCAATTATATATTTGTATATTGTATAACTTTGTAATCTAAAATTTACACAATGTTATAAATATTAGTAATTAGAATGATAAATATAAATAAGAGTACTCAATTCAAATAGATGATTTCTCTGCACTAATTTTATATATTATTAATTCTATATTCAAAATAGTATTATTTATTATAACATTTTGGATGTTTCAAGTTAATTGCAAAATAACTTTCCATTATTAATGCAATTATAAACCAACTAATTATATTTAAACTTTAATAAACCATTGTATTTAGCATTATTACCGATAATAATAGTTAAAGTTTAATTATTAATTAAACCTAACCATTATAAAAGGATAAATTCAAATTTTACTATTATATTTATACAATTTAATCTCCTTCTATTTCTTTCTTATTTGTTGTCGTTGTGTTAATAATGACAAATGAATTGAAAGAAAATAAAAGTAACACATGTATTTATAATATGTTTTTTTTTTGTAACATATGTTTTATTTCACCGGAAATTAAAACATGTATTTATAATACAAATTTTGTATTTTAACATTTAACACAAATGTATTTATAACAAAGTTTCTATTTAATTGTTTTATTTCCATATGCAATTGTGTTAGAACTTCTATTGTTTCACATTATATGAGATAATAGAGTAACACATGTTTTTAATACAAAAAATAATACTTATGATCGATGATTTTTTATTCTATTTTATACTTCAAGTTTTTAATACTTTTTAGTTAAATATTGCATCATAATATTAATGAGTAATATTTTAATCAAATATCGCACACTAAGTTTTATATTTCTACAATTAAGCATGATTAATAATAGTAAATAAGTGTTAAAAAATTGAAGTTTAACAACTCTATCATAACAAAGACAATAATATTTCTTTAATAGAGTTCTAAATCAATTATCAATTTAAACAATATTTATTTATATTTAACAACTAATAATACATATATACATATATATACATATATATAGTTATTTTATGCTTTTTTTAATTTTACTATTTTTTTCATTGTAAACAATTTAAACTCTATGATAGTAAATTTATTTTAAAAAAACATTATTGTAGTCTATATTTTACATTATGCGTTATGAAAATAACTCACAATATATATAAATTAAATGTACTACTTTGCTAACCAAAGCGCGTATTAGCCATATAGTTATTATATTATTGCATATAATAATTCTAAAATATAAGCTACAAAACAACGTCACGGGAGCATTTTGTTGACCTTATGAGAGTGCCATGATTGTTTTGTTAGTGTATGCTTCTTTTCTACAATTTTATATTGTACATATGGCGGTCTATCAATCGTAATGTGCCATTTTTTTTTTATAATTATGGATTAAATAAACGGTTTAGGTGACAACTAATCACCTAAGTTCAAATTACACAATCAAAATTAGCTAGCTTTAACAATTCGCGAAACAGAAAAGCCAACAACGTCTTTTCGGAGCGCGTTAATAGTTTCCTTCGGAGGTGAGCAATGAATTTCAAACACATGCCGTTGTTTGAGCGCCATACCCGCCATGGTATCCGCTACCGCATTTGCTTCCCGAAAAATATGTCTGAACTTCATTCTTTCGAACTGCATCAATAACTTCCTGCAATCCACAATGATCGACATTAGTTTTTGATTTGACATATTTTCGTCAGAGATTACCTTATGGGCTGAGAGGGCGTTCGTTTCAAGATCAATAGATTTTAATCCGAGTGCATTTGCCAAGAGCAGCCCGTCTCGGATGGCCCAACATTCCGCAGTGAGACTGTTTGAGCAACCAAAATTCCTTGAGAATCCTGCAATCCATTGACCCCTGTAGTCTCGGATGACCCCACCGACTCCTGCAAAACCTTGATTTCCCTTAGCAACTCTATCTGTGTTAACTTTAAACCAATCATTTTTTTGGAGGAACCCAACTAATATCAATGGAAATAAACTCATTAGCAATGTCAGTTTCAAGATAAACATTTTGGTGAAATTTTGTCTGAGATAAAGATAAATTATAAACAGAAGAAAAAACAGGTTTATCATTGAAAATAAGAGAGTTCCTATTTTTTCAAATGTTCCATAGAGCATATGGGAAAAAAACTTCCACTCGACTCCTTGATTATTGACTCCTGCTTCTTGACACCCATACTTGATCCACTCATTCAAAGGGCAGTGGAACGATTGCCCCAGATTTGGCGGCCCAGTAACTAAATTCCATATCTCTTTAGCATGCGTACACCCACGCAGTATGTGATCTATGTCCTCCGCCCCAGAGTAACAAATTTGGCATAGGGGGCTCAAATTACATCCCCTATGGTTCAATAGTTTGCCGGTGGCTAGTCTATCTTTAAGGCACAACCAGCTAAAATACTGAATTTTTGGGATAGTCTGAATCTTCCAAACCCAATCCCATTGATTAATTACCTGGATGTTAGTGTCATGGCTTGCTAAAAGAGAGTATGCTGATGCTGTAGTGTAATTCCCCGAGTGTGTGACATTCCATATTTGAGTATCCGAGGAGACATTGGCCCTGTCCCATGGAGTGCCTCGAAACATGTCCACAAAATTTTTGGGAAAGTCAAAAGAAGTTCTATCTAGATTCCACTCTTCATTTTGGAAGACATCTCTTACCATCAATCTGTCTTCTTCATAGTTCAGTGGACCATAGATTGCAGCTCGCAGGGGCTGATTACCCACCCAATTATCGTGCCAAAATTTAATATCCCTACCATTTGCCACCACCACCCTGATCCTAATTTAAGGGTGTTCATACCTTCTTTAATTGCTTTCTAATTACAAGGCGTTTTATTCGAAATGTTGAGGGAAGATCCATCCTGCTTAAAAGTTATGTTTCTAATTACCACAGCCCAAGGAGCCGTTTCCTTCTTCAATCTCCAAGCTAAACTCCCCAGGAGTGCTTTGTTTCGATACAACGCCGACTGCAGACCAAGTCCCCCTAGTTTCTTCGGCTTTGTTATTTCCTCCCAATTGATCAAGTGGATTTTCCTTTTCTGGTCCGTGGATCCCCAAACAAAATTTCTATTAATCCTGTCCAGTTCTTTACAAACTGAATTAGGAAACATAGTACATTGCGTATAGTAGGAGGGGATTGTGGACAAGACCGATTTGACCAAAGTAACTCTACCTGCCATTGATAACAACTTTGCCCGCCAACCCGAAAGTTTATTTTTAACTTTATCCAGAACAAAGTTAAAAGAGCTAACTTTCAAGTTTGACAATTCTAAAGGAAAGCCAAGATAAGATCCAAAGTTTTCAACTGTTCTAATCTGTAACCTCGATGAGATCTGTGTTCTTTTGGTTGTTGGAACATTGTTTGAGAAAACCATGATCGACTTCCCCTGATTTACCTTTTGTCCTGAAATGTCACAAAACTCTTCTAAGACCGAGTTGATACCGTTACAATTTTCAGGTGTCACCTCTCCCATTAGAATGAGGTCATCAACAAATAAAAGATGGGATAAGGTCAAGCTACCTCTTCCCACTTTTATTCCTTTCCATTGACCTTGCATCACTTTCTCATCAATAAGAAACGCCAGATATTCCATGCATAGAATAAAGATGTACGGAGAGAGAGGATCACCTTGTCTAATGCCTCTGGACGGGTAGAATTTTTCTAGTTTCCCCCCCATTAAACAGAATTTCAATTGAAGACGTGGATATACAACTCATAATCAACTTAATAACTTTATCAGGGAATTTAAAGAAAAAGAGTGTTCTTCTGATGAACACTCTTTTTCTTGAAATAGACCTTGAAATTCCTCTTGAATGAGACCCTCATCAAAGATCCAATTTCCAATTAAGTCTTTAATTGCCAAGATCTTATTTCTTCTTCTTTTAACAAGAGTAGAAATGTGGTAGTATTTGGTGTTTCTATCCCCGTCTTTGATCCACTTTGTGCGCGATTTTGCAGCCCAAAGTTTTTCTTCCTGGTCCAGAATCCCAGACAGCTCTGACTGAAGATTCTTTTCCAGAGTGACAATAAAGTCATTAGGAGAGTTAGCAATACACTTTTGAGCTCATGAGATACTCCGAAGGACTTTTTATTTCCTCTGAAACATATTTCCAAAAATTTCTTTATTCCAGGCTCTAGCTTTATCAGGGAAATGGTTAATGGCAGTAGTGATCCTATTACTGAATTCACTCCAAGTATTCTTAACCAATAGTTCAAAACTAGGATGATCAAGCCACATAGGTTCCATCCTAAACGGTCTAATTACTCTGTTGTCACAGTCTCCACCAGAATTTATAAGTAGCGGGCAATGGTCAGAGTGGGTTCTCGTAAGATGTGTCACAAATGCATTGGGAAATCTAAATTTCCAGTCCATGTTCACCATCATCCTATCTAGTCTCGCCTGGATTAATCTATCAGAATCCCACAAATTGCTCCAAGTAAACTTTGGCCCCCTAAAGCCTAGGTCAATCAAATTACAATCACTGATCATATCATTAAAGAGAGCCACCCTATTTATGCATACTCTATTACCCCCCAATTTTTTGGCACTATTTGTGACATCATTAAAATCCCCTACTACTAGCCAAGGACTAGATATAGAAGATGCAACTGATTTAAGATTATCCCACAACAGTAATCTTTCATTTAAATTGGGTCTAGCATAAATCGCAGACATAAACCAAGAGAGATTTGAAAGGATAACCTGGATATTGAAATGTATTTCCTGCTATGTAGAAGCCATCTTCGTAATATTTTTCTCGTAGGCATTCCAAAACACAAGGATTCCTCCTTTAAAACCTCTAGCTTCCACCCCTAGAAATTTGTTGAACGAGAGTTTTCCTGCTTGGTCATTCATCTTTTGGCCACTTAGTCTAGTGTCAATTAAGATCAACACTGTAGGTTTGTGATTATGGATAAGATTTTTTACTGCCTTAACAACTACTGGATTACCAAATCCTCTAACATTCTACATTATGGATCTCATGTGGGCTTTTTCTGGAATCATATTACTAGAAAGATGTACATGATTCATAAATAATTTGCTATAAATACTACCAAACCAATTACATAGAGCTACTAACATCTAAACTCTTGTTAGATACCTCACCTTGTCTCTTACCTCCCTGAGTATGCCCATTCTTGCTCCCTTGCTCACTAGGTGCCTTTACGGTGTATCCAGACCCTTTCTCCACCATATCCAATTAGGTTTGCGACTTCCCATTTTTCTTTTGTCCCTGGCTTTTTAGAGTAACCTCCTTACGACTTCCCAATTTCCCTGGGGCTTAGAAAAATTCACATAAGTAGTTAAATTGTTTTTTTCATTTTGACAATAATCAAGACTAATAAAGGTAAATTTCAAAGTGTTATCGGTTGATTTTTGCTCTTCCTTGATAGTCTTTAGCTTTATAGGCCAACTCCCCATCTCAGCATTCTGGTCCAGCCTTTCATTCTGATTCAACCCGTCATCCCGAGGCATCCCCGCATTCCGGTCCAGCTTGCCAGGAGGTGAACCTGACCTATCATTCTGTTTCGCCCCTCCTAACCTTTCCAGCCCAACAGACCTCATCAGCCCACCATACTGGCCCATCTCTTCCTTTGTTGGAATCTTCCTCACTTCGGCCCATATCTGCATGCTATCACACTGGATTACGCTTGTTGTCTTCATGAAGCTGTCATCACCAACATATGTCCCCATGCTCGACGACAGCATGCCATCTTCGACTCCACTGACTTCGGGCAGTCCACCACTCCCATCTCGACCCTTCTCCCTAGATCCATCAACGGTTCTCACACAAGCTTCCTCGCCAACTCTCCCGACACCTCCCTCGAGCTGAAGTCTTCCCCTAGTTCCCTCGAGATGGAGTGTTGTTGTCGTCTCCATGCCTCCCTGTCCACGAGCTGCTGCTATCCCACTACCATTAAACAACTCCATTTTGCTTGCTTTTCCCTCCGCACTAGATGCTGTCCCCTTCGCACTAGTTACTGTCCCCGCACTAGATGCTGTCCCCTTCGCACTAGCTACAGTCTTCGCACTAGTTGTTGCCTTCGCCCGAGTTGCTGCTACCCCACCATCAATAAACAACTTCATTTCCCTTGCTTTCTCTTCTGCATTTGGTGCTGTCCCCTCCGCACTCAGTGTTGTCCCTTGTTTGTTTCCTTTCTTTAATCCCAAGCCGCTCTCTCTACACCGCTGCCTCGAGCCATGCCTCTCCCTGGAAAACTGCACGCTTGTTCGCTGCATACTGCCGCTCGACAGATTCCCTCCTCCTTGTAAGGTAACCCCATATCTCACATCTTCCATGTCGCTCAACAATTCTCCACTCGCGTCGGTCTGTCCGATACCTTGGCCTACATGTTCGACATTCCCGTTGTAACTCTACCTAGTTACGGTCCCGACCCCAGCCACTTCCCGACCAGCTTCTGACGAGCTCTTCATTCCGTTAGGTATCCCACTCGCTAGCTTGTTGATGGTTTGTTTCCCGGCGATTGGTGTAGGTAGGTTTCCGACGAGATCACCAGTCTTCTTCTGGTTGCCCGTACGGTTATGCGGTAATAGTATTTCCATGTTACTGTGAGACTTTGGCTCAATTATAGATTTTGATTGATTCTCCCACCATAGTCTAGCTGTTTCCGGTGCCACTGGTCTTTTCCGGCGAGTTACTAACATCCAAGGTCCCATTTCTCCACTCGATTTTTCTGTGGTAGGAGATGCACTTTTGGGTGCGACATTAGTACTCGTTGTAGTTGAGGTATGCACTACAAAACTTTTATCAACTGACGGTTCTAACTTACACAATTCTTTTTTGTGCCCTACCATGCCACACAAAAAGCAGATTGATTGAATTCCTTCATAGGAAATTTTTTGAGAATATCTATCAATGTCGATTGATGGGGGAAGTGGTTTGCTCAAATCCATATGGATACAGAGCCTTGCAAATTTCCCTCTTTCAGCGTTTATGGTATGCTTATCAATTCTCAATAGGGGCCCTATTGTGTTTCCAATACCATGTAGAATTGTAGGGTCAAAAAATTCCATTGGTAGGTTGGGCAATCTGATCCAAATAGCTACTCTGGATATATTGGTTATTTCTGGGTTGAATTTGGGTTACCAAATTCGTATGGATAAAAGCTGTCCATTAATGAACCAAGGTCCTTCTCTAAAAACTTTATCCATATCTCCTAATAAAGTGAATTTGATTAGATAAAAACCTTCCCCTAACAAAATACAGGACATTTCTCCTTCCGGTTTCCAGAGATTCCGGATTCTCAGCACCATATGATGATAAAGTATGCTCCTTCCTATAATTTTAAAGATGATAGATTGATCATACCTTTTATGTATCCTTGCTTTCTCATCTTTTGATATGGTGTAGGTCAGTTTACCCATCTGTTCCACTTCATCATGGCCTTTTGAGGGAGAAGATTCAGAAGAATTCAAACATTCCTGATAGAAAGCTTTTTTGTATGCCACTGGAACAGTTCCCGTGAGTTTTTCCTTGTAGGAGATGGTGTTTGTTGAGGTCTTCGGTGCATCCTCTTCCATGTCTTGCAGGGAATGCAGCTGATCTTCTTTTAGTTTGGAATTGTTATTGCAGAAAGAAAGTTTGTATAATTTGAGAGCATTTCAAAGATCTGGTTGGCGAGTTGTAATGTGCCATCTTACACTTATGTTAAAACTATTTACTCGCAGTTTTCCTAAATTTTATGTAAATTGAAAGTTATACTGTTATTAACATATTAAAAATATATTATTAAATTCTTAATTATTTTTTTACAATAATATATGCATATATATATATTAAAACTATAAAATATTATATGTTATTATAAAGTTTTACTAAAAAATATTTATAAATTAAGCTGTAGAAGAATTTATCATGATTTCATTATAATCATAGTTATCAGAATTGGACCGGACCGTTGGTCCAATCATAAATACAGTTTGATTCCTTCAAAAGACCGAAATGCAAATTGAACCGGGTTCAGAGAGTAAAAATTGGAAAATTTCATAGAACCGGTCGATTAACCAGTTCACCAACTTAATTATTAAATAAAAAAACTAATCACATTACACTTCCATTTTTAGCCGCCAGATGAATAAGTTTCAACGGAGGAGGAGGAGAAGACGACGTGTGATGAGGGAGGAGGCGACGACGAAGGAAGCGGCGGTGGCAGCAACGGGAGAAGCAGTGGCGGTGACGACGACGATGGAGGAAGCGGTGGTGACAGCGGCGTGTGACGAGGGAAACAATGGCGAATGTTGTTGTAGTCGACGTCGGACTTAAAGGACGAGAAGGAGGCGCCATATTTGGAGTACGTAGTTGGACTTAGAGGAAGCGTCAAATTTGGAGGAGGAGGAGGAGGGAAGTAGATTTGGGAAATTAGTAAATGATGGTGGAAGGGAGGAAGAAGGGATAGGGGAAGGAGAAAGAGGGAGAAGAAGTAGAAATTAGGAACACTTTTCGTAAAAATGCTATCTATTCTCTCCTCGCATTCTTTATCTAGATGAGAAGATCTTAAATTTCTGAACTACTTCTGCATTCTACTATTTCGGTTGAGCATCCTTTGGGGTCTCCTTTAAGTGGGATGACCCTCACTAAGAAACAAAACCTAATGGAATATGCTGAGAATCCACCGAAGGATTCTTTTCGAGAAAAAGTGTCCTATAAATCAAAACTTACGGGTGTTATACCCGTGAATTTTGAAAAATTCTTCTACTATGAGAAACATCTCTTTGACAATGTCGAAGATGAAGTCAACGAATTCTCGTATGTGTACATAAAGACGTTTTCTTCCCGTGAAGAAAAGATGAGTATGAGAAGAAATCATGCTTTGGACATAATAATAAAATTGTTTGGGAAATTAGTCGATTACTTATTCCTATATAGAAGACTGAGATTGATGTGGATAACAGGGTCTGGATTTCAGATCATGGACTCAAACAGAAGAAAGGGAAATCTGCTTTGATGGTTTTAAAATTCGATTTGAAAAAAAAACATATGATAGACTTGAATGAGATTTTATCTTCAAAACTCTCCTTCATTTCAAGTTTCCTATGGCTCTTACTAAATTTATTTCGGAGTGTCTCCACCACCTCAATTTCGATATTCTTGAATGGGGGTAAGTTAGATGCTTTCTCCCCCTCCTGGGGTCTTCGTCAAGGAGGCCCTCTGTCCCCTTAATTATTCATCTTGTGCATGGATTGCCAAAGTTTTCTTATTGAGGAGGAAACAAAATCAGGTAACTGGATTCGATAAAATTTGGTAGGGGCTTTGACACCTTTCTCATCTCCTGTTCGTCGGTGACCTTATTTTGTTAGGGGAAGCAAAGACAAACAATTACCATACCATGAACAAAATTTTGGGCACCTTTTGCGATATCTCTGGCCAAAATGTCAATCTCGACAAGTCCCAAGAACATGCCTGACACCTCAACCACCAGTTTGCCTAGTATTTTGAGATTAAAGAAAGTTCAAAATTTGGAATTGTACATGGTATTCTCTATGAACTTATCAAATAGAGATAAACTTCTTTTAATTTGTTTTTTGGATAAAATGATAGGAAAATTCTGAAAATGGGACATGATGTTTGACACAAATGTTTTTTGGTACCACAAGTTTTTTGAAGATGTTTTTTGGTATAACATGTTGCAAAGTGATGGTAATTGGACCTTCCATTTGATTGTTCTGTTAACTAGTCACGTTTTTGTCGTGTGATCTTCCATTTTCTATATTGTTTTAAACATCAATTAATAAAATACGATAATACCATTCTCTCCTGTTTCCTTACCCTTTTGAAGCTCTGATATTCGGTTTCCTTACACAGACGAACAGACCCCACCCTCCCAACTTCTCCTTGAAGCGTTTCGTTCCAACTTCTCCTTGAAGTGATCCTAATTATTAACCCAAACACCATGTCCTGATCAAAATATACAAGATTAATATGAATATAAATAGAAACAAGTGACAACCGTTGTTGATACATGTGTTAATCCTTCGGCTGGTCCAAGCCTTGCAACTCCAAAATTCGAGAGCTTGGCGTTCTAGTTCTAATCTAAGAGAATGTTTGAAGATTTGAAGTCCCTGAACATTATCCGCAATCGAAATCACTCAAAACAATGAGATTTTAGTTGACAAGATATTTTGATGAAGACTGTAAATCGGAGGTTAAGACCATCAAGAATTTACAAGATTAATTTTATGATCCATCGCCTAGGTGAAGAACACTTCCATAAACCAGACACTATCTAACATGAGTAGCTTAGTTAAGTAAAGAAGCAGAAGTATCTTGGTTCAGACCCAACTACTGTCCGAGGTTGTCTATTCTCAGAATCAACAACGCGAACACTCTTGATCATCTTCACCACATCGACCATCCTTGGCCTTTGTTCAGGCATCCTCACAACACAAGCCGTGGCTATCTGAAGTATCTCCACTAGCTCTTCCTCTATATTGGGATACCTCATCAGGTCCACATCAAACACCTTAGAACTCCATTCCTCACGGATAACAAAGTGGACCCACCTGACCAAATGGTTGATCTCGTCATATCCAGTGGCGTGGACAGGTGATTTCCCGGTTAGGAACTCGAGGAGGACAACACCGAAGATATATACATCAGAGGCTTGTCGTGCTTTGCGTGTGTCTGCCACTTCCGGGGCTCTGTAACCTGCTGCGTGAGAGATGGGTGGGGCAAGGGAGCTCATGACAATGGCATGTCCGAGGTCAGAGACACAACCGTATTGGCTTGGGTTGAGGAAGATGTTTGAAGTTTAGATGTTGCCATTGACGAGTTTTCCTATGTTTTCTGAGTATATTTGGGATATGCCTAGTGGTGCTCCAATGGCTTGTCAGTCTCAAGATATCTAACACTGCAGTATGCAATATCCTCTTCCACTGCAGATATCTAACACTAGATTCAGCAATCTGATCAAAACCCAATAAAGGAATCACAGAAGCATTACATATAATTGACGGAGCGTACTTGAAAATCGTCATAGAAAGCTCCTCTAGACGCAAACAATAATACCCAGAAATCCAAAATGAATCAAATACTCAATTTTGAAATGAACCCACTACTAAATCAGTGTTTCCTATAATTCATTGTCAAGTAGAAATTCGAACACAGCAGTCCTCAGACGGACCTAAATCTTACTGACTCTGAGAGAATCAATTATTCAGAACCGTGTGCAATGGAAGATAAATCAATTAATGAGACTGACAAGAGTCGCACAGTGATGTGAATGAATCTTCGGCAATGGAAGATCTTGGCTCGTGATTGACAGATGCAAGAACAAGGGAGGATACTGCACAGTGAAATGAAGATTGGGATCGTGGGAGAGGTCGAGGATTGAAGAAGGAGTTCATGGAAGGTCTTCAAGCAGGAGTTCCACATGTAGGAGCTAACGGCAGAAAAGGAACTAAAAATAACATGTCAGAAGGTTTGAGCACGTGACATTTCACGTGAGGACATAACGACTATTTCAAACGAAAGATAAATGGAGGGACAAAAAACAATCATTTCCAAACATGTTGTACCATTTACAACCTCTTGGGTTGGAAAATCATTTTGGACAAACATCATGTCCTATTTTCAAAATTTTCCCTAAAATCAGGGAGAAACTGTCGGGATAGAGGTCTAAATTGTTGTCTATGGCAGGTAGGAACGTCCTTATCCACTCAGTGATGTCAACAATTCCTTCCTATATCATGCAGTGTACTTCCTACTTACTTTTACTTGCAAGGAATTTGATAAGATGAATAGAAACTTCTTGTGGGGTTCCTCTGATGAAAAAAGAAAGTTAAATGCCTTGAATAGGAAATCAGTTACACTTCCAAATCAACATGGGGTATTGAATAATCCATTTTCAAGAGAAAGAAATCTGGCGTTTTTTTTACAAATTTTGCTAGGAGAAACAATAGTTCTCTGAGCCCTTGGTCTAAGATCCTGAAATACAAATACCTTAACCTGAATAAAAATGTCCCAAGAATGGGTTCTCTAAATTCTAAAGCTCTACTACATGGTAGAAATTCTCCGGAGAAGGGAATGAGTTGGGTTATTGGGAGTGGTTCCAATATTCAATTTTGGTCTGACAACTGGTTGGGCCAGTCTAATATTAGATCCCCCATTAGTGGTTCCCTACCCATTGGTAAGGATAAACTGAAAGTTAAATATCTGATTCGAGCATTGGGAAAGTGGGACTTCTCGCAATTTTTTTTCTCATCTGGTTAATAATACAAAAGAAAAAGTTTGGGACATCCTTAAAAGTACTGCCATGGATATGTCGAATAGGAAAGTTTGGATGGGAGATCCTAAAGGGATTCCATCAACTTCCGTTGTTTGCCACTTCATTAAGAGGAATATAGTGCAAAACCATGATATTGAGACTGAAAACTGGGAATGAATTTGGAAATGTGATTCAATTCCCCACATTAAATTCATCATCTGGCTTTACAATCATGGCAAAATTTCCTCGGCAAGCATGATGCATAAGAGGGGCATAAACATCAGTTCTATGTGCAAAATTTGTGGTAAATACAATGTACATCCTGTGCGACTGCTTCATTGCCAGAAAAGTATGGTCAGAAATTGTGATCCCTCAGCCTATTATTGATTTCGTTTTGTCTAACCTTCCAAATTGGTTGGAAAGGAATTGCAGGAGTTCTGAGGCCCATGTGAAAGGGATCGACTAGCGGTATATATCCTCATAAACAATTTGGTTAATTTGGAAGAATATAAATTCTTATATATTTAATGATCCTCCTGTCACTGTTGATGTTTTTAATTTATATTTTTCTTAGGCTAAGGAAGTCAATAGATGGATAAAACTAAGCACAGATGGATCTTCTCTGGGTAACCCGAGTTCGACAGAGGGAGTAGAGGTCTTGAGAAAGGAATGTGGCGTTTGGATTAAATGATTTCAAAGGAGGATCACAATCACAGTCTTGTGGAGGGCGATCCGGGATGGTTTAACCATTGCAACCAATATGGGCGGGGGGTAGGCCTTACATGTGGAATCTGATGCCCATTAGTAATTAATCTTATAGTAGAGGATAAAAACTTTGATAGAACACTGATGCCTCTAATTCTTGATTGCAGGAGATTGATTTTTGATTTCTAGAAGATCAAAATTCGACATGTGTTCAGGAAAGCAAATGGAGTAACGGATGCTATGGAAAAGGAATCAGTCGTCTTGGAAAATCTCTTCAAAGTTGTTTTGACCCCCCCCAGATGTGTTGCAATTTCTTTTATTTGATGTAGCTGGACGAACAAGTAATAGAGTTGTCCAGGATCGTGTTAATTAAACATTTGTAGTTCACTACAAGAATGTTTATCAACAACCACGAAAATTCAATATTGTCACAACGATTTTGACAGTTAAAAGCTTATTTAGTTTCGACAAAATATCTCGTAGTTGATGACTCTATTCAGTGTCACAGAATATTCCATTGCTGAAACTGAGTTTTAGTATGTACTTTTGTCGCTGCAATTTGTTTACCCCCAAAAAGGTGTACTGTTGAAAATACGTTCGATACTAATATAGACAATAAGTTATACCAATGTAGTATATTTCAGAAACAATTATTTAGTATCAAGATTTTCTGATGTAGTAGAACTATAAACAGTAATGACATTAAGCCGAATGTAATATTACATTTTTGTCGCTAAATGGTACACCAACAAATAAACTTAGAGAAAATACCGGTACTGGACAGAAACAGAATACGACCAAAACATTATGTGATTGACAATATTGTTAATGTGAAAAATATATTAAATTAGGATAGTTAACAAAGTGTTTTGAACTCGTGACCTCTAACATTAAAGTTCATGGTAATTACCAAGGGAACTAGCACACATGTACATTTTATCATAGCATATAATTTTATACATAGCAATTAGAAATAGTAAAGTGATAAAAATATAAAAATGAGAAAACCCTACCAGCAGGTCGAACTTACGCACTTTAGTATCAAATTCAACATGTTAACCAAGTGGACTAATGCACAATTAACTTTAATTATGGATGATACATAATTATATAGATAAGCACAAATTACTAAAGAGATAAATATAAATTTATAAATGTATATAATATATAAGTACAACATATAATAATAATATAATATAATATATAATTTAGTATAACTAATAACCAACATATATTATATATTTATACAATTTGTAATATAGTAGAATATACAAGTATATAATATATTATTTAATTCGGTATAACAAATAATCAATGTAGTGAATATATTTATAATATAGTATATTAGATACTACAACACGGTATAAACCGTCTGGTTCCAATTTCTTTTACTGTATATTCAGTCCTGGATAACCAACACTTAGCGGGATAACTCAAAATTTGAACTGAAGCGGTAACTCTAAACCCAGAAACCAGACCTTCCGAGAAGACCTGCAGAACCCAGACCTCCTGACGTTCTCTCCTCACTGTCCTCTGCGTTCTCTCCTCACCGTGGTCGCCGTCGCTCCCAACGACAAATAACCCATACCACAATTCTACTGCCGGAAAGAGAAGTCAAGCGTCACCGTATCTACGGTAGACCACATGTTCTGAATTTGAATTTCATAGATCTTACCGGAACTTGGTGGAATTAGTTTACTACAAGTTCTGAATTTGAGCGATTTGAATTTCATAGATCTTACCGGAACTCAGTGGAATCAGTAGACTACAGGTTCTGAATTTGAGCGCAAATGGGTTTAGCTCCGAGCTGCCCAATTTTACGAAAAGCTTGATAATGTGTTTTTTGAATAACAACTCGTTTTTAGGTCAAATTCCGAAGCGGTATGTTCAGTTGAATAATCTGCAGTATCTTGATGCTTCATCGAACATGTTACGAGGATTCAAGAATTTAATTTAATTCACCAAACAAGAATTCAACATGTTACGATGCTTGTTCGAAAATTCAATAATTGAATTCACCAAAAAAGAAAAGTATGTGGGTTTTGATGGATGTGTAATGGTAACATGCCTTTTGGTCTACTGCTTCAAATGGAATTTTATTGCTCTAATGAGTATAGCTGTCTCACTATAATATGTTATTTAGCAGAAATAAGGTTTCAATTTGATTCTCTTTTGTTGGTTGAGTATGCGGGTGAAAGATGAAATACAAATCCTAGCAATCATTTGATTTGATTTAGTCTCAGACAGGGATGGATGCTTTCCCCTCATAATCACCTTATTAAGGTTTAACTGTGAAATCCTGGGTATGGGATCCACGACTTGGCTGCTTGAGTATTATATGGAAACTTAAGATTCCATTAATGTGTTATGTGTTGTTTGGGTACGTGTTAAGATAACATTTTGTCGCCCCAAAAAGATACCAATGGACAAAAAACATCAAGGTTATGAAAGTTGAATTTCTTCATTGTCAATGTCCAATGCTCGTATAGAATGTCCACTTTATATTCATCGTATTAATATGCTGGTGCGTATCTAATACCTTACCCTTTATTTGATTTGCTACCGACTGAAGCATCTGTATGTATTTGGTTATCAATGTGTTTTGAGTTATTTAATATTACTTGTTTATGATAATAACTTGTTGCATTTCCAGGAATTACTTGATCTGGGTGAAGCAGTTGGAACTCAAAGTCGAACACTAAGTGAAGAAGTTAGTCATAGGTTGTAGTCTTTAAAAGTTGTAAGTACTCCAGAAAAGTTGTAATGTCCCGAGGTCATAGGTTGTAATCTTTGAACAATGTTAACTTCATTTTGTGGATGATTGTAGACCATGTTCCTGAAATGTCAGTGTTCTGTGTTTTGGCTATAAAACTATGTGTTTTGGATATGGTTCTTTGTAGTAGAAGGGTTTATGTATGCTCTGTTTGGTATATGGCTATAAAACCGATTTTTTCATTAAACACAAATCGATGCAATATACACTAATTAATTCAATTTTACATCAGAGGAATGTCGAAACAAAACACCCTTTTTAGCATCCAATAATGGTGACGGCAATTACGCGTAAACCATATCGGCATATTGGCGATGCTAATGGTCAAAACAACTGTTCATTCCTGCAACAACAAACCTTTAATGTTGGCATATTGTCGTCGTGGAAACCTTTAGCCATGGGGCCTATTGCCACGACTCTTATTATCAACACGGGGTATTAGGAGCGCCAACAGTGCTCCGAGCAACGATTATTTATCGTCGCTGTAGAGCAACTTTCTTGTAGTGGTTGTTCTTACTTACTTATTTACATAATAGTGGAAATTAATAACGGACGAAAGAAAAGGAAAGGAGAGAGGAAAAGTAAATAAGAAGAGAGGAAAACAAGGATAGTAAAAGACCGACAAGGGATAATAGTTGTATGTGTGTACCCCACCCTAATCGCCTATGAAAAAATAGCGTTTGAAAAACACTATCTCTTCTAGGGTTTTTGTGTGGGAGATTCAGACGTACTACATGTCATCCTTAGCATCAACGAATTGTTGAGACAAATCCTCCTTGATTTCTGCAGATGACAACGTTGGAGGACAATCCATCAACAACCATGTGGAATTCATCCTTGGATGCGTCAGCAGATAGGGGCGGGCATGAATCGGTTCGGGGCCGAACCGGTTCATGAATCGTACCTTTACCACATTTTAAAGAGATTTGGTTTACCGTCTAGATTTTGGCCGATTGACTGTACCTATTCTGAACCGGTTCAAAAACCGGTTCAGAGCCAATTCGGTCGAACCACTTTATATATATATATATATATATAAAACTATAATAATACATAATACATAAACCATAATCCATAACCAATAATCCTAATCCATAAATTCAAATCCATAAACCATAATCCATAAACCATAATCCATAATCAATAAACCATAATCCATAAAACATAATACATAATCCATTATACTAATGTAGATTGTAAATCATCACCAAACCAACTTTGGTCTAATGGTTTAGAGTAGATATTTTAATAATTAAATATAATAATATATTAAAATCGGTACAAGAAGTGGTACGGTTTACCGTTTGTGAACCGGTTTTTTGTACCTTTTCTGAACCACTCCATATTTTTGCAAAAAAACTGTTTGGTTTGTGAACCAATTAGGCTGAACCGGTATGATTCATAAAAGGTACAATTCAGTTTGACTGAACCAGTTTTTTATGACCCCTATCAGTAGAACATATTCTAGCTCCGAGAAACCCTGCTGTGTAACATCGGCATAGGAACGTAAACGTTAGTAATTTCTTTTTACCTGATTCGTTCAGGGGATACGAGGAAAGTGAAGTCTTCTGGTCTATGCTCACCATGAGCAATCTCGGTGCAAGTTCTGGAGGTCAACAAGCTAATCGTAAAACCATGTTGGACCTAACATCGAACCCTCACCTAGCAAGCAACGAGAGGTATGTGGGAAGGATTATCTCTCAAAAGCTAGTTAAACCGACAAAAATTCAAAGTGTCTTGAAACTGGCCTACACGAGGTATGGGAAATTCAAAATATATGAACTCGAAGATAAGATCATACTTTTTGAATTTGCGAATGAAGAAGACAAAAACCATATTTTTGATATGTCACCATGGTTAATCCAAGGGCATTGTCTGAGCCTATAGAGATAGGAGCCAAGTGTCAGGCTAACAGCAGTTGATTTCACAAAGATACAATTTTGGATGCAAATACATGATCTGGGTTTGGAAAAATTCAGTACCAAGAATGAGCAAATAATTGGGAATAACATTGGTGAATATACTGAAACAGACAGAGAAGTAGAGAACCTCAACAAAAGTTACCAACGTTTAAAAGTTGTAGTGGACACAACGAAACCACTTATGGCTGGGTTTTGGTGGAAGAATTATCAGGGTAACGAGATCTGGGTGAACATTAAGTATGAGTGACTATCTCATTTTTGATATGGATGTGGGAGACTCGGCCATACCACCCAATCTTTTAAGGAAGAAGTTTAGATGTCCGAAACAAAGTCCGGACACCCACTATCTGGCCCCTGGCTGATCGGGACAATACCAAAGAAGAATCACTCCATGTGAATGAGCGGTGGGAAGAAGAGAAGGATGCCTCAAGCCGAACGGAGCCCTCGTCGTACGTGGTTCAACTTAATGAATGAAGTGCGTGACCCGAGGAAAAAACCTAGAATGCACCACCAAATAACGGAGAATGATCCGATACCGACCGAATGGTTGAAGAACATGAAACCAGTTAACTGGAAACCCTTTACCATAGCCCGGTCGAACCTGACCAAACATCCACAAAGCACTATCCCGAACCAATCACCATACTGTACAAGCCAAAGTACCTTAGCCCAAATAAAAGTTCCAATGCCCCCACAAAATCCCTACTGAAAGTCGAGGATTACCACAACCCTGCCATGCCCTCCTATCAACTCCACACCAGTAATACTGAACAACAACCTAACCTACCCCTAATCACCCAACTCCCTGACCACCCTCTATCACCCGAAGCCAAAGAAAAAGAAGCAAATACTATGTCGTTGAAACCCCGACACACCTTCCCTAATACACAACAAAGAAAACCCAAATCTTATATCAGGACTTAGCCCGATCCTCACCTAGATATCCCTGAAATGGCATCTGGAGGAGACGAAAGAGAAAATGCCTAGCAACAAGCGTGTTAGAAACCTGAGTGCTGTAGTAGAAGAGTTAACCCCTCCTCCAAGGAAAACCCAAAAGAAAAAAGAGTCCACAGAGGAACACGGGTAGAATCACAAGTGAAAGGAGAAGACCAGTAAGAAAAAAGAACTATGAGAAGAATGACGGAGTGAACAATGCTGAAATGAATTGCGGTCGCTGTCTCGGAATATCCACACGAGGCGAATGAATACAATCTATTGAAATTGTCAGGTCTGGGATCTTCTCTGACAATTCGACAACTCAAAGATCTCGCCAGGGGGTACCAACCAGAGATTATAGGCCTAGCGGATACAAAAAATAGGAGTACTTTCTGTGAACGGATACGTGACCAAGTTTGAATGAATAACACATACTATGTAGAACCACAAGGGTTGTCTGGGGGCTAAGCTCTTTGGTGGAAAAAATAGATATTTGAATTCTTGCATCGAAACCATAATCTAATCGACTGTGAAATCAAAGTCAAGTAGCAAACCGTACCGATGTGGGTAACATGGGTCTACACGAATGTTGATGCCCACCGAAGACACCTCATTTGGAACTCACTACGGGATCTTGGTTGAGGGTGTTCGAACATGTGGATGTGCCTTGGTGACTTTAACGACATTAGTTATCATAATAAAAAGGAAGGCGGGAGGAGAAAGTCAAACACTTGATATATTTGTTTAATTCAATGATCAAAGATATACGAATGGAAGACTTGGGTGCAAAATGACAGACCTTCACTTGGTCGAATAATAGAAGAGGAAATGAAAGGGTACATGAGAGTCTGGACCGTATTCTTATTAACTCGAGTTGGGCATTAAACTTCCCAAACGCCACCGACATAAATGAACTAGCTATCGGTTCAGACCATACACCAATTGTCCTACTCACGCGAGGAGAGCCACGGAGAAGGAAAAGGAACTTTCGAAAGGTGTGTCAAACATAAAGGTGTGTGCTAACCCAGAATGTGAAGCGGTTATCAAAATAGCTTGGACTGAAAGGTGTATCAGACATACAGACCAAGGTATCGAACCAAAGCTAATGAATTGTCGAAGACATCTAATCCAATGAAGCATGAAGAAATTCAGAAACAACCGTGTTGAGTTGAGGAAAGCAAAGGATAGACTAAGAGTAATCTCACAAAATTACTCATGTGCCGGCAAAACTTCATTTCACGCCAAATGGGGAAATGAGGTGAATGGATTACAACCGAAAGAGGCATTATTGAAAAGATTCGAGCGCATTTCGACATGGCATTTTCTTCGGATGACTCCGAACCGAACAATGAGCAACTTGAATGTATTCCAAGTAAAATTATAACCGAGATGAACAATGATCTTGAATGTGGAGGTATCATATGATGAGATTCAGCCGACAGCGTTTCAGCTAGGCGGGTCAAGAGCGTCGGGTCCAAATGTTTTTTCGGGTTTATTTTACCAAAGGAACTGTTACATCGTGGGCCCAAAAGTCATCACCGCGGTCAAGTCCTTTCTCAGGTGAGGTTCAATACCCTTCACTCTAAATCAATATGATATTACTCTTATTACCAAAATAGCTATCCCTAACTCTGCCTCAGACTTTATACCGATTAGCCTATGCAACTTTGTTTATATAATACTATCAAACGTTTGGGCGAATAGACTGAAAGTCTATTTATCAGATATGATCACCCCGTTTCTGAGTGCATTGGTGGCAGGTTGGATAATTCATGACAATGTACTTGTGGTGCATGAGGTCTTCCACTATCTACAACATAGGGTCGGTGGAAGGAAAACAAAATGTGCCAGAAAAGTGGATATGCAAAAAGCGTACGATCGAGTGGTGCATCTAGAGCCAAGAGAAGCGCGATTTTGTTCGAAGGTGGATCTAGTGGATTTTCGCATGCATCACCACACCAACATATATGGTGTTAGTCAATGACAATCGAATTGCACGAGTCCAACAAACTCGAGGACTATGACAGGGAGACCTACTCTCACCACACCTCTCTATATTGCTTGCAGATGTATTCTCGAGAGAGATTGATAAAGCTATAAGTGAACACAGACTACCAGGGATAACACTACGAAAAGGGTACCCGAAACTTCACCACATTTTCTTTGCAGATGATTCCATGTTTTTCATTCAAGGTATGGTGGAGAATGCGAGAGTACTAAAGACCATAATCATGGATTACTGCAGGGCATCAGAACAGCGCAACAACACAACAAAGTCAACTTTAACGTTCAACCGAGAAGTGGATGAGAGCCTTAGTTCAGCTATTCTGGAGGAACTCAATATATTAAGCTCGAACAATCCAGGAAAGTATCTTGGACTTCCCTCGATGTGGGGTCGTCAAAAAAAGCTGTTTTGGGGGTATCTAAAAGAACGGATCCAAGACAAGCTTCATGGTTGGAGATCAAAGACATTGAATCATGCAGGTACATATGTACTAAACAAAGCAGCTATAACAGCTTTACCAACACATGCTATGAGTGTTTTTTATCTGCCCAAAACATGGTGCTCTGAAATATTTGCGATGATAGCGGAATTTTGGTGGGTATGGTCGGAAATAGGGAGGAAAATACATTGGAAAAGATGGGATCTTTTGAAAAAGTCCAAAGAAGCGGGGGGACTTGGTTTTCGTGAACTACATAGTTTCAATACGACCCTCCTAACAAAGATGGATGTAAGAGTATTGGAAGAGCCGACATCACTATAGGTTAAGATTTTGAAGAGAGTCTATTTCCTAAGAGGTGATTTCCTTTCGGCAACCAAAGGGAGCCGCATGTGCTGCGGCTGGTCAAGCATACTTGTCGTCCGATACATCATTAAGAGGGAAGGGATATGGATAATTGGGGATAGCTCGAGCATCCAAGTGCACAAGGACCCATGGAACCACACAAAAATAGGTTACAAAACGGAGGAGACGCCTGCACGAGACACCAATCCGAACGTGCGTGTGAGCACTCTCATCGGCCCGGACAAGCAGTGGGATGAAAACCAAGTTCGACAATAGGTAACAATCTCGGACGCAGAATGCAAACTCCAGATCCCTATCCCAATGATGAGGAACCCGAACTCCGTCTCGCCATATACAAAAGACGGAGCTGCCTCAGTACGATCGGTCTACCACCGCTTAAGGGAGGTTGTCGAAGGATCAGTCCCAACCACCCAAGTCGATGGAAATTGGCCTAAGACCCTAAGACCCTATGGACAATGATATGAAGTGCACATACGATCCCAAAAATCAAAAGCTATATGTGGAAGCTGACATCATATGCGATAGCGGTGAAGAACAACCTCATACAACGAGGGCTCCTAAATGTCTCTCCGGAGTGCCCAATATGCGGCGGTGAGGAAATAAGAGAACACATGACCTTTAGCTGCAGCTGGAAACGTACAATCTGGTTTGGTACGTTAGGGATTTGAGGTGCAGATCAAAGCTCACAAACCATCAAACAATGGGTAGGAGACCAAATGAATGAACTTGGTAGACCAAATGAATCCGCATATGAGATATGGCAATCTCTGCATCAGTTGTTTTTAGTAGCATCAATAACTCGTGTAATGAGGTTGTTGTGCTCACTTCAGTCACAAAGGAAAAGTGATATGAGTATGCGTGAATATCTAGGAATAATTCAACTGATTTGTGATAGTTTGAGAAGCTCATATCATCCAGTGTCTAAGACAATGCAGATTAGTACCATTTTGGTAGGTTTGACAGCTGAGTATGAACATATAGTTGTTGTCATTACAGCAAGCAGACAACCGCATGACTTGTCTGGTGTGGTAAGTGTATTGTTGGATGCTGAATCTTGTCAACAAGACAACTTACTTCAGATTGGTTCAAACTCGGTTGCTTTCAATGTTCAATCGATGGATGGTTCAGTAAGAGGTCAAATGAATGTCAGGCAACAGTCTTCCTCACAGCAACCACCACAGTATACACAAGTTCATCAGAATTTTCAAGCTCCTATGGAAGAGGACGAGGACGAGGAACCAATTTCAATAACAACAAACCACAATGTCAGTTGTGCGGTAAGTTTGGACATTTGGTTGCAAGGTGTTGGTTTCGGTTTGATCAATCTTTCACGGGTATTACCAATCAGTCTCAATCTTCAAATGTCAATCGAGGACAAGAAAATTCATCTGAGTTCAATTTACCTCCTGAGGTGCAACAAAGCTTCAATTCTGTTCAACACAATTTCAGTCCTGCACCTCAACAATTTCAGTCATCTCCTCAGCAACAATTTCAGCCATCACAGCAACAATCTTCTCAACAGTTTTTCTATCAGCACACATCTCCTACAACACAGCCACATCTATACATGCCTTCTCCAAATTCTCAAGGTCCTAACAATCGGAGTGATGGTACCATGAATGCAATGAATGTTCACGGGTAAGGTGTGTCGACTGACTTGGGAGGACCTCATTCGACTTGGTTTCCAGATTCTGGAGTCTCTCAATACCTCATAAACACATCCATGAATGTCTCAACTGCATCTCCATATACGGGGCAAGGTAAAATCTATGTTGGTAATGACAATTCTATACATATATCTCATACCGGAAATTCCAGATTTCGGTTCAACAACAGGTCTGTTATATTAAGAAATGTTCTCATAGCTCCTAATATTAATAAAAATATTTTATCTGTATCTCAATTTGTTAAAGATAACAATGCTTATTTTGTGTTTTTTCTGACTGGTTGTGTTGCAAAGGATCTGACAACACACCAAGTGCTTATGGAGGGCCGTGAGTCGAATGGATTGTACAAGTTGATTGTGTCACATGATCCATCATCATCATCGTATCTTGTTTTACCTGTGTGTGCGCCGATAGATAAGAAAGAGTGTGTTAGAACTGAAAATGTTTCTCCTATGTTTAGTTTCAATTCTGTTATGAATAATTCAGCTACCTGTAATGGTGTGGTTGATTGTCATTCTATGTCTAGACTTCAGTCGTCTTTGGTGAATAATTCAGCATCAACTTGTATTGATGTCTCAAACAATTTCAATTTCAGTGATCATATCAATAAAATGACTGATTCCGTTGATGATAAAGTGGACTTGTTTCAAATTGTTGATAAAAATGAATCTGTTTCTGTTAGTGAGGGTAAATCTGAATCAGTTCATAATGATGTCAAAACTGAATGTGTTCCAGTTGTTGATGTTAAAGCTGAATTAGGTTATGTGTCATGCTGATTGTTTTGCTCATAGAGGTAATGCTGTCAAAGCTGAACATGATTCTGTTGAAAATAAAATTGTTGAATGTGATGATGCTGAGGTGCATGCAAGTAAAAGTGCTGATGTGTGTTCTGGTGCTGGTGTTTGTTTTGTTTGCGATATGTTTTTGGTTAATCATGGTATTAAGAATGCATCTTTTAGTGTTATTGATAAATCAGGACTTCAAATCAATCTACCAAATGAAGCTAAGGTAACATATGATATTTGTGCTGAGAATGCAAATGTACTTACATCTATTGTATCAGTTTCATCTGTTATTTGGCATCAAAGGCTAGGACATCCTTCTTCACAAACATTGAAACTAATTGTTATGTCTGGTCTTCCTTCCAGTGACAAAGTAGACAAATTTTACATGTGTTCGGCATGCAAGATAGGGAAAAGTCACAAGCTTCCGTTAAGTTCGTCTGAGGGTGTATATACAGCTCCTTTACAGTTGCTTCAGATTGACATTTGGGGACCAGCTCCGGTAAGATCAAATGGATCGAGGTATTATCTTAGCTTTGTTGATGCATATTCAAGATTCACATGGTTATACTTCTTAGCAAATAAGAGTGAAGCTACATCTGTGTTTCAGTCTTTTCAGTTGTTTGCAAAAAAAAAATTGAATTGTGTGATAAAATCTGTTAAAACGGATAATGGGGGTGAGTTATTAGGATCCTTTCATGAGCCTCTAACTTCATGTGGTATTTTTCATAGGTTCACTTGTCCTTACACATCTCAACAAAATGGAATTGTTGAGAGGAAACATCGTCACATTGTTGAACTTGGTCATACTTTGCTTGCTCATGCTTCGGTTCCTTTCAAGTTATGGTCAGATGCTTTTGCAACCTCTATATACTTGATTAATAGATTGCCATCTCATGTGTTGGATGATAAGTTTCCATTTGAAAAACTATTTCAAAAATCTCCTTCATACTCGTTATTATGTGTGTTTGGTTGTTTATGTTTTCCTCATATTCATGATTATAATAGATATAAATTCGATTATCGATCTAGACCGTGTGTATTTCTTGGTTACTCATCTGCTCATTTAGGATATAAATGTATTGCTAAATCTGGAATAGTTTATATTTCTCGGCATGTTCAATTTAATGAGTTAGTTTCTCCTTATAACAACAAGAATTCTGTTACCAATGTCTATTTTCATTCCAGTGATATGTCAGATTTTGTTTCTACACCGTAAATATGGATGACACTTGAGTATAATACTAATGTTTCTGGTATTCCTTTTACTGGTCCTGGTTCAAATGCTCCTTCTAACCTGTTTCCAAATGAATCAGAAACTTCAAAACCTGGTGGATGTGACATGTAAACTTCCTCTTGCATATTTCCATTGAGAAATGCATTTTTACATCTATCTGTCTCAAATTCCAGTTAAAAATCAATGCAAGACATAAAATGAATCTAATAGTTGCATGCTTAGCAACATGACTAAACGTATCAAGATAATCAAAACCAACCTTTTGAGAAAACCCTTTTGCCACTAACCGAGCCTTATACCTCTCCACCGTGCCATTTGCTCTTCGTTTTACTTTGAAAATCCACTTACATCCTATTGGAGATCGGCTAGAAGGTAGAGAAGTAAGAGTCCATGTGCCCTTTTCATGTAAAGCCTCCATTTCCTTCTGAATTGCCTCTCTCCATTCCGGATATTGCAGAGCAACATACACATCAGTTGGTTCATCTACATCAACAGTTGATGCGAATAATTCATTAGCATATGATCTAGCTTTGGATCGTGTGATCATCCCATGAGTTGATGGATGTTGAGGCCTTGAAGCATGATGAGCTGTGGAATTATTACCGGTTGAAGTTGGTGCTAGAAGACCTGAAACAACAACAGTTTTATCTGAATTAGACAATCGTAAACCATGAGAAGACACAGATATATCAATTCTAGGAGGAAAATTGAAAACTGAGTCAATGTTATTAAATGATTCGGATTGCATTTCTGATGAAGAGGACAACATATGTGAATCTGATGAGTCTATGGCTGGGATTGCATCAACTGTTGATGTAGATGAACCAACTGATGTGTATGTTGCTCTGCAATATCCGGAATGGAGAGAGGTAATTCAGAAGGAAATGGAGGCTTTACATGAAAAGGGCACATGGACTCTTACTTCTCTACCTTCTAGCCGATCTCCAATAGGATGTAAGTGGATTTTCAAAGTAAAAAGAAGAGCAAATGGCACGGTGGAGAGGTATAAGGCTCGGTTAGTGGCAAAAGGGTTTTCTCAAAAGGTTGGTTTTGATTATCTTGATACGTTTAGTCCTGTTGCTAAGCATGCAACTGTTAGATTCATTTTATGTCTTGCATTTCTTTTTAACTGGAATTTGAGACAGATAAATGTAAATAATGCATTTCTTAATGGAAATATGCAAGAGGAAGTTTACATGTCACAGCCACCAGGTTTTGAAGTTTCTGATTCATTTGGAAACAGGTTAGTATGTAAACTTACAAAGGCGTTGTATGGTCTAAAACAAGCTCCTAGATCTTGGTTTGAGAAACTTAGAGAATGTTTGCTTGATAAGTTACATTTTACAAGCTCGCAGTCAGATAATTGTCTGTTCATTAAACACATGTCTGGCAAATCAGTTTATCTTCTTGTTTATGTGATGACATAGTCGTGATTGGGTCTTGCAAGGATTTGATTGAATCTGTCATTGCTGATCTGAATGGGTATTTTTCTTTGTAGGATTTAGGAACACTAAATTTCTTTCTTGGAATGGAAATACAATCAGGGCCAGATTTCAAGGTACTCAATCAACGCAAGTACATTGTTGATTTGCTTGCTCGTACAAATATGACTAATTGCAGATCTTGTCCTACACCAATGGTTGGGTTTCCTATTCTTACTTCTTCATCTGGTTCAGGTATGCCTTTGTTAGACCCTTCTTTATATAGGAGTACTGTTGGTGCTTTACAACATGTGTGTTACACGCGTCCTGATATATGTTACAGTGTTCATAAACTCAGTCAATTTCTTCATAGACCAACTGAGGTTCATTGGGCAACAGTAAAACGAGTATTAAGATATTTGAATGGTTCTCTTGATCATGGTTTAATATTCAAGTCTTCATCTTCTCTTGATTTAACAGATTTCACTGATTCAGATTGGGAAGCTGATACTGATGATAGAAGATCAACGAGTGGTCATTGTCTGTTCCTAGGAGGTAATCCCATTGTGTGTTGTTCAAAGAAACAAATGGCGGTATCAAGATCCACGACTGAGGCAGAGTTTCGCAGCTTGGCCAATGTTATATGTGATGTCATTCGGGTAAGATCTTTGCTTATTGAACTTGGTTTGAGTTTGTCTTCTGTTCCTGTTCTATGGTCTGACAACACCAACAAGATTTCCATTTCTGCTAATCCAGTTCAACATGCAAAGATGAAACATGGTGAATTAGACTTATTCTTTGTGCGTGAGAAAGTTTCGCAGGGACTTGTTCAAGTGAATCTTGTTCCTGGATCAGATAGCAGATGCTCTTACAAAACCGTTGACTGAGAAGTCTTTCCTTCCATTTCGTCGCAAGCTGGGAGTGTGCTCACTATCAGAAGCACTATCAGAAGGTTCATCTGTCATTTCTGAGCATGCTGATTGAATGTTGCTGATTCATTAGTATACAGATTCACACAATACTACATCATCATAAGTTTGTGTTGTGTGAATCTGTTAGAATAAGTTGAACTCCTATATATGGCATTACAAACATGTTTCTTGCATATTTGTGGTTTGTTGTACTTAGATGATACAATAATTCTGTAGATTGTTTTATTATGTGCCAGTTGATTAAACTCAAAGTTTAGGCAATGAAAATAAAAAGCCGAAATAAAGAAGTTGGGCACAAACCCAACCAATCACAGGTTACAAAATTGATGGGTATATCCGATCAAGAAGGAGAAGTAGACAGTAACCTGTGGTTCAGGCATATATTGTTATGTTAGTCCTGTGTTTGTATCAAAAGCCGAAATGAAGAAGTTGGGCACAAACCCAGCCAGTCACCTAGAAGAAAACAGTTAAATGGTGATTCACACAGCACAATGAATGGTGCATACAAACACAGTTGAATTCAAAAGCCAAAAATAAGAAACTGGGCAAAAACCCAGTCAGCTTTGGGTAAGTGAGAAATCATATTGGCACCGATTTGAACAATCAATCGGAATTGTGTGTTGAACAAGCATAACTTGCTCACTGAATATGAAAAGAATTGTGTGTGTTTGATGAGATATGGTTGCAGTTTGATGTATTCTGATTGATTCATCGCAAGTAAACTATATGTGGTGTATGTTGTGCTGTTTCTGTGTCTTTTGATATTGGTGACAGGATATTGCAAGTTCAGAACAGGGCATTTCATCAAGATGAGACACAGATTTGTTGTTCAAAATGAAGAATGAAAACTGAAAAAGAAAATGAAGAACATTGGTGAATGTTAGAGGATATGATTCAGATTTAGAGTTTAAGGATTGTTATGTAGTTTACCTCAAGTGTAAGGACTGATTTGTAAATAGTCAATAGATTCAACGATATGAACCTACTATAAATAAGATGTGTACCGGTATTTCAAAGGTAAGAATGAAAAACATTTTCCCTCCAATTTCCTTTCTATTCTCTTTCAATTTGTTCAAATCCGTTCTCGTTTAGGATCGTTTCAGAAGGAAAATGATATGCCCCCCCGCCCGGTACTATTCAGATAAATTGTGATGCGTCGTGGTGCAAACAAACAGGTATGGGAGGTATAGGTGTGGCTGCCCAAAACTCGAATGGTGAAGTAGTAGGTGGTATAAACTGAAGATACCGAAGTGACAATGTTGAAACCCTAGAAGCATCGACGATCCTTGAAGGAGCGAGTCTGGCAATCGAAAATGGGTGGACGTCAGTGGAGGTTGAATCATATTCACGAGTGGTCATATAAATCAAATCAAGGGAGGTGCTCCACACTGCCGACTAAGAGCACTACTTGTGAACATTTCTATTACTTCAAACCAAGTCGAACGAGTAATATGAAAGGCAATTCCGAGAGCAGCCAATGAGTGTGCGAACTGGATAGCCAAACAAGCAAGACTGAGTGTGCATCTTGATGATTGGGTCTCACGACCCCCACTCCCTCTTTTACTTTTATTATCTAGAGATTGTAATGTTGAACCCTCATGATAGGTATCACAAACTTTTCAATTTTAGAAATAAAATGTCTGATTTGACCAAAAAAAAAAAGATTGACGGTCAAACCGATGAAAGTGGCGCTTGGATCATAAGAATCAGAAAATTGGCCTCTCATCCGGTTTGATGACCAGTTCAGTTCTAATAACTATGATTATAATTAGAAGTAAATAAATATCTATAAGTATTAATAAAATATTATATTTAAACAAAAATAAAATGATTAAAGAACATAAAGTATTGATGAAGGATTGATCAACTAAACGTTATTTTAGTTGATAAAGTAATATGAATTTAAGTATAAATTTTATAGTATTATTTTACGTGTCCTTCCTAAGTTAATCTGTTCGAATTCTATTTGCTTTGATTCGGTATATATGATTTAAACATGACAAGTTATGTTTTGTTCACTTTGATTGTTGTCCGCTGCAAATGTACATCCACCTCCTTTATTTCACAGATTAAAAATCTAGCACATGTAGAGTATCGATAGTGACGACCCAATACAGTATAAGGCCCACAAGGCCTTCTCGACCCAATATTAATTTAGAGAGGACAAACCCAAACAATTCATGACTGGAACAGTGTGGATTAAATAGAACATGAAGACGTGAAGAAGATGAATAAGAAAAACATATGACTCCAATGTATTGAGAAACGTTTTTTTGTATATAGAGAACTATGTATATATAGTATAGAGATAACTATCTATATATATTGATATTATCTATAAAGATACTCATACTATCTATCTAACTTTCTATATAATTATAAAGAATAAACTAAATATAAAGGGATAAACTAAAGGATAAAGACTAATAGAAGGATAATCTACATTAGACTAGATAATATTCTAACATTTACCATGTTCTTTGATTTTCTTGATTTATATTACTCTAACATTCACCCATGTTCTGTGCTCTTCTTGATCTTGATCCTCAAACTTTGAAATTTTGCAGAATTGGTCCCCAAACTTCCCATGCTTCTTTGGTTGTGCCGGAGCCCAAATCCAATCTCGATCAAATCTCCAATCGAATTGAGCTCACACATCTTCATCATCGGTGAGATATTATACATTTGAATACAAATTTTTCAAGCTAAAATCCAGATGAAAAAGAAAAAGATTCAGTCATGACATTGCGGTGCCATCTTAGTCATCTCGTCGTGGTCATGCCGTAGTGGCTAACAAACTAATCTAAAATCTGAATTCCAGCATTCCATTCTTGTATTGAATCCATTGTAAATCATAAAAAAACTTGGTTATTCAAACTCAATGTGATCACACATCTTCACGATACCAAACCGGCATTTCAGCACAATTAATTCAGCATTGTTTGTAGAGGTATTTGATCACCAAATCTGTGATTAAATTCAGTCTATATTGAGCAAGGAATCACAGCAAAGAATCCAGCACAAAATCCAGCAAAGAAACAATGAACCTGAACAAAATTGCAGCAATGATTCAACACAGAATTGTAGTAATGATTCAACACAAAATCAGAGTAATCAGGAGGCAATTAAGCAGGAACTATTGGATGGAGCTGTAACTGATAATGAATTGCAGCAAGCAGGAGGCAATTAAGCACGAGATGTTGGATGGAGCTGTTGAATGGATAGTTGATGATGAATCACAATAAAGAGCTGGAACTGATCTCAGACTGTAGAAGTAATGCTGATGCTAAATTGGAGCTGATATTTGAATTGACAAATTGATGGCTGAATTCTAGAATCAATTGAGTTGTTTGATGCGGAATTGGAGTTGTAACTGGAACAGATTTGCCCCTAGGATAAACTAAGCTTTGATACAATGTTAGAATTCAATAGAACATGAAGACGTGAATGAGATGAACAAGAAAAACACCTGAATCCATTGTATTGAGAAACTTATTTTTTTTTTGTACATAGAGAACTATGTATATATAGTATCTTCTAATCTCTCCCAATTAATCTCACTTTCTAATGGTTCTCATGATTTTCTTCTGAATGATGACGATGTTGATGAGTTGTTTGATCTTGATAAGTACTTTGAGCATAAGGATTGTATGTTCTCTATGTGTTAGAAGTCAGATACTCACAATGCTATATTGTCATATGTTTATCATGATGAGAATATGTTCAAATATCAAAGCTCGCATATCTTGGTATACAAGTACATATCTTTCACCTTTGTGGTTTGTTATACTCAGATGATACAATGAGCTTGATTATTGTTCATCTTGTGCCAAGCGATTATACACAAGTTCAGGCATTCATATAACAAAAGCTAAAAGAAGATGTTGGGCACAAACCCAGCCAATCATAGGTTACATTGAATTGAAAATTCTATCCAAATATTAAGAACGAGAAGGGAAAAGTAACATTTGATTCATGCATATATCACTTATCATGTGTTTTGTAACAAAAGCCAAAAGAAGATGTTGTGCACAAACCCAACCAGTCATCAATGAGGAAAAACAATTGAATGATGACTCAGGTAGCACAATTGTGCAATACAAACACATGGATACCAAAAGCCAAAAGAAAAAAGTGGGCACAAACCAAGTCAACTTTGTGTAGGCTGGCACTTGACTTGAACAAGAAAAGATTCATATATGTGTGTACAAGTATAACTTGTTCACTGAATGCCGAAAAATTGGTGGTTGTACGATGAGATGTGGTTGAAGTTAGAAAATCTTTAACTTGATCTCTCACCGTATAAACTATATTTGGTATACATGGCGTTATCTCTATTTTCTTGTCACTTTCATGAACAAGATGTCTAAGCTCAGGTGACAAATCATCAAGCAAAGCAAAGTGGAATTTTTACTCAAAATGAGAATGGGAAAAACTCAAGAAAGTGAAGAGCACTGGTGAATGTTAGAGGATATCGTTTAGATTGAAGTTAAGTGGTCAACAGTGGGATTTTATATCTATATCTATAGTATAGTTTATATCTATAGTAGGGTTTTACTATATATATATATATATATATATATATATACCATTGTACCTATTCTTCAAAATAGAATAAGAATACAAGTAACTTTTCTCTATATTAAATTCTCTTAGATGTAAGAAACGTGTCAACCAACCCACACGGAGGGTAAGCTGGAACCCATAGAGCGGTCCAATATCAAACCCGGAACTAAAGTGGTCGCCAAGACCACAGTCAAAGCCTCCCACTGTGCTCTCCATGCAAGTGACCGCGAAGAGAGTCTAACCTCTCATCTTTCGTCCCACAACCGATTCTGAATATACAACAATATTACCCCATATATATCGAACACATATTATATAAAGATCTCATAAGGTAACTGCAATATACGTTGTCTTAACAGCCACAACAAAAAATATACCTCGTGAAAAATCTCGCCCCATGGGACCACCGGAAATAGAAACCGGCAATCCTCGCACCACTGTTCCTCAAGAATACCAAGAGATGACTTCGGGGAATCAATCTATGCCTCTGTCTCCTCACGTAGCACCGACAACCACTCTTTCTGTCAACCCGTCGAGTACCTCACCGACAAGAGAATAACAAACCTTATTCACTCTAGGCCAAGTTAAGGAACTAATAAACAAGAAGCTGAAAGAACAGCGCGGAGCCGCCACAACCCCTTTCAGAGAATGATCCTCCCATCCATTTACAATCGCCCTCATTACTGTGTGGATTCCTAAGGATGTGATGGCGAGGCCCATCCTCGAATATAGTGTAGGAGCAGATCCCATTATCCACGTCAATAAGCATGATGGCTCTCTCCTGGTAGGTCAAATGATGATAATCACTTAGCCCTGTTGTTCCCGTCAACCCTTTTGGGTTCGACCTCTTCGTGGTTCTTTGGCCTCCCTGCAGGATCAGTAGGGTCATGGTCAGAATTAAAAAGCAAATTCCTGGAGCGCTATATGGGCAAACACCAATTGCTGAAGAGTGTGGTCGCCTTAGTCCCTGTCAAGAAACAATAAGTTTCCATAAAAATGTCACGGAGATTGATCGTCGGGTAATGGATGGAGAGATCGTTCGAATTTTTATAGAGGACTAGATTTGGAAAACAAAGCCTCCCGAAAACTGCGAAACAACTACCATGTGAAAGAAACAGAGACACTAGAAGAAATGACAGTTAGAGCTAAATGTTTCATACACCTGGAAAGGGTAAACATTAAAGTAGAATTCCTTGCATCAACCCCGCCAAGGGCTAATCCAGAGCCCAGGCGCGATGATAAAAAAAAGGACAAGCGGGAATGTGAAAAGCCTCGATCAAATGCCTCCATGCCAAGTAATAGAGAGGTTTCCGAGTATTTCATGCCACTCAACAAGCAAATTTCGACGATATTAGTACATATGGAAAAAGCTCATTGGGCCGACCACCGATGCCTCAAAAGAATAGCCAACCTAAGGGCAAGGATGCAGAAAGCTACTGTCCCTATCACAAAACGAAGGGCCACAAGACCGATGATTACCGTATACTCAGGCGCGACATTGAGAAATTAATCCAGAGAGACATGCTGAAGGAATTCGTGGCGGGGAGAGAGCGAAGTCGAACGCCCCCACGAAGAGCTTGATCGCCCGTTCCTCAAGAATAATTCGGTCTTTCACAAGGAAAAAGTGTCATCAACCTGATCGTTGGAGGATTCATAGATTGAGGCAAAGGGAGGTATGCAAAAGATGTATACGCCACACAAATCTCCACAGCTGCGCAACAGGAAAAAAGGCTTCGTTCGAAAGAGGACATTGTAATTTCTTTTACTGAAGAACACCTGACACACGTCAAAACTCCGCACAACGACACATTAGTCATCACGTTTGATGTCGACGACTGCGATATGAAGAGAATTCTGATCGACGGAGGAAGTTCGACAGATATTTTATTCCTGGACGCCTTTAAAAAGATGTGCAAGTCTAAAAAAGACCTCAATCGAGTCGACTTTATCCTCATCGACTTTGCTGGAAGAATGATATACCCGCTGAGAGCCATTACCTTGTCGGTAATCTTGGGCGAAAGATAGAACAACATAGAGGTGTCGATCACCTTCATAGTGGTCGACACACGCACCTCATATAATGCCATCTTGGGGAAGATCGCCCTCAACCCTAACAAGATTGTGACCTCTATAGTCCACGAAAAGATGAAGTTCCCCACGCCGAATGGGATTGGAGAATTCTTAGACGATTTGCCGTCCTCACGCTAATGTTATGTGAACTGGTTTCGCAGAAAGAAACAGAGGGAGTCACTTGCCATTGAGACAGAGTCTGACCCCCCGTGATGACAAAGCTCGGCCTGCGCCAATGGAAGAGCTGATTGAAGTCGAAATCCATGGTCCAAACGAGAAGGTGCATGCCAGAGCCAGCTTAAATAAAGATCAAAGCGATGCCTTGACCTCCCTCTTTAAGGAATATAAAGAAGGGTTAATAGTTCCAATGGTCCCATATGTTTGGTTCCTGTGATCGATTAGTACCCCTATGTTATTTCTTGGTATTTTATGTTTTCAGAATGTTGTTATGTAGGCCAAATTACTGTTGCAGTCAAATTTAACTAACGGAATGGTGACGTGGCAAATAGAAAATAAAATAAATAGGAAAACAAAAATAGGACACAGTTTTAAAAAAATATTTTAAAACTTTATATATTAATAAAAATAAAAATGTTTATATATATATATATATATAAATTAGTAAAATTCAAATTAAAAAAATAAAACTAAATTCAAATATAAAAAGTATTGTTTATAATTTTATTTTTAATTTTAAAAAAACTAGCATTAGACCATTGGGTTCAATTGATCCAGCCAAGGGTCGAACCCTGAGCTGGGCTGGACCCCGACTGGGGCGACCAAGTTTGGGTCGTACCCAGCCCTGGGTTCGACCCTAAGCTGGGTCAATTGGACCCAAGGGTCCAATGTAGGATTTTTTTCTTTTTCTTTTTTCTTTTTATTATTATTTAAATTAAATATTATATTATATATCTACGTGGTGTTGATGTGGTGATGACATGGACCATTTAACAGAAAAATCTAACGACGGACTAACAGAAGGACCATATGACAACATCTTCAAACATAACTGACGATTCGACCACACAAAAAAACATATGGTACCATTCGATCACATGACTCAAACATATGAGACCATTGGAACTATTAACCATATAAAGTATTGTTCGCTTGGAAGCCCGATGGCATGCCAAACATCAACACAGACATAATCCCTCATGAGCTACGGTTGTACCATTCTGTCAAGCCCATTAGTTAGAAGAGAAGGTCATTCAGATAAAACAAACGCTTGGCGATCAGATAGGAATTGAAAGATTGCTCGAAGCCAAGTTTGTAATGGAGGTACGCTTTTAAAGTTGGGTCGCCAACCCGGTGCTGGTGAAAAGTCAAACATAAAATGGAGTATGTATGGATTTTCGAGACTTGAACAAGGTGTGCCCGAAAGACTCCTATCAACGCATGGTGAATGAACTATTCAAAGAGATGCTGGGGCGAAACATGGAAGCCTATTTGGACGATATGCTCGTGAAGTCCATCAAGGGGAGACCTCACATAGAAGACCTTCGAGAAGCTTTCGAATGCATACAAAGACACAATGTTCACCTAAACCCGACAAAATGCGGCTTTGGAGTGAAGTCATGCAAATTCTTTGGTTTTATGGTTAGCGAAAGAGGAATTGAGTCAAATACCGAAAATGTCAAGGCTATTGAAGAGATGAAGACCCCAACTTCACAAGGAAGCCCAGTGTCTAAATGGTCACCTCACCTCACCGCACCAAATCACTTCCTCTTAGAGGCGAGCAACAGGTCACTCCCATTCTTCCAAACTCCCGGGGCCAACCGCAAGTTCGAGTGGACGCCGGTGTGCGACGCTGCTTTTCTGTCACTCAAGCAGTTCCTGTATACACTCCCGAATTTGGCTAAACCCATTCCCGATGAACCGTTTTTTTCTTTATATAATGTTTAGTTAGGGTGCAACCAGTGTAGTGTTAGCCAGAGAAGAAGAGGGTAAACAGAGTCCAGTCTATTTTGTAAGCAAACTTTTCAATGCAACTAAAATGAAATATATCGAGATTGAAAAGTACCTTTATGTCTTGGTTATTGCTGCTCGTAAGGTGAGACCGTGCTTCCACGCCCATTCAATTACAACCCCTCAAGCACTTCCTCATGTAGCCAGACTCTTTAGGTAGGATGGTCAAATGGGTGATCAATTTGAGCGAATTCAAATTAAGTTTGCCCCGAAAACAACTATTAAAGGTCAAGCCCTGGAAGATTTATAGTGAAAAGTATCGGGAACGACCGTACCAAAACAGAACAAGAACAACCAAAGGTAGAAGAGATAGGTTTTGAACTCTATACTAATGGATCTTCCTCAAAAGAAGATTCGGGGGGAAGGATTAGTCCTCATCCCTCATCAGGGCGAGCCTCACATTATGTGATTGCTCTCACATTTAAGACGACCAACAACGAAGCAGAGTATGAAACACTCATAACTGGGTTGCGACTCGCTAAGGGAATGGGTATGACATCGTTGAAGGTGAAAAGTGACTAGGAATTGATCGTTAATCGGATCAATGACAAGTATTAAGCAAAATGGGAAAAGATGAAGAAGTACCTATCGCTGAAATACCAACTTTCACGATCGAGTCAATCCCTCGCCAAGACAACCAACTTTGGAGGAACAAGAATGCAGGAAACACTTCCTGGAACAATCATTATGCTCGGTACTTGTAAACCAAGGAGAAGTCTTCAACATTCAAGAGCAGGACAACTGGATGATCCCATTCCAGAACCTTTTTAAAAAGGGAATCCTACCCAAAGACGAAGGCGAGACAACTGAGATAAGATGCGTTGCCGCTAACTACCTCCTTGTAGACAGAGAACTTTGTAGGCGAGGATTTTCAATTCGTTATTTAATATGCATTTATCATCCAGATTTAGAAAGAGTTATACGTGAAGCTCATAAAGGAGTTGCCACATGCGATGAAGGTACACACTCATTGATGCAGAAAATCTTCAGATTAGGCTATTATTGGCCAATTTTGAGCAAAGACGCAGGGAAATTAACAAAGAAGTGTGAAACATGTCAACAATTCACACCAAGAACCGGTCGACCACCCATATTGCTCTCCCCAATGGTGGGCACCAGGCCGTTTGCTTAATGGGGAATCGACATCCTTGGGCCCTTTCCCAAGTGAATGATTGGCAACTAGAAAGTTGCAATATAAGAAAGCATAGACCTCCATCCAACTTCCTATTTAATTTACATGGAATGAGATATGTGCTAACCACGTGTTTTTAAGATTTGATGCTAATGATTTATGTTTATGTAAATGCTCTTACCTCCTGTACATAACATAGAGCTTCAACAAAGAGGGGAAACTTCGTTACATTTAAACATGGAGAGCCGAATTTCATCGTCTTCCTATGCTTCTGTCAGTCTTTCCACAATGTAGTGAAGTACTGCAAGTGTGGTCGCGCTTAATCATTTCCTCTTAAGGGAGATTGACAGGTCCCTCCCGTTCTTCCAAACTCTCAGGGAAAACCGCAAGTTCAGGTTGACACCGGAGTGCGAAGGTGCCTTTCAATCACTCAAGCGGTACCTGCAAACACTCCCGGCTTTGGCGAAACCCATTTCCAATGAGACGTTTGTTTCTCAATCTAAGTAATAGTGAAGTCGTAGACAGTGGAGTGTTAGTAAAACAAGAGGAGAGTAAACAAAGTCCAGTCTATGTTGTAATCAAGTTATTCAATTCTGCTGAAATAAAATACATTGAGATTGAGCTGTCCTCACCACCAAGCCCCTCAAGCACTCCGTAATGAAGCCAGACTCTTCATGAAGGATGGTCAAGTGGTCGATTGAGTTGAGCGAATTCAAAATCAAATTCGCGTTGAACACAACTATTAAAGGTCAAACCCTGACATAATTTATAGTGGAAAGTATTAGCAATGGTCTTACTGAAGTGGAAAAAGAACAAGAAAAGACAAGGGTCGAAGGAAAAAGCTGGGAACTTTATACCGATGGATCTTCTTCAAAAGAAGGCTCGGGGTAGGACTATCCCTCATCCCTCTTCAGGGCGAGCCCCTAAAATATTCAATCGCCTTCACATTCAAGGCGACCGACAATGAAGGTGAATATGAAGGGCTTATTACTGGACTACGACTCACTAAGGGGATGGGAATAACGTCACTAAAGGCAAAAAGCGATTCAGTGCTAATTATCATCCAAATCAATGAAAACTATGAAGCAAATGGGGAAAAATGAAAAAGTACCTCGACATTGCGAAGAAATTCATCGACGAAATTCTGACTTTCGTGATCGAGTCAATTCCATAAACAAGCTGGCGCTCAGAGGAACAAAAATGCAGAGAATACACTTCCTGGAATAAGCACTATACTCGGTCCTCGAAAGCCGAGCATAAGTCTTCAATATTCAGGAGCAGGATAACTCGATGACCCCATTCCAAAATTTTCTAAAATAAGGAACCCTGTCAGAAGGAGAAGGCGATGCCACAAAGATAAGTCGCGTAGCCGAAAACTATCTTCTCTATAAGCGAGGATACTCAACTCCCTATCTGAAATGCAGTTTCCATCCCGAGACAGAAAGAGTTCTGCGCGAAGCTCATGAAGGAGTTGTCGCATGCCATGAAGGTGCACGCTCATTAAAGCGTAAAATCTTCAGACTAGGCTATTACTGAACAACCTTGAGCACAGATGCAACCGAATTAACAAAGAAGTGCGCAACTTGTCAACAGTTCACACCAATATTTGGTCGACCCTCGACATTGCTATCCCCAATGGAGGGGTCCTGGGCTTTCGCCCAATTGGGAATAGGCATATTGGGACCATTTCCCATCAGAACTGGGCATAAAAACCACATTATCGTGGCGATCGACTATTTCTCCAAGTGGATAGAGGCGAAAGCATTGTCTTCTACAGCTGAACTTCAAGTAATCAAATTCTTAAAGATCAACGTAATTTTGCGATTTGGCGTCCCCAGTATATTCATAAGAGATAATGGCCCGCAATTCGTGGGAAACAAACTCAAATGGCTCTATGAAGAGTACCATATTGATCACAGATTCAGCTCGAGACATCATCCCCAAACCAACGGACATGCCGAAGCAGCCAACAAAGTTGTCCTCTCGTAGGAAACTAGGTAACATGAGTTGGACAACGTGATGTGGGATATCATAATGACATCCAAAACAACAACCGGGGAAACACCATTTAGTTTAGGGTATGGATCCGTTGCAGTGACACCCACCGAAATAATGGTGCCTACCCGTAGGATCCTACACTTTGATGTCGAAGCTAATGATATCGAGTGACTTATAGACCTCGATCTCGCTGAAGAAAAATGAAGGCAATCAGATAACACATAAGCTAGAATGCGACTGGCGACCACTCGCTAAAAGGCGAACGAACCACCAAGGTAACAGTTCCCTTAAAGCGAACGAACCATAAAGGTAATATTTCCCTAAACGTTAGGCGAAAGACCTGACGCGGAAGAAGAACAAACCCACAACAAGGGTAACAGTTCCCTAAAGTTAAGCAAAATAAAGATCTGATACAAAAGGCGAATGAACCCATCTCAAGGGTAAAGGTTCCCTTACAAGTTGGGCAAAATGGAGCGGACGGACCGACAAAGTAACAGTCTCTCCAAAGAAAATCTTAAGAGAGCAAACGAATCTTAGGTAACAACTTCTTAAAAGGCGAGCAAATCTTAGATAACAGTTCCCCATGATTAGGCAAACGAATCCAAGGACCAAAATCCTAAAAGGTGAACGAATCCATCAAGGATAACAGTTTCCTTAAAGGTATAATCCTTGGGTAACAGTTCCTTTAAGAAACTTGGCAAAAGGAACGGACGCGCCAACAAAAGGCAACAGTCCTTCCTCAGAAGCCTAAAGGAGCGAAAAGAACCTCTAAAAGGTAACATTCCCTCCTGAATAGAAAGGTGGGACTACTCTACAAAAGCTAAAGCGAAGTTGAAAACAAGTATGGTAAAACTTCCTAAAGATGTCAAGAAAGATCGACATCAGAAGAATAACCAAATTTATTCAAAGTCAAACAAAAACAAAGGCTTACGAAATGAAAATGCGTTCATTATATTCAAGGAAAATACCTGAGTCAACCATCAAAAAATAATTACAAGGTTCCTGAAATGAAAGGAAATTAAACAAACTCTCATTCATAAATAAGGGACAATATTTCAACATACAAAAGAAGGAGGAGCTAAAGCATAAGGAGACCAGGTGACTCTGCGAGGTTGTAATCCTTCTTAGCATAACATGCTCCTTCGATTTGAAGCTTTGCATTAACTTGGTCACCTAGAGGCCTAGAGCATCAAAGGCTGGGCTCACCAGGGGTTACAGTCTCCTTTGCGGCCCCGGGGGCAGCCTCCTTGCCAACAACTGCAGCAGAAGCTTCCTTAGTGTAGCCACTCTCGTCCTGAAGAGACTTCACCTCCTGGAGAGGAAACTGGGGGTCTAACCTCTTGATCTCGTCGACCAAGACCTGGAGATAGGCATCCATCTCAGCCTTCATCACCTCCAAGGCACAGTCGACAAACTCCTAAGACTTCTTAAAGTCTTTGATCACTCTTTGGGGGGATGGGACAACCTTCAGCTTCAACTCGAGCCGCTCCTTCTCATACCTAAAGGCATCCTGCTGAGTCTGTGCCTCCCTCAGCTCGCCCTGATGGCGAGTGACCTCCGCGTCCGGCTGAGTGGAGTACTTGTCAGCTTCCTTGGTCTGCAGCTTAACTCGGAGTTTTCCATCCTCAGTGAACCCCACCTGATCCTCCCTCATCTTGATTGAGGCGAGCATATCCTTATCTCTATCCATAGACTCTCGTCAAGCCTGCTCCACAAGCTGAGTGAACGCCTCAGTCTTCTTGTTCAGCTACTACACCTTTTTGGTAGTATACTCCAAACTCCAAAACTTCTCCAGTTCGATAAGCAAATCAACATGTTTATCAGCAAGCTCCCCTACAATCTGCGCTATCGCTGTCCCCTCGCAGACGAGGTGACAACAAGAAAACAAAACTTATATCATAAAAAATATTTCTTGGGCGATTGCCGTAGTCAGACACAGAATTTTCCTTCTAAGTCCTACGCTTGGTCGCGCGTCTAGAAGGAGGAGGAGGTGGACTAAAGGTCGCGTGGGCATCAGACAACCCTGTCTTATCTTGCTTGGAAAAGAGACTGAGAAGTTTAGGTCCCTGAGTACCTACAACACAAAAACCAGAAAAGGAAAAGGGTTTGAAAATTACTCAGTCAATAGAAACTGGCACATTCTGGAAGGGTCATTCTGGAAGGGGCTTTGGGCAACAAACACGATGCCTAAGGTGAAGAACTATACATGGCAACTTGCAACCAACTATTTGGCCGTCAAAGTAAACATGGCCAAAAGGGGTATGAATGTAAGCCCGGGATGCCCAATTTCTGGAGGCGTCGAAACAAGGGAACACATGACCATCGAGTGCGGGTGGACCGAACGGGTGTGGAGCGGGGTGATAAGGATACGAATGGACCGGACCATACACCTAGACATGGCTCAGTAGCATTAAGAGAGACAGACCGAACCACGGGGGCAAGGACCATGCAGCGATAGGAGATGGATACTCACATTGTTAACGTGTTGGCACATTTGGAAGACGAGGTGCAAAGCGGCTTTCGAAGCCAAACAACCAAATCCAATTGAGGTGATTGATGGGATAAAGCGAGCATACATGGAACATGAAGAGAATCACCGAACCACAACAAATAGGCCATCAGACCGAGCGCAAACCGAGGACCAAGCGGACCAACAATGGAAACCTCTGACCGCATCCACAATAAAGGTAAACTATGATGCCTCATGGAGCAAACAATCCCAACGAGCCGACATAGGAGTGGTAGCACGTGATAAGGAGGGAAAAGTGATTGGCGGCCTAAACCGAAGATGCCATGGAAATGACTTTGAGGGAATGAAGGCAATAGCCGTACAAGAAAGGGTAAGACTCGCAATAGCATCGGGATGGCCAAGGATAATAGTATAGACGAACTCGCAAGATGTATACCAACAAATTGTGGATGGACCGAAACATTGGAGGGTGGCGAATACCATAATGAACATCCGTAACTTAGCAAGGGAAGTCGAGCAAGTACAATTGCGTTTGATTCCAAGTACTGCGAATGAATGCGCGGATTGGATAGCCAAACAAGCGAGATTGGGAGTGAATCTAAACAATTGGGTCGAAAGACCACCACTTCCGTTTGTATGTTTAGTAGCAAATGATTGTATGTACGAACAACTGTGATCGAGTATCACGATGTTTTATTTCATCAATTAAAGTGTTAAGTTGACAAAAAAAAACTGGCGCGAACTACTGAATGATCACCAGCCTAAGCATCGACTCTGAAGTCTCCGCGACCGAGCAAACCGAACAGAAGCCCGACTACTTGTGACGTTGGAACAAGTCATCAATAGCGTTCCTGTCACACCCCGATATCTTGCCAAAGCTCGGGGGAATATACCATTCCGGCTAATAAAGGTTCCAAGGCACACCACCCTTATAGAAGAAATAAGATTCTCTTGCTAGTAGGCATTTGTGCTCCCATCAGCAAGACACCTCTGAACTTGGAGAACATCGCTCTAGAGGGGTTGGTGTGTATACTTTTGTGTGTTGCTAAACCTTTCATTCTTCCATAATTATTTTCCTTCCTGTTGAAGATGATTACCACCGTGATGGGTTTCGCCGAGGAAAGAATCGTTGTACGGGTCCAGCTGAAAAGGTTCCAGGTGGTCGAGTAAGAGTTGGAGGTCTGGAAGTGGAGAATGCCAACCGGTCCGAAATAGACGCAGAGGTCGCGCAAAAAAACAGTTCAAGATCGATCTGGATGAGGCGCAAGGAAAGGCTGAAGCCCTTTCTAGGGAAATTGAAGGTCTCGGGAAGTAATTAGATGCCAAGGAGACTGAGGAACCTCTTTTTAAGGGAAAGTTGGCCATCGTTGAGAAGAATAACATGAAGGTTGAAGAGGAGGAGGAGGAGGCTCTCCTGAAGGTAGAACTCCCGAAAAAGCTCAAAGTAGGAGCAGTTGAGCCGGTAGAGAAGTTCAGAGTGAACAAGGAGTTTGAAGTCGCCACTGCGCTCTGGAATAGGTCCTCCTTTTTTAGAGTCTTTAAAAGAGTGTCTAGGGATATCCTTAAAGTTGACGACTAATTTCCCCCAGACAAGTTGCCTTTTGTGAAAGATTTCATGGCGTTCCAAGCTAGAGAAAAGGAGGCAGTTGCTGCAACAAATGAAAAGGGATCATAGAGCGGAATCAATTTCTCTAAAGACTGTCAAGCAGCGCCTTATGAGTTTCCTAGGGATGCGCTTCCATTTAAAAGCTTTTCGCTTTATATCTGTTTTTGTTCCCCCCTTCTTAATCGAGTTTTGTTTGTATGTTTGCGGTGTCTTTTGAAAAGAAATAGTTTTTATCCACCGCTTTGAGTGTCCTTAAGTTTTAACGAACTTTCTCGCCTTTTATTTAATCTGTTTGCGACTTAGGTTTCAATCAGTAAGTTATAAATCTGATTAGTCTTAAAACTTAAGTTTTTTTAACCATTAAGCTATAAATTGCAAGAAAATGATGCCTCTAAATAGGTTCTACTTGAAGAAGATAATTGACATGTGATGCATTAGGAGAATACAAATCATTTTCATTAAGGCTCATTAAAAGGTGACACCGTGATGCACAATTTTTTTTTTTCAAATGCTCTGCGTTAAAGGTACTCTTCAAAGTTTTATCTTCTTCATCATTTTAGACGTAGGCGTTGGGATGTGTTATGACGAAGACCGTATATGGTCTATACTATTTAGAGGATATCTTATTGATTATATCCAGATGTGCGAAATTATTTCTTCTCCATACCATCTCCCCCTCGAAAAACTGGTGAGATTAAACTCGTCAGTTATAGTATCCAGCAGTGGTGAGTCACATCTTTCACTGTGTTTCTTTCGGTGCACATATTTTTTTCATACACCAGGTCAAGTTCAATGCATCATTGTTCATCATTGGGCACCACCTCGAAGTACTTAAGTCGGTGAGACCGATGAGATGAAACTAGTCGGTTATAGTATCGAGCAGTGACGAGTCACATCTTTCATTGTGTTTCTTTCGATGCACATTTGTTTTTCATACACCAAGTCAAGATCACTGCATCATTTTTCATCATTGGGCGTCGCCTCAAAGTACTTAAGTTAGTGAGACATGACTGCAATCTCTGTTGCGACGATCACTTTAGAACCGTAGACTAATTCGAGCGGTGTTTCTCCTATCACTTTAGAACCGTAGAATAATCATCCACTTGATCATATTTCCTGAGGCTTCGGGGTTTGCAGGAAATATTTCAAAGTTTGATTAGTTTAGACGGTGATTTCTTATTCGTGGAAATAAGGGTGAATCTTTCTAGCTGAAACAACTAACGCAAAGAGGTACTTCTTAATTTCAGGATAGTTCATTTCATTTTTGGTGAGAATTTTGGATACATAATTTATTGGGACCTGACCCTTATCCATTTCATTCACAAGTACAGAGTTTACAGCTACTGGGCTTATACTTAGAGAGAAAGAGAGATAGTGTCGCCCCTAGATTGATTGAGCAGTGGTGGGAGTGTTCTGAGGTGTTACTTCAGGTTTTGGAACACCTCTTCACACTCACAATTCCACTCAAACTTTTGGTTAACCCTTAATACTTGGAAGAAGGACAGTAATTTATCTTCGAATCTTGTAAGAAAACGACTGAGCACTCCTAGTGTCCTATTTAGACTCTACACTTCTTTGTGGTAGGTCATACTCTTAATCCCTTCAATGACATCGAGCTTCTTAGGGTTCACCTCAATGCCTCTCTGACTAACCCTTTAGCCAATGAATTTGTCGGACTGAACACCAAAAATGCACCTGGCTAATTCAGACACACTTAATGGAGATACATGCACTCAAAGGTATTCCTCATGTCCTCAACATGGCTGATGCCTTTAATAGACTTAGCCATCACGTTATCAAGATAAGCCTCCATAGTGACGCCTATCATTCCTGCGAATAGTTTGTTAAGCATCCTCTTGTAGGTAGTGCCTGCATTGATATGCCCAAAAGGCATGACTGTGTAGTGGTAAATATCACCGTCAAGATGGAAAGTTATACGGTTCGCGTCGCCTTCCGCCATCTTTATCTGATTATTGCCTGAATAGGAATCCATAAAGCTCAGCAACTTGTGGCCAGAAGTCGCGTCGACCAATTGATCGATTATGGCTAGTGGGTAGGAATCCTTCGAACAAGGTTTGTTTAAATCCCGAAAATCCATGCATATTTTCCACTTCCCATAATTCTTCTTTACCAACACTGAGTTTGTTACCTATGTCTGAAACCTAATTTCCTTGACAAAATGAGCATTAATGAGCTTTTCCACATCCTTTCTAATGCCCATGGCCTTTTCTTCACTCATAGGGCGTTGTTTTTGAGTGATTGGTTGGATACTCACATTGATTTTCAGCTCATGCGTGATAATATCCCTGGTTATTCTTGGCATGTCACTGGGTTTCCAAGCATATAATTCATTGAAATTAACAATAACAAGTGTCAGAGTCTTGGCGTGACCCTAAAAAAGCATCGCCTGTACGACCTTATATGGTCTGTCCAACTCGATCGTCTATAAACCTTCAACAGAAGTGTGTCGACTTCTTTCTTCTCTTGGATCCCCATCTGTCTGAATAGACATAGTTTCCTTGTCCTTATTCTTTAATAAATGGATGTGCACGGAATGAACATAACAACTCCTTGCCACACACTCATCAACCCTTCTTGCCCTATTCTGTGTGGAATCGGAAATTTCATCATTTGATGGTAGATCAAGTGAGCAATTCAGTGGGGGTTCAAGGTGGAGCTCCCGATGATGACATTATGTGAAGTTTGGGCGTCCATCACGATGAACGTGATGTTGATGGTCAAAGATTCCCACCTTTCGTCCAAATAAACTAGCAAGGTGATTGCTCCTAAAGAGTAAGTGGTGGTTGAGGCAAATCCGGGAAAAATTACCTTTTTAAAGTTCTTTTTGCTCTTTCACATATTCTTTAGGCATCGAGGAAAAGAACGTTTGTTAAGGTGCCACAAGCAATCAAGATTCTTGTTACATTGTATTAATCAACCTCGGCAGTGATTACTAATGCATAATCTTGCAAGCAGGTGACATGTTCCATGTCTGACTCCAAGAAAGAGATGACCACCTCGCACTCCTCCCTTAAGCGCATTCCTGCGATGAAGGTGATAGAAATTTGAGAGGCATTCTGCCCCTTCACTCTTAGTCGCTCTTCCTGATGCAAAACATCTCTGATGACGATAAAGAGACCCTTCTTCATCTTGGGCACATTATGCCCCTTCACTGGTGGCGCATGCCTATTCTTGTGGGGAGGAACTCCGGTCCCTTTTGCTTGTGACAAAATTTTTAGGAAACACTTCTGGATCAAGCTTTCACTATACCTTTTAAATATTTTTAGCCATCTGTACTGTGACCCCTGCAGGGGTGGTACCGAAGTGGTAATCCTAGTTCGACCCCAGTATGGGCACTTCTTTCATGGTGTCGGTGGCGTCTCTCAATCCATCTTCTCCATCTTGGTCAAGATAACTGATATTTCTTGATTTAGAGGAGGTAAAGGTCTCGTGAACCTCCCTATAAGGGCAAGGCAATATTGGGAATCCCTTATGAACATCGTGTCCACTCTTATAGAGACGTTGCTCGGGCATGTTCCCTTTGTGGACGTCTTTCGTTGATTCCTTATGGTTTTTCCTACCTTACTTTTCTATTTGCAAATCAATGTAGGACTTAATCCTTGCCACCATTTCTTCAATAGTATTAACTGAGATGACGTTGAGCCTATCAGATAGGGCGGTGCCCTTGGGCCTCAGTGCTCTTACAAAGAGCCAGTGAGAGGTGACACCCCCAAGGGTACAGGGAATAACAACAACAAATGATTATCATCATTCGTTCTGCCTAGAAGGGACACTTCGTGCCTTTAGATGTGTTCGAATGGATTGCTCTTTCCTCGGTAACAGTTAATTTGAGAATTATGAACGTTTGGTGGCAATGTGATTTCCAAAATCTCGGGAGTGAAAAGGTGTGATGCTATGTCTCTAAGGCGAGGCATATGTTGGATCGTGAAATCCTGGATGCTGATCTGGCAGTGAATTGAATGCCAGACAAGGTTGGGATGACACTTCAGCTCCAACTCCGGTGAACCTGCAAGTAGGGGAGCGCAGCAGAGGGAGTGTCTCTGGGTCCCTCTCCGATGGTTAAATGAGTATATGTGTGTATAAACTCAAAACGTAAAGAACGTATGTAAAGCAAGGGTATTTATAGGGTAAGAGAGATAGAACCGTATATGGCAGCTGAATATCTTAGTGTATATTGTATTGCCGAAGATTCGGATCGTCAGTTACTGCGAGATATTGCAGTTACCAAATCTAATCCTTAGTGAATATGTGACCGAGATATGCGGGATATCGTGGTCACTTCCTTATTAACGGTTTTGTGGGACCAGAGGAGAGAGGCAAGGCTCTCTTCGGGGCGAGCACTCCCATGTCGAGCAGTGGAAGGCCGCGACCTGGTAGAGAATGGCGAGCAGTCCGAGAGCCTTTGGCGTCCCTATAGACTTTGGGCTCGATTCTGGATTACTCGATGGTGGGCCAAGTTTGGCTTGTACTTGGGCCGATCCGGTTCGGATGTCATGGGTTTACCCCCTCTATAGTTATTGGGCCTTCGAGGCCTTTTCTTACTGGGCTGTCACTATCGATACCCAACATTTGCCCCCGAAGCTTGATTGAAATTTCTTCAGTCGAGCTTGATTTCCTGTTAGGGTTTTAGATAGTGACGTCTCTTGTAATGGTTCAGGACCATTGAGACACTTCGAGCTCATTTGGCGAGCAGTTTCTTCTCTGTTCAAAGCTTGAAAGAGAATCCTTCCTTTTATTCCCTTTTGGCGATCACTCGAGGTGACCTAGGCTTATGGAAGTCTATCTTTCTTAGTTAGGCGATCATTACCTACCCGAGGTATTTCTGCTAAAGCCTTATTAGTGCGTAGGCGACCATCTTGTCTCCTAAGTGGACTGTTAGCATTTAATAACTGCTCAGTTATCCAGAAATCGAACGGTCACCTTAGGCACGCCTGTCCTTTACTTTTCCGTAAACCTAGGGTAGTTTGACAGCTGTTTGTACTAGCCAACCGTTTGTCTCTTGGAATTCTGACATTGCTTCGGTTTTCTCCAAAATGGGTGCAATCATTCCTCTGCGTCGCTTCGATTTGCTCGTGGCGGTTGCTCCCCTTTTGGTCTATATAAGAAACGTCAGTTTCTGTATTCTGTCTTTTACGCTTATCCACTCTCTTAGATTTTCAGAGCTTCATTGCGATCCTTTCCATTTCCTTTTCCAACCTTCTTCAGCCTTCTTCCAATATTTCCATGGCTCCCCGCAGTCAGAGAGTCAAGCACATGCCTCCCAAGGGCGCCAACAAAGCCAACACTCCCAGAAATGTTGATGTCCCTTTGACCATCAGGGATGAGGTCGTGCCCCCCTCAGTGGAGGAACATACCGATTTGGGCAGGACTGCAACCACTCCTGTGGTGGTGGACGGGCCTGAACTGAACACGCCCATCTTTTCTCCGAAAGGTAAACCTTCGCCCTTTTACTACTCTGCTTTGGTGATATCCCCTGCTGTTCTTTGCTTTTTATGTTTATCATTGCAATATTTGAATTTGTTCGAGTAGACGTCAAGCCTAATGAATTGAAGCCGGCTTATTTTAAGACCGTGGTGACGCTCGGTGGCTTCAGCGTAGAGGATGCTCCTAGGTATCCTGGCTTAGGTCTGCATTTTCCTCACGACGGAGAGGTTTACATTTATGCGGCCCAGATCGATGCTGGGTTGCGTTTTCCTCTCTGTGAGGATTTACAGACCTTGTGTCAGTTTTACGGGATTCACCCCACACAGCTTGTTCTGAATGCCCTCAGGATGTGGGTCGGTTTCAAGTTCCTGTGCTTACGCCAGGAATGGGTGTATTCACTGGCCTTGTTCTGGTGCTTCTTCCGACTGGCAGTAGGGGAAAACCACCTTCACCACTTCCAATCCCGCTGGCCGAAGTTTTCAAAGTGGGGAGGCCCTCAGGGATGGGTTTGGAACGTCCATGTCCGCCTGGTCGATGATTTCCGGTCCACTAACTCCAACTACAAGAAGTTTTACTTCTTGTACAAGGGGGGTGTACCCTGGAAATTGTTTGCTCCGGACAAGGATTTTCCTCCCTCCTTTGAAGAATTGTCAGGGAGTGATCGGAATGCCATCGATGACCTGTACCGGCTGCATCGGTCATCCCAGTTCAAGTCCATCCGCTCAGTGGCGGAGACTACTGAGAATATGCTTGAGATGGTGGGCATTCATCAGGCCACGCCAATCTTTGGCGATTGGGTAATTTTCTAACCCTTTTCTTGTTTTATCATTTGTAGGCAAGGCCATAGGCAGGAGCCAAAAACTGATAGGTCTCTTTGATGACCAGGGATCGGCAGGGTTATCCTCCTACCAAGCACTGCTGAGCTCTCCTCCTCCCCCCTCTAGGCGTTCGTCCAAGAGGAAGTCCGAGGAGGTGATTCCTTCGGCTAACACTGGTCCTCGCCAACCAGGTATATCGCCTCGCCATCTGTGGAAGCAATATTTTCATACTCTGCAATTTCTTGGTTTTTGACTTATGGCCTTGTTGTTTTACAGGGAAGTCCTCAGCTGATGCGACCCGGGACCCTCCTCCTCCTCCTCCTAAGAAGGTCAGGAGCGAGGACCATCCTGAGGTCGACCAGCGTCCTCCTCCTCCCCCTCTTAAGGGTCCTTCTGCCAACAAGGGGAAGGGTACGGATGCGGTGCCCCCTTCTCCTTCTCCTTCTCCTCAGGGTCCTTCTGCTACTAAGGAGAAGGTTCTGACTTTAGCGTCTCCCGCTCCCACGGTTCCTCCCCAGGAGTCTGGGACCCGGAAGAAGGGGCTTGCTACCTCCAGCTCCTCGAGGGCTCCTTCGGAGGAGTACTGCTCGATGGCGAGCCTGTTCCAGCCTTTTAAGGCTGTGGACTCTAGGAGGCCTTGGGTCCCTTGCGGGGACCTTGCCAAGAAGGGGTACCCCGTTCAGAAGAGCCTCCGGGGTAGCCCGGATATGTGCATGCGGCTCCTTGACGGGATAATTCCTCCCAAGTATCGTTCGATCGTCCCCACGGAGCTTCCTCAGATCGAGGGGTTCCTAAGGACCCAGTTCGAACGAGTTGCTCTGGTATGATCTAGCCTTTCTTTCGTTCTTTCTTTCTTGTCATTCCTTTTTTGTTTTGATGACCTGACATTTTTCTTCATGTTCTTGTTGTCAGCTCGTTCGGGAAGAAGTGATCCTTGGTCGCGTCTTTGGTGAGCTCGCCGATAAGCACTCTGATCTGCTTGTCGAGCTAGAGCAGTACCGAAGCACGGGGGTCACTCCCGGGCAGATGGGGGCCATCAAGACGACTGCCGATGCGGCTATCACCTTGGTGGATGGCGCGCGGGAGGAGTACTTTAGGAAGGAGCAGCGTCTCCTTGCCGATGTTAAGAAGAGGGAGTCTGCCGCCGCCGCCTTCCTTCAAGAAGCTGAGGCCCTCCATCAGTGCTTGGATGAAGGGGAATCGGTCCGAGCTCGCCTCGAGGCCGAGCTGAAGGATGCCCAGGCTCAGGTGGCGGAGTCGGACGCTCTGCGGGTTGCTGCTGAGGCTCAAAGAGCTGCTGCTGACGCTCAGAGGAAGGCTGTGGAGGAGGAGAGGGATCGGCTAGCTGAACAGTTGAGAGCCGTCCCTTCGCCCCAAAGCACAGTCGAGGCTTTCAAGTCCTCTGAAGATTTTGAGGACTGTGCTCTGAAGGTGATGAGGTCGGTGATAGCCGATTTTCTCCAAGTCCTGGTGAACGATGTCCAGGCAGTCGACCCCAACTTTCCCATTGGGGAAGTTGGGTCCTTGAGGAGATTCCTCCGGAGTCGTACCTCTCAGTCTACCCCTGTTGCTGAAGAGGTTGCCCCCGAGGGCGAGCCAAGCAATATTGCTTCCGAAGGCGAGCAAAGTGTCCCTGCTCCTGAAGGCGAGCAAAGTGCCTCTGCCCCCGAGGATCCTAAAGCCTGAAATCCTCCCCTCCTTTATCGACCATATTTGCCTTTTAGATTGCTATTTTTCTTTGTAATTTTTTGTTTTCCTTGTAATTATTTATTTGATTTAAGACTGGGTTTCTTTTATTGAATGCCCTTATATTCATAAGCCTTTTATTCGACTTTGAACATGCTTGGCTATTTACCCAACGTCTTAATCATAGTTACTCTTCGACTTCCTCTTGACTTGTAATGTCTTCGACTCTTGAAGTCTTAGACCAAGCATAAGTCGATCCTTCTAAGGATAATACTTCTGATACTTAAAAGCATAAACTTCTAAGTTCAAAGAGATATTACCTTCTTTGAAGTTTAGACCTTCGAGGTCATCCTAAGGCTTTGTCATCCATAGTGATTGCCTAAAATTCTTTGTTAGCAGATCCCTTTGTTTGGTTTTGACGTCTGCTTCTCATCTTGCCTAACTTTATTGCTAGGTCTTTTGGCCTGACTTTGGCGTCAGGGCTTTTTTGTTTTGCCTAGCTTTATTTCTAGGTCTTTTGGCCTGACTTTGGCGTCAGGGCTTTTTGTGCCTGATTCGGTTATCAGGTTTTTGCCTGACTCTTGGCGTCAGGTCTTTTGAGGCCTAACTTTGTTGTTAGGGCTTTTGTGGCCTAGTTTTGTTACTAGGGTCTTTTTTGGACTAACTTTGTTGTTAGGGCTTTTGGCCTGTCTTTGGCGACAGGGCTTTTTGGCCTAGCTTTGTTGCTAGGGCTTTTGGCCTAACTTTGTTGTTAGGGCTTTTGGCCTGTCTTTGGCGACAGGGCTTTTTGGCCTAGCTTTGTTGCTAGGGCTTTTGGCCTAACTTTGTTGTTAGGGCTTTTGGCCTAACTTTGTTGTTAGGGCTTTTTGGCCTGACTTTGGCGTCAGGGCTTTTGAGGCCTGACTTTGGCGTCAGGGCTGTTTGGCTTCAGCTTGCTTCGAGTGGACACGCTTTATTGACATAATCAGTTTGATTACAAGCTATGCATAAAATCTTCTTAAATGCTCAGAATTAAATGGACGGGGTAACCTCTCGCCTTCGGTGGTTTCCAAATAGTAGGATCCTGGTGCGGCGATCTCTACTACTTTGTATGGCCCTTCCCATTCGGCTGAAAGCTTGTTTTACTGTCCAGCCTTGTGAATTCATTCCTTCTCATAACCATCTCCCCCACGAAAAATTGGCGAGCGCTAACTTTTCTATTGAAATACCGAGCGGTCGCCAAGCGCATCTTTGGCTGTGTCTTTTCCGAGAGCCGTCTCTTTTCCTCTGCTAAGTCGAGGTTAGTTCTGCGCTCGATCTCATTTGCCTCCGCGTTAAAGTGTAGGACTCTGTGGGTAGGCACTGCTAATTCAGCTGGTGCTACTGCTTCTAATCCGTACACTAAACTTAAAGGCATTTCTCCTGTGGCCGCATTAGGCGTTGTTCTGATTGCCCATAATACGTTTTCCAGTTCGTCTGCCCAGTTCCCCTTGAATGCTCGAACCCTTTTCTTCAGTCCTGCTAAGACAACCTTGTTGGCTGCTTCAGCTTGCCCATTCGTTTGAGGGTGATGTACTGAACTGAAGCGATGGTCGATATGATACTCTTCACAGAGCCATTTCAACTCCTTTCCAACGAATTGCGGACCATTATCGCTGATGAGTATTTTGGGAATACCAAACCTGGAGAATATGTTGACCTGCAGGAACTTGATAACTTGGAATTCCGTTGTCGAAGCTAGAGCTTTCGCCTCTACCCACTTAGTGAAGTAGTCGATTGCCACTATAATGTGAGTACGCTGACCAGTGCTAATGGGAAAAGGACCCAATATATCGATTCCCCATTGAGCGAAGGGTTAGGCACCCGCCATTGGGGATAATAATGTCGATGGTCGACCTGATCGTGGTGCAAACTGCTGGAAAATTTCACACTTCTATGTTAATTCGGCTGCGTCTTTTCCCAAGGTCAGCCAGTAATATCCCAATCTGAATATTTTTCTGCTTAGCGATCGAGCGTCTTCTCGAAGAACCTTTTCTGTTTCGGGCAGAGCAACACATCTCAAGTAAGGCGTCGAATAACCTCTTCTGTAGAGTTCTCCATCGATGATTAGATAACTGGCTGCGAGTCTTCTAATCCTAGTGGATTCGCCTTCGTCTTCTGGGAGGATGCCTTCTTTCAAATAATTCTGGAACGGGGTCATCTAGGTGACCTGTTCTTGGATGTTGAAGACCTCCGCTCTGTTTTCAAGGACTGAACATAGGGCCTTTTCCAGAAATTGCACATCCTGGATTGTCGCCCCTCCGAAGGCTAGCTTACTTAAAGAATCTGCCATCTGGTTTTCTTGGCGAGGAATGAATTCAATCGCGAAATTTGGGATTTATGCGACCAGCTTTTTGGCAATGCCGAGATATTTCTTCATCTTTTCTCCCTTTGCCTCGTATGCGCCATTAACCTGATTGACAATGAGCTCTGAGTCGCTTCTTACTTTAAGCGCAGCTATACCCATTCCTTTTGCTAGTCTGAGTCCAGTGATAAGAGCCTCGTATTCTGCTTCGTTATTGGTCGCCGGGAATGTCAAGGTGATCGCGTATTTCAGAGGCTCGCCCTCAGGAGGAATAAGAATTAAACCTGCCCCCGAGCCTTCTTTTGATGAAGACCCATCCGTATAGAGTTCCCAGATTTTATTGTCGTTTGCTGACTGACTTGGCCTGTTCTCTGCCTCCGCCTGACCGTTACTCGTGCTTTCCACTATGAAATCAGCTAGTGCTTGACCTTTGATGGCCATTTTTGGCGCAAATTTGATCCTGAACTCGCTGAGCTCGATCGCCCACTTGACCATTCTTCCTGAAGAATCTGGCTTCATCAGGAAGTTTTTGAGAGGTTGATTGGTGAGGACCGTGATGTAGTGCGCATGAAAGTAAGGTCTCAGCTTCCGAGCAGCAATAACTAAGGCATAGAGATACTTCTCAATCTGGACATATTTTATTTCTGCTGAGTTGAACACTTTGCTAATGAAATACACTGGACTCTGAACATTATTATCCTCCCTTATTAAGACAGCACTGGCTGCCACATCGCTAATGCCTAGATAAAGGAAAAGCTGCTCGCCTGGAACGGGTTTTGCCAGAGCTGGAGTGTTTGGATATGCCTTTTCAAGGACTGGAATGCTTCCTCGCAGTCTGGCGGCCACTCGAACTTGCGGTTGGCCCTCAAGGTTTTGAAGAACGGGAGGGACCTGTCGCTTGCTTTGGAGAGGAAGCGGTTAAGAGCAGCTAGTCGGCCGTTCAGGCAATGGACTTCCTTATGGCAGGTTGGCGACTTCATTTCTTCTATGGCCTTTAGCTTTTCCGGGTTTGCTTCAATGCCCCTTTCACTGACCATAAAACCCAGGAACTTCCCGGACTTGACTCCAAAGGCGCACTTTGCTGGGTTCAGGCGAACGCTGTGTCTCCTCATGCATTCAAAAGCTTCACGGAGGTCGGTGGTATGAGGATTGCCTTTGATGGATTTGACGAGCATATCATCTATGTAGGCCTCCATGTTCCTTCCCAGCATGTCCTGGAACAGTCTGTTCACCATCCGCTGATAAGTTGCCCCGACATTGATGAGACCAAAGGGCATCACCTTGTAGCATAGAATGTCCCCGTTGGCATAGAATGCCGTGTGGGCCTCGTCATCTGGATGCATTCTGATTTGGTTGTAGCCTGAATAGGCGTCCATGAAGCTCAGCATCTCATGACCCGAGGTAGCATCGACCAGCTGATCAATTCTCAGAAGGGGATATGAATCTTTGGGGCAAGCCTTGTTTAAGTCACGGAAGTCGACGCACATCCTCCACTTGTCATTTGATTTCTTGACCAAAACTGGGTTGGCGACCCAACTCTGGAATCTTACTTCTCTGACGAAGTCAGCTTCAATCAACCTGCCGACTTCCTACCTGATCGCCAAACGCTTATCAGTCCCGAATGATCTTCTCTTTTGGGCGATCGGCTTGATGGAGGGGTCTATCCTGAGCTCATGAGAGATAATATCTGTGCTGATTCCTGGCATGTCGCTCGACTGCCAGGCGAAGAGCTCTTTGAATTCCTTGAGGAGGGCGGTCATGGCCTCCTTCTGATCCTCTTTCAAGGTGGTCCCAATGCGCACCTTTTTGTCTGGACCATCGATCTCGACCTCTTCCAATTCCTCCATGGGTGCTGGCCGAGACAAGTCCTCGTAGGGATCGGCCTCTGTCTCGATGGCGAGCGCCTCCCTTTGGTTCTTCCTACGTAAACAGTTCACATAGCATTGCCGCGAGGAAGGCTGATCTCCTAGCACTTCTCCAATCCCGTTCGGAGTAGGGAACTTCATCTTCTGGTGGACAGTGGAGGCCACAATCTTATTTGGGTTGATCGTGGTCCTCCCTATGATGGCGTTGTAGGATGTAGGTGAATCGACCACCAGGAAAGTGACCGACACCTTGATGCTTTTCCACCCCTCGCTAAAAATCACTGGCATGGTTATAGCCCCCAGTGGATAAGTTGTTCTTCCCGCAAACCCGATCAGCGGAAAGTCGACCCTCTTCAGGTCGCGTTTGGATTTGCCCATCTTTTCAAAGGCGTCCAGAAACAGGATGTCGGTCGAGCTGCCTCCGTCGACCAGAATCCTTGCAACATCACAGCCGTCAATATCTGCCGTAATGACCAGAGCATCGTTGTGGGACGTGGTAACGTGTGCCAAATCATCTTCAGAGAATGAGATGACAATGTTCTCTTCAGGTCGGGGCCGCTTCCCCTACTGAACTGCCGTAGAGATCTGAGTGGCGTAGACCTCTCTGGCGCTTGACCTCTCGCCGCCTGCGCCGAATCCTCCCGCAATCAGATTCACTCTCCTCTTGCTTCCAGAAGGCTCAACTTGATCTGCAGGGGCTGGTGAACGATGCCTCCTGGGGGGCGTTCGACTTCGGTCTCGCCCTGCCACAAACTCCTTCAACATTCCCCCCTGAATTAGCCTCTCTATATCTCGCTTCAGAATCTTGCAATCGTCTGTCTTATGGCCCTTGCACTTATGGTATCTGCAATAGCTCTCGACATCCTTGCCCATGGGTAGCCCACCTCGACGAGGCATCGGTGGCCTCGCCAAGGATCTCCTCTCCATCTCGACTAGTACCGCTGAGATCTGCCTATTTAAAGGCGTGAAGTACTCAGGGACCTCTGGATGGCGAGGCGCTGGAAGAGACTCGACTCGGGGCTTACTTTCTTTTCCCTTCTTCTCCTTCTTTACCTCCTTCTTACCATCGCATCGGGGTTCATGGGTTACCCTTAGCGAGGCCGTCAGGAGGTTGGCCTCGATGTTTGCGCGTTCAAGGTCTATGAAAACTTTCGCCCTGGACGCCAACTCCTCCAACGTCTCTATCTCCTTCACATGGTAGCTGTTTCGCAGCTTTCTCGAGGCCTTGTTGGCCACATCCAGACCTCTGTAGAATGCTAGAATGATCTCCCCATCTGAGATTTGGCGATCTAATTCTGTGACGTTTTGATGAAAACGCCCGTAGAAGTTTGACAGCGACTCTCCAGGCTGCTGTTTGACCGAGTCAAGGGCGACCACGCTCTTCAGCAACTGGCGCTCGCCCATATATCTCTCCAGGAACTTGCTTCTCAACTCTGCCCAAGTTCCGATTGATCCTGCAGGGAGGCCGAAGAACCAGGACGAAGCCGAACCCGAAAGAGTAGATGGAAATAGCAAAGCCAAATGATTAGGATCGTTTGACTTACCCAGAAGGGAGGCCTCATGCTTGTTGACATGTACGGTGGGATCTCCTCCACCGCTATACTCAGGTATGGCCCGAGCAACCACATCCTTCGGGATTTTGATAGCGACGAGCGCGTCGGTGAAAGGATGAGAGGACTGCTCCTTGAAGGGAGCTATGACTGTCAACTGTCTTTCTTGGAGCCTTTTGTTGAGGAGGTCATCCATCTGATCCACAGTGCAATACATGGGAGAGGTTCCGGGTGGAGGAGGACCGGAAGGATTGACAGTATATGCGGCTGCTGGCTCCTTGGTGTGTGCCGGAGGTAGGGACTGCTGACCTGACGTCATCTCCTGATCCTCCTGTGGCGCAGCGGGACCAGGATTTGCCGCTTCTGAAGGTGAAGGCCCTGTGGCAGCAGGGCGGTGGTTTTCCTTAGGAGCAGAGGGATTGTTTTCCTGAGGAGCAGGGGTTTGGCGGCGCGCCTGTCCTAGGATGGCTTCCAGCAAGGAGACCATCTCGGGGGTTAAATTAATATTCTGCCCCGCAATGTGGACTGTCTGCGGTGCAGGGGCTCCGTTTTGATCAGCAGCTGGGGTCGGTCTTGAATCACCGACATGTTCTCGAGCTATCCGCAGAGGAACAACATTAACTCCTGCTCGGCTGGCAGGTTCTTGTTGAAGCGGTGAAGCGGCTGCGGAATCAGACCTATCGCTCCCTAGTCTGATTCGGACGGTTGCTTTGGGATCAAGTTCTCATGGCTGAATTGCTCCTTCCCACAGACGGCGCCAAATGTTGGATCGTGAAATCCTGGATGCTGATCTGGCAGTGAATTGAATGCCAGACAAGGCTGGGATGACGCTTCAGCTCCAACTCCGGTGAACCTGCAAGTAGGGGAGCGCAGCAGAGGGGGTGTCTCTGGGTCCCTCTCCGATGCTTAAATGAGTATATGTGTGTATAAAACTCAAAACGTAAAGAACGTATGTAAAGCAAGGGTATTTATAGGGTAAGAGAGATAGAACCGTATATGGCAACTGAATATCTTAGTGTATATTGTATTGCCGAAGATTCGGATCGTCAGTTACTGCGAGATATTGCAGTTACCAAATCTAATCCTTAGTGAATATGTGACCGAGATATGCGGGATATCGTGGCCACTTCCTTATTAACGGTTTTGTGGGACCAGAGGAGAGAGGCAAGGCTCTCTTCGGGGCGAGCACTCCCATGTCGAGCAGTGGAGAATGGCGACCTGGTAGAGAATGGCGAGCAGTCCGAGAGCCTTTGGCGTCACTATAGACTTTGGGCTCGATTCTGGATTACTCGATGGTGGGCCAAGTTTGGCTTGTACTTGGGCCGATCCGGTTCGGATGTCATGGGTTTACCTCCTCTATAGTTATTGGGCCTTCGAGGCCTTTTCTTACTGGGCTGTCACTATCGATACCCAACAGCATAACCCTTCCCTTTTCTCCTTCATCGTTTGAGCGACAAGTTCCTCTATCTCCTCCCTGGTTATGATGTGAGGAGATAGAGACATTGTCATCTTCGCACCTTGCGTAGGGGCTCTCGCTGGGAGAGGAACCTGGGTGGCGCGTGCAGTGGCGCCTTTTGGGGCCTTGATGTTGATTATTCAACACGAAAGGTTTCCACAGGGCGGGAGGCGCGATCTACGGCCCAATGCTCTAACCTGTCCAAGAGTTTGTCCAAGGCCGCTCTGAAATCCGTTGTAAGCAATAACTTAGGAGTCGCCTCCAGAAGGGACGGACCTTTGCCAGATGATGCAATGTGGGACTGCGTTGGGCGGTAAGTCTAAGGTCCTGGGTCAGGGAATCTGTTCCTAGTTTCTTCAATCAGTATGAGAGCAGTAGATTGAGGTATGTTAGATCCGCCCTGGAGGGTGATGCGTAGGGAAACTGTGTGTTCGCCTGTGTATATCGCGGGGGCATGAAGGTTGAAGGCTCTAGATATTGTTGAAGGCTGCAGACTGACTCGCCTTCAATGGTATCATGATGATTAGTCTTTGCACTTGTGTTGGGGGAGTCACGGCTTACTTTTGCTAAAGGTTCCCACAGACGGAGTCGGATGTTGGGTCACGGCGTACAGAGCGATCTTGGTTCAGAATGTTCCTAAGATATGTGTTCCACAGATGGAGCCGGACGTTGGTTCGGTACTTGCCGAGCGACGGATCCGGTCGAGCAGGGTCATCAACCGAACCTAAAAGTGAAAGAGTCACCACCGATTAATTAAAGGCTAATCGGAATCCTAAAATTTGCCTAGGGTACATGGTTTAGCAGCCCATGGCTTGGAAGGGTCTACGTCCAGAGAATCGAGTTCGGGGGTTTGATTCTGTCTTAAAAGCTCGCAAGCCCATAATCCGCTATTTCAGTACTTTATTTACCAATTTACCTGAATCACCCGTTTTGATCATACTTGGCCAAAACGATTACATGCATTTTCTTTAAACTAAACAAACCATGTACAAGCATTTTTTTTATGAGTTAATTTCAAATAAATACATAAGAGAATAAAATTAATCGTGCTCGAAAAAGGGGTCGTTTAACTTTGGGGTCATTTTAAACGTGTCAAACGTATATGAATGATTTTGAAAATACGAAGAACATTGGACTAATTTGTAGCACTTTGAGAAGTTATGGGATTTCCAGAAAGGTTTGGGGACCAATTTATTTTTTTTAATTCGAGCTAAATTATAAAATATTTCAAAAATTGCAGAAATGACCCAAAACCTTTTTGGTTTGGTTTAGTACTCGGTAAAGTCCCAGAATAACCCGAGAGTCCAAAGACCGAGTTATAACCTTCATCAAATGTTAGGAATGACTTAAGCCTTTTTTGAATTTTTTGTTTTACCGAAATAAACCCCCATAGCTTTGATAAATGCTTAATATGACCCCAAAGTTATACCGAACATAAAACCGCTCATCAGCTTGTGACTTGTTGGGTACGAATTGAGGAGGCCGAACACCTAAAGGCTCCGCTCGTCGGCGTGTGACTCCTAGAAGTTGGACACCTACAGTTCCTCGTCGTCGAGGATGACTTGCGAAGCCTGAACATCTAAAGGCTCCACTCGTCGGCTTGTGACTCCCAGAAGCTGGAGACCTACAGATCCTGGTCGTTGAGGATGACTTGCGGAGGCTGAACACCTAAAGGCTCCGCTCGTCGGCTTGTGATTCACTTTAGGGCTAAAAAACCCTATCGAGACATCCGACTGCTTGCGCGGACTTCTTAGACTATTTTCTCACTAATCGACGTTGGAGTCCTTCTTGATGGAGTTCCCTAAATACATTCTTGCTACGTACTCCTGTCATGGGGACATTCGCAAACGTGATGCAATACATGTTTATGCAATTTTCTCTTTGTCATGAATAAACACGTTTTGAAAAAGGATGCAGAGATTTTAAAAGGTCTCTTGTAGCCGATTATGGGTGGATGTGATTCCTTTAGATAATGTTTTGACATGGAAATTCTCTTTGAAACAAGCCTTTGAGACCATAAAGGATAAACATGATCCAATCTTGTACAAGGTGTATCCATGCGAGTTGACCAAGACAGCTCAGACTAATGTCGATCACTGCTTATCTTCACTGCTACCGTACGAGAAACAATGTCGTCCACTTCTGAGTAGCTTTTTTTTTCTCTCGATTTCCTTTCTTTTTGCTACGGTAATTTTTTCCGCACCTCTCTTCTCCATTAATTTTTTCCTAGGTCGCCCTTTTGGGTTTTCAACCTAGCAGAGATTTTATTTATGTCCTTTTGCCATGATCACCCTTTTAGAGATTTTGAATCATGCCCCTCTTCCCTAGATTTTTCCTAAACCGCCCATTCGAGTTTTTGATTTAGCGGGAATTTCTATCACTTTGGAAGTTTCGCTTTCTGGTTCCGAACTCCTTAAGGATAGTATTTTCTGACTGTGTTACGAACTCATTAGCGAGTATTTTCTGAACAAGAGTGGGGTTACTCATGCCGATGTTCGTATTGGGGTCTTGTATGTCATAGGTGTCCAAGGCAGCTTGTCGTGCCATCCTTATAATTGATAGTCATTTTCTCTATGATCTTCTTGATGTTCTTATTTGCTTCTTCCACTGTGTCATTCATTTGTGGGCAATATGGAGATGAATTTCTATGCTTGATTTTAAATTGGTCCACAGACCATCAACCAACTTATTATACAGATTTTTGGCATTGACTGTGATGATTGACCCTGGCACCCCATAACGCGCGATGATATCCTGCCTAATGAAACGTTCGACATACTTTTGTGTTACTAACACCAGGGTGATAGCCTCTACCCACTTGGTGAAGTGATTGACCGCCACCAATATGAATCGATGACCGTTTGACACCTTTGGAGAGATCATGTCGATTACATCAATGCCCCACATCGATAAAGGCCATGGGGAAGTCATAGGATAAAGCTCATGTGGTGGCGCGTGGATTTGGTCGGCGTACACTTGCTAGAGGTGACAATGTTGGACGTGTCTTGAACAATTAGACGTCATGGTGGACCAAAAGTATCCAAGTCTCATTATCTTTTTTGACAACATTCGTCCACTCATGTGTGGGTCAAAACAACCTTCGTGAATTTCTTCCATCAAGCGCTCAACTTCTTCAGCATTCACGCATCTCAAAATAGTATCATTTAATGATATTTTGTATAACGTCGGGGAACGGAGAAAATAATTGCAAGTCATTCTTCGCACGACCTTCCAGTCATTTCTTGTGGCACCTTCTAGGAACTCTCCGGACTCCATGTATTTTTTTTATATCAGTGAACCATGGCTGACCGTCTAACATATCAACTGCACAATGGGCTGGAACCTCTTTGATCTTGATCTCCACGGGCAGTCCTTGGTTTTTCGATGAAATTTTACTCATTGATGTGAGTGTTACTAATGCGTCTGCAAATTGGTTCTTATTTCTCGAAATATGAGTGAAAGTGATATCTTCAAATTATGCAGCTAGATCCTCATGGTGCTCGTGATATGGCTGGAGTTTGGCATCTGTCGTATTCCATTTTCCTCTTATTTCTGCGATGTTGTCGGTGCAGTGGAAGGTGACCTATGGCGCCACTGGAAAGTGTTGCCTTTTTGGTGCGATGAGTACTGCCCCAATACATCTTCTGACCAAATTCACAGCCCCGTCAAAGTACATCTTCCAATTTGCCTTCGACATCCTTTCTTCTTCTACTTGCATGATCTCCACTTTTGGGAATTCGAATTCGATCAAGTGGTCGTCTTCTATGGGAAACTTCGCTAAATGATCAGTGATTGCTTGCCCCTTCACCGAAATTTGAGGCACAAACTCTGTCCTTTCCACCTCCTCGTACTTTGCTTCACCCTCTGTAAACTTCTTGCTAAGTAGTATATGACATGTTCATTCTTTCTAGTCACATCGAGTTGCCCCAACATGCATCCCAATGAGTCCTGGCGCACGGTTAAATACATAATGAGCGGTCGTCCTGGAGTTGGCGGCACTAGGAGTGGTGGGCTCATTAGGTAAGTTTTTATGGACTTTAAGGCGTTCTAGCATTATTCATCCTAGATTACCTCAGCTATCTTACGCAAGAGACGAAATAAAGGTTGGCACTTGGTTGTCATATTTGCGATGAAACACCCAATGTAATTCAAACGGCCTAATAGGCATCAGACCTTCTTGACGGTCGATGGTGGGGGTAACTCTTGTATCGCCTTGACTTTATCAGGGTTTACCTCAATTCCTTTCTCAATGAAGCGCAATAACTTGCCTGATTTGGTTCCAAAAGTGCATTTGGTCAGGTTTAAATGCAACTTGTACTTCTTGAGCCTTTCAAATAACATGGTTAAATTGAGCCTTTTAAAGTGATATTCACCTTCTTGTGACTTTGCGATCATATCATCTACGTACACCTCAATCTGTTTGTGCATCATATCGTGGAACAGTGTCACCATCGCCCTTTGGTATGTTTCCACTGCTTTCCTTAAACCGAGAGGCATAACTTTGTAACAAAATGTACCCCACATCGGGATAAATGCGGTTTTTGACTTATCTGCCTCAGACATTTTAATCTGGTTGTATCCTAAGAACCCGCCCATGAACGATAACATCGTATAACGTGTCGTGTTCTTGACCTACATATCGATATGAGGCAGAGGGAAATTATCATTAAGACTGGCTTTGTTAAGATCTCGATTGTCGACGCGGACGCGACCATCCTTCTTGAGTATTAGAACAATGTTTGCCACTCATTTAGAATAGTTGCAAACTTCTAGAAATCTAGCGCCGATTTGCTTGATGATCATTCCTTAATCTTAAGGATTAGGTCGAGACTTTGTCTCCTCAGGTGTTGTCTCTTGGGTTGGAAGTTCTAAGTGTCTAGTGGCATAACGTGCTTCAAGATTTTTGAATCAAGGCCTGGCATGTCACATATGACCAGGCGAAGATTTCCTGGTACTCTTTTAGCAAATCAATCATCTGAGTTCTTTGATCAGGACACAGACTTGTCCCGACCTTCAATTCGCGTTGTTTCTCGAGAATGTCGATGTTTATGGCCTTAGTGACTTCTGTTGTTAGGAGCTTGTCTTTCTCATACCTATCCCAACTTTCTTCAATTAATTTTGTGACACTCTCCTTACCGGATCCTTATATGTAATGTATAGAATTGGATTCGACATGGGTGTCCCTGTAAGAGATTGAATCATGGTTCGCTTTGTGAATTTCTAGAGGTATTGTTTCTAGAGAAGGAAGCAGAAGAGAGGGGAGATTACTGTCAGAAGTAGGTAGAAGGATATATAGTATTGAGAACACGATGAATTAACAAAGTAAATGATTCATTTGATGTAGTCATGACAAATTTTCCCTATTCCAAAATGAAGGGCTCATGACATATGCCCTACGCGGAATTCATCCCTTATCAAAAGACATTACTCATTATTACTAAGAGAAAACACATAAGCAGGTAATGTCATCCAGTTCATGATACTCTTCCCACTAACGAGAGGACACACGAAAAAGGCTTGAAGGAGCTTCATCGAGCAGGACTCCAATGGTGATACTGATTGAAAACAAGTCTGATAATCCTTCATGAGAAGCAACATCGTCGGGTCAGATCACTTGCGGTGGGCCAGGAAATGAAACAGCGAGGGGAAGAAACAACAAAGCCCTTGAATTTCCGGCTAAACGTTTCATTCGTGTGACTTCGTAGTCTTTGAAATTAGGACAGAAACCCAACCCAAAAGTGCCTTTGTTCTTCTTAGGAACTATTGGGTGAGTGATGCCCTAACCACGAATTCCGAGACCGCGTCCTCAGATGAAGTTGTTGCCCATCATGATCTTCCCCACCATTAGCTCGGCTGTGTCTGGTGCTGGCTCTCCCCAATCCCTGATCACAGAATCGAGATCAAAGGCATGGAAAGACAATGCATCTTCACTCTCGATTTCGATGAAAGCTACGGAAGTCTCCTTATAGATGTTGTAATCTTCCTCCCCATCGATCACAACTAGGCGGTCCTCAAAATTGAACTTCACTTTTTGATGTAGGGTAGAAGGCAGTGCCCCTGCGGCGTGTATCCAAGGTCTTCCCAAAAGTAGACTGTAGACCCTCGGAATTTCCAAGACTTTGAAAGTTACGCTAAACATGCGTGGACCAATCTGCAAGGGTAAGTTAATCTCTCCTTCGACCTCCCTTATATTGTCGTCAAAGCCTCGGACAACGCTCTTGGTTGGACGGATAAGTGACGAATCTACCTTCATATGTTGGAGGGTGGACATCGTACATACATTTAAAGCTGAGCCGTTGTCAATCATTTCCCTTGAGAGCACATATGATTTTCTCTTGCACATGATGTAGAGGGTCTTGACGTGTTATTGTCCCTCAGAACCCAACTCTTCATCCTTCGAGGAGATTTGGCTAGCGAAGACCGAACCAATGAGATTCTTCACTTGGTGAGTTGAAATTTCCTTTGGTACCAGGGCTTCCTTCAAAACATTCATCAATGCAACTCGCTGTGGTTCAGAACTCAACAACAGAGCTAACAAAGAGATTTGCGTTGGGGTTCTGTGTAGCTGATCCACGACCTTGTACTCATCATCCTTTACAATCTTCATGCAATTGCTCGCTTCTTCTTCAGTTAACTTATTCTTTTGGGCTCCCTTCACTTCCTTCTCCTTGGTTAGGTTTTCTGACTGGATATAGCAATGTCTAGATCGAGTCATACTGAAAATACTTCTTTGTTTTTCGCAGATCCTTCTGCGTGACCCTCATAGTTCCAATGTACCTTCTTGTTGCTCTCCTACTTGAACGACGCTGTACATTATGGCACGTAGTCAAAGATCAGTGGGGTGATCATATAAATGTAATTTTTTAGAATCTCTCGACCCATGGGGATGACCAAAGGGGTTGATCCTTCTTCTAAGTAGATCATGTTGACTGAGCCAGAAGTGTGGTTGGGTAGCGGATTGGTGTTGACATTCGGTGCTTTAGACAAAAGCAGTTGTTAGTGGTGTGCTCAGGTGCTCCCATGTGGAACTCACATTTTGAATTTGGTTCCTTAGACAAAATTCTTGTATCGGGGCCCAGAACCTCGGGACCTATGAGCCTTTGAGCCAAAGCCTTCTTGTACAATTCAACCAACGGTATTGGAAGCGGGGTGAACTATCCGGGCTCTCGAAATCTCTTTTGGTTCACGCCTTGGTTGATAGAATATTGTGGGTTGGGTAGGGAGGTTGTTCCTTGTGGGGCTCGAGCGTCCTGAGGTATCACGACCACCGATGATGGATGGAATTGTTGATATGGAGCCGAGTAAGGGGCCTAGTAAAGGTTCAGCTAGAGAATACCTATGGGCGGGGTAGATATCTTTGTGACAGTTTTCTTGGGATCTGTTGCACCTTTGTATGAGTCTTCAATCTTTCTCGACCAAAGCCCTCGCTCGATCAATTCGTCTGTCATGATGAGATTTGAAATTTTTGCTATGGATTGACTCATCATTTGGGTATAATATATACCATTAAGAGTACGAATAAAAATTGGGATCGTCTCGTTCTGCCCAAGAGGCGGGTTCATGCAGTTGGTATTTCCCCTCAACTGCGTCACATAATCTTTGAAAGATTATCCCTCTTTCATCTTCATAGCCTGAATATCAAGGCGAGTAGGAGCGTTATCCAGATTGGACTTATATTGGCGGTGGAAAATCTTGGCCAGCTCTTCTATATTTGGCACCTGCCTCGTACTTAACCCTGCGAACCAGACCAGCGCCTCCCCTTTCAAACCTTCCTAGAAGGTATGGACCATCAACTTGGTACACTGATGATATGGAGTCATCTTCGCCATATAGATCTTGAGGTGAACAATCAGATGCCCTGTTTCATCGAATGACCTTGAATTTATCGATCATCGGGATTTCCTGAAATAGAGCTAGATCAGAGAACTCCAGGTCTCCCAATCGATCTACTCCTTGAATAAACCTCATTTTTTCTCCAATATGGTTCAACCGTTTGTCTTGTTCGGTCTCGATCAGGACGACTGTAACAGAGTGAGAGGGGGGTGATTGAGGAGTCCAAACATGGGTCATGCAACTTGGTTGGGGTAAACAGGCACCGGAGGTGCAGCCTGATCATGTTGAAGAGGGAAGGCTTGCTCATGAGGGCCATGTACGAGTAGTGGAACTTGACTAGGACAGTCATACGTAGCAGGTGGAACTTGGTTGTGTTGCTCACGTGTGGGAGGTTGAGTTGGTTGGGATGGCCATATGTAGGAGGTGGGGCTTGGACAGGATGGCTATGTGTGGGAGGAGGAGCTTGGTCGGCTAAGATCACAGTAACTGACATGGATTGATGAGGTGCTACAGGCGGGGGTGTTGCTCGGGAAGATGCGGTCGGGGATACTGTGGTAGTCGTGTCTGCCTGGGCGCTTAGAAGAGCAAAAATATGCTCGAACTGGGATGTCATGCCAGCAATTGACTATTATGTACGAGAATACATGGCGTATATGGTCTGTTCTAACTGGATAATCCTCTCTTCGTATTCTTGAGGTGCTAGAGTTGTCGAATGTCTAATGGGTTCCGGGAAACCTGGTCGAGGACTTTGATTTTGTTGCTCCATTCTCTCCCGTTGAACGAAACCACGAGTACGTATCATACTTGTTCTTGCCAGATGTGCCTAAGTTATTTGTATACCATAGTAACAATGGTAAATACACAATCGATCATGTATGTTTGGTTTTTGAAAATTCGGCATGTTCCGTTCATTCCATTTGTAGATTTTGATGACATGTACGACAAAAGTTTTTTCAAACAATACTCTAAAAGGAGTTGGGCAAACAAAGTATAATTCTAAAGACGTTTCACACAGTGGTGTAGCTCGTTGAGTGAATTTGTCTCTTGCTACTTAGTTTGAAGGAAGGTAGGGGACATGCATTCGAAAATCTTTTAATTTGCTTTGTCCTTCATCTGGACTGTTTAAGGGTGCCATTCAGCTCAGCTATTTTGCCCTCACATTTCTCCAAGGTGTGATCCAAACCTCTCACTTCATTTCGTACACACCGTAACTCGTGGCGGAGGTGTTGAATATCTTTCTTGGATCAAGAGTGTTCATCAACCCAAGCAATACTTTGAATTTCCACCCTAGCTTTCATGATCGCGTAGATGTCCTCGTTGTTAGGATGTATGATTACATCGTATGAAGAAATGATGTTTCAGCAGCGTATCTCAGTTCAACCACTACGAGATTAACTCATCAAAGGATCTGTTTATATATTTCTTGTGTGTCAAGTTATGTAGCTTGTTCAAGAAGGAAGTAGAGTGTTCTTGTATAGTCTAGACTATTCTATAGTTGGTTAGTTAGTTGCTGATCATCTGCTCCTCTTGGTATAAATACTGGTTAATCTCTTCTTGTAAAGATAACTTTTGATCAAGAGTTAGAAATCAGAAGTTGTTATTTCTGTTAGTTTGTTGTGAGACAAGTTTCCTTCTTTCTTTGTCTTCAACCTCTCTTCAATTCTTTAGTTTGGATAGTTCTTAATCTGGTTTGGATCCATATTACTGATATGGTATCACAACTTCTCATTCACACCATTCTGTTGATCAACACTCAAGATTCTCATCTCAATCTGTGAAGAATTTCATCTCGATAATCTCTGTATATTCCGCCTATTTGTTACTATTCTTTAGAAGCATTTCTAGACCTATTCTTTGCAGCAATCTCTGTAGTTGCCTTTGTCATTTGGATATGGAAGAGAACAACTATCCATCCTTCTTCAATGAACGAGTCTGTCAACTTACAGGGGAGGATAACTTCTAATCCTGGAAGCAGCATGTTCTTCTTGCTGTGAGAGGTCTCAACCTGGAAGACTATCTGTTTTGTGTTGTTCATGTGACACACATGATTGACGATGAAGAAGGTAACAAGATTATCAATCCAGATTATGTTAAGCATGCTCAGCAGGACAGCTCCCTGGCTTCGTGGCTCCGTGCATTGATTTCAACACCTATTAGCAAAGGTCTTATGGGCTGTATGACTGCAACATCAATAGTTCGGACACTTGGTACATAGATGCTTTCAGAGGTTCAATGTCTGTTTTCAAGGAGTGATAACCAATCAACCGCAGGAAATGAGTGTCAACATGGCATATGCAGTAAAATGGACTGGTGAAGGTGATATTCAGTCCACGGATCAGACTGTCACTCAACCAATGATGCACTCCCAATAAATAAATGAGTCTTTAAGCCATCATCAGCCTTACTATCAACATAATTTGCATCCTCAGTCTTCTAGTCTTCCGATGATGACTCCCTATCCTTCCAACTTTAGCCAGTTCATACCAACTCTCATACCATATTACATTCCTTCTTATTTCCCTTCATCTCCTAGTTTCCCATCCCTTGGTTCTACTGATACTCCTCAAGAAAATGTGACAGCTCCAACACCTATGATGCTTCAGGACAAGGCCTGGTACCTTGATTCCGGAGCAACAAATCACTTCACACAAGGTCAACCACCATGTAACAGATCCCAACCATATCTTGGAACAGGTCAAGTTCAGGTAGCAAATGGTACTTAACTTGATATAAACAACAGAGGTACTACAATGTTCAATACAACATCAAAGCCTTTAGTATTACATAATCTATTATATACACCTCAAATAACCAAGAACTTGGTGTCTGTTTCTCAATTTACCAAGGACAATCAGGTATTCTTTGAGTTCCATCCTACGTGCTGCTTTGTTTGTGATGCAAACACAAGACAAGTCATTCTTACTAGAATCAAGAGTAATGGTTTGTACAAATTTAATTTCAGTAAATTGACAGACAATACTAAGAAGTGTAATGCTGCAAGTCTTTCTGATTTTCATACTTTTAGTCTGAATACTATTACATCTTGTGGAGTTGATGATGTGTTGTGTAATTCTAGTCATCATGAAGCTAATAAAATGAGATTGAACAATGTTGTTATGTGCTTTTCAAGTAATCTAAATATTAAATCATCTGTTTTACATCAACGTCTTGGACATCCATCATCTCAAACAATGTCTCTCATAAACAAATCCAATAAACTTGTTGTCATATCTGATATGGATCCTTGTGTGGCATGTGTTGTAGGCAAACACTGCAAGCTTCCCTTTGCTACATCAAGCTCTGTTTACAACAGTCCCCTTGAATAAGTCGAAATGGACATTTGGGGTCCTGCTCTTGTTACTTATAATGGATGTGCATATTATCTTAGTATTATATATGTTTGCACTCGATTTACTTGGTTATATTTCTTAAATAAAAAATTGATGTATATCGAGCTGTTGAACACAACTTTGTTTTCAATTGAAATCCATTGAAACTTATAATGGAGGAGAGTTTAAAGCTCTTGGATCGTATCTGTCTAAGTTTGGTATTGTTCATCGTTTCAATTGTCCTCACACATATGAACATAATGGAATTATGGAAAGGAAACACGGATACATTGTTGAAACAAGTTTGGCTCTAATGAAACAAGCCTATCTTCCTATGCAGTATTGGACGGATGCTTTCTTTACATATGTATTTCTGATCAATCACTTGGCTTATAAAGTTTTGATGGACACTTCTCCTCATGAAAAACTGTTTTCCAAAGCTCTTGACTAAAGTTTTCCCAAGGTGTTTTTGGATGTCTATGATTTCCTTTGTTAAGACATATAATCGTCACAAACTAGATTTTAGATCATCTCCTTGTGTGTTCTTAGGACACCGTGCCAATCAACATGGATATAAATGCCTTGGTGCTGATGGGCATGTGTATGTTTCAAGGCATGTCAGGTTTCATGAAACTGTCTTTCCCTTTGCTGATAAACAGAAACCTCAATCCCGTTTTTCTTACCTTTTAATTTTGTTGCTTGTAATCCTGTTGATGGGGATACCATTCCTATGATTTCAACTTCACCTTCACATGATAATACCCCACCTTCAAGTTTGTAATCGGGTCATGATCAATCCACTGGTTTGCAATCTCCAATTCTTTTTTCAGGATCACCTTGGCAGTGCTTAGACTCCTCATCTAAAGAAGTTGATACTGAGTATACTTGAGATGATATAGATGTGCCTTAACCAGACAATTCTATACGGTATGTTCCTCAAGTGTCTGGTCTTGTGCCTTCAATGTCCTCAGTCAAAGAACATTCACACTTAGGTTTAGTCACTCCTTCTTCCAATTGTCAGCTCAGTTCAGACAATGTCAAGTACACACTTCAGAACTCTTCTCTCGTACCTGATTTCTTAGATGTCCCTCATCACTTTATAGTCAGAGACGTGGTTCATCCTATTACTGGTCATACAAATATTGCTAATGTTCATTCTATGGAGACCAGATCAAAGACAAGGTCTATGGCTGCATTAATGACTAGTCTACAACAACTTGATGATTTGAACAACAATATACCGAATGATATCTATACTGCTATGAAGTGTTCACATTGGGAACAAGCAGTTAATGAGGAACTCCATGCATTGTCTGTAAACAAAACTTGGTGTTTAACCACATTACCTGGAGGACGAATACCAGTAGGTTGTAAATGGTTGTTTAAGGTGAATAAAAACGTAGATGGATCAGTGGCCATGTATAAAGCTCAGTTAGTTGCAAAGGGATTCTCTCAAAAGCCAGGATTTTACTTTCAAGATACTTTTAGTCTGGTGGTTAAGTCTCCAACAGTTCGTATCATTCTTATTCTAGCTCTTACACATAAGTGGTTACTTAGACAAGTTGATGTTAACAATACATTTTTTCATGGTGAGCTGACAGAGGAGATATACATGACTCAACCTCCCGGGTTTGAACAACGTGATGAACAAGGAAGAGTGTTGGTCTGTACGTTAAATAAGGCACTCTAAGGATGAGTGTTGGCATGTACGTATACTTCGATTTCAAGATTCAAAGTTCCACAATGTGCTTCTTCGTTGCTATGAAAGTTCTGGTCTTTATAGACTTTATTTATCTAAACTCAATAGATGTCAGTTTTTCGATCCTAGGTTATCTTTTAGTAGTACTATGAATAAAACATTTGTTTATGAAACTTCTAGTGATGATAATTGTAAAAAGTTTGATACTGTTGTTAGTTTTATCATTTCTGAATCATAAAATAAACAAAATATTGCTAGTAATTCTCCTTTTGCTGCTTATGATCTCTCTTTTAGTTCTACTGCTGAGTGTAAAGATGAGAATAATTTCATTTCTATTCATATTGATTCTATTGATAAACATTCTAGCAGTATATCGTCTGATCATGTTGGTAACAATGATCTTGAATGTTTCTTATCTGGGCTAGAAACTGTGAAGTCTTCTCGTATGTGGCACATGCGTCTTGGTCACCCATCTAATAATATTCTTGTTAGTTTTTTAAGACTTCGCAATCATGCTACAATTCACTCGTCTACTCTATGTGAAGCTTGTGCAGTTTGTAAAAGCAAGAAGCAACCTTTTCATTCATCTTCTTCTGTGTATACTCATCCTCTAGAACTTGTGCAGGTGGATCTTTGGGGACCAACAGCATGTACTTCTAATGGAAACCGCTACTAGTTAAGCATAGTAGATGCTTTTAGTAGATATAACTGGATTTTTTTTTGAAAAATAAATCTGATATTGCTCAGTGTTTTGTAGAACTTCACATGCTAGCTGAAAAACAACTGGATCATTCTTTCAAGGTTGTGCAATCTGATGGCGGTGGTGAGTTCAATTTCTTATCTACTTATCTGTCTCGTCTTGGTGTAGTTCATCGAATCACCTGTCCATACTCATCTGAACAAAATGGGATAGTGGAATGCAAGCATCGACATATTGTCGAACTAGGACTGACTCTGTTAGCTCAAGCATCAGTACCTTTACATTACTGGTCAGATGCCTTTTTCACTGCCTCATTCTTAATAAACAGGATGCCTTCGTATAGTTTATCAAACATTTATCCTCATGAGAAACAGGACCAGCTCCTGACTATTCCTTTCTAAGAGTTTTTGGATGCTTGTGTTTTCCACACCTGGGATCATACAATAAACACAAACTTACCTTTAGATCAGAACCGTGTGTATTCTTAGGATATTGTTCTAAACAACATGGGTACAAGTGTTTGTCTTCTTCAGGACGGGTTTATACAACTCGAAATGTTGCGTTTCATGAACAAACATTTCCATTTGATGATTCTAAAGGTAGTTTTTTCACTTCAGCCTCACCCACTCAAAACTATATTTCTATGCCATTCTTTTTAGCATGTGATTCTCATTTTTCCTCTTCCGATGTTCAGGTTGTGAATCATGGGTCTGGGCTTGCATCATTTAAGGATATCACACCTCCATCTGTCATTCGTCAATCATCTTCTTCATCTCCTTTAGTATCTCCTCCTCAAGTTTCCACAAATCATCCTTTTATATTTCCTAATTCTGTTAATCTTCCTGTATCGTCCAATGCTAACTTTAGTTCTCAAAATTCTAGTCAATAACAATTCTAAGATTATGTTCCTCATGACAACACTTTGCAAGAGATTCCTATCTTATCTCCTCACATCATTTCTTATAGATTGGAAAACTCAAAGCTTGTTCCTAGAGATTCTACTCATACCTCCTCTGTTCCTATAGTGTCTACATTACATATTTCAAACCAGAACTGCCATCCTATGCAGACCTGAGCAAAAACTCGAGCTAATCAGCACTCCTCTCTTCAGGCTCTTCTTGCATCTATAGATGATCCAAATACTCTTATTCATGAAGAACCAAAATTCATCTATCAGACTCTTCATAGTCCTCATTGGAAAGCTGCAGTAGAAGAAGAATATTTTGTTATTCAAATGAATAAAACTTGGTATGTTGTTGAGTTCCCTTCTAGAAGGACTCCTATTGAATGCAAATTAATATTCAAAATAAAGAAGAATGCAGATGGATCCATTGCTCGTTATAAAGCAAGGTTAGTTGCCAAAGGGTAATCTCAAAAAACTGGATTTGATTTTCAGGAAACTTTCAATCCAGTAGTTAAATCTGCTACTGTTCATGTGATACTATCTCTTGCTTTATCTCACAGGTGGACTTTACGTCAGATTGATATCAATAATGTGTTTCTTCATGGTGATCTAACTGAAGAGGTATATATGGTTCAACCTCGTGGTTTTGAACAAATTTCAACCTCAAAAAAGTCTCTTGTGTGTAAACTTACCAAGGCTCTCTATGGTTCAAACCAAGCACCTCGTGCTTGGTTTGAGAAACTCAGAAATTTTCTTATAACCTCTTTATAGTTTCAAGCTTCTGTGGTTGATAGTTTCCTTTTTATCAAACAAACAAATTTGTGTTCTGTGTTTTTATTAGTATATGAAGATGACATTGTTCTAACTGGTCCATCTTCTTCTGCAATCAGTGAGGTAATTCATGCTATTAATAATGAGTTTCAACTTAAAGATCTAGGGAGTTTGATCTATTTTTTAGGAATGGAAGTTGCAGCTACTGATGATTTTCTGTTGCTCAACCATAAAAAGTATGTTCCAGAGATTATCAACAAGTTGGGTCTCAATGAGGCATCTGTGTTTCCTACTCCAGTGACAGATAACTGTTTGTCCAAAACTGGGAGTATAACATGTGATGAATCGTTTGACGATATAACTTTGTATAGAAGCATCGTTGGAGCTTTGCAGCACATTTGTGTCACTTGGCCAAACATCAATTTTTCTGTCAATAAACTTAGTCAATATATGCAAACTCCTTTTAATAGTCATTGGAAAGTTGTTTTACATATTGTTAGATATTTGAAGGGTACCATTTATCACGGTCTTTTGTTTCGTAATAATTCCTTTCCTGTCAAAGAGGTTTCTTTAACATCATACTATGATGCAGACTGGGGTGGTGATATTGCAGATAGAAAATTGATCTCTGGACATCATCTTCTCTTAAATGGTAATCCTATCATTAGGAGTTCTAAAAGCAATATGTTGTGGCCAGATCAAGTGCAGATGTTGAATTTAAAGAAATTGCTAATGCTATTTGTGAGATCATTTGGGTAAAAACTCTCATTACAGAAATGGGACTTCAGATTTCCTCGGTTCTAACTTTTTGGACAGATAGCACTAGTGTTGCTGCCATTTCAGAAAATCGTATCCAACATTCAAAAATGAAACATGTAGAAATTGATCTGTTTTTTGTGAAAGAAAATGTGCAAATTTTGATCAATTATGTTCCATCTAGTTAGCAAATTGCAGATATTCTGACCAAGCCTTTAACTGAAAAACTATTTGTTCAGTGTAGGAAAAAGCTAGGAGTATTTTCAGTTCCTGAGCTGGACATGTCTAGCTCAATGTCTTCAAGTGATCAATCTACTCATGATGAGTAATTCTGAATGTTTACTTTTCTGTCTTATAAGCTGCTATATTTGAAAATTCTTTTTGCAACTATGTAATGCTCTGATGATTGGTAATCTTCATCTCAGTTCGTCATGGTTATTCTGAGATATTTGCATCATCTCTATCATAAGTCTTCTTCTGAATAAGCATAATTCAGTGTTTTGTTCACAAATTCTACTCATATCATCTAGATCAGTATTGACATTTCTAATGACATGATAAGTCTACTTTTGAGGTCATATTTCCTTCTTTGAAGACTTGATTCGCTGTGTTTCATTTCAGTCACATATGTGGGTCAAATGTTAGAGGTTTGCATTATACAAGAATGATGCTGTGAAATCTGCTATGATGATCTCTAGAAGAAAATAAAAAGAGAAGAGCAAAGTATGAGATTTAAAATAAAATCATTGGCATAAAACATGGCTTCATTCCAAAAACAGAGATGATTCCCAAGAAAACGTAAAAGTCACTTTGGAATGTCTCTTGAGAAAGAAAAGATAAGGGCAAAAACCCTTCAGGCATTGTTGGTAAGATAAGGGCTCAAACCCTACTGTTAATTGAGATTATTTTTTTTATCAAAAGACCAAAGAGAAAATAAATGATGAATGAGAAAAATTGAGTATCATATCAAGGATTTTCATCAGCACGGTTCTTCTGTATGTGTGCTTACTATAGTATAAGACTCATTATGTGGTTTCATGTGTTACTTCAGTTGAGTTAGTCTTTAATAGTTGTGTTATACGATCTGGAAAAATAGTTATTTGTTGTCTCATATGTGCTAAGGCTGATCTATATGTATATGATTTAGGACGTGTAGATATATACAGTTGAATAATGTGAAATGTCAGCAAATGAAATATGTGAAGGTTATGTTGTATCTGAAGAATGATCTGATAAGCTGTGATGGATATCGATTACAGAGTCAATCACTAGGAGAAGATATGAATGTTTCTTCACCAAGCAGCAAATATGACACTGAAGTGGGAATTCAAAGAAAAAAAAATGAAGCAGAAGAAAAAGAAGTTGGATCTTCATTGGGGGAATGTTAGAATATATGTATAATGGATTCTAGATTGAGGATGAATATGTAAATATAAGGCGGACTTGTTACTAAATTTTGTCTTCTAGAGTACTATAAATAGAATTGAAATGTAACAAACTTACCTATCTTGAAATGAAGCTTTAGTCGATTACTTCATCTGTAAGTTTCTTCTTCCTTCCTTTTCTGTTTGTTCTATTACTCTTAACAATACCTAAGTTATTTGCAGTTTAGATACCGTACGAGGAACCGATACCGATAATCACCAATACTTTTTCAATTTCTCTAAAAAAAACTTCACTCAATCACACTTAATTCTTTCAACCTTTCTCTCTATGTTTTTGTCTCCCTATTCAAACTGTAGCTCATCCTCTATTTATAGTCATTTTTGTCTATTTTGTTTTTAAATAATATATAACACCACTATAATTATTTTATAATAAAACTCCACTATAGCTTTTTCCATATTTATATATATATATAATACTACATATATAACTTAGCAATTCTTTATTTTTTTTAAACAAAATTTTCCTTTTTTTAGTAAACATAAGAATTTTTTTTCCTATTAATAATATTTTAAAGTTTTGGGTTTTTCTACCTCGTTTTTTCTCGGCTCGGTTCCTCGTGTACGGTATTTTGATCCCGAGCCAAAATCAGGTGTTTACAATATGGTCTGTTTAGTGCTCCGGTGACATGCACAGCAGGAAAGCCCGTGGAGGTTCTCATTGTTTCCCCTTCCACAATCAAGTGGAGTTTCATTTTTTAGAGTAAATGATGTTGAATGCTGAGAGTTGAATGACCTGAAGTGGGTAGCTAAAAGGGTATTTATAATCTTACCTTAGACCTGGGTTGGTCGGATGTTTACCATTGTTAGGTTGGTTATCTCAAGCGAGAAATCATGGTTAGCAGGTATGAAGGAGACATAATAGTAGGGTTGTTTTATAATAGAGGTACTTTTGTCAGGCCTGACAAGTGGCAGGCCTTAATTAGTTGTAACCAAGTCGTATATGGTGTCGTATTGTTTGTAGGGGCACTCATTAGCATCCTCTTGTACCATCTATCCCCTAATCCGATGTTTGGTAGTAGGCGTCGCCTATGATTCAAAGAGTGTCATTATTACTCGAGGCGTCGCCTTTGGAACTCGAGGCTTGACCAATGCAGACCATTCCCATATCCAAGGGTCACTTAAAACCTGATCGGGGTGCTCCCGAGTGGGTGCGATTACTTGAGATTTACAGGTATTAAGACTTGATATCCATCACCCGACGTTTGGTAATAGGCGTCGCCTATGATTCAAAGAGTGTCACTATTACTCAAGTTCATTGGGAACTCGAGCCTTGGCCAATGCAGACCATTCCCTTATCCAGGGGTTACTTAAAACCTGATCGGGTTGGGTTGCCCCCGAGTGGGTGCAGTTATTTGAGATGTACAGGTATTAAGACCCGATATCCATCACCCGGTATCTCTACTAAGCAATTTTTAGCAACAAGAATATTCATCACAAACTGCATAAATAGATATGTTTGTCTCTTCATATACTTGAATGGAAGTAGATACTATCTTCTTATATTTTGTTGGTGGTTCTTGTTTTATGCAGTAAAACTGGCGGAACTCCCAGCCTTCCAGTTTTTTGAAGATTAAGGGTGAGGGGATAGATATTATACATTTGTACATATTGATATACACTGTTTGTTGTTGGTGTAATCTATCCAACTCAACTTTACTTACACAGAAACTATAACAGCTTTTAACGTTTAATAATAGGAATAAGAATACTGGTTTTGTTATGGCCTCTTCAAAGGTCCGGTTTGATTCTCCATCAACAATGTGTTTTGTTGAATCTACTCAATAATTCCAGAAAATGCAGTCTCTTCTAGATTGCTTCTTGAGATACACTCCTACTAACTCTCTGTAACTCCAACCCCTTCTTCTTTTATACTCCATGAAAGCTTCACAATTCATGTGGAAATCTCCTTTCCCAAAAGCTTCAAACACAAGTTGATCCGTCAAAACACGTGGCGAAGCATCCACCTCCATTTTTTCCAAAACAAACCTAAGGTTCCTCCCAAGCCTCCTCTCCATGTAAGCATCCACAATGCAGCCGTAACTCACCAAATCAGGATCAACATTCTCATGCTTCATGTGTTGAATTCCCAGGTGGAGATCCCAGAACATAGACATTCTCGAAAAAGCTAATGCCCGAATGTTGAAAGAATTGATGTCGGGTCGGAACCCAGATCTGATCATGCCCAGAAACTCTCTCTGCAAGCTCTTCATCTTGAAATTTGCAGCGTATGATAAGAGCATTAGGTTCCAAAGAAGGTTTCCTAGGTCTTTTCGAGCAAGACCCACATCTCTCAAGAACTCCCCTAGCTTGAAGAATTTTTTCTTCTTTATATACGCAGTGGCGATTGATCGAACACCTTGTGCGCAAACTAAAACCCGATTCCTCTTCATAGTTCTGTAAGCGCCCTCCATGTCCTGTAAAGATCCGAAATTGCTGTAATGTGTGATGAACTCATCACCAGTAGCAGAATCGATGATGAAGCCATGAAGGATCATTTTTTTAAGGGTTTCATCCATCAAATTGAGCTGCCCCACCTTGCCGAAGCAAGAAATCGCGACCGAGTAAATCTCCGGTGTTATGTTGAAGTTTCTGGAGCTCACCTGTTTCAGGATCTTAATCACCATGTCAAATTGTCCAGTGAGGGCAAAAGCATGCATTAGTTCTGAAAGTAAGTAGATGTCCGGTGCTGCGGAACTGCAGAGCGTCTGTTCCCAGATTCCCCAAGCTTGGTGGAGATGTGCGGGATGTGCCAAATCGAGAATTGGGGAGGAAGATGAAGAATTGTCATTGCTCTCCTGCGTGTGGCCGAACGATACCCTCGAGGATGCTATACTGAATTTGGTGGTCTTGATATTGCGAAGTAAGGGTGTGTTTCTGAGGAGAATTGGCTGAGATTGGGGAGATGGATTTGCGGAGAATGTGATGAACATTTCGGACGTTGTCGTCGTCTCTTCCTCGCTCGCTGTATTGATTAGAGTTTGAAGTTTTCGGTTGGGTAGATATTCTGAAGGCCCAGGAACACGTTAAATGAGAAGATTACAAATGTGTGGGCTGACAGTCCAATCAGTGCATACCCTCTCTTGAAGTGGGCCCTAAGCCGAATGATAAGGCCCATTTATAAAAATTCTTTCTCATCAAAGTTGACTTCCACCCCCACATTGAATGTATTGTGATTATCTCCAAATAAAGTATGACTTTTAGTATTTATAAAAAGTCTTAATTTGGGTCACCAGTCTGTGTTTGATATCAGAGTTAGATTTTTGAAAGTCGTACACATCGATTTAGGGTAACTTCTTGCTAGGCATTTGAACATGTAATGGGTAACTTCTTGCTAGGCATTTGAACATGTAATGGAAATGAGGCACATTTTGTGTGACGCCTCCTAAAGTAGCCATGTATAATTAGTTAGTTTTAAGCTGTTACTTCAATCTGTCTACCCCATCAAGAAAGATATGATAAGTCTTCTTCATTCTTTCGTTGCCCCATGTCAGTCAAGAAGTTATTTTTGAATTATCTCCATCAATGGTAAACGACATTTACTATTCAAAAGTTATATTTGTTAGTACAAGTTACACTAAGGTTGTCTGTTTGTCTGTCCCTAATAGTAATAGCTTCGAGTTTAGACTTCTACTTCATATGATTTGTGGAGCAACGAGAGTTATTTGAAGAAGACCTGTCCAAAACACCATTCCTCTCGGCATTCCTTGTATCATGTGATTATGATGGACTGATTATATATACATACATATAGATTGAGTTAGAAATTTTATGATAATGTCAAATTCTAAACACAAGAAAATGTTACTGAAGTAATTTCTCACTCACAAACTATAAATTCATAAGAATATGTCTATTTTCTAACAGGAAATGTATCCATCAACTTAAAGCCCATAATGAATTAATTAAAAAAGATACTATAGATTCCTAGTAGGTATATTTCAATAGAGAGTGTGCCAAAGAGTTTGTTTTAGTGATCCTTTGAAAACAAAACAATGTAATATACACATAGCTTTTCAATAAACTTAATTAATGATTAAATTTAACTTTACACTATACAATACCAATTACATGATTTTATTTATAAATATATTTTTTCCATTATATTACCTACTCTACATATTTGAATTATATTATACAATATACATATTAATCGTCATGTAAATATAAATTAATTAAAAATACACTAATTAACAATAAAATATATATTAATACAATGCTAATTAATAATTTAAATTTCTTTATTGTGTTATTGTGAGTTGTATTACTGCCATATACTTGTAGAAAAATGTTTATATCATTATAATAATTTTGTTTATTTCTTAATATTTTGAATTATTCATTATCTCTACGGTTCTTTAGAAGTAAATATAGATTATTTAAGTTAACGTATGTAGAGAATGTAGGGGTAGGGCTAACAATTTCTGATACGACAAGATTAAACGATACGACATGATACGTTTAGACTTTAATGGATTCCATGTTTAAACAACTCTTATACGTTTAGACACGATTAATAATCGTGTCTAAACACCACAGATCAGCAGATATCTGTATAATCACGATTAACTATTCGTGTCTAATCGTGTCGTGTATACGTGAGACACAAATAGAAACACCTTTAACTAATCATGTCTAATCGTGTCGTGTATACCTGTGACACGAATAGACTCACGTTTAACTAATTGTGTCGTGTAAACATGTGACATGTTTATACACATACATCCCAAGGCTATGGGTCTTCCATGTATATGAGACGTACTCTGCAACCTCTACAATCCCAACAAACCAACGTCACTGTTAATTTCTACTCTTCTTTAACTTTATGGGGTTCGCAACTTACACTTCTCACATTTTCACTCTTCGCAACCACAACAACTCCCCGAGCAACGTCCTTGACGAGCAACTCCGAGCAACGTCCATCACGAGCAACGTCCTTCATGACCAACGTCCTTCACAAGCATCTCCTGGGCAACGTAACAGTAGCTCCCATGACAGCAGCTCCCGAGCAAAGTCTCTTCTTTGCTTGTCCCCTAGCAATAACAACTGGAATTGATTTCTACTGAGGTAAATCTTCGTTCAAGATGTCATTTGTGCTCCATTTTTAGTTTGAATAATGTCCATGTGCTGGATCAGATCCTATCGTGCTTTGGTTTCTCTGATTTGTAGCTTGAACAATTTTTCAGTCACATTGCTTAGTGGATTCACTCACATTGATTTTGGTTGTTTCTGCTTCAGTGTTGCAACTTAAAGCTTGGAAGCGTTGTGGCAGCAACAAGTGTTAGCTTTGTTTCTAGTTTCTAGTGCTATAGGAGATAAGTTCCAGTTAGTTTTGAGTTTCCATTTTCGGGATTTCATTTTTTTTAGCACCAAGAATCTTTTCCTGGAGATATTATAATCGCTCGGAGTTGATATATTCGAATCATTTATTTCCCAGGAGGATTAATGATGGTTGTTGGGTTTGGAATTCCCGGGTGATGATTTGACAGTAATGTGGATGGCAATTGGTTGATGACCACAAGCTTTCGTTGAAGCTCCGATGAACCTGCAAGAAGGGGAGCACAACAGAGGGGGTTCCTCTATGTCCCACTCTGATGCTTAAGTCAGTATAATGCGTATATGAACTCATAATGTCTTGTAGATTATGTAAAGGAGAAGTATTTATAAGAATGAACGACCAAACCATTTTGGTAACCGAGTATATATGTAAATATTGTGTCGTTGACGATAAGGATAACAGTTATTACGGTTATCACGTAATATTGGAGTTGCCTTATGTGATCTTTGTAGAATATGTACCTGAGATATGCGAGACATCGTAGTTGTATATTCAGTGTCGGTTGTGGAACCAAAATTGAGAGGTTTGACTCTCTTGGCGAGTAGTGAGAGGCTTTGGCCTTGGTCTATGACCACTAGTAGGGAATTTGGCGACCACTTTAATTCCCGGTTTGGCACGAAACCACTTTATGGATTCCATCTTACCCTTAGTGTGGGCTAACCCAGTGTTGAATGATTTGGGTTTCACCCCTCTGAAATGTTATTGGGCCTTAGAAACTTGATGTTTTCTGCCCCATCTTTGTGGCTTAATCCTCTGTTCAAGCGTTTTCCTTAAGCCTTTTCAGTCAGGTAAAAATCTCTCATTTACGAGCATGTCTGGCAACAAGAATCAAACTTCCGGTAAGGGTTCAACCTCTAAACCTTCTCCAACCCATTCTTCATCTAAGGAGAAGGCTGCTTCTAGGGCTTCCAATGTCCCTCTTTCTATCAGAGATTCTTCTACCCTAGTGCAGGACCAACCTCTGTATCGAAACCAACCTCTGGGAACCAGGTCATCGCACTGATTGTGGTGGACGTGATTGAGACCAATGTCCCGACCTTTTCTTCGACATGTAGTTTTTTTGTCTTTTCTTTTCCCCTTTAAGTGGTAAAGTTTCCTCTTTTTTGCTATTTGACTCTTGTTCTTGCCTTTCGATGATGTTTTCTTAGATATTAAGCCCAATGAGTTAAGATCGGCTCAGTTCAAGGTTGTGGTTTCCTTGACGTGTTTAGGATAAACAGATGCACCAAGGTATCCGGGCTTAAGGTTGCATTACCCACGGGAAGGAGAGGTTTACATCTATGCGTCCCAAATTAATGTTGGGTTGCATTTTCCTCTTTGTGAAGACCTGAAGGTTCTTTGTTGCTACCTGGATGTGGGTTGGGTTTACATTTATGAGTATACGTCAGGGATTGACATATTCACTTTCTCTCTTCCGGTGTTTCTACCAGTTGGCTACTGGGCCTAACCACCTTCATCACTTCCAAACTCGCTGGACGAAGTTTGAGGAATGGAGGAGCCAGACATGGAACTGGGATGATCACCTTCGACTGGTTGATGACTTCCGACCACCAACTCAAAGTACAAGAAGTATTATTTCTTTTGGAAGGGTGGTATGCCTTGGGACCTTTATCAGCCGGAGCGGGATATTCCTCTGAGATTTGGCGAGCTATCAAGGAGTGACAGGAACACATTTGACGCCTTGTTCCAACGTGCCAAGCAGTCGTACTTCTGTTTGGATCGCTCAGTCGCAGAGTATTCAAAAATCCATGCTTAGCCTGACAGGTTTTCAACAGTCTGCACCAGTACTTATTAACTAGTAATTTTTGACCTTTTGTTTCTACTTTTTGTGTTGTAGGCACTCGGGAACCTAAAATTCTCAATCTCTTTTCCAAGCAGGCTAAAACAGGCTTGTGTGCTGCTCGGGCAACCTTAAGTCCATATTTTCCTTCTTCTAGGTACGTGACCAAGCGTAGGCCTGATGATGAACATCCCGGTGCTGCCTCCGGCGATCGCCCAAGAGGTTCTTTTCAGGATTTTTCCTTTGCTTCACTTGTCTCTTTTTGACTTGCCTTTAGGCTTTACACATTTATTTTCTTGTTTTCAGAGAATGTCACAGTCGATGTGTCTCCTGCTTCTGCTCCAACCAAGAAGACTAGGAATTCGGGCGAGGACCGCCCTACTGCTATCAGGGAATCTTCTGCTCCTCGGAGCGAGGCTCTTCCCCCCGGGTAGGTAAATGCCCCTTCGATCAATCATGTCACTCCTAACCCCTTCCGATGAGCAGGGTCACAGAATAGGGCCCTGACCCGGGGCTGCGGAATGGGTAAGACCTTTTTTATGTGGGGAGCACTGCCCTTTGGTGGGCATTTAGGAGCTGCCAAAGGTGGAGGATCTGAGAGGTCTCTGGTCCCTTGCCTTAATCTTTAGAAGGTGGAGATTTCTGACAAGACGATGGTACAGGGTAACCCAAACCTCTGAGTGCATATGTTGAATTAGATATTTTCTCCTCAGGAACGGAGGGAGGTCCCTTATGACCTGAACAAAATCGAGGTCGTGATGAGGACACATTTTCAGCGTCTTGCCCTGGTAAATTCTTTCTCATCTCTGCTCCTTTATCGACTTCCCTTTTTTGTCTTTATTGCTTTCTCATTTTTAACTCCTTGGTCTTTTGAACTGCACTCTTTTTTTCCTGTTTGCAGCTCGTCCGCGAGAAGACGGCGATCAGGCGGATTTTAGGGGAGCTCGCCGATAAGCAGTTTGATTTGCTTAGCTGGATAAGTTTCGGAGGTTGGGGTATACTCTTGATGACATGGAGGACCTGAAGAGGAGGGTTGAGGTGTCCACTAAGTTGACGGAGCAGGCACGGCGGGAGTCTGCGGAGGGAGAAGGAGTTGCTCGCCTCGATCAATATGAGGAAGGATCAAGTGGTGCTCGTCGAGGATGGCAGGATTCGAGCTGAGCTTCGGACCAAGGAAGCTGACAAGTACTCCGCTCAGTTGGAGGCAGATCAGGGCGAGTTGAGGGAGGCTCGGGATCAGAGGGATGCCTTTAGGGTTGAGATGGAGCTACTCGAGCTGAGGCTTAAGGCTGTCCCATCATCAGAGCGTGGTGGAGGACTTTAAGAAGTCCGAGGAGTTTGCCGAGTACGCCTTGAAGGTGATGAAGGCTGATGTGGCTGCCAAGTTTCCTCTCCGATAGGTAAAGTCTCTTTAGGACTTCATGGAGAGCGGCTACACCAAGGAAGATCGTCATGCTGTTGTTAGCAAGGAAGCTGCCCCCAAGGCCGAGAAGGAGACTACATCCCCTGGTGAGCCCAACTCTTGATGCTCTAGGACCATAGGTAACCAAGTTAATGCAAAGATTTAAGTCAAAGGAGCATGTTGTGCTAAGAAGGATTACAACCTCGCAAAGTCACCTGACCTCTTAATGTTTTTGCTCTTCCTCCTTTTGTATGTTGTCCCCCATTATGAATGAGAGTTTGTTTATTTTTATTTTATTTCAGGAACATTGTAATTATTTTTTGATTATTGACTCGAATAATTTCTCTGAATATAATGGACACGTTTTCATTTCGTAAGTCTTTGCTTTTGTTTGACCTCGAATATGTTTGGAAGCTTTAGGAAGTTTTAGGAAGTATTACCATACTTGAAAGCTTTAGAAAGTTTTACCTTACTTAAAAGCTTTAGGAAGTTTTACCATACTTGTTTTCAACTTCTCTTTAGCCTTTGTCGAATAGTCTCGCCTTTTTATTCAAAGGGTATTTGACTTTTTAGGGGGAAATGTTACATTTTAGACGTTCTTTTCGCTTCTTTAGGCTTATGAGGAAGGACTGTTGTCTTTTGTTAGCTCGTTCGTTCCCTTTGCCAAGTTTCTTAAGGGAACTGTTACCCAAAGATTATGCCTTTAAGGAAACTGTTATCCTTGGTGGATTCGTTCGCCTAATTATGGGGAACTATTACCTAAGATTCACTCGCCTTTTAGGAAGCTGTTATCTTAAATTCGTTCGTTCGGTTGTATGGAACTGTTAACCAAGATTCACTCGCCTTTTAGGAAGTTGTTACCTTAGATTCATTCGCCCATTTTGCTTTTTAGATGAACTACTACCTTAGATTCACTCACCTTTGTGGGAGTTATTACCTAAGATTTGTTCGCTCTGTTAAGCCTTTCTTTGGAGAGACTATTACCTTGTCAGTTCGTCCCCTGCATTGTGCCCAACTTTCAAGGGAACTGTTACCCTTGAGATGGGTTCGTTCTACTTCTGTATCAGGTATTTTTTTTGCCTAACTTTAGGGATCTGCTAACCTCGATATAGGTTTGTTCGTCTTCAGGGTTAGGTCTTTGGCCTAATTTTTAGGGTACTTTTACCTTGATGGTTCGTTGGTCTTTTAGTTTGACTAGCTTTAAGGGAACTGTTACCTTGGTGGTTCGTTTGCCTTTTAGCTTAGGTCTTTGTTTTGCCTAGTTTCGGGGGAACTGTTACCTTAGTGGTTCGTTCACCCCTCGTTTTAGGTCTTCGTGGGAGAGGAACTATTACCTCTGAGGTTCGTTCGCAATCCTCTTTTTGTCTGACTAAGCAGACTGTTACCTTTGTTGGTTTGTCTGCCTGTATGCGTTAGGTCCTATCTTCCGATGATTCGTCCATTATGTGGAACTTTTTTTTGTTTTGGTTCGAGTGACTCTGCTTTATACGAAGGTATAGTTTGTTTTATTAACATAACGTTTTGATTTCAAGTTATGTATAAATTTTCGTAAATGTTCAGAATTGAAAGGATGATGTAGCCTTATACCCTCTATGTTTGCCAAGTAGTAGGACCCTGGTGCGACGATCTCTACTACTTTGTATGGGCCTTACCACTTGGTTGAGAGTTTGTCGTAGCTGTCCAAATTTATGAACTCATTCCTTCACATAACCATCTCGCCCACGACAAATTGGCGAGCGCTGACTTTTCTGTTGAAGTACCGAGCGGACGTCAGTCGTATTTTTGTTTGTGTTTTGTCTGATTGCCTTCGCTTTACTTCAGCGAGATCAAGGTCTGTAAGTCACTCGATGTCATTTGCGTCGTCATCAAAGTGTAGTATCCTATGGGTAGGCACCGCTATTTTAGCGGGTGTCACTGCTTCAGATCCGTACACTAAACTAAATGAGGTTTCCCCTGTTGTTGTTTTGGGTGTCGTTCTGATAGCCCACAACACATTGTCCAGCTCATCTACCCAATTTCCTTTTAGGGCTTCAACTCTTTTCTTGAGTTCTTCCAGGACAACTTTCTTGTCTGCTTCGGCCTATCCGTTGGTTTGAGGATGATGTACCGAGCTAAATATGTGATCAATATAGTACTATTTATAGAGCCATTTGAGTTATTTTCCCACGAATTGCGGGCCATTATCACTTATGAGTATCTTGGGGACGCCAAATCGTGAAATTATGTTGATATTTAAATATTTGATCACTTAAAATTTGGTTGTAGAGGTCAATGCTTTCGCCTCTATCCACTTGCAGAAGTAATCGATCGCCACGATAATGTGGGTTCTTTGACCAGTACTTATGGGAAAGGGTCCCAATATGTCTATTCCCCATTGGACGAAAGGTCAAGTGCCCACTATTGGGGATAGCAATGTGGGTGGTCGACCGAATCGTGGTGCGAACAGTTGACAAGTTGCACACTTCTTTGTTAATTCTGTTGTGTCTTTGCTCAAGGTTTTCCACTAATGGCCTAGTTTGGAGATTTTACTTGTTAATGAGTGTGCACCTTCATGGCATGTGACAACTCCTTCATCACGCATAACTCTTTCCGTCTCACGATGGGAAATGTATCTTAGATAGGGATTTTGAGTATCATCGCCTGTAGAGTTCTCCATTTATGAGAAGATAGTTTGCGGCTAGGCGGCTTATCTTTGTGGCCTCGCCTTCGCCTTCTAGTAGGGTTCCGTCTTTTAGAAAGTTCTGGAACAGAGTCATCCTGTTATCCTGCTCTTGAATATGGAAGACTTCTGCTCAGTTTTTGAGGGATGAGTATAGTGGTTGTTCCAGGAAATGTATCTCCTGCATTCTTGTTCCTCTGAACGCCAGCTTGCTTATAGAGTTTGCTAGTTGGTTGTCTTGGCGAAGAATTGACTCGATTGCGAAAGTCAGAATTTTGGCGATAAGGTTTTCTGGCAATGTCGAGGTAATTTTTCATTTTTTTTCTCTGTTTGCTTCATAGTTGCTATTGATCTGGTTGCAATTAGCTCTGAATCACTCTTTACCTTTAGTGACGTTATACCATTCCCTTAGCGAGTCACAGTCCAGTGATAAGCGCTTCACATTCGGATTCATTGTTGGTCTCCTTGAATGTGAGGGTGATTTCATACTTTAAGGGCACGCCCTAAGGAGGGATGAGGACTAATCCTGGTCCCGAGCCTTCATTTGAAGAGGATCCATCGGTATAAGGTTGCCAGCTATTTTCTTCGGCACTTGGTTGCTCTTGTTCTTTTTCTACTTCAGTAAGACCGTTGCTAGTAATTTCCACTATAAAATTGTCAGTGTTTGACCTTTAATAGCCATTTTCGGCAGAAATTTGATTTTGAATTCGCTCAACTTAATCGCCCACTTGACCATCCTTCCTAAAGAATCTGGTTTCATCAGGAAGTGCTTGAGCGGCTTGTTGGTGAGGCCTGCTATTGCATAGGCGTGGATGTACAGTCTCAACTTTCAAGTAGCAATAACCAAGGTGTAGAGGTACTTCTCAATCTCGATATATTTTATTTCAGCATAATTGAATAACTTTATTACAAAATAGATTGGACTTTGTTTACCCTCATCTTCTTTAACTAAGACTACACTGGTTGCGACTTCGCTAATACTTATATAGAGGAAAAGTGTCTCACTGGGAATGGGTTTCACTAAAGTCAGGAGTGTCTGCAGGTGCTGCTTGAGTGATTGAAAGGTGGACCACACTCCGGCGTCCACTCAAACTTGCAGTTTGCCCTAAGAGTTTGGAAGACCAGGAAGGACCTGTCGCTCACCCTTGAGAGGAAGCAATTAAGTGCGGATAGACGACTGTTCAAACTCTGGACTTCCTTATGGCAAGTCGAGGACTTCATTTATTCTATGGCCTTGAGTTTATTGGGGTTTGCCTCGATGCCTCTTTCACTGGCTATGAAGCCCAAAACTTTGCTTGATTCCAGTCCAAATGCACATTTTGCTGGTTTCAAGTGAACATTGTGCCTTCACATGCATTCAAATGCTTGTTGAAGGTGTTCTGTGTGAGCGTTCCCCTTGATGGACTTTACGAGCATGTCATCCACATATGATTATATATTTCGCCCTAGCATCTCTTTCAACAGTTCATTCACCATTAGATGATAGGTTGCCTCTGCGTTTATCAAGCCAAAGGGCATCACCTTATAGCAAAGGATATCACCGTCATCGTAGAATAATGTATGGGCTTCATCGTCTGGGTGCATTCAGATCTAATTGTAGCCTGAATAGGCGGCCATGAAGCTCAGCATCTCGTGACTAGAGGTTGCATCCACCAGTTGGTCAATTCGCAGCAAGGTGTGTGAATATTTTGGACAGGCTTTGCTCAGGTCGCGGAAATCGACGTACAGTCTCCATTTTCCATTTGACTTCTTGATAAGCACTAGGTTGGCGACCCAAATTTAAAAGCGTACTTCCCTGGCAAATTTAGCTTCAAGTAGTATTCCTACCTCTTGCCTAATCGGCAAGCGCTTGTCTGATATGAATGACCTTCTTTTCTACGTAATGGGTTTAACCGATGGGTCTATCCGCAGTTCATGAGAGATTATGTCGGTGTTGATGCCTGGCATGTCACGGGGCTTCCAAGCAAACAATTCTTTATATTAATTTAATAGGGAGGTCAAGGCATTCCTTTGGTCTTCGTTCAAGGTGGTTCTGATATGCACCTCCTTTTCTGGACCATATATTTCAACTTCTGTAACTTCTTCCATCGGGGCTGGTCTAGCTTTTTCCTCATGAGGGTCAGACTCTGTCTCAATGGCGAGAGACTTCCTCTATGCTCTTCCATCCTTTGTCCAAGATTATCGGCAGGGTTATGGCTCCCAGCGGATATGTCGTTCTTCCAACAAAGTTGATGAGTGAAAGTCGAATCGCTTGAGGTCTATTTTGGACTTACCCATCTTTTCAAAAGCGTCTAGAAATAGAATTTTTCCGAACTTCCTCCATCGATCAGAATTATTTTCATATAGCACCCAGCGATGTCAGCCGTAATGACCAACACATCATTGTGTGGAGTTGTGACATGTGTCAGGTCTTCTTCATAAAATGAAATGACGATGTCCTTATTGGGACGACGTCTCTTTTCCAGCTGTACATCTGTGGAGATTTGCATGGCGTACTCATCTCTTGCATGGGACCCCTCACATCCGGCTCTGAACCCTCCTGCAATTAGGTTTATTACCCTCTTACCATGGGATGGGTCGGATTGTTCCTGAGGAATTGGCGAGCGGATTCTACGTTGAGGTGTTCGACTTCACTCTCTTCCTTCCACGAACTCCTTCAACATGCCTCTCTAAATTAATTTCTCGATGTCGCACTTGAGAATGCGACGATCATCGGTCTTGTGGCCCTTCGCTTTATGGTCGCGATAGTAGCTCTCCGTTTCTTTGCCTATGGGTTGAGCATTCTTCTGAGGCATTGGTGGTCCTACTAGGGACGTTCTGTCCATCTCGACTAGTGTCGCCCAGATCTGCCTATTTAAAGGCGTAAAATACTCGTGAACCTCTCGATGGCTTAGCCTGGGGGCTTCGAATCTAGGTTTCTCCCGATCTCGCATGTCTTTCTTTCCCTTTTTCCATCCCGTCGGGGCTCTGGAATAGACCTTGGTGAGATTGATACCAAAAAATTAGCTTCAATGTTTGCTCTCTCTAGGTCTATGAAACCTTTGGCCCTTATTGTCAACTCTTCTAGTGTCTCTATTTCTTGAACATGGTAGCTATTGCGCAGTTTCCTTGCGGCTTTGTTAGCAACATCCAGCCCTCTATAAAAAGCTCGAACGATCTATCCCTCCGAAACTCGACGATCGATCTATGTGACGCTCTTATGAAAACGCCCATAGAAGTCGGCCAGGTCTTCTCCTGGTTGATGCTTGACATTATCTAAGATGACCATGGTCTTCAAAAATTGGCGTTCACCCATATATCTGTCCAGGAACTTGTTCTTTAACTCGTACCATGTCCCTATTGATCCTGCAGGGACGCCGAAGAACTAAGATGACGCCGAACCCGAGAGTGCTGGCGAAAATAATAGGGCTAAGTGGTTATCGTCATCCAACTTATCCAAAACAGAGGCTTCGTACATGTTGATGTGGATCACGGGAACTCCTCCGCCGCTGTATTCAGGGATGAGTCTTGCCACCACATCCTTGGCTATTCTGACTGCTATAACGGTAGTAGTGAATGGATGGGAGGATTGTTCTCTAAAGGGGGTATGTGGTTATCGTCATACGACTTATCCAAAACAGAGGCTTCGTACATGTTGATGTGGATCACGGGAACTCCTCCACCACTGTATTCAGGGATGAGTTTTGCCACCACATCCTTGGCTATTCTGACTGCTTTAAGGGTAGTAGTGAATGGATAGGAAAATCGTTCTCTAAAGGGGGTCATAACGACTCTGCGTTGTTCCTTTATTTTTTGTTTATGAGCTCCTTAACTTGGCGAAGAGTGAATTGAGGATGTTGTTCTCCGGTCGGTGAGGAACTCGACGGATTGACATAATGAGTAACTGTCGGTGATTCGGTGGAGGTTGTAGGCATGGACTGATGTTCAGAAGTCATCTCTTGGTCTTCTTGAGGAACGGCGACATACGGATTTCTAGTTTCTGCTTCTGACGGTCCCACAGGATGAGAATCTTCATGAGAAGCAGGGGTTTGTCTGCTAGTCTTTCCTATGATAGTTTCTAAGAGGGATAGCATCTACGCGGTGACCTGGATGGTTTCCCCAGCCACTTGGACAGTTTTCCGAACTGGAACCTCGGTGGGAGGAGGGACGGGAGCCGGTCTTGAATTGACAATGTGTTTATGTGCCGGCCTCGGAGAAACAACATTGGGAATCACCTAGCTATTAGATTATTGCTGATGGAGCGACAAAGCGACGGTGGATTCAGAGCTATCCTGGGACTGCTCGTTCATGGTCTATTTACGACGATTACGGTTAGAGCAAGTCTGCATGACTGTTTGCTCGTTCCCACAGCCAACGCCAAATGTTGCGTTTGGAATTCCCGAATGATGTCTGGATGCTGCTTTGGTAGTAATGTGAATGTCAATTGATCGATGACCACAAGTTTTCGCTGGAGCTCCGATGAACCTGCAAGAAGGGGAGCGCAACAAAGGGGGTTCTACTAGGTCCCACTCCAATGCTTAAAAGTCCTGTAAGATTTGTAAACTATAAGTATTTATAAGGATGGAAGACCAAGCCATTTTGGTAACCGAATATATCTGTAAATATTGTGTCGTTGCATATAAGGATAGCATATATTACGGTTATCACGTACTATTGCAGTTTTCTTATGTGATCTTTGTAGAATATGCGCCCATGATATGTGGGACATCGTGGCTCTATATTCAGTGTCTGTTGTGGGACCAGAATTTAGAGGATTGACTCTCTTAGCTAACGTTCCCATGGCGAGCAGTGGGAGGCTTTGACCTTGGTCTATGGCGACGAGTAGGAACTTTGGCGACCACTTTAATTTCGGGTTTAGCACTGGACCCTTTATGGGTTTCAGATTACCCTTAGTGTGGGTCGACCCAGTCTTGAGTGATTTGGGTTTCACCCCTCTTAAATGTTATTGGGCCTTGGAAACCTGATGGATAATATTATGTATTGGTCTGTCACTATCTTTACCCAACAGTGACCAAAATGAATAGCAAACCACTGATCTTGATGTATCTATACCTACTAATCTACATTATACTCTCTTCTAGAGTTATATTGTATAACAAGGTAACACACCTCAATTTAACCTCTAATTTTGTGTGCATTTCGATGGCCAAAATGAATAGCAAACCGTTGATCTTGATGTATCTATACCTACTAATCTACATTATACTATCTTCTAGAGTTGTATTGTATAACAAGGTAACATACCTCAATCTATGCTTGTTTAGCTTCTCGCCTTCTACAGGTATTATGTTGCTAAAGTGTTAGTTAATGATGTTTAGTAAGATGTATGCTTACTTAATGCATACAGACATCCACTAGGGAAAGTTGTCTACTTAACTTCTTGCTTGATATTTGTTTTTCTTCATATTTTACCTAGGTGAAGCAAACAAGGCTTTCTTAGGATTTCTCCAATGTAAGACCACCATGCATGAGGTCTCCAATTATGATTGTTTATAGAGTGCTATGCATGGGTGTGGTCTCTGGATTTTGTATATATCTCTGGATTGTAATGTTATTATTATGTACGTACCTTAGTAGTAATTAGTTTGCACTTTTAAGATCTGAGTTCGTATGTTGAAAAATACGTAAAATTACTGACTTTCGTGTTAATCGTGTCGTGTAATGTGTCATGTTGTGTTTAATCGTGTTGTTTAGTATCAATTTCAGGTTGTTTTTAATTGTGTCATAAGTAATTGTGTGTTTAATTGTTTCGGGTGTTATCGTATCGTGTCTAATCGTGCCGTGTCGTTTAACACAACATGTTTTTTTATTTTTTTTCCTATAAAGTTAATCGTGTCATGTGTGATCTGCTACTTAATTGTGTCGTGTTCGTATATGAAGTTTTGAGACACGTTTAATACCTATCCGTTTAGACAGGAAACATGTTTAGACACGACACGATTAATAACATGATATGATTAGACACGACACGTAGGGTTGGCGATGGTTAAGGTATGGTACAGGTATGACAAATTCCATAATCATTCCATATTTTTAAATTGCATACCATAACCATTACGAGTATAATTTTCAATACTATAACCATATCCATAACCGTGGTTACTAACCACGGTTTTAACCGTATAACAATATTTATTGCCACATGTGAAGTGTAATAGAATATCATGCATAAAGTTACGTCACAAACAACAAAAATATTCAACACTAATATCATTCAACATTTACATTATTCGAAATTAACACTACATCATTTAACATTAACAGAATTCAATTACATTTCAAATCATACTTCTATTATTAGTATTTACTAATATATTAATATTAAGTTATTGCTATGTTTATATAATAACCATGGTTATAACCATAATCATTATGGGTAAAAAATTCATCAGCATAACCGCACCACACCATAATGGTACGGTTAACCATATAAAAAATGACGATTATAATCATGGTTTTTGTTTTTTCACCGCACCATTATCGGCTCTAAAGACACAACACGATTGTCACCCCTATGTAGGAGAGACTTTGAAAGATTTTAAAATAATTTAGTTGACAAGTCACTTAAAAATGAGAATTATATGCACAAACTAAATTAATTAAAATATAAAAAACTAACATTAAAAATGAGAAAATACAATATAACAATTTATTTATTATAAAAATATACATGAAAGCCCATTAATGTATAGATATCAATCTAGATGGATGGATGAATCCTATTGTACTATTTGGCCAAAAAAAAAAAAATCCTATTGTACCGTATTGTATATTCATTAATTGTCGTGGTCATTTCCTATCCCATTCAACTCTATTCTACAATGTACTCATGATTTCTGTCGCGTGGATAGGGGAACAAAAATGGAGATGAATGATATTGGCAAAGAATTTCTGTATTATTAAAAAAAACAAGTGCATGGTACATAGTTATTTACAAAACACACCTTCAACTTGGGTAAATGGTTCAATATTCAAGCATGGGTTGAATGGAACACTTTGAAATGCCCCTTCTTTTGGGCCAAAACAAAATGCGTCTTTTTTTTTTTTTGGCCATCAACAAAATGCGTCTTGCTAATGCTTATTATTTTATCACCCCTTGACCAGGGTCTATTATCACATTTTGTAATAATATAAGGGGTGTTGAATCAACACCAAATAAGGCATAGCACTCTAACACACGAGATAACATGACACTAAAGAGCGACAAAAAAAAAATATTTACGTATGCATATGACAAAATTATAGCATATAATTTAGGTGATGTGTGCATAGGTTATACATCACAATACTATATACACAATAATACATTATTATTGTGCTGGTAAATTGAACACTTAAGGACTTTTTAAAATCAATCATATTTAATATTTTTTATAAAATTATTAGTTATTAATTCTGCATTAAAAATTCATAAAATTTAATATAACAGTTCATAGTTCTTACTATAAAATGTTCATTATTTAATAGTAATTTAAAATCCTAAATATGAATTTACAATTTACTAATTGAAACACACTAAAATTTTATTGTGTTTACATTTGTAAACATGGCATAATAAACTTACCATAATATATATTTTTTTGGTCAATATAGTTAATAAGTGTAATATGATCATTTTATAGCATAGATGTTTAATTTGACACCCTTTTACACAAATGGGATGATAAGCAATCATATCTGTTTTGGAGTCTAGCGTATGTCTCCATTATCTTATTATCCGTTTTTAGGTTAGAAAATCTCTTCATAATATAGAGTGAGTGAGCAAATTAATCAATTCAATAAGGATGTTAACTTTGCTATAATAGGTACTTTGACTTTGCTAAATTTATTTATAAGGTAAAATACGACATTGTGCCCTAATGTTTGATCAAATTTTGAGTTTTCCCCTTAAAGTTTAAATCGTAAATTTTCATTCTTTCATGTTTGGTTAAAATTTGAATTTATTGTTTTTCCGTCCATAAACCAGTTAAAAGTGATGAAAACTCCCCCATGTGTCATTCGTATGGCTTTTCATTACCTGAAAGGATCAAATTATCATCATTCCCAAATATTTAACAACAATTGTCGTAACGTGATCGAAGATCTTCCTCAATGGTGGTGACTGGTACAGAGGAAGGGATCTAATCTTTTACACCCACCCTTTCAATTAAGGTCTCTCATCAGTTTTCTTCTACTTTGATTTTCTCATCTCTCAAGTCTAATTGGGGAACCTAAAGCTTTCGTTTTCAGAATCCATGAATGTTGGAGTTGAAATTACTGCACTCGATTCTTGACCTGCTTTCTAGGTTTCTGGCTTGATTGGGGTTAGCTGTCTCTTGAATATCTTCAATTATGCGAAAGGATTTTAACTTTTGTGCAATACATGTGAATCTAGGTGTTGAGAAGCAATTTGACACTTACTGTGCGTTTCTTTCATGAAATTCAGAATTTGAAATAAGGAATAAGGAATAGGAATAGAGAATAAGGAATAGGAGATAAGAATGTGAAGTTGTTTCTTTGGTAGAATTGTATATGAAAATGGAATGGAATATGCTAAAATGACATATTTGCCCCTCCTTGTATATGTATAGTATATAAGACATATATTTGTATTAATTAATTTTAAAAATTAATAATAATAAAAACTTAAATATAATTAACTAATAATTAAAAAAATATTTAATTAATTGAAAAACTTTTAAAATAATTTATTTAATTAACAGAGCTTCCACTACCTCTCTATCTTCTACAAGAAACCATGCTTACTAGTACAATTGATGGTACCATCAAGTTCTTCGTTCAATAGAAACAACCACCATGCAACAATTACATCACTTTGAATCAGCATAAACATCACAAACACAACTAAACATCACAAATAGATTTATAAGTTTTACAAGCATCACATTGTACATTTAGGCCACAATTGCAACCAATTACGATATAAGCACCATGGTTTAGGATAAGATGTACAACTTGACACCATCATCGCCCACTCTTCACGTTTGTAGAGAATGCAAATTGTTGAGAACCAAGTAACACCAAAATCGATGGAGACAAAATGAGTGAAAAAGTAAACTAATTGACCATGTTCATTGCGAGGAACACAATTGCATTTTGCATTTCAACTTGTCAAGTAACACCACCACCATGAAACATATCAAACTGGTAAACTAAACTACATCAATATGTAATGATAGGAACATAAAGTGAAACATTTTTCATTAACTTTATCAGATTAAGTAGATAATTTACTTCAGCTTCTTACCTAAGGTGCCCTTGGATTAGTGCCATTTTTCTAGACATACACAAGCTTGTCCCAACCAGTACTAGCGAGAAATCGTTCAATAAGGATACTCATGTCCACTCCAACTGCAATTTTGAACACAATTTCAGATCAACAATCCGATTGATCAACGGAGCATAAACAAACACAGCATAATCAACAGTATAAACAACAACTAAACACAAAATCAAACACAAACATCACGGTTATGGGTTCGTGACGAACCAAGAATCCCATTTCTGGGTTCATCACGAACCCAAAAACGCGACTCTGGGTTCGTGATGAACCCAGAAATGCGATTTTGGGTTCAACACGAATAATGGAAACACGATTCTGGGTTCATCACGAACCCAGAATCACGTTTCCATTATGGGTTCATAGCGAACCCATAATCGCGTTTCCATTCTGGGTTCGTGATGAACCCATAATCGAATTCAGAAAAGGAGAAGGAGACTTACCTGGAGAATTTCTGGCTGTGGGAAGTCGAGAAGAGACGTCCGAGAAGAGAATTGAAGAAGAGAAATGAACGAAGGGGAGCTTTGGTCTGAAGAAGAGAAATGAACACTGGGAGCTTTGGTCCGAGAAGATGATTGAAGTAGGTGAGGGTAGTTTGACTAATATGAAAATATAATGAGGACAGAATCGTCATTTGGGTACCTATTCCTGATTCTGAGGGCGCTAGGCTTAGGAAATTCGAGCATTTTGCCCAGAATGTCTAACACTAGAGGGCTAGGATTCCGTAAGCCAATATTCTTCAATTCCGCAAAAAGAACAACTTCTTACGGAATTTGTAAGACCTATTCCATTCATATTCTGCGAAAAGAACATGCCATTAGTAATAATTTATTAGGCTTCTCTTATATTGTATCAAACGTTACGAACCTAATTGTAATTTAGTATAGTTGCAACTATTTTCCTTTGCTTTTTCTGATATTTTTCTCTGTGATAGCTTTTATAAGTAGACATAGTTTCTTTTCAGCAATGCAGGACTTTTCAGAGCAATTCTCCTTTTCCTTTTTAGACTTTTACATGGTATTTGAGCTGAGAAACAAATAGCTTCTTCTCGGCCCTCTTTTCCTACTACTCCTTTCATCTTGGCAGCATAAGCGAAACCAGGAGCAGCGGACATGGAAATTGACTCCAATCACCCTTCGGACACAATGGGCATTTCCTTCATTTTCATTCAACTCACAAGATCGACAATTACTTGATCTGAAGCAGAGGTATGCTTGTTTCTCTTCTTGCGAAAAACAAGCTAGGGTTCATAAATGGCGAATGCAAGAAAGAAATTTTTGATATGTTGTTTCATCACCTTTGGGACCTTTGCAACACCTTTGTCTTTGTGTGGATAATGAACTCAGTGTCAAGGGAGTTGCTCAGTAGCATCATATACTCCACCAGTGCCTTCATGGTGTGGAGCGAACTCAAGGAACAGTTTTATAAGACCAATGGGTCAAGGATCTACCAACTCTATCGAGACATATCTTTCACACATCAAAGACTTGACTCAGTTCAACTGTATTTGGGTAGATTGAAACTCCTCTGGGACGAATTCGCCATCGTCTCAAATTTACCAAACTGCGGATGTAAGAAGTACAAGTTGCATGTAGATCATCACAACAACATCAAGCTTTTCCAGTTCTTGATGGAGCTCAACGAGACCTACGGTAATGTAAGATCCCATTTGTTGACGAGAGTTCCTCTTTCAGTCAACGTATGCCATTCTCATCCAAGAAGAAGGTCAAAGAGGGATATGCTCATCAAATCAATTTTCAGCTATGGTTAAAGCCATTCACACTACAAGAAATTTGTGCAATAGCGACGGGGCTTTCGTGTTGACGCTAAGAATTGTTGTTGAATATATGTATATTGTGTCTGTCGTTTTTGTTGTCGTTATTATTACTTATTAGGCACAATATGTTTCCACCATTATAAGCTACTTTTAGTGTTAATTTTTTTCGTCACTTTATTTATTACATGGATGAATGTGTAATGTCGACCAACACTTGATGTAAAATGAATCCATCAGTAGCAGATGACTTTTCTGTTGTAAATATACATATTTAAATGCGAAACGTTTTGCCGTAAATATAACCATAACATCAACGAATGTATGCCATAACTAATAAATTTTGTCGTCGTTAAAACATAAGTACTGGGAAAATGTAAGAATAGGTTTGCGTGTCACTATATTGTTGACATTAGTGTAGTCATCCAGTAACATATTATTGTTGTTGTAAAATATTTTATTTAGTGGCGACTATTGTTGTTGTAAAATATTGTTGTTGCTCTTCTTCCCTCACCCTCACGTTATTTCACAAAACTTCAACAGAAAGCTGTTGGATTTCCCTCACCCTCCTTTCCTTTCACGTGAGAGCTGGAGCTGTCACCAACAGATCGAGACCAAGAGGTGAAGCTCGAGTTGGAGCTGGCACCAACAAGTAAAGCTGGAGAACCGAAGTTGGAGCTTGAGAAATGGATAAGTTATGCTGGAGAAGTTAAGTTTCCCTTCAAGAGAGATGAAGATCGAGAACCAAATCTTCCCTTATAGAGGCGAACCGAAGCTGGAGAAGTGTCATGCATGAAGTGCTGATTCTTCGAGGAAGAAGACATGGATGAAGTACCGAGAAGAAATCGACCAGGGATGATGAAATCGACAATGGAAGAAATCGAACATGGATGAAGACATGGATGATGAAGTGTCGAGACAAACATTGATGAAGAAGCCATGGATGAAGAAGGATGAAGTCATGAATGAAAAGTAATAATTACCAAAAAAATCGCAGACCAAAAAAATTTGGCTAACAAATCGACACAATTTTCATCACTAAGAGTAATCTATAACATCGACAAGGTGTTGTCGCCTTTTCATTGTATTTAACAACAACCTAGTTTGGTTGTAAAAGAGGTGTGGGAAGTTTCATTCTAGTAGCGGTAGAGATTTGACAATGGTCAATTGCCGTAGGCATAACCTTTAGTGACGGGGGCTACCGAGACAAAGATTTCGTTGTCACTAAAGGTTATCTGTACCATTTATGCCTTTGCTAGCGATTTTATGTTGACGCTAAAGACTGATTTTCTTGTAGTGTCAGACTGATAATGGGAAAGAGTTTTGGAATCTAGAATGCATAAAATTTTTATTTTGAAAGGAACCATTCATCAAACTATATGTACTTACACCCGTCAACAAAATGGAATTGTGGAACGGAAACACCGACACCTTCTTAATGTTGCCCGTGCTTTAAAAATTCAAAGTGGTGTTCATGATAAATTATGGAGTGACTGTGTACTCATTGCTTGTTATTTAATCAATATTACACCTTCCTCTATGCTGAAATTTGTTTCCCTTTATGAAAAACTATATGGTACTCCTCCAAATTTATCTTACTTGCGTGTCTTTGGTTGCAAGCGTTTTGGTAAGGATCTCAATACTCATAACAATCTTTCTCGTAGATCCATGTCTAGTGTGTTCCTAGGTTATCCCCATAACCAAAAGGGATATAAGCTCCTTAGTATACAAACAGGAACAATGTATGTTAGTAGAGATGTCATGTTCTATGAAAATGATTTTCCTTTCTTAAATATTGAACAACCATCTCAATCTTTGTTTAATTCTTCACCATTTGTTGATGCTTCCATAAATGTTCCTTTGTTTCATGAGGATTCTACTGAGAAAAATCATGATATTGATATTAATCCATCTGTTATAAGACCTGATGTTGATACTATTGTTGACAATAACCTTTGCATAAGTAACGGGATTGTTAGGCCACCTGTTTGGAAAAAGGACTTCACCCTTTCTAACAATACTTCTGTTGATCGGTCCTTTACTTCTACTTCTCAACCATTATCTAATGTGCTCAGTTTAGATAATTTAAAATCAAATTATAAACATTTTGTTTATGATGTGTTGAACAACATTGAACCCAAATCTTTTCATGAGGCTCAGACAAATCTAAACTGGGTCCTCGCCATGAAAGTAAAGATTTCAACTTTAGAGACTAACAAAACATGGACCATAGTACCTCTCCCACAAGGTAAAAAAACGATCGGTTGTAAATATAATTGGATACATCCAAAGTAAATATATATGACTACTCTTTGTTTACAAAGAAAGAGGGCACATATATTGTAATCATGTTGGTATACATGAATGATTTATTAATAATAGGTAGCATCTCTAATATGATAACTGAGCCGAAACAGGTGTTAAAGGGGGCTTTTATGATGAAAGATCTGGGAAATCTTCGGTACTTCTTGGGTATTGAGGTAGCCAGAAGTGAACATGGTCTGGTATTAAATCAATGTAAGTATGCTCTCGATTTGATATCAAATTTAGGTCTGACGGGATCCAAACAAGTAAGCACACCAATGGAGTTTAATACCAATTTCAGTATTGCTGAATATGATAGGTTATTGATCAGAATTAATTAGGATGATAAAATTCTGAAAGACATTACTACATATAGGAAGTTGATTGGTAGACTTTTATACCTAACAATGACCAGACCTAACATTGCATTTAGTGTACAACATTTTATTCAGTTCTTGCAGGAATCGAAGCTTTCTCATTGGACTGTAACAATTTGAATAGTAAAATATATCAAGAATCAACCGGGAATAGGTTTGTTCTTTTCCAGAAACAATAAACTTCATCTTACAGGTTATTGTGATTTAAATTTGACAAGTTGCTTACAAACAAGAAGACCAATAACATGTTATTGCATCATGTTAGGTAATTTACTTATCTCATGAAAGGTAAAGAAACATAATATTTTTTTCAAAGTCTTCTACTGAATCTAAATATAGAAGTATAAGAATGATCGTATCTGAGATTGTTTGGCTTAAGGGCTTATTGAATGAATTAAATGTAGTTCATGGAGAACCTGTTACATTATTCTGTGATAATAAAGTTGCTTTGCGTATATTATCTAACCCTATGTATCACGAAAGAAATAAAAATATCGAAATAGACTATCTTTTTATTCGTTAGAAACTGCGGGAAGGGTTGATTGATTTACAACATGTAAAGTCAAAGGAGCAGCTTGCTTACATTTTCACCAAGGCTTTGGGAAGGGTTCAACACTGCTATTAATTGGAAAATCTTTAGACGACTAATGTATATAAACCAAGTATTGAAGGGGATTGTTGAGAAGCAATCTGACACTTAGTATTAAGTTATTAGGCTTCTTTTGTAATGTTGCAATTATGTTCCGTTGTTTTTTATGATACTTTTTCCTTTGATAGCGTGTATAAATAGACATAGATTCTTTTCAGTAATACAGGAATTTTCATAGCAATTCTCATTTCCCTTTTTCCACTAGGGTTGTCTAATTTGATTTCTATCCACCTATAGTTTTTGCATGCTGAATTGTTTGATAAGCTAATATGTTAGCCAGATTATTGTACTTTGATAGAGGAAGGGTGCTTAATCTGGAGTTTGTTCAACTTGTGAGGAAACACAGTTTTTAATGGCAGAGGATACTCCAGATTTAATGAACCTTGATTTGAATTTGGGTCCTAGTCCATATCTATGATTGATACTAGCTATGTCGAGCGAGCCTAAGAATTTGGATGACTTGATTAAAGGACCCATTTGAAGAATTAGAGATGTTGCTAGACACAAACTTCGTTAGCGGTGAAGATGAGTGCAAGTCCATCCCCCTTGCAAAAGGAGGATCTTGGATCTTGTGTTGTCACTTCGTTCTCCGGAGTCTCATGTTGGGCGCTCCACAGACCTGCAGGGAAGGAAATCCTGGGGTGTTCCCATTGTTTCCCCTCTAATGATAAAGTTAGTTGGAGGTTTGTTTAGCAGAGAATGTATATAAAATCAATGTAACATTAGTTTTAGAATGGAAATGGGTGGGGGTATTTATAAGAGAAAAGTATGAAAAATATGTAATATGTTTTACCAGAGTTGTAAGAGCGACACATTTGTCGTTTCTGATGCAACATGTTTGCTGTTGCTGGTCTTTTATGCAGTCCTTGAATTTCCATCCAAAACAGTCATTAAGTCCTCACATGTCATTCACGTGACCTCCGTTTAGGGTAAAATTCCTCAAATTCCCAAATCTTCTTCAGTGATGTGGTAATAGCAGTTACTCTAGCAACGATGGCACAATGCCCCTTCGACCTGCGTCTCCAATCTTTGAAATCCTCCATATCCATTCAAGGATCGATTCTTCCAATCTGCCTGTACAGATTTATTAAATTCCTTGTGTGTTGATCTGAATTTCAAGGGGATAACACAAAGGGGAGGGATTTATTAAATTTCTTATGTGTTTGATTGAACCATATTTGCAGTAGTCTGCGGTAGCAAGAGATCTTTCTTCGAAGAAATTTTATCATCTAGTTCTCCGATTCCTATCTCAAAAAGGAACAGGCGGTGCTTGATGCCAACGGGATCAGCGGTTCAACCGCGATTTTCGGTATCGGTTATTCTCGATTGGGGTTATATGGTAAATCTTAAATTATGTGCTACCTGTTTGGAATTGTACATTGTCAGATTTTCATTTTTTAAAGGAGTTTCCTTCCGTTTGCATGATTAAGAAATTCACTGGTTCTTACTTTTTTGCCAGCAAGAGAACTTGATGTCGTAGAGCAATCTATTAGCTCCAGAGTTGGCGCTCAAGATGTTGAAAATTTGCAGAAGGTTAGTGTTGAAGGCGGTTAGTTAGTCAACATCAAGTGCAATTGAGAATTCTTGAGGTATGGATCTGGACCCTTGTATACGTGTATATTGTTATTGTGCGTCCATCATTATGCTCTTAAATTTACTCTTCCCCGATGATATGTAACTATTCGTGATCTTATTTTATGTGTTTTTCAGTTGAACAATTATGCATTGACGATGCATCTAAAACAGGCTCAACAAAGGCAGCTCCATTCCCGACCGCTTCCATCCTCATGTGTTCTAATCTAATGCATCTTTCTGTATCTAGTTTTTTTATGGTTTTGTAATAATAATAATAATGTAAACATACGACTTATGATGTCTTTGTATGGTGTGGAATAAGATCTTATATGGAATTGTAGTTTCCTTTTGGTAATTTTTTTGGGAGGGTCCACTATAATCTATGTTTACTTGACTTGTATTTGTTAGAGCTTCTTCTGGAGACTACTATGCCACGCTTGGGGTCTCAAAATCCGCGAGTAGCCAGGAGATAAAGAAAACTTATAGAAAGTTAGCTCGAAAGGTACTGATAGTGTTTCTGTTTGTCTGTTTACCTACTTGGCCAGTGCTTGGGGACACTACTTGTTGCAGCTTTAGAATATATTGATTTTTACTCATCTTTTTTAGCTTGTGCTTATGCTGTGGGTTTTTAAGAGGGGATGAAGAGTTTTGTTAAATGGAATAAAGATGGTTGTCGCACCGGATTACGAAAGGAGGAGTTAGGGTTTCGTAAAGAATAGTAGCATTGTGGCATTGCGTCTTGTACCTTTGTCCCACGTCTATTGCTTTTGTGCCCCATTCCCTCGTGTTTGGCCTTGAGCCCTGTGCTGTATTTGTGCTGCAGGAAGGGATCTAAAGGAAGATGTCTCCAAGTGGCGCACCTCTTTGATGACCTTGGCGTGCCTTTACATGGTGGCGTCCGCAAACTTGGCACTAAGTGTTGTAGTGGCGATATAGGATGATGACATCGATATATCCTTGAGTGGACAATGAATCATTGGGTTGTGGGGCACGCCAATAACGATAAGAAATGCCTAATAGTGACTTCATAACTGTTTGTCATCAGTGTGAATGATGACACAAACCACACAAACTGTCAACAATAACAATATAATTATGTAAATAGTTGTTAGAATATAAATGTTAGTAGATATTAAATGTAGTTAGGCGAGTGTTAGTCTTAATTAAGATAGATTAAGCAAGTAGTATAAAAGACACCTTATATGTAGGAAATACAAATTTGAAATTTAAAAAAAAAAAAACAATTTTATTCAAAACAACATGGTATCTGAGCAGTGTGAATGGAATCACCAAATCTACCACGAACACGTTCACCAATTTCAGTAGAAATATGTTGAATTGGACTGGAGTCCTCAAGTTTTGATTCCTATGAAAAATCAACCCAATACCACTAGTACCACCATTGGACGTCGGATATATGTTTGGCCCCTTCTAGGGTCAAACATATGATAGTGCATATGAAAGTGTGAGTTTTCTTTTAAAAACAAAATAATGACACAAATTTTAAGATATAGATAGATAGATACATAGACAACTATGACTACAAAGTCATTCTTAAAGGCTCAAAGTTGCATTAATCTATGAATTATGGGATTTCTCTCCGAAAACCCCCAATTTCTAGGGTTTATTGTGAAAGACACAATCAAGCCGTGAAAATTGGCTTATTCTCCATTGCATTTATTGTCAGATGCTACCCCAACCAATCAGGAGACAAGTTGAAGAAGCACTACAGATTGACAGCGACAAAGCCATGCAACAAGGATGACAGAAGTGGGGGAAATAAGCATAGCGTCGTCTACGTTGAGTTGGACTTTGATTTCAACCCGATTTATTTGATTTATTCGCCGATCTCTTCTGCTTTTCTTTCATTCCTTGTTCTTGCACGAAGCTGCCAACTGCGGTGAAATCCCTGAACCCGCGATAGTGTAATGCATCGCAGTACCAGTCCCAGCGAGAACAACAGACCTCGGCGACCTGGACTCAAACCAGCAACTGCAGAATGGAGCTTGGTATGTGGGCAAGCTAATCGCGAAAAAACCCATCAAAATGAGTACAATTCATAATGTGCACCGGTCAGCTTTGGCGAGGTATGGTACAGTCACCATATCGAAGAAAGAGGCGGGAGTATTACTACTCCACTTCGAACGACATGAAGATGCCGATCAAATACTCGACATATCACCGTTGGCAATAAACGGGCACATACTGAACATAAAACGATGGGAACCGAGTGTAGGAGTGAAAGATGTGGAATTCAATAAGGTAAACGTCTGGACCCATATACATTACCTAGGGCTGGAAAGGTTTAGAGATGAAAATGCTTGGAAGATTGGGAACATGTTAGGGAAGTGTTTAGAGATAGAACATCATGTGGGGAAGATAAGTAGGAGCTATATGAGAATACGAGTGGAAGTTAATGAGAATAAACCATTGATGATGGGGTTTTGGTGGACAAATTCGCAAGGGGTAGAGAGATGGGCATCAATGAAGTACGAGCGGTTATATGATTATTGATATGGATGTGGAATGTTGGGTCACACAACCCAGGTGTGTAAAGAGGAAGTACAAATGGCAGAACATGACCTGAAGATACCAACATATGGACCATGGCTAGTGGGCTTGAGACCAAAGTAGGTCACGGCTCAGCAGCATGTTGGAGGGGAGGAAGGACAAGGATCCCAAACAAAATCGGGAGTAAGAAGATCGTTGTTCGATATCATGGCTGAGGCAAGACAGGTACCCACGGGAGAGGTACCAATGCACAAACCAACGGTGGACACACAAAACAGCGGTATGGATGAGGGGAAACGAACAAGAGTCGTATGATGGAACCGATGGAAGTCGAACCAATGGATAACAAAGCCACTACAAACCAAGGGGAACACTCAGAACCGAAGGACCAGACAGTCGACATTGTCCCCGAGGAACAACCCAATGAAAGAGAAATACCCTCCACAAACCCCACCACCAAACCGATCAAACCATACCAAGCAAGCCATAGAAAACAACCATACCCGGGTTACTAAGGAGAAAACCGAACTGGGTCGATACCCAACCACCAATAACCGAGTACCCCACAAACCCCAACCAACCCATGATCACACAGATTCCCGACCACACCACCCACCCACATACGAGTGACACAATCAGACCCATCCAAACCTACATAGTTGAAAACCCGTCGGGTACACCACCCATATCACCTAAACCCGCAAGCCAAAACCCTACATCCAAACTATGCACATACCTAGACAAGATAACCTTAAAGAAAATCGGGGAGGAGATGGAGGAAGAACCGATGACAAAGAGAATGAAAAAACAGGAGGAAAAAATAACGGGGGTGGAGGGGGAAAAGGGTCCAAGGACTAGAACCATCCCGAAGAGAAGAGGAATCAGGATAACCCCTAATAGAAAGAAGAAATCGAGAGGAAATAAGAACACATGTGGAATCACACGAGAAGGAGAAGGGCTCTTGTGGATGTCCTGAAACAGCACACGGGCTCAATGAGTGTCATATCCTAGAGTTGTCAAGGTCTAGGGTCTGCCCTGACAATTCAACACCTCCAAGATCTCAACAATAGGTATCAACTAAACATCATATTCTTAATGGAAACAAAAGACGGTGATACTTACTACTAGAGAATAAGAGCACGAATGGGGATGGACAACAAACGCTATGTTAGCCCGAGTGGGGCATCTGGTGGATTAGCACTATGCTGGTTGACCGAAACTAGGGTTCACATCAGGTATGCTGACCCGAACTATATAGACTGCAAGGTCAACATAAACAAATATGACGACCCAATGTATGTGACTTAGATATACGCAAGTACGGAGGCACAAGAACGTTCACAAAACTTGAATCGCCTAAGAACATTAGGAAGGGGTCGAAAGGGTAGCTGGATGATCCTTGGAAATTTCAATACCATTTGCTACCCGCATGAAAAAAAAAGGTGGTAGGAGAAAGTCGTAGCGGCAAATGGATGAATTCAAACAATTAATTGAGGATTTCTGTATGGAGGACTTGGGGGCCAATGGGAACCCACGCACGTGGTGCAATAACCGAAGTGGGAGTGATAGAATAAGTGAGCGGTCGGACCGAGTGTTAAAAAATGCGGAATGGGCAGCGCGACATCAAGAAGGGATATGCATAAATGAACTAGTCATCGGGTCGGACCACTCATCAATGATGGTCCAACTAAAATAGCCGAAGAAAAGGGCAAGACGACACTTCAAATTCGAGACTATGTGACTTGAAAACCTATCATGTAAGGATGTTATAAAAGAAGTGTGTGAAACACCCACACCACGAAGATCAATACAAGGAGGACACGCAAAACTACACAAATTTCGAAGGAAAATCATGAAATGGAGTAGGGCACATTTTGATAACAATATAAAGGAAAGTGCTAAAACGAAGTAAGCGCTAAGGAAACACATGCAATGGGTGATGGACCATGAAGCAGTCCGGGAGGAAAAGAGGTTGAAAGGACAGCTCCAAGGGCAATGGACGAGGGAGGAAATGTATTGGAAACAGAGGTCGCTGGTCAAATGGCTTAGGGAAGGGGACCGCAACACCACCTTCTTCCACCAAACAACGATATCAAGGAGGAGAAGGAACCAAATATGTCGATTGAGGGGAACGAACGAAGAGTGGATAATGAATGAGGGGAGGATAGCCAAAGAATTAAGAATGTACTTCCGGGATATGTTCACATCGTAACAAACCGAATCGGGGGATGATTTCCACAGATGTGTGTTGAACCACATCATACCCGAGATGAATGCAAATTTGACGCGGGAGGTAACGAATATAGAAATCAGAGCGACCGCACATACCAACTCAGAGGGTCACGCGCGCCGGGTCCGGACGGGTTCCCGGGTGTGTTTTATCAAAGGAATTGGAACATTGTGGGAGTAGACGTCATCACCGCGGTCAAGGCTTTCTTCAGAACAGGTACCCTCTTGAACCCTGTAAATCATACTGACATTGTACTAATACATAAAGTGTCAAATCCCATCAAACCGACTGATTTTAGGTCAATAAGTTGTTGTAATTTCTTGTACAAAATCATATCAAAAGTGATGGTGAATCATTTAATGATGTATCTATCAGAGCTTATCACTTATTTTCATAGTGCATTTGTATCAGGTAGACACATACAAGATAAAATCATGGTGGCACATGAATTTTTCCACCACATTCACACGAGCCGAAACGAAAAACAAGGTGAAATGTGCGCTGAATATTAAAATGCAAAAGGCGAATGCGAAGTGGTGTGGGACTTTCGCCTAGCCACGTTAAGGAAAAGAGGGTTCGCGGAACAATGACTAGGATGTATCAGAGAATGCGTATCAACAACCACTTACCAAGTGGTGGTAAACGGGGAAAGAACCACCACCATCAAACCAATTCGAGGTATTAAACAAGGTGACCCCTCTCACCTTACCTATTCATTCTACTTGCGGATGTACTCTCGAGACGAATTGTTGGGGGAGCCAGGCAGAAGAACATACAGGGATCATAATAAAGAGACAAAGCCCGGAGTTCCACCAGCCTTTTTTCGCAGATGACTCATTGTTCTTCAGTCAAGGGTCAAGCGACAATGCTAGAAACCTCAGGAGCAATCTGGAATTGTATTGTCAGGTATCTAGACAACGAATCACTATTGACAAGTCGACCCTTTACTTCAATAAAGGGGCTAGGCCGAATGAAAGGAAGGAAGTGGAGGATGCGCTTAACATACAAAGCACCAGAAATTCGGGCAGATACCTGGGATTGCCATCGATATGGGGAAGATTAAAAAAAAGGCTATATGTATTTAAAAACCAAAATCAGGGAAAACCTGCTCGGGTGGAGACCAAAAACCTTAAATCAAGCAGGAAAATAATTGCTAATAAAGGTGATCATCACAACAATTCCCACGTACGTCATGAGTATATTCTACCTCCCAAAAACTTGGTGCTCGGAAATCGACTCACTCATAGCGAACTTATGGTGGGGGACAGACGACGGGGGGGGGGGGGGGGGGCGGGGGGGGGGGGGAACAGAAGACACTGCAGGAGATGGGAAGTCCTAACCAAATCCACAGAGTCTGGGGGACTAGGGTTCAGAGAATTGCAAAGCTTCAACACGGACCTCCTCACGAAGATGGAGGGGCGAATCATGGCTGAACCTGACACACTATGCGCACGGGTACTAAAGGGAGTGTACTTTCCACGAAACACTTTCCTAGAGGCGAGGACAGGAGGTCGAGCATCGTGGGGCTGGAGCAGCCTAATGCATGGATGGACGTCATGAAACAAGAAGGAATGTGCATGATTGGATCAGGAGAGGACATTCGAGTCTTTGAGGATCCATGGATATACACAAAGGAGGGTATGCGGGTGAGTGTCGAGCTAAGAGTTGAGCACGGAGGGGAGTTGATACAACCCGATGGAAGATGGAACGCGAATATTGTGCACCACATCGTAAACCAAGAATATGCCGAACACATCCTCAACATACCAATCCCGAATGAAAGAGGAAGAGACCGAGACATATGGCCACACACCAAGGACGGAGCACCACAGGTCCGGTCGGTGTATCACAAATTAAGGGAGAGAAGCGATCAACGAGCGAGGGCGGTACAAATTAGCCACGACCCCATTTGGAAGGACATATCGGCAACAAAGGCGATGTCATGGTGACTCGCAATAAATTCCATAGTCATCCAGGAGAACATGGCATACAGGGGAATGCCCGTCACCCGAAGTTTCCCAATATGCGGAGAATTGGAGACACATAAACAAATGATCTGCGAATGTAGCTGGACCGAACCTGTATGGATTGGAATACTAGGCATAAAAGTCGACTGACCGAACAACATCAACATGGTGGACTGGCTCGAGACAATTACGAAGGAACCAGGTGGGCAAAGAGCGGTTCGGAAGACACAGTGGATACTAACACTCCTCACGTGCTGGCAGATATGGAAACCAAGGTGCAAGACCGCCTTTGAAGCAAAGCAACCCAACCCAAGGATAGCGATAATGGAGATCAAACAAGCCTATGTAGAGAAAAAGGGAAGTGGATGAACTGAACATCCCACACGAGGTGATCGACCGCACCAAAGATGGCAAACACCGACAGGGAGCACAATCAAGATAAACTGTGATGCATCATGGTATAAGCAAAGGAAAAGAGCAGGCATAGGGGTGATGGCTAGAAAAAATGAAGGGATGGTCGTGGGAGGAGCGAACCGAAGGTACTGGAGCGGCGGCATAGAAACAATGGAAGTCATAGCAATACAAGAAGGAGTACGACTAGCAATCGAAGTGGGTTGGCAAAGCATTTTCATAGAGACGGACTCACAAATGGTTCAACAGCAATTAGAGGAGGGTCTGATGCATTGGAGGTTATCAACCATCATACCAAATATCCGAGCACTAGCAAGGAAAATCGAGCAAGGGCATTAGCGAGCTATTCCAAGGACGACAAACGAGTGTGCAAATTAAATAGCAAAGCAAGCAAGATTGGGAGTGAGTCTTAATGATTGGGTTGAAAGACCTCCACTACCATTTTTACGTTTTGTAGCAAATGATTGTAATTTTGAACTACTGTGACCACAAGTCACGGTGTTTTATTTCTTCAAGTAAGGCGTTAATTTGACCCAAAAAATGGCTCAAAGTTAATATGTTAAGGGCTAAAAAATTGAGCCCTTAAATAGTTACGGCTCATATAAAAATGGGTCGTCGTGTGAAGTGTCAAAAATATTATGATGACTCAAAGAATAAAGTGACGTGCAAAAAGCACGTCTCAAAGTAAAATGAGTCATCATAATTATTGGACGACTGAAAAAAAAAATGAATCATAATTACTAGCTGGCTGAGAAAAAAGTCAGTCAAAATTATTTTTGTGGATCCTTTTTTGAGTCGCAAAATAGTAAGTCATTATTAATTTTTAAGACTTAATATTGAGCCGCTAAAAATAATTTAGAATTTTTTGATTAATTCATGATTTAAAATATTAAATATTTTTAGACAATTTTTATTGCAATTGTTATATAATAGTAATTTTAAAAAAAATCGCATTCATATTGTCTACACCATAATATAAAAGTAGCATTACAAATTACAATGCTAAATTTACCTACCATAATTTGTAAGTTTGTACGTAATACAACATTACATATCACGAAAAGCTGACATTATCTTGATCAACTTCCTAGATGGGATATTCAGTCTGTACATCTTGTAAACCAAACTGCTTGCATACAACTTGAAGTCTATCTTGTGAAATGTATCCTCTTCCGTATTTGTCAAAGTAGGAGAAAGCTGCAAACAAGTAATCTTCTCTTTGAGTTGTGTTCTCCATCCTCAGTTCCTATTACTCTTCATCTAATTCAAATACTCGTATCAATAAATTTGCTAGATCTTCAAGTAGTCAACGGACTTCATGTACACTAACCTGGTAGATGACATACTTGATGGAAGGACCGATCTTCATTTTCTTCTGAAGCTCAAACATTTGAAGCTACGAATACCTCATTTTTTTAGGTAATAGCTCTTTCCATTCCTTTAACATAGTCATATTTAGTCAGGATAAAGAGATAAACAAGATAGACTACAAGAGATGAACATGCTGGATAACAGAACAACCAATGACAAAAATATCTTAACCTCCATGAAGTTCTTATGCACACGTATATATAACTCATTGACATTGGAATTCCCACCATCAAAATTGAATTGCTTAATGAGTTTGATCCCGAAGTGCTGGAGAAAGATATATTCAAATGAGATATCAGGTCAGCAATGGATCAATATAATGCTATACTACATAATATTAGTTGGCAAAGAGCGAGCTTTCTTTGAGGCATATAATCGAACACTTTATAAACAATTTTTGACGTATATATGAATAACCATTGTCAGTTTCTATAGTAGAATATTGCTATGGATGTGATAAGACCAAATTAGCACCCTAAACACGAACTATGAAAAATCATGAGTTCAAATAGAGAGACTAAGAGCATAATTAAACATACTGAATTAGACATACAACCTAATCTGCATACACTTTCGAAATTTAAAAAAGGTACGAATAAGAGAAGAGCACTTACTGAATCTTCAAAGTCGGGCATACTTTGGATCCACCACTTACCCAAGGCTTTATGTTATGTGTTGTATTGTTTAGGGGTGTAATTGGTTACAGTAGAGGGTGTTGCGACTGATCCTGGAAAGATTGAAGTTGTGCGTTCGTGGCCAAGGCCTATGACAGGTAAACAGTTACGTGGCTCTTTGAGTCTCACTGGCTATTATCACAGATTCATTTGCGGTTATGCAATGTAAGCTCGACCATTAACTGACTTGTTGCGTAAGGAAGGCTTTCATTGGTCTGAGGTTGCAGTACAAGCTTTTGATCAGCTGAAAATGGCTCTTATATGTGCTCCTGTTTTGAGTTTCTTGGATTTCACCAAACCTGTGTTGGAGACTAATGCTTCTTCCATGGGCATTGGTGCGGTATTGATGCATGATGCACATCTTATTGCTTTTATTAGTAAAGCATTATTACCTAGGCGTCAAACTTTATCGGTTTATGAGAAGGAATTGCTTGCAATTATATTTACAGTGAGGCATTGGCATTATTACTTGATTACGAGACGTTTCACCATTCAGACTGATCAAAAGAGTCTGAAACACCTTCTTGAGCGGAAAGTGACTACACCATTGCAACATACATGATTGGCTAAATTAATGGGGTACGATTATGAGATTGTATATAAGAATGGTTCTGAAAATTCAGTGGCGGATACAGTGTCAAGAGTTTCAGGGGTTGAGGTGTTTAACATGGCTGTTTCTTCTTTGCAGACATTGTTGTTGGATCGGGTAGTTGATTCTTATACTGTAGATGTTGATATACAACAACTTTTGTCTCAGATGAGTCAAGGTTCAGCTTTGCCTTCAGTATCACGTTTCTCATATGATGGTCGATTGTTACGTCGTAATGGCAGGTTGGTGATGGGGAATGATAGAGTTCTCATATGATGGTCGAAGAGAAATATTGGCTATGTGTCATGATTCGTCTTGGGGAGGTCACTCTGGTTTTCATTCAACTTATCATAGGTTGAGAAGTTTTCTATTGGAAGGGTCATACAAAAGATGTGAGGAGCTATGTGAAGGAATGTTCGGTTTGTCAACAAGTTAAGTATGAAACGGTGGCCACTCTTGGTTTACTAAGTCCTTTACCAACACCACAAGGGGTATTCTTCGTTATATCCATGGATTTTATAATTGGTTTGCCTCAATCACAAGGTAAAGAGGTGATATTTATAGTTGTGGATCGTCTTACAAAATACGGTCATTTTATAGAATTGGGGCATCAGTATACAATTTCGCAAGTTGCTGAGGTTTTTATGGAATCAGTTTACAAGTTGCATGGCTGCCCTGCTTCTATTGTATCAAATAGAGATTTTGTCTTCTTGAGTAACTTTTAGCAGTCTTTCATTCGATTGCAAGGAGTACAGCTTGCTATGTCTACTGCTTATCATCCACAGACTGATGGTCAGACAGAAGTTGTTAATCGATGTTTAGAGGCATATTTGAGGTGTATGGGAGCAGATCGTCCTGCTTCGTGGGTGTGTTGGTTGGCATTAGCGGAATGGTGGTATAATACCACTCATCATTCAGCTATTGGGATGACTCCAGTAAAAGATCTTTATGGATTTCCGCCTCCACTTCATGTTCCCTATATTCTGTGTGATTCGAAAGTTGTAGGTGTGGATGACATGCTAATGGCACGAGAAGATATGTCGAGGTTGCTGAAGCAGCGCCTGTTGAGGGCAATCAACTGAATGAAACAGTTCACAGATAGAAGAATGTAAGAGCGTGTTTTTCAGGTGGGGGACTAGATTTTCCTTAAACTTCATCCATTTCAACAACAATCCATTAGATCAACAATTCAGACAAAGCTCAGTCCGAAGTACTATGGTCCTTTCTTGGTGATGGAAAAGGTTGGGAATTTGGCATACAGATTGGACTTACTTGCTAGATCTTTGGTTCATCCAATTTTAAATATATCTTATTATCTTTATATGGTTTTGTAATGCATGAGTTTGAACTTAAACACGCACCACTATTACTAATAGCATCCAAAATGCCTAAAACTTAGGGAAACTAGGAATTCAAGAGATTTACTATGGGAAATGGATCGAGTTGCTGAGAGCCGACATGACTCTGAAAATTGTAAATGTCACAGTTACCCTTCAGTCGACTTTATACAAAGAGAGAACCACATAATGAAAAATTGTAGGGGTCATAGTCACCCTTTAAATGGCTACTTGTAAATATAGTGTTACCACAATGTGAAAAAATAGTATGGGTCACAGACTCCCTTTAATGGGCTATATATATATATATATATAATAAACTTGAGGTAAAAAAATTAGAATGGGTCGTACTCACCCGTAAATTGACTACTTTCAAGAGAGTGTTTTTGAGAAGTGAGAAATTCATGCAGGTAACAACCACCCCTGCTATAAATAAAGAGAGCACTGCTTCGAGTTGGAAGATTATTGAGAGTAGAAATATTAAAATGGGTCACAACCACCGTTCAATCGACTACAAATAAAGAGAGTTGTTTTGCAATTTGGAAAATTCTTTAAACCACAACAACAAAAATCACAATGGACTACAGTCACCCTTTAATTGACTACGAATAGATAGAGTGTTCCCAAAAAAATAAAAAATCATAAGGGTCATCGTCACCCTCCATTTGACTACCAAATAAAGAGAATGTTTCAAGGAGTATTTTCATGCGATCCATTTTTTTTTTATAATATTTATTTGTAAAAATATATGTATAGTGTTTAAGCGAATTCCAATAAATGGAGTGTTCCTACGAAAATGAAAAATTCACATGGGTAACAGCTACCCACAATAGACTACCAAATAAATAGCATTTTTCTAGGTTGAAAACCCAAGATGACGACTAGGCAAAATTTAGAGAGGCGTGATTTTCATTTTAAAAATCACAATCATGGCAAAAGGTAAGGACGAATTCTTGATGGACTGAAAACCTATAGAGGCGGTTCATGCAAAAAAAAAAGGGAATGTGAGGGGCAAAGTAAGAAAAATCTCATGAATAGTGTGGCAAAATAAGCGATTTTGTATAATCATGTCTCAGATCTTAGGTTTGCTTCCAAAGTCGTCGTACCCCATAAATGCTATAGTTTGGTTGCTCCAATTTGGTTTTCAGTAGCTCAACGTTGTCCCAAATATTCTTATTACTGGATATCCTCATATTCACTGACGCAATGGTCTTTCATATATGTTAGTCATCATGTCATTACAGGTATAACCTTTGTTTTCTGAAGATGCACTTCCTAGATTTTATAGACTTTGGCTCGCCCTAGTTAGTCAAATGTAGCCCCACGTTGTCCTAGATATGTTGGCTACCAGATACCATCATAGAAGATGCAACGTTATCCCACATATGCTAGTCGTCATGCCATCACAGGTGTATCATCCGCACCCAGAGTCGTGTTGTCCCAGATATACTAATTGTTTGCTTGCTCTAGTAGCTCCGCGTTGTCCCAGATATTCTTGTTATTAATTGTCATCCTCCAGAAGGCGCAATGTTGTCCCAGATATGTGTGTCGTCAAGCCATCACATGTGTTTCATTTTTTTTTTTCCAAAGTTGTGTTGTCCCTGATATGTTATTCTTTCACTCTCTCTTGTTAAAGATGGAACATTGTCCTAGATATGCAGTCTTCAACCATGTTCATCGGCCTAGATTTGCTACTCGTCACATCAACTGATGTAGAAACGTTTTAGCCCAAAATCGATGCCACCTTATCTTTATACAAGCACTCTTTGAATGTGTTCTACAAGTACATGTCCAAAAAAGGGAAAACTATAGACACTCGATTTTGAATTAGATGTGGCGCATTTAGGATCGCGACATGTGGCGCTCCACTATGAAGATTTCAAGATATGACGAGTTGGGGCATTTCCAAAAAGGCTTCGTACAATTTTCGTTAATTAATATATAAAATACTAAGAAAATATTTCATTAATATTTTATATTGTATAATATATTTTATTGCATATACACTTTCTAATTTAGAAAACCCTAGAAACTTGTAGAAATAGGAGTGAATTAATATAAGGGAGCATAAGAAAATTAAAAAAATCAAGTTGCGTAAAAAAAAAAGGTAAAAGTATCTATTATTTCGATGTATTGCTTGATCTTTCAAATCCTAGAAGCAGCATATGCATTGTCCATTCCCAATGTTTATTTTTTACAACATATATATATATATATATTGCTTCAATCAATTGATCTAAGTTGTCGTGTCTACTTCCTCCACAAATATTTGTAATAAAGATATGCACGTTTATATATATATATCTATATATTATTTATGTTTATATTCAAATTTTAATCACTTATCTTACACTATCCAACCGTTTCTTATGTTAATTGATACTTATATGTAAAATTATGAAAACATTGCATTTTATTTTTTATATATATATTTATCATCGTTGGTTTTAAATTCATTTGATTCTAATTCATAGAGATAATTATTTTTTGTAATTAATATATTATCATGTTTTCATAAATATCATGTAAAAACAAATGACAAATTAAGCAAAAAGAGTACCTAAAGATTGAGATTTTAATCATGTTTTACTTCGTAACATAATCCCCGAACTACAATTTATTATTCCTAAGTAATCAAGGTTTCTAGTCAGCTTTAATTAACTACTTGTGACTCAAAAGATTTTATTCAAAAGATTTCCTTTAGGTCAGACTCCATGTCTTACAGGTAGGGTTGGGCATGAACCGGTTCAGGGCCGAACCGGTTCAGAACCGAACCTTTACCACATTTTAAAACCGGTACGGTTTACCGCTCCAGTTTTTGGCCGCTCCAGATTTTGGCCGATTTACCGTACCTGTTCTGAACCGGTTCAAAAAACGGTTCAGAACCGGTTCGGTCAAACCACTTCATACATAACAAAAAAAAACTTTTTTTTTGGGTCACTAAAAAAAAAAATCTCAACTGAGGTTTAAGCAAGCAGCATCCAATACCAATATACATGAGGACCATGACCATAACCAATGATCCAATAATACCATATTACTAATAGACTAATAGTACAAACATAATACTACACTTAACAGTATAACCATAGTTGTGCGTAGTTGATTTTTCATTCACAAGTTTTGAGTACTGCAGAAGCCCAGGTAACAACCTTCCACTGTTGTTCTTCATAACAAGATCCTCATATGTTCGAAGAATAGCACCAACCTTCGAAGGATCGACCATTACTACTTCTTTGACCAACCCCTGCAGCAACATACACATAAACAACACAATGCTGAACATCAGTCATTTGTGAATTTCACAGCCTAAGAACCCACTATTATGATCAGGAAACTTCCCTCAAGGATCAGAGCTGAAAGAAAATTGACGTCGAGATAATATGCAAACAAAACAAAACTTGAATAAGAACCTGGTGCAAACGTGAAACCCGTTCCAAAAGAAGTCTCATGAGCATAGGAACTGTGGACAATGATTTCAATTGCAAAAAGACAATGATTTTTTTTTTTATATTCTTAAGGAAGTGCTCGAGCGACCTGGAGCGCGAAACACTACTAAAGAAACTCTCGATCGCTCAAACACTTTCGTAAGAATATTTACAATTTAATTTTATTATACTATAATATATAATTTAAACTTAATGCTACATCTATAATATTTTTAATTCTCGTCTTATTCTTATATTAATCTAACAGTTAGACTGACTATATATTTGTAACAAATCACGCACAACAAATAAGGACAACGTGCACGCGCATGCAGGACTATATATATAAATTAATTTGGCTAGAATATATACAATTATTGTGACAAGTAATATTGTTATTACATTTTCTCACTCCTAATGTTAAATTCATAATTTCTTATTATTCCATGTCAAACATATAATTCTCATGCATATGTCACATGTCATGTAACTTACTTTAAAATTCTCCAAACTTTCTCAATCATTCTCTACATAAGTTACAAAATTCAATAATTTATCCCTCCTTCACATTTGCATTTATTATGTATTATTTAAATACTAAATTTCATAATATTATGTTTTATAAAAATCAAGTAAGTGGACACATGAAGTTTTGTTATTAAGTTTTATTTCTAAGACTAAACTATAATTAATTTTATGTATTACATATATTTTTAAAAACCTAATAGTTGCATATATAACATTATGTACCCACTTAAAATTATGACTGCAATATAAATTATACACACATACATATATATATATAAATATTAATATTATCAATATGGTTGTTTAATATTTTTTATATAGTTATGTAGAGCTTCATTTTTAGACATAATTTTTGCTTACTTCTCATGTGTATTTATGATTGTTTTTATTAAGATACTAACATTATAAAAAAATTAAGTGCACATATTAAAGTTTGTTGTTAAAGTTTTTTGCTAAGATTAAATTACATGTAATTTTCTCTGTTATTTATTATTTTATAAATTAATAGTTCCATGTCTAATATTTTGTACTCCATTATAATTATGCAAGGCAATATAAAATTAAATACATGAACAAAAATATAATATTATCATTATATTTTCTTATTATTTATTTTTATAGTTTTGTAAAGCTTCATTTTTATATATTTTTAGACTCGATTTATTAATTAGATAAATATTGAACACAACTGGCAAATATAGTATTAAAATAAACATAAATACTTTCAACATTATAACCATGTGAAAAAAAATCAATGTATTGATTAGTAACATGTCAATAATTATTAATATTTATTTTTCTTAACGCCCTATGTAAATTTCACTTACTTTTATGAAAATAAACTTATTCTTTATATTTAATAATATAATTCGTACGATTGGAATACAAGTCAGTTTATGTACCTAATTCTAATTATGCATACACCCTAAAATTTAACACATTAACAAAAAAATATTAATGTATTTTCTTAATACTTTTTCTTTTTTAGTTTTATGGAACTTTGTATTTGTAGATTTAACTTATTTTATGAATAAAAAAGTATTATTTGTATAATTGAACTAAACTAAAACTTACTATTAGTAAAAATAAATATATTTTAACTAATATTTTATGTCAGAATGGTAAATGACGAGAGTAACCCTAGCAACAGTTAGCAGATCATTTGGGGTATTGCTACATATGCACCCCATCACTGCTAAATTTATAGCAAGTATAAAAACTTACAATATCCAAATTACACCAAGAACTTATCAAGAAGACTAAAACAGTCCTCAATAAAATATAAACCGAAAATAATCTAAACACATCCTAATGTTCTAACATAACAAGATAACACCCTGATAATAATAACAGCTTGAAAGCTAGTCTCCAACACTCCACCTCAAGCTGGTATTATAATATAAATCTCTAATACTAAGCTTCTTCAACAGGTACTCATGTTGAGCATCTTCTAAGGCTTTAGTGAAAACATATGCTAATTGTTCGTTTGAACGTACAAACTAAGTCTGAATCACACCTGCATTGACCTTTTCCCTGACAAAATGACAGTCTATTTCTATATATTTTGTACGCTTGTGAAAATTAGGGTTAGCACCAATTTGAATAGCAATTTTATTATCACAAAACAATAAAGTTGGAGAGTTATAATTAACACCAAGTTCATGCAAAACACCTTTTAACCAAACAACCTCAGCAACAGCAACTCCCATAGCCCTATACTCAGCTTCAGCTGAAGACCTAGGTATCGTAGTTTGTTTCTTGACCTTCCATGATATTAACGAGTCACCAAATTTAATACAAAACCCAGACACATAACGTCTAGTTTCAAGACAGCTTTCCCAGTCTGAGTCACAAAAGGCACTTAATTCACAACTACTTGCAGCAGACAGAAAAATACCTAGACCAGGTTGTTTCTTAACATATTTAACAATCCTAAAAGTAGTATCAAGATGAGATTGTTTAGGAGATAGCATAAACTGACTAAGCCTTTGAACAATAAAAAAGAAATATCAGGCCTAGTAACCGTCAAATATAGTAATTCACCAATTAACTTCCTGTAAAAAATTGCATCAGATAGAAGTTTATCATTATCAGAATTCAATTTTGCTAACTCATCATATGCAACATAAGTTAATGACAATTTTACTTCCATGGGTGTTTTACTGGGTTGGGCACCCAGTAATCCAACCTTAGATAACAACTCAATAGCATACTTTCTCTTATTCAACATAAGACCAGCAGAAGATCTAGCAATCTCAAGCCCAAGAAAATATCTTAATTCTCCTAGATCTTTCATTTTAAAGCTATTTTCAAGCACAGATTCCAGTTCAGTAATCAAACACTGACTGATAACAGTGATCAAAAGATCATCCACATATACCAACACTATAACAATCTCAGAACCTCTATGTTTTGAAAACATAGAATAATCATACTTACTCTGCTGATAACCGTTTCTTACCAAGGCATCTGTCAGCTTAATGTTCCATTGTCTTGGGGCTTGTTTAAGTCCATACAAGGACTTTTGTAATCTGCAAACAAGGTTAGTCTCCTCCTGGTTGCAAAATCCTTGTGGGACTTCCATATAAACTTCCTCAGTTAAATCACCTTGTAAGAAGGCATTAAAAACATCCATTTGAAACAAAGACAAGTTTTTAATAGCAGCAATAGCAAGAACAGTTCTACAACTGACCATTTTTGCAACAGGAGAGAATGTTTCAGAGAAATCAACACCTTCCTATTGACCAAAACCTTTAGCTACAAGCCTAGCTTTGTACCTTTCAACATATCCATCAACCCTATCTTTTATTTTATAAACCCATTTACAACCAATGACATTTTTACCTTTAGGAAGAGGAACTAAAGTCCAAGTATTATTTTCCTCAAGGGCTTTAATTTCCTCCTGCATTGCCATAACCCATTCAACATGTTTCACAGTATCTTTAAACCACATAGGATCAACAGTTTTCGAAGAAGATGCAACAAACTGTTTGTAATTATTCGACAAATGATCATAAGATAAAACATGATTAATGGGGTAGGCAGTCGAGAATTTACCACCATTACCAGCATAGATGATGTAATCACGATGCCAATAAGAAGCTCTACCTATCCTGGTTGACCTCTTTAGCTCAGTCACATTCGACTCATCATTGCTTGGAGAGTCACCATATTGCAAAACTTCAACCTCTTGGACATTCGACTGATCTGTGTTATCAGAATCCACACTAGAAAAAAGAGGATCATCATTTAAGAGACTTGTTAAACTGACAACAAAGACTCGATCATTATCATTGTTCTCAGATTTAAATGGAAAAATATCTTCCTTGAACAAGACATCACAACTAACAAATAGAGTATTTGTTTCCAGATTTAACAGTTTATACCCCTTTTGGGTTAAACAATAACCAAGAAACATAGATGGAATAGACCGAGAGCCAAATTTATCAGTGATATTCATCATTTTAGCGAAGCATAGACAACCAAACACCCTCAAGTGCTCAACAAGAGGAGGTTTGCCAGTTAATTTCTCATAGGGTGAAATACCATCAAGAACAACAATGGGCAGAAGATTCAGCAAATAACACGCAGTCAATACACATTCACCCAGAATTGCAATGGAACATCAGTTTCAAATCTCAAGGCTCTAGCAATTTCAAGTAAATGTCCATGTTTTCTTTTGACTATTCCATTTTGCTATGGGGTATACGGACAGGTAGTTTCATGAACAATACCATTTTCTTTATAAAAAAATTTGAACAATTTGCATTCACGAATTCACGACCATTATCAGTTCTAATTCTTCTAACAGAACAATCGAACTGATTCTTAACACGAGCAAGAAAGTGTTTTATCACATAGACAACATCAGATTTTAAAGATAACAGATATGTCCAGGTATATCTTGAAAAATCATCAACAATTATCAAAAAATATATTTTATTGTCACGAGTATTTACACTATAAGGGCCCCAAGCATCCATATGCAAAAGATCAAACACCCTAGAAGTAACACTAGTACTTTTTGGGAATGGTAGTCTAGATTGTTTAGCAAGAAGGCAAACATGACAATCATGTACTTTCATATTCAATCTTCAAACCAGAAAGTTTACACAAAACATGAAAAGGAACATGCCTAAAGCATTTGTGCCAAAGTAAAGGTACAGTGGAGGGTGTAGAGGAAACATGCGGACTTAAACCATTCACACTACTTGATCTGAAAAAATATAGACCAACAACTTCCTTACTAGTCCTCAACACCACTCCACTATAAAGGTCTTGCATTAGTACACAGTTTGGGTAAAACATAACAAAACAACATAAATCTCGGGTAAGTTTGTACACAGAGATTAAGTTGTACTTAAATTCAGGTATACATAGAACCCCTGACAATTTCATATTATTTCCCATTAAAAAATATCCAACAGCTTTAACATTTGAATACCCTTCGTTTGGCAAATGAACCTTAGAAGTGTTATATTTCAAATTTGACAGACAGACTTTTCTAGAGGACATATGATTAGTTGCTCCATTATCTAGAATCCACATTTTATCATGCATGCATACAAAGGATAGTTCAGATATACCTGCAACATTAACCTTGGCCTCAGTTTTGGATTCCTTGCCTATCATCTGAGTAATATGATCTAGGCTTTCCTTAGATAACATCACATGCATGTTGGATTGTTCACAAAGGATGAACATGGTGTAGAACACCCCAGATGAAACTCGGCACAGTGTGGAAGCTCCTGAAGAAGCCTCAACAACACTGTTAGATGTATTGGATTTATTTCTAAACTTCGAGCCGGGAGGATAACCTTTTCGTTTAAAGCATCTATCATAATCATGTCCTTTTCCCTTACAATAAGTGCAAACAAGATTCCAATTTCTCCTGTTGGGCGGCTTACCAGAACTAGACATGGAAACCAAGTCATCAAAAGAAGATGAAGATGAAATTAGGTTATTAGATAGGCCTCTTTGATTTTCTTCTTGAATAAGAACAACATACGCTTGATTTAGGAACGGAAGAGGTTCTCTCATAACCAAATTTGAACAGACAGTCGAATAGGAGTCATTTAAACCATTCAAAAACTGAAAAAAATTTAGGTTATTTGCATGCTCTATGTGCTTTTTGAACAAGTCACAACCACAACATGGAAGACAGGTGACACCAGCAAATTCTTCCCATAACATTCGTAATCTAGTAAAATAAGCAGCAATAGTGTTTACTCCTTATTGAACTAGACAGATTTCATTGTGAATCTAGAAAACCCTAGATCAGTTTGTTTTTGTTAAACCTTTCCCTAAGATTTGACCAGACCAAAAGGGCACTTGAAGAGTAAAGGATCGTACTCATCGGGTCACGAGAAATAGAGTTCATGATCCAAGCAAATACCTCAACATTACATCGTTCCCAGATGTGATGCATGCTGGGTTCGAAGGATTCTTTGGGACAGGAACCATCGATAAAGCCTAACTTGTTCTTTACTAGCAAAGATATGTACATGGCACGACTCCAAAAACTGTAGTTTTCTGGACTTGTTAACTAAATAGAGATGAGAGATACACATGTACTATCTGATGCATGAAGGTAAAGAGGATGGTCTGAGTCAACAGTGACTCCATTGTTTACCGTCTCTGGTGGTGAATCAATATCATCGGCTTTAGTGTTCGTTTTTTACGAAGCCATCAGCAGACGATTTCAATCTGCAGTGAAGGAATAATATGCTTGGTGTGAATCAGCCAAATCGAATGGGACATAAGATGTCACAGCAAGAAGAACTGCCACAAATCGTGATTCTGACAAAATCACAAGGGACTTCAAGATGTCACGGCAAGAAGAACCGCAACAAATCTTGATTACGGCCAGAAAACGAAGGAGCAGAGGATTGAAGAGTTTCTCTGAATGAAGGCTCTGGAAGAAAGCAAAGACATGTCTTGAAAACTGACAAGGCAGAGGCATAAGAGATGAAGCAACAATTCAAATTGGGAGAAACGAGGAGACGCAAATGCAACAATTCAGATTGGGAGAAACGAGGAGACGTAGACGAAGGCACGCGTCTGAGGCTCTGATACCATGTCAGAATGGTAAATGAAGAGAGTAGCCCTAGCAACAGTTAGCAGGTCATTTGGGGTATTGCTACATTTGCTCCTCATCACTGCTAAATTTATAGCAAGTCCAAAAACTTACAATATCCAAATTGCACCAAGAACTTATCAAGAAGACTAAAACGGTCCTGAATAAAAATATAAACTGAAAATAATCTAAACACATCCCAATGTTCTAACATAACAAGATATCACCCTCCTAATAATAAGAGCTTGAAATCTAGTCTCCAATACTTTCAACGTTTTTATAACTTTATGATAATAATAGACTATATAAAAATATCAAAAATAAGTTAAAATCAGTAATTAACATCATATCAGTAATTAATTATATTCATTTTTATTATCAAAATTGAAACTTCCAATTTTTTTAATAAATTTAATATATTTACTAATATTTTATTAAATGTAATTTAAATATTAAAGTTAAATTTAAAAATTTAATTAGTATTACATAAGTAGTTATTGATATTTGTTTCTACCATTAACTTATGTACTTTTTATGGAAAAATACAATTAATTTTTATTTTTTATACTATTCTTGGTTTAATGAAAATATACATGTAATGACTATTAAAAAGAGTATTTTTACTATTTTGTTTAGCCATTTTTTAAAATATAATAAGTATTTATAATATATTAAATAACTAATATATGATCATTCATTTATTTTTATTATATATATATATATTATAATAATTATATAAAAATATATATAGCGGAAAGCACTTTTTGCGAAAAACATTTATAGTATATATATATATATATGAAACTAAAAATCAAATTATTCCATCCCAATTAGCAGTAGGGGTGAGCAGAAAAGACTGTTGGACCGAATTCCCGAAAATACTTTCTCGGCATCGTCTCGAATAGCCCATCCTGATGTTAAGATCAAGTCAATATGGGCGATTTTTTTCCCTTTAATTCGGGCTTAGGCTCAGTCTCGATTCTTAAGCCCAAATTTCCGAAAGAATCGGTCTGGCCCAGCTAGTCTCTTAATGGGTTTCTGATTAAAAACATTAGATCTCTCCAAGCCTCAACCCTAAAATCGAACGATGTTTCCTCAGCATGCCTCCTCTGTAGAATCACGTTGTCTTCACTCCTCAACAGTCGTTCTTCATCCTAGTTTATGCAGTCGTTGCGCATGCCACAACGCCACCACGACAACACGCTTGCGGAATCTGGATTTGTGTTATTTCTTCTTTTCAATCGTCGGAATCTTAAGATAGTCGTTATTTGTTGGAATCTTTAGTTAGTCATTATTTGCTGGCTTTAGTCATCGGAATCTGTGTTCGTTGTTTGTTGGGTTCGTGTTCGTTGTTTGCTATCGATAGTAGTCGGAATTGGGGTTCGTTGTTTGTTGGGTTCGTGTTCATTGTTTACTGCCGATAGTTGGTCTAAGACCGAGACAGACCTGAGTCAAACAAAACCGACTCATGAGTTTTTTTTGAGATAAACTCAGTCTCGATCTCGGTCCTCAAAATATATATCCTAAAATTTTGGACTCGATTTTTGTTTTGTAAAAAGTCTGTCTCGCCCGTCCTGAGCTTACCGAGCTAACCTAATTAGCATGAGTCGGGTCAGGAGACAATTTAGAGGCCAAGAAAATTTTGTGAAGTCAATCCAAGGGAAAGCGGACCAAGACATCTAGTACATTCTGAGCCATGGCAAAGATTAGCCATCTCTCCAAGTTCGCCTCTTCCACCTTCGCTTCTACTCCTCAGCCCATCTCCGCTTCTCTCTATCCTCAATCCTCTTCCACAGCCTCCGTTGCGTTTCTTCCCAGCTTCTCAACCAGAAGCACCATCAGGATCGCCAATGGCTTTGGACGATCCCTCTGTATCCGAGCCACCTCATCTTCACCTTCTTTCGGGTCTCGGCTTGAGGAAAGTGTCAAGAAGACAGTTACGGAGAACCCAGTTGTGGTTTACTCCAAAACGTGGTGCTCGTCAGTTCTAATTCCATTCTCGCTTTGTTTGCATTCACTATTATTTAATATTTGAGGATTTGAGGATTCAATTAGTTTGGCGTTTGGGGATAGATAGACTGGAATTTTGATCCTGTATTGTGCGTACTATTGAAGGTACTCTTCAGAGGTGAAGTCGCTTTTTAAAAGGCTTGGAGTGGAGCCGTTCGTTATCGAATTGAACGAAATGGGTTTGCATTCACTGTCCTTCTCTAAGATTCCTATTTCCTGCCTCATTAACGATTTGTTCTACCATGTGATGTTCCAGTTAAATGTGCGATTCAATCTTACAGAGGGAAGTTGGATTTTTCTCAGAACTTTTAGTACAAAATACGTACTGCATGTTTTTTAGCAGATTATGTCCTATTTATCAAAACTGGGTTTCCTTTTCGTAAATGTGTTTATCTGTTGCGCATTCTTTTGTATCCGATTTTCGTTATTGTGACTATTCTTATACAGGTGCGCAAGGGCCGCAGTTGCAGAAGATGTTGGAGAGGCTAACTGGACAATTCACGGTTCCAAATGTTTTCATCGGTATTATATGCTTTTTGTTGCTGGTTAGAAATGTATAATCTTTTTCTGTTTTTATATGAAATCAAAAACATTACTTTTACAAATTCTAATTCATCTGCTTAATTCAGGTAAGTCAACAAGTTTTAGGTAGAGGGCCCACTTAAATCAATCTATCTACTGTTCTTACATGAATTGAAAGTTGAGTATTTAGGATTATTTGAAAAGGTTTTATTCTTGTTGAACAATATTTTGATCAAAGACAAAGTCACCAACATTAACCTCAATTCAACAAAAAGTTGTTCATATAACACTTAACTGATAACGGAGAGAAAGTTGGTATGCCCATAGCATTCTATGAAAACAAGCATGATAGTTGACAATTAGCTATATTTGGTAGCTTTCAGGATTAAGATTAAGAAGCTTCGGCAATAGTATAGATATATGATAGAAAGACTTTTAGTTAGGAAAAGCAAAGAAGAGCTAGAGAAGAAGATTAGGAGTACTAAACAACTTAAGGTTCTTGTGATTCACTCATCTCACTGAACATCAATTACTATTAAAAAAAACAACTTTTATTTCCTTGATTTTAAATATAAAGACATGTAGGCAGTTTTGAAAAGAAGCCTCCGTTGTGATGGTATTGACACCACCACTAATAGTAAACTTTATTTTCTTGTCATGAAAATGTTTCATTTTAAATCACAAGTTAAAGATGTAGAGTGACTTTTTATGTTTTCCATAAATCAAGACTTATCAATCTTAGCCTTTATATGCATCTTCCATGGATTTTAGGTGGAGGTATTCATTCATGATTCTGCTAAAACTGTTTCTCTAACAAATTGATCTTCAGATGGGAGACAGATATTTAGGCAGGACAGAGTCACCAAAATTAACCTCAAATGAACGAAATTTTGATAACATAGCACATATAGTGACAAATGGGTGATAGTTGGTGTGCCCTTAGTTTTTTATGGATCCATAAAAAACTAAGTCTTGAATTATGAAGATTTAAAATTGCATACAATGCACATTCATTTGAAATAAAGTTTGACGTGAAACCAAGCCTGGAAATTATAACAGTTGGCTGATTTTGTTAGCCTTCAGGATTAAGATTTAGAACTTTCAATTTATATAGATGATCTGAAATACATGCTTTACTTAAAAATAGCAAAACCAGAGGAGTTGATGGAGACTGCTAATGCATTTTAGGTTATTGTGATTTTCTCTTCTTGTGGATGTCTATGATGCAAAATTTGTTTTTTAGATGATGTGATACTTGTTTTGTAAGTGTAGGGTATCTTGTTATTTCATAGGTTCTTATTCTGATATTTTTTTTTTTTCTATTTCATTCCTTGTAAATCTTATCTGGATTTGTTTACTGCATGTTGTGCAGGAGGGAAACACATTGGCGGTTGTTCAGGTACAACACCGAATAACCAACTTCGTTTTTGCTTTTTTGAATGATTGGTGTTTGGTGGTTCATTGATTTACCGTCTTTAACGAAAAAACCATTTTACTCATACCAAAATCCCCAACTTCAATTTCTCCATCTTAATCCACCTTATATATCAAAGTAGACATTTTCAAAACTCCATCAGTATTATTTTTGGAATTTACCTATGACATGTATCCTCAATAGTGAAGGGTGATATCTTGTGTCATTCAAGTAAATTTCTTGTTAAGTATGATAATCATCCATTTTGATTTCATTGTCAAACATACATATCCATTGACAAGAGGTTCATCTTTGTGTTGTGTTTTTATTTATTTTTTGGTCCAGATACCGTAAAGTTATATCGAAAAGGAGAACTTGAACCTTTGTTATCTGAAGCTACTGCCAAAAGCCAAGAAAAATAGCCTACATTTATTTAATATTGATCATTGTTGATGTATCTAATACTATATCTTTACAGTGTAAAAGACAGTGAGTGGCCACTTTTTAAATGAGTTTTCATCCTTGTTTGGAGGGGAGTAGTACCAACATAATATTAAAGTGTATACATATTAATGTTAGATTGTAATAATATAAGGTTATAATAACATTAATATGTTAGTTCGTGCATAATCTTTATGGTGCAATGATTCGAGTTACCGTAACGAATATAAAATGATGAGGTGTTTGTATGGGTGGGAACAATACGTTTTTTTTTTATCTCTCGAGCTATTTGTATTTATATATTTTATATGGGAAAAGTACGAAAATACACCATAATGTTTTTATCTTATGTTGCCACATGACTTTCTCTTGATAAGATTCGTTCGTATCTTTGCTTTTGGAGGAGAGACTCTCTAAACTGCAATAATCGCAGTATTGGTGCTCAAAAAGCTTAACGGTCATGGTGCATATTTTTCTCTTAGTCGTGGGGCCTGGTGGGATTGTGTTGAATAGTTTCACTAAGATGATTGTGTTGAACTGGGATTGTGAGGGCATTTGCTGATGTCGATACTCTACAAATCCGCTTAATTTACCTTCATCTTTGACTCTTTTAAGATAGAACTAGTCTTTTCTACTATGAGCTTGAGGTCATTAATCCTCAGCTGTAGTAGGTAGAACTTCTATGTTGGGGACCGAGTCATCCTCAACCATGAGAGGTCCTTAATGACCTCTCTTGTTGCTTGGTAAACCAAACTCTAGCAAGTGATACAGATTGCATATTTTACCTGGACACCAGTCTGGAATTGAGCTGGTTATATTGATAAACATTGGAGTGTCCGCTGCTTTCATGAATTTCTTTACAAAGTTTTTGATCTGAATTACCATAGTTGTAGGGAACCGTCTTAGCTCATGTAAATTTTTGCTCGGGTATATGCATTTTACTAGTCCGACTTTGAATGTCAAATAGACTAGGTAAGGATCTGCTCATTCTAAGAAGTTGAAGAGACTTTTAGTTTTCTTGTCTTCTGTGAAGAACTTCTACGATAAAATCACTTTGATCAACAAATCCGGCTTTAGGCCATAAAAGGCTAAAGTCCTCAAAACTCAATGGTTCAAGCTTTTGTGTAGGGGTTGCTTCTTCTAGCACCATCTTTTACTTTGTAGTTCTGCGAACCTTGAGTTGCTGCAAGAGTACTCCTGCCAAGTAGTTGTAGTCTCTGCTCATTGCAAGATTCAATTCTGTTTGTGTTTGTGACTTGAACTTTTTACAAGTCACCTTGTATTTGCCACTGATTTCTTGAGCAATTCCCCATTCAGTGTCGATACCGCCTTCTGGATCGTTGTAGATGACGTAAAATGTGTTACCTAAGTTTTTGTTGGTTGCCTTTAGGTAGTTAGGCTTGAATTCCTGCACAAAAGAGGAGTTATTTATTGACAAAACTGTCATTTTGCTTTTTCCCAAAGCAACATGGATCAACAGATTTGATTCGCTTTTACCTGAGTCGTTTGCAACCGGACTAGTCGAAAAGTTTATCTTAGAGGACCTGGTCTCATTGATAACCATTTTACTTGTTTCGCCCATAATGAGTTTAGGATCAATTGCGACCTTTGTCTTGCTTTTTGGCAAAGCAACAACCTTCAACGGATTTGTTGAATTAGAATAATAAGATGTTTGCGTAGTATTCTCCTTGGTTTTTAGGCTTTCTCCTTCCGGTACCTTGGTAACCGCTGTGAACCCTTGTTACTAGTCATAGAGTTTAATCTTTCTTAGAACAACATTTAGCTCGATCTCAAGCATTTCATTTCTGAGCATGAGTTGTTTAAGGCTCTCCATTTGCCGAATGACTTTTGTTTCTCCGCAGTGCGGTTTTTCTCTCTAATTCTCCCTCTTTAAAAATTTGAAGGTTTGTGGAATGATGAATTTCATAAGGAAGTCCATCCTTTTTATAGGCTTCAAAGCTTAAAAAGCGTCATTGCTTACTTTCTAATCCAATCTCTGGTCAAACAATCAACCAATGACTTCTTGTCAACTAGAAGGTGTTCCACGTCAAACGAATAATGTGCGAACCACACTTGCCATCTGACAAGTCATCCTTATTTACTATCTCATGCAATGTTAGTGCGGAGAAAATATGTAAAATTTTATTATCAGTTTTTACCAAAAACCTTATCAGGTTTAGGTAAACTGAGAGTTTTGAAATTACTTGGTTGACATCAAGTAATTTTTTTCATTGATATGATATTTATTTTATGTAGCTTTGAAGCTGCCCAAATCATGTGTCCAAATGTTTTCTCCTTTTGGAGTTTTGGCCTTGAGGACTACTCCCCAAAATATGTGAGAAACATCATTTTCTATGATAAGGCTGTCTTCATTTGTTGGGAGATAAAGCTTTGGAAATTTACCCAAAGTTTTTTTTTGATCTTCTTGATGTAGTCTATATCGGACTGTGTCCATTTCCTTGTTACATCCTTTTTTACTTTAACCTGTAAAGGTTTTCTCATTTCTGCCAATCTGGCAATATAGCTCTCTACCATTCTCTTATTTTCTCTTCGTTTTTCTACCTCATTTTCTACGACAAAATGTTGACGACATATGCAGTGATTTACTTGGAATAATTAGTTTCATATCAAGAAGTTCTTTGATTTATTTGCTAAATTCATCACTGTCCTGTGGAATGTATTTCATAGGTTTTACCCAAACAACAGTTTTGGGATCAGTTAATTTAATGGAAGCTTTCATCCATTTTTTAGATTTTTTCGGGTCTATAGGGTTTTCTAAACATACATTTTCTAAGGTTTCTTCAATGACCTTGATTTTTTGTGCATCAATTGTAAATGATTTTTCTTCCAATTTTATAACTTGTTGAGTTATGTTTGTTCCTGGAAATTGTTTTTCTTTAGAACCTTTTTTCATGGATTCTAAAAACTCTAGTTTACCTAGGCGTAAAACTTTGGTTACCTTTTTAATTAGCACCATTTCTTCTTCAAGATGTAATGCTATGCTGTCAATCCATTGGATAACTGGTCCATATAATAGACAAAAATTGTTTCCTAGCAATAAGTAAATGCCTGATTCTTATTGATAAATTGTTGGAATGAGGAATGGTTCCTCTGCAAGGAATATAGTTAAATTCTTACATATCTTTGTTATTGTTACCATAGACTCATTTGGTATAGTGACGTTTATTTCTCTTGGGGCATTTTCCCAGAGTTTTTCAACTAGCACATACTTGCTTTCCAAGCAGAGACTTGCACCTGTATCAACATAACAATGTAGAGTTAGTTGTTTATATCCTTTAAAATGGATTTTTCCAGATATATAAATGGAATTAGGATTAGTAATATTATAAACTACTCCCTGATGTTTTGTAGGATTGACACAAAAATGTGTTTGCATTGTCTCCCCCGACTAAAAGTTGGTGTGCTCATTGTTCTTGTGAAGAAGAGTCTTCTTTTGTAGTATTTTCACTACTAATGTAGTCTTCTATGATCTTCATAGTGGAGAGATACAGGGTTCTTTTGTAAAGATCATCCACTGGCTTGAAGCCTTCTTGTTTTGCTTCTTGTATACTTACAAGAACTGAACTGGATTTAAATAAGATTTGAACTGCACCAAGGTGTAGAGTAGAATTCGTTTTTATGATATTTCATTTTTTCGCATGAAAGTGTTTCTTATAGTTGTTGCTATAGAATTAGGCATCTTAAAAATTCTATGTTTTTCTAAATTTAATTTTGTTTTACAAATATTTTCTAGTTGTTATTGATGAATCATCGTTTCTAATGAAAATCCATTCGCATTCTCTTGAGTTGCGACAAAAGAGTTTACATTATTTGCGAGGTATAAATCCTCATCATAATCTTGAGTTTATATCACAGACATTTATCCTCTACATCAAAAGTATCCGCTTTTGAGTCAGAAAGTGACTCTGATAATAGAGCACAGAAAGTGACATCCATTCATGGATCACTAAAAGACACTACATTAGCTGGCATCCAAAGGGCAAAGGAGGCTATAAAAGGAGAGTAGAATTCGTTTTTATGATATTTCATTTTTTCGCATGAAAGTGTTTCTTATAGTTGTTGCTATAGAATTAGGCATCTTAAAGATTCTATGTTTTTCTAAATTTAATTTTGTTTTACAAATATTTTCTAGTTGTTATTGATGAATCATCGTTTCTAATGAAAATCCATTCGCATTCTCTTGAGTTGCGACAAAAGAGTTTACATTATTTGCGATGTATAAATCCTCATCATAATAAGATTTGAATTGCACCAAGGTGTAGAGTAGAATTCGTTTTTATGATATTTCATTTTTTCCCATGAAAGTGTTTCTTATAGTTGTTGCTATAGAATTAGGCATCTTAAAGATTCTATGTTTTTCTAAATTTAATTTTGTTTTACAAATATTTTCTAGTTGTTATTGATGAATCATCGTTTCTAATGAAAATCCATTCGCATTCTCTTGAGTTGCGACAAAAGAGTTTACATTATTTGCGAGGTATAAATCCTCATCATAATCTTGAGTTTATATCACAGACATTTATCCTCTACATCAAAAGTATCCGCTTTTGAGTCAGAAAGTGACTCTGATAATAGAGCACAGAAAGTGACATCCATTCATGGATCACTAAAAGACACTACATTAGCTGGCATCCAAAGGGCAAAGGAGGCTATAAAAGGAGAAGATACTCCATGAAAAAGGATTATCGGTTGCCAACTCATCCGAGAAACAAAGATATTTCTTAGAGAATGAGTGAATAATATTCTCGAAGAGAGGAAATAGATGTAAAGAATAAAACGTTTACCCCTTTTAAGGATTATCCTATGTAAAAAGAGTGTATTATCTTTTCCTCAATAAAAGAAGTATTTCATATAGCAAAGAGAGTTTTCTTTTGAGTCATAAAAAATGATTTATGATCCCAACATCCGTATGAAAATCCCCAAAGTCATTTAACCCTATGAAACATGGAGGCCGTCCAAAGGAGGTAGGTGGCCATTAAGGAAAAAGTACCGTTTATGATTGGTTACCTAGGTTTGACTAACGGGATTTGACTGATAAAAGAGAAGATTCGATGGAACGACTTCAAATAAGAATTATCTTCACTTTTAAAGAAGGGGATAGTTCTCAAAAAATAAATAATTCTCATGATATCATTTTAGAATATCTAAATGACATTGACAACAAGCTACCTCCAAACCGGGTAACAGAAAATGGGTTAGAATTAATCATCGCAGATTTTAATGATAAACTGGAGAAATCAAACAATACATTAAACAAATTGTAGGATGAGTCTACCAGAAGTTAAAGACTTAATTATTGGTCTAACAAAAAGGGTTGAAGAGTTGATAAAACTTAAAGAACCAGAACAAGAAGATAAGCTTTCAACAATGGCTCCAAAAATTATCAAAGAAATATTTAATAAAATAGATGAGTGCTAATGCACAGGAAAACTAGCTGAAAAGTTAGAAATAGAAAAGGTAATAGCACCAGCTGAAACCTCATCACAAACCAGTTTTAGATAGACAGGAATGTCAAAATATTCTTAGCCAAACTACAAGGTAGGAACTCCTTCCTTAGGAAGATCAGAAAACCCAAAATCTCTTAGATGGCTTTTCGAATTATCTGATAAAAAATGAGTTCTACCATGGATAAACGCGAAGAGAAATTCTTAAATCTTCCCCAAAATGAAGATTGTCAATAATTAGTCAGACTCTTAGCTTTAGATGATGACGAAATAGATACTCTTTTCAAAGTAAATAAAAATCTACGAGATATATATTTTTCAAATGAAAAGTGTCAAACTATCATGACTCAGGTTGAAGAACCCGAGACAGAACCTTCAGAAGAAGACACTCTTCACAACAAAAGCATCAACACCATGTAAACATGGATAGAGAGAGCAATGCTAACAGACCAAGAAATCCCACAGCATCAAGCAAACCGAGAAGTACTTATGGTACCCAATACCGGTCGCCTAATCAAGTAGGAATACCAAGTTCTGAGAACAAACAATCTAAAACCATAAGTATATTAGACTTAGATTGCATCTTTTATTTTAAACAAAGAAATATAATAATTGATAGATGGGCTACTGAGATTAGTCTCATAATCCAGTCAAAAAGACGACTTTGTCAATGCAAAAGTCGTCCTCCTGTTAGTAGAACACAAAACTACATGAGCAAAATCCAGAAGTTTATGAAAAAGATTAATTGGAATGAAGAACTTCATGGAGAAGACCTCTTCGATGGATTAGTAGACGCTCTCTATACAATGTTTCTTAGACTTGACTATGTTACGTCCAAAGACAGAGAGAAAGCATAAATTGAGGAAAAAGCAAGGCATGCTTTAACTCATTCACAGTTAATAGATATATGTTATCTTAACGAATTTACGTGCCTATTCGAACAAAATCTTTTCGAACTTGAACAAAATGAACATCCCCAATGGATAGACATCTACGTGATGAAAATACCAATTATAGGTAAAGAAGGCATAAAATAATGTCTTGAACCATAAAACCTCTTTAACGCAATATAGTCTTACATATGCAACAAGATTGGTTCAAGAAAATATCAGCAAATACTTTGATCAAGCGGGAAAGCAAAAGCAGCTGAAAATAATAAACCAGTGATGTTGTGCAAAACTCTAAAAAGAAAACCTAATCTTTGGATACCAAAAGCCAAAGGAAAAGAAATACTTCAATAAAAAATACAAAAAGAAGTATAAGAAAACTTGGACTAAAAAGAAAAGATCTTTTAAACCAAGAAAATACTTTACCCATGAGAAAACTAACCCCAAACATCAGTTCTGTCCCAAGGGAAATAAGAAATGCAGGTGGTGGATTTGCAGTAAAGAATGACACTACGCAAATGAGTGCCCACACAGGAAGAAATATTCTAAAAAGTCCAGCTTATACAAGAAGTAAAACAAGAAAGCTTCAAGCCAGTAGAGACAAAGGAACCCTACATGTATACACTATGAAGATCATAGAAGACGACAGTAGTAGTGAAAATACTACAAAAGAAAACTCTTCTTCAGAAGAAGAATGAACACACCAACTTTTAGTTTGGGGAGACGATGCAAACGCATTTTTGCGTCAATCTCACAAAACATCACGGAGTAGTTTATAATATTACTAATCCGAATTCCATATATATATCTGGAAAAAATCCATTTTAAAAAATATAAACAACTAACTCTACAATGTTATGTTGATACACGTGCAAGTCTCCACTTGGCAAGCAAGTATGTGATACATGAAGAACTCTGGGAAAATGCCCCAAGAGAAATAAATGTCACCATAGCAAATGAGTCGACGGTGACAATAACAATGGTATATAGGAATTTAACTATATTCCTCACAGGAGAACCATTCCTCATTCCAACAGTTTATCAACAAGAATCGGGCATTGATTTATTGTTAGGAAACAACTTGTCTCTACTATATGAACCATTTATCCAATGGATTGGCAGGATAGCATTACATCTTGAAGAAGAAATGGTGGTAATTAAAAAGGTAACCAAAGCTTTACGCCTAGGTAAACCAGAGTTTTTAGAATCCATGAAAAAGGGTTCTAAAGAAAAACAAATTCCAGGAATAAACATAACTCAACAAGTTATAAAACTGGAAGAAAAAACATTTATAGATGCACAATGAGAAACCTTAAAAAAGGTATGTTCAGAAAATCCTATAGACCTTGCAAAATCTAAAAAATGGATGAAAGCTTCCATTAAATTAACTGATCCAAAAACTGTAGTTAGGGTAAAACCTATGAAATACATTCCACAGGATAGGGATGAATTTACCAAACAAATCAAAGAACTTCTTGATATGAAACTAATTATTCAAAGTAAATCACCGCATATGTCGCCAACATTTTGTCGTAGAAAATGAGGTAGAAAAACGAAGAGGAAATAAGAGAAGGATAGTCAATTATAAGGCTATTAATTCTTCAACCATCAAGGATGGTCCCAATTTACCATGTATGTAAGAGTTATTAATCCTTCTTCGTGGTAAAAACGTGTTTAGTAGTTTTGACTGTAAAAGTGGATTCTGACAGGTACTGTTATAAAAAGAATTATAGTTATTAACTGCATTTACATGTCCATAAGGACATTTCCAATGGAGTTTGTATTCTTCGGGTTAAAACAAGCACCCATCATCTACCAAAGACACATGTAAAATGCGCTACGAGGTATGGAAAAATTTTGTATGGTATACGTAGATGATATAACTGTCTTTAGTAATACAGAAAAAGAACATTATGTACATGTTTTAATGGTCTTAAGAACCATAGAAAAATGTCATAATACTCTCTAAAAAAAAAGGAAATATGTTTAAATAAAATATTAACTTTCTAGGATTAGATATAGATAGAGGAACTCATAGTCCTCAAAATCACATCTAGGAACATTTGCATAATTTCCCAGATGAATTAGAAGATTAAAAACATCTTCAAAGATTTCTCGGTGTACTAACCTATGTAGAGAATTATATTTTCAGATTGGGAGAAATGAGGAAACCTTTACAGGTTAAACTCAAAAAGGATGTAACATGAAAATGGACACATCCCGATACAAACTACATCAAGAAGATCAAAAAAACTTTGGTTAAATTCCCAGAGCTTTATCATCCAACAAATGAACATAACCTTATCATAGAAAGTAATGCTTCTAACATGTTTTGGGGAGGAGTTCTTAAGGCCAAAACTCTAGAAGGAGAAAACATTTGCACGTATGCTTCGGGCATCTTCTAAGCCGCATAAAAGAAATACCCTAGCAATGAAAATGATTACTCGCTGTCAAGCAAGTAATTTCAAAATATTCAGTTTACCTAACCCTGATAAGGTTTTTGGTAAGAACTGATAATACAAAAATTTACATATTTTCTCCGCACTAACATTGTAGGAGATAGTAAATAAGGATGACTAGTGAGATGGCAAATGTGGTTCTCACATTACTCTTTTAACGTGGAATACTTTCTAGGTGACAAGAATTCATTGGTTGATTGTTTGACCAGAGATTGGATCAAAACGTAAGCAATGAAGCTTTTTAGGCTTTGAAACCTATAAAAAGAATGAACTTGCTTATGAAATTCATCATTCCACAAACCTTCAAATTTTAAGAGAGAGGGAGTTAGAGAGAAAAACCGCATTGCGGAGAAACAAAAGCCATTCGGCAACTGGAGAGCCTTTAGTCATCACACATTTTTTGTAAAGCTTGTCCTAGATTATCAATTCTTTCGGACATGGCTGATAGTAGTAGTTGGTCATCTCTTCCCACTTTACAGCTAGATTCACCTATCTCTAAGGTGTTTCCTGCTAGGGATCTTCTCGGAGGTTGTCCTAAAAATGGTTTATTTTTGGCTATGTTTATTGCTCAATGATTTTCACCTGTGAGTACCTCGCATAATTGACTACCTTTTACGCTTCCAATGGAAAACATCATCTAATTCTATGGGTGCACTATCTTTATAGTTTATACATTGGTTCCTTGTTCATGAGATTCTATCTCTCAAAGTTATGAATGGAGCTTAGTACCTATTTCATGTTAGCACTATGAAAGTTAATGCCAAATTTTTGTAATACTGTAAACATAAATTTACCGTATGCCAAATTTCCTTTTGCTGCTCCAAGGATGCGGTCTTGTCTTGAGTTGATTCAGTTATCAACTAATGCCTTTATGTAGAGTTTCATTTTTAGACATAAGTTTTGCTTAGTTCAAACATGAAGTTATAAATATTTTTAATTTGTTTAATTGAAATACTAAAATTCATAATAGTATATTATAAAAATTAATTAAGTGCACATATTAAATTTTTTTATTAATTATTTTTGCTATAACTAATTTATAAACAATTTCCTATGTTATTTCTATTTTTTATAAATTAATAATCCTATGTTTAATATATTATACTCTATTATAATCATGCACGACAATATAAAATTTAATACATGAATAAAAAATATTCGTATGTATTATCATTGTAGTTTCTTAATATTTATTTTATAGTTTTGTAGAGCTTCATTTTTATAGATTTTTGGACAACTTATTTTACAATTAGATAAATATTGAACATAACTAATAATTTTTATTACTAAAGTAAACATAAATACTTTCAACACTATAACTATGTGAAAAACTTTGAAGTTAAAAGTATTAATTAGCAACATGTTAATAATTATTCTTACTATCTACTTATGTAAATTTCATTACTATTATGAAAAATTTACTTATTCTTTATACTTAATAATATAACACATTAACAAAAAAAAATTATAAGTATATGTTGCTAATACTTTTGTTTTATAGTTTATTGAAACTTTATATTTAAATATTTGTATATTTAACTTAATTTATGGATTAAATTATTTTTATTGTATTATTAAACAAAACTAAAAGTTACTATTAGTATAAATAAATAAATGTTAACTAATACTTTCAACGTTTTTATAATTATACGTCAATAATAGATGGTATAAAAATATCAAAATTAAGTTAAGATCATTAATTAGCATCATATCATGAATTAATGATGTTCATTTTTATTAATAAATTTTAAACTTTCAGTTATTTTAATAAAAAATATACTTAATCTTTATATTTTATAATATTATTCATATATTGAAAATACAAGTGCAATTATTATTAAAAGAAGAATATATTTACTAATATATTTAACATTTTATTAAACACAATCCAAATATTAAAGTTAAATTTAAAATAGTAATTAGCTTTACATAAAATATTATTAATATTTATTTTATCAGCAATTTATTTACTTTTCAATTATTTTTATGAAAAAATACAATTAATCTTTATGTTTTATAATACTCTTGGTATAATGGAAATATAAGTGTAATTAGTATTAAAAATAATATTTTTAATATATTTTAATAATTTCTAAAATATAAATTATTTTTATTCTTTATAATATAATAATAATTTATAATATATTTTAAAATATAATTTTTATATTTTTCTCAAACAGTTCTTTAATATCTTCGCTTTTAAAAAATATATGCCAAAAACGCTACCCGGGGTAGCGTTTTTGGCCTTGCGCTACACTGGGTAACACGTTTTGAAAAACAAATATACATATAACATGTTACCCACGGTAGCGCGTATGACAGATTTCTAAATATTTTTTTAAAATACTTACTTTTTCAGGAATATGGCCACCTGGAACGTTGATAGCCCCATGATTTCTCTAGGCAATACGTGGACGGAGCTTCAGACGACTATGGAGGGGAAGGCATTTTGGTTGCAGAGGTCAAGGGAAAGCTCCAAACCGGAGTTTCCGCACCCGACGACAAGAACCTTATTTCCTGCAACTTCTCCGCGGACTTGTACTCGAATGCGTGCATGATCTCGCCGACAAGGTTACTGAGTTCGTCAATCTCCGGTATCACGCACTCCACGTTCCCTCCAGTGGCCACCACGAGGCACTTGCAGATGTACTCGACCTCATTCTTCTGTCATGAGACGATGCTGGTCGGAGAAGTTTTCACCCGCCAGAGCCCTGTTGTTTCGTTGTACTTTGCGGAGTGAACACATTTGTTGAACTGTGGTTTTATTCCGAAGTTGTGTGTGTAGTTATCTAGGTATTTTTTGGAATATGTACGAAACATGCAATCGATTAGGGCACAACATAATAACATAATTAAGTTACCTCCTTGAACGATTGTCTTAACGAAAGCGAAAGCGGATCTGCCTGAAGTTGGGATCACGGTCTGCCGAACGGGAGGACACACCACGGTTTGATGGGCAATGACCTCTAATACCACAGCTACTGGCCCCTGTCTAAACAGTAGGGTGACTAACTATCATCATCATCAGGTTTCCCCTAACCCTGAGCACCCCTATATATACTCATATATAGAGGGATATTTTTAAGGTCAGACATGCAACTGGACTTATGTGAATGAGATCCTAATTATGGGTGTCCCATTATCCTAAACCAACATCTCCCACTCGCACAAATTGGGGGGCACTCATTCATCATGCCATCACCAAGAGAACGAATCTCATTATACAGTAAAGTCACATACGAGGAGGCAGCCGTGCGACCGGCAAACACAACGAGCAAAGTGCTACGCACCTGTTAAGAATACGTAGTTATCCGCGAATCCCACACTAACAGTGGAAATGTGCCATGCACCATTGGTCATGTAATCTTTCTCCAGGTCTGACCACATAATGATCATTCAGACCTATATATGTATTGCGCCCAGAACCACAGCCGACGCCGCGGTTGGTGGCCACCTAGTGTACACAATATCGAGAAGATCCCATAATGACCATCATCTTCCCACAAACCATCAACACAATTCAACTCGGTTTTCTAGAACCGGGACCCGGGCGGAATACGTCGAAGACCCGAGCACGGACTAAGATAGCAAACACTGAACTGAACCTCAAGTATCTCTTCAGAGTAATGAGGGTACGTACGCGACTCTTACATAAAGCGCTTTGGGTCTCACACGACTCCGAGTTAAGATCAAATCTCGGGTCATGCCCATGGTCGGTTTGGGTGCGCTACAGTATGGAACGCGCTACAACTTATCTCCTCTCCCATGGAGTATATGTCCAAATCTTGTACAGATGTCCATCAGGCGCACAAAGTACCCGAACCAAAAGTCACAAAGACTCCCATCCGACCCTGAGTTGATTGACATACCAGAATCCATCGTAGTGTGAAATAAGATAGTTACGGACACAAAGCCCTTTCTGGTCATCCCAACAGATTTCCAGAACTAGAAACCATCACCAGCCTCACGTAGCCACAAAGGCATAGAATCTATCACCCGTGTGATAGGGTGATCTAATCCACTTTGACATATGTCAATAATCAATCACAGTAAGAACACACAAAACCCTCAAACTGTGAAAACATGCATACTCAAATATAATTCAAGTTAAGGAACATTGTATGGGAAATAAAACCAATGAAGTACATCAACTAAGTCTACACAGTCCTAGAGACTACACATGCTTCAATAAAGACTCCCTCTTCAAGGTTGGAGAGACGGTCCACGACCATCTCATCCGTAGAAAAGTACTTCAAACTCATCACCTTGTGTCTAACCACGTCTCTAACATAGTTTCACTTGATATCTACTTGCTATGAGTTGTTATGATACTTGGGCTTCTATATAAGGGAGATTGCGACTCCAATGACTCATAAATTAATCTAGAAGTCTCTTTAGCCATACAACTACTGAGTGGTCCACACAAGACCCACACATAATGCGCGACTGCTTCTTGCTCATCCACGATATGGCGCTATCGGAGAGCAAAGCATAAAGTCTGAGGTGTGTTTTCTCTCATCAAAGTCACAACCATAGTCCACATCGTTGTACCCAGTCATCTAGAGATTCTCGGATCTCTAGCAAGTCTCTAGCAGAGAGCATGACGATGCCCTTAAGATATCACATGATCCTATTTACTGCCTATCATTTATTCAATCTGGGTTCAGCTTGGTATCAACATACCATGCCGACTGCATGAAAAATATCAGGTCGAGTACACACTATTGCGCACATCAGGCTTCCGACTGCACTTAGCTACAAAATTTATTTATCTGATCCATATATCCATTTTGAGAGGTTGACCAAGGTAAACTGGAGTTTCTATTGGTCCGCAGTTACTCATGTTGAACATTTCCAACACTTTGTTTATGTAGCTTCCCTGTGAAAGCCACAACTACCTCCTACGGCGATCTCTCGAGATCTGAATCCCAAGGATGTGCGCCGCCTCACCTATGTCCTTCATCCCAAACAGAGAATCACGTCTTTACCTATGTGAGGAACTCCGAGCTTTTTACGGCTATGACTATGTCATCTACATATAGAGTCATAAACACAAAGTTCGGTCCATGCCCTTTTGGTGTACACGCAATGATTCTCATCCATTTTCCACGACCAAATCATGAACTCTGCGGTACCACTGCCTAGAGAACTGTTTCAAACGATAGATCAGTTTGTACACTAAGTGCTCTTGGTCTTTCTGCACAAAGCATTCAGACCGCTCCATATAGATCTCTTCTTCTAACTCACTATTGAGGAAGACGGTTTTAACGTCTGTCTAGTGTAGTTCCAAGTCTAGTCTCACTCCAATAGCCATAATCAATCGAGTTTTGATACTCAACTTTTCATCAGCCTTGAGCTTCATCTTAAGAACCCATTTAGCTCTATTGCTATATTTCCTCTCGAAGGTCGACCAGTGTCCAAACACCATTCTTCCTTATAGATTCCATCTAGTCCAAAGTGTTCATCCATTCTTCTTAGATGGGTCCATTGAGAGCTTCTCTAACGTTTTACGGCACAATAACCATATCGTCAGATATTAGGATTTTTAGTTCTCCATCACCTTCGAATGCATATCGTCGGGAGTTACTGAGAATGAGATCCTTAATGCTCCCACTGTCAACAAGATCATCAGGAGTGAAATCTGTTCCATTCGCTCCAGCAGGCGATGAATCTGACGGACGACGAACTGATTGATCATATGCGACTTCAACTCTCCCACTCGAATTAACAAGTGTCTGCTCAACTTGATCTCGAATCTCATATAGAGATCGATCCAAATCAATCTCTCCCTTCTTAGAAAATCCGTTCTCTAAAAACGTTACGTCTCGTGATTCGATCTCGGTAACACTCCCACTGTCCTGCTCGACTATAAACAGATACCTCTTGAAGGTATCAGAGTAACCAAAAATATTCTTCTTTCCTCTAGATCCAATCTTTCCTAAACTTATTTGAGAAATCATGGGTGTAAGCGGTACACCCCTATGGGCGCATATGGTGAAGGTCCAGAACTTATTCCAGTCAAAAACTCATATGGAGAGGAGTTAACCGTCTTCGTCGGCACATGGTTCAGGATGTAGGCAGCAGTCTCCAAATCGTTTCCCCATAAGGAAATCAGCAATTGAGTCTGCGCCATATCGAACAAACAATTTTAAGGAGCGTTTTATTGCGTCTCTCTGCAACACTATTTTGCTGAGAGGTGTAAGGGATCGTCAACTGATGAATGACTTCTTTTTCATTACATAAACTGTTAAATTCCGCTGAAAGGTACTCTTCTTCCACGATCTGGGTGGAAGGTCTTTACCCTCCTATCTAACAGGTGTAATCGTCTATAAGTGTAATGAAATATCATGCTCCGTGCCGAACCCTAGCACTAAGAGGGTCACAGACGTCGGAATGGACTAATTGCAAATGGAATTTCGGCTCCAGGTGCCTAACCAAAAAAGGCGTTCTGGTGGAATTTTCTACTAGACAACATACACAAGTGGATGACTCTACTTGTGAAATGTTGGACAACAAAACCCATTGTTAAATCTAGTTTGTCTTTCATTCTCATCGCAAACATATCCGCGAGTAGAAGAAAACATGAAATTATTACTGTTGCGTGAATCCAAATCCGAACCAAAAAATCCACCAAAAATAATACTAAAGACAAACGAAGTTGGATCTAAAGACAATTGGATGGAAAATTCATGAAAAGATAATCTAAAACTGAGTTTCGTTAATCCTAAGATTGAAATAACATTTCTGCGAATCTGTGGAGCATAGAGGATATGACATCAGATTTAGACTCGACCACCGCGCAAGCGCAACTTACAAGTTTTAATCCCTTGGACTTCAACACGAAAGTTGTTGTCAATGTACATCCACCTAATTTTGCGCGGGACTTTATGGGACTCTACGAAAACGTGACGATCCCTGGCTATGTGATTTGTCGATACTGAATCTAAAATCCACAAAGGACATGACTTAGTCAACATATCTGTACTAGAAATACAAAGTTCACTAAGTAGCCAACAAGACATTCAATTCGGATCGATTCAGGGCATGCCTTCACAAAGTGCACCCATTGGCCACAGTTGAAGCATTTCCTGTACTTAGGCATCTCGGCCTTACGCGAACATTTCCGCGATGTTTTTCTTTCCGGAGGAGTCCTTGGGTTCACTTCAGTTTTTGTCTACTTTGCCTTCAATGCATTTGCGTCACCGCGCTGTACATTACTCCTTCAGCGACTCTTCTTAGGTCTAGAGGATGGCGCCACACACACCTCAACTTTATGTCCACCGACCTTGGGTCTGTCCTCTTCAACTCAATGTGCCTTCGAACTTTTTCGAAGGTAGTGAGGGCCTTACTATAAGTTGTTTAGATTTTCATCTATTTCTAGGAGTTAGGCAACGAGCATATTTCAACTTGGATTTGCTGCTCATCGATCACTAACTGACCGTTCTCCTTGAGTTTACGATCATGTTGGCCATATGCCTCAGATGCTATCTCACGGAGTGCTGAAAATTCATTATGTGTGAATCAAACTTAATGTTGAGTGAGCAGTGCTGAGCAGTCGTATAGAATCATTTCTATTATGCAAAGTATCCTACGACCCTTTAGCCATGTGTTCAGCTCAAATTCATAAACGATGTCGTCATCCAACGTACTCAGCATCATGGCGCACGTCTCAACATCATTAACGTCCTACTCAAATGGAAAGCTTTCTACCGATTTGTTATTCCAGAATCGGGTCTTTTCATAATCTTATTGATGGGGTTAATGGACTTCTACTTAGGACCATCTTTATATGCTTTCTGCGGATTTTATAGTTCTCACCGTTAAGTCTACGAGCTTTGTCTAACAAATCGATGATGTTCTTCATGGCGACCTAATTTCTCAAACTAAAGTAAATTCTAATAGGATCATGGAGACACAAGGAACAATGTTCTATTGCGTGTAAAAGACAAGTCCCAGACTGATAGGACAAACTTGAGAACATACTTAAACCCGGGGTACAACCATAGCTATGCCGAGAAGTACTCCCTATCTCTAAGCATGCCCTAAACTCACTACTATCAATCGAAACACAGTCTATACCAACAGTCCTTAACTAGGGAATTGTCCAGAGTCGAACATATCGCACTAAACCAAAGTGTTCGACTCTTACAAAGCAATTGTCCTAGCATTATTCAAGGAAATTCAGAGAACCTCGCTTACTAACCGACATGTTCACACTTAGGAACATTTTCCTAGGTGTAGCTCGTACTCATCAAAACTTCCGAAAGGTTACTAAGGACAATCCTAAAGGTTTGCTATCTAAGCTAAGCGAAAATAGATATACCTATCTAGGTAATCTAATACATGCAAGCAAAGAAACAAACCATACATGTTAATACACACACATATATATATTGATACCTTTCAAAAATAAATTAATGTGGGGCTAATTTCTAATTTTCAAAATTTCAAGGACTAAATGAAGTGATCCTGAGATTAAGCTTGTTGAAAGAAAACGAAATGCAATTGAAAACTGAAATGGAGGGAAATATTGTTCTTCGTTAAACTTTGAAATACCGGTACAAGAAGTATTTATAGGAGGAACAGTGGTTTAACTTTCCACTAATTACAAATCAGCCCCTAAAGTATAACACTTCCTTAAATTCTAAAACTTAATCATATTCTCTAACATTCACCAATGTTCTTCACTTTCTTTTCTAGTTTTCAATCTTCTCTTTAACAACCAATCCGTGTCTTATCTTGATGAGATGTCCAGTTCTAAGCTTGTAACATCCTGTCACCACATCAAAAACACACAGAAAACCAACACAACATACACCACATACAGTTTAGTTTGAACTGAATCAGTTAGACAACACTTAACTGCAACCATACCACATCAAAACACACACATTTCTTTCCATATTCAGTGAGCAAGTTCTGCTTGTTCATACACATTTCGGATTGACATATCAAACTGTGCCAATCTGATTTTCTTACCCAAAGCTGACTGGGTTTGTGCCCAATTTCTTTTGTTTGGATTTTGTTTTGAAATCAACTGTGATTGTATACACCATTCATGGTGCTGCCCGAATCACCATTTGTTTTTCCTTCTAGGTGATTGGCTGGGTTTGTGCCCAACTTCTTCATTCGGCTTTTGATACAATCACAGGATCATCACCTATACAACATACCTGAATCACAGATTACAATCCTATTCTCCTTCTTTGATCTGTCGTAATCTGTGATTGGCTGGGTTTGTGCCCAACTTCTTTTATTTCGGCTTTTGAAATTGATTGTCTGAGCTTTGATTTCAACCAACTGGCATAGAATGACAACCAATTCCAGAAATAATGCATCATCTAAGCACAACAAACCACAAATACAAAAGAAACATGTGTGTAATGACAGATATAGGAGTTAAACATGTTCTAACATCTTCATGCAATCTAAAACATATGCAGATGAATTGTTATGAGACTCTGTATGCAAATGAATCAGCAACGATCAATCATCAACCTCAGAACTAACATCATCATCATCAGATAAACCAACAGATTCATCAATAAAGACAATAGAATGATAACTATCAGAAAATGAAAACAGTTGGGAAAGATCAGAAGATACTTGTAAACCAGCCTCACTCGCAGTAAGCCGATGTAATGAGTCCAGAAACGACACGTGAACATGTCCAGTTGATCCTTCTTACAAAGCCTCTGACAAAGAACACACTCCTAGCTTGCGACGAAAAGGAACGAAAGACTTATCAGTCAATGGCTTTGTAAGTACATCTGCTATTTGATCATCTCCGGGCACATGATTTACCTGTACAAGACCCTGTGAAAGTTTCTCACGAACAAAAAACAAATCCAATTCAACATGTTTCATCTTTGCATGTTGAACCGGGTTAGCAGATATTGAAATCGTGCTGGTGTTGTCACACCATAAAACAGGATCAGATGACAAACGCAGACCAAGTTCAACAAGTAAAGATCTCACCCAAATTACATCATATATAGCATTCGCCAATCTTCGAAAATCTGCCTCATCCGTGGACCGTGAAACCACCGTTTGTTTCTTCGAACACCACACAATGGGGTTACCTCTTAGAAACAGACAATGACCACTTGTTGATCTCCTATCATCCGTATCTTCTCCCCAATCTGAATCAGTGAACCCTGTTAACTTAAGAGATGATGAAAACTTGAAAATTAAACCATGATCAAGAGAACCACTCAAATATCTCAAAACACGTTCAACTGCAGCCCAATTCACCTCAGTCGGCCTATGCAGAAATTGGCTTAGTTTGTGAACACTATAACATATATCCGGACGTGTGTAACACACATGATGTAATGCCCCAATTGTACTCCTATATAGAGATGGATCAGATAAAGGCATAGCTGATCCTGATGATGAAGAAAGAATAGGAAATCCTACCACCGGTGTAGGACAAGGGCGACAATTTGTCATGTTTGTGCGAGCATGGAGATCAACAATGTATTTTCTTTGATTGAGTACCTTGAAGTCCGGTCCTAACTGAATTTCCATTTCAAGAAAGAAGTTCAGTGTTCCTAAATCCTTCAAGGAAAAATACGCATTTAAGTCAGTAATAACAGCTTCAATTTAATCCTTACACGATCCTGTCACTACAATGTCATCAACATAAACAAGAAGATAAACTGATTTTCCAGACACATGTTTAATGAAAAGACAATTATCCGACTGAGAGCTAGTTAACATCAGTTTATCAAATAAACATTCCCTGGGTTTCTCAAACCAAGCTCTAGGAGCTTGTTTTAGGCCATACAATGCCTTTGTAAGTTTACATACCAACCTGTTACCATACGCATCAGAAACCTCAAAACCTGGTGGCTGTGACATGTAAACCTCCTCTTGCAAGTTTCCATTGAGAAACACATTATTTACATCTATCTGTCTCAAGATCCAATCAAAACACAAAGCAAGACATAAAATGATCCTAACAGTTGCATGTTTAGCTACAGGACTGAACGTATCGAGATAATCAAAGCCAACCTTTTGAGAAAACCCCTTCGCTACAAGTCGGGCTTTATATCTTTCCACCGTACCATCAACTCTTCTTTTTACCTTAAAAATCCATTTACACCCTATTGGGGATCGGCCAATAGGAAGATAGGTAAGAGTCCATGTACCTTTTTCGTGTAAAGCCTCCATTTCCTTTTGAATTGCTTCTCTCCACTCCGGATATTGTAAGGCAACATAAACATCCGTTGGTTCTCCCACATCAGCAGTAGCTGCTAGTAATGCACTAGCATATGATTTGGTTTTGGACCGAGTGATCATTCCATGAGTTGAAGGAAGTGGAGATCTTGAACCATGCTGATTCGTAGACATACTTCTTACTAGTGTTGGTGCTCTCATACGTGCAACAACAACTGTTTTATCAGATGAAGATATTGGAAATTCATTTAATGGAACCTGTGCAGCATTTTCAGGAGAGACCGAGACAGAATCAGACTGTCTATTGGATGAAGACTGATTCTCGGATGTCTGCAGCTGATGATTCAAATCTGTAGGATTCAAATTTGTTGCAGGATTTTCAGGAGAGACCGAGACAGAATCAGACTGTCTATTGGATGAACCACCAGCTGAACCATCAATGGGAATCAGACTTGTCAAAGGCTCAGCTGAACCACCAGCTGAACCATCAATGGGATTACCGCTTGTCTGCTCACCAACGTTTCTCTGTTGTTCGTCAGAATTACTCTGTTGTTGATCACCAGAATTTCGATGTTGTTCATTAGGAGAAAAAGACCTTTCTGAATTCCTGATACTCATAGGAGACACATTAGACAATGGAACACCAGAAACTGGAAGAACAAATTCATTATCATTAATTTCAGCTGTCATCCATACATGGCGAGGTGAAACCGAATCAGACACATCATCAGTATCAAATTTGATATTAATAACATAATCCTTCTTGTTAAATGGAAATACAGATTCATCAAATTGAACATGCCTCGAGATATACACCCTACCCGATCTATCAATGCATTTATATTCTAAGTGAGCAGAAGAGTAACCAAGGAAAACACACAGTCTTGATCTGAAATCAAACTTATGTCTATTATAGTCACGAATATGCGGAAAACATAAACAACCAAACACACGTAATAAGAAGGAGGTTTTTGAAACAGTTTTTCAAAAGGAGATGTATCATTCAACACATGCGATGGCAACCTGTTAATCAAGTACACCGAAGTAGCAAAAGCATCAGACCAGAATTTTAAAGGAACCGAAGCATGAGCAAGCAATGTGAGACCCAGTTCAACAACATGACGATGCTTTCTTTCAAAATTTTCGTTTTGTTGAGACATATATGGGCAAGTAAACCGATGCAAAATGCCACACGAGATTAGATGATCATGAAACGAACCTAAGAACTCACCCCCATTATCAGTTTGAACCGATTTGATTGCAACATTAAACTGTTTTTCAGCAAACAACTGAAATGACCGAAAAACAGATGTAGTTTCACTCTTGTTGGCTAAGAAATATAACCACGTGAATCTTGCATAAGCATCAACAAAACTCAAGTAATATCTAGACCCATTTGGTCTTACCGGAGCTGGACCCCATATGTCAACCTGTAGCAATTGTAGGGGAGCTGTGTACACACTGTCAGACAAGCTGAATGGAAGCTTGTGGCTTTTCCCTATTTTGCATGCCGAACATGATAACGATTTGTCGACTTTGTCACTGCAAGGAAGACCATTCATCAAAATTAACTTCAGTGTTTGTGCTGAAGGATGTTCTAATCTTTGATGCCAAACAACAGATGAAACCGATGTATAAGAGGTTAGAACATTTGCAAATTCATCTGAGTTGTTCAATGTTACCTTGTCATTCGATTGAAGCCTGATTTCCCTCACCTAGTCATTCGGTTGAAGACTGATTTCACTTTCAAATTCAGTAAAATCACTCTGAACAACAGCATCATGACATTTATTATCATTAGAACAGGTTTTTACATTCAGTTTTCCATCATTTTCAGCACCCTTATCATGTCCAACACAAGCAGCACTACTTTTAACAGCATGCCGATCCGGTATAACAGAACCAGAGCTAAGTTTATTCGATTCAGCTCTACTTTCAACAGCATGTCGATCAATAACAACAGAACTAGAAGCATGTCGATCAAGAATTACAGAACCAGAGGCTTGCTTATTCAACTCAACACTTCGATCAAGAATGACAGAACCAGAAGCAGACTTATTCAACTCAACACTTTCTAAGACAGAATCAGAATTAACAACTTTAACAGGAGCTGTATTACCAATAACAGAAACAGAGTCAAATTTATTCATATTATCATCGAAACCGAAATTGTTTGATACATCATAACATGTTGATGCAGAATTATCCACCAAAGAAGTCTTGACACAGGAAATAGAAGAACAATCCATACTAGACAAAGCTGAATTTTGCATACTAGAACTAAAACTCGAACCATTAACATGTCTAACACTTTCTCTTTTGTCTATAGACGAACAAACAGGTAACACTAGAGAGGAATAGGAGGAATCATGCGACACAAGCAACTTGTACAACCCTTCCGACTCACGGCCCTCCAGAAGCACTTGATGGGTTGTCAGATCCTTCGCAACACAACCAGTGGGAAAAAACACAAAATAAGCATTGTTATCTTTAACAAACTGAGAAACATATAGTAAATTCTTAGTAATATTAGGAGCAATTAAAAAATTTCGTAATATAACGGACCTGTTTTTGGACCGAAAGCTGGAATTTCCAGTATGAGAAATCGGAATTGAATTACCATTACCAACAAAGATCTTACCTTGGCCCGAATATGGTGAGGTGTTTGTGACATTCATGGTTGTGTTTGTGAGGTGGTGAGAAGCTCCAGAATCAGGAAACCAAGCAGTTTGAGCTCCTCCCAAATCAGTTGACACACCAGAACCATGGGCATTGAAGACAGTGACATTTCGTTCAACCCTGTTATTCGGTCCTGCAGAGCTAGAACTGGGCATATACAGATGTGGATGTGACGCAGGAGAGGTGTGTTGCTGATAAAACACTTGCTGAGACGCTGGTGGTGATGCTTGAAAGGGTTGTTGAGGAGAAGACTGCAGTTGAGAAGATGCTGGACCAAACTGATGTTGTCCCGAATTAAAATTCTGATGCACCTCAGGTGGCAAGTAGAACTCAGCTGCATTTGCTTGTCCCCTGTTAGCATTTGCAGACTGATTTTGACCTGTGATTCCTGTAAACGACTGATCAAATCGGAACCAACATCTAGCAACTAAATGTCCAAATTTACCGCACAATTGACATTGCGGTTTGTTACTGCTGAAATTTCCTCAACCTCGTCCTCGTCCATAGGAGTTTGATTGAAAGCTAGGTTGAAACTGTGATGATTGCTGTTGAGAAGAAGCCTGTTGTCGAACATTCATCTGAGTTCCTACCGAGCTGTCCATCAGTTGAGCATTGAATGCCACCGTGTTCGAACCAAGTTGAATTAAGTTGTCTTGTTGTCTCGACTCTGCATCCAACAGAACACTCACAACCCCTGCTAGATCATACGGTTGTCTACTTGCAGTTATCACCGCAACAATGTGTTCATACTCAGCTGTCAGTCCTGCTAGGATTGTGTTGATTTGCATAGTCTCTGAAACAGCATTATCCGAACTCCTTAAACTGTCACAGATCAGCTGAATCCTTCCAAGATACTCCCTCATGCTCATATCTCCTTTCCTCTGAGACTGAAGGGAGCACAACAGCCTCATAACTCGAGTTGTCGACGCCACAGAAAAGAGTTGATGAAGCGATTGCCATATTTCAAAAGAAGACCTGCATTGTACCATATTCGGAAGTAAAGGAGTAGAGATAGATGTCAATAACCAAGACGCAAGTGCACTATCCTGCTCTTTGTATGCACGATATGCTGGATTTTCTACTTCTGTGCCATCACCATTGAGGATGAACTCATCCACTCTAGCCGAACCATCTAAGAATCCTTCAAGTCTATGACTAGTAATTGTAAAGCAAATCTGCTGCTTCCACTGCAGATAATTGGTTTCATCCAACTTGATATTGATAATCTTGTTAGGGAATTGTTTAGGACTCAAATCCATGAGATTCAATTCGGAATCAGCAACAGAAATCGAAATCAGCAACATAAATCAATACTACCAGCACTAACAGCAATCAATCAGCTTTATTTTCAGAACAACCTACAATTTCTGGCTTGAATCTTCACAGCTAGTCTCTATACAGAATCGGAAAGATGAAACAATCGAGTTCTTACAGAATGATTGATGAGATTGCACCGAATCGAGAAGCGCAGGAACCAGATGAACATACGCGAGCCGAATGCGAGAATTGGAGAAACTTTGAGAAATCCGAGCTGTTCTTGAGCAGAAGACACCGAATCTACTCTTCCTGGAGCTCTGATACCATGAAGTGATCCTGAGATTAAGCTTGTTGAAAGAAAACCAAATGCAATTGAAAACTGAAATGGAGGGAAATATTGTTCTTCGTTAAACTTTGAAATACCGGTACAAGAAGTATTTAGAGGAGGAACAGTGGTTGAACTTTCCACTAATTACAAATCAGCCCCTAAACTATAACACTTCCTTAAATTCTAAAACTTAATCATATCCTCTAACACTAAAGTCACCCTCACCAAACGTTTGGGGATCAAAATCACCATGAATAATAATTTGGAGACTAAAGTCTCAACAAATAAAATTCAGGGACTAAAGTTTCAACAAACAAAAGTAATTCACATGTAAGACTAATTTTCACACAGTATATTGGGATCTCAACAATCACAGCGTAGTCAATTCTACCAGTCAAGGAGTCAAGAGCCAGACATATAAAGTAAGACAAGACTATCTACCCTGCAGAAAACAATAAGTAACCCAGGGATCTCAAGGAACCCATGAAGTGTTCTATTTATTCAGTCTTGCAAAATAGATTATAATATAAGGCTCTCCCATAAATTTAAATTGATCTAACAATTAATTAAATTAGCCCAAAAATTATTTATGAAAGGGTCCATACACATTGACCGAACTGAAATAAACCACTAGGACCCATAGAGGATCCATGATCGGCACCAAATTTATTTCGGACCAATTCGGACGGCCCAAAGCCTTTGAATTAGCTCAGACCGGTTTGAATAAAATTCAACCATCCAAACTGGTTTGAATCGAACCAAACCGGTTAGCCTTTTCCAACTGAACTGAACTGGTCAGCCTCTGTAACCGATCCGAATAGAACTGGTCCAGTCCAACCTTTCAGACCAGATTGGTCTGGACCGGTTCACTCAGACCGGTCGAAAACATGTTTTCTTCTTCGTGGAAGGGGCATCTATGGTTTCTGAAACCCAAGCCGCCACCCCTTGTGGCTGTCCAGACACAATGGATGGCTACCACCGCAAGGGCCAGCCACGGTAGCTGACCCTCTCTCGCCTTGGGTCGACCACGATGGTCGATCCCTTCTCGTCTAGACGCCGCCCTCCTTCTCTTCGACACCAACCGCCACGCAAGGCAGCTGGTCTCGCCGACGCTGCCACAGTGGCTGCGCCTGGCTAGGGCCGACGCAGCTATCGTGGCTGCGACCAACGGCGAGCGGTGACCACGGTTGGTCGTGGCGAGCGGACTTTCGGCAACCACGATTGACCGCGCTCGAGCGAAAAAAAATCTCTACAAAATTTGACAATTCGGAAACCAACCTATTATCGCTCTGATACCAATGTTGGAATATGTACAAAACATGCAATCGATTAGAGCACAACATAATACATAATTAAGTTATCTCCTTGAACGATTGTCTTAACGAAAGTGGAAGAGGATCTTCCTAAGGTTTGGATCACGGTCTGCCGGACGGGAGGCTACCCCACGGTTTGATGGGCAATGACCTATAATACCATAGTTATTGACCTCTGTCTAAATTGTAGGGGGACTAACTATCATCATCATCAGGTTTCTCCTAACCGTGAGAACCCTTATATTTACTGATATATAGAGGGATAGGTTTTACGGCCAGATATGCAACTGGACTTATGCGAATGGGCTCCCACTTATGGGCTGCCCATTATCCTAAAACCAACAGTATTCAATGAATTGTCTCCTATCTAGGTACTCTGGATAGCTGTTGGGGAATGAAATGATGTATTTGATGAGATTGGGAACTTAATGTATGTCTATTCATTCGTGGTGTCATAAACTATTTACTTATTATTAGTATATCCAAGCGTGGACGTTATCGTCATTATTAGTCATATATAATTATATATATTTCAATTTTCAACTATCTATCACCACGGGAGAAGTGGTGATCATCACGACAATCCCCACGTACGTCATGAGTCTGTTCCTCCTGCCGAAAAACATGGTGCTCGAAAATCGACTCACTCATAGCGGACTTCTGGTGGAGACAAACAACAGAGGGGAAGAGAACACACTGAAGGAGATGGGAAGTCCTGACAAAATCCAAAGAGTCCGCGGGTCTAGGGTTCCGAGACTGCAAAGCTTCAACACAACCCTCCTCACGAAGACACACTATGCACACGGGTACTAAAGGGAGTCTGCTTTCCACGAACTACTTTGTTAGAGCCGAGGAGAGGAGGTCGAGCATCGTGGGGCTGAAGCAGCCTAGTACATAGACGGTACGTCATGAAAGAAGAAGGAATATGGATGATTGGATCGGGAGAGAACATCTGAGTCCGGGAGTAATGTTGGTAAGTCAATTAAGAGTGGAGCATGGAAGGGAGCTAAGGGTAAGCGATCTGATAAAACACGATGGAGAATGGAATGAGGACATCGTGCAAAGCATCATAAGTCCGGGAGATACCGAACACATCCTCAACATACCAATCCCGCATGAAGGAGGGAGCGATCGATACATATGGCCACACACCAAGGACGGAGCACCACATGTCCGATCGGTGTATCACAAGTTAAGGGAGAGAAGCGATCAACGTTCAAGGGTAGTACAACCTAGCCACGACACCATTTGGAAGAACATATGGGCAACAAAGGTAAATAACCTCATATGGCGGCTTGCAACAAACGCAATAGTCGTTAAGCCCAAGTTGCCCAATATGCGGAGGAGTGGAGACACGGGAATACATGATCCTTGAATGTAGCGGGACCGAACCTGTATGGTTCGGAATACTAGGTATAAAAATCGACCGACCGAACAACACCGACATGGCCACTTGGCTCGAGATAAGGAGGAAGGAACCGGGTGGACAATGAGTAATACGAAAGACACGGTGGACACTAACACTCCTCACATGCTGACAAATATGGAAGACAAGATGAAAGACCGCTTTTGAAGCAAAACAATCCAACCCAAGGATAGCGTTAATAGAAGTCAAACAAGCCTTTGAGGAGCAATAGGGAAGCGACCGAATAGCACAACCCACACGAGTAGATTAACCACACCAACGATGGTAGTCACCGATGGGGAGCATAATCAAGATAAACCGTGACACATCATGGAGTAAACAAATGAGAAGAGCAGGCATAGGGGTGGTGTCTAGAAACAACAAAGAGAAGGTCGTAGGAGGAGTGAACCAAAGGTACCAGAGCGACGACATAGAAACAATCATAGCAATATCCATACAAGAAGGAGTACGACTAGCATTTGAAGCGGGTTGTTAAAGCATTGTCATAGAAACAGACTCACAAATGGTTCAACAACAACTAGAGGAGGGGTCAACGCATTTGAGGATGTCAACCATCATACCAAATAGCCGAGCACTAGCGAAGCAAATGGAGCAAGTGCAGTGGCGAGCTATTCCAAGGACTGCAAACAAGTGTACAAATTGGATAGCAAGGCAAGCGAGATTCGGAGTGAGTCTTAATGATTGGGTCGAAAGACCCCCACTACCATTTTTATGTTTATTAGAAATTGATTGTAGTTCCGAACTTCCGTGACCACAAGTCACAACATTTTATTTCTTCAAGTAAATAGTTAATTTTATTAAAAAAACACACTTAGGGAGAAGCATTTAATAACTATTTAATACTACTTAATAAAATATTTATTTAATTATTTACGTCTCGTTATCGTAGAAGTCGTTATTTTATTATTTCCACTGTTGTTTAGGCCCCACACGTTTTTTAGAGTTTTGACCGTTAAATATAAAGTGTCACTAATATTAAAATGCTCATTTTTTATTTTTTCGCGACTCAAAATTTAAATGATAATGATTTATTAATTTTCACGGCTCAACTTAATAGGAGTCATTTTCAAAAGGGAAAAGTATGAAAATGATTTAATATGTTTGTCAAAATTGGTAACTGATGCAACTTGTTTTAGGTTGCGGTGTTTGGATGTATTATATTTCATTTTGTTGATTTTTGAAGAAACATTTAGTTTTCCGTTTAAATTGTATACGTGCATCTCACGTGACTTGTGGTTTGAACGTTTAAAATAATATACAAAATACTGAAACTACCCTCCTCATATTTTCCCTCCAATTAACCAAAAAAACATTTTTCCCTCCAATTACCGAACTGATGTCCATCTATCTCCCCCGTTTTATCTTTTATTCCTATTCATTACCGAACCACATTCCCCTTAGCCATCCCCTCCCAAATCGGTTCCTCCTCCCCATTCCTTTGGTTTAGAGTTTAGGTTCAGTATGACAGTTATTAAACCGCAGTACGTGATGTCGGGCAACCTGGATGTTTTGTTGGGAGTTCCGGAGGGAGGGAGGTATTGTTGTTATGGAGGATGATTATGTTCAGAGGGTTGAGCAGGTTGGCGGTAAAATATTGGAACCGTTGCATAAACTAGCTATCACCGGTGACGGCAAGTGGTTGACAGCGTTTACTCATGATGGGCAACTATTGGTTATGCCGACTGACTTCTCGGAGATTATGTTTTCTTGCAATTGTGTGGTTGTTTAGTTCTTTTTGTCGCAATTGTAAGTTAGTTCTAAATTTTTCCTAAAATTATTTGTTACCGTAAATGTATAAAAGCATGATATAATGTCTATTTGAGTAATTCTTTTGCTTATTTTACTCCCAATTTTGTATATGTAAACCCCCTTAGTACTATATTAATGATGCATTTACCATCAACATTTTAAAAGTCTATTTGAGTACCTTCTTTAAAGCGTTGAAAATTTGATGATGCTCAGTTGTGAATAATAATTTTCTAACTTATACGGGAAAACTTTATGGTGATGGTGTATTTTGTTGTTATTCTTAGGGTTTTGTTTAGTATTTTACTTGAATACTTCAAGAATTCTAAAAATTTACATATAAGGAAATATGGTCTATGTCTAATGCAGGTTATTGCAATTAGATATTATTACACCCAGAGAGATGCATTTAATGATGTTTACATAGCATACAAGTTGATGGACACTGATCTGCATCAAATATATTGTTCCAACCAAGCTCTATCAGAGGATCATTTCCAAGTTTAATAGAACTGTTAAATGATATTTATTATTTAATTGTTTATAAAGGTTTTTACTGCTGAATATCCCATCTTTCAGTTTGACTGCAATTGTTAAATAATCTTCTCAGATATTAGTGCATGCTTCTCATATCTATATAATTCAATGACTTGTCCAATTTACATCAATTTAGAATATCAATACATATTACACCTTAAAAATTGGACCTGTAGGTGTTTTCAGTTATGTTGGTTTAGTTGCATTGCATAGCTTATAACAATGATATTATCTCGAGTGTGGTTTTGATTACTGAACTTCCATCATTCTCTTTTTTTTTTAATCGCGGGCAAATAATTATTTCATGTCATCTAACTTTAACATTGCACCTATCATCAATATAATTCTCTTAATTTTGATTATTTCGTTTACTTGCTAACCAATCAAACGGTTCTGTGACTGTCCTTTTTGTGCAGTATTTCCTGTATCAGATCTTACGTGGGTTAAAGTACTTACATTCTGCTAATGTACTGCATAGAGACTTAAAGCCTAGTACTCGCATGCTAAATGCCAATTGTGACCTAAAAATATGTGATTTTGGACTTGCTCGTGTTACCTCTGAAACTGGTTTTATGACTGAGTATATCGTTACAACATGGTACAAAGCAGCTCTTCCTGAGATGTAATATACTTATTTCTTCCACATATGCAGTCATCTCTTCCTCCAGAACAGCTAGCTTGGTATGGGATTGACAGTGTGGGGCTTTATTGGAATGACATGCTCTTAATGGTGGGTCTTATTGGAGAACCAATGCGAAATTGGTGGTTAATTTATGTTGTAAGAATTGATCAATTCTGGTTCTCCTCTCTCCATTGTAATGACTTTGGTCTTCATGTTCAATAAACTAATGTTTGTTTATGTACCAGTAATTGATAAGGTCTATTATAATGTCATTTTGAGGTGTTAGGTTATGTTTTGTGGTTTTTGTGAACTTGGTAATGTAAGTTGGTATTTTGTAAACGTGGATGACAGTTAACTTAGGAAATAAGTGGCTTTGTTTAAATTACATTGGTTTTGTGTTTATTCTTACACATATTTTGAAGTGCAAGTGGAATTCAGTGGGTTCTATTGGAAGACTTTTTGTTCAGTCAACCAAAACATAGTACATCCACTTTCAATTTGTCAACAAACGTTTATCATAAAAAACCAACACTTACAAAACATACGTTATTAGGAATTAATAAATACATAAAAATCATTACGTAAAAGACGTTCTGCTACGCAAACATAACTACTTTAAATACACATCCTAGGACACGTAAACGAGTAATCAATTTTAATATTACAGCAAACATCAGTACCACAATCAATCCAGCAGCAGTAAGAAACATCCTATCTCTCCTACGAACAAGAATAACTTCGACTTCGATCTTGACATGCATTTCTCAAAATTTAGTTACGACCCTCCTTCCGTATGCACATTAGGGTTTACACCACTCAAAATAGTCACAACCGTGGTTCTGCAATCAAATTTCTTCACAGTAAAATTAGGGTTTCGAAGAGAGATTTGGGAGGGATTTTCAAATTGATTCTACCATTAGGGTTAAAAACCAAAGAAATCGACAAACATACCTTATAATTGGGACGCGCATAGAACATTTGATTGAAAGTTTTTAATGTTGAAGCAGGTTTAGCATACGTGGTGAACCCACAGTAGCAAATCAACGGGTGATACTCTACATGTGGTTTCAAGCTTGGTGAAGAGATGATTGAGAAATGTGGTGTCATTATTGTAGGGAGAGACAGAGATCCGAGAAGAAGGGGACGAATAGTTCGAAAATTTGAACACTTTGTGCAAGATATGAATGAAGAACAAACAAGGAATGACTTCATATATGAAGAAGACAGGGACATTTGATGAATTTCACACTAAACGGAGGTCACGTGAACGACATGTGAGATATTAACATAAATTTTTAACGGACACAAACATACTTCATCAAAAACCAACAACACCAAAGATGTTGTATCAAAAACAATATTGTGTCGCTTTTACCACTTTTTCCAAACATATTACATTTTTTCGTACTTTTCCTATTACAAAACCCTAAATTTCTTTCTCAGTTTTTCTTCGGTGTAATTAAATCACACGTCTTATTCATTGTCTCTCTATCTTCTGTGCGGCTTCCTTCTTCATCATCTATTTTGCGTTTCATCCTCCATCACTGCCTCACACTCTATTCACTCGATTATCTGCAAATTCTACTTAGGTCATGTTCAAGATTCCAATTGGTCGAATTATGTATAGCAATCTCAACGGACGTATTATTTAGTTTTGTCTAATTTGACGTGTGAAACAGTGAGAAATTCACAGAAAAAGAGTAATTTATGAATTAAAGTGTCAAGGTAAGATACCTTGAGAAGAAAAAATCACAGAGGAAAAGTGAAGATTGCACAATTCATTCACCAGTCTTATTCATACTCTGCCTCAACCTTATAAAGCAGGGAGGATTCTGTTACAACGACTCAACTGCTCAACTATTATTTATTACACTTTAACCCCCAACCTTCCTAAGTAACCAATTACACCCCTAAACAATACAACACATAACAAACTCCCCCTAAACATTCGGGACCTCACGGATTAAAATCAGGAAACCTCGTATGCAAGTCATCCAGAAACTCCCAAGTAGAATCTATTATAGAACGATTAACCCATTTCACCAACACCTTCACAGTAGCCCTGTTATGACCAGCCCTGTTATGACGCTTGGCTAATTTTCGTTCCAAAATGGACTTTGGAAAGAACAATGAAGATGCAGCTCCTTCTATCGATGGTAAAGGAGAAATAGTATGTGTTATTCCATGTGCTTTCTTCAAAGTTGACAAATTCCACATACACAATACAAAGTTAAAAAAAATAATAGTAATAAAAAAAACAACTAGCAAGTGAATATAATGATTCTGACTCAACTAAATTTCCCTAGCAGAGTCGCCAAATTGTAAACCCTAGATTCTGACCTAAATGTGATATTTTGAATAAATAATTATGAGTATCCATTACTTAAGGCTAAATAAAAACGTTGATTACCTATGAAGAATAAATTAGACACATAAGGTTTTAATTTGGTCTATGTTTAGAGATTAAGGTTCATAAATTTTGTTATGAAGTAACACGTGATTAAAATTTTGTCCTTTCGGTACTCTATTCAATTAATTTGCCATTTGTTTCTACATGATATTTATGAAAAAGATGTAAGATGTTTGCCTAAAATGGTAATCGGTGTAATTTGTTTTGGGCCGCGGGTATTTGATGTACAATGTTTCATTCTGTTGCTTTTTGAAGAAACGTTAGTTTTTCTGTTAATTTATCCGTTAAAAGTTGACATGTGCTGCTCACGTGATATATAATTTTAACGTTGAAAGAACAAAAAACGAAAATACCAAAACTACCCTCTATATGTTTTCCCTCCTTTATACTTTGCCAACCGAACCGGCTCCCTCCCAAAAACCGAACCAGTCTCTCTTCCAAAAAAACACATCACCTCAATTTTACTTGCACCACTTCAGTTTCTCCCTCGAAGAACTGCTCCTCCCATCAACTCCCGAAGAACTCCCCCAAACCCTAAACCGTTGTTGCTGCGAAGACAATAATCAGAGTTGTTGCTGTTGATTTTAACTTCTTCTTGCTGCAGAAGTGAAGGAGTTGCTGCGGAACACCGAAGACCCTGCTGATTTAGGAAGAACTACCTTAGCTGCTGATTTAGGAAGAAGTACCTTAGCTGCTGATTTAGGAAGAAGTATGTCTGCCTCGAATGGCAGCTTGCTAGGGTTTTGAAGATCGAATGGCTACCTCGTCACTATATTCTATTACTATTTGGCGCCTTTTCTAATATTCGTCAGTAATCCAAAAAAACATAATGACAGAATTTCACATATGTTTTTCTGTTTATAGGTTCCATGGATACAGGTAAGTCGGTCAAGTGCACTTCTGCTGATGGTGAAACCTCAAGTTTTCCTAGTAGCAGTTGCAATGGGAATGTAATTTATTTCTCTTCTAAAATCCATATCGTATTTTCTCGCCTTCTCTTGATGACATTGTCTCTGATTATTAATGGTTTACTTATTGTTATTGTTCATGACAATTTGCAGAGTGTTGCATCTCATGTTCCTTGCTAAAACTTTCATGAAGCTTTAGTGTAAGTTAGGCTGAAATTTTCAGTATTATAGGTGACTACAACTATTGGTTGGGAGAAAGCTGCAGAGTTTGCAGAATTTAACAGAAATACAAGGAGGAAGCTGCAGAGTTTGCTTCTATATTTAAGGGTGAACTACCTAGTGGTTGGGAGAAAACACTTCCGGTGGGTAACTTGTCCCATTTCATTGTCTGAATTCTGAAATACTAATTACACGTGATCTTGAAATTCCTCAAAAAGTTAGATTTGGCAAGAAATTGCAATTTACAGAAGTAGGTTTTATGCAAAATCTGGAATTTGGAGTAAAACTTAGTGAAAAGGTTGCATTTTTCAGTTCATCAAGTAAAACTTAATAGTTTTCTGAAATGAAAAGGATTATATTTTGGTACTTCCATGTGTAGCTGCACATCTAATTCAGGTAAAAGTAAATTTAACTCTCACTATTATTTACATCTCTTTATTCTTCACATTGCGAACATGTAAAAATCTCTGACCAAATGACTGATTGTTCTCTGCAGATTATCATAGACTCCTTTCTTGTTAACTTCTGGTTTCGAAACGATCGTACTTCCGAAGGCACAAAGATAGCTTGATTATAGTGATTTTTACTGTAAGAAATTTCTATATCAGTATCGGTATCTGCAGTAGGCACAAAGATAGCTTGATTATAGCTTGATTCATATCGGTATCTGCAATAGGTGGGAAGTTGTAAAGCAGCCTCTGGAGAAGAAGGGCAGCTGTTCTACGGTTTTGTTCAATAGGAACAGCGTTTGGGTCCGCATCAAACGTATATGCAACCTGACATATTAATGGAAATATTAATTAGATTTGGAGGTCTTGCTTGTGAGAAGTATCGTTTATGTTTAGGATGAACTTGGTATTGTAAGTTGACAGTTAACTATGGAAATAGTTGGTTATGTTGAGGTTGTCTGGATTCTGTGTGTGTTGTGGGACAGGTGTTTAATTACAGGTGGAATGTCGTTGGGATTTGGTCGATGACTTTTTGTTCAGTCAGTCAAAACATAGTACATCTATTCGCAACTAGTGGACAAACGTGTTTCATCAAATACCAACAATTACAACATAAACATACTTAACTAAAAACACTACGACACGTAAACATAAGTCTTTAAAATACAAATCCTAAAACACATTCACCGAATCACCAATTTTAGGATTACAGCAAACAGTAGTGCCGCAAGAACACCAACAGCAGTAATCAACATCTTTTCCCTCCTTTGCACAAGAACCACTTCGCTTTCAATCTTGGCATGCATATCTCGAAATTTTTTTACGACTCTCCTTCCGTATATGCACATTTTCGGGTGACATCACTCAAAATAACTACAACTGTGGTTCTGCAATCGAAAAACACCAAATTAGGGCTTCGAAAATTACTGATTTTAAAGACTAGGGCTTAAAATTAAGCTTCAAAACCAAACAAATCGGAAAACAAACCTTGTAATTGGGACACCCATAAAACATTTGACTAAAACTCTTCCATGTTGAAGCGGGTTTAGCATGTGTCGTGAACCCACAATAGCAACTCCACGTCGGGTACTCTACGGCAGACTTCAAGCTGGATGAAGTGCTGCTTGACTAATGTGGTGCCATTCTTCCTCGGCGAACAGGAGATCCGACAATGACGGGCCAAAGTCTTCGGGAATCGACGGACAAACACTTGGAGAAGACTCTTGGATCTTGGAGAAGAAACTAATTTGCTTCAATGGGGGGAGAAGGACTGTTATAATAGGTGAAGTACTAAGGCAATCTTTGTCTTTTCACACACACAAAAAGTCACGTGCAAGACATGGAGGCTGTTAACAGACTTTTTTAACGGACACAAACAGAATTCATCAAAAACCCACACCACCAAACATACTACATAAAAAACAAACAATGGGCCGCATTTACCGTTTTAGGCAAACATGTTACATCTTTTTCATACGTTTCTCTTAAAAGAAATCCTTAAGAATTAGAATCAGACGAACTAAAATAAATACACAAATATCAGAAACGATATAGAAAGAGAAAAAAAAGGCAATGTTTTCACAATTTTACATATTAATAGTAAAAGTATCAATTAACTAGAAAACTGATTTGCGCTTTGCGCAATATAATAATTGTACTTTATATATATATTTATAGCATGATACTTTGCATTTGATTAAAGTACATTTAATTAATATTAATTCAATTACACAACATAAAAATTATATTTATGAAAAAATGTTAAACTTCTTTTTATTTTTAATAATATCATACAATATAATGATTATTTATATTTTATAAAGAAATTTGAAAATAAATGAGTAGATAATAAAAAACAATGTCAACAATTATGAATATGATGCTAACCAATAATTTTAAAATTCATTTGATGACATCTATTATATTCGTATATTTTTAAATAAATATAAACTATTAGAACACACACACACACATACACACACACATATATATCTATGTGTATATATTAGTTATAGTAATTATAAATTATATAAATTATTTTTAAAATTTGTAATATATGTTAATTCTCGTAGAATATAACAATGATATTTTATAAAAAATAGATATAAGAAAAGTATGAAGATATTATATTAAAATTATTATTATTATGTTATCTTACCCTAAATTTTATGTTGCATACACAATTATAAATATCTACATAAAATTAACATGTGGTTATTATTTTCATAAAATTGATATATAATATATCAAAGAATCGATTCACTTCCTATTCAAAGACTAAACAACGTTATTAGAGAGGTTCATTATTATAATAAAATTCTAAAATGCTATTAAGTTGGGAAGGGGGTTCTAGGACCCACTTGTCAACACACACTCTCAATCTTACCTGTTTGGCTATCCAATTTGTTGTAATCATCAAATGAATGGGAAGAAAGGAGAGGATTGATGAACAAGAAAGACACAGAGAAGAAACGAAATCAACTAATTCTTCAAATATTTTGTAATCCTTACAACGGTATCCAATTTATAGGAACTGATTCTTGAAAATATTACAGAATGGTCCTTCACACTTTATGCGTAAATGCACTTGTATCCTAACATTCTTCATGTTTGATTTGATTTTGATGCTTCTTGAAAACTGATTGCACTTGAATATCAGCTTGAACATCAGCAAACTTCCTCAAATACCCACCAGTCTCAAACACTTACCATCATACAACGTTTAGATGGACGCTTTTATTTTCTTCATTCCATCCAAAAAACCTGAAAAAAAACTCAGCCAACTACTTGTTTTCTGCAAACACAGCTGAAACCGAGATATAGTATATCAATACAGGACTGCACATACTCATTGAACCATGCATACATATTCCATATTGACCTTTACTTACCACCCTATTATACACTAAAAATACACACATATTCTCTACTATGCTATTGATTCAAATGCATGCATGTTTACCCACTAAATCAGACCACATGTCTGTAAACTGAGCAGAGCAATCTCCTCTGGAATTTCACTAAACATATTAATCCAACACAACACATCAGATCAGTCATTGATTTCTTTTTATTTCTTTCTGAATTCATTTCATTTTTTTCCTTATCCTTTTTTTAGATCATTGCAATTCAATTGATCCATTATTTTCTTTGACAGAAGAGTTTGAGCTATTTTCTTACCAACACAGTTGGAATGTATTAGCCTCTGTCTTTTCTTCCTCAAGATGATCTCCATAGGTAGCTTAATGTTTTCTTAGGAAGACCTCTCTTTTTGGAATCAAACTGTGCCATACGCCAATAGTAGAATATTGAAAGAAATCAACATGAACCTGACTGACAGATGCTGCTGTGATGAAAGAATAAACTATGAAAGCAACAAGAAGATCAAGCAAGCTTCAGAACACATACAAGATCATAGAAGTAGAACCCAAACATGCATAAGAAACAATTTCAAAGAAAAAGCATAGGCATTTACAAAGTGTGAAGTCGAGTGAGTTAAGAACATCGAGTTAGATACCTGGACAAGCAAGCAGTGGTTTCGATATACTAACTGCAAACAGAACCAACCGATGGAATAGAACAAGAGATTGGACTAAGAATAATAACAAGGTAACCTGGATGGGGTTGAAGATCAGAAGAAGTCCACCTTAAGTTGTGCATATTGGTGAAATGTAGGAGACAGTGGTTCGAGAAGCTCTTGCACAGAAAACACCACAAGCTTCTTTCTGCATGGAATGAAAGTTTTCTTTGTCATTGGATTGGTAAAGATGTAAGCTATTTGTTCAGTAACTGGAACAAAATTCACTAAAATCTCCCCACGCTGCACTTTCTCTTGAATGAAAAACAGATCGATTTCCACATGTATCATCATGGAATGGTAGATTGTATTTTCAGATACGGCAACATCACTGGTGTTGTCTCTCCAAATGACAAGTGGAGACTGAAGATGAGGACCTATATCTTTAAGAAGCGATCGAACCCACAAAATTACACATACTGCATTGACAATGGTTTTAAACTCAGCTTCTGTACTGGACCTTTAGACAACAGATTACTTCTTTGAACTCCAGAAAATGGGATTGCCATTGAGAAGCAAGTAATAACCAGAGATTGATTTCCTATCAAGAACATCCCCTCCCCAGTTAGCATCTTAATACGACACCAGAGATACCTCATTAGAAGGACTAGCATCAGTTCTAAACATCAAACCATGATCCAATGTGTTTTTCAAATATCGAACAACATGAATAACAACTGCCTAGTGAATAGAACAGGGAGTCTGCATGTATTCGCTCAACTTATTCACAACAAAATTCATGTTTGGTCGAGTGACACATATATGTTTCAATGCACCAATAGTGTTGCGATAAAGAGATTCATCATGAAAAAGACCTGCACAAGTGTCCATACATGTTCGAGTAACACAGGTACCTGTCATAGGAGTGGAAAATCCCTTGGAATTAGACAAGCCAAACTTCAAAACTAGATATTGGATTCCCCAGAAACAATCTCTATCCCAAGGAAGTAATTGAGACTACCTAAATCCTTCAACTTGAACTTGGCATTGATGGCCACAACTACATCATCAACCAGCTGAGCAGAAGAACCTGTGATGACCATGTCATCAACGTACACAAGAAAAAGAACAAATTGATTGTTAATAGACTTAATGACTAAGAAATTATCAACAACTGAGACTTTAAAGAAGAGAAAATGAATTCAGAAAGATTTAAATTTCTCAAACCAAGCACGAGGGGCTTGCTTGAGGCCATATAAAGCTTTATGTAACTTGAAAACACGAATGATTGAATCTGATGATGAAATAGTAGGCTACTGAAATCATGGTGGTTGAATCATGTAAACCTTCTTAGATAGATCTCCATGGAGGAATGCATTATTTATATCAACCTGTCGCAAGCACCATTTATGAGTCAAGGCAAGAGACAAAATCATTCTAACTGTTGCAGAATTTACAACTGGACAAAAAGTCTCTTGAAAATCGAATCCTGGCGTCTAGGAGAACCCTTTGGCAACAAGTCTGGCCTTGTATCGAGCTATGTCTCCATTGGCATGTCTCTTGATCTTAAAGAGTCATTTGCAGCCTATGGGAATGTGACCAGGTAGAAGAGGCACTACATACCAGGTATGATTGTCAAGTAAGGCATTCATTTCATCTTGGACAGCAGCAACCCAGTGATCAGAGAGTAAGGCTTCATGAATAGATGAAGCTTATGTATTGACCAAATCAACAGATGAAGGACAAAAGGCAGTAAGAGCTTGAAAAGAATAGGCTTTAGTTCGAGTAACCATGGGGTGATTACTTGCAAGATGATGAGAACTAACAGAAGTAGAAAGCTGATGGGAAAACTTGGATGTAGTAATCATAGGATGAATGTTCACAGAAGCATCAGAAGAAGTAGATAGACGAGAAATAGAAAAAGATTCATGATCAGAACAAGCAGCAGAAGAATTAGAAACATGATTAAACACAGACTAATCAATAGAAGGAAGATGATGAGAAATAGGCACAAGAGTAACCCCATCAGGAACATACCTAATCGCAGTCGAATCAGAATTCAAGGTAGAGGGAACTAAAATTTCATATGAAGTATCTAAAGAAGGAGAAAATGAAGGCATAGTAATAAAAAGGGATGAGTCATGAGAGGTAGGAATATCAGGGGACTAAAAAGTTGAAGCATGAGGATACTGAAATAGAGGATCAAATGGTATGAAAAAAGGCTTGGATGGAATGACACGGTTTTGAGATAAAAGCCAAAACACACACCTTTTGTATCAGCAAAAGGAAATTTAGTTTGTCCCTGCATTGAGAGACTCGGTCTGTCCCTAAGTTTGTCGTATACCCAAGTCAGCGAACCACACGACTTTTGTCCTTCCACATCCACTGATCCTATGTTCCCTTGTTTCCTCTGACCTACAGATAGGACACCATTCCTCCACGGAGATCCCATATTCTCCTGAAGTTATTTTTAACTACAACCGCATTTGAAAGTAAATGCCACATGAAATTTTTAACCTTTTGGAGAGTGTTTATCCTCCATATAATCCTCCAGACTTCGTCATTTGACACCATCCCCTGCGCCATGGCTACCTCTTTTTCCTTTTACCAATGATAGGCCAATTTCACCATGACTCGCCCATCTTTTGTATATGGACATATCATACAGATATTAATGGCATGTTGAGTATGCAATGTGCATCCATATCATTGAAAATGCCTTTTACATCTTCATTCCATGATGATTGTTCTCTTGGACTCTAGTATCCGGTGGTTGCTCTCCTTCACTCAGCCAATCGACCATGTATCCTGGCTTTGTGACTACCCATGGGTCTTCAAATATTTTCACATCCATACCGTCCTCGAGTTGCTACATACCCTTCTTGAATAGGATGTCCCAGCCGTGAATCAAACTTGTCCATCCCCATGATGCCCTCATTTTCGCTGAAGGAAACTTGGTGTTAGGGAAGTACAACCCCTTGATAGTTTAGACACATAGTGCTCCCGATTCAGTGAGTAGTCTTGCAGTCATCTTCGTTAGCAATGCCTCATTGGAAGTCTCCAATTCACGGAACCCTAAACTCCCCCCATCGGGTTTGATCTTGCTAGTACCTCCCATATTTTCTAGTGAATTTTCTTTCCTTCATTTGACACTCCCCACCAAAAGTCCGCTATCGTCACATTAATTTTTAAACACCATATCTTGGAAAGTTTACAGACATTCATCACGAATGATGGTTTAGCCGTGATTACTGCCTTAATGAGAACTTCCTTCCCTACCTGGTTTAGGATATTTGTCGTCCATCACTAGATCTTGTCCTGAATTCTACTTTATAAGTAGCCCAATGCCTCATTCTTTGATTGACCCCATATTGTGGGAAGTCCCATATATCTTCCTAGATCTGTTACTCCCTGAATTTGCAGCTCCTCCTCGATTTTTTTGCACCTATTTTCCTCTGGCCCCTTATGGATAATCAAGTACGATTTTGCATTTTTTATGTGTTGTCCCGATTCCTTACAGTACTTGGTTATGATCTCCTTCAATTCCTGGGTATTCTTCACCGTCTCCTTCAACAAAAATAGTGAGTCATCTAAAAAAAATAGGTGGTGCAATTCTGGACATCCCCTTTTTAGGGATAGGCCGTGCAACCTCTCCATTCGAATGGCTTCCTCAACGTTTCTTGATACCACGTCTGCCAAGAGGATGAACAAGTATGGTGAGATGGGGTCACCTTTACGTAATCCTCATGTGGGCCTAATGGTTCTTGATCTTTGCCCATTAATTAGGACTCAGTATGACATCTTCGTAATGCATTACTGCATCCATTCAATCAACTTTGCACTGAAATCCCTCCTCTCAAGGCTCCTCAATAGGAGTCCGCACTCCACTTTATCATATGTCTTTTACATACCCAACTTCAGTGCACACTCGTTCATTCTACTTCCCCTTCGCGTTTTCAAATGATGGAACACCTCATGCATTATCAACATGCTATCCTAAATTGCATGACCCACCATGAATGCACTTTGATAGGGGTGATAAAGTTCGATAAATAAGATTTTACCTATTCACCAAGACGTTGGTTACATTTTAGATATAAAATTGCATAAACGTATAGGTCTAAAATCACTCGCTCTGGTTGGGCTTGGTATTTTATGGATAAGGGTAATATCTGTTTCATTTATACTGGAGGGAAAGACACCTGACCTCATAAAGGATTTCACTTCCGTGATTTCATCTGGATCGACGATGTGCCAACTCCTTTGGTAGAATAGACCCAGAAAACCATTTGTAGCTGGATTCTAGCCCTTCCCAGGTGAAATGTTGCAACCTTGATTTTTCCATCAATCATCTCTCTCTCCAAATCAGTGTTCATCCTCAATGATTTGTCTCGGTATGACCCCCAATATCTCCATATCATTCAGGTTCTCACCCTCGTCCCTGAAGATTGATCTAAAGTTCCCACAAATTTCATTTTCTATGCCCCTGGACGAATCAATCCCCTCACCCCGATCATTTTGAACTCTGGTAATTCGGTTCCTTCTTCGACTGACATTGGTCGTGAGGTGGAAAAAGGTTGAATTACGGTCGCTTTTTATGAGACACTTGATTCTGGATCTTTGCCTCCAGGAAACCTCCTCGCGGTGATGGAGTTCCTTTATCCGATTTTAAAGAGCTGCTTCCTTCATTTGGATATTCAGGTTCGACTAGCTTCTCATAACTCGTCGGAATCGGTCCTTTGCCTTCATTAATTCGACTTGATTGTTCCCGAACTTGTCCTTTATCCACCGAGTTAGCCTCCTACGAGATCTCTCCACCTCATACTAATGTGCACCGGTATTTCACCTCCATCCCATTCGTTCCAAGCCTCCCTAATGACATCTTTGCATTCGGCGTTTTCAATCCATATTTCTTCAAACCAGAATTGGGGTCTCCTTCTTTGCCCTTCTTGATTTCGGTGCAAGATTAGTGGTGTATGATTTGATCCAATCACAATATGATTTGTGCATTGAATATCAGGATATAGAGAAACCCATGCTTCATTGATGAGGACTCTGTCTATGCGGTCAGATACCTTATCTTCCCCACGTCGGTTGTTGGACCTCGTGAGCCTTGATCTATTCACTCTCAAGTCTTCCATATGGATGCTCTCTATCATATCATTAAAGTCACCTATTTTTCGTTGAGATTTTCTCCGCCTCCTTCCTTTTTATGGTGATGGCTTATTACATTAAAGTCTCCCATACTCACCTAGGCCACCCTGTGCCCCCTTCTTATGTCTCGCAACTCAATCTAGTTTTGTTCTCTCCTTTGTGTATCCGCATCCGCATACACCCATGTCATTAATCGAAGGTTCGGATGGTCACTCGTGTTCAATTCACAATCAATTATTTTTTGCGTAGCTGCCTTAACTGTAACACAAACATCGTCCCTCCACCAAAGTGTTATTCCTTCTGATATTCCCCTCAGGTTAACATAGTATGCACTACCCATCCCCACTTGCTCGCGAATCCTTTCGCAGAATGCATCCCCATTATATTTTTTCCATCAAGCATATGATCTCTAGCTGATACATCTTGTTGAGGTATTTCAGATGACGAATTCTCAGGGAAGATCCCAGACCCTGACAATTCGAACATATTATACTCATTGGTCATGTGTGACTGTTTTGGGACAACCACCATAACCCGATTCATCATTATTCGGTTATTCAACATTACACTTATTTATTTTATTTTTTGTATTCCTTCTTATTCTTACAATTTTCTGGTTGGAAGACCTCTTTTGAGGCCTACATCTACTGGCCTGCACTGTTCCACCTTCCAGATTCTCCTCGGCTTGAACATACTCCAATCTCATTCTTTTCCCTACACCTTGGTTGATACTCTCTTCTTCATTTTGTATTTTCAAGGACATTTTGGTTAGGATTGGGCTAAGGACAGTGAGTTGTAGGGTCGGTTCTGTTCTAGGTGTGCAATTTGGTGACTCATTCCGCTATTCTATTGTGGGTGTCTAGGTTTGATTGTTCCTAGCAGGGAGGATTTTGTTCTTCATCGGGTTATATTCATCCACATTATGAAGTGTATCCGATTGGTATATGAAGTTAGACCAATTCGGTTGTGGGGGTAGTCATCCGAGAATTGTGATGGTTTATGTTAGGATGTATGATTGAGACGATGATTGAAGTCATAAGTACATATCAGTTCCTTAAGCACATATCAGTTCCTTTGCATTGACTTTTTGAGTAGATTCATGAGTATTCAAAATATTTGTTCAGGAATGTTCAAGAAAAATGTTGTAATTGTTAAAATGTTCAAGATGGTTTATACTTAGCTTAGACTTCAGGCTATATAAGGAGTATCTAGTTCATTGGAATCTTTAAATTTGAATGCAAGAAATATAATTACAAAATTATGTTTTATCTATTCTATTACTCGCATAATAAACTTTCTTGGCTTATCCTATCTTTCTTGGTTTGATCTCAAAACATTGACATGGTATCATAGCCAGCGTCACGACTTTTCGATGCAGTACATTGAAGAAATTTAAGTCATCTTTTGTAATACTTTCATCTCATACTATGTTATCTTCTTGTTTATCAAGAACATTTTCTATTAGCAATGGAGGAATTCGGTCCAACCTTCTACAACAAGCGAATCTGTCAGCAAACTGGTGAACATAACTTACAGTCATGGAAGCAGCAGGTTCTTCTTGCTGTCAGAGGCTTCAATCATGAAGGACATTTGTTTGGCACAAGTCATGTACCACACATGGTTAATGACGGAGAAGGAAACAAAGTTGTCAATCCTAAATATGCCAAATTCTCGCAGCAAGATAACTCTCTTGCTTCATGGTTAATGGCTTCGATTTCGTCTCCTATAAGCAAAGGATTGGTTGGATGCATGACTGCTGCATCCATTTGGTCCAAACTTCATTAACACTTATGTTCTTCACCAACCACACACATAATGAATTTGTATGATTGATTGAAGGAGAGGACGCTATTCAACCAGTCCATGATGGAATATTTCACAGTGATTTAGTTGTTCTGTGACAGTCTAGCTCGTTGTGGGCATCCAATCGAAGAAATACATCAAATCTCCATTATCTTAAATGGAGTTAAAGGATAGTATGAAAATATGGTGTCTTTCATACATGCTAGTCGAAATCCTTATGATTTGGCTTCGATAAGTTTAGTCCTTCTTGATACTGAAGCTCGCCAAAAGGAACTTATGTTTGACAGTTCAATGGTTGTTGCAAATGTTGTGGTGAAAGCATCCTTTCAAGTTCAATCTCAAGGTGATACTTCGCAATGTCAAGGGAACATAACATCACGTGATTATGGACAATCTAAAGTGAAAGATACAGGACAAATACAATCGCATGTCACACGTGAGTTTCAAGCTCACAATTTTGGTTATGGAAGAGGTCATGTTAGGAGAAGAGGATATAATAACAATAACAAGCCTCAATGTCAACTATGCAAAAAATTTGGTCACCTAGTTCATAGATGCTTCCAAAGGTTCAATGTGCATTTTGAAGGAGCCACTGCCCAACCAATGGAAATGAGTGGAAATCTTGTAAAATGAAATAATGAAGAAATTCAGTCTACTTCTTCCAATTCAACATCATCATTTCAACCTGTTGTTAATGCTCCAACTCAGGTATCTACACTTGTGTTCTCTTCCTTTCATAATCCCTACATGACAAGTATAATTCCCTACTACATCCCAGCTAATTACTTGCCAAACATCTCCTCTTTACCAACTTTTCATGTACCAGTTCAGCCTATTCCAACCACAGGATACACACCACTAATAAATGACTCACAATATTAAGCAAACTTAATCAGTTCTATTAAGCCATTAGACAAAGCGTGGTATCCCAACTCTAGAGCAACCAATCACTTTTCTAAAGGCTCACCTATAGGTAATGGAGTTCAACCGTACCAAGGATCACGCAAAGTCCAAGATACTAATGGTTCATTTATTGATATCAACAATATAGGTACCTCTATGATAAATACCTCTATTAATCCACTTCTTTTACATAATCTGCTATATACTCCCCAGATCACTAAGAATTTGGTATATGTTTCTCAGTTCACCAAGGACAACTAGGTGTTCTTTGAATTTCATCCATCATATTGCCTAGTTTGTGATGTTGTCACCAATGAAGTGCTTCTGAGTGGTTCTGAAAGTGGTGGTTTGTACAAGCTAGACTTTAGCCAAATGTGTTCTCAAATTAGGTGTAGTAATGTGCAATGTAATGATTCTGATGGTAGGCATATGAGTAGTAATGATTCATCTAAGGACATGTTATGTTTTTCTGGACAAATGAAAATTTCATCATTTGTTCTTCATAAGAGATTAGGACATCCTTCATCTCATATTCTTGCTTTAATAGCCAAAACAAATCATATGAATGTTTCGCCTGATTTGCAACACTGTGGTGCTTGTGCAATAGGAAAGAGCTAGAAACTTCCCTTCTCAAAATCTCAGTCTGTTTATACATCTCCATTTAAATTGGTTGAAATGGATATTTGGGGTCGTGCTCTTGTATCCTCAAATGGTTGTTTATACTACCTTAGTGTTGTTGATGTATGCACAAGACATACTTGGATATACTTTTTACTTAAGAACAGTGATGTTGTGAAAATATGTCCTCAGTTTCACAAAGTTGCTAAAACTCACCTTGGTTATACTCTCAAATCTGTCCAAACTAACAATGGTAGTGAAATTAAAGCTTTAGCTTCATATCTTTCACATCATGGAATTTATCATCGTTTCACTTTTCCTTATTCCACTGAATAGAATGGCATAGTGGAGTGAAAACATAGGCACATTGTTGAAATGGGACTTACTATGATGAAACACGCTTTATTTCCAATGAAGTACTACTCTCATGCATTCTTTACTGCTTTATTTCTCATTAATAGATTCCCTTGAAATGTTTTCTCCAATAAATCACCTCATGAAAAGTTGTTTTTCAAACCTCCTAACTACAAGTTCCTTAGGGTGTTCGGGTGTTTGTGCTATCCCTTACTCCGACTTTACAATAAACACAAATTTGACTTTAGATATGCACCATGTGTCTTTTCGGGTCATTGTGCTAATCAACATGGATATAAATTCCTTGTTTCATTTGGACGTATATATATACGTGCAGTCAGCTACTGAAAAAAACACAGCAAAATCTGATCCATTCTTCTAACCATTTAACTCTACTATGTCTGAACCAATGGATGATCTTTCATCATTTCCTTCACCTCATTGTGGTAATCATAGTGATGCTGGAAATATTCATATTCCATCCACTGCATCTTCTAATATTTCTTCTCACGTGATGCATAATAACCCTCCTTCTTCTGTGTCTGTACCTACCATTAACTCTAATTTAGGTGCTTCACCTTTTGATATTTATATTCCAGGTAACAACATTAGGTATGTTCCTTAGGGCTCATCTCTGATTTCCTTTAATCCATCTGATTCTGTAGGCACAACGCTATTAACAGATCCTGGTTCCACACTATCATATACACCCTTGAAGATTTCTCTCTTGTCCATGTGTCATCCATATATACACCTATCCCTTAAGCGTCTGTTAGTTGCTCTGAGGATGTAATAAACTTGCACAATATTAGATCAAAGAGCAACTTTGTAGCTCCACTTACTACTTTTGTTATATCTAACGTAAAGCATGTTGGTACATTACCAGGTGATATATATGTTGCTATGCAATCTCCTTACTGGGCATCTGCAGTTGAAGACAAGTTGAAATCCTTGGCACTTAACAATACATGGTGCTTGACCACTATACCAGGTTGAACATTCCAAGTTGGATGTAAGTGGTTGTTCAAAGCTTGTGGAAAAGTGGTTCTCACAAAAGCCTAGTTTCTACTTCCAGGATACCTTCATCGTTATTGTAAAAGCTCCCACGGTTCATATTATACTTACAATTGCTCTAACACATAAATGGTGTCTCAGGTAGGTTGATGTCAACAGTGTTTTCCTTCATGGTGAACTAAGTGAAGAGGTGTATCTGACACAACCTCCTGGTTTCGAACAATGTGATGAAAGTGGACGAGTACTTGTGTGCAAGCTGAATAAAGCCCTATATGGACTTAAACAAGCTCCAAGAGCATGGTTTGAACGATTTAAACATTTCTTACTACACAAGAGCATGGTCTGTCAAAAGCCTTTCCATTACCAACTACGATGTCAGGTAATTTTCTAAGCAAAATTATAGTTGCTCAACAATCTTTACCACCTGCAGATGTTAGTCTTTACAGGAGTACAATTGGGGAATTTCAAGATGCATGCATCACCAGACGTGATATTCATTTTGTTGTGAATAAATTTAGTTAGTTTATGCACTACAAGAGGTAGCTTTGGACTATTTGTGCACCTTGGTCTGAAGTAACTTTCGTATCCTTTGTTGATGCTGGCTGGGGAAGTGATTTAGCATACAGGAAATCTGTGGCTGGCCACTAATTGCTGTTAAACAGCGATCCTATTGTATGGAGCTAAAAAAAAACAATTTGTTATATGAAGATCCACGTCTGAAGCTAAGTATAGGGCAATGGCCAATGTTGTGTGTCAAATCCTTTGGGTTGCTTCCTTGTTAACTGAACTTGTTGTGAAAATGTATAATATTCGTATTATTTGTTGTGATAATACAGGGGTTGTTGCTTTAACTGAAAATCCCATTCAACACTAAAAAATGAAGCATGTGGAACTATATTTGTGTTTTGTTAGGGAGAAAGTTAAAATGGACAAGTGATTGTTAATTTTGTGCATGCCCCTAATCAAATATCTGACATAATTACTAAGCCTCTAACTGAGAAAGTTTTTTGTGCATTTCAGGAAAAAAGCTCACAGATATGTCATGCAATGATACTCAAAATAGCTACGACTTCAATACTGGTGGATTGCCTTCTACTTCGTCTAGTAGTATCTGTTGTCATACTGATAGTGATTAGATTCTCCTGTTTGATTTGTTTTTTCTATATGTGTTTTGGTTGTTTTTAGTTGTTTGTGTAGCTTCTAAGGTGTATATATGTGGATTCTAGGTTGTTCTTTCGTTGTCTATCAGTCATCAGTTCCGTGCTTCTCTATTTTGTCTATTTGTTCAAGATGTCATGAGCTTACTCATGTGTACATAAAACTGTGCCTCAATGATTTATCCTTATGATCATGTAGGATATTCTAATGGGTTTGACCATGTTTGCAAAAAAAAAATTAACTGATTACACTTTCTGTCACTTGTTCTAGGTATCGTCGATTTTGTATTCTTGTATAGATCTATTAGTTGTCCTATTGTGTTACACTTGGATTCTAAAATTGGCTAACTTAGTTGTTGATATTCATACGCAGGAGTTGTATATGCATTGAATGACTCTGGTTATCACAAACCACTATCCATCATCTTCTATACGAGAAAAGAAAAAAGAAAAAGCTCAGTCTGTTTTCACTAGCATAGGGTGAATTTTAGATTCCAAAAACAGTGTTCAACAGAGACAATGTCAAGGTACTCTGTTGAGGCTTGGGGATGGTAAGATGGACACTGAAATCTCCCAGCTTCACTAGTAATATAGAGACAATTTCAAATGTCTCTATCAGTAAGAAAAAAAATTATTTTTGAAAATATGGTGAAAAAAAGTTAAAGCAGGAAAACTATCATATGACTGGGGAATTGCAAACTATATAAAGGATGAATGTGAACTATGGTACGTGTTCAACTGAGTAGTTATCTGTGCAGGTATAGTTGCTCTTGACTCGATTGATGTGTACTGAGTTCCTAAGCTGATCAAGACAGTTTGATCTATGTGACAGTAAGTACTCTATATAGGAATTATGGTATCTTGATACTTAGTCTTGTGGTAGTGAAGAGTTCTTCCGTTTTCTATCAAGAAAGGTTATATGTAGAAAGAATGTTTGGCAAAATCATCAATTGTATCTAGTTGTTCATGGTAGGGAGATCAGTAGTTGTGCACTTCATGTTCATCAAGTAGTTTTCAGAAGTCTGAACAAAAAGAACTTTGCAGAAGAATGTTAGGATGTATGATTCAAATAATGAGTGAAGTCATAAAACCTAAAGTACATATTGTTGGGTATCGATAGTGACAGCCCAGTAAGAAAAGGCCTCGGAGGCCCAATAAATATAGAGGGGGTAAACCCATGACACCCGAACCGGATCGGCCCAAGTACAAGCCAAACTTGGCCCACCATCGAGTAATCCAGAATCGAGCCCAAAGTCTATAGAGACGCCAAAGGCTCTCAGACTGCTCGCCATTCTCTACCAAGTCGCGACCTTCCACTGCTCGACATGGGAGTGCTCGCCCCGAAGAGAGCCTTGTCTCTCTCCTCTGGTCCCACTAAACCGTTAATAACAGAGTGGCCAAGATATCCCGCATATCTCGGTCACATATTCACTAAAGATTAGATTTGGTAACTGCAATATCTCGCAGTAACTGCCATATCCCACGATCCGAATCTTCAGCAACTCAATATACATTAAGATATTCAGTTGCCTTTATACGGTTCTATCTCTCTTACCCTATAAATACCCTTGCTTTACATACGTTCTTTACGTTTTGAGTTTTATACACACATATACTCATTTAAGCATCGGAGAGGGACCCAGAGGCACCCCCTCTGTTGCGCTCCCCTACTTGCAGGTTCACCGGAGTTGGAGCTGAAGCGTCATCCCAACCTTGTCTGGCATTCAATTCACTGCCAGATCATCATTCAGGATTTCACGATCCAACATTTGGCGCCGTCTGTGGGAACGATCAATTTAGCCATGAGAACTCGATCCCAAAGCAACCGTCGGAATCAGACTAGGGAGCGATCCTCAGATAGCTCTGATTCCGCCGCCGCTTCACCGCTTCAACAAGAACCTGCCAGCCGAGCAGGAGTTAATGCTGTTCCTCTGCGGACAGCCCGAGAACATGTCGGTGATTCAAGACCGACCCCAGCTGCTGATCAAAACGGAGCCCCTGCACCGCAGACAGTCCACATTGCGGGGCAGGATATTAATTTAACCCCCGAGATGGTCTCCTTGCTGGAAGCCATCCTAGGACAGGCGCGCCGCCAAGCCCCTGCTCCTCAGGAAAAGAATCCCTCTGCTCCTAAGGAAAATCGCCGCCCTGCTGCCACAGGGCCTTCACCTTCAGAAGCGGCCAATCCTAGTCCTGCTGCGCCTCAGGAGGATCAGGAGATGACGTCAGGTCAGCAGTCCTTACATCCAGCGCACACCAAGGAGCCAGCAGCCGCATATACTGCCAATCCTTCCGGTCCGCCTCCACCCGGAGCCTCTCCCATGTACTGCACTGTGGATCAGATGGATGACCTCCTCAACAAAAGGCTCCAGGAAAGACAGTTGACAGTCATAGCTCCCTTCAAGGAGCAGTCCTCTCATCCATTCACCGACGCGCTCGTCGCTATCAAAATCCCGAAGGATGTGGTTGCTCGGGCCATACCTGAGTATAGCGGTGGAGGAGATCCCACCGTACATGTCAACAAGCATGAGGCCTCCCTTCTGGGTAAGTCAAACGATCCCAATCATTTGGCTTTGCTATTTCCATCTACTCTTTCGGGCTCGGCTTCGTCCTGGTTCTTCGGCCTCCCTGCAGGATCAATCGGAACTTGGGCAGAGTTGAGAAGCAAGTTCCTGGAGAGATATATGGGCGAGCGCCAGTTGCTGAAGAGCGTGGTCGCCCTTGACTCGGTCAAACAGCAGCCTGGAGAGTCGCTGTCCAACTTCTACGGGCGTTTTCATCAAAACGTCACAGAATTAGATCGTCGAATCTCGGATGGGGAAATCATTCGAGCATTCTACAGAGGTCTGGATGTGGCCAACAAGGCCTCGAGAAAGCTGCGAAACAGCTAGCACGTGAAGGAGATAGAGACATTGGAGGAGTTGGCATCCAGAGCAAAAGGTTTCATAGACCTTGAACGCGCAAACATCGAGGCTAATCTCCTGACGGCCTCGCTAAGGGTAACCCATGAACCCCGACGCGATGGTAAGAAGGAGATAAAGAAGGAGAAGAAGGGAAAAGAAAGTAAGCCCCGAGTCGAGTCTCTTCCAGCACCTCGCCATCCAGAGGTCCCTGAGTACTTCACGCCTTTAAATAGGCAGATCTCAGCGGTACTAGTCGAGATGGAGAGGAGATCCTTGGCGAGGCCACCGATGCCTCGCCGAGATGGGTTACCCATGGGCAAGGATGTCGAGAGCTATTGCAGATACCATAAGTGCAAGGGCCATAAGACAGACGATTGCAAGATTCTGAAGCGAGATATAGAGAGGCTGATTCAGGGGGGAATGTTGAAGGAATTTGTGGCAGGGCAAGACCGAAGTCGAACGCCCCCAGGAGACATCGTTCACCAGCCCCTGCAGATCAAGCTGAGCCTTCTGGAAGCAAGAGGAGAGTGAATCTGATTGCGGGAGGATTCGGTGCAGGCGGCGAGAGGTCAAGCGCCAGAGAGGTCTACGCCACTCAGATCTCTACGGCAGTTCAGTTGGGGAAGCGGCCAAGACCTGAAGAAAACATTGTCATCTCATTCTCTGAAGATGATTTGGCACATGTCACCATGCCCCACAACGATGCTCTGGTCATTACGGCAGATATTGACGGCTGTGATGTTGCAAGGATTCTGGTCGACGGAGGCAGCTCGACAGACATCCTGTTTCTGGACGCCTTCGAAAAGATGGGCAAATCAAAACGCGACCTGAAGAGGGTCGACTTTCCGCTGATCGGATTTGCGGGAAGGACAACTTATCCACTGGGGGCTATAACCATGCTAGTGATTTTTGGCGAGGGGTGGAAAAGCATCAAGGTGTCGGTCACTTTCCTGGTGGTCGATTCACCTACATCCTACAACGCCATCATAGGGAGGACCACGATCAACCCAAATAAGATTGTGGCCTCCACTGTCCACCAGAAGATGAAGTTCCCTACGCCGAACGGGATTGGAGAAGTGCTCGGAGATCAGCCTTCCTCGCGGCAATGTTATGTGAACTGTTTACGCAGGAAGAACCAAAGGGAGGCGCTCGCCATCGAGACAGAGGCCGATCCCCGCGAGGACTTGGCTCGACCAGCACCCATGGAGGAATTGGAGGAGGTCGAGATCGATGGTCCAGACAAAAAGGTGCGCATTGGGACCACCTTGAAAGAGGATCAGAAGGAGGCCATGACCGCCCTCCTCAAGGAATTCAAAGAGCTCTTCGCCTGGCAGCCGAGCGACATGCCAGGAATCAGCACAGATATTATCTCTCATGAGCTCAGGATAGACCCCTCCATCAAGCCGATCGCCCAAAAAAGAAGATCATTCGGGACTGATAAGCGTTTGGCGATCAGGCAGGAAGTCGGCAGGCCGATTGAAGCTGACTTCGTCAGAGAAGTAAGATTCCAGAGTTGGGTCGCCAACCCGGTTTTGGTCAAGAAATCAAACGGCAAGTGGAGGATGTGCGTCGACTTCCGCGATTTAAACAAGGCTTGCCCCAAAGATTCATATCCCCTTCCGAGAATTGATCAGCTGGTCGACGCTACCTCGGGTCATGAGATGCTGAGCTTCATGGACGCCTATTCAGGCTACCTCGGGTCATGAGGCCCACACTGCTTTCTATGCTGACGGCGACATTCTATGCTACAAGGTGATGCCCTTTGGTCTCATCAATGCCGGGGCAACTTATCAGCGGATGGTGAACCGACTGTTCCAGGACATGCTGGGAAGGAACATGGAGGCCTACGTGGACGATATGCTCGTTAAATCCATCAAAGGCAATCCTCATACCACCGACCTCCGTGAAGCTTTTGAATGCATGAGGAGACACAGCGTTCGCCTGAACCCAGCAAAGTGCGCCTTTGGAGTCAAGTCCGGGAAGTTCCTGGGTTTTATGGTCAGCGAAAGGGGCATTGAAGCAAACCCGGAAAATCTAAAGGCCATAGAAGAAATGAAGACGCCAACCTGCCATAAGGAAGTCCAATGCCTGAACGGCCGACTAGCCGCTCTTAACCGCTTTCTCTCCAAAGCAAGCGACAAGTCCCTCCCGTTCTTCAAAACCTTGAGGGCCAACCATAAGTTCGAGTGGACGCCAGACTGCGAGGAAGCATTCCGGTCCTTGAAAAGGCATATTCAAACACTCCCAGCTCTGGCAAAACCCGTTCCAGGCGAGCAGCTTTTCCTCTATTTAGGCATTAGCGATGTGGCAGCCAGTGCTGTTTTAATAAGGGAGGAGAATAATGTTCAGAGTCCAGTGTATTTTATTAGCAAAATGTTCAACTCAGCAGAAATAAGATATGTCCAGATTGAGAAGTATCTCTATGCCTTAGTTATTGCTGCTCGGAAGCTGAGACCTTACTTTCATGCGCACGACATCACGGTCCTCACCAATCAAACTCTCAAAAACTTCCTGATGAAGCCAGATTCTTCAGGAAGAATGGTCAAGTGGGCGATCGAGCTCAGCGAGTTCAGGATCAAATTTGCGCCAAAAACGGCCATCAAAGGTCAAGCACTAGCTGATTTCATAGTGGAAAGCACGAGTAACGGTCAAGCGATGGCAGAAAACAGGCCAAGTCAGTCAGCAAACGACGATCAAATCTGGGAACTCTATACGGATGGGTCTTCATCAAAAGAAGGCTCGGGGGCAGGTTTAATTCTTATTCCTCCTGAGGGCAAGCCTCTGAAATACGCGATCGCCTTGACATTCCCGGCGACCAATAACGAAGCAGAATATGAGGCTCTTATCACTGGACTCAGACTGGCAAAAGGAATGGGTATAACAGCGCTTAAGGTAAAAAGTGATTCAGAGCTTATTGTCAATCAGGTTAATGGCGCCTACGAGGCAAAGGGAGAAAAGATGAAGAAATATCTCGGCATCGCCAAAAAACTAGTCGTGGAAATCCCAAATTTCGCGATTGAGTTTATTCCTCGCCAAGAAAACCAGATGGCAGATTCTTTGAGTAAGCTAGCCTTCGGAGGGGCGACAATCCAGGATGTGCAATTTCTGGAAAAGGCCCTATGTTCAGTCCTTGAAAACAGAGCGGAGGTCTTCAACATTCAAAAACAGGTCACCTGGATGACCCCATTCCAGAATTATTTGAAAGAAGGCATCCTCCCAGAGGACGAAGGCGAATCCACTAGGATTAGAAGACTCGCAGCCAGTTATCTAATCATCGATGGAGAACTCTATAGAAGAGGTTATTCGACGCCTTACTTGAGATGTGTTGCTCTACCCGAAACAGAAAAAGTTCTTCGAGAAGCTCATGAAGGGGCAGCAGCATGTCATGAAGGTGCTCGTTCACTAAGCAGGAAAATATTCAGACTGGGATATTACTGGCCGACCTTGGGAAAAGACGCAGCCGAATTAACACAGAAGTGTGAAATTTGCCAGCAGTTTGCACCACGATCGGGTCGACCATCGACATTATTATCCCCAATGGCGGGTGCCTGGCCCTTCGCTCAATGGGGAATCGATATATTGGGTCCTTTTCCCATTAGCACTGGTCAACGTACTCACATTATAGTGGCGATCGACTACTTCACTAAGTGGGTAGAGGCGAAAGCTCTAGCTTCGACAACGGAATTCCAAGTTATCAAGTTCATGCAGGTCAACATATTCTCCAGGTTTGGTATTCCCAAAATACTCATCAGCGATAATGGTCCGCAATTCGTTGGAAAGGAGTTGAAATGGCTCTGTGAAGAGTATCATATCGACCATCGCTTCAGTTCAGTACATCACCCTCAAACGAATGGGCAAGCTGAAGCAGCCAACAAGGTTGTCTTAGCAGGACTCAAGAAAAGGGTTCGAGCATTCAAAGGGAACTGGGCAGACGAACTGGAAAACGTATTATGGGCCATCAGAACAACGCCTAAGGCGGCCACAGGAGAAACGCATTTCAGTTTAGTGTACGGATCAGAAGCAGTAGCACCAGCTGAATTAACAGTGCCTACCCACAGAGTCCTACACTTTAACGCGGAGGCAAATGAGATCGAGCGCAGAACTGACCTCGACTTGGCAGAGGAAAAGAGATGGCTCTCGGAAAAAACACAGGCAAAAATGCGCTTGGCGACCGCTCGGTATTTCAACAGAAAAGTTAGCGCTCGCCAATTTTTCGTGGGGGAGATGGTTATGAGAAGGAATGAATTTACAAGGCTGGACAGTAAAAACAAACTTTCAGCCAAATGGGAAGGACCATACAAAGTAGTAGAGATCGCCGCACCAGGATCCTACTATTTGGAAACCACCGAAGGCGAGAGGTTACCCCGTCCATTTAATTCAGAGCATTTAAGAAGATTTTATGCATAGCTTGTAATCAAACTGCTTATGTCAATAAAAGAAAGCCATTCCTTCACAAAGCGCGTCCACTCGAAGCAAGCTGAAGCCAAAAAGCCCTGACGCCAAAGTCAGGCCACAAAAGCCCTAGCAACAAAGCTAGGCCAAAAGCCCTAGCAACAAAGCTAGGCCAAAAGCCCTAACAACAAAGTTAGGCCAAAAGCCCTGACGCCAAAGTCAGGCCAAAAAGCCCTAGCAACAAAGCTAGGCCAAAAGCCCTAACAACAAAGTTAGGCCAAAAGCCCTGACGCCAAAGTCAGGCCACAAAAGCCCTAGCAACAAAGCTAGGCCAAAAGCCCTAACAACAAAGTTAGGCCAAAAGCCCTGACGCCAAAGTCAGGCCAAAAAAGCCCTAGTAACAAAACTAGGCCACAAAAGCCCTAGCAACAAAGCTAGGCCATAAGCCCTAACAACAAAGTTAGGCCAAAAGCCCTGACGCCAAAGTCAGGCCAAAAAGCCCTAGTAACAAAACTAGGCCAAAAAGCCCTAGCAACAAAGCTAGGCCAAAAAAGCCCTAGTAACAAAACTAGGCCACAAAAGCCCTAACAACAAAGTTAGGCCTCAAAAAACCTGACACCAAAAATCAGGCAAAGCCCTGACGCCAAAGTCAGGCCAAAAGACCTAGCAAAATGTTAGGCAAAATAAAAGCCCTGACGCCAAAGTCAGGCCAAAGAAAGTTTAGGCGATCACTATTGATGATAAAGCCTGACAAACTCCAAATCCCCTGTTATTAGGCCAACACCTCAAAGGTTTAAACTTCAAAGAAGGTAATATCTCTTTGAACTTAGAAGTTTATGCTTTTAAGTGTCAAAAGTATTATCCTTAGAAAGTTTAACTTATGATTGGTCTACGGCTTTAAGGGTCGACGACATTACCAAGCAAGGAAAAAGTGGAAAGTAACTATGAGTAAGATATTGGATAGCTGAATATGTTCAAAGTCGATTAAAGGCTCAAGAATATAAAGGCATTCAATAGAAAAACCCAAGTCTTCGATAAATAATTACAAACCAAAAACAGAAAGTACAAAAATGGCTATCTAAAAAAGATAAAGATGGTCGCCAAGGAGTTGGGGACTTCAAGCTTCGGGGTTCTCGGGGGCAAGGGCGCTCTGCTCGTCTTCAGGGGCAGAAGTACTGGGCTCGCCTTCAGGAGCAGCCTCTCCAGCAACAGAGGGCTGCGAAGGACGACTCCGCAGGAAGGTCTTCAAGGAGGCGACTTCCCCAAGAGTAAAGTTGGGATCGACCGCCTGGACCTCATCCACCAGGACTCGGAAAAAATCGGCGATTGCCGACTTCATCTCCTTCAGAGCGCAGTCCTCAAACTCCTCAGAGGCTTTGAATGCCTCAACTACGCTCTGGGGCGAAGGGACGGCTTTCAATTGTGCAGTTAACCGATCCCTCTCCTCCTCCAAGGCAATCCCCCGGGCTTCCGCAGCTTCCATCTGAGCCACCGCAGCTTCTCTCTGGGCGTCAGCAGCGTCCCTTTGCGCCTCGGCAGCAACCCTGCGAGCCTCCGATTCTGCCCCTTGCGCCTGAACTTCCTTAAGTTCAGCATCTAGGCGAACTCGGACGATCTCTCCCTGATCTAAACACAGGTGAAGAGCGTCAAAGTCCTGAAGAGCGGCAGCGGCTTCAGCCTCCCTCTTCTGGACATCAGCAAGGAGGCGCTGCTCCTTCCTGAGGTATTCCTCTCGGGTATTATCTGCCAAGGCGATCGCTGCATCTGCAGTCGTCTTGATAGTCCCCAATTGCTCAGGAGTGACCCCCGTGCTTCGGTACTGCTCCAGCTCGGCGAGCACACTGGAATACTTGTCGGTGAGCTCCCCGAAGACACGACCAAGAATCACCTCTTCCCGAACGAACTGGCAACAAATATAGAATAAAAGCTGTCAGGACAACAGACAATAAGGGAACGACAAAGAGAGGACTCTACGAAATAAAAGTATGAGATCTTACCAAAGCCACTCGTTCGAAGTGGGACCGAAGGAACCCCTCGATCTGATGAAGTTCCGTGGGAACAATCGAGCGGTCCGCGGGGGGAATTATCCCGTCCAGAAGCCGCATACACATATCCGGGCTGCCCCGGAGGATCTTCTGGGGAGGGTACCCCTTCTTCATAAGGTCCCCACAGGGGACCCAAGTTTCCCGAGAATTCGCTGATTCAAGCGGCTGAAACAAGCCGGCAAGGGAGCAATGCTCATCCACAGGAGCCCTCGATGAGCTGGAAGCAGCATGCCCCTTCTCCTTGGTCCCAGACTCCTTAGGAGGAGCCATGGGCACAGTAAGAACAGGAGGAGATAAGGTCAAAACCTTCCCCTTGGCGGCAGAAGGACCCTGGGGAGAGGGAGAAGGGGGCACCGCGTCTAGACCCTTCCCTTTATTAGCGGAAGGACCCCCAGGAGGGGGAGGAGAAGGATGCTGGTCGACTTCCGGACATTCCTCACTCCTGACCTTCTTGGAGGGAGGAGGAGCATGATCCCGGACCATGTCGGTTGAGGACTCCTCTGCAAAACAACAAGACAAAAATGTCAAAAACAAAAAACCGCAAAGTATGAAGACGTTAAATCTACGAATAACAAAGCAACATACCTGGTTGGCGAGGGTCAGCAGTGGCCGAGGGAAGCACCTCCTCGGGCTTCCTCTTGGACGAACGCCTAGAAGGGGGAGGAGGAAAGTTCAACAATGCCTGGTCGGAGGACAATCCCGCTGATCCCTGGTCATCAAAGAGACCTATCAGTTTCTGGCTCTTGCTTACAACCTTCCCTACAAGTAATAAAGCAAGATAAGAGTTAGAAAATTACCCAATCATCAAAGATTGGCGTGGCTTGATGAATGCCCGCCATCTCAAGGGCATTCTCGGTAGTCTCCGACACGGAGCGGATGGACTTGAACTGAGATGACCGATGCGACCGGTATAGGTCATCGATAGCGTTTCGATCACTCTCTGATAGCTCCTCGAAGGAAGGAGGGAAATCCTTGTCCGGGATCAACAATTTCCAGGGCACCCCCCCCTTATAAAAGAAGTAACACTTCTTATAATTGGAGTTGGTGGTCCGAAAATCGTCGACCAGGCGGACATGGACGTTCCAAACCCATCCCTGAGGGCCTCTCCACTCTGAAAACTTCGGCCAGCGGGATTGGAAGTGGTGAAAGTGGTTTGCCCCTGCTGCCAGGCGGAAGAAGCACCGGAACAGGGCCAGTGAATATATCCATTCCTGGCGTAAGCATAGGAACTTGAAGCCGACCCACATCCTGAGGGCATTCGGGACAAGCTGTGTGGGGTGAATCCCATAAAACTGACACAAGGTCTGTAAATCCTCACAGAGAGGAAAACGCAACCCAGCATCGATCTGGGCCGCATAAATGTAAACCTCTCCATCGTGAGGAAAATGCAGACCTAGGCCAGGATACCTAGGAGCATCCTCCACGCTGAAGCCACCGAGCGCCACCACGGTCTTAAAATAAGCCGGCTTCAATTCATTAGGCTTGACGTCTACTCGAACAAATTCAAATTGCTCCTGATAACCATAAAAAGCAAAGAACAGCAGAGGATATTGCCAAAGCAGAGCAATAAAAGGGCGAAAGTTTACCTTTTGGGGAAAAAATAGGCGTGTTTAGCTCGGGCCCGTCCACCACCATAGGAGTGGTTGCAGTCCTGCCCAAATCGGTATGTTCCTCTACTGAGGGGGGCACGATTTCATCCCTGATGATCAAAGGGACATCAGCATTTCTGGGAATGTTGGCTTTGTTGGCACCCTTGGGAGCCGTGTGCTTGACTCTCTGATTGCGAGGAGCCATGGAAATATTGGGAGAAGGCTGAAGAAGGTTGAGATAAGAAATGGAAAGGATCGCAATGAAGCTCTGAAAATCCGAGAGAGCGGATAAGCGTAAAAGACAGAATACAGAAACTGACGTTTCCTATATAGACCAAAAGGGGAGTAACCGCCACGAGTAAATCGAAGCGACGCAGAGGAATAATTGCACCCTTTTGGAGAAAACCGAAGCAATGTCAGAATTCCAAGAGACGACGGTCGGCTGGTACAGACAGCTGTCAAACTACCCTGGGTTTACGGAAAAGTAAATGTCAGGCGTGCCTCAAGTGACTGTTCGATTTCTGGACAACTGTGCAGTTATTAAATGCTAAAATTCCACTAAGGAGACAAGATGGTCGCCAGCGCACTAATAAAGTTTTAGCAGAAGTACCTCGGGTAGGTAATGATCGCCTAACTAAGAAAGATAGACTTCCATAAGCCTGGGTCACCTCGAGTGATCGCCAAAAGGGAATAAAAGGAAGGATATTCTTTCGGCTTTGAACAGAGAAGAAATTGCTCGCCAAATGAGCTCGAAGTGTCTCAAAGGCACTGGACCATTACCAAAGACGTCACTATCTAAAACCCTACTAGGAAATCAAGCTCGACCGAAGGAACTTCAATCAAGCTTCGGGGGCAAATGTTGGGTATCGATAGTGACAGCCCAGTAAGAAAAGGCCTCGGAGGCCCAATAAATATAGAGGGGGTAAACCCATGACACCCGAACCGGATCGGCCCAAGTACAAGCCAAACTTGGCCCACCATCGAGTAATCCAGAATCGAGCCCAAAGTCTATAGAGACGCCAAAGGCTCTCAGACTGCTCGCCATTCTCTACCAAGTCGCGACCTTCCACTGCTCGACATGGGAGTGCTCGCCCCGAAGAGAGCCTTGTCTCTCTCCTCTGGTCCCACTAAACCGTTAATAACAGAGTGGCCAAGATATCCCGCATATCTCGGTCACATATTCACTAAAGATTAGATTTGGTAACTGCAATATCTCGCAGTAACTGCCATATCCCACGATCCGAATCTTCAGCAACTCAATATACATTAAGATATTCAGTTTCCTTTATACGGTTCTATCTCTCTTACCCTATAAATACCCTTGCTTTACATACGTTCTTTACGTTTTGAGTTTTATACACACATATACTCATTTAAGCATCGGAGAGGGACCCAGAGGCACCCCCTCTGTTGCGCTCCCCTACTTGCAGGTTCACCGGAGTTGGAGCTGAAGCGTCATCCCAACCTTGTCTGGCATTCAATTCACTGCCAGATCAGCATTCAGGATTTCACGATCCAACACATATCAGGTCCTTAAGCACATATCAGTTTCTTTGCATTGAATTCTTGAGTAGATTCAAGAATATTCAAGAAGGTTATTCATGAATGTTCAAGAAGGATGTTGTAATAGTTAGAATGTTCAGGATGATTTAGGCTTAGCTTAGAGTTCAAGATATATAAGGAGTGTCTAGTTCATTGTAATCTTTAACTTTGAATGCAATAAGTATCAATACATAGTTCTATTTTATCTGTTCTGTTACTTGCATAACAATCTTTATTAGCTTCTCCTATATTCTCTTCTTCACTTCATTCTGGTTTGATCTCAAACCATTGACAGTTTCTTCTCAAGGTAAAGTTATTGTGGATAGGGTTCTGGATTAGGGTTTGGTTGATGGTAGTCGAGATGAGCATGATCGGGTTTACTTCATTATGGGTTGGTGATAGTGTTAGTGTGTAGGGCAAATTCGGTTATTAATATATTACCAAAGCCACAAGCTTGCTCTTTTGGCTCTGGCTCACCTATTCGACAATTTCCATATGCATACTTTCAACATCTTCTTCCCCATACCTTCTCATTTGTTTGGCCCAGTCCTTATGTGTTTCCTTATGTAATAGATTCCTTATGTGTTTCCTCTTCTCGAGTTACCTCCCCTTCATTCCTCCCCCCTTCATTTGTTGGTTCTTTTTGCTTCCTTTTGGACCTCGCTTCATTCATTAATTCAAACCAAGATTTCCGTCAGCTATGGCTTTTTTGGTTGGTCCGCACGCATTTCCCTCCTTTTGTCCTCCCCGCATAGGTTTTCGCGGCCTTTTCCCATTCAACCACATGGAGTGTCCTTGCACGCTTATGTTGTATGGCCCAACTTACCGCATCCATAGTAAAAGTTAGATAGTCTCTCATACTTTATTGATGCCCTGTTTTCTTTGCCTTCTGAATTCGTCCACCAAAATCCAACCATTAATTCTTTGCTTGCATATACTTCAACTTTTATTCTTAGGTAGTGGTTTGTGGCCGTTTCAAAGTCTCCTTAAGCTTCTATGAATCTCCCAATCTTTCTTCTTATCGTCTCCGCATTTGTAGCGTTGAACATCTCCAAGTCATGGATTTGGACTAAGAATTGGACCATTCAGAACTACACTTATACTCAGGTAGTGTCCTTGGACAGACCAGGGGACATGTCAAATATCTGTTTTAGGGTTTCCTCATTCTCAAAATTAATCAGCATGACCCTATCCAGGACTTCCGTAATTTTGATTCCACCAAAACCTTCCCATGCTCTTTGTAACACATTGTCCATTGTTGCCGTCTTGACTTGCTTTTGCACTATGATTGACACCACATATCGGTCAGTCCTTGTCAAGCTCGGGTTCGATTCCAAATCCAGTGTGGTTTTCCTGGGTAAGAGTTGATATCTTCCATGTTACCACAACTAAGAAGTTCTCACGGCGATCGCATCGCCTTGCAAGCACATGTAAGTACAAATAGGGGTACTTACGTGAAATACTCACTTACAACTTTTCCTTTGATGGAAATCGCTCTTGGTGTATTGTACTACAATCTCCTCACAACATTTAGGGAAGTTGCGCACTATATAAAACCTTCTTTAGGGTTTCTTGCATGTTCCGTGTGGAGTCGGTGGACCAAGCAATAACCCTTAGGTGAACCAAGTGTTTTGGTCGGTGGTGTTAACTCAAGAGACCCACGGTGGCTGCACTGTACAGAACCCTAGCTCCAGTCGTTCCGCTTTTACGTCGCTCACGTCCAGGCTTGCATGAAATCCCTCTATTGGTTTTACACCGACATCTGCTCTGAACGTAGCTTCCTTCATGAAGGTTTCTCTCATGATCTGTTTGTCCAGCAAGCTGATGTGCTGGTATCGGCGACGACAAAGCTTTATAGGGATATCTCTCTCACCACCCTAGGAGAGAAACTCGTTCTTAAAATCTCTGGTGTGCATATATAATTTACATAATTATCGTTAATTTCATCTTATTGTAATAAAAATATCTAATTTATTAATCTACTTGCTTTTCATAAACTATAAAATTTAGTAAATATAATAAACTTAAGAAAAATCATAAATGCACATGGAAAATAAGAAGACATTAATGGAATTTTGTAACTTATTGGGAGAATGAATGAGAGACTTTAGAAGATTGTAAACTAAGTTACATAGCAAGCCACATAGGAGTGAGAATTATATGTTTGGCGTGGATCAATTAGAAATTATGAAATTGCCATTAGGAATGAGAAAATGTCTTAAGTAATTAACAGAGAAGTACGAAACACTTAGATATTGTAAATAAGTAATTAAAATTTTAATATAAACATAAAATAATACCTATCTATCTATCTATATAGATAGAGAGAGAGAGAGGGAGAGAGAGAAAGATAGAGAACCTTGCATATCTTTATTGCGTATCTTTGTGGAGGTAGTAGGTATGACTACTTACTCAATAGATTGAACCACATATATATATATATATATATTATATAAAACAAACATTGGGAGTAGACAATACGTATATTGTTTGCAGGATTTGAAAGATGATGCACTACGACTTAAATAATAGATATTACTATTTCTTTTATTTTCTCACAATAATTGTTTAAATCTCTTTCCGTCCCTTACATCAATGCATAACATTCAAATTATACAAGTGTCAAGGGTTTTCTCAATTAAGAAATGTATATTCAATAAAATATATTATATAGGGAAAAGTATAAAAAATAAAGAAGAAGATGTAATATGTTTGACTAAATCATTATCTGAACAAATTTGTTTGGAGTAGGCTTGTTCAAGAATTGGTTCGACCCCAAACCTGTTCAGAACTGAACTGGTATGGTTTGTGAAAAAAGAGTACTTTTTTCTATTTCTACAAAAAATGGTCTGGTTTAGGTAAACAAACTAGTTTGCTTCGACCCGATTCAAAACTTGTTTGAACTCGTCTGGTTTGATTTTTTTACAAACATATTCGGTTAGGAAATAATCTGGTTGAAGCCGAACCTGAACCGACTGAAAGTCCTGTCAAACACACTGAACCAACTGAAAAAACACTTAACCAACTGAAAAATACACTGAACTGACTGAAAAAACACTCAATTGATTGAAAAACACTGAACCGACTGAAAAATACACTGAACATATTGAAATTTTGTTCCACAATGAGCTGAAATCGTGCCAAACATTAACATATGATAGTACAATACATCTCTAGATTTGGTTTATTGAAAACATCTCTAGGTTTGGTTTAATATCAGACTGGTTTGGTTTATTTTGCTTCAAACCGATTCTAAAATTATAAAAGTTTAAAGTGGTTTGATTTAAATTTAAGTCTAAACCAGTATCAGAAAATAAGTTGATTCGAACTGAATTGAAACTACTATTTTGAACTGGTTTATTTAAACCTTAAAAAAGTAGTTTGGTTTTAAAAATAGCTCGGTCGAACCAGTTTAAACCAGACCAGTTCGGCTGAACCAGTTTAAATGAACAAACCTAGTTTGGGGCCTTTTGTTTATGATTTACTATGTTTGTTTCTGTTGGTTTTAGATGAAACCTTACATTTACAGTTTATTTGACCGTTAACTGAACCCCCATGTTAGTCACATGTATTTTTATCTTTCTAAAATGTCTAACTTACCCTTAATTCATCTTCCTTGTTTTTTTGGTCAACAAACATGAAAACTTCACATTCAAGAGAAAACTCGCAATCAAACTGATCACGGAGTTTCATTATTACAATCAACTTCTAAAACTATACTATGTTTTTTTTTGGCCAATATGAAATTTCATTCAACTCTGAAACATGTTTGATTGCTCTAATAACAAATGAGATAGTAGAGCAGATGGCGGTGTACAAACCCAATTTACCGAACACATCTCTCTTTTGGATTGCTTGGAAATCCAGTCCACGCATCTATTTGCGGTTAGTCTTACCCAACTCCATGTCACTGTCTCAATGTGGGATGTCACCTCTTGGATCAAGGTGACTATGTTCTCCATTCACCAGACTGTGTCCTTGGCCGATCCATCCAAAATTTTTATCAGGTTTTCGGAGTCCGACTCTATGATTACCTCATTCCATCCATATTGGACGGCCATCTCCACGCCTTGTAAGATAGCCCGAGCTTCCATGTTTTCCGTCGAGATGTCCCACGTCGTCGAGTTTCTCCCCGCGATCACATTTCCCTTGTCATCTCATCCGATCATGCCCGTACGTCCATTTTTTGAAATTTTGTCCCATGCGCCGACACAATTTATTTTAATCTCGCCTCGCTCCAGTGGTCTCTAGGTTATGGTTCGGCTAGTCTCGTCCCTCGGCGTCGTATTTTCTCAGCTCGGCTGGCCGGCACTCCCTGTTTGCCGAGCTAGTTTCAAACCACGCTCGAGTGTAAGGTTTGCTCGAGGTTGCTCGTTGTGATGGTACGCCCAACATCGTTCCTTCCAAATCTCCCAAGCCAAGGTTTCCACTGTCATTTTTAGTTGGGCACCTCCTACCGTACCGTACCCTTTCTTGGCCATCACCTCCATCAACCACTCCTCCCATTTTGGCCGCGCATTATTATTCCCATCGGATTCCAATTCCCCAGAACCATATGGGCCTCACACATTGGCATTCCATGAGTGCGTGGTCGATCGTCTCCACTTCGGCACAAAAAGGGCAGGTCGGTGCTACATTGACACCCTTCCTATACATCTTGTCCTTCACCATTAAAGCAAGATTGCAACTCCTCCAAATGAATTGTTTTACCTTCGAGATGGTTGGTCCTTTCCATATGTCCTTCCAAGCCTTCGGTTCCAGTCTCCTCGATGATGAGGCTCAGTTTGTCATCTCCGGTTCGCGTCGTTCTATGAGCCGCTGATAGACCAGTTTCAGATGCGTCGTACGTAAAGTAGAACTCGGCCATACCATCCTATCTCGAGTTGGTAGTCTCGGTAGGTGGATGGCTTCGATGGCTATCCTTTCCTGTTCGGTTATGGCCCCCTCGACTAGTCAAGTGTTCTATCATTTCCCATCTACATCGAGTAGGTCCTCGACCCGCCGATCTTGCTCCCCTACATGAGCTCTATCTCGGTCCAACCTGTGTCCCCTTATACCCGGGATCCATGCGGCTTGGAACATGTGGATCGTCTTAGAACCCAATTATCTATACGCACACCCACTCTGGCTTGCTTGGCTATCCAATTTGTGAATCCGTTAGCTGAACGCGTGATTGCCTTCCAATTAACATCTTGAATCTAATGTGCAATATTTTTGATGTTCTCGCATGTGACTTCCCATCTCTAGTAGCTCGTCTTCCCTTGAATTTGCTCTACAACCTTCGAGGAATCCGTTTCTACTTGACTCTTCAGCCATCCACTTTCAAAGGCTACTTTGACACCTTCCAAGACCGCTTGAGCCTCTAAGTATTCCACATTGCCACTCCATGCTCTTCAGTTCAGTCCACCCACCAGCTAGACATTTTCGTCCCTTTCTACTACCCCAAAGCCCCCCATTTTGTTTGGTTGCACCACGACGCGTCGCAATTGATTTGAATTGCACCCACTTTAGGTTTTGCTCACCTTTTCACTCGGCTTTGTCGTATTCCCGTGCATCTTAGGGGTTCGGCCCTTGTAAGCTCCAAGTGCGCTCCTTTTATAGCAATAAACATTTCCATCGAATTTGGGCTCTTCCCCTCAAAGGCTGCTTTGCACCGAGCTTTCAATACGTACCAACAATTCCATATACATAGACTTTGTCGTTATTCTCTTACTCTTCCCGTTGAGCCCCCTTATATTATTCTTTCTTTGATCCACACATTAAGGGACTCGTCCTGTCCCTGAGTGTGCTATAATCCAAAGACTCTAAATCACACTGCTTTTGTACATTCGCATCAACTGATCCATGATAGGAAACTTTATCTCCACGTACATCCCCATTCTCCTAAGATTCCGTGTGACTGCAACCGCATTTCAAAGTAAACGCCACATAAAACTTTTAACCTTTGGTAGAGTGTTTACCTTTCATATCATTCTCCAAGCATCATCTTCAGACCCCAACACTTTCGTCGTGGTTCCGTCCATCTCTTTTAACCGATGATAGGTTGACTTCACTGTGACTGGCGTATCATTAGTGTAAGGCCCTATCATTCGATTAGAGAATAAATTAGATATTAGTGGCATATTAAGTGTACAATATGCATCCATTTAATTGAAAATACCTCGAAGAACATCTTCATCTCATTTTCAGTATGGCCAGATTAAATCATGGACTCTCGTATCCATCGGTTGTTCTCCTTCACTCGGCCCATCCACTCTAACACCTGGCTTTGTCACCACCCAAGGATCTTTGAATATTCTCACGTAAACACCATCTTCAATTTGCCATATCCCCTCCTTAAATAAGCTGTCCCTACCGTGGATCAAACTTGTCTTTCTCCAAGATGCCCTACAACCTTGTTTGCCGAAAAGAAAATCGGTGTTAGAGAAATTCAATTCCTTGATGGTTCGAACCCATAGAGCTCCTGGTTCATTTAGTATTCTTGCATCCATCTTTGTGAGCAATGCCTCGTTGAAGTTCTCAAATTCACGGAAGCCTATACCCCCCATCAACTTAGATCTCGCTAGTACTTCCCATCTCTTACATTGGATTTTCTTTCATTCATTTGAAACACCCCACCAAAAGTCTGCAATTATCGTATTGATCTCCAAGCACCACGTCCTGGGAAGTTTAAATACATTCATCACGTGTGAGGGAATAGTTGTGATTATTGCCTTTATGAGAACTTCCTTCCCTATTTGGTTTAGGTTTTTTTTACCTCAATCACTAGATCTTTACACGGATCCTTCTCTTGAGGTTGCCCCAGGCTTCCTTCATCGAATGACCTCACATTGATGGGAGTCCTAGATATCGTCCTAGGTATGTAACACCTTGGATTTGCATAACCCCTTCAATAGTCTTGCAACTATCTTCATCTGCCCCCTTATTGAAAACCAGGTTTGCTTTTTTATTATTTATGTGTTATCCAAAGGCCCTGCAGTACCTGGTGATGATCTCTTTTAGCACTCAACCATTCTCCACCTTTCCGTTCAATAATAAAAGTGACTCATCTGCAAAAAAATAGGTGGTGCAGTGATGGACATCCGCTTTTCAATGTAACACTCCACAACCTCTCCATCACGATGGCCTCCTAAACTTGTCTCGATGTCACATCCACCAATAGGATGAATAGATAAGGTTAAATGGGGTCACCTTGATGCATCTCTCGTGTAGGCCGAATGGTGTTTGTTCTCCTCCAATTGGTCAAGACTTGGTATGACGTCTGTGTAATGAATTGCCGCATCCATTCATTCGAGTTTGCTCTGAACCCCCTTTTCTCAAGGATTTTCAATAGGAAACCCCACTCAACCTGATCATACACCTTTTGCATATATAGCTTCATCGCAAACTCAATCTTACCATTTACCCTTCGATACTTCAAATGATAGAACACCTCATGTGCTATTAGCATATTGCCCTAGATTGCATGACCTGCACTTTGATAGGAGCTGACAAGGTTTGATAAATAGGGTTTTAACCTATTCACCAAGACATTATATATAATTTTATATAAGAAATTGCATAAGCTTATGGGTCTAAAATCACTCGCTCTCTCTGGGCTTGGTATGTTAGGGATAAAGGTTATATCTGTTTCATTTAGAGTGCAGGGAAAGACACCTGGCCTGAAAAAGGATTTGACTTCCGTGATTACATCTAGACCAAAGATGTGATAACTCGTTTGGTAGAATAGACTCAGAAATCCATCTAGACCTTGAGCTCTTGCCTTTCCCAACTGAGAGACTACAACCCTGATTTCTTCATCAGTCGCATCCCTTTCCAACTCAGTGTTCATCTCTTCTGTGATTTGTCTCGGGATGACTCTCAATATCTCCATATCATTCAGGTCTTCCCCTTCTGCCATGAACACCGATCTGAAATGCCCATCTCCACTGTCCGAACTAATCCAATCTCCTGAATCATTATGATCTCTGGTTATTCAATTTGTTCCCCTTCTGGCATCTGGAAAGTTAAGTTTTGGTTACCTTTTCTGAGCCATTTGAATCTGGACCATTGCCTCCAATACACATTTTCACGATGGTGGAGATCCTTTATTCAATTTTTAAGAGTTGCCTCCTCCATTTGGCGAGTCAGGTTCGACCGACTACTCATTGCTCATCGGAGCCGATCGGTTTCCTTCCTTAATTCGACTTATTATTCCTGAACTTCTCATTCCTCCATCGAGTTAGCCTCCTTCAACAGTTCTCCATCTTCACACAAATGTCCACCGGTGTTTCCCTTCCATCCAATTCGGTCCAAGCGTTCTTAATAACATATTTACACTCGGTGTTTTCAAACCACGTCTCTGTGATTCGGAAGTAGTGTCCCTTCTTTACTCTTCTTTAGTTCGGTGCAGGATTATAGGTGTATGGTATGATCCAATCGCTATGTCATTTGTGCATTGGATGTCTGGATATCACGTTGCCCATGCTTCATTGATTAGGACTCGTTCTATGCGCTCAAATACCCTTTCCTCCCCTCGACGGTTAGTAGACCACATGAACCTAGAGCCTTTCGCTCCAAAATCTTCCATATGAATACTTTATACCATCTCATTGAACTCATCCACCTGTCATTGATATTGATAAATACTTAGCCGATACACCCCATGCGAGCAATATAGAATGAAGGCAATCTTTTTCCTTAGACACCTTAGATTCCACGATTAACGAACTTGCGAGACTCTCTTCCTTTATCTTCTTAAAATATATTTCTATCCACTACAATTAATAATCAAACATGCCTGTAACAATTGACCAAAAATAAATTCTCTAAAAACAAGGAGAGTGAAAATTTTGCATGTGTAGAGGATTTATCCGACATTTCCATCTTCGCTTCAGCTCTTATGGAGCTCAATCGTTTTGCGTCTGGAACGGTTTTCAGAGACAAACCCAAAAGGATTAAAAACCGGAGAAACTTTTTCCTTCCAACTTCTTTCACATACAAAGCTCTAACAAAAGTGATTTTTTTCTCTCTTGCTGTGCTTGTTCTTTATTTTTAAGATCATAATCATGTAGAGAAGATGAAAATCGTGTCTGTATAAGAGCGGGCCTTTAATGTCAAACCTCCATTGTCTTCGTATCCTCCGTTACCAAACCCAACACTTGAAGAACCACTGTCCTCTTTCTTCAGTAACTAAACACATTCAATTTCAAACCAAACGACAACCACAATCAGGAAGAGAAAGCAAAGGCGAAGATAAAGAGAATGTTACATTTAGGGGAATTATGATGGTCCATCAAGCTAGTTGTCTACATACATTGTTGATACATACATTGTAAATTATTGTTTGTATGTTGTGTCATAGTTTAGGAAGTTAGATTTTTGAAGGTAGTTACTAAATTTAGAATGAAAGTTATGGGCTTTGTTTTTGCTGATATAATGCAAAAAAATCATAAAATGATGCTGCAGTTTTTGGCATCGAAACTTCTTATCCTTGCTGTATTTTCCATTGCGACTGCTAATGTGTGAATGCTGGTGAAGAAATCCAACATTTGGTCTGTAGAATTCCAACATTTGGTATCACAGCAATGTTGTGAGAGCAATGGTTGATTTCGATGGAGACCAAAACGATATATTTGCAGCCACAAAACCGACGACGAGAGCTTCTATCCTGATCCAATATCATATGTTGAGTGAAACGTATTACGGCATATGGGCTCTCAAGATGAAGATAATTTTGCGTTCACTAAGGGTATGGCTAGTGATCGAAGGTGGAGACATGAACGACAACAAATATCAAGGTGCCATGGTATCCATTTCTCACGTAGTGCCGGATGACGTGATGATGGAAATCACGGAAAAGGAGACGAAAACGCATGCTTGGGGCGTACTCAGGGAGGTCCGGGTTGGTGAATATCACATCAAGAAGGCGCATGTACAAGTGTTGAAACGACAATTGAATAAGTTACGGATGGACGATTCAGAGACGATAAATGAATTCTCTATGAAGCTAACTACGGTGGTGTGTGAGATTTGTTCCCTAGGCACAAATCTTGGCAACAGTGAGGTTGTTGAGAAATTGTTCAGTGTGGTTCCGGATAGATTCCTTCACATTATCGAAACGATCGAGCAAGTTGGCAACATTGAGAATATGTCGATTTCAGAGGGAACCGGTCATCTCAGAACTTTCGAGGAAGGACCCAAAGGTTAATGCACTCCAAGAGTAGTGAAGATTAGTTGTTCCTTACTCAGGTTGAATGGGAGGCAAGTCTCTCAAAAGCCAAGAAGTACGAGGGCTCCAGCAGTAACGAAAGAGAAGGTTTTCACGGGAGAGGACGTGATTATGGCAATGACGGAGGTCGAGGAAATGGTGACCGAAGCTATGATGATTTAAAGCCACGTACCTTCGACAAATCTAAGGTTAAGTGTTTTTAAATATAATGAGTATGGTCAGTTTGCAAAGGAGTGCCCTAAGCCAAACCGAAGAGAAAGAGCAAATTTGGTTGAAGTGCAAGTTAATGATGAATCGAAACTGTTGATGGCTAAAGTGTGTGTCCTTAGTCATGCAAACAAAGACAAAGTGTTACTCCACGAAGATAAGGTAGTATTGAAGTTTGACAGCACTCCAGAGAAGTCTTGGTATTTGGATACCGGCGCGAGTAATCACATGACTGGTGTATCGATCAATTTGTTGAAATTGACACAACCATTAAAGGGCCGGTCAAGTTTGGAGATGGCTCGATTGTAAACAAACAAGGAAGAGGTTTGATATTGTTTGAATCTCTGACGGGTAAGCATCGTATGCATACTAATGTCTATTACATATTGAGATTGAAGAGCAAAATAATAAGCCTTGGTCAGCTAGATGAGAACGGATGCAAAGTTGAGATTAAACAAGGAGTAATGTCTATCGTGGACCGATCAAAAAGTTTGCTAGCAAGAGTGAATAGGTCAGGGAACCAATTGTATGTGTTCAACATGGTACCAGTTTTACCTGAATGCTTTATGAAGAAGAACAAGGAAAAATCCTGGTATTGGCATGCAAGATACAAGCATGCGAACTTTCATGTTTTGAAGTCTCTAAACTGGTAACAGATGGTTCTTGATTTTCCCATCATTGAGCATGAGGCTCGTGTTTGTGATCGTTGCTTGGTGGACGCCATTAATGGATACGCGGTTGCTACCATGGAAGGAGTGAAGCCCACCATAGTACAGAGAACGACTCCCTCTGTGGTCGCTTACACGAAGAACGGGAATAGGCTTGTTGGCCAGATTGCGAAGCTCCATATCGTCGTGAACCCTGAAAACAGGTTTTTATTCTTGTGAAGAGGTTCATTGGGAAGAAGATGTCAGAGGTCGATGAGGAGTCGAAGCAAGTATCTTATCAGGTGGTGAAGGATGATAATGGCAATGTAAAGTTGGAATGCCCTGCAATTGGTGAGCAGTTTGCTACTGAGGAGATTTCAGCTCAGGTATTGAGGAAGCTTGTAGAAGATGCTTCCAAGTTTTTGAACGACAAGGTGACAAAAGTTTTCGTTATTGTTTCATCTTACTTTAATGAACTCCTATGTATCATCAATGAGCCAATTGCTGCATCACTTGCAAATGGGTTTGAGAAGTTAAACAAGTTGGTAAACTCCAACCATGAGAAGTCGAAAGCAGCCGGTGATGGTGATGATGAGAAGAAGAACAAGAATGAGAGACAAGACAATAGCGAGGTGACTTGCCGAAGTGTGCCTCCACCTCCAAGATGTGTCCCAAAAGAAGAGCAGAATCCAAGTCTCCAATATGAAGAAACCTCTCTTCTTCTACGTGAATCTCGCCAAAAAGTACATGCAGCAATATGATTAAGCCGAGCTGTCGACGGCGGGAATGGCAATCACAACGGTCGTGACAATTGCCGAGATACTGAAGAACAATGATCTTGCCATTGAGAAAAATATTGTTAGAACTTTGGTTACTCCCAAGGACAAGGCAAAAGGTCGGACAGTTCAAAAGGCGAAGATTGAGATAACTCTGTAACGGTTTGCACAGAAGAGCAACGAGCTGATTTACTGACGAAATCACTAGCAAAGATTGAAGTTCTTTGAGATGTGATAGAGAGCTAGTGTGCGGATCCTCAGTGTAGGACAACAAGATTAAGGAGGAGATTGATGGTGTATTAAGCTAGTTGTCTACATAGTTTGTTGATAGTACTGTTCAAGGTGACAATACTATTGAAGGAGGAGATTGCTTTCGTTTGTAGATTTTATTTGTATGTTATGTCAAAGTTTAGGCAGTTAGATTTTTGAAGGTAGTTTCTAAACTTAGAATGACAATTCTGGGCTTTGTTTTTGCTGATATAATGAAACAAACCACAAAATGATGTTGCGGTTTTTGGAATCAAAACTTCCTCTCCTTGCTGCATTTTCCCTTGCAATTGCTGATGTGTGATTGCTAGTGAAGAAATCCAACATTTGGTATGTAGAAATCCAATAAATTAAAAGTATTTAACATTCCTTTTCTTTTTTTATTTTTCCTTTATTGGTCATGTGCATGGAATGTGACCACCTAAAGGTCGTTTTGGACTGCAACTAACGGATTTCATATAAAACCAACAACATGAAATATGTTCAATCTAAAATAATAAATGTCTATGCTCTTACAATTTTAGTAAACATATTATATTTTTTTCATACTTTTCTCTATTATATAATATAAAATATTCAGAAATATTGACTAAGTATTTCACAATATACTATATATATTAATCTACAAAATATGCACAAAGTCGTTTTAAAAAGTCTGCACCCCGTCAAATCTGGAAATCTTCATAATGGCGTGTCAGGTGTCGCGATCTTGAACGCATTTTATCTACAACATCGAGTGTCTACAACATCAATAATATTTTTAATTCAATCTTTAACTTTCTTAATATTTTTTATTATTCTAGGGGTTACACAAATCATATCTTTCATAACACATCATGCGCGACAAAAGACGATAATGTGCATGCATGCATGCTAAAGTATAGTATAACAATTAGGAAAATACACTTACATAGATTCAACAACGTCCATTGTATTTTTTTTTATTTTATATAACATATAGTTGCTTTAATTGTGATTGTTTTTATTTACAAATGTATATGAGAAATATATGTTGTTACTCTTTTATTCTATCAATATTAATTAGGTGGAAATAGACTCTTAGATGACAATAAATATATAAGTCAAATCATTAATAAATGAAACGAGTATACTCAAACCATCAAATACAGTTAAAGAATATTAAGATGTACATCTAAGTCATTAGTATTGCAGAGTTGAATATTTAATTGATGAAGCTAACATATCATTTTTGCAGACTTTTTTTTTGTGATTGTAAAATATTGCATGATAAAGTAACATATGATTATTCATGACTCAAAACATGGTCAAACAAATATATATCGATATTTGACAAAGTTTAACCTTGCGTCTTGTTTATAGTAATTGCAAAACCCCAATGCATTAGAAAATGTTTACTAGGGATCATTTGAATAGGTAAATGAACATCTTCATCAACTTCTTTGATATCCTTGAAAAAAATGTTTAAATTCATTTGGATTGTCTACCAAGAACATCATCATAACTGAGAGATGTTTCACGAACACTTTCAGTGAATATTGGAGCTTAGTTAGGGCTGACAGTGGTTAGGGTATGGTGTAGGTATGACAAATACCATAATTGTACCATATTTTAAAACTATATATCATAATTGTAATCATAACAACAGTTTTACCCGTATACCTATATTTAAAATCACCATATTTTATTCAGGTTCCTATAGATAAAATTTTGGACATTTTCTATCCAAAAATATTAATTCAATTATTAAAACACTGTAATTTTAACGTAATTAACACAAGAATATTTTGACCTGACTGTAAAAAAAAACTAATTGTATCAGTCTTTAGTAGTAGTAGTAGTAGTAGTATGTATATATAAATAAATAATTTTTATAATTATATATAATATACACGATTGTGGTTACAACCATGGTTATGAATCAAATATCATAACCGTAACAATTACGAGTCGAAAATTCATCATCATTACTACATTGCACCATAATAGTATGGTTAACCACATAAAAAAATAACGGTTATAATCATGATTTTATGATATCATATGAGATTTATGATATATATCTTAGTTGACTGACTCTTACGTTCAAACTTGTGAGTGAACGACATCTGTCACTGTTGTTTTCTGACATCCAACATTAAATTTCAATTTCAATATGGCGGGCTTTTTTGAATCCTAACAGGAATTTTGAATCTTGGTGGAATTACCCTTCTAATAATTTTACAGTTTTGATCCAACGATGAAAATTTAGTAATTTTCATTCCATGATCCAGATCTTAGGATCCCTTTTTACTACTCTATATAAAATCCTTTTACCTCATGTAAACTCATTGATAGTCGTGTTCCTTTATGTCTAGCTTTCCCTAAATTAGTTTCGCTCTTAATTCCCCACATCAAAGCTTGGGCGATGCTTTAGATCTGAAAATATATATATATGGAGCATAAGAGAAGCTTTGGCAGTAGCGACGCCTCTAATGACGACAGTAACAACTATGTATTCTTTCCTTGTGCTTTCTCGGATCCCAAACCTAAAACATTGTACACAAAAAATTTGGTCATGATTGTGTATCTAGGTAAGAGCAACGCACATTGCTCGATGTACCCAATTCCATTAGATTTGGAGTGTGATACTCCTTTTTACCTAATTGTTATCCTAATGATGGCGAGTTAACGATATTATTTGTGCAAATATGGGGGTTCATTTTCTTCATTGCCCCAAAATTTATTAGTTAGGCACCCACCCAACTTACCTCCAAGGTTGTAACGTTCAATTCTACATCTGTAGATGCTCATACTCCCTCATTTTTTCTGGTGTTCTTACCATATTCAAATAAATGCCTTTAGTTTTTGATTTTTTCAAACTCATTTTTCTGTATTTAAACTGGGAGGCACCGCGTCTAAATGAGACCAGTGATCTTGGGATTCTCGACGCGCCTAATTAAATCCACTAACCCCAATTAGAAGTACCTTTATTTTTTATTTAGGGCTGGCATCACTTGGGTCTAGGGACACCAAAGAGGGATCCTTTCCACGCATTCAAGGAGTTATCCAACCAAGACAGAAAGGTATTATACTTTATCGACATGAAACACTCCCAAAAACTTCCTTCGTATTGTTCCAAATTAACAAGGATGTATGGCTTCCGTTTTATGAGGAATCCAAAGAATTTAGATACTAATATTTCAAATATAAATTTAACAAGGATGATTGCTCCTTTTATTTTAAGTGGCATCCCCTTGTTAGAGGGTGTTCGATAACATACTCTCACATGGCGCCGCTCTCATATGCTCGCAGAACTACCCAAAGGAAAATCTCGGGCATTCCCATTTGTTTCCCCTCCGAATATTTAGTCAGACCAGGTATTTAGGAGCGGTAAAAGTGAGAGTGAAAAATATTTGATTGTCTTGAGAATAAAGAATGTTGGGTATTTACACATAAAGTTAATCCATTGACTAGGTTAACGTTTTTTTACCGTGGTTAACCTTCTTTGACCGTTGTTACTTATTATTGATTGGGAAGGGATAAGGGGTCACATTAATCGATATGAGGGTAGATATCTTATCAGGCCAAATTTTGGGGGTGACGCTTATCTTGCTCATGTTGTTAGATTGGACTGGCGTTGCCACGACCCAAGCTCCCTTGTACAATATATGAGGCGAAGCCCTTGCTCTAAGGTAAACAGTCAAAGCCTATCCTTTTGTTTCATCGACCATTACTATGGGCGAAACACCCCCAACCTATTGTTGTTATAGGGGCGACGCCTTAAGACCATCATTTGCCCCCCAAGCCAAGTAGGAGTGTACTCCTGGTTGGTTAGCTTGCTTCTATGGGCGTCGACATCTGAGCATCATGGCGTTCTCTTTTTTAGATTTTGAATTTTGCCATTTAGCTAGAAAATTCAACCTTTTTAGCGGGAAAGTTTGCAAAAGGGGTCAAACATTTCGTATTCCTCACATGACGTCCGCACCCATTTTTATCGTTTTAATCTAATGTTCAGGGTAGCGTGACCTTTGGATCTTTTAGGAAGTTACTGTTGGGATTGGTGCCCCACAATAAATAGGGTTGTACTCGTTTTTCCGGTACTTTTGCCACCTTGCAACTCTGCTTTCTCTCTAAACATTTTCTCTCTCTAAAATCTTCTTCGAGCGTCACCTTTTTTTAGAGCGTCGCCTTTTTTCGGACACCATTGCTCGTTGTTATCTTACCGCTTCAGATGTCAGACGCATATATGGAAAATCAAGTATGGACCTGAGCAATGCCCTAGATGATAAGGAAATTTACATTCCTCTTCCTTCCAGAGACCCTATGCCTAATCTTTTCACTTCTGAGAATTTAGTTTGGGGGCTTGAAAGATCGGGTATGAGCGATGCTCAGAGCCCTCGATATCCTATTCCCTAGTATTTTCCTAGCGACGCCCCTTACCCAATTTGTATCCTCTAGAAGATAAAGCCACCATTAGCTGGCCCAGATAGATGTGGGGCTTCGCTTCCCTTACTGCGACTCCTTAAAGGAGCTGTGCATGTATTATGGCATCGCTCCCACCCAGCTAACGTCCAATGCTTTGTGCATGTGTGTATGCTTTTCAGTTCAATGTTTTAATAGATGCAAGACCTATTCTTTAACAGCAAGTCCAATGTTTTTGGATGATGAGACCAACGACACCGTGATGGCGAATAAAGGTGTTATCCCTTACTCTCTTTATAAGAACGATGTTTTTTTTTGTAAAATATCTTCCATAATAGCGACGAAATGTTACGGGCCTCCGATTTTACATGAGGAACAACGCTGGTACTATTGGAATGAAACTTACACTTACGGTCCCTGGCCTCCATATCCTAAAAATGTGGTGCCTAAAGGGCCAGCTGTAGCCCGCGCGTGCCCCAAGGTGTCCTTTAAAAATGTGATTCCGATAGGGTGAGGGTCCCCGTTTCAATATGCAGGAGCACCTTTAGAAGGCTTCCACAGATAAAACAGGCGGCAACCTTAGGAGCCTTGTCACTGCCTCAAGGGAGCCAAGTTGGTTGATGGTATCAACATCTGCCATACTAACTTATCCTTACACTTGATAAGCGGGATTGTTTCTCCTGGGAACGATGTTTGTTACAGTACGACCCGAGATGGGTTGAAGGGGCAGTGAAACGCCACCTAACCACCGTGGAAACAATGAGACTTCTTACCCCTTATATTGTTTGTAATTTTTTCAAAGTAAACTTTTTTGATCAGCTTTTGATATTTTCCCTCCTTGTAGGTCATGTTGACTCAGAGACAGAGGTCGGTGCCCGGGTCATTAACCTGGCCCATAAATACATCGCCCTCGAGGAGGAGGCTTTAAAGGCTGCTAAGGTGACAGACCTTGAGTAGGAAATCAACCTTCTCAAGGAAGATTTGGCAGAAAATGCCGCCTCAAGGACGGGGCCATCTCCAAGGCTTAGTTTGCGATGGAAAAAACGTCCAAGTGTTCCTCACAGTAGACAGAGGAAAAATAAACGGACAAGCATTCTCTCAAGGACGCCCCTAATGCTTAGAAGAGGGCGGCGACGCTTGATAAAGAGAGGGATGTGACGCTCCTAGAGAAAGAGATGACCCTCAAGTAAAGGGATTTCACCAAAGCCAAGGCGTCGAGCGTCATGAAGGCGTTCAAGAAAACTGTCGAGTTTGCTCGAATCACCGAGAACGACTGCTTGGACAAACTCATCACAATTTATGGTGATTTGGTCACACAGATAAAGGAAGTTCAACCACAGTTTTCGGTTGATCGGGTGAAGGGGATTTCAAGGCTTCCTTGCCTTCCAAAAGTGCGAGGAAGAGGCGGCGTCTTTTAAAGCAAAAGGGACCCCAGCGGCACCATAGTCTTCAGTGGATCACAAAGTTGAGGGAACTCCGCTGAACCAAAAACCTGAAGCATCGCATGATCGAAGTGGCTCAAGAGCCTCATACGAGGACAATGTTGAGGCAACACCATAGTCCTTAAGATTCCAACCATTATGTGTTATAAACAGACTTTACCCCCAAACAGCGTCGCTCGTACACGGACTATACCTAGAGTTTCTTTAACTGCTCAGCATTGAAGGTGCTCTTGAATTTCTTTACCTCTTCCTCTTCTAAGACGTAGCCGTTGGGGTGAGATATGGCGACGACCTTGTATGATCCTTCCTATTTCGGCGGTAGCTTGTTCATTTTATCCAAGTGTAAAAAGTTATTCCTTTTATATACCCCTCCCCAACGTAAAATTGGCAAAATGACACTCGACTATTGTAGTATATGGCGGCGACGAGATGCATATTTCCTTAAACTGCTTCCAATACCCATCCTTTTGCCTCTACCATGTCCAAGTCGACGCTCCTTTACTCATTGTTAAACATCGCTTCAAAGTGTTTGAACTGATGTGAGGGTACCACAATCTCGGTGGGAGTGATAGCCTCTGAAGTGTACACAAACCCAAATGGAGTTTCGCCAGTAGCTTTTTTCGGTGTCGTTCGCACAGACCAAAAAACGATTTGTAGTTCCAGCATCCATATTCCTTTCAGGGTGCCGAGTCTTTTCTTCAACTAATTAAGGATAATTTTGTTCGCCGCCTCCACCTACCCATTTTTCTGAGCGTGTTTTACTAAAGTATGGCGGTGCTCGATTTTTAACTATTTGCAAAATCACTAAAACTCTTTTCCAACGACTTAAGGATTTCTAGGATTATACAACTAAGAGGAGAAATGAAAATTCAGGAAAAACTTACAGAGGAAGCAATCCAACTGATTCAACAGACTTTGATTTCAAGTTAGTTTAGTTCGTTACACTTCACCTGTCTATATACTGAGATAGAACTTGATATTTACAACTAACTCCTCAGCATATTTACACAATGATCCTCAATCTATTCTTACATCCTAACATTCCCCAATCAAGATCCACTTTCTTCAACTTCTGATCCTCTTGATCGCTGCAGTTTTTTATTTGATCTGAATTTCCACAATATCTTCTTCCTTCGCAAGCAATGACTAAAAACAACCTCTATCATTTCCAATTCATCATCTTGCAAACATCATCCTGCAAACTGCTTTAGACTGAGCATTCACTACTGCAATCATAAACTTTGCATCTGATTCTTACCACAAGCTGACCTCTCATTCTGCTAATATGCATTTGATTTCATCATTCTTCATTTGCTGACAGTATCATTATCCATTGCACATCTTCACTTTCTAACTCATATTCTTATAGATCAATGTTAGCATATATGAAACAATTAAAACTATTTTCACATCATATAACATTTCTCATCAGACCAGCTCACCTTACTAACATACTTATCACATTATGAGTCTTATAGTAGAGTTACATCTGCATGAGATCAACTGAAACCTCTGCTATGATGATCAGCTTATACTTCCAGCTTTCTCCTTTTTTTTTATGAGTCTATTGCTTTTTCTTTTTTTTCTTTGATTGATCTTCTTTTCATTGTATTGGCAGAACGGTTTGAGCCCTTATCTTACCGACAATGACTGGAGGATTTGAGTCCCCATCTTTTCTTCCTCAAGAGTTACCCCAAAGTGTCTTTTACGTTTTCTTTGGTGTAGACTCTGTTTTTGGAATCAAGCCATGTGTTATGCCAATATGAACTCAGTAACAATAAGCTTGACTAGTTTTCCTGATCATCATAGTAGTGTTCACAGAATCACTCATATACAGATGAAAACATCTAACGCATAACCGACACATATGACAGATTTACTACTAAATGAACACTATCTAAAAAATATGAAAGATGACTTCCAATAGCCTTATCATGTTTCTATATATATGTCAACCCTGATCTATACAATATGAACTAGAATTTGAATAATTGCACTGAACAATTCTAATGTAGCAGATTACAAATGACAGAGCACACCTGTATATTGCAGTATGATTTTGCCATCTCGTTATAAGACATACCATTTGCAAGACTTCACCAATTGCAGAACTGAAGATTATCTCCAAATCAGTATTGCAGAGACAATGGAAACATCTGAGTTATTCTTCCTAAGTAGTATGACTCCTATCCATTTATGTTATTGAACAAACTCCAAGTTTTTTTTCTCCAAGGAAGAAATAACTTCTCTGTTAGTGATTTTACCCAAATGATTTCACAAACAGCATTGGCAATTGCTCAAAACTCAGCCTCTGCACTTGATCTAGCAACCCCCGATTGATTTTTAGAACTCCAAATGATAGGATTACCATTTAAGAGAAGATAATGTCCAGATATTGACTTTCTGTCTGCAAAGTCACCACCCCAATCTGCATCACAGTAAGATGTTAACGATATCTCTTTTATAGGAAATGAGTTGTTTCTAAACAATAGACCATGATCAATGGAACCTTTCAGATATCTCAGAATGTGTATTACAGCTTTCCAGTGACTTACAGATGGATTTTGCATATATTGGCTCAGTTTGTTAACAGAGAAGTTAATGTCTGGCCGAGTAACACATATGTGTTGCAATGCCCCAATTGTGCTTCTATACAATGTTATATCTTCAAATGGTTCATCACATATAATGATACCTGTTTTTGATAAGCAGTTGCCTGTCAATGGCGTAGGAAAGCTTGTTGTCGCATTGAGTCTGAGTTTGGTAATCAATTCTTGAACATACTTTTTCTGATTAAGCAACAAGAAATCATCAGTAGCTGTCACTTCCATTCCTAAGAAATAGCTCAAAATCCCTAGATCTTTAAGTTTGAACTCATTATTGATTATACGAATTACCTCACTGATTTCAGAAGATGATGGACCTGTTACAACAACATCATCTACGTATACTAGTAAACACACAGAACCTTGATCAGTTTTGTTGGATCATGATTTCCTGAATGCTGATCTGGCAATGAATTGAATGCCAAGGAGATGGTGATCGCGCGCTTTCGCCTGAGCTCCGATGAACCTGTAAGAAGGGGATCGCAATAGAGAGGGTGCCTCTGGGTCCCTCTCCGATGCTTAAATGAGTATATGTGTGTATATAGCTCAAAACGTATTGAATGTATGTAAAGCAAAGGTATTTATAGAGTAGGAGATACTAAACCGTATAAGGTAACTGTATATCTTCGTGAATATTGTGTTGTTGAAGATTTAGATAGTAGATATTGCGGTTACGGCGAGATATTGCAGTTACCGTATCTAATCTTTAGTGAATATGTGCCCGAGATATGCGGGATATCGTGGCTATATCCTTATTAACGGTTGGTGGGACCAGAGGAGAGAGGCAAGGCTCTCTTCAAGGCGAGCACTCCTATGGCTGCGACCTTGATTGTTGGCGAGCACTCCCTGGGCACTCCCTTGGCGAGCACTCCCATGGCGAGCAGTGGGAGGCTTTGGCCTTGGCCAATGGCGACCTGAAGTGGCACTTTGGCATCCACTTTAGTTTGGATTCGATACTGGACCACTTTATGAGGGCCAGAGTAACCTTACTGTGGGTTGGCCTTGTTTAAATGGTATGGGTTGCACCCCTTTCAAATTTATTGGGCCTTCGAGGCCTTTCCCATATTGGGTCGTCACTATCAATACCCAACATTTGCCCCCGAAGCTTGAGTGAAGTTTCTTCGGTCGACTTCTGGTGACAGGGCTTTTTGACCTTGGCGTCAGGGCTTTTGGCCTGTCGTTTTCTAATTCTATTGTTAGGACTTTTGGCTTGACTTTGGCGTCAGGGCTTTTATTTTGCCTAACTTTATTGCTAGGTCTTTTGGCCTGACTTTGGCGTCAGGGCTTTTGTGGCCTATCTTTGGTGATAGGGCTTGCCTTTTGTGGCCTATCTTTGGTGATAGGGCTTTTTGGCCTAACTTTGTTGCTAGGGCTTTTGTGGCCTATCTTTGGTGATAGGGCTTTTTGGCCTAACTTTGTTGCTAGGGCTTTTGTGGCCTATCTTTGGTGATAGGGCTTTTGGCCTAACTTTGTTGCTAGGGCTTTTGTGGCCTATCTTTGGTGATAGGGCTTTTGGCCTGTCTATGGCGACAGGGCTTTTGTGGCCTATCTTTGGTGATAGGGCTTTTGGCCTGTCTTTGGCGACAGGGCTTTTGTGGCCTAACTTTGTTGTTAGGGCTTTTGGCCTGTCTTTGGTGACAGGGCTTTTGTGGCCTAACTTTGTTGTTAGGGCTTTTGGCCTGACTTTGGCGTCAGGGCTTTTGTGGCCTAACTTTGTTGTTAAGGCTTTTGGCCTGACGTTGGCGTCAGGGCTTTTGTGGCCTAACTTTGTTGTTAGGGCTTTTTTGTGGCCTATCTTTGGTGATAGGGCTTTTGGCCTGACTTTGGCGTCAGGGTTTTTTTCTTCGAGTGAACATGTTTATGAAGGAATCACTTGCTTGTATGATCCGTCCCACTTAGCTGAAAGTTTATTCTGACTGTCCAGCCTTGTGAATTCATTCCTTCAACATTCCTCTCTTTATCAGCTTTTCGATGTCGCGCTTGTGATATCTGCAATAGCTCTCGGTGTCATTCCCCATGGGCTGACCACTCTTGCGGGGTCTCGGTGGCCTTGCAAGAGACCTTTCCATCTCGACAGGTACCGCCGAGATCTGCTTGTTTAAAGACGTGAAATACTCGGGGACCTCTGGATGTCTTGGTCCTGGGTTTTCCGATCTAGGCTCTTCTCGACCCTTCTTACCCTTCTTGATCCTGCAGGGACACCAAAGAACCAAGGCGACGCCAAACCCAAAAGGGTCGACAGAAATAACAGGGCTAAGTGATTCGGATCAGTCGACTTACACAACAGAGAGGCCTCATGCTTATTAACATGTATAATGGGGGCGCCTCCACCACTATACTCGGGGATGGCCCTGGCGACGACATCCTTTGGGGTCTTGATGACGACCAGGTCAGTGGTGAAGAGATGAGCTGATCGTTCCTTAAAGGGAGTCATGACGGTTTCGCGTTGTTCTTTGAGTCTCTTAGTGATAAGCTCCTCAACTTGGCAAGAGTGAATTGGGGCTGCTGTCCTCCAGTCGGTGCAGAACTTGATGGATTGACAGAGTGAGTGACCGTCGGCGTCTCAGTGGAGGCCGGAGGTAAGGATTGGTGTCCAAAGGTCATCTCTTGATCTTCTTGAGGGGCTGTGGTGCCAGGATTTCCAGTTTCTAATTCCGGTGGCCCCGTAGGACGAGGATCTTCATGAGGAGCAGGGGTTTTTCTGCGGGCCTGTCCTATGATGGTTTCCAAGAGCGATATCATCTCTGCGGTTACCTGAATGGTTTCCCAAGCCACTTGGATGGTTTGTCGATCTGGAATCTCTGGCGCGTTTGGAACAGGGGTCGTTCTCGGAGGGACGGCATCACAGACTGCTTGGCTTGCAGGTTCTTGGTGGAGTGGCGAAGCGGCAGCGGAATTAGAGCTATCCGAGGATTGTTCGTTAGCTTCTTTCCGATGATTGTGGTTAGAGCGAGTATGTATGACTGTTTTGCTCGTTTTCCCACCGACGGCGCCAAATGTTGGATCGTAATTTCCTGAATGCTGATCTGGCAATGAATTGAATTCCAAGGAGATGGTGATCGCGCGCTTTCGCCTGAGCTCCGATGAACCTGCAAGAAGGGGATCACAACAGAGGGGGTGCCTCTGGGTCCATCTTCGATGCTTAAATGAGTATATGTGTGTATATAGCTCAAAACGTATTGAATGTATGTAAAGCAAAGGTATTTATAGAGTAGGAGATACTAAACCGTATAAGGTAACTGTATATCTTCGTGAATATTGTGTTGTTGAAGATTTAGATAGTAGATATTGCGGTTACGGCGAGATATTGCAGTTACCGTATCTAATCTTTAGTGAATATGTGCCCGAGATATGCGGGATATCGTGGCTATATCCTTATTAACGGTTGGTGGGACCAGAGGAGAGAGGCAAGGCTCTCTTCAAGGCGAGCACTCCTATGGCTGCGACCTTGATTGTTGGCGAGCACTCCCTGGGCACTCCCTTGGCGAGCACTCCCATGGCGAGCAGTGGGAGGCTTTGGCCTTGGCCAATGGCGACCTGAAGTGGCACTTTGGCATCCACTTTAGTTTGGATTCGATACTGGACCACTTTATGAGGGCCAGAGTAACCTTACTGTGGGTTGGCCTTGTTTAAATGGTATGGGTTGCACCCCTTTCAAATTTATTGGGCCTTCGAGGCCTTTCCCATATTGGGTCGTCACTATCAATACCCAACATTTGCCCCCGAAGCTTGAGTGAAGTTTCTTCGGTCGACTTCTGGTGACAGGGCTTTTTGACCTTGGCGTCAGGGCTTTTGGCCTGTCGTTTTCTAATTCTATTGTTAGGACTTTTGGCTTGACTTTGGCGTCAGGGCTTTTATTTTGCCTAACTTTATTGCTAGGTCTTTTGGCCTGACTTTGGCGTCAGGGCTTTTGTGCCCTATCTTTGGTGATAGGGCTTGCCTTTTGTGTCCTATCTTTGGTAATAGGGCTTTTTGGCCTAACTTTGTTGCTAGGGCTTTTTTGGCCTATCTTTGGTGATAGGGCTTTTTGGCCTAACTTTGTTGCTAGGGCTTTTGTGGCCTATCTTTGGTGATAGGGCTTTTGGCCTAACTTTGTTGCTAGGGCTTTTGTGGCCTATCTTTGGTGATAGGGCTTTTGGCCTGTCTATGGCGACAGGGCTTTTGTGGCCTATATTTGGTGATAGGGCTTTTGGCCTGTCTTTGGCGACAGGGCTTTTGTGGCCTAACTTTGTTGTTAGGGCTTTTGGCCTGTCTTTGGTGACAGGGCTTTTGTGGCCTAACTTTGTTGTTAGGGCTTTTGGCCTGACTTTGGCGTCAGGGCTTTTGTGGCCTAACTTTGTTGTTAAGGCTTTTGGCCTGACTTTGGCGTCAGGGCTTTTGTGGCCTAACTTTGTTGTTAGGGCTTTTTTGTGGCCTATCTTTGGTGATAGGGCTTTTGGCCTGACTTTGGCGTCAGGGCTTTTTTCTTCGAGTGAACATGTTTATGAAGGAATCACTTGCTTGTATGGTCCGTCCCACTTAGCTGAAAGTTTATTCTGACTATCCAGCCTTGTGAATTCATTCCTTCAACATTCCTCTCTTTATCAGCTTTTCGATGTCGCGCTTGTGATATCTGCAATAGCTCTCGGTGTCATTCCCCATGGGCTGACCACTCTTGCGGGGTCTCGGTGGCCTTGCAAGAGACCTTTCCATCTCGACTAGTACCGCCGAGATCTGCTTGTTTAAAGATGTGAAATACTCGGGGACCTCTGGATGTCTTGGTCCTGGGTTTTCTGATCTAGGCTCTTCTCGACCCTTCTTACCCTTCTTGATCCTGCAGGGACACCAAAGAACCAAGGCGACGCCAAACCCAAAAGGGTCGACAGAAATAACAGGGCTAAGTGATTCGGATCAGTCGACTTACCCAACAGAGAGGCCTCATGCTTATTAACATGTATAATGGGGGCGCCTCCACCACTATACTCGGGGATGGCCCTGGCGACGACATCCTTTGGGGTCTTGATGACGACCAGGTCAGTGGTGAAGAGATGAGCTGATCGTTCCTTAAATGGAGTCATGACGGTTTCGCGTTGTTCTTTGAGTCTCTTAGTGATAAGCTCCTCAACTTGGCAAGAGTGAATTGGGGCTGCTGTCCTCCAGTCGGTGCAGAACTTGATGGATTGACAGAGTGAGTGACCGTCGGCGTCTCAGTGGAGGCCGGAGGTAAGGATTGGTGTCCAAAGGTCATCTCTTGATCTTCTTGAGGGGCTGTGGTGCCAGGATTTCCAGTTTCTAATTCCGGTGGCCCCGTAGGACGAGGATTTTCATGAGGAGCAGGGGGTTTTCTGCGGGCCTGTCCTATGATGGTTTCCAAGAGGGATATCATCTCTGCGGTTACCTGAATGGTTTCCCAAGCCACTTGGCGCGTTTGGAAGAGGGGTCGTTCTCGGAGGGACGACATCACAGACTGCTTGGCTTGCAGGTTCTTGGTGGAGTGGCGAAGCGGCAGCGGAATTAGAGCTATCCGAGGATTGTTCGTTAGCTTCTTTCCGATGATTGTGGTTAGAGCGAGTATGTATGACTGTTTTGCTCGTTTTCCCACCGACGGCGCCAAATGTTGGATCGTAATTTCCTGAATGCTGATCTGGCAATGAATTGAATGCCAAGGAGATGGTGATCGCGCGCTTTCGCCTGAGCTCCGATGAACCTGCAAGAAGGGGATCACCACAGAGGGGGTGCCTCTGGGTCCATCTCCGATGCTTAAATGAGTATATGTGTGTATATAGCTCAAAACGTATTGAATGTATGTAAAGCAAAGGTATTTATAGAGTAGGAGATACTAAACCGTATAAGGTAACTGTATATCTTCGTGAATATTGTGTTGTTGAAGATTTAGATAGTAGATATTGCGGTTACGGCAAGATATTGCAGTTACCGTATCTAATCTTTAGTGAATATGTGCCCGAGATATGCGGGATATCGTGGCTATATCCTTATTAACGGTTGGTGGGACCAGAGGAGAGAGGCAAGGCTCTCTTCAAGGCGAGCACTCCTATGGCTGCGACCTTGATTGTTGGCGAGCACTCTCTGGGAACTCCCTTGGCGAGCACTCCCATGGCGAGCAGTGGGAGGCTTTGGCCTTGGCCAATGGCGACCTGAAGTGGCACTTTGGCGTCCACTTTAGTTTGGATTCGATACTGGACCACTTTATGAGGGCCAGAGTAACCTTACTGTGGGTTGGCCTTGTTTAAATGGTATGGGTTGCACCCCCTGCAAATTTATTGGGCCTTCGAGGCCTTTCCCATATTGGGTCGTCACTATCAATACCCAACAAGTTTGTCTTATAAACAAGCTACTATCCGCTACTGAAGCTTTAAACTGTAACACTGTTATAAGAAATGATATGAGTTTTTCAAACCAAGCACGAGGTGCTTGTTTTAACCCATAAAGATCTTTGGAAAGTTTACAAACGAGAGGTTTTTCTGACTGCGAGACTTGTTCAAAGCCTGGTGGCTGAATCATATAGACTTCTTCAGATAAATCTCCACGAAGAAAGGCATTGTTAATATCAATCTGTCTTAAACTCCATTTTTTAGATAAAGCAAGAGATAGCACTACACGTACCGTTGCAGATTTCACCACTAGGCTAAACGTTTCCTGGTAATCAAATCCAACTTTCTATGAGAACCCCTTTGCCACTAACCTTGCCTTGTACCTGGCTATAGATCCATCAACATTCTTCTTTATCTTGAATATCCACTTGCAACCTATAGGAGTTATTCCTACAGGCAACTCAACAACAGACCAAGTTTTGTTAGTTTGAAGAGCAGAATACTCATCATCGACAACTGCTTTCCAATGAGGACATTGTATAGCTTGATGAATGGATTTTGGTTCTTCAAAGCGAAGACTCTCTTGATCTGCTGTTGCAAGAAGAGATTGAATTGAGTGATGCTGATTTGCTTTATACTTTGCTCTGGTTTGCATTGGATGACAGTTTGTAATAGTGGATGATAACAAAGTGTTTCTAGAACCAGATGACATAACAGGAGCATCAGAACTGACATTAGTAGACTCTATAGGAACAAGTTGATCATTGCTTAATCTATAAGAAACTATATGAGGTGAAGAAGGAGGAGAAGGAACCTGATTATTTTGCAACAAACTGTTATTTGAAACAGAGTTATGCGAAGAAGACTGCTCATTGAATAGACCCTGAGAGTTAGCAGCAGTTGGTAATGGATACTGACGATTTGATGATGATGAAGTCTGACGAATAACAGATGGAGGTGTTAAATCCTGCACATGAGCATGTCCCAATCCATGATCTTCAACCTGAATATCAGGAAAAGTAAAATCAGAATCACAGGGAAAAAAGAAAGGTTTAGAAGTGTAATTCTGAGTTGGTGAAGATGAGGTAAAAAAACTACCTTTTGTGTCTGCAAACGGAAATGTTTGTTCATGAAACACAACATTTCTATTTGTGCAGACTCTACCTGAAGAGGATAGGCACTTGTAGCCATGGTATTTAGAACAATAGCCCAGAAACACACATGGTTCTGATCTAAACGCAAGTTTATGTTTGTTATATTGACGAAGATGCGGAAAACATAAGCAACCAAAGACTTTAAGAAATTTATAGTCATGTTCTGATCCAAATAACTTCTGATACGGTGACATTTTTGATAAGCTGTAAGATGGCATTCTATTTATTAAGAAGGAAGCTGTAAAGAATGCGTCAGACCAGTAATGTTAAGGAACAGACAACTGAGCTAACAATATTAATCCCAATTCTACAGTATGTCTGTGTTTGCACTCCACTATTCCATTTTGTTCTGACGAATAGGGACATGTAATTCTATGAGCTATGCCAAGATGAGATAGATATGTAGACAAGAAACGAAACTCACCTCCTCCATCAGATTGCACTGCCTTGAGAGAATGACCCAGTTGTTTTTAAGCAAGCTTATGAGACTCTACAAAACATTAAGTTGCATCAGACTTGTTCTTTAAAAAATAAATCCAATTGTATCTGCTAAAAGCATCTAATATACTGAGATAGTAATTGTGTCCATTTGAAGAACATGCTGCTGGTCCCCAGATATCAACCTGCACTAGCTCTAAAGGATGATTATATACAGTATCTGACAGATGATAAGGAAGCTTCTTACTTTTACCGATTGCACATGCTTCACATTGGTTGGATATGTGCTTTGTAGGCTGATTATGCAGTCTTAGAAAACTAACAAGTATCTTATTAGACAGATGGCCCAGACGCATGTGCCACAGTTGAGACTCCTTTCCTGTTTCTAAAGCAGACACAAAACACTCAAGATCTGTGTTTCCAATAGGATCAGAGGTTATAGTTGCAGACTTCTCCTTTATAGTGTCAATTTGAATGGAAATGAAATCATTTTTCTTTATTTCAGTAACAGAGGGAGAACTACAAGATATCTCAATAGTATTGCTAGAGTCCTTACTATCAGAAACAGCTGGAACAATCACAGCTGGAATAAACTCGAAGTAAACACCATTATCCCTGGCGAACTGTGATACAGACAGAAGATTCTTAGTAACAGATGGAGTATAAAGCATATTGTGAAGTAATAATTTTCGAGAACCATTTTTATTAAAAGTATTAACAGAAGGAACTATAGCATAACCAATGGCCGAGATGTTTAAGGTTGAACCATTACCCGCGGTCACTTTACCTTGACCATTGTAAGGTATACATGTATTGAACTGTGAAGGGGAGACATTCGTCAAATGCTTTGTGGCTCCTGAATCAGCAAACCAATTTGCATCCTGGTGGTTGTATAGAGATGTTGATGCAGTATGAGTCTGAGGATTGTGGACAACCGATTGAGCATCCATATTATTTACTGCCATTGAACTTGCTACATGTGGTGTATATGGTGTACTAGGTATGGAATTGTATGTATGCTGAATATATTGACTTGGTACTATAGTATGAGAATATTGAAAGGCTGCTGAATTGAATGGAGAAATATGAGAAACAGGAGCTATATTATAAGACTGCATTGGAAGAACAAATGGCAAATTGTAATTCACAGACGAACTAGGAGGCATGTTATACATTTGAGGAGAAAAGGTTTGAGGAGAAGGAGGTTGATAGCTGAAAGGCATTAAGAAGGTTGACCGTGCTGAGGAGGCTGATTCTGATTGAGAAAACTTCCTGATACATGACTTTGATTGCTTGAATTGTCTGCTGCATCATCCCACTGTGTATAGCACATATTGACATTTGGTGATTGTGCATTTCCAGGATCAGTAACTCCTGTAAAGTTGACGTTGAATCTGTGGTAACACATGTGGACAAGATGGCTGAATTTTCCACAGAGTTGGTATTGTGGCCTATTGTTACCAAATCCTCGGCCACGTCCCCCGCTTTTGCCTTGATTAGAGTAATTAGTTGTGCCATTGAAGTTGTTACTCCTCGCCTGTGAGCTAACATTTCCTGTGATTGATGAGCCTGCAGATTCACCATCTCCAGAACCACCATTTCCAAAACCAGTAGACTTGTTAACAGAACCAACATTAGTAGCTACATTGGCAGTCGTATTTGCATCAAACATCATATCAATTTGTCTATCTTCCGCATCCAAAAGAACTGAACTAACAGAGGCTATGTCATACGCATTTATGCTCGCATGTATTACCGCTACCACATTATCGAATTGGCCTTTAACTCCATTAAGAATAATCGATATTAGTTGTATCTCCTCTATAGGATGACCACAACTAGAGAGACTGTCACATGCTGATTGTATAGCAGTTAGATAGTCTCGCATGCTTTGATGAGGAAGTTTCCTTACCTTTAATTTATCGTATAGATGCATGATTCTTGTTGTAGAGGAAGAAGAGAAATCCATGTGGAGTTTTTGCCAGATTGCAGTTGCCGACATACATCCAGCTAGTCCACGGCTCACCTGAGAAGACACCGAAGCTAGCATCCAAGACGCCAGTGAGCTGTCCTTTTGAACATATATGTTGTATTCTGGATTCTGTTCTTCATTTCCGTCTGCACCTTGAATGCGAGGTACAATCGTATTGTTGCCGTAGAGGCGTGCTTCGAGATTGTATCCACGAACAACAAGTAAGATTTGTTGCCGTCGTGATTGGAATTTTTCTTCTCCTTCCAATTGCGACACCTTCTTGTTGAAGAAGGAAGCTGAAATTTCCTCCATTGATAGCCGAGGATTCTTCGCGCACGGATGAATTCACAGATTGAAGAATCGCAGAAGCTCTGATACCATGCTAGGATTATAGAACTAAGAGGAGAAATGAAAATTCAGGAAAAACTTACAGAGGAAGCAATCCAACTGATTCAACATACTTTGATTTCAAGTTAGTTTAGTTCGTTACACTTCATCTGTTTATATACTGAGATAGAACTTGATATTTACAACTAAGTCCTCAGCATATTTACACAATGATCCTCAATCTATTCTTACATCCTAACAAGGATCATTGTCACTGACCAGCACGTTCAGAATTTTGTATCTCACTACGGGAATGGTAGAAGATAAAGGCTCAAGGGTATGGCTCAAACATTATTCAGCCGCGAATAAATCGTTTAGCTAAATATTTACGGCTCAGTAGAAGTTGAGTCGTCCTTTATTGAATTTAACGACTAGTTTTGTACAACCGCAAATATTATACCTACTCGCGACTACTATTTTCGGTCGTCCTTTTTAAAATAATTAATTATTTTCCGCTAATGTTTTTTGGGGGTTCTATCCACTTTGAGCCGCGTAAAAAATTTATTTTTAAATCAAAATTGTTTTTCACAGTTCCTTCTTTTCAGTCGTTGTTTTTTCACAGTAATTTTCCTTTTTCCTTTAAATAATTTTTACGGCTCTATCAACTTTGAGTCATGGAAATTATTTATTTTTAAATCAAAATTGTTTTTCACAACTCCTTCTTTTCAACCACTCTTTTTTTAAAGTAATTTGTTCTCTTTCCTTTAAATATTTTTTACATTTCTGTCCGCTTTGAGTCGCGGAAAATATTTATTTTTAAATCAAAATTAATTTCCACGTCTCCTTCTTTTGAGTCGTTCTTTTTATAAAGTAATGTTTCTCTTTCCTTTAAATATTTTGGACGTCTCTATCTACTTTGAGTCGTGGAAGTTATATAGTTTTAAATCAAAATGAATTTCCACAGCTCAAAGTTAACAGAGCCATACCTGTCGTTCTTTACTAATTTATCCCCTTCCCTTGCATAACTGAAAAAAGGCAAAGTTTGTACGCTCTCCCTCGTAGTTCTTCGGTTCTTGTCTGCTCATCGCGTCTGCAGCTCTCCGACGATAAGTTTTCTCATTTTTTGTTTTCAATTTATTTAATGAATTGTTCTCCCTCAGTCTTATATATATTGTCCTTATTCGATTTATCAATCTGCAGGTTCATCTGAAGTCCTCAATCACTCCCTCGTCATCGCGGTTGAAGCTCTTCGATTTCAGTAAGTTTCTTCGGGTTTTTTCAGTTTCTTCAAGCTTCCTAGGAATCGATAATGGAACAACAATGAATGCAGAAACCTTTGTAGTTTCTGTTTTCTTCGTTGCTTTTAGGGTTCTTGTTTTTATTTCCCGCAGTAGCTGTTTGGATTCCTTCCTCCTCTACCTCCACTTTCTTCCTTAGTTGTTGTTGTTGTCGCGTGATTGGCGGAGTTGCGGAAATTGTTGAAGCAAATTAAAGGTTGGGGTTCGAGGATGATGTAGTATACAAGGATGTCTGCGGTATCTTCCAAGTGCAAATGCAGTGCTCTTTTGAAATCCTTTAATGCGACACGTTTAGCGGTGAAGTAGGGCTCGGCAGACGCAAATCAACTCAATTTCACTGATCGTGTAAGTATTTATGATCGTCGTCTTTAGATTTGATGAACCAAAGGCGCTGAATTTGAGTGTTAATTGAATGATTTACTTTAATCGGATTGGTTTCTCAGTTGACCAATGTGTGTAAATTCATTTAATTATAAAACATTTGTTATTTTTAAGGTGATTTTGTGACATTGATTTCTTTTGATTAATTTAAGCACTCTTTTGTGAGCTATGTTCTTTGGGTTCAGTTTATCTGCTTTGGTGATGTAGTTGTCTCTGTTGTTGAACTCTCTTTTTTTTATTCGTTATCTTTAATTAGTACTTGATCAAAAGATGTTGAATTAGAATGATGCTGAAATTCTTATAAGCATGTATTGTACCAGGGAAGCTAGCCTTCGTATTTGGAGATAGATTTGATTATAATATAAGAACTCAGTTTAAATGTTATGATATATTGCTTTGGTTATATCACCAGATTGGTCCTTTGTAGGTCCTTTTTCCTAAGTATTGCATAGCACAACTGTGGTCCTTTTTCATTAAGGTGTGGTCATACATTATTTTATCTTAGTTTGATGAATAACATAATTTAATTTAGTTTGATGTTTAAATGTTGCATCTTATACTTTAATTTTTTGATGTTTTTATAGGATGGTCAGACAACTCATCATTCTGCAGGTTCTGATAGTGAACAATCTGTTGAGCGTGGAAGTCAAGATAATGATCAATCAAATGAATCGTCTTACTTGATGATATTAGAGATTGTTTCTTCGGTGTTTTATGAATGAACAACTTTAACATACTATATTTTTAAATTAATGAAGCAAACTTACAGATAAGTAATGTATTGTGTGCAAATATACAGATTTCGGTATGTAAACTATACAGGTTGTATGATTATAATCATGGTCTAAATTAGTTTTTTTTTTAATAATTTTCACGTCTGGAAAGAAAAATGTCGCGATTAAAGTATAATTTTATTTTTGGCGGCTCATATAAACAGCCGCGAAAATTAAATTACGAGTCGCCAAATATATGGAATAAAAAAGTAAAACTCTTTTCCGCGGCATATATAAATAAGTTTCGCCATAATTATTTTTGCGGCACTTTCTCATTTTAGCCATTAATTCCCATGGGTCTTCAAAATTTGAGTCGTGATAAATCAGGCGACACTTTTCATTGCGACTCCATTTGATTTGAGCTGTCAAAATTTAACGGGTCTATTAATGAGCCATAAAAATGGAATTTTCAAGACATTATCATGATTCTCTCCCGCAGTATCTAGATATGATCCTAGACTTAAGAAATTTGATTACTTGGAACTCTGTGGTCGATGTCGAGGCTTTTGCTTCTATCCATTTTGAGAAGTCGATCACGACGATAATGTAGCTCTTTTGCTTTGACTTTGGAAATGGACCCACCAAACTGATGCCCCATTGCACAAAGGGCATCAAGTTCCTGTGTGTATTTTTGGCACGATTCGCATTTCTGCACCAGTTACGTTGCCTGTGGTTCAGAGTACACAAATAATACCCCTGATTTAAGGTTTTTTGTACAATTTATCTAGCTCCCTCATCACAAGCAATATAGCCTTCATCCAACTCTCTTAGAATACTCGTTGTTTCTAGAGTAGCGGCGCGTCTAAAGAATGGTTTTGAGAAGCCTTTTTTGTAGATAATCTCGTCTATAAGGGTATAACTCGGTGTCAAGCGCCTTATCCTTTTGCTCTCATCTTCGTCCTTAGGTTCAATGCTCGTTTCGAAAAATTCCCTTATTGGTGTCGCCCAATCCATCGTCTAGTTTACATTAAAGAACTCATATGAACCGGGATGGGCGATGCATTCGAAAAATGTATATTTAGTGGTGTTGACTGCCGCACATATTTACTCAGAGTGTCGAATTCCATTTTAGCATCCCTAGGAATAATGTTAATTTCAAAGTAGGTGAAGCCCTCTACTAGAGCCTTTACCTCTTTGAGGTATTATTTTCATTTGCTCGCCTTTCAACACATATTCTCCTTTCATTTGGTTGACCATATGATGAGAGTCACAATAGACTTTGAGTGAGGGGAGCCCACTCCTTTGGTTATTCTGAGGCTTATTATCAAGGCTTCATATTTTGCTTCATTGTTTGTGGCCTTAAATGTTAAGACCAACAGATACCATCTGGGGTGGTCACTATAAGCCCTGCCATCAAGCCTTCGGCACACGAGGATCCATCCATGTATAATTCCCAAACAGGTATTTGTGATGCCTCTCCTATAAAGGGTGTTTTGCTGGGTGGCGACACCTTTGTAGGGTAAGTTGAATTAACTTTGAAATGAGCTAGTGCTTATCCCTTTATGGCAGTCATTGGAGCGAATTTAATTTGGAATTCACTTAACTCGATTGCACACTTTATCATCCTACCCAAGGCATCGGGATTTTGAAGGAAATGTTTTAGTGGTTGATTAGTTAGCACAATGATTTCATTTTTGTGAATATTGTGGCGAAGCTTCCTAGTTGACACTAGCAACGCATAGTGATACTTCTCAACTTCCATATAATTTATTTCTGCCTTGGACAAGACTTTTGATACATAGTAGACCGACACTTGGCCGTTGTCCACATTTTTCACTTAAATGAGCTTAGAACCACATGACTAATGTGAAGGTAGACAAAAAGGGTGTCGGCGTTTGCTGGTTTGGCTAGCAGTGGGAGTGCCCGAAGGTGTTGTTTCAGTTCTTGAAATGTTTCTTCACATTCTGGGGTTCATTCAAAATTCGTGTTGGCCCTTAGTAGTTCAAAGAAAGGCAGCGACTTGTCTCTTATTTTTGGCGACAAATTGATTCAGTTCTTGAAATACTTCTTTGTCACACGCTTTGCTGGATTTACACATACCTGATGAAGTTGCATCCTTTAAGAAGTTTTCCTCAGATCCTCTATGTGGTCTACGCCTCTGATGGACTTGACCAACATGTCGCCCACAGAAACTTCCATCGTGATGCCTATCATGATTACAAACAGCTTGTTTACATCCGCTGATAGGTGGAGCCAGCATTGAGCAATTTGAAAGGCATGACGGTGTAATGGTAAATATCACTATCCACGTAGAAGGTAATGTGACAAGCATCACTTTCAGGCATTTTAATAGGGCTGTACCCCAAATATGCATCCATAAAGCTTAAGAGTTCATGTGCCGAGGTAAAGTCGATGAGTTGGTCAATCCGAGGTAGGTGATACGAATCCCTAGGACAATCCTTAGATCCCTTAAGTTGACACACATTCTCCACTTTCCGTTATTTTTCTTTCTGAGCACTGGGTTTGTTACCCAAGTCTAGAACTTGATCTCCTTCACAAAGTGGGCGTCGACCAACTTTCCCACCTCCTGTCTTATGGCGATAGCCATCTCATCCCCCATAGGTCGTCTTTTCTGAGTGATCGACTTGATGTCTGGATCTATGTTCAACTGGTGGGTGATGACATTCGTGTTGATGCCCGACACGTCTCTTGGTTTTGACACAAAAAATTCCTTAAACTCGACCGGCAGTAGTGTCAATGCCTTGGCTTGTTCTTTTGTAAGTGTTGCCCCTATCTGGACGACCTTATCAGGTCCATCTATTGGTACTTTCTTCAATCCTTCCACCGGGGTAGAATTCCTTTTTTCTTACGTTGGATCCTAATATGTTTGGACAGACAAGATCTCATTTTTCTTCATAGTATGTCGTCGCACTGACTGAACGTAATACTTGCGGGAGACCGGTTGATCTCCTCTTATCACCTCTATTCCATGCGGATTAGGGAACTTTAGAAGTTGGTGGTAGGAATAGCTGATCATTCAGTTGGTGTTTAATTTTGACAGTCCAAAAATGTCGTTGTACGAAGCCGGGGCGTCGACCATGATAAAGATAACATTTAAAGCCAATGAATTACACCCCTCCCTTACGAATACCGGTAGGTTAATGACTCCCAATGGGTAGTTTGTTGTGGAGGCGAAGCCCATTAATGGAAAATTCACCTTCTACATAACCTTCTCGGTTTTTCCCATGTTTTTCAAGGCGTCGAGAAAGAGTAGATCTGTCGAGCTTCCCGAGTCAATGAGGACTATCTTCACATCATACCCATCTATCTTCGCGGTGATAACCAACGAATCCTTATGAGGGCAGGTTACATGCTCCATCCCAGATTTCGATAAGGAGATGACCATCTCATCCTTGACTCCTGAGCGTAGGCCTTTCAGGCGTTACTGATTTCTCCCTTAGAGGATAAGCCACCACAGATCACGTTCCAAGTCCCCTTTTTCGCTCTAGGGACTTACTCGCCATTTTCTTTCCATGGTGACACCCTACGATCTCTGCGACTATGGCTCAGACTTCGCCCTCGTTTAACAATGAAATTCTTTGGAAACCTATTTTGGATTAGGGCTTCGATATCCCTCTTAAGGATCTTATAGTCATCTGTGCTATGACATTTGCAGCGGTGATATCGATAGTATTAATCGTGATTGGACCCCATGGGTATCCCATTCTTTGACGGACCTCTAGGCGATGCCAGTATCTCTTCTCCATCTCATTCAGGCTAACAGAAATCTCCTGGTTTAAGCTAGTGAAGGTTTTATAGATCTCCCTATTGGGGTGACGCTTATCATCGTGATGGCCACTCTTTTGTGGGTGCTGCTCCAATTTTTTCCTTCATGGATCTTCCTTCTAAGATTCCTTATGAGACTTCCTCCGTTATCTTCAATTCTATGTATGACTTGACTCTCGCTGCCATTTCCTTAACCGTGTTGACGATGTGACGCTTAAGCTGGCATAGAAGGGGGAGCCTCTAGGCACTAGTGCTATGACAAAAGCATGAATGGTTACACCACCCGTAATGAACCGGTCGATGTGTGCCAACTCCTTGTTGAAGCATGTGTAAAAGTTTCCCATACTTTCGTCGCTCTTGTGCCTGATGTTGTCAACGGTATCAAAACGCTTAGGAGTTGTCGTACGCTCATGTATTGCACAATGAATATCCTTTAGGTCCCCTCATGACTTAATCAAAGCTTTAGGGAGACTAAAGAACTTTTGTGAAGCGACGCCTCCGACTGTGGACGAAAAGAGCAACGCAAAATGATTATCGTCGTTGGTTCTTCCTAGAAGGAAGGCCTCTGCCTTTGAATATGGTCAACTGGGTCTCGCCCCGATATTAATCAATCTGGGGGTTCTGGACGTGGTGTGGCACCGTGACGACTAGTATCTCTAGGGTAAATGGGCATGACACCATGTCCCTCAAGCACGGCATGACAATGTCCCTTTTGCTGTTTGACGGTCTTGGCGCCAAACTCTTTGATCTTCTCCAGGGTCATTATGCCTGGAGGTAGAGTCATTGTTGTGCTAATGTCCTAACTGGCGGTGCTAGCGGGCATGGGAAACGATAAAACAGCTGACACGTACAAAGGTACTGCATCGGGCCTCCAGGCGTCTTTTTCGTTCGATACGGCTCAGTAGGGCGATTGACCCAGGTGGTTGCCCGGCGCTCCCGCCTATCCAAAAGTTCATCCAGGGCGGCGATGAAAGTTGGTGTGTGGATTACCTTCGGGGTAGTCTCCCTAGGAGGCGGCACTTTCCTAGAAGATGCAATGTGTGATTGTTTCGGGCGAGGTGCCACTCGCTCAAGCCTAGGGTTGGCTGGTATTAAGCCTCCTCACTTGGTTCTACAGTGGTCGGCTGAGGCCTTGCTTGCCTACCCAAAAAGGCTGAAACACTAGGGAACGACGCGCCAGGAGCAAGGTCTGGTGGTGGTATAAAGGCGGAGGGTACCAATTGTTGTTGAAGGTTGTAGAGGGAGTCTCCTTCAACAACTTCTCTGTGATTTGTCTTTGCTCTTGTATTACCATGGTTCTTATTTTCACTCAAGTTCCTACAAATGGCGTGTTACCATATAAGTGCAGTGATGCATTAGTTGAAGGATCAAAGTTGTAATAAGAAGAATTACCTATGGATACTTCTCTAGACGATCGCTTGAAAGCTAAGAAACTGATTCATCAATCAATGCGAGATTACCTGACAGACATACAAACAACATGTGATAGCCTGACCAGCTTTGGACATCCAATTGAGGAGATGCAGGAAATTTTGATCATCATCAATGGTGTTAAAGGTCAAATTGATAATGTGATTGCAGTAATTGGTGATAGTAGAAATCTGTATGACATAGCCTCCCTGAGCTCGACTTTGTTGGATGTGAAATCTATATGACATATCGACATGTTGTTTGATTCTGTTGATGTTTCTAATGTTGCGGTAAATCAGTCTGCTAGTTCAATGTCATTTGATTTTGCAAAGTCTACTCAAGTTTCTTTTACGCCTCATGATGGCTTACTTCCTACTCCATCAACTGCTCAGTCACTGTTTCCGCAGCAGGTCACGTCTCGTCAGTATCAGTAGACCTATTAAGATAAGTGGCAGCAGTCCAAATGTGGCAGAGGTCATGGTCGTGGTTCTGGAAAGAACAGGACACAATGTCAATTGTGTGGGAAATTTGGACATCTCATTCATCGATGCTTTCATAGGTTCAACATCTATTTTACAGGAGTTACAGATCCTCCCTATTCCTCACCTACAACTCCTTCGGTTTATCTGTCCTCTGTTCAGTGGGATGTTCCCTCTAAACCGGATGTGTCTGGCTATCCAGCTTCTCATTATCCTTCTCCATATCTTTCTCATTCGAATCATTCAACTTCTGGTGTTCAACCCGCTACCTCTGCAGTATATCCTACCCTATATCATCCATCAGCACCTATGGTTTATCATGCACCTTATTCCACAACTACCTCAATCTCCAACCCTGGCCATTATGTGCTTTCTTCTCCAGAAAATGTCACTCCTGCAAATGTCACTATAGCTGGACCATATATTCTTCCACATGTATTTTCAATAACTCTAACTAGTGGTCACTCAGATGTTTAACCAAACTTACCACCACAAGCCAACATTGCATGTGTTGCTCTGGTTGTTCACGTTGATGCAAATTGGTATCCTGATTCAGGTGCGACCAACCACCTCAGCAATGGCTGATTCTTCTCTGAATATTTCCTCCAGCGGTTCCTCTGTAATTCCCACTCAGTCCAAGCACTTAATGTTGAATAACATGTTGTATACTAGAATGTCAATAAGATTTACTCTTTGTATCTCTATTTGCCAAGGAAAACCAAGTTTACTTTGAGTTCCATGAATCTCATTGTCTGGTTAGGAATTCCAATTCTCAAAGAGTGCTTCTCGGAGGATTTCAGTGTGATGGCCTCTATAAGCTTGATTTGTGAGCTTTTATGTCTTTTAATTCTGTAAATCTGACTAGTTGTTCTTTTGCTAATAATGTTGAGGTGTTTGCTCATCTGGATTATTCCAGAGTGGATTATTCCACTCTGGATGATGTAAGGATTATAGAGATATGTGTGGAAAGAAAGATGAACACAAGGATTTCACTAATGAAAACATTGTAAGACTTTGAGTTAAAATGAATACAACAACTACTAATCCTTATTTAGGAAAACTAAGACTAAGAAGAGATCATCTAGAGTAATCTAGATTAATTTAGACTAGATTATACAATACTCTAACATTCATCTATGTTGATTGTTTTTCTTGATTTTGTATTGCTCTAACATTCACCCAAGATCTTGGCTTTGCTTGATTTTGGTCCTCAAACTTTCGAAATTTTATGAATTGGCCCCCAAACATCCAATGCTTCTTTGCTCGTGACAGATCCCAAGTTCAATCTCGATCAAATCTACAATCGAATTGAGCTTGCACACCTTCATCATCGGTGAGATACTCCACATTCAAGTTAAAATCCAGACGAGAAGAAAGAAGACTCGGTCATGCCATCGCGGTCCAATCTCGGTCATCTCGTCGTGGTCATGCCGTAAAAGAAAAAGAAACCATCCCGATCATGCCATCGCGGTGCCATCTTGGTCATCTCGTCGTGATCATGTCATCGTGGCTAAAACTAATCTAAAATCTGAATTCCAACACTCCAATAATGTATCGAATCCAATGTAAATCAGCAAAATCTTGGTTGTCCAAACTCAAAGTGATCACACATCTTCACGTCACCAAACCGGCAATTTATCACAAGTAATTCAGCATTGTTTGAGGAGGCATTGAATCAGAAAATCACAGCTTGAATCAGTAAGGAATCACAGCAAAGATCAACACAGAATCACAGTAATTATCAGCTTGAGCAGAGCAAAGAAAGTCACACTATCTCAGCAGCAAAACACCAGCATTATGCTAAGAGTATTGTCCAGATTTCTCAGTTGGTGCAGCACCAAACATCAATAGTCTCACAAACTCATCAACAGAAGAATAATAGCATTATGCAGCATATCCTCAGCAGAATCGGTTCAATTGCAAGAATACTAAATAGCATAACATAGTTCTTATAACATCGTAGTAGCAAACAGCAGAACAGAGTTCTTACAGCATCGCACTAGCAGAATCTGGATGAAGATTGAATCAGAATTAAGTCTCGATGAATAGCGGATTGATTGTTGAAGATGATTGAAGCAGATCACACGTTTCTGCTCTGCTAGAAGAAGTTGACTGCTCGCTGGATGATCGCTACTGTTGGATCGTAAAATCCTGGATGCTGATCTGGCAGTGAATTAAATGCCAGACAAGGATGGAAAGACGCTTCTCCTCCAACTCCGGTGAACATGCAGGTAGGGGAGCGCAACATAGGGGGTGTCTCTGGGTCCCTCTCCTATGCTTAAATGAGTATATGCGTGTATGAAACTCAAAAGGTAAGGAACGTATGTAAAGCAAGGGTATTTATAGGGTAGGAGAGATCAAACCGTATAAGGCAACTGAATATCTTAGTGTATATTGTGTTGCTGAAGATTCGGATAGTGGGATATGGCAGTTACTGTGAGATATTGCAGTTACCAAATCTAATCTTTAGTGAATATGTGACCGAGATACGCGGGATATCATGGCCACTCTCTTATTAACGGTTTAGTAGGACCAGAGAAGAGAGGCAGGGCTCTCTTCGGGGCGAGCACTCTCCTGGCGAGCAGTGAGAGGTCACGGCCTGGTGAAGAATGGCGAGCACTCAGGGCATCCTTAGAGACTTTGGGCTCGGTACTGGGCCATTCTATGGAGGCCGGTCCGGTTCGAATGTCATGGGTTTACCCCCACTATAGTTATTGGGCCTTCGAGGCCTTTTCCTTACTGGGCTGTCACTATCGATACCCAACATTTGCCCCCGAAGCTTGATTGAAGTTTCTTCAGTCGAGCTTTATTTCCTAGTAGGGTTTTAGATAGTGACGTCTCAGATTCAGTTTTCTTCGTTTCTTGTAATGGTTCATGACCTTTGAGGCATTTTGAGCTCGTTTGGCGAGCAGTTTTTTTCTTCGTTCAAAGCTGAAAAAATATCATTCCTTTTATTCCCCTTTGGCGATCACTCGAGGTAACCTAGGTTTATGAAAGTCTATCTTTCTTGGTTAGGCGATCACTACCTGCCCGAGGTATTTCTGATAACGCCTATTAGTGCGTTGGCGACCACCTTGTCTCCTTAGTGGACTTTTAGCATTTAATAACTGCACAGTTGTCCAGAAATCGAACGGTCACTTTAGGCACGCCTGACATTTACTTTTCCGTAAACCTAGGGTAGTCTGACAGCTGTCTGTACCAGCCAACCGTTTGTCTCCCCGAGGTGTCTCTTGGAATTCTGACATTGCTTCGGTTTTTTTCCAAAAAGGTACAATTATTCTCCTGTGTCGCTTCGATTCGCCCGTGGCGGTTACTCCTTTTTGGGCCTATATAAGAGACATCAGTTTCTCTGTTTTGTTTTTTACGCTTGTTCACTCCTTCAAATTTCCAGAGCTTCTTTGCGAACCTTCTCTTTTCCTTTTCAATCTTCTTCGATCTTCTTCAACCTTTTCTCCACTGCTTCCATGGCTACCCGAGGTCAAAGAGTTAAGCACACGGCCACAAAGGGGTCCAAAAATGCAAATGCCCCCAAGGGTACCAATGCCCCCCTGACCATTAGGGATGGTACCATGCCCCCCCTCAGCGGGGGAACAACCTGACGTGGGGAGATCCGCGGCCACCCCAGTGGTGGTGGATGGGCCTGAGCTCCAGACGTCCATCTTTTCTCCAAAAGGTAAACCTCTGTCCTTTCAGTGTTCTGTTTTGGTAATACCCCCTGCTGTTCCTTGTTTTTTATGTTTGTCATTGCTATATCTGAATTTATTTGAGTAGACGTCAAGCCTAATGAATTGAAGTCGGCTTACTTTAAGACCATGGTGGCGCTTGGTGGCTTCAGTGTGGAGGATGCTCCTAGGTATCCTGGCTTAAGTCTGCACTTTCCTCACGACGGAGAGGTTTACATTTATGCGGCCCAGATCGATGCTGGGTTGCATTTTTCTCTCTGTGAGGATTTGCAGACATTGTGCCAGTTTTACGGGATTCACCCCACGCAGCTCGTTCCAAATGCCCTCAGGATGTGGGTCGGTTTCAAGTTCCTGTGCATACGCCAGGAATGGGCGTATTCACTGGCCTTGTTCCGACTGGCAGCAGGGGCGAACCACCTCCACCACTTCCAACCACGTTGGCCGAAGTTTTCATAGTGGGGAGGCCCTCAAGCATGGATTTGGAACGTCCATGTTCGTTTGGTCGATGATTTCCGGGCCACTGACTCCAACTACAAGAAGTTTTACTTCTTGTACAAGGGGGGGTACCCTAGAAATTGTTTACCCCGGACAAGGATTTTCCTCCTTCCTTCGAAGAATTGTCAGGGAGTGACCGGAACGCATCCGACGACCTGTATCGTCTGCATCCGTCGTCCCAGTTCAAGTCCATTCACTCAGTGGCGGAGACTACTGAGAATGCGCTTCAGATGGCGGGCATTCATCAAGCCACGCCAATCTTTGATGATTGGGTAATTTTCTAACTCTTATCTTGTTTTATCATTTGTAGGCAAGGTCGTAAGCAAGAGTCGAAAACTGATAGGTCTGTTAGATGACCAGGGATCGGCGGGATTGTTCTCCGACCAGGCGATGCTGAGCTCTCCTCCTCCCCCCTCTAGGCGTTCGTCCAAGAGGAAGTCCGAGGAGGTGATTCCTTTGGCCACTACTGACCCTCGCCAACCAGGTATATCACCCCGCCTTTTGTGGATTTAATGTATTCATACTCTGCAGTTTTTTGGTTTCTGACATCTTGTCTTGCTATTTTGCAGAGAAGTCCTCGGCTGACGCGGCCCGGGACCCTCCTCCTCCTCCTTCTAAGTAGGTCAGGAATGAGGAGCACCCTGAAGTCGACCAGCATCCTCCTCCTCCCCCTCCTAAGGGCCCTTCTGCCAGCAAGGGGAAGGGTATGGACGCGGCGCCCCCTTCTCCCTCTCCTCAGGGCCCTTCCGCCACTAAGTAGAAGGCCTTGTCCTTGGCGCCTCCCGCTCCTTCAGTGCCCACGGTTCCTCCTAAGGAGTCTGGGACGCAGAAGAAGGGGCCTGCTGCTTCCAGCTCCTCGAGGGCTCCCACCGAGGAGTACTGCTCCATGGCGAGCTTCTTCCAGCCTTTTAAGGCTGTGGACTCTCGGGGGCCTTGGGTCCCTTGTGGGACCTTGCCAAGAAGGGGTACCCCGCCCAGAAGAGCCTTCGGGGTAGCCCGGATATGTGCATGCGGCTTCTTGATGGGATAATTCCCCCCAAGGACCGCTCGATTGTCCCCACGGAGCTTCCTCAGATCGAGGGGTTCTTGCGGACCCACTTCGAACGAGTCGCCCTGGTATGATCTCGCCTTCTTTCCATTCTTTCTTCCTTGTCATTCCTTTTTGTTTTGATGACCTGACATTTTTCATTGTGTTTTTGTTGTCAGCTCGTTCGGGAAGAGGTGATCCTTGGCCGCGTCTTCGGCGAGCTAGCCGACAAGCACTCTGATCTGCTTGTCGAGCTGGAGCAATACCGAAGCACGGGGGTCACCCCCTGGAGGTTGGAGGCCATCAAGAAGACCGCTGACGTGGCGATCACCTTGGTGGACGGCGCCCGGGAGGAGTACTTCAGGAAGGAGCAGCGCCTCCTTGCTGATGTCAAGAAGAGGGAGGCTGATGCTGCAGCCTTCCTTCAAGAAGCGCCAAATGTTGGATCGTAAAATCCTGGATGCTGATCTCGTAGTGAATTAAATGCCAGACAACGATGGAAAGACGCTTCTGCTCCAACTCCGGTGAACCTGCAGGTAGGGGAGCGCAATAGAGGGGGTGTCTCTGGGTCCCTCTCCGATGCTTAAATGATTATATGTGTGTATGAAACTCAAAAGGTAAGGAACGTATGTAAAGCAAGGGTATTTATAGGGTAGGAGAGATGAAACCGTATAAGGCAACTGAATATCTTAGTGTATATTGTGTTGCTGAAGATTCGGATCGTGGGATATGGCAGTTACTGCGAGATATTGCAGTTACCAAATCTAATCTTTAGTGAATATGTGATCGAGATACGCGGGATATCATGGCCACTCTCTTATTAACGGTTTAGTGGGACCAGAGGAGAGAGGCAGGGCTCTCTTCGGGGCGAGCACTCTCCTGGCGAGCAGTGAGAGGTCACGGCCTGGTGAAGAATGGCGAGCACTCAGGGCGTCCTTAGAGACTTTGGGCTCGGTTCTGGGCCATTCTATGGAGGCCGGTCCGGTTCGAATGTCATGGGATTACCCTCTCTATAGTTATTGGGCCTTCGAGGCCTTTTCCTTACTGGGCTGTCACTATCGATACCCAACAGCTAGTGCTGGAAGAAGCTGATTGCTGCAAGCTAGAACATCGTTACTGCTATGAGGTGCTGGAATTGAAGATCACACGATTGAAGAATCGACACTTAATTGGAGCAGCAAGAATCGCCACTGAATTGGAGCTGCAGAATCGATGTAGCAGCAACAGATAATTGAAGATCGCTGCATGAGAATTGAAGATCGCTGCAGGAGAATTGAAGATCACAATAGATAATTGCAGATCGATACAGAGAATTGCTGATTGAAGACCAGATTCTTGCGCGCTAGTTCTTCTGCAGAGTTTCGGTTTGAATATGTTGAAATTGAATCTTCTTCTTTGTGGAATCGGTCATTGTTGCTGATCTGAGGTTGTTGAGAATGTAATTGTCTAGATTTGAACAAAATCTGCTGGATTGAAGAGAGGATTTTACGCGCGGGAGCTCAATACCTTCAAGATTCAATTTCAGACGAAAAATTGAGTTGCGTCTGAAATTTCCTTATGATTTGTGTCCGAATTTGCAACTGAATATGAACTTGCGCTGAATTGAAGACTGAATTCGAAGATCAAATCCCTAATCGAACTAGCTCTGATACCATGTAAGGATTATAGAGATATGTGAGGAGAGAAAGATGAACACAAGGATTTCACTAATGAAAACATTGTATGACTTTGAGTTAAAATGAATACAACCACTACTAATCCTTATACAGGAAAACTAATACTAAGAAGAGATCATCTAGAGTAATCTAGATTAATCTAGACTAGATTACACAATACTAAGAGTAAGGATTATAGATTATACAATAATCTAGACTAGATTATTCCACTCTGAATGACCCTTTCACATGTTGATAGGTTCCTCAGGCTCCTCCTTTGTTCCTGTTTCTTCTTCTTCTGTGCCTGATTCCAGGTTAAAATTTCTACTCCTATTCTTAGTACTCATCCTACGATGACTAAGTCTAAGTCATGTCTTCAATCTCTCACTTCTTCATGTTCTTCTGTTGAGGTTTTGATTCACCGTGAACCTTTGTCTACACATGAAACTCATTGGACCAATGCTATCCAGGAAGAGTTGAATGATTTGATGGACAATAAAACATAGTCTGTTGTGCCCCTACCTGCTGGTCGAATTCCTATCGGATGCAAGTGGATTTTTAAAATCAAATATCATGCAAATGGCAGCATAGCTCGATACAAGGCTCAACTAGTTTCTAAAGGATTTTCTCAGAAGAAGGGATTCAATTTTAGGAGTCCTTCAATCTTGTACTAAAATCTGCAACTGTTTGAAATGTTTTATCACTTTGCATTGACACACAAATGGTGTTTAAGGCAGGTGGATAATAATAATATGTTTCTTCGTGGAGAACTGCTAGAGGAGCTCTATATGGTACATCCCCTGGTTTTGCGCAGCAATCTCTGTATTCATCAGTTGGTCTTGGTCTGGTGTACAAATTACAGAAAGCTCTGTATGATTTGAAGCAGGCTCCTCATTCTTGGTTTAAAAATCTTAAGTCCTTTCTAATTCATTCTCTTTTTTTTTTCATGTATCGATTGTTGACAGTTGTTTGTTCATCAGAACTTGTGATGATGCATTTGTCTTGTTGTTGGTGTATGTAGATGATATTGTCATCATTGAATCTTCTACTACAATGGTTGAACATGTTATAGTCTCAATCAATGAAGAATTCAAGCTGAAGGACCTGGGGAACCTTAATTATTTCTCGGCATGGAAGTCTCTCCTGGTGAACACTATCTTCTCCTCAATCAGAAAACGTATGTCAGGAGCAAATATCTAAGGTTGGTTTGTCCAATGCCAATCCTTTTCCCACTCCCATGACAGGTACATGCACTACTCATTCAGGTATGGATGTGTGCACCGATCTTTTTCATGATTAATCTCTTTGTCGAAGTACTATAGGTGCCTTGCAGCATATTTGCATCACAGGACCTGATATTAACTTCGTTGTCAACAAGTTAAGACGGTATATGCAAGCACCTTATTCCAGTCATTGGTAAGTTGTTCTACATGTCATTAGATACTTGAAAGGGACATTGGATCATGGCTTGATATTCCGTTCAACTCCCAGTCCTACTAATGATGTTTTTTGATATCCTTTTCAGATGTTGATTGGGGTGAAATGTTCGTGATAGGAAGTCTATATCTGGGCATTAGATTCTCCTTAATGGCAATCCCATTGTATGGAGTTCTAAAAGAAGCCAGTCGTTTCTCGATCGAGTGTTGAGGCCGAGTTTAGAGTCATAGCCAACTCATTTTGTGAAATCATGTTGGTAAACCTCTTCTTCAGAAGATGGGTATGAATATCATGTCTCCCCATGTGGTATGGAGTGATAATACAAGTGTCGTGACGTTGTCAGAAATCAAGTTTATCATGAAGATATTTGTGAGTGTGTCGAACAAAACAAGATCACTGAAAAAAAAAAAACATAAAAATTATTATCAAGGGAGAAAGAAAATCAGTTAGTATGATGATGAAATGTAGATCTCAGAAGTGATCAAGTATGTTAAGTACAACTATGTGACATATTTGATGTGTAAACAATAATGCATTTAAAGGAGTTTTATAATGAAAATATTAAGAAGATGTTGTGATGTTTTCCTCTGATAATATGTTAACATCATGAGTGAATTATCTTGTGTAAAAGCATTATGTGTGTGATCATGCTTTAAACTGTCTTGATATGAGATACATTTGTGTGTGGAGAAAATCTTGTGCTTTTGGCTAGGATGATAGATAGTTTGGGATGCTGTTCAGAGGAGCAACAATGGATTATCCAAATCCTATGGCATATGATTTCAAGCGAAAAAGCTAAGTAAGAAGAGTTCAATCACCAATTCAAGAGTTCAATCAGCAATTCAAGTTTTTCAAGATCAAATTATGCATGGAGAATGTTAGGATACAAGTGCAATTATGCATTAGTTGAAGGATCAAAGTTGTAATAAGAAGAATTACCTACGGCTACTTCTTTATAAATAGGTTTGAATTGTAACAGATTTAACTAACTCAATAGAATCTATTTTCTCAAATTCATCTTCTCTTCTCTCATTTTCTCTCTTTAATCTAAAGATCCTGACACGAAGCAGGATGTTGGATCACGTACTCTCACAAGGTGTCACTCTACGATGATCTAAGACCTGCACAAAGGAAACCCCCGGATGTTCTCATTTGTTTCCCCTTCGAAGATTAAGTTAGTCAATGTATTTAGGAGCAGTAAAACTAAGAGTGAAAAATATTAGAGTGTCTTGAGAATAATGAATGATGGATATTTATGGGAGAAGTTAACCTGTTTACTAGGTTAACTTATTTACCATGGTGAGCCTCTTTTGATTGTGGTTCACATCACTCAGTACGAGGGTAGCTGTCTTATCAGGTCAAATCATAAGGGTGGCACCTATCTTACCTCTGTCAAGTAAGATTGGCCTGGCGTTGCCTCGACCCAAGCTCCCTTGTACAATATACTGGGTGAAACCCTTGCTTTAAGTGAAACAAGCGAAACGTATCCTTTTTGTTCATCGACCATTACTATGGGAGAAACACCCCTGGTCGATTGTTGCTACAGGTGCGATGCCTTTAAACCCATCAGAGGGTGGACTACCTGTTAGAAATAAGACTGAAACATCTAGATAAGAGCTGTTAGCAATAGTAAATTTTCTGTGTAAATAGAGTTGTTAGGATTAGTCAAATAGAGCTATTATAAATAGTGGAAATAGTTGTTAGATTTAAATGTATAAATAGAATACATGTAAACTAGTCTAAGTAACTTACTCAATACAAATCCTCAATATTCAATTTCATTATTCTACATGGTATCAGAGCAGTGTTTATCGATCAATTAAAACCAAATATAGTATGAAGAGCTCATCATTTACCATTTCCAGCATACCTGCAAATCCTGATCAACTGACATGTCAAACCAGCCAACACCAACTCAGTTTTCAGTATTTCAAGTTGTCTGACAACCTACAAATAAGTCTCAAACTGAATAACCGAATCTACGCATTATGGTTTCGAATGATTCGAGTCGCCATAGGGGGAAGGAAGGTCAAAGAAATTGCAGAAACACCCCTGGTCGATTGTTGCTACAGGTGCGATGCCTTTAAACCCATCAGAGGGTGGACTACCTGTTAGAAATAAGACTGAAACATCTAGATAAGAGCTGTTAGCAATAGTAAATTTTCTGTGTAAATAGAGTTGTTAGGATTAGTCAAATAGAGCTATTATAAATAGTGGAAATAGTTGTTAGATTTAAATGTATAAATAGAATACATGTAAACTAGTCTAAGTAACTTACTCAATACAAATCCTCAATATTCAATTTCATTATTCTACATGGTATCAGAGCAGTGTTTATCGATCAATTAAAACCAAATATAGTATGAAGAGCTCATCATTTACCATTTCCAGCATACCTGCAAATCCTGATCAACTGACATGTCAAACCAGCCAACACCAACTCAGTTTTCAGTATTTCAAGTTGTCTGACAACCTACAAATAAGTCTCAAACTGAATAACCGAATCTACGCATTATGGTTTCGAATGATTCGAGTCGCCATAGGGGGAAGGAAGGTCAAAGAAATTGCTGAGCCATTTGACTGGAAATCCAGCACCTCTGAACCCGACAGAAATCAGGTACGAACAATGGGAACAGGATGACCTTGTGGTGTTTTCATGGCTTATACAAAACATTGAGCCCGATATTGCAAGCAACTTAACCGAGTTTCCCACAGAACAAGCATTGTGGGAAGCTTTGGTAGTTACTTACAGTAGCGGGAAAGTCAAACTTAGGACATTCGATCTACATGTTAAGGCAAACGACATTAAACAAAATGGTGTACCACTTCAAGATTTTTGTATCATAATGCAAGGAATTTGGGGAGAAATCAATCGGAGAGATCCTAATCCGATGACATCCGCAATGGACATAGACACATATAACAAAATCAGGTCAGAACAAAATCTTTTTCCATTTTTGAATGCAATTGACAGGCAATATGATTCAGTAAAACGAGAAATACTACGATGAGAAACATTACCATCGGCAGAGGGAATCTACGCCGCCGTTCGGAAGGATAGTGCCTATCAAACCATTTTCTGGGCAGTCTCGGAAGGCTCGCTATCACAGGAAGGCGTGGCGGCTGGATTAGCCCTCACCCAGCCAGACGAGGCCGAAGCGATTGGCTTAAACACAAAGGGACAGGGGCGACGGGTCAGAACCGAATGGTTCATCATCCCGGTCGGACAAATCGAACCTCAAGTGTACATATTGTGGCCGAAACAAACATAGAAAGAAAAAATGCTTTAAACTAGTCGGATTTCCGGAATGGTGGAGTGATAAGATCAACTGAATCACGAATAACAAAGGTCAAGCAACAAGCAATCAAGAAACCGACTACAATGGAGGTGTAGATAATCAAGATAGAGAAAAAGGAACATTCGGTGGAACAGCTCTCGGCCGGGCCGCCATGGGAAAAATCACCGTCGCCTCATCATTGTGGGTGGACCGACATATCTGCGGTAGGTCGCCGACGATGGTATTCACAGAAGATCGAAGAAGCCACGGTCCGAATGAGTACTGCCATGGGAGACCGAATGAGGTTTGTTCTTCTCCTTCTACTCAAAGAAGTTGTGCGGCTAGAAACAAAAGGAGCAATGCGTCTGGAAGTAGAATGGGTAGTGCGGTTAGGGTTGAAAGTAAAGGAGGGTTTGGGAAATTACACTCAAACCCTCATATTCTAAACCCTACATATTTTAACCCCAAAGTGTTTAAAATTTTAGAAACTTACCCTAAAATTAATCAACACAATCAAAATTTTAAATTTAGTTATATAAATTCACAATGTCTAGGAAAAGTAAATATAATTCAAAATAAAACATCAAATACAACTTGGAAATTTGATTGTGGTGCTACAGACACAATGAAAAATCTGAGATTATGCTGCTATCTAAACCAAACAAAATACATGTTCAAGCTGCTAATGGAGAAATAGTTCCTCTAGAAGGAGGAGGTACTATTAAAATTTCACCAACATTAACCCTATGAAATTGCCTATATGTTCCTTCCTTAATTCATAAATTGTTATCAATAAGTCATGTAACAAAGGAACTAAATTGTACTGTCCTTATGCATCCAACTTTTTGCATTTTATAGGACATCAGGACAGGTATGATTATTGGACATGGCACAGAAAACCAAGGATTGTACTATGTAGATGAGGTGACTCATCAAGGCTCTAGCATGCTAGCTGACAAAACTGAAAACCAGGAATTATGGTTGTGCAATAGAAGAGTGGGACATCCATTTACAGGTTATTTAAAACGTTTATTTCGGAACTTTTCTACTTGAAAAAACTGGAATTGTGAAACTTGTATGTTAGAGAAAAGTCATCGTCAAACATTCAGACTGAATAATACAACAGTTGATTCACCTTTTTCGTTAATTCATTTTGATGTTTGGGGCCCGACACCAGTTATAGTAGGACAAGGTTTTCGTTTTTTCCTAATATGTATAGATGACTGTACTAGGATGCATGAGTATATTTTCTAAAACAGAAATCTGAAGTCTTTGAAAAGTTTACTCATTTTTATACAATGATTCATACCTAATTTCAAAAAATATATTCAAACCCTTTGGTCTGACAATGGGAGAGAATTTATCAATACATCCATCAAACAGTTTTTTCATATTAACGGATTAGTTCATCAGACTACTTGCCCTCATACCCTAGAACAAAATGGAGTAGCTGAAAGAAAATATAGAATTATCGTAGAATTTTTTTTTTGGCCCAAATACGATACTTGATTAATGCGAAATGGAAATGTTGTTCGAGTATAAGATATTATCCGTTACAATCAATCTAAGGAGCGGGATCGGCGGTGCTAGCACCCAGTCGATAAGACACGATCCAGCTAATACCTTTCTGGCTACCCAATCCGCACACGAGTTTGCGGATCGGGGGATGTGCACCCATGCGGTCACCTCAAACCGGGAGGCCATAGTAACCTCATTAGACAAAATTGGCGCGATCCTCCAAATAAAAACCTTCCGAAGAAGGTGGTTTACCACACCCAACGCATCAGATTCAATGATAACGCTCGTCCATCCCTCCCGAATGGCCAGCTTCAACGCGTCCCCGACTGCCTCGGATTACAATTCCTCCACCGAGTCTGCATGTCTGGTCAATGTTGTTCCTCCCCGAACCACACCCTCGCTATCGCTTGCTATGATAGTGACCCCCCCCCCCCCCCCCCCCGTCTAGTTCGAGCACACCATGAGGTGTCGCAGTTGAGCTTGATAACGGTGGGCGCGACCATGCTGTGAAATTGGGCTGCCTCTCGTCGTCTACCCTACAGTAGACCATTTGTTGGCAAAGTTTCCCGATCTCGTGAAGGATGGAGGTGACCACGGGAGGCATACCTTCGAATTCCAGCTTACACCGTGTTTTCCATATGACCCAACAAACGATCATAAGTCGAGGCCACACCAATGACTGGGCGTAGTTCCGTGCATGGGCAGTCGAGGATGCCCATATCAGCCAGTCGTCCACAGAATTACAAGCCATATCCAGCACCTGCCCGGGCAGGTGTGTTGCCCAAACTTGCCGAACCCAGGAGCACCCGAACAAGACATGCTCGATCGTCCCTTCCACTCGGCATTGCTGACAAAGATCTGATAGATCGACTCCCCATCTCGCTAGAGAGCTCCTCGTTGGTAAGAACCTCGATGCCACCTTCCAGATAAAGGCCTTTATCTTTGGCCAGACCTTGGATCTCCAAATCGCCGACCACACCCCGGGCAGATCAGGCTGAGGTTGGCGATTTAGATTGAGGCCCTGCGACATAAGGTTGCTATGAATACAATGGTATGCTGATCTTACCGAGATCTCACCATTTCGAGTATGTGGCCATCGGAGAAAATCAGGTTGAGTGTCTATCGGAATTGTAATGGCCAAGACAGCAGGAACATCTTCAAAACGAACCGCATCCCGAACAACTTGTTCGTTCCACGAATGTTCCTCCGCGTTAACCCATGTGTCCACGTACCGTGCCCCTGCTGATCGACCCCCAATCGCTGCCTTGCTCTGAAATTTGGAATCTGTGGCACCCACAGGTCTTGGAAATGACAAGAGCTCTTTAAAAGATTTTAGATAGAATTGCCGTCTTCCCACAAAAATTTTAAATTTTAAAAGACCTATCCAAATATTGTCTGAATTTACAAAGATACCCCCAAATCTTACTATTCACCCACAAATCTTTGGTTGTTCGGTCTTTCTGCATATTCCTAGACATGACCGTACTAAATTTGACCCATGTTCTGAGAAGTGTGTTTTTGTGGGATATGGAGTAAACCAAAAAGGGTATAGGTGTTATAATCCAAAAAGTCATCACATGTTTACTACAATGAACTGTGATTTTTTGGAGACTGAATATGATTACCATACACAACCTAGTGATCAGGGGGAGAAAGAATATATAGACACACTAAGTTGGCTTCACTCCTTATAAGAGGCCATAATAAACAGTCATAGTTCCGAAGAAGATCTGAAATATGAGTTACCTCCTGAAACGTACATACAATCTATGGCAGGACCAAGTGTCGCAGAACGAATCATACCAAATCTGGTTTCTGAGGTAAGTAATACTGAAAACTCTGATGATCTGTCTAGTTCTTCTATTTTTGGTCAGCATGAAATATCGATAGAACAGGTGGAACCAATAGCTGAGTAAACAACAAGATATATCCTACCACCAAGAAGTAATAGAGGAATTCCACCTAAACGATACTCCCTAGGAAAAGAAGCTCAAGGAGTAAAGTATCCAATAGGGAACATAGCCAGGGGAGTTTATCTGAAGAAGCTATGGCATACGTCATCAAAATATATTCGGAACAAATTCTGAATACTGTACAACAAGCCTTGGAATCGAAGAATTGGACAGAAGCAATGATAAGAGAAATGGAAGCATTAAAAAAGAGTCACACATGGGAGAAATGCATCCTACTGACGGGGAAAAAACAAGTTGGATGTCAATGGGTATTTGCGATCAAATACAAACCAGACGAAACTGTAGAAAGATACAAAGCTCGGCTGGTAACAATGGGATATACTCAAACGTATGGAATTGACTACTCCGAGACATTCTCTCTAGTAGCAAAAATTGACACAATCAAAGTTTTGTTCTCAATAGCTGTGAATGAAGACTGGTCGCTCTACTAGTTTAATGTAAAGAATGTGTTCCTACATGGAGAGTTAGAAGAAGAAGGATACGTGGAATAACCACCTGCATTCACAAATGGGTTTCAATCAAGAGAAGTATGTCAACTGAAGAAGGTGCTTTACGGGTTGAAACAATCGCCTCGAGCATGGTTTGGCAGATTCACCTTAAGCCAGTTCATGCATCAACCTCAAAAAGAGCATATGGATGCTGTATGGAGAATTATAAAGTACTTGAAGGGGACATCAGGACACGGGATACTCTTCAAGCCAATCGGACACTTGAAGATACAAGGACACACCGAAGCGGATTGGGCTGGAAATCCAACATACCGAAGATCAACATCGGGGTATTTTACCTTTGTCGGGGGAAACGTAGTTACTTGGAAAAGCAAACAAACAGAAAGTGGTGGCACTGTCAAGTGCAGAAGCAGAATTCCGAGGAATGGCCAGAGGATTGACAGAGGTTCTATGGTTACAAAAATTGCTAACTGAGATTGGATTTCCTCCATCACAATCTAGCAAAATTATGTGAGATAATCAAGCCGCAATCAACATTGCACACAACCCGGTACAACATGACTGCACCAAGCATGTAGAAGTGGACCGACATTTCATCAAAGAAAAGTTAGAAGCAGGAATTGTGGAGGTACCATATGTGTGATCCCAAAATCAACTAGCATATATATAAACTAAGGCTGTAAACGAAAGAATTTTCAACAATATACTGAGCAAGTTAAACATTGGAGATCTAACTGCTTAACTTGAGGGGAGTGTTAGAAATAAGACTGAAACATCTAGAAAAGAGTTGTTAGCAATAGTAAATTTACTGTGTAAATAGAGCTTTTAGGAATAATCAAATAGAGTTGTTATAAATAGTGGAAGTAGCTATTAGATTTAAATGTATAAGTAGAATACATGTAAACTAGTCTAAGTAACTTACTCAATACAAATCCTTAATATTCAATCTCATTATTCTAGACGGCCTAGTATGATTTGAGTGGATACTGAATATTTTGGGAAAACGCCTTCATGTGTAAATGAAATGATGTCTCTAAGGTCATCAGTTGGGCCTCCATCCCTGAAGAGGAGGCGTTCATCCCAGCGTCGATGTCCCTCAAAGACCCTTCAGAAAAAAAATGTGTGTGTGTGTGGTGGGTTGGTGGTTGGTGGTTGGTGGGGGGGAGTGGACTATGATATGGCAGAAAAGTAAATAAATTCCCTGCTTCAACCTTCTCAAACATATGCATGAAGGAGGTTGACGTTTCAAAGCGATGCCAATCGTGGGATCTGTGTCGCCGCCTGAAGACGGTCAAGTTAGTGAACGGTCACTCCTCGGAGACGCCTGATCTTTCCCTAAACCCGATGTTTGGGATTTTACGACTTAGTTAACAGACATCCTTAAATTTGAATGTAAGGTCGTATGGAAAAGGTCGTGCGATGCCAACTAAATATTGTAGCTAACGTAAGTTTAATTTGTCCAAATATTCTTTCTTCTATTATTGTTTAGAATAATATTCAACTCTTTTTCGTTTTGTTTCAGATCATTCCTTCTCAAATGAAGGTTGGGGCAATGGTCGTGCATTTGATACACAAATGTGTGGCCTTGGAGGCCTAAGCTGCCAAGGTCAGGAAGTCTTAATGCATCGCCTCAGAGAATGCTCGCCTAGAGTGGAAGTTGGAGGAGACAAGTATCGCCATACAAAGATTGCCATAGTGCAGGATAGACACTGAAGAAGAAAAGAGCCCTTCCACTTTGTTATCTGAGATGCAACAGAACTTGAATGTCTCTTTAGAGAAGGCAGAGCTCTTAAAGGAGGACCTCCCGGAAAGGCTTGAAGAGGTTGTGGATGTATTTCAGTCCAACCTTGAGTTTGGCATTGCTGCGCAAGTGTATTGTCGTGATCAGATTGTCACGCTTTATTTTGCAATATGGTAAGTCAGATAAAGGATATCTCCCTTCACATCCCAGATTTCCAAGTCAAGTTCCTGAAGGCATACTTGGACCACAAACCATACGAAAAGGCAGCTACGGGTAGACGACGCATCTAGACGATAGGCTTGTTCATGAATCGGTTCGGGATCGAACCGGTTCTGAACTAAACTTGTGTGGTTTGAAAAAAAACAGTATTTTTTTCTGTTTCTAAAAAAACTGGTCTGGTTTAAGGAAAAAAACTGGTATGGTTCGAATCGGTTCGAACTGTTCTGGTCTGTTTATTTTAATAACAATTTTGGTTAGAAAATAATCTGGTTCAAACTAAATCTGATTTGAAAAATCCTGTCCAACACACTGAACCATCTGAAAAAATACTAAACCAAATGAAAAATAGTGAACCGACTGAAAAAACAATGAACCGACTGAAAAATACATTGAACCAACTAAAAAACACACTGGACCGATTGAAAATCTGTTCCACAACCGACTAAAATCATGTCCAACATCAACATACGAGAGTCCAATATATCTCTATGTTTGGTTTAATTTCAGACCGGTTTAGTTGATTTTGCTTCAAACCGGTTCTAAAATTATATAGGTTTAAAGTGGTTTGATTTAAATTTAAATATAAACCAATATCAAAAAACGAGTCGAGTCAAACCGATTCGAACTGGATTTTTGGAACTATTTTGAACTGGTCTATTTGAAGACTAAAAACACTGATTTGATTTTAGAACTAGTTCGGCAGAACCGGTTTAAACCAAACCAATTCTAGACCAAACCAATTCTAGACCAAACCAATTCATCCGAACCGGTTCATTTAAACAAGCCTACTTGACCACACTAACAATTACTTTGTGGATGAATGACAGGATCAAGAGGATCTTTCGGAGGTCTCGCTATAAGACTAGATGCTTTTTTCCCCTTTGTTTTGTACTGTAAATTATTTGAATTTTGTCGTTGCTCCCTCGCTTTCCTAATATTTATATCAACATGCAATGAAGTTTACCTCAAGTGATTGTGTTGTCTTTAATTGTTGTTGCTTTTAATATTCTGTTAATAAATTGACACATTAAAACACTCATTGCTTGTGAAAATATTAAGTTTGTAAGGTTTATCATAATTTAAACCTTCAAATTATTAAGTTGTAATAAGATATGCGAGCTAATTCTATGCTGTTGGATCCTGATCTTTTGCCACGGTGCTCCGGTGCTACTCCCGGCGCTCCGATGCTGCTCCGGCGACCTGCAAGAGGGAAACCCCAGGTTTTTACCGTGGTTTCCCCTCCGACGCTCAAGTTAGTCGGAGGTTCGTTTTTGGAGAGCTCAGAGGGACTCTGAAATCAGTCCCCTTCAAATGAAGGGAGTATGTAGTATATATAGAGATATTTAACTTGAGTCCATGGTTAGGCGTTTTACCTTGGTCAGATCTTTGTGAGACTGACAATACTAGCCATGGTAACCTTTTATCTTGCATTGTGCTTTGTGTCATCTTGTGTCTTGTATCATCTTGTGTCTTGTGTCATCTTGTGTCATCTTGTGTCGTGTGCCATCTTGTGTCTTGTGCTCGCATGCTCCTGATACGTTATGATCTTCCAGGCGCGCCATTTTGCAGGTACGCATGCATGCCCCATGCAGATGCATGAGGAAGGAGAAGGCTACGTATGCATGTTGGCGCGCCATGCAGTACACTTTCTCACTTACCTAATAAGTAAGTCTTGGGCTTTTATATTTGGGCCCATGGAGATAGTCATCTTTTTCAACGAATGTACGTCTTCTTCAACAAGCAGTGCTCGTTCTTCATCAAGCGGACGTCTTCAGGCGAGGTTGGCACGCCGTCGCTCTGACCTCGACTGGGGCGTGGCTCGGAGTGGTAGCTATTGGAGGTGTCGCGCCCAGGCAGAGCTCTGTTGGAGGTGGCTGGTCCTTGGTCGACCTCCTACAAGTATTCAACTACGCCTCGCCTCCTGGTCGAGCTGTGGTCGAGCTGGGCGTCTTCGTCCGAGGCTTGCTGGTGGCGCGCACCGTTGTCTCTGTCATGCCGAGTTGTTCTCCATGCGAAGCTGGCCACCTATGGAGATGGCGCGCCGCTGGATTTGATGGAAGCGTTGGAGGACTGGGAACGCCACGGAGCTCAAGTCCTGGTCGCTCTTTCCCGAGTCGGTTCTTGTCACCAAGGCATGCTTCGACTATTGACGCTCCGTTCAAGGTCGAGCCGTCCCATGGTGTGCCGACCGTTAGGGAGTTTCCAACTTGATATCCAACATCACCCCCCAAGCCTAATAGGAGTGTTACTCCTTTTAGGTTTATGCGCCTCTTGAATGAAGGTGCCACCTTTTATGACGGCTAGAGCTCGGGTAGGTTGGTTCGCCCCGAAGGAGGTATTTTACGTACGCAAGTATGCATGCAGTACACCATATGTCTTGGGACTTAGCTTTTGGCCCAAGATGGAGGTTCAATTGAATTGGCGTTGCCTTTATTCCAAACAGATACATCAGTTCTTCTTCAACAAGTACGTCGTTCTACCAACAGAAGACAGTAGCGCGCCCTCGCTAGGAGGTGGTGCGCTGAGATTGGCTCGCCTGGAGGGTGGCTCTCCTGGAGGGTGGCTTGCCTGGTCGAGCTGGGTGTCTTGGACCGAGGCTTGTACCCCTGTGGGGCTCACGGGGCGCAAGGTGCTCCTTTGGAGGTTGAATTCATCCCGTTTGAACGGTGATGCGTCTCGCCTCGAACCATGATGCTGACTTCGCATGGTCGAGCCATGAAGCTTGTCGCACCCTATGGAGCTCGAAGGTGGTTGCTGGTGTCTGAGGTTGTGGTGGCGCGCCTTGTTCACAATTGGTGATATCTTGTGATCTTCTGAATTTTGCATGCATGCAACATACATCTTACGTAGCAAATATGAGTTTTGGCCTTTGGATTGGGGCCCAAGAGTAGTTATTCATCTTCTTCTCCAACCGTACGCCTATTCACGGAGACAAGCACAGTTTGCTCTTCGACAACCAGACTTCGCATGGTCGTGACGTCTCCAGGCGAGGTTGGCGCGCCGTGGTCGAGGCTGTCGTCCGTGGACGATGCTTGTGTGGCGCGCCCGGCGTGTGCTCCTGTGGAGATCTACTTCATTCCGCCTGGATGTTAGCCTGGTAGACTCGTGAAGGTGGCGCGCCTGGAGAGGGTAGGTCGACCTCTCGCAGGAAGGTGGCGCGCCTTTGGATTGAAGGATCGGCAACACACGGGCTCGGCATCTGCAGCTAGAGCTGGTGGGTGGCGCGAGGAGCTGGCACACCATACGTGCCCGAGCTGGGCGTCTTTAGGTCGAGGTTGATGCCCCTGCGGGGCTTGCCTTGTGTCTCCTTGCAGGTGGCGTCGCCTAATTCGAGCTGGTTCCATGTCGATGACGTCAGGTCCAGGAGGGTGGCGCGCGTGGCTAGAGGCTGGTCGACCTCTCCTAGGAGATGGCGCGCTCAGCTTTGCTCCATGCAGAGATTTACTCGTCGAAGGCTTGCTGGTCGACCACTTGCAGGAGATGGCGCGCCCATGGAGCTGTCCAAGTGACCGCGCCAGGTGCTCCTTGGAGGTCGACTTCATCCCGTCGAAGGGTCGTGCGCCCCGAGCCTTGTGTTTTAGTGCTCCACGGCGTGCCCTTATAATATTGCATGTCTGCATGCAATCGATAAAGCCAGGTGAGGCGCCATGCAGCCTTGGACTCCTTTGCTTTGTAATATGTATATGCAATATGGAGAAAGCCTGGCGCCACTTTATTGGAACTTTGGGCTTTGGTTTTAGGCCCAAGATGCATCACTTGGATACGTTGTTTCTTCTTCAACAATTAGAAGAGCTTCTTCAACAAGAAGAGACGTCTTCAGGCGAGGTTGGCGCGCCGTGTGGAGTAGAGGTGTCACTCTGACCTCGATTGAGGCGTGGCTCGGAGTTGTGGCCATTAGAGGTGTCGTGCCCAGGCGGAGCTCCACGGGAAGATAGAGCTCGAAGGTGGAGCGCCCTTTGGAGCTCGAAGGTGGTCGCTGAGAGGTTTCCGATTCTCTATGGCGCGCCCGACTGTTGGCTCTCCCCTACAGAGTGGGAATCTGTGGCCGAGATGGAGGGTGGCTGAGGTTGTGGTCGACCTTCTGCAGGAAGGTGACACACCTGGAGCTTGAAGGAGCTTGGGGTCCGTGGACGAAGCTTGTGGGGCGCGCCCTGGTTGCGTTTGGGTCTGAGGCTTGTGCCCCTGTGGGGCCTGCCTGGTGTCTCCTTGACGGTGGCGTTGCCTAAGTCAAGTCGGTTCCATTTCCTTGGAACTAGGAACGCCACCTTCATAGATGTTCAAGTTGTGGCGCTCATCTTCGGTGTAGCGCGCCATGAGGTGGCTCGTCCTGCAGAGCTTACAACAATGTGTCTACGTAGTACGTGAAGCTCTTGGAAGATACTCCATGAAGGTTTTGATATCTGATACCCAACCTCTATGTTTTTGCCTTTGCCATTCTCTGGTGATCCGGCGAGACATTTGTCCTCGCCATTAAGAAACGACACGGGCGAGGCGTTTTGCCTTCGTGGGGTGAGAGCGACCCGAGCGAGGCGTTTTGCCTTCGCGGGGTGAGAGCGACCCGATCGAGGCGTTTGGCCTTCGCGGGGTGAGAGCGACCCGAGCGAGGCGTTTGGCCTTCGCGGGGTGAGAGCGACCCGAGCGAGGCGTTTTGCCTTCGCGGGGTGAGAGTGACCCGAGCGAGGCGTTTTTCCTTCGCGGGGTGAGAGCGACCCACTTGTTGATTTCCACCCTGGTCTTTATGCCATGGGGGAGAGCCATTGTCGTCTTAGTTCCAGGAGCGAGAGAACTGTGAGCGATGGCGGATCGAGGAGAGAGCGTTTCGCTCGAGTATTAATGGTGGCATGACTTTTTGTCACGTTCCCACAGACGGCGCCAATGTTGGATCCTGATCTTTTGCCACGGTGCTCCGGTGCTGCTCCCGGCGCTCCGATGCTGCTCCGGCGACCTGCAAGAGGGAAACCCCGGGTTTTTCCCGTGGTTTCCCCTCCGACGCTCAAGTTAGTCGGAGGTTCGTTTTTGGAGAGATTAGAGGGACTCTGAAATCAGTCCCCTTCAAATGAAGGGAGTATGTAGTATATATAGAGATATTTAACCTGAGTCCATGGTCAGGCGTTTTACCTTGGTCAGATCTTTGTGAGACTGACAATACTATCCATGGTAACCTTTTATCTTGCATTGTGCTTTGTGTCATCTTGTGTCTTGTGTCATCTTGTGTCTTGTGCCATCTTGTGTCTTGTGTCATCTTGTGTCGTGTGCCATCTTGTGTCTTGTGCTCGCATGCTCCTGATACGTTATGATCTTCCAGGCGCGCCATTTTGCAGGTACGCATGCATGCCCCATGCAGATGCATGCAAGGAAGGAGAAGGCTACGTATGCATGTTGGCGCGCCATGCAGTACACTTTCTCACGTACCTAATAAGTAAGTCTTGGGCTTTTATATTTGGGCCCATGGAGATAGTCATCTTCTTCAACGAATGTACGTCTTCTTCAACAAGCAGTGCTCGTTCTTCATCAAGCGGACGTCTTCAGGCGAGGTTGGCACGCCGTCGCTCTGACCTCGACTGGGTCGTGGCTCGGAGTGGTAGCTATTGGAGGTGTCGCGCCCAGGCGGAGCTCTGTTGGAGGTGGCTGGTCCTTGGTCGACCTCCTGCAAGTATTCAGCTACGCCTCGCCTCCTGGTCGAGCTGTGGTCGAGCTGGGCGTCTTCGTCCGAGGCTTGCTGGTGGCGCGCGCCGTTGTCTCTGTCATGCCGAGTTGTTCTCCATGCGAATCTGGCCACCTATGGAGATGGCGCGCCGCTTGAGTTGATGGAAGCATTGGAGGACTGGGAACGCCACGGAGCTCAAGTCCTGGTCGCTCTTTCCCGAGTCGGTTCTTGTCACCAAGGCATGCTTCGACTATTGACGCTCCGTTCAAGGTCGAGCCATCCCATGGTGTTCCGACCGTTAGGGAGTTTCCAACTTGATATCCAACATATGCCATTTTATGCTTAATCAAAACCTTGAATTCATTAAAGTCTACACCCTTTGATCCACTAATTTTTGTAAACATCTTTGAAATTTCTATGGTTTATCATAATCAAATCCTTGAAATCATTAAGTGTGTAATAATGATATTTTGATATAGTCGATATCAATCGTTGAATTCTTTGATAACGCCTTACGTTTTAGAAGGGTGACATAAGTCGACACCTTTAAGCCAGTGAGGATTTCTTCTATTCCTTGAAGTTACATATACGGTGTTGCCTATTAAGTGTAGAATTTTCAAATCCTCAACATTGAACTTATTCTGGAATTTTGTTTCCTGGACTTTCTTCGAGTACGTAGGCAATTGGGTGTGCAACGGTGACTGCCTTATAGGTCTCTTCCTACTTGGAGGTAAGTTTATTACAATTTTCTTAGTGTGGATAGTCATTTCTTCGTCATACTATCTCACCCCACCAAAACTTGGCGAGCACAGACTTGACAATTATAAAAGCGAGTTGTAGCGGTGCATAATTTGTGCTGTACACTTTTGATGCCTAACATTTTTCATCTTCTAGATCCATATATAGTCGATGCTCATCATTATTTATGAGTGTCTTAAAATACTTCACTCTATGATATGTAACAACTATCTCAATTATGGTTTCTGGCTCAGAGATATACACAATGCCGAAGTGTTTTCATTTGTAGATTTTTAAGGGTTTGGATGGCCCATAGAATGTTATCAAGTTCATGAAAAGTGTGTTTGCTTCTTCCACTTGTCCGTTTATTTGAGTGTGTCTTACAGATTTGAAGTGATGTTCAATTTCCAGTTCCTCACAAAACTAGTTCAATTCTCGTCATCCGAATAGTGGCTTTTGTCACTAACTATCATTTTAGGGGTCCCATCCCATATAGTCCTTTACTTGAGAATTTTCATGACCTAAAATTTAGTATTCGTTACCAATGCTTTTGACTCAACCCACATTGAAAAGTAGTCAACGGTGACGATTTTTAAGGTTCTTTGACTTATCGACCTTCGTAAGGGTCCTACTAGGTCTACCAACCATTGTGCAAACGGGATTACATCCAAGATTGGGATTAATTTTGTTGGTAGACGCCCAAGTTTAGGTGAATATTTCTAACATACTTAGCGATTCTAGACTAGTGCTAACACCATCTTGTTCATGGTGACCAATAGCACCCTTGACGTAGAGATTTTTTTAGTATTGTTTTGGCCCCTTCATGACACGTGATGTAGCCTTCATGCAACTCGATGATAATACACTTTATTTTGGATTGGGTGACACACCATAAGTAAGGTGTTGAGTATAATGTTTTTGTATAAGGCCTCATCACAAAACTATTTTTTCAAGGAATTAGTTAATGTATGTCATCTATGTATCCGTTTTGCTTATGGTTGTGTCTCATTCTGATCGGTGAAACATATGAACCTTTCTAGAAAGTGTAGTTCTTTGACGAGCGACACTCCTAAGGCATATTTACTGAGTGCGTCAGCGTCTTGATTTTATCCTCTTGGAATTGCCTTGATTTAAAAGTCGTTAATCTTAGAGATCAACGATTTTGCTTCACTTAACAAAATTCTTTATTTATTATCCTTTCACCATTTATACCCCCTTGATATGGTTTACCATCAATTAGGAATTAAATTTCATCTTTAAGGAGGCGACTCCCATGCGTTTAACCACTTGAGTTTAGTGATAAGGGCTTCATATTCCACTTCATTCTTTGTGGCTTTGAAGGTCACGTTTGGGGCATATCTCAGAAGGGGTCGGCACCCCTTGAGAGAATCAACACCAATCTGACCTTTGAGCCTTCAATGGATGAATATCCATCAGTGTAAAATTCTCATGTTTTCTTAAGAAATTTTTCCTTTATTTTTTTTTCTCTTTATGGAGTTATCACCTCTAGAAGATGATGTCCTAATGATTTTGTAATGAAGTTGGCCAACGCCTGACCTTTAATGGTTGTTCGTGGAGTAAATGTGATTCTAAATTCACTTACTTTCCGTGTTTATTTGATCATCTTACTCCATGAATCGAGTTTTTATAGGAAAGGTTTCAAAGATTGATTTATCAGGGCTAAGCATTATGGCAAAGATAAACACCTCATAACATACTTTTCAACCTCGACATAATTTATTTCAAACTATGTGAGGACATTACTTACATTGTAGACGGGGGACTTGGTCCTCGACATCTTTTTCTAATAACACAAAGTTAATTGCTTCAGTGCTTGATGCTTAAGTAAAGTACAAGGCATCGCCATTGACAAGCTTGATGAGTGGCGACAAGGTCTTCATGAGATTCTTCAACGATTGTAAAACATCCCCGCGGTCAGGTATCCATGGAAGCTATTTTTCTCCTGATTTGGACATAAATTGTCTAAGTGTTGCGAGGTTCTCATTCAAGCATTACTCATCCTTGTGCCAAATAGGTGACCTCATATTTTCAATAGAGTTCAGCTTCCCAAGGTTGACTTCAATTCTTCTTTGACTCACCATGAAGCCCATAATTTTTCTTGAGTTGACACCAATTGTGCACTTTGATGGATTGGGTCTGAACATTGTGAATACACATTTGCGCAAAGGCTTCCTCAAAATCTCTTTCACGGTGAACGCTTTCTTTTGACTTTACGAAAATGTCATTGATATATGGCTCCATGATGAACCCGATCATGTCAATGGAAATTTTTTTAACCATCCTTTGATAGGTGAATATGCGTTGATAAGAACAAAGGGCATCGCATTGCAATGATAAATATCATTACCTGTGTACATGGTCATGTATTACGCATTTTTTCAGACACTCTTATTTGGTTGTAGCCTAAATAGGCATCCATTGAAACTTAAGAGCTCATGTTCAAAGGTAGTATCAACCAATTGATCAATGCGGGGTAGGATTGTGTTGTACTTCTACAAGTTCATGTTATGACCTAGAGCAGTTTTACTTAAAAAATATAATTTTTGTTCTAATTGTACTTAATAATCTATTGTAGTTATGGGTATTGGGAGCATTTATCTGTAGGTAAACCCATGATCTACCCTACCACCGTGTTTCCAGCACAACAACTAGTAAGGACATAACAAGGAAACACAAACATATATCCTTAAATTAATTATATAGAGTATAATATCTGATGTTTAACATTTTAAATTAGATGGATAGAACATAAGACGTCAAAGAAAAATACAACACCCCAACACCGTTAGTTCTATCAAGATGAGATGAGGGCACTCGTTGATGCTTAGGTATGTTATATTTGAATTTGACGTAATTAAATTTATTGTACCAAATATTAAGCAATAGTTCATGCATTTATATTTGTAGATAGATTAGAACCCCTACAACTTTCACCGTATCCAGAATCTCCCACCCGTTTGTACATGTGGGGGTTGGCTAAGCATGCTATGAATCCACTTCAAGAATGTTGACTGGTACATGTGAACCATGTTTATTGTCAATTCAACTTCCAACAGCCTATCCCAAATCTAGTGGAAGTTTGTCAATAATGGGATAAGTTGCATCAAATTAGGTGGGATAAGTCGTCCTGTGTCCCGTGGATCACTAAGCATCCTAAATACGTAGAGTTGTAAGCAAACGGGGTCGACCTTCCAAAATCAAAACCTGTTGGAGTATCCAACTCTGAGTACATGGTGTTGTATTGTAGTTATATGGTGACGATGATCCACGAGACCCGATTCTCCCCCGTGGACCCGATATAAGAACTGTTTATCTTACCTTCTGTGCAATTTGAGACACATGGAAACCAATCCATGTTAATGGTGAGTTGCATTTTTAATTGTTTCATTTCTATTATTGGTTTGTTCCTTCATTATTTTTTATTTGATTTCATATTACAGATGCAAGGATGGCGTCATGCGACCAAACTCACGAAATAATGGTTGCAAAGACCAACGGGACGGTCAAAGAAACATGTAGAGGAGTTGATCAATACTTGTCGTTAGAGTCACGAAATTACTGGTGAGCTTGATCTGTTTGATTAGCTCATAGTAAAACCAGTTACAGCAAATTTCGAAGATGATCAACCCGTCTGACAATTTGACGTAACCACTCTTCAACCACCAGTGACATAGCCTACTCAAGTAGATGAGCAGGTAGCTGAAGCACCAAGACCCGCCAAGATAAGAAACGTTTGGGGTCGAGATAGGGATCGGGAGAGAGAGGGTGATCAAGATAAGGGCGGTAGGGAGTGAAGGTATTAACTTTGGATAATATTACTTGATCATTTATTTGGTTTATTTCCGTTTTTATGTTGAGTTAATTTGGAAAAAAAATATCAATGTTTGAAAATGTAATTTAAATCGAATTTAACAACGTTGGTTCATATAAACTTTTCAGTTGTTTATCCATTTAATATAATTTTTTTTTAAACATTTGGATATGGTACCAAACCCTGATATTTCTAAATTATATGGTTTTAAGGGACCCCGAATAATATTTTTTTTAAGTGAATATTATTTTATATCATCTCCAAAAACATATATATGAAAAACTAGGTCAAATAAATAAACAAATTAGACGTATAAACAAGCATATATTTTTTCATAAAGTAATTATATTTATTTTTTATAAAAAAAATAGTTAAACCCTAAGTGTGATTGTTAGTAGTGCGTATGGTTCAGTTAGTTTAGTAACGATAGTTAAACTACTATTACTATAATTAAAAAAACTTAAATTTTAATTGTTAGGTAATTACTTATATTACGTGTACATATATAAGGTAAATATACAATACAAATATTAATGTTAACTACATAATATAAAAACAGTATTTGAGTTATTATTATATGAATATAGTTTAATATAAAATTTCAATTATTATATTATTTAACAAAAAGAAATCAAAAGAAATTACTTTTTAATTATATTAATATGATTAACTCAACTTATAAAATGAAAATATTTTTATTTTTGTTATTAATATAATATTATTCAATTTACTTTTTTGTATAACGTTTACTATTTACAGTATATTCATTACATATTAAATTCATTTAGTAATAGTTAATTGTTTATTTAGTAAAAGCACTATAAAAAAGGTTATTTATAAATACTTTATTTAGTAATAGTTAATTGTTTCTTATTTTTTAATAATTTGTTTTCTTAGTTAAAAATATGTTAAAATTACATACACAAACATAACTTAATAAATTATATATGCATATACACTATTAGTTTTATTTTTTTTATTAGAACACTATTAGTTTTATTTTTTTTATATGTAAAAAGTTACTTCAAATATAATAATAATTGCTAAATATAAATATTAAATAATTATTTTACAAAATGTTAAGAAAATTATCATTTTAATTTAATTTTATAATTATAAATACATAAATGAAAATCTAACATATGTGTATTTCTATTGTTAATTTGTTTTAAATTATATTATTGTATTATAATTTGTTTTTCTAAAAACGTTTCTCAACAAACATGATTATGTACACATATAGAACTTTTGTTTAAAATTTAATTTTTTTTTACCTTTTTTTTGGTTTAAATTTAGAAATAAAATAAATAGTGATATATTTTAATTCTTGGCAAAAAACATTATACATTTACACTCTATTTACTTCAATTTTTATTTAACTTAGTTAAAATTATTTATAATCTTTTTCATTATAAATAGGGTTAATTACTTAAATGGTTACACATGTTTGTCCAATGTGTAGAATGGTTACATATGTTTCAGAATCTGAGTAATTGGTTTTCTACTGTGACTGAATGGTTACACATCTTTTTCTCAGTGTCAATTGTTAATTTTCTTCGTCAGTTGATATTTTTGACTTATTAAATGATTATTATGCCCTTAACTATTCATCTTTTTGAAACCAGACAGAATTCAAGGGAGATTCAAGGCTCCACTAGCCCATATAAGAGAATTTCATTGCCAAATTTCTCAAGGAGACCACTGGGTCGGATTTCTCAAGACGGCTGAGATGGAATCTATGAGGTTGTGAAGGGGTCTTCTTATTCAATTGATCTGCGAAGGATTCTTCTTCATCAATTGAATAACACCTTAGTGCATAAGGGTATTCTTCTACTTGAATCCTAAGGTATATATATAATTCAAAAATTTAGTATAGAGAATGAAGAAACAGATAGAGACGGAAAGAGAGATAAAGGAACGAAATGAAGGAAGGCAAGACAGTGATGAAGTCGAATATGAAATGGGTCGGTCTGGTTTGTTAGGATATAAGTATAGGTATGCCTAAGGTTAAGTATATATATATAGTCAAAGTTTATGGATATATATATATATATAGGAAGTTACCAACGACTAGTTTTAGGATATATATATATAGGGTTAAATAGCAAGTAGCTACCTAAACTTTGGACGTTTGGCAACGAGCTACCCAAACTTTGAAAATTCAAAACGAGCTACCTCAACTTTGAAAAAGGTGCAAATAGCTACCTCCGTCCGATTTCCAACGAATTTCCGACGATTTTCCGACGACTTTCCAACAAAAAATTGTACGGAGGTAGCTATTTGCACATTCTTCAAAGTTGAGGTTGAGGTAGCCCGTTTTGAATTTTCAAAGTTCGGGTAGCTCGTTGCAAAACGTCCAAAGTTCAGGTAGCTACTTGGTATTTAACCCATATATATATATATATATGCATTCGGTTCAACCGAAGGTTAAGTAGAAATATATATCTATTTCAGTTTTATCTGTTTTTCTCTGAATCTTTGATCTAAATATCTTGACATGGTATCAGAGCAAGGTTGATTATGTGTCGCCGCAACCCTATGACGCGTCGTCTTCCTTGCGGTCATCCATGGAAGACGCTACTCCACCATTTGCAAACAAGAAGGTTGTGCAATTGCTTGGAGAAGTAAACTTTAAGTCTTGGAAGCAACAAGTTATGCTCTCGGTTCGTGGATACAGTCTTGAAGCATATCTGCATGGAACCGAGGTTGTTCCACAATTTGTTCATGACAACAATGGTCGAGATCAAGCCAATCGAGCATATGCAAAATCGGTGCAGCTCGACAGTTGGTTAGCGTATTGGCTGCTGGCATATGTATCTCCTCAGGTTAGTCGAGGTCTGATTGGTTGAATGAATACATCATCTATTTGGCAAAAACTGCACAGTGATTTTTCGTCTTCATCAACCACTCAGAAAGCCCAGAAGTTGCTTCATCAGTCCATGCGTGACTACTTGTGATAGTCTCGCCAGCTGTGGAAATCCAATTGAGGAGATGCAGCAAATTTCGATCATTCTTAATGGTGTGAAAGGTCAGTTTAATAATGTGATTTCTGTGATACATGCAAGTAGAAATCCTTATGATATACCATCTGTGAGCTCGGTTCTATTAGATGTCGAAGCTAGGCAGTCTGATATGATCTTTTATTCGGTTGTTATGGCGAATGTTGTGGTAAATCACACTACTGGTCCATAAACTTCTAATTATATGCATTCTGTTAATGCTTCTTCTGTCACTGGTGAGGGAAATACTTCACATCAGGTACGATCACAACATCAAGGACAACAGTACTATAGTTCAGCAGACTATCAGCAAGGTAATTCTACTAGAAGACGTGGTCGTGACATGGGATATGGAAGAAATGGAACAAGGTGTCAATTGTGTGGTAAATTTGGACATCTAGCGCATAAATGTTATCAACGATTCAACGTGCAATTTACTGGAGTCACCGATCCTGCTCATTCATCCTCTTCCACATCTTCTACAAATCGGTCATCTGCTCAATAGGATGATTTAGTGGATGATGCCTATCCGTATCAAAGTCATGTTCCTACATATCAACCGTCTCCAACCTCTACATATCCGCACCAATTAGTTCCACCATCTGCCAGATCTCTCGCCCCATCTCCTGGTGTTACACATCATGCTCCGGCTATTCATCCTTATATGTCTTCGGCTGCACCTCCTACGGTTTATCATCCTCCTTATCATACGCCTACACTAGCTGTCTATGGTCATTACCTGCCATCAGGTCCGTATGCATTTTCCCATATGGTCTCAACCAACTCATCAAGTGCTCAGCCCAACATCTTGCCCTCGCCGTAAGCAAATCTTGCATGTGTTGCTCCTGTATTTCATACTGATGCAAACTGGTAATATGACTTTGGAGCGACAAACCATCTCACCAATGGTCATCCTATTCCAAAAGTGACATCTCCGTACAAAGGTCCAGGTTAAGTGCTGGTAGGGAATGATTAATCTTTACGTATTTATGCGATTGGTTCTTCCATGATTCCTACTCAGTCTAAGCATCTTATGTTAAATAATATGTTATATAGTCCCAGTGTTACTAAGAATCTCCTTTCTGTTTCTTAGTTTGCCAAGGACAATCAAATCTACTTTGAGTTTATTGCGTCACATGGTTTGGTTAGAGATTCCAAGTCGCACATAGTCCTTCTCCGCGGATTTGAGTGTGATGGCTTCTATCAACTTGATCTGTCAGCTTTTAGATCTGTCAATTTGGTTCAATTTAGTAGTCCTTCTATTAATAATAATGTTGCAGTGTCTTGTCAATTAAATTCTACTCTAAATGTTGTTTCAAGTGGGGTTACATCCTCACAAACTGAAATCAATAAAAATATTTTGTTTGATAATGATTCTTTATATGTCGAACCTACAGCTGATTCTAATTGTATGAATGTTCATAGTGATTTGATGAATGATGATCTTTCTTCTTCTTTTAACTGTTTTGTTACATCCTTAAGTCACAAAGGTTTATCATAGTTGTGGCACGTGAGACTTGGACAACCTTCGAATTCCATTTTGACAAAATTTCCGCGTCTTCATGATCTTCCTATTAAACATATTTTCTCTGAATGTTTGGCTTGTTCTATAGGTAAAAGTAAACATCAACCTCATTTGTCGTCTGAAACTCAATATAATGCCCCTTTTGAACTGGTTCAGATTGATGTTTGGGGACCCTCTCCCTACACATCTAACAATTCTAACTATTATCTTAGTGTGGTTGATGCTTACAGTAGGTGTACGTGGAATTATTTTTTGGCCAAGAAGAGTGATGTTGCTGAGGCGTTTCAAGAGTTTTATGTACTGGCGGAGAAGCAGCTTGGTTGTTCTCTGATAGCTGTTCAGTCTGATGGTGGTGGGGAGTTTCAGTTCTTGTCCCCTTATCTTGTTCATCATGGAATTATGCATCATGTCACCTATCCCTACACCAGTCAACAGAATGGTATGGTGGAACGCAAGAATCGTCATATTGTGGAGCTTAGTCTGACCCCTCTTGCTCAGTCGTTTGTTCATTACTGGACAAATGCATTTTTCACGACTATCTTTTTGATTAATCGCCTACCTTCGTCTTCCATTGGTAATCTTTATCCCCATGAGGTTTTATTTAAAACTAAATCTGATTACTTTTTTCTCTGTGTCTTTGGTTCATTATGTTTTCCTCATCTTAGACCGTTGAAGAATCACAAATTTTCTTTTCCTTCTGAGACTTGTGTTTTTTTGGGATATTGCTCTAATCATCATGGATATAAATGTCTCTCATCGTCTGGTAGGATCTATGTCTCTAGAAATGTTTTTTTCATGAAATGATATTTCCTTTTGTTGATCCTCATGGCGAGTTTTTAGTTCTCTTTCTCCTAAATCTGTTCCGGCTTCAAAACCTTTTTTTTATTCCTATTGATTCTTTATTTCGGTCTAACGGGTCTTCTGCAGTTTCTCTTGATATTCCAACATACCACGACTGTAGTCCTTTTCGATCGGTGTTTTCCCCTATTCATCTGCTTATTTTCCACCTCAACCTCATTGTGTGGACACTCCTTCCTCTGGTCAGTTATCCAGCCCTTCTCATATTTCATTGCCTTTAGTTTCTCCTACTTTATCATTTGCTCCTACTGATTCCATCTCTCTAGTACTTGCTTCTATGCGGTATGTTCTTCATAATGACTCCTTAGTCCCGTGTCTTAGTTAGAATCATTACCCTATTCGATGCCAAATCCACCTGCATCTGGTTCTTTGTTAAAGGCTCAATCACTTGCTCATGTATTGAGAACTCGTCCAATGATGACACAATCCAAGACATCTTTACAGGCTCTTATGTCTACTTGTGTTTCTACTGAGGATTTATCTTCCAAAGAACCTCTGTCCATTCATGAATCCTTGATTTCTCTAGATTGGGTCAATGTTGTTCATGATGAGATGAGTGCCTTGCTAGATAATAAAACATGGTATGAGGTTTGTCTGCTTGCTGGAAGGATTCCCATTGGGTGTAAGTGGCTGTTGAAAATTAAAAGACATGCAGATGGAAGCATAGCTAGGCACAAGGCGCGGCTAGTTGCTAAAGGTTTTTCCTAGAAGGCTGGATTTGATTTTCAGGATACTTTCAGTCCTGTTATGAAGGCTGCAACTGTTCAGATTGTATTGTCTCTTGCGCTAACTCATAAGTGGTGCTTACGACAGGTAGACATCAATAATGCAATTCTTTATGGAGATCTGACCGAGGAGGTTTACATGGTGCAACCATCAATAATGCATTTCTTCATGCTTCTACTGCTGATAGTTGTTTGTTCATTAAGAAATATGATCATGGTTTTGTTTTGTTACTTGTTTATGTAGATGATATTGTCATCACAAGTTCATCCTCTTCAATGCTTGAACAAGTTGTCTGTTCCATCAATGATCACTTCAAGCTAAATGATCTGGGGAATCTCAATTATTTTCTAGAAATGGAAGTTTCCACTGGAGAATACTATTTGCTTCTTAATCAAAAGAAATATATTGAGGAGATGATATCTATGGTTGGTTTGTCTGATGCAAATGTTTTTCCTACTCCTATGACAGGTACGTGTATCACTCGCTCAGCTATGCATCAGTGTACTGAATTGTTTCATGATGAGTCTCTCTATAGAAGCACTATAGGTGCATTGCAGCATATATGTATCACAAGGCCTGATATTAACTTTGCTTTCAACAAGTTAAGTCAGTATATGTAGGCACCGTGTTCTAGTCACTGGTCTGCTATTATTCATGTCATCCACTATTTGAAAGGCACATTGGATCATGGTATGTTGTTTCGCTCAGCTCCTTGTTCCTCTACTAATGTGTCACTTGTTTCTTTTGCAACTGCTGATTGGGGAGGTGATGTTCTTGATAGGAATTCCATCTCTGGCCACTATATTCTTCTCAATGGCAACCCCATCATCTGAAGCTCCAAGAAACAGTCAGTGATTTCTAGGTCCAGTGCTGAAGCCGAATTTCGTGCCATTGCTAATTCTGTGTGTGAAATCCTGTGGCTGAAGTCTCTTCTTCTAGAAATAGGTTTGACTTTGTCATCTCCTCCGGTAATATGGAGTGATAATACCAGTGTTGTAGCATTGTCATAAAATCTGGTTCATCATTCAAAGATGAAGCATGTAGAGATTGATCCGTTCTTCATCCGAGAAAACGTTCAATCTGGGGAACTGATCGTCAACTTTGTTCCACCAAATGAGAATGTGTCTGATGTGTTAACGAAACCATTAACCGAAAAGACATTTGTTCCATGGAGAAAGAAGCTTGGTGTGTTTTCGGTTCAAGAACTTTAGGAGTTGTCTCCACCTCTGCATTGAGCACATGAATAGGTTCAGGTAATTCTTGTATGTCTCTATGACTTGATCTGTCCTCTCAGCAGCTGGTATTGTTTGTAGTCTTAAAAGCGCCTTGTTTTATTCCATTGAATAATCTTATTCAATCAGATTTAATGCATCATGATTATTTCATTATGCAGTTAATAGTTCATGATCATTGATGTTATCTAGATGAGCATTACATTTGTTGTCATTGTTCTGTTTTCCATAAATCCTCCTTCTTATGCATCAGTGAGTTCCATTGAATTTTCTTTATCCTGTACTGGTATGTAAATGCTTTTCTTTGAGTTTTCTCATCGTTTATATTTCCATTTATACATGTTCGTCCTCTTCTCTGCACCTCAAGAAATATCAGATCACTGACTTGACATAGGGAATACAGTTATGTGCACAAGAGAACGACAAGATACTTGTGTTTATACTCTTGAGGAAGAAATGATGATGGCTAAAACCATCCAACTGTATTGGTAAGATAAGAGCTAAAACTCTTCTATCAAGGTAAAATAATTGCAACGAAAGAAAAAATATATATAAAAAGAGAGAAATAAGAAATCAATCTCTCAATCAAATAATTCGGAAAAATGATAGATAAAGCAGAGAAAGGAAGACTGGTGTTAGGTTAGTACGATGATGTGATGAATATCAAAGAAATTGTTCAGTTATGTAAAGTACATGTGTGAGATATATTTGATGTGTAATCTATGATACATCTGCATGAGTGTTTATAGTGAAAACATGAGTGAATGATTCATTATGTGTGCTTATGACAACTGCATTATGAGTATAAGATTGTGTTTTTTAAATTTGTTTGATATGGATACATTTGTGTGTGAAGAAAAACTAGTGCTTTGGCTTGAATGATAGATAGCTAGAGAGATTGGTTAGTCAGAGAAGCATCAATGGATTATCATAACTAAAATCGCTGATTCATGTGTTCAGGAAAGGCAAAGGAGTTCAAGGAGGCAAAGGAGTTCAAGGAGGCAAAGGAGTTAAAAGTGTTTTCAAAAGCAAATCAAGTATGGAGAATGTTAGGATATAAGTATAGGTATGCCTAAGGTTAAAGATATATATATATATATATATATAGTCAAAGTTTAAGGATATATATATATATATAGGAAGTTACCAACGGCTAGTTTTAGGATATATGTATATATGCATTCGGTGTAACAGAAGGTTAAGTAAAAAATATATCTATTTCAGTTTTATATGTTTTTCTCTAAATATTTGATCTAAAGATATTGACATGGTTGGCCTTGTCTTGTCGTCTCTCTCTATATATATCTTCACCCACTTCTTCCTTGCCAGAATCACCGAGCAGGGCCTCTCCGATTACCAGACATTCATCACAATCTTCTCCTGGAGACCCATTTCTGAAAATGCAGGTTTGTTCCTCGATGCATGTAAGGATCCCATCTTTACTTGATTTTCATCAATTTTTGGTGGTTTCATTTGATTCCACCTGTATTCTAGAAAATGTTTCCTTAATAACATGCATGTCTTGGTTCTGGGTTCTGCTCATCTCTCACCGAATTTTTGATTGACTTAGTTACATTCTAGTATATGTTATTTCCTTTGATTTGGATCTGGTTTTGATATGTTTTGTCTATAAATGTAGTGTTTAATTTCAATGGGTCTTCTTGAAAAGATATTGTGGCCAATGAGTTGGTTGCTAGTTGAAATTGTCATGTGGAATCAAGAACAATAAGAAGATTATGGAGATAGAAGTTCGATTTTAGGTTTTAGGGTTAATAAGTTAATTAAAGAGGGGTAATAGTGTCATTTTATATGTTAGAATATTGACTTAACGGTGATATTTGACGATGAACAGTAGAAAACCAATTAGTTATATTTTGAAACATATGTAACCATTCTGCACATTGGGCAAACATGTGTAACCATTTAAGTAATTAACCATTATAAATATTATGTACTTTCAACACTTAATTCATTTTTTAAGTTAATTAAGCTTAAATATATATTAAGTATAATTTATATATCACAAGTCTTATTTATCATTTATTTATTTCAAATTATTTTACAATATGTTTTTAAAAAATGTTGTGTTTTCATTCTTATTTATTTATTTCACTCTTTTTTGTGTGTAATTTTCTAAAGTAAATTGTTAGGCGCAAAACTTGCAATTTACTATTGTTTGAAGGCAAATTTAATTTGGCATACTTTTATAAATGTAACATTTTTTGAAATTGAATGTGAATCTTTTGATTAATTTTAAAGTGTTCATGTGGAAATAAGAGAATGATGACATGGATGTAATTTAATTGTTTTTTAAATAGACCAATCAAATTAAATTATTATGACACTATGGTAGAGAAAATTGTATTAAAAGCTTACTTGTCAAAATTATAGGATACTTAGTTAAATTAATATATATATATATATTAAATTAATATATAGATAGAGAGTATATAAAACCTAAACAATACAGTAAATGGTATACTCTCTATAATATAGAATTATATAGAAGAACTAAATAGTTAAATAAAATTTTAAGATAATGTTATACCAAACATTTTTTTGGGAGAAGTATTTCTAATAATATTCTAAAATGTTACTATTCTATTCTCAAGTATTGATTGCATTGTATTAATCCACCTTTTTCTTAATCAGATTTTAATAAAAGTATTTTCTTCAAGTTAACACATTCTTAAATTCACCTTCAATCTTAAAAGGCAATATGATTGAGATAATACGTTAAAGAATAAATTTGTGTGTACTTTTACTTTATAAAAGTTCTTTTGTTGAAAGTTCTTTGTCAAAATATGCATTACTATAATCCAATAATGTTTGAATGGCCAACTTAGGATAAAAGAAAAAAGTATTAAAATAATGTTAACATGTTTGCGCAAAATTTTATTTATATTAACATGGTTGTATTTTTCGAGAATGGTCCAATATATTTAAAAACGATGTTAATTGGTATTTTCCTCAATTCTCTGTTAAAAAATTATGATAATTTTAAATTTACAAAAATATCTGAATATTTTTTTCAAACATTACAATTGAACTCTACAAACTTACACTAATATTACTAACAAGTTCCGAGTTGATTTAGGTCATATCGGGTTTTGCTAAATAGGATCAAAACCCAAATCAGGTGGACCAAAGTCAGAGGTCTGGTTTGGGTTCGGGCCCAGATCAGGAAACCTCCGATTATGATTCAATTGAAATTTCAATCGGTTGGACCAGGTTTAATGCAGACTGATTGGGATTCCCTGGGCGTAGGTTTGATCATTTTCAGACTTTTCCCTACGATAATTTATTATAATGATAGTAAAGTTTATTTGGAGAAACCTTTATTAAAAAAAAAAAAAAATTCTCTTTTGGGTTCTTTATTGTTGTGATCCGTGTTATCAAAACTGAATCGAGTCGTTGGCTGAACTGGGTCGGATCGTGAACTGGCAAGACGACCGGTTTGGTTTTTATAAAATACCAAAATGCACATCGAACTAGGTTCAATTGGTGTAAACCAACTGGTTTCATTTTGTTTTTTACTAATATTATCCTCGGTGACCAGTAGCAAGTCAGCAAAACCCTTAACCTTAAAGATGTCAGTAAATCTGAAGACTTTGTCTCGTCCATAATGCTAAAAGTCGTTAGCTTCCTTCGTCTTTCGCCTAGTCCTCCTTGTGGTCATTGACGTCGTCGTCGTCGACAACTCGCCGCATCGTCCCTCGCGTTAGCTCTCCGACTCATCTTCCCTCGTCGTCGCCCTCGTCGAAAACTCTTCGCCTCGTTAAAAGCTCTTTTCCTCGGTGAAAGAATTGCTTCATCAAATATTAATTTGTCGGGTTACAAAACTAGTAGGAGTAAAATAAGCGTTATTATTCAGGTACAATTTGGCTCAAAAAATAATTATGTTTGCAAGAGACAGTGCAGAACAAGTATTAACAGTGGTTGTTGTGCTGGTGCAGGGTGTGCGGCTTGAAGTCATTCAAAAAATCAGCGTTATTATGTTTGCCTTCTCCATTTTCCGCTTCTCTTTAAAGTCATTCACCGAATCTCAGAGTATTTTACAAATGAGAAAAGCATGAAAACGATGTAATACGTTTGCCCAAATCATTATCTGATGGAATATGTTTTGGATCTCTCGTTTGAGATTTACTACGTTTGATTCTGTTGGTTTTAGATGAAATGTTAGTTTTTCCATCATTTTAATCGTTACAGCATGTTCTTCTCATGGATTGGCCATGGAATTGGGCTTACGGATTCCGTAGGCCCATGTTCTTCTCATGGAATGGCCAATCCATGACATATGTATTCCATGCGGTCCGGGCTTAGGGATTCCGGGTCCAAACCTCGTATTCCCTAAGCCCGGACCGCATGGAATCCGGAAATGGACTCCAAATGACGATTCTGCCCTCACCTGTTTGAAGAAATGCCGAGCGTGCCCCTCACCTGCCAGCTCTCAATAATCTCTCCTCCTTTTAGGGTTCTTGTTATGATTATGAATTCCCCCCCCCCCCCCCCCCCCCTGTGCTTCCGTTTCTTCGCAGTAAAACAGCGCCTTTCTCCATTTCCTGCAGTTCCTCTCCTTAATCGGCCAATACCAAGGTAGAATTTTGACTAGTTTTGTTGTTCAATCGCGTCAAGTTCGAACCTTTTTTGTGATTTGTGTGTTCAATTGTTCTTTCTCCTTCTGGGTGTTCGCAGCTTCGTTTTCCTGATTTAGTACACACAAAAAAGGTCATTATTTATGAAATTGAATTTCTGTTCTATTCTATGTACGTCTGTTCTTCTGCTGTATGATTCTCATTCTCAGCAAGAGTAAATGTGTGATCCTTGCGTAGTCTGGCTTATTATGTTTCTGATTTTGCGGTGATATTTCATTGAAATTGACCAATTTTGTGATAATAACTGCAAAAATTATGACCCTTTCTTTCCCTTTTGAACTGTGAAAATCAGCACCCGACACTTGAGAAATGAATATGTAAATTTGCCAGGTCTTATCATCATAAAATCGCAAATCCTTGCTTTTTAGTAACCATTAACTCTGTAACTTCATCGTCATGGAATTACCCGAGTAAAACCAATGTTTAACACCCCAAGCTTTGTAACTTCATTGTCATATAGATGAGTCCAAGAAACTCTTTTGAAAGTTTATCAAAAACTGGGGACAGCTGTCTCCTCTAGCTTGAAACTATAGGTATTATGTGGAAGTACAAGATCCTTCCATATACATATACATATTGTCATATACTAATTTGATCTCACGCATTAGCTGCATTATCCACCAAACAAGTTGATTCTTTTTTTACAAAATGGTGGCAAAAAAGTGAAAACAAGGATGTAATGAGGTAAAAGATCATCCTGCCATAAACCTTTCTTACAAATTTATTATCCAATTTTGGTTATTTCGGTATTGTCTTGCTTATACATTAGCTGTCTAATCATGAATTTATCATTTGCAGACAAAATCATCACTATAGTGCACAAAGACGTTTAGAAGCGAAATTTCTTTCTTCCCAAGCTTGCTAATCAAGACATTTACAGTGGTTTTACAAAATATAGCTATCACGGGTGCACTCTGTTGTGTGGCCGTTCGGCCACATGGAGCTAAATTGCTCCCTGGACCTAGAGCCCCAGACAATTCAACAGAGAGAGGCGAGCAACAACAACCACAACAACATTGGAGGACGAATTCGACTTTTTCACCTCCTCCATCAAGAATATGGAATTGCATATTGCAGTTAGATAGAGTACCCCATAAAAAGGCACATAGAGACAGGACATTTTGGGATGGCGACTACAAACCGGCTCGAGTGGTTGCGGGCAATTAAGATGTAGATTTATCATAGTTTTATCGGATCGACATGTATGTATAATTTTGATTAAGGACAAACCCACGTTTTGTATAATGTATGTGGTGAATATTATATTTATCGATATGAAACGTTATATTGCGAATATTATATTTATCGATATTTCTAATCATGTTAATGTGATGTAATCAATTGATTGATTCAGAAATTTTATTTGGCATGACAATTTACATTCTTTATTTTTTTTAAATATAATTAATAAATTGGTCTTTTTAAAAAAATTAAATAAATAAAAAATTTCGTTTTAATTTTTTTTTATTATTTAAATAAACGTTTTTAATATTTTTAAGTTTTATAATTAATTAATACAAATTATTTTTATTATATACTATACATATACAAAGTGGGGCAAATATGTCATTTTACCACATTCCATTCATTTTCCGTACACAATTCCACCAAAGAAACAACAGAATTCCTTATTCCGTTCTATTCAATTCCGCCAAAAAAACAACTTCATATTCTTAACTCCTATTCCTTATTCCCAATTCCTATTCCGTATTCCGTATTCCGAATTCCGTCAAAGAAACGCACCGTTAAAGTCAGAAACATGCGTGACACGTGACCTCATATTTAAACATTAAAAAATAAAATTTATAAAGGAGCTTGGAATGCTTACAGAGTTGTTATCACTGTCAGTAGTGTGGATCCCTAGCAAGTTGAACATTTTATAGATCCTTGCTTCATGGATCTATAATGGTTTTCTATCTGGCAATTATTAAAATTGGATCTATGGTTTCAGTTTAAAAACCGAAATGGAGTTATGCATTCTTTTGATATTAGCTAGAAACTTAGGTGAAGAAACATCTGAAGACGCTAGCTATCCCACAATGCCATTAGATGCTAAATGAAGCATAAAGTCACTTTGACTTTAATAAAGTGGTATATTTGAGTTGTTAGTCAAATGTATTACTTTGATTGATGTCTTATTCTAGCTTTGTTGGCAAAATAAGGGAACCATGGTGTATATTCTCTTTTTCAAAGTTTAGAAGGTCACATAAAAATTACAACTTTACATAAATATGCTTGTTTAAGATTTCATTTTTCAAAGGTGACGAAATTCATGGATTTGAATGTGCTTCGTGGAATGACATTTATGTTCATTCAAACATCGTACGTTTTTTTTTCCAAACTATTAAACGAACATCAGTCTTAACAAACCGACAATTATAAAACATAGATTCTCCAATACCAACATAACGAACACAAACTCATGACCAAATACAAACTCATGTTAAAGATAGTTAACCAACGAACACAAACTTAAATACATAACTACTTCAAAATTTTAAGAATACACCAAACGGAATAATAGCAAGCACTCCAACAACAGTAATCAACTTCCTTTCCTTTCGAAGTAGAACCACACTTTCTTCTTCCGCCTTATCATGCAACATTTCTCTAGATTTGCGTAAGGGCCTCCTTCCATACATGCATATTGGAGGATCACACCACTCAAAAAATGACAGTCGTTATACTGCAATTAACATATTTCAATATGAAATTAGGGTTTCTATGATTTAAATTTGGGGATTTTCAAATTTATACTAAAATTATGACTTCAATCAACATAAATCGAACAAAATACCTTAAAATTGGGACACCCATAGAACATTCGGTTGAACTCTTCCATGTTGTCACTAGTTTAGCATGAATGGTTGCCCCACAATAACGAATCAATGAATGACAATCTTCATGGGGCATGAAGCTTCATGGAGAAGTGGTGGAGTAATATGGTATCATGGAGTGTTTGTCGATGAGAAGTTGTCAACGAGAATAATGAATGGAGGAAGAATTGGAACGATAAAGAAAATAAGAAATGAACTACAAGAATGTTGGTCTACAGTCGCAGACAAAATTTATCGCCGCTAAACATAAGATAATTTGTGTCAACATTTAATGTTGTGGTTATACATATGATTTAGTGACAAATAATTTGTCATAGCTAAAACTCTTGTTTTGTGTGGATTTATTCCATTGTAGAATAGTTCCGCTTGAAAAAACTCCAGTGTTAAGACATCATCGACAGTAATATAGGTAATCAGTAACAGGCTAAATCTTTTTTGTGAAAACATATGTTTAGTGTCCAATGTAGTTGTTGTAAATTACTTCGGTTTCTAGCTGTCACCGTTATCAATTTGTCGTCACTAAAATAAATCATTTAGTAAAAATGTAGTATTACATCATTAAACTGACCGAACTGCTAATACACTGGTTGAACACCATAAATTAAAAAGAAAAAAATAAATTATGTGGTAGCTTTTAGTTGAAAAAACTAGCGCAACATTGACTCCTTCAACCTCTCATCTGAAGAAGATTCAACCTTCCATTCAACCTATCAAGTAACTCTACTCGATCCCGTCCTATGTTTAGAAGATTCGACTTTCAAATTGACTGTGTGTTACGTCGTAAGTTGACATCTGAAAGTGTAACTAAAAGAACTAGCATGGACCTTAAAATCAAACATCATCAACGACATTTAGGTCATAACTCAATATCTACCCAGTATACTTTCTTTAGTAAGTATTGAATTTCTAACTTAGCTTCCTTTTTGTTATACACTAACTCAAAAATAAGAATATTACAATATCCAGATAAATAAATTATTACTTAAATTTGCTAATGGATTCAATTTAGACTTTCAAAGTGATGTCGGAGTCAGCAGAGCATACGGTCAGTAGTGAAAACGCACTTAACATCACTTACGTCATACTTTAATTATCTACATGTATTTTGTTGAACTTTTTAAGTAGGTATATATTTATATTTCTAAATAGAGGTTGTTTTTATTTCGTGTCTATTTATAGGACAAATTACTTATATTAGAATTTAAATTATATACATAAACAAGTGTGTATTATGTAGATAATTGGATTATGATTAATCTAAAAGTTAAATTCAAAGAATTTTATGACTATCATAATTTAATTATTTTTTGTTTTTAAATTTCTCCTATACTTATATTTCTACTCTAATCTATTTTGCTATTTACCAAAAACAAATAATCATGTCGGTGACAACACATAAAGTTTTATAGATATTTATTATTTTTAAGTTTTTAAAAAAAGTGTTAATTATCAAATAGGTAGCCGAACTTGACATGGTTTGGCAAGTAGGTACCCAAACGTTTTTTTAGCCGCAAATAGGTTGCCGAACTTTTGGAAATTAGCAAAGAGAATCCTGACGTTAATTTTTCTGTTGGTTTGTCACGGAAACTGGTTCAGAACCGGTTCGATCGAACTACTTTTTTTTAAGGTTGGATTTATATACCAAACACATGCATGACTCAACCCTAAACCCTAAACAAAGTCATGCATACATTTGGTATATAAATCATACATTTTAAAAAAAATTGGTTCAATCGAACCGGTTTTTGAACTGATTTCCGTCACAAACCAACGGAAAAATTAACGTCAGAAACTTATTTGCTAATTTCCAAAAGTTCGGACACCTATTTTTGGCAAAACAAAGTATGGTTACCTGCTTGGTAAACCATGTCAAGTTCGGCTACCTATTTCAATTCAAGGGCATATTCTCAATGCTAAGAAAATATCTCAATTCCCCAAGATCCTTCATTTTAAAATTGGTTTCTAAAACAGTTTTCAATTCAGATACAAGCTTCTCACTGTTTCCAGTGATAAGCAAGTCAACAACATATACCAAAAGCACAACCAGATCCTTCACGCTTGGTAAATAGGGAATAATCCAACTTAGATTCAGTATATCTAGCATTAACAAGCGAATGACACAATTTAGTATTCCACTGTCTACTAGCCTACTTCAGACCATAAAGAAATTTTCGCAACCTACAAACCATATTTCCTTTTCTTTTATCACCAAAACCATCCGGAATTTTCATATAAACCTCTTCATCCAACTCCCCTTGTAAAAAGGCATTCTAAACATCCATTTGATAAAGGGGTCATTTATTAATAGAGGCTAAATCTAAAACAGTCTGAACAGTATTCATCTTCGCAAAAAGAGATAAGGTTTCAAAGTAATAAATTCCATATTTTTGGTTATAGCCTTTCACAACCAATCTAGCTTTATATCGACTTAAATTACCATCTGATTTATATTTCAACTTATATACCCATTTGTAACCAATTGCGGACTTACCTTGTGGGAGTGGGACAATCTCCCAAGTTTGGTTATCCTCAGGAGCTTGAATCCCTTCTTGCGTGGCTTGAACCCATGCCTTTTCCTTAATAGCTTCGAAAAAGCTTTCAGGTTCAGTCAATCTCGAAATTACACTCAAATAACATTGGTAAGCAGCAGATAAGCCATCATGTGATATAAAACGATCGATTGAATAACAATAAGAGGCATTCGAATTATCATAATCCTTTATCCAAATAAGAGGTCTAATACTCCTACCGGACCTACTAGTAACAGGAACTGTAGAATTCTCGACATTGGGACTATGATTTCCATCAGAATCTGCTATAGATTTATCATTTGGTGATGCTTCATCAAGGTTCGTTATGAACTCATCATTTCAAGCCGAAACATCTGGTTCAATTCTATCATCCTCAGTTACACTATTTCTAAAAGAAGTAACATCATGGGGCTCAGAATTGACATACTGCTCAAATAACATGGGTTGCTGATCAAATCTACCATTCTCAAAAGGAAAAACTTTTTCATCAAAATGGACATCTCGACTAACAAAGAATTTCTTTTCAATCAGATTATAAAGTTTGTATCCATTTTGAGTCTCAGGGTACCCCATCATTACTGATGGTATAGCCCTTGAAGCTAACTTGTCATCCATTACCATGTTTTTAGCATAGCATAAACAACCAAAAACCCTCAAATGATCGACCTTGGGCTCCTTTTTGTTCAGAGTTCCAAGGTGGGATTTCCCTCCCAAATTATTTGAAGGCATTGGGAACTAACGCTTCGAGCTTTAAAGCTCTAGCAACTTCTAGCAAATGTCTATGTTTTCTCTCTACTCTCCCGACCTGTTGGGGAGTATAGGGACAACTGCTTTGATGAATAATTCATTTATCACGAAAGAAATTATTCATATACTCATTAAAAAATTCCTTTCCATTATCAGTTCTAAAGCATTTAATTTTCTTATCGAACTGGGTCTCTATCATATTCACAAATCCCTTCATCACAATAAACACATCAGACTTAAATTGCATCAGGTGAACACAAGTAACTCTCGAAAAATCATCCACCAGAGTCAGACAAAAACGTTTATTATCATGAGTGGGACTATGATAAGGAATTGGGAACTAACGCTTCGAGCTTTAAAGCTCTAGCCACTTCTAGCAAATGTCTATGTTTTCTCTCTACTCTCCCGTTCTGTTGGGGAGTATAGGGACAACTGCTTTGATGAATAATTCCTTTCTCACGAAAGAAATTATTCATATGCTCATTAAAAAATTCCTTTCCATTATCAGTTCTAAAGCATTTAATTTTCTTACCGAACGGGGTCTCTATCATATTCACAAATCCCTTCATCACAATAAACACATCAGACTTAAATTGCATTAGGTGAACCCAAGTAACTCTCGAAAAATTATCCACCAGAGTCAGACAAAAATGTTTATTATCATGAGTGGGACTATGATAAGGCCCCCATACATCGGCATGAATCAAATCAAATGCAACATCAGCTCTAGATTCAGAATCATAAAAAGAATTTCTAATGATCTTAGCTTTAGGGCAGACAGCACAATCCCCTGAATTTAAGATCCTATTCTTAGGTAAATTCAATGAATGAACATGCTCTAATGCTTTAATCGACGCATGAACGAACCGCTTATGCCACAGCAAAAAATTCTAAGGTAACGAAGGAACAACATTGGAACCAGCACATGTGTGAGGGGACTTAAAAAAGTATAATCCAGAATGTTCAATACCAGTCCCTAAGACCTTCCCATTTGAGAGGTCCTGCAGGACAGCAAGATTCAGGTAAAAAGTTGCAGAACAGTTCAATTCTTTGGTAAGCTTCGAAATAGACAACAGATTGTATTTGAAATCAGGTATACACAACACATTCTGCAATCTATTTTCAGGAGAAATGCATATATTTCCAATACTCTCAACATCAGAATATCTACCATCAGGCAACTGAACTCTATTTCCAGACACATTCTAAGCATTTTCAATCCAATCATATCTATTTGTCATATGATTTGATGCACCAGTATCTAATATCCAGCTGTCTTTATCAGGTAAATGGACAGAATTGAAGGATATACCTGCAGTGTTGGATCGAGGTTCATTGTAGCATCTGCTGTATTAACAGTTCTGACAGCTTGTCCCACAGTCTCTACAAGTTTGTCAAATTGCTCTCGATTGAGGGCAATAGAACCTTGTGAACTAGAACTCATAGAAGAATCGTTAGCAGCACGTCTATTAAAACCAGAATCAACATCCTCATTGTTTCCCGACACAACATTGGCTTTTCCTTTAATCCCTTTTGTTTTCATGAATTCCTTATATTTGAAACAATTGTCTTCGCATGCCCTTTCCTTTTGCAGTAGTCACAACCTCTAGCAAAACATCTATCAATGGTGTGACCCTTTTTATGACAATGAGAACATTCAAGATTTTGGTTTCCTTGGGGCTTACCAGGATTAAGAGACACATTGGCAGACTTGAAACCAACAGAAGCACTCATAGAATAAGTAATACCTCTCTGGCTTTCCTCTTGCAGTAACAAATTATAAGCATGATTAACATAGGGCATAGGATTCCAGAGCAACAAATGACTTATAACACCAGCATAATTTTCATTTAAACCCATCAAGAATAGAAACAATCGTTGATTTTCTTTATGTTCGATGCGTTTCTTAAAATCATCACCACCAATATGCGGTAAAGCACATGCAGCATCATATTCAGCCCATAGTAATCCAATCTTAGTAAAGAAGGTTGAAATCGAATCAAGCATCTGTCTTATCATAACAATCTCAAGGGTTATTTGATAAGTTCTAGGTCCGCTAACCTTATCAAATCTTTCCTTCAAATCCTTCCAAACTAAGAAAGCATGCTCAACATACATATATCCATTGCCTATATCCTTAGAAACAGAATTTATAATCCAACCCAAGACAACCGAATTGCATCTATCCCAAAGATTATGAAAGGCAAAATCAATTTTTTCACACATGCAAGTACCAGTGTTAAACCCTAATTTATTTCTACCCAACAAGGTGAACCTAATGGCACGGCTCCACATAGAATAATTTTCAGGTCCAGTTAACGCAACAGAAATCATGTTTATCCCAGGGTTATCACTAGCATGCAGATATGAAGGGTGATGAGAGTCAACCTTCGCCATGACATCGTGGTTAACCAGGTCGATGGCATCATTACCTGCCTCCATGATTGGTTTTTCCTCATCCATGTTACGATCTCAGAACAAAGGGTAAGAATATACCAAGAAAATACAGTATGCCACAGTTTCGAAGAAATATATCCAAAAAAACGACAGAAGAAGAAACACAACAATACTCACAGATTTCTTTGTACAAACCAGCAGTGGAATCTACTCGATAAGATTGCTTCTCAAAAATAGAACTGAATCAATCATGAAAAATTGATTCAGAAAATGGAAGCCAAACCATTCACGGTACACGAAGGAACACGAAGGGCCAAATCTTCTTAAGAATCTACAAGATCTGCTTCAATCGTGAAAAAGATCTTCACATGAAACAGAAAGAAAACATACCATAAAATATCAAGAAGAACTGTTTCTGAAATCGCCAAGGTTCCAGAACGATGGTGGAAAGAAGCCTTCGGATATCTACAGGTCAGGATGAAGAAATGATTTCCGAGAGATAAGATTACCCAAACCCTCTGATACAATGTTAAAATCAGAGAATCGGATGAAACCTAGACCAGGCGAAGAGAACAACAAAGGAAATGAAGAGGCGCATCAATTGGGGATCATAGAAGACAGTTCCTTCATCTGTTGTCTTCTCACCCTTTAAATAAAAACCCTAAGAAAACTAATACACATTTTCACCCTAAAACTATTAGAAAACTGAATAACAACCAAAACCAAAATAAACACTAATAATATCCTGAACAATAAAAGATAACAAAATAGCCCATTAAGAATATAACACGAGAAAACTTCCAGATTGCTATAAATATTTCAACAAAATAGTGTTGTATTTGTAAGCCAAAAAATACGGAGTGAATATTTTAGAGTGCGAGCAATACATTGTGTGATACACTATTTGTCTATACTTAAAGTGTGGGTGTGAGCCAAATTGGTGAACCACGTAAATCCTTGTATCGTGTGTATTTCTCTTGATCCATTGAATCCCAAGATCCTACAAGGCGTAAATTAACAGCGACTAATATCACAACATCTTCAATGCACTAATCATATGTCTTGAATAACAATCACTTTTTAAATTAGTCATTTTTACCATTCTGGTGCTGAAACATGAAATCAGATTAGTGACATACTAAATTCGAATTCAAAGATACAAAAAGTATAGTTAATAGAATATGATGTACTTTGAATGAGCTTTTTGAGCAGTTTTAAGTTATCTATCAATGCATATATCTGGATGATGTTTTTTATATATTGGAGCAGAGGAAGGAGATTTCCATGACGAAGGAACAAACTCCACCCGAGTATCAACTTTTCCTAAATGACCTCCCAAGGAACGATTTTACCGTCATCTTTAGATCTCTACCGAACATCCAGAAGGGAAACATTGGGTCGAACCGTAATCCAATGGGATCTGTCTTCTTCGATGGTGTTCCTTGTTCTTTCTATATGTGAAGGCTTTTTCCTTGCAATACCCTCCACTTTGTTCACTCTTCATACTGCCTCATGTGGTTATCTAAGGTAACGATTCATTCCTTCGTCATCGTATCTTCAATATATGATCATCATACTGGAATTTAATGTCTTTCTTTGGAAGGTTCCTGAAGGAATAGAAGGTAACAAGTGGACATATATCATACGATATAAACAGATAGATCTTAAACATATTTATTAATTGTGTTGTGTCTTAACATGTTTCGTGTCTAAACGGATAGATCTTAAACGTATTTAAAAATATCAGACACGGGACACAACACGGGACACGATTAACTTTACTGGAAATTAAAAATTGAAAAACATCTCGTGTTAAACGACACGATTAGACACGACACGTAATAGATAAACACGATACGATGCAATACGATTAAATACGATATGACACGACACGATTAAGAATGACTTGAAACTGATACGGAACTACACGATTAGACACGACATGTTACACGACACGATTAACACGAAAGTCATTAATTTTACATATTTTCCAACATACGAACTAAGATCTTAAAAGTACAAACTGATTGCCACTAAGGTACGTACATAATAATAACATCAAAATATAGATATACAAACAAAATATAGAGATCAAACAAAATCCAAAGACCACATACAGTTACAACTAGGGTTTAGCAAATTACCCATTTGGACCCGAAACCGACACTTCGGGTAAGTTCTGGGTAGACATTTTCAAAATTGGGTAGGTTCTGGGAAAACAATTTGAGAACCTATTTATTCGGTTCCGGCTCTCCTATCTGGGTACCCTAAAGTAACCGGAACCGGAACTGGTTCTCTCTCTCTCTATATATATATATATTTAAAAAAATGGAAAACCTAGTAATTTTTATCCGCTCATCTCAGCCCCTCATTCCTCACTCCTCATAAGTCATCACTCATAAGTTATTCATTTATCAGTTATTAGCCTCTTAGACACTATTCTCATAGAGACTCTTCTCCACGGTAGAAGTTATACCTTTTAACAGCAACCTTCTCTCGGTCAGCCTCACGACGCTCCGACGGCGCTTCGATGGCGCCTCATCAACGCTTCGACGTCTTCTCTCGGAGGCTCTAGGTAATAACTAGCACTAGATCGAATTAGGAAGACAGATCTTTGTGTCTTCTTTTTTCTCCTGATAGTAATGGACAGGCTCTGGCCATCAATGAGGTATCATTTATGCGTAGCCTTTGTAGTTAAATCAGTAAGTTGTGGTTTTATTGCCTTATCATATGAAAGTTTGCTAATTTGGCATAGGATTTTCATAACCTGGTACAATCAAAGTGCCTTTTCCATGTATCTGCTTGTTGTTCCATACCACAAGTTGCTTACCTTTTCCATGTACTGCTTGTTGTTCTATACCACAAGCTGCTTCTTTAATGGTACCTCATTGTGCAGAAACTACCTTATTAGCCTAAATTTTAAACCATGGCCTAACTCTGCATGATTTCTCTTATGTTTGACCTTTTGCTACCACATTATGCTTCTGCTGACTAGTTATATATATTCTTGAGGTTCTTCTCTTCTCTGTGATGATATAGGATAGTGGGAGTGCATGATGCAGAGCTTATATATTGTTTTTGCTTGTAGCAAAGGAAAATGTTTTTAAATCTTTCAGGCTGATCTCTTTTGCACTAGATGTAACCACTGAATATAACAAATAAATGTATGAAAGTTGTCAATTGAACTATCTTTATTATAACGATATTTTTCTGTTTGTTCTATTAGTAGAATGTAATTTGATTAGGCTTCGTGATTGATTTCCCTACTTATCGGCTTTCGTGATTGATTTGGAACTGTGGTATGGACTGTAATTTGGAATTGTATATTTGGGAACTGTCCGGTTTCGACTATAATTTGGAATTGTTTATGTTTTGGAACTGAAATGGATTTTGTAACCGGAACCGAATTGAAACCGAACCGGGGTCGTAAAGAAACCGATTCGTAACAGGGTACCCAGAACCGTTTGTACAAACAGGTTCCGGGTAGGTTCCGGTTCCAAAATTAAACGGGTAGGTTCCGGTTCCAAAATTTAATACCATGTATTAAACTAGGTAAGTTCCGGGAACCCCTAGATTTACAGGTGACCCGGAACCGCTCACCCCTAGATACCACCATAATTTGTTTAAACAAAAAAAAACATAAGGAGAGGTCAGTTCATTACCTAGGGTTCGCTCAGTCAAAAAACGAAGTTGTCAATTTGTTACCATAATTTGCTCATACAAAAATGAAGCTTCTACTAAACCAAAGAAACTTTACCTTGGGTTTCTAGTAGAAGCTCGGTTCGTTAGACTAGAAACCCTAGAAGCTCGTCCAATTCATGGCCAAGCAGGTCAGGACGACCAAGCCCACGGTTAACCAACTCGTCCATCTCACGAAACTCGGGACGAAACTCACAAACCTCAGGTGTCCTGTTGGATCTTGATTTCCTAAATGCTGATCTGGCAGTGAATTGGATGCCAATGTATGGATGAAAGGTGCCCTCGCCTTAGCTACGGTGAACCTGCAGGAAGGGGATCGCAACAGAGGGGGTGTCTCTGGGTCCCTCTCTGATGCTTAAATGAGTATGTGTGTATATAACTCAAAACGTAATGAATGTATTGAAAAACAAGAGTATTTTTAGAGTAGAGAGACCAAACCGTAGAAGGCAACAGTATATCTTAAAGAATATTGTGCTGGTGAAGATTAGGATAGCAGATATTACGGTTATAGCATAACATTGCAGTCACCATATGTAATCTTTAGAGAATATGTGCCCGAGATATGCGGGATATCGTGGCCATATCTTTAGGAACGGTTGGTGGGAACAGAGTAGAGAGGCAGGGCTCTCTTCAGGGCGAGCACTCCTATGACGAGTTTGCATGGTCGTATCACTCGTTCCCACAGACGGCGCCAAATGTTGGATCTTGATTTCCTAAATGCTGATCTGGCAGTGAATTGGATGCCAATGTATGGATGAAAGGTGCTCTCGCCTTAGCTCCGGTGAACCTGCAGGAAGGGGATCGCAACAGAGGGGGTGTCTCTGGGTCCCTCTCTGATGCTTAAATGAGTATGTGTGTATATAACTCAAAATGTAATGAATGTATTGAAAAGCAAGAGTATTTATAGAGTAGAGAGACCAAGTCGTAGAAGGCAACAGTATATCTTAATGAATATTGTGCTGGTGAAGATTAGGATAGCAGATATTACGGTTATGGCGTAATATTGCAGTTACCATATGTAATCTTTAGAGAATATGTGTCCGAGATATGCGGGATATCGTGGCCATATCTTTAGGAACGGTTGGTGGGACCAGAGGAGAGAGGCAGGGCTCTCTTTAGGGCGAGAACTCCTATGGCAAGCAGTAGGAGTCCGCGACTTGGTGGTAATGGCGACCAGCGATGGAGCCTTTGGCATACACTTTAGCTTGGGATCGACCTTGGGATACTCTATCGAGGGTCGGATCGACTTTAGCATGGGCCAGTCCGGTTCGAATAACCTGGGTTCACCCCCCTCCATGGTTATTGGGCCTCTGGGGCCTTTTCCTTATTGGGTTGTCACTATCAATTCCGAACATTTGCCCCCAAGCTTGAGTGAAGTTTCTTCGGTCGAGCTTGATTCCTTGAAAGGGTTTGAGATAGTGACACTTGAATTGGGTCTTCTTTGTCCTTTTCTGTTATTTATACCTTTATGAACACTTTATGCTTTTTTGGCGATCAGTCGTTCGGTTGCCCAGGGTTGAAGGAATATTCGGTCTTTTATTCCTTCTTGGCGATCACTCGAGGCAGTCTAGGTTTATGGAGGTTTATCCCTCACTATTTGACGATCACAGCCTCTGAAAGGGTTTTCCCAAAAAGGCCTAGTAAAGCGTTGGCGATCACTTTATATGCATAATGGACTTTAGCATTTAATAACTGCACAGTCATCCAGAAGTCGAACGGACATTTGAGGCACGCCTGTCGTTTAATATTTCGTAACTCAAGGGTAGTCTGACAATTTCTGTACTGGCCGACCGTTTGTCTCCCCGAGGTGTCTCTTAAAATCCTGAGATTGCTTCGATTTTTCCCAAAATGTGCAATCATTCTCTGTGCCATTTCGTTTCTGTCTGTGGCGGTTACTCCTTTTTTTGTCTATATAAGGGACGAAAGTTCCACTCTTTTGTCTTTTACGCATCCTAGTTCTTCAGATTCTAGAGAGTTTCGTGCCTCCTCTACTTTCAGCACTATGTTTCTCCGATTCTCTACTTCTTCCTTTCAAATTCTAAAAGCTTCAAACCCAAACATTAATGGCTACTGGAAGTTAGTCTACAGGCAAGGCCAAGGTGACGGCCAATAGGTCTTCTTCCTCACCCCCGAAAGTGCCTCTGAAGAACACCAATGCTCCCCTGCAAATCAGGGATGGTTCTACTCCGGCTTCTAGCGAAAGGATTCCTGATGCTGGACGGTCAGCAACCACACCTGTGCTGGTGGATGGGTCAGACACCAATGTGCCCCTCTTTTCCCCAAAAGGTAAACACCACGGTTTTTCTGTTCGCTTCTTTTTCTGATAATGGCCCCTGTTTTTTCTTGTTTTCATATTGTTCTTGCCATATCTGATTTTCTAAGTAGATATCAAGCCTAAAGAGTTGAAGCCGACTTAGTTCAAGATGGTAGTCGTCATAGGTGGCCTACATGAAACGGATGCCCCCAGGTACCCAGGCTTAGGACTGCACTATCCTCGCGGCGGAGAGGTTTACCTTTATGCGGCCCAGGTTGATGCTGGGTTGTGTTTTCCTCTCTGCGAGGATTTGCAGGAGTTATGCCGTTATTACGGGATAGCTCTCACGCAGCTCGTACCCAACGCCATTAGGATGTGGGTCGGATTCAAATTCATGTGTCTACGTCAAGAATGGACGTATGCACTGGCCTTGTTCCGATGCTTCTTCCGATTGGCCACCAGAGCAAATCATCTCCATCATTTCCAGACCCGATGGCCGAAGTTTGAAGAATGGAGAGGTCAGGCTTGGCGCAGGAACATCCATTTCCGTTTGGTTGACCACTTCCGTGCCACCAACTACAAGAAGTTCTACTTCTTTTACAAGGGGGGCGTGACCTGGGAGTTGTCTCAACCGGAAAGGGATACTCCCTCTGTCTTTGGCGAGCTATCTGGGAGCAACCGGAACGCCATCGAAGACTTCTTCCGGTTGCACAAGCAATCAAATTTTTGCTCCATCCATTCAGTGGTGGAGACCACTGAGAACATGCTAGAGATGGCGGGCATTCATCAGGCCTCGCCACATCTTATTGAATGGGTAACTTTCTAACCTTTTTCCTTTTATTGGTTGTAGGCGGTCGGGGCCGTAAACTCATGGGTCTCTTTGATGACCAGGGTAAGGCGGGGTTGTCTTCAGACCAAGCGTCGCTGAACCTTCCTCCTCCTCCCTCTATGCGTTTCTCCAAAAGAAAGCCTCAGGAGGATTGCCCCTCAGTCACTCCTGGCTCTTGCCAGCCAGGTACATTACTGTCATGTTTACTCCTTTTTATTTTCTTCGCCTTGAATTTAGGTTCCTGATACCTTTGTTAATTTTTTTCAGAGAAGCCCATGGCTGATGTGGCTCGTGACCCTCCTCCTGCCAAGAAGGTCAGGAGTTCAGGCGAGGAGCACCCTACTCTTCTTAAGAGCCCTACTGTTTCTAGGGGTCCTGCTGCCCCTAAGGAGAAGGCCTTGACTGTGGTCACGGCGACCCCTCCTTCCCCGGATCGCCCAGCCTCCATTCCTCCAAAGGAGTATGATGCTCAGAAGAAGGGGTCAGACACCCCAGACCCCTCGAAGGCTCCTTCTGGGGAGTACTGCCCACTCGTGGGCTTGTTCCAGCCGCCCAAGGCTGCAAGCTCCAGGGGCGTCTAGATCCCCAATGGAAACCTCTTGAAGGCGGGGGTTTCAGATCAGAAATCTCTTCGAGGCAATCTGGACTTGTGCATGCAACTCCTTGAGGGGGTAGTTCCTCCCAGGGACCGGGCTGCGGTTCCCTCAGAACTGCCCTCCATCGAGGGGATGATGAGGTCGACCTTCGAACGAATCGCCCTGGTAAGATTTCACATCTTTGTTGTGTCTTCGTATTACTTGTATTTTTCTTTAGACTAACAGTACTTTGCCCATATTTCCTTTGTTGTCAGCTCGTTTGAGAGGAGCTGGCGAACAGTCAGGTTGTCCGGGAGCTCGCTATACAGCTGAAGTCTGTTCCATCCCCCCAGAGTGTGGTCGAGGACTTCAAAAGGTCCGAGGAGTTTGTCGACTGTGCTTTGTAGGTGATGAAGTCAGAAATTGCTGACTATCTCCAAGTCCTGGTCGAGGACATCCACGCATTCGATCCCAACTTTCCTCTTTAGGAAGTTGAGGCTCTTAAGCCTTTCCTCCGAAGTACCCTTCCCAAGGAGACTCCTCCTGCTGCTGAAGAAGTTGCCCCCGCAGGCGATCCGAGTGCCTCCACTCCTGAAGAGCCCAAGCCATGAAGTCTCCAACTCCTCCGGCGATCATATTTTTTGTTTTAGATGATTATTTTCTTATCTTCCTTTGAATTTTGGGGATGCTTTGTTAGGATATAAGTGTGTCTAACACTTATGTTTAGCGATTAATCTGTAAATATTGTTGCTTGCGGTCCAAGCATGAATTAGTTTAGCTATGGGGACTTAGTTGCAAATAGGTTTCCTTACTGTTTTGTATGTTCTCGGTTGCTTTCCCTTTATATGTTTTGCTACTGTTGAACACTAAATTATCAAGATATTTTGCTCTGAATTCCGTAGCTTGTTCTTCTTCTTCGTTTTCCTGTTCTTCATTTCTTCATCCAAATCCCTAAATCCAAACATGGTATCAGAGCTCGATCGAGGCTGAAATCTCCTTTCCCAAACTCTGTCCACTTGATTCATGGAAGAATCAAGCCTTGCCTTCACCAACAAGAAAGTAGCTCAGCTACTTGGCGAAGAAAATTTCCAGCAGTGGAAACAGCAGGTTCTACTCTCAGTCAGAGGGTACAACCTGGAGAATCATCTCCATGGAGCCAACATACGTCAGTTTCTGGAAGATGAAACTGGGGCTGCAGTCCCAAATCCTGCCTATGCAAAGTTTCATCAACAGGACAGCTCTCTCGCATCCTGGCTTCTTGCCTCGGTTTCTTATCAGGTTAGTAGGGGTTTAATAGGGTGTATGTCAGCTGCTGCCATTTGGCAAAAGCTTCATCGTGATTTCTCATCATCCTCCACTATTAGAATCATGCATCTTTATGATAGGCTTAAGGTTAGAAAGCATGTTCATCAGCCTATGATAGATTACCTTACTGAAATCCAGACCACCTGTGATAGTTTAGCCAGTTGTGGTCACCCTATAGAAGAGATGCAACAAATCTCGATTATTTTGAATGGGGTCAAGGGTCAGTATGATAATGTTATTGCTGTCATTCATGCTAGCCAAAATCCGTATACTATTGCCTCTGTGAGTTCTGTGTTACTGGATGCTGAGTCTAGGCAGTTTGACATTTTATTTGATGCTAGTATCAACATAGCTTCTGCTAAGGTTCCCACACCCAGCAAGTCTTTTGTGTCTTATGATGAAAACAGTTCTGGTAGCAAGGATAGCATGTCTGTTAATCCCACCCAGTCACCCATGTCTGGTCTCCTGCCCACACCCCAACCCATAAATCAGAACACTCAGTCATTCTCCTATGGTCCTCCACCATTTGGTAATCAACAGTCTGGTAGGGGTAGGGGTCGTGGTAGGGGTTTTGGTAACAACAGACTGCAATGTTAGTTGTGTGGAAAATTTGGGCACTTGGTGCACAGATGTTTCCACAGATTCAATGTGCACTTCACTTGAGTGACTGATCCCCAGTCCACCTCTCCAGCACCTTCAGCAAATCTAGCTGCCTATGACATTGATCCTGACCCATACCAGCATCATCCACAAAACCAGCATTACCCACCACCTCAGCTGCATAAATCCCAAGCTCAACCTCAACCACCTTAGACCACCACCATCACTCCTCCCAATCCTCAAACACACTCTGTGATGCAGTACTCACCTTATCCTTCACCCATACCTCCTATCTATCCATACATGATGGCCCCTCCATGTTATCCAGCTCAACCATATCAAGTGATTTCCAATCCTCAGCCTCACCCCACCCTTGCCCTATCCCAGCCTACATCACCTCTACCCATCCAAGCCAACCACCTAATGGCCAACAGCTCAAACCCAGCCTCTTCTGATGGCAGCTTGTTCCCAGACTCAGGAGCCACGAACCATCTGACAAATGCTCAGCCTGCCCCGAACATGTCCTCTCCATACTCTGGTCCAGGTAAGGTTTTAGTTGGAAATGGTTCTTCTCTTGAAATATCTGCCATTGGTTCTTCTCATTTACCTTCCACTGGCAAACCTCTTCTTCTTAATAATTTGCTTTACACACTTGCTGTTACTAAAAACCTGCTTTCTGTATCTCAGTTTTCAAAGGATAATTAAGTTTATTTTAAATTTCACCCATCGCACTGCCTGATCAAGGATTCCCTCTCCAACAAGGTGCTGCTGAAGGGTTATGAATCAGGGGGTCTTTACCGCCTAGATTTCTCTAGTTTTAAGTCTAAGTCATTTCAGTTAGTTGAGTCTGCTACTGTTAGTCCAGATCAGTGTTTGAGTCTTTCACCTGATTTTCAGTCATTTTGTAATAATGCAGTTTTATCTGCTCAAAACTCAACCTTTTCGGTTATTGATAATGATAATTCTACTTTATGGTTAATCATGATTCCTCTGATTTTCCTCATGTTTCCTCTGCTTATACTGCTGATATTTCTAATGAATGCTCTACTGTCACATGTTTTAATAATGCATCCTCTATTGCATTACCTGAATTTGAGATTAGCCGCTTTCTTAGTTCTCTGAAAACTAATGAACTTTCTCACCTATGGCACATGAGGTTAGGCCACCCTTCTAAGAACATACTTGTTAATTTCTTGAGACTTCAAAATCTGCCCACTAAACACATATCTTCTGAGTGTGCTGCCTGTGCAGTGGGAAAAAGTAAGACCCTTCCCTACCAATCATCAGAGACAGTGTAGTCTCATCCTCTAGAAATGGTTCGGGTAGATCTCTGGGGTCCTGCCCCTTTCTCCTCCAGTAATAGCAATTATTATCTCAGTATTGTTGATGCCTTTTCTAGATTTACTTGGATTTACTTCTTAAATCGAAAATCTGATGCTGCTAAAGTCTTTTGTGAGTTTCATTTGTTAGTAGAAAAGCATCTTGGCACAAAGCTCAAAGCGGTGCAATCTGATGGAGGAGGTGAGTTTCATTTTCTCACTGCTTACTTAGCTCAGTTTGGTATAGTTCATAGGATCACTTGCCCTTATTCTAGCCAACAAAATGGCATGGTGGAGCGTAAGCACCGCCACATTGTTGAATTAGGACTTACACTTCTTGCACAGTCATCCGTTCCCTTACACTACTGTAAGTCCCTTAATAACTGTTCTCCTCATGAGCTCATCTTCAATTCCAAGCCTGACTACTCTTTTCTAAGAGTCTTTGGCTGTTTATGCTTCCCTCACTTGAGACCTTACAGGTCTCACAAGTTGTCCTTCAGATTAGAACCCTGTGTCTTCATTGGGTTCTGTTCTGATCATCATGGCTACAGGTGTCTCTCTTCGTCTGGAAGAGTATATGTGTCACAAAATGTTGTCTTTAATGAGACAACATTTCCTTTCAGTGACACCACAGGGCCGTTCTATGCCTCAAACACACCAAAAGTTGTCACTCCCTCCAAACCATTCTTCATACCTTGTGACCCTTTTTTCCAACAACCTACCTATGTTCCCTCCACTGTCTCTCATTCATCTGGACCTCCTGTGCATGCTCACACTTCGGGTGAGTACATCTTACCCTCCACCACACCCACTCAAAACACCACTTCAACTCAGCCTCCCTCAGTACCTGTCTCTGCTCCTGATCTAAGCTCACCTACTGAAGTATGTAGATATGTCCCTTCTGGCTCAACCCTTGTTCCTATTACCTCCTCTGATTATGTTTCCTCTATGCCACCACCACCAGCTCACTCAGATCAGTCCTTCCCCACCTCACCACAAGCCCAACCCTCCTCATCCTCTCAACCTTCTCGTCCCAAATCCTCCACCAATGTTCATCCTATGCAAACCAGATCGAAAACTTCTCTTCAAGGGTTGTCCACTTCCCTTGCCCTGTCCACAGACCTGAGCAACTCTGAGCCTCGTAGCATTCACGAGGCTCTTCAGTCACCTCATTGGCTTCAGGCTGTTCAGGAAGAGCTTACAGCTCTTTCTACAAACAGCACCTGGACCCTTGTTCCCTTACCTACAGGTCGAATCCCTATTGGTTGCAAATGGATATTCAAAATCAAAAGAAATGCAGATGGGGCTGTTGTCAGGTACAAGGCTCGTCTTGTTTCCAAAGGTTTTTCCCAAAAACCAGGTTTTGATTTTCAGGAAACCTTCAGTCCTGTCATTAAGTCTGCTACTGTCCGTATTGTACTTTCTTTAGCACTGACTCATAAATGGTGTATCAGACAAGTTGACATTAATAATGCCTTCCTTTATGGTGACCTTCATGGGGAGGTCTACATGACACAGCCTCCAGGTTTTGAGGTTCACTCTAATACCCCTAATCTGGTTTGCAAACTTCAGAAAGCACTGTATGGTCTTAAGCAGGCTCCCAGAGCCTGGTTTGTAAAATTGAAGTTTTTTCTCCTGAATTCTCTTGGTTTTCATGTCTCAACCTCTGATAGTTGTTTGTTTATCAAATCAACATCTGATTCTTTCGTATTGTTACTTGTCTATGTGGATGATATTGTTATAACTGGTACCTCTTCTCATCTTGTCTCTAACATTGTTGATTCAATAAATGCTCAATTCTAGCTCAAAGATCTAGGAAACCTGAACTACTTCCTTGGCATGGAAGTAGTTTCAGGTGATGATTTTATCCTTCTGAATCAGAAGAAGTACATTCAGGAACTCCTGGATAAGGTAGGTCTAAATGATCCAACAGATTTCCCCACTCCAATGACAGGTACGTGTCTGTCAAAATCAGGTATGTCTACTTGTTCTGAACCCTTTCATGATGAAACACTATACAGAAGCACAATAGGTGCTCTGCAACATGTCTATGTCACTCGACCAGATATTCACTTTGCAGTAAACAAACTGAGTCAGTTTATGCAAGCACCCAATAACAGCAACTGGAAGGTTGTTATTAACGTCCTCAGATGCCTCAAATGCACTCTCAATCACGGTCTGTTGTTCAGACCAATACCCTCACCTGTCAAAGACATTACTCTTACCTCGTTCTCTGATGTTGACGGGGGTAGTGATCAATCTGATCGCCGCTCCATTTCAGGGCATTACCTTCTCCTAAATGGTAATCCCATAGTATGGAGCTCCAAAAAGCAGACAGTAGTGTCTAGGTCAAGTGCAGAGGCAGAATTCAGGGCCATTGCCAATGCAATGTGTGAGATTATGTGGGTCCAATCCCTTCTCAAGGAAATTGGACTTCACACTCCAACTGCACCTGTCATTTGGACAGACAACACGAGTGCAGTTGCTCTCTCAGGAAATCCCATTCGTCATTCCAAGATGAAACATGTTGAGATTGATCTCTTCTGCATCAGGGAGAAAGTTCACAATGGGGATGTCTTAGTTAACTTCATTCCAGCTTCGGAACAAACTGCTAATATTTTAACTAAGCCTCTAACTGAAAAACATTTCATTCCCTGCAAGAAAAAGCTTGGGGTCTTCTCACTAGAAGAACTGAAGGATCATGGAGTCTCCCCATTCCTTCAGCTCACGTCAAGCTCTTCGTGAACTTCTCATCCAGTCTGTAAGTATATTCAATCTCTGATAACTTAGTATCTTGCCTTATATTCAGTATTTCTGATCAGCAATATGTATGTTTGCCGAATTTTCCTGTTGACTGCACCTCTGTGATTTTAACTCTGTCTATTCTTATGCAAGTCTGATCAACTCTATCATTGGCATGTTAATACTGGTAATCGTAATCTGCTCATGTCTATTTATCATGTTTAGCATCTACCTTAGAATCACATGTCATCTGGCTATTTTCCCATTTCTGATCATATTCATTGCCTCTGTGCATCTCTGGCATCTCTCCTTAAAAAGAAACTGCTTGCTAATTTAAACATGGCATAGGGTATGGCTTGAGTCCAAAAACAGAGTGAAAACCATAAGAAAACGTCAAAATACTATTGGGTTTTTCACTCTTGAGGATGAAAAGATCAAGGCTCAAACCTTGCAGTCATGCTGGTAAGACAGGAGCTCAAACTCCTCTGTCATGAAATGAAAATTCAAATTTAAAGTCATAATATATCAAATGAATAAAAGCAGCAGTAAAACCAGAAATATGAGATTGTCTGATGCACTTTGGCAACTGTTTACTGATCTGGCATAGGGAGAATCATGCATATGACTTGTGTATTGCTGATACTGCTAATCGTGTTATCAGCCTTGATCATGATCTCAGATTACAGGTACTAATCAACCTATGATCAGAGTTCGGATCAGACCTATGCTAAAGTCAGTACTGCTGATTAAAATTGCGAAGTGCATCTTAGCTAGGAGAACTCGGTTTAGCTACACAAGCTGCTCAGAATTCACTAAACAAGAAAAGGTTAGTACTCTGTTTTCGAGATTGGATTTTCACTGCAAACTGTCAACCTTCAAGGAAGATTGAATCTCAAAATCAAGATCAAGTATAGGAAATGTTAGGATATAAGTGTGTCTAACACTTATGTTTAGGGATTAATCTGTAAATATTGTTGTTTGCGGTCCAAGCATCAATTAGTTTAGCTTTAGGGACTTAGTTGCAAATAGGTGTCCTTACTGTTTTGTCTGTTCTCGGTTGCTTTCCCTTTATATGTTTTGCTACTGTTGAACACTACATTATCAAGATATTTTGCTCTGAATTCCGTAGCTTGTTCTTCTTCTTCGTTTTCCTGTTCTTCATCCAAATCCCTAAATCCAAACATGCTTTGTAATTATTTTTCGATTAAAGACTCAGTTACTTTTTATAGTATTGAATGCCTTTATATTCATAAGCCTTTTATATTTACTCGACTTTGAATGAGTTGGCGATTCCTCCGATATCTTAATCATAATTACCTTCGACTTTTCTTCGCTTTATAATGGTCTCGACTCTTAAGGTCTTGGACCTTTCTTTTAGGCTTGAAAGGATAAGTCTTTCTAGAATTATCTATTCCCATTGCCAAGTATAAATTTCTTAAGGAAAACATCTTAAGACTTAAAAGTATAGACTTCTAAGCTCGAAGATATATTACCTTCTTGAAGTTTAAACCTTTTGGGGCCTAATTGCAAGGAACTTGTTACTTAAAGCTTCATCATCCATAGTGATCGCTTAAGGCTCCTTGCCCATCTTCTAAAATTTGCTTCATAAAGGAATTGTTATCCATAGTATGGATAACTTCTTCAAAATTTGCCCAAATTATAAGAGAATGGCTTTCTTGATGGGTTGAATGTCTTTGTCGTTAGGACTTCCTGCCTGACTTTGGCGTCAGGTCTTTGGGTTTGCCAGACAAAATGACTTCCGAAGATCTCTTTTGTTTTTTCTTTTACTTTGCTTTATCTTGGTTGTTATCATCCCCTTCTGGATCCAATTTTTCCAAGATTTTGATTTACATTCATCATGTTATGGTATTACATTACTTGTTAAAAGGTTCTACCATAATTTTTTACTTAGTACATTCTGTGAACAGGACAGTCTAACAAGTAAACTGGTGGTTGGAGGGTCGGTCCGGTTCTGATAACACTAGTTGTGATACCTTTGTACTTGCCGAACTGACTTTTTCTAGAATGAATGTAGTTTAAACCAACAACTAAATGATAACTACAACTCTATTAGTTTTCACTTTGTATTTGACTATACAGTTCCATCAAATTTAAGATGGGGTGTTTGATTGGGGCATTAACCATATATTAGTATTAACTAATATATGTATTAATTAATACAATGTTTGATTAGAAATAATGATATGTATTAATTAATGCATATATATTAGCTAATACACAATTATAGTGTTAATTGTGTATTAACTAATACATTATCTAACCATTGTCAATTATCTTCGGAAATTGATTTATAATTTCTTTTTATAATTGAAATTGATTTATAATTGCTCTATAGACAAACAGTTTGGGATGTTGGTCGGATTTTCCTTGTATGTTGTCGTGATCTTATTGGACATTAGGATCGATGTTCTACACATTACCATTACAGTTGATGTCAACAACGGAGAAAGTAGGGTTGGGCGGGTCAGGCCGGTCCTGAAGGCAAGAACGAGATCGAGACCGAAATTTCGGTCTTCCCTTCTGGAGGACTGAGACCGACTTCGGCCAAAAATGTCTGCCCGAGTCGATCTTTCTTGACTCGATCCTAGATCGAATTTGCACCCCAAAAAAAATTATGAGCTCACGTTATTCTTTAGTAAAAGGCAAAAAAATAGTTCACCTCTCAAAAAAACACTATGAGCTCACGGTATTCTTTAGTAAATTTATCAGGATGCAGCTTTTACAGAGATAGAAAACCTCCAAAATCCACATTCCTTTCGATGTGGTATTATGAAAATGTCAAATCCACATTCCTTCGGTCGGGGCCGGTCTTAAACGGTCTTTCGGGAAAAAAATCCCGAGACCGAGACCGATCTTGAATAAATAAAAAACGTCTGCTCGGTCCCAGTCAGGCCGGTCTTGTTGGTAATTCAGTTTGACAGTCTTTTTTTATCACCCATAGGAGAAAGTGTATCTAGGACCAGGACCTCAATTAGTATTTCTTTTATGTATAATAAATATATTTTTAGCAATACACTACAGGAGAATGGTGAAATAACGGCTCAACGAGATGGTTCAAATACTATTGAGCCATGAATAATTTATTTATATGATTATTCACGGCTCAAATACTATTGAGACGTCATTTTATTAAGAAAAAATAAAACATATATTTCGTGGCTCAAATGTTAGAGTCACGAAATAAAAAATAATTAAAATTATATTTTACGGCTTCTTTTTTTGAACATTTCTTTTTTAAAAGAAATTATTTTTTGTTCTTTTCGCTATTTTTCACGGCTCAATAACTGTAAACAAAATAAAAATATTTTTTACGACTCCTTTTTTAGTCGTCCTTTTTTGAAGGAATTAATTTTTTCTTTTCGCTATTTTTCAAGACTCAATTACTATTGAGCCGTAAAAAAAATCAAAACTTTTAGTTTTCCCGTTCTATTTCCCTCTGATGTAAAAAAAATCAAATTTTCAAACTCTTCATATTTTCAAAGGTTGGAGAAGAACTCCTCACGTCCATGGAGATCATTACGTGTTTTTTTTCATCTTCACATGTCTCCCTCTTCCTTCGCTCTCTGCCCCGAGCTGGAAGTACCGTGACCTCCGGCCATCGAGCTCAAGTGGATGGTGGAGCTTGAGAGCTTGAGAACTCCTCACGAGATGGAGATTTCGTACCATGACTTCCCTCCTCAGCCAGTAGAACTCCTCACGCGTGAAGACTGGTCTTCCATTGAAGGAAAGCTCGACATCTCCACCACCGGCGAAGAAGACTCGTCGTCCTCTGAAGAATACTCACCGTCCTCAACCTGGGATGGAGTTGGAGGTGGTCGAACAACTTGGAGCTGGAGGTCGTCGTCCTCAACCTGGTGGCATATCAACAACCGAACTGGAACCAGAAGAAGGAAGAAGAAGGGAGGTGGTCGAGGAGGAGAATATCGAACGGAAGAGGAGGAGAAGGCTGAGAAGAGAGGAGGCCGAACGGAAAGGTTGGGGACGACGAGAAGGGAGGAGGCTGAACCCATTAAAAATATATTTTAAAAAAATATTCATATTTGATACGGCTCAATATATTTTGAGACGCCAAAAATAAAAAATAATTTCTGTGGCCCAACCAAAAGTGTCGTTATAATTATTTTGTCAATGAAGTTCAAATTTTATCAAACTTTAAAATGAAGTATTTGTTTTTACTTGACAAGTGTTTTTATTTGATTTCTTAATTTGCTATATATGATGCATATAATTTGAATCCTCTACATAAAAAGTATTTTAATTTAATTTCTTAAGTTGCTACTATATGATATATATAATTAGTGTTTCAATTATTTAATGTTTAACTAATAAATTGTTTTGATTTTCTTCTTGAAGTGACAAGCGTTTTTAGGTTCTATTTTAAATTGCGCGTAAATAAAAAAATCCTATCAATTTCTTTAATTATATGCTATAAAGTTAATCTGCATGGTTCTTTGAATAATATTGGCTGCTAGGACAATTATTTCATGTAAGAGTTAAACAATTTTAATGAGTTCAAGTTGTTCGACTCCAGTCCTGTAACGACTGTCAGTATGGACTATGTTTTATATTGATAGTATAGAGCCTATTGATTTTTGGCCGAACATAAAGAAATAAAAGTGTATGATTTAAACTTTAAGAGAAATTTGGTTAAAGATTAGGAGATAATGTCGTATTTAATCGTGATCAAAATAATTATTTATTTAATAAAAACAAAAAATAAATATGAAATATTTAAAGGACTCGTGTCTCGATTGAACCAATCTAGGGTCTAGACTTACCTCTTTTTGGCCTTTTTTTTTAAATAAATATAGACTACTTTATAGAGTTTGGGTTTAATATTTATTTTTTTGTTAATTGTTTTTACATATATGAAAATTATTTTTCTAATCCTTTTTCTAGTATGTTTTTTTTCTTCATTTTTTCTATTTATCTTCATTTCCATCTACCACATCAACATCATGTCACTATCCCGTTAATAAAACTTGTCGGTCAACAATAATTTGGATCAAATAACCACATTTTGATATATGAGAGAGAATTAGACAATATAATGGTACCATCAAATCAAATATGAGTCAAATTTGTACACGTATTTAACTTATTAACCCTAAAATCAAAGTCTTCTTAATCTTCTTTACATTGGAGTATTAATAAATGGGTTTCGAGTTGTTAAAGAAATAAAGATTAAGGTGAATTATATATTCAATCCCTATGGTTTGTCAATATTAGTATTACTGTTCATATTTAGTTATACATGTTTCAAAATATTATTATTTGATCATATTAACTAACAACAATTTAACGAAAAAGTGATGGAGTGGGTAGAAAATTGATGTAACGTATCTATTTATGTATACATTAATTTGACTAGAATGTGTACAATTATGACAAATATATATTTTTTTAAACATTTTCTCACTCTTAATGTTAAATTCATAACTTTTTATTAGTCCTTGTCAAATATATATAATTTTCATGTAAAGTGACATGTCATATAACCCACTTTAAAACCCTCCAAACATTCTTATTCATTCTCCACATAAGTTATAAACATTTAATAATTTATCCTTCCTTCCCATGTGCATTTTTGTTTTTTCAAATGCTAAATTTCATAATATAGTGTTTTATATAACTATACTCATAGTTAATATTTTTTTGTTATTAATTCTGTACTTATGTCACATAAGTACATAATTAATATTTTTTTTATATAGTTATGTAGGTTTCATTTTTAGACATAATTTCTACTTATGTCACATGTGAATTTATAATTTCTCATTAAAACCTTTTATTTTTATTGAAATGCTAATATTCATAATATTATAATTTATAAAAAACATTTAAATGCACATATTAAATTTGTTATAGTCTTAGAAGTAATTTTTTGTGTTATTTATCTTTTATATATATATATATAAATTATTATAGTTCCATGCCTAATATTACGAACTCTATTATAATTCTGCAGGGCAATATAAAATTTAATTCATGAAGAAACAAATAGTAATATTGTTTCTTAATATTTTTTATAGTTTGTTAGAGCTTCATTTTTATATATTTTTTTACTCGACTTATTTTATAAATTAGATAACTGTTGAACACGACTTACTATTAGTCAAATAAACATAAACACTTTCAACATTATATCTATGCCGAAAAAAAAAAATTAAAATTATTAATTAGCAACATGTCAATAATTATTTTTATTATCGGCTTATGTAAATTTTAGTTACTTTTATGAAAAATATATTATTCTCTATATTTAATAATAATTTTACTCTTTTTTTTTAATAATTTTTAAAATTTAATTTATTTTTATACTTTATAATATAATAAGAATTTCTAATATATTAAATAATTTTTTTCGAAAACTGTTTACTTTCGAAAAAATATTTGAAAAAGTGTATATCGAATTTTTTTTTTTAGGAAAGTATGTATACGCGCGTCGCGCCTATTCAATAGGCGCACCCCTGGGATGCGCCTATTGAAATAGGCGCGTCCTAGAGATGCGCCTATTCAATAGGCGCGACCCAGGGGTGCGCCTACTACAATAGGCGCACGCCAGGGGTGCGCCTATTGCCCAAACTTTTTTTTTTTTAACAAACCACGGAGATGATCAAGAGGACAGAAGATCAATTTGTTAACAAACCACGGAGATGATCAAGAGGACAGAAGATCAATCGCGGAGATGAGTCAAATTCACTGGTTTTCCTCCTAAATAGAAATTGAGAGATAGTCTCACGCGTTGCTTTATCCCAGTATTCACAGGTCCAAATTCCTCTACGCTAGTCGCACCAAATTCCTCCATGTATGCTTTTTTTCCTACTATGCTTACTTTTTGAAAAACATCTGATTTTGAGCCTACTTATGGTTTTCCTCCTACATAGAAATTGAGAGATAGTCTCTCCAATAAAGAAGAAAGGAAGTTATAAGAAGTTAAATACTTTAGGTTCCTGTCCTAAATTTTCCAACTTGTTCTGAACAACATCCGCGAGGTCAAACATTGAAACAAAGTTGTTTATTCACAAGTTTCTGAATGAGACTTTTCTTCAAATACACTAGCTAGTTTGACATTTTCAGGAATTACTGCTGCAAAATAACTCTTTGGGGTTACTTTAGGTTCCTGCCCTAAATTTTCCAACTTGTTCTGAACAACATCCGCGAGGTAAAACACTGAAACAAAGTTGTTTATTCACAAGTTTCTGAATTAGACTTTTCTTCAAATACACTAGCCAGTTTGACATTTTCAGGAGGAAAACCATTTCTTCTTAGAACTTCCTTTCTTCTTTACTGGAGAGAGTATCTCTCAATTTCTATTTAGGAGGAAAACCATAAGCAGACTTGAACTCAGATAAAAAGATATAGTCATTGTGAAGCTTTACAAGATATTCGGAAGATTCAGAATCTTGTGAATAAACAACTTTGTTTCATTGTTGTTCAGAACAAGTTGGAAAATTTAGGACAGGAACCTAAAGTAACCCCAAAGAGCTCTTTTGCAGGAGTAATTCCTGAAAATGTCAAACTAGCTAGTGTATCTGAAGAAAAGTCTAATTCAGAAACTTGTGAATAAACAACTTTGTTTCATTGTTGTTCAGAACAAGTTGGAAAATTTGGAGGAAAACCTGTGAATACTGAGATAAAGCAACACGTGAGACTATCTCTCAATTTCTATTTAGGAGGAAAACCATAAGCAGACTTAAAATCAACGTGGTTTCTGATAGACTGGTGTTTTTGCGAAAAAAAAAAAAGTTTGGACAATAGGCGCACCCCTGGGTCGCGCCTATTGCAATAGGCGCACGCCAGGGGTGCGCCTATTCAATAGGCGCGACGCGCGTATACATACTTTCCTAAAAAAAAAGTTTCGATATACACTTTTTCAAATATTTTTTCAAAAGTAAACAGTTTTTGAAAAAACTCACTAATTTATGATGATTAATCTTGTATTAATATATTTATATTATTATACATATTTATATTTATCGAGCACCGAACCAGATTTATAATGTTCTTTATTATCTTTATCTAGACTTCATTTTGTTCTTGTTTTTTTAAAATAAAACTTGGGTTCAAATCAACCTGGAAATCAAGTTTCTAAGTTTAAATTTTAGTCCCACTTTTTTAAAAGGGAAAAGTATGAAATTACACTCGTATGTATGCAACAATTGGTAATTGCACCCATGATGTTTGTTATCACATGCGTATGTTTCTGTTTGTTGGTAATTGGACTTTTCCGTCCAATTCCGTTGGTTATCCATTAAATAACTGTCACGTGCTGTCCATGTGCCCTAAACCTAACCTGATATACCTAAAATACCCCTAACTTGTCCATGTGTCACGTCTCCATGTCTATCTTCCCATTTCATTTGCTCTTTCCCAATTCCACCGAAGTATAAACCCACCGAAGTCAACGAAGCTCCCAGGTAAAGCTGGTTGCTCCAAGGTCTGTACAGCATGGGTGCTAAGTATGATGAATGCTCTTCTCGTTCTTCTTCCTATTGGGCATCGAAGCCGAACATGACATCCATGGAACCCCTGTGCTACTGCGGCCTCCAATCCCGTGCAGCAACAGCTTGGACGAAGAAAAAGTTCGGTCGTCTGTTCTTTGCATGTCCAAGATACCAGGTAATGAAGCCAATTTCTTGTGTTAATTGAGCTGATATGACTGATTGGTCTACGGTGAACAAATTAGGGATTTTCTGAAACCCTAATTTATTGTTACTACTATGTAGCCTTCAAGTTCTTTGAAGAGGAGTTGTGATTTCTTCGCTTGGGCAGATCCATCTATGTGTGTGTATGGAAGGAGAGTCATGACCAAGTTTGTGTCAAAGGAATCCAAACTCAACAATCAAATTTCGGTGTTGCATAGCAGAATCAGCAACATCTGTGTGTTATAGTATTCTTACTTTTCGTTGTTGCTAGACTTATGTTGAAGATGTAGCTACGTTTAAAACGATTGTTGTATAGTGTGTAAGTTATGTGCGTTGTCATTCAGTTGTACTTGATGTTTTTTTAATGAACACTTTGTGGACCCAAAAGTTATGTACGTCGTTATTCAGTTGTACTTGATGTTTTATGTATAGTGCATGTTTCCACCCTCATGTTTGGACAAAATTTGTGAAAGCACCCATTTGTATGGGCATGAAATCCAACAGAACACACATTATCCAACAGAACACACAGACAAACCTGTTTTAGCAAACCTGTTTTAACACAACACAAAGCTTTACCCGACAAAATATCATTCAAAACAAAGCTACTGAACCGACCATCCCAGCACAAAACATCACCGCACCTAACATACCTCAAACATCACTGCACCTAACATACCACAAAACATCGCGGTGAAGTGCGAGTACTGCACCTAACAAACATACTTTCACTGAGTAGATCTCCGAACAAACCGGGGTGAAGTACGAGTACCGTGTACTGGTGTATTCTTCCTTGTTTTACCTGTTTTAAGTGGTTGGGGAGATAAGACTAGTGCCCGACAACGTGATAACTCTGGGACAGTTGATCTCACCCGCACAAAATCGTCGTCTGACTCTATGTTCACTGGGGTCGCCTTCGACGAAGATCGGCGTGGAACCTACATAAAGAGAAATATTTTTAGACGTTGTCCATATGTCCATTAATCGTAAATAGCCAAATTTCATACCGTCACAAAATCATCGTCCGACTCGATATTGACAGGGGTCGCCTTTGAAGAAGATGGTCGCCCACCCTTTGGTTTGGTTATTCTCACTGTCAACTTGATCCTTCTTGTTCTCTTTGGAGGCTCCACATGCGGTTCGTTTGCTGCTTCCATATGTTCATCGGCCATTGTTGGGCGACTTGGTCGAACAGTTTCCTCCATTTGGGTCTGACTTGCTACAAATCTGTCATCCTGTGGAGGCTGAACGGTTTCTTCGGGGTTCAACTTTCGCCGAACAGGTCCCCTTCGTTTCTTTGAAACCTAAAATTAAATGTTTATTAATGTAGTTTAAATGCAGTAATTTCAATGCGATAAACGATCGTACCTTTCTTTTCGACGCAGTAGGCTGAGACTGCTGTGTTGCGGGAGTCCAGCAGCAACGAACGACGGGAGAGGAAGCAAGGCGCGCGGGAGAGAAGAGTAGCAGACTGGTTTTAGGTTTTGGTTTTCGAGGAGTTCAGAGTGTATATTTGGAGGAGTTCAGTTCCAAGAAACTGAAACAAAGGTGATGGGTTTACCTTAGGGGTAAATTGGTCATTTCACATGGCATCGTTTCAAAATTAACGACGACACGTGACCTTCACGTGACACTTAACAGGATTTTTTAACGTTGGGTGCAATTACCAACAAAATGTAACACACGGGTGTAAGTATTTGCGGCAAAAAACATATAGGTCCACTGACAAAATATTGCAAACATCCGGGTGCAATTTCATACTTTTCCCTTTTTAAAAACATAATAAGCATCATGAAGAACATGACGAAGTTAAGAGCATATGAATATGATTATTGTTTGTCCACGTGTCACTTTTTTCCGTTGTGCCAACTTTACGTAAGTTTTTTTTTATAATTATGGATTAAATAAACGTTATAGGTGACAACTAATCACCCAAGTTCAAATTACACAACCAAAACTAGCTAGCTTTAACAATTCGCCAAACAGAAAAGTCAACAGCGTCTTTTCGGAGCGCATTAATAGTTTCCTTCGTAAGCTTTGGATGGAAAGATAACGAAGCGGCAAATCATCAACATTGTGGTACTTAAATGACTATTAATCACTGTACAATTAAATCCATACCAAACTCGAATATGCAAATACAAGTGACCCATGTATTAATTAATACAATGTTTATTAGAAATAATTGTAAGTATTAACTAATACATATGTATTAGCTAATACACAATGATAGTGTTAATTGAGTATTAACTAATACATACTCTAACCATTGTATTATTTAATACATAGTAAAAATTTACTTAACTACCCTAAGTCTATTAATCCTAACTAAGAATAGTTTATCATGTTAGTTTTTAGTTTTTATCAAACTTTGTGAATTTTAATATAAATATTTTAAAATTATTATTTACTCAGATTATATAATAATAATAAATAAAGGAATAAAGGAATATATTAAATGAAAAATAAAATGATGTAATACTATTTATAAATTTTCATTATTAACTATTCCATATATATTTTATTTGAAAATAATGAATGACTAAGTCAAAGACAATAACAATTGTTGGGTATCATTCGAATTCACAAACAATGTATGAGTTTATTTCGATGATGATATATGATATATAATTAATATTTGGGTTAATAGTCAAAGTGCCCCCTAATGTTTGGGCGAAATTTAGGATTGCCCCTTAAAGTCTAAAATTTTAAATATTAGTCCTAAAGTTTGAACGATTTCAAAAATCGCCCTTTCCGTCCTCTGTCTGTTAATTTGGGACGGAAAACGACCATGTGCTTGGCACATGACTTCACATACAATTTAAAGACAAAAATGCCTTCTTCCTATAATTATAAGACACGTGACTTCTTTCCTTTGAATAATAACACACAACACAGATGAATAAATAAATATTTTATTCAATGAAAATACATAATAAATAATTATTTTATTCAATTAAAATACAAAATAAATAACGAGAAGTTTCGACTTGCATGCTCTGTTTTTTTCACACCAGTTTCAGTCGACGCAGCGTCACAAGGGGTGGACCTCGACGCAGTTTTTCTGTCTCTCTTCAGCATCGCTTCCACAAACGAACCCTCCACTGGCGTCTCAGCCAAACCTTGAAATTCCTTCAAATGCAGTTCATTTTCAAGACCCTTCATCTTCTCAACCACCTCCATGGACGCTGACTGATCAACCTTGATCTTATCCTCCTTCATGTCATATCCCACATCGCCAAGAAGAAACTCACTCCATCCAGAGCTCTGCGACTCAGACGATGTAGCAGAAGAAGATGAAGATAGAGGAGGAGAAGGGAAGAAGCTGCACCCACCGATCGAAGTCTCTGTCACGAGCTTTATGGATTGAAGCTGAGCGAGGAGACCATGCGAAGGGTATTCATTGGTTGAAAAAGCAATTCCTGGTACAAAAGTACTCATGAGGTCTCTGTTGATGGACTCCATCCGAGTTCCTGGCGATGAGGTCCCGCCGATGCTCTCGTAATAATCCCACAGGATATGGGAGTAGGGTCGGTGGGTGATTGGGTTGATACCCTTCTCTTGCGACGGAGGCTTGTCTCGGAGGCTTGCGGCGAAGATGAATCCCGCATCCATCCATGGCGTCCATCTGGTCTGGTTTATATGTGAAGCTTCGACGAAGAACAGCAGTAACTCTTGTTTGTTGAAGCATGCAAGTCGAAGCTTCTCGTTATCCATCGAAGTTGAAGCATGCAATCCCGCGTCCATCCATCGTTGAAGCATGCAAGTCGAAGCTTCTCGTTATTTATTTTGCGTCAACAGCAGTAACTCTTGTTTGTTGAAGGGTGGGATGCTGCGAGGATGTGGGATGCTGCGAGGATGTTGAAGAACAGCAGTAACTCTGTACTGCGAGGATGTGGGATGCTGAAGGGTTCGACAGGAGGCTGCTGAATAAAATAATTATTTATTATTAAGGAATGAAGACATTTTTGTCTTTAAACTTTCTGTGAAGTCACGTGCCGAGCACATGGTCGTTTTCCGTCCCAAATTAACAGACAGAGGACGGAAATGAGCGATTTTTGAAATCGTCCAAACTTTAGGACTAATATTTAAAATTTTAGACTTTAAGGGGCAATCCTAAATTTCGCCCAAACATTAGGGGGCACTTTGACTATTAACCCTTAATATTTTAAAAGAATAGTTAAAGAGTTAATGAAATATTTACTCAGTAATATTTTAATACTTGCTCGTCTCTTCAATATTTTTTTTAAAAATAACATTAAATAAAAATATATCGTTTGCTCTATTTTTTGACTGTTTATGTGTCATGAGGGGAAAAAAACCTTAGAAGTGGTTATTTAACTATTTCGTTTTTATATTTTGCTAAGTGTGGTTTCACATATCATGTTGTTCTCAAAATCGATTTGTAAAGTCATGTCATTTTTATAAAATCATGTTGTTTGTAAAATCATGCAGTTTTAGATGTTTGTAAAATCAAGGCAATGATCTATTTTTTCTATTCAATCAAAAATCAATCACACATAGTCGCTTGAGAACATGAAATTTTTGAAGATTTATGCATGATAGTAATATTTTAAGGATAAAATTGCAAAGAGTAGAAGAAAAGAATCGAAGTGGTTTGAACCAGTCATGACTCATATGAGATACTATTTTTTTTTTCTTTCGTGATTTTCCCCCAATTTTTATGAATGTGAATATATTTTATTTAAAAAAAAAAAAAAAAATCCATGTGTACAATTTATTTGCATTGCAAAATAAATTTAAGAGTGTTTAAGTCATTTTGTCACTTTACGTATAATTTTTTATCGAATCAAACATTGTCTTAGGTTATACATGTATAAGTATATCTTAATACATGTCTTATCCAAACATAGTATTAAGTAATACGTGCATTACATAATACATGTATTAACGAATACGTATATTAACGAATACGTGTATTAACTAATACATCCAGTCAAACGGCTCATAATATGCAAATATACGTGACCAAATTAAAGAAAGATGATCCACTATGTAATTAACTTTAAACAATAACCATAAAAGAAAATATTTTATACACTATGAACTACCAAAATACTTTTTAATATAAAACTTAAACATTAAAATCAAATACAAGAATAGCTTAGATTGTGGAATACTTATACTTGGAAGATAAATCGTACTGATAATAATATAGTCAATCTAATGGGATACTACCTACATGACCATACACGTCTCTAACTTGACATGAAAATGTCGTTAAGGAACAATAAACACTTGCTCCTAAACTTTTAAAATGGATTCAAAATAATAATAGTAATTTTTAAAAAAAAATAATTTGTTAGCCTAAACTATTACGTATGCTAATAAAAATGTCAATTTGTCATGTCGTTTGTCCTCCGAAATTAACTTTCAGTTTTTTTTCCCTGATATGAATGAGTTTACATTTTTTTTGGTCAACTAATAAGTTTACTTAACTTGAATCATATATATAACTCCTCCCATTATTCACAATATCAATTTAAAAAATCGTTACATTAATTTTAGATTTCGCAAAAAATATTTTATTTATTTGTTACTCAATTTATTTGTTTATTTCATTTATAATTTCTTATTGTGTTTTTACAAAATGTGACTTAATAAGATTATACTTTCTTATTGTGTTGCTGAAGCAATTTTAATTGTGTGCGTGCTGTGTAATTTTTCATTGACGTTTTACCAATTTGTCTTCCTTATTGTGTTCGTTCCTTGAATAAACCCATATGCTCCTCTTCTTGCTTCTTCTCCCCGCTCAGACCATTTTGGAAAGTAATTGCTCTGTGTAACTGATGTACTGTAATTGCTGGTTTGCTGACCCAATTTGCAATTGCTCTGTGTAATCGACGGAGCTCAATTGCTAACCCAAAATTTTGGTCAGAATCAAGCAAGACCGACTCGAGCTGTTTTGTTTTTGCCGAAGTCGGTTTCGGTCTCAGTTTCGGTCTTACCTTCATAACCGGTCCGATCCATCCATAATCATCCCTAGTGTAATCCTACGGACTCTCCTTCAGGACAATATAATTCGAATTAAAAACGATCTGAATCGTTTCGGTGACACTCCGTGACTACAAAATCTGTCGTTCCAGAAGGAGAAAAAAATGCACAATATAAGATGGCGCGGCCCAAATGTCAGTACGAGCAAATAGCAGGCCCAAAAGGACAAGAAGCTCTTCCTCACCGACTCCCACTGCAACTGGATTTCTTGAATGGATAAGCAGTTAAGCACCCTGAACCAGAACCAGAACCTCCTTCCCTCCCCTGAATCCTAATCCTTTATTACGTTTCATCATCTTCGAAGAACCGGCAAGTTCCTCGTCCTGTGGGCGTTGTCTTCTGCTGTAACAGATGCCTTAAGTTTGAACCTTTACTGTATACGAGCTTTATTAGCTCTTATGGATATGGCTGTCTCTACCACCCACACCCACGAGCACTTCTGCTCCTTTAACCAGAGAAAGCCTACACACCTTCGACCTGCCTCACTGAAGCCACCGATTGGTCGCCGCCGCAAAGCTCGGGACTTTCTTTATGGCCTTGTGTTGGGAAATAAAAAACTGTCTTGTAAAACCCCAATCCCTCATGCTTATATCAACGGGAAGAGCTCCGGATCCATTTCTGCAGATTCCTTGCATAATTTCGACGAATCTGACAGCAATAGACACCTCCGCCGCCATGTTCGGAACGGGCAGCTCGACCAAGCCTTCAATTTTCTGGAAGACATGGTTAGCCACGGGGACACCCCCGACATCATGGCTTGCACCAGTCTCATTCGCGGCTTCTGTAAGCTCCGCAAGACTAGGAAGGCGACACGTGTCATGGAAATCTTGGAAGATTCCGGCGCCGTCCCCGATGTCATAACCTACAACGTTTTAATCAGCGCGTACTGCAAGTCTGGCGAGATCGAAAACGCGCTGCGCATGTTGGAACACATGAGTGTCTCTGTCCCCCCTGACGTCGTCACCTACAACACAATACTACGAACTCTGTGCGACAGGGGGCGTCTGAAGCACGCCATGGCGGTTCTGGACACGATGTTGGAGAAGCAATGCTACCCCGATGTAATCACATACACGATTTTAATTGAAGCCACCTGTCGGGAATCTGGAGTCAGACAAGGAATGAAGCTGTTTGACGAAATGCGTGACAGAGGTTGCCTCCCCGATATCTTCACTTACAACGTTCTAATCAATGGAATCTGCAACGAAGGTCGTCTGGATGATGCCATCGATTTCATGAACAAGATATCGGATTTGGGGTGCCAGCCGAACGTGATCACCCACAATATCATTCTTCGAAGCATGTGCAGTACTGGAAGGTGGGCAGAAGCCGAGAGACTATTATCCGACATGTTCCGAAAAGGTTGTTCTCCAAGTGTTGTCACCTTCAATATCTTGATCAACAATCTCTGCAAAAAAGGGTTGTTAGGTCGAGCGATCGATATCTTGGAGACAATGCCGAGCCATGGCTGCACCCCAAATTCTCATAGTTTCAATCCTTTGATTCATGGCCTGTGCAGGGAGAAGAAGATCGATCGAGCGGCTGAGTATTTAGACATCATGGTCTCTCGAGGGTGCTATCCCGATATCGTCACATACAATACCTTGCTAACCGCATTGTGTAAAGATGGAAAAGTCGATTTTGCAGTCCAGATATTCAACCAATTGACGTCCAAGGGATGCCCGCCAGGCGTAATCACATATAACACTGTCATCGATGGTTTGTCAAAGTCAGGTCAAACCGATCGAGCTATTCTGTTATGGGAAGAGATGCGGCGAAAGGGCTTATGCCCCGATGTGTTTACTTACAATTCACTTATCGGTGGTCTCAGTAGAGAAGGAAAAGTCGATGAAGCAATGAAGCTTTTTAATGAAGTGGAAGGGCGTGGGGTGAGACCTGATGCACATGTGTATAACTCCATCATGTTAGGGCTCTGCAAGGTGCGGCAAACTGATCGGGCCATTGATTTTCTGGGGTATATGGTGTCGAGGAAATGTATGCCGAATGAATTTACTTATACAACCCTTATTGAAGGGATTGCACACGAGGGGTTTGGAAAGGAGGCGTTGTGGTTGCTGAATCAGCTTCGTTCAAGAGATGTTCTGGAGAACAGTTGTGCAGAACTAGTTAGTGGTTGTTAAGCCTTGGTCTTGGTTCAAGTCCAGGTTTGCCTGTGCCGCCTCAGGTGCCAATCTATGCTATATTCGTTTTTATTACAATAGTGCAGCGATTTTGAAAAGGCGGTTGATTGTCGTTAAGGTATCTTGGGGGCTAAGTTTTTTCTCGAACGACTCCGTCTCCATATATATAGAACTGGAGTCTCGTACCTGGAGTGAATGTGAACTTGGCCCTCTTAATCATCTTCATGTAATTTTAGTTTGGACAGCTTATTTTTTCGTATTATTGTTCGTTAAAAGTTATTACCTTTTTATTTTTCATATTTTAAAATGAAAATCGCCATGAACTTTAAAGGCAAAACAAGACATCAATAAAAAATACTTAGAAACATAATATTTATATTTGTCATATATTATTTTTTACTTAGTTATTAAAAATTCAATTGACCAGTTTATTATTAGTCGAATTTTTTCAAAAAATATATAGGTTAGGAAATTTTTTTGAAAAAGTAGATACCATCGAAAATATTTTAGGAAAATGTGAATAGGCGCTTCCCTGGTACGCGCCTATGTACCAATTATTGGCGATTTTCAGCCAATAATTTGGTCATTTCGAACAGTAATTTCCAATTATTTACTTACTTCGTTAAATATGTATACCGAGGAGGCATTCGACTGGTATCTCTCCTTCAAGCAGTCTGCAGCCTTCGTTCTCTCCTCTCCAAATACTTGAAGTTCCTCTCCAAATACAGAAATAAAAATATTAAGTTAAATACAAAATAAAAATATCTGATAATAATTTTTATAATACTAATTTTTTAGGATCAAGCATGACAGAAATTAGTATAATTTGCTTATATGGCGGCGAAATAGTTTGTGAGAATGGTAGTGAGGTTTATGTGGGTGGTACATCCAGTATTACTACAGCTACTTTGGATATCTCTCTTTGTACACTAAAGGAAATTATATGTATGGAGTGCGGTTTGCCGGATGTTTAAGCCATCTCCATAAGCATTTCATATAAATTTACAGATACTGATGGACTTTGCAAATTTGTGCGTATCCGATCGGATTCAGCATTGTCTTTTGCTTTATAATTAAGTTCTGCTAGTCGATTTATTGTGTTTAGCGTGACTAGAGAACTCAATGTGATTCCAAACATTACTGATAGTGGTGATGAGATAGTGAATATTTTGCATGGTCACAACAATGATCTCTCAGATGATGATGTCGACGTTGATGCACTCCCGGGAATTATACGGTTAACGTGGTTCAGCAAAAATGTGAGTGCGGATTATGGAAGATCCTCAGCTGCATAATCATCTGTTACTGGGTCTTCGTGTATACGAAGTCCAAGAATCACAGCTACGTCCTCAAGCGTGATCGTCATCTCCCCATGTATCAGATGAAATGTATGTGTCTCCGGCCGCCATCGCTCGCACAATGATGTCAGTAATTTTGGATCGAGTTTGGGATGTGACATAACAACCACATCCCATAAACCAACAGCTTGCACAATAGTTTTCGCTTCTTCTGAAATTAATTTTTCTTTGAGTTTTGAACATCGAAAATCAATATGTTGGTTACCACTTAGATCCGATGAACGATGTTGGTCTTGTCCCCAAAGGACCGACCGATCCAAAGGACCAACATTTACAACATTTGGACCACGCGACTGATTTGTGACAAGTGCACGCGGCGGCATGATAACTCTACAATTAAACAGTATAAATTTTTAATTTCTAACAATTTATATTTTTTCCACATTTTTTTTACTAATCATTATCTAATAATGATTAATTATATAATTAGCATAATAATTACTAACATTTATTCATAACATGTATAATTACTAATAATTAGCACAATTACAAATTCTATAAACAATTTTTATACAGCATATATTTATCAAATAAATATATATATATATATATATATATATATATATATATAAACACAGACCTTTCGTCGGAGAGGAGCTGTGGCACGGCGGGATGGGTGACGGCGGGGTCAGCAGCAGCTCGGCGGGGGCACGGTTGTATTGGAGGCTGGGTGGAGGCACGGGAGACGACGACGGGGGCACGGGCTGGATGGAGGAAGCTCAGGTGGCGGGCTAGAGCTGAGCGCGGCGGCGGAGGCGGCGGCGCGGCGACGGCTGGAGCTGAACGGAGGACCGGAGGGAGCTGGCGTGACGCAGGTCTATCTGCAGAGACGGGAGCGGCGGGTCTGTCTGCGTAGGGTTTCCTGCGCTTTTATAAGCGCCTATGGCATATGCGCGTCCTAGGGGCGCGCCTATGCAATATGCGCGACACAGTTACCCCTGCGCCTATGGATATATTCCTAAAAATATTTTTACCATATATATTTTTTCAATTTTTTTTTTAATAGTAACACTTTTTGAAAAAATTCTTATTAGTCCATTCTTACCTTCCTCCCTCCCTTTCCGCTTCATAAACGGGTAAATCAGTTCGAATTTGGGCTACAGTTGTTTAAAGAAACTAATTCATTTTCCACTGATGAGAAAATTATGGTTTCAATTTTACCTTATTTTGGTTATCCGAGGTCATAATGGAAGTAAAAAAAAACTGTGATTGATTTGTAATGTATGATTTACCTATGCTTACTAATTATGTAATTAACTATATTGTTGGTTATATATATTATCTAATTAAGTGTAAGCTAGTTTTAAAAATCAAGCTTTTAGTACAATGTCTACTTATGGTTACTAATTATGATCAAATATATAATTAAAAATAACTAAGTATGAACCCGTTCTAAATATTCGAATAAGTCCAAACCAGTTCTGAAATGATTTAAACTTAGTTTCTGAAAAGGTTCGATTTACTCTCTAAATAATTGGTTTGTTTTTTGAACTAATTTATCTGAATGGGTAAGAACTAGATCAATTTTAGACCATTTCTAAACTAGTTTAGTTTGCCCAAACAAAATTTTAATCTAAGTCTACTCCTTCTCATCCCACCCAACTACCCACACTCCTTTCATCCCTCACTGTTCCACCTCATACTTCTCTCCCTTCATCCATGTTTTATCTTTCTTGCTCTTGGTTTTCTAGGCTTTAACTAACTCAACAGTTACTTATCTTTGACCTGTGTGATTAAAATGTTACTCATCATTTTTTATGTGACTGAACCGGTAATTAAGTTTGAGGATGTGACTGAATGGTTATTCCGTTAAGTTTCCGTCTGACTATCACGAGAAAGTCACGTGACCTAATTTAAAGACGATTCTACCCCTCTTTTATGTTTATGGATTATGATGTAGTAACAGTTAGGTAACAAAATTTTCAAACTAAAGTAACCGTTTGATAACATTTAAGAGAAGATAAAACGTCATTTAACAACTTTTCCGCAAACATAAGTCATCACTTTTGAAAACGACAGAATGTTCTTCATAATTCAGTTACAGACAAAGGTTACTGACAAATGACATATAAAGTTCACAAACTTTCAGTAAAGACTTTCAAGTAGAAAATAAGTTTCACAAGCAACAACTTTTTAATAAATAAATAAATAATGGATTTTCCGTCAAGTGTCATCCAGTGTGTCATTCAAAAGGCACTCATGTGTCATCCAATCAATTTGTTTGCATCACACCTTCATCCCACCCTACAGATAAATTTGGTAGAATTACGTTGCAATCAACAATTGTATCACCACCATTTAGGAAAATATAGAGACATAAGCAACATCATAAGAAAGGAGTGCACATAAAATTGGACCAAAACAAAATGGCATAATTAGCTGAATCTAAGCATCCCTATGAGCATGTTTTAATCTAAAGCTGAACAGTCACCAATGTAATAAAAAATGGGTGTATGCACTCCAAAAATGCTGAAGCTAAGCAAAACAACATTAATCAAGATGTGTAGCGGCGAGGGATTCAACAACATTAAGAGAAGAACCACGCTGAAAAGCTGAAGACGAGAGAAGAATCCATGGAGAAGTGATTTTAGTCCCAAGATTTTGGAGAGAACGGTGAAGAAGAAGGCAATAAAGAAAGAAAGGGGAGAGCACTGAAGAAGAAGAGAGGCGCGTGGAGAATGTGGAGACGTATGAAGAAGAATCAAGAAGAGAGAAGATTTTTTTTTTAATATCAAGTAACGGCTCAATATATGAGCCGTGAAAATTAAATGTATAAAGTCTACTCAATATCAAGTAACGACTTTGCGCAATTAGTAGTATGTTTTATTTTTGTAATATTTTTATTTTTAATATTTAATATAAGTTATTTTTTATGGTAAATAGTATAACATATTTAAATTAGTTTTTAAATGAATATAGATTAAAATAATTTTCAAAAATAAATTAATAAATTTAATATTATAAAGTTTAAAAAGTTAGTTTTTTAGTGAATATACACTATAATAAATTTTTAAAAAGTTCATTGTTATAAGTTTGAATTGTTTACAATAAAAATATTAAATCTTAAAAATGCATGAAATAATTAATTATATAGATAAGTTATTATAAATTATATTATGAAATACAAAAATTATATATTATATTAAGTGTATTTGTTCATAAAATTATTTAAAAATGCATGAGTCAACAATTAAAATTAATAATAACATAATAATTAATATTTTTATGTTAAATATTTCATATATTTTTATGACTTAATTTTGTGCATATGATTACAAAAGACTATTAAAATCATAAGTAATTTTTGTTTATTTTAGTAATAATAATAATAATAATATATTTTTATTATATAAATATTTTGAATAATTCAAAAATACGTTAAGTTTTAAATATATAAAAAATATCTTTCACAAAACTGTAAAAAACAAATATGTTAATGTCCATATAATCCTCTTAACTTAACTTTTATGGTTTATTACTTCTATCAATGTACATATAAAAATATTAGTATTTTTCTAGCAATAGAAGCAATCTCTAATGTTTTAGAATGCATATTATATTTGATCTATCTAATTGTAAATTTTATTTAGCTATAAATTTTGTTCCATACTATAAAGACATCGAAATCCAATCGCAATTGAAAGACGAACTTTGGATTTGAAGGACGAATTGAATTAGATCGAAGGGGGAAACCCTAACCTGCAATTTCATCCAGGAAAATATATCCTAACTTGCCGCCACCCTTTCTCCTCCTTCAACACCACGCACATCTCCCTGAAGGTCAATTTGCAAACGAACCCAACCGTCACCCTCCGCATATCCTACTGGAGAAGGAGAAGTATCAAACTAGAGAGAAAGAAGGGTATATTAGGAAGTTTAAGTTTGAAGAAGGTCACACGCACAGTACATGCACAAGTTTAACGGAGATAATTAACAGAGATAATTAACGGAGGTAATCGTTCAGTCACATCTGCCAACATAAGTAACGGTTCAGCTAAAGTTTGAACTGTTCAGTCACATCTGTCAACATAAGTAACAGTTCAGATAATTAACCCTTAAAAATAACTAAGTATGAACTCGTTCTAAATATTCGAATAAGTTCGAAACAGTTCTGAAATGATTTAAACTTAGTTTCTGAACATGTTCGATTTACTCTCTAAATAATTGGTTTGTTTTTTGAACTAATTTATCTGGATGGGTACGAACTACATCATTTTTAGACCATTTCTAAACTAGTTCGTCCAAACAAAATTTTGGTATAAGCCTACTCCTTTCCATCCCACCCAACTAACCACACTCCTTTCATCCCTCACTGTTCCACCTTACACTTCTCGCTCTGCTTCCTACATGTTTTCTCTTTCTTGCTTTTGGTTTTCTCACATTTTCTCTAAAACGTTTTTAATAAATCACACTACAGGATAGACTTGTGTTAATGACTCAAAATGTAATTTTTAACAGCTCAACAAATGACTCGTTAAATTTTAACGACTCAAATAGGAGTGAGTTGACATGTAAAGTATCACCATAACTAAGATGTCTCAAATGCTGGAGAGTTGCGAAAATTAAATTAATAACGACATTTATTTCAAGCCGCAAGAAATGCAAAATATTAAATATTTTTTTGCAGCTCATTTATTGGCCCGTGAAAATTACATTAACTACTTTTCACGACTTTTTTCTTGAGCCAAGAAAATTAAATTAATAATAATTTTTTGCGACTCATTTTGTTTAGCCACCAAAATTATTCAATATTAAAAAAATAATAAAATAGCAAAATTGAAGAAAAGAATTGTAGTCGTCCGGGAACCACCGCTGGAGAACCAGCGGGCGGGAGATTGTCCCGTTGTAGCCTCCATCCCGATGGATCTTCGACCAAGAATTCTGGAAGTTCAAAAAGGAGGTTTCGTCCCAAACACTGTGGTTTATGGAGAACCCGATGAAAATTCCCTCCACAAGCTCTTTCACCCGGATTGACAATAGCGACACGGGTTTGACGAAAAGGAGTCAGCTTTGCATGTAATGAACATAAAGCATTGTGAGGTCCCACGACGAGAAGTAAACCGTGTTCTTTGCCTCTTCCACGACGTGTCTGGGCTTGATGAAGCTGTCGAAGATGATTTTCACCGAAAATTAGGGTTTATTCAGAATTGACACATTTTAGGTAACATGTAGACTTGTTCTTCAATTATTTTTGGATTAATTGAAAGAATTTAACAAATAAATCCAAAAGAGCCTAATTGATTGAATCACAGAGAAGAATAGAAGAAGAACCGAAGAAGAGACTTTGAAGAACCAAAGAGTAAAGAACATATGCTAAAGAGAAGAACCACGCTGAAAAGCTGAAGACGAGAGAAGAATCCATGGAGAAGTGATTTTAGTCCCAAGATTTTGGAGAGAACGGTGAAGATGAAGGCAATAAAGAAAGAAAGGGGAGAGCACTAAAGAAGAAGAGAGGCGCGTGGAGAATGTGGAGACGTATGAAGAAGAATCAAGAAGAGAGAAGATTTTTTTTTTTAATATCAAGTAACGGCTCAATATATGAGCCGTGAAAATTAAATGTATAAAGTCTACTCAATATCAAGTAACGACTTTGCGCAATTAGTAGTATGTTTTATTTTTGTAATATTTTTATTTTTAATATTTAATATAAGTTATTTTTTATGGTAAATAGTATAACATATTTAAATTAGTTTTTAAATGAATATAGATTAAAATAATTTTCAAAAATAAAATAATAAATTTAATATTATAAAGTTTAAAAAGTTAGTTTTTTAGTGAATATACACTATAATAAATTTTTAAAAAGTTCATTGTTATAAATTTGAATTGTTTACAATAAAAATATTAAATCTTAAAAATGCATGAAATAATTAATTATATAGATAAGTTATTATAAATTATATTATGAAATACAAAAATTATATATTATATTAAGTGTATTTATTCATAAAATTATTTAAAAATGCATGAGTCAACAATTAAAATTAATAATAACATAATAATTAATATTTTTAAATTAAATATTTCATATATTTTTATGACTTAATTTTGTGCATATGATTACAAAAGACTATTAAAATCATTAGTAATTTTTGTTTATTTTAGTAATAATAATAATATATTTTTATTATATAAATATTTTGAATAATTCAAAAATACGTTAAGTTTTAAATATATAAAAAATATCTTTCACAAAACTGTAAAAAACAAATATGTTAATGTCCATATAATCCTCTTAACTTAACTTTTATGGTTTATTACTTCTATCAATGTACATATAAAAATATTAGTATTTTTCTAGCAATAGAAACAATCTCTAATGTTTTAGAATGCATATTATATTTGATCTATCTAATTGTAAATTTTATTTAGCTATAAATTTTGTTCCATACTATAAAGACATCGAAATCCAATCGCAATTGAAAGACGAACTTTGGATTTGAAGGACGAATTGAATCAGATCGAAGGGGGAAACCCTAACCTGCAATTTCATCCAGGAAAATATATCCTAACTTGCCGCCACCCTTTCTCCTCCTTCAACACCACGCACATCTCCCTGAAGGTCAATTTGCAAACGAACCCAGCCGTCACCCTCCGCATATCCTACTGGAGAAGGAGAAGTATCAAACTAGAGAGAAAGAAGGGTATATTAGGAAGTTTAAGTTTGAAGAAGGTCACACGCACAGTACATGCACAAGTTTAACGGAGATAATTAACAGAGATAATTAACGGAGGTAATCGTTCAGTCACATCTGCCAACATAAGTAACGGTTCAACTCAAGTTTGAACTGTTCAGTCACATCTGTCAACATAAGTAACAGTTCAGATAATTAACCCTTAAAAATAACTAAGTATGAACTCGTTCTAAATATTCGAATAAGTTCGAAACAGTTCTGAAATGATTTAAACTTAGTTTCTGAACATGTTCGATTTACTCTCTAAATAATTGGTTTGTTTTTTGAACTAATTTATCTGGATGGGTACGAACTACATCATTTTTAGACCATTTCTAAACTAGTTCGTCCAAACAAAATTTTGGTATAAGCCTACTCCTTTCCATCCCACCCAACTAACCACACTCCTTTCATCCCTCACTGTTCCACCTTACACTTCTCGTTCTGCTTCCTACATGTTTTCTCTTTCTTGCTTTTGGTTTTCTCACATTTTCTCTAAAACGTTTTTAATAAATCACACTACAGGATAGACTTGTGTTAATGACTCAAAATGTAATTTTTAACAGCTCAACAAATGAGCCGTTAAATTTTAACGACTCAAATAGGAGTGAGTTGATATGTAAAGTATCACCATAACTAAGATGTCTCAAATGCTGGAGAGTTGCGAAAATTAAATTAATAACGACATTTATTTCAAGCCGCAAGAAATGCAAAATATTAAATATTTTTTTGCAGCTCATTTATTGGCCCGTGAAAATTACATTAACTACTTTTCACGACTTTTTTCTTGAGCCAAGAAAATTACATTAATAATAATTTTTTGCGACTCATTTTGTTTAGCCACCAAAATTATTCAATATTAAAAAAATAATAAAATAGCAAAATTGAAGAAAAGAATTGTAGTCGTCCGGGAACCACCGCTGGAGAACCAGCGGGCGGGAGATTGTCCCGTTGTAGCCTCCATCCCGATGGATCTTCGACCAAGAATTCTGGAAGTTCAAAAAGGAGGTTTCGTCCCAAACACTGTGGTTTATGGAGAACCCGATGAAAATCCCCTCCACAAGCTCTTTCACCCGGATTGACAATAGCGACACGGGTTTGACGAAAAGGAGTCAGCTTTGCATGTAATGAACATAAAGCATTGTGAGGTCCCACGACGAGAAGTAAACCGTGTTCTTTGCCTCTTCCACGACGTGTCTGGGCTTGATGAAGCTGTCGGAGATGATTTTCACCGAAAATTAGGGTTTATTCAGAATTGACACATTTTAGGTAACATGTAGACTTGTTCTTCAATTATTTTTGGATTAATTGAAAGAATTTAACAAATAAATCCAAAAGAGCCTAATTGATTGAATCACAGAGAAGAATAGAAGAAGAACCGAAGAAGAGACTTTGAAGAACCAAAGAGTAAAGAACATATGCTAAAGAGAAGAACCACGCTGAAAAGCTGAAGACGAGAGAAGAATCCATGGAGAAGTGATTTTAGTCCCAAGATTTTGGAGAGAACGGTGAAGATGAAGGCAATAAAGAAAGAAAGGGGAGAGCACTGAAGAAGAAGAGAGGCGCGTGGAGAATGTGGAGACGTATGAAGAAGAATCAAGAAGAGAGAAGATTTTTTTTTTTAATATCAAGTAACGGCTCAATATATGAGCCGTGAAAATTAAATGTATAAAGTCTACTCAATATCAAGTAACGACTTTGCGCAATTAGTAGTATGTTTTATTTTTGTAATATTTTTATTTTTAATATTTAATATAAGTTATTTTTTATGGTAAATAGTATAACATATTTAAATTAGTTTTTAAATGAATATAGATTAAAATAATTTTCAAAAATAAAATAATAAATTTAATATTATAAAGTTTAAAAAGTTAGTTTTTTAGTGAATATACACTATAATAAATTTTTAAAAAGTTCATTGTTATAAATTTGAATTGTTTACAATAAAAATATTACGGTGCGTTTGTTTGACGGAATTCGGAATACGGAATAGGAATTGGGAATACGGAATAGGAGTTAAGAATATGAAGTTGTTTTTTTGGTGGAATTGAATAGAACGGAATAAGGAATTCTGTTGTTTCTTTGGTGGAATTGTGTACGGAATAGGAATGGAATGTGGTAAAATGACATATTTGCCCCTCTATGTATATGTATAGTATATAATCAAAATAATTTGTATTAATTAATTCGAAAACTTTAAAAATTAATAAAAACGTTTATAAAAAAAAAAAAAAATTAAAAACGTTTTTTTTTTTAAATTTTTTTTTAAAAAGACCCACTTATTAATTCTATTAAAAAAAATAAAGAATGTAAACATGACCACATACATAATACATCTTACATACATAATACAAAATGTTGTTAGTCACCACATGCATTACACAAAACGTGGGTTTGTCCTTAATCAAAATTATACATACATGTCTACCCGATGAAACTATGATAAGTCTACATCTTAATTGCCCGCAACCACTCGAGCCGGTTGGCAGGCGCCACCCCAAAAAAGACCAGAACCATTTTCTCCTTAGTGAAGACCAGATTGTGCGCCTTTTGCACATCCTCCGTCGTGACACCGGGAAGACTCCGAACCGCTTCATCAAGCAGCGATAGCTGTTTGTCAATCGCATCTGCGTGCGTCACTGTCTCCCTTAACGACTCTGATATCATGGATCCAACATTGTTCATCTCTGCACAGAGATGTTGCACATCCTCACTAACTCTCTTCCTTTTACGACTTGTAGACGTGTGACCTTGTGACTGACGTGCTGCAGAGTCTCGTGTGTCGGGCTCCGTGGGGGGAACAAATTCTGGAAGTTCTGCGTCAACGTCTGGGTTGTTGGACAGTTGTATCTCTGCTGAAGCAACAACTTCATGAACCGTTTGAGATTGCAACCCCGTCGCTCGATCTCTTGCGTAGATTCGTGTCAGCTCCTCAAAGTGCGGGAAACTCTTGTTCTTAAAAGGCGCAGCTTCCTTGTGTGCCTACAACATCATATAACAGAAAAACGTCTTGGTCAAACTAGACAAGTATTGTTAACCCGTAAATGTAGTTCCAACTTACTTGGACGTAGACTGCCCAGACGTCATCTTCTGCAACAACACATTTCTTGACCTCATCCCAACCAAACCCAGAGGTATTTTTCCCGTGAACCATGTCGTACACAGTACTCCATTGTGCCTTCAACGTCTTCAAACGAGACTCGATGTGCGGTTTCGCCTTCAAACCACACATCGGGAGCCGTAGGCTCAACAACTTCTCCAGTTCAGGTAAAAAACCCACCTTGAATCCTGTCTCGGCATTCCGGTGGCCTTGTGCGTGCAACTCACTCATTGATGCAATCAGTGCTGCATCTTCAATTGGAGTCCATTTATGTCGGGATGTAGACATACTAAAACAATGAAGACTTTAGCATCACATGTACGTATCAGTCATCACATATAAACAGACAACGTATGAATGCATTAATAAACCGAACAAATGTCTCCAATAAAAAAACGTACATACTTTGAATAATTCAAGTACCATTACATGACATCAACTAAATAATAAAACCTTGTTTGTGAAAACATCATCTAGAAACAGGCAACACATAACCAAGCATTACCCGGTAACTACATTTCCAATCCAGTCGTTATATATAGTTTCCGCCAGCTGGTCTCTCCAAATGTTCCTCTCCGCTGAAGCGCGTACCTCGCTGATAAAGTCCACAGAATCAGGTTGGTCTGATTCAAAATCAAGAGGTATATCATCCTCTAAGGGATCATCCATCTCCCTTCTGATGAAATTTTGGAGCAGGCAACAAGCGTGTACAATTCTGTTGTGAACTTCCATTGGGTAATAAGACGTGCTCCTTAGTATGGACCATCTCATCTTCAGTAGCCCAAAACAGCGCTCTATCACATTCCGAGCTCTCGCATGTTTCATATTGAAGTACTCTCTAGCATTTGTTGGTTGATGCCCAATGCGCCATTCATTCAAGTGATACCGCACTCCTCTATACGGGGCCAAAAAACCCTCAGCGTTGGCATATCCAGCATCAACTAAATAGTAACAACCACGAGGGACCCTAAGCCCGTGGTTTCTAGACAGCGCATCTCGCAAAACTCGACTATCAGCAGCTGATCCTTCCCAACCCGGTTGTACATAAATGATTTGCATATCAGGGGAACACGCAGCTAGAACATTGGTTGTAACCTGTCCTTTCCTGTTTCTATACCTAGGTCTGTCAACCAAGGGGACTCTCAGCTCAATGTGGACCCCATCGATGGCACCCAAACAGTTCTCGAAACAACTCCATCTATCATCGCTCCCCGCCCGTGTTATCGGTTCAGGTTTATGGGTTAGCACAGTGTGACACCGTAGGATACTCAAGATAACTTGGTTAAAATATTTACTGACAGTTGAACCGGATCTCCCAAAGTCAAACTTGATCACCCTATTTTTCTTGTGATGCGCAAGAATGTATAATGTCATCGCTACTTGCTCATCTACGTTGACATATCTCGTAGACCTAAGACCACCAACCTCGCCTAACATTTGACAGAGCCTGCTAAAGCAGTGCCTATTCATTCGGAGTTGGTCTCTATAATCGGTGTCATCCGAATGTAGAAGGCCCCTAATGTAGTTTCTTTTGGCCACCTCATACATCGACAAGGCTCGGGTGGGTAGTCTGTGCAGTTTCATGTGCGCCCACATACGCAAAACAACTGTCATAATCAGTTGGAGGAACCTAACAGCACACCTCCTCCGCAGTGTTATATGTTGTTTTCTACGCTCGGAAGGCATAACTGAAAACGTACATAACCATTTAGACGGTGTTTCATCTGCGGGTCTCCTAATATAACTATGTCGAACATCATGGATTCTGGTTCGTTTTGAACCCAGAACCCAGAACAGCTGTTCTGGGTTCAATCCGAACCCAGAACAGCTGATTGTGGGTTCAAAACGAACCCAGAATCAGCTGTTCTGGGTTCGTTTTGAACCCAGAACCCAGCATCCGCTGTTCTGGGTGCGTTTTGAACCCAGAATCTGCTGATTGTGGGTTCAAAACGAACCCAGAACAACTGATTCTGGGTTCAAACGAACCCAGAACAGCTGATTCTGGGTTCAAACGAACCCAGAACAGCTGATTCTGGGTTCAAACGAACCCAGAACAGCTGATTCTGGGTTCGTTTTGAACCCAGAACAGCTGATTCTGGGTTCAAACGAACCCAGAATCAGCAGATTCTGGGTTGATCTGAACCAAGAATCAGCTGATTCTGGGTTGAACTCAACCCAGAATCAGCTGATTCTGGGTTGATCTGAACCCAGAATCAGTTGAGTCTGGGTTCAGATCAACCCAGAATCATCGATTCTGGGTTGAATTTGCTCGTAAACCTACTCCTAAACACAATTAACAACCTTGCAAGAACAAGAACAACATTCAGAAACCGGATGAACAACCGAACGTAGCAATTGAAAACGAACAACAACTTAAGGGCAGCTCAACATACAGAAATCAGCTCAACAGCAAGAACACGAACAACAATTGAAGCAGCACTTACTTGTTGTGGCAGCTGATTGCAGACGAACAAGAATCAGGCGGACGAATTTGTCAACAGCAACCCTAATCTATCACGAACGCAGCAACTGATTCTGTTTCCGAATCGATATTTAAAACAAAAGGGAAATCCGACAAACTGTTCGCTGGAATTGATGAAGCTGAAGCCGACAAACCGATCGGTGAGATGTGACGGTGGCAGCAGCTCCTCGGATTGAAGACGAACCCCAGCAGCTCTCTTCCTTCAGCTCTGTCCGTAATGAAGACGGTGGCATGCCTCCGTAATTCCGCCAAACAGTCGAGGGCATTTCAGTCATTTGGGGTCGGAATCCGGATTCCGACCCGTGTGGGCTTAGGGAATCCGAGGTTTTTACCCGGATTCCCTAAGCCCGGACCGCCCGGATTCCCTAAGCCTTAGCCACTCCAATTCTGTGAAACGAACGGGCTCATATGGATTCCTTAAGCCCAAATCCGGGCCTAATCCAGAAAACGAACGGGCCATTAAATCTTAAAAATGCATGAAATAATTAATTATATAGATAAGTTATTATAAATTATATTATGAAATACAAAAATTATATATTATATTAAGTGTATTTGTTCATAAAATTATTTAAAAATGCATGAGTCAACAATTAAAATTAATAATAACATAATAATTAATATTTTTAAGTTAAATATTTCATATATTTTTATGACTTAATTTTGTGCATATGATTACAAAAGACTATTAAAATCATTAGTAATTTTTGTTTATTTTAGTAATAATAATAATATATTTTTATTATATAAATATTTTGAATAATTCAAAAATACGTTAAGTTTTAAATATATAAAAAATATCTTTCACAAAACTGTAAAAAACAAATATGTTAATGTCCATATAATCCTCTTAACTTAATTTTATGGTTTATTACTTCTATCAATGTACATATAAAAATATTAGTATTTTTCTAGCAATAGAAACAATCTCTAATGTTTTAGAATGCATATTATATTTGATCTATCTAATTGTAAATTTTATTTAGCTATAAATTTTGTTCCATACTATAAAGATATCGAAATCCAATCGCAATTGAAAGACGAACTTTGGATTTGAAGGACGAATTGAATCAGATCGAAGGGGGAAACCCTAACCTGCAATTTCATCCAGGAAAATATATCCTAACTTGCCGCCACCCTTTCTCCTCCTTCAACACCACGCACATCTCCCTGAAGGTCAATTTGCAAACGAACCCAGCCGTCACCCTCCGCATATCCTACTGGAGAAGGAGAAGTATCAAACTAGAGAGAAAGAAGGGTATATTAGGAAGTTTAAGTTTGAAGAAGGTCACACGCACAGTACATGCACAAGTTTAACGGAGATAATTAACAGAGAAAATTAACGGAGGTAATCGTTCAGTCACATCTGCCAGCATAAGTAACGGTTCAGCTCAAGTGTGAACTGTTCAGTCACATCTGTCAACATAAGTAACAGTTCAGATAATTAACCCTTAAAAATAACTAAGTATGAACTCGTTCTAAATATTTGAATAAGTTCGAAACAGTTCTGAAATGATTTAAACTTAGTTTCTGAACAGGTTCGATTTACTCTCTAAATAATTGGTTTGTTTTTTGAACTAATTTATCTGGATGGGTACGAACTACATCATTTTTAGACCATTTCTAAACTAGTTCGTCCAAACAAAATTTTGGTATAAGCCTACTCCTTTCCATCCCACCCAACTAACCACACTCCTTTCATCCCTCACTGTTCCACCTTACACTTCTCGCTCTGCTTCCTACATGTTTTCTCTTTCTTGCTTTTGGTTTTCTCACATTTTCTCTAAAACGTTTTTAATAAATCACACTACAGGATAGACTTGTGTTAATGACTCAAAATGTAATTTTTAACAGCTCAACAAATGAGCCGTTAAATTATAACGACTCAAATAGGAGTGAGTTGACATGTAAAGTATCACCATAACTAAGATGTCTCAAATGCTGGAGAGTTGAAAAAAATTAAAAATTAAATTAATAACGACATTTATTTCAAGCCGCAAGAAATGCAAAATATTAAATATTTTTTTGCAGCTCATTTATTGGCCCGTGAAAATTAAATTAACTACTTTTCACGACTTTTTTCTTGAGCCAAGAAAATTACATTAATAATAATTTTTTGCGACTCAATTTGTTTAGCCACCAAAATTATTCAATATTAAAAAAATAATAAAATAGCAAAATTGAAGAAAAGAATTGTAGTCGTCCGGGAACCACTGCTGGAGAACCAGCGGGCGGGAGATTGTCCCGTTGTAGCCTCCATCCCGATGGATCTTCGACCAAGAATTTTGGAAGTTCAAAAAGGAGGTTTCGTCCCAAACACTGTGGTTTATGGAGAACCCGATGAAAATCCCCTCCACAAGCTCTTTCATCCGGATTGGCAATAGCGACACGGGTTTGACGAAAAGGAGTCAGCTTTGCATGTAATGAACATAAAGCATTGTGAGGTCCCACGACGAGAAGTAGACCGGGTTCTTTGCCTCTTCCACGACGTGTCTGGGCTTGATGAAGTTGTCGGAGATGATTTTCACCGAAAATTAGGGTTTATTCAGAATTGACACATTTTAGGTAACATGTAGACTTGTTCTTCAATTATTTTTGGATTAATTGAAAGAATTTAACAAATAAATCCAAAAGAGACTAATTGATTGAATCACAGAGAAGAATAGAAGAAGAGTCTTTGAAGAACCAAAGAGTAAAGAACATATGCTGAAGAGAAGAACCACGCTGAAAAGCTAAAGACGAGAGAAGAATCCATGGAGAAGTGATTTTAGTCCCAAGATTTTGGAGAGAACGGTGAAGAAGAAGGCAATAAAGAAAGAAAGGGGAGAGCACTGAAGAAGAAGAGAGGCGCGTGGAGAATGTGGAGATGTATGAAGAAAAAGAGAGAAGAGAGAAGATTTTTTTTTTTAATATCAAGTAACGGCTCAATATATGAGCCGTGAAAATTAAATGTATAAAGTCTACTCAATATCAAGTAACGACTTTGCGCAATTAGTAGTATGTTTTATTTTTGTAATATTTTTATTTTTAATATTTAATATAAGTTATTTTTTATGGTAAATAGTATAACATATTTAAATTAGTTTTTAAATGAATATAGATTAAAATAATTTTCAAAAATAAAATAATAAATTTAATATTATAAAGTTTAAAAAGTTAGTTTTTTAGTGAATATACACTATAATAAATTTTTAAAAAGTTCATTGTTATAAGTTTGAATTGTTTACAATAAAAATATTAAATCTTAAAAATGCATGAAATAATTAATTATATAGATAAGTTATTATAAATTATATTATGAAATACAAAAATTATATATTATATTAAGTGTATTTGTTCATAAAATTATTTAAAAATGCATGAGTCAACAATTAAAATTAATAATAACATAATAATTAATATTTTTAAGTTAAATATTTCATATATTTTTATGACTTAATTTTGTGCATATGATTACAAAAGACTATTAAAATCATAAGTAATTTTTGTCTATTTTAGTAATAATAATAATAATAATATATTTTTATTATATAAATATTTTGAATAATTCAAAAATACGTTAAGTTTTAAATATATAAAAAATATCTTTCACAAAACTGTAAAAAACAAATATGTTAATGTCCATATAATCCTCTTAACTTAACTTTTATGGTTTATTACTTCTATCAATGTACATATAAAAATATTAGTATTTTTCTAGCAATAGAAACAATCTCTAATGTTTTAGAATGCATATTATATTTGATCTATCTAATTGTAAATTTTATTTATCTATAAATTTTGTTCCATACTATAAAGACATCGAAATCCAATCGCAATTGAAAGACGAACTTTGGATTCGAAGGACGAATTGAATCAGATCGAAGGGGGAAACCCTAACCTGCAATTTCATCCAGGAAAATATATCCTAACTTGCCGCCACCCTTTCTCCTCCTTCAACACCACGCACATCTCCCTGAAGGTCAATTTGCAAACGAACCCAGCCGTCACCCTCCGCATATCCTACTGGAGAAGGAGAAGTATCAAACTAGAGAGAAAGAAGGGTATATTAGGAAGTTTAAGTTTGAAGAAGGTCACACGCACAGTACATGCACAAGTTTAACGGAGATAATTAACAGAGATAATTAACGGAGGTAATCGTTCAGTCACATCTGCCAACATAAGTAACGGTTCAGCTCAAGTTTGAACTGTTCAGTCACATCTGTCAACATAAGTAACAGTTCAGATAATTAACCCTTAAAAATAACTAAGTATGAACTCGTTCTAAATATTCGAATAAGTTCGAAACAGTTCTGAAATGATTTAAACTTAGTTTCTGAACAGGTTCGATTTACTCTCTAAATAATTGGTTTGTTTTTTGAACTAATTTATCTGGATGGGTACGAACTACATCATTTTTAGACCATTTCTAAACTAGTTCGTCCAAACAAAATTTTGGTATAAGCCTACTCCTTTCCATCCCACCCAACTAACCACACTCCTTTCATCCCTCACTGTTCCACCTTACACTTCTCGCTCTGCTTCCTACATGTTTTCTCTTTCTTGCTTTTGGTTTTCTCACATTTTCTCTAAAACATTTTTAATAAATCACACTACAGGATAGACTTGTGTTAATGACTCAAAATGTAATTTTTAACAGCTCAACAAATGAGCCGTTAAATTTTAACGACTCAAATAGGAGTGAGTTGACATGTAAAGTATCACCATAACTAAGATGTCTCAAATGCTGGAGAGTTGCGAAAATTAAATTAATAACGACATTTATTTCAAGCCGCAAGAAATGCAAAATATTAAATATTTTTTTGCAGCTCATTTATTGGCCCGTGAAAATTAAATTAACTACTTTTCACGACTTTTTTCTTGAGCCAAGAAAATTACATTAATAATAATATTTTGCGACTCATTTTGTCTAGCCACCAAAATTATTCAATATTAAAAAAATAATAAAATAGCAAAATTGAAGAAAAGAATTGTAGTCGTCCGGGAACCACCGCTGGAGAACCAGCGGGCGGGAGATTGTCCCGTTGTAGCCTCCATCCCGATGGATCTTCGACCAAGAATTCTGGAAGTTCAAAAAGGAGGTTTCGTCCCAAACACTGTGGTTTATGGAGAACCCGATGAAAATCCCCTCCACAAGCTCTTTCACCCGGATTGACAATAGCGACACGGGTTTGACGAAAAGGAGTCAGCTTTGCATGTAATGAACATAAAGCATTGTGAGGTCCCACGACGAGAAGTAGACCGGGTTCTTTGCCTCTTCCACGACGTGTCTGGGCTTGATGAAGCTGTCGGAGATGATTTTCACCGAAAATTAGGGTTTATTCAGAATTGACACATTTTAGGTAACATGTAGACTTGTTCTTCAATTATTTTTGGATTAATTGAAAGAATTTAACAAATAAATCCAAAAGAGACTAATTGATTGAATCACAGAGAAGAATAGAAGAAGAGACTTTGAAGAACCAAAGAGTAAAGAACATATGCTGAAGAGAAGAACCACGCTGAAAAGCTAAAGACGAGAGAAGAATCCATGGAGAAGTGATTTTAGTCCCAAGATTTTGGAGAGAACGGTGAAGAAGAAGGCAATAAAGAAAGAAAGGGGAGAGCACTGAAGAAGAAGAGAGGCGCGTGGAGAATGTGGAGACGTATGAAGAAGAATCAAGAAGAGAGAAGATATTTTTTTTTAATATCAAGTAACGGCTCAATATATGAGCCGTGAAAATTAAATGTATAAAGTCTACTCAATATCAAGTAACGACTTTGCGCAATTAGTAGTATGTTTTATTTTTGTAATATTTTTATTTTTAATATTTAATATAAGTTATTTTTTATGGTAAATAGTATAACATATTTAAATTAGTTTTTAAATGAATATAGATTAAAATAATTTTCAAAAATAAAATAATAAATTTAATATTATAAAGTTTAAAAAGTTAGTTTTTTAGTGAATATACACTATAATAAATTTTTAAAAAGTTCATTGTTATAAGTTTGAATTGTTTACAATAAAAATATTAAATCTTAAAAATGCATGAAATAATTAATTATATAGATAAGTTATTATAAATTATATTATGAAATACAAAAATTATATATTATATTAAGTGTATTTGTTCATAAAATTATTTAAAAATGCATGAGTCAACAATTAAAATTAATAATAACATAATAATTAATATTTTTAAGTTAAATATTTCATATATTTTTATGACTTAATTTTGTGCATATGATTACAGAAGACTATTAAAATCATTAGTAATTTTTGTTTATTTTAATAATAATAATAATAATAATATATTTTTATTATATAAATATTTTGAATAATTCAAAAATACGTTAAGTTTTAAATATATAAAAAATATCTTTCACAAAACTGTAAAAAACAAATATGTTAATGTCCATATAATCCTCTTAACTTAACTTTTATGGTTTATTACTTCTATCAATGTACATATAAAAATATTAGTATTTTTCTAGCAATAGAAACAATCTCTAATGTTTTAGAATGCATATTATATTTGATCTATCTAATTGTAAATTTTATTTATCTATAAATTTTGTTCCATACTATAAAGACATCGAAATCCAATCGCAATTGAAAGACGAACTTTGGATTCGAAGGACGAATTGAATCAGATCGAAGGGGGAAACCCTAACCTGCAATTTCATCCAGGAAAATATATCCTAACTTGCCGCCACCCTTTCTCCTCCTTCAACACCACGCACATCTCCCTGAAGGTCAATTTGCAAACGAACCCAGCCGTCACCCTCCGCATATCCTACTGGAGAAGGAGAAGTATCAAACTAGAGAGAAAGAAGGGTATATTAGGAAGTTTAAGTTTGAAGAAGGTCACACGCACAGTACATGCACAAGTTTAACGGAGATAATTAACAGAGATAATTAACGGAGGTAATCGTTCAGTCACATCTGCCAACATAAGTAACGGTTCAGCTCAAGTTTGAACTGTTCAGTCACATCTGTCAACATAAGTAACAGTTCAGATAATTAACCCTTAAAAATAACTAAGTATGAACTCGTTCTAAATATTCGAATAAGTTCGAAACAGTTCTGAAATGATTTAAACTTAGTTTCTGAACAGGTTCGATTTACTCTCTAAATAATTGGTTTGTTTTTTGAACTAATTTATCTGGATGGGTACGAACTACATCATTTTTAGACCATTTCTAAACTAGTTCGTCCAAACAAAATTTTGGTATAAGCCTACTCCTTTCCATCCCACCCAACTAACCACACTCCTTTCATCCCTCACTGTTCCACCTTACACTTCTCGCTCTGCTTCCTACATGTTTTCTCTTTCTTGCTTTTGGTTTTCTCACATTTTCTCTAAAACGTTTTTAATAAATCACACTACAGGATAGACTTGTGTTAATGACTCAAAATGTAATTTTTAACAGCTCAACAAATGAGCCGTTAAATTTTAACGACTCAAATAGGAGTGAGTTGACATGTAAAGTATCACCATAACTAAGATGTCTCAAATGCTGGAGAGTTGCGAAAATTAAATTAATAACGACATTTATTTCAAGCCGCAAGAAATGCAAAATATTAAATATTTTTTTGCAGCTCATTTATTGGCCCGTGAAAATTAAATTAACTACTTTTCACGACTTTTTTCTTGAGCCAAGAAAATTACATTAATAATAATATTTTGCGACTCATTTTGTCTAGCCACCAAAATTATTCAATATTAAAAAAATAATAAAATAGCAAAATTGAAGAAAAGAATTGTAGTCGTCCGGGAACCACCGCTGGAGAACCAGCGGGCGGGAGATTGTCCCGTTGTAGCCTCCATCCCGATGGATCTTCGACCAAGAATTCTGGAAGTTCAAAAAGGAGGTTTCGTCCCAAACACTGTGGTTTATGGAGAACCCGATGAAAATCCCCTCCACAAGCTCTTTCACCCGGATTGACAATAGCGACACGGGTTTGACGAAAAGGAGTCAGCTTTGCATGTAATGAACATAAAGCATTGTGAGGTCCCACGACGAGAAGTAGACCGGGTTCTTTGCCTCTTCCACGACGTGTCTGGGCTTGATGAAGCTGTCGGAGATGATTTTCACCGAAAATTAGGGTTTATTCAGAATTGACACATTTTAGGTAACATGTAGACTTGTTCTTCAATTATTTTTGGATTAATTGAAAGAATTTAACAAATAAATCCAAAAGAGACTAATTGATTGAATCACAGAGAAGAATAGAAGAAGAGACTTTGAAGAACCAAAGAGTAAAGAACATATGCTGAAGAGAAGAACCACGCTGAAAAGCTAAAGACGAGAGAAGAATCCATGGAGAAGTGATTTTAGTCCCAAGATTTTGGAGAGAACGGTGAAGAAGAAGGCAATAAAGAAAGAAAGGGGAGAGCACTGAAGAAGAAGAGAGGCGCGTGGAGAATGTGGAGACGTATGAAGAAGAATCAAGAAGAGAGAAGATATTTTTTTTTAATATCAAGTAACGGCTCAATATATGAGCCGTGAAAATTAAATGTATAAAGTCTACTCAATATCAAGTAACGACTTTGCGCAATTAGTAGTATGTTTTATTTTTGTAATATTTTTATTTTTAATATTTAATATAAGTTATTTTTTATGGTAAATAGTATAACATATTTAAATTAGTTTTTAAATGAATATAGATTAAAATAATTTTCAAAAATAAAATAATAAATTTAATATTATAAAGTTTAAAAAGTTAGTTTTTTAGTGAATATACACTATAATAAATTTTTAAAAAGTTCATTGTTATAAGTTTGAATTGTTTACAATAAAAATATTAAATCTTAAAAATGCGTGAAATAATTAATTATATAGATAAGTTATTATAAATTATATTATGAAATACAAAAATTATATATTATATTAAGTGTATTTGTTCATAAAATTATTTAAAAATGCATGAGTCAACAATTAAAATTAATAATAACATAATAATTAATATTTTTAAGTTAAATATTTCATATATTTTTATGACTTAATTTTGTGCATATGATTACAAAAGACTATTAAAATCATTAGTAATTTTTGTTTATTTTAGTAATAATAATAATAATAATATATTTTTATTATATAAATATTTTGAATAATTCAAAAATACGTTAAGTTTTAAATATATAAAAAATATCTTTCACAAAACTGTAAAAAACAAATATGTTAATGTCCATATAATCCTCTTAACTTAACTTTTATGGTTTATTACTTCTATCAATGTACATATAAAAATATTAGTATTTTTCTAGCAATAGAAACAATCTCTAATGTTTTAGAATGCATATTATATTTGATCTATCTAATTGTAAATTTTATTTATCTATAAATTTTGTTCCATACTATAAAGACATCGAAATCCAATCGCAATTGAAAGACGAACTTTGGATTCGAAGGACGAATTGAATCAGATCGAAGGGGGAAACCCTAACCTGCAATTTCATCCAGGAAAATATATCCTAACTTGCCGCCACCCTTTCTCCTCCTTCAACACCACGCACATCTCCCTGAAGGTCAATTTGCAAACGAACCCAGCCGTCACCCTCCGCATATCCTACTGGAGAAGGAGAAGTATCAAACTAGAGAGAAAGAAGGGTATATTAGGAAGTTTAAGTTTGAAGAAGGTCACACGCACAGTACATGCACAAGTTTAACGGAGATAATTAACAGAGATAATTAACGGAGGTAATCGTTCAGTCACATCTGCCAACATAAGTAACGGTTCAGCTCAAGTTTGAACTGTTCAGTCACATCTGTCAACATAAGTAACAGTTCAGATAATTAACCCTTAAAAATAACTAAGTATGAACTCGTTCTAAATATTCGAATAAGTTCGAAACAGTTCTGAAATGATTTAAACTTAGTTTCTGAACAGGTTCGATTTACTCTCTAAATAATTGGTTTGTTTTTTGAACTAATTTATCTGGATGGGTACGAACTACATCATTTTTAGACCATTTCTAAACTAGTTCGTCCAAACAAAATTTTGGTATAAGCCTACTCCTTTCCATCCCACCCAACTAACCACACTCCTTTCATCCCTCACTGTTCCACCTTACACTTCTCGCTCTGCTTCCTACATGTTTTCTCTTTCTTGCTTTTGGTTTTCTCACATTTTCTCTAAAACGTTTTTAATAAATCACACTACAGGATAGACTTGTGTTAATGACTCAAAATGTAATTTTTAACAGCTCAACAAATGAGCCGTTAAATTTTAACGACTCAAATAGGAGTGAGTTGACATGTAAAGTATCACCATAACTAAGATGTCTCAAATGCTGGAGAGTTGCGAAAATTAAATTAATAACGACATTTATTTCAAGCCGCAAGAAATGCAAAATATTAAATATTTTTTTGCAGCTCATTTATTGGCCCGTGAAAATTAAATTAACTACTTTTCACGACTTTTTTCTTGAGCCAAGAAAATTACATTAATAATAATATTTTGCGACTCATTTTGTCTAGCCACCAAAATTATTCAATATTAAAAAAATAATAAAATAGCAAAATTGAAGAAAAGAATTGTAGTCGTCCGGGAACCACCGCTGGAGAACCAGCGGGCGGGAGATTGTCCCGTTGTAGCCTCCATCCCGATGGATCTTCGACCAAGAATTCTGGAAGTTCAAAAAGGAGGTTTCGTCCCAAACACTGTGGTTTATGGAGAACCCGATGAAAATCCCCTCCACAAGCTCTTTCACCCGGATTGACAATAGCGACACGGGTTTGACGAAAAGGAGTCAGCTTTGCATGTAATGAACATAAAGCATTGTGAGGTCCCACGACGAGAAGTAGACCGGGCTCTTTGCCTCTTCCACGACGTGTCTGGGCTTGATGAAGCTGTCGGAGATGATTTTCACCGAAAATTAGGGTTTATTCAGAATTGACACATTTTAGGTAACATGTAGACTTGTTCTTCAATTATTTTTGGATTAATTGAAAGAATTTAACAAATAAATCCAAAAGAGACTAATTGATTGAATCACAGAGAAGAACCGAAGAAGAACCGAAGAAGAGACTTTGAAGAACCAAAGAGTAAAGAACATATGCTGAAGAGAAGAACCACGCTGAAAAGCTGAAGACGAGAGAAGACTCCATGGAGAAGTGATTTTAGTCCCAAGATTTTGGAGAGAACGGTGAAGAAGAAGGCAATAAAGAAAGAAAGGGGAGAGCACTGAAGAAGAAGAGAGGCGCGTGGAGAATGTGGAGACGTATGAAGAAGAATCAAGAAGAGAGAAGATTTTTTTTTTTAATATCAAGTAAGGGCTCAATATATGAGCCGTGAAAATTAAATGTATAAAGTCTACTCAATATCAAGTAACGACTTTGCGCAATTAGTAGTATGTTTTATTTTTGTAATATTTTTATTTTTAATATTTAATATAAGTTATTTTTTATGGTAAATAGTATAACATATTTAAATTAGTTTTTAAATGAATATAGATTAAAATAATTTTCAAAAATAAAATAATAAATTTAATATTATAAAGTTTAAAAAGTTAGTTTTTTAGTGAATATACACTATAATAAATTTTTAAAAAGTTCATTGTTATAAGTTTGAATTGTTTACAATAAAAATATTAAATCTTAAAAATGCGTGAAATAATTAATTATATACATAAGTTATTATAAATTATATTATGAAATACAAAAATTATATATTATATTAAGTGTATTTGTTCATAAAATTATTTAAAAATGCATGAGTCAACAATTAAAATTAATAATAACATAATAATTAATATTTTTAAGTTAAATATTTCATATATTTTTATGACTTAATTTTGTTCATATGATTACAAAAGACTATTAAAATCATTAGTAATTTTTGTTTATTTTAGTAATAATAATAATAATAATATATTTTTATTATATAAATATTTTGAATAATTCAAAAATACGTTACGTTTTAAATATATAAAAAATATCTTTCACAAAACTGTAAAAAACAAATATGTTAATGTCCATATAATCCTCTTAACTTAACTTTTATGGTTTATTACTTCTATCAATGTACATATAAAAATATTAGTATTTTTCTAGCAATAGAAACAATCTCTAATGTTTTAGAATGCATATTATATTTGATCTATCTAATTGTAAATTTTATTTATCTATAAATTTTGTTCCATACTATAAAGACATCGAAATCCAATCGCAATTGAAAGACGAACTTTGGATTCGAAGGACGAATTGAATCAGATCGAAGGGGAAAACCCTAACCTGCAATTTCATCCAGGAAAATATATCCTAACTTGCCGCCACCCTTTCTCCTCCTTCAACACCACGCACATCTCCCTGAAGGTCAATTTGCAAACGAACCCAGCCGTCACCCTCCGCATATCCTACTGGAGAAGGAGAAGTATCAAACTAGAGAGAAAGAAGGGTATATTAGGAAGTTTAAGTTTGAAGAAGGTCACACGCACAGTACATGCACAAGTTTAACGGAGATAATTAACAGAGATAATTAACGGAGGTAATCGTTCAGTCACATCTGCCAACATAAGTAACGGTTCAGCTCAAGTTTGAACTGTTCAGTCACATCTGTCAACATAAGTAACAGTTCAGATAATTAACCCTTAAAAATAACTAAGTATGAACTCGTTCTAAATATTCGAATAAGTTCGAAACAGTTCTGAAATGATTTAAACTTAGTTTCTGAACAGGTTCGATTTACTCTCTAAATAATTGGTTTGTTTTTTGAACTAATTTATCTGGATGGGTACGAACTACATCATTTTTAGACCATTTCTAAACTAGTTCGTCCAAACAAAATTTTGGTATAAGCCTACTCCTTTCCATCCCACCCAACTAACCACACTCCTTTCATCCCTCACTGTTCCACCTTACACTTCTCGCTCTGCTTCTTACATGTTTTCTCTTTCTTGCTTTTGGTTTTCTCACATTTTCTCTAAAACGTTTTTAATAAATCACACTACAGGATAGACTTGTGTTAATGACTCAAAATGTAATTTTTAACAGCTCAACAAATGAGCCGTTAAATTTTAACGACTCAAATAGGAGTGAGTTGACATGTAAAGTATCACCATAACTAAGATGTCTCAAATGCTGGAGAGTTGCGAAAATTAAATTAATAACGACATTTATTTCAAGCCGCAAGAAATGCAAAAAATTAAATATTTTTTTGCAGCTCATTTATTGGCCCGTGAAAATTAAATTAACTACTTTTCACGACTTTTTTCTTGAGCCAAGAAAATTACATTAATAATAATATTTTGCGACTCATTTTGTCTAGCCACCAAAATTATTCAATATTAAAAAAATAATAAAATAGCAAAATTGAAGAAAAGAATTGTAGTCGTCCGGGAACCACCGCTGGAGAACCAGCGGGCGGGAGATTGTCCCGTTGTAGCCTCCATCCCGATGGATCTTCGACCAAGAATTCTGGAAGTTCAAAAAGGAGGTTTCGTCCCAAACACTGTGGTTTATGGAGAACCCGATGAAAATCCCCTCCACAAGCTCTTTCACCCGGATTGACAATAGCGACACGGGTTTGACGAAAAGGAGTCAGCTTTGCATGTAATGAACATAAAGCATTGTGAGGTCCCACGACGAGAAGTAGACCGGGCTCTTTGCCTCTTCCACGACGTGTCTGGGCTTGATGAAGCTGTCGGAGATGATTTTCACCGAAAATTAGGGTTTATTCAGAATTGACACATTTTAGGTAACATGTAGACTTGTTCTTCAATTATTTTTGGATTAATTGAAAGAATTTAACAAATAAATCCAAAAGAGACTAATTGATTGAATCACAGAGAAGAACCGAAGAAGAACCGAAGAAGAGACTTTGAAGAACCAAAGAGTAAAGAACATATGCTGAAGAGAAGAACCACGCTGAAAAGCTGAAGACGAGAGAAGACTCCATGGAGAAGTGATTTTAGTCCCAAGATTTTGGAGAGAACGGTGAAGAAGAAGGCAATAAAGAAAGAAAGGGGAGAGCACTGAAGAAGAAGAGAGGCGCGTGGAGAATGTGGAGACGTATGAAGAAGAATCAAGAAGAGAGAAGATTTTTTTTTTTAATATCAAGTAAGGGCTCAATATATGAGCCGTGAAAATTAAATGTATAAAGTCTACTCAATATCAAGTAACGACTTTGCGCAATTAGTAGTATGTTTTATTTTTGTAATATTTTTATTTTTAATATTTAATATAAGTTATTTTTTATGGTAAATAGTATAACATATTTAAATTAGTTTTTAAATGAATATAGATTAAAATAATTTTCAAAAATAAAATAATAAATTTAATATTATAAAGTTTAAAAAGTTAGTTTTTTAGTGAATATACACTATAATAAATTTTTAAAAAGTTCATTGTTATAAGTTTGAATTGTTTACAATAAAAATATTAAATCTTAAAAATGCGTGAAATAATTAATTATATACATAAGTTATTATAAATTATATTATGAAATACAAAAATTATATATTATATTAAGTGTATTTGTTCATAAAATTATTTAAAAATGCATGAGTCAACAATTAAAATTAATAATAACATAATAATTAATATTTTTAAGTTAAATATTTCATATATTTTTATGACTTAATTTTGTTCATATGATTACAAAAGACTATTAAAATCATTAGTAATTTTTGTTTATTTTAGTAATAATAATAATAATAATATATTTTTATTATATAAATATTTTGAATAATTCAAAAATACGTTACGTTTTAAATATATAAAAAATATCTTTCACAAAACTGTAAAAAACAAATATGTTAATGTCCATATAATCCTCTTAACTTAACTTTTATGGTTTATTACTTCTATCAATGTACATATAAAAATATTAGTATTTTTCTAGCAATAGAAACAATCTCTAATGTTTTAGAATGCATATTATATTTGATCTATCTAATTGTAAATTTTATTTATCTATAAATTTTGTTCCATACTATAAAGACATCGAAATCCAATCGCAATTGAAAGACGAACTTTGGATTCGAAGGACGAATTGAATCAGATCGAAGGGGAAAACCCTAACCTGCAATTTCATCCAGGAAAATATATCCTAACTTGCCGCCACCCTTTCTCCTCCTTCAACACCACGCACATCTCCCTGAAGGTCAATTTGCAAACGAACCCAGCCGTCACCCTCCGCATATCCTACTGGAGAAGGAGAAGTATCAAACTAGAGAGAAAGAAGGGTATATTAGGAAGTTTAAGTTTGAAGAAGGTCACACGCACAGTACATGCACAAGTTTAACGGAGATAATTAACAGAGATAATTAACGGAGGTAATCGTTCAGTCACATCTGCCAACATAAGTAACGGTTCAGCTCAAGTTTGAACTGTTCAGTCACATCTGTCAACATAAGTAACAGTTCAGATAATTAACCCTTAAAAATAACTAAGTATGAACTCGTTCTAAATATTCGAATAAGTTCGAAACAGTTCTGAAATGATTTAAACTTAGTTTCTGAACAGGTTCGATTTACTCTCTAAATAATTGGTTTGTTTTTTGAACTAATTTATCTGGATGGGTACGAACTACATCATTTTTAGACCATTTCTAAACTAGTTCGTCCAAACAAAATTTTGGTATAAGCCTACTCCTTTCCATCCCACCCAACTAACCACACTCCTTTCATCCCTCACTGTTCCACCTTACACTTCTCGCTCTGCTTCTTACATGTTTTCTCTTTCTTGCTTTTGGTTTTCTCACATTTTCTCTAAAACGTTTTTAATAAATCACACTACAGGATAGACTTGTGTTAATGACTCAAAATGTAATTTTTAACAGCTCAACAAATGAGCCGTTAAATTTTAACGACTCAAATAGGAGTGAGTTGACATGTAAAGTATCACCATAACTAAGATGTCTCAAATGCTGGAGAGTTGCGAAAATTAAATTAATAACGACATTTATTTCAAGCCGCAAGAAATGCAAAAAATTAAATATTTTTTTGCAGCTCATTTATTGGCCCGTGAAAATTAAATTAACTACTTTTCACGACTTTTTTCTTGAGCCAAGAAAATTACATTAATAATAATATTTTGCGACTCATTTTGTCTAGCCACCAAAATTATTCAATATTAAAAAAATAATAAAATAGCAAAATTGAAGAAAAGAATTGTAGTCGTCCGGGAACCACCGCTGGAGAACCAACGGGCGGGAGATTGTCCCGTTGTAGCCTCCATCCCGATGGATCTTCGACCAAGAATTCTGGAAGTTCAAAAAGGAGGTTTCGTCCCAAACACTGTGGTTTATGGAGAACCCGATGAAAATCCCCTCCACAAGCTCTTTCACCCGGATTGACAATAGCGACACGGGTTTGACGAAAAGGAGTCAGCTTTGCATGTAATGAACATAAAGCATTGTGAGGTCCCACGACGAGAAGTAGACCGGGTTCTTTGCCTCTTCCACGACGTGTCTGGGCTTGATGAAGCTGTCGGAGATGATTTTCACCGAAAATTAGGGTTTATTCAGAATTGACACATTTTAGGTAACATGTAGACTTGTTCTTCAATTATTTTTGGATTAATTGAAAGAATTTAACAAATAAATCCAAAAGAGACTAATTGATTGAATCACAGAGAAGAATAGAAGAAGAACCGAAGAAGAACCGAAGAAGAGACTTTGAAGAACCAAAGAGTAAAGAACATATGCTGAAGAGAAGAACCACGCTGAAAAGCTGAAGACGAGAGAAGACTCCATGGAGAAGTCATTTTAGTCCCAAGATTTTGGAGAGAACGGTGAAGAAGAAGGCAATAAAGAAAGAAAGGGGAGAGCACTGAAGAAGAAGAGAGGCGCGTGGAGAATGTGGAGACGTATGAAGAAGAATCAAGAAGAGAGAAGATTTTTTTTTTTAATATCAAGTAAGGGCTCAATATATGAGCCGTGAAAATTAAATGTATAAAGTCTACTCAATATCAAGTAACGACTTTGCGCAATTAGTAGTATGTTTTATTTTTGTAATATTTTTATTTTTAATATTTAATATAAGTTATTTTTTATGGTAAATAGTATAACATATTTAAATTAGTTTTTAAATGAATATAGATTAAAATAATTTTCAAAAATAAAATAATAAATTTAATATTATAAAGTTTAAAAAGTTAGTTTTTTAGTGAATATACACTATAATAAATTTTTAAAAAGTTCATTGTTATAAATTTGAATTGTTTACAATAAAAATATTAAATCTTAAAAATGCATGAAATAATTAATTATATAGATAAGTTATTATAAATTATATTATGAAATACAAAAATTATATATTATATTAAGTGTATTTGTTCATAAAATTATTTAAAAATGCATGAGTCAACAATTAAAATTAATAATAACATAATAATTAATATTTTTAAATTAAATATTTCATATATTTTTATGACTTAATTTTGTGCATATGATTACAAAAGACTATTAAAATCATTAGTAATTTTTGTTTATTTTAGTAATAATAATAATATATTTTTATTATATAAATATTTTTAATAATTCAAAAATACGTTAAGTTTTAAATATATAAAAAATATCTTTCACAAAACTGTAAAAAACAAATATGTTAATGTCCATATAATCCTCTTAACTTAACTTTTATGGTTTATTACTTCTATCAATGTACATATAAAAATATTAGTATTTTTCTAGCAATAGAAACAATCTCTAATGTTTTAGAATGCATATTATATTTGATCTATCTAATTGTAAATTTTATTTATCTATAAATTTTGTTCCATACTATAAAGACATCGAAATCCAATCGCAATTGAAAGACGAACTTTGGATTTGAAGGACGAATTGAATCAGATCGAAGGGGGAAACCCTAACCTGCAATTTCATCCAGGAAAATATATCCTAACTTGCCGCCACCCTTTCTCCTCCTTCAACACCACGCACATCTCCCTGAAGGTCAATTTGCAAACGAACCCAGCCGTCACCCTCCGCATATCCTACTGGAGAAGGAGAAGTATAAAACTAGAGAGAAAGAAGGGTATATTAGGAAGTTTAAGTTTGAAGAAGGTCACACGCACAGTACATGCACAAGTTTAACGGAGATAATTAACAGAGATAATTAACGGAGGTAATCGTTCAGTCACATCTGCCAACATAAGTAACGGTTCAGCTCAAGTTTGAACTGTTCAGTCACATCTGTCAACATAAGTAACAGTTCAGATAATTAACCCTTAAAAATAACTAAGTATGAACTCGTTCTAAATATTCGAATAAGTTCGAAACAGTTCTGAAATGATTTAAACTTAGTTTCTGAACAGGTTCGATTTACTCTCTAAATAATTGGTTTGTTTTTTGAACTAATTTATCTGGATGGGTACGAACTACATCATTTTTAGACCATTTCTAAACTAGTTCGTCCAAACAAAATTTTGGTATAAGCCTACTCCTTTCCATCCCACCCAACTAACCACACTCCTTTCATCCCTCACTGTTCCACCTTACACTTCTCGCTCTGCTTCCTACATGTTTTCTCTTTCTTGCTTTTGGTTTTCTCACATTTTCTCTAAAACGTTTTTAATAAATCACACTACAGGATAGACTTGTGTTAATGACTCAAAATGTAATTTTTAACAGCTCAACAAATGAGCCGTTAAATTTTAACGACTCAAATAGGAGTGAGTTGACATGTAAAGTATCACCATAACTAAGATGTCTCAAATGCTGGAGAGTTGCGAAAATTAAATTAATAACGACATTTATTTCAAGCCGCAAGAAATGCAAAAAATTAAATATTTTTTTGCAGCTCATTTATTGGCCCGTGAAAATTAAATTAACTACTTTTCACGACTTTTTTCTTGAGCCAAGAAAATTACATTAATAATAATATTTTGCGACTCATTTTGTCTAGCCACCAAAATTATTCAATATTAAAAAAATAATAAAATAGCAAAATTGAAGAAAAGAATTGTAGTCGTCCGGGAACCACCGCTGGAGAACCAACGGGCGGGAGATTGTCCCGTTGTAGCCTCCATCCCGATGGATCTTCGACCAAGAATTCTGGAAGTTCAAAAAGGAGGTTTCGTCCCAAACACTGTGGTTTATGGAGAACCCGATGAAAATCCCCTCCACAAGCTCTTTCACCCGGATTGACAATAGCGACACGGGTTTGACGAAAAGGAGTCAGCTTTGCATGTAATGAACATAAAGCATTGTGAGGTCCCACGACGAGAAGTAGACCGGGTTCTTTGCCTCTTCCACGACGTGTCTGGGCTTGATGAAGCTGTCGGAGATGATTTTCACCGAAAATTAGGGTTTATTCAGAATTGACACATTTTAGGTAACATGTAGACTTGTTCTTCAATTATTTTTGGATTAATTGAAAGAATTTAACAAATAAATCCAAAAGAGACTAATTGATTGAATCACAGAGAAGAATAGAAGAAGAACCGAAGAAGAACCGAAGAAGAGACTTTGAAGAACCAAAGAGTAAAGAACATATGCTGAAGAGAAGAACCACGCTGAAAAGCTGAAGACGAGAGAAGACTCCATGGAGAAGTCATTTTAGTCCCAAGATTTTGGAGAGAACGGTGAAGAAGAAGGCAATAAAGAAAGAAAGGGGAGAGCACTGAAGAAGAAGAGAGGCGCGTGGAGAATGTGGAGACGTATGAAGAAGAATCAAGAAGAGAGAAGATTTTTTTTTTTAATATCAAGTAAGGGCTCAATATATGAGCCGTGAAAATTAAATGTATAAAGTCTACTCAATATCAAGTAACGACTTTGCGCAATTAGTAGTATGTTTTATTTTTGTAATATTTTTATTTTTAATATTTAATATAAGTTATTTTTTATGGTAAATAGTATAACATATTTAAATTAGTTTTTAAATGAATATAGATTAAAATAATTTTCAAAAATAAAATAATAAATTTAATATTATAAAGTTTAAAAAGTTAGTTTTTTAGTGAATATACACTATAATAAATTTTTAAAAAGTTCATTGTTATAAATTTGAATTGTTTACAATAAAAATATTAAATCTTAAAAATGCATGAAATAATTAATTATATAGATAAGTTATTATAAATTATATTATGAAATACAAAAATTATATATTATATTAAGTGTATTTGTTCATAAAATTATTTAAAAATGCATGAGTCAACAATTAAAATTAATAATAACATAATAATTAATATTTTTAAATTAAATATTTCATATATTTTTATGACTTAATTTTGTGCATATGATTACAAAAGACTATTAAAATCATTAGTAATTTTTGTTTATTTTAGTAATAATAATAATATATTTTTATTATATAAATATTTTTAATAATTCAAAAATACGTTAAGTTTTAAATATATAAAAAATATCTTTCACAAAACTGTAAAAAACAAATATGTTAATGTCCATATAATCCTCTTAACTTAACTTTTATGGTTTATTACTTCTATCAATGTACATATAAAAATATTAGTATTTTTCTAGCAATAGAAACAATCTCTAATGTTTTAGAATGCATATTATATTTGATCTATCTAATTGTAAATTTTATTTATCTATAAATTTTGTTCCATACTATAAAGACATCGAAATCCAATCGCAATTGAAAGACGAACTTTGGATTTGAAGGACGAATTGAATCAGATCGAAGGGGGAAACCCTAACCTGCAATTTCATCCAGGAAAATATATCCTAACTTGCCGCCACCCTTTCTCCTCCTTCAACACCACGCACATCTCCCTGAAGGTCAATTTGCAAACGAACCCAGCCGTCACCCTCCGCATATCCTACTGGAGAAGGAGAAGTATAAAACTAGAGAGAAAGAAGGGTATATTAGGAAGTTTAAGTTTGAAGAAGGTCACACGCACAGTACATGCACAAGTTTAACGGAGATAATTAACAGAGATAATTAACGGAGGTAATCGTTCAGTCACATCTGCCAACATAAGTAACGGTTCAGCTCAAGTTTGAACTGTTCAGTCACATCTGTCAACATAAGTAACAGTTCAGATAATTAACCCTTAAAAATAACTAAGTATGAACTCGTTCTAAATATTCGAATAAGTTCGAAACAGTTCTGAAATGATTTAAACTTAGTTTCTGAACAGGTTCGATTTACTCTCTAAATAATTGGTTTGTTTTTTGAACTAATTTATCTGGATGGGTACGAACTACATCATTTTTAGACCATTTCTAAACTAGTTCGTCCAAACAAAATTTTGGTATAAGCCTACTCCTTTCCATCCCACCCAACTAACCACACTCCTTTCATCCCTCACTGTTCCACCTTACACTTCTCGCTCTGCTTCCTACATGTTTTCTCTTTCTTGCTTTTGGTTTTCTCACATTTTCTCTAAAACGTTTTTAATAAATCACACTACAGGATAGACTTGTGTTAATGACTCAAAATGTAATTTTTAACAGCTCAACAAATGAGCCGTTAAATTTTAACGACTCAAATAGGAGTGAGTTGACATGTAAAGTATCACCATAACTAAGATGTCTCAAATGCTGGAGAGTTGCGAAAATTAAATTAATAACGACATTTATTTCAAGCCGCAAGAAATGCAAAATATTAAATATTTTTTTGCAGCTCATTTATTGGCCCGTGAAAATTAAATTAACTACTTTTCACGACTTTTTTCTTGAGCCAAGAAAATTACATTAATAATAATATTTTGCGACTCATTTTGTCTAGCCACCAAAATTATTCAATATTAAAAAAATAATAAAATAGCAAAATTGAAGAAAAGAATTGTAGTCGTCCGGGAACCACCGCTGGAGAACCAGCGGGCGGGAGATTGTCCCGTTGTAGCCTCCATCCCGATGGATCTTCGACCAAGAATTCTGGAAGTTCAAAAAGGAGGTTTCGTCCCAAACACTGTGGTTTATGGAGAACCCGATGAAAATCCCCTCCACAAGCTCTTTCACCCGGATTGACAATAGCGACACGGGTTTGACGAAAAGGAGTCAGCTTTGCATGTAATGAACATAAAGCATTGTGAGGTCCCACGACGAGAAGTAGACCGGGTTCTTTGCCTCTTCCACGACGTGTTTGGGCTTGATGAAGCTGTCGGAGATGATTTTCACCGAAAATTAGGGTTTATTCAGAATTGACACATTTTAGGTAACATGTAGACTTGTTCTTCAATTATTTTTGGATTAATTGAAAGAATTTAACAAATAAATCCAAAAGAGACTAATTGATTGAATCACAGAGAAGAATAGAAGAAGAACCGAAGAAGAGACTTTGAAGAACCAAAGAGTAAAGAACATATGCTGAAGAGAAGAACCACGCTGAAAAGCTGAAGACGAGAGAAGACTCCATGGAGAAGTGATTTTAGTCCCAAGATTTTGGAGAGAACGGTGAAGAAGAAGGCAATAAATAAAGAAAGGGGAGAGCACTGAAGAAGAAGAGAGGCGCGTGGAGAATGTGGAGACGTATGAAGAAGAATCAAGAAGAGAGAAGATTTTTTTTTTTAATATCAAGTAAGGGCTCAATATATGAGCCGTGAAAATTAAATGTATAAAGTCTACTCAATATCAAGTAACGACTTTGCGCAATTAGTAGTATGTTTTATTTTTGTAATATTTTTATTTTTAATATTTAATATAAGTTATTTTTTATGGTAAATAGTATAACATATTTAAATTAGTTTTTAAATGAATATAGATTAAAATAATTTTCAAAAATAAAATAATAAATTTAATATTATAAAGTTTAAAAAGTTAGTTTTTTAGTGAATATACACTATAATAAATTTTTAAAAAGTTCATTGTTATAAGTTTGAATTGTTTACAATAAAAATATTAAATGTTAAAAATGCATGAAATAATTAATTATATAGATAAGTTATTATAAATTATATTATGAAATACAAAAATTATATATTATATTAAGTGTATTTGTTCATAAAATTATTTAAAAATGCATGAGTCAACAATTAAAATTAATAATAACATAATAATTAATATTTTTAAGTTAAATATTTCATATATTTTTATGACTTAATTTTGTGCATATGATTACAAAAGACTATTAAAATCATTAGTAATTTTTGTTTATTTTAGTAATAATAATAATAATAATATATTTTTATTATATAAATATTTTGAATAATTCAAAAATACGTTAAGTTTTAAATATATAAAAAATATCTTTCACAAAACTGTAAAAAACAAATATGTTAATGTCCATATAATCCTCTTAACTTAACTTTTATGGTTTATTACTTCTATCAATGTACATATAAAAATATTAGTATTTTTCTAGCAATAGAAACAATCTCTAATGTTTTAGAATGCATATTATATTTGATCTATCTAATTGTAAATTTTATTTATCTATAAATTTTGTTCCATACTATAAAGACATCGAAATCCAATCGCAATTGAAAGACGAACTTTGGATTCGAAGGACGAATTGAATCAGATCGAAGGGGGAAACCCTAACCTGCAATTTCATCCAGGAAAATATATCCTAACTTGCCGCCACCCTTTCTCCTCCTTCAACACCACGCACATCTCCCTGAAGGTCAATTTGCAAACGAACCCAGCCGTCACCCTCCGCATATCCTACTGGAGAAGGAGAAGTATCAAACTAGAGAGAAAGAAGGGTATATTAGGAAGTTTAAGTTTGAAGAAGGTCACACGCACAGTACATGCACAAGTTTAACGGAGATAATTAACAGAGATAATTAACGGAGGTAATCGTTCAGTCACATCTGCCAACATAAGTAACGGTTCAGCTCAAGTTTGAACTGTTCAGTCACATCTGTCAACATAAGTAACAGTTCAGATAATTAACCCTTAAAAATAACTAAGTATGAACTCGTTCTAAATATTCGAATAAGTTCGAAACAGTTCTGAAATGATTTAAACTTAGTTTCTGAACAGGTTCGATTTACTCTCTAAATAATTGGTTTGTTTTTTGAACTAATTTATCTGGATGGGTACGAACTACATCATTTTTAGACCATTTCTAAACTAGTTCGTCCAAACAAAATTTTGGTATAAGCCTACTCCTTTCCATCCCACCCAACTAACCACACTCCTTTCATCCCTCACTGTTCCACCTTACACTTCTCGCTCTGCTTCCTACATGTTTTCTCTTTCTTGCTTTTGGTTTTCTCACATTTTCTCTAAAACGTTTTTAATAAATCACACTACAGGATAGACTTGTGTTAATGACTCAAAATGTAATTTTTAACAGCTCAACAAATGAGCCGTTAAATTTTAACGACTCAAATAGGAGTGAGTTGACATGTAAAGTATCACCATAACTAAGATGTCTCAAATGCTGGAGAGTTGCGAAAATTAAATTAATAACGACATTTATTTCAAGCCGCAAGAAATGCAAAATATTAAATATTTTTTTGCAGCTCATTTATTGGCCCGTGAAAATTAAATTAACTACTTTTCACGACTTTTTTCTTGAGCCAAGAAAATTACATTAATAATAATATTTTGCGACTCATTTTGTCTAGCCACCAAAATTATTCAATATTAAAAAAATAATAAAATAGCAAAATTGAAGAAAAGAATTGTAGTCGTCCGGGAACCACCGCTGGAGAACCAGCGGGCGGGAGATTGTCCCGTTGTAGCCTCCATCCCGATGGATCTTCGACCAAGAATTCTGGAAGTTCAAAAAGGAGGTTTCGTCCCAAACACTGTGGTTTATGGAGAACCCGATGAAAATCCCCTCCACAAGCTCTTTCACCCGGATTGACAATAGCGACATGGGTTTGACGAAAAGGAGTCAGCTTTGCATGTAATGAACATAAAGCATTGTGAGGTCCCACGACGAGAAGTAGACCGGGTTCTTTGCCTCTTCCACGACGTGTCTGGGCTTGATGAAGCTGTCGGAGATGATTTTCACCGAAAATTAGGGTTTATTCAGAATTGACACATTTTAGGTAACATGTAGACTTGTTCTTCAATTATTTTTGGATTAATTGAAAGAATTTAACAAATAAATCCAAAAGAGACTAATTGATTGAATCACAGAGAAGAATAGAAGAAGAACCGAAGAAAAACCGAAGAAGAGACTTTGAAGAACCAAAGAGTAAAGAACATATGCTGAAGAGAAGAACCACGCTGAAAAGCTGAAGACGAGAGAAGACTCCATGGAGAAGTGATTTTAGTCCCAAGATTTTGGAGAGAACGGTGAAGAAGAAGGCAATAAAGAAAGAAAGGGCAGAGCACTGAAGAAGAAGAGAGGCGCGTGGAGAATGTGGAGACGTATGAAGAAGAATCAAGAAGAGAGAAGATTTTTTTTTTTAATATCAAGTAAGGGCTCAATATATGAGCCGTGAAAATTAAATGTATAAAGTCTACTCAATATCAAGTAACGACTTTGCGCAATTAGTAGTATGTTTTATTTTTGTAATATTTTTATTTTTAATATTTAATATAAGTTATTTTTTATGGTAAATAGTATAACATATTTAAATTAGTTTTTAAATGAATATAGATTAAAATAATTTTCAAAAATAAAATAATAAATTTAATATTATAAAGTTTAAAAAGTTAGTTTTTTAGTGAATATACACTATAATAAATTTTTAAAAAGTTCATTGTTATAAGTTTGAATTGTTTACAATAAAAATATTAAATCTTAAAAATGCGTGAAATAATTAATTATATAGATAAGTTATTATAAATTATATTATGAAATACAAAAATTATATATTATATTAAGTGTATTTGTTCATAAAATTATTTAAAAATGCATGAGTCAACAATTAAAATTAATAATAACATAATAATTAATATTTTTAAGTTAAATATTTCATATATTTTTATGACTTAATTTTGTGCATATGATTACAAAAGACTATTAAAATCATTAGTAATTTTTGTTTATTTTAGTAATAATAATAATAATAATATATTTTTATTATATAAATATTTTGAATAATTCAAAAATACGTTAAGTTTTAAATATATAAAAAATATCTTTCACAAAACTGTAAAAAACAAATATGTTAATGTCCATATAATCCTCTTAACTTAACTTTTATGGTTTATTACTTCTATCAATGTACATATAAAAATATTAGTATTTTTCTAGCAATAGAAACAATCTCTAATGTTTTAGAATGCATATTATATTTGATCTATCTAATTGTAAATTTTATTTATCTATAAATTTTGTTCCATACTATAAAGACATCGAAATCCAATCGCAATTGAAAGACGAACTTTGGATTCGAAGGACGAATTGAATCAGATCGAAGGGGGAAACCCTAACCTGCAATTTCATCCAGGAAAATATATCCTAACTTGCCGCCACCCTTTCTCCTCCTTCAACACCACGCACATCTCCCTGAAGGTCAATTTGCAAACCAACCCAGCCGTCACCCTCCGCATATCCTACTGGAGAAGGAGAAGTATCAAACTAGAGAGAAAGAAGGGTATATTAGGAAGTTTAAGTTTGAAGAAGGTCACACGCACAGTACATGCACAAGTTTAACGGAGATAATTAACAGAGATAATTAACGGAGGTAATCGTTCAGTCACATCTGCCAACATAAGTAACGGTTCAGCTCAAGTTTGAACTGTTCAGTCACATCTGTCAACATAAGTAACAGTTCAGATAATTAACCCTTAAAAATAACTAAGTATGAACTCGTTCTAAATATTCGAATAAGTTCGAAACAGTTCTGAAATGATTTAAACTTAGTTTCTGAACAGGTTCGATTTACTCTCTAAATAATTGGTTTGTTTTTTGAACTAATTTATCTGGATGGGTACGAACTACATCATTTTTAGACCATTTCTAAACTAGTTCGTCCAAACAAAATTTTGGTATAAGCCTACTCCTTTCCATCCCACCCAACTAACCACACTCCTTTCATCCCTCACTGTTCCACCTTACACTTCTCGCTCTGCTTCCTACATGTTTTCTCTTTCTTGCTTTTGGTTTTCTCACATTTTCTCTAAAACGTTTTTAATAAATCACACTACAGGATAGACTTGTGTTAATGACTCAAAATGTAATTTTTAACAGCTCAACAAATGAGCCGTTAAATTTTAACGACTCAAATAGGAGTGAGTTGACATGTAAAGTATCACCATAACTAAGATGTCTCAAATGCTGGAGAGTTGCGAAAATTAAATTAATAACGACATTTATTTCAAGCCGCAAGAAATGCAAAATATTAAATATTTTTTTGCAGCTCATTTATTGGCCCGTGAAAATTAAATTAACTACTTTTCACGACTTTTTTCTTGAGCCAAGAAAATTACATTAATAATAATATTTTGCGACTCATTTTGTCTAGCCACCAAAATTATTCAATATTAAAAAAATAATAAAATAGCAAAATTGAAGAAAAGAATTGTAGTCGTCCGGGAACCACCGCTGGAGAACCAGCGGGCGGGAGATTGTCCCGTTGTAGCCTCCATCCCGATGGATCTTCGACCAAGAATTCTGGAAGTTCAAAAAGGAGGTTTCGTCCCAAACACTGTGGTTTATGGAGAACCCGATGAAAATCCCCTCCACAAGCTCTTTCACCCGGATTGACAATAGCGACACGCGTTTGACGAAAAGGAGTCAGCTTTGCATGTAATGAACATAAAGCATTGTGAGGTCCCACGACGAGAAGTAGACCGGGTTCTTTGCCTCTTCCACGACGTGTTTGGGCTTGATGAAGCTGTCGGAGATGATTTTCACCGAAAATTAGGGTTTATTCAGAATTGACACATTTTAGGTAACATGTAGACTTGTTCTTCAATTATTTTTGGATTAATTGAAAGAATTTAACAAATAAATCCAAAAGAGACTAATTGATTGAATCACAGAGAAGAATAGAAGAAGAACCGAAGAAGAGACTTTGAAGAACCAAAGAGTAAAGAACATATGCTGAAGAGAAGAACCACGCTGAAAAGCTGAAGACGAGAGAAGACTCCATGGAGAAGTGATTTTAGTCCCAAGATTTTGGAGAGAACGGTGAAGAAGAAGGCAATAAAGAAAGAAAGGGGAGAGCACTGAAGAAGAAGAGAGGCGCGTGGAGAATGTGGAGACGTATGAAGAAGAATCAAGAAGAGAGAAGATTTTTTTTTTTAATATCAAGTAAGGGCTCAATATATGAGCCGTGAAAATTAAATGTATAAAGTCTACTCAATATCAAGTAACGACTTTGCGCAATTAGTAGTATGTTTTATTTTTGTAATATTTTTATTTTTAATATTTAATATAAGTTATTTTTTATGGTAAATAGTATAACATATTTAAATTAGTTTTTAAATGAATATAGATTAAAATAATTTTCAAAAATAAAATAATAAATTTAATATTATAAAGTTTAAAAAGTTAGTTTTTTAGTGAATATACACTATAATAAATTTTTAAAAAGTTCATTGTTATAAGTTTGAATTGTTTACAATAAAAATATTAAATCTTAAAAATGCGTGAAATAATTAATTATATAGATAAGTTATTATAAATTATATTATGAAATACAAAAATTATATATTATATTAAGTGTATTTGTTCATAAAATTATTTAAAAATGCATGAGTCAACAATTAAAATTAATAATAACATAATAATTAATATTTTTAAGTTAAATATTTCATATATTTTTATGACTTAATTTTGTGCATATGATTACAAAAGACTATTAAAATCATTAGTAATTTTTGTTTATTTTAGTAATAATAATAATAATAATATATTTTTATTATATAAATATTTTGAATAATTCAAAAATACGTTAAGTTTTAAATATATAAAAAATATCTTTCACAAAACTGTAAAAAACAAATATGTTAATGTCCACATAATCCTCTTAACTTAACTTTTATGGTTTATTACTTCTATCAATGTACATATAAAAATATTAGTATTTTTCTAGCAATAGAAACAATCTCTAATGTTTTAGAATGCATATTATATTTGATCTATCTAATTGTAAATTTTATTTATCTATAAATTTTGTTCCATACTATAAAGACATCGAAATCCAATCGCAATTGAAAGACGAACTTAGGATTCGAAGGTCGAATTGAATCAGATCGAAGGGGGAAACCCTAACCTGCAATTTCATCCAGGAAAATATATCCTAACTTGCCGCCACCCTTTCTCCTCCTTCAACACCACGCACATCTCCCTGAAGGTCAATTTGCAAACGAACCCAGCCGTCACCCTCCGCATATCCTACTGGAGAAGGAGAAGTATCAAACTAGAGAGAAAGAAGGGTATATTAGGAAGTTTAAGTTTGAAGAAGGTCACACGCACAGTACATGCACAAGTTTAACGGAGATAATTAACAGAGATAATTAACGGAGGTAATCGTTCAGTCACATCTGCCAACATAAGTAACGGTTCAGCTCAAGTTTGAACTGTTCAGTCACATCTGTCAACATAAGTAATAGTTCAGATAATTAACCCTTAAAAATAACTAAGTATGAACTCGTTCTAAATATTCGAATAAGTTCGAAACAGTTCTGAAATGATTTAAACTTAGTTTCTGAACAGGTTCGATTTACTCTCTAAATAATTGGTTTGTTTTTTGAACTAATTTATCTGGATGGGTACGAACTACATCATTTTTAGACCATTTCTAAACTAGTTCGTCCAAACAAAATTTTGGTATAAGCCTACTCCTTTCCATCCCACCCAACTAACCACACTCCTTTCATCCCTCATTGTTCCACCTTACACTTCTCGCTCTGCTTCCTACATGTTTTCTCTTTCTTGCTTTTGGTTTTCTCACATTTTCTCTAAAACGTTTTTAATAAATCACACTACAGGATAGACTTGTGTTAATGACTCAAAATGTAATTTTTAACAGCTCAACAAATGAGCCGTTAAATTTTAACGACTCAAATAGGAGTGAGTTGACATGTAAAGTATCACCATAACTAAGATGTCTCAAATGCTGGAGAGTTGCGAAAATTAAATTAATAACGACATTTATTTCAAGCCGCAAGAAATGCAAAAAATTAAATATTTTTTTGCAGCTCATTTATTGGCCCGTGAAAATTAAATTAACTACTTTTCACGACTTTTTTCTTGAGCCAAGAAAATTACATTAATAATAATTTTTTGCGACTCATTTTGTTTAGCCACCAAAATTATTCAATATTAAAAAAATAATAAAATAGCAAAATTGAAGAAAAGAATTGTAGTCGTCCGGGAACCACCGCTGGAGAACAAGCGGGCGGGAGATTGTCCCGTTGTAGCCTCCATCCCGATGGATCTTCGACCAAGAATTCTGGAAGTTCAAAAAGGAGGTTTCGTCCCAAACACTGTGGTTTATGGAGAACCCGATGAAAATCCCCTCCACAAGCTCTTTCACCCAGATTGACAATAGCGACACGGGTTTGACGAAAAGGAGTCATCTTTGCATGTAATGAACATAAAGCATTGTGAGGTCCCACGACGAGAAGTAGATCGGGTTCTTTGCCTCTTCCACGACGTGTCTGGGCTTGATGAAGCTGTCGGAGATGATTTTCACCGAAAATTAGGGTTTATTAAGAATTGACACATTTTAGGTAACATGTAGACTTGTTCTTCAATTATTTTTGGATTAATTGAAAGAATTTAACAAATAAATCCAAAAGAGACTAATTGATTGAATCACAGAGAAGAATAGAAGAAGAACCGAAGAAGAGACTTTGAAGAACCAAAGAGTAAAGAACATATGCTGAAGAGAAGAACCACGCTGAAAAGCTGAAGACGAGAGAAGAATCCATGGAGAAGTGATTTTAGTCCCAAGATTTTGGAGAGAACGGTGAAGAAGAAGGCAATAAAGAAAGAAAGGGGAGAGCACTGAAGAAGAAGATAGGCGCGTGGAGAATGTGGAGACGTATGAAGAAGAATCAAGAAGAGAGAAGATTTTTTTTTTAATATCAAGTAAGGGCTCAATATATGAGCCGTGAAAATTAAATGTATAAAGTCTACTCAATATCAAGTAACGACTTTGCGCAATTAGTAGTATGTTTTATTTTTGTAATATTTTTATTTTTAATATTTAATATAAGTTATTTTTTATGGTAAATAGTATAACATATTTAAATTAATTTTTAAATGAATATAGATTAAAATAATTTTCAAAAATAAAATAATAAATTTAATATTATAAAGTTTAAAAAGTTAGTTTTTTAGTGAATATACACTATAATAAATTTTTAAAAAGTTCATTGTTATAAGTTTGAATTGTTTACAATAAAAATATTAAATCTTAAAAATGCATGAAATAATTAATTATATAGATAAGCTATTATAAATTATATTATGAAATACAAAAATTATATATTATATTAAGTGTATATGTTCATAAAATTATTTAAAAATGCATGAGTCAACAATTAAAATTAATAATAACATAATAATTAATATTTTTAAGTTAAATATTTCATATATTTTTATGACTTAATTTTGTGCATATGATTACAAAAGACTATTAAAATCATTAGTAATTTTTGTTTATTTTAGTAATAATAATATATTTTTATTATATAAATATTTTGAATAATTCAAAAATACGTTAAGTTTTAAATATATAAAAAATATCTTTCACAAAACTGTAAAAAACAAATATGTTAATGTCCATATAATCCTCTTAACTTAACTTTTATGGTTTATTACTTCTATCAATGTACATATAAAAAATTAATATTTTTCTAGCAATAGAAACAATCTCTAATGTTTTAGAATGCATATTATATTTGATCTATCTAATTTTAAATTTTATTTAGCTATAAATTTTGTTCCATACTATAAAGACATCGAAATCCAATCGCAATTGAAAGACGAACTTTGGATTTGAAGGACGAATTGAATCAGATCGAAGGGGGAAACCTTAACCTGCAATTTCATCCAGGAAAATATATCCTAACTTGCCGCCACCCTTTCTCCTCCTTCAACACCACGCACATCTCCCTGAAGGTCAATTTGCAAACGAACCCAGCCGTCACCCTCCGCATATCCTACTGGAGAAGGAGAAGTATCAAACTAGAGAGAAAGAAGGGTATATTAGGAAGTTTAAGTTTGAAGAAGGTCACACGCACAGTACATGCACAAGTTTAACGGAGATAATTAACAGAGATAATTAACGGAGGTAATCGTTCAGTCACATCTGCCAACATAAGTAACGGTTCAGCTCAAGTTTGAACTGTTCAGTCACATCTGTCAACATAAGTAACAGTTCAGATAATTAACCCTTAAAAATAACTAAGTATGAACTCGTTCTAAATATTCGAATAAGTTCGAAACAGTTCTGAAATGATTTAAACTTAGTTTCTGAACAGGTTCGATTTACTCTCTAAATAATTAGTTTGTTTTTTGAACTAATTTATCTGGATGGGTACGAACTACATCATTTTTAGACCATTTCTAAACTAGTTCGTCCAAACAAAATTTTGGTATAAGCCTACTCCTTTCCATCCCACCCAACTAACCACACTCCTTTCATCCCTCACTGTTCCACCTTACACTTCTCGCTCTGCTTCCTACATGTTTTCTCTTTCTTGCTTTTGGTTTTCTCACATTTTCTCTAAAACGTTTTTAATAAATCACACTACAGGATAGACTTGTGTTAATGACTCAAAATGTAATTTTTAACAGCTCAACAAATGAGCCGTTAAATTTTAACGACTCAAATAGGAGTGAGTTGACATGTAAAGTATCACCATAACTAAGATGTCTCAAATGCCGGAGAGTTGCGAAAATTAAATTAATAACGACATTTATTTCAAGCCGCAAGAAATGCAAAAAATTAAATATTTTTTTGCAGCTCATTTATTGGCCCGTGAAAATTAAATTAACTACTTTTCACGACTTTTTTCTTGAGCCAAGAAAATTACATTAATAATAATTTTTTGCGACTCATTTTGTTTAGCCACCAAAATTATTCAATATTAAAAAAATAATAAAATAGCAAAATTGAAGAAAAGAATTGTAGTCGTCCGGGAACCACCGCTGGAGAACAAGCGGGCGAGAGATTGTCCCGTTGTAGCCTCCATCCCGATGGATCTTCGACCAAGAATTCTGGAAGTTCAAAAAGGAGGTTTCGTCCCAAACACTGTGGTTTATGGAAAACCCGGTGAAAATCCCCTCCACAAGTTCTTTCACCCGGATTGACAATAGCGACACGGGTTTGACGAAAAGGAGTCAGCTTTGCATGTAATGAACATAAAGCATTGTGAGGTCCCACGACGAGAAGTAGACCGGGTTCTTTGCCTCTTCCACGACGTGTCTGGGCTTGATGAAGCTGTCGGAGATGATTTTCACCGAAAATTAGGGTTTATTAAGAATTGACACATTTTAGGTAACATGTAGACTTGTTCTTCAATTATTTTTGGATTAATTGAAAGAATTTAACAAATAAATCCAAAAGAGACTAATTGATTGAATCACAGAGAAGAATAGAAGAAGAACCGAAGAAGAGACTTTGAAGAACCAAAGAGTAAAGAACATATGCTGAAGAGAAGAACCACGCTGAAAAGCTGAAGACGAGAGAAGAATCCATGGAGAAGTGATTTTAGTCCCAAGATTTTGGAGAGAACGGTGAAGAAGAAGGCAATAAAGAAAGAAAGGGGAGAGCACTGAAGAAGAAGAGAGGCGCGTGGAGAATGTGGAGACGTATGAAGAAGAATCAAGAAGACAAAAGATTTTTTTTTTTAATATCAAGTAACGGCTCAATATATGAGCCGTGAAAATTAAACTATAAAGTCTACTCAATATCAAGTAACGACTTTGCGCAATTAGTAGTATGTTTTATTTTTGTAATATTTTTATTTTTAATATTTAATATAAGTTATTTTTTATGGTAAATAGTATAACATATTTAAATTAGTTTTTAAATGAATATAGATTAAAATAATTTTCAAAAATAAAATAATAAATTTAATATTATAAAGTTTAAAAAGTTAGTTTTTTAGTGAATATACACTATAATAAATTTTTAAAAAGTTCATTGTTATAAGTTTGAATTGTTTACAATAAAAATATTAAATCTTAAAAATGCATGAAATAATTAATTATATAGATAAGTTATTATAAATTATATTATGAAATACAAAAATTATATATTATATTAAGTGTATTTGTTCATAAAATTATTTAAAAATGCATGAGTCAACAATTAAAATTAATAATAACATAATAATTAATATTTTTAAGTTAAATATTTCATATATTTTTATGACTTAATTTTGTGCATATGATTACAAAAGACTATTAAAATCATTAGTAATTTTTGTTTATTTTAGTAATAATAATATATTTTTATTATATAAATATTTTGAATAATTCAAAAATACGTTAAGTTTTAAATATATAAAAAATATCTTTCACAAAACTGTAAAAAACAAATATGTTAATGTCCATATAATCCTCTTAACTTAATTTTTATGGTTTATTACTTCTATCAATGTACATATAAAAATATTAGTATTTTTCTAGCAATAGAAACAATCTCTAATGTTTTAGAATGCATATTATATTTGATCTATCTAATTGTAAACTTTATTTAGTTTATAAATATATAATACTTAATTTCGTGACATTGTTAAAATTTATTATGATATTATTGTAATGAAGTAGGTGATGTTTATATGTGACTTATGTCTTATTTTAATAAGAGTATTATGTGATAGATGAAATGATCTTTAATTAATGGGCATACTAGACATTCATAAAATATAATATTACGTATTTTATTATCATATAAATTTCACTTCATAAAATATATTTAAGGAAAAATCATAGTTATTAATGTGACATAAAGAGAAATAATATGAGTTATGTAACTTATGTTGACAATGAATGAAAGACTTTGATGGATTTTAAAGTGTACATGACATGCCATCTAGGAATGAGAAATTTATGATTGACATAGACCAATTAGAAGATGTTAATTTAACATTAGGAGTCAGGAAATACAACAAAAAACTTATTTTGCAACATTGTATGTGATTTAGCCAAATTAATATATATATATATATAGAGAGAGAGAGAGAGAGAGAATATAGTTATAGATTATTTATATGAAGGCTGAAATATTGAGCCATGAAAAGTATTAATTAATTTATTTTAAATTGCGTCTCGAATAAATGAGCCACGAAAAATAGAAAATAGTTTATTTAAAAAATAAAAAGGAGGCCCACAATTCAATGAGACGTGATAAAAAGCTAAAATAAATACAATAATTATCGCGACACTGCATAAACAATCATCATAAATAATAAAATCAATAATATTAAATTAAACTTATGACCCAAAGACTATTATTGAGCCATGAAAATGGGCAGAACATTAATTGTAATATTGACGACACTTTACATTGAGCTGAGAAAAAGTTGTAATATTCAAAAGTAATTAAAAGATGGCTGAAAAAATGAGCCATTTTTTTTAAATAACAGTCGATATATTTGAGCGTGAAAAATAATTTCTTTTTCTTTTATTTTGTGGTTGGAACACATGAGCTGTGGAAAAGATAAAATAAACATTTTTTACAGTAAAATTGCGACCCATGGGAATGTGAGCCGTTAAAATGTAAACGAAAGATGTCTCCATCTCATTTGAGTTGTGATAAATGTAAAAAATAAAATATTCACGGCTCAAATATCAAAGAGATACTTTATTGAGTCGTTAACCAACCAGTCTTCCGTAGTGACAGTAAACTGAAAATCCACTCACTTTGTTTTAAGAAATCTTATAGTTTGTAGAAAATCATTCGATTTTTTCACATAAGATGATTTTACGTGCAATTCTATCTTTTGATAGAATTGGATCACTTGCTTATCCAATTCGTGGCCCGATTACGCTTACTCGCATGTGTGGTTATGATAACACTAATATTTTGTTCACTTATTTTTTTTTTGAGTTGTTAATGCTGACTTACATTTCAAAATGTGACTAACTGATCACTCTATCAATTGTTCGTCTGTCCTTTCTATCAAATTTTCACGTGAGAAACACGTGTCATATTTTGTATTGCAACATCAAATAAGTAAATGGTGATTTTGTCATCTTCTTCTCCAAGTCTTCATCTTCAACCTTTGTTATCTTTTCCCATAATCATTTACTAGATGATAATTAGAGATGAGAAGAAAAAGAAACTGAAATTTATTATATATATATACGAAGAAGAAGACAAAGAACGAGAAAATTAAGAAGAAGATTAAATAAAAATGCCTCCTCCGCTTAAGGATGAAGCGGAAAAGAAAAAACTTTTGTTTGGGCCTAGGTGCTGACTTTACCTCAAAACACGAGAAAACCCTTAAACGACATTGTTGTTAACCACCCTCAAGGGAAGACAAGTCATGCGACTCGCATATGAGGAGGTCGAGTTACCCCCATCCTCCACGGTAAACGCCTGAAGCTCGCTCCTAATGGGCATAGAAAGAGAAGACCTACAAAAGATAGCACCTCCATCCAATGAGTCAGGTACTTTATCCTCGCCCTCAACAAGGAAATAAGCATACACGACTAACCAGTATCAATCTAACTGTTTAAAGGTGAGGCAAGCACCCTATACTCTCCCTCTCTAGGGAAGTACTAAGAAGAAAACCGAAGTATTTAGGAATTCTTAATCCCATGGGGGATTATAAATTTCATCTTTTGGTGGTAGGTGGAAGTGATAATGTTGTTGAGGGGGGGGGGGGGGGGGGGTCAAGGTAGTGCAGCCTAGAATAATGTTGAAGGATTTAGGACCTTGGTTGATTTAATTCTCCATAGGGGCTCCATTCTTATTTTGCATAAGAGGCGTCGCCATGTGGCTACGCTTCATCTTCTTCAACACCATGGAGATTTCTCCTTTAGGGAGGACGAGGAATTTTTCGTAAACTTCTCTTCTTGGGCATCACCTATGTTCTTCCCTCATTGAGCTCTTCGTCGAGTGCTACTTTAGTCTTTTTCCTTCACGAATCGCCTTTTTATAGTCAGGTATTGACAATGCTGATTTGTTTGTTCCGGATATACACCTTGACCCTATTCGCCAACTCCTTTAGGTTGTATATAAGGATAACTTGTACATTGTTCCTCATGGAAACGTCCTCAGGTCCTAAACCTTTTATGATACTCGAACGACCTCTCCGTCCATGATGACCTGGTCGATATCAATCATGTTCTCGTTGAAGCTGTAATAACTCACCTACGACTCGTCATTTGTCTATCTGAATCGTCCATGGAGTTGTCGCTCACCCATAAAGTGTTAGATGAACTTTATCTTAAGATCCATACACTAGGATATGGAAGCCTTTGGAAGGCCGAATAACCCATAAGAGGTGTTGCCTTTAAGCATCATTGGGAACATGTGCACGAAATGGTTATCGTTGCTTGCCCTACTTAGTAATGAATGTTGGATCGTGAAATCCTAGATACTGATCTGGCAGCGAATGAAATGCCAGACAAGGGTGGAAAGATGCTTCTGCTCCAACTCCGGTGAACCTGCAGGTAGGGGAGCGCAACAGAGGGGGTGTCTTTGGGTCCCTCTCCGATGCTTAAATGAGTATATGTTTGTGTATATCTAAAAAACGTAAGGAACGTATGTAAAGCAAATGTATTTATAGGGTAGGAGAGATCAAACCATATAAGGAAGCTGAATATCTCAGTTTATATTGTGTTGCTGAAGATTCGGATCATAAGATATGGCAGTTACTGTGAGATATTGCAGTTACCATATCTAATCTTTAGTGAATATGTGACCGAGATACGCGGGATATCGTGGCCACTTCCTTATTAACGGTTTAGTAGGACCAGAGGAGAGAGGCAAGGCTCTCTTCGGGGCGAGCACTCCCATGGCGAGCAGTGAGAGGTCGCGGCCTGGTGAAGAATGGCGAGCAGTCTGGAAGCCTTTGGCGTCCCTAGAGACTTTGGGCTCGATTCTGGGCCACTCGATGGTGGGCCAAGTTGACTTGTACTTAAGCCGATCCAGTTTGAATATCTTGGGTTTACCCCTCTAGGGTTATTGGGCCTTCGAGGCCTTTTCTTTACTGGGCTGTCACTATCGATACCCAACATTTGCCCCCGAAGCTTGATTGAAGTTTCTTTAGTCGAGCTTGATTTCTTGGTAGGGTTTTAGATAGTGACGCCTTAAATTCGGTTTTCTTCGTCTCTGGTAATTGTTCATGTCCTTTGGGGTACTCCAGGTTTGTTTGGCGAGCAGTCACCCCCTTGTTCAAAGCTGAAGGAATATTCCTCCTTTTATTCCCTCTTGGCGATCACTCGAGATAACCTAGGCCTGAGAAAGTTTATCTTTCTTTGCTAGGCGGTCATTACCTACCAAAGGTATTTTTGATAAAGTCTATCAGTGTTCTGGCGATCACTTTGTCTGCTCAGTGGACTTTAGCATTTAATGACTGCACAGTCATCCGGAAATCGAACGGTCGCTTGGGGCACGCCTGTCATTTATTATTCTATAAACCAAGGGCAGTCTGACAGCTGTCTGTACTGGCCGACCGTTTGTCTCCCCGAGGTGTCTCTTGGAATTCTGACATTGCTTCGGTTTTTTCCAAAAAGGTGCAATTATTCTCCTGCGTCGCTTCGATTCGTCCGTGGCGGTTACTCCTTTTTGGCCTATATAAGAGACGTCAGTTTCTTTGTTTTTTTTTTTACGCATATTCACTCCTTCAGACCTTCAGAGCTTCTTTTGCGAACCCTTCCTATTTTTCAATCTTCTTCAACCTTTCTCCCAACTGTTTCCATGGCTACCCGCAGTTAGAGGATCAAGCACACAACCACTAAGGCACCCAATAACGCCAATGCGCCCAAGAACGCCAATGCCCCCTTAACCATTAGGGATGGTGTCGTGCCCCCCTCAACGGGGGGACACACTGACCTGGGGAGGTCCGCAGCCACCCCTGTGGTGGTGGATGGGCCTGAGCTTCAAACGCCTATCTTTTCTCCGAAAGGTAAACACTTGTTACTCCATTGCTCTGTTTTGGTAATATCCCTGCTTTTCCTTGTTTTTATGCTTGCCATTGCCATATCTGAACTGTTTGAGTAGATGTCAAGCCTAATGAGTTGAAGCCGGCTTACTTTAAGACAACGGTGGCGCTTGGTGGTCTCGGTGTGGAAGATGCTCCTAGATATCCCGGCCTAGGTCTGCATTATCCTCGCGGCGGAGAGGTTTACATCTATGCGACCCAGATCGATGATGGGTTGCGTTTTCCTCTTTGCGAGGATTTGCAGGCGTTGTGCCAGTTTTATGGAATCCACCCCACGCAACTCGTTCCCAATGCCCTCAGGATGTGGGCCGGTTTCAAGTTCATGTGTATACGTCAGGAATGGGCGTATTCACTGGCCTTGTTCCGATGCTTTTTCCGATTGGCAGCTGGGGCGAACCACCTCCATCACTTCCAACCACGCTGGCCGAAGTTTGCAGAGTGGATAGGCCTTTAATCGTGGGATTGGAACGTCCACGTTCGGTTGGTAGACGATTTCCGGGCTACCAACTCCAATTATAAGAAGTTTTAATTCTTTTACAAGAGGGGTGTATCCTGGAAATTGTTTACCCCGGATAAGGATTTCCCTCCTTCCTTCAAAGAGTTGTCAGGGAGTGATCGGAACGCCATCGACGACCTTTTCCGGTTGCATCGATCGTCCCACTTCAATTCCATCCACTCAGTGGCTGAGACTACTGAGAATATGCTTGAGATTGCGGGCATTCATCAGGCCATGCCAATCTTTGATGATTGGGTAACTTTCTAACCCTTTTCTTGTTTACTGTTTGTAGGCAAGGCCCGAAAACTTATAGGTCTCTTTGATGACCAGGAAAAGGCAGGGCTGTCCACTGACCAGGCATTGCTGAACTCTCCTCCTCCCCCCTCTAGGCGTTCGTCCAAGAGGAAGTCTGAGGAGGTGCTTCCCTCGACCACTGTTGGCCCTCGCCAACCGGGTATGCTGACTCGCCATTTGTCGATTTGACGTTTTCATACTTTGCAGTTTTTGGATTATGACATCTTGCCTTGTTGTTTTGCAGAGAAGTCCTCGGCTGACGTGGCTCGGGACCCTCCTCCTCCTCCCTCCAAGAAGGTCAGGAGTGAGGAGCACCCGGAAGTCGACCAACATCCTCCTCCTCCCCCTCCTAAGGGCCCTTCTGCCAGCAAGGGGAAGGGTCTGGACATAGCGCCTCCTTCTCCATCTCCTCAGGGTCCTTCTGTTACCAAGGAGAAGGCTTTAGCCTTGGCGCCCCCTCCTCCTACTGTGCCCACGGTCCCTCCCAAGGAGTCTGGGACCCAGAAGAAGGGGCCCGACGCTCCCAGCTCCTCAAAGGCTCCTGCGGAGGAGTATTGCTCCATGGCGAGCTTGTTCCAGACACTCAAGGCTGCGAATCCTCAGGGGGCTTGGTTCCCTTGCGGGGACCTTTCGAAGAAGTGGTTCTCCGCCCAGAAGAGCCTCCGGGGTAGCCCGGACATGTGCATGCGGATCCTCGACGGGATAATTCCCCCAAGGACCGCTCGATTATTCCCACGGAGCTACCTCAGATCGAGGGGTTCCTGCGGTCCCACTTCGAACGAGTCGCTCTGGTAAGACCTCGTTTTTTTTTCTTTTTTCCTTGTCGTTCCCTTTTTGTTTGTTGTCCTGACAATTTTCATTCTGTTTTTGTTGCCAGCTCGTTCGGGAAGAGGTGGTGATTGGCCGCGTCTTCGGAGAGCTCGCCGACAAGCATTCTGATCTGCTTGTCGAGCTGGAGCAGTACCGAAGTACGGGGATCACCCCCGGGCAATTGGGGGCCATCAAGTGGACCGCCGACGCGGCGATCGCCTTGGTGGACGGCGCCCGGGAGGAGTACTTCAGGAAGGAGCTGCGTCTCCTTGCTGATGTTAAGAAGAGGGAGGCTAATGCTGCAATTTTCCTTCAAGAATCTGAGGCCCTTCATCGATGCCTAGATGAAGGAGAAGCGGTCTGGGCTCGCTTAGAGGCCGAGTTGAAGGAGGCTCGGGCCCAAATGGCGGAGTCGGACGCTCTTCGGGTCGCCGCTGAGACCCAGAAGGAAGCTGCTGAGGCTCAAAGGGCTATTGCTGAAGCCAGGGGGATCGCCCTGGAGGAGGAGAAGAAACAACTGGCTGAACAGCTAAAGGCTGTCCTTTCGCCCCAAATCGTGGTCGAGGAGTTCAAGTCCTGAAGGTGATGAAGTCGGCGATTGCCGATTTTCTTCAAGTCCTGGTCGATGATGTCCAGGCGGTCGATCCCAACTTTCCCATTGGGGAAGTTGAATCCCTTAAGGGTTTCTTGCAGAGTTGCCTTCCTCGTCCCACTCTTGCTGCTGAAGAGATTGCCCCTGGAGGCGAGCTGAGTACTCCCGCCCCCGAAGGCGAGCAAAACACCCCTGCCCCCGAGGACCCAAAAGCTTGAAGTCTCCACCTCCCTGGCGATTGTCTTCCTTATATCTTTCTTGTCCTTCCTTCGTATATTTTTTCTTAGATGCGTTTTGTAATTACTTTTCGATAAAAGACTCGGTTATTATATATTGAATGCCTTTTTTATTCATACGCCCTTGGATGACTTTGAATGTGTTGGCTATCTTTCCGATATCTTAATCGCGTAATCGTAATTACTCTCGACTTTTTCTTGCTTTGTAATGGCCTCGACTTTTAAAGCCTTGGACCAAGCATAAGTCTATATGAACTTTCTAAGGACAATACTCTAACACTTAAAAGCATAGACTTCTAAGTTCAAAGAGATATTACCTTTTCGAAGTTTAAACCTTTGAGGTGTTTGCAAAATAACAAGGAATTTGTTAACTTAAGGCTTCATCATTCATAGTGATCGCCTAAAATTCCTTATCCGTTGTTTAATGGGTTGATAGCAGATCTCTTTGTCTGACTTTGGCGTCTGCTCTTCCGTTTTTGCCTACTTCTATTGTTAGGACTTTTTGGCCTGAATTTGGTGTCAGGGCTTTCATTTTGCCTAACTTTATTGCTAGGTCTTTTGGCCTGACTTTGGCATCAAGGATTTTTGGCCTATCTTTGGTGATAGGGCTTTTGGGGCCTATCTTTGGCGATAGGGCTTTTTGGCCTATCTTTGGCGATAGGGCTTTTGGCCTGACTTTGGCGTCAGGGCTTTTGGCCTGACTTTGGCGTCAGGGCTTTTGACCTAACTTTGTTGCTAGGGCTTTTGGCCTAACTTTATTGCTAGGACTTTTTGGCCTAACTTTGTTGCTAGGGCTTTTGGCCTGACTTTGGTGTCAGGGCTTTTGTGCCTGATTCGGTCATCAGGTCTTTTGTGCCTGATTCGGTCATCAGGTATTCGCCTGACTCTTGGCGTCAGGTCTTTTTTCTTCGATTTGCTTCGAGTGGACATGCTTTATGAAGGAATGACTTTCTTTTATTAACATAACAGTTTGATTACAAGCTATGTATGAAATCTCCTTAGATGCTCATAATTGAATGGACGGGGTAACCTTTCGCCTTCGGTGGTTTCCAAATAGTAGGATCCTGGCGCGGCGATCTCTATTACCTTGTACGGTCCTTCCCATTTGGCTGAAAGTTTATTCTGACTGTCCAGCCTTGTGAATTCATTCCTTCTCATAACCATCTCCCCCACGAAAAATTGGCAAGCGCTGACTTTTCTGTTGAAATATCGAGCGGTCGCCAGGAGCATCTTTGCTTGTGTTTTTTCTGATAGCCATCTCTTTTCTTCTGCCAAGTCGAGGTCAGTTCTGCGCTCGACCTCGTTTGTCTCAGCGTTAAAATTTAGGATTCTATTGGTAGGCACTGCTATTTCGGCGGGTGCTACTGCTTCTGATCCATACACTAAACTGAAAGGTGTTTCTCCTGTGGCCGCCTTAGGCGTTGTTCTGATGGCCCATAATACGTTTTCCATCTCTTCTGCCCAATTCCCTTTGAATGCTCGAACCCTTTTCTTGAGTCCTGCTAAAACAACCTTGTTGGCTGCTTCAGCTTGCCCATTCGTTTGAGGATGATGCACCGAGCTGAAACGATGGTCGACATGATATTCTTCACAGAGCCATTTGAGCTCCTTTCCAATGAATTGCCGACCATTATCACTGATGAGTATTTTGGGAATGCCTAACCTGGAGAATATGTTGATCTTTAAGAATTTGATGACCTGAAATTCCGTTGTAGAAGCTAGAGCTTTCGCCTCTATCTACTTAGTGAAGTAGTCGATCACCACTATAATGTGGGTGCGTTGACTAGTGCTAATAAGGAATTGACCTAGTATATCGATCCCCCATTGAGCGAAAGGCCAGGCACCCGCCATTGGGGATAATAATGTTGATGCCGACCTGATCGTGGTGCAAACTGCTGCCAAGTCTCACACTTCTGCGTTAATTCAGCCGTATCTTTTCCCAAGGTTGGCCAATAGTATCCCAACCTGAAGATTTTCCTTGTCAACGATCGAGCACCTTCGTGACATGCTGCCACCCCTTCATGAGCTTCTCGAAGAACCCTTTCTGTTTCTGGATGAGCAACACATCTTAAGTAAGGAGTCGAGTAACCTCTTCTGTAGAGTTCTCCATCTATAATTAGATAACTGACCGCGAGTCGTCTTATCCTTCTGGATTCGCCTTCATCGTCCAGGAGGATCCCCTCTTTCAAATAACTCTGAAACGGAGTCATCCATGTGACCTGTCCTTGAATGTTGAAGACTTCTGCTCTGCTTTCAAGGACTGAACATAGGGCATTTTCTAGAAATTGCACATCCTGGATTATTGTCCCTCCAAATGCCAGTTTACTCAAGGAGTCTGCCATCTGGTTTTCTTGGCGAGGAATAGACTCAATCGCGAAATTTGGGATTTTCGCGACGAGCTTATTGGCGATGCTGAGGTACTTTTTCATCTTTTCCCCTCTTGCCTCGTAAGTGCCATTAACCTGATTGACAATAAGCTCCTAGTCACTCTTTACCTTAAGCGCGGCTATACCCATTCCTTTTGCTAGTCTGAGTCCAGTGATAAGAGCCTCATACTCTGCTTCATTATTTGTCGCCGGGAATGTTAAGGCGATCGCGTACTTCAAAGGCTCGTCTTCAGGAGGGATAAGAATTAAACCTGCCCCGAGCCTTCTCTTGATGAAGACCCATCTGTATAGAGTTCCCAGATTTGATTGTCGTCTGCTGACTGACTTGGCCTGTTTTCTGCTTCTGCTTGACCGTTACTCGTGCTTTCCACAATGAAATCAGCTAGTGCTTGACCTTTGATGACCGTTTTTGGCGCAAATTTGATCTTGAATACACTGAGCTCGATCGCCCACTTTTCCATTCTTCCTGAAGAGTCTGGCTTGATCAGGAAGTTTTTGAGTGGTTGATTGGTGAGGACTGTGATGTCGTGTGCATGAAAGTAAGGTCTCAGCTTCCGAGCAGCAATAACTAAGGCATAGAGATACTTCTCAATCTGGATATATTTTATTTCAGCTGAGTTGAACATTTTGCTAATGAAATACAGTGGACTCTGAATATTATTTTCCTCCCTTATTAAAATAGCACTGGCTGCCACCTCGCTAATGCCTAAATAAAGGAAGAGCTGCTCACCTGGAACGAGCTTTGCCAGAGCTGGGAGTGTTTGGATATGCCTCTTCAAGGATTGGAACGCTTCCTTGCAGTCTGGCGTCCACTCGAATTTGCGGTTGGCCCTCAGAGTTTTGAAAAATGGGAGGGACCTGTCGCTCGCTTTGGAGAGGAAACGGTTGAGAGCAGCTAGTCGTCCGTTCAGGCATTGGACTTCCTTGTGGCAGGTTGGTGACTTCATTTCTTCTATGGCCTTCTGCTTTTCTGGGTTTGCTTCGATTCCCCTTTCGCTGACCATGAAACCTAGAAATTTGCCGGACTTGACTCTAAAGGCGCACTTTGCAGGGTTCAGGCGAACGCTGTGTCTACTCATGCACTCGAAAGCTTCGCGGAGGTCTGTTGTGTGCGGATTGCCCTTGATGGTTTTGACAAGTATATCATCCACATAAGCCTCCATGTTTATCCCTAGCATATCCTGGAACAGGCGGTTCACCATCCGCTAATTGCCCCGGCATTGATGAGACCAAAGGGCATCACCTTGTAGCACAAAATGTCCCCGTCTGCATAAAAAGCTGCGTGAGTCTCATCGTCTGGATGCATTCGGATCTGGTTGTAGCCTGAATAGGCATCCATGAAGCTCAGCATCTCGTGACCAGAGGTAGCATCGACCAGCTGATCAATCCTGGGCAGGGGATATGAGTCCTTAGGGCAAGCCTATTTCAAATCGCGGAAGTCGACGCACATCCTCCACTTGCCGTTTGATTTCTTGACCAAAACTGGGTTGGCGACCCAGCTCTGGAATCTTACCTCTCTGACGAAGTCAGCCTCAATTATCCTTCCGACCTCCTGCCTGATCACCAAACGTTTGTCCGTCCCGAACGATCTTCTTTTTTGGGCGATCGGCTTGATGGAGGGGTCTATCCTGAGCTCGTGGGAGATGATATATGTGCTGATTCCTGGCATATCGCTCGGCTGCCAGGCGAAGAGCTCCTTAACTTCCTTGAGGAGGGCGGTCATGGCCTCCTTCTGATCTTCTTTTAAGGTGGTCCCAATGCGCACCTTCTTGTCTGGACCATCGACCTCTTCTAATTCCTTCATGGGTGCTGGCCGAGCCAAATCCTCGCGAGGGTCGGCCTCTGTTTCAATGGCGAGGGCCTCCCTTTGGTTCTTCCTGCGCAGGCAGTTTACATAGCATTGCCGCGAGGAAGGCTGGCCGCCGAGCACATCTCCGATCCCATTGGGAGTGGGGAACTTCATCTTCTGATGGACCGTGGAGGCCACAATCTTGTTCGGATTGATCGTGGTCCTCCCTAGGATGGCGTTGTAGGATGTAGGTGAATCGACCACCAGGAAAGTGACCGATACCTTGATGCTCTTCCATCCTTTGCCAAAAATTACTGGCATGGTTATGGCCCCCAGTGGATAAGTTGTCCTTCCTGCAAACCCAATCAGCGGAAAGTCGACCCTCTTTAGGTCACGCTTGGACTTGCCCATCTTCTCAAAGGCGTCCAGAAATAGGATGTATGTCGAGCTGCCTCCGTCGACCAGAATCCTTGCAACGTCACAGCCGTCAATATCTGCTGTGATAACCAAAGCATCGTTGTGGGGGGTTGTGACATGTGTCAAATCATCTTCAGAGAATGAGATGACAATGTTCTCCTCAGGTCGGGGTCGCTTTCCCAACTGAACTGCTGCGGAGATCTGAGTGGCGTAGACCTCCTTGGCGTGCGACCCCTTGCCACCTGCACCGAATCCTCCTGCAATCAAATTTACTCTTCTCTTGCTGGCAGACGGATCAGTTTGTTCAGCAGGGGCTGCCAAACGATGTCTCCTAGGGGGCGTTCGACTCCTGTCACGCCCTGCCACGAATTCCTTCAGCATTCCCCCCTGAATCAACTTCTCTATGTCCCGCTTCAGAATGCGGCAGTCATCCGTCTTGTGGCCCTTGCACTTGTGGTATCTGCAATAGCTCTCGACATATTTCCCCATAGGCTGACCACCTCGACGAGGCATCGTTGGCCTCGCCAAGGATCTCCTCTTCATCTCGACTAGTACCGCTGAGATCTGCCTATTTAAAGGCGTGAAGTACTCAGGGACCTCTGGATGGCGAGGCACTGGATTAGACTCGACTCGGGGCCTATTGTCTCTTCCCTTCTTCTCCTTCTTCACCTCCTTCTTACCATCGCGTCGGGGTTCAGGAACCATCCTTAGCGAGGTCGTCAGGAAGTTAGCCTCTGTGTTCGCCCTTTCAAGGTCTATGAAACCTTTTACTATGGACGCCAACTCCTCCAACGTTTCGATCTCCTTTACATGGTAGCTGTTTCGCAGCTTCCTCGAGGCCTTGTTGGCCACATCCAGACCTCTGTAAAATGCTCGAATGATTTCCCCATCCGAGATTCGGCGATCTATTTCCATGACGTTTTGATGGAAACGCCCGTAAAAATTGGCCAGTGATTCTCCGGGTTGTTGCTTGACCGCATCCAGGGCGACCACGCTCTTCATCAGCTGTTGCTCGCCCATGTATCTCTCTAGGAACTTGCTCCTTAATTCTGCCCAAGTTCCTATAGACCCTGCAGGGAGGCTGAAGAACCAGGACGAAGCCGAACCCGAAAGAGTGGATGGAAATAGTAAAGCCAAGTGATTGGGATCATTTGACTTACCCAAGAGAGAAGCCTCGTGCTTGTTGACGTGTATGGTGGGGTCTCCTCCGCCACTGTACTCAGGTATGGCCCGAGCAACTACGTCTTAGGGGATCTTGATGGCGACGAGCTCGTTGGAAAAGGGGTGAGCAGATTGCTCCCTGAAGGGAGCTGCGACTGTCAACCGTCTTTCTTGGAGCCTCTTATTGAGAAGGTCGTCCATCTGGTCCACAGTGTAATACTTTGGCGAGGTCCCGGATGGAGAAGGACCGAAAGGATTGACCGAGTACGTAGCCGCCGGCTGTTCGGTGTGTGCCGGGGGTAGAGACTGTTGTATAGACGACATCTCCTGCTCTTCCTGGGTTGCTGTGGTGCCAGGATTCGCGGTTTCATACGGTAAGGGCCCTGTGGCAGCAGGACGAGTATTTCCTTGGGGAGCAGAGGCTTGATGTGAGAACACCACATAGATTAGCTTAATGTTTTCTAGTTTAATCATTATTAGTCTAAGTGTTTTATCTAGTCTCTTGTCTAGGGTTTTACTCTTGTTGCTCTATATATAGAGCCTTACCTTGTATTGAACAAGTTAGCCTATTATCAAAGATGTTCTCTTTAATCAAAGCCTTATCTTCATCCTTTACACCTCATTGTTCATTATTCCACCGATTGTTCTTCATTCATCCAAGCTTCACCGTGGGTTCAATCCAAGCTAACATGGTATCAAAGCTTGTCGATTAGGGATTCTATTGTGTTTTTCCGCTGCAAATCTCTTCAATCGTATACGCTGCAAATCTCTTTAATCACAGCTCAGCATAACAAGTATCCGAATCTCTGAAATTCTCCGCCGTTAGAGACATCTTTCATCCTCATAATCTGGACCAAGCGCACGATTTCCAGATTCGCAAATCTCTTCAATCGTATACTTAATGATGGTGCTGGTATCTGCCATGATGTTGCTCTGTTCTTGATAATGCAGGAATTTTTTTATATGTCGCCATCTCCGACGATGTCTTCGTCTCTGTAGCAATTCTCTACCGTCTGTTTTTTGGTAACCACTACGATGGCAGCCAGGAGGCCGCCTTCGGATCTTGTGGCGGTGCTTAGAGGCCATCATTCTTCAGTTACGGATGCTTGCTTTCATTATTTGTAGGCCGATTTTATTTACTGGTGCTGCTGATGGTGCGTTGAGGATTTGGGATACCATCCAGCGTCGCACTATTTCGTCGGCCTGTGTTCATAGTGCAGCTCATGGGATTATCTCTGTACCAAGAAGCCCTGTAACTGGATCAAGTATCATTTTTGCAAGCTTTCTCTGGTGAAAATGCCCACTTCTCGTGGAAAGCAAAATGATGAATCTGAAGACTTCAATGAAGTAGAAGGTCAAGATGCGGTTTCTGAAATTCCAGATGAAAGGGAAATGGAAGTTAAAGAAAACTCAGAGAAATGTAACAGCATCTCTCAAGATGATTTAGACGAAGGACCGAAGTACGTTGTCATAGCAGGGGAACAAGCCTACGAGGTTGAAATCTGGGATCTGAGGAACTGTGACAGATCCATGAAACTACCTGCAAATAACATAAGTGGATTGCAAAGCGTCTCTAGAAACGAGGTTTTGGAAACTGGAATATAAGCTGAAGTGCCTCTGGAAATATCAAGAGTGTTGATTCTGTGCCTCTATTTACTTATTTTTTGAAAATTAAGAACCAAACTCTCCTTCTGCAAGAGCTGAAGTTCACTCTGTCTGATTCACAGAGTTTTGTAATGGCTGGATGCCACACGGGCAGTGTCTTTGTCTTACCAAAGACTGAACACATCCTTAGTTATAAGGTTGTGCCACTGTCCTCAGGATCTCAACAGCTGCCAAAGTTTACTCTGACTTCCGTGAGATATTCAATGGGGTTCCAGCCTTCTATTGCTGCTGGAAAAGTCTCTGCCTGCCTTAGTTCCTATGCTGTTAGAGACTTTATTTTGAAAACCATTGGCAAAATCTGATATGATAATCTGTTTTGGAAGATTGAGATATGAATTCCTCTTCATAAGGCATTCCAGCAGCATGATACTGGTTCCTCTAAGACCCAATAGATCAGAATCCTTCTTCCCATCAAATTTTGGACGATCAGTACTGTAAAAATCTGCAAGGCATCTCAAGACAAAATTTGCTGGGCTTGATGCTTCCCTTAAAGCAAGTGGTTTGTCCTCTCTTTTAGCAACAAGATTCTTACGGTTGTCTGAAATGAACTTATGAATTCGAGGTATATAATGACTGAGGCATGATCCGAGGTACTCATACAAGTAGTTGTTGTTGCTGTTTTTTTTTAAAAAATGCTGAGTTGTGTGTGCTGAATTTTGGCCCTGGTTCGTTACTGAATTTTATGGATAATGTGCTCGACTTCTTGCCGGTTCCATACTGATATTTGCTGAATTTTGCTGATTGAATACCCTGCTACCAATGCTGAATTACTTCCTTCGAATTCCTGGATTAGTAACGTGAAGATGTGTAATCCCGTTGAGTTTAGACAACCAAGTTTTGATGACTACAATAGATTTGATACAAGTTTGAAGTGTTGAAGTCAGATTTTAGTAGTAGTTTCTTCTTTAACGGCATGACCACGACGAGATGACCAAGATGGCACCGCGATGGCATGACTGATTCCTCCCTCTTCTCGTCTAGATATCAACTTGAAGATCTTGTGTTTGAATGTGGAGTATCTCATTGAACATGAAGGTGTGCAAGCTCAATTAGGTTAGAGGTTTGATCGGGATTAAACTTGGGATTCGTAACGAGCAAAGAGCATTGGAAGTTTGGGGTCGAAAATTCAGCAAATCAAGAGAAAAACAAAGACCGTGGATGAATGTCAGAGCATACAACATGAAGAAAACGAAGAACTAGGGTGTATGTGAGAACACCACATAGATTAGCTTAATTTTTACTAGTTTAATCATTATTAGTCTAAGTGTTTTATCTATTCTCTTGTCTTGGGTTTTACTCTTGTTGCTCTATATATAGAGCCTTACCTTGTATTGAACAAGTTAACCTATTATCAAAGATGTTCTCTTTAATCAAAGCCTTATCTTCATCCTTTACACCTCATTGTTCATTATTCCACCGATTGTTCTTCATTCATCCAAGCTTCACCGTGAGTTCAATCCAAGCTAACACTTGACGGCGGGCCTGCCCTAGGATGGCCTCCAGCAATGATATCATCTCCGGGGTTAATTGGATGTTTTCCCCGGCGATGTGGACGGTCTGCGGAGCTGGAGTCTCGTTGTGGTTGGTAGCGGGGGTCGGTCTGGAATTACCGACATGCTCTCGGGCCGTTCGCAGAGTGACGGCATTGGCTCCTGCATGACTGGCAGGTTCTTGTTGAAGCGGTGAAGCGGCGGCGGAATCAGAGCTATCTGAGGATCGCTCGCGAGTCTGGTTCTGACGGTTGTTTTGGGATCGAGTTCTCATGGCTGAATTGCTCGTTTCCCACAGACGGCGCCAAATGTTGGATCGTGAAATCCTGGATGCTGATCTGGCAGCGAATGAAATGCCAGACAATGGTGGAAAGATGCTTCTGCTCCAACTCCGGTGAACCTGCAGGTAGGGGAGCGCAACAGAGGGGGTGTCTTTGGGTCCCTCTCTGATGCTTAAATGAGTATATGTTTGTGTATATCTCAAAAACGTAAGGAACGTATGTAAAGCAAAGGTATTTATAGGGTAGGAGAGATCAAACGGTATAAGGCAGCTGAATATCTCAGTGTATATTGTGTTGCTGAAGATTCAGATCATAAGATATGGCAGTTATTGCGAGATATTGCAGTTACTGCGAGATATTGCAGTTACTGCGAGATATTGCAGTTACCATATCTAATCTTTAGTGAATATGTGACCGAGATACGCGGGATATCGTGGCCACTTCCTTATTAACGGTTTAGTGGGACCAGAGGAGAGAGGCAAGGCTCTCTTCGGGGCGAGCACTCCTATGGCGAGCAGTGAGAGGTCGCGGCCTGGTGAAGAATGGCGAGCAGTCTGGGAGCCTTTGGCGTCCCTAGAGACTTTGGGCTCGATTCTGGGCCACTAGATGGTGGGTCAAGTTGACTTGTACTTAAGCCGATCCAGTTTGAATATCTTGGGTTTACCCCTCTAGGGTTATTGGGCCTTCGAGGCCTTTTCTTTACTGGGCTGTCACTATCGATACCCAACAATGAAGATCCATGCCTTAGAATATGCTAAATAGGGTTGCCTTTGTCCTTATAGTTGGGGATGACTTGTGGTGTCACATATCGAGGGACAATGATCGACATCATTTCTGACGTGAAAGGACACGACACCTTATTACGCAGAACGAGCATTACTCTGCGCTTTTGCTCATTAATATTTCAATTGATTAACTTCTCCACCTGATAGAAGTTGAGAGTCACTAGTGGATGAAGGAGTTGTCTATGTGAAAGACACTTTTATTGATATACATCGAGGGTGCGTGATGCAATGTCCTTTGGCCTATCTAGCACTGAAGTTAGGTTTCTCGTCTCAGGCTCAGTGTGTCTCAGCAAAGGTTTTAGGGAGCAAATTTGTGTTGTGAATGGTATATTGCTTTTGAATGGTAGGTAACAACGGGGTATTTATATAGAATACTTAACTTGGGCCCAAAGTTAGTTTCATATCTAGGTTAGTCCTTGTGTGCCTGACACAGTAGACCAATGTAACTTTTTATCGAGTTAAGGTCACTGTCTTCTTGATTTTTTGGCTCAATAGATCATTTGATTTCTATCCCGGGATGGTTGCATGCTTAGGTGGTGACGCCTCCTATGGGGCAACCTTAGGGGTATCACTATTTAGAGAGACGATACATTGTAGACTCTTAATAGAGTTGGTGCATTGATTTGTTAGTCAGGTGCACCCGAGTACCGAACATATTATTGGTTAAATAGTCAACATTTAGTTTTCGAGTTATCCAACGCCTGATATCCATAAATTATAATCAATAAAATTTAAATAGCATGTACTACTAATTACTTACAGCTTCTACTAGAAGAATATTCCTTTTGCTATAAGAACACAATTTAGAAGAAAAACCATCATGCATCAAGCTACGTGTATATATAAATATTATAAGATAAACTTGAAGCGAACTTGAAGCTACGTGATTGCGACTCTAATTGAGCCTCATTTGGACCCTTAGCCTAGGTTCCAACACATATTAGGTACCCGATATTGGGTGATTTGCTCTGGGTTGGGACCTAGGCCAATGGATCCGAATTGAGTCTGAATTGAGTAAGAACTTGTTAATAACATTAATTCAGGTTGAAAAATCACCTGAGTGTTTTTTTTATTTGTAACTGCACTCGGATGTTTTTTGCCGCAAATAAGTCCACCCAAATGTTTCATTTGTTTGTAATTGCACCTTCCATTAATTTTACCTATCAATTGTCCGTTAATGTTTCATTTTTTTCATTTCTACTCCCTCTTCACATCCCATCAATTTTTGAAGAAGTTTCTTGTTGATAACAAGTTCATTGCTGATGCAGTAAGCAAAAGAAATGTCAAAGCCAGCTCTTTCCTGTAGCAGTTGACCCAGAGTGGGAGCTCGACTTCAGGGATGAACATGGTTAGGGGAGGGATGATGGAAAAGAGGGTGAATGCTCATCTGTACACAAATAGAAGGTTTGTGGCTTTTTTATTTAGTGGAATCTGCTATTAGATTACGCGTTCAATCAATATACATTGATTTGGGGTAGTATCTAGAATCCATCACTGTAGAATTTACTGGACTGATATGTGCTAAGCAAATAGTATTACTGTGACATTACGCTATTTGTTGGAAATGGTAAGTCTAGAATCTGTTTTGAAATTTATCTACGTTCTTTTAGGTAAAAAAAACGTAATTTTATCTGCTTTATGCTTTTCATTTGCTCTTTAGTCTCTTGTATGGTATCTGCAAGTTGACCAAACGAAATTTTTGACATCATGTTAAAAAATATGAAGTGCGTGTATCATCAGTTGCTAGAATTGATAAATGATTCAATGGCGATTCATCTTTACTTGTGTTCACCTTTATTCAATTCCTCTGTGGTGGATTTGGATTAATTTGGAGTTGTTAAACATGGGTTGTGTGGGATTAAGCTATTCGTTCTATTTTATCAGAAGTTTCAAACTTGACAGGACAATTGTGCATTGATAAACCAGGTATCCTTCCACGACCCTCATGCTGCCACTTCCTTTGGTTTTATCTGTTCTTTGGATTCATGAACATGTTGTGATTCTGGAAATATCATGTTTGAATCAGAAATGCCATGTTAAGAATAAAGATATTAGGAAGTTCCTCGACGGTATCTACGTCAGCGAGAAGGAAACCATCCTCGAGGAGGAATGAATAACCATCTTCTTTCTGAAGATTGTATCTAGAATTTGGTGCCCTCGAAGTTTAATTTTGCCAATTTTATTGGATGATTTCACTTGGTTTTGTATTGGGTTTTAGTGTTTCTTAAAATTCTAATACATATCTTTTAATGAATTGTTGATTCAAGGGACGATCTCATAAGCAGTCGAGAACAATCAATCGTTGATTCAAGGGACTATCTTAGAAGAAGCTGAGAAGGACGAAGATGTCAAGGACGATCATACATATAATGTGGACAAGAAGCAGATCCGATGACGGGGAGGCCGACACACTAGGTGTTGGCGCATACATAACAGTAGGTCATGTCATTTGCACCACAGACTGGATTTGTGTGGAAGCAATTGACAGGCAGAAAGAAGGTCGAGAAAGTTGTCCGCACATATCACTGCTGTTATCGAAGTGCAATCAGTTGGATAAGGAGAGTTCCAACGCAGAGATAAGGGTGGAGGCCAATCAAGTTCACAAGCAAACTGAAGCAGCTGGAATCAGTCTTCACAAGCAACTAGGGTATTTTGGGTATATAAGTTTAAAATTACATCACATGCCTTGAACGCGCTTTTTATTTGACAGGAAACCAACGACCAGTGACGGAAATGTGGACTTACCAACAAATGAAAACATATGGGTGTTAAGACAAACATTATGGGTGCAATTACCAATCTTGGGAAACATCCGAGTGAATTTTCATACTTTTCTCGTAGGGTTTAGTTGTCGTGCTTGAAAAAATATTAAATTAATTTTGTAAAATTGAAAAGTATTTGAGTGAATTTTTTAACGGATTCTCAAACATGTTGAATCATTTAACATATTTTAAGTTGAAAAACTCTTTTATACAAACATTTTATACATCATTTCAAACTTTCACCACTTCAAAATTCAATATACCCATAATCGGTACATTAGTCCTTTCGTGAAGACTTCATATATGTAATATTGAAAAGTACAACAATTGTGCATATATCAGCGACTCATTAGTAAATTAGGTAGAAAAGAATGAGTTCATGTGCCCGTCAATCCATTGGTAGTTGAATTAGTCAAGTCATAATTAACATGGAAAATTTTGAGGAATGGGAAGGGTACATGCTAATTGAACATACAAAAAAAATACACATCAATTATTTAAAAATTAAAGTCCCATCTTTAGTATATAACAATATATACCGATGCTCTCTTAGTAAGGCTAATATAGTTAGGTAGATGAGATTATATTTATGTTTTTGTTTAGTTTGTATTTTAATAGAAAAGTTAAATAGTAAATAGTGAAATTCAATATGTATGGATACTTGTTGAAATATATGAATATAGAACCCTTTAGCACACAATATAAACACACATATTATAGGTAATACCCATTTGACTATTTACGTTTGACGATGTTATGTTTTTTGTTTAAACTTATGTTATTAGGGTATTAATCATGTACTAACTAATACATACTAATACATATATTAACTAATATAGTCTCATTAGAAATATTAGTTTGTACTAGCTAATACATCATCTAACCATGGTATTATTTAATACATAGTAAAAATTCATTTAACTACTCTTAGTCTATTAACCCTAAGTAAGACAATTTTATCATGTTAGTTTTCAATTTGGATCAAACTTTGTGAGTTTTGATATAAAATATTTTAAATTATTATTTACTCAGATTAACTAATAATGAATACCGAAAAAGTAATATATTAGATGAAAAATAAAATGATGTAATACTATTTAAAAAAATCATAATTCATTCTTTCATATATTTTTTATTTTATAAAAAATGAATCACTACGTCAAACACAACAACTGTTGTTGGGTACCAGTCGAATTCAGGAACAATTCTGAGTTCATTTAGACAGTGATATATGACATATAATCAATACGAAAAAAATTAGTGAATAATTTACTCAATAATATTTTAATACTTATTCATCTATTTAATATTTTTTTAAAAACATATTAAAAATAACATCAAACAAACTTATATCATTTGCCTTTTTTTCTGACTTTTTATGTGCATGTGCCATGAAGAAAAAAACTTAGAAGTGATTATTTAATGGTTGTGCCTCCATATTTTGCTATGCAGGAAACCACCGTGGGTGACGTAATACAAGGAAAGAGATGACTTTTATCACAGTAGTATTGGATTGATTTGAGCCATCGATGGTTCAAAAAACACATTGTTCTCCTTCTCCTTCAAAATCTCTCATTTCTTTGTCTATTAGGGCAGAAAAGATAACACCCCAGCCTGTGTATACTGATAGTGGAAAACGGTTGTTTCCTCAAAGAAAAAAACGATGTTTAACCATGGTATATTAAGTTCAACATTTTGAAAATATACTCCCTAACATTTGTTACCTGACTTTCTTTTCCTCTTATGATTGGTGATTTAGGTAAGTGTGATTCACCATGTGTTTGTAAAATCATGTTGTTCCCAAGACCGGTTTGTAAAATCATGTTGTTTCACATGTTTATAATGTTAGAGAATATGTGTGGTTTAGTTTCACATTTGTTAGGATTGAAGAGTTTGTGTAGTATATAATTAGGAATGACTTACAATCCATTAGTCTAGACTTTTGGGTTGGATATGTTTATTCTTATTTATATACTCACTAATACTCTAAAAGTAATAACGTGGTATCAGAGCTAAAAAATGGTTTAACTGCCAACACAATCCTGGAACCCACATGAGAAAAAAAATATCATCCTCGACCGGTGATTTGGTTCAACGAGCCTAAGCCCAAACAATAAAAAGGTCTCTGAGGACTCGGTTAAATGGAACACATGATTGGAAAAGTTGAGTGAATGTTAGAGAATTTATGTGGTTTAGTCCCACATTGGTTAGGATTGAGGAGTTTGTGTAGTATATAATTGGGAATGACTTACAATCCATTAACTTACGCATTTGGATTGGATATGGTATTTTTTTAGTTATATGTTCACTAATATTCTAAAAAAATACTAACATGTAAAACCAACTTAATGCTCTATTTTGCCTATTTAATAAGAAATCAAACAAATTCGCTTGGGAAAATGAAGGTTTTGAAGATTTATGCAGGAGAGAAACATTTGAATGATGGAATGCCAAAGTTCAAAAGTGAAGAGTCAAATGGATTTGCAAAGTTCAAAAGCGAATCTTGTTTTGAGTCAAAGGGGATACGACCCGATCTTGTTTTTTTTTGTGTGTGATTTTTTTCTTCAATATTTTGAATATTAATATATTTTATTTAAAATAAATAAATAAAGTCATGTGTATAACATATTTACATTGCAAAATAAATTTAAGGGTATTTATATCTTTTTACCACTTTACATATAATTCTATACCGAACCAAACAGTATCTTAGTTTATGCATGTATAAGTATATCTTAATACATGTCCCATCGAAACATAATATTAACTAATACAACCAATCAAACACCGATTTATATTTGATAATGTTACCTTTTGTTTTAAATCACTAACTTATGTTTCACCTTTAATGTCTTACGGGTTAATTTTAAGATTTATACCGAAAATTCCCTTATTCTTCTCCGTCTTCTTCATCTTCCCAAATAGAGTAGTGCAACTTTGGAAAAAGAAATAAGACGAATATGAAGCGTGAAGAAGAAGACAAATTTTGGTACATCAGGTCTTAATATTAACATGTAACCAAATTTAGTGATTTAAAACATAAAGTAACAATTGTCAAACATATGTGATTAAATAACATACATTTGAACTAAATAGTCACAGATTGGCAAACAAACAACAACTAAATAGTCACATCCTGAAACATAACTAATCATTTAATAATGTAAAAAACTATAAATGTCCAAAAGATAACAGTGGGCAAACATAAGTTACTAGAAAGATAGTTAATCACACATATTTATGTTACCTCGTTTGACGATGAACAAAGCAAAACCAGATATGCATGATGAATAATTATAAGGGTTAATAGTTCCAATGGTCTCATATGTTTGAGTCATGTGATCGGTCAGTACTCTTATATTGTTTCTTGGTACTTTATGTTTCAGAATGTTATTCTTTAGTCCAAATTAATATTGTCGTCAAGTTTAACTAACGAAATGCCGATGTGGCGCTAACATGGTGGATGGAAAATAAAAATAAAATAAATATAACAAAATAGAAAAAGTAAAATAAATAGGAAAACATATATGGAAAAAATTAGGAAAAAGTAATTTTTTTTATAAATCTTTATATATTAATAAAAATAAAAAAGAATATATATATATATATATATATATATATATATATAAATTTGAAAAAATAACTTAGTAAAATTAAAATTCAAAAATATAAAAATATTGTTTATAAATAAAAAATAAAAAACAGAAATAAAAACTATGCATTGGACCCTTGGGTCCATGCTAGTTTTTTTTTTATGTTTTCGATTTTTTATTATTTAAATTACATATTATATTATATATCTACGTGGCACTGACGTGGACCATTTAATAGAAAAAACTAACTGCTGGCTAACAGAAAGACCATACGACAACATCTTCAAACATAACGGACCATTCGACCACACGAAAAACATATGGTACCATTCGATCACATGACCCAAACATATGAGACTATTGGAACTATTAACCCTAATCATAATGTGTCGGTCGAAGGACATGTCACGGGTTAACAAACAATGAACTAGGTTTCCACATTTACTGACATCTGTCTAAACTGTAGGGTGATTACGGTTTCTCTCTTATATAGAGTGTGTAAACTTGTCAGGTTTTTTGTCGTGAGCACACCTTTATATATCTATATATAAGAGAATTCTTTGGTGGCCAATTTATTACTACTGAGCTTATCAGAATGGTCTACCACTAAGGGGCGACCCAATCCCACAAAATCAGCATCTCTTACTCACACAAAGTGGTGGTGGTGGTGTGTAATGATGGGTGGTGTCGGGGTACTCATTCATGAAGCCAGCAATAGGAGACCACATTCCTATTCTATAGTAAATATCTCAGACATGTAATAGTCATGCCACTGGGAGGAACGACGAGCAAAGTGTCGTGCATCTGTTAGAAGTTTCAGTGACTCACACAAGCAGTGGAAAATTATCACGCACCCTTGATCATGTAATATTCCCCAGGTCTGACCACACAATGATCTTTCATACCTATAAAATTATTGCATCCACAATTGCAGTTGACACTATGGTTGGTGGCTACCCATTTGACATAATTTTGAGAAGATCCCATACTGACCACCCTCTTCCCACGATACTATTGGTATGATCTAGCACATTTTTCTGGAATTGAAACCCAGGCATTATCTAGCATAGTCCTTCAATAACGAACTAAGATAGAAAAGATTTAATCAAACGTTAGATATTCAGAGTAATGATGGTACACTTTGGGCTATAACCACAGAGCTCTGGGTCTCACATGACTCCGAGTTAAGATCAAGTCGAGTCATCACCCATGGTCGAAATGACTATGCGCGGTGTGAGAAAATACAAATTGAATAGAGTTGAATCGAGACATAGATGGAGATATATGACATAAACAGATGAAATAGAAATGCACAATATCAACACTGACTTCAAATCAAAAGGTAGTGTTACATTGGTTAACATCTTACTATTTATAGAGTACGTTGGTGATGCTCAACCATCGGTAATAAACAGACAATCCAAGCTCATATACTCTAACATTCCTCTTCAAAGTGTAGAGGTGTATGGAAACTTGGTTAAATAATTTAAGGGGGAATCGTGAAAGGAAGAACATATTGTCAAGGAGATTAAGCAGCAGAGGCTTCTGCTGGATTGACTATGCTAACAAGATAACATTAAGCAGGCCTGTCAGACGAATCTGTCCATTGTGAGGTACATATTTTGCAATGAGGACACCTAAGACAGTGGCACGAGTGGCAGTAAAATCTGTTACAACTAAGAATTTCGCATTGAACCACTGATATCATATGTGCACAAGATGACCAAACTTTCCACACAACTGGCATTGTGGTAAATTTGATTTATAGCCACATCATTTACCTCAGCCACGATCTTGCTATTGTTGATAAAAGTAGGAATTAGAATTCTTGTAGGTGCTAATTTTGCAACGGATGATAGGATTTAGAATCCTTAGCTTCAGGTGGAGCCAATCCAAGAAAGCCAACAACATGTGCATCAAAAAACATATTTGCATTCGGATTATTGACAACAACAACATGATTTAAAACAAAATTAACAAACATAGGATTATCAAATAACTGATCATACACTCTGGCCTTAACATCCAAGAGAATAGAGATTACATAAGTAATGTCATAAATATTTCTACTGGCATGAATCAGAACAACAACATTATCAAACTGACCTTTAACACCATTGAGGATGATAAATTTTTGTTGCATTTCTTCAATAGGATGGCCACAGTTAGCCAAACTATCACACGTAGTCTGAATATCAGTAAGGTAGTCACTCATTTACGGATGAGTTAATTTTTTTCTTCTAATATTTAGTATGTCATAGAGATTCATGATCCATGTAGTATAAGATCAGAATAGATTCTAATGCAGTTTCTAACAAATTGAACAAGCTGTCATATAGACAAGGAAACGTATGCTCACCTTAGGATAGATCAAAGCAATCAACCATGAGGCAAGTGAATTGTCTCGTTGAACAAAATGATCGTCATCTGGATTTTCAACATTTACACCATTAACATCTGAAATGAACTTAGGTACAAAAATTGTTCCATAAATATGATCTTCAAGTTTGAATCCACAAATAGTGAGCATAATTTGTTGCTTCCAGGGTTGAAAATTGTCATCTTCGATCAAATGTGAGATCTTCTTGTTGGAGAAAACAAGTAGTGAATCTTACATGATTGCAAAATCAAAGAAGAATGCACAAATGAACTTCAATGAGCTTGGAGATCCAGAATTGAGATGGCTCTGATACCGTGTGACCCAACTCATCTTGAACTAGGTTGAATCAAGACGAAGAAGGAGAGGGACAAAATATGAAAATGAAACAAAATGCACAACATCAACTCTGACTTCAAATCAAAAGTTATTGGTACATTGGTTAGAATTTTCCTATTTATAGTACACAAATAATTCAAGCTCATATAATCAAACACACCTCATTTATAAGTATGCCCAAAAGCCACTACTATAAATAAAAACACAGTTCAGACAAATAGTCCTTACTAGACCATAATCGAACTAGTCGAACTCATTCAAACTATTCAACTCCTACATGTAACAATTGTCCTAGTAGTCAAGATTAGTCAAAGAGCCATGCAAACGAACCACCCGACTCACACCAAGGAACATATTCCCTTCCGCAATTCAAACTTCTGAATTCCTATTCGAACAATTCTAAGGTTTGCTACCTAGGCTACATGAAAACTGAACCTACCTATCAAGGTAATCTAATACATGCAAGTAAGGGAACAAACATCACAATTCAAATGTATATTTTTGGATTTTATAAATACTTTAGGGATGACCAATTTACACACACGCACATAATATACAGGGATCTCAATGACCACATAACCTAGTCATGTCTAACGGTCATGAAGTCAAGAACGAATTAATTAAAGTAAGACAAGGCTATTTACCCTACATAAAATACAGAGTAATCCATGGATATTTAGGGACCCACACATAATAATCTACATATCCAGTCATGGTTCATTATAAAATAAAAAAATCAAGGTTCTCCCAACATTTAAAGTGGTCCAACAGTTAATTCAATCAACCTAAAACTATTAATAAAAGGGTTTAGGTACAATTACCCGACAATAATAAACTAATAGAACCCACACAATGTCCATGATAAGAACAAAGTTTATTTCTAGGGGAGTGGCCAACCACGATGGATGGCCACAAGGAGGTTAACCATTACTGGTCGACCTCACCCCTCCTCATGTCTCATTGGGCCACAACTGGGACAACGAAGTCTGCGAACACCCGGTGTTGAGCCGTAACCACAAATACTATGACTCACTATGCCTACTTTTGGTGAGGGTCGCAACCACAAAATGTTTTGGCCTGCCTTCCCTCCCCTGCGATGTGGACCGTAACCACAAATGCTTGGGTCATCGGGCTTGGTTCCACAACCATGAGGGCTTCAACTATCAAAAGGGGGAGGCGCCATTGTCACAGCCACCAGGGTCTAAGTCGCAGTTGCGAAAGTTATGTTTGTCCCTTGTCCGATTGTGGGTCACAACGTCGACGACCATTTGCGGGTGAGGTAGCTTGCTGCTGTCCTGACTGATCACAATGGATTTTGACAATTGGGAAAGGACTTACGAATGCTCTGGTACCAATGTTAGAATATATGAATATACAATTGTCCAGGGCACAATATAAACACAAATATTTATGTTAGCTCATTTGAGGATTGCCCAAGTGAAAGTGGATCTGCTTGAGGTGGAGTCACAATCTTTCGGTCGTAAGACACGCCACAAGTTAACGGACAGTGACCTAGATTTCCACAGTTATGACCTACGTCTAAACTATATGTGACTATGCTTTTTCTCTTATGAATAGTGTGTAACATATACATTTTTTTTTTTGCCTTGAGCACACATATACATAGTCATATATAAGAGATTCATTTTAGAATAGTTTATTACTACTGAACTTATCCAAATAGACTCCTTCTAGTGAGCAACTGCATCCATAAACCGATAATATTTAAAATAACAAATAAATCACAATTTGTATTTCACTTATATACATGTAATTTAACTAAAATAAATAGATGTTTTGAAGGGAATTTGTTTCCAATGTTAGAGGAGACTCATATATGGAACATCTCGAAAATAGTCAAAAATTGATAAAATGAGCATATATCTATCTATCTATCTATCTATCTATCCATCTATCTATCTATATTAATTTGGCTAACTTTTTTATAATTAGCACACATAAGATTTTAAGCTACTTAGTTGTCTAAAAGAAATATTTTCATTGGTTGTTTAAAAAAATTTGTAACCGACGATGACATGGACTACCCACGCGTATCTCCAGAAGCTATAGAGTTCCTCCGAAGGTTCTCATCGCTTCTCACGGTTCGTTTCAAATTTTATCTGACGTACGACATATATGGTATTACTTTTTTTTTTATCAATATATTACTATTTATTTTTATAAGAAAACTTTTAAACGTTATTCTTCTATTTTTTTAATAATAATTAGAGATTTCTTTTTGAATGAAAGCTTATATTTGTTTATATTTTTGAATTTATTTACAATTAATATTATAATACTAAAAACCTACTATTTTATGTTATGAAAAAATGAATGTATAATAAATTTAGGATATTAGCAATGCTCTGAACTGCCAGCATGGAGTGTCGCCGTTAATTTGAGTTATTACCACTTTTGAGTTTGATTCGATCTCAACTAATGTCCACCCTTTCTCAGATGCTAGTTTAGTGCCTTGAACGATCGTAGAGGCTTCTGGGGCTTCAATGCCATCGATGCGAAATCTTTGATTTAAGCCTCCAACCACCTTTCCATCTAAGTCTCGAGCGACAACTCCGACTCCCCCATTTTTTGTGAGTTTGCACCAAGATGCATCACAATTTATCTGAATGGTTCCCATGGGGGGTTAACTACTTGATGGTTGCCTTGATTTCCGTGACAACCACCATCGGTTGCGACATCTTCACTTCGAACATCGCTTTACATCACGCCTTTCATATGTACCAACAAGTTGTCATGCACAAAGTCCATAATCTGTTGCGTGTTTGTCGCGTGCTTCTAGGTTCTTCTATTCGGTTCATTTTCCATCGCTCTATGGTCGGCGAGTTCAAATTGGTTTCACAGAGTGCTAGAATTTTGAACCAAATGGCACGTGTCCAAATGAAACCAAAGGTCATATGTTCGCTTGTTTCCTCGTTTCCACATATTGAACAATCCGATGTGATGTTTGGAAGTCCACGTCGTATCAGATTGTGCTTTACTACTAAGGCATTGAATGTTAGCTTCCACATATAAGTTCTAATTTTCGGGATTGTATGTGCATTCCTTATTGCCCTCCATAGTGTTTTTAGCTTGTTACCATCTAGTAGGGTGGTTGGGGATATCACCTCCGACTGCGTCCCTCAGGTGGTGGTAGACCGAGCAGACCGAGACGACTCTATCCTATGTGTGTGTCCAAACTAATTTATCTGGTTCCTCCGTTGCTGGGATAGGAATTCAGAAGATGCATTCTGCGTCCGAGTTTGTTACCTACTGTCGGACTTGGTCTTTATCCCACATCTTGTTCAAGCCAATGAGAGTGCACACTCGTAGGTTTGGATCAATGTCTCTTGCGGGTGTCTCCTCCATTCTATAACCTATTTTTGTGTGGATCTGTGGGTCTTTATAGACTAGAATTTTTGAGCCGTTTCCAATTCTCAAAATCTATTCTCTTTTAACGATATTTCAACCAACAAGTATGCATGACCACCCTATGCGCAACTGTTTTTTTTTTTTTCGCCGATCAGAATTCTCCATTTGGGAAATAGATGCTCTTCATTACTTGGACCCATAGAGATTTCGGCTCTCCAGCATTCGTGTTGCCATCTTTGTTAGTAGGGCCATATTGAAACTTTGTAGTTCTTGAAACCCTAGTCCGCCAATTCCTTTAGACTTGGTTAGATAATCCCATCTCCCTCCTATGTATTTTCCCGCCTTTATACGATCTTCCCCACTAAAAATCTATAATCTTGCGTTTATTTCGGAGCACCATGTTTGGGGAAGGCTAAATACACTCATTGCATATGTCAGTATGACTATTTTATCACTGATTTTATGAGTACTTTTTTCCCGACATGATTCAAAGGTTTCGATATCCATCCATGGAGCTTGTCTTGGATCTGCGTTTTTAAGTACCCCAATGGAATTTTTTTAATCGACCCTGCATATAAGGTAGCCTGAGAGAATTACCTGAGTCGTTTGATCTCGGTATGTGGAGTTCTTCCACAATGGCCGAAACAAGTCTCTCATCCGCTCATGTGTTGAAAGTTAGGGTTGACTTTGCAGTATTGATGCGTTGTACCGATGCCTTGCAGTAGTCCATGATTAAGTTTTTTTAAACACGCATGCATTTTCCACCATGCCCTGAATAAAGAATAGGGAGTCGTCTGCAAAGAATAAGTGGTGGAGTTAAGTTCACCCTCTTTTTAGAATTATCCATTGTAGCCCGTGTTCATTTATAGCATGGTCAATCTGTCTTGAGAGAACGTCTACAAGTAATATGAATAGATATGGTGAGAGCGGATATCCCTGTTAGAGTCCTCGAGTTGGTTGGATCTGAGTTGTTCGATTTCTGTTGACTAACACTAGATACATTGGGCTAGTAATCCATGTCCGAATCCACTGGATCCATTATTTTCAGAACCCTAATTTCTTTAGACTCTTGACTAAGAAGTCTCATTCCACTCGATCATACACTCTTTACATGTCCACTTTTAGGGCACATTCCGTTTTCCTCGCACCAGACTTGTGTTGTAGGTAGTGGAATACCTCATGCCCCACAAGTATGTTGTCCTGAATCATTTGACCTGCAACGAATGCACTTTGAAAAGATGTGATTAGGTCTGATAAATAGAATTTCAGTCTATTCACTAACACCTTTGATATGATTTTATAAACGAAATTGCATATGTTAATCGGTCTAAAGTACGATGCATTATTAGGGCTAGGTATTTTGGGAAAAAGAGTGATGTCAGTTTGATTTAGAGTGAAGGATATTACACCTTACGTGAGAAAAGACTTGACTAGAGTGAAAACGTTTGGTCACACTTGTCCCACCTAACTAAAACGCAGCGGTTCAGACCTCCATACTTCTTGGACAAGATTGATGCATCTCCAAAGACCATTGAAAGAAGGATCCCGAAAAGTCGTTCGGTCTCGGTGCCCTTGACCCCCCAAGTTGATGAACTGCTATTCAGACCTCACTCTCAGATACCTCCTTCGTTAGAATGACATTCATACATTCTGTAATATCAGTTGGTAGACATTCCAATATTGCCTCTCCTTTCATATTCAGAGGGGACTTGGGTGGAAGAGGAAGAAGAAATTATGGAGGAATTACATGGTTTCTACTCGGGGCTCTTTGGAGCGGGAAGGGAAGATAGAATAGGAGAAATGGAAGGAGAGGCAATATTGGAATGTCTACCAACTGATATCACGGACCGTATGAATGACAGTCTAACAAAGGAGGTATCTGAGAGTGAGGTCTGAATAGCAGTTCATCAACTTGGGGGGGGGGGGGTCAAGGGCACCGGGACCGGACGAATTTCCGGGATCTTTCTTTCAACGGTGTTGGAGTGTTGTGGGTCCAGAAATCATCACTATGGTTAAGTTTTTCCTCTCAACATGTATCTTCCCTATTTCTCTTAATCATACAGATATCACCCTCATTCCAAAAATACCGAACCCTATGTCTGCGTCTGATTATCGCCCCATTAGTCTTTGTAATTTTGTGTATAAAATTGTGTCAAAGGTTCTGGCAAACAGGTTGAAAACCTGTTTACCAGAACTGATCACCCCTTATCAGAGTGCTTTTGTGGCAGACAGACAGATACAAGACAACATCCTAATAGCGCATGAGATGTTCCATTTATTGAAGATCAAAAGGGCTAGAGGGGACATGAGGAGGAGCCTAGACTGTGAGTTGAAAAATGATATGCAAAAGGCTTACGACAGGGTCGAGTGAGACTTCCTCCTACAAGTACTGACAAAAAGAGGTTTCCACCCGAGATGGATACAATGGATAAAAGCGTGCATAATAACGGTATCCTATCAGGTCTTAGTAAACGGGAAACGAACATGTATGATTAAACCATTAAGAGGGCTCAGACAGGGAGACCCTATTTCTCCATACCTCTTTATCTTGGTGGAAGATGTCTTATCTAGAAGAATGTAGCAAAAAGTAAGAGACAATGAGATTTTAGGCATTAAGCCTAGGAGGACATGTCTGGAAGTTCACCATCTCCTATTTGCAGACGACTCTTTGTTCTTCATTAAGAGATCTTTGGAGAATGCACAAGCTCTAAGAGCTATACTTGATGAGTATTGCAAGGCATTAGGACAAAGGGTAAATTTATCTAAATCATCTATTTTTTGTGGAGTAGAGCAGGAAAACCCGCTTACAAGAGAGGTGGCACAAGTGTTCAGAATGAATCTAGTGAGAGATCCAGGGAAATATTTGGGTCTCCCCTCTCTGTGGGGAAGATCAAAATATGAAGCCCTGGATTTCTTGAGTTCGAAGATATCAAACAAAATGCTAGGTTGGAGGTTAAAACTACTAAACAATGCGGGAAAATAAGTGTTGATAAAAACGATCATCTCGACCATCCCAACTTTTGCTATGAGTGTTTTCCAATTTCCGAACACTTTGTGCAATAAAATAAACAGATTGATAGCGTGTTTTTGGTGGGGGCACCGAATGGGGACCGGAAAATTCATTGGAAAAAATGGGATATGATGACGAGATAAAAATCCGAAGGAGGTTTCAACTTTAGAGAACTAGAATCTTTCAACATATCACTCTTGGGAAAGATGGCCTCACGAGTTATGTCGGAACCGAACTCCCTATGGGTGAAGGTGATGAAATGTCTGTATTTCCCACCATCGGACTTCCTAAAAGCTGTCAAAGGGAGTCGCCCATTGTGGGCATAAACCAGTATGTTGTCGGGGTGAAGTGTTGTGATGAAAGAAGCTATGTGGGTCGTCGGGGATGGGAGGACAATCCGTCCCTTCTTGGATGCATGGATTCCATGCCAATATCAAGTAAGTCTAGGATCACATCCCCTAACGGAAAGCTAGGCGAGAACTCCTTCGGTGGACTGGATAGACCCGACAACTAGGACATGGCTGGAAGACAAAGTTTGAGTAGTTGTCTCAACGGAAGAAGCTCAGCGGATACTCTTGGTTCCCATCCCTCTGCAACCGAGACCAGACGAGCCATGGTGGCCATATGATCTATCAGACAGGGAAGAGTCACAGTCAGATTGGCGTATTATCATATCCGATCACACCAAGGGGGAGGGGAGACTAGAGATGACAGCAGGAGGCAGGGACAGACAACGGACCGAACCCGTGGGAAGCAATTTGGAAGGCTAATACTCTGCCTAAAATCAGAGTGATTGTTTGGAAACTAGCCTCAAACGCACTTGCAGTACGGGAGGGGTTGGCTAGACGTGGAATGCAGGTCCCAGGAACATGCCCAATGTACGATCAACTGGAGACGTCAGAACACTTAATATGGGGATGTCAATGGGTGAAACTGGTATGACGAGAGCTATTGGGGCTACAGGATGCGAGCGATGGATGCAGTAATGTGAAGGACTGGTTGATGAAGAGAAACTCAGATCAAGGGATGACATCATCATCGGAGACAAGATGGAATATCACCCAAATTGTGTGGTGGACAATTTGGAAAGCCAGGTGCAGCAGCCTATTCCCAGGACACCAGTCGAAGCCAGCAGGAGTTATCGCCTCAGTTAGAAGGGCACTGATTGAGATAACGACAGTGCAGACCAAGCAACGCCTGACGAACTGAACGACCATGCAAAGGCTGAGCAGAGCTTGGGCACAAACAGAGACTCCACAGACGTGGAAGAGTCTGAGACGTGGAAGAGTCCGAGACGTGGAAGAGTCTGAGACCAGGCACCATAACGATGAATTGCGGCGCGGCATGGACCAGAATTTCAGGAGCGGGAGGTGTGTGAGTCATAGCTCAAAACTGCGAAGGACAGGTAGTAGGAGGATACCAAGGGTCGGAAAGGTCGGACTCAATCGATCGACTCGAGGCCCGGGATGTTTACGAAGGAGTCAAACTCGCCTTAGTAAACAGATGGGACTCGGTGGAGATACAGTCGGACTCGGAGGTGGTCATAAACCACATCAAAGGGATCACCAAATTTTGGCAAATAGAGACTATTATTCAAAATAGTCTCCTCCTGGCAGGTTCCATTAGAAATCTGACATGGAATAGAATACCAAAAAATGCGAATCAATGTGCGGATTGGATAGCGAAACAAGGTAGTGCGGGGTTGGGTCATAGTGACTAGTTTAACCAACCACCACCCCCGCTTTCAGAATTTTTGCGGATAGACTATGACATGTATCGGAGTTATCAACTACCCAATTTTTCTGATTAATATACGGAGTTATGTTGACCAAAAAAAAATTGTTTGCATGGAGAATGAAAAAGATTAATAAATAATATTTTCTAGTCTTTTTTTAAAAGAAAGTTATAGGCAAAAGAAAAACATTCTCTTATTTCTCTCCCCCAGTCTCAGTCTCCTTCACATTATAAATGAGCACATCCCATAAATAAATAACTTTTTTTTTTGGCCAATCATAAATAAATAAATAACTAAATAATAAATGAAGATGAGAAGATATCGACTCGGTCGGCGGACAAGAGAGTCTCCTCTCTCCTTCACTCTCCACGTTGCTCTGGCGACTGAACTCGAATCTCCGACGTCGCTCCTCTGATACATTCCACCGGAACCTTCTGATTCTCCTTCAGATTCTTCGGCACGAGCATTGCTTCTCGGAGAGCAACACTGCTGCTCCGGCGGCGGTTTTGCTACCAGTTGCGGCACTACACGGCTGAATCTCCAGTTTGCATCGAGGTTCGTGTCCCTCCTCGTGTCTGTTTATTGAACTCACAGCAAGTCCTATCTGCCCCTCTCCGGTATTGCATTTGTACTTTATTATGGGGTCCTGCTATATCCTTGGACTCCTTCTGACTACTACTCTTAACGCATCCCTTTATCGATCATGACTTTTTACTGACTAAATTTATTCTCTGTCATTTACGGATCAATGGAAGGTACGGTTCATCGAATGTGAGCTAAATTTGCAGCCTTCTGTTGTTTTTTTCATCAAATTGCAGGTTTTTCCTTTTTTTTTCTTGGTTTAAGCTAAATTATTCCAATTGGCTTTCACATTCCCGTTCTGAACAACTTGTAACTGTTCTTTCCCTTGTTACAGAGTCATTGTCTCTTGTGCGTTTCCATTGATTCTGTTGTTCATCTTGCGTAATTGCAGCTTTTTTATTTTAAATCCTTATCTTGTATTTGCTTCACAGTGATAGGTGAAAACAATGTGAAACTTGCTAGTAGTAGTTGCACTGTTTGAGAGACTTCTGTTTGGTCGAGTTGCCTTCTTTAGGGAATAGAATCTCTATTTGCTGTGGTTGAAAAGCTAGGAGTTTCATCAGGAAAGAACAGCGACCTATGATGTGATATTGCCTATGAGAATACTGAATTTTATTTAGCCTTAACCTCCTGGAACCTTTATTGTGTATAGCCTGGGGGGTCTCTCTGTGAGTTATGATTTCAGAAAGATAGAGTCCTTTTCTATCACAGATTTAGAGAACTGTGCTGAACCTTTACTTCAAAGTATAACTCTCTTACTCTAACATGTTCTTTTAACGGAATAGAAATGAAACAGGTGTTACGGATTTCATTCCATTTCCATATACTATTAATTAAATATATTAATTTTTAAATTAATTAATTATATTATATACTATACATATAAAAAGGAGGGGCAAATATGTCATTTTAACACATTGCATTCCATTTCCATATACCATTCCATTCTACCAAAGAAACAACTTTATATTATTATCTCCTATTCTTTATTCCGTATTCCTTATTCCGAATTCCATGAAAGAAGCACACTAAGTATCAAGAATTTGGAGTGTCGGCTTTTTGCATTGTTTGAACTCAGCTTTTATTGAGGTTAGACTCCCTTTGGTTATTTTAGAGGATTCTATTGCATTCTCATTCTGTTTCTCTCCTTCTTCAACCATATCCGGACCATTCATTATCCGAACTTAGCAGTTTGGTTTGAACTATTTTCGTGTATTTTAAATCATTCAAGTAGCTCATACTTATTTGCCTTCATTTACATTCAAATTTACAATTGATTTCTTGTAAAGTATAATCTGTAAATCCTTTTGATTGTCTTTGTAGGAAATAGGAATACATATTGAAAGGACAGCACAGGGTTTTCTCTTCAATTTGCAAGAGTTTAAATGGACAGTGTTCAGAACTATGAGGCTCGCAAAGTTGACAGACAGATTCCGGGATGCTTGGGGAGAATGGTTAATTTGTTTGACCTGAGTGCTGGTGTTTCTGCAAATAGATTGCTGACAGATAAACCACGCCGTGAAGGTGATAACTGTTCTTAAGTTTCTCATTTGGCACTCTTAATTACATAAAATTTCAGAGTTACTCAATCAAGAGTTACCCCCACTAAAAATATGAAGATTATGTTGTCTCAAGTTGCCCAGACTGATTAAGGTGGGTTATGAACAGGTCCTCGTTCTCAGAGTCAGTCAAATGCATCAAGCATGTTCAATACTTCTTCTGGAGATCGTTTGGACAGTAAAATGGTAAAATTTATTTTATCAGTTTGTGAAGATTCTAAGATTGATTGTTGACTAGTAGCTTATTAAAAGCATCCTCATTAGTGCTCCCTTGGTTTTACTGCAGGTTACTCCTGACTTGAGAAGTTTACCTTACAGCAAATCCCATTCGATGCCCATGAAAATGTTAATAGGGAATGAAATGTCTAAGGAAGTTGAGTCTAAGCATAGTTCACCTAATGTGATTGCCAAGCTGATGGGGCTCGATGCTCTTCCACAGCAACAGCCACATTGTAGCATGAAAAAAAGTCAAAGTAAAGGTAATTCACGATGCACTTCTAGCCATTCAGAGGTATCGTCAGCTCAACATTGGCCAAAGAAGCAAATTATTGTGGATAAGCAAAGTAGGTATAGTTCATACCAGAATCAAGAGCACCATGGTCACAATGATGTTTATGAAGTGCAGGAGCCACATAAGACAACGAAGTCTCTGCAGAAGAGAACTTTTCTGGAAAATGAGGCTAAGAAGAAAATGGATCTTGTTCGTCAGAAGTTTATAGAAGCAAAGCATTTAGCAACAAGTGAAAAGTTTTCTCAGACTAAGGAGTTCCATGACGCTGTGGAAGTCTTGAGTTCTAATAAGGATTTCTTTCTTAAATTCCTTCAAGAACCTAATGGTTTGATTTCCAAAAGTCAGCCGGAGCTTCAGTCCATATTTGCCCCTCCAGATACCAAACGTATTACTGTCCTTAGGCCGTCAAAGTTGACTGAGAATCAGAAATTTCCTGAATTAGTGAAGAAAGATGAGAGCCCAAAAATGGGGTCTGTCCATGAAAGGGGTTCAGAGAAGAACTTACCTTGCATTTCTCCTGCTTGTCTTAGTTATGATGGTGATGAGTACTCTTCTCAACCAACTCAAATCGTTGTTTTAAAGCCCAGTGCTGGAAAGATGCAGGAATTTAAGTCTTCTGTTGCACACGAGGATGATACTCATGAACATGAACGAAATGTCATTGGTGAATCGAGACAGATGATGAAGAAGAGTATTCACCATAGGCATAAAACTATGTTGAGTGATAGCGGGAACGATTCTTCGACCTTCTCTAATGGCTATGGTGGTGACAGCAGTTCATTCAACAAATCGGAAGATGAAAACTTTAGTGACTCTGAAGTGGTGTCGCCAACTTTAAGGCATTCGTGGGACTACACTAACAGGTTTGGTACACCTTTTACATCGTCTTCTTTGAGCTGTGCATCTTATACTCCCGAATCATCTGTCAATAGAGAAGCCAGAAAACAGCTCTCAGAAAGGTGGGCCATGATGTCCTCTAGTGGACAGTCTAGAGAGAGACGTAGAGCGAACTCCACCAACACATTGGGTGAAATGCTTGCTCTTTCTGATGTGCATAACTATGTTAGGAATGAAGAAGATGACAATTTTTGCCTACCAGGAACAAAAGAACCCTGCTTAACAGATAACATGGCTAAAGACCTCGTCAATGTGCCCGGAAATCTTCCAAGATCTAGATCGTTCCCTAGTTCCCCTAAAGAGTATGGAGAGAGGATTGACCTTGACTTATCATGTTCTAAGGAGGCAACAAATCAAACCATAGCGTCATCGTTCAAGGGGAAAGTTTCAAGCCTTTTCTTTTCGAGGACTAAGAAATTGAACAAAGAGCCGTCATCCCAAGCCATGGAAGAATCACAGTTGACAGCTGGTGATGCACTGGCGTTTTCACCTCATGGGCGATGTGGGTTACTGAGCAAAAGCTCTGATTCAACCATGGGGCCAACACATAGTATGGTCTCTCAGCAGGTACTCAATTGTCTCTCGTTAAATAAAGCGACTAGCATATGTTGATGAGATTGTGTCTTCTATTCTATAGAGACCACTGTTCTATTATCTGTTGCGTGCACTCCATCTGTTAAAATTTGTCAGTTTGGGGCCTTTGGCAGCTAGATGATTAACAAGAGTGTCTTCCTCAATTGCTAAGTGATTGGAATTATATTGACTTAATTTGCTGTAACTAGACTTTGATGGTGTAGTTGAAATTTCTTACTGCAGGGTGCGATATCCATACCAAAGCATGTAAATGCCATTGAAAACCAAGATCAGCCAAGTCCCATATCAGTTTTAGAGCCATTATCTGAAGAGGATGTCTGTGTAACTCCTGAATCATCAGGTAATTCTTCTTCTTCTTCTCTCTCTTCTTGTAATACAGTGGTCAATATCTTCTTCTTCTTCTTGATATGCTTTTTTTTCTTCTAAAATGCAACAACAGGAAGAAGCTTTCTTAATAGCATAATTGGGAAATCCCCACTTATAGGGTCCGTTGTTCGGAGCCTTACTTGGGACGACTCTTCCTCAGAAAGAAGCAGCTCTCCAAATCCATCCAACCAGACAAGCTGCCTAACTGCTGAACAAGATGAACAACACTGGCTCATGCTTATAAACGATAGTCTCTTTACTGCTGCAGGCCTTTCTAGTGAAAACTTCACTTTCAAGTGGCATTCCCCAGAAACCCCATTGGATCCATCTATAAGGAATAAACTCATTGAAGAGGAGGAGGGGAAGAGACACAGGAGATTGAACAGGAGGCTCGCATTCAACTGTGTAAATGAAGCTATTGCTGACATCACTTGCATCCCTTATGGTTCAGAAGAGGAACCAATGTCGGATAAGGTTTTGGCTCTAGTGAGAGAGTGGAGGGAGGGTGTGATTCCGTGCGTGGTCAGGGATGAGTGGGACAGTATCAGCTTCTTGGTGGAGAGCATGGTGAGTAAGGAGGTTGTTGTTGGTGGTGGAGTCTGTGCTCAACAATTGAGTGTTGAGATTCATAATCTTGTGAAGCAGATTGAAGTAAGGTTGCTGCAAGAGCTTATTGGCGAGATTGTAAAGGCTAGTGTATTCTAGATGCGCTATCCATTGTTTTTCAGATTTGTAATGATTCACTATCTGATTTCTGATTGTAGTAGGAAGGATTTGTTTCTATATTTTTTTGGTTCCGTTAATTAGGAGCCGTGTCCTGTCTAATTGACCTTCTTTACTCTTTTACATTCTCGCACTTGCATTGCATTTTTGAAAGAAAAAAAATATAAGTCCCGTTCATTCTATCTTATATTCTTAGGACGTTTACGCACCATTTTTGGTAAGGCCGATGCAAACAAATAATTTCCCTCACATTAAATGCCACACAACACTTACGGTCGAAAATGACCAGAATATGGAAAGCCATGACAAAAGGGAATCAGAAATACGTGAACAAGAAGATTGACGAGATTCACGAGCTCACATGTTACAAAGTCAACAAGGTTCTCCTTGATGCCTTGTCTGACTTCTGGAATGTGGATAACGCGTCTGTGTGATTAACAACAACGGAATACATTCACAAGTTCTATTTGGCACCGTCATAATCAGGGATATACCCGAACAACCACCGTCATTCTAGTAATGTGGGGGCACCTTGGAGAAATATGGGGGCAACGTAGCTAAGTTGAATGGCACCCTTGAATAATTCAGACGCAGGACAAGGCAAATAAAATTATTTTTAAAATGCATATCCTCGACATTTCTTTGAACCAAGGAACAAACAACAAATGCATTCAATAAGCTGCGTCGTCGAGTGAAATGTCTTAAAAACTAGACTTCGATTGGCCAAATCCTTTTAAAGTATTTTTGAAAAAAACTTCTGACACATGCATTCAAAGTCTACGAATGGAATGAACGGAACATGCAACATTTTCAAAACCAATCATGCATGATCAATTGTGTATTCATTCTTCTTACTATGGTATTTTGAAATTTGGTTTCCGTGAACCCATGCGACATTCGACAACTCTGTCACCTCAAGAACACAAAGGGAACCATGATTCAGGTGAAGTTCATTCCCTTGCGGAAACCCAAGAAGCATCCAAGTGAAGTAATCTCAGAACAATACGTGTTAGAGTACAGGACAGACCGTATAGAGATACATGTTGGTGATGTTTAGCATGGTGAACGAGCAATCATTATCGATGCTTTGGTTGCTACTAGAGGAACTTTATCTGCTGCAATTCATCGTGTCAGAAAATTCCGATTCTGCTGAATCGAGAGAGGTGACTTGCTGCAACTGGTATTGTTCGAGCATCAAATTGCAATTTCTCTCTCTCAACATTTGTTAACCCGGTTCACCCGAATCTCAGTGCAGGAACGCAGACTGCCTGCCTCGAGAGATTTATTACATAAATCGGAGGACCCCAGATTAACAGCAGGTATCCTGATCAAGCTCTGGAAAAATATAAGAGATAGTTGCAATTAAGAAGGTTCTTCAGGATAAACGATACTTGTAGAATACTTCCCTAAAAGTTACCGTCTTCTTCGATGGAGCCCGATTGATCTGTACCCGCTGTAAGGAGGCCAACGGGAAGCCACAACCGGACCGAATGGAGGAGCTGTTGTGGCAAAGAGAAAAAAGAAGATTTACAAATTTTCAATTACACTTAAAATTACAACACCTAGTTTGTTCAACATGGTATCACAGATATTAATTCTCGATCAAGTAACAGATTGATAGACTCTTACTTTTTGTCATCATCATCTACCAGCTGGCCCAGACGACATTACAATGTGGAACACAAAATAAGCGGAGGCCAAATTTTGGAAATTCCTGAATGCAGTGAGTGAGGAGTATGATCAGGCAAAACAAGATTTATAACGAGAAAACTCGTTACTCGAGGTGGAATCAACTTATGCGAATATCCATACAGAAAGGGACTGGACATGAGTAATGTGTACCGTAGCAAGCAGGGACGTCGAGATTCCCAGCACCAGAATCGGGTCCATCTTGTATGTTACCTTCGCTCAGAGGAAGTGATAATCAAAGTTAAACCGACCCACGCCACCAGGCCACAATCGGTCACCAGAAGAGAGAAGACTATGTTTTTGCAGACTAAAGAAAATGAAGAATATACCTATATGTCGTTCGATCGAGCTGAAGCAGATGTGAGTTAAATAGAGTTGAAGAGACGTCATTGTTGACACAGGGGAGACGCCATCGAGACACCATTATTGACACGACGCATACGTCGTTGTTGACTCTTGCAAAGGAGACACATGCGGACGCGGAGAGACGCCGTAGGTGACAGCAGGGGAGAGGTCGTTGCCGATGCATAGAAACACCATTGTTGATAAAAGGATCTGACGGTGACGACGTCGATCAGAAAGGCATGAAATGTAGCCACTACGAAAAGTTTTGTCACAGCAAGGCGGAGTACTTCCAACTGATCGGATTCACTGAAGGGTGGAGAAACCCATGGAGGGACAACAACAGCAACGTCGTCACCATGGGGATGAAAGCTGCAAAGAAGAGAAGTATCGATCACCTTGTGTTCTTATTTGCATCCTTGCGTACAAAAAAATTGGCAACGCTCGCACCCATGAGTAAAATTTCCCTGGGAAACCCAAAACTGCAATGGAGATCAAAATCAAAGAGGCTTCAGCCTATTGTTGTATAATCGAAGAATCAGACGGTCAACCATGATTCACTGATATAAAAATATACCTGGCGTACCGAGTTCTCAGAGAACGCCACAAGAAAATGATTGAATGGTCATGCGAGGAATGACTTGCAATTAATTTTCCAGTGGCCTGACTATATCCATTTGAGATGCGTGAATGCTAAAGAAGTTGATCGTCTAAGGGAAGAAATTCATGAAGGTTGTTGTGACCCACACATAAACATGCGAAACTTGCATACTTTTGGTTCACCATGACAGTTGACTGTATAGAACATGTCTGTCAATATCACCAATATCAATTGTACGCGGACCAAATCCACGCGCCACTACAAGGGATCTATCCCATTACTTCCCCGTGGTCTTTCTTAATGTAGGGCATCGATGTAATCGACAAGATTTTCCCAAAGGCGTCCAATGGTCATCTTTTCATATTGATTGCAATTGATTACTTCACCAGGGGGTAAAGGTTATTACCAATTTGACTTTTTGAACAGACATAACATTAACGTGCGCCATGGGTGCCAAATTCAATCATCACCGTCATTGCCAAAAAGCTGAATAACGAGTTGGTCGATGGGCTGTGTGACCAATTTAAGATTAAGCATAAAAACTCAACTCCATATTGTCCACAAATGAATGGTGTAGTGGAAGCATCTATTAAAGGATTGACACGATAAGCTGCCGTGGGCACTCATGACATACATGACCTCAATACGGACATCAACAGGGGCAACCCTATTCTCCCTTATTTACGGAACCGAAGCTCTGCTGCCAATTGAAGTAGAAAACCCGTCAACTAGGATCCTCGTTGAGGCAGAGATGGACGAGTCAGAGTGGGCGAGATGCAGATACGAGCAATTGAACCTCATGATGGAAGGCAACACATCACGCTGTGCCACATGCAATTGTACCAGCAACGCATGACTAGTGCATTTAAGAGGAAGATGCACCCGAGATAATTGCAAGCGGGCAATCTAATTCTCAAAAAAAATCCTTCAAGTCAATTCAGACTCTCGGGACAACTTTGTGCCTAAAATATATGAAGGATCTTATGTCGTCAAAGAGACTTTCAGCAGAGGAGCTATAATCGTCACCGACATGAACTCCACAGTCCAATCAATATGGATGTAATCAAAAAATCCTTAAAGAGCTCGTAATTAGAAAGCGAGACTCCAAAAGTGAGAAAATTCCCGCTAAATTGAAAAACCAAAAGGGCGGTTTAGGCAAAATTAAGGTTAGAGGGGCATGATTGAAAATCTTTAGAAAGTGTAATCATGGCAAAAGAAGAGGAATCAAATCCCTGCTAGGTTGAAAACCCAAAGGGCAACCTAGGCAAATATTAAGGGGAACCGATAGGTGCGGCAAAAAAATACTGTAGCAAAAGGAAAGAGAATTGAGAGATTAAAAAATAAACAGAGTACTAAAATATGAACGACGGTGTTTCGCACAGTAGCAATAAAGAGAAACTGTGATCAACATTAATTTGAGTTGCCTCGACAACTTGCATGGATACAGCTTGTGGACGTACCATGAATGCGTTTAGTGAAGTCCATCAAGAAGGACTCCAAAGTCGATTAATGAGAAAACAGGCCGACAAGTCTGCACAAGCAGTCAGACATATCTATTAAAGTATATAAACATCAGGGTGTAATCTGTCGCTGTCCAAAAGATAAGGACTGATTGTGCAAATAGATTAGGGGTCTGTTTGTAATTTACGTATGGGCACTTATTTCAGTTTGTGAATTCCAGTGCAGTTGAGTTAGAAACTGTTAGATCTATTGTAACAGGATTACCAGTTGTTGCAAACTCTGGAATGCAGTTCTCTTCAGTGCACCGAGCTGTCCAAACAATACAGTCTACCAAGATGCTGAGAACCAAACTTCATGGGGTAATATTGAAGTATATAAACATCAGGGTGTAATCTGTCGCTGTCCAAAAGATAAGGACTGATTGTGCAAATAGATTAGGGGTCTGTTTGTAATTTACGTATGGGGTTAGTTTGTAATTTTTGAATCTTCTCCTTGTTAAATATGTTAGGGACTGTGAGCAAACAGTAAGTTGGATTGGAAATCAGAAAAGGAATTCCCGTAGGTTTTCTCTCCTTTGTTCTTCCTCTAGGGTTCTTGCTTAGTTTCATTTCTATGTTTGATCAAGCTGTCGATTATTGCGTTGTAAACGCGAACATGGTATCAGAGCTGCTCTTGCTCCTTAGCAAGCTGGGCTCGTTTTATTGATTGCTTGTTCTGCTCTGCTTCTATCGTTTCTTTGCTGTGCTTTGTTCTTCCGCTGGTCTTGTTCTTGATGCGTCTCGGTTGGAATCAGTCCATGATTCTCATCCGTGTTTCACTTTGATTCTCATCTCTGTTCTTCGTGCTATGTATCTTCTCCCTTTTGATGATGCTATGGTTCACTAATCCCTGCATCACGAAGTGATAAGCTGCTGGGTGTTCTTCAACTGTTTGGTGAAATGCCCAGCCGTGTCTTCGTTTTATTCATCGCTCTCCATTATACTTATGCTGTTCTTATGATGCTATCATATGTTTCTTATCTGCTTTAGCTCTGTTTCATTTCGGTATTGCTGCAGGTGTTCCTTCCGACTTACCTTCTGAACCTACCAATATTCACGAATCCATGGCTCACTCTAGCTGGGCCACTGCGGTTCGTGCTGAACTGGATGCTCTCGTCAACAACAACACGTGGTCTCTTGTTCCTCTACCACCGGGTCGTCTCCCTATAAGCTGTAAGTGGTTATTTAAAACAAAAAGGAAACCTGATGGTTCGGTAGATCGCCTCAAAGCTCGGCTTGTAGCCAGGTTTTTTTCACAAAAACCCGGGTTTGACTTTCAGGATACCTTTAGTCCTGTAGTCAAACCCCAAACCATGAGAATTATTCTCACAATTGCTTTAACTCATCACTAGACCATTAGGCAAATTGACATAACTAATGCTTTCCTACACGGTGACTTGATGTAAGATGTCTATATGACACAACCACCAGGCTTTCAGCTTCGTGATCCTCACGGCACTCCTCTGGTCTGTCATCTTCACAAGGCTATTTATGGCCTCAGGCAGGCTCCTCGGGCCTGGTTTGAACGTCTTAAGTGTTTTTTTTTTAAATTCCCTGTCATTTTCAGTCTCTAACTCTGACAGTTGTCTTTTTATCAAGGTGTCTAACATTGGTTCAGTTCTTCTTTTGGTATATGTTGATGACATTGTCATCACAGGGAGTTCTGATGAAGTTATATGTGATGTTATTTCCCAACTCAACAATGAATTTCAACTCAAGGACCTTGGGGTCCTTAACCACTTTTTAGGCATGGAAGTCCATCGCACCACTGATTCTCTTCTGCTTGGACAGAAACAGTACATCTGTGACCTACTTGCGAAGACAGGTCTTACCAATGCTGACCCACTTCCCACACCAATGACAGGTAAGTGTCTGTCAAAATCAGGTATGCTTCTTGATCAATAACCTTTTTTGGATGGTTTACTCTTTCGCAGTACTATAGACGCACTTCAACACATTTGCATTACTAGGCCAAATATTCACTTTGCCGTTAATAGACTCAGTCAATTTATGCAAAATCCTCACTTATCACATTGGAAAGCTGTACTTCGTATCCTGCGATATCTCAAGGGTTTGCTTGATCACGGCTTAATGTTCAAAGCTGACGCCTCTGTCTCATATACTGATGCTACTTTAATATCTTATTCTGATGCAGATTGGGGAGGTGATGCCTCGGATCGTCGATCTATTTCGGGCCACTTCCTGCTGCTCAATGGAAATCCTGTGGTTTGGAGTTCCAAGAAGCAACAGGTCGTGGCTTGTTCTTCCGCAGAAGCTGAATACCGTGCAGTGACCAATGTTGTATGTGAAGTCCTTTGGGTAACTTCTCTTTTATCTGAATTAAATATGTCACTTGCATCTACACCTACTATCTGGACTGATAATTGTAGTGCAGTAGCAATTTCGGAAAATCCTGTACAACACTCTAAAATGAAGCATGTAGAAATTGACCTATGCTTCGTTCGCGAAAAGGTAGGTGCAGGTCAGGTATTGATTAATTTTGTCCCTGCTACAGAACAAGTGGCGGATATCTTAACCAAGCCTCTCACGGCAAAGCTGTTCATTCCGTTTAGGAAAAAACTAGGTGTCACATCCGCTCATGAACTCAGTTCTATTGGAGCCTACATGACTGACTTTCATACCTCTGATGGTATTGCTCACCCTATAGATGTCTCCTCGAGTACCCTTAGCTATTAGCTGCCTTGTTTATTTATATACTTGCATTATTCCTTTTATGAATGGTTGTAGGTCTTGAGTTAGGCTTGCAGTTCGACGTTTGATGCTGTTGCTGAACCTGATTTCAGCCTTGCGACAACTGGTAAGTCTGTTCTTATAGATCTCTTCTGGTTCTTCTCCTCTGTCTGATATGCATATTCTGTCTTAAGTGCCATAGCTGGTTAGTTCTGCATTTCACATGCCTTGCCTTAACTTAAACACTGTGATGTCTATCCAAAAACAGAGTAGTGTTTCTCCACCCACTTGAGGATAATAAGATGGAGGCTCAAACCTCCCAATCACAGGTAATGACAAAGGGTGTGATTCATTTCCAAAAATAGAGTACTCACTATCAATTGGAGACAACTGAAAGACACTCCATGTGTTTACTCTTGAGGAATCAAAAGATGAAGGCAAAACCTTCCAATCACACTGGTAAGAAAGAGGCTCAAACCTCTCTGTCATTCAGTTCGAATTTTGTGTGCTCTTATGCATTTCATGTTCCCCATTTCAACTGGGCACTTATTTCAGTTTGTGAATTCCAGTGCAGTTGAGTTAGAAACTGTAGATCTGTTATGACAGGATTACCAGTTGTTGCAAACTCTGGAATGCAGTTCTCTTTAGTGCACCGAGCTGTCCAAACAATGCAGTCTACCAAGATGCTGAGAACCAAACTTCATGGGGTAATATTGAAGTATATAAACATCAGGGTGTAATCTGTCGATGTCCAAAAGATAAGGATTGATTGTGCAAATAGATTAGGGGTCTGTTTGTAATTTACGTATGGGATCAGTTTGTAATTTCTGAATCTTCTCCTTGTTAAATATGTTAGGGTCTGTGAACAAACAGTAAGTTGGATTGGAAATCAGAAAAGGAATTCCCGTAGGTTTTCTCTCCTTTGTTCTTCCTCTAGGGTTCTTGCTTAGTTTCATTTCTATGTTTGATCAAGCTGTCGATTATTGTGTTTACAACGCAATAATCGACAACTTGATAGGTTATACGGTGAGGAGAAAATGATGAGGAGATGACTTTCAATAAGGAAAACATTGTGATTACTTGGTTGAATTCAATACAGGGAGATAAGGCTCTTTATACAGAGCAAGCTAAGATAAAATCCTAGACTAACCTAGGTAACATGATAAGAAAACACTTAGACTAATATTGATTAAACTAGAAAACATTAGACTAATCTATATAGTATTCTCACATACACCCAAGTTCTTTGTTTTTCTTGATGTTGTATGCTCTGACATTCATCCACGATCTTTGCTTTTCTTGATTTGCTGAATTTTGACCCCAAACTTCCAATGCTCTTTTGCTCGTGACGAATCCCAAGTTTAATCTCGATCAAATCTCCAACCTAATTGAGCTTGCACACCTTCATCTTCGGTGAGATACTCCAGATTCAAAACAAGATTTTCAAGTTGATATCTAGACGAGAAGAGGGAAGATTCAGTCATGCCATCGCGGTGCCATCTCGGTCATCTCGTCGTGGTCATGCCGTTGAAGAAGAAACTAATACTAAAATCTGAATTCAACACTTCAAACTTGAATCAAATCCATTGTAAATCATCAAAACTTGGTTGCCCAAACTCAACGTGATCACATATCGTCACATCACCAAACCATCAATTCGGCACAAATAAATCAGCATTGGTTGCAGGGGTATTGACTCAACACATCACAGCATAGAACCAGCATATAATCGAGCAAGTAATCCAGTAAATTCAGTAGAAAACTAGGGTGCTGGAGACAAAAGGGGACAACAGAAGCCTCAGGTTCATCCTTTATGCAATTTTTAGCAACAAGTTCAATAGAAAGTGAATGATATGTTCGGTCCAAATCTGTCCAAGCTTATGTATGACAAATATGAAGGTGCTACAGATCTCCCATCATGAGGATACGACCTGACCTTGGATTGATTAGAGTCGGTGTCGTCTAAAGAAGAAGAAGACCAAGCAACAGCAAACAGAGATGCTTTAATCCACCAACAATATTTAATCAAACAATTTCAGCATTGTTGCAGCATATTTCGGCACAGACCCACCATTCAACATTTCAGCATAAACATTCACTTTGTTGCAGCATAAAGAATCAGCTTCTGACTTCCACAGCATAAAGAATCAGCATAAAAATCCACAGCTGTCATCAACATTGTCTAAGGCACCATTTCAGCATTTTTAATCAGCACAACAACATTCCACAACAACATTGTTTAATCACCAATGTCACCAGCATTATCACGCACCAAACTTTGTTTGTTTAAGCAGCTTTTGACATTAGTTTAATCAAAGAACCAGCACAACACCAATCCAGCATTTCAGCAACTTTTGACATTGTCTAAAGCATTTCGGCAGTAATCCAGCACTTTTAATCAATTCAGCATTGTTTAATCAGATTTATGAGTCATCACCGCACCAAACATTGTCTAAAGCAGTCACACCATCATTGTTTAATCAGATTCGCATAAAAGTATCACCTTTGAAGATGTTGTTGGTCGAAGCTTCCGTGCGAGATGCGAGTTGCAAGATTCCAATGCTCTGATACCAATGCTATCGCTGAGATTGAATAGATGAAGCTGTCCACGATTATTGAAGAAAAGGAAGAACATATTTTCAGTGGAAATCACTAGTAGAGAAGGAACTGAATGACTCTGATACCATGATAGGTTATATGGTGAGGAGAAAATGATGAGGAGATGGCTTTCAATAAGGAAAACAATGTGATTACTTGGTTGAATTCAATACAAGGAGATAAGGCTCTTTATATAGAGCAAGCTAAGATAAAACCCTAGACTAACCTAGGTAACATGATAAGAAAACACTTAGACTAATATTGATTAAACTAGAAAACATTAGACTAATCTATACAGTATTCTCACAATATCAACCAAGTATTTTGAGCTCTAAAGTGAATTCCAAGCCAACGAGCGGAGCCTTTAGGTGTTTAGCCTCCGCAAGTCATCCTCAACGACTAGGACCTATAGATGTCCAACTTCTGGGAGTCACAAGCCAACGAACGGGGCCTTGAAGTGCTCAACCTCCGCAAGTCATCCTCAACAATGCTTCTGGCCAGAAAAATTCCTCAACCTCTAGCTCGTTGATGGCCAAAGAAAATCCTCGACGACCATGACTTGTAGGTGTCCAGCTTTTGGAAGTCACATGCCGACGAATGGGGCCTTGAGGTACTCAACCTTCGCAAGTCATCCTCAACAATGCTTTTGGCAAAAAATAAATCTCAACCTCCAACTCGTTAATGGCAAAAAAAAAAAACTCGACGACCAGGACCTGTAAGTGTGCATCTTCTGGGAGTCACAAGACGACGAGCGGAGCCGTTAGGTGTTCAGCCTCCGCAAGTCATCCCTGACGACCAAGACATGTAGGTGTCCAGCTTCTAGGAGTCACGAGCAAATGAGCGGAGCATTTAGGTGTTCAACCTCCACAAGTCATGCTCAACGACCAGGACCTGTAGGTGTCCAACTTCTGGGACTTACAAGCTGATGAGCGTTTAGGCACTCAGCCTCCGTAAACCATCGTGATGATCGGTAGGTGTCTATTTTATGAAAATTGTGTGTTGATGTTTGTCTATTATGTAAATACTGAATAAAGATGAGCCAAAATCAGTTGTTTGTCTTTGAACACACACTCATGAAATCACTTCCATGAGCGTGTGTTCAAAGAGGGCAACTGTAAACACCTGATTTTGGCTCGGGGTCAAAATACTATACGCAAGGAACCGAGCCGAGAAAAATCAAGATTTAATATATAAAGTAGACACTTCCACACACCAATCCACAAATTGTTGTCTACCATCATCTTCATCATTCCCACACCTCCATCATTTTTCCCACATTCCTTTTGCCAATACCATCATCATATTCCACTCACACTTCTCTTTTGAATATACAAACTCCACTCCCCAACGTTTGATCACCCACCTTTGATTCCCACATACTTTAATCAAGTATGACTCCACCCAAAACCAAGAAACAATAAAGGAGAAAGAGAGATAAATAAGGGGCAAGCTTCGACAAATGGAGGGGGTTTTGAGAGGAAAAAGACCGAAGGTTATGAGGGGGTTTTGAGAGGAAAAAGACCGAAAGTTACGAGGGAGTTTTTGAGAGGAAAAGACCAAAGGTTATGGATAATATTTGAGAGGTGAGGGAGCCGTAAACTTCGGTGAGGCTGAGAGTTAATGAGAGGAAGAATGAAAAAATGAGAGTGACTAAAATTATCGATAATTATCGGTCTCGGTTTCTCGTATGTTATTTAAACCCGTAATGATTTAGGTATATATCCCTCATATTCAATATTGTATTTGTATTTTCTAATGTGAATGATATTGATATTTTATATACATATATTATATATCTATGTAATACTATATATATATATATGTGATATTATATCTATATGTATAATATATATATATATATATATGTATATTATATATGTGATACTATATGTATATGTATAATATATATATATATATATATTATGTACATGTGAGTGATACTATATATGCATGTATAATATATATGTGATACTATATGCATATGTATAATATATATATATCATGTATATGTAATACTATATTTATATATGTGCTACTATATGTGTGTGTATAATATATATATATTATGTATATGTGATACTATATATATGTATATGCAAAAAATATATTTTCAAAACTCACTTTGGTCATTCCTGAACTTTGATGAATGTTACAACTCGATCATTGGACTCTCGGGTCATTATGGGACTTTATCGAGTTTTATAAACCAAACCAGAAAAGTTTTAGGTCATTTCTGCAATTTTTAAAATATCTTTTCAATACAGTTCAAATTTATAAATAATTGCATTTTGGTCCATAAACGTTTGTGGACATCCCATAACTTCTCAAAGTGTTACAACTGGGACCAACGTGCTTATAATCTTCAAAAGCATTGTGCATGTTTGACACGTTTAGAATGACCCCAAAGTTAAACCACTCTTTTTTCAAGCACAATTAACTTTATTCTCTGTTGTTTATTTATTTGAAATTAACTCATAAATAAATAAATAAAAATGAATGTACATGGTTTGTTTCATTAAAAAAATTGCATGTAATCTCTTTGGTCAATCATGATAAAAAACGAGCAAGTTGAAAAAATATAAATTCAAAAGCAAACTAAAGTACCTAAAGAGCGGATTATGGGCTCGCGAGTCCTTAAGACATAATCAAACCCCCGAACTCGATTCTCTGGACGTAGACCTTTCCAAGTCCTAGGATGTTAACACCATGTACCCTAGGCAAATTTTAAGATTCTGATTAGCCTTTAATTAATCGGTGACGACTCTTTCATTTTTTCGGTTTGGTTGATGACCTCACTCGACCGTATCCGTCGCTCACCAAGACCCGCCATTTTTTGAGCGAACAAAAAAAAATATTTTTCAAAAAGGGTCGGGGAAAGTCGGATCAGACGTCCGACACTGTCGCACGAAATGTGAACAACCAGTTGTTTCCCATCTCTTTTGCATTGGTTGAAGCTGAGACAAGGGCTTCGTGGGTGTGGTTCTTAGGTGTGTTAGCTGTCGATGTAGGTACCGACTCTAAGTGGACAATAATGTTTGACAGATAGAAGGTGCGTACTTACGTTAGTTTTTTGTCTTTCCAAATATTGGTTGGGTACTAATGTTCTTTTGGTTTCGTTTTGGCAGAGTTTGATGCCTACAATTGAGGAGAGTTTTGAAGGGTCGGAGCATCCATGATGTGTTAAGCATATATGGGGCAACATGTAAACTGAGGGTTGTAGAGAAAAAAGTTGTTAAAGACTACTTGTCGGGAGAGCAATGTTTAGCTATAGCATCACTTGGCACAACCACTGGATGAATCATATCAAAGAGGTTAAACTGTTAGCATATGATTACCTAATGGATATTCCAGTCCAGTCGTGGGATCAGTCACATTTCCAATGGTTATCCAAGACGGATCTTATAGTTAGTAACATTGTCAAGAGTTCCAACGCCAAGATTCATCGACTTCGCGACAAGCCAATTATTACTTTGTTCGAATAGTGAGGTGGATATTTATGTTGTAGTTTGCAGACCGAAGGCACAAGGGGGAAGGGTTCTCACATAGGGTATGTCCCACGATTATAAGGAATCTGGACAAGGTTGCGATAAAAGCTAGGGACCATATTGTAGGACATGCCGACCTAGGAATCTATGAAACTAAGAAACCACATGGGGGAACTTGTATTGTGAACTTGAGAGAGTGGACTTGCAGCTGTGGTCAGTGGCAGCTCTCCGAATTACCTTGTCCACATTCGTATGCGACAATCTTGCATCCTCGGTCTGACGTGCCAAATTATGTATTTCCTTACCATAGTAAAGAGTCGTATTTAAAGACATACGAGGATAACATCCATCCCATTCCAGGTAAGATTATATGTTTTTACTCAATTATGTAGAGGGATATGCTTATGTGCTAAAGATGCTATTACGGTTGGGAATGTGTTGTTGTTCTGTTTTAAGTGTATATGTTGTATAGGTCGTAGCTGTTATGTCTCCTTCTGTACAAATGCTGTTTTGAGAGTGTTTATGTTCTTTTGGTTTATGGTTGTATATGTTGTCACAATAGGTGTTGATGTGTGGGTGTGAAGTATGGCTTGACCCTTAAACCCACCAGAATTTAGGAATGCACTGGGTCGATCAAAGAACAAAAGGAATGCGTCATCATGGGAAGCCAATGCGGGCAAACTGGGAAAAATGGGAGGGGGGACCTCCAACATTGTGGAAAACGCAAGAAAGTGGGGCATAATGCTAGATCATGCGGAAAGGGAAAAACAAAGAAGAATCAAACAAGGCTCCAACAAGAAGAGCAAAGTCAAGGAACCGGAGCTCCTCCATCAACACAAGATAGTGCACCGAGTCAATGAACCATGTATAGGAAAGGAAAATATATAAAAGTAGGAAATCGATCCCATTTTGTGGTATTGTGTGTGTCATACAGAAATACGACTTGCTACATGTTGAATGTTGGTATGTGCTAGATTTTGAAAAATGTTGAAACATAAGTGTTTTGAACAATAGAGCCATCAACAAACAAAGTCGATAAATTTTTTCTTTTCGACGATAGTCATCGAGCTGAATAGTTGCCTTCTCGTACAAAGCCGGTAAAATTTACATAGCACTACCACAACATCTGCATTTATCAACCTCTTGTTCTTCAACGTCCACCCACTTGAAAATGCCACATTTCAGATTATCACTACTCTAAAGACACAACCATATACATAAGGGTTAATAGTCAAAGTGCCCCCTAATGTTTGGGCGAAATTTAGGATTGCCCCTTAAAGTCTAAAATTTTAAATATTAGTCCTAAAGTTTGGACGATTTCAAAAATCGCCCCTTTCCGTCCTCTGGCGGTTAATTTGGGACGGAAAATGACCATGTGCTCGGCACGTGACTTCAATTACAATTTAAAGACAAAAATGCCCTCTTCTCCTCCACCTCATCTCTGTTACTGAAGAACAGACATGGCGCCTCCGCCCAGCAATGGGGCAAAAGGCTACACAAACTACAGAAACGATGAGAGGAAGATCTGATGGGTTTCAAAAGAAGCGAGTGATAACTTCTGTGTGTGTGGTGGCTGTAGTCCTTGTATTCTTATATGCCTACTATGGATCCATCTTTGGATCTCAAGGACGTGGAGCATCTGCAATGGAGTAGGAAAAATCTCTGAGAAAGCTTGGGTCTTCTTATTTGGGTGGAGATGATGATAGTGATGCCACAAAGCAAGATGAAACTTCCGTTTCTTTATCTACAACTTTTCCATTCATCACAAAAATTCTCATCGTCATCCCCCACTAAGAACAGAGACTTTGGCTTCTTCTTATTCACACACCATTGATAAACAAAACAAAACCTTGTCTCCTTCAAAAACAATATACATTAAACCTCTGTTTCTAAAGCACTTTGGCGTTTTCCGACATGACTTCTTTGTTTTTATACCTCTAGTGATACTTTCGTCTCTTCCCTCTGTGATCATTAACATATGCCGGAGCTAAAGAGAAAAAATATAATGGCCTTTAATGGGTTGCTCGAGATGCAGGAACCAAGCATCGAATCCGACAAGCTCAGCTACGAAATCTTCTCGATCTTGGAGACCAAGTTCTTGTTTGGATACGACGAACAGAAGCTCTGGATTCCGAGACACAAAGACACTGTGTTCTTTGCAAGCTCAAGCGGCTGCAAACCTCGCCAGTCGGTGCACAACCAGCGATGCCAAATCCAGCTTCTCTTCGTCATCTTTCATTCTCTTCAACCCCAGTACTACATTCTGGAGAAAAGCTACCACTCCATGCAGGGACTCCCAGGGACTCTGTTCCACAAATCGATGAAGGCAAGGAAGGAGCTGGCCAAGATCCTTGCAGAGATCAGCAGCACCAGCAACACGACAGAGCTCCAACGGACAGCACCAGCAGCACGACCAAATCCAGACGATATAGCTTCAACGGACAGCACCAGCTTCGTACTCTGTTCAACGAAATGCACCATCAAAGACACGAAATGCTATGTTCGTCTTCTTGCTTTAACGTGCTCTGTTTTTCTTAAACAGTGTAGATGACGTATGTGGTTCGACAGGAATGGAGGAAGATGAGGTCTTCTCTTGCTGCTGCTGGTTCGACATAGATGAAGTCGAGTTGAAGTCTTGTGGAGGAAGATGAAGTCGAGTCGACAGAGATGGTTCGACAGGAATGGAGGAAGATGAGCTTGTGGTTCGACAGGAGATGAAGTCGAGTCGACAGGAATGGAGGAAGATGAGCTTGTGGTTCGATAGGAGGAAGACGAAGTCGAGTCGACAGAGATGGTTCGAGAGGAATTGAATAAAAAAATTATTTATTCATATGTGTTGTTATTTAAAGGAAAAACGTGACGTGTCTAGTTATAGAAGGAGGACATTTTGGTCTTTAATATTTATGTTAAGTCATGTGCTAGGCACATGACCGTTTTCCGTCCCAAATAAACGGACAGAGGACGGAAAGGGGCGATTTTTAAAATCGTCCAAACTTTAGGACTAATATTTAAAATTTTAGACTTTAAGGGGCAATCCTAAATTTCGCCCAAACATTAGGGGGCACTTTGACTATTAACCCTATACATAACTAACCCTAGATTAACATTAGAAATTTAAGGAAATTAACTCAATCGGGTTTCAATCATATCTTGAAGTGAGGATAACCCAAAAATTCACGGTCAAAGTTCTTGGGTGTTCGGGACAATCTCAAACGAGGTGATAATCCACAATTACATCGGCGGATACTCGAAAATGATACCTTTGAGAAAGATTGCGTCGACATTGCCACAAGAATCAACTAATTTGAAGAAGGAACTTGAAAGTTTGGAGTAACTTTAGGGTTTCAGCTGCACAAGCTCTCGGTGATGTTCGTTGGTTAATGTTCAAAGAATGCAAAATGGAAAGTTAATGTAGATGTATAGGATGAAAGGAGGACAATTTGGTCAATTACTACTTTGAAAATCCCACATGACCCGCAACTGAGAAGGAATCCGTCTGAAATAAACAGATAATTGACGGCAAGGGAGAATTTTTAATCGTGTCCAAATATTAAGACTCAAAATTCAAATTTCAAATATTACGTGGGAATCCTAAATTCTTCTTAAACTTTAGGGGGAAACTTGTATTTTACCCTATTATGTTCGAATGAGACATGTATTACGTTATACTTATGTATACATAACTTAAGACAATGTTTAATTCATTATAAAAGTATACATAAAGTGGCACAAATACCATTAAATTTATGTTGCGATGTAAATATGGCAACACATGATTGAGTTATTTTTTAAAATAAAGTATATTAATATTCAAAAATTTAAAAACAAATCACACAAAAAAAAACATAGTATCCCTTTGAGTCATAACCGCTTCAAACCACTTCGAGTCTTCTCTTCTGATATTTGCAATTTCATCCTTAAAATGTTACTCTCATGCATAAAACTTCAAAACATTCATGTTCCCAAACGACTTTGTGTGATTGATTTCTGATTGAAGAAAAAAAACAAAGCACTGCGTTGGTTTTAACAACACATGTGGAACGACATGATCTTACAAACAACATAATTTTATAAAAATAACATAATTTTACAAATTGATTTTGGGAACAACATGATTTTAAAAATATATATGGAACCACACTTAACAAAATATAGAGACGAAACAGTTAAATAGCCACTTCTAAGTTTTTCTTCATGACACATGCACATAAATAGTAAAACAATAGAGAAAATGATATTTGTTTTTTAATGTTATATTTAATATATTTTTTAAAACATATCAAATAGACGATCAAGAATTAAAATATTATTGAGTAAATGGTTCCTTAATTTTTTAACTATTTGTTTTTTAAAATATTGACTATATGTTATATACCATTGTCGAAATGAATTCAAAAATTGGTCGTGAATTTGAATGGTACCCAACAACCGTTGTTGTGTTTGACTTAGTGATTTATTTTTTGTAAAATAAAACATATATGGAAGAATTAATTATGGAAATTTATAAATAGTATTACATGATTTTATTTTTCATTTAATATATTACTTTTTTATTAATTATTATTAGATAATCTGAGTAAATAATAATTTAAAATATTTTATATTAAAATTCACAAAGTTTGATCAAAAAATAAAAACTAACATGATAAACTATTCTTACGTAGGCTTAATAAACTTAGCGTAGTTAATCAAATTTTTTGTTTGTATTAAATAATACCATAGTTAGATAATGTATTAGTTAATACACAATTAACACTATAATTGTGTATTAGCTAATACATAAGTATTAGTTAATACATATCATTATTTCTAATAAAACATTGTATTAATTAATACATGTATTAGTTAATACTAATACATGGTTAATACCCCAACCAAACACCCCCTTAGTCTTTCTGTTAGTCTTCACTTTTTCCGTTAATTATCATGTGAGTCGCACATGACAAGCCAAATCATGAGTGTGCCTCCTACTGCTATGAGTGGAATCTAAATCTATCTATGAATGCAGCATCATATTTACAATCCTTGACTCTGTTGCAGGTATCCTTCTCTATGAGAATAAGATTTTGTTAAGAAGTGCCTATTTTGTTGTTGAAACAGCATTAGCAAAGCCTCCTTGCTAAGAAGTGTCAATTTTATTGTAATTTTTGTTTATTGTAATGTATTATTTGGATGTGAATTAAGATATATACATACTTTTATAAATAACAAAAAATATTTGTTTAAAATACATACATACATACATATACTTATATATCTAAATACATTAGGGTTGATCATGGGCGGGTTGGGCTGGTCTTGGAGGCAGGACCGAGATCGAAATTTCGGTCTTGACATCTAGAGGACCGAGACCGACTTTGGCTAAAAACATCTCGTCCGAGTCGGTCTTGCTTGACTCAGGCCGGTCTCGGTCTTGGACCGAAAGTTTTGGTAAAAACAAATATTAACTGGATTGGGCAAAACGAATCACTGAAGTTTTGGTCTTGAACCCGCTCGCTTCTCGTCTTCCGTCGCACTTCCCCTATGGAACCGATCCAAGGGTTGTTGAATACTTCAAGGTCATGAATTACTAGTGTTTCAATGGTTACACCATTAATTTCTAGGGTTTTCTTCAAGTCAGGACGGTCCGGTCCTAGTCTGGCTTTTGGTGAAAAAAACTGAGCCTGACCTTGAAGAAAATGAAAATGCCTGCTCGGTCTTGGTCCTAATCAGGCTGGTCTTCTTGGGAATTCGGTTCAACCAGTCTTTTTTTTATCACCCCTAATATATATTGTGTAGTTCATATATATATATATAGCAAAAATAAGATAATTACTAAAAGCACTCAACAAAAATTTCTATTTAGAATTAAATAGTAGTTCCTCTCACAAACAAAAACTTTTGTTTAGTAGTTGTATTAACTAACATTATCAAGTGTTTTTAATGATGAAATTGTTGTCACTAAATACATGTGTTTAGCAGCAACATTGACAGACATTAACAAGTGTTTTTTACGGTAAACTGGTTGTCATTAAATACATGTTTTTAGTAACAAAAAATTATATTGTTGATATAATTTGCAGTTACTCATGTTAAACTTTTTCAACAGTTTGTTTATGTAACTATCCCGTGAGAGACATAACTGCCTTTTCCAAAGATCTCTCAAAATATGAATTCCAAGGAGATACGTTATCTTACCTTTATCCTTAATCTTGAATAGAGGGGAAACTAATCAATTTTAGGTCTCACACAAGCCAAGTATGTCGCTGCCAACAAAGCTGAAACTGAACTATAGTGTGCCGCTTATTGTAAATCTCGGAGTAATGTCAAGTATATCTACGAGACATTTTGTCTTTCCTGGTGGTTGTAAATAGAACACTGCCAAGGATGATCAAAACGAATGTCATCACTCGTTGTTCTACTGTAAGTTAGGCTTGTTGAAGATTTTGCCTGAACTGTTTGATTTGAACAAAATATTTGCGTCTGTTTGGTAACTGGTGTCCCAACAAATCCCTACACGCCCCAACTATGTCTTCTCCTTCAAAGCATAGTTCTCAGTAACTGCATCTCTGTGCACTCAAATTCCAAGGAACACGACTGCATCCTCTAGAGTGATCGACATCTCCCTTTGTCAGAGATGGAATGTGTGGGTCTATGGACGCCAACGCTCACACAACATTGTGAGAGATTTTGGATTGAGTTTGGGATGTGATATATGAACCACGTCCCATAAAACCAATAGTTTGCCCAATGGTATTTGCCTCCTCTTGTATGATATTATCCTCTATTCAAACATCTAAATAATTTTTGTTGATTTCCAATCCTATATGAGGAAGCATGTTTATATGGTCCCCAAAGTAAAGATGGCTCAATCGGGTCAACGTTTAATGCATTTTTCCCAACCGATTGACTTCCAAAAATTACGCGTGGAGGCATAATGCATCTACAATTAATGAATAAAGTTATAATTTTGAACTACAATATATATCAAAATTTTAAATTTCAAGTGACTTATTTCAAAATGATTAACAATTCAAAAAAAAAATATCTTTAATATTTAGAATTTAATCGGAAATAATTATCTACTTTGTTGTTAATTTATAATTATGATTCCAATATAATAATTACTTTTTTTAGTTGTATTTTTCTTATAATTAAAAAATATGTTCACAAGTATGGAAATATATTTAAGGATAAAATATGACATTACCCCTAATGCTTGGGCAGATTTTCAATTTCCCCTCTAAAGTTTAATAAAAAAAATTCATTTCCTCATGTTTGGCCAAAATCCTAATTTGCCCCTTCCTTTAACCTTTCCATCGAAATTTAGCAAAATAAATATTGAAAATTGCAAAAATAACAGAAAACTTAAAAAAATGACAATTTAACCATCTCAAATTTTTTCAAATCTTACAATTGAGTCCTGATTCGATCGGGATTTGATTAAACCACAACATAGGGTCTCGGGTCTCGGTCTGAACACAAACTGACCCCAATAGGTGGGGGAGCTGGTCTGAGTCTTGACCTAGATCCAAACCCTAATAAAATCGGGACTCAATTGTAACATTTGAAAAAGATTGAAAGAGTTAAATTGTGACATTTTTGAAAGTTTATTGTTCTTTTTGCAATTTTCAAAACTAATCTTTTAAATTTGATGGAAAAGTTCATGGAAGGAGGAAACTTGCATTTTGGTCAAACACGAGGAAAGAAAATTTTAGGGGAAAAACTGAAAATATGCCCAAACATTAGAGGACCAATGTGATATTTTACCCTATATTTAAACATCAATATAAATAGAAAGACTAAATTTAATTTAATAACTAATATAAAAATCACTAATTAAATTAAATAGAATATGTATAAATATTGTTAATCTAAGATTATTAACTATTTAAAATTAAATAGTAATAAAAAATTAGGAAGAACAGCAGACTCACGACAGGAGTTACGACGCCTAGATTCACGACGACTAGTAGGGATGAGCATGAACCGGTTCAGAACCATACTTTACCTAAAATGTGGTAAATCTACGGTTTGACTCATTCGTCCGAACCACTCCAAATTTCTGATGATTTACCGTACTTATTCTGAACTCCTTCAACCGAACCTTTTTACTTCAAAAAAATGACAATCAGTACAATTTGTTGTTGCCGTGTAAAGAAGACCAGCCAAGAAGACCAGTGTTGTTGTCCTGTAAAGAAGACTAGCAAAGGAAACAGATTTACTGCTGAAGCAAAAATAAAGAAACCTCTTTTCTGTGTTCTTATTCTTTTTTTCGGTTTCACTTAACAGGTTCATCTGTACCAATCTCCACTGCATTTTCCAGCTCGAATCCGCCTTTGATTGATGCGTTTGAGATCGAATCGACCATGGAGCGACGATTGATCTTTCCACTTGCGATCAGTTCCATTGTGACTATGTTCCTTCTCTTCCTCTCCACCCTGACGAATCGAGCTCCATCTACGTTGAATCCAAATTGAAGCCACTACCAGTGTCCACTCTCCTGTCTCCTCCTCGCTTCGCCTACCTCATCTCCGGCTCCGTCGGGGACTGCTCGATACTGAAGTGAACTCTGCAGTGTACTGTTGTTGCTCGCCTCACTGTGTACTATTGTTGCTTGCCTCGCCATTGCTGTTGCTCGCCTCATCATTGCTCCACTGCTGGCGACTGCCTAAGTCTAAGTGGGACTGCCGTGCCGAATGGGAAGAACTGAAGAAGTGGGAAGGTATGGTGGTTGTCGAACGAAATGAATCAACCAAGTCTGATTTAGGGTTGAACTGATTGAGCTATTACTGATATTTTATTAAATATAATATTATATTAAAACCGCTACAAAAAGTGGTTTGATTTACCATATGTGAACAAGTTTTTTGTGGTTCATCAGAACAACTTCAGTTTTTTATTGAAAAACTGATTGTTTTGTGAACCGGTACGGTTCACTAAAGGGAAGGTTCGACAAGAGTCACGACGACAGGATTCATGCAAGTTAGAACCGAGGATTCACACCGCTGTTGGATGCAGGTAACGACATACGGCAACTGGAGCCGAGGATGCTTCGTAGAAAAGGACGTGAGGCAGCGCGTCTGTCCGACGAGGGAGGTACATTGGCTCGACGACGCTTCATGGAGAGGTGGGAACTGAGGAAGCGTGGTGGTCGAAGGAAGAGGCAGGGGAGTCAAAGAAGAGGGGCGGAGTTGTCCAAGGTTGAAGGACGCAACTGCTTGGACAATGAAGGCAGTGTAAAGGAGAGGGGACATTAATTAGGATCAACACGCTACTTCGAGTAGCAAGTTGAGACAACACGCTACAGTGTCAACATTGTCTCAACTCACTTTTACATAGTAGCTATTGTGTCCAACACTCTACTACATAGTAGCGTGTTGTGTTAACATGCTATTATAATAGAATGTTAACACTACACGCTAATAGTCGTCTCAACTCGTTACTGAAAGTAGCAAGTTAAGTACAACGCGCTACCTATGATAGTTAAGTACAACTCACTACCTTGGGTAGAGGACCTAACTCGCTACCATAAAAAGCGAGGTGAACTGAGCACGCTACCACGACCTGTGTGCCTATACATATAAATTAAAATATATTTTTCATTATTTACTTATCTTAATATTAATTTTAATATGCTGTGACAAGATAAATATTTTATAAAAAAATGACTTCCATGACGCCATATTCCTCACCAGAAATGCAGAATCAATACAAGTTAATAGCACCTTTTACTTCCATAAAAATGTATGAATTACTGAAATTACGTAATATTTATATAAATAAAGCTATTATTTGACTCCGAATCAGAAACTTCTTCTCATTTGATATCGGATCAGGCACCACTAAAACTAATTTGGTCGAACGTACTGCAAAAGTAGCAATTGAAATCCTCATAAACCCCAAAACGTCATTCATGTTCAAGAGAAGGGAACACAAACCGCAGTCTGTCCATCCATATGTAACAATACTAGGACTTTGACAGACATGAACGGTGATCATCTGTCCAGGCAGGAACTTACTTAGATAGACAGCAGGCAGGAGTTGGACATTTTATATCTATCACATCACATATAGAGACCTTCCGGAACCCCTTCTTTTTTCTTGAACATTACCTTCTCCTTCGCCTTTTTGAAGTCGGGATGTGTCACCTGCATCACGAAATTGAACATTTCTTTTGTAAAAAACAAAGCAAACTTCAAGCTTCATCCACTCATTTATATATATATATATAAATACACATCACACTTTGTTTGAGTACGCATAGAAAAGACTGACTTCATAACTAGAATCACACTTTGGTATGTATAAATAAGTTGTCCCCACTTACCTTCATACGTCGCTCTCTTAATGCAAGCAAGCCAGCTTCAGTACATATGGCCTTTATATCAGCACCAGAAAACTCATCCTTTGTCATCACAAACTCTTCTAGATTCACATCATCTGCCAATGTCATTCTCGATGTGTGTATCTAAACAATAAAAGCAGTCATATAGATAGAGTAAAAAGACTATAACCACCTGCATCCAGAAATTAAAAAGAATAGGTAGACACAAGTACCTGGAATATGCGTCTCCTTGTTTTGATATCTGGCAAAGGAAACTCAATCTTCCTATCAATTCGACCAGGCCGAAGCAATGCTGGATCCAAGCTCTCAATCCTGTTAGTAGCAAGGATGACTTTGACATCTCCTCTTGAATCAAAACCATCAAGTTGGTTCAGCAATTCCAACATAGTCCTCTGAATCTCACGTTCACCGCCTGAATGTGCATCATACCTACACACAATCCAAATTAACACAACCACGTCACCATCATTATTAAATAAAGAACCGACGAAATGATCATGTAGGGAAATGATGTGGCTCTTTTGCTATGGATCAGAGACTGACCTCTTAGTACCAACGGCATCTATCTCATCGATGAAGACAATCGAAGGTGAAAGATCATCCGCAACTCGGAAGAGTTCTCTCACCAATTTTGGACCATCTCCCAAGTACTTTTGGATCAACTCGCTACCAACAACTCGCAAGAACGTTGCTGATGTTGAGTTAGCAACTGCCTGAAATCAACAATCTGTTAGCTAATAACAACAAATGACCAATATCAAGATACAACTATATGACCTAATTCAGAAAGTAAATAATTGACTACACAGGAGAGAAAAAAGCATTTACACATTAGGCCAATGTTTTCATGTTAGACCAAGTAAACCCGGAGATCCCTCAAGTCCCCATCAGGTATAACTCAATAAACATGAAAACAGAACCGAAAAAAGTGTTGTGTGTTAAATAATGTTGTAGAATAAATCAAGAGCGATTAAAAATAATATTTCCTTAGAAGTGCAAAAAGTACTTCATGAGAGGTTCATTGTATAGGCAAGAGTACACTTACTATTATTAATTCATAGATAGGACTTGGGTGTACAAACCTTTGATACCAATATGCACACTTTTATAAGTTGTCCATGCATTAATAGTATATTAAGAATTTTTTAAGTTTATCAATGATGTTCTCATAGTAATATCCACAATTTCACTTGGGACTCATGCCCCCTATCAATGAGTCCCTGTTTTAGTTTCATGTATCCAGATTTATCATAACTAATCAAACCGGAAAAAACAATACCTTCGCCAGCAAGGTTTTGCCAGTTCCAGGCTCTCCATATAATATGACTCCTTTTGGGGGCTTGATACCAATATCTTCATACAGTTCAGGATGGGTGAGAGGAAGCTCAACAGCTTCTTTAATCTCTTGTATCTGAGCATCTAAACCACCAATATCAGCATATGACTCCAAAGGTGCCTTCTCAACCTTCATAACTGACACCATCGGATCAACTTCATCTTGCAGGAGTCCAACTACAGAAAGAATCTGGTAAACAAAAAGTAGAAAACATGAACCTCAATCACCACACATATTTTCACTAAAACTGAAAATCCATACTTAAAGAAAACACAACATGCTCGATATAGAGACCTTGTAAAAACTTTCACTAAAACAACTATATGCACATTCTATATGCAAACTAACTATATGCAAGCGCAACAGCGCTATTTAATGTAGATTATTTCTCCAATGACATTCTTACAAGCAAAGAGAAACACATCAGCTCTTTAATCGTTCGAGTCATAGTATGGACCAGGGAGTACGAAAGAAAACCTCAGAAACCAGGACAGGAAACTAAATCTTCATTATTGACCTATTCAAAACCTAACAATCCTGTCAGTTCAGACAGTCATGTTAGTCTCTCTAAAGCATTAATATCTACAGATCCTAACCATACATGATTCCCATTAACGAGCCACGTGATCAAGTTGACCTCAGCAAAAGCTTGAGTCGATCAATTACCTTGTTATGCATCAAAATGGCACATCCAGGCTCCAGCTGGTCCTTATCGACAAAGGAGAGGATACTAACATAATACTCGGGCCCAACCGAGGACGACACAATAGCGTGGTTCTCGTCGATTAACTCTTCCAAATTTCCCACACTCATCGGACTTCCCCTCAGATCATCAACCTTCGATCTATCTTCCTCGGCCTTCTCTTCCTGCGGCTTGAGCCTTTCCTGATTCGTCACAAATTCCTCCTCCATCAGCAGATAGTCCTTGATCCGCTCGAGTTTCAGGAGTCGGAGCTTGCATTTCGTCAGAGGCGTTACGGTAGGTAGCCTAGCCGCAGCCTCCGGCCCCTTCTGCTTCCGCTGCTTGCGACCGACGCGCGCTGGAGGCGCCGCCGGTTCAAACTTCTTATCCTTCTTGCCAGTCCCGTCTTGCTTCCGGTCACCCGTCTGACGATTCAAACCCCCTGGCGTTCCCTGACCCATCTAGATTCAGCGAGAGAGATGGAGAAGAGAGATCGTCTTCTTCCTCTTGCTTCGTAAGGGGTCTGGCTTTGAGAAGAAGTTACGCGCTGAGAGAGACTAAATGAGCACCGATGACTGAGTTTATGGATATAGCTTCCGGCCCAACTCTATACTGACGATAATATCCATGTTGTATTCTATTTGCACATCATTCGTACTTGTTGTTATACATTAGTTTTACATTAATAATATTTTTATAAAGTGTTCGATACATTATTTTTGTATTATTCTTAAAATCGGATTGATTATGTTCTCGTAAGACCAAATGCATGACCAACGACGACAACGTGCACGCGCGTAGCGTGTGCCGGGGTCTAGTATTAATAAAAAGACTATATTTACAAAGTCTATAATGTCGAATAACTTTTTACATATTTAATCTTACTAATTTTAATAAAACTAATTATCAAATCTACTTGCAACTCATCGACTAATTTATACATACCATTTTTATTAAAATATTATAATATCCCAATAACTTTTTATATAGTTGTCATTACTAATTTTAAGGAACTAATTATCAAATCGCCCCCATATTTTCGTAATTAACAAACTACAATAGAAAATTGTGAAAAATTCATACTTCTAGCAAGTTTTGAAACTTAGACCTCTTACACATTAGCTAAAAGTTTTAGCTCTACACTACTAATTCCAATTATTTTTTTATAGGGAAATGTCTGAAAAACGGACATGATGTTTGACAAAAATGGTTTTTGGTTCCACATGTTTTTTTACGATGGTTTTTGGTATAACATGTTTCAAATTGATGGTAATTGGATCTTCCGTCCACCTGTCGTTTGATTGTCCCGTTAAGTAGTCACGTGTATGTCACATGATATTCAATTTTTCTTATTTTTTTAAACAACAAATAATAAAAGACAATAATACCCTCTTCCCACCGTTTCCTAGGTTTACTTACCCTTTTGGAGCAACAGTCTGCCTCATGTCCCAGACTACAAAACGACCAACAGAAAATTCCAACCACAATGATTCATGGAATTAGGGCAACTAACTATAAGAAACAAACTAGTTGGGCATTACTATTAGCTAGTTACCTTATCTACTTAGTCGTTGTCTTTGCCTAATATAGATCCAACAAGTCTGGAGCTTCCTCCAGGTATGGAATCACAAACTTCTCCTTGAATTCTTGATCTGAAGTCTTCATCAAGCAATAACAGCTTCTTTGGGTGACATTCATCAACCCTTTGGACAACAGAAACTGAATGACAGTATATCGAGGAATCGCTCGCTTTTCCAAGCTAAAACACAGAAGATTCAGATAACGAGCAATGTAGGAAGCTTCAAGCCCTGCTTCGTTAACAAAGAAGTGCATACCAGTGTTGATTTTGTCCTCCGATAATGCCAAGCAATAGGGATACTTCTGAAGGCTTGATGAGTTATCTCATCCGACCAATTAGAGAAAATGCTAACAACATCGACTTCCGAAGCTTCGGCGGAGTAAATATAGTTCAATTTGGGCAAAGGATCTTCTCCGAATTGGTGAATCATGCATGAGATTTGAGGTAAGGAGAAACCGTGGGTGCTTAGCAGGTGAACAACCGCCTCAGATTTTTCTAGGTTTACTAATCGAACACGCTTGGTAGCATGAATGGCGGAATCAGGGGACAATCCACATGAATTAACAAGATAAGAGACTGTTACTTCCAAAGATTGCTCTTTTTCCTTACATTGATTTTGGGAATTTGAAGAGACTGAAAGAAAATGCAGTGCCAATGACGAATCATGGAGCTGTTGTTGCTGCAAAGGAAGAAGAGACTGGTTGGTAGCGAAATTCTCAAAATGAAACCTCGGTAGGGGTCTCTTGTAAAAGCTTCCAATCAATAGCATAGTGATGACACTGCAGCCACCGGAGATTGAAAGACCAAAGGGAACTCACTTCCAACCCCCAATTCAAAAGCGTTCGTTTCAGCGGACATATGGATGGATATGGATACTGGATAGATGAGATCCCGTGGAACTGCTAACGTTACCAATTTTGAGCCTTGAAAAAAAATACATTGTGGGACTATCTGCAGTGACTGATGATGCCTTGGGTTCTTGTTCCACTTCACCTTTTGCAGGAAACGGACCCTCTGTCGTTCAACCAATCATGAACAGCAACAAGTCTCACTGCAACACGATGAACGGTCCCAAAGTGTAAGGTCAAGCCTTCTTTGAACATCTCCAAGAAGCCAAGGGAGTTTGAGGAAGGAGAAGAGAAGGGTGAGTGAGAAAGCGTCGGCGACGTAGAGGAAAAGGTTATTGAAGATGAAGAGAAGCTCATGCATCCTCCATGTAGGAGACAAGGGCAGAAAAGAAAAGATTTGAGCATGTGACATCACGTGAGTACATAACGGTTAATTGGTATGGAAATTAAACAGAGGGACCAAAAACAATTATTTCTAAACATGTTGTACCATTTACAATCTGCTAGGTTGGAAAACCATTTTTGTCAAACATCATGTTCGTTTTTCAGACTTTTTTTTATATGCTTCAAGTATAGTATTGAATCAACTCTCCTATTATTGTATTAAATATCTCCTATTTATTTATTGATGTTATTTAGTAATTAAGCTATGTTCAACGTCGTTTGTTTAATTATAGTTTTATTTTAATTATGTATCTACTATATTAATTTTTTGAAATGATTGAAAAATAAGTAATATTCAAAATTTAGTATTTAAAGACTACCAGAATACTCACTTTGAAAATATATTTTGTTTCGACAATCTCTAAAAAAATCAGAAAGACTATAGTATGTAGATAATTGAATTAGAACTATAACGATATAGATAGTGTTAAGTTTCAATTTTCACATCGATCATAAAATTTGATCAAACTAATTTTTATGATGAAACTAATTTGATCAAATTTTATGATTGTTGTGAAAATTGAAACTTAACACCATATGTGTCGTTATAGTTCTAATTTAATTATGGGTTAATTAAGTGAAACGTTACACATGTTTGACCAATGTGATTAATTGGTCACGCATGTTTTTTCGCGTGACTGAAACGTTACACATGTTTCAGCATGTGACTGAAACGTTACTCCGTCATTGAACCGTTCAAATTTTCCGTCTAATGCTCATGTGCTGGTCACGTGATAATATGTAGTTTAATTTCAGAAATACCAAATTACCTTGAAGCCCCTTACGTCCCGTATAATCAGTTTCATCAACCCATTTCCCCCCATTTCTTCCTTCCCGTCCCTTGCCTTCCCGTGGAAGTTCTCTGCGCCACGGTGCCCTGCTGCTGGTTTCCTGCATTTCCGAGGTAAGACTCTTCTTCTTCTCGCGTTCCACTTCCGAAATCGGCTTCTTGTTCTTGAACTGATTTCGCATAGCCTTGCTTGTAAACCGAACAGATTTCGCGCGTGCTGTTACTGCTGTCTACCGAATTGATTTCGCTTCCCGTGGCTTCACCTTGTTGATTTGTTGCGGCTGAATTGTGTCTCCCCCTATTGATCGAGCAAATGTTTGTCTTCGTTTACGGTTTATCGGTTGTTTTTGAAATTTATGTTTGTGAAAATGGGTATTTTACCGAAACTTGCTGGTGTAGGGGTATGAAATAGAAAACATCTGTGTTTTAGTGCATAAAGTTTGAATCTTTCGGCCAAAATTGAAGTTTTGATGTTCATGTTTGCTGGTTTATGTATGTTTTGTTGTCATGTTTGGGCCAAAATAGAAGTTCTGATGTTCATGTTTGATGTTCATGTTTGATGTTCATATTTACCGAAAATCTAAGTTTTGATGTTCATCTTGGTTCGTTTTGTTGGTTTCATTGTTGTCTGCTTTGGTTGTTTTCAGTTATTCAAAACTGTGGTTTAATGGGGAAGAAGGATGACATTGTCGAAGCTGTTTTTCATCATGGTGGAAAGTGGGTTGATAATGGGGGTAGCCGAACATATGTAGGTGAACTGGAGTCACTCAAAGTGCCTTATGATAAGTTGAACTATATATCACTTACCGGACTAGCTGAGGTGTATTGTGACTTCGTAGAAAATGGCTCCATATTTTGGTTGGCCCACGGTGGAAATCCGAACACCGATCTTATGGCGATAACTTCAGATGCCGATCTGAAACCTATACTAGAGCGTCAAGGAACAACGAAGGAGATCAGTTTCTACATTATACCACCGTTTGATAGAGAAGATTGTGTGAAAGATCCCTTTCTGATGCAGCTCCGCAACAAGTTGATAAACAAGACTCGTCGAGCATGTCGTTCAAAGGAGCCTGAATTAGTGATTGAACGACAGGTCAAAGAGGGGAAGGGCAAGAAGACCGACCGAACTACTGAAAAGGGGAAGAAGAAGCTGTTTCCTGATGACGATGATAGTGAAAATTTGGAGACTTTGAAGAATCTTCTGGATGACTTGCGAAACTTCAACTTTGAAAGTGAAGATGACAGTGATGATTCAGATTTTGTAGCCCCAAAGGTTGCTGAAAGTGAAGACGAGTCAAGTACGGATGAAGACATGGAGTCTGATGAAGAAAGAAAACCGAAGGGTGGAAGCGATGAAGGTGGACGAAAAGACAGAAAACCGAATGTGGAAAAGAAAAAAATGTTTGTTTGGTAGGAAGTTGGATTTGGAGACTCATGTAGTGACGTTCAAAGCGACACGTTGGAAGCCGAAAGGAAGATCGACAAAGAGGACGAGGTAAATAGCGCTGAAAAGAGAAAGATTTACGATGAGGACAAGGATGCTGTCGACATGGAGCTCAACATCGGGATGTTATTCGGTACGGACGAACTTTTTAGAAAGGCAATGAGGGACCACGCTATAGTGAATGGTTATGATGTGGAGTTCCCTGTGAACAACCAAACTAGAGTAGAGGTTTACTACAAGCATCAGTGCGGATATAAGGTGGTCGCACGAAGAATGAACCGGCAAATGGCATTTGAAATATGTCAACTTGTGAAGGAGCATCATTGTCCCCGAATACATCATAACCACCACATCGGGATGAAATGGGTATGTGACAATTTCATCGGCATGCTAAGGGATGACCCGAAATTGAAGGTATGGTCTTATAGGGTTTATGTTGTACGTAATTGTGCCTTTGTAGCTACTTAACCTGTTCTATTTAATGCTGCAGAATAGTGTAATTCGTGGTGAAATTAAACGTCGATTCGGGTGGAATGTAAATCGGTTCACTGTGAGTCAGGGAATGCGTATGACCAAGGAAAAACTAAAGGGTGATTGTACTGAAGAGTTTGGAAGAGTGCGTGATTATGCTGCAACTTTACAAGAACATAACCCGGGTTCGACTGTGGCTGTCCATGTGGATTCGGTTTCCAAGCCTTTACGCCCAAGGTTTAAACGACTTTATGTCTGCCTGGAAGCATGGTCTACTGGACTGAAAAAGGGGTGTATGCCCTTCCTTACTTTGGATGGCTGTTTTTTGAAGGGGCCAGACGGGGGGCAATTCCTATGAGTTGTCACCCGGGATGCAGATAATGCGTTGTTCCCGGTAGCATTCACATGGGTTGAAGCAGAAAACCATGACTCATGGAAATGGTTTTTGGATATCCTGTTTAGAGACATCAGTTTGGACAGGCCATGGACACTAATGTCAGATCGACATAAGGTATTTCTCACTGTTAAGTTTGTTACATTTGTGATTAATTGATCAATCATGTATGCTGTTCGTGTGATTAATGATCAGTCATGTTGCTGGTTTTGTGATTAATTGATCATGCATGTTTGCTATTGTTGTGATTAATTGATCATGCATGTTTGCTGTTGCTGTGATTAATTGACCATGCTGGTTTGTTGGATTTGTGATTAATTGACTGTCCAAGTATTCTGGTTCTGTGATTAATTGATCATGCATGTTTTCTGGTTTGTGATTAATTGGTCATGCATGTTTGCTGGTTTGTGATTATTTTGTCTTTTTTAGGGCCTAATTCAAGCTGTACAAGATATACTCCTAGATGTTGAACACATATACTACATGCGACATATATATCAGAATATGCAAGTAAGAGGTTTGGGTGAAGCCGAGGTGAGAAAACGTGTTTGGTCCGCTTCATGTGCATATACCTACCAAAGACACAAATGGCATATGGACTTGTTGAAGGTTGCAAACAAAAAAGCTTGGGATTTCGTCTCACCCATTGACACAGCCGCTTGGTGTAGATACCGTTTCAGGCATGTCACTAAAACGGACTTGGTCGTCAACAATATATGCGAGAGCTTCAACAACAAAATCATCAACGTGAGGGAAAAACCACCTATTACCCTAGTTGAAGAAATCCGCAAAATTTTGATGCGGGACTTTGCTAAAAGACGTGAATTTGCTGCTGAAGCCAAAGGGGAACTTGGAAGGAATATTGTAAAGAAACTAAGGAGACTGACATATGGAATCAGTGGGTGCGAGGTTTTATATGCTGCCGATGGTGAGTACGAGGTACACGTTGGTCCAGGTGTGTCGTATAAAACCAATACTACTGCAAAAACATGTACTCGTTGTGCCTGGGAATTAAGTGGTTTACCGTGTGTTCATGCGATTGCTTGCCTGTCATATGCCCGTGTTCATGAGCTCGCACCGTACTGCGATCCAATGTACCACAAAAGTGCATACCTACGTGTTGGATCGTGATTTCCTGAATGCTGATCTGGCAATGAATTGAATGCCAAGGAGATGGTGATTGCGCGCTTTCGCCTGAGCTCCGATGAACCTGCAAGAAGGGGATCGCAACAGAGGGGGTGCCTCTGGGTCCCTCTCCGATGCTTAAATGAGTATATGTGTGTATATATCTCAAAACGTAAAGTACGTATGTAAAGCAAGGATATTTATAGGGTAAGAGAGATAGAACCGTATAAAGGCAACTGAATATCTTAATGTATATTGAGTTGCTGAAGATTCGGATCGTGGGATATGGCAGTTACTGCGAGATATTGCAGTTACCAAATCTAATCTTTAGTGAATATGTGACCGGGATATGCGGGATATCTTGGCCACTCTGTTATTAACGGTTTAGTGGGACCAGAGGAGAGAGGCAAGGCTCTCTTCGGGGCGAGCACTCCCATGTCGAGCAGTGGAAGGTCGCGACTTGGTAGAGAATGGCGAGCAGTCTGAGAGCCTTTGGCGTCTCTATAGACTTTGGGCTCGATTCTGGATTACTCGATGGTGGGCCAAGTTTGGCTTGTACTTGGGCCGATCCGGTTCGGATGTCATGGGTTTACCCCCTCTATAGTTATTGGGCCTTCGAGGCCTTTTCTTACTGGGCCGTCACTATCGATACCCAACATTTGCCCCCGAAGCTTGATTGAAGTTCCTTCAGTCGAGCTTGATTTCCTGGTAGGGTTTTAGATAGTGACGTCTTTGGTAATGGTTCAGTGCCTTTGAGACACTTCGAGCTCATTTGGCGAGCGATTCCTTCTCTGTTCAAAGCCGAAAGAATATCCTTCCTTTTATCCCCTTTTGGCGATCACTCGAGGTGACTCAGGCTTATGGAAGTCTATCTTTCTTAGTTAGGCGATCATTATCTACCCGAGGTATTCCTGCTAAAGCTTTATTAGTGCGTTGGCGACCCTCTTGTCTCCTTAGTGGACTTGTTAGCATTTAATAACTGCACGGTTGTCCAGAAATCGAACGGTCACTTGAGGCACGCCTGACATTTACTTTTCCGTAAACCCAGGGTAGCTTGACAGCTGTCTGTACCAGCCAACCGTTGTCTCTTGGAATTCTGACATTGCTTCGGTTTTTTTTTAAAAGGGTGCAATTATTCCTCTGCGTCGCTTCGATTTGCTCGTGGCGGTTACTCCCCTTTTGGTCGCTATAGGAAACGTCATTTTCTGTATTCTGTCTTTTACGCTTATCCGCTCTCTTGGATTTTCAGAGCTTCATTGCGATCCTTTCCTTTTCTTTTCTCAACCTTCTTCAGCCTTCTTCCAACATTTCCATGGCTCCTCGCAATCAGAGAGTCAAGCACACGGCTCCCAAGGGTGCCAACAAAGCCAACATGCCCAGAAATGCTGATGTCCCTTTGACCATCAGGGATGAAGTCGTTCCCCCTTCAGTAGAGGAACAGACCGATTTGGGCAGGACTGCAACCACTCCTGTGGTGGTGGACGGGCCCGAGCTGAACACGCCTATTTTTTCCCCAAAAGGTAAACTTTCGCCCTTTTATTGCTCTGCTTTGGCAATGTCCTCTGCTGTTCTTTGCTTTTTATGTTTATCATTGCAATATTTGAATTTGTTCGAGTAGACGTCAAGCCTAATGAATTGAAGCCGGCTTATTTTAAGACCGTGGTGGCGCTCGGTGGCTTCAGCGTGGAGGATGCTCCTAGATATCCTGGCCTAGGTCTGCATTTTCCTCACGATGGAGAGGTTTACATTTATGCGGCTCAGATCGATGCTGGGTTGTGTTTTCCTCTCTGTGAGGATTTACAGACCTTGTGTCAGTTTTACGGGATTCACCCCACACAGCTTGTCCCGAATGCCCTCAGGATGTGGGTCGGTTTCAAGTTCCTATGCTTACGCCAGGAATGGGTATATTCACTGGCCCTGTTCCGGTGTTTCTTCCGCCTGGCAGCAGGGGCAAACCACCTTCACCACTTCCAATCCCGCTGGCCGAAGTTTTCAGAGTGGGGAGGCCTTCAGGGATGGGTTTGGAACGTCCATGTCCGCCTGGTCGACGATTTTCGGACCACCAACTCCAATTATAAGAAGTGTTACTTCTTTTATAAGGGGGGAGTGCCCTGGAAATTGTTGATCCCGGACAAGGATTTCCCTCCTTCCTTCGAGGAGCTATCAGAGAGTGATCGAAACGCTATTGATGACCTATACCGGTCGCATCGGTCTTCTCAGTTCAAGTCCATCCGCTCAGTGGCGGAGACTACCGAGAATGCCCTTGAGATGGCGGGTATTCATCAAGCCACGCCAATCTTTAATGATTGGGTAATTTTCTAACTCTTATCTTGCTTTATTACTTGTAGGGAAGGTTGTAAGCAAGAGCCAGAAACTGATAGGTCTCTTTGATGACCAGGGATTAGCGGGGTTGTCCTCCGACCAGGCATTGCTGAACTCTCCTCCTCCCCCCTCTAGGCGTTCGTTCAAGAGGAAGTCTGAGGAGGTGCTTCCCTCGGCCACTGCTGACCCTCGCCAACCAGGTATGTTGCTTTGTTATTCGTAGATTTAATATCTTCATACTTTGCGGTTTTTTGTTTTTTGACATTTTGTCTTGTTGTTTTGCAGAGGAGTCCTCAACCGACATGGTCCGGGATCATGCTCCTCCTCCCTCCAAGAAGGTCAGGAGTGAGGGATGTCCGGAAGTCGACCAACATCCTTCTCCTCCCCCTCCTGGGGGTCCTTCCGCTAATAAAGGGAAGGGTCTGGACGCGGTGCCCCCTTCTCCTTCTCCCCAGGGTCCTTCTGCCGCCAAGGGGAAGGTTTTGACCTTAGCTCCTCCTGTTCTTACTGTGCCCATGGCTCCTCCTAAGGAGTCTGGGACCAAGAAGAAGGGGCATGCTGCTTCCAGCTCATCGAGGGCTCCTGTGGATGAGCATTGCTCCCTTGCCGGCTTGTTTCAGCCGCTTGAATCAGCGAATTCTCGGGAAACTTGGGTCCCCTGTGGGGACCTTATGAAGAAGGGGTATCCTCCCCAGAAGAGCCTCCGGGGCAGCCCGGATATGTGTATGCGGCTTCTGGACGGGATAATTCCCCCCGCGGACCGCTCGATTGTTCCCACGGAACTTCATCAGATCGAGGGGTTCCTTCGGTCCCACTTCGAACGAGTGGCTTTGGTAAGATCTCATACTTTTATTTCGTAGAGTCCTCTCTTTGTCGTTCCCTTATTGTCTGTTATCCTGACAGCTTTTATTCTATATTTGTTGCCAGTTCGTTCGGGAAGAGGTGATTCTTGGTCGTGTCTTCGGGGAGCTCACCGACAAGTATTCCAGTGTGCTCGCCGAGCTGGAGCAGTACCGAAGCACGGGGGTCACTCCTGAGCAATTGGGGACTATCAAGACGACTGCAGATGCAGCGATCGCCTTGGCAGATAATACCCGAGAGGAATACCTCAGGAAGGAGCAGCGCCTCCTTGCTGATGTCCAGAAGAGGGAGGCTGAAGCCGCTGCCGCTCTTCAGGACTTTGACGCTCTTCACCTGTGTTTAGATCAGGGAGAGATCGTCCGAGTTCGCCTAGATGCTGAACTTAAGGAAGCTCAGGCGCAAGGGGCAGAATCGGAGGCTCGCAGGGTCGCTGCCGAGGCGCAAAGGGACGCTGCTGACGCCCAGAGAGAAGCTGCGGTGGCTCAGACGGAAGCTGCGGAAGCCCGGGGGATTGCCTTGGAGGAGGAGAGGGATCGGTTAACTGCACAATTGAAAGCCGTCCCTTCGCCCCAGAGCGTAGTTGAGGCATTCAAAGCCTCTGAGGAGTTTGAGGACTGCGCTCTGAAGGAGATGAGGTCGGCGATTGCCGATTTTCTCGAAGTCCTGGTGGATGAGGTCCAGGCGGTCGATCCCAACTTTCCTCTTGGGGAAGTCGCCTCTTTGAAGACCTTCCTGCGGAGTCGTCCTTCGCCGCCCTCTGTTGCTGGCGAGGCTGCTCCTGAAGGCGAGCCCAGTACTTCTGCCCCCGAAGGCGAGCAGAGCACCCTTGCCCCCGAGAACTCCGACGCTTGAAGTCCCCAACTCCTTGGCGACCGTATTTATCTTTTTTAGATAGCCATTTTTGTATTTTCTGTTTTTGGTTTGTAATTATCTGTCGAAGACTTGGATTTTTCTATTGAATGCTTTTATATTCTTGAGCCTTTAATCGACTTCGAACATATTTAGCTATCCAATATCTTACTCATAATTACTTTCCACTTTTTTCTTGCTTTGTAATGTCGTCGACCCTTAAAGCCGTAGACCCATCATAAGCTAAACTTTCTAAGGATAATACTTTTGACACTTAAAAGCGTAAACTTCTAAGTTCAAAGAGATATTACCTTCTTTGAAGTTTAAACCTTTGAGGTGTTGGCCTAATAACAAGGGATTTGTAATTTGTCAGGCTTTATCATCGATAGTGATCGCCTAAACTTTCTTTGGCCTGACTTTGGCGTCAGGGCTTTCATTTTGCCTAACATTTTGCTAGGTCTTTTGGCCTGACTTTGGCGTCAGGGCTTTGCCTGACTCTTGGCGTCAGGTTTTTTGAGGCCTAACTTTGTTGTTAGGGCTTTTGTGGCCTAGTTTTGTTACTAAGGCTTTTTTGGCCTAACTTTGTTGTTAGGGCTTTTGGCCTGTCTTTGGCGACAGGGCTTTTTGGCCTAGCTTTGTTGCTAGGGCTTTTGGCCTAACTTTGTTGTTAGGGCTTTTGGCCTGTCTTTGGCGACAGGGCTTTTTGGCCTAGCTTTGTTGCTAGGGCTTTTGGCCTAACTTTGTTGTTAGGGCTTTTGGCCTAACTTTGTTGTTAGGGCTTTTTGGCCTAGCTTTGTTGCTAGGGCTTTTGAGGCCTGACTTTGGCGTCAGGGCTTTTGGCCTAGCTTGGTTGCTAGGGCTTTTGGCCTAGCTTTGTTGCTAGGGCTTTTGAGGCCTGACTTTGGCGTCAGGGCTTTTGGCCTAGCTTTGGTGCTAGGGCTTTTGAGGCCTGACTTTGGCGTCAGGGCTTTTGGCCTAGCTTTGGTGCTAGGGCTTTTGGCCTAGCTTTGTTGCTAGGGCTTTTTGAGGCCTGACTTTGGCGTCAGGGCTTTTGGCCTAGCTTTGGTGCTAGGGCTTTTGGCCTAGCTTTGTTGCTAGGGCTTTTTGAGGCCTGACTTTGGCGTCAGGGCTTTTTGGCTTCAGCTTGCTTCGAGTGGACACGCTTTGTGAAGGAATGGCTTTCTTTTATTGACATAATCCGTTTGATTACAAGCTATGCATAAAATCTTCTTAAATGCTCTGAATTAAATGGACGAGGTAACCTCTCGCCTTCGGTGGTTTCCAAATAGTAGGATCCTGGTGCGGCGATCTCTACTACTTTGTATGGTCCTTCCCATTTGGCTGAAAGTTTGTTTTTACTGTCCAGCCTTGTAAATTCATTCCTTCTCATAACCATCTCCCCCACGAAAAATTGGCGAGCGCTAACTTTTCTATTGAAATACCGAGCGGTCGCCAAGCGCATTTTTGCCTGTGTTTTTTCCGAGAGCCATCTCTTTTCCTCTGCCAAGTCGAGGTCAGTTCTGCGCTCGATCTCATTTGCCTCCGCGTTAAAGTGTAGGACTCTGTGGGTAGGCACTGCTAATTCAGTTGGTGCTACTGCTTCTGATCCGTACACTAAACTGAAAGGCGTTTCTCCTGTGGCCGCCTTAGGCGTTGTTCTGATGGCCCATAATACGTTTTCCAGTTCGTCTGCCCAGTTCCCTTTGAATGCTCGAACCCTTTTCTTGAGTCCTGCTAAGACAACCTTGTTGGCTGCTTCAGCTTGCCCATTCGTTTGAGGGTGATGTACTGAACTGAAGCGATGGTCGATGTGATACTCTTCACAGAGCCATTTCAATTCCTTTCCAACGAATTGCGGACCATTATCGCTGATGAGTATTTTGGGAATACCAAACCTGGAGAATATGTTGACCTGCATGAACTTGATAACTTGGAATTCCGTTGTCGAAGCTAGAGCTTTCGCCTCTACCCACTTAGTGAAGTAGTCGATCGCCACTATAATGTGAGTACGCTGACCAGTGCTAATGGGAAAAGGACCCAATATATCGATTCCCCATTGAGCGAAGGGCCAGGCACCCGCCATTGGGGATAATAATGTCGATGGTCGACCCGATCGTGGTGCAAACTGCTGGCAAATTTCACACTTCTGTGTTAATTCGGCTGCGTCTTTTCCCAAGGTCGGCCAGTAATATCCCAGTCTGAATATTTTCCTGCTTAGTGAACGAGCACCTTCATGACATGCCGCTGCCCCTTCATGAGCTTCTCGAAGAACTTTTTCTGTTTCGGGTAGAGCAACACATCTCAAGTAAGGCGTCGAATAACCTCTTCTATAGAGTTCTCCATCGATGATTAGATAACTGGCTGCGAGTCTTCTAATCCTAGTGGATTCGCCTTCGTCCTCTGGGAGGATGCCTTCTTTCAAATAATTCTGGAACGGGGTCATCCAGGTGACCTGTTCTTGAATGTTGAAGACCTCCGCTCTGTTTTCAAGGACTGAACATAGGGCCTTTTCCAGAAATTGCACATCCTGGATTGTCGCCCCTCCGAAGGCTAGCTTACTCAAAGAATCTGCCATCTGGTTTTCTTGGCGAGGAATAAACTCAATCGCGAAATTTGGGATTTCCACAACTAGTTTTTTGGCGATGCCGAGATATTTCTTCATCTTTTCTCCCTTTGCCTCGTAGGCGCCATTAACCTGATTGACAATAAGTTCTGAATCACTTTTTACTTTAAGCGCTGTTATACCCATTCCTTTTGCCAGTCTGAGTCCAGTGATAAGAGCCTCATATTCTGCTTCGTTATTGGTCGCCGGGAATGTCAAGGCGATCGCGTATTTCAGAGGCTCGCCCTCAGGAGGAATAAGAATTAAACCTGCCCCCGAGCCTTCTTTTGATGAAGACCCATCCGTATAGAGTTCCCAGATTTGATTGTCGTTTGCTGACTGACTTGGCCTGTTTTCTGCCTCCGCTTGACCGTTACTCGTGCTTTCCACTATGAAATCAGCTAGTGCTTGACCTTTGATGGCCGTTTTTGGCGCAAATTTGATCCTGAACTCGCTGAGCTCGATCGCCCACTTGACCATTCTTCCTGAAGAATCTGGCTTCATCAGGAAGTTTTTGAGAGGTTGATTGGTGAGGACCGTGATGTCGTGCGCATGAAAGTATGGTCTCAGCTTCCGAGCAGCAATAACTAAGGCATAGAGATACTTCTCAATCTGGACATATTTTATTTCTGCTGAGTTGAACATTTTGCTAATGAAATACACTGGACTCTGAACATTATTCTCCTCCCTTATTAAAACAGCACTGGCTGCCACATCGCTAATGCCTAAATAGAGGAAAAGCTGCTCGCCTGGAACGGGTTTTGCCAGAGCTGGGAGTGTTTGAATATGCCTTTTCAAGGACTGGAATGCTTCCTCGCAGTCTGGCGTCCATTCGAACTTACGGTTGGCCCTCAAGGTTTTGAAGAACGGGAGGGACTTGTCGCTTGCTTTGGAGAGGAAGCGGTTAAGAGCAGCTAGTCGGCCGTTCAGGCATTGGACTTCCTTATGGCAGGTTGGTGACTTCATTTCTTCTATGGCCTTTAGCTTTTCCGGGTTTGCTTCAATGCCCCTTTCGCTGACCATAAAACCCAGGAACTTCCCGGACTTGACTCCAAAGGCGCACTTTGCTGGGTTCAGGCGAACGCTGTGTCTCCTCATGCATTCAAAAGCTTCACGGAGGTCGGTGGTATGAGGATTGCCTTTGATGGATTTAACGAGCATATCATCCACGTAGGCCTCCATGTTCCTTCCCAGCATGTCCTGGAACAGTCGGTTCACCATCCGCTGATAAGTTGCCCCGGCATTGATGAGACCAAAGGGCATCACCTTGTAGCATAGAATGTCCCCGTCAGCATAGAAAGCAGTGTGGGCCTCGTCGTCTGGATGCATTCTGATCTGGTTGTAGCCTGAATAGGCGTCCATGAAGCTCAGCATCTCATGACCCGAGGTAGCATCGACTAGCTGATCAATTCTTGGAAGGGGATATGAATCTTTGGGGCAAGCCTTGTTTAAGTCGCGGAAGTCGACGCACATCCTCCACTTGCCATTAGATTTCCTGACCAAAACTGGGTTGGCTACCCAGCTCTGGAATCTTACCTCTCTGACGAAGTCAGCTTCAATCAACCTGCCGACTTCCTGCCTGATCGCCAAACGTTTATCAGTCCCGAACGATCTTCTCTTTTGGGCGATCGGCTTGATGGAGGGGTCTATCCTGAGCTCATGCGAGATAATATCTGTGCTGATTCCTGGCATGTCGCTCGGCTGCCAGGCAAAGAGCTCTTTGAATTCCTTGAGGAGAGCGGTCATGGCCTCCTTCTGATCCTCTTTCAAGGTGGTCCCAATGCGCACCTTTTTGTCCGGACCATCGATCTCGACCTCCTCCAATTCCTCCATGGGTGCTGGTCGAGCCAAGTCCTCGCGGGGATCGGCCTCTGTCTCGATGGCGAGCGCCTCCCTTTGGTTCTTCCTGCGTAAACAGTTCACATAACATTGCCGCGAGGAAGGCTGATCTCCGAGCACTTCTCCAATCCCGTTCGGAGTAGGGAACTTCATCTTCTGGTGGACAGTGGAGGCCACAATCTTATTTGGGTTGATCGTGGTTCTCCCTATAATGGCGTTGTAGGATGTAGGTGAATCGACCACCAGGAAAGTGACCGACACCTTGATGCTTTTCCACCCCTCGCCAAAAATCACTGGCATGGTTATAGCCCCCAGTGGATAAGTTGTCCTTCCCGCAAATCCGATCAGCGGAAAGTCGACCCTCTTCAGGTCGCGTTTTGATTTGCCCATCTTTTCGAAGGCGTCCAGAAACAGGATGTCTGTCGAGCTGCCTCCGTCGACCAGAATCCTTGCAACATCACAGCCGTCAATATCTGCCGTAATGACCAGAGCATCGTTGTGGGGCGTGGTGACATGTGTCAAATCATCTTCAGAGAATGAGATGACAATGTTTTCTTCAGGTCGGGGTCGCTTCCCCAACTGAACTGCCGTAGAGATCTGAGTGGCGTAGACCTCTCTGGAGTTTGACCTCTCGCCGCCTGCGCCGAATCCTCCTGCAATCAGATTCACTCTCCTCTTGCTTCCAGAAGGCTCAGCTTGATCTGCAGGGGCTGGTGAACGATGTCTCCTGGGGGGCGTTCGACTTCGGTTTCGCCCTGCCACAAATTCCTTCAACATTCCCCCCTGAATCAGCCTCTCTATATCTCGTTTCAGAATCTTGCAATCGTCTGTCTTATGGCCCTTGCACTTGTGGTATCTGCAATAGCTCTCGACATCCTTGCCCATGGGTAACCCACCTCGGCGAGGCATCGGTGGCCTCGCCAAGGATCTCCTCTCCATCTCGACTAGTACCGCTGAGATCTGCCTATTTAAAGGCGTGAAGTACTCAGGGACCTCTGGATGGCGAGGCGCTGGAAGAGACTCGACTCGCGGCTTACTTTCTTTTCCCTTTTTCTCCTTCTTGACCTCCTTCTTACCATCGCGTCGGGGTTCAGGGGTTACCCTTAGCGAGGTCGTCAGGAGGTTAGCCTCGATGTTTGCGCGCTCAAGGTCTATGAAACCTTTCGCTCTGGATGCCAACTCCTCCAATGTCTCTATCTCCTTTACGTGATAGCTGTTTCGCAGCTTTCTCGAGGCCTTGTTGGCCACATCCAGACCTCTGTAGAATGCTCGAATGATCTCCCCATCCGAGATTCGGCGATCTAATTCTGTGACGTTTTGATGAAAACGCCCGTAGAAGTTGGACAGCGACTCTCCAGGCTGCTGTTTGACCGAGTCAAGGGCGACCACGCTCTTCAGCAACTGGCGCTCGCCCATGTATCTCTCCAGGAACTTGCTTCTTAACTCTGCCCAAGTTCCGATTGATCCTGCAGGGAGGCCGAAGAACCAGGACGAAGCCGAACCCGAAAGAGTAGATGGAAATAGCAAAGCCAAATGATTGGGATCGTTTGACTTACCCAGAAGGGAGGCCTCATGCTTGTTGACATGTACGGTGGGATCTCCTCCACCGCTATACTCAGGTATGGCCCGAGCAACCACATCCTTCGGGATTTTGATAGCGACGAGCGCGTCGGTGAATGGATGAGAGGACTGCTCCTTGAAGGGAGCTATGACTGTCAACTGTCTTTCCTGGAGCCTTTTGCTGAGGAGGTCATCCATCTGCTCCACAGTGCAGTACATGGGAGAGGCTCCGGGTGGAGGCGGACCGGAAGGATTGGCAGTATATGCGGCTGCTGGCTCCTTGGTGTGCGCTGGAGGTAGGGACTGCTGACCTGACGTCATCTCCTGATCCTCCTGATGCGCAGCAGGACTAGGATTGGCCGCTTCTGAAGGTGAAGGCCCTGTGGCAGCAGGGCGGTGATTTTCCTTAGGAGCAGAGGGATTGTTTTCCTGAGGAGCAGGGGCCTGGCGGCGCGCCTGTCCTAGGATGGCTTCCAGCAAGGAGACCATCTCGGGGGTTAAATTAATATTCTGCCCCGCAATGTGGACTGTCTGCGGCGCAGGGGCTCCGTTTTGATCAGCAGCTGGGGTCGGTCTTGAATCACCGACATGTTCTCGGGTTGTCCGCAGAGGAACAGCGTTAACTCCTGCTCGGCTGGCAGGTTCCTGTTGAAGCGGTGAAGCGGCGGCGGAATCAGAGCTATCTGAGGATCGCTCCCTAGTCTGATTCCGACGGTTGCTTTGGGATCGAGTTCTCATGGCTTAATTGCTCGCTTCCCACAGACGGCGCCAAATGTTGGATCGTGATTTCCTGAATGCTGATCTGGCAATGAATTGAATGCCAAGGAGATGGTGATTGCGCGCTTTCGCCTGAGCTCCGATGAACCTGCAAGAAGGGGATCGCAACAGAGGGGGTGCCTCTGGGTCCCTCTCCGATGCTTAAATGAGTATATGTGTGTATATATCTCAAAACGTAAAGTACGTATGTAAAGCAAGGATATTTATAGGGTAAGAGAGATAGAACCGTATAAAGGCAACTGAATATCTTAATGTATATTGAGTTGCTGAAGATTCGGATCGTGGGATATGGCAGTTACTGCGAGATATTGCAGTTACCAAATCTAATCTTTAGTGAATATGTGACCGGGATATGCGGGATATCTTGGCCACTCTGTTATTAACGGTTTAGTGGGACCAGAGGAGAGAGGCAAGGCTCTCTTCGGGGCGAGCACTCCCATGTCGAGCAGTGGAAGGTCGCGACTTGGTAGAGAATGGCGAGCAGTCTGAGAGCCTTTGGCGTCTCTATAGACTTTGGGCTCGATTCTGGATTACTCGATGGTGGGCCAAGTTTGGCTTGTACTTGGGCCGATCCGGTTCGGATGTCATGGGTTTACCCCCTCTATAGTTATTGGGCCTTCGAGGCCTTTTCTTACTGGGCCGTCACTATCGATACCCAACACTACGCACCTACGCAGGTGTAATCCATGCCTTGCCTGGACGGGATGATTGGGCAAAGGTAAACGCATTACCCACTGATCCTCCGCTATTTAAGGCGCGTTCTGGAAGGCCAAGGAAAAAACGAGTTCGGTCGGTCACATAAGACACTCATGCAGGTGGTGCACGACTGAGCAAAATTGGTTTAAAACAGTTTTGTTCAGAATTTGGTGAACATGGCCACAATAAGAGAGGATGCTCCCAAAGGATCCCTGAGTTGCTGCTTTTAGATAAGACTCCTTGTTTTAAAACAGTTTTTATAACAATTTCCGACATGCTCGTTTTTGGCGTAGGTCAAGGATGTTGTTGGTGATGGCGTTAGTGGGATAAAGAAATCAGAGAAGCGTCCTACCAAGAGAAAGTTGAACACGGATTCACAACCCCAAACAGCAACGACACATACCCAACCGAGTCCACAGCGGAGAACCCGTTCTCAGTCTCAACCGAAGCAGTCCCAGAAGACAAAAAATCCAGTACGAACACAGAAAATCGCAGTTAGAAAAAAGAAACCAACTGCTGTTGATGACCCGCTGCCTGCTGCTGCTAGAGAAGCTGAATCACCTCCTGCTGTACGTTTAGGTACGCCTCCTGCTGTACGTTTAGGTACGCCTCCTGCTGTACGTTTAGGTACGCCTCCTGCTGTACGTTTAGGTACGCCGCCAGCTGAACAAGAGAATCCACCAGCAGAACCCACAGTCAACACCAAGCTGATCCATTCAAAACGCCAAAGAGACGTTTTAAATCGTTAGCAGTTAAATCAGCCTCGGTTAGTGTTCAACTCTAAAATTATGTTACCGTTCGTACTTTTATACTAATTAACAACAAATTGTTTGAAACATTCCAAAAAAGCAGGTAAAAGAAGAAAACTGAATGTTCGTCAGCCTCTGACTTATGTGGACGTCGAAGACGATGTCGCCTCTTCGGCACCTTTACTTTCAGATTCGAGAGAACTGATTCTAACAGATTTACCACTGAAGACGGTTCTACCAAAAAGAAGAAGACAACACAAAAGGAGCATGGGTCAGTTTAGTTATCCGGTTGACAAACGATATACCCAGTAAAAGGACCACATCATGTTTTGTCCAACATGTCTTCTGTTTTTTTGTGATGGTGTTTTGTGAAGTTCTGATACTTTTGTGGTGTTTTGTGAAGTTATGAAACTTTTGTGGTGTTTGTACATGTTTTGGGTCGAACATGGGTACTTGGTTGCTTATGTCTGTTGAACATCTTCTCTGAAAGTCTATGGATGTCTGTTTCTGGTTTTTCAGGTTTTGAATGGAATATTGGAATATGTTTGGGCAGATCTGTTACGGCTGTTTAACCTTTTAATCACATTTATATGAAACATGATGTACTATTTAATCACAGTATGGGTAACATGTCGAACCTTTTAATCACATCATTTCAAACAACAATATCCATTTAATCACATTATAGAGAAACAAGTATGACCTTTTAATCAAATTATAGAAAACATGTATGACCATTTAATCACATTTCGTGATAACATATGTAGAAAATCAGTTCTCAACAAGTGAATCACAGATGCAAAACAACTGCAATACATAACATATACAGAACTGCAATACAGAACTGCAATTGCACCATATACAACATACAACTTCCTGTCTTTCAATTGCAACATACAGAACTGAAATCCATTTCCACAATGTTGATCAACTAATTCAAATACATCTACTTGTTTAGTACATTGATGAAAATGAAAGAACACGGAACGACAATTGCAGCATACAACTTCCAGTGTTTTTGTTTCGCAGCAGCTTCTGCAGCATGTGTAGTCGCAAGTTCTGATCGAAGTTGTCCCTCTACACCTTGAAACTTAAACACGGCGTTTCTTCCATATTGACACATCGGTGGATCTTCCCATTGGAAAAATCCACAACCAGGATTTTGTACAGACTAGACAACACAAAAAAGGAACAAGATGTTAAAATTAGTGTTCTTAACAAAATTAGGGTTTCTAACATAACAAACTAATAGGGACAACATGGTACTAACAAATTGCACTTACCTCAAAATGTGAACACCCATGAAACCTACGACCGAAATTCTTCCAAGTACCGGCACATTTGATCGACGAAATCTCACCGCAGAAAAATAGTCGGGCTGTTGACACTAAACGGGACGAATCTTGGATGCTAGAGTGGGAACACAGAGACGCCGACGGATCGCGCTGAGGGGAGGGGCCGAACCCAGTCCATGGTTCCTTCTTCATCTCCGAAGGAACGCTCTGCTGCTTGAAGAATGAAAATGTCTTCTAATATACAACATTAAGGGCATTTTGGGAAGTTAAGGCTGGAAGTAACTCACGTGCAAGGCACATGGACATACTAACGGTGATATTTAACAGACAACAGTAAAAATGACGTTTCAGTCACGTGCTGAAACATGTGTAACCATCCTGCACAAGTTATAACCTATTAGTCACATGCGCAAACATGTGTAACGTTTCACTTAATTAACCCTTTAATTATCTACATACTATAGTCTTTCAGATTTTTTTAGGGATTGTTGAAAAAATATATTTTCAAAATAAGTATTTCGGTAGCCTATAAATACTAAATTTAGAATATTACTTATTTTCAACTATTTCAAAAAATTAATATAGTAGATACATAATTAAATTAAAACTATAATTAAATCAATAACGTTGGACATATGTTAATTACTAAAGAGTATAAAAAAAAATAAACATGAGATGTTTAACACAATAATATGAGAGTTGCTTTAATAATTATATTATTATTTTTGCCGAAAAAGGGGGTGCAACACGAGGACTTCCTAGGAGGTCACCCATCCTAGTACTACTCTCCTTTAATAATTATATTTGAAGCATATAAAAATAACAATTGGAATTAGTAGTGAAGTAGTAAAGCTTTTAGCTAGTATGTAAGAAGTCTAGACTTCAAAACTTGCTAGAAGCATAAGTTTTTCACAATTTTGGATTGTAGTTTGATAACTACGAAAATATGGGATCAATTTAATAATTAGTTTCCTTAAAATTACTAAGGGCAAGTATATGAAAAACTATTGAGGCATTATAGTCTTTCAACAAAAGTGATCTGTATAAAGTAGTCGATGATCTACAAATAGAATCTCCCTAATATTAGGCTCTCAATGGCCCATATATAATTTCATTTACTTCGTTTAACAAGCAAAGATTGATTAGATAATGAGATTAGATTTCTTCCGTGTCTTCTAGAATCAGAATATATATATATATATATACCCCCATAATTTTAACAAGTTTGTTAATACAATTTTCTCTATCATAATGTTAAAATAAATTAATTTGATTGGTCCATGTAAAAAATATTTAGGAAAATTTTATTCATAGATCATCGATTACTTAATAAGTAAAAGTTTTATCACTACACTACGAACTCAAATTAAAATTTCATATACTTCAATATATATTTATTTAAGTAACTCTCACATTATTATATTAAACGTCTCATTTTATTTAATGACGTTCTTTCACAATTAACCTTTGTTCATTCTTTTTATTCATGCTATTTCGTATTTATTGAGGTTCTTTCGTAACTAAACAATCTCAAAATTTTCAGTTATAGTTTAATTTAATTATGTGTCTACTTTATTTATTTCTAAATAGTTAAAAAAATAAGTAATAATGTTCTAAATTTAGTATTTATGGGCTACCAAAATACTCATTTTGAAAATATTTATTCCAACCATCTCTATAAAAAACTATAGTATGTACATAATTAAATTGGAACTCTACCAACACATATGGTATGGTAAGGGTATGAAAAATACCATAATCATACCATATTTTTAAATTGCATACCATAACCATAACTATTACAGGTACAATTTTCAATACCATAACCATATCCATAACCATGGTTATTAACCACGGTTTTAACCGTATACCCATATTTATTACCACATGTGAAATATAATGGAACATTACAAATGTTATCTTAATAAATACATAAAATTATGTCACAAACAACAAAAATATTCATCATTAATATCATTCAACATTAACACCATTCAAAATTAACACTAATACTATTTATCATTCACATAAATCAATTACAGTTCGCCCTAGAATTATACATTCATAAAATCTAAAAAATATTACTTCTGCTATTAGTATATTTATTAATATATTATTATTATATTTATATAATAACCATGGTTATAAATGTGGGTATGACTAAAATACCATAACCATTACAGGTAGAAAATTGCTCACCATAACCGCACCATTGCCGCCCCTGATCACCATAATGGTACGGTTGACCATATAAACAAATAACGGTTATAACCATGGTTTATGGTTTTTCCCCGCACCATTGCTCACCTTATTTCTTCCACATCTTCTAGAATTGGAATATATACATACATTTCACTAAATACAACATTATTTTAACAAGTAAGTTTTTTGTGAAATTTTCTCTATCATAATGTTAAAATAAATTAATTTGATTGGTCCATGTCAAAAATATTTAAGAAAATTCTATTTGCAGATCATCGATTACTTAATAAGTTTTACCATTACACTATTAACTGAAATTAAAATTGTATATACTTCAACTATATTTATTGAAGTAACTCTCAAATGTAATTCCTCTCCGTTTTTCTAGGGTTAGAGTGAGAGTCTTCTTGTCCGCCAACTTTTAGCTTAACCCCTAGAATTTATTGCTAGATTCCAATCCATCTGATAGCAAGCATCCAAAAATTAGTGAAGGTCAGTACCGAATCAATCCAACAGATAGCAAAATCGGAGAAGAACGTGCCGAAAGCTTCGGACCGCAGCAGCAAGCAAGCAATCCCGAAGCTCTACCAAAGCAATTAAGGCAACCAAGTCAATCGGAGCCCACGCAGCAGAACTCCAATCGATCCCCACAAATCCAAGCAAGCATTTAAAGTGAAATAGCTACAGCAAAACATCGGCCAATCAGAGTCATTTCTCGCCAAAAAGTACCATGCAGACTCATTTGGGGAGGGGGGAATATATCTAAGTGAAACAGCTCAGTGTTTAAACCCTAATACCTTTCTCGTTTGTTTTACTTATTGTTTAGGCCTAGGAGGGAGCTGTGACGTTTTGACGCCATGTGGACCACGACTAGGACGACGATCGCCAGCTCCGGTGAACAAACCAGACCCCGCGACGTCTTGGACGTCAACTCGAAACAGTACCAGGAGGAAAGTGACCGCTATGTCGATAAGATCATATCCCAAAGGCCGATCAAAATGACTGTGATACATAGTGTGCTGGACAAAGCTTGGGATAGATATAGTGCTGTTAAGATATCTGAGATTGCCTCGGGGATATTGATATTTGATTTTGCTAAGGATGAGGATAGAAACAAGATAATTGATATGTCGCCATGGTCGATAAATGGCCACATACTTAGGATTAAGAGATGGGACCCGAGAATAGGCTTAAATGAGGTTGAGTTTAACAAGGGGCAGTTTTGGGTACAAATTCATGATTTGGGATACGAGAAATTCAGCAATGTCAATGCGCGGACAATTGTTGAACGCATAGGAAGGTGCATCGAAGTAGAATCAAATGTTGAAATGACGAATATGAGTTTCTTGAGAATGAAAGTGGAAGTAGACGTGAATAACCCACTGATGGCAGAATTTTGGTGGACTAACTTGCAAGGGAAGGAAAAATGGGCATCAGTCAAATACGAACGGCTATCCGACTTTTGCTACGGATGTGGCGCCATGGGCCACACCACCAAAACATGCAAACAAGATGTGCAAAGATCGGAAACAAACCCTCGAGCCCCCGCATATGGACCTTGGTTGGTAGGCACCAGACCGAAGAAATGGAACCACAAAGAACCAAATGCAGGGGAGGGAGGCCATCGGATGCCGGGGGCGACACCGAGGGAGAGGAATACCTGGTATGACATAATGACAGAAGCTAGAAACGATGAAGGGAATGAACTACTGAACCAAAACAGCGAGGGAAACACTCAGACCGAGAGCAAACTAAAGGAAGGAGTGGGGAAACAAACAATGGGAGAAGATGTGGAGGTCGAGATGGAGGATACCAGGGACAAGGAATGGGGCAGCAGACCGGGGGATACATCGGGAAAAGGATCCGAAAATGACCTCAATGAATACCCGGATGACACGGCGATGATCATACATACACACCAACCAAACCAGAACCCGTAGTGGCAGCCCAAACTAGACCGAGAAGACTAATCACCACCAAACCGAGCAACTAGACCCCCACCATGTAGCCCCACCCCTACCAAACCGTCCCACAGCAGCCTACCCACATAAACCCTACTGGCTCCATACTCAACACCAAAGAATCCACATGATACTACCAAGCCAATTCACCGCCACCCCCAGCCACCATCTTAGTTCTCACAGAACCATACCAAACGATCGCCCTATGATCACACACCTACTAGATAGCATTGACTCGCTACAACCAGCTGACCACCCGATTCTACCCAAACCCCACACCATCGAGAACCCACCCGAAACACCACCCAAACCGCCCAACCTAGAAAACCCAAAACTAGAATCAAGTCCCAGTCCCTTTATGAACAGGATGACCCTCAAGCGACTGGACGGGGACCCGGAAGAAGAGCTGTCCCGATCGAAGAGAACAAAACCAGAAGTAGGCATGACATCACAATCGGAATCGGGAAGGAGACCGAAAGGAAGGGATAAAACAAGCCCCAAGAGGAAAGCGACTCGATCAAAAACAACAAGGAAGAAGGGGGAGGCAAAGCGAGACAACAACACCTCAACAAGGGGTGAGAATGACATCAAGGAAACAGGTTCTGGTAGGTGTCCCGAAACAGCCACAACCCCAATGAGTCTACTCTCATGGAATTGTCAAGGGTTGAGGTCTTCCTTGACAATTCAACACCTCAAAGACCTCATGAAGAGGTATCGCCCGAACATAATTTTTCTTATGGAAACAAAGAATGGGGATACCTACTGTGAGACGATACGAAGGAGAATATGCATGCATGACGAACAAAGCAAACATCAACCCAATGGGAACATCAGGAGGGCTAGCACTATGGTGGGATGAAGAAATCACAGTTTGAAAACTCTTCGCGAGCCACAACATCATCGACTGTGAGGTCTCGATGAAGCACGATGAGGACCGAGCTTTGTCACATGGGTGTATGCGGATATAGACGAACATAAAAGAACAGACAATTGGAACACCTTGAGAGAAATTGGACACAACCGAAAGAACAAATGGATGGTGGTAGGAGATTTCAATACCATAAGGCACCCACACGAGAAAATAGGGGTCCGACCAAAGTCTCAACGACAAATGGATGACTTCAAAAAACTCATGGAAGACATACGAGTAGAGGATATGAGGTCGAAAGGGCAGCTACACATATGGTGTAACAATAGAAGCGGAGGCGAACGAATAAGCCAAAGACTAGATAGAGCCTTCCTCAATGCAAGATGGGCTGAAACATACCAAAATAGCCAATGCATAAATGAGCTTGCCCTGGGCTCGGACCACTCCCCATTGATAACCCAAACATCCGACCCAAAACGGAGAAGCAAAAGAAGGTTTAAATTTGAGGAAATGTGGCTTGAAGATCCAGCATGCAAGGAGGTGATACGAGAGGCATGGCACTCAGCCACACCGAACCGAGAAGGGAGAGGGGTAGTCCCCAAATTGACAAAGTGCCAAAAGATTATAACTCAATGGAGCAAATGTAACTTTGGAAACAATGCAATGCTACTGGATAAGATGACGGAACATTTGAAGAGGAGTGTTCGACCTACTATGAGTCAAGCCGAAGTAGAGCAGGAACGTCAACTAAAAACCCGGATCAAAGACCTATGGAAGAGGGAGGAGATGTGTTGGAAACAACGATCATGGGTTAAATGGCTCATGGAGGGGGACTGGAATACCACATTCTTCAACCTCACCACAATATCACGGAGGCGCAGGAATAATATTTGCCGAATACGAGGAAGGGATGGCAGATGGATCACAAACGAACTAGGCATCGCAACAGAACTTAGACAGTACTTCAGTGACATTTTCAACTTCGACATACCCCAACCGAATGTAGCGATCCTAGACTGCGTCTCAAACCAAATAACACCGGCAATGAATCAGCAACTGACCTGCATGGTATCAGATGATGAGATCCGAAGGGCTACATACCAACAGGGCGGGTCGAGGGCACCGAGTCCAGAGGGCTTTCCGAGTCTGTATTATCAAAGGAACTAGCAAACCGTGGGACCAAATATCATCAACGCAGTGAAATCTTTTTTCAGGTCAGGCAAACTTCTAACCCCGTTAAACCAAACAGATCTAATACTGATCCCAAAAGTTTCAAACCCCACACTGCCCACTGATATCAGATCGATAAGCTGTTGCAATTTCCTATATAAGATCATATCAAAAGTTATGTTAAATAGACTCAAAACCTATTTACCAGAACTTATCACCCCCTATCAAAGTGCGTTTGTGGAAGGTCGAGTAATCCATGACAACATCCTAGTAGCTCATGAGGCGTTCCACTACCTCAAGTCCAAAAGAACAACAAACAAGGTCGAATGTGGTCTCAAGGTGGACATGCAAAAAACATATGACTTTGTGGAATGGGATTTCTTGCTGGCAAGCTTGAAGAGAAGGGGGTTTGATGATAAATGGATCGAATGGATCAAGGAGTGCTTAGTGATAACCACCTATCGTGAGGTGGTGAATAGGGAAAGGTCGACTAAAATAAAACCAACGCGAGGAATCCGACAAGGTGACCCTTTATCACTTTACCTGTTCATTCTACTAGCTGACGTACTCTCGAGGAGAATAGAACATGAATCAAATGAGGGAAGGCTTGTCGGAATAACCCTAGGAAGGAGGTGCCCCAAATTACACCACATGCTCTTTGCGGATGACTCATTTTTCTTCTTAAACGGGATGGATACTAATGCCCACCGTTTTAAAAATATACTAGAAGAATACTGCCAGGCATCAGGACAGAGGATAAATGAAGCCAAATCGACCCTATATTTCAAAAGAGGAGCGGACCCAGGAAAGAAAATGGAAGTGGAAGAAACTCTAAACATGAAAAGCACAAGGGATCTAGAAAAATACTTACGATTGCCAACAGTATGAGGTAGGTCGAATAAGGAAGCAATGGAATACCTAAATAACAAAATTCGAGACAAACTGGAGGGATGGAGACCAAAGGCACTAAACCAGGCAGGAAAGGAAGTGTTCATCACAGCGATACCCACATATGTGATGAGCATTTTCAACCTACCTAAGACATGGTGCTCGGAAATCAACTCTATGATAGTGGACTTTTGGTGGGGCACCACATCGGATAGGAGAAGGACGCACTAGAAGAGATAGGACATCATAACCACCTCAAAGAGTGCGGGAGGACTAGGGTTTCGAGAGCTCCAAACGTTCAACAATGCCATACTCACCAAGATGACAGCGCGAGTCCTACAAGAACCAACGACATTGTGGGTGCGTATATTAAAGGGACTGTACTTTCCAAATTGCAGTTTCCTAGAGGCACGAAGGGGAGGAAAAGCATCTTGGTGTTGGAGTAGCCTCATAGTAGGACGGGATGTGCTCAGACAAGAGGGTCTATGGACAATCGGAACAGTTGAAGGGATCCGGATATACTCGGACCCGTGGATATACTCGAAACCGGGCTTCCGAGTTGAGGGTAGAACGCCAGATGACTCAAGGCTAGAACCCCGAGTTTGTGACCTGATCAAACAAGGAGGAAGATGGAACGAACAGAGGGTTCGGGATGCGGTGGCGAGTGGGGATGGGGAGATCATAATGAACATGCCACTCCCACAGGAACAGGTGGAAGACTAGTACATCTGGTCTCACTTGAAGGATGGAAAACCAAGAGAAAGATTGGTTGACTACCGTCTACGTGAGCTGCAGACTAACAACTCGGACCACGGGGGCAGCAACAACCAAGACAGCGGCTTGTTGAAGGCCATATGGGGGGCTAGAATAATACCGAAAGCCAAGAACTATGTGTGGAGGCTGGTGTCAAACATAGTGGCTGTGAAGACAAACAAGACCCGTCACGGCATGGCAATCGACCCGGGATGCCCAGTATGCGGGGATGAAGAGACAACCGAACACATGGTGTTTGGGTGCAGGTGGACCTAGCCGGTGTGGGGCGAGATGCTGGGGGACAGATAGAACGACACACACCTAACAGACGTCACAACGTGGCTGGACGAAAGGCGTTGGGAAAGGAGTGGAACAACACACCATCGTGAGACATCATAAGAGACCTGCATGCTTACGACCTGATTCATCTGGAAATCGAGGTGTAAGGCTGAGTTTGAGGGCGTCCAACCGAACCCTGCCAGTGTAACAGACGAGATTAAACGGGCGGTGGCTGAGCTGAGGTGCACGGAACAGCCCCAAATAGACAAACGACCGAGACAACATAAAAAATGGGCAAAGACGAGCACGGGATCGATCAAGCTAAATTGTGACGCCTCGTGGTGTGCAAGAACCAACATGAGAAGGATCATGACGGTAGCACGAGATGGGCAATTAAAGGTCATGGGGGGCATCAACAGACGACTCCGGAGCGACAAAATCACGACATTGGAAGCAATAACAATACAAGAAGGGATAAGAATAGCAAAGGAGATGAGATGGAGTAACATCATTCTTGAATCTGACTCCCAAGTAGTGATAAAACAAATCCGAGAAGGGGCGACATAATGGAGATTAACGACGATAATCTCGAATATCCGAGCACTAGCCAATGATGTAGATCAAGTGCAATGACGAGCAATTCCAAGGACGACGAATGAATGCGCGAACTGGATACCGAAGCAAGCAAGAATGGTAGTGCGACTTAACGATTTGGTCTCCCGACCCCCTTTCCCTTTATCTGTTTATTAGTGAATGATTGTAACAATTAACTCCCGTGACACCATCTCACGTCGTTTTATTTCATAAAATGAAATGAGTATTTTGACAAAAAAAAGGTAACTCTCAGATTATTATATTAAACGTCTCATTTTATTTACTGACGTTCTTTTATAATTAACCTTTGTTCATATATTTTATTCATGCTCTTTCGTATTTATTGATGTTCTTTCGTAACTAAACAATCTCAAATTGTTTAGTTATAGGTTTAATTTAATTATGTGTCTACTTTATTTATTTCTAAATAGTTAAAACACAAATAATGTTCTAAATTTAGTATTTACAGGCTACCAAAATAATCATTTTGAAAATATTTTTTCCAACCATCTCTAAGAAAACTATAGTATGTACATAATTAAATTGGAACTCTACCAACACATATCATGTTAGGTTTCGATTGTCATAACAACCATATCATAAAATATGGTGAAAGTATCGTTGTTAATTTTACTAAATTTGACAGAATTTTATGGTTGATGAGAAAACAGAAACTCAACATCGTAAGTTTCGTTAGAGGTCTAATTTAAATATCTACCAACTATAAATTTCTATATTTGTTTTTCAAATGGTTGAAAAATAATGAATATTCTAAATTTAGTGTTTAGAGCTACCAAAATACTTATTTTAAGAATATTTGTTTTAAACATCTCTGAGAAATAAAAGATTATAATATATAGATAATTAAATTAGTGTTCTAACAAAACATACGATGTTGAGTTTAAATTTTCCCATCCACCATAAATTCAGTCAAAATTGAAAATAAAAAATCAAAATTTAGAACCGTAATTTCGACAAATTTTTATGGTCGATGTGAAAATCAAAACTCAACACCGTATCTCATTACAGTTCTAATTTAATTAATACATACTAAAAACTATTACAGACATGGCTCAACACAACGGAGAGATCCAACATCTGAAGTCGTCCGTGGGAATCTTGAGAAAATATTATAGTCATGGCTCCCCCTAACACAGGAGCGACGACAAACCACTAGAAGGTTGTTGAAGGAGACTCACTCTACAACTTTTAACAGCATTGGGAAGTGTCGTCTTTCATGCCTCCCTGGTCCAAACGCCTATCAGGCTCGAACTTAAGGTACACCGTCCGATATAGTCGCGTATTGCGTCCTCTTAGCAGGCACTACCTCATAGGGATTTAATCACCTCCGAGGTGAAACTTAACCTCACATTCATCGCAGCACTAGACGAAATCCTGGACAAAAGGGAGTGTTGAGCGGTTTTATATGCAGAAGCGTTCTGGGTTGAGAAGGCTACATCATGGTTTTATATGCCCTATCCTCCTCACGCTCTGGTACCAGCAAGCACCACCACTCAAGGCACTGAACGACAATGGATCTACCTCCTAGCATAATAACCAAGGATAAAATAGAAGAGTTTGACGCCTGAACCGTCAAGGAGCAAAAAGGTTAGGTCATGCCACGTCGGAGGGATCAAGCGTCGCACCAGTCACCCCAGATATCTTGGTTGTCACTATTCCGTTTCATGTTCAGAACCCTCGAATCGTATATAATCGAGTAGAGCGTGACCTTATGGAGGATATTCATAGGCACGAAACCTCTCTCGTAGGAACGACGACAATCACTGTTGGGTATCGATATTGATAGCCCAGTAAGGAAAAGGCCTCGAAGGCCCAATAACTATAGAGGGGGTAAACCCATGACATTTGAACCGGATCAGCCCAAGTACAAGTTAAACTCGGTCCTCCATAGAATGACCCAGAACCGAGCCCAAGGACTCTGAGAACGCCCTGAGTGCTCGCCATTCTTCACTAAGGCCGCGACCTCTCACTGCTCGCCATGAGAGTGCTCGCCCCGAAGAGAGCCTTGCCTCTCTCCTCTGGTCCCACGAAACCGTTAATAAGGAAGTGGCCATGATATCCCGCATATCTCGGTCACATATTCACTAAAGATTAGATTTGGTAACTGCAATATCTCGCAGTAACTGCCATATCCCATGATCCGAATCTTCAGCAACACAATATACACTAAGATATTCAGCTGCCTTATACGGTTCTATCTCTCTTACCCTATAAATACCCTTGTTTTACATACGTTCTTTACGTTTTGAGTTTTATACACACATATACTCATTTAAGCATCGGAGAGGGACCCAAAGACACCCCCTCTGTTGCGCTCCCCTACCTGCAGGTTCACCGGAGTTGGAGCAGAAGCGTCTTCCCAACCTTGCCTGGCATTTAATTCACTGTCAGATCAACATCCAGGATTTCACGATCCAACAATCACTTCCTCCCATTGGTTATTCGATCTCCTCAAATATTCAATAAAATCATGAGGGTACCTCAAGGATAAATTTATCTTGTAGTACATGGGTGGATGATAACTGCTGAAAAGTGTCGGCACCCTGGACCACATCAAGTAGAGTAACAACGAGAGTTTAGTAGACTAAGAAAAACTTTTGACTAAGGAAAACCTTTGACTGTATGCATTTTCACGAAGTCCGCCTGAACCCTACAAAGAGAACATTTGGCATCCAATCTGGGAATTTTTTAGGCTATATAGTTAGTCACTGGGAATAGAGGTGAATCAAGTAAAGATCTACACCATAGAAGGAATGAAAATCTTGACCTCTAACAAAAGGGTTTGAATGGTAAATTGGTGGTGATCAACCGATTTCTCGCCAAATCCAGAGACAAGTTGGTACCTTTCTTTGAAGTGCTAAGGTATAACAATAGATTTGAATTGATGCCTAAGTGCGAGGAAGCATTCTAAAACCTAAAATAACATCTCAGGACACTCCCACCATTGGCTAAGCCATCCAAGGGCGATACCATTTTCCATTACATAAGCATCAACCCAGTGGCTGTAAGCTCTGTATTAATGAAAGAAATGGCTAAGGGTCAAGTCCCAGTCTATTATGTATCAATCGTCCTTACAAAGGTTGAAATGAATTATCTGGAGGTTGAGATGTATATCTAATTTTATACACTAATGGATCATTATCCATAGAGGGCTCGGGGACACGAATCGTATTGAATCCTCCAGATGGGGGAGAACCCCTGAGATACGCCTTGGTTCTGACATTCAAAGTCACAAACAACGAAGCAGATCATGAAGCTTTGATCATCAGTCTCAGAAATTTCTAAAGGTGTAGGCATCACCTCTCTTAATGCCTATTCTGATTTCCAGGTTGTGGTCAATCATGTCAAAGGATAATACATGGATGGTGACCAGATGAAGAAGTATCTCGAGGAAGCAAAGGCATTGGTATAAAGCTTCACCACTTTCGAAATCGAGGTCATCCCTAGAGAGGCTAATAGAGAAGCAGTCACATTAAGTAAATATATTTGGCAACTAACGCAATTAAGTTTGCATTTTGTTGAAAGAGTCACACAACCTTGTGCATGCGAATGTTTCAACCTAAACAAACCCTACCATTGAATGGGTGACGCCCATTAGAGAGTTCATTGAAACGGGTAATGAACCCAGGACGAGGGTGAAGCCAAAAGGATAGGCGTCTGGCAATGCCCAAACCTATGGGTAGGTGGAGGCAATAAACAAAATAATTCCTAATGCATGTAAGAAAAGACTCAATGCCCTCAAAGGGAGATGGACAGAAGAGTTGGATAACACTATTTGGTATGTACGAACAATGCCTAAAATGACAACAGACGAAACCCCATTTGGATTAGTGTACGACACAGAAGTTATTGCCCATATGAAAATCATTGTCGTATCTCATCGAGTTGAGCATTTAGAACCGACGTTCAACAATGAACAAAGACGTGTCAAATTGAACTTAGTAGAGAAAATAAAGGAGGGTGTCAGACAAGCTTCAAGGGAATATGCATGTTGCCACCGCCAGATACTATAATCGACGTGTTTCCTCTCGCCAATTTTATGTGGGGGATATGGTATGGATAAGGAATGAGTTTGCCCACTTGGATAGGATGAACAAGTTATACCCCAAATGGTAAGGACCTAACAAGGTCGTCGTCATGTCCCACCAAAACGCCTAGGCCTTAGAAGATGAAGATGGAAAGAAGTTAATGAACACATTCAATGCTGAGCATTTGAAAAAATCTTTGCGTACCTCACTTGTAGGCGACAACATCAAAAGGGGCATAGTCTGTTTGAAACTTTTGTATATAAACTTAAGGTTGTGTCTATAAAGACTCGCCTCCATTAGACTTGTGTAAACTGAATGGTTGAAAAAACTTGAGTACATGTCCGTAGAGCTTTGTTCAGCAAGCGTCACCACCATTTGACTTGTGAAAAACTTCTAAGTTTAAATTTCATAAGGTTCAAGTTTATTAGGCGTCAATTCCCTCATACTAGAAACTTAATGGTTGATAACAGTTAAGTATAGACAAAGATATAAACAAGTTCAAAAGATGGATTTCATTAAATTGTCGATCATTTACAAACAGAAAAAACAGATTCATGGATACTAAATACATGAAATTAAATGGAAATTATGGTGTGACCTTAGCGTCCTCGGCGTCCTCATCTTAAGGGAATCCGCTGGAACCACTACGATGCCTTAGCCTTCAACATTGTCTCTTTTTCAGCCTCACGATTTTGAAAGGCGACTAAGGCTTGAAGCCCCTTGACATGATTAACTGGAAATTCTGATTTAATTTCTTGAATTCGCATAACCAAGTCACCATAGATCTTGATAAGCATGGCCATGCAATACGTTTCGGCAACCCGGGCAAAGTCGGTGGCTAGGGAAAAGTCGACGGTCTTTTGAAAGACCTGCACTGTTAGGATATAAGTAAAATTACAAGTATTTTTGAAGGACCATAATACATGGATAAAAGGTATTTAGGAACCTCAGAAGTCACGTTTTTACAAATAGGTACCTAAAAAACATTGTTACTTTTGAGTACCTCAAAAGTCATAAATGTATCTACTTTAATTGGGATATGAAAGTAACAAATAAAACACATAACAATTCAATTAACACAAAGTAAATATATTTGATTGCTACAATAAAACAACTTAGAGATACCTGAAAGCAACAGTACAATAAACCGAGGTTACCTTAATGGAACAAAATACTACATATGTGATGGGCACATGACCGAAATATTAAAGTAGATATATTTATAATTTCTCAGGTACCTGAAAGTAACAATTTTTTCTAAGGTACCTATTTGTAATAACGTGACTTCTGAGGTACCTAAATGACTTTTATGCCCCATAATACACAAGTAGTTCATACTTTTGGGTTAAATTCGGATTATAGTTTCTTCATCTCAGGTTACTATAAATAGTAACACTTTTAACAAACTTGAACTAACTTGAGATTTCAAACTCAATCTTCTTTCTTATTTCCTTTTGTGTTGATATTCTCTTAACATGGTATCAGAGCAAGGTTAATCTTGTATCTTCGCAAATACAACCTGGAAGATCAGAGAGGAGAACTTTCAGTCGTGAAAGTAACAGGTTCTTCTTTCTATTCGCAAATACAACCTGAAAGATCATCTTCATGGTACTACAACAATTTCGCAGTTCATATAAGGCGAAAATGGTGCTAATCTGCTCAATCCTGCCTATAAAAAGTTCATTCAGCAGGACAACTCACTTGTTTCATGGCGTTATGCTTCCTCTCTTAGTCGTGGCCTTATAACTTATTGGATGTATGACAACCGCCACTACAAGAAAGTTTCTATACAGTAATGGTAGATAATCGTTTCTCGGAACAGTGTTGGCGCTGCTAATACCCCGTGTCGATGCTAAGAGTCGTGCCAATTGGCCCCGTGGATAAAGGTTTCCACAACGACAATATGCTGATACTAAAGGTTTGTTGTTGCTGGAATGAATAGTTGGTTTGGCCATTAGGATCGCCAATATGCCAATATGGTTTACACGTAATTACCGTCTACGTTATTGGATGCTAAAAAGGGTGTTTTGTTTCGAAATTAATCTGATGTAAAATTGAATGCATTAATGTTAGCGTATCGTGGTTACTATTTCATTGTATATTGAATCGATTTGTGTTTAATGGAAAAATCGGTTTTATAGCGATATACCAAAACAGAGCATACATAAATACTGCTACTACAAAGAACCATATCTAAACCACATAATGGTATAGCCAAAACACAGAACACTGACATTTCAGGAACATAGTTTACAATCATCCCCAAAATGTAGTTAACATTGTTCAGAGACTACACCCTATGACCTCGGGACATTACAACTTTTCAGAAGTACTTACAACTTTTCAGTCCTACAACCTATTTGGAAGATCGTCTCAGCATTTGAGTCCATCTCTGCTTCACCCGTCTCTTCCTTAAACATCTCTTCCACCATCGACCTCTATAGCCGTACTCGTGCATTGATAAACCAATTTGAGACCTACACAACTCATTGAATCTATAAACATATATATATATATATATATATTATTTCTAAATAAAAACAGGAACTTGGTTACACTAGAAGCCCCCAGAGACAAATTCGATTTAGCTTATACATATATAGGTGGTACAAATTAACCTATATATCTGGGTGATGTTCTCAATGTATCAACTGAAGCAAGAAGTGACATCAACAGTCTGATTGGCTTTTAAGATTCTCATAAGACTTATAACAGAAGTACAGTGCTATTCAAGGCTAGAGTGAAAGAAACATAAGCATGGATTGTTCTCAAGATAGATGGTGGTGAGTTTCTCCTTCGATTCAGTAACTACTTTAGCAATTCTTTCAAGTGATTCTATTTGTTTGTCATTTAGCCACAGGTCTTATAACCTGCATATTTATTGGTGTTACAACAAGCTATATACAATAAGTAGTATAGATCTATCAAGAAACCTTGGAATTGTGTACCTGGTAAGGCTTTGGATGTCATCAACAAACTTCAACTTATTTGATGAAACATCCAAAACACGGAGGTTAACTAAGTTTGATAGATCTTCCAGTTTTGGTATTCCATTGTGGCTCAATTACAATTCCTCAAGAGCAACAAATTCCTGAAGTGAAAAACGGTTGTTGGAATCTCTGTCTTAGAAACGACACCATGTTGGTTGACAATCCAAACGATATCAGTTACATACCTCAAAACCTGCCATGGAGGTTAAGCGGTTGCTTTAGAGGCTGATCTTCTTTACTATTTTGATATGGTTTATTCTCAACCAGAACTCCTGTAAATTAATAAAATTTTGTAGGTTCTCAATTACATGTCAAAGGAATTAGACAACTCAGAAAATATGATACTACTGTTTCATACAGACTTATGTTATCATTTTGGTACTCATCTTACATCAATGGATATAATTGATTAAGGATCTAGTGTATGGTTCTACATGAGAAACGTAGAGTAAGAAATTCAGAATACTAACCCATAACCTGTTGGAACCAAGCTCAAGTATTTGCAAATCAATGAGGTGATCAATCACCTGAATCTTAATAACTTCATTCTAATCTCAGTGTATCAACTCCATTTCCAAGCATGAGGTTGCATATTCCCAAGTTGATGAAGATCCATTTGCTGCTTCGGCTACTGATCCACATACCAAAGTCGTGGGGGGGCATTCATTGACCCTAGTGCCCTAACCACCATCAAAGCCACCAGGGAGACGAATGTGAACGATAGATACAATATCCCAAGCAAAATTGTTCCCATATTCCTAAACTGCAAAAAGAACAAGATAAATTCTTTTAAACGACTTCAATGACATCATCCCTAAACCCCAAACCCTAATCCCTAGGGTTTAGGGTTCGAAATCACAAACATACGATTTCGAACGGTCTTTGGTTTGTGGACTCATTTCACTGCAGATTGTATGAGAAATGAGCTAGTTCAAGTAATTTCGCCCAGTCTGTTTGCGTGGTAATGACATAGTGCCCCAGGTACAACTCCAACAAGGCATTGACCCACTCCGTTTGACCGTCGGTTTGGGAATGCAAACTAGTGGAAAAGTTCAAGTCTGTCCCAAGCATTATTAACAATTTGGTCTAAATTCTTCTCATAAAACGCGGGCTTTTATTGCTCACGATCACGTGTGGAACACCCCAGTAATTCACCATATTCTACATAAAGAGCTTAACGACTGAACCACGTTGCCAGAATGAACCACATTGTATTCTTCGAAAACCTATCCACCACCACCATAATTGTTTAGATTCGTTTAAACTTAGGGTGATTTACGATAAAGTCTATGGACATGCTTTCCTACGAACGCTTCAGAACTGCTAATGTCTCCAAAAGTATGTACTGCTCGCCTGTGCTCGATGTTGTCATGCTGACATACGAGACAAGTATGCACATATGCCTTATTATACTCACACATATTTGGCCAATAATACCTTTCCTCCGAGAGGGCCATGGTACGATTGTGGCATTCTTGCAACACTTCCTTGCGCAACTCCCTATGTTGAGTCATGAACAAGCATTGACCCCTAGTGTAAAGCACTCCATCCTCGTAGTAGAATCGTCGGATCTTGGCATCCCGCGCATACTGTACATGGGCCTGAGCTTGGTCGTGCTTCATCCCCTCCTTGATCCGGTCCACCAACAGATTCCATAGTCGGGTAATGGTTGCAAACTACACCTTTCGACTTAACGCATCTGTTACAAAGCTGGTATTTTTGGGCTTATACTTCAACGCGTAATTGAACTCCACTAGGAAATCTTGCCATCAAGCTTGCTTCAGGGAAAACCTCTTCTGTGTTTGGAAGTAACTCGTAGCAACATTGTACGTCTTTACAACTAACTGTGAACCGAGGAGGTAGTGTGTCCATGTGCGAAGGTAATGCACCACCACAATCATCTCCTTCTCCTGAATCCTGTACCTCCCCTCAACCTCATTGAGTTTGCGGATCTCAAACGCCACTGGATGCACATTCAACATTAATACGCCCCCAATGGCATAATCCGAAGCATCAGATTGTACCTTCAATGTCATAGGATGATCGGACAATGCGAGCACGAGCTCTTCTGTCATGCCTCGCTTGATATGATTGAACACCCTTTGACACACCACGAACCACTCCCAAGTTTTATTCTTCTTGAGCAGCTCCTTAAGTGGCACTGTGATCTTAGAGTAATCCCTCATGAGCCGTCTGTAAAAATTTGCAAAGCCAAACACTAATGGCACCTTGGTTGGCGGTGGCTACTCAAGAATGCACCGTATTTCCCCCGGATCCATCCGCACATATCCTCCTCCAACAATCTGGCCATGAAATACAACTTCCGCTTGGGCAAATGGGCACCTCCCACTTTTCACAAATGTGCTCGACCAACGGACGACTATATATAATAATATCATTTAGGTACACAACCACAAATCAAACAATAAATAGCTGCAATTACTTGTTCATCAACGTACAAAATGTAGCTGGTGCAATTTTTTAACCTAAACGACATCATCAATAACTCCTAAACAAGTCACACAACGAGTCACACAAGCCATTTTCTTTTTCGACAATCCGAACCAGGCATTAGCCCGAACGCAAATCCAGCTTCAAGGACCACTGCGCCCCTCCTAACTGATCGAACAAGTCTGCAATGAGTGGAATGTGATGCTTGTTCTTCACCGTCAACTTGTTTAAGGTCCAATAATCTTTGCACATGCGATGAGAACCGTAAACAAAATTGGTGCACCATACGGGTACTTTGTGTTAGGGGTTATGAAAATGTTTAAGTATAATTTGTGTCTTCTATGATTGTATCTTGAGTTTTCTAGATTAATCTTCTTGAGTATTCTAGAGGATCTTCTATAATCTACTCATTAGTTTCTTCTTTAGACTATAAATAGGTATCGATCTCATTGTAAAAATCATATTCTTCAATCAATGTGAAATATGTTTTGCTTTGGTTTTTGTTATAACAGAATTCTGTTACTTACTCTGCAAGTTTCCATTTCTTCTGTTCTAAGCAACCTTCTTCTTCATATTTTCTGTATCAATTATGTATCTGTTCGACTAAAATGGTATCAGAGCTACACAAATCTTAGGATTACAAGGAGTAACTCTTTCTTTAGCCGCGACATCTCGAAATGAAGGATATTCTTCCACCTACCTTCTCGAACAAGAAGCTTTGTTTGCTAACCAGTGATGACAATTTCCAGTCATGGAAACAACAGGTACTCCCTGCTGTTAGAGGTTTTTATTTAGAATCACATTTCTATGGTATTCAAACTGTTCCTACTCACATTACAACTGAAAAATGGTGAAAATCTGCGTAATCCTACCTATGGTGAAAAACTGTTCCTTGGATTCTTGGTTGTTAGTATCAATTTGCCCTTAGGTTAATAGATATCTGCTAGGTTGCATGACAGTAAATGAAATACGGTCAAAAGTTCATCAATTGTTCTCTTCATCTTCAACAACTCGAGTAATGTGTTTGTATGGTAGATTGAAAACCATGAAGTTGATTACTCAGTCAGTTAGGGATTATCTTGCTGATATACAATCTACATGTGATAGTCTTGCTAGTTGTGTCCCTCCAATAGATAAAATGTAGCAGATTTCTTTAATCCTTGATGGAGTAAAGGGACAGTTCGACAATGTTGTTTCAGTAATCCTTGTGGCCATCTAGGAGGCATGTTTGTAACCAGACACCTATGGCCACATATACAGAAATCCAACGTCCTTCCTAAAATCAATACTTTCATTTGTAAACTCGTTACTAACTCCATCGGGACCCGACAAAATTTAGCACACAAAAGGGTATTAGTCGACTCGCACTACTGAAATTTCATCCTTGACCGACAGAATTTTTCCGTCAGTAAAAGTTTATTTCGTCAGCAAAAGAAATATTTAAGTGGCAAAAAGACTGACGTCGAAGGCACTGTCGTTGAAAGTTTCTCGACGAAATTTGCCCGATTAATTTTGTCGGAAAAAATAGTACATTTTCCAATGAAAAATAAAATCCATCGGATGGATATCGTCACCAAAAAGATTTTTTACCGACGGAATAAATTTCGCCGCTAAAATGAAATATTGCCGACAAAGTTTATTTCGTTGATAAAAACTAATAATGTTTCAAAAAAAAATACAAAGTGAGATTTAAAAAATATATATATTTTTTAATAAAAATGGTATTTTATAAATTTACATTAAATCAATAACACAAGTACTTTTACAAAGGTCAATTTACAAGTGTGCAAAATTCACTCAAGAAAGCAACTTAATAAAATTCTCTCAAATAAAGAAAGTGATGGCTAAGAAAATTTTGCAAAGAAAAGAAGTTACTCTACCAACCAACTCATAAGCTTGAATAGACAACTCTAAGCAAATGTTGAATAGGCAACAATCAAATAGATTACATTTATATATTTCTGGAAATACAACTCGAAGTATTCGCATAGGCATTAGACTTTTCAATGAAGAACAGTATATATATACAAATATCTATAAGAGAGAAAGAGGAATCAATATTCTGTGTGATGGACCTGAACATGCATTGCCAGAGCTGAACAACCAAGGAGCACAAAGAAGCCACACATAATTCTTACACTCATGGTTTGTGTCTTAACAATGGAGAGTTAATTTAAACAGAGTTGTTATTTATTCTATCTTCTTTCTCTATATATGGCTCCATATTATGAAGAAAAATCATTACCAGGAAGAACAAGCAAAACAACGAGGAAAGGTAGTTGTTCACCTGCCATCATAACAACCAACTTCAAGTTCAAAGACCCAATCCAAATACTATAAAACAGACAGAGACAAATACTATAAGCCCTTTAAGTTTTAGAGTAAAATACTATAAGCCCTTTAAGGGCATTAAAGTTAAAATAAAAGTGTTCTGCATTGATTTTTTTGGGACGAATAGGCTGCAAAACAGCAGGCAAAAAAACATTATGGAGACATTTTCAGAAAACCAAACACAAAATTCGTGAAAAAAGCAAGTTTAGCAAGTTATAGTTTTGATTCAATCTATGTTAATAGTATTGGTAGATTCACACTTTAAAGATAGGAATTTCTAGTAAAAGAGTCTAAACTTTAATATTTTTATGGAGATCATCATAACTAACAATGTCAAATTTTAAAGATAGTTGGACAAAGGTTATAGTTGACATGGTTGCGGTTGACTCGGGACCCAACTCAAACACTTGGCGGCGGTTTGGTCTCCCTGAGAAAAGTAGATGCCCTTAAAACTCCTATGCAATCATAGAAATTCAAACCATACAAGTCCGGAAACTAACACAATCGAAATTGGAAAAACTCAGACAGTTGAGCGAGAGACATTACACAAGAGAGACAGAAAAGGTTAATGCTGAAACATGACAGATGAAAAAGGTGCGTTGTCTTTAGTCACCTGGGTAGCCGCAAAAATAGCACAAGGAAATGTGGAAGGGAGGCAGACGTAAACTTTTAACAAACACTAATGCACCGAAATTGTAATAAGAGTTTATATTCTCGTAATAAGAGTTCCTTTTAACTAAACCCCAATAAAAGTACTTTAAAATGTGTTATTTTGCTCAATTGGTTATCATGTTTGACTTCTATATACATCTAAGTTTTTTTTTTTTTTTGCAGCAATTATTTTTACCCACGAAATTGAATTTCGTCGGCAATTTATTACCTATTCAAAGAAATGTTTTTGTCGGAAAGCTATTTTACCGACTAAATTTCGTATTTGGTTGCTAATACTTTTTGTAATTGTTTTTCTTTACCAACGGAATAAAGTATCTCGGGAAAGTTTGACCACTAGTTTTAGTGTCGAAATTTAAATTTCATCAGGTGTTACTGAACTTTTACATACTAATTGTTTAATTTGGTCACCAAAAAGTATTTTTTACCAACGAAATTATATTTCCTTCGTAAAATTATAGTTTTACGAGGAAATGCTATTTTGGTCGGGAAAATGGACTTTTGTCGACGAGTTTTCAACAACCAAAATTTGTTTCGTCGCCAAAACAAGTATTTTAGTACTGTCGACGTGTCCTTTTCGTGGGACTATTGAAATTAGAGTGGACTTAATGTATCCATGTGATTGGACTAGAACGATATGGTTCATTGTCTTAAGAGTACGCTCCGAGCTATCTCCATCTAATACCTTCGTGGAATGGGTGTCCGAGAGAAGGAACGAATCGAATATCTCCAGAGCGATCCAAAAGGTAAAATGGAATCTGGTCTTAATATCATACTGATACATCTGGAAATTTAGGTGCAAGTTAGCTTTCGAGGGTAAACTACTGAACCCCATGGAAGTGACTTGGAGTGTTCTACAAGAAGCATATGAAAACTTGGATGAACTCCCACGAATCGTCGAGTTGCACCCGAGACCCGAATCTCGAATTTGGACACCGTTAGAAGTCTGGACTGTCAAATTAAACTGTGATGCCTCTTGCTACCCGCAATAAAAAAATTCAGGGGCATTGGGGTAATTGCTTGTGACTCAAACGGAAGAATGATCGACGAAATGAACAGAAGAGTGAGAGGAGAAGACACGAAGTGTGTGGTTGTAATGCCTATTTTTGAAGCACGTCACTTAGCAAGTGACAGAGTGTGGAATAACGTGAAGGTCAAGACCGATGTGAGTAATATTATCAATCAAATCTTTGGAAAAGGGACCTTCTCGCGAACCATTTCGACCGTGAGACATATTATTTACGTTTGGAACACAAGAAGGAGTGTCACCATGAGGACATATCGATGAAAGCAAGTGAATATGCACATTGGGTAACCACATAATCAAGAATTGGGTTATGTCTAAACGACTAAGTTTCACACCCTTCAACTTCTCTTTTAGTTCTTATTAATGTGGATTGCTACAGTGATGGTTTGAACTCTATTTTTAAAGAACGAATAAAGTATTCTCTTGGCCAAAAAAAAAAATAGAGAATGAAAAGAGATTTTTTGGCCAAACTATACTATATTTAAAAACCAAATATCAAAGTATTATTTTTTGAAAACCAAATACCAAAATATTATCTTTTAAAAATCAATTACCAAACTATATATACTTGGGAATGTTATTTACAGGTAGGATTTAAATTTAATTTTACCCAATAATGACATTCATGGGTAGGATGTCATTTAAATTTTGATATCCTATCGTATAACCTATAAGAAAGTAACATTTAGGGTAGGAGGTAGAAGTTTTAATAATAGGGTAAGTTCCTGGCAAAAAAATAATCAGGTACCTGTTTATTTGATTTTGATCCAATATTAGGGTACCCTAAAAATACCTAGAGCCAAACATATATTAACAACTTTAAGTAAAGTTAGGGTATGACACTTCAAAATAATCTCACTTTTGATTATAGTCTTGGGATTCCTCCCTTCAACGCTACACGTGTGAATTTGAGGCCTTATTTTCTGTATGTCCCCGTCAAGTAATCTGATTCTAATGGAGAAAAACTTTGCCCCCCTAATGTGGATAGTGTAAGTTTTCATTCCTCTATGTATCTTAGTGTCTTTATTTCACTTTCATTGTTATTTTGCCTAATGTCTGAAAGTTTAACCTGACATTTTTTGAGGCAATGAACTCTTAATTAGCTTTTGTTGTTCTATATACTTGTTGATTATTACTTGCTCATGTTATAAAAAACAATCGGGTTCAATAATTACAAAAAATTGAAACAGGTTCCTAGTAGGATGCCCAAACCATTTGTTTAAAAAGGTTTTGCGATGGTTCTGATTCCATATTCAAATGGGTAGGTTCCGACTCCAAATGAAATACCCTGTATGTATGGGGTAGGTTCTGAAAACCTCTAAAACATTACAACGTACCTGGAACCGCTCACGGTATGGTTTAATTATATACAACTTTGTATTTTTGGTCTAGTAGAAGATGGACTCTTCCCATAGTTAAACGTTTTGGATTTGAAACTTTGTTAGTCCTTTTATTTAATAAGGGATCTAGAGCACAGTACATCATTCTGCCAAACCAATGATACTCAGATATATACTTTTATGTACATATATATATATATATATATATATATATATTACACTAACTACTCAAGTAAAAAATATTTGTTTGTAAATTTTATTCTAACCAAAATTTAAATTTGTGACCATGCTATAAAAATACAATATTTTTTATCATTATACTATTAATATAAACTTTTTTTTGTAATTAAAATATACTTTAAAAATGTTTTTCAGGTGCCTTAAACCCTCTAGTTTAGAAATTTAATTTTTTAACAAAATTTTCAAAGTCTCACAATAAATCTATTTACAACCCTCTAAAAACTTAAAAGGATTTAAACCTAGAAAGATGGTTTTAAACCTAAAAATGTTATTATAGGTTGAAGGTGTAAACCTAGGTTAGTCAGCTTAAACCTATTTCAAACCGTCACATAATCGTTTTAAACACTCTAAATCGATTGAAAGCCTCAAAATTACATTAAATAATGTTTATGTAATCTTCTACTAATATCAATTGAATAATTTAAATATTGATTGAACAAGTAAATTAATATTACTTTGTATTAATTAGTGTTTAACTATGGGGTAGGTTCTGAAAACCTCTAAAACATTACAACGGACCTGGAACCGCTCACGGTATGGTTTAATTATATACAACTTTGTTTTTTTGGTCTAGTAGAAGATGGACTCTTCCCATAGTTAAACGTTTTGGATTTGAAACTTTGTTAGTCCTTTTATTTAATAAGGGATCTAGAGCACAGTACATCCTTCTGCCAAACCAATGATACTCAAATATATACTTTTATGTACATATATATATATATATATATATATATATTTATTACACTAACTACTCAAGTAAAAAATATTTGTTTGTAAATTTTATTCCAACCAAAATTTAAATTTGTGACCATGCTATAAAAATACAATATTTTTTATCATTATACTATTAATATAAACTTTTTTTTTGTAATTAAAATATACTTTAAAAATGTTTTTCAGGTGCCTTAAACCCTCTAGTTTAGAAATATAATTTTTTAACAAAATTTTCAAACTCTCACAATAAATCTATTTACAACCCTCTAAAAACTTAAAAGGATTTAAACCTAGAAAGATGGTTTTAAACCTAAAAATGTTATTATAGGTTGAGGGTGTAAATCTAGGTTAGTCAGCTTAAACCTATTTCAAACTGTCACATAATCGTTTTAAACACTCTAAATCAATTGAAAGCCTCAAAATTACATTAAATAATGTTTATGTAATCTTCTACTAATACCAATTGAATAATTTAAATATTGATTGAACAAGTAAATTAATATTACTTTGTATTAATTAGTGTTTAACTATGGGGTAGGTTCTGAAAACCTCTAAAACATTACAACGGACCTGGAACCGCTCACGGTATGGTTTAATTATATACAACTTTGTATTTTTGGTCTAGTAGAAGATGGACTCTTCCCATAGTTAAACGTTTTGGATTTGAAACTTTGTTAGTCCTTTTATTTAATAAGGGATCTAGAGCACAGTACATCCTTCTGCCAAACCAATGATACTCAAATATATACTTTTATGTATATATATATATATATATATATATATATATATATTTATTACACTAACTACTCAAGTAAAAAATATTTGTTTGTAAATTTTATTCTAACCAAAATTTAAATTTGTGACCATGCTATAAAAATACAATATTTTTTATCATTATACTATTAATATAAACTTTTTTTTGTAATTAAAATATACTTTAAAAATGTTTTTCAGGTGCCTTAAACCCTCTAGTTTAGAAATTTAATTTTTTAACAAAATTTTCAAACTCTCACAATAAATCTATTTACAACCCTCTAAAAACTTAAAAGGATTTAAACCTAGAAAGATGGTTTTAAACCTAAAAATGTTATTATAGGTTGAAGGTGTAAACCTAGGTTAGTCAGCTTAAACCTATTTCAAACCGTCACATAATCGTTTTAAAGACTCTAAATCGATTGAAAGCCTCAAAATTACATTAAATAATGTTTATGTAATCTTCTACTAATATCAATTGAATAATTTAAATATTGATTGAACAAGTAAATTAATATTACTTTGTATTAATTAGTGTTTAACTATGGGGTAGGTTCTGAAAACCTCTAAAACATTACAACGGACCTGGAACCGCTCACGGTATGGTTTAATTATATACAACTTTGTTTTTTTGGTCTAGTAGAAGATGGACTCTTCCCATAGTTAAACGTTTTGGATTTGAAACTTTGTTAGTCCTTTTATTTAATAAGGGATCTAGAGCACAGTACATCCTTCTGCCAAACCAATGATACTCAAATATATACTTTTATGTACATATATATATATATATATATATATATATATATATATATTATTACACTAACTACTCAAGTAAAAAATATTTGTTTGTAAATTTTATTCCAACCAAAATTTAAATTTGTGACCATGCTATAAAAATACAATATTTTTTATCATTATACTATTAATATAAACTTTTTTTTTGTAATTAAAATATACTTTAAAAATGTTTTTCAGGTGCCTTAAACCCTCTAGTTTAGAAATATAATTTTTTAACAAAATTTTCAAACTCTCACAATAAATCTATTTACAACCCTCTAAAAACTTAAAAGGATTTAAACCTAGAAAGATGGTTTTAAACCTAAAAATGTTATTATAGGTTGAGGGTGTAAACCTAGGTTAGTCAGCTTAAACCTATTTCAAACTGTCACATAATCGTTTTAAACACTCTAAATCAATTGAAAGCCTCAAAATTACATTAAATAATGTTTATGTAATCTTCTACTAATACCAATTGAATAATTTAAATATTGATTGAACAAGTAAATTAATATTACTTTGTATTAATTAGTGTTTAACTATGGGGTAGGTTCTGAAAACCTCTAAAACATTACAACGGACCTGGAACCGCTCACGGTATGGTTTAATTATATACAACTTTGTATTTTTGGTCTAGTAGAAGATGGACTCTTCCCATAGTTAAACGTTTTGGATTTGAAACTTTGTTAGTCCTTTTATTTAATAAGGGATCTAGAGCACAGTACATCCTTCTGCCAAACCAATGATACTCAAATATATACTTTTATGTATATATATATATATATATATATATATATATATTTATTACACTAACTACTCAAGTAAAAAATATTTGTTTGTAAATTTTATTCTAACCAAAATTTAAATTTGTGACCATGCTATAAAAATACAATATTTTTTATCATTATACTATTAATATAAACTTTTTTTTGTAATTAAAATATACTTTAAAAATGTTTTTCAGGTGCCTTAAACCCTCTAGTTTAGAAATTTAATTTTTTAACAAAATTTTCAAACTCTCACAATAAATCTATTTACAACCCTCTAAAAACTTAAAAGGATTTAAACCTAGAAAGATGGTTTTAAACCTAAAAATGTTATTATAGGTTGAAGGTGTAAACCTAGGTTAGTCAGCTTAAACCTATTTCAAACCGTCACATAATCGTTTTAAAGACTCTAAATCGATTGAAAGCCTCAAAATTACATTAAATAATGTTTATGTAATCTTCTACTAATATCAATTGAATAATTTAAATATTGATTGAACAAGTAAATTAATATTACTTTGTATTAATTAGTGTTTAACTATGGGGTAGGTTCTGAAAACCTCTAAAACATTACAACGGACCTGGAACCGCTCACGGTATGGTTTAATTATATACAACTTTGTTTTTTTGGTCTAGTAGAAGATGGACTCTTCCCATAGTTAAACGTTTTGGATTTGAAACTTTGTTAGTCCTTTTATTTAATAAGGGATCTAGAGCACAGTACATCCTTCTGCCAAACCAATGATACTCAAATATATACTTTTATGTACATATATATATATATATATATATATATATATATATATATATATTTATTACACTAACTACTCAAGTAAAAAATATTTGTTTGTAAATTTTATTCCAACCAAAATTTAAATTTGTGACCATGCTATAAAAATACAATATTTTTTATCATTATACTATTAATATAAACTTTTTTTTTGTAATTAAAATATACTTTAAAAATGTTTTTCAGGTGCCTTAAACCCTCTAGTTTAGAAATATAATTTTTTAACAAAATTTTCAAACTCTCACAATAAATCTATTTACAACCCTCTAAAAACTTAAAAGGATTTAAACCTAGAAAGATGGTTTTAAACCTAAAAATGTTATTATAGGTTGAGGGTGTAAACCTAGGTTAGTCAGCTTAAACCTATTTCAAACTGTCACATAATCGTTTTAAACACTCTAAATCAATTGAAAGCCTCAAAATTACATTAAATAATGTTTATGTAATCTTCTACTAATACCAATTGAATAATTTAAATATTGATTGAACAAGTAAATTAATATTACTTTGTATTAATTAGTGTTTAACTATGGGGTAGGTTCTGAAAACCTCTAAAACATTACAACGGACCTGGAACCGCTCACGGTATGGTTTAATTATATACAACTTTGTATTTTTGGTCTAGTAGAAGATGGACTCTTCCCATAGTTAAACGTTTTGGATTTGAAACTTTGTTAGTCCTTTTATTTAATAAGGGATCTAGAGCACAGTACATCCTTCTGCCAAACCAATGATACTCAAATATATACTTTTATGTATATATATATATATATATATATATATATATATATATATTATTACACTAACTACTCAAGTAAAAAATATTTGTTTGTAAATTTTATTCTAACCAAAATTTAAATTTGTGACCATGCTATAAAAATACAATATTTTTTATCATTATACTATTAATATAAACTTTTTTTTGTAATTAAAATATACTTTAAAAATGTTTTTCAGGTGCCTTAAACCCTCTAGTTTAGAAATTTAATTTTTTAACAAAATTTTCAAACTCTCACAATAAATCTATTTACAACCCTCTAAAAACTTAAAAGGATTTAAACCTAGAAAGATGGTTTTAAACCTAAAAATGTTATTATAGGTTGAGGGTGTAAACCTAGGTTAGTCAGCTTAAACCTATTTCAAACTGTCACATAATCGTTTTAAACACTCTAAATCAATTGAAAGCCTCAAAATTACATTAAATAATGTTTATGTAATCTTCTACTAATACCAATTGAATAATTTAAATATTGATTGAACAAGTAAATTAATATTACTTTGTATTAATTAGTGTTTAACTATGGGGTAGGTTCTGAAAACCTCTAAAACATTACAACGGACCTGGAACCGCTCACGGTATGGTTTAATTATATACAACTTTGTATTTTTGGTCTAGTAGAAGATGGACTCTTCCCATAGTTAAACGTTTTGGATTTGAAACTTTGTTAGTCCTTTTATTTAATAAGGGATCTAGAGCACAGTACATCCTTCTGCCAAACCAATGATACTCAAATATATACTTTTATGTATATATATATATATATATATATATATATATATTTATTACACTAACTACTCAAGTAAAAAATATTTGTTTGTAAATTTTATTCTAACCAAAATTTAAATTTGTGACCATGCTATAAAAATACAATATTTTTTATCATTATACTATTAATATAAACTTTTTTTTGTAATTAAAATATACTTTAAAAATGTTTTTCAGGTGCCTTAAACCCTCTAGTTTAGAAATTTAATTTTTTAACAAAATTTTCAAACTCTCACAATAAATCTATTTACAACCCTCTAAAAACTTAAAAGGATTTAAACCTAGAAAGATGGTTTTAAACCTAAAAATGTTATTATAGGTTGAAGGTGTAAACCTAGGTTAGTCAGCTTAAACCTATTTCAAACCGTCACATAATCGTTTTAAAGACTCTAAATCGATTGAAAGCCTCAAAATTACATTAAATAATGTTTATGTAATCTTCTACTAATATCAATTGAATAATTTAAATATTGATTGAACAAGTAAATTAATATTACTTTGTATTAATTAGTGTTTAACTATGGGGTAGGTTCTGAAAACCTCTAAAACATTACAACGGACCTGGAACCGCTCACGGTATGGTTTAATTATATACAACTTTGTTTTTTTGGTCTAGTAGAAGATGGACTCTTCCCATAGTTAAACGTTTTGGATTTGAAACTTTGTTAGTCCTTTTATTTAATAAGGGATCTAGAGCACAGTACATCCTTCTGCCAAACCAATGATACTCAAATATATACTTTTATGTACATATATATATATATATATATATATATATATATATATATATATATTTATTACACTAACTACTCAAGTAAAAAATATTTGTTTGTAAATTTTATTCCAACCAAATTTAAATTTGTGACCATGCTATAAAAATACAATATTTTTTATCATTATACTATTAATATAAACTTTTTTTTTGTAATTAAAATATACTTTAAAAATGTTTTTCAGGTGCCTTAAACCCTCTAGTTTAGAAATATAATTTTTTAACAAAATTTTCAAACTCTCACAATAAATCTATTTACAACCCTCTAAAAACTTAAAAGGATTTAAACCTAGAAAGATGGTTTTAAACCTAAAAATGTTATTATAGGTTGAAGGTGTAAACCTAGGTTAGTCAGCTTAAACCTATTTCAAACTGTCACATAATCGTTTTAAACACTCTAAATCAATTGAAAGCCTCAAAATTACATTAAATAATGTTTATGTAATCTTCTACTAATACCAATTGAATAATTTAAATATTGATTGAACAAGTAAATTAATATTACTTTGTATTAATTAGTGTTTAACTATGGGGTAGGTTCTGAAAACCTCTAAAACATTACAACGGACCTGGAACCGCTCACGGTATGGTTTAATTATATACAACTTTGTATTTTTGGTCTAGTAGAAGATGGACTCTTCCCATAGTTAAACGTTTTGGATTTGAAACTTTGTTAGTCCTTTTATTTAATAAGGGATCTAGAGCACAGTACATCCTTCTGCCAAACCAATGATACTCAAATATATACTTTTATGTACATATATATATATATATATATATATATATATATATTTATTACACTAACTACTCAAGTAAAAAATATTTGTTTGTAAATTTTATTCTAACCAAAATTTAAATTTGTGACCATGCTATAAAAATACAATATTTTTTATCATTATACTATTAATATAAACTTTTTTTTGTAATTAAAATATACTTTAAAAATGTTTTTCAGGTGCCTTAAACCCTCTAGTTTAGAAATTTAATTTTTTAACAAAATTTTCAAACTCTCACAATAAATCTATTTACAACCCTCTAAAAACTTAAAAGGATTTAAACCTAGAAAGATGGTTTTAAACCTAAAAATGTTATTATAGGTTGAGGGTGTAAACCTAGGTTAGTCAGCTTAAACCTATTTCAAACTGTCACATAATCGTTTTAAACACTCTAAATCAATTGAAAGCCTCAAAATTACATTAAATAATGTTTATGTAATCTTCTACTAATACCAATTGAATAATTTAAATATTGATTGAACAAGTAAATTAATATTACTTTGTATTAATTAGTGTTTAACTATGGGGTAGGTTCTGAAAACCTCTAAAACATTACAACGGACCTGGAACCGCTCACGGTATGGTTTAATTATATACAACTTTGTATTTTTGGTCTAGTAGAAGATGGACTCTTCCCATAGTTAAACGTTTTGGATTTGAAACTTTGTTAGTCCTTTTATTTAATAAGGGATCTAGAGCACAGTACATCCTTCTGCCAAACCAATGATACTCAAATATATACTTTTATGTATATATATATATATATATATATATATATATATATATTTATTACACTAACTACTCAAGTAAAAAATATTTGTTTGTAAATTTTATTCTAACCAAAATTTAAATTTGTGACCATGCTATAAAAATACAATATTTTTTATCATTATACTATTAATATAAACTTTTTTTTGTAATTAAAATATACTTTAAAAATGTTTTTCAGGTGCCTTAAACCCTCTAGTTTAGAAATTTAATTTTTTAACAAAATTTTCAAACTCTCACAATAAATCTATTTACAACCCTCTAAAAACTTAAAAGGATTTAAACCTAGAAAGATGGTTTTAAACCTAAAAATGTTATTATAGGTTGAAGGTGTAAACCTAGGTTAGTTAGCTTAAACCTATTTCAAACCGTCACATAATCGTTTTAAACACTCTAAATCGATTCAAAGCCTCAAAATTACATTAAATAATGTTTATGTAATCTTCTACTAATACCAATTGAATAATTTAAATATTGATTGAACAAGTAAATTAATATTACTTTGTATTAATTAGTGTTTAACTATGGGGTAGGTTCTGAAAACCTCTAAAACATTACAACGGACCTGGAACCGCTCACGGTATGGTTTAATTATATACAACTTTGTATTTTTGGTCTAGTAGAAGATGGACTCTTCCCATAGTTAAACGTTTTGGATTTGAAACTTTGTTAGTCCTTTTATTTAATAAGGGATCTAGAGCACAGTACATCCTTCTGCCAAACCAATGATACTCAAATATATACTTTTATGTATATATATATATATATATATATATATATATATATATTTATTACACTAACTACTCAAGTAAAAAATATTTGTTTGTAAATTTTATTCTAACCAAAATTTAAATTTGTGACCATGCTATAAAAATACAATATTTTTTATCATTATACTATTAATATAAACTTTTTTTTGTAATTAAAATATACTTTAAAAATGTTTTTCAGGTGCCTTAAACCCTCTAGTTTAGAAATTTAATTTTTTAACAAAATTTTCAAACTCTCACAATAAATCTATTTACAACCCTCTAAAAACTTAAAAGGATTTAAACCTAGAAAGATGGTTTTAAACCTAAAAATGTTATTATAGGTTGAGGGTGTAAACCTAGGTTAGTCAGCTTAAACCTATTTCAAACTGTCACATAATCGTTTTAAACACTCTAAATCAATTGAAAGCCTCAAAATTACATTAAATAATGTTTATGTAATCTTCTACTAATACCAATTGAATAATTTAAATATTGATTGAACAAGTAAATTAATATTACTTTGTATTAATTAGTGTTTAACTATGGGGTAGGTTCTGAAAACCTCTAAAACATTACAACGGACCTGGAACCGCTCACGGTATGGTTTAATTATATACAACTTTGTATTTTTGGTCTAGTAGAAGATGGACTCTTCCCATAGTTAAACGTTTTGGATTTGAAACTTTGTTAGTCCTTTTATTTAATAAGGGATCTAGAGCACAGTACATCCTTCTGCCAAACCAATGATACTCAAATATATACTTTTATGTATATATATATATATATATATATATATATATATATATTTATTACACTAACTACTCAAGTAAAAAATATTTGTTTGTAAATTTTATTCTAACCAAAATTTAAATTTGTGACCATGCTATAAAAATACAATATTTTTTATCATTATACTATTAATATAAACTTTTTTTTGTAATTAAAATATACTTTAAAAATGTTTTTCAGGTGCCTTAAACCCTCTAGTTTAGAAATTTAATTTTTTAACAAAATTTTCAAACTCTCACAATAAATCTATTTACAACCCTCTAAAAACTTAAAAGGATTTAAACCTAGAAAGATGGTTTTAAACCTAAAAATGTTATTATAGGTTGAAGGTGTAAACCTAGGTTAGTTAGCTTAAACCTATTTCAAACCGTCACATAATCGTTTTAAACACTCTAAATCGATTCAAAGCCTCAAAATTACATTAAATAATGTTTATGTAATCTTCTACTAATACCAATTGAATAATTTAAATATTGATTGAACAAGTAAATTAATATTACTTTGTATTAATTAGTGTTTAACTATGGGGTAGGTTCTGAAAACCTCTAAAACATTACAACGTACCTGGAACAGCTCACGGTATGGTTTAATTATATACAACTTTGTATTTTTGGTCTAGTAGAAGATGGACTCTTCCCATAGTTAAACGTTTTGGATTTGAAACTTTGTTAGTCCTTTTATTTAATAAGGGATCTAGAGCACAGTACATCCTTCTGCCAAACCAATGATACTCATATATATACTTTTATGTACATATATATATATATATATATATATATATATATATATATATTACACTAACTACTCAAGTAAAAAATATTTGTTTGTAAATTTTATTCTAACCAAAATTTAAATTTGTGACCATGCTATAAAAATACAATATTTTTTATCATTATACTATTAATATAAACTTTTTTTTTGTAATTAAAATATACTTTAAAAATGTTTTTCAAGTGCCTTAAACCCTCTAGTTTAGAAATATAATTTTTTAACAAAATTTTCAAACTCTCACAATAAATCTATTTACAACCCTCTAAAAACTTAAAAGGATTTAAACCTAGAAAGATGGTTTTAAACCTAAAAATGTTATTATAGGTTGAAGGTGTAAACCTAGGTTAGTCAGCTTAAACCTATTTCAAACCGTCACATAATCGTTTTAAACACTCTAAATCGATTGAAAGCCTCAAAATTACATTAAATAATGTTTATGTAATCTTCTACTAATATCAATTGAATAATTTAAATATTGATTAAACAAGTAAATTAATATTACTTTGTATTAATTAGTGTTTAACTATGGGGTAGGTTCTGAAAACCTCTAAAACATTACAACAGACCTGAAACCGCTCACGGTATGGTTTAATTATATACAACTTTGTTTTTTTGGTCTAGTAGAAGATGGACTCTTCCCATAGTTAAACGTTTTGGATTTGAAACTTTGTTAGTCCTTTTATTTAATAAGGGATCTAGAGCACAGTACATCCTTCTGCCAAACCAATGATACTTAAATATATACTTTTATGTACATATATATATATATATATATATTTATTACACTAACTACTCAAGTAAAAAATATTTGTTTATAAATTTTATTCCAACCAAAATTTAAATTTGTGACCATGCTATAAAAATACAATATTTTTTATCATTATACTATTAATATAAACTTTTTTTTGTAATTAAAATATACTTTAAAAATGTTTTTCAGGTGCCTTAAACCCTCTAGTTTAGAAATATAATTCTTTAACAAAATTTTCAAACTCTCACAATAAATCTATTTACAACCCTCTAAAAACTTAAAAGGATTTAAACCTAGAAAGATGGTTTTAAACCTAAAAATGTTATTATAGGTTGAGGGTGTAAACCTAGGTTAGTCAGCTTAAACCTATTTCAACCTGTCACATAATCGTTTTAAACACTCTAAATCGATTGAAAGCCTCAAAATTACATTAAATAATGTTAATGTAATCTTCTACTAATACCAATTGAATAATTTAAATATTGATTGAACAAGTAAATTAATATTACTTTGTATTAATTAGTGTTTAACTATGGGGTAGGTTCTGAAAACCTCTAAAACATTACAACGGACCTGGAACCGCTCACGGTATGGTTTAATTATATACAACTTTGTTTTTTTGGTCTAGTAGAAGATGGACTCTTCCCATAGTTAAACGTTTTGGATTTGAAATTTTGTTAGTCCTTTTATTTAATAAGGGATCTAGAGCACAGTACATCCTTCTGCCAAACCAATGATACTCAAATATATACTTTTATGTACATATATATATATATATATATATATATATATATTTATTACACTAACTACTCAAGTAAAAAATATTTGTTTGTAAATTTTATTCCAACCAAAATTTAAATTTGTGACCATGCTATAAAACTACAATATTTTTTATCATTATACTATTAATATAAACTTTTTTTTGTAATTAAAATATACTTTAAAAATGTTTTTCAGGTGCCTTAAACCCTCTAGTTTAGAAATATAATTTTTTAACAAAATTTTCAAACTCTCACAATAAATCTATTTACAACCCTCTAAAAACTTAAAAGGATTTAAACCTAGAAAGATGGTTTTAAACCTAAAAATGTTATTATAGGTTGAGGGTGTAAACCTAGGTTAGTCAGCTTAAACCTATTTCAAACTGTCACATAATCGTTTTAAACACTCTAAATCGATTGAAAGCCTCAAAATTACATTAAATAATGTTTATGTAATCTTCTACTAATACCAATTGAATAATTTAAATATTGATTGAACAAGTAAATTAATATTACTTTGTATTAATTAGTGTTTAACTATGGGGTAGGTTCTGAAAACCTCTAAAACATTACAACGGACCTGGAACCGCTCACGGTATGGTTTAATTATATACAACTTTGTATTTTTGGTCTAGTAGAAGATGGACTCTTCCCATAGTTAAACGTTTTGGATTTGAAACTTTGTTAGTCCTTTTATTTAATAAGGGATCTAGAGCACAGTACATCCTTCTGCCAAACCAATGATACTCAGATATATACTTTTATGTACATATATATATATATATATATATATATATATATATATATTACACTAACTACTCAAGTAAAAAATATTTGTTTGTAAATTTTATTCTAACCAAAATTTAAATTTGTGACCATCCTATAAAAATACAATATTTTTTATCATTATACTATTAATATAAACTTTTTTTTATAATTAAAATATACTTTAAAAATGTTTTTCAGGTGCCTTAAACCCTCTAGTTTAGAAAATAATTTTTTAACAAAATTTTCAAACTCTCACAATAAATCTATTTACAACCCTCTAAAAACTTAAAAGGATTTAAACCTAGAAAGATGGTTTTAAACCTAAAAATGTTATTATAGGTTGAAGGTGTAAACCTAGGTTAGTTAGCTTAAACCTATTTCAAACCGTCACATAATCGTTTTAAACACTCTAAATCGATTGAAAGCCTCAAAATTACATTAAATAATGTTTATGTAATCTTCTACTAATACCAATTGAATAATTTAAATATTGATTGAACAAGTAAATTAATATTACTTTGTATTAATTAGTGTTTAACTATGGGGTAGGTTCTGAAAACCTCTAAAACATTACAACGGACCTGGAACCGCTCACGGTATGGTTTAATTATATACAACTTTGTATTTTTGGTCTAGTAGAAGATGGACTCTTCCCATAGTTAAACGTTTTGGATTTGAAACTTTGTTAGTCCTTTTATTTAATAAGGGATCTAGAGCACAGTACATCCTTCTGCCAAACCAATGATACTCAGATATATACTTTTATGTACATATATATATATATATATATATATATATTACACTAACTACTCAAGTAAAAAATATTTGTTTGTAAATTTTATTCTAACCAAAATTTAAATTTGTGACCATGCTATAAAAATACAATATTTTTTATCATTATACTATTAATATAAACTTTTTTTTGTAATTAAAATATACTTTAAAAATGTTTTTCAGGTGCCTTTAACCCTCTAGTTTAGAAATATAATTTTTTAACAAAATTTTCAAACTCTCACAATAAATCTATTTACAACCCTCTAAAAATTAAAAGGATTTAAACCTAGAAAGATGGTTTTAAACCTAAAAATGTTATTATAGGTTGAGGGTGTAAACCTAGGTTAGTCAGCTTAAACCTATTTCAAACTGTCACATAATCGTTTTAAACACTCTAAATCGATTGAAAGCCTCAAAATTACATTAAATAATGTTTATGTAATCTTCTACTAATACCAATTGAATAATTTAAATATTGATTGAACAAGTAAATTAATATTACTTTGTATTAATTAGTGTTTAACTATGGGGTAGGTTCTGAAAACCTCTAAAACATTACAACGGACCTGGAACCGCTCACGGTATGGTTTAATTATATACAACTTTGTATTTTTGGTCTAGTAGAAGATGGACTCTTCCCATAGTTAAACGTTTTGGATTTGAAACTTTGTTAGTCCTTTTATTTAATAAGGGATCTAGAGCACAGTACATCCTTCTGCCAAACCAATGATACTCAGATATATACTTTTATGTACATATATATATATATATATATATATATATATATATATATTACACTAACTACTCAAGTAAAAAATATTTGTTTGTAAATTTTATTCTAACCAAAATTTAAATATGTGACCATCCTATAAAAATACAATATTTTTTATCATTATACTATTAATATAAACTTTTTTTTATAATTAAAATATACTTTAAAAATGTTTTTCAGGTGCCTTAAACCCTCTAGTTTAGAAAATAATTTTTTAACAAAATTTTCAAACTCTCACAATAAATCTATTTACAACCCTCTAAAAACTTAAAAGGATTTAAACCTAGAAAGATGGTTTTAAACCTAAAAATGTTATTATAGGTTGAAGGTGTAAACCTAGGTTAGTTAGCTTAAACCTATTTCAAACCGTCACATAATCGTTTTAAACACTCTAAATCGATTGAAAGCCTCAAAATTACATTAAATAATGTTTATGTAATCTTCTACTAATACCAATTGAATAATTTAAATATTGATTGAACAAGTAAATTAATATTACTTTGTATTAATTAGTGTTTAACTATGGGGTAGGTTCTGAAAACCTCTAAAACATTACAACGGACCTGGAACCGCTCACGGTATGGTTTAATTATATACAACTTTGTATTTTTGGTCTAGTAGAAGATGGACTCTTCCCATAGTTAAACGTTTTGGATTTGAAACTTTGTTAGTCCTTTTATTTAATAAGGGATCTAGAGCACAGTACATCCTTCTGCCAAACCAATGATACTCAGATATATACTTTTATGTACATATATATATATATATATATATATATATTACACTAACTACTCAAGTAAAAAATATTTGTTTGTAAATTTTATTCTAACCAAAATTTAAATTTGTGACCATGCTATAAAAATACAATATTTTTTATCATTATACTATTAATATAAACTTTTTTTTGTAATTAAAATATACTTTAAAAATGTTTTTCAGGTGCCTTTAACCCTCTAGTTTAGAAATATAATTTTTTAACAAAATTTTCAAACTCTCACAATAAATCTATTTACAACCCTCTAAAAATTAAAAGGATTTAAACCTAGAAAGATGGTTTTAAACCTAAAAATGTTATTATAGGTTGAGGGTGTAAACCTAGGTTAGTCAGCTTAAACCTATTTCAAACTGTCACATAATCGTTTTAAACACTCTAAATCGATTGAAAGCCTCAAAATTACATTAAATAATGTTTATGTAATCTTCTACTAATACCAATTGAATAATTTAAATATTGATTGAACAAGTAAATTAATATTACTTTGTATTAATTAGTGTTTAACTATGGGGTAGGTTCTGAAAACCTCTAAAACATTACAACGGACCTGGAACCGCTCACGGTATGGTTTAATTATATACAACTTTGTATTTTTGGTCTAGTAGAAGATGGACTCTTCCCATAGTTAAACGTTTTGGATTTGAAACTTTGTTAGTCCTTTTATTTAATAAGGGATCTAGAGCACAGTACATCCTTCTGCCAAACCAATGATACTCAGATATATACTTTTATGTACATATATATATATATATATATATATATATATATATTACACTAACTACTCAAGTAAAAAATATTTGTTTGTAAATTTTATTCTAACCAAAATTTAAATTTGTGACCATCCTATAAAAATACAATATTTTTTATCATTATACTATTAATATAAACTTTTTTTTATAATTAAAATATACTTTAAAAATGTTTTTCAGGTGCCTTAAACCCTCTAGTTTAGAAAATAATTTTTTAACAAAATTTTCAAACTCTCACAATAAATCTATTTACAACCCTCTAAAAACTTAAAAGGATTTAAACCTAGAAAGATGGTTTTAAACCTAAAAATGTTATTATAGGTTGAAGGTGTAAACCTAGGTTAGTTAGCTTAAACCTATTTCAAACCGTCACATAATCGTTTTAAACACTCTAAATCGATTGAAAGCCTCAAAATTACATTAAATAATGTTTATGTAATCTTCTACTAATACCAATTGAATAATTTAAATATTGATTGAACAAGTAAATTAATATTACTTTGTATTAATTAGTGTTTAACTATGGGGTAGGTTCTGAAAACCTCTAAAACATTACAACGGACCTGGAACCGCTCACGGTATGGTTTAATTATATACAACTTTGTATTTTTGGTCTAGTAGAAGATGGACTCTTCCCATAGTTAAACGTTTTGGATTTGAAACTTTGTTAGTCCTTTTATTTAATAAGGGATCTAGAGCACAGTACATCCTTCTGCCAAACCAATGATACTCAGATATATACTTTTATGTACATATATATATATATATATATATATATATTACACTAACTACTCAAGTAAAAAATATTTGTTTGTAAATTTTATTCTAACCAAAATTTAAATTTGTGACCATGCTATAAAAATACAATATTTTTTATCATTATACTATTAATATAAACTTTTTTTTGTAATTAAAATATACTTTAAAAATGTTTTTCAGGTGCCTTTAACCCTCTAGTTTAGAAATATAATTTTTTAACAAAATTTTCAAACTCTCACAATAAATCTATTTACAACCCTCTAAAAATTAAAAGGATTTAAACCTAGAAAGATGGTTTTAAACCTAAAAATGTTATTATAGGTTGAGGGTGTAAACCTAGGTTAGTCAGCTTAAACCTATTTCAAACTGTCACATAATCGTTTTAAACACTCTAAATCGATTGAAAGCCTCAAAATTACATTAAATAATGTTTATGTAATCTTCTACTAATACCAATTGAATAATTTAAATATTGATTGAACAAGTAAATTAATATTACTTTGTATTAATTAGTGTTTAACTATGGGGTAGGTTCTGAAAACCTCTAAAACATTACAACGGACCTGGAACCGCTCACGGTATGGTTTAATTATATACAACTTTGTATTTTTGGTCTAGTAGAAGATGGACTCTTCCCATAGTTAAACGTTTTGGATTTGAAACTTTGTTAGTCCTTTTATTTAATAAGGGATCTAGAGCACAGTACATCCTTCTGCCAAACCAATGATACTCAGATATATACTTTTATGTACATATATATATATATATATATATATATATATATATATATTACACTAACTACTCAAGTAAAAAATATTTGTTTGTAAATTTTATTCTAACCAAAATTTAAATATGTGACCATCCTATAAAAATACAATATTTTTTATCATTATACTATTAATATAAACTTTTTTTTATAATTAAAATATACTTTAAAAATGTTTTTCAGGTGCCTTAAACCCTCTAGTTTAGAAAATAATTTTTTAACAAAATTTTCAAACTCTCACAATAAATCTATTTACAACCCTCTAAAAACTTAAAAGGATTTAAACCTAGAAAGATGGTTTTAAACCTAAAAATGTTATTATAGGTTGAAGGTGTAAACCTAGGTTAGTTAGCTTAAACCTATTTCAAACCGTCACATAATCGTTTTAAACACTCTAAATCGATTGAAAGCCTCAAAATTACATTAAATAATGTTTATGTAATCTTCTACTAATACCAATTGAATAATTTAAATATTGATTGAACAAGTAAATTAATATTACTTTGTATTAATTAGTGTTTAACTATGGGGTAGGTTCTGAAAACCTCTAAAACATTACAACGGACCTGGAACCGCTCACGGTATGGTTTAATTATATACAACTTTGTATTTTTGGTCTAGTAGAAGATGGACTCTTCCCATAGTTAAACGTTTTGGATTTGAAACTTTGTTAGTCCTTTTATTTAATAAGGGATCTAGAGCACAGTACATCCTTCTGCCAAACCAATGATACTCAGATATATACTTTTATGTACATATATATATATATATATATATATATATTACACTAACTACTCAAGTAAAAAATATTTGTTTGTAAATTTTATTCTAACCAAAATTTAAATTTGTGACCATGCTATAAAAATACAATATTTTTTATCATTATACTATTAATATAAACTTTTTTTTGTAATTAAAATATACTTTAAAAATGTTTTTCAGGTGCCTTTAACCCTCTAGTTTAGAAATATAATTTTTTAACAAAATTTTCAAACTCTCACAATAAATCTATTTACAACCCTCTAAAAATTAAAAGGATTTAAACCTAGAAAGATGGTTTTAAACCTAAAAATGTTATTATAGGTTGAAGGTGTAAACCTAGGTTAGTCAGCTTAAACCTATTTCAAACCGTCACATAATCGTTTTAAACACTCTAAATCGATTGAAAGCCTCAAAATTACATTAAATAATGTTTATGTAATCTTCTACTAATATCAATTGAATAATTTAAATATTGATTGAACAAGTAAATTAATATTACTTTGTATTAATTAGTGTTTAACTATGGGGTAGGTTCTGAAAACCTCTAAAACATTACAACGGACCTGGAACCGCTCACGGTATGGTTTAATTATATACAACTTTGTTTTTTTGGTCTAGTAGAAGATGGACTCTTCCCATAGTTAAACGTTTTGGATTTACAACTTTGTTAGTCCTTTTATTTAATAAGGGATCTAGAGCACAGTACATCCTTCTGCCAAACCAATGATACTTAAATATATACTTTTATGTACATATATATATATATATATTTATTACACTAACTACTCATGTAAAAAATATTTGTTTGTAAATTTTATTCCAACCAAAATTTAAATTTGTGACCATGCTATAAAAATACAATATTTTTTATCATTATACTATTAATATAAACTTTTTTTTGTAATTAAAATATACTTTAAAAATGTTTTTCAGGTGCCTTAAACCCTCTAGTTTAGAAATATAATTTTTTAACAAAATTTTCAAACTCTCACAATAAATCTATTTACAACCCTCTAAAAACTTAAAAGGATTTAAACCTAGAAAGATGGTTTTAAACCTAAAAATGTTATTATAGGTTGAAGGTGTAAACCTAGGTTAGTCAGCTTAAACCTATTTCAAACCGTCACATAATCGTTTTAAACACTCTAAATCGATTGAAAGCCTCAAAATTACATTAAATAATGTTTATGTAATCTTCTACTAATATCTATTGAATAATTTAAATATTGATTGAACAAGTAAATTAATATTACTTTGTATTAATTAGTGTTTAACTATGGGGTAGGTTCTGAAAACCTCTAAAACATTACAACGGACCTGGAACCGCTCACGGTATGGTTTAATTATATACAACTTTGTATTTTTGGTCTAGTAGAAGATGGACTCTTCCCATAGTTAAACGTTTTGGATTTGAAACTTTGTTAGTCCTTTTATTTAATAAGGGATCTAGAGCACAGTACATCCTTCTGCCAAACCAATGATACTCAAATATATACTTTTATGTACATATATATATATATATATATATATATTTATTACACTAACTACTCAAGTAAAAAATATTTGTTTGTAAATTTTATTCCAACCAAAATTTAAATTTGTGACCATGCTATAAAACTACAATATTTTTTATCATTATACTATTAATATAAACTTTTTTTTGTAATTAAAATATACTTTAAAAATGTTTTTCAGGTGCCTTAAACCCTCTAGTTTAGAAATTTAATTTTTTAACAAAATTTTCAAACTCTCACAATAAATCTATTTACAACCCTCTAAAAACTTAAAAGGATTTAAACCTAGAAAGATGGTTTTAAACCTAAAAATGTTATTATAGGTTGAAGGTGTAAACCTAGGTTAGTTAGCTTAAACCTATTTCAAACCGTCACATAATCGTTTTAAACACTCTAAATCGATTGAAAGCCTCAAAATTACATTAAATAATGTTTATGTAATCTTCTACTAATACCAATTGAATAATTTAAATATTGATTGAACAAGTAAATTAATATTACTTTGTATTAATTAGTGTTTAACTATGGGGTAGGTTCTGAAAACCTCTAAAACATTACAACGGACCTGGAACCGCTCACGGTATGGTTTAATTATATACAACTTTGTATTTTTGGTCTAGTAGAAGATGGACTCTTCCCATAGTTAAACGTTTTGGATTTGAAACTTTGTTAGTCCTTTTATTTAATAAGGGATCTAGAGCACAGTACATCCTTCTGCCAAACCAATGATACTCAGATATATACTTTTATGTACATATATATATATATATATATATATATATATATATATTACACTAACTACTCAAGTAAAAAATATTTGTTTGTAAATTTTATTCTAACCAAAATTTAAATTTGTGACCATCCTATAAAAATACAATATTTTTTATCATTATACTATTAATATAAACTTTTTTTTGTAATTAAAATATACTTTAAAAATGTTTTTCAGGTGCCTTAAACCCTCTAGTTTAGAAAATAATTTTTTAACAAAATTTTCAAACTCTCACAATAAATCTATTTACAACCCTCTAAAAACTTAAAAGGATTTAAACCTAGAAAGATGGTTTTAAACCTAAAAATGTTATTATAGGTTGAAGGTGTAAACCTAGGTTAGTTAGCTTAAACCTATTTCAAACCGTCACATAATCGTTTTAAACACTCTAAATCGATTGAAAGCCTCAAAATTACATTAAATAATGTTTATGTAATCTTCTACTAATACCAATTGAATAATTTAAATATTGATTGAACAAGTAAATTAATATTACTTTGTATTAATTAGTGTTTAACTATGGGGTAGGTTCTGAAAACCTCTAAAACATTACAACGGACCTGGAACCGCTCACGGTATGGTTTAATTATATACAACTTTGTATTTTTGGTCTAGTAGAAGATGGACTCTTCCCATAGTTAAACGTTTTGGATTTGAAACTTTGTTAGTCCTTTTATTTAATAAGGGATCTAGAGCACAGTACATCCTTCTGCCAAACCAATGATACTCAGATATATACTTTTATGTACATATATATATATATATATATATATATATATATTACACTAACTACTCAAGTAAAAAATATTTTTTTGTAAATTTTATTCTAACCAAAATTTAAATTTGTGACCATGCTATAAAAATACAATATTTTTTATCATTATACTATTAATATAAACTTTTTTTTTGTAATTAAAATATACTTTAAAAATGTTTTTCAGGTGCCTTTAACCCTCTAGTTTAGAAATATAATTTTTTAACAAAATTTTCAAACTCTCACAATAAATCTATTTACAACCCTCTAAAAATTAAAAGGATTTAAACCTAGAAAGATGGTTTTAAACCTAAAAATGTTATTATAGGTTGAAGGTGTAAACCTAGGTTAGTCAGCTTAAACCTATTTCAAACCGTCACATAATCGTTTTAAACACTCTAAATCGATTGAAAGCCTCAAAATTACATTAAATAATGTTTATGTAATCTTCTACTAATATCAATTGAATAATTTAAATATTGATTGAACAAGTAAATTAATATTACTTTGTATTAATTAGTGTTTAACTATGGGGTAGGTTCTGAAAACCTCTAAAACATTACAACGGACCTGGAACCGCTCACGGTATGGTTTAATTATATACAACTTTGTTTTTTTGGTCTAGTAGAAGATGGACTCTTCCCATAGTTAAACGTTTTGGATTTACAACTTTGTTAGTCCTTTTATTTAATAAGGGATCTAGAGCACAGTACATCCTTCTGCCAAACCAATGATACTTAAATATATACTTTTATGTACATATATATATATATATATTTATTACACTAACTACTCATGTAAAAAATATTTGTTTGTAAATTTTATTCCAACCAAAATTTAAATTTGTGACCATGCTATAAAAATACAATATTTTTTATCATTATACTATTAATATAAACTTTTTTTTGTAATTAAAATATACTTTAAAAATGTTTTTCAGGTGCCTTAAACCCTCTAGTTTAGAAATATAATTTTTTAACAAAATTTTCAAACTCTCACAATAAATCTATTTACAACCCTCTAAAAACTTAAAAGGATTTAAACCTAGAAAGATGGTTTTAAACCTAAAAATGTTATTATAGGTTGAAGGTGTAAACCTAGGTTAGTCAGCTTAAACCTATTTCAAACCGTCACATAATCGTTTTAAACACTCTAAATCGATTGAAAGCCTCAAAATTACATTAAATAATGTTTATGTAATCTTCTACTAATATCTATTGAATAATTTAAATATTGATTGAACAAGTAAATTAATATTACTTTGTATTAATTAGTGTTTAACTATGGGGTAGGTTCTGAAAACCTCTAAAACATTACAACGGACCTGGAACCGCTCACGGTATGGTTTAATTATATACAACTTTGTATTTTTGGTCTAGTAGAAGATGGACTCTTCCCATAGTTAAACGTTTTGGATTTGAAACTTTGTTAGTCCTTTTATTTAATAAGGGATCTAGAGCACAGTACATCCTTCTGCCAAACCAATGATACTCAAATATATACTTTTATGTACATATATATATATATATATATATATATTTATTACACTAACTACTCAAGTAAAAAATATTTGTTTGTAAATTTTATTCCAACCAAAATTTAAATTTGTGACCATGCTATAAAACTACAATATTTTTTATCATTATACTATTAATATAAACTTTTTTTTGTAATTAAAATATACTTTAAAAATGTTTTTCAGGTGCCTTAAACCCTCTAGTTTAGAAATTTAATTTTTTAACAAAATTTTCAAACTCTCACAATAAATCTATTTACAACCCTCTAAAAACTTAAAAGGATTTAAACCTAGAAAGATGGTTTTAAACCTAAAAATGTTATTATAGGTTGAAGGTGTAAACCTAGGTTAGTTAGCTTAAACCTATTTCAAACCGTCACATAATCGTTTTAAACACTCTAAATCGATTGAAAGCCTCAAAATTACATTAAATAATGTTTATGTAATCTTCTACTAATACCAATTGAATAATTTAAATATTGATTGAACAAGTAAATTAATATTACTTTGTATTAATTAGTGTTTAACTATGGGGTAGGTTCTGAAAACCTCTAAAACATTACAACGGACCTGGAACCGCTCACGGTATGGTTTAATTATATACAACTTTGTATTTTTGGTCTAGTAGAAGATGGACTCTTCCCATAGTTAAACGTTTTGGATTTGAAACTTTGTTAGTCCTTTTATTTAATAAGGGATCTAGAGCACAGTACATCCTTCTGCCAAACCAATGATACTCAGATATATACTTTTATGTACATATATATATATATATATATATATATATATATATATTACACTAACTACTCAAGTAAAAAATATTTGTTTGTAAATTTTATTCTAACCAAAATTTAAATTTGTGACCATCCTATAAAAATACAATATTTTTTATCATTATACTATTAATATAAACTTTTTTTTGTAATTAAAATATACTTTAAAAATGTTTTTCAGGTGCCTTAAACCCTCTAGTTTAGAAAATAATTTTTTAACAAAATTTTCAAACTCTCACAATAAATCTATTTACAACCCTCTAAAAACTTAAAAGGATTTAAACCTAGAAAGATGGTTTTAAACCTAAAAATGTTATTATAGGTTGAAGGTGTAAACCTAGGTTAGTTAGCTTAAACCTATTTCAAACCGTCACATAATCGTTTTAAACACTCTAAATCGATTGAAAGCCTCAAAATTACATTAAATAATGTTTATGTAATCTTCTACTAATACCAATTGAATAATTTAAATATTGATTGAACAAGTAAATTAATATTACTTTGTATTAATTAGTGTTTAACTATGGGGTAGGTTCTGAAAACCTCTAAAACATTACAACGGACCTGGAACCGCTCACGGTATGGTTTAATTATATACAACTTTGTATTTTTGGTCTAGTAGAAGATGGACTCTTCCCATAGTTAAACGTTTTGGATTTGAAACTTTGTTAGTCCTTTTATTTAATAAGGGATCTAGAGCACAGTACATCCTTCTGCCAAACCAATGATACTCAGATATATACTTTTATGTACATATATATATATATATATATATATATATTACACTAACTACTCAAGTAAAAAATATTTGTTTGTAAATTTTATTCTAACCAAAATTTAAATTTGTGACCATGCTATAAAAATACAATATTTTTTATCATTATACTATTAATATAAACTTTTTTTTGTAATTAAAATATACTTTAAAAATGTTTTTCAGGTGCCTTTAACCCTCTAGTTTAGAAATATAATTTTTTAACAAAATTTTCAAACTCTCACAATAAATCTATTTACAACCCTCTAAAAATTAAAAGGATTTAAACCTAGAAAGATGGTTTTAAACCTAAAAATGTTATTATAGGTTGAAGGTGTAAACCTAGGTTAGTCAGCTTAAACCTATTTCAAACCGTCACATAATCGTTTTAAACACTCTAAATCGATTGAAAGCCTCAAAATTACATTAAATAATGTTTATGTAATCTTCTACTAATATCAATTGAATAATTTAAATATTGATTGAACAAGTAAATTAATATTACTTTGTATTAATTAGTGTTTAACTATGGGGTAGGTTCTGAAAACCTCTAAAACATTACAACGGACCTGGAACCGCTCACGGTATGGTTTAATTATATACAACTTTGTTTTTTTGGTCTAGTAGAAGATGGACTCTTCCCATAGTTAAACGTTTTGGATTTACAACTTTGTTAGTCCTTTTATTTAATAAGGGATCTAGAGCACAGTACATCCTTCTGCCAAACCAATGATACTTAAATATATACTTTTATGTACATATATATATATATATATTTATTACACTAACTACTCATGTAAAAAATATTTGTTTGTAAATTTTATTCCAACCAAAATTTAAATTTGTGACCATGCTATAAAAATACAATATTTTTTATCATTATACTATTAATATAAACTTTTTTTTGTAATTAAAATATACTTTAAAAATGTTTTTCAGGTGCCTTTAACCCTCTAGTTTAGAAATATAATTTTTTAACAAAATTTTCAAACTCTCACAATAAATCTATTTACAACCCTCTAAAAATTAAAAGGATTTAAACCTAGAAAGATGGTTTTAAACCTAAAAATGTTATTATAGGTTGAAGGTGTAAACCTAGGTTAGTCAGCTTAAACCTATTTCAAACCGTCACATAATCGTTTTAAACACTCTAAATCGATTGAAAGCCTCAAAATTACATTAAATAATGTTTATGTAATCTTCTACTAATATCAATTGAATAATTTAAATATTGATTGAACAAGTAAATTAATATTACTTTGTATTAATTAGTGTTTAACTATGGGGTAGGTTCTGAAAACCTCTAAAACATTACAACGGACCTGGAACCGCTCACGGTATGGTTTAATTATATACAACTTTGTTTTTTTGGTCTAGTAGAAGATGGACTCTTCCCATAGTTAAACGTTTTGGATTTACAACTTTGTTAGTCCTTTTATTTAATAAGGGATCTAGAGCACAGTACATCCTTCTGCCAAACCAATGATACTTAAATATATACTTTTATGTACATATATATATATATATATTTATTACACTAACTACTCATGTAAAAAATATTTGTTTGTAAATTTTATTCCAACCAAAATTTAAATTTGTGACCATGCTATAAAAATACAATATTTTTTATCATTATACTATTAATATAAACTTTTTTTTGTAATTAAAATATACTTTAAAAATGTTTTTCAGGTGCCTTAAACCCTCTAGTTTAGAAATATAATTTTTTAACAAAATTTTCAAACTCTCACAATAAATCTATTTACAACCCTCTAAAAACTTAAAAGGATTTAAACCTAGAAAGATGGTTTTAAACCTAAAAATGTTATTATAGGTTGAAGGTGTAAACCTAGGTTAGTCAGCTTAAACCTATTTCAAACCGTCACATAATCGTTTTAAACACTCTAAATCGATTGAAAGCCTCAAAATTACATTAAATAATGTTTATGTAATCTTCTACTAATATCTATTGAATAATTTAAATATTGATTGAACAAGTAAATTAATATTACTTTGTATTAATTAGTGTTTAACTATGGGGTAGGTTCTGAAAACCTCTAAAACATTACAACGGACCTGGAACCGCTCACGGTATGGTTTAATTATATACAACTTTGTATTTTTGGTCTAGTAGAAGATGGACTCTTCCCATAGTTAAACGTTTTGGATTTGAAACTTTGTTAGTCCTTTTATTTAATAAGGGATCTAGAGCACAGTACATCCTTCTGCCAAACCAATGATACTCAAATATATACTTTTATGTACATATATATATATATATATATATATATTTATTACACTAACTACTCAAGTAAAAAATATTTGTTTGTAAATTTTATTCCAACCAAAATTTAAATTTGTGACCATGCTATAAAACTACAATATTTTTTATCATTATACTATTAATATAAACTTTTTTTTGTAATTAAAATATACTTTAAAAATGTTTTTCAGGTGCCTTAAACCCTCTAGTTTAGAAATTTAATTTTTTAACAAAATTTTCAAACTCTCACAATAAATCTATTTACAACCCTCTAAAAACTTAAAAGGATTTAAACCTAGAAAGATGGTTTTAAACCTAAAAATGTTATTATAGGTTGAAGGTGTAAACCTAGGTTAGTTAGCTTAAACCTATTTCAAACCGTCACATAATCGTTTTAAACACTCTAAATCGATTGAAAGCCTCAAAATTACATTAAATAATGTTTATGTAATCTTCTACTAATACCAATTGAATAATTTAAATATTGATTGAACAAGTAAATTAATATTACTTTGTATTAATTAGTGTTTAACTATGGGGTAGGTTCTGAAAACCTCTAAAACATTACAACGGACCTGGAACCGCTCACGGTATGGTTTAATTATATACAACTTTGTATTTTTGGTCTAGTAGAAGATGGACTCTTCCCATAGTTAAACGTTTTGGATTTGAAACTTTGTTAGTCCTTTTATTTAATAAGGGATCTAGAGCACAGTACATCCTTCTGCCAAACCAATGATACTTAAATATATACTTTTATGTACATATATATATATATATATTTATTACACTAACTACTCAAGTAAAAAATATTTGTTTGTAAATTTTATTCCAACCAAAATTTAAATTTGTGACCATGCTATAAAAATACAATATTTTTTATCATTATACTATTAATATAAACTTTTTTTTGTAATTAAAATATACTTTAAAAATGTTTTTCAGGTGCCTTAAACCCTCTAGTTTAGAAATATAATTTTTTAACAAAATTTTCAAACTCTCACAATAAATCTATTTACAACCCTCTAAAAACTTAAAAGGATTTAAACCTAGAAAGATGGTTTTAAACCTAAAAATGTTATTATAGGTTGAAGGTGTAAACCTAGGTTAGTCAGCTTAAACCTATTTCAAACCGTCACATAATCGTTTTAAACACTCTAAATCGATTGAAAGCCTCAAAATTACATTAAATAATGTTTATGTAATCTTCTACTAATATCTATTGAATAATTTAAATATTGATTGAACAAGTAAATTAATATTACTTTGTATTAATTAGTGTTTAACTATGGGGTAGGTTCTGAAAACCTCTAAAACATTACAACGGACCTGGAACCGCTCACGGTATGGTTTAATTATATACAACTTTGTTTTTTTGGTCTAGTAGAAGATGGACTCTTCCCATAGTTAAACGTTTTGGATTTGAAACTTTGTTAGTCCTTTTATTTAATAAGGGATCTAGTGCACAGTACATCCTTCTGCCAAACCAATGATACTCAAATATATACTTTTATGTACATATATATATATATATATATATATATATATTTATTACACTAACTACTCAAGTAAAAAATATTTGTTTGTAAATTTTATTCCAACCAAAATTTAAATTTGTGACCATGCTATAAAACTACAATATTTTTTATCATTATACTATTAATATAAACTTTTTTTTGTAATTAAAATATACTTTAAAAATGTTTTTCAGGTGCCTTAAACCCTCTAGTTTAGAAATTTAATTTTTTAACAAAATTTTCAAACTCTCACAATAAATCTATTTACAACCCTCTAAAAACTTAAAAGGATTTAAACCTAGAAAGATGGTTTTAAACCTAAAAATGTTATTATAGGTTGAAGGTGTAAACCTAGGTTAGTTAGCTTAAACCTATTTCAAACCGTCACATAATCGTTTTAAACACTCTAAATCGATTGAAAGCCTCAAAATTACATTAAATAATGTTTATGTAATCTTCTACTAATACCAATTGAATAATTTAAATATTGATTGAACAAGTAAATTAATATTACTTTGTATTAATTAGTGTATAACTATGGGGTAGGTTCTGAAAACCTCTAAAACATTACAACGGACCTGGAACCGCTCACGGTATGGTTTAATTATATACAACTTTGTATTTTTGGTCTAGTAGAAGATGGACTCTTCCCATAGTTAAACGTTTTGGATTTGAAACTTTGTTAGTCCTTTTATTTAATAAGGGATCTAGAGCACAGTACATCCTTCTGCCAAACCAATGATACTCAGATATATACTTTTATGTACATATATATATATATATATATATATATATATATTACACTAACTACTCAAGTAAAAAATATTTGTTTGTAAATTTTATTATAACCAAAATTTAAATTTGTGACCATGCTATAAAAATACAATATTTTTTATCATTATACTATTAATATAAACTTTTTTTTGTAATTAAAATATACTTTAAAAATGTTTTTCAGGTGCCTTAAACCCTCTAGTTTAGAAATATAATTTTTTAACAAAATTTTCAAACTCTCACAATAAATCTATTTACAACCCTCTAAAAATTAAAAGGATTTAAACCTAGAAAGATGGTTTTAAACCTAAAAATGTTATTATAGGTTGAAGGTGTAAACCTAGGTTAGTCAGCTTAAACCTATTTCAAGCCGTCACATAATCGTTTTAAACACTCTAAATCGATTGAAAGCCTCAAAATTACATTAAATAATGTTTATGTAATCTTCTACTAATACCAATTGAATAATTTAAATATTGATTGAACAAGTAAATTAATATTACTTTGTATTAATTAGTGTTTAACTATGGGGTAGGTTCTGAAAACCTCTAAAACATTACAACGGACCTGGAACCGCTCACGGTATGGTTTAATTATATACAACTTTGTATTTTTGGTCTAGTAGAAGATGGACTCTTCCCATAGTTAAACGTTTTGGATTTGAAACTTTGTTAGTCCTTTTATTTAATAAGGGATCTAGAGCACAGTACATCCTTCTGCCAAACCAATGATACTTAAATATATACTTTTATGTACATATATATATATATATATTTATTACACTAACTACTCAAGTAAAAAATATTTGTTTGTAAATTTTATTCCAACCAAAATTTAAATTTGTGACCATGCTATAAAAATACAATATTTTTTATCATTATACTATTAATATAAACTTTTTTTTGTAATTAAAATATACTTTAAAAATGTTTTTCAGGTGCCTTAAACCCTCTAGTTTAGAAATATAATTTTTTAACAAAATTTTCAAACTCTCACAATAAATCTATTTACAACCCTCTAAAAACTTAAAAGGATTTAAACCTAGAAAGATGGTTTTAAACCTAAAAATGTTATTATAGGTTGAAGGTGTAAACCTAGGTTAGTCAGCTTAAACCTATTTCAAACCGTCACATAATCGTTTTAAACACTCTAAATCGATTGAAAGCCTCAAAATTACATTAAATAATGTTTATGTAATCTTCTACTAATATCTATTGAATAATTTAAATATTGATTGAACAAGTAAATTAATATTACTTTGTATTAATTAGTGTTTAACTATGGGGTAGGTTCTGAAAACCTCTAAAACATTACAACGGACCTGGAACCGCTCACGGTATGGTTTAATTATATACAACTTTGTTTTTTTGGTCTAGTAGAAGATGGACTCTTCCCATAGTTAAACGTTTTGGATTTGAAACTTTGTTAGTCCTTTTATTTAATAAGGGATCTAGAGCACAGTACATCCTTCTGCCAAACCAATGATACTCAAATATATACTTTTATGTACATATATATATATATATATATATATATATATTTATTACACTAACTACTCAAGTAAAAAATATTTGTTTGTAAATTTTATTCCAACCAAAATTTAAATTTGTGACCATGCTATAAAACTACAATATTTTTTATCATTATACTATTAATATAAACTTTTTTTTGTAATTAAAATATACTTTAAAAATGTTTTTCAGGTGCCTTAAACCCTCTAGTTTAGAAATTTAATTTTTTAACAAAATTTTCAAACTCTCACAATAAATCTATTTACAACCCTCTAAAAACTTAAAAGGATTTAAACCTAGAAAGATGGTTTTAAACCTAAAAATGTTATTATAGGTTGAAGGTGTAAACCTAGGTTAGTTAGCTTAAACCTATTTCAAACCGTCACATAATCGTTTTAAACACTCTAAATCGATTGAAAGCCTCAAAATTACATTAAATAATGTTTATGTAATCTTCTACTAATACCAATTGAATAATTTAAATATTGATTGAACAAGTAAATTAATATTACTTTGTATTAATTAGTGTATAACTATGGGGTAGGTTCTGAAAACCTCTAAAACATTACAACGGACCTGGAACCGCTCACGGTATGGTTTAATTATATACAACTTTGTATTTTTGGTCTAGTAGAAGATGGACTCTTCCCATAGTTAAACGTTTTGGATTTGAAACTTTGTTAGTCCTTTTATTTAATAAGGGATCTAGAGCACAGTACATCCTTCTGCCAAACCAATGATACTCAGATATATACTTTTATGTACATATATATATATATATATATATTACACTAACTACTCAAGTAAAAAATATTTGTTTGTAAATTTTATTCTAACCAAAATTTAAATTTGTGACCATGCTATAAAAATACAATATTTTTTATCATTATACTATTAATATAAACTTTTTTTTGTAATTAAAATATACTTTAAAAATGTTTTTCAGGTGCCTTAAACCCTCTAGTTTAGAAATATAATTTTTTAACAAAATTTTCAAACTCTCACAATAAATCTATTTACAACCCTCTAAAAATTAAAAGGATTTAAACCTAGAAAGATGGTTTTAAACCTAAAAATGTTATTATAGGTTGAAGGTGTAAACCTAGGTTAGTCAGCTTAAACCTATTTCAAGCCGTCACATAATCGTTTTAAACACTCTAAATCGATTGAAAGCCTCAAAATTACATTAAATAATGTTTATGTAATCTTCTACTAATATCAATTGAATAATTTAAATATTGATTGAACAAGTAAATTAATATTACTTTGTATTAATTAGTGTTTAACTATGGGGTAGGTTCTGAAAACCTCTAAAACATTACAACGGACCTGGAACCGCTCACGGTATGGTTTAATTATATACAACTTTGTATTTTTGGTCTAGTAGAAGATGGACTCTTCCCATAGTTAAACGTTTTGGATTTGAAACTTTGTTAGTCCTTTTATTTAATAAGGGATCTAGAGCACAGTACATCCTTCTGCCAAACCAATGATACTCAGATATATACTTTTATGTACATATATATATATATATATATATATATATTACACTAACTACTCAAGTAAAAAATATTTGTTTGTAAATTTTATTCTAACCAAAATTTAAATTTGTGACCATGCTATAAAAATACAATATTTTTTATCATTATACTATTAATATAAAACTTTTTTTTGTAATTAAAATATACTTTAAAAATGTTTTTCAGGTGCCTTAAACCCTCTAGTTTAGAAATATAATTTTTTAACAAAATTTTCAAACTCTCACAATAAATCTATTTACAACCCTCTAAAAATTAAAAGGATTTAAACCTAGAAAGATGGTTTTAAACCTAAAAATGTTATTATAGGTTGAAGGTGTAAACCTAGGTTAGTCAGCTTAAACCTATTTCAAACCGTCACATAATCGTTTTAAACACTCTAAATCGATTGAAAGCCTCAAAATTACATTAAATAATGTTTATGTAATCTTCTACTAATATCAATTGAATAATTTAAATATTGATTGAACAAGTAAATTAATATTACTTTGTATTAATTAGTGTTTAACTATGGGGTAGGTTCTGAAAACCTCTAAAACATTACAACGGACCTGGAACCGCTCACGGTATGGTTTAATTATATACAACTTTGTTTTTTTGGTCTAGTAGAAGATGGACTCTTCCCATAGTTAAACGTTTTGAATTTGAAACTTTGTTAGTCCTTTTATTTAATAAGGGATCTAGAGCACAGTACATCCTTCTGCCAAACCAATGATACTCAAATATATACTTTTATGTACATATATATATATATATATATATATATATATATTTATTACACTAACTACTCAAGTAAAAAATATTTGTTTGTAAATTTTATTCCAACCAAAATTTAAATTTGTGACCATGCTATAAAACTACAATATTTTTTATCATTATACTATTAATATAAACTTTTTTTTGTAATTAAAATATACTTTAAAAATGTTTTTCAGGTGCCTTAAACCCTCTAGTTTAGAAATTTAATTTTTTAACAAAATTTTCAAAACTCTCACAATAAATCTATTTACAACCCTCTAAAAACTTAAAAGGATTTAAACCTAGAAAGATGGTTTTAAACCTAAAAATGTTATTATAGGTTGAAGGTGTAAACCTAGGTTAGTTAGCTTAAACCTATTTCAAACCGTCACATAATCGTTTTAAACACTCTAAATCGATTGAAAGCCTCAAAATTACATTAAATAATGTTTATGTAATCTTCTACTAATACCAATTGAATAATTTAAATATTGATTGAACAAGTAAATTAATATTACTTTGTATTAATTAGTGTTTAACTATGGGGTAGGTTCTGAAAACCTCTAAAACATTACAACGGACCTGGAACCACTCACGGTATGGTTTAATTATATACAACTTTGTATTTTTGGTCTAGTAGAAGATGGACTCTTCCCATAGTTAAACGTTTTGGATTTGAAACTTTGTTAGTCCTTTTATTTAATAAGGGATCTAGAGCACAGTACATCCTTCTGCCAAACCAATGATACTCAGATATATACTTTTATGTACATATATATATATATATATATATATATATTACACTAACTACTCAAGTAAAAAATATTTGTTTGTAAATTTTATTCTAACCAAAATTTAAATTTGTGACCATGCTATAAAAATACAATATTTTTTATCATTATACTATTAATATAAACTTTTTTTTGTAATTAAAATATACTTTAAAAATGTTTTTCAGGTGCCTTAAACCCTCTAGTTTAGAAATATAATTTTTTAACAAAATTTTCAAACTCTCACAATAAATCTATTTACAACCCTCTAAAAATTAAAAGGATTTAAACCTAGAAAGATGGTTTTAAACCTAAAAATGTTATTATAGGTTGAAGGTGTAAACCTAGGTTAGTCAGCTTAAACCTATTTCAAACCGTCACATAATCGTTTTAAACACTCTAAATCGATTGAAAGCCTCAAAATTACATTAAATAATGTTTATGTAATCTTCTACTAATATCAATTGAATAATTTAAATATTGATTGAACAAGTAAATTAATATTACTTTGTATTAATTAGTGTTTAACTATGGGGTAGGTTCTGAAAACCTCTAAAACATTACAACGGACCTGGAACCGCTCACGGTATGGTTTAATTATATACAACTTTGTTTTTTTGGTCTAGTAGAAGATGGACTCTTCCCATAGTTAAACGTTTTGGATTTACAACTTTGTTAGTCCTTTTATTTAATAAGGGATCTAGAGCACAGTACATCCTTCTGCCAAACCAATGATACTTAAATATATACTTTTATGTACATATATATATATATATATTTATTACACTAACTACTCAAGTAAAAAATATTTGTTTGTAAATTTTATTCCAACCAAAATTTAAATTTGTGACCATGCTATAAAAATACAATATTTTTTATCATTATACTATTAATATAAACTTTTTTTTGTAATTAAAATATACTTTAAAAATGTTTTTCAGGTGCCTTAAACCCTCTAGTTTAGAAATATAATTTTTTAACAAAATTTTCAAACTCTCACAATAAATCTATTTACAACCCTCTAAAAACTTAAAAGGATTTAAACCTAGAAAGATGGTTTTAAACCTAAAAATGTTATTATAGGTTGAAGGTGTAAACCTAGGTTAGTCAGCTTAAACCTATTTCAAACCGTCACATAATCGTTTTAAACACTCTAAATCGATTGAAAGCCTCAAAATTACATTAAATAATGTTTATGTAATCTTCTACTAATATCTATTGAATAATTTAAATATTGATTGAACAAGTAAATTAATATTACTTTGTATTAATTAGTGTTTAACTATGGGGTAGGTTCTGAAAACCTCTAAAACATTACAACGGACCTGGAACCGCTCACGGTATGGTTTAATTATATACAACTTTGTTTTTTTGGTCTAGTAGAAGATGGACTCTTCCCATAGTTAAACGTTTTGGATTTGAAACTTTGTTAGTCCTTTTATTTAATAAGGGATCTAGAGCACAGTACATCCTTCTGCCAAACCAATGATACTCAAATATATACTTTTATGTACATATATATATATATATATATATATATATATATATATATATATTTATTACACTAACTACTCAAGTAAAAAATATTTGTTTGTAAATTTTATTCCAACCAAAATTTAAATTTGTGACCATGCTATAAAACTACAATATTTTTTATCATTATACTATTAATATAAACTTTTTTTTGTAATTAAAATATACTTTAAAAATGTTTTTCAGGTGCCTTAAACCCTCTAGTTTAGAAATTTAATTTTTTAACAAAATTTTCAAACTCTCACAATAAATCTATTTACAACCCTCTAAAAACTTAAAAGGATTTAAACCTAGAAAGATGGTTTTAAACCTAAAAATGTTATTATAGGTTGAAGGTGTAAACCTAGGTTAGTTAGCTTAAACCTATTTCAAACCGTCACATAATCGTTTTAAACACTCTAAATCGATTGAAAGCCTCAAAATTACATTAAATAATGTTTATGTAATCTTCTACTAATACCAATTGAATAATTTAAATATTGATTGAACAAGTAAATTAATATTACTTTGTATTAATTAGTGTTTAACTATGGGGTAGGTTCTGAAAACCTCTAAAACATTACAACGGACCTGGAACCGCTCACGGTATGGTTTAATTATATACAACTTTGTATTTTTGGTCTAGTAGAAGATGGACTCTTCCCATAGTTAAACGTTTTGGATTTGAAACTTTGTTAGTCCTTTTATTTAATAAGGGATCTAGAGCACAGTACATCCTTCTGCCAAACCAATGATACTCAGATATATACTTTTATGTACATATATATATATATATATATATATATATATTACACTAACTACTCAAGTAAAAAATATTTGTTTGTAAATTTTATTCTAACCAAAATTTAAATTTGTGACCATGCTATAAAAATACAATATTTTTTATCATTATACTATTAATATAAACTTTTTTTTGTAATTAAAATATACTTTAAAAATGTTTTTCAGGTGCCTTAAACCCTCTAGTTTAGAAATATAATTTTTTAACAAAATTTTCAAACTCTCACAATAAATCTATTTACAACCCTCTAAAAATTAAAAGGATTTAAACCTAGAAAGATGGTTTTAAACCTAAAAATGTTATTATAGGTTGAAGGTGTAAACCTAGGTTAGTCAGCTTAAACCTATTTCAAACCGTCACATAATCGTTTTAAACACTCTAAATCGATTGAAAGCCTCAAAATTACATTAAATAATGTTTATGTAATCTTCTACTAATATCAATTGAATAATTTAAATATTGATTGAACAAGTAAATTAATATTACTTTGTATTAATTAGTGTTTAACTATGGGGTAGGTTCTGAAAACCTCTAAAACATTACAACGGACCTGGAACCGCTCACGGTATGGTTTAATTATATACAACTTTGTTTTTTTGGTCTAGTAGAAGATGGACTCTTCCCATAGTTAAACGTTTTGGATTTACAACTTTGTTAGTCCTTTTATTTAATAAGGGATCTAGAGCACAGTACATCCTTCTGCCAAACCAATGATACTTAAATATATACTTTTATGTACATATATATATATATATATTTATTACACTAACTACTCAAGTAAAAAATATTTGTTTGTAAATTTTATTCCAACCAAAATTTAAATTTGTGACCATGCTATAAAAATACAATATTTTTTATCATTATACTATTAATATAAACTTTTTTTTGTAATTAAAATATACTTTAAAAATGTTTTTCAGGTGCCTTAAACCCTCTAGTTTAGAAATATAATTTTTTAACAAAATTTTCAAACTCTCACAATAAATCTATTTACAACCCTCTAAAAACTTAAAAGGATTTAAACCTAGAAAGATGGTTTTAAACCTAAAAATGTTATTATAGGTTGAAGGTGTAAACCTAGGTTAGTCAGCTTAAACCTATTTCAAACCGTCACATAATCGTTTTAAACACTCTAAATCGATTGAAAGCCTCAAAATTACATTAAATAATGTTTATGTAATCTTCTACTAATATCAATTGAATAATTTAAATATTGATTGAACAAGTAAATTAATATTACTTTGTATTAATTAGTGTTTAACTATGGGGTAGGTTCTGAAAACCTCTAAAACATTACAACGGACCTGGAACCGCTCACGGTATGGTTTAATTATATACAACTTTGTTTTTTTGGTCTAGTAGAAGATGGACTCTTCCCATAGTTAAACGTTTTGGATTTACAACTTTGTTAGTCCTTTTATTTAATAAGGGATCTAGAGCACAGTACATCCTTCTGCCAAACCAATGATACTTAAATATATACTTTTATGTACATATATATATATATATATTTATTACACTAACTACTCAAGTAAAAAATATTTGTTTGTAAATTTTATTCCAACCAAAATTTAAATTTGTGACCATGCTATAAAAATACAATATTTTTTATCATTATACTATTAATATAAACTTTTTTTTGTAATTAAAATATACTTTAAAAATGTTTTTCAGGTGCCTTAAACCCTCTAGTTTAGAAATATAATTTTTTAACAAAATTTTCAAACTCTCACAATAAATCTATTTACAACCCTCTAAAAACTTAAAAGGATTTAAACCTAGAAAGATGGTTTTAAACCTAAAAATGTTATTATAGGTTGAAGGTGTAAACCTAGGTTAGTCAGCTTAAACCTATTTCAAACCGTCACATAATCGTTTTAAACACTCTAAATCGATTGAAAGCCTCAAAATTACATTAAATAATGTTTATGTAATCTTCTACTAATATCTATTGAATAATTTAAATATTGATTGAACAAGTAAATTAATATTACTTTGTATTAATTAGTGTTTAACTATGGGGTAGGTTCTGAAAACCTCTAAAACATTACAACAGACCTGGAACCGCTCACGGTATGGTTTAATTATATACAACTTTGTTTTTTTGGTCTAGTAGAAGATGGACTCTTCCCATAGTTAAACGTTTTGGATTTGAAACTTTGTTAGTCCTTTTATTTAATAAGGGATCTAGAGCACAGTACATCCTTCTGCCAAACCAATGATACTCAAATATATACTTTTATGTACATATATATATATATATATATATATATATATATTTATTACACTAACTACTCAAGTAAAAAATATTTGTTTGTAAATTTTATTCCAACCAAAATTTAAATTTGTGACCATGCTATAAAACTACAATATTTTTTATCATTATCCTATTAATATAAACTTTGTTTTGTAATTAAAATATACTTTAAAAATGTTTTTCAGGTCCCTTAAACCCTCTAGTTTAGAAATTTAATTTTTTAACAAAATTTTCAAACTCTCATAATAAATCTATTTACAACCCTCTAAAAACTTAAAAGGATTTAAACCTAGAAAGATGGTTTTAAACCTAAAAATGTTATTATAGGTTGAAGGTGTAAACCTAGGTTAGTTAGCTTAAACCTATTTCAAACCGTCACATAATCGTTTTAAACACTCTAAATCGATTGAAAGCCTCAAAATTACATTAAATAATGTTTATGTAATCTTCTACTAATACCAATTGAATAATTTAAATATTGATTGAACAAGTAAATTAATATTACTTTGTATTAATTAGTGTTTAACTATGGGGTATGTTCTGAAAACCTCTAAAACATTACAACGGACCTGGAACCGCTCACAGTATGGTTTAATTATATACAACTTTGTATTTTTGGTCTAGTAGAAGATGGACTCTTCCCATAGTTAAACGTTTTGGATTTGAAACTTTGTTAGTCCTTTTATTTAATAAGGGATCTAGAGCACAGTACATCCTTCTGCCAAACCAATGATACTCAGATATATACTTTTATGTACATATATATATATATATATATATATATATATTACACTAACTACTCAAGTAAAAAATATTTGTTTGTAAATTTTATTCTAACCAAAATTTAAATTTGTGACCATGCTATATAAATACAATATTTTTTATCATTATACTATTAATATAAACTTTTTTTTGTAATTAAAATATACTTTAAAAATGTTTTTCAGGTGCCTTAAACCCTCTAGTTTAGAAATATAATTTTTTAACAAAATTTTCAAACTCTCACAATAAATCTATTTACAACCCTCTAAAAATTAAAAGGATTTAAACCTAGAAAGATGGTTTTAAACCTAAAAATGTTATTATAGGTTGAAGGTGTAAACCTAGGTTAGTCAGCTTAAACCTATTTCAAACCGTCACATAATCGTTTTAAACACTCTAAATCGATTGAAAGCCTCAAAATTACATTAAATAATGTTTATGTAATCTTCTACTAATATCAATTGAATAATTTAAATATTGATTGAACAAGTAAATTAATATTACTTTGTATTAATTAGTGTTTAACTATGGGGTAGGTTCTGAAAACCTCTAAAACATTACAACGGACCTGGAACCGCTCACGGTATGGTTTAATTATATACAACTTTGTTTTTTTGGTCTAGTAGAAGATGGACTCTTCCCATAGTTAAACGTTTTGGATTTACAACTTTGTTAGTCCTTTTATTTAATAAGGGATCTAGAGCACAGTACATCCTTCTGCCAAACCAATGATACTTAAATATATACTTTTATGTACATATATATATATATATATTTATTACACTAACTACTCAAGTAAAAAATATTTGTTTGTAAATTTTATTCCAACCAAAATTTAAATTTGTGACCATGCTATAAAAATACAATATTTTTTATCATTATACTATTAATATAAACTTTTTTTTGTAATTAAAATATACTTTAAAAATGTTTATCAGGTGCCTTAAACCCTCTAGTTTAGAAATATAATTTTTTAACAAAATTTTCAAACTCTCACAATAAATCTATTTACAACCCTCTAAAAACTTAAAAGGATTTAAACCTAGAAAGATGGTTTTAAACCTAAAAATGTTATTATAGGTTGAAGGTGTAAACCTAGGTTAGTCAGCTTAAACCTATTTCAAACCGTCACATAATCGTTTTAAACACTCTAAATCGATTGAAAGCCTCAAAATTACATTAAATAATGTTTATGTAATCTTCTACTAATATCTATTGAATAATTTAAATATTGATTGAACAAGTAAATTAATATTACTTTGTATTAATTAGTGTTTAACTATGGGGTAGGTTCTGAAAACCTCTAAAACATTACAACGGACCTGGAACCGCTCACGGTATGGTTTAATTATATACAACTTTGTTTTTTTGGTCTAGTAGAAGATGGACTCTTCCCATAGTTAAACGTTTTGGATTTGAAACTTTGTTAGTCCTTTTATTTAATAAGGGATCTAGAGCACAGTACATCCTTCTGCCAAACCAATGATACTCAAATATATACTTTTATGTACATATATATATATATATATATATATATATATATATTTATTACACTAACTACTCAAGTAAAAAATATTTGTTTGTAAATTTTATTCCAACCAAAATTTAAATTTGTGACCATGCTATAAAACTACAATATTTTTTATCATTATACTATTAATATAAACTTTTTTTTGTAATTAAAATATACTTTAAAAATGTTTTTCAGGTGCCTTAAACCCTCTAGTTTAGAAATTTAATTTTTTAACAAAATTTTCAAACTCTCACAATAAATCTATTTACAACCCTCTAAAAACTTAAAAGGATTTAAACCTAGAAAGATGGTTTTAAACCTAAAAATGTTATTATAGGTTGAAGGTGTAAACCTAGGTTAGTTAGCTTAAACCTATTTCAAACCGTCACATAATCGTTTTAAACACTCTAAATCGATTGAAAGCCTCAAAATTACATTAAATAATGTTTATGTAATCTTCTACTAATACCAATTGAATAATTTAAATATTGATTGAACAAGTAAATTAATATTACTTTGTATTAATTAGTGTTTAACTATGGGGTAGGTTCTGAAAACCTCTAAAACATTACAACGGACCTGGAACCGCTCACGGTATGGTTTAATTATATACAACTTTGTATTTTTGGTCTAGTAGAAGATGGACTCTTCCCATAGTTAAACGTTTTGGATTTGAAACTTTGTTAGTCCTTTTATTTAATAAGGGATCTAGAGCACAGTACATCCTTCTGCCAAACCAATGATACTCAGATATATACTTTTATGTACATATATATATATATATATATATATATATATTACACTAACTACTCAAGTAAAAAATATTTGTTTGTAAATTTTATTCTAACCAAAATTTAAATTTGTGACCATGCTATAAAAATACAATATTTTTTATCATTATACTATTAATATAAACTTTTTTTTGTAATTAAAATATACTTTAAAAATGTTTTTCAGGTGCCTTAAACCCTCTAGTTTAGAAATATAATTTTTTAACAAAATTTTCAAACTCTCACAATAAATCTATTTACAACCCTCTAAAAATTAAAAGGATTTAAACCTAGAAAGATGGTTTTAAACCTAAAAATGTTATTATAGGTTGAAGGTGTAAACCTAGGTTAGTCAGCTTAAACCTATTTCAAACCGTCACATAATCGTTTTAAACACTCTAAATCGATTGAAAGCCTCAAAATTACATTAAATAATGTTTATGTAATCTTCTACTAATATCAATTGAATAATTTAAATATTGATTGAACAAGTAAATTAATATTACTTTGTATTAATTAGTGTTTAACTATGGGGTAGGTTCTGAAAACCTCTAAAACATTACAACGGACCTGGAACCGCTCACGGTATGGTTTAATTATATACAACTTTGTTTTTTTGGTCTAGTAGAAGATGGACTCTTCCCATAGTTAAACGTTTTGGATTTACAACTTTGTTAGTCCTTTTATTTAATAAGGGATCTAGAGCACAGTACATCCTTCTGCCAAACCAATGATACTTAAATATATACTTTTATGTACATATATATATATATATATTTATTACACTAACTACTCAAGTAAAAAATATTTGTTTGTAAATTTTATTCCAACCAAAATTTAAATTTGTGACCATGCTATAAAAATACAATATTTTTTATCATTATACTATTAATATAAACTTTTTTTTGTAATTAAAATATACTTTAAAAATGTTTTTCAGGTGCCTTAAACCCTCTAGTTTAGAAATATAATTTTTTAACAAAATTTTCAAACTCTCACAATAAATCCATTTACAACCCTCTAAAAACTTAAAAGGATTTAAACCTAGAAAGATGGTTTTAAACCTAAAAATGTTATTATAGGTTGAAGGTGTAAACCTAGGTTAGTCAGCTTAAACCTATTTCAAACCGTCACATAATCGTTTTAAACACTCTAAATCGATTGAAAGCCTCAAAATTACATTAAATAATGTTTATGTAATCTTCTACTAATATCCATTGAATAATTTAAATATTGATTGAACAAGTAAATTAATATTACTTTGTATTAATTAGTGTTTAACTATGGGGTAGGTTCTGAAAACCTCTAAAACATTACAACGGACCTGGAACCGCTCACGGTATGGTTTAATTATATACAACTTTGTTTTTTTGGTCTAGTAGAAGATGGACTCTTCCCATAGTTAAACGTTTTGGATTTGAAACTTTGTTAGTCCTTTTATTTAATAAGGGATTTAGAGCACAGTACATCCTTCTACCAAACCAATGATACTCAAATATATACTTTTATGTACATATATATATATATATATATATATATATATATATATATATATATATATTTATTACACTAACTACTCAAGTAAAAAATATTTGTTTGTAAATTTTATTCCAACCAAAATTTAAATTTGTGACCATGCTATAAAACTACAATATTTTTTATCATTATACTATTAATATAAACTTTTTTTTGTAATTAAAATATACTTTAAAAATGTTTTTCAGGTGCCTTAAACCCTCTAGTTTAGAAATTTAATTTTTTAACAAAATTTTCAAACTCTCACAATAAATCTATTTACAACCCTCTAAAAACTTAAAAGGATTTAAACCTAGAAAGATGGTTTTAAACCTAAAAATGTTATTATAGGTTGAAGGTGTAAACCTAGGTTAGTTAGCTTAAACCTATTTCAAACCGTCACATAATCGTTTTAAACACTCTAAATCGATTGAAAGCCTCAAAATTACATTAAATAATGTTTATGTAATCTTCTACTAATACCAATTGAATAATTTAAATATTGATTGAACAAGTAAATTAATATTACTTTGTATTAATTAGTGTTTAACTATGGGGTAGGTTCTGAAAACCTCTAAAACATTACAACGGACCTGGAACCGCTCACGGTATGGTTTAATTATATACAACTTTGTATTTTTGGTCTAGTAGAAGATGGACTCTTCCCATAGTTAAACGTTTTGGATTTGAAACTTTGTTAGTCCTTTTATTTAATAAGGGATCTAGAGCACAGTACATCCTTCTGCCAAACCAATGATACTCAGATATATACTTTTATGTACATATATATATATATATATATATATATATATTACACTAACTACTCAAGTAAAAAATATTTGTTTGTAAATTTTATTCTAACCAAAATTTAAATTTGTGACCATGCTATAAAAATACAATATTTTTTATCATTATACTATTAATATAAACTTTTTTTTGTAATTAAAATATACTTTAAAAATGTTTTTCAGGTGCCTTAAACCCTCTAGTTTAGAAATATAATTTTTTAACAAAATTTTCAAACTCTCACAATAAATCTATTTACAACCCTCTAAAAATTAAAAGGATTTAAACCTAGAAAGATGGTTTTAAACCTAAAAATGTTATTATAGGTTGAAGGTGTAAACCTAGGTTAGTCAGCTTAAACCTATTTCAAACCGTCACATAATCGTTTTAAACACTCTAAATCGATTGAAAGCCTCAAAATTACATTAAATAATGTTTATGTAATCTTCTACTAATATCCATTGAATAATTTAAATATTGATTGAACAAGTAAATTAATATTACTTTGTATTAATTAGTGTTTAACTATGGGGTAGGTTCTGAAAACCTCTAAAACATTACAACGGACCTGGAACCGCTCACGGTATGGTTTAATTATATACAACTTTGTTTTTTTGGTCTAGTAGAAGATGGACTCTTCCCATAGTTAAACGTTTTGGATTTGAAACTTTGTTAGTCCTTTTATTTAATAAGGGATCTAGAGCACAGTACATCCTTCTACCAAACCAATGATACTCAAATATATACTTTTATGTACATATATATATATATATATATATATATATATATATATATATATATATATTTATTACACTAACTACTCAAGTAAAAAATATTTGTTTGTAAATTTTATTCCAACCAAAATTTAAATTTGTGACCATGCTATAAAACTACAATATTTTTTATCATTATACTATTAATATAAACTTTTTTTTGTAATTAAAATATACTTTAAAAATGTTTTTCAGGTGCCTTAAACCCTCTAGTTTAGAAATTTAATTTTTTAACAAAATTTTCAAACTCTCACAATAAATCTATTTACAACCCTCTAAAAACTTAAAAGGATTTAAACCTAGAAAGATGGTTTTAAACCTAAAAATGTTATTATAGGTTGAAGGTGTAAACCTAGGTTAGTTAGCTTAAACCTATTTCAAACCGTCACATAATCGTTTTAAACACTCTAAATCGATTGAAAGCCTCAAAATTACATTAAATAATGTTTATGTAATCTTCTACTAATACCAATTGAATAATTTAAATATTGATTGAACAAGTAAATTAATATTACTTTGTATTAATTAGTGTTTAACTATGGGGTAGGTTCTGAAAACCTCTAAAACATTACAACGGACCTGGAACCGCTCACGGTATGGTTTAATTATATACAACTTTGTATTTTTGGTCTAGTAGAAGATGGACTCTTCCCATAGTTAAACGTTTTGGATTTGAAACTTTGTTAGTCCTTTTATTTAATAAGGGATCTAGAGCACAGTACATCCTTCTGCCAAACCAATGATACTCAGATATATACTTTTATGTACATATATATATATATATATATATATATATATTACACTAACTACTCAAGTAAAAAATATTTGTTTGTAAATTTTATTCTAACCAAAATTTAAATTTGTGACCATGCTATAAAAATACAATATTTTTTATCATTATACTATTAATATAAACTTTTTTTTGTAATTAAAATATACTTTAAAAATGTTTTTCAGGTGCCTTAAACCCTCTAGTTTAGAAATATAAATTTTTAACAAAATTTTCAAACTCTCACAATAAATCTATTTACAACCCTCTAAAAATTAAAAGGATTTAAACCTAGAAAGATGGTTTTAAACCTAAAAATGTTATTATAGGTTGAAGGTGTAAACCTAGGTTAGTCAGCTTAAACCTATTTCAAACCGTCACATAATCGTTTTAAACACTCTAAATCGATTGAAAGCCTCAAAATTACATTAAATAATGTTTATGTAATCTTCTACTAATATCAATTGAATAATTTAAATATTGATTGAACAAGTAAATTAATATTACTTTGTATTAATTAGTGTTTAACTATGGGGTAGGTTCTGAAAACCTCTAAAACATTACAACGGACCTGGAACCGCTCACGGTATGGTTTAATTATATACAACTTTGTTTTTTTGGTCTAGTAGAAGATGGACTCTTCCCATAGTTAAACGTTTTGGATTTACAACTTTGTTAGTCCTTTTATTTAATAAGGGATCTAGAGCACAGTACATCCTTCTGCCAAACCAATGATACTTAAATATATACTTTTATGTACATATATATATATATATTTATTACACTAACTACTCAAGTAAAAAATATTTGTTTGTAAATTTTATTCCAACCAAAATTTAAATTTGTGACCATGCTATAAAAATACAATATTTTTTATCATTATACTATTAATATAAACTTTTTTTTGTAATTAAAATATACTTTAAAAATGTTTTTCAGGTGCCTTAAACCCTCTAGTTTAGAAATATAATTTTTTAACAAAATTTTCAAACTCTCACAATAAATCTATTTACAACCCTCTAAAAACTTAAAAGGATTTAAACCTAGAAAGATGGTTTTAAACCTAAAAATGTTATTATAGGTTGAAGGTGTAAACCTAGGTTAGTCAGCTTAAACCTATTTCAAACCGTCACATAATCGTTTTAAACACTCTAAATCGATTGAAAGCCTCAAAATTACATTAAATAATGTTTATGTAATCTTCTACTAATATCTATTGAATAATTTAAATATTGATTGAACAAGTAAATTAATATTACTTTGTATTAATTAGTGTTTAACTATGGGGTAGGTTCTGAAAACCTCTAAAACATTACAACGGACCTGGAACCGCTCACGGTATGGTTTAATTATATACAACTTTGTTTTTTTGGTCTAGTAGAAGATGGACTCTTCCCATAGTTAAACGTTTTGGATTTGAAACTTTGTTAGTCCTTTTATTTAATAAGGGATCTAGAGCACAGTACATCCTTCTGCCAAACCAATGATACTCAAATATATACTTTTATGTACATATATATATATATATATATATATATATATATTTATTACACTAACTACTCAAGTAAAAAATATTTGTTTGTAAATTTTATTCCAACCAAAATTTAAATTTGTGACCATGCTATAAAACTACAATATTTTTTATCATTATACTATTAATATAAACTTTTTTTGTAATTAAAATATACTTTAAAAATGTTTTTCAGGTGCCTTAAACCCTCTAGTTTAGAAATTTAATTTTTTAACAAAATTTTCAAACTCTCACAATAAATCTATTTACAACCCTCTAAAAACTTAAAAGGATTTAAACCTAGAAAGATGGTTTTAAACCTAAAAATGTTATTATAGGTTGAAGGTGTAAACCTAGGTTAGTTAGCTTAAACCTATTTCAAACCGTCACATAATCGTTTTAAACACTCTAAATCGATTGAAAGCCTCAAAATTACATTAAATAATGTTTATGTAATCTTCTACTAATACCAATTGAATAATTTAAATATTGATTGAACAAGTAAATTAATATTACTTTGTATTAATTAGTGTTTAACTATGGGGTAGGTTCTGAAAACCTCTAAAACATTACAACGGACCTGGAACCGCTCACGGTATGGTTTAATTATATACAACTTTGTATTTTTGGTCTAGTAGAAGATGGACTCTTCCCATAGTTAAACGTTTTGGATTTGAAACTTTGTTAGTCCTTTTATTTAATAAGGGATCTAGAGCACAGTACATCCTTCTGCCAAACCAATGATACTCAGATATATACTTTTATGTACATATATATATATATATATATATATATATATATATTAGACTAACTACTCAAGTAAAAAATATTTGTTTGTAAATTTTATTCTAACCAAAATTTAAATTTGTGACCATGCTATAAAAATACAATATTTTTTATCATTATACTATTAATATAAACTTTTTTTTGTAATTAAAATATAGTTTAAAAATGTTTTTCAGGTGCCTTAAACCCTCTAGTTTAGAAATATAATTTTTTAACAAAATTTTCAAACTCTCACAATAAATCTATTTACAACCCTCTAAAAACTTAAAAGGATTTAAACCTAGAAAGATGGTTTTAAACCTAAAAATGTTATTATAGGTTGAAGGTGTAAACCTAGGTTAGTCAGCTTAAACCTATTTCAAACCGTCACATAATCGTTTTAAACACTCTAAATCGATTGAAAGCCTCAAAATTACATTAAATAATGTTTATGTAATCTTCTACTAATATCTATTGAATAATTTAAATATTGATTGAACAAGTAAATTAATATTACTTTGTATTAATTAGTGTTTAACTATGGGGTAGGTTCTGAAAACCTCTAAAACATTACAACGGACCTGGAACCGCTCACGGTATGGTTTAATTATATACAACTTTGTATTTTTGGTCTAGTAGAAGATGGACTCTTCCCATAGTTAAACGTTTTGGATTTGAAACTTTGTTAGTCCTTTTATTTAATAAGGGATCTAGAGCACAGTACATCCTTCTGCCAAACCAATGATACTCAAATATATACTTTTATGTACATATATATATATATATATATATATATATATTTATTACACTAACTACTCAAGTAAAAAATATTTGTTTGTAAATTTTATTCCAACCAAAATTTAAATTTGTGACCATGCTATAAAACTACAATATTTTTTATCATTATACTATTAATATAAACTTTGTTTTGTAATTAAAATATACTTTAAAAATGTTTTTCAGGTGCCTTAAACCCTCTAGTTTAGAAATTTAATTTTTTAACAAAATTTTCAAACTCTCACAATAAATCTATTTACAACCCTCTAAAAACTTAAAAGGATTTAAACCTAGAAAGATGGTTTTAAACCTAAAAATGTTATTATAGGTTGAAGGTGTAAACCTAGGTTAGTTAGCTTAAACCTATTTCAAACCGTCACATAATCGTTTTAAACACTCTAAATCGATTGAAAGCCTCAAAATTACATTAAATAATGTTTATGTAATCTTCTACTAATACCAATTGAATAATTTAAATATTGATTGAACAAGTAAATTAATATTACTTTGTATTAATTAGTGTTTAACTATGGGGTAGGTTCTGAAAACCTCTAAAACATTACAACGGACCTGGAACCGCTCACGGTATGGTTTAATTATATACAACTTTGTATTTTTGGTCTAGTAGAAGATGGACTCTTCCCATAGTTAAACGTTTTGGATTTGAAACTTTGTTAGTCCTTTTATTTAATAAGGGATCTAGAGCACAGTACATCCTTCTGCCAAACCAATGATACTCAGATATATACTTTTATGTACATATATATATATATATATATATATATATATATTACACTAACTACTCAAGTAAAAAATATTTGTTTGTAAATTTTATTCTAACCAAAATTTAAATTTGTGACCATGCTATAAAAATACAATATTTTTTATCATTATACTATTAATATAAACTTTTTTTTGTAATTAAAATATAGTTTAAAAATGTTTTTCAGGTGCCTTATGTTAGGGATTATAGTTTAGATAAGTGTTCATATTGTCCTAAACATTTGGACAATATGAACACTTATCTAAACTATAATCCCTAACATTCCCCTATGAAGATCCACTTCCTAATGTAAAACAAGAGTCTAAACAAAAAAAACATAATCTGACGATCAACATCGCATATATCATCTTCACCCATCCTGATTAGACCTGGTCGCCATATGAACTTGATCTTGTTATTGTGGTCGCCAATCATGTTCGATTCACCCATTGCACAGCGCAGCCACCGTCAAAACCACAGCATACAAGCCCAGTGCAACTCCAGTACTTCTGCAGTGCAGGCGCAGTGCGACCACATGTTTGGCGACCACATGATTGGCGACCACATGATTGGCGACCACATGATTGGCGACCACATGATTGGCGACCACATGTATGGCGACCACATGATTGGCGACCACATGTTTGGCGACCACAATAACAAGATCAAGTTCATTTGGCGACCAGGTCTGATCAGGATGGGTGAAGATGATAGATGCGATGTTGATCGTCAGATTATGTTTTTTTGTTTAGAGTCTTGTTTTTACATTAGGAAGTCGATCTTCATAGGGGAATGTTAGGGATTATAGTTTAGATAAGTGTTCATATTGTCCAAATGTTTAGGACAATTGCGTACAAGTCCACATGTTTAGGACATTTGCTCTCATATCCCTAGCTTCACCTATATATAGATGTCTACCCTAGTGTATTTTATAAGTTTAAAGCAATACAATATGAAATTCTCTCTAAAGGTTGCTTTAAGCTCTTCATTTACACCTCACTCTCTCTAAACTCCTAAGATGGTATCAGAGCCACTATTCCTGGATTCCATTCTACTGCTGGTTTTTTTCGTTTGTTTTAAGCTATGTTTTCTTCAAATCAGCTTTTGTGTGTTTGGACATCAGCTCTTCTATGCTGATTTGGTCCAGTTCTTGGTGTTTCCTTGTCTTCAATCGTTCTTCCGCTGCTTCTGAATTTCAATAGACTGATTGGCAGCTTGTCTTGTGCTGATTTCATTCGGTCTATTTCTTTGAAATTCTGTTCGTCAGTTTTTACAATTTCATTGTTCTTCTCGATTTCTCTTCTGCTCTTCTATTGTCGGAGCTTCGTGCAGGCGGGACTCACTGCTCTCTATGCAGATTTGGTCTTTGCTGAATCGTTGATTTCATGCTCTGGTTTGCAGCAGTTTCTTTCTTCTTCAAGCAGGTCATGTTCTTCGGCTGGTTTTGTTCTCTGTTTTCTATTGCTTCTGCTGCATCTTTGCTGCATCTAATCTCTTTATCTGTGCCTAATATTACATATTCTGTCATATTTTGCTGCACTAGTTGCCTCCTATTTCGTTCTAATCCTGCTCAACATCTTTGAGTTTCTGTTGATGCACTAAAATCTGCCCATCTATCTTCTGGTTTATGTTCATTTTGGTTCGACTGGTCTCATGTGGTGGTTTGTTATTTGCTGCGGTGGTTTATCGTTCACTCCAGGCTGCTTCAATGTTGTTGCTATTCCTGAATCTTCATCTTTGCTGCTCTGTCTTTTATTTTCTGTTTCTCTATTTTTCAGCATCCTCGAGTCTCTATGTTTTGCTGCGTGAATTCAACACGTTTACTGCTTTATCTATGTTTTGCTGCGTGTATTCAACACGTTTACTGCATCTCGAGTGTCTTCCTTCCTTGCCAAGAGATGGCTTTGTCTCCCTTTCAAGTTTCATCCAAATGCAGCAACTCTAATCAGGAATAGCAGCACACAACATCAGACGCACCTAATGTGTTCGATATATTGCCTCAGACGACTCTGGAGCAGACCTGTGCTTCATGTCATATATTGCCTCACAAGACTCAGGAGCAGACCTGTGCTTCGTGTCATGTTCGATTCACCCACTCCATAGCTCAGCCACCGTCCAAACCACAGCATACAAGACCAGTGCAACTCCAGTACTTCTGCAGTGCAGGCGCAGTGCTAAACCTGTACTCAGCCTGTGCAGCTCCAGTGCCTCCAGCGTGCAGCCTCAGTGCCTCCAGTGTGCAGATCCTGTGCATCTTCAGTGCCTCCACCGTGCATCTTCAGAACATCCAGTGCGCATCCTCAGTGCCTCCACCGTGCTCAGGCTGTGCCCACACAGTCTTATGATAGATGAGCAGACCTGTGCTCGGTGCAAATTGAAGAACGAGCAGACCTGTGCTCATCAAATGTTTGGCGACCACATGATTGGCGACCACATGATTGGCGAACACATGATTGGCGACCACATGATTGGCGACCACATGATTGGCGACCACATGATTGGCGACCACATGATTGGCGACCACATGATTGGCGACCACATGATTGGCGACCACATGTTTGGCGACCACAATAACAAGATCAAGTTCATATGGCGACCAGGTCTGATCAGGATGGGTGAAGATGATAGATGCGATGTTGATCGTCAGATTATGTTTTTTTTTGTTTAGAGTCTTGTTTTACATTAGGAAGTGGATCTTCATAGGGGAATGTTAGGGATTATAGTTTAGATAAGTGTTCATATTGTCCAAATGTTTAGGACAATTGCATACAAGTCCACATGTTTAGGACATTTACTCTCATATCCCTAGCTTCACCTATATATAGATGTCTACCCTAGTGTATTTCTTAAGTTTAAAGCAATACAATATGAAATTCTCTCTAAAGGTTGCTTTAAGCTCTTCATTTACACCTCACTCTCTCTAAACTCCTAAGACCTTAAACCCTCTAGTTTAGAAATATAATTTTTTAACAAAATTTTCAAACTCTCACAATAAATCTATTTACAACCCTCTAAAAATTAAAAGGATTTAAACCTAGAAAGATGGTTTTAAACCTAAAAATGTTATTATAGGTTGAAGGTGTAAACCTAGGTTAGTCAGCTTAAACCTATTTCAAACCGTCACATAATAGTTTTAAACACTCTAAATCGATTGAAAGCCTCAAAATTACATTAAATAATGTTTATGTAATCTTCTACTAATATCAATTGAATAATTTAAATATTGATTGAACAAGTAAATTAATATTACTTTGTATTAATTAGTGTTTAACTATGGGGTAGGTTCTGAAAACCTCTAAAACATTACAACGGACCTGGAACCGCTCACGGTATGGTTTAATTATATACAACTTTGTTTTTTTGGTCTAGTAGAAGATGGACTCTTCCCATAGTTAAACGTTTTGGATTTACAACTTTGTTAGTCCTTTTATTTAATAAGGGATCTAGAGCACAGTACATCCTTCTGCCAAACCAATGATACTTAAATATATACTTTTATGTACATATATATATATATATTTATTACACTAACTACTCAAGTAAAAAATATTTGTTTGTAAATTTTATTCCAACCAAAATTTAAATTTGTGACCATGCTATAAAAATACAATATTTTTTATCATTATACTATTAATATAAACTTTTTTTTGTAATTAAAATATACTTTAAAAATGTTTTTCAGGTGCCTTAAACCCTCTAGTTTAGAAATATAATTTTTTAACAAAATTTTCAAACTCTCACAATAAATCTATTTACAACCCTCTAAAAACTTAAAAGGATTTAAACCTAGAAAGATGGTTTTAAACCTAAAAATGTTATTATAGGTTGAAGGTGTAAACCTAGGTTAGTCAGCTTAAACCTATTTCAAACCGTCACATAATCGTTTTAAACACTCTAAATCGATTGAAAGCCTCAAAATTACATTAAATAATGTTTATGTAATCTTCTACTAATATCTATTGAATAATTTAAATATTGATTGAACAAGTAAATTAATATTACTTTGTATTAATTAGTGTTTAACTATGGGGTAGGTTCTGAAAACCTCTAAAACATTACAACGGACCTGGAACCGCTCACGGTATGGTTTAATTATATACAAATTTGTTTTTTTGGTCTAGTAGAAGATGGACTCTTCCCATAGTTAAACATTTTGGATTTGAAACTTTGTTAGTCCTTTTATTTAATAAGGGATCTAGAGCACAGTACATCCTTCTGCCAAACCAATGATACTTAAATATATACTTTTATGTACATATATATATATATATATATATTTATTACACTAACTACTCAAGTAAAAAATATTTGTTTGTAAATTTTATTCCAACCAAAATTTAAATTTGTGACCATGCTATAAAAATACAATATTTTTTATCATTATACTATTAATATAAACTTTTTTTTGTAATTAAAATATACTTTAAAAATGTTTTTCAGGTGCCTTAAACCCTCTAGTTTAGAAATATAATTCTTTAACAAAATTTTCAAACTCTCACAATAAATCTATTTACAACCCTCTAAAAACTTAAAAGGATTTAAACCTAGAAAGATGGTTTTAAACCTAAAAATGTTATTATAGGTTGAGGGTGTAAACCTAGGTTAGTCAGCTTAAACCTATTTCAAACTGTCACATAATCGTTTTAAACACTCTAAATCGATTGAAAGCCTCAAAATTACATTAAATAATGTTAATGTAATCTTCTACTAATACCAATTGAATAATTTAAATATTGATAGAACAAGTAAATTAATATTACTTTGTATTAATTAGTGTTTAACTATGGGGTAGGTTCTGAAAACCTCTAAAACATTACAACGGACCTGGAACCGCTCACGGTATGGTTTAATTATATACAACTTTGTATTTTTGGTCTAGTAGAAGATGGACTCTTCCCATAGTTAAACGTTTTGGATTTGAAACTTTGTTAGTCCTTTTATTTAATAAGGGATCTAGAGCACAGTACATCCTTCTGCCAAACCAATGATACTCAAATATATACTTTTATGTACATATATATATATATATATATATATATATATATATATATATATATATATATATATATATTTATTACACTAACTACTCAAGTAAAAAATATTTGTTTGTAAATTTAATTCCAACCAAAATTTAAATTTGTGACCATGCTATAAAAATACAATATTTTTTATCATTATACTATTAATATAAACTTTTTTTTGTAATTAAAATATACTTTAAAAATGTTTTTCAGGTGCCTTAAACCCTCTAGTTTAGAAATTTAATTTTTTAACAAAATTTTCAAACTCTCACAATAAATCTATTTACAACCCTCTAAAAACTTAAAAGGATTTAAACCTAGAAAGATGGTTTTAAACCTAAAAATGTTATTATAGGTTGAAGGTGTAAACCTAGGTTAGTCAGCTTAAACCTATTTCAAACCGTCACATAATCGTTTTAAACACTCTAAATCGATTGAAAGCCTCAAAATTACATTAAATAATGTTTATGTAATCTTCTACTAATACCAATTGAATAATTTAAATATTGATTGAACAAGTAAATTAATATTACTTTGTATTAATTAGTGTTTAACTATGGGGTAAGTTCTGAAAACCTTTAAAACATTACAACGGACCTGGAACCGCTCACGGTATGGTTTAATTATATACAACTTTGTATTTTTGGTCTAGTAGAAGATGGACTCTTCCCATAGTTAAACGTTTTGGATTTGAAACTTTGTTAGTCCTTTTATAATAAGGGATCTAGAGCACAGTACATCCTTCTGCCAAACCAATGATACTCAAATATATACTTTTATGTACATATATATATATATATATATATATATATATATTTATTACACTAACTACTCAAGTAAAAAATATTTGTTTGTAAATTTTATTCCAACCAAAATTTAAATTTGTGACCATGCTATAAAAATACAATATTTTTTATCATTATACTATTAATATAAACTTTTTTTTGTAATTAAAATATACTTTAAAAATGTTTTTCAGGTGCCTTAAACCCTCTAGTTCAGAAATATAATTCTTTAACAAAATTTTCAAACTCTCACAATAAATCTATTTACAACCCTCTAAAAACTTAAAAGGATTTAAACCTAGAAAGATGGTTTTAAACCTAAAAATGTTATTATAGGTTGAGGGTGTAAACCTAGGTTAGTCAGCTTAAACCTATTTCAAACTGTCACATAATCGTTTTAAACACTCTAAATCGATTGAAAGCCTCAAAATTACATTAAATAATGTTAATGTAATCTTCTACTAATACCAATTGAATAATTTAAATATTGACTGAACAAGTAAATTAATATTACTTTGTATTAATTAGTGTTTAACTATGGGGTAGGTTCTGAAAACCTCTAAAACATTACAACGGACCTGGAACCGCTCACGGTATGGTTTAATTATATACAACTTTGTATTTTTGGTCTAGTAGAAGATGGACTCTTCCCATAGTTAAACGTTTTGGATTTGAAACTTTGTTAGTCCTTTTATAATAAGGGATCTAGAGCACAGTACATCCTTCTGCCAAACCAATGATACTCAAATATATACTTTTATGTACATATATATATATATATATATATATATATATTTATTACACTAACTACTCAAGTAAAAAATATTTGTTTGTAAATTTTATTCCAACCAAAATTTAAATTTGTGACCATGCTATAAAAATACAATATTTTTTATCATTATACTATTAATATAAACTTTTTTTTGTAATTAAAATATACTTTAAAAATGTTTTTCAGGTGCCTTAAACCCTCTAGTTCAGAAATATAATTCTTTAACAAAATTTTCAAACTCTCACAATAAATCTATTTACAACCCTCTAAAAACTTAAAAGGATTTAAACCTAGAAAGATGGTTTTAAACCTAAAAATGTTATTATAGGTTGAGGGTGTAAACCTAGGTTAGTCAGCTTAAACCTATTTCAAACTGTCACATAATCGTTTTAAACACTCTAAATCGATTGAAAGCCTCAAAATTACATTAAATAATGTTAATGTAATCTTCTACTAATACCAATTGAATAATTTAAATATTGACTGAACAAGTAAATTAATATTACTTTGTATTAATTAGTGTTTAACTATGGGGTAGGTTCTGAAAACCTCTAAAACATTACAACGGACCTGGAACCGCTCACGGTATGGTTTAATTATATACAACTTTGTATTTTTGGTCTAGTAGAAGATGGACTCTTCCCATAGTTAAACGTTTTGGATTTGAAACTTTGTTAGTCCTTTTATTTAATAAGGGATCTAGAGCACAGTACATCCTTCTGCCAAACCAATGATACTCAAATATATACTTTTATGTACATATATATATATATATATATATATATATATATATATTTATTACACTAACTACTCAAGTAAAAAATATTTGTTTGTAAATTTTATTCCAACCAAAATTTAAATTTGTAACCATGCTATAAAAATACAATATTTTTTATCATTATACTATTAATATAAACTTTTTTTTGTAATTAAAATATACTTTAAAAATGTTTTTCAGGTGCCTTAAACCCTCTAGTTTAGAAATTTAATTTTTTAACAAAATTTTCAAACTCTCACAATAAATCTATTTACAACTCTCTAAAAACTTAAAAGGATTTAAACCTAGAAAGATGGTTTTAAACCTAAAAATGTTATTATAGGTTGAAGGTGTAAACCTAGGTTAGTCAGCTTAAACCTATTTCAAACCGTCACATAATCGTTTTAAACACTCTAAATCCATTGAAAGCCTCAAAATTACATTAAATAATGTTTATGTAATTTTCTACTAATACCAATTGAATAATTTAAATATTGATTGAACAAGTAAATTAATATTACTTTGTATTAATTAGTGTTTAACTATGGGGTAAGTTCTGAAAACCTTTAAAACATTACAACGGACCTGGAACCGCTCACGGTATGGTTTAATTATATACAACTTTGTATTTTTGGTCTAGTAGAAGATGGACTCTTCCCATAGTTAAACGTTTTGGATTTGAAACTTTGTTAGTCCTTTTATTTAATAAGGGATCTAGAGCACAGTACATCCTTCTGCCAAACCAATGATACTCAAATATATACTTTTATGTACATATATATATATATTTATTACACTAACTACTCAAGTAAAAAATATTTGTTTGTAAATTTTATTCCAACCAAAATTTAAATTTGTGACCATGCTATAAAAATACAATATTTTTTATCATTATACTATTAATATAAACTTTTTTTTGTAATTAAAATATACTTTAAAAATGTTTTTCAGGTGCCTTAAACCCTCTAGTTTAGAAATTTAATTTTTTAACAAAATTTTCAAACTCTCACAATAAATCTATTTACAACCCTCTAAAAACTTAAAAGGATTTAAACCTAGAAAGATGGTTTTAAACCTAAAAATGTTATTATAGGTTGAAGGTGTAAACCTAGGTTAGTCAGCTTAAACCTATTTCAAACCGTCACATAATCGTTTTAAACACTCTAAATCGATTGAAAGCCTCAAAATTACATTAAATAATGTTTAAGTAATCTTCTACTAATACCAATTTAATAATTTAAATATTGATTGAACAAGTAAATTAATATTACTTTGTATTAATTAGTGTTTAACTATGGGGTAGGTTCTGAAAACCTCTAAAACATTACAACGGCCTGGAACCGCTCACGGTATGGTTTAATTATGTACAACTTTGTTTTTTTGGTCTAGTAGAAGATGGACTCTTCCCATAGTTAAACGTTTTGGATTTGAAACTTTGTTAGTCCTTTTATTTAATAAGGGATCTAGAGCACAGTACATCCTTCTGCCAAACCAATGATACTCAAATATATACTTTTATGTACATATATATATATATATTTATTACACTAACTACTCAAGTAAAAAATATTTGTTTGTAAATTTTATTCCAACCAAAATTTAAATTTGTGACCATGCTATAAAAATACAATATTTTTTATCATTATACTATTAATATAAACTTTTTTTTGTAATTAAAATATACTTTAAAAATGTTTTTCAGGTGCCTTAAACCCTCTAGTTTAGAAATTTAATTTTTTAACAAAATTTTCAAACTCTCACAATAAATCTATTTACAACACTCTAAAAACTTAAAAGGATTTAAACCTAGAAAGATGGTTTTAAACCTAAAAATGTTATTATAGGTTGAAGGTGTAAACCTAGGTTAGTCAGCTTAAACCTATTTCAAACCGTCACATAATCGTTTTAAACACTCTAAATCGATTGAAAGCCTCAAAATTACATTAAATAATGTTTATATAATCTTCTACTAATACCAATTGAATAATTTAAATATTGATTGAACAAGTAAATTAATATTACTTTGTATTAATTAGTTTTTAACTATGGGGTAGGTTCTGAAAACCTCAAAAACATTACAACGGACCTGGAACCGCTCACGGTATGGTTTAATTATATACAACTTTGTTTTTTTGGTCTAGTAGAAGATGGACTCTTCCCATAGTTAAACGTTTTGGATTTGAAACTTTGTTAGTCCTTTTATTTAATAAGGGATCTAGAGCACAGTACATCCTTCTGCCAAACCAATGATACTCAAATATATACTTTTATGTACATATATATATATATATATATATATATATATATATATATATTACACTAACTACTCAAGTAAAAAATATTTGTTTGTAAATTTTATTCTAACCAAAATTTAAATTTGTGACCATGCTATAAAAATACAATATTTTTATCATTATACTATTAATATAAACTTTTTTTTTGTAATTAAAATATACTTTAAAAATGTTTTTCAGGTGCCTTAAACCCTCTAGTTTAGAAATATAAATTTTTAACAAAATTTTCAAACTCTCACAATAAATCTATTTACAACCCTCTAAAAACTTAAAAGGATTTAAACCTAGAAAGATGGTTTTAAACCTTAAAATGTTATTATAGGTTGAAGGTGTAAACCTAGGTTAGTCAGCTTAAACCTATTTCAAACCGTCACATAATCGTTTTAAACACTCTAAATCGATTGAAAGCCTCAAAATTACATTAAATAATGTTTATGTAATCTTCTACTAATACCAATTGAATAATTTAAATATTGATTGAACAAGTAAATTAATATTACTTTGTATTAATTAGTGTTTAATTATGGGGTAAGTTCTGAAAACCTTTAAAACATTACAACGGACCTGGAACCGCTCACGGTATGGTTTAATTATATACAACTTTGTATTTTTGGTCTAGTAGAAGATGGACTCTTCCCATAGTTAAACGTTTTGGATTTGAAACTTTGTTAGTCCTTTTATTTAATAAGGGATCTAGAGCACAGTACATCCTTCTGCCAAACCAATGATACTCAAATATATACTTTTATGTACATATATATATATATATTTATTACACTAACTACTCAATTAAAAAATATTTGTTTGTAAATTTTATTCCAACCAAAATTTAAATTTGTGACCATGCTATAAAAATACAATATTTTTTATCATTATACTATTAATATAAACTTTTTTTTGTAATTAAAATATACTTTAAAAATGTTTTTCAGGTGCCTTAAACCCTCTAGTTTAGAAATTTAATTTTTTAACAAAATTTTCAAACTCTCACAATAAATCTATTTACAACCCTCTAAAAACTTAAAAGGATTTAAACCTAGAAAGATGGTTTTAAACCTAAAAATGTTATTATAGGTTGAAGGTGTAAACCTAGGTTAGTCAGCTTAAACCTATTTCAAACCGTCACATAATCGTTTTAAACACTCTAAATCGATTGAAAGCCTCAAAATTACATTAAATAATGTTTAAGTAATCTTCTACAAATACCAATTTAATAATTTAAATATTGATTGAACAAGTAAATTAATATTACTTTGTATTAATTAGTGTTTAACTATGGGGTAGGTTCTGAAAACCTCTAAAACATTACAACGGCCTGGAACCGCTCACGGTATGGTTTAATTATGTACAACTTTGTTTTTTTGGTCTAGTAGAAGATGGACTCTTCCCATAGTTAAACGTTTTGGATTTGAAACTTTGTTAGTCCTTTTATTTAATAAGGGATCTAGAGCACAGTACATCCTTCTGCCAAACCAATGATACTCAAATATATACTTTTATGTACATATATATATATATATTTATTACACTAACTACTCAAGTAAAAAATATTTGTTTGTAAATTTTATTCCAACCAAAATTTAAATTTGTGACCATGCTATAAAAATACAATATTTTTTATCATTATACTATTAATATAAACTTTTTTTTGTAATTAAAATATACTTTAAAAATGTTTTTCAGGTGCCTTAAACCCTCTAGTTTAGAAATTTAATTTTTTAACAAAATTTTCAAACTCTCACAATAAATCTATTTACAACCCTCTAAAAACTTAAAAGGATTTAAACCTAGAAAGATGGTTTTAAACCTAAAAATGTTATTATAGGTTGAAGGTGTAAACCTAGGTTAGTCAGCTTAAACCTATTTCAAACCGTCACATAATCGTTTTAAACACTCTAAATCGATTGAAAGCCTCAAAATTACATTAAATAATGTTTATATAATCTTCTACTAATACCAATTGAATAATTTAAATATTGATTGAACAAGTAAATTAATATTACTTTGTATTAATTAGTTTTTAACTATGGGGTAGGTTCTGAAAACCTCAAAAACATTACAACGGACCTGGAACCGCTCACGGTATGGTTTAATTATATACAACTTTGTTTTTTTGGTCTAGTAGAAGATGGACTCTTCCCATAGTTAAACGTTTTGGATTTGAAACTTTGTTAGTCCTTTTATTTAATAAGGGATCTAGAGCACAGTACATCCTTCTGCCAAACCAATGATACTCAAATATATACTTTTATGTACATATATATATATATATTTATTACACTAACTACTCAAGTAAAAAATATTTGTTTGTAAATTTTATTCCAACCAAAATTTAAATTTGTGACCATGCTATAAAAATACAATATTTTTTATCATTATACTATTAATATAAACTTTTTTTTGTAATTAAAATATACTTTAAAAATGTTTTTCAGGTGCCTTAAACCCTCTAGTTTAGAAATTTAATTTTTTAACAAAATTTTCAAACTCTCACAATAAATCTATTTACAACCCTCTAAAAACTTAAAAGGATTTAAACCTAGAAAGATGGTTTTAAACCTAAAAATGTTATTATAGGTTGAAGGTGTAAACCTAGGTTAGTCAGCTTAAACCTATTTCAAACCGTCACATAATCGTTTTAAACACTCTAAATCGATTGAAAGCCTCAAAATTACATTAAATAATGTTTATATAATCTTCTACTAATACCAATTGAATAATTTAAATATTGATTGAACAAGTAAATTAATATTACTTTGTATTAATTAGTTTTTAACTATGGGGTAGGTTCTGAAAACCTCAAAAACATTACAACGGACCTGGAACCGCTCACGGTATGGTTTAATTATATACAACTTTGTTTTTTTGGTCTAGTAGAAGATGGACTCTTCCCATAGTTAAACGTTTTGGATTTGAAACTTTGTTAGTCCTTTTATTTAATAAGGGATCTAGAGCACAGTACATCCTTCTGCCAAACCAATGATACTCAAATATATACTTTTATGTACATATATATATATATATATATATATATATATATATATATATATATTACACTAACTACTCAAGTAAAAAATATTTGTTTGTAAATTTTATTCTAACCAAAATTTAAATTTGTGACCATGCTATAAAAATACAATATTTTTATCATTATACTATTAATATAAACTTTTTTTTTGTAATTAAAATATACTTTAAAAATGTTTTTCAGGTGCCTTAAACCCTCTAGTTTAGAAATATAAATTTTTAACAAAATTTTCAAACTCTCACAATAAATCTATTTACAACCCTCTAAAAACTTAAAAGGATTTAAACCTAGAAAGATGGTTTTAAACCTTAAAATGTTATTATAGGTTGAAGGTGTAAACCTAGGTTAGTCAGCTTAAACCTATTTCAAACCGTCACATAATCGTTTTAAACACTCTAAATCGATTGAAAGCCTCAAAATTACATTAAATAATGTTTATGTAATCTTCTACTAATACCAATTGAATAATTTAAATATTGATTGAACAAGTAAATTAATATTACTTTGTATTAATTAGTGTTTAACTATGGGGTAAGTTCTGAAAACCTTTAAAACATTACAACGGACCTGGAACCGCTCACGGTATGGTTTAATTATATACAACTTTGTATTTTTGGTCTAGTAGAAGATGGACTCTTCCCATAGTTAAACGTTTTGGATTTGAAACTTTGTTAGTCCTTTTATTTAATAAGGGATCTAGAGCACAGTACATCCTTCTGCCAAACCAATGATACTCAAATATATACTTTTATGTACATATATATATATATATTTATTACACTAACTACTCAAGTAAAAAATATTTGTTTGTAAATTTTATTCCAACCAAAATTTAAATTTGTGACCATGCTATAAAAATACAATATTTTTTATCATTATACTATTAATATAAACTTTTTTTTGTAATTAAAATATACTTTAAAAATGTTTTTCAGGTGCCTTAAACCCTCTAGTTTAGAAATTTAATTTTTTAACAAAATTTTCAAACTCTCACAATAAATCTATTTACAACCCTCTAAAAACTTAAAAGGATTTAAACCTAGAAAGATGGTTTTAAACCTAAAAATGTTATTATAGGTTGAAGGTGTAAACCTAGGTTAGTCAGCTTAAACCTATTTCAAACCGTCACATAATCGTTTTAAACACTCTAAATCGATTGAAAGCCTCAAAATTACATTAAATAATGTTTATATAATCTTCTACTAATACCAATTGAATAATTTAAATATTGATTGAACAAGTAAATTAATATTACTTTGTATTAATTAGTTTTTAACTATGGGGTAGGTTCTGAAAACCTCAAAAACATTACAACGGACCTGGAACCGCTCACGGTATGGTTTAATTATATACAACTTTGTTTTTTTGGTCTAGTAGAAGATGGACTCTTCCCATAGTTAAACGTTTTGGATTTGAAACTTTGTTAGTCCTTTTATTTAATAAGGGATCTAGAGCACAGTACATCCTTCTGCCAAACCAATGATACTCAAATATATACTTTTATGTACATATATATATATATATATATATATATATATATATATATATTACACTAACTACTCAAGTAAAAAATATTTGTTTGTAAATTTTATTCTAACCAAAATTTAAATTTGTGACCATGCTATAAAAATACAATATTTTTATCATTATACTATTAATATAAACTTTTTTTTTGTAATTAAAATATACTTTAAAAATGTTTTTCAGGTGCCTTAAACCCTCTAGTTTAGAAATATAAATTTTTAACAAAATTTTCAAACTCTCACAATAAATCTATTTACAACCCTCTAAAAACTTAAAAGGATTTAAACCTAGAAAGATGGTTTTAAACCTTAAAATGTTATTATAGGTTGAAGGTGTAAACCTAGGTTAGTCAGCTTAAACCTATTTCAAACCGTCACATAATCGTTTTAAACACTCTAAATCGATTGAAAGCCTCAAAATTACATTAAATAATGTTTATGTAATCTTCTACTAATACCAATTGAATAATTTAAATATTGATTGAACAAGTAAATTAATATTACTTTGTATTAATTAGTGTTTAACTATGGGGTAAGTTCTGAAAACCTTTAAAACATTACAACGGACCTGGAACCGCTCACGGTATGGTTTAATTATATACAACTTTGTATTTTTGGTCTAGTAGAAGATGGACTCTTCCCATAGTTAAACGTTTTGGATTTGAAACTTTGTTAGTCCTTTTATTTAATAAGGGATCTAGAGCACAGTACATCCTTCTGCCAAACCAATGATACTCAAATATATACTTTTATGTACATATATATATATATATTTATTACACTAACTACTCAAGTAAAAAATATTTGTTTGTAAATTTTATTCCAACCAAAATTTAAATTTGTGACCATGCTATAAAAATACAATATTTTTTATCATTATACTATTAATATAAACTTTTTTTTGTAATTAAAATATACTTTAAAAATGTTTTTCAGGTGCCTTAAACCCTCTAGTTTAGAAATTTAATTTTTTAACAAAATTTTCAAACTCTCACAATAAATCTATTTACAACCCTCTAAAAACTTAAAAGGATTTAAACCTAGAAAGATGGTTTTAAACCTAAAAATGTTATTATAGGTTGAAGGTGTAAACCTAGGTTAGTCAGCTTAAACCTATTTCAAACCGTCACATAATCGTTTTAAACACTCTAAATCGATTGAAAGCCTCAAAATTACATTAAATAATGTTTATATAATCTTCTACTAATACCAATTGAATAATTTAAATATTGATTGAACAAGTAAATTAATATTACTTTGTATTAATTAGTTTTTAACTATGGGGTAGGTTCTGAAAACCTCAAAAACATTACAACGGACCTGGAACCGCTCACGGTATGGTTTAATTATATACAACTTTGTTTTTTTGGTCTAGTAGAAGATGGACTCTTCCCATAGTTAAACGTTTTGGATTTGAAACTTTGTTAGTCCTTTTATTTAATAAGGGATCTAGAGCACAGTACATCCTTCTGCCAAACCAATGATACTCAAATATATACTTTTATGTACATATATATATATATATATATATATATTACACTAACTACTCAAGTAAAAAATATTTGTTTGTAAATTTTATTCTAACCAAAATTTAAATTTGTGACCATGCTATAAAAATACAATATTTTTATCATTATACTATTAATATAAACTTTTTTTTTGTAATTAAAATATACTTTAAAAATGTTTTTCAGGTGCCTTAAACCCTCTAGTTTAGAAATATAAATTTTTAACAAAATTTTCAAACTCTCACAATAAATCTATTTACAACCCTCTAAAAACTTAAAAGGATTTAAACCTAGAAAGATGGTTTTAAACCTTAAAATGTTATTATAGGTTGAAGGTGTAAACCTAGGTTAGTCAGCTTAAACCTATTTCAAACCGTCACATAATCGTTTTAAACACTCTAAATCGATTGAAAGCCTCAAAATTACATTAAATAATGTTTATGTAATCTTCTACTAATACCAATTGAATAATTTAAATATTGATTGAACAAGTAAATTAATATTACTTTGTATTAATTAGTGTTTAACTATGGGGTAAGTTCTGAAAACCTTTAAAACATTACAACGGACCTGGAACCGCTCACGGTATGGTTTAATTATATACAACTTTGTATTTTTGGTCTAGTAGAAGATGGACTCTTCCCATAGTTAAACGTTTTGGATTTGAAACTTTGTTAGTCCTTTTATTTAATAAGGGATCTAGAGCACAGTACATCCTTCTGCCAAACCAATGATACTCAAATATATACTTTTATGTACATATATATATATATATTTATTACACTAACTACTCAAGTAAAAAATATTTGTTTGTAAATTTTATTCCAACCAAAATTTAAATTTGTGACCATGCTATAAAAATACAATATTTTTTATCATTATACTATTAATATAAACTTTTTTTTGTAATTAAAATATACTTTAAAAATGTTTTTCAGGTGCCTTAAACCCTCTAGTTTAGAAATTTAATTTTTTAACAAAATTTTCAAACTCTCACAATAAATCTATTTACAACCCTCTAAAAACTTAAAAGGATTTAAACCTAGAAAGATGGTTTTAAACCTAAAAATGTTATTATAGGTTGAAGGTGTAAACCTAGGTTAGTCAGCTTAAACCTATTTCAAACCGTCACATAATCGTTTTAAACACTCTAAATCGATTGAAAGCCTCAAAATTACATTAAATAATGTTTATATAATCTTCTACTAATACCAATTGAATAATTTAAATATTGATTGAACAAGTAAATTAATATTACTTTGTATTAATTAGTTTTTAACTATGGGGTAGGTTCTGAAAACCTCAAAAACATTACAACGGACCTGGAACCGCTCACGGTATGGTTTAATTATATACAACTTTGTTTTTTTGGTCTAGTAGAAGATGGACTCTTCCCATAGTTAAACGTTTTGGATTTGAAACTTTGTTAGTCCTTTTATTTAATAAGGGATCTAGAGCACAGTACATCCTTCTGCCAAACCAATGATACTCAAATATATACTTTTATGTACATATATATATATATATATATATATATTACACTAACTACTCAAGTAAAAAATATTTGTTTGTAAATTTTATTCTAACCAAAATTTAAATTTGTGACCATGCTATAAAAATACAATATTTTTATCATTATAATATTAATATAAACTTTTTTTTTGTAATTAAAATATACTTTAAAAATGTTTTTCAGGTGCCTTAAACCCTCTAGTTTAGAAATATAAATTTTTAACAAAATTTTCAAACTCTCACAATAAATCTATTTACAACCCTCTAAAAACTTAAAAGGATTTAAACCTAGAAAGATGGTTTTAAACCTTAAAATGTTATTATAGGTTGAAGGTGTAAACCTAGGTTAGTCAGCTTAAACCTATTTCAAACCGTCACATAATCGTTTTAAACACTCTAAATCGATTGAAAGCCTCAAAATTACATTAAATAATGTTTATGTAATCTTCTACTAATACCAATTGAATAATTTAAATATTGATTGAACAAGTAAATTAATATTACTTTGTATTAATTAGTGTTTAACTATGGGGTAGGTTCTGAAAACCTCTAAAACATTACAACGGCCTGGAACCGCTCACGGTATGGTTTAATTATATACAACTTTGTTTTTTTGGTCTAGTAGAAGATGGACTCTTCCCATAGTTAAACGTTTTGGATTTGAAACTTTGTTAGTCCTTTTATTTAATAAGGGATCTACAGCACAGTACATCCTTCTGCCAAACCAATGATACTTAAATATATACTTTTATGTACATATATATATATATATATATATTTATTACACTAACTACTCAAGTAAAAAATATTTGTTTGTAAATTTTATTCCAACCAAAATTTAAATTTGTGACCATGCTATAAAAATACAATATTTTTTATCATTATACTATTAATATAAACTTTTTTTTGTAATTAAAATATACTTTAAAAATGTTTTTCAGGTGCCTTAAACCCTCTAGTTTAGAAATATAATTTTTTAACAAAATTTTCAAACTCTCACAATAAATCTATTTACAACCCTCTAAAAACTTAAAAGGATTTAAACCTAGAAAGATGGTTTTAAACCTAAAAATGTTATTATAGGTTGAAGGTGTAAACCTAGGTTAGTCAGCTTAAACCTATTTCAAACCGTCACATAATCGTTTTAAACACTCTAAATCGATTGAAAGCCTCAAAATTACATTAAATAATGTTTATGTAATCTTCTACTAATACCAATTGAATAATTTAAATATTGATTGAACAAGTAAATTAATATTACTTTGTATTAATTAGTGTTTAACTATGGGGTAGGTTCTGAAAACCTCTAAAACATTACAACGGACCTGGAACCGCTCACGGTATGGTTTAATTATATACAACTTTGTTTTTTTGGTCTAGTAGAAGATGGACTCTTCCCATAGTTAAACGTTTTGGATTTGAAACTTTGTTAGTCCTTTTATTTAATAAGGGATCTAGAGCACAGTACATCCTTCTGCCAAACCAATGATACTCAAATATATACTTTTATGTACATATATATATATATATATATATATATATATATATTACACTAACTACTCAAGTAAAAAATATTTGTTTGTAAATTTTATTCTAACCAAAATTTAAATTTGTGACCATGCTATAAAAATACAATATTTTTATCATTATACTATTAATATAAACTTTTTTTTTTGTAATTAAAATATACTTTAAAAATGTTTTTCATGTGCCTTAAACCCTCTAGTTTAGAAATATAATTTTTTAACAAAATTTTCAAACTCTCACAATAAATCTATTTACAACCCTCTAAAAACTTAAAAGGATTTAAACCTAGAAAGATGGTTTTAAACCTTAAAATGTTATTATAGGTTGAAGGTGTAAACCTAGGTTAGTCAGCTTAAACCTATTTCAAACCGTCACATAATCGTTTTAAACACTCTAAATCGATTGAAAGCCTCAAAATTACATTAAATAATGTTTATGTAATCTTCTACTAATACCAATTGAATAATTTAAATATTGATTGAACAAGTAAATTAATATTACTTTGTATTAATTAGTGTTTAACTATGGGGTAGGTTCTGAAAACCTCTAAAACATTACAACGGCCTGGAACCGCTCACGGTATGGTTTAATTATATACAACTTTGTATTTTTGGTCTAGTAGAAGATGGACTCTTCCCATAGTTAAACGTTTTGGATTTGAAACTTTGTTAGTCCTTTTATTTAATAAGGGATCTAGAGCACAGTACATCCTTCTGCCAAACCAATGATACTTAAATATATACTTTTATGTACATATATATATATATATATATTTATTACACTAACTACTCAAGTAAAAAATATTTGTTTGTAAATTTTATTCCAACCAAAATTTAAATTTGTGACAATGCTATAAAAATACAATATTTTTTATCATTATACTATTAATATAAACTTTTTTTTGTAATTAAAATATACTTTAAAAATGTTTTTCAGGTGCCTTAAACCCTCTAGTTTAGAAATATAATTCTTTAACAAAATTTTCAAACTCTCACAATAAATCTATTTACAACCCTCTAAAAACTTAAAAGGATTTAAACCTAGAAAGATGGTTTTAAACCTAAAAATGTTATTATAGGTTGAGGGTTTAAACCTAGGTTAGTCAGCTTAAACCTATTTCAAACTGTCACATAATCGTTTTAAACACTCTAAATCGATTGAAAGCCTCAAAATTACATTAAATAATGTTAATGTAATCTTCTACTAATACCAATTGAATAATTTAAATATTGACTGAACAACTAAATTAATATTACTTTGTATTAATTAGTGTTTAACTATGGGGTAGGTTCTGAAAACCTCTAAAACATTACAACGGACCTGGAACCGCTCACGGTATGGTTTAATTATATACAACTTTGTATTTTTGGTCTAGTAGAAGATGGACTCTTCCCATAGTTAAACGTTTTGGATTTGAAACTTTGTTAGTCCTTTTATTTAATAAGGGATCTAGAGCACAGTACATCCTTCTGCCAAACCAATGATACTCAAATATATACTTTTATGTACATATATATATATATATATATATATTTATTACACTAACTACTCAAGTAAAAAATATTTGTTTGTAAATTTTATTCCAACCAAAATTTAAATTTGTGACCATGCTATAAAAATACAATATTTTTTATCATTATACTATTAATATAAACTTTTTTTTGTAATTAAAATATACTTTAAAAATGTTTTTCAGGTGCCTTAAACCCTCTAGTTTAGAAATATAATTTTTTAACAAAATTTTCAAACTCTCACAATAAATCTATTTACAACCCTCTAAAAACTTAAAAGGATTTAAACCTAGAAAGATGGTTTTAAACCTAAAAATGTTATTATAGGTTGAAGATGTAAACCTAGGTTAGTCAGCTTAAACCTATTTCAAACCGTCACATAATCGTTTTAAACACTCTAAATCGATTGAAAGCCTCAAAATTACATTAAATAATGTTTCTGTAATCTTCTACTAATACCAATTGAATAATTTAAATATTGATTGAACAACTAAATTAATATTACTTTGTATTAATTAGTGTTTAACTATGGGGTAGGTTCTGAAAACCTCTAAAACATTACAACGGACCTGGAACCGCTCACGGTATGGTTTAATTATATACAACTTTGTTTTTTTGGTCTAGTAGAAGATGGACTCTTCCCATAGTTAAACGTTTTGGATTTGAAACTTTGTTAGTCCTTTTATTTAATAAGGGATCTAGAGCACAGTACATCCTTCTGCCAAACCAATGATACTCAAATATATACTTTTATGTACATATATATATATATATATATATATTTATTACACTAACTACTCAAGTAAAAAATATTTGTTTGTAAATTTTATTCTAACCAAAATTTAAATTTGTGACCATGCTATAGAAATACAATATTTTTTATCATTATACTATAAATATAAACTTTTTTTTGTAATTAAAATATACTTTAAAAATGTTTTTCAGGTGCCTTAAACCCTCTAGTTTAGAAATATAATTCTTTAACAAAATTTTCAAACTCTCACAATAAATCTATTTACAACCCTCTAAAAACTTAAAAGGATTTAAACCTAGAAAGATGGTTTTAAACCTTAAAATGTTATTATAGGTTGAAGGTGTAAACCTAGGTTAGTCAGCTTAAACCTATTTCAAACCGTCACATAATCGTTTTAAACACTCTAAATCGATTGAAAGCCTCAAAGTTACATTAAATAATGTTTATGTAATCTTCTACTAATACCAATTGAATAATTTAAATATTGATTGAACAAGTAAATTAATATTACTTTGTATTAATTAGTGTTTAACTATGGGGTAGGTTCTGAAAACCTCTAAAACATTACAACGGCCTGGAACCGCTCACGGTATGGTTTAATTATATACAACTTTGTTTTTTTGGTCTAGTAGAAGATGGACTCTTCCCATAGTTAAACGTTTTGGATTTGAAACTTTGTTAGTCCTTTTATTTAATAAGGGATTTAGAGCACAGTACATCCTTCTACCAAACCAATGATACTTAAATATATACTTTTATGTACATATATATATATATATTTATTTATTACACTAACTACTCGAGTAAAAAATATTTGTTTGTAAATTTTATTCCAACCAAAATTTAAATTTGTGACAATGCTATAAAAATACAATATTTTTTATCATTATACTATTAATATAAACTTTTTTTTGTAATTAAAATATACTTAAAAAATGTTTTTCAGGTGCCTTAAACCCTCTAGTTTAGAAATATAATTCTTTAACAAAATTTTCAAACTCTCACAATAAATCTATTTACAACCCTCTAAAAACTTAAAAGGATTTAAACCTAGAAAGATGGTTTTAAACCTAAAAATGTTATTATAGGTTGAGGGTTTAAACCTAGGTTAGTCAGCTTAAACCTATTTCAAACTGTCACATAATCGTTTTAAACACTCTAAATCGATTGAAAGCCTCAAAATTACATTAAATAATGTTAATGTAATCTTCTACTAATACCAATTGAATAATTTAAATATTGATTGAACAAGTAAATTAATATTACTTTGTATTAATTAGTGTTTAACTATGGGGTAGGTTCTGAAAACCTCTAAAACATTACAACGGACCTGGAACCGCTCACGGTATGGTTTAATTATATACAACTTTGTATTTTTGGTCTAGTAGAAGATGGACTCTTCCCATAGTTAAACGTTTTGGATTTGAAACTTTGTTAGTCCTTTTATTTAATAAGGGATCTAGAGCACAGTACATCCTTCTGCCAAACCAATGATACTCAAATATATACTTTTATGTACATATATATATATATATATATATATATATATATATATTTATTACACTAACTACTCAAGTAAAAAATATTTGTTTGTAAATTTTATTCCAACCAAAATTTAAATTTGTGACCATGCTACAAAAATACAATATTTTTTGTCATTATACTATTAATATAAACTTTTTTTTGTAATTAAATTATACTTTAAAAATGTTTTTCAGGTGCCTTAAACCCTCTAGTTTAGAAATATAATTTTTTAACAAAATTTTCAAACTCTCACAATAAATCTATTTACAACCCTCTAAAAACTTAAAAGGATTTAAACCTAGAAAGATGGTTTTAAACCTAAAAATGTTATTATAGGTTGAAGGTGTAAACCTAGGTTAGTCAGCTTAAACCTATTTCAAACCGTCACATAATCGTTTTAAACACTCTAAATCGATTGAAAGCCTCAAAATTACATTAAATAATGTTTATGTAATCTTCTACTAATATCAATTGAATAATTTAAATATTGATTAAACAAGTAAATTAATATTACTTTGTATTAATTAGTGTTTAACTATGGGGTAGGTTCTGAAAACCTCTAAAACATTACAACGGACCTGAAACCGCTCACGGTATGGTTTAATTATATACAACTTTGTTTTTTTGGTCTAGTAGAAGATGGACTCTTCCCATAGTTAAACGTTTTGGATTTGAAACTTTGTTAGTCCTTTTATTTAATAAGGGATCTACAGCACAGTACATCCTTCTGCCAAACCAATGATACTTAAATATATACTTTTATGTACATTTATATATATATATATATATATTTATTACACTAACTACTCAAGTAAAAAATATTTGTTTGTAAATTTTATTCCAACCAAAATTTAAATTTGTGACCATGCTATAAAAATACAATATTTTTTATCATTATACTATTAATATAAACTTTTTTTTGTAATTAAAATATACTTTAAAAATGTTTTTCAGGTGCCTTAAACCCTCTAGTTTAGAAATATAATTCTTTAACAAAATTTTCAAACTCTCACAATAAATCTATTTACAACCCTCTAAAAACTTAAAAGGATTTAAACCTAGAAAGATGGTTTTAAACCTAAAAATGTTATTATAGGTTGAGGGTGTAAACCTAGGTTAGTCAGCTTAAACCTATTTCAAACTGTCACATAATCGTTTTAAACACTCTAAATCGATTGAAAGCCTCAAAATTACATTAAATAATGTTAATGTAATCTTCTACTAATACCAATTGAATAATTTAAATATTGATTGAACAAGTAAATTAATATTACTTTGTATTAATTAGTGTTTAACTATGGGGTAGGTTCTGAAAACCTCTAAAACATTACAACGGACCTGGAACCGCTCACGGTATGGTTTAATTATATACAACTTTGTTTTTTTGGTCTAGTAGAAGATGGACTCTTCCCATAGTTAAACGTTTTGGATTTGAAACTTTGTTAGTCCTTTTATTTAATAAGGGATCTAGAGCACAGTACATCCTTCTGCCAAACCAATGATACTCAAATATATACTTTTATGTACATATATATATATATATATATATATATATTTATTACACTAACTACTCAAGTAAAAAATATTTGTTTGTAAATTTTATTCTAACCAAAATTTAAATTTGTGACCATGCTATAAAAATACAATATTTTTTATCATTATACTATAAATATAAACTTTTTTTTGTAATTAAAATATACTTTAAAAATGTTTTTCAGGTGCCTTAAACCCTCTAGTTTAGAAATATAATTTTTTAACAAAATTTTCAAACTCTCACAATAAATCTATTTACAACCCTCTAAAAACTTAAAAGGATTTAAACCTAGAAAGATGGTTTTAAACCTTAAAATGTTATTATAGGTTGAAGGTGTAAACCTAGGTTAGTCACCTTAAACCTATTTCAAACCGTCACATAATCGTTTTAAACACTCTAAATCGATTGAAAGCCTCAAAATTACATTAAATAATGTTTATGTAATCTTCTACTAATACCAATTGAATAATTTAAATATTGATTGAACAAGTAAATTAATATTACTTTGTATTAATTAGTGTTTAACTATGGGGTAGGTTCTGAAAACCTCTAAAACATTACAACGGCCTGGAACCGCTCACGGTATGGTTTAATTATATACAACTTTGTTTTTTTGGTCTAGTAGAAGATGGACTCTTCCCATAGTTAAACGTTTTGGATTTGAAACTTTGTTAGTCCTTTTATTTAATAAGGGATCTAGAGCACAGTACATCCTTCTTCCAAACCAATGATACTCAAATATATACTTTTATGTACATATATATATATATATATATATTTAATACACTAACTACTCAAGTAAAAAAAATTTGTTTGTAAATTTTATTCCAACCAAAATTTAAATTTGTGACCATGCTTTAAAAATAGAATATTTTTTATCATTATACTATTAATATAAACTTTTTTTTGTAATTAAAATATACTTTAAAAATGTTTTTCTTTTTTGAGGTGCCTTAAACACTCTAGTTTAGAAATATAATTTTTTAACAAAATTTTCAAATTCTCACAATAAATCTATTTACAACCCTCTAAAAACTTAAAAGGATTTAAACCTAGAAAGATGGTTTTAAACCTAAAAATGTTATTATAGGTTGAGGGTGTAAACCTAGGTTAGTCAGCTTAAACCTATTTCAAACTGTCACATAATCGTTTTAAACACTCTAAATCGATTGAAAGCATCAAAATTACATTAAATAATGTTTATGTAATCTTCTACTAATACCAATTGAATAATTTAAATATTGATTGAACAAGTAAATTAATATTACTTTGTATTAATTAGTGTTTAACTATGGGGTAGGTTCTGAAAACCTCTAAAACATTACAACGGCCTGTAACCGCTCACGGTATGGTTTAATTATATACAACTTTGTTTTTTTGGTCTACTAGAAGATGGACTCTTCCCATAGTTAAACGTTTTGGATTTGAAACTTTGTTAGTCCTTTTATTTAATAAGGGATCTAGAGCACAGTACATCCTTCTGCCAAACCAATGATACTCAAATATATACTTTTATGTACATATATATATATATATACATTTATTACACTAACTACTCAAGTAAAAAATATTTGTTTGTAAATTTTATTCTAACCAAAATTTAAATTTGTGACCATGCTATAAAAATACAATATTTTTTATCATTATACTATTAATATAAACTTTTTTTTGTAATTAAAATATAATTTAAAAATGTTTTTCAGGTGCCTTAAACCCTCTAGTTTAGAAATATAATTTTTTAACAAAATTTTCAAACTCTCACAATAAATCTATTTACAACCCTCTAAAAACTTAAAAGGATTTAAACCTAGAAAGATGGTTTTAAACCTAAAAATGTTATTATAGGTTGAAGGTGTAAACCTAGGTTAGTCAGCTTAAACCTATTTCAAACCGTCACATAATCGTTTTAAACACTCTAAATCGATTGAAAGCATCAAAATTACATTAAATAATGTTTATGTAATCTTCTACTAATACCAATTGAATAATTTAAATATTGTTTGAACAAGTAAATTAATATTACTTTGTATTAATTAGTGTTTAACTATGGGGTAGGTTCTGAAAACCTCTAAAACATTACAACGGACCTGGAATCGCTCACGGTATGGTTTAATTATATACAACTTTGTATTTTTGGTCTAGTAGAAGATGGACTCTTCCCATAGTTAAACGTTTTGGATTTGAAACTTTGTTAGTCCTTTTATTTAATAAGGGATCTAGAGCACAGTACATCCTTCTGCCAAACCAATGATACTCAAATATATACTTTTATGTACATATATATACATATATATATATATATTTATTACACTAACTACTCAAGTAAAATATATTTGTTTGTAAATTTTATTCCAACCAAAATTTAAATTTGTGACCATGCTATAAAAATACAATATTTTTTATCATTATACTATTAATATAAACTTTTTTTTTAATTAAAATATACTTTAAAAATGTTTTTCAGGTGCCTTAAACCCTCTAGTTTAGAAATATAATTTTTTAACAAAATTTTCAAACTCTCACAATAAATCTATTTACAACCCTCTAAAAACTTAAAAGGATTTAAACCTAGAAAGATGGTTTTAAACCTAAAAATGTTATTATAGGTTGAGGGTGTAAACCTAGGTTAGTCAGCTTAAACCTATTTCAAACTGTCACATAATCGTTTTAAACACTCTAAATCGATTGAAAGCATCAAAATTACATTAAATAATGTTTATGTAATCTTCTACTAATACCAATTGAATAATTTAAATATTGTTTGAACAAGTAAATTAATATTACTTTGTATTAATTAGTGTTTAACTATGGGGTAGGTTCTGAAAACCTCTAAAACATTACAACGGACCTGGAATCGCTCACGGTATGGTTTAATTATATACAACTTTGTATTTTTGGTCTAGTAGAAGATGGACTCTTCCCATAGTTAAACGTTTTGGATTTGAAACTTTGTTAGTCCTTTTATTTAATAAGGGATCTAGAGCACAGTACATCCTTCTGCCAAACCAATGATACTCAAATATATACTTTTATGTACATATATATACATATATATATATATATTTATTACACTAACTACTCAAGTAAAAAATATTTGTTTGTAAATTTTATTCCAACCAAAATTTAAATTTGTGACCATGCTATAAAAATACAATATTTTTTATCATTATACTATTAATATAAACTTTTTTTTGTAATTAAAATATACTTTAAAAATGTTTTTCAGGTGCCTTAAACCCTCTAGTTTAGAAATATAATTTTTTAACAAAATTTTCAAACTCTCACAATAAATCTATTTACAACCCCCTAAAAACTTAAAAGGATTTAAACCTAGAAAGATGGTTTTAAACCTAAAAATGTTATTATAGGTTGAAGGTGTAAACCTAGGTTAGTCAGCTTAAACCTATTTCAAACCGACACATAATCGTTTTAAACACTCTAAATCGATTAAAAGCATCAAAATTACATTAAATAATGTTTATGTAATCTTCTACTAATAGCAATTGAATAATTTAAATATTGATTGAACAAGTAAATTAATATTACTTTGTATTAATTAGTGTTTAACTATGGGGTAGGTTCTGAAAACCTCTAAAACATTACAACGGACCTGGAACCGCTCACGGTATGGTTTAATTATATACAACTTTGTTTTTTTGGTCTAGTAGAAGATGGACTCTTCCCATAGTTAAACGTTTTGGATTTGAAACTTTGTTAGTCCTTTTATTTAATAAGGGATCTAGAGCACAGTACATCCTTCTGCCAAACCAATGATACTCAAATATATACTTTTATGTACATATATATATATATATTTATTACACTAACTACTCAAGTAAAAAATATTTGTTTGAAAATTTTATTCTAACCAAAATTTAAATTTATGACCATGCTATAAAAATACAATATTTTTTATCATTATACTATTAATATAAACTTTTTTTTGTAATTAAAATATACTTTAAAAATGTTTTTCAGGTGCCTTAAACCATCTAGTTTAGAAATATAATTTTTTATAAAAAATTTCCAAACTCTCACAATAAATCTATTTACAACCCTCTAAAAACTTAAAAGGATTTAAACCTAGAAAGATGGTTTTAAACCTAAAAATGTTATTATAGGTTGAAGGTGTAAACCTAGGTTAGTCAGCTTAAACCTATTTCAAACCGTCACATAATCGTTTTAAACACTCTAAATGATTGAAAGCCTCAAAATTACATTAAATAATGTTTATGTAATCTTCTACTAATACCAATTGAATAATTTAAATATTGATTGAACAAGTAAATTAATATTACTTTGTATTAATTAGTGTTTAACTATGGGGTAGGTTCTGAAAACCTCTAAAACATTACAACGGACCTGGAACCGCTCACGGTATGGTTTAATTATATACAACTTTGTATTTTTGGTCTAGTAGAAGATGGACTCTTCCCATAGTTAAACGTTTTGGATTTGAAACTTTGTTAGTCCTTTTATTTAATAAGGGATCTAGAGCACAGTACATCCTTCTGCCAAACCAATGATACTCAAATATATACTTTTATGTACATATATATATATATATATATATATATTTATTACACTAACTACTCAAGTAAAATATATTTGTTTGAAAATTTTATTCTAACCAAAATTTAAATTTGTGACCATGCTATAAAAATACAATATTTTTTATCATTATACTATTAATATAAACTTTTTTTTGTAATTAAAATATACTTTAAAAATGTTTTTCAGGTGCCTTAAACCCTCTAGTTTAGAAATATAATTTTTTAACAAAATTTTCAAACTCTCACAATAAATCTATTTACAACCCTCTAAAAACTTAAAAGGATTTAAACCTAGAAAGATGGTTTTAAACCTAAAAATGTTATTATAGGTTGAGGGTGTAAACCTAGGTTAGTCAGCTTAAACCTATTTCAAACTGTCACATAATCGTTTTAAACACTCAAAATCGATTGAAAGCATCAAAATTACATTAAATAATGTTTATGTAATCTTCTACTAATACCAATTGAATAATTTAAATATTGATTGAACAAGTAAATTGATATTACTTTGTATTAATTAGTGTTTAACTATGGGGTAGGTTCTGAAAACCTCTAAAACATTACAACGGACCTGGAATCGCTCACGGTATGGTTTAATTATATACAACTTTGTATTTTTGGTCTAGTAGAAGATGGACTCTTCCCATAGTTAAACGTTTTGGATTTGAAACTTTGTTAGTCCTTTTATTTAATAAGGGATCTAGAGCACAGTACATCCTTCTGCCAAACCAATGATACTCAAATATATACTTTTATGTACATATATATACATATATATATATATATTTATTACACTAACTACTCAAGTAAAAAATATTTGTTTGTAAATTTTATTCCAACCAAAATTTAAATTTGTGACCATGCTATAAAAATACAATATTTTTTATCATTATACTATTAATATAAACTTTTTTTTGTAATTAAAATATACTTTAAAAATGTTTTTCAGGTGCCTTAAACCCTCTAGTTTAGAAATATAATTTTTTAACAAAATTTTCAAACTCTCACAATAAATCTATTTACAACCCCCTAAAAACTTAAAAGGATTTAAACCTAGAAAGATGGTTTTAAACCTAAAAATGTTATTATAGGTTGAAGGTGTAAACCTAGGTTAGTCAGCTTAAACCTATTTCAAACCGACACATAATCGTTTTAAACACTCTAAATCGATTAAAAGCATCAAAATTACATTAAATAATGTTTATGTAATCTTCTACTAATAGCAATTGAATAATTTAAATATTGATTGAACAAGTAAATTAATATTACTTTGTATTAATTAGTGTTTAACTATGGGGTAGGTTCTGAAAACCTCTAAAACATTACAACGGACCTGGAACCGCTCACGGTATGGTTTAATTATATACAACTTTGTTTTTTTGGTCTAGTAGAAGATGGACTCTTCCCATAGTTAAACGTTTCGGATTTGAAACTTTGTTAGTCCTTTTATTTAATAAGGGATCTAGAGCACAGTACATCCTTCTGCCAAACCAATGATACTCAAATATATACTTTTATGTACATATATATATATATATTTATTACACTAACTACTCAAGTAAAAAATATTTGTTTGAAAATTTTATTCTAACCAAAATTTAAATTTATGACCATGCTATAAAAATACAATATTTTTTATCATTATACTATTAATATAAACTTTTTTTTGTAATTAAAATATACTTTAAAAATGTTTTTCAGGTGCCTTAAACCATCTAGTTTAGAAATATAATTTTTTAACAAAATTTTCAAACTCTCACAATAAATCTATTTACAACCCTCTAAAAACTTAAAAGGATTTAAACCTAGAAAGATGGTTTTAAACCTAAAAATGTTATTATAGGTTGAAGGTGTAAACCTAGGTTAGTCAGCTTAAACCTATTTCAAACCGTCACATAATCGTTTTAAACACTCTAAATGATTGAAAGCCTCAAAATTACATTAAATAATGTTTATGTAATCTTCTACTAATACCAATTGAATAATTTAAATATTGATTGAACAAGTAAATTAATATTACTTTGTATTAATTAGTGTTTAACTATGGGGTAGGTTCTGAAAACCTCTAAAACATTACAACGGACCTGGAACCGCTCACGGTATGGTTTAATTATATACAACTTTGTATTTTTGGTCTAGTAGAAGATGGACTCTTCCCATAGTTAAACGTTTTGGATTTGAAACTTTGTTAGTCCTTTTATTTAATAAGGGATCTAGAGCACAGTACATCCTTCTGCCAAACCAATGATACTCAAATATATACTTTTATGTACATATATATATATATATATATATATATATTTATTACACTAACTACTCAAGTAAAAAATATTTGTTTGAAAATTTTATTCTAACCAAAATTTAAATTTGTGACCATGCTATAAAAATACAATATTTTTTATCATTATACTATTAATATAAACTTTTTTTTGTAATTAAAATATACTTTAAAAATGTTTTTCAGGTGCCTTAAACCATCTAGTTTAGAAATATAATTTTTTAACAAAATTTTCAAACTCTCACAATAAATCTATTTACAACCCTCTAAAAACTTAAAAGGATTTAAACCTAGAAAGATGGTTTTAAACCTAAAAATGTTATTATAGGTTGAAGGTGTAAACCTAGGTTAGTCAGCTTAAACCTATTTCAAACCGTCACATAATCGTTTTAAACACTCTAAATCGATTGAAAGCATCAAAATTACATTAAATAATGTTTATGTAATCTTCTACTAATACCAATTGAATAATTTAAATATTGATTGAACAACTAAATTAATATTACTTTGTATTAATTAGTGTTTAACTATGGGGTAGGTTCTGAAAACCTCTAAAACATTACAACGGCCTGGAACCGCTCACGGTATGGTTTAATTATATACAACTTTGTTTTTTTGGTCTAGTAGAAGATGGACTCTTCCCATAGTTAAACGTTTTGGATTTGAAACTTTGTTAGTCCTTTTATTTAATATGGGATCTAGAGCACAGTACATCCTTCTGCCAAACCAATGATACTCAAATATATACTTTTATGTACATATATATATATATATATATATATATATATTTATTACACTAACTACTCAAATAAAAAATATTTGTTTGAAAATTTTATTCTAACCAAAATTTAAATTTATGACCATGCTATAAAAATACAATATTTTTTATCATTATACTATTAATATAAACTTTTTTTTGTAATTAAAATATACTTTAAAAATGTTTTTCAGGTGCCTTAAACCATCTAGTTTAGAAATATAATTTTTTAACAAAATTTTCAAACTCTCACAATAAATCTATTTACAACCCTCTAAAAACTTAAAAGGATTTAAACCTAGAAAGATGGTTTTAAACCTAAAAATGTTATTATAGGTTGAAGGTGTAAACCTAGGTTAGTCAGCTTAAACCTATTTCAAACCGTCACATAATCGTTTTAAACACTCTAAATGATTGAAAGCCTCAAAATTACATTAAATAATGTTTATGTAATCTTCTACTAATACCAATTGAATAATTTAAATATTGATTGAACAAGTAAATTAATATTACTTTGTATTAATTAGTGTTTAACTATGGGGTAGGTTCTGAAAACCTCTAAAACATTACAACGGACCTGGAACCGCTCACGGTATGGTTTAATTATATACAACTTTGTATTTTTGGTCTAGTAGAAGATGGACTCTTCCCATAGTTAAACGTTTTGGATTTGAAACTTTGTTAGTCCTTTTATTTAATAAGGGATCTAGAGCACAGTACATCCTTCTGCCAAACCAATGATACTCAAATATATACTTTTATGTACATATATATATATATATATATATATATATTTATTACACTAACTACTCAAGTAAAAAATATTTGTTTGAAAATTTTATTCTAACCAAAATTTAAATTTGTGACCATGCTATAAAAATACAATATTTTTTATCATTATACTATTAATATAAACTTTTTTTTGTAATTAAAATATACTTTAAAAATGTTTTTCAGGTGCCTTAAACCCTCTAGTTTAGAAATATAATTTTTTAACAAAATTTTCAAACTCTCACAATAAATCTATTTACAACCCTCTAAAAACTTAAAAGGATTTAAACCTAGAAAGATGGTTTTAAACCTAAAAATGTTATTATAGGTTGAGGGTGTAAACCTAGGTTAGTCAGCTTAAACCTATTTCAAACTGTCACATAATCGTTTTAAACACTCAAAATCGATTGAAAGCATCAAAATTACATTAAATAATGTTTATGTAATCTTCTACTAATACCAATTGAATAATTTAAATATTGATTGAACAAGTAAATTAATATTACTTTGTATTAATTAGTGTTTAACTATGGGGTAGGTTCTGAAAACCTCTAAAACATTACAACGGACCTGGAACCACTCACGGTATGGTTTAATTATATACAACTTTGTATTTTTGGTCTAGTAGAAGATGGACTCTTCCCATAGTTAAACGTTTTGGATTTGAAACATTGTTAGTCCTTTTATTTAATAAGGGATCTAGAGCACAGTACATCCTTCTGCCAAACCAATGATACTCAAATATATACTTTTATGTACATATATATATATATATATATATATTTATTACACTAACTACTCAAGTAAAAAATATTTGTTTGAAAATTTTATTCTAACCAAAATTTAAATTTGTGACCATGCTATAAAAATACAATATTTTTTATCATTATACTATTAATATAAACTTTGTTTTGTAATTAATATATACTTTAAAAATGTTTTTCAGGTGCCTTAAACCATCTAATTTAGAAATATAATTTTTTAACAAAATTTTCAAACTCTCACAATAAATCTATTTACAACCCTCTAAAAACTTAAAAGGATTTAAACCTAGAAAGATGGTTTTAAACCTAAAAATGTTATTATAGGTTGAAGGTGTAAACCTAGGTTAGTCAGCTTAAACCTATTTCAAACCGTCACATAATCGTTTTAAACACTCTAAATCGATTGAAAGCCTCAAAATTACATTAAATAATGTTTATGTAATCTTCTACTAATACCAATTGAATAATTTAAATATTGATTGAATAAGTAAATTAATATTACTTTGTATTAATTAGTGTTTAACTATGGGGTAGGTTCTGAAAACCTCTAAAACATTACAACGGACCTGGAACCGCTCACGGTATGGTTTAATTATATACAACTTTGTTTTTTTGGTCTAGTAGAAGATGGACTCTTCCCATAGTTAAACGTTTTGGATTTGAAACTTTGTTAGTCCTTTTATTTAATAAGGGATCTAGAGCACAGTACATCCTTCTGCCAAACCAATGATACTCAAATATATACTTTTATGTACATATATATATATATATATATATATATATATTTATTACACTAACTACTCAAGTAAAAAATATTTGTTTGAAAATTTTATTCTAACCAAAATTTAAATTTGTGACCATGCTATAAAAATACAATATTTTTTATCATTATACTATTAATATAAACTTTTTTTTGTAATTAAAATATACTTTAAAAATGTTTTTCAGGTGCCTTAAACCATCTAGTTTAGAAATATAATTTTTTAACAAAATTTTCAAACTCTCACAATAAATCTATTTACAACCCTCTAAAAACTTAAAAGGATTTAAACCTAGAAAGATGGTTTTAAACCTAAAAATGTTATTATAGGTTGAGGGTGTAAACCTAGGTTAGTCAGCTTAAACCTATTTCAAACTGTCACATAATCGTTTTAAACACTCAAAATCGATTGAAAGCATCAAAATTACATTAAATAATGTTTATGTAATCTTCTACTAATACCAATTGAATAATTTAAATATTGATTGAACAAGTAAATTAATATTACTTTGTATTAATTAGTGTTTAACTATGGGGTAGGTTCTGAAAACCTCTAAAACATTACAACGGCCTGGAACCGCTCACGGTATGGTTTAATTATATACAACTTTGTATTTTTGGTCTAGTAGAAGATGGACTCTTCCCATAGTTAAACGTTTTGGATTTGAAACTTTGTTAGTCCTTTTATTTAATAAGGGATCTAGAGCACAGTACATCCTTCTGCCAAACCAATGATACTCAAATATATACTTTTATGTACATATATATATATATATATATATATATATATATTTATTACACTAACTACTCAAGTAAAAAATATTTGTTTGAAAATTTTATTCTAACCAAAATTTAAATTTATGACCATGCTATAAAAATACAATATTTTTTATCATTATACTATTAATATAAACTTTTTTTTGTAATTAAAATATACTTTAAAAATGTTTTTCAGGTGCCTTAAACCATCTAGTTTAGAAATATAATTTTTTAACAAAATTTTCAAACTCTCACAATAAATCTATTTACAACCCTCTAAAAACTTAAAAGGATTTAAACCTAGAAAGATGGTTTTAAACCTAAAAATGTTATTATAGGTTGAAGGTGTAAACCTAGGTTAGTCAGCTTAAACCTATTTCAAACCGTCACATAATCGTTTTAAACACTCTAAATGATTGAAAGCCTCAAAATTACATTAAATAATGTTTATGTAATCTTCTACTAATACCAATTGAATAATTTAAATATTGATTGAACAAGTAAATTAATATTACTTTGTATTAATTAGTGTTTAACTATGGGGTAGGTTCTGAAAACCTCTAAAACATTACAACGGACCTGGAACCGCTCACGGTATGGTTTAATTATATACAACTTTGTATTTTTGGTCTAGTAGAAGATGGACTCTTCCCATAGTTAAACGTTTTGGATTTGAAACTTTGTTAGTCCTTTTATTTAATAAGGGATCTAGAGCACAGTACATCCTTCTGCCAAACCAATGATACTCAAATATATACTTTTATGTACATATATATATATATATATATATATATATTTATTACACTAACTACTCAAGTAAAAAATATTTGTTTGAAAATTTTATTCTAACCAAAATTTAAATTTGTGACCATGCTATAAAAATACAATATTTTTTATCATTATACTATTAATATAAACTTTTTTTTGTAATTAAAATATACTTTAAAAATGTTTTTCAGGTGCCTTAAACCCTCTAGTTTAGAAATATAATTTTTTAACAAAATTTTCAAACTCTCACAATAAATCTATTTACAACCCTCTAAAAACTTAAAAGGATTTAAACCTAGAAAGATGGTTTTAAACCTAAAAATGTTATTATAGGTTGAGGGTGTAAACCTAGGTTAGTCAGCTTAAACCTATTTCAAACTGTCACATAATCGTTTTAAACACTCAAAATCGATTGAAAGCATCAAAATTACATTAAATAATGTTTATGTAATCTTCTACTAATACCAATTGAATAATTTAAATATTGATTGAACAAGTAAATTAATATTACTTTGTATTAATTAGTGTTTAACTATGGGGTAGGTTCTGAAAACCTCTAAAACATTACAACGGCCTGGAACCGCTCACGGTATGGTTTAATTATATACAACTTTGTATTTTTGGTCTAGTAGAAGATGGACTCTTCCCATAGTTAAACGTTTTGGATTTGAAACTTTGTTAGTCCTTTTATTTAATAAGGGATCTAGAGCACAGTACTCCTTCTGCCAAACCAATGATACTCAAATATATACTTTTATGTACATATATATATATATATATATATATTTATTACACTAACTACTCAAGTAAAAAATATTTGTTTGAAAATTTTATTCTAACCAAAATTTAAATTTGTGACCATGCTATAAAAATACAATATTTTTTATCATTATACTATTAATATAAACTTTTTTTTGTAATTAATATATACTTTAAAAATGTTTTTCAGGTGCCTTAAACCATCTAATTTAGAAATATAATTTTTTAACAAAATTTTCAAACTCTCACAATAAATCTATTTACAACCCTCTAAAAACTTAAAAGGATTTAAACCTAGAAAGATGGTTTTAAACCTAAAAATGTTATTATAGGTTGAAGGTGTAAACCTAGGTTAGTCAGCTTAAACCTATTTCAAACCGTCACATAATCGTTTTAAACACTCTAAATCGATTGAAAGCCTCAAAATTACATTAAATAATGTTTATGTAATCTTCTACTAATACCAATTGAATAATTTAAATATTGATTGAATAAGTAAATTAATATTACTTTGTATTAATTAGTGTTTAACTATGGGGTAGGTTCTGAAAACCTCTAAAACATTACAACGGACCTGGAACCGCTCACGGTATGGTTTAATTATATACAACTTTGTTTTTTTGGTCTAGTAGAAGATGGACTCTTCCCATAGTTAAACGTTTTGGATTTGAAACTTTGTTAGTCCTTTTATTTAATAAGGGATCTAGAGCACAGTACATCCTTCTGCCAAACCAATGATACTCAAATATATACTTTTATGTACATATATATATATATATATATATATATATATATATATTTATTACACTAACTACTCAAGTAAAAAATATTTGTTTGAAAATTTTATTCTAACCAAAATTTAAATTTGTGACCATGCTATAAAAATACAATATTTTTTATCATTATACTATTAATATAAACTTTTTTTTGTAATTAAAATATACTTTAAAAATGTTTTTCAGGTGCCTTAAACCATCTAGTTTAGAAATATAATTTTTTAACAAAATTTTCAAACTCTCACAATAAATCTATTTACAACCCTCTAAAAACTTAAAAGGATTTAAACCTAGAAAGATGGTTTTAAACCTAAAAATGTTATTATAGGTTGAGGGTGTAAACCTAGGTTAGTCAGCTTAAACCTATTTCAAACTGTCACATAATCGTTTTAAACACTCAAAATCGATTGAAAGCATCAAAATTACATTAAATAATGTTTATGTAATCTTCTACTAATACCAATTGAATAATTTAAATATTGATTGAACAAGTAAATTAATATTACTTTGTATTAATTAGTGTTTAACTATGGGGTAGGTTCTGAAAACCTCTAAAACATTACAACGGCCTGGAACCGCTCACGGTATGGTTTAATTATATACAACTTTGTATTTTTGGTCTAGTAGAAGATGGACTCTTCCCATAGTTAAACGTTTTGGATTTGAAACTTTGTTAGTCCTTTTATTTAATAAGGGATCTAGAGCACAGTACATCCTTCTGCCAAACCAATGATACTCAAATATATACTTTTATGTACATATATATATATATATATATATATATATATATTTATTACACTAACTACTCAAGTAAAAAATATTTGTTTGAAAATTTTATTCTAACCAAAATTTAAATTTATGACCATGCTATAAAAATACAATATTTTTTATCATTATACTATTAATATAAACTTTTTTTTGTAATTAAAATATACTTTAAAAATGTTTTTCAGGTGCCTTAAACCATCTAGTTTAGAAATATAATTTTTTAACAAAATTTTCAAACTCTCACAATAAATCTATTTACAACCCTCTAAAAACTTAAAAGGATTTAAACCTAGAAAGATGGTTTTAAACCTAAAAATGTTATTATAGGTTGAAGGTGTAAACCTAGGTTAGTCAGCTTAAACCTATTTCAAACCGTCACATAATCGTTTTAAACACTCTAAATGATTGAAAGCCTCAAAATTACATTAAATAATGTTTATGTAATCTTCTACTAATACCAATTGAATAATTTAAATATTGATTGAACAAGTAAATTAATATTACTTTGTATTAATTAGTGTTTAACTATGGGGTAGGTTCTGAAAACCTCTAAAACATTACAACGGACCTGGAACCGCTCACGGTATGGTTTAATTATATACAACTTTGTTTTTTTGGTCTAGTAGAAGATGGACTCTTCCCATAGTTAAACGTTTTGGATTTGAAACTTTGTTAGTCCTTTTATTTAATAAGGGATCTAGAGCACAGTACATCCTTCTGCCAAACCAATGATACTCAAATATATACTTTTATGTACATATATATATATATATATATATATATATTTATTACACTAACTACTCAAGTAAAAAATATTTGTTTGAAAATTTTATTCTAACCAAAATTTAAATTTGTGACCATGCTATAAAAATACAATATTTTTTATCATTATACTATTAATATAAACTTTTTTTTGTAATTAAAATATACTTTAAAAATGTTTTTCAGGTGCCTTAAACCCTCTAGTTTAGAAATATAATTTTTTAACAAAATTTTCAAACTCTCACAATAAATCTATTTACAACCCTCTAAAAACTTAAAAGGATTTAAACCTAGAAAGATGGTTTTAAACCTAAAAATGTTATTATAGGTTGAGGGTGTAAACCTAGGTTAGTCAGCTTAAACCTATTTCAAACTGTCACATAATCGTTTTAAACACTCAAAATCGATTGAAAGCATCAAAATTACATTAAATAATGTTTATGTAATCTTCTACTAATACCAATTGAATAATTTAAATATTGATTGAACAAGTAAATTAATATTACTTTGTATTAATTAGTGTTTAACTATGGGGTAGGTTCTGAAAACCTCTAAAACATTACAACGGACCTGGAACCACTCACGGTATGGTTTAATTATATACAACTTTGTATTTTTGGTCTAGTAGAAGATGGACTCTTCCCATAGTTAAACGTTTTGGATTTGAAACATTGTTAGTCCTTTTATTTAATAAGGGATCTAGAGCACAGTACATCCTTCTGCCAAACCAATGATACTCAAATATATACTTTTATGTACATATATATATATATATATATATATTTATTACACTAACTACTCAAGTAAAAAATATTTGTTTGAAAATTTTATTCTAACCAAAATTTAAATTTGTGACCATGCTATAAAAATACAATATTTTTTATCATTATACTATTAATATAAACTTTTTTTTGTAATTAAAATATACTTTAAAAATGTTTTTCAGGTGCCTTAAACCATCTAATTTAGAAATATAATTTTTTAACAAAATTTTCAAACTCTCACAATAAATCTATTTACAACCCTCTAAAAACTTAAAAGGATTTAAACCTAGAAAGATGGTTTTAAACCTAAAAATGTTATTATAGGTTGAGGGTGTAAACCTAGGTTAGTCAGCTTAAACCTATTTCAAACTGTCACATAATCGTTTTAAACACTCAAAATCGATTGAAAGCATCAAAATTACATTAAATAATGTTTATGTAATCTTCTACTAATACCAATTGAATAATTTAAATATTGATTGAACAAGTAAATTAATATTACTTTGTATTAATTAGTGTTTAACTATGGGGTAGGTTCTGAAAACCTCTAAAACATTACAACGGCCTGGAACCGCTCACGGTATGGTTTAATTATATACAACTTTGTATTTTTGGTCTAGTAGAAGATGGACTCTTCCCATAGTTAAACGTTTTGGATTTGAAACTTTGTTAGTCCTTTTATTTAATAAGGGATCTAGAGCACAGTACATCCTTCTGCCAAACCAATGATACTCAAATATATACTTTTATGTACATATATATATATATATATATATATATATATATATTTATTACACTAACTACTCAAGTAAAAAATATTTGTTTGAAAATTTTATTCTAACCAAAATTTAAATTTATGACCATGCTATAAAAATACAATATTTTTTATCATTATACTATTAATATAAACTTCTTTTTGTAATTAAAATATACTTTAAAAATGTTTTTCAGGTGCCTTAAACCATCTAGTTTAGAAATATAATTTTTTAACAAAATTTTCAAACTCTCACAATAAATCTATTTACAACCCTCTAAAAACTTAAAAGGATTTAAACCTAGAAAGATGGTTTTAAACCTAAAAATGTTATTATAGGTTGAAGGTGTAAACCTAGGTTAGTCAGCTTAAACCTATTTCAAACCGTCACATAATCGTTTTAAACACTCTAAATGATTGAAAGCCTCAAAATTACATTAAATAATGTTTATGTAATCTTCTACTAATACCAATTGAATAATTTAAATATTGATTGAACAAGTAAATTAATATTACTTTGTATTAATTAGTGTTTAACTATGGGGTAGGTTCTGAAAACCTCTAAAACATTACAACGGACCTGGAACCGCTCACGGTATGGTTTAATTATATACAACTTTGTATTTTTGGTCTAGTAGAAGATGGACTCTTCCCATAGTTAAACGTTTTGGATTTGAAACTTTGTTAGTCCTTTTATTTAATAAGGGATCTAGAGCACAGTACATCCTTCTGCCAAACCAATGATACTCAAATATATACTTTTATGTACATATATATATATATATATATATATATATTTATTACACTAACTACTCAAGTAAAAAATATTTGTTTGTAAATTTTATTCCAACCAAAATTTAAATTTGTGACCATGCTATAAAAATACAATATTTTTTATCAATATACTATTACTATAAACTTTGTTTTTGTAATTAAAATATACTTTAAAAGTGTTTTTCAGGTGCCTTAAACCCTCTAGTTTAGAAATATAATTTTTTAACAAAATTTTCAAACTCTCACAATAAATCTATTTACAACCCTCTAAAAACTTAAAAGGATTTAAACCTAGAAAGATGGTTTTAAACCTAAAAATGTTATTATAGGTTGAGGGTGTAAACCTAGGTTAGTCAGCTTAAACCTATTTCAAACTGTCACATAATCGTTTTAAACACTCTAAATCGATTGAAAGCATTAAAATTACATTAAATAATGTTTATGTAATCTTCTACTAATACCAATTGAATAATTTAAATATTGATTGAACAAGTAAATTAATATTACTTTGTATTAATTAGTGTTTAACTATGGGGTAGGTTTTGAAAACCTCTAAAACATTACAACGGACCTGGAACCGCTCACGGTATGGTTTAATTATATACAACTTTGTTTTTTTGGTCTAGTAGAAGATGGACTCTTCCCATAGTTAAACGTTTTGGATTTGAAACTTTGTTAGTCCTTTTATTTAATAAGGGATCTAGAGCACAGTACATCCTTCTGCCAAACCAATGATACTCAAATATATACTTTTATGTACATATATATATATATATATATATATATATTTATTACACTAACTACTCAAGTAAAAAATATTTGTTTGTAAATTTTATTCTAACCAAAATTTAAATTTGTGACCATGCTATAAAAATACAATATTTTTTATCATTATACTATTAATATAAACTTTTTTTTGTAATTAAAATATACTTTAAAAATGTTTTTCAGGTGCCTTAAACCATCTAGTTTAGAAATATAATTTTTTAACAAAATTTTCAAACTCTCACAATAAATCTATTTACAACCCTCTAAAAACTTAAAAGGATTTAAACCTAGAAAGATGGTTTTAAACCTAAAAATGTTATTATAGGTTGAAGGTGTAAACCTAGGTTAGTCAGCTTAAACCTATTTCAAACCGTCACATAATCGTTTTAAACACTCTAAATCGATTGAAAGCCTCAAAATTACATTAAATAATGTTTATGTAATCTTCTACTAATACCAATTGAATAAGTTAAATATTGATTGAACAAGTAAATTAATATTACTTTGTATTAATTAGTGTTTAACTATGGGGTAGGTTCTGATAACCTCTAAAACATTACAACGGACCTGGAACCGCTCACGGTATGGTTTAATTATATACAACTTTGTATTTTTGGTCTAGTAGAAGATGGACTCTTCCCATAGTTAAACGTTTTGGATTTGAAACTTTGTTAGTCCTTTTATTTAATAAGGGATCTAGAGCACAGTACATCCTTCTGCCAAACCAATGATACTCAAATATATACTTTTATGTACATATATATATATATATATATATATTTATTACACTAACTACTCAAGTAAAAAATATTTGTTTGTAAATTTTATTCCAACCAAAATTTAAATTTGTGACCATGCTATAAAAATACAATATTTTTTATCAATATACTATTACTATAAACTTTGTTTTTGTAATTAAAATATACTTTAAAAATGTTTTTCAGGTGCCTTAAACCCTCTAGTTTAGAAATATAATTTTTTAACAAAATTTTCAAACTCTCACAATAAATCTATTTACAACCCTCTAAAAACTTAAAAGGATTTAAACCTAGAAAGATGGTTTTAAACCTAAAAATGTTATTATAGGTTGAGGGTGTAAACCTAGGTTAGTCAGCTTAAACCTATTTCAAACTGTCACATAATCGTTTTAAACACTCTAAATCGATTGAAAGCATTAAAATTACATTAAATAATGTTTATGTAATCTTCTACTAATACCAATTGAATAATTTAAATATTGATTGAACAAGTAAATTAATATTACTTTGTATTAATTAGTGTTTAACTATGGGGTAGGTTTTGAAAACCTCTAAAACATTACAACGGACCTGGAACCGCTCACGGTATGGTTTAATTATATACAACTTTGTTTTTTTGGTCTAGTAGAAGATGGACTCTTCCCATAGTTAAACGTTTTGGATTTGAAACTTTGTTAGTCCTTTTATTTAATAAGGGATCTAGAGCACAGTACATCCTTCTGCCAAACCAATGATACTCAAATATATACTTTTATGTACATATATATATATATATATATATATATATTTATTACACTAACTACTCAAGTAAAAAATATTTGTTTGAAAATTTTATTCTAACCAAAATTTAAATTTGTGACCATGCTATAAAAATACAATATTTTTTATCATTATACTATTAATATAAACTTTTTTTTGTAATTAAAATATACTTTAAAAATGTTTTTCAGGTGCCTTAAACCATCTAGTTTAGAAATATAATTTTTTAACAAAATTTTCAAACTCTCACAATAAATCTATTTACAACCCTCTAAAAACTTAAAAGGATTTAAACCTAGAAAGATGGTTTTAAACCTAAAAATGTTATTATAGGTTGAAGGTGTAAACCTAGGTTAGTCAGCTTAAACCTATTTCAAACCGTCACATAATCGTTTTAAACACTCTAAATCGATTGAAAGCCTCAAAATTACATTAAATAATGTTTATGTAATCTTCTACTAATACCAATTGAATAAGTTAAATATTGATTGAACAAGTAAATTAATATTACTTTGTATTAATTAGTGTTTAACTATGGGGTAGGTTCTGAAAACCTCTAAAACATTACAACGGACCTGGAACCGCTCACGGTATGGTTTAATTATATACAACTTTGTATTTTTGGTCTAGTAGAAGATGGACTCTTCCCATAGTTAAACGTTTTGGATTTGAAACTTTGTTAGTCCTTTTATTTAATAAGGGATCTAGAGCACAGTACATCCTTCTGCCAAACCAATGATACTCAAATATATACTTTTATGTACATATATATATATATATATATATATATATATTTATTACACTAACTACTCAAGTAAAAAATATTTGTTTGTAAATTTTATTCCAACCAAAATTTAAATTTGTGACCATGCTATAAAAATACAATATTTTTTATCAATATACTATTACTATAAACTTTGTTTTTGTAATTAAAATATACTTTAAAAGTGTTTTTCAGGTGCCTTAAACCCTCTAGTTTAGAAATATAATTTTTTAACAAAATTTTCAAACTCTCACAATAAATCTATTTACAACCCTCTAAAAACTTAAAAGGATTTAAACCTAGAAAGATGGTTTTAAACCTAAAAATGTTATTATAGGTTGAGGGTGTAAACCTAGGTTAGTCAGCTTAAACCTATTTCAAACTGTCACATAATCGTTTTAAACACTCTAAATCGATTGAAAGCATTAAAATTACATTAAATAATGTTTATGTAATCTTCTACTAATACCAATTGAATAATTTAAATATTGATTGAACAAGTAAATTAATATTACTTTGTATTAATTAGTGTTTAACTATGGGGTAGGTTTTGAAAACCTCTAAAACATTACAACGGACCTGGAACCGCTCACGGTATGGTTTAATTATATACAACTTTGTTTTTTTGGTCTAGTAGAAGATGGACTCTTCCCATAGTTAAACGTTTTGGATTTGAAACTTTGTTAGTCCTTTTATTTAATAAGGGATCTAGAGCACAGTACATCCTTCTGCCAAACCAATGATACTCAAATATATACTTTTATGTACATATATATATATATATATATATATATATATATATATTTATTACAGTAACTACTCAAGTAAAAAATATTTGTTTGTAAATTTTATTCTAACCAAAATTTAAATTTGTGACCATGCTATAAAAATACAATATTTTTTATCATTATACTATTAATATAAACTTTTTTTTGTAATTAAAATATACTTTAAAAATGTTTTTCAGGTGCCTTAAACCATCTAGTTTAGAAATATAATTTTTTAACAAAATTTTCAAACTCTCACAATAAATCTATTTACAACCCTCTAAAAACTTAAAAGGATTTAAACCTAGAAAGATGGTTTTAAACCTAAAAATGTTATTATAGGTTGAAGGTGTAAACCTAGGTTAGTCAGCTTAAACCTATTTCAAACCGTCACATAATCGTTTTAAACACTCTAAATCGATTGAAAGCCTCAAAATTACATTAAATAATGTTTATGTAATCTTCTACTAATACCAATTGAATAATTTAAATATTGATTGAACAAGTAAATTAATATTACTTTGTATTAATTAGTGTTTAACTATGGGGTAGGTTCTGAAAACCTCTAAAACATTACAACGGACCTGGAACCGCTCACGGTATGGTTTAATTATATACAACTTTGTATTTTTGGTCTAGTAGAAGATGGACTCTTCCCATAGTTAAACGTTTTGGATTTGAAACTTTGTTAGTCCTTTTATTTAATAAGGGATCTAGAGCACAGTACATCCTTCTGCCAAACCAATGATACTCAAATATATACTTTTATGTACATATATATATATATATATATATATATATTTATTACACTAACTACTCAAGTAAAAAATATTTGTTTGTAAATTTTATTCCAACCAAAATTTAAATTTGTGACCATGCTATAAAAATACAATATTTTTTATCAATATACTATTACTATAAACTTTGTTTTTGTAATTAAAATATACTTTAAAAGTGTTTTTCAGGTGCCTTAAACCCTCTAGTTTAGAAATATAATTTTTTAACAAAATTTTCAAACTCTCACAATAAATCTATTTACAACCCTCTAAAAACTTAAAAGGATTTAAACCTAGAAAGATGGTTTTAAACCTAAAAATGTTATTATAGGTTGAGGGTGTAAACCTAGGTTAGTCAGCTTAAACCTATTTCAAACTATCACATAATCGTTTTAAACACTCTAAATCGATTGAAAGCATTAAAATTACATTAAATAATGTTTATGTAATCTTCTACTAATACCAATTGAATAATTTAAATATTGATTGAACAAGTAAATTAATATTACTTTGTATTAATTAGTGTTTAACTATGGGGTAGGTTTTGAAAACCTCTAAAACATTACAACGGACCTGGAACCGCTCACGGTATGGTTTAATTATATACAACTTTGTTTTTTTGGTCTAGTAGAAGATGGACTCTTCCCATAGTTAAACGTTTTGGATTTGAAACTTTGTTAGTCCTTTTATTTAATAAGGGATCTAGAGCACAGTACATCCTTCTGCCAAACCAATGATACTCAAATATATACTTTTATGTACATATATATATATATATATATATATATATATATATATTTATTACAGTAAATACTCAAGTAAAAAATATTTGTTTGTAAATTTTATTCTAACCAAAATTTAAATTTGTGACCATGCTATAAAAATACAATATTTGTTATCATTATACTATTAATATAAACTTTTTTTTGTAATTAAAATATACTTTAAAAATGTTTTTCAGGTGCCTTAAACCCTCTAGTTTAGAAATATAATTTTTTAACAAAATTTTCAAACTCTCACAATAAATCTATTTACAACCCTCTAAAAACTTAAAAGGATTTAAACCTAGAAAGATGGTTTTAAACCTTAAAATGTTATTATAGGTTAAAGGTGTAAACCTAGGTTAGTCAACTTAAACCTATTTCAAACCGTCACATAATCGTTTTAAACACTCTAAATCGATTGAAAGCCTCAAAATTACATTAAATAATGTTTATGTAATCTTCTACTAATACCAATTGAATAATTTAAATATTGATTGAACAAGTAAATTAATATTACTTTGTATTAATTAGTGTTTAACTATGGGGTAGGTTCTGAAAACCTCTAAAACATTACAACGGCCTGGAACCGCTCACGGTATGGTTTAATTATATACAACTTTGTTTTTTTGGTCTAGTAGAAGATGGACTCTTCCCATAGTTAAACGTTTTGGATTTGAAACTTTGTTAGTCCTTTTATTTAATAAGGGATCTAGAGCACAGTACATCCTTCTGCCAAACCAATGATACTCAAATATATACTTTTATGTACATATATATATATATATATATATATATTTATTACACTAACTACTCAAGTAAAAAATATTTGTTTGTAAATTTTATTCCAACCAAAATTTAAATTTGTGACCATGCTATAAAAATACAATATTTTTTATCAATATACTATTACTATAAACTTTTTTTTTGTAATTAAAATATACTTTAAAAATGTTTTTCAGGTGCCTTAAACCCTCTAGTTTAGAAATATAATTTTTTAACAAAATTTTCAAACTCTCACAATAAATCTATTTACAACCCTCTAAAAACTTAAAAGGATTTAAACCTAGAAAGATGGTTTTAAACCTAAAAATGTTATTATAGGTTGAGGGTGTAAACCTAGGTTAGTCAGCTTAAACCTATTTCAAACTGTCACATAATCGTTTTAAACACTCTAAATCGATTGAAAGCATCAAAATTACATTAAATAATGTTTATGTAATCTTCTACTAATACCAATTGAATAATTTAAATATTGATTGAACAAGTAAATTAATATTACTTTGTATTAATTAGTGTTTAACTATGGGGTAGGTTCTGAAAACCTCTAAAACATTACAACGGACCTGGAACCGCTCACGGTATGGTTTAATTATATACAACTTTGTTTTTTTGGTCTAGTAGAAGATGGACTCTTCCCATAGTTAAACGTTTTGGATTTGAAGCTTTGTTAGTCCTTTTATTTAATAAGGGATCTAGAGCACAGTACATCCTTCTGCCAAACCAATGATACTCAAATATATACTTTTATGTACATATATATATATATATATATATATATATATTTATTACACTAACTACTCAAGTAAAAAATATTTGTTTGTAAATTTTATTCTAACCAAAATTTAAATTTGTGACCATGCTATAAAAATACAATATTTTTTATCAATATACTATTACTATAAACTTTTTTTTTGTAATTAAAATATAGTTTAAAAATGTTTTTCAGGTGCCTTAAACCCTCTAGTTTAGAAATATAATTTTTTAACAAAATTTTCAAACTCTCACAATAAATCTATTTACAACCCTAAAAAAACTTAAAAGGATTTAAACCTAGAAAGATGGTTTTAAACATTAAAATGTTATTATAGGTTGAAGGTGTAAACCTAGGTTAGTCAGCTTAAACCTATTTCAAACCGTCACATAATCGTTTTAAACACTCTAAATCGATTGAAAGCCTCAAAATTACATTAAATAATGTTTATGTAATCTTCTACTAATACCAATTGAATAATTTAAATATTGATTGAACAAGTAAATTAATATTACTTTGTATTAATTAGTGTTTAACTATGGGGTAGGTTCTGAAAACCTCTAAAACATTACAACGGCCTGGAACCGCTCACGGTATGGTTTAATTATATACAACTTTGTTTTTTTGGTCTAGTAGAAGATGGACTCTTCCCATAGTTAAACGTTTTGGATTTAAAACTTTGTTAGTCCTTTTATTTAATAAGGGATCTAGAGCACAGTAAATCCTTCTGCCAAACCAATGATACTCAAATATATACTTTTATGTACATATATATATATATATATTTATTACACTAACTACTCAAGTAAAAAATATTTGTTTGTAAATTTTATTCCAACCAAAATTTAAATTTGTGACCATGCTATAAAAATACAATATTTTTTATCATTATACTATTACTATAAACTTTTTTTTTTGTAATTAAAATATACTTTAAAAATGTTTTTCAGGTGCCTTAAACCCTCTAGTTTAGAAATATAATTTTTTAACAAAATTTTCAAACTCTCACAATAAATCTATTTACAACCCTCTAAAAACTTAAAAGGATTTAAACCTAGAAAGATGGTTTTAAACCTAAAAATGTTATTATAGGTTGAGGGTGTAAACCTAGGTTAGTCAGCTTAAACCTATTTCAAACTGTCACATAATCGTTTTAAACACTCTAAATCGATTGAAAGCATCAAAATTACATTAAATAATGTTTATGTAATCTTCTACTAATACCAATTGAATAATTTAAATATTGATTGAACAAGTAAATTAATATTACTTTGTATTAATTAGTGTTTAACTATGGGGTAGGTTCTGAAAACCTCTAAAACATTACAACGGACCTGGAACCGCTCACGGTATGGTTTAATTATATACAACTTTGTTTTTTTGGTCTAGTAGAAGATGGACTCTTCCCATAGTTAAACGTTTTGGATTTGAAGCTTTGTTAGTCCTTTTATTTAATAAGGGATCTAGAGCACAGTACATCCTTCTGCCAAACCAATGATACTCAAATATATACTTTTATGTACATATATATATATATATATATATATATATTTATTACACTAACTACTCAAGTAAAAAATATTTGTTTGTAAATTTTATTCTAACCAAAATTTAAATTTGTGACCATGCTATAAAAATACAATATTTTTTATCAATATACTATTACTATAAACTTTTTTTTTGTAATTAAAATATACTTTAAAAATGTTTTTCAGGTGCCTTAAACCCTCTAGTTTAGAAATATAATTTTTTAACAAAATTTTCAAACTCTCACAATAAATCTATTTACAACCCTAAAAAAACTTAAAAGGATTTAAACCTAGAAAGATGGTTTTAAACATTAAAATGTTATTATAGGTTGAAGGTGTAAACCTAGGTTAGTCAGCTTAAACCTATTTCAAACCGTCACATAATCGTTTTAAACACTCTAAATCGATTGAAAGCCTCAAAATTACATTAAATAATGTTTATGTAATCTTCTACTAATACCAATTGAATAATTTAAATATTGATTGAACAAGTAAATTAATATTACTTTGTATTAATTAGTGTTTAACTATGGGGTAGGTTCTGAAAACCTCTAAAACATTACAACGGCCTGGAACCGCTCACGGTATGGTTTAATTATATACAACTTTGTTTTTTTGGTCTAGTAGAAGATGGACTCTTCCCATAGTTAAACGTTTTGGATTTAAAACTTTGTTAGTCCTTTTATTTAATAAGGGATCTAGAGCACAGTAAATCCTTCTGCCAAACCAATGATACTCAAATATATACTTTTATGTACATATATATATATATATATTTATTACACTAACTACTCAAGTAAAAAATATTTGTTTGTAAATTTTATTCCAACCAAAATTTAAATTTGTGACCATGCTATAAAAATACAATATTTTTTATCATTATACTATTACTATAAACTTTTTTTTTTGTAATTAAAATATACTTTAAAAATGTTTTTCAGGTGCCTTAAACCCTCTAGTTTAGAAATATAATTTTTTAACAAAATTTTCAAACTCTCACAATAAATCTATTTACAACCCTCTAAAAACTTAAAAGGATTTAAACCTAGAAAGATGGTTTTAAACCTAAAAATGTTATTATAGGTTGAGGGTGTAAACCTAGGTTAGTCAGCTTAAACCTATTTCAAACTGTCACATAATCGTTTTAAACACTCTAAATCGATTGAAAGCATCAAAATTACATTAAATAATGTTTATGTAATCTTCTACTAATACCAATTGAATAATTTAAATATTGATTGAACAAGTAAATTAATATTACTTTGTATTAATTAGTGTTTAACTATGGGGTAGGTTCTGAAAACCTCTAAAACATTACAACGGACCTGGAACCGCTCACGGTATGGTTTAATTATATACAACTTTGTTTTTTTGGTCTAGTAGAAGATGGACTCTTCCCATAGTTAAACGTTTTGGATTTGAAGCTTTGTTAGTCCTTTTATTTAATAAGGGATCTAGAGCACAGTACATCCTTCTGCCAAACCAATGATACTCAAATATATACTTTTATGTACATATATATATATATATATATATATATATTTATTACACTAACTACTCAAGTAAAAAATATTTGTTTGTAAATTTTATTCTAACCAAAATTTAAATTTGTGACCATGCTATAAAAATACAATATTTTTTATCAATATACTATTACTATAAACTTTTTTTTTGTAATTAAAATATACTTTAAAAATGTTTTTCAGGTGCCTTAAACCCTCTAGTTTAGAAATATAATTTTTTAACAAAATTTTCAAACTCTCACAATAAATCTATTTACAACCCTAAAAAAACTTAAAAGGATTTAAACCTAGAAAGATGGTTTTAAACATTAAAATGTTATTATAGGTTGAAGGTGTAAACCTAGGTTAGTCAGCTTAAACCTATTTCAAACCGTCACATAATCGTTTTAAACACTCTAAATCGATTGAAAGCCTCAAAATTACATTAAATAATGTTTATGTAATCTTCTACTAATACCAATTGAATAATTTAAATATTGATTGAACAAGTAAATTAATATTACTTTGTATTAATTAGTGTTTAACTATGGGGTAGGTTCTGAAAACCTCTAAAACATTACAACGGCCTGGAACCGCTCACGGTATGGTTTAATTATATACAACTTTGTTTTTTTGGTCTAGTAGAAGATGGACTCTTCCCATAGTTAAACGTTTTGGATTTAAAACTTTGTTAGTCCTTTTATTTAATAAGGGATCTAGAGCACAGTACATCCTTCTGCCAAACCAATGATACTCAAATATATACTTTTATGTACATATATATATATATATATTTATTACACTAACTACTCAAGTAAAAAATATTTGTTTGTAAATTTTATTCCAACCAAAATTTAAATTTGTGACCATGCTATAAAAATACAATATTTTTTATCATTATACTATTACTATAAACTTTTTTTTTTGTAATTAAAATATACTTTAAAAATGTTTTTCAGGTGCCTTAAACCCTCTAGTTTAGAAATATAATTTTTTAACAAAATTTTCAAACTCTCACAATAAATCTATTTACAACCCTCTAAAAACTTAAAAGGATTTAAACCTAGAAAGATGGTTTTAAACCTAAAAATGTTATTATAGGTTGAGGGTGTAAACCTAGGTTAGTCAGCTTAAACCTATTTCAAACTGTCACATAATCGTTTTAAACACTCTAAATCGATTGAAAGCATCAAAATTACATTAAATAATGTTTATGTAATCTTCTACTAATACCAATTGAATAATTTAAATATTGATTGAACAAGTAAATTAATATTACTTTGTATTAATTAGTGTTTAACTATGGGGTAGGTTCTGAAAACCTCTAAAACATTACAACGGACCTGGAACCGCTCACGGTATGGTTTAATTATATACAACTTTGTTTTTTTGGTCTAGTAGAAGATGGACTCTTCCCATAGTTAAACGTTTTGGATTTGAAGCTTTGTTAGTCCTTTTATTTAATAAGGGATCTAGAGCACAGTACATCCTTCTGCCAAACCAATGATACTCAAATATATACTTTTATGTACATATATATATATATATATATATATATATTTATTACACTAACTACTCAAGTAAAAAATATTTGTTTGTAAATTTTATTCTAACCAAAATTTAAATTTGTGACCATGCTATAAAAATACAATATTTTTTATCAATATACTATTACTATAAACTTTTTTTTTGTAATTAAAATATACTTTAAAAATGTTTTTCAGGTGCCTTAAACCCTCTAGTTTAGAAATATAATTTTTTAACAAAATTTTCAAACTCTCACAATAAATCTATTTACAACCCTAAAAAAACTTAAAAGGATTTAAACCTAGAAAGATGGTTTTAAACATTAAAATGTTATTATAGGTTGAAGGTGTAAACCTAGGTTAGTCAGCTTAAACCTATTTCAAACCGTCACATAATCGTTTTAAACACTCTAAATCGATTGAAAGCCTCAAAATTACATTAAATAATGTTTATGTAATCTTCTACTAATACCAATTGAATAATTTAAATATTGATTGAACAAGTAAATTAATATTACTTTGTATTAATTAGTGTTTAACTATGGGGTAGGTTCTGAAAACCTCTAAAACATTACAACGGCCTGGAACCGCTCACGGTATGGTTTAATTATATACAACTTTGTTTTTTTGGTCTAGTAGAAGATGGACTCTTCCCATAGTTAAACGTTTTGGATTTAAAACTTTGTTAGTCCTTTTATTTAATAAGGGATCTAGAGCACAGTACATCCTTCTGCCAAACCAATGATACTCAAATATATACTTTTATGTACATATATATATATATATATTTATTACACTAACTACTCAAGTAAAAAATATTTGTTTGTAAATTTTATTCCAACCAAAATTTAAATTTGTGACCATGCTATAAAAATACAATATTTTTTATCATTATACTATTACTATAAACTTTTTTTTTTGTAATTAAAATATACTTTAAAAATGTTTTTCAGGTGCCTTAAACCCTCTAGTTTAGAAATATAATTTTTTAACAAAATTTTCAAACTCTCACAATAAATCTATTTACAACCCTCTAAAAACTTAAAAGGATTTAAACCTAGAAAGATGGTTTTAAACCTAAAAATGTTATTATAGGTTGAGGGTGTAAACCTAGGTTAGTCAGCTTAAACCTATTTCAAACTGTCACATAATCGTTTTAAACACTCTAAATCGATTGAAAGCATCAAAATTACATTAAATAATGTTTATGTAATCTTCTACTAATACCAATTGAATAATTTAAATATTGATTGAACAAGTAAATTAATATTACTTTGTATTAATTAGTGTTTAACTATGGGGTAGGTTCTGAAAACCTCTAAAACATTACAACGGACCTGGAACCGCTCACGGTATGGTTTAATTATATACAACTTTGTTTTTTTGGTCTAGTAGAAGATGGACTCTTCCCATAGTTAAACGTTTTGGATTTGAAACTTTGTTAGTCCTTTTATTTAATAAGGGATCTAGAGCACAGTACATCCTTCTGCCAAACCAATGATACTCAAATATATACTTTTATGTACATATATATATATATATTTATTACACTAACTACTCAAGTAAAAAATATTTGTTTGTAAATTTTATTCTAACCAAAATTTAAATTTGTGACCATGCTATAAAAATACAATATTTTTTATCATTATACTATTAATATAAACTTTTTTTTGTAATTAAAATATACTTTAAAAATGTTTTTCAGGTGCCTTAAACCCTCTAGTTTAGAAATATAATTTTTGAACAAAATTTTCAAACTCTCACAATAAATCTATTTACAACCCTCTAAAAACTTAAAAGGATTTAAACCTAGAAAGATGGTTTTAAACCTAAAAATGTTATTATAGGTTGAGGGTGTAAACCTAGGTTAGTCAGCTTAAACCTATTTCAAACTGTCACATAATCGTTTTAAACACTCAAAATCGATTGAAAGCATCAAAATTACATTAAATAATGTTTATGTAATCTTCTACTAATACCAATTGAATAATTTAAATATTGATTGAACAAGTAAATTAATATTACTTTGTATTAATTAGTGTTTAACTATGGGGTAGGTTCTGAAAACCTCTAAAACATTACTACGGACCTGGAACCACTCACGGTATGGTTTAATTATATACAACTTTGTATTTTTGGTCTAGTAGAAGATGGACTCTTCCCATAGTTAAACGTTTTGGATTTGAAACTTTGTTAGTCCTTTTATTTAATAAGGGATCTAGAGCACAGTACATCCTTCTGCCAAACCAATGATACTCAAATATATACTTTTATGTACATATATATATATATATATATATTTATTACACTAACTACTCAAGTAAAAAATATTTGTTTGAAAATTTTATTCTAACCAAAATTTAAATTTGTAACCATGCTATAAAAATACAATATTTTTTATCATTATACTATTAATATAAACTTTTTTTTGTAATTAAAATATACTTTAAAAATGTTTTTCAGGTGCCTTAAACCCTCTAGTTTAGAAATATAATTTTTTAACAAAATTTTCAAACTCTCACAATAAATCTATTTACAACCCTCTAAAAACTTAAAAGGATTTAAACCTAGAAAGATGGTTTTAAACCTAAAAATGTTATTATAGGTTGAGGGTGTAAACCTAGGTTAGTCAGCTTAAACCTATTTCAAACTGTCACATAATCGTTTTAAACACTCAAAATCGATTGAAAGCATCAAAATTACATTAAATAATGTTTATGTAATCTTCTACTAATACCAATTGAATAATTTAAATATTGATTGAACAAGTAAATTAATATTACTTTGTATTAATTAGTGTTTAACTATGGGGTAGGTTCTGAAAACCTCTAAAACATTACAACGGACCTGGAACCACTCACGGTATGGTTTAATTATATACAACTTTGTATTTTTGGTCTAGTAGAAGATGGACTCTTCCCATAGTTAAACGTTTTGGATTTGAAACTTTGTTAGTCCTTTTATTTAATAAGGGATCTAGAGCACAGTACATCCTTCTGCCAAACCAATGATACTCAAATATATACTTTTATGTACATATATATATATATATATATATATTTATTACACTAACTACTCAAGTAAAAAATATTTGTTTGTAAATTTTATTCCAACCAAAATTTAAATTTGTGACCATGCTATAAAAATACAATATTTTTTATCATTATACTATTACTATAAACTTTTTTTTTTGTAATTAAAATATACTTTAAAAATGTTTTTCAGGTGCCTTAAACCCTCTAGTTTAGAAATATAATTTTTTAACAAAATTTTCAAACTCTCACAATAAATCTATTTACAACCCTCTAAAAACTTAAAAGGATTTAAACCTAGAAAGATGGTTTTAAACCTAAAAATGTTATTATAGGTTGAGGGTGTAAACCTAGGTTAGTCAGCTTAAACCTATTTCAAACTGTCACATAATCGTTTTAAACACTCAAAATCGATTGAAAGCATCAAAATTACATTAAATAATGTTTATGTAATCTTCTACTAATACCAATTGAATAATTTAAATATTGATTGAACAAGTAAATTAATATTACTTTGTATTAATTAGTGTTTAACTATGGGGTAGGTTCTGAAAACCTCTAAAACATTACTACGGACCTGGAACCACTCACGGTATGGTTTAATTATATACAACTTTGTATTTTTGGTCTAGTAGAAGATGGACTCTTCCCATAGTTAAACGTTTTGGATTTGAAACTTTGTTAGTCCTTTTATTTAATAAGGGATCTAGAGCACAGTACATCCTTCTGCCAAACCAATGATACTCAAATATATACTTTTATGTACATATATATATATATATATATATATATATATTACACTAACTACTCAAGTAAAAAATATTTGTTTGAAAATTTTATTCTAACCAAAATTTAAATTTGTGACCATGCTATAAAAATACAATATTTTTTATCATTATACTATTAATATAAACTTTTTTTTTGTAATTAAAATATACTTTAAAAATGTTTTTCAGGTGCCTTAAACCCTCTAGTTTAGAAATATAATTTTTGAACAAAATTTTCAAACTCTCACAATAAATCTATTTACAACCCTCTAAAAACTTAAAAGGATTTAAACCTAGAAAGATGGTTTTAAACCTAAAAATGTTATTATAGGTTGAGGGTGTAAACCTAGGTTAGTCAGCTTAAACCTATTTCAAACTGTCACATAATCGTTTTAAACACTCAAAATCGATTGAAAGCATCAAAATTACATTAAATAATGTTTATGTAATCTTCTACTAATACCAATTGAATAATTTAAATATTGATTGAACAAGTAAATTAATATTACTTTGTATTAATTAGTGTTTAACTATGGGGTAGGTTCTGAAAACCTCTAAAACATTACAACGGACCTGGAACCACTCACGGTATGGTTTAATTATATACAACTTTGTATTTTTGGTCTAGTAGAAGATGGACTCTTCCCATAGTTAAACGTTTTGGATTTGAAACTTTGTTAGTCCTTTTATTTAATAAGGGATCTAGAGCACAGTACATCCTTCTGCCAAACCAATGATACTCAAATATATACTTTTATGTACATATATATATATATATATATATTTATTACACTAACTACTCAAGTAAAAAATATTTGTTTGTAAATTTTATTCCAACCAAAATTTAAATTTGTGACAATGCTATAAAAATACAATATTTTTTATCATTATACTATTACTATAAACCTTTTTTTTTGTAATTAAAATATACTTTAAAAATGTTTTTCAGGTGCCTTAAACCCTCTAGTTTAGAAATATAATTTTTTAACAAAATTTTCAAACTCTCACAATAAATCTATTTACAACCCTCTAAAAACTTAAAAGGATTTAAACCTAGAAAGATGGTTTTAAACCTAAAAATGTTATTATAGGTTGAGGGTGTAAACCTAGGTTAGTCAGCTTAAACCTATTTCAAACTGTCACATAATCGTTTTAAACACTCTAAATCGATTGAAAGCATCAAAATTACATTAAATAATGTTTATGTAATCTTCTACTAATACCAATTGAATAATTTAAATATTGATTGAACAAGTAAATTAATATTACTTTGTATTAATTAGTGTTTAACTATGGGGTAGGTTCTGAAAACCTCTAAAACATTACAACGGACCTGGAACCGCTCACGGTATGGTTTAATTATATACAACTTTGTTTTTTTGGTCTAGTAGAAGATGGACTCTTCCCATAGTTAAACGTTTTGGATTTGAAACTTTGTTAGTCCTTTTATTTAATAAGGGATCTAGAGCACAGTACATCCTTCTGCCAAACCAATGATACTCAAATATATACTTTTATGTACATATATATATATATATTTATTACACTAACTACTCAAGTAAAAAATATTTGTTTGTAAATTTTATTCCAACCAAAATTTAAATTTGTGACCATGCTATAAAAATACAATATTTTTTATCATTATACTATTAATATAAACTTTTTTTTTTGTAATTAAAATATACTTTAAAAATGTTTTTCAGGTGCCTTAAACCCTCTAGTTTAGAAATATAATTTTTTAACAAAATTTTCAAACTCTCACAATAAATCTATTTACAACCCTCTAAAAACTTAAAAGGATTTAAACCTAGAAAGATGGTTTTAAACCTAAAAATGTTATTATAGGTTGAGGGTGTAAACCTAGGTTAGTCAGCTTAAACCTATTTCAAACTGTCACATAATCGTTTTAAACACTCAAAATCGATTGAAATCATCAAAATTACATTAAATAATGTTTATGTAATCTTCTACTAATACCAATTGAATAATTTAAATATTGATTGAACAAGTAAATTAATATTACTTTGTATTAATTAGTGTTTAACTATGGGGTAGGTTCTGAAAACCTCTAAAACATTACTACGGACCTGGAACCACTCACGGTATGGTTTAATTATATACAACTTTGTATTTTTGGTCTAGTAGAAGATGGACTCTTCCCATAGTTAAACGTTTTGGATTTGAAACTTTGTTAGTCCTTTTATTTAATAAGGGATCTAGAGCACAGTACATCCTTCTGCCAAACCAATGATACTCAAATATATACTTTTATGTACATATATATATATATATATATATATTTATTACACTAACTACTCAAGTAAAAAATATTTGTTTGAAAATTTTATTCTAACCAAAATTTAAATTTGTGACCATGCTATAAAAATACAATATTTTTTATCATTATACTATTAATATAAACTTTTTTTTGTAATTAAAATATACTTTAAAAATGTTTTTCAGGTGCCTTAAACCCTCTAGTTTAGAAATATAATTTTTTAACAAAATTTTCAAACTCTCACAATAAATCTATTTACAACCCTCTAAAAACTTAAAAGGATTTAAACCTAGAAAGATGGTTTTAAACCTAAAAATGTTATTATAGGTTGAGGGTGTAAACCTAGGTTAGTCAGCTTAAACCTATTTCAAACTGTCACATAATCGTTTTAAACACTCAAAATCGATTGAAAGCATCAAAATTACATTAAATAATGTTTATGTAATCTTCTACTAATACCAATTGAATAATTTAAATATTGATTGAACAAGTAAATTAATATTACTTTGTATTAATTAGTGTTTAACAATGGGGTAGGTTCTGAAAACCTCTAAAACATTACAACGGACCTGGAACCACTCACGGTATGGTTTAATTATATACAACTTTGTATTTTTGGTCTAGTAGAAGATGGACTCTTCCCATAGTTAAACGTTTTGGATTTGAAACTTTGTTAGTCCTTTTATTTAATAAGGGATCTAGAGCACAGTACATCCTTCTGCCAAACCAATGATACTCAAATATATACTTTTATGTACATATATATATATATATATATATATTTATTACACTAACTACTCAAGTAAAAAATATTTGTTTGTAAATTTTATTCCAACCAAAATTTAAATTTGTGACAATGCTATAAAAATACAATATTTTTTATCATTATACTATTACTATAAACCTTTTTTTTTGTAATTAAAATATACTTTAAAAATGTTTTTCAGGTGCCTTAAACCCTCTAGTTTAGAAATATAATTTTTTAACAAAATTTTCAAACTCTCACAATAAATCTATTTACAACCCTCTAAAAACTTAAAAGGATTTAAACCTAGAAAGATGGTTTTAAACCTAAAAATGTTATTATAGGTTGAAGGTGTAAACCTAGGTTAGTCAGCTTAAACCTATTTCAAACTGTCACATAATCGTTTTAAACACTCTAAATCGATTGAAAGCATCAAAATTACATTAAATAATGTTTATGTAATCTTCTACTAATACCAATTGAATAATTTAAATATTGATTGAACAAGTAAATTAATATTACTTTGTATTAATTAGTGTTTAACTATGGGGTAGGTTCTGAAAACCTCTAAAACATTACAACGGACCTGGAACCGCTCACGGTATGGTTTAATTATATACAACTTTGTATTTTTGGTCTAGTAGAAGATGGACTCTTCCCATAGTTAAACGTTTTGGATTTGAAACTTTGTTAGTCCTTTTATTTAATAAGGGATCTAGAGCACAGTACATCCTTCTGCCAAACCAATGATACTCAAATATATACTTTTATGTACATATATATATATATATTTATTACACTAACTACTCAAGTAAAAAATATTTGTTTGTAAATTTTATTCTAACCAAAATTTAAATTTGTGACCATGCTATAAAAATACAATATTTTTTATCATTATACTATTAATATAAACTTTTTTTTTTGTAATAAAAATATACTTTAAAAATGTTTTTCAGGTGCCTTAAACCCTCTAGTTTAGAAATATAATTTTTTAACAAAATTTTCAAACTCTCACAATAAATCTATTTACAACCCTCTAAAAACTTAAAAGGATTTAAACCTAGAAAGATGGTTTTAAACCTAAAAATGTTATTATAGGTTGAGGGTGTAAACCTAGGTTAGTTAGCTTAAACCTATTTCAAACTGTCACATAATCGTTTTAAACACTCAAAATCGATTGAAATCATCAAAATTACATTAAATAATGTTTATGTAATCTTCTACTAATACCAATTGAATAATTTAAATATTGATTGAACAAGTAAATTAATATTACTTTGTATTAATTAGTGTTTAACTATGGGGTAGGTTCTGAAAACCTCTAAAACATTACTACGGACCTGGAACCACTCACGGTATGGTTTAATTATATACAACTTTGTATTTTTGGTCTAGTAGAAGATGGACTCTTCCCATAGTTAAACGTTTTGGATTTGAAACTTTGTTAGTCCTTTTATTTAATAAGGGATCTAGAGCACAGTACATCCTTCTGCCAAACCAATGATACTCAAATATATACTTTTATGTACATATATATATATATATATATATATATTTATTACACTAACTACTCAAGTAAAAAATATTTGTTTGAAAATTTTATTCTAACCAAAATTTAAATTTGTGACCATGCTATAAAAATACAATATTTTTTATCATTATACTATTAATATAAACTTTTTTTTGTAATTAAAATATACTTTAAAAATGTTTTTCAGGTGCCTTAAACCCTCTAGTTTAGAAATATAATTTTTTAACAAAATTTTCAAACTCTCACAATAAATCTATTTACAACCCTCTAAAAACTTAAAAGGATTTAAACCTAGAAAGATGGTTTTAAACCTAAAAATGTTATTATAGGTTGAGGGTGTAAACCTAGGTTAGTCAGCTTAAACCTATTTCAAACTGTCACATAATCGTTTTAAACACTCAAAATCGATTGAAAGCATCAAAATTACATTAAATAATGTTTATGTAATCTTCTACTAATACCAATTGAATAATTTAAATATTGATTGAACAAGTAAATTAATATTACTTTGTATTAATTAGTGTTTAACAATGGGGTAGGTTCTGAAAACCTCTAAAACATTACAACGGACCTGGAACCACTCACGGTATGGTTTAATTATATACAACTTTGTATTTTTGGTCTAGTAGAAGATGGACTCTTCCCATAGTTAAACGTTTTGGATTTGAAACTTTGTTAGTCCTTTTATTTAATAAGGGATCTAGAGCACAGTACATCCTTCTGCCAAACCAATGATACTCAAATATATACTTTTATGTACATATATATATATATATATATATATTTATTACACTAACTACTCAAGTAAAAAATATTTGTTTGTAAATTTTATTCCAACCAAAATTTAAATTTGTGACAATGCTATAAAAATACAATATTTTTTATCATTATACTATTACTATAAACCTTTTTTTTTGTAATTAAAATATACTTTAAAAATGTTTTTCAGGTGCCTTAAACCCTCTAGTTTAGAAATATAATTTTTTAACAAAATTTTCAAACTCTCACAATAAATCTATTTACAACCCTCTAAAAACTTAAAAGGATTTAAACCTAGAAAGATGGTTTTAAACCTAAAAATGTTATTATAGGTTGAAGGTGTAAACCTAGGTTAGTCAGCTTAAACCTATTTCAAACTGTCACATAATCGTTTTAAACACTCTAAATCGATTGAAAGCATCAAAATTACATTAAATAATGTTTATGTAATCTTCTACTAATACCAATTGAATAATTTAAATATTGATTGAACAAGTAAATTAATATTACTTTGTATTAATTAGTGTTTAACTATGGGGTAGGTTCTGAAAACCTCTAAAACATTACAACGGACCTGGAACCGCTCACGGTATGGTTTAATTATATACAACTTTGTATTTTTGGTCTAGTAGAAGATGGACTCTTCCCATAGTTAAACGTTTTGGATTTGAAACTTTGTTAGTCCTTTTAGTTAATAAGGGATCTAGAGCACAGTACATCCTTCTGCCAAACCAATGATACTCAAATATATACTTTTATGTACATATATATATATATATTTATTACACTAACTACTCAAGTAAAAAATATTTGTTTGTAAATTTTATTCTAACCAAAATTTAAATTTGTGACCATGCTATAAAAATACAATATTTTTTATCATTATACTATTAATATAAACTTTTTTTTTTGTAATTAAAATATACTTTAAAAATGTTTTTCAGGTGCCTTAAACCCTCTAGTTTAGAAATATAATTTTTTAACAAAATTTTCAAACTCTCACAATAAATCTATTTACAACCCTCTAAAAACTTAAAAGGATTTAAACCTAGAAAGATGGTTTTAAACCTAAAAATGTTATTATAGGTTGAGGGTGTAAACCTAGGTTAGTCAGCTTAAACCTATTTCAAACTGTCACATAATCGTTTTAAACACTCAAAATCGATTGAAAGCATCAAAATTACATTAAATAATGTTTATGTAATCTTCTACTAATACCAATTGAATAATTTAAATATTGATTGAACAAGTAAATTAATATTACTTTGTATTAATTAGTGTTTAACTATGGGGTAGGTTCTGAAAACCTCTAAAACATTACAACGGACCTGGAACCGCTCACGGTATGGTTTAATTATATACAACTTTGTTTTTTTGGTCTAGTAGAAGATGGACTCTTCCCATAGTTAAACGTTTTGGATTTGAAACTTTGTTAGTCCTTTTATTTAATAAGGGATCTAGAGCACAGTACATCCTTCTGCCAAACCAATGATACTCAAATATATACTTTTATGTACATATATATATATATATATATATTTATTACACTAACTACTCAAGTAAAAAATATTTGTTTGAAAATTTTATTCTAACCAAAATTTAAATTTGTGACCATGCTATAAAAATACAATATTTTTTATCATTATACTATTAATATAAACTTTTTTTTGTAATTAAAATATACTTTAAAAATGTTTTTCAGGTGCCTTAAACCCTCTAGTTTAGAAATATAATTTTTTAACAAAATTTTCAAACTCTCACAATAAATCTATTTACAACCCTCTAAAAACTTAAAAGGATTTAAACCTAGAAAGATGGTTTTAAACCTAAAAATGTTATTATAGGTTGAGGGTGTAAACCTAGGTTAGTCAGCTTAAACCTATTTCAAACTGTCACATAATCGTTTTAAACACTCTAAATCGATTGAAAGCATCAAAATTACATTAAATAATGTTTATGTAATCTTCTACTAATACCAATTGAATAATTTAAATATTGATTGAACAAGTAAATTAATATTACTTTGTATTAATTAGTGTTTAACTATGGGGTAGGTTTTGAAAACCTCTAAAACATTACAACGGACCTGGAACCGCTCACGGTATGGTTTAATTATATACAACTTTGTTTTTTTGGTCTAGTAGAAGATGGACTCTTCCCATAGTTAAACGTTTTGGATTTGAAACTTTGTTAGTCCTTTTATTTAATAAGGGATCTAGAGCACAGTACATCCTTCTGCCAAACCAATGATACTCAAATATATACTTTTATGTACATATATATATATATATATATATATATATATTTATTTATTACAGTAACTACTCAAGTAAAAAATATTTGTTTGTAAATTTTATTCTAACCAAAATTTAAATTTGTGACCATGCTATAAAAATACAATATTTGTTATCATTATACTATTAATATAAACTTTTTTTTGTAATTAAAATATACTTTAAAAATGTTTTTCAGGTGCCTTAAACCCTCTAGTTTAGAAATATAATTTTTTAACAAAATTTTCAAACTCTCACAATAAATCTATTTACAACCCTCTAAAAACTTAAAAGGATTTAAACCTAGAAAGATGGTTTTAAACCTTAAAATGTTATTATAGGTTGAAGGTGTAAACCTAGGTTAGTCAGCTTAAACCTATTTCAAACCGTCACATAATCGTTTTAAACACTCTAAATCGATTGAAAGCCTCAAAATTACATTAAATAATGTTTATGTAATCTTCTACTAATACCAATTGAATAATTTAAATATTGATTGAACAAGTAAATTAATATTACTTTGTATTAATTAGTGTTTAACTATGGGGTAGGTTCTGAAAACCTCTAAAACATTACAACAGACCTGGAACCGCTCACGGTATGGTTTAATTATATACAACTTTTTTTTTTGGTCTAGTAGAAGATGGACTCTTCCCATAGTTAAACGTTTTGGATTTGAAGCTTTGTTAGTCCTTTTATTTAATAAGGGATCTAGAGCACAGTACATCCTTCTGCCAAACCAATGATACTCAAATATATACTTTTATGTACATATATATATATATATATATATATATTTATTACACTAACTACTCAAGTAAAAAATATTTGTTTGAAAATTTTATTCTAACCAAAATTTAAATTTGTGACCATGCTATAAAAATACAATATTTTTTATCATTATACTATTAATATAAACTTTTTTTTGTAATTAAAATATACTTTAAAAATGTTTTTCAGGTGCCTTAAACCCTCTAGTTTAGAAATATAATTTTTTAACAAAATTTTCAAACTCTCACAATAAATCTATTTACAACCCTCTAAAAACTTAAAAGGATTTAAACCTAGAAAGATGGTTTTAAACCTAAAAATGTTATTATAGGTTGAGGGTGTAAACCTAGGTTAGTCAGCTTAAACCTATTTCAAACTGTCACATAATCGTTTTAAACACTCAAAATCGATTGAAAGCATCAAAATTACATTAAATAATGTTTATGTAATCTTCTACTAATACCAATTGAATAATTTAAATATTGATTGAACAAGTAAATTAATATTACTTTGTATTAATTAGTGTTTAACAATGGGGTAGGTTCTGAAAACCTCTAAAACATTACAACGGACCTGGAACCGCTCACGGTATGGTTTAATTATATACAACTTTGTTTTTTTGGTCTAGTAGAAGATGGACTCTTCCCATAGTTAAACGTTTTGGATTTGAAACTTTGTTAGTCCTTTTATTTAATAAGGGATCTAGAGCACAGTACATCCTTCTGCCAAACCAATGATACTCAAATATATACTTTTATGTACATATATATATATATATATATATATTTATTACACTAACTACTCAAGTAAAAAATATTTGTTTGTAAATTTTATTCCAACCAAAATTTAAATTTGTGACAATGCTATAAAAATACAATATTTTTTATCATTATACTATTACTATAAACCTTTTTTTTTGTAATTAAAATATACTTTAAAAATGTTTTTCAGGTGCCTTAAACCCTCTAGTTTAGAAATATAATTTTTTAACAAAATTTTCAAACTCTCACAATAAATCTATTTACAACCCTCTAAAAACTTAAAAGGATTTAAACCTAGAAAGATGGTTTTAAACCTAAAAATGTTATTATAGGTTGAAGGTGTAAACCTAGGTTAGTCAGCTTAAACCTATTTCAAACTGTCACATAATCGTTTTAAACACTCTAAATCGATTGAAAGCATCAAAATTACATTAAATAATGTTTATGTAATCTTCTACTAATACCAATTGAATAATTTAAATATTGATTGAACAAGTAAATTAATATTACTTTGTATTAATTAGTGTTTAACTATGGGGTAGGTTCTGAAAACCTCTAAAACATTACAACGGACCTGGAACCGCTCACGGTATGGTTTAATTATATACAACTTTGTATTTTTGGTCTAGTAGAAGATGGACTCTTCCCATAGTTAAACGTTTTGGATTTGAAACTTTGTTAGTCCTTTTAGTTAATAAGGGATCTAGAGCACAGTACATCCTTCTGCCAAACCAATGATACTCAAATATATACTTTTATGTACATATATATATATATATTTATTACACTAACTACTCAAGTAAAAAATATTTGTTTGTAAATTTTATTCTAACCAAAATTTAAATTTGTGACCATGCTATAAAAATACAATATTTTTTATCATTATACTATTAATATAAACTTTTTTTTTTGTAATTAAAATATACTTTAAAAATGTTTTTCAGGTGCCTTAAACCCTCTAGTTTAGAAATATAATTTTTTAACAAAATTTTCAAACTCTCACAATAAATCTATTTACAACCCTCTAAAAACTTAAAAGGATTTAAACCTAGAAAGATGGTTTTAAACCTAAAAATGTTATTATAGGTTGAGGGTGTAAACCTAGGTTAGTCAGCTTAAACCTATTTCAAACTGTCACATAATCGTTTTAAACACTCAAAATCGATTGAAAGCATCAAAATTACATTAAATAATGTTTATGTAATCTTCTACTAATACCAATTGAATAATTTAAATATTGATTGAACAAGTAAATTAATATTACTTTGTATTAATTAGTGTTTAACTATGGGGTAGGTTCTGAAAACCTCTAAAACATTACAACGGACCTGGAACCGCTCACGGTATGGTTTAATTATATACAACTTTGTTTTTTTGGTCTAGTAGAAGATGGACTCTTCCCATAGTTAAACGTTTTGGATTTGAAACTTTGTTAGTCCTTTTATTTAATAAGGGATCTAGAGCACAGTACATCCTTCTGCCAAACCAATGATACTCAAATATATACTTTTATGTACATATATATATATATATATATATTTATTACACTAACTACTCAAGTAAAAAATATTTGTTTGAAAATTTTATTCTAACCAAAATTTAAATTTGTGACCATGCTATAAAAATACAATATTTTTTATCATTATACTATTAATATAAACTTTTTTTTGTAATTAAAATATACTTTAAAAATGTTTTTCAGGTGCCTTAAACCCTCTAGTTTAGAAATATAATTTTTTAACAAAATTTTCAAACTCTCACAATAAATCTATTTACAACCCTCTAAAAACTTAAAAGGATTTAAACCTAGAAAGATGGTTTTAAACCTAAAAATGTTATTATAGGTTGAGGGTGTAAACCTAGGTTAGTCAGCTTAAACCTATTTCAAACTGTCACATAATCGTTTTAAACACTCTAAATCGATTGAAAGCATCAAAATTACATTAAATAATGTTTATGTAATCTTCTACTAATACCAATTGAATAATTTAAATATTGATTGAACAAGTAAATTAATATTACTTTGTATTAATTAGTGTTTAACTATGGGGTAGGTTTTGAAAACCTCTAAAACATTACAACGGACCTGGAACCGCTCACGGTATGGTTTAATTATATACAACTTTGTTTTTTTGGTCTAGTAGAAGATGGACTCTTCCCATAGTTAAACGTTTTGGATTTGAAACTTTGTTAGTCCTTTTATTTAATAAGGGATCTAGAGCACAGTACATCCTTCTGCCAAACCAATGATACTCAAATATATACTTTTATGTACATATATATATATATATATATATATATATATATTTATTACAGTAACTACTCAAGTAAAAAATATTTGTTTGTAAATTTTATTCTAACCAAAATTTAAATTTGTGACCATGCTATAAAAATACAATATTTGTTATCATTATACTATTAATATAAACTTTTTTTTGTAATTAAAATATACTTTAAAAATGTTTTTCAGGTGCCTTAAACCCTCTAGTTTAGAAATATAATTTTTTAACAAAATTTTCAAACTCTCACAATAAATCTATTTACAACCCTCTAAAAACTTAAAAGGATTTAAACCTAGAAAGATGGTTTTAAACCTTAAAATGTTATTATAGGTTGAAGGTGTAAACCTAGGTTAGTCAGCTTAAACCTATTTCAAACCGTCACATAATCGTTTTAAACACTCTAAATCGATTGAAAGCCTCAAAATTACATTAAATAATGTTTATGTAATCTTCTACTAATACCAATTGAATAATTTAAATATTGATTGAACAAGTAAATTAATATTACTTTGTATTAATTAGTGTTTAACTATGGGGTAGGTTCTGAAAACCTCTAAAACATTACAACAGACCTGGAACCGCTCACGGTATGGTTTAATTATATACAACTTTTTTTTTTGGTCTAGTAGAAGATGGACTCTTCCCATAGTTAAACGTTTTGGATTTGAAGCTTTGTTAGTCCTTTTATTTAATAAGGGATCTAGAGCACAGTACATCCTTCTGCCAAACCAATGATACTCAAATATATACTTTTATGTACATATATATATATATATATATATATATATATTTATTACACTAACTACTCAAGTAAAAAATATTTGTTTGTAAATTTTATTCTAACCAAAATTTAAATTTGTGACCATGCTATAAAAATACAATATTTTTTATCATTATACTATTAATATAAACTTTTTTTTGTAATTAAAATATACTTTAAAAATGTTTTTCAGGTGCCTTAAACCCTCTAGTTTAGAAATATAATTTTTTAACAAAATTTTCAAACTCTCACAATAAATCTATTTACAACCCTCTAAAAACTTAAAAGGATTTAAACCTAGAAAGATGGTTTTAAACCTTAAAATGTTATTATAGGTTGAAGGTGTAAACCTAGGTTAGTCAGCTTAAACCTATTTCAAACCGTCACATAATCGTTTTAAACACTCTAAATCGATTGAAAGCCTCAAAATTACATTAAATAATGTTTATGTAATCTTCTACTAATACCAATTGAATAATTTAAATATTGATTGAATAAGTAAATTAATATTACTTTGTATTAATTAGTGTTTAACTATGGGGTAGGTTCTGAAAACCTCTAAAACATTACAACGGCCTGGAACCGCTCACGGTATGGTTTAATTATATACAACTTTGTTTTTTTGGTCTAGTAGAAGATGGACTCTTCCCATAGTTAAACGTTTTGGATTTGAAACTTTGTTAGTCCTTTTATTTAATAAGGGATCTAGAGCACAGTACATCCTTCTGCCAAACCAATGATACTCAAATATATACTTTTATGTACATATATATATATATATATTTATTACACTAACTACTCAAGTAAAAAATATTTGTTTGTAAATTTTATTCCAACCAAAATTTAAATTTGTGACCATGCTATAAAAATACAATATTTTTTATCATTATACTATTACTATAAACTTTTTTTTTTGTAATTAAAATATACTTTAAAAATGTTTTTCAGGTGCCTTAAACTCTCTAGTTTAGAAATATAATTTTTTAACAAAATTTTCAAACTCTCACAATAAATCTATTTACAACCCTCTAAAAACTTAAAAGGATTTAAACCTAGAAAGATGGTTTTAAACCTAAAAATGTTATTATAGGTTGAGGGTGTAAACCTAGGTTAGTCAGCTTAAACCTATTTCAAACTGTCACATAATCGTTTTAAACACTCTAAATCGATTGAAAGCATCAAAATTACATTAAATAATGTTTATGTAATCTTCTACTAATACCAATTGAATAATTTAAATATTGATTGAACAAGTAAATTAATATTACTTTGTATTAATTAGTGTTTAACTATGGGGTAGGTTCTGAAAACCTCTAAAACATTACAACGGACCTGGAACCGCTCACGGTATGGTTTAATTATATACAACTTTGTATTTTTGGTCTAGTAGAAGATGGACTCTTCCCATAGTTAAACGTTTTGGATTTGAAACTTTGTTAGTCCTTTTATTTAATAAGGGATCTAGAGCACAGTACATCCTTCTGCCAAACCAATGATACTCAAATATATACTTTTATGTACATATATATATATATATATATATATTTATTACACTAACTACTCAAGTAAAAAATATTTGTTTGTAAATTTTATTCTAACTAAAATTTAAATTTGTGACCATGCTATAAAAATACAATATTTTTTATCATTATACTATTAATATAAACTTTTTTTTGTAATTAAAATATACTTTAAAAATGTTTTTCAGGTGCCTTAAACCCTCTAGTTTAGAAATATAATTTTTTAACAAAATTTTCAAACTCTCACAATAAATCTATTTACAACCCTCTAAAAACTTAAAAGGATTTAAACCTAGAAAGATGGTTTTAAACCTAAAAATGTTATTATAGGTTGAAGGTGTAAACCTAGGTTAGTCAGCTTAAACCTATTTCAAACCGTCACATAATCGTTTTAAACACTCTAAATCGATTGAAAGCCTCAAAATTACATTAAATAATGTTTATGTAATCTTCTACTAATACCAATTGAATAATTTAAATATTGATTGAATAAGTAAATTAATATTACTTTGTATTAATTAGTGTTTAACTATGGGGTAGGTTCTGAAAACCTCTAAAACATTACAACGGACCTGGAACCGCTCACGGTATGGTTTAATTATATACAACTTTGTTTTTTTGGTCTAGTAGAAGATGGACTCTTCCCATAGTTAAACGTTTTGGATTTGAAACTTTGTTAGTCCTTTTATTTAATAAGGGATCTAGAGCACAGTACATCCTTCTGCCAAACCAATGATACTCAAATATATACTTTTATGTACATATATATATATATATATATATATATATATTTATTACACTAACTACTCAAGTAAAAAATATTTGTTTGTAAATTTTATTCTAACCAAAATTTAAATTTGTGACCATGCTATAAAAATACAATATTTTTTATCATTATACTATTACTATAAACTTTTTTTTGTAATTAAAATATACTTTAAAATTGTTTTTCAGGTGCCTTAAACCCTCTAGTTTAGAAATATAATTTTTTAACAAAATTTTCAAACTCTCACAATAAATCTATTTACAACCCTCTAAAAACTTAAAAGGATTTAAACCTAGAAAGATGGTTTTAAACCTTAAAATGTTATTATAGGTTGAAGGTGTAAACCTAGGTTAGTCAGCTTAAACCTATTTCAAACCGTCACATAATCGTTTTAAACACTCTAAATCGATTGAAAGCCTCAAAATTACATTAAATAATGTTTATGTAATCTTCTACTAATACCAATTGAATAATTTAAATATTGATTGAACAAGTAAATTAATATTACTTTGTATTAATTAGTGTTTAACTATGGGGTAGGTTCTGAAAACCTCTAAAACATTACAACGGACCTGGAACCGCTCACGGTATGGTTTAATTATATACAACTTTGTTTTTTTGGTCTAGTAGAAGATGGACTCTTCCCATAGTTAAACGTTTTGGATTTGAAACTTTGTTAGTCCTTTTATTTAATAAGGGATCTAGAGCACAGTACATCCTTCTGCCAAACCAATGATACTCAAATATATACTTTTATGTACATATATATATATATATATATATATATATATTTATTACACTAACTACTCAAGTAAAAAATATTTGTTTGTAAATTTTATTCTAACTAAAATTTAAATTTGTGACCATGCTATAAAAATACAATATTTTTTATCATTATACTATTAATATAAACTTTTTTTTGTAATTAAAATATACTTTAAAAATGTTTTTCAGGTGCCTTAAACCCTCTAGTTTAGAAATATAATTTTTTAACAAAATTTTCAAACTCTCACAATAAATCTATTTACAACCCTCTAAAAACTTAAAAGGATTTAAACCTAGAAAGATGGTTTTAAACCTAAAAATGTTATTATAGGTTGAAGGTGTAAACCTAGGTTAGTCAGCTTAAACCTATTTCAAACCGTCACAATATCATTTTAAACACTCTAAATCGATTGAAAGCCTCAAAATTACATTAAATAATGTTTATGTAATCTTCTACTAATACCAATTGAATAATTTAAATATTGATTGAATAAGTAAATTAATATTACTTTGTATTAATTAGTGTTTAACTATGGGGTAGGTTCTGAAAACCTCTAAAACATTACAACGGACCTGGAACCGCTCACGGTATGGTTTAATTATATACAACTTTGTTTTTTTGGTCTAGTAGAAGATGGACTCTTCCCATAGTTAAACGTTTTGGATTTGAAACTTTGTTAGTCCTTTTATTTAATAAGGGATCTAGAGCACAGTACATCCTTCTGCCAAACCAATGATACTCAAATATATACTTTTATGTACATATATATATATATATATATATATATATATATTTATTACACTAACTACTCAAGTAAAAAATATTTGTTTGTAAATTTTATTCTAACCAAAATTTAAATTTGTGACCATGCTATAAAAATACAATATTTTTTATCATTATACTATTAATATAAACTTTTTTTTGTAATTAAAATATACTTTAAAAATGTTTTTCAGGTGCCTTAAACCCTCTAGTTTAGAAATATAATTTTTTAACAAAATTTTCAAACTCTCACAATAAATCTATTTACAACCCTCTAAAAACTTAAAAGGATTTAAACCTAGAAAGATGGTTTTAAACCTTAAAATGTTATTATAGGTTGAAGGTGTAAACCTAGGTTAGTCAGCTTAAACCTATTTCAAACCGTCACATAATCGTTTTAAACACTCTAAATCGATTGAAAGCCTCAAAATTACATTAAATAATGTTTATGTAATCTTCTACTAATACCAATTGAATAATTTAAATATTGATTGAACAAGTAAATTAATATTACTTTGTATTAATTAGTGTTTAACTATGGGGTAGGTTCTGAAAACCTCTAAAACATTACAACGGCCTGGAACCGCTCACGGTATGGTTTAATTATATACAACTTTGTATTTTTGGTCTAGTAGAAGATGGACTCTTCCCATAGTTAAACGTTTTGGATTTGAAACTTTGTTAGTCCTTTTATTTAATAAGGGATCTAGAGCACAGTACATCCTTCTGCCAAACCAATGATACTCAAATATATACTTTTATGTACATATATATATATATATATTTATTACACTAACTACTCAAGTAAAAAATATTTGTTTGTAAATTTTATTCCAACCAAAATTTAAATTTGTGACCATGCTATAAAAATACAATATTTTTTATCATTATACTATTACTATAAACCTTTTTTTTTGTAATTAAAATATACTTTAAAAATGTTTTTCAGGTGCCTTAAACCCTCTAGTTTAGAAATATAATTTTTTAACAAAATTTTCAAACTCTCACAATAAATCTATTTACAACCCTCTAAAAACTTAAAAGGATTTAAACCTAGAAAGATGGTTTTAAACCTTAAAATGTTATTATAGGTTGAGGGTGTAAACCTAGGTTAGTCAGCTTAAACCTATTTCAAACTGTCACATAATCGTTTTAAACACTCTAAATCGATTGAAAGCATCAAAATTACATTAAATAATGTTTATGTAATCTTCTACTAATACCAATTGAATAATTTAAATATTGATTGAAAAAGTAAATTAATATTACTTTGTATTAATTAGTGTTTAACTATGGGGTAGGTTCTGAAAACCTCTAAAACATTACAACGGACCTGGAACCGCTCACGGTATGGTTTAATTATATACAACTTTGTATTTTTGGTCTAGTAGAAGATGGACTCTTCCCATAGTTAAACGTTTTGGATTTGAAACTTTGTTAGTCCTTTTATTTAATAAGGGATCTAGAGCACAGTACATCCTTCTGCCAAACCAATGATACTCAAATATATACTTTTATGTACATATATATATATATTTATTACACTAACTACTCACGTAAAAAATATTTGTTTGTAAATTTTATTCTAACCAAAATTTAAATTTGTGACCATGCTATAAAAATACAATATTTTTTATCATTATACTATTAATATAAACTTTTTTTTGTAATTAAAATATACTTTAAAAATGTTTTTCAGGTGCCTTAAACCCTCTAGTTTAGAAATATAATTTTTTAACAAAATTTTCAAACTCTCACAATAAATCTATTTACAACCCTCTAAAAACTTAAAAGGATTTAAACCTAGAAAGATGGTTTTAAACCTAAAAATGTTATTATAGGTTGAAGGTGTAAACCTAGGTTAGTCAGCTTAAACCTATTTCAAACCGTCACATAATCGTTTTAAACACTCTAAATCGATTGAAAGCCTCAAAATTACATTAAATAATGTTTATGTAATCTTCTACTAATACCAATTGAATAATTTAAATATTGATTGAATAAGTAAATTAATATTACTTTGTATTAATTAGTGTTTAACTATGGGGTAGGTTCTGAAAACCTCTAAAACATTACAACGGACCTGGAACCGCTCACGGTATGGTTTAATTATATACAACTTTGTTTTTTTGGTCTAGTAGAAGATGGACTCTTCCCATAGTTAAACGTTTTGGATTTGAAACTTTGTTAGTCCTTTTATTTAATAAGGGATCTAGAGCACAGTACATCCTTCTGCCAAACCAATGATACTCAAATATATACTTTTATGTACATATATATATATATATATTACACTAACTACTCAAGTAAAAAATATTTGTTTGTAAATTTTATTCTAACCAAAATTTAAATTTGTGACCATGCTATAAAAATACAATATTTTTTATCATTATACTATTAATATAAACTTTTTTTTGTAATTAAAATATACTTTAAAAATGTTTTTCAGGTGCCTTAAACCCTCTAGTTTAGAAATATAATTTTTTAACAAAATTTTCAAACTTTCACAATAAATCTATTTACAACCCTCTAAAAACTTAAAAGGATTTAAACCTAGAAAGATGGTTTTAAACCTAAAAATGTTATTATAGGTTGAAGGTGTAAACCTAGGTTAGTCAGCTTAAACCTATTTCAAACCGTCACATAATCGTTTTAAACACTCTAAATCGATTGAAAGCCTCAAAATTACATTAAATAATGTTTATGTAATCTTCTACTAATACCAATTGAATAATTTAAATATTGATTGAACAAGTAAATTAATATTACTTTGTATTAATTAGTGTTTAACTATAGGGTAGGTTCTGAAAACCTCTAAAACATTACAACGGACCTGGAACCGCTCACGGTATGGTTTAATTATATACAACTTTGTTTTTTTGGTCTAGTAGAAGATGGACTCTTCCCATAGTTAAACGTTTTGGATTTGAAACTTTGTTAGTCCTTTTATTTAATAAGGGATCTAGAGCACAGTACATCCTTCTGCCAAACCAATGATACTCAAATATATACTTTTATGTACATATATATATATATATATATATATATATATATATATATATATTTATATATATATATATATATATTTATTACACTAACTACTCAAGTAAAAAATATTTGTTTGTAAATTTTATTCTAACCAAAATTTAAATTTGTGACCATGCTATAAAAATACAATATTTTTTATCATTATACTATTAATATAAACTTTTTTTTGTAATTAAAATATACTTTAAAAATGTTTTTCAGGTGCCTTAAACCCTCTAGTTTAGAAATATAATTTTTTAACAAAATTTTCAAACTCTCACAATAAATCTATTTACAACCCTCTAAAAACTTAAAAGGATTTAAACCTAGAAAGATGGTTTTAAACCTAAAAATGTTATTATAGGTTGAAGGTGTAAACCTAGGTTAGTCAGCTTAAACCTATTTCAAACTGTCACATAATCGTTTTAAACACTCTAAATCGATTGAAAGCCTCAAAATTACATTAAATAATGTTTATGTAATCTTCTACTAATACCAATTGAATAATTTAAATATTGATTGAACAAGTAAATTAATATTACTTTGTATTAATTAGTGTTTAACTATGGGGTAGGTTCTGAAAACCTCTAAAACATTACAACGGACCTGGAACCGCTCACGGTATGGTTTAATTATATACAACTTTGTTTTTTTGGTCTAGTAGAAGATGGACTCTTCCCATAGTTAAACGTTTTGGATTTGAAACTTTGTTAGTCCTTTTATTTAATAAGGGATCTAGAGCACAGTACATCCTTCTGCCAAACCAATGATACTCAAATATATACTTTTATGTACAAATATATATATATATATATATATATTTATTACACTAACTACTCAAGTAAAAAATATTTGTTTGTAAATTTTATTCTAACCAAAATTTAAATTTGTGACCATGCTATAAAAATACAATATTTTTTATCATTATACTATTAATATAAACTTTTTTTTGTAATTAAAATATACTTTAAAAATGTTTTTCAGGTGCCTTAAACCCTCTAGTTTAGAAATATAATTTTTTAACAAAATTTTCAAACTCTCACAATAAATCTATTTACAACCCTCTAAAAACTTAAAAGGATTTAAACCTAGAAAGATGGTTTTAAACCTAAAAATGTTATTATAGGTTGAAGGTGTAAACCTAGGTTAGTCAGCTTAAACCTATTTCAAACTGTCACATAATCGTTTTAAACACTCTAAATCGATTGAAAGCCTCAAAATTACATTAAATAATGTTTATGTAATCTTCTACTAATACCAATTGAATAATTTAAATATTGATTGAACAAGTAAATTAATATTACTTTGTATTAATTAGTGTTTAACTATGGGGTAGGTTCTGAAAACCTCTAAAACATTACAACGGACCTGGAACCGCTCACGGTATGGTTTAATTATATACAACTTTGTATTTTTGGTCTAGTAGAAGATGGACTCTTCCCATAGTTAAACGTTTTGGATTTGAAACTTTGTTAGTCCTTTTATTTAATAAGGGATCTAGAGCACAGTACATCCTTCTGCCAAACCAATGATACTCAAATATATACTTATATGTACATATTTATATATATATATATATATATTTATTACACTAACTACTCAAGTAAAAAATATTTGTTTGTAAATTTTATTCTAACCAAAATTTAAATTTGTGACCATCCTATAAAAATACAATATTTTTTTATCATTATACTATTAATATAAACTTTGTTTTGTAATTAAAATATACTTTAAAAATGTTTTTCAGGTGCCTTAAACCCTCTAGTTTAGAAATATAATTTTTTAACAAAATTTTCAAACTCTCACAATAAATCTATTTACAACCCTCTAAAAACTTAAAAGGATTTAAACCTAGAAAGATGGTTTTAAACCTAAAAATGTTATTATAGGTTGAAGGTGTAAACCTAGGTTAGTCAGCTTAAACCTATTTCAAACCGTCACATAATCGTTTTAAACACTCTAAATCGATTGAAAGCCTCAAAATTACATTAAATAATGTTTATGTAATCTTCTACTAATACCAATTGAATAATTTAAATATTGATTGAACAAGTAAATTAATATTACTTTGTATTAATTAGTGTTTAACTATGGGGTAGGTTCTGAAAACCTCTAAAACATTACAACGGACCTGGAACCGCTCACGGTATGGTTTAATTATATACAACTTTGTTTTTTTGGTCTAGTAGAAGATGGACTCTTCCCATAGTTAAACGTTTTGGATTTGAAACTTTGTTAGTCCTTTTATTTAATAAGGGATCTAGAGCACAGTACATCCTTCTGCCAAACCAATGATACTCAAATATATACTTTTATGTACAAATATATATATATATATATATATATATTTATTACACTAACTACTCAAGTAAAAAATATTTGTTTGTAAATTTTATTCTAACCAAAATTTAAATTTGTGACCATGCTATAAAAATACAATATTTTTTATCATTATACTATTAATATAAACTTTTTTTTGTAATTAAAATATACTTTAAAAATGTTTTTCAGGTGCCTTAAACCCTCTAGTTTAGAAATATAATTTTTTAACAAAATTTTCAAACTCTCACAATAAATCTATTTACAACCCTCTAAAAACTTAAAAGGATTTAAACCTAGAAAGATGGTTTTAAACCTAAAAATGTTATTATAGGTTGAAGGTGTAAACCTAGGTTAGTCAGCTTAAACCTATTTCAAACCGTCACATAATCGTTTTAAACACTCTAAATCGATTGAAAGCCTCAAAATTACATTAAATAATGTTTATGTAATCTTCTACTAATACCAATTGAATAATTTAAATATTGATTGAACAAGTAAATTAATATTACTTTGTATTAATTAGTGTTTAACTATGGGGTAGGTTCTGAAAACCTCTAAAACATTACAACGGACCTGGAACCGCTCACGGTATGGTTTAATTATATACAACTTTGTTTTTTTGGTCTAGTAGAAGATGGACTCTTCCCATAGTTAAACGTTTTGGATTTGAAACTTTGTTAGTCCTTTTATTTAATAAGGGATCTAGAGCACAGTACATCCTTCTGCCAAACCAATGATACTCAAATATATACTTTTATGTACAAATATATATATATATATATATATATATATATTTATTATGTTAGAGTATTATGTAGTCTAGATTAGTCTTTATCTTTAGTTTATCTATATTAGTTAGTTTATACTTTTAGATTTAGTTTATTATATATATAGTTAGATATATAGTTTGAGTATCTTTATAGATAGAATAAATATATATAGATAGTCATCTCTATACTATATATATATAGTTGTCTATGTACTAAATAACAAGTTTCTCAATAATGGAGGTAGATGTTTTTCTTATTCATCTCCTTCACGTCTTCATGTTCTTTTAAATCTATCATGGTATCAGAGCCTTCTTTTCAAGGACCAAATCATTCCTGCTGCTGATCTGTTATTTGCTGATGCAATGCCTCTTCAACAATGCTGAATTAATTGTGTTGAAATCCCGATTTGGTATCGTGAAGATGTGTGATCAAATTGAGTTTGCACAACCAACTCTTTTGATGATTTACAATGGATTCAATAGAAGATTTGAATGCTGGAATTCAGATTTTAGATTAGTTTGTTAGCTACTACGGCATGACCACGACGAGATGACCGAGATGGCACCGCGATGGCATGACCGAGTTTTTCTTTTTTTTTTCCTTTTTTTTTTCGGTTCCATTTGGATTTTAGCTTTTAAAACTTGTATTCGAATGTGTAGTATCTCACCAATGATGTAGATGTGTGAGCTCAATTCGATTGGGGATTTGATCGAGATTGGATTTGGGATCCGACACAAGCGAAGAAGCATTGGAAATTTGGGGACCAATTTAGCAAATTTCAAGAAAAACAAAGAACATGGGTGAATGTTAGAGTATTATGTAGTCTAGATTAGTCTTTATCTTTAGTTTATCTATATTAGTTAGTTTATACTTTTAGATTTAGTTTATTATATATATAGTTAGATATATAGTTTGAGTATCTTTATAGATAGAATAAATATATATAGATAGTCATCTCTATACTATATATATATAGTTGTCTATGTACTAAATAACAAGTTTCTCAATAATGGAGGTAGATGTTTTTCTTATTCATCTCCTTCACGTCTTCATGTTCTTTTAAATCTATCATATTACACTAACTACTCAAGTAAAAAATATTTGTTTGTAAATTTTATTCTAACCAAAATTTAAATTTGTGACCATGCTATAAAAATACAATATTTTTTTATCATTATACTATTAATATAAACTTTTTTTTGTAATTAAAATATACTTTAAAAATGTTTTTCAGGTGCCTTAAACCCTCTAGTTTAGAAATATAATTTTTTAACAAAATTTTCAAACTCTCACAATAAATCTATTTACAACCCTCTAAAAACTTAAAAGGATTTAAACCTAGAAAGATGGTTTTAAACCTAAAAATGTTATTATAGGTTGAAGGTGTAAACCTAGGTTAGTCAGCTTAAACCTATTTCAAACTGTCACATAATCGTTTTAAACACTCTAAATCGATTGAAAGCCTCAAAATTACATTAAATAATGTTTATGTAATCTTCTACTAATACCAATTGAATAATTTAAATATTGATTGAACAAGTAAATTAATATTACTTTGTATTAATTAGTGTTTAACTATGGGGTAGGTTCTGAAAACCTCTAAAACATTACAACGGACCTGGAACCGCTCACGGTATGGTTTAATTATATACAACTTTGTATTTTTGGTCTAGTAGAATATGGACTCTTCCCATAGTTAAACGTTTTGGATTTGAAACTTTGTTAGTCCTTTTATTTAATAAGGGATCTAGAGCACAGTACATCCTTCTGCCAAACCAATGATACTCAAATATATACTTTTATGTACATATATATATATATATATATATATATATATTTATTACACTAACTACTCAAGTAAAAAATATTTGTTTGTAAATTTTATTCCAACCAAAATTTAAATTTGTGACCATGCTATAAAAATACAATATTTTTTATCAATATACTATTACTATAAACTTTGTTTTTGTAATTAAAATATACTTTAAAAATGTTTTTCAGGTGCCTTAAACCCTCTAGTTTAGAAATATAATTTTTTAACAAAATTTTCAAACTCTCACAATAAATCTATTTACAACCCTCTAAAAACCTAAAAGGATTTAAACCTAGAAAGATGGTTTTAAACCTAAAAATGTTATTATAGGTTGAGGGTGTAAACCTAGGTTAGTCAGCTTAAACCTATTTCAAACTGTCACATAATCGTTTTAAACAGTCAAAATCGATTGAAAGCATCAAAATTACATTAAATAATGTTTATGTAATCTTCTACTAATACCAATTGAATAATTTAAATATTGATTGAACAAGTAAATTAATATTACTTTGTATTAATTAGTGTTTAACTATGGGGTAGGTTCTGAAAACCTCTAAAACATTACAACGGACCTGGAACCACTCACGGTATGGTTTAATTATATACAACTTTGTATTTTTGGTCTAGTAGAAGATGGACTCTTCCCATAGTTAAACGTTTTGGATTTGAAACTTTGTTAGTCCTTTTATTTAATAAGGGAACTAGAGCACAGTACATCCTTCTCCCAAACCAATGATACTCAAATATATACTTTTATGTACAAATATATATATATATATATATATATATTTATTACACTAACTACTCAAGTAAAAAATATTTGTTTGTAAATTTTATTCCAACCAAAATTTAAATTTGTGACCATGCTATAAAAATACAATATTTTTTAGCAATATACTATTACTATAAACTTTGTTTTTGTAATTAAAATATACTTTAAAAATGTTTTTCAGGTGCCTTAAACCCTCTAGTTTAGAAATATAATTTTTTAACAAAATTTTCAAACTCTCACAATAAATCTATTTACAACCCTCTAAAAACCTAAAAGGATTTAAACCTAGAAAGATGGTTTTAAACCTAAAAATGTTATTATAGGTTGAGGGTGTAAACCTAGGTTAGTCAGCTTAAACCTATTTCAAACTGTCACATAATCGTTTTAAACACTCAAAATCGATTGAAAGCATCAAAATTACATTAAATAATGTTTATGTAATCTTCTACTAATACCAATTGAATAATTTAAATATTGATTGAACAAGTAAATTAATATTACTTTGTATTAATTAGTGTTTAACTATGGGGTAGGTTCTGAAAACCTCTAAAACATTACAACGGACCTGGAACCACTCACGGTATGGTTTAATTATATACAACTTTGTATTTTTGGTCTAGTAGAAGATGGACTCTTCCCATAGTTAAACGTTTTGGATTTGAAACTTTGTTAGTCCTTTTATTTAATAAGGGAACTAGAGCACAGTACATCCTTCTGCCAAACCAATGATACTCAAATATATACTTTTATGTACAAATATATATATATATATATATATATATATATTTATTACACTAACTACTCAAGTAAAAAATATTTGTTTGTAAATTTTATTCTAACCAAAATTTAAATTTGTGACCATGCTATAAAAATACAATATTTTTTTATCATTATACTATTAATATAAACTTTGTTTTGTAATTAAAATATACTTTAAAAATGTTTTTCAGGTGCCTTAAACCCTCTAGTTTAGAAATATAATTTTTTAACAAAATTTTCAAACTCTCACAATAAATCTATTTACAACCCTCTAAAAACTTAAAAGGATTTAAACCTAGAAAGATGGTTTTAAACCTAAAAATGTTATTATAGGTTGAAGGTGTAAACCTAGGTTAGTCAGCTTAAACCTATTTCAAACCGTCACATAATCGTTTTAAACACTCTAAATCGATTGAAAGCCTCAAAATTACATTAAATAATGTTTATGTAATCTTCTACTAATACCAATTGAATAATTTAAATATTGATTGAACAAGTAAATTAATATTACTTTGTATTAATTAGTGTTTAACTATGGGGTAGGTTCTGAAAACCTCTAAAACATTACAACGGACCTGGAACCGCTCACGGTATGGTTTAATTATATACAACTTTGTTTTTTTGGTCTAGTAGAAGATGGACTCTTCCCATAGTTAAACGTTTTGGATTTGAAACTTTGTTAGTCCTTTTATTTAATAAGGGATCTAGAGCACAGTACATCCTTCTGCCAAACCAATGATACTCAAATATATACTTTTATGTACAAATATATATATATATATATATATATATTTATTACACTAACTACTCAAGTAAAAAATATTTGTTTGTAAATTTTATTCTAACCAAAATTTAAATTTGTGACCATGCTATAAAAATACAATATTTTTTATCATTATACTATTAATATAAACTTTTTTTTGTAATTAAAATATACTTTAAAAATGTTTTTCAGGTGCCTTAAACCCTCTAGTTTAGAAATATAATTTTTTAACAAAATTTTCAAACTCTCACAATAAATCTATTTACAACCCTCTAAAAACCTAAAAGGATTTAAACCTAGAAAGATGGTTTTAAACCTAAAAATGTTATTATAGGTTGAAGGTGTAAACCTAGGTTAGTCAGCTTAAACCTATTTCAAACCGTCACATAATCGTTTTAAACACTCTAAATCGATTGAAAGCCTCAAAATTACATTAAATAATGTTTATGTAATCTTCTACTAATACCAATTGAATAATTTAAATATTGATTGAACAAGTAAATTAATATTACTTTGTATTAATTAGTGTTTAACTATGGGGTAGGTTCTGAAAACCTCTAAAACATTACAACGGACCTGGAACCGCTCACGGTATGGTTTAATTATATACAACTTTGTATTTTTGGTCTAGTAGAAGATGGACTCTTCCCATAGTTAAACGTTTTGGATTTGAAACTTTGTTAGTCCTTTTATTTAATAAGGGATCTAGAGCACAGTACATCCTTCTGCCAAACCAATGATACTCAAATATATACTTTTATGTACATATATATATATATATATATATATATTTATTACACTAACTACTCAAGTAAAAAATATTTGTTTGTAAATTTTATTCCAACCAAAATTTAAATTTGTGACCATGCTATAAAAATACAATATTTTTTATCAATATACTATTACTATAACCTTTGTTTTTGTAATTAAAATATACTTTAAAAATGTTTTTCAGGTGCCTTAAACCCTCTAGTTTAGAAATATAATTTTTTAACAAAATTTTCAAACTCTCACAATAAATCTATTTACAACCCTCTAAAAACCTAAAAGGATTTAAACCTAGAAAGATGGTTTTAAACCTAAAAATGTTATTATAGGTTGAGGGTGTAAACCTAGGTTAGTCAGCTTAAACCTATTTCAAACTGTCACATAATCGTTTTAAACAGTCAAAATCGATTGAAAGCATCAAAATTACATTAAATAATGTTTATGTAATCTTCTACTAATACCAATTGAATAATTTAAATATTGATTGAACAAGTAAATTAATATTACTTTGTATTAATTAGTGTTTAACTATGGGGTAGGTTCTGAAAACCTCTAAAACATTACAACGGACCTGGAACCACTCACGGTATGGTTTAATTATATACAAATTTGTATTTTTGGTCTAGTAGAAGATGGACTCTTCCCATAGTTAAACGTTTTGGATTTGAAACTTTGTTAGTCCTTTTATTTAATAAGGGAACTAGAGCACAGTACATCCTTCTGCCAAACCAATGATACTCAAATATATACTTTTATGTACAAATATATATATATATATATATATATATATATATTTATTACACTAACTACTCAAGTAAAAAATATTTGTTTGTAAATTTTATTCTAACCAAAATTTAAATTTGTGACCATGCTATAAAAATACAATATTTTTTTATCATTATACTATTAATATAAACTTTGTTTTGTAATTAAAATATACTTTAAAAATGTTTTTCAGGTGCCTTAAACCCTCTAGTTTAGAAATATAATTTTTTAACAAAATTTTCAAACTCTCACAATAAATCTATTTACAACCCTCTAAAAACTTAAAAGGATTTAAACCTAGAAAGATGATTTTAAACCTAAAAATGTTATTATAGGTTGAAGGTGTAAACCTAGGTTAGTCAGCTTAAACCTATTTCAAACCGTCACATAATCGTTTTAAACACTCTAAATCGATTGAAAGCCTCAAAATTACATTAAATAATGTTTATGTAATCTTCTACTAATACCAATTGAATAATTTAAATATTGATTGAACAAGTAAATTAATATTACTTTGTATTAATTAGTGTTTAACTATGGGGTAGGTTCTGAAAACCTCTAAAACATTACAACGGACCTGGAACCGCTCACGGTATGGTTTAATTATATACAACTTTGTTTTTTTGGTCTAGTAGAAGATGGACTCTTCCCATAGTTAAATGTTTTGGATTTGAAACTTTGTTAGTCCTTTTATTTAATAAGGGATCTAGAGCACAGTACATCCTTCTGCCAAACCAATGATACTCAAATATATACTTTTATGTACAAATATATATATATATATATATATATATATTTATTACACTAACTACTCAAGTAAAAAATATTTGTTTGTAAATTTTATTCTAACCAAAATTTAAATTTGTGACCATGCTATAAAAATACAATATTTTTTATCATTATACTATTAATATAAACTTTTTTTTGTAATTAAAATATACTTTAAAAATGTTTTTCAGGTGCCTTAAACCCTCTAGTTTAGAAATATAATTTTTTAACAAAATTTTCAAACTCTCACAATAAATCTATTTACAACCCTCTAAAAACTTAAAAGGATTTAAACCTAGAAAGATGGTTTTAAACCTAAAAATGTTATTATAGGTTGAAGGTGTAAACCTAGGTGAGTCAGCTTAAACCTATTTCAAACCGTCACATAATCGTTTTAAACACTCTAAATCGATTGAAAGCCTCAAAATTACATTAAATAATGTTTATGTAATCTTCTACTAATACCAATTGAATAATTTAAATATTGATTGAACAAGTAAATTAATATTACTTTGTATTAATTAGTGTTTAACTATGGGGTAGGTTCTGAAAACCTCTAAAACATTACAACGGACCTGGAACCGCTCACGGTATGGTTTAATTATATACAACTTTGTATTTTTGGTCTAGTAGAAGATGGACTCTTCCCATAGTTAAACGTTTTGGATTTGAAACTTTGTTAGTCCTTTTATTTAATAAGGGATCTAGAGCACAGTACATCCTTCTGCCAAACCAATGATACTCAAATATATACTTTTATGTACATATATATATATATATATATATATATATATATTTATTACACTAACTACTCAAGTAAAAAATATTTGTTTGTAAATTTTATTCCAACCAAAATTTAAATTTGTGACCATGCTATAAAAATACAATATTTTTTAGCAATATACTATTACTATAAACTTTGTTTTTGTAATTAAAATATACTTTAAAAATGTTTTTCAGGTGCCTTAAACCCTCTAGTTTAGAAATATAATTTTTTAACAAAATTTTCAAACTCTCACAATAAATCTATTTACAACCCTCTAAAAACTTAAAAGGATTTAAACCTAGAAAGATGGTTTTAAACCTAAAAATGTTATTATAGGTTGAAGGTGTAAACCTAGGTGAGTCAGCTTAAACCTATTTCAAACCGTCACATAATCGTTTTAAACACTCTAAATCGATTGAAAGCCTCAAAATTACATTAAATAATGTTTATGTAATCTTCTACTAATACCAATTGAATAATTTAAATATTGATTGAACAAGTAAATTAATATTACTTTGTATTAATTAGTGTTTAACTATGGGGTAGGTTCTGAAAACCTCTAAAACATTACAACGGACCTGGAACCGCTCACGGTATGGTTTAATTATATACAACTGTGTATTTTTGGTCTAGTAGAAGATGGACTCTTCCCATAGTTAAACGTTTTGGATTTGAAACTTTGTTAGTCCTTTTATTTAATAAGGGATCTAGAGCACAGTACATCCTTCTGCCAAACCAATGATACTCAAATATATACTTTTATGTACATATATATATATATATATATATATATATATTTATTACACTAACTACTCAAGTAAAAAATATTTGTTTGTAAATTTTATTCCAACCAAAATTTAAATTTGTGACCATGCTATAAAAATACAATATTTTTTAGCAATATACTATTACTATAAACTTTGTTTTTGTAATTAAAATATACTTTAAAAATGTTTTTCAGGTGCCTTAAACCCTCTAGTTTAGAAATATAATTTTTTAACAAAATTTTCAAACTCTCACAATAAATCTATTTACAACCCTCTAAAAACCTAAAAGGATTTAAACCTAGAAAGATGGTTTTAAACCTAAAAATGTTATTATAGGTTGAGGGTGTAAACCTAGGTTAGTCAGCTTAAACCTATTTCAAACTGTCACATAATCGTTTTAAACACTCAAAATCGATTGAAAGCATCAAAATTACATTAAATAATGTTTATGTAATCTTCTACTAATACCAATTGAATAATTTAAATATTGATTGAACAAGTAAATTAATATTACTTTGTATTAATTAGTGTTTAACTATGGGGTAGGTTCTGAAAACCTCTAAAACATTACAACGGACCTGGAACCACTCACGGTATGGTTTAATTATATACAACTTTGTATTTTTGGTCTAGTAGAAGATGGACTCTTCCCATAGTTAAACGTTTTGGATTTGAAACTTTGTTAGTCCTTTTATTTAATAAGGGAACTAGAGCACAGTACATCCTTCTGCCAAACCAATGATACTCAAATATATACTTTTATGTACAAATATATATATATAATATATATATATTTATTACACTAACTACTCAAGTAAAAAATATTTGTTTGTAAATTTTATTCTAACCAAAATTTAAATTTGTGACCATGCTATAAAAATACAATATTTTTTTATCATTATACTATTAATATAAACTTTTTTTTGTAATTAAAATATACTTTAAAAATGTTTTTCAGGTGCCTTAAACCCTCTAGTTTAGAAATATAATTTTTTAACAAAATTTTCAAACTCTCACAATAAATCTATTTACAACCCTCTAAAAACTTAAAAGGATTTAAACCTAGAAAGATGGTTTTAAACCTAAAAATGTTATTATAGGTTGAAGGTGTAAACCTAGGTTAGTCAGCTTAAACCTATTTCAAACCGTCACATAATCGTTTTAAACACTCTAAATCGATTGAAAGCCTCAAAATTACATTAAATAATGTTTATGTAATCTTCTACTAATACCAATTGAATAATTTAAATATTGATTGAACAAGTAAATTAATATTACTTTGTATTAATTAGTGTTTAACCATGGGGTAGGTTCTGAAAACCTCTAAAACATTACAACGGACCTGGAACCGCTCACTGTATGGTTTAATTATATACAACTTTGTTTTTTTGGTCTAGTAGAAGATGGACTCTTCCCATAGTTAAACGTTTTGGATTTGAAACTTTGTTAGTCCTTTTATTTAATAAGGGATCTAGAGCACAGTACATCCTTCTGCCAAACCAATGATACTCAAATATATACTTTTATGTACATATTTATATATATATATATATATATTTATTACAATAACTACTCAAGTAAAAAATATTTGTTTGTAAATTTTATTCTAACCAAAATTTAAATTTGTGACCATGCTATAAAAATACAATATTTTTTATCATTATACTATTAATATAAACTTTTTTTTGTAATTAAAATATACTTTAAAAATGTTTTTCAGGTGCCTTAAACCCTCTAGTTTAGAAATATAATTTTTTAACAAAATTTTCAAACTCTCACAATAAATCTATTTACAACCCTCTAAAAACTTAAAAGGATTTAAACCTAGAAAGATGGTTTTAAACCTAAAAATGTTATTATAGGTTGAAGGTGTAAACCTAGGTTAGTCAGCTTAAACCTATTTCAAACCGTCACATAATCGTTTTAAACACTCTAAATCGATTGAAAGCCTCAAAATTACATTAAATAATGTTTATGTAATCTTCTACTAATACCAATTGAATAATTTAAATATTGATTGAACAAGTAAATTAATATTACTTTGTATTAATTAGTGTTTAACTATGGGGTAGGTTCTGAAAACCTCTAAAACATTACAACGGACCTGGAACCGCTCACGGTATGGTTTAATTATATACAACTTTGTATTTTTGGTCTAGTAGAAGATGGACTCTTCCCATAGTTAAACGTTTTGGATTTGAAACTTTGTTAGTCCTTTTATTTAATAAGGGATCTAGAGCACAGTACATCCTTCTGCCAAACCAATGATACTCAAATATATACTTTTATGTACATATATATATATATATATATATATATATATTTATTACACTAACTACTCAAGTAAAAAATATTTGTTTGTAAATTTTATTCCAACCAAAATTTAAATTTGTGACCATGCTATAAAAATACAATATTTTTTATCAATATACTATTACTATAAACTTTGTTTTTGTAATTAAAATATACTTTAAAAATGTTTTTCAGGTGCCTTAAACCCTCTAGTTTAGAAATATAATTTTTTAACAAAATTTTCAAACTCTCACAATAAATCTATTTACAACCCTCTAAAAACTTAAAAGGATTTAAACCTAGAAAGATGGTTTTAAACCTAAAAATGTTATTATAGGTTGAAGGTGTAAACCTAGGTTAGTCAGCTTAAACCTATTTCAAACCGTCACATAATCGTTTTAAACACTCTAAATCGATTGAAAGCCTCAAAATTACATTAAATAATGTTTATGTAATCTTCTACTAATACCAATTGAATAATTTAAATATTGATTGAACAAGTAAATTAATATTACTTTGTATTAATTAGTGTTTAACTATGGGGTAGGTTCTGAAAACCTCTAAAACATTACAACGGACCTGGAACCGCTCACTGTATGGTTTAATTATATACAACTTTGTTTTTTTGGTCTAGTAGAAGATGGACTCTTCCCATAGTTAAACGTTTTGGATTTGAAACTTTGTTAGTCCTTTTATTTAATAAGGGATCTAGAGCACAGTACATCCTTCTGCCAAACCAATGATACTCAAATATATACTTTTATGTACATATTTATATATATATATATATATATATTTATTACACTAACTACTCAAGTAAAAAATATTTGTTTGTAAATTTTATTCTAACCAAAATTTAAATTTGTGACCATGCTATAAAAATACAATATTTTTTTTATCATTATACTATTAATATAAACTTTTTTTTGTAATTAAAATATACTTTAAAAATGTTTTTCAGGTGCCTTAAACCCTCTAGTTTAGAAATATAATTTTTTAACAAAATTTTCAAACTCTCACAATAAATCTATTTACAACCCTCTAAAAACTTAAAAGGATTTAAACCTAGAAAGATGGTTTTAAACCTAAAAATGTTATTATAGGTTGAAGGTGTAAACCTAGGTTAGTCAGCTTAAACCTATTTCAAACCGTCACATAATCGTTTTAAACACTCTAAATCGATTGAAAGCCTCAAAATTACATTAAATAATGTTTATGTAATCTTCTACTAATACCAATTGAATAATTTAAATATTGATTGAACAAGTAAATTAATATTACTTTGTATTAATTAGTGTTTAACCATGGGGTAGGTTCTGAAAACCTCTAAAACATTACAACGGACCTGGAACCGCTCACTGTATGGTTTAATTATATACAACTTTGTTTTTTTGGTCTAGTAGAAGATGGACTCTTCCCATAGTTAAACGTTTTGGATTTGAAACTTTGTTAGTCCTTTTATTTAATAAGGGATCTAGAGCACAGTACATCCTTCTGCCAAACCAATGATACTCAAATATATACTTTTATGTACATATTTATATATATATATATATATATTTATTACAATAACTACTCAAGTAAAAAATATTTGTTTGTAAATTTTATTCTAACCAAAATTTAAATTTGTGACCATGCTATAAAAATACAATATTTTTTATCATTATACTATTAATATAAACTTTTTTTTTGTAATTAAAATATACTTTAAAAATGTTTTTCAGGTGCCTTAAACCCTCTAGTTTAGAAATATAATTTTTTAACAAAATTTTCAAACTCTCACAATAAATCTATTTACAACCCTCTAAAAACTTAAAAGGATTTAAACCTAGAAAGATGGTTTTAAACCTAAAAATGTTATTATAGGTTGAAGGTGTAAACCTAGGTTAGTCAGCTTAAACCTATTTCAAACCGTCACATAATCGTTTTAAACACTCTAAATCGATTGAAAGCCTCAAAATTACATTAAATAATGTTTATGTAATCTTCTACTAATACCAATTGAATAATTTAAATATTGATTGAACAAGTAAATTAATATTACTTTGTATTAATTAGTGTTTAACTATGGGGTAGGTTCTGAAAACCTCTAAAACATTACAACGGACCTGGAACCGCTCACGGTATGGTTTAATTATATACAACTTTGTATTTTTGGTCTAGTAGAAGATGGACTCTTCCCATAGTTAAACGTTTTGGATTTGAAACTTTGTTAGTCCTTTTATTTAATAAGGGATCTAGAGCACAGTACATCCTTCTGCCAAACCAATGATACTCAAATATATACTTTTATGTACATATATATATATATATATATATATATATATATTTATTACACTAACTACTCAAGTAAAAAATATTTGTTTGTAAATTTTATTCCAACCAAAATTTAAATTTGTGACCATGCTATAAAAATACAATATTTTTTATCAATATACTATTACTATAAACTTTGTTTTTGTAATTAAAATATACTTTAAAAATGTTTTTCAGGTGCCTTAAACCCTCTAGTTTAGAAATATAATTTTTTAACAAAATTTTCAAACTCTCACAATAAATCTATTTACAACCCTCTAAAAACCTAAAAGGATTTAAACCTAGAAAGATGGTTTTAAATCTAAAAATGTTATTATAGGTTGAGGGTGTAAACCTAGGTTAGTCAGCTTAAACCTATTTCAAACTGTCACATAATCGTTTTAAACACTCAAAATCGATTGAAAGCATCAAAATTACATTAAATAATGTTTATGTAATCTTCTACTAATACCAATTGAATAATTTAAATATTGATTGAACAAGTAAATTAATATTACTTTGTATTAATTAGTGTTTAACTATGGGGTAGGTTCTGAAAACCTCTAAAACATTACAACGGACCTGGAACCGCTCACTGTATGGTTTAATTATATACAACTTTGTTTTTTTGGTCTAGTAGAAGATGGACTCTTCCCATAGTTAAACGTTTTGGATTTGAAACTTTGTTAGTCCTTTTATTTAATAAGGGAACTAGAGCACAGTACATCCTTCTGCCAAACCAATGATACTCAAATATATACTTTTATGTACAAATATATATATATATATATATATATATATATATATATATATTACACTAACTACTCAAGTAAAAAATATTTGTTTGTAAATTTTATTCTAACCAAAATTTAAATTTGTGACCATGCTATAAAAATACAATATTTTTTTATCATTATACTATTAATATAAACTTTTTTTTGTAATTAAAATATACTTTAAAAATGTTTTTCAGGTGCCTTAAACCCTCTAGTTTAGAAATATAATTTTTTAACAAAATTTTCAAACTCTCACAATAAATCTATTTACAACCCTCTAAAAACTTAAAAGGATTTAAACCTAGAAAGATGGTTTTAAACCTAAAAATGTTATTATAGGTTGAAGGTGTAAACCTAGGTTAGTCAGCTTAAACCTATTTCAAACCGTCACATAATCGTTTTAAACACTCTAAATCGATTGAAAGCCTCAAAATTACATTAAATAATGTTTATGTAATCTTCTACTAATACCAATTGAATAATTTAAATATTGATTGAACAAGTAAATTAATATTACTTTGTATTAATTAGTGTTTAACCATGGGGTAGGTTCTGAAAACCTCTAAAACATTACAACGGACCTGGAACCGCTCACTGTATGGTTTAATTATATACAACTTTGTTTTTTTGGTCTAGTAGAAGATGGACTCTTCCCATAGTTAAACGTTTTGGATTTGAAACTTTGTTAGTACTTTTATTTAATAAGGGATCTAGAGCACAGTACATCCTTCTGCCAAACCAATGATACTCAAATATATACTTTTATGTACATATTTATATATATATATATATATATTTATTACAATAACTACTCAAGTAAAAAATATTTGTTTGTAAATTTTATTCTAACCAAAATTTAAATTTGTGACCATGCTATAAAAATACAATATTTTTTTATCATTATACTATTAATATAAACTTTTTTTTGTAATTAAAATATACTTTAAAAATGTTTTTCAGGTGCCTTAAACCCTCTAGTTTAGAAATATAATTTTTTAACAAAATTTTCAAACTCTCACAATAAATCTATTTACAACCCTCTAAAAACCTAAAAGGATTTAAACCTAGAAAGATGGTTTTAAACCTAAAAATGTTATTATAGGTTGAGGGTGTAAACCTAGGTTAGTCAGCTTAAACCTATTTCAAACTGTCACATAATCGTTTTAAACACTCAAAATCGATTGAAAGCATCAAAATTACATTAAATAATGTTTATGTAATCTTCTACTAATACCAATTGAATAATTTAAATATTGATTGAACAAGTAAATTAATATTACTTTGTATTAATTAGTGTTTAACTATGGGGTAGGTTCTGAAAACCTCTAAAACATTACAACGGACCTGGAACCGCTCACTGTATGGTTTAATTATATACAACTTTGTTTTTTTGGTCTAGTAGAAGATGGACTCTTCCCATAGTTAAACGTTTTGGATTTGAAACTTTGTTAGTCCTTTTATTTAATAAGGGATCTAGAGCACAGTACATCCTTCTGCCAAACCAATGATACTCAAATATATACTTTTATGTACATATTTATATATATATATATATATATTTATTACAATAACTACTCAAGTAAAAAATATTTGTTTGTAAATTTTATTCTAACCAAAATTTAAATTTGTGACCATGCTATAAAAATACAATATTTTTTATCATTATACTATTAATATAAACTTTTTTTTGTAATTAAAATATACTTTAAAAATGTTTTTCAGGTGCCTTAAACCCTCTAGTTTAGAAATATAATTTTTTAACAAAATTTTCAAACTCTCACAATAAATCTATTTACAACCCTCTAAAAACCTAAAAGGATTTAAACCTAGAAAGATGGTTTTAAACCTAAAAATGTTATTATAGGTTGAGGGTGTAAACCTAGGTTAGTCAGCTTAAACCTATTTCAAACTGTCACATAATCGTTTTAAACACTCAAAATCGATTGAAAGCATCAAAATTACATTAAATAATGTTTATGTAATCTTCTACTAATACCAATTGAATAATTTAAATATTGATTGAACAAGTAAATTAATATTACTTTGTATTAATTAGTGTTTAACTATGGGGTAGGTTCTGAAAACCTCTAAAACATTACAACGGACCTGGAACCGCTCACGGTATGGTTTAATTATATACAACTTTGTATTTTTGGTCTAGTAGAAGATGGACTCTTCCCATAGTTAAACGTTTTGGATTTGAAACTTTGTTAGTCCTTTTATTTAATAAGGGATCTAGAGCACAGTACATCCTTCTGCCAAACCAATGATACTCAAATATATACTTTTATGTACATATATATATATATATATATATATATATTTATTACACTAACTACTCAAGTAAAAAATATTTGTTTGTAAATTTTATTCCAACCAAAATTTAAATTTGTGACCATGCTATAAAAATACAATATTTTTTATCAATATACTATTACTATAAACTTTGTTTTTGTAATTAAAATATACTTTAAAAATGTTTTTCAGGTGCCTTAAACCCTCTAGTTTAGAAATATAATTTTTTAACAAAATTTTCAAACTCTCACAATAAATCTATTTACAACCCTCTAAAAACTTAAAAGGATTTAAACCTAGAAAGATGGTTTTAAACCTAAAAATGTTATTATAGGTTGAAGGTGTAAACCTAGGTTAGTCAGCTTAAACCTATTTCAAACCGTCACATAATCGTTTTAAACACTCTAAATCGATTGAAAGCCTCAAAATTACATTAAATAATGTTTATGTAATCTTCTACTAATACCAATTGAATAATTTAAATATTGATTGAACAAGTAAATTAATATTACTTTGTATTAATTAGTGTTTAACCATGGGGTAGGTTCTGAAAACCTCTAAAACATTACAACGGACCTGGAACCGCTCACTGTATGGTTTAATTATATACAACTTTGTTTTTTTGGTCTAGTAGAAGATGGACTCTTCCCATAGTTAAACGTTTTGGATTTGAAACTTTGTTAGTCCTTTTATTTAATAAGGGATCTAGAGCACAGTACATCCTTCTGCCAAACCAATGATACTCAAATATATACTTTTATGTACATATTTATATATATATATATATATATTTATTACAATAACTACTCAAGTAAAAAATATTTGTTTGTAAATTTTATTCTAACCAAAATTTAAATTTGTGACCATGCTATAAAAATACAATATTTTTTATCATTATACTATTAATATAAACTTTTTTTTGTAATTAAAATATACTTTAAAAATGTTTTTCAGGTGCCTTAAACCCTCTAGTTTAGAAATATAATTTTTTAACAAAATTTTCAAACTCTCACAATAAATCTATTTACAACCCTCTAAAAACCTAAAAGGATTTAAACCTAGAAAGATGGTTTTAAACCTAAAAATGTTATTATAGGTTGAGGGTGTAAACCTAGGTTAGTCAGCTTAAACCTATTTCAAACTGTCACATAATCGTTTTAAACACTCAAAATCGATTGAAAGCATCAAAATTACATTAAATAATGTTTATGTAATCTTCTACTAATACCAATTGAATAATTTAAATATTGATTGAACAAGTAAATTAATATTACTTTGTATTAATTAGTGTTTAACTATGGGGTAGGTTCTGAAAACCTCTAAAACATTACAACGGACCTGGAACCGCTCACTGTATGGTTTAATTATATACAACTTTGTTTTTTTGGTCTAGTAGAAGATGGACTCTTCCCATAGTTAAACGTTTTGGATTTGAAACTTTGTTAGTCCTTTTATTTAATAAGGGATCTAGAGCACAGTACATCCTTCTGCCAAACCAATGATACTCAAATATATACTTTTATGTACATATTTATATATATATATATATATATTTATTACAATAACTACTCAAGTAAAAAATATTTGTTTGTAAATTTTATTCTAACCAAAATTTAAATTTGTGACCATGCTATAAAAATACAATATTTTTTATCATTATACTATTAATATAAACTTTTTTTTGTAATTAAAATATACTTTAAAAATGTTTTTCAGGTGCCTTAAACCCTCTAGTTTAGAAATATAATTTTTTAACAAAATTTTCAAACTCTCACAATAAATCTATTTACAACCCTCTAAAAACCTAAAAGGATTTAAACCTAGAAAGATGGTTTTAAACCTAAAAATGTTATTATAGGTTGAGGGTGTAAACCTAGGTTAGTCAGCTTAAACCTATTTCAAACTGTCACATAATCGTTTTAAACACTCAAAATCGATTGAAAGCATCAAAATTACATTAAATAATGTTTATGTAATCTTCTACTAATACCAATTGAATAATTTAAATATTGATTGAACAAGTAAATTAATATTACTTTGTATTAATTAGTGTTTAACTATGGGGTAGGTTCTGAAAACCTCTAAAACATTACAACGGACCTGGAACCGCTCACGGTATGGTTTAATTATATACAACTTTGTATTTTTGGTCTAGTAGAAGATGGACTCTTCCCATAGTTAAACGTTTTGGATTTGAAACTTTGTTAGTCCTTTTATTTAATAAGGGATCTAGAGCACAGTACATCCTTCTGCCAAACCAATGATACTCAAATATATACTTTTATGTACATATATATATATATATATATATATATATTTATTACACTAACTACTCAAGTAAAAAATATTTGTTTGTAAATTTTATTCCAACCAAAATTTAAATTTGTGACCATGCTATAAAAATACAATATTTTTTATCAATATACTATTACTATAAACTTTGTTTTTGTAATTAAAATATACTTTAAAAATGTTTTTCAGGTGCCTTAAACCCTCTAGTTTAGAAATATAATTTTTTAACAAAATTTTCAAACTCTCACAATAAATCTATTTACAACCCTCTAAAAACTTAAAAGGATTTAAACCTAGAAAGATGGTTTTAAACCTAAAAATGTTATTATAGGTTGAAGGTGTAAACCTAGGTTAGTCAGCTTAAACCTATTTCAAACCGTCACATAATCGTTTTAAACACTCTAAATCGATTGAAAGCCTCAAAATTACATTAAATAATGTTTATGTAATCTTCTACTAATACCAATTGAATAATTTAAATATTGATTGAACAAGTAAATTAATATTACTTTGTATTAATTAGTGTTTAACCATGGGGTAGGTTCTGAAAACCTCTAAAACATTACAATGGACCTGGAACCGCTCACTGTATGGTTTAATTATATACAACTTTGTTTTTTTGGTCTAGTAGAAGATGGACTCTTCCCATAGTTAAACGTTTTGGATTTGAAACTTTGTTAGTCCTTTTATTTAATAAGGGATCTAGAGCACAGTACATCCTTCTGCCAAACCAATGATACTCAAATATATACTTTTATGTACATATTTATATATATATATATATATATTTATTACAATAACTACTCAAGTAAAAAATATTTGTTTGTAAATTTTATTCTAACCAAAATTTAAATTTGTGACCATGCTATAAAAATACAATATTTTTTATCATTATACTATTAATATAAACTTTTTTTTGTAATTAAAATATACTTTAAAAATGTTTTTCAGGTGCCTTAAACCCTCTAGTTTAGAAATATAATTTTTTAACAAAATTTTCAAACTCTCACAATAAATCTATTTACAACCCTCTAAAAACCTAAAAGGATTTAAACCTAGAAAGATGGTTTTAAACCTAAAAATGTTATTATAGGTTGAGGGTGTAAACCTAGGTTAGTCAGCTTAAACCTATTTCAAACTGTCACATAATCGTTTTAAACACTCAAAATCGATTGAAAGCATCAAAATTACATTAAATAATGTTTATGTAATCTTCTACTAATACCAATTGAATAATTTAAATATTGATTGAACAAGTAAATTAATATTACTTTGTATTAATTAGTGTTTAACTATGGGGTAGGTTCTGAAAACCTCTAAAACATTACAACGGACCTGGAACCGCTCACGGTATGGTTTAATTATATACAACTTTGTATTTTTGGTCTAGTAGAAGATGGACTCTTCCCATAGTTAAACGTTTTGGATTTGAAACTTTGTTAGTCCTTTTATTTAATAAGGGATCTAGAGCACAGTACATCCTTCTGCCAAACCAATGATACTCAAATATATACTTTTATGTACATATATATATATATATATATATATATATTTATTACACTAACTACTCAAGTAAAAAATATTTGTTTGTAAATTTTATTCCAACCAAAATTTAAATTTGTGACCATGCTATAAAAATACAATATTTTTTATCAATATACTATTACTATAAACTTTGTTTTTGTAATTAAAATATACTTTAAAAATGTTTTTCAGGTGCCTTAAACCCTCTAGTTTAGAAATATAATTTTTTAACAAAATTTTCAAACTCTCACAATAAATCTATTTACAACCCTCTAAAAACCTAAAAGGATTTAAACCTAGAAAGATGGTTTTAAACCTAAAAATGTTATTATAGGTTGAGGGTGTAAACCTAGGTTAGTCAGCTTAAACCTATTTCAAACTGTCACATAATCGTTTTAAACACTCAAAATCGATTGAAAGCATCAAAATTACATTAAATAATGTTTATGTAATCTTCTACTAATACCAATTGAATAATTTAAATATTGATTGAACAAGTAAATTAATATTACTTTGTATTAATTAGTGTTTAACTATGGGGTAGGTTCTGAAAACCTCTAAAACATTACAACGGACCTGGAACCACTCACGGTATGGTTTAATTATATACAACTTTGTATTTTTGGTCTAGTAGAAGATGGACTCTTCCCATAGTTAAACGTTTTGGATTTGAAACTTTGTTAGTCCTTTTATTTAATAAGGGAACTAGAGCACAGTACATCCTTCTGCCAAACCAATGATACTCAAATATATACTTTTATGTACAAATATATATATATATATATATATATATATTTATTACACTAACTACTCAAGTAAAAAATATTTGTTTGTAAATTTTATTCTAACCAAAATTTAAATTTGTGACCATGCTATAAAAATACAATATTTTTTTATCATTATACTATTAATATAAACTTTTTTTTGTAATTGAAATATACTTTAAAAATGTTTTTCAGGTGCCTTAAACCCTCTAGTTTAGAAATATAATTTTTTAACAAAATTTTCAAACTCTCACAATAAATCTATTTACAACCCTCTAAAAACCTAAAAGGATTTAAACCTAGAAAGATGGTTTTAAACCTAAAAATGTTATTATAGGTTGAGGGTGTAAACCTAGGTTAGTCAGCTTAAACCTATTTCAAACTGTCACATAATCGTTTTAAACACTCAAAATCGATTGAAAGCATCAAAATTACATTAAATAATGTTTATGTAATCTTCTACTAATACCAATTGAATAATTTAAATATTGATTGAACAAGTAAATTAATATTACTTTGTATTAATTAGTGTTTAACTATGGGGTAGGTTCTGAAAACCTCTAAAACATTACAACGGACCTGGAACCGCTCACGGTATGGTTTAATTATATACAACTTTGTATTTTTGGTCTAGTAGAAGATGGACTCTTCCCATAGTTAAACGTTTTGGATTTGAAACTTTGTTAGTCCTTTTATTTAATAAGGGATCTAGAGCACAGTACATCCTTCTGCCAAACCAATGATACTCAAATATATACTTTTATGTACATATATATATATATATATATATATATATTTATTACACTAACTACTCAAGTAAAAAATATTTGTTTGTAAATTTTATTCCAACCAAAATTTATATTTGTGACCATGCTATAAAAATACAATATTTTTTATCAATATACTATTACTATAAACTTTGTTTTTGTAATTAAAATATACTTTAAAAATGTTTTTCAGGTGCCTTAAACCCTCTAGTTTAGAAATATAATTTTTTAACAAAATTTTCAAACTCTCACAATAAATCTATTTACAACCCTCTAAAAACCTAAAAGGATTTAAACCTAGAAAGATGGTTTTAAACCTAAAAATGTTATTATAGGTTGAGGGTGTAAACCTAGGTTAGTCAGCTTAAACCTATTTCAAACTGTCACATAATCGTTTTAAACACTCAAAATCGATTGAAAGCATCAAAATTACATTAAATAATGTTTATGTAATCTTCTACTAATACCAATTGAATAATTTAAATATTGATTGAACAAGTAAATTAATATTACTTTGTATTAATTAGTGTTTAACTATGGGGTAGGTTCTGAAAACCTCTAAAACATTACAACGGACCTGGAACCACTCACGGTATGGTTTAATTATATACAACTTTGTATTTTTGGTCTAGTAGAAGATGGACTCTTCCCATAGTTAAACGTTTTGGATTTGAAACTTTGTTAGTCCTTTTATTTAATAAGGGAACTAGAGCACAGTACATCCTTCTGCCAAACCAATGATACTCAAATATATACTTTTATGTACAAATATATATATATATATATATATATATATATTTATTACACTAACTACTCAAGTAAAAAATATTTGTTTGTAAATTTTATTCTAACCAAAATTTAAATTTGTGACCATGCTATAAAAATACAATATTTTTTTATCATTATACTATTAATATAAACTTTTTTTTGTAATTAAAATATACTTTAAAAATGTTTTTCAGGTGCCTTAAACCCTCTAGTTTAGAAATATAATTTTTTAACAAAATTTTCAAACTCTCACAATAAATCTATTTACAACCCTCTAAAAACTTAAAAGGATTTAAACCTAGAAAGATGGTTTTAAACCTAAAAATGTTATTATAGGTTGAAGGTGCAAACCTAGGTTAGTTAGCTTAAACCTATTTCAAACCGTCACATAATCGTTTTAAACACTCTAAATCGATTGAAAGCCTCAAAATTACATTAAATAATGTTTATGTAATCTTCTACTAATACCAATTGAATAATTTAAATATTGATTGAACAAGTAAATTAATATTACTTTGTATTAATTAGTGTTTAACCATGGGGTAGGTTCTGAAAACCTCTAAAACATTACAACGGACCTGGAACCGCTCACTGTATGGTTTAATTATATACAACTTTGTTTTTTTGGTCTAGTAGAAGATGGACTCTTCCCATAGTTAAACGTTTTGGATTTGAAACTTTGTTAGTCCTTTTATTTAATAAGGGATCTAGAGCACAGTACATCCTTCTGCCAAACCAATGATACTCAAATATATACTTTTATGTACATATTTATATATATATATATATATATTTATTACAATAACTACTCAAGTAAAAAATATTTGTTTGTAAATTTTATTCTAACCAAAATTTAAATTTGTGACCATGCTATAAAAATACAATATTTTTTTATCATTATACTATTAATATAAACTTTTTTTTGTAATTAAAATATACTTTAAAAATGTTTTTCAGGTGCCTTAAACCCTCTAGTTTAGAAATATAATTTTTTAACAAAATTTTCAAACTCTCACAATAAATCTATTTACAACCCTCTAAAAACTTAAAAGGATTTAAACCTAGAAAGATGGTTTTAAACCTAAAAATGTTATTATAGGTTGAAGGTGCAAACCTAGGTTAGTTAGCTTAAACCTATTTCAAACCGTCACATAATCGTTTTAAACACTCTAAATCGATTGAAAGCCTCAAAATTACATTAAATAATGTTTATGTAATCTTCTACTAATACCAATTGAATAATTTAAATATTGATTGAACAAGTAAATTAATATTACTTTGTATTAATTAGTGTTTAACCATGGGGTAGGTTCTGAAAACCTCTAAAACATTACAACGGACCTGGAACCGCTCACTGTATGGTTTAATTATATACAACTTTGTTTTTTTGGTCTAGTAGAAGATGGACTCTTCCCATAGTTAAACGTTTTGGATTTGAAACTTTGTTAGTCCTTTTATTTAATAAGGGATCTAGAGCACAGTACATCCTTCTGCCAAACCAATGATACTCAAATATATACTTTTATGTACATATTTATATATATATATATATATATTTATTACAATAACTACTCAAGTAAAAAATATTTGTTTGTAAATTTTATTCTAACCAAAATTTAAATTTGTGACCATGCTATAAAAATACAATATTTTTTTATCATTATACTATTAATATAAACTTTTTTTTGTAATTAAAATATACTTTAAAAATGTTTTTCAGGTGCCTTAAACCCTCTAGTTTAGAAATATAATTTTTTAACAAAATTTTCAAACTCTCACAATAAATCTATTTACAACCCTCTAAAAACTTAAAAGGATTTAAACCTAGAAAGATGGTTTTAAACCTAAAAATGTTATTATAGGTTGAAGGTGTAAACCTAGGTTAGTCAGCTTAAACCTATTTCAAACCGTCACATAATCGTTTTAAACACTCTAAATCGATTGAAAGCCTCAAAATTACATTAAATAATGTTTATGTAATCTTCTACTAATACCAATTGAATAATTTAAATATTGATTGAACAAGTAAATTAATATTACTTTGTATTAATTAGTGTTTAACTATGGGGTAGGTTCTGAAAACCTCTAAAACATTACAACGGACCTGGAACCGCTCACGGTATGGTTTAATTATATACAACTTTGTATTTTTGGTCTAGTAGAAGATGGACTCTTCCCATAGTTAAACGTTTTGGATTTGAAACTTTGTTAGTCCTTTTATTTAATAAGGGATCTAGAGCACAGTACATCCTTCTGCCAAACCAATGATACTCAAATATATACTTTTATGTACATATATATATATATATATATATATATATATATATATATATATATTACACTAACTACTCAAGTAAAAAATATTTGTTTGTAAATTTTATTCCAACCAAAATTTAAATTTGTGACCATGCTATAAAAATACAATATTTTTTATCAATATACTATTACTATAAACTTTGTTTTTGTAATTAAAATATACTTTAAAAATGTTTTTCAGGTGCCTTAAACCCTCTAGTTTAGAAATATAATTTTTTAACAAAATTTTCAAACTCTCACAATAAATCTATTTACAACCCTCTAAAAACTTAAAAGGATTTAAACCTAGAAAGATGGTTTTAAACCTAAAAATGTTATTATAGGTTGAAGGTGTAAACCTAGGTTAGTCAGCTTAAACCTATTTCAAACCGTCACATAATCGTTTTAAACACTCTAAATCGATTGAAAGCCTCAAAATTACATTAAATAATGTTTATGTAATCTTCTACTAATACCAATTGAATAATTTAAATATTGATTGAACAAGTAAATTAATATTACTTTGTATTAATTAGTGTTTAACCATGGGGTAGGTTCTGAAAACCTCTAAAACATTACAACGGACCTGGAACCGCTCACTGTATGGTTTAATTATATACAACTTTGTTTTTTTGGTCTAGTAGAAGATGGACTCTTCCCATAGTTAAACGTTTTGGATTTGAAACTTTGTTAGTCCTTTTATTTAATAAGGGATCTAGAGCACAGTACATCCTTCTGCCAAACCAATGATACTCAAATATATACTTTTATGTACATATTTATATATATATATATATATATATATTTATTACAATAACTACTCAAGTAAAAAATATTTGTTTGTAAATTTTATTCTAACCAAAATTTAAATTTGTGACCATGCTATAAAAATACAATATTTTTTTATCATTATACTATTAATATAAAGTTTTTTTTGTAATTAAAATATACTTTAAAAATGTTTTTCAGGTGCCTTAAACCCTCTAGTTTAGAAATATAATTTTTTAACAAAATTTTCAAACTCTCACAATAAATCTATTTACAACCCTCTAAAAACTTAAAAGGATTTAAACCTAGAAAGATGGTTTTAAACCTAAAAATGTTATTATAGGTTGAAGGTGTAAACCTAGGTTAGTCAGCTTAAACCTATTTCAAACCGTCACATAATCGTTTTAAACACTCTAAATCGATTGAAAGCCTCAAAATTACATTAAATAATGTTTATGTAATCTTCTACTAATACCAATTGAATAATTTAAATATTGATTGAACAAGTAAATTAATATTACTTTGTATTAATTAGTGTTTAACCATGGGGTAGGTTCTGAAAACCTCTAAAACATTACAACGGACCTGGAACCGCTCACTGTATGGTTTAATTATATACAACTTTGTTTTTTTGGTCTAGTAGAAGATGGACTCTTCCCATAGTTAAACGTTTTGGATTTGAAACTTTGTTAGTCCTTTTATTTAATAAGGGATCTAGAGCACAGTACATCCTTCTGCCAAACCAATGATACTCAAATATATACTTTTATGTACATATTTATATATATATATATATATATTTATTACAATAACTACTCAAGTAAAAAATATTTGTTTGTAAATTTTATTCTAACCAAAATTTAAATTTGTGACCATGCTATAAAAATACAATATTTTTTTATCATTATACTATTAATATAAACTTTTTTTTGTAATTAAAATATACTTTAAAAATGTTTTTCAGGTGCCTTAAACCCTCTAGTTTAGAAATATAATTTTTTAACAAAATTTTCAAACTCTCACAATAAATCTATTTACAACCCTCTAAAAACTTAAAAGGATTTAAACCTAGAAAGATGGTTTTAAACCTAAAAATGTTATTATAGGTTGAAGGTGTAAACCTAGGTTAGTCAGCTTAAACCTATTTCAAACCGTCACATAATCGTTTTAAACACTCTAAATCGATTGAAAGCCTCAAAATTACATTAAATAATGTTTATGTAATCTTCTACTAATACCAATTGAATAATTTAAATATTGATTGAACAAGTAAATTAATATTACTTTGTATTAATTAGTGTTTAACCATGGGGTAGGTTCTGAAAACCTCTAAAACATTACAACGGACCTGGAACCGCTCACTGTATGGTTTAATTATATACAACTTTGTTTTTTTGGTCTAGTAGAAGATGGACTCTTCCCATAGTTAAACGTTTTGGATTTGAAACTTTGTTAGTCCTTTTATTTAATAAGGGATCTAGAGCACAGTACATCCTTCTGCCAAACCAATGATACTCAAATATATACTTTTATGTACATATTTATATATATATATATATATATATTTATTACAATAACTACTCAAGTAAAAAATATTTGTTTGTAAATTTTATTCTAACCAAAATTTAAATTTGTGACCATGCTATAAAAATACAATATTTTTTATCATTATACTATTAATATAAACTTTTTTTTGTAATTAAAATATACTTTAAAAATGTTTTTCAGGTGCCTTAAACCCTCTAGTTTAGAAATATAATTTTTTAACAAAATTTTCAAACTCTCACAATAAATCTATTTACAACCCTCTAAAAACTTAAAAGGATTTAAACCTAGAAAGATGGTTTTAAACCTAAAAATGTTATTATAGGTTGAAGGTGTAAACCTAGGTTAGTCAGCTTAAACCTATTTCAAACCGTCACATAATCGTTTTAAACACTCTAAATCGATTGAAAGCCTCAAAATTACATTAAATAATGTTTATGTAATCTTCTACTAATACCAATTAAATAATTTAAATATTGATTGAACAAGTAAATTAATATTACTTTGTATTAATTAGTGTTTAACCATGGGGTAGGTTCTGAAAACCTCTAAAACATTACAACGGACCTGGAACCGCTCACTGTATGGTTTAATTATATACAACTTTGTTTTTTTGGTCTAGTAGAAGATGGACTCTTCCCATAGTTAAACGTTTTGGATTTGAAACTTTGTTAGTCCTTTTATTTAATAAGGGATCTAGAGCACAGTACATCCTTCTGCCAAACCAATGATACTCAAATATATACTTTTATGTACATATTTATATATATATATATATATATTTATTACAATAACTACTCAAGTAAAAAATATTTGTTTGTAAATTTTATTCTAACCAAAATTTAAATTTGTGACCATGCTATAAAAATACAATATTTTTTATCATTATACTATTAATATAAACTTTTTTTTGTAATTAAAATATACTTTAAAAATGTTTTTCAGGTGCCTTAAACCCTCTAGTTTAGAAATATAATTTTTTAACAAAATTTTCAAACTCTCACAATAAATCTATTTACAACCCTCTAAAAACTTAAAAGGATTTAAACCTAGAAAGATGGTTTTAAACCTAAAAATGTTATTATAGGTTGAAGGTGTAAACCTAGGTTAGTCAGCTTAAACCTATTTCAAACCGTCACATAATCGTTTTAAACACTCTAAATCGATTGAAAGCCTCAAAATTACATTAAATAATGTTTATGTAATCTTCTACTAATACCAATTGAATAATTTAAATATTGATTGAACAAGTAAATTAATATTACTTTGTATTAATTAGTGTTTAACCATGGGGTAGGTTCTGAAAACCTCTAAAACATTACAACGGACCTGGAACCGCTCACGGTATGGTTTAATTATATACAACTTTGTTTTTTTGGTCTAGTAGAATATGGACTCTTCCCATAGTTAAACGTTTTGGTTTTGAAACTTTGTTAGTCCTTTTATTTAATAAGGGATCTAGAGCACAGTACATCCTTCTGCCAAACCAATGATACTCAAATATATACTTTTATGTACATATATATATATATATATATATATAAATATATTTATTACACTAACTACTCAAGTAAAAAATATTTGTTTGTAAATTTTATTCTAACCAAAATTTAAATTTGTGACCATCCTATAAAAATACAATATTTTTTATCATTATACTATTAATATAAACTTTTTTTTGTAATTAAAATATACTTTAAAAATGTTTTTCAGGTGCCTTAAACCCTCTAGTTTAGAAATATAATTTTTTAACAAAATTTTCAAACTCTCACAATAAATCTATTTACAACCCTCTAAAAACTTAAAAGGATTTAAACCTAGAAAGATGGTTTTAAACCTAAAAATGTTATTATAGGTTGAAGGTGTAAACCTAGGTTAGTCAGCTTAAACCTATTTCAAACCGTCACATAATCGTTTTAAACACTCTAAATCGATTGAAAGCCTCAAAATTACATTAAATAATGTTTATGTAATCTTCTACTAATACCAATTGAATAATTTAAATATTGATTGAACAAGTAAATTAATATTACTTTGTATTAATTAGTGTTTAACTATGGGGTAGGTTCTGAAAACCTCTAAAACATTACAACGGACCTGGAACCGCTCACGGTATGGTTTAATTATATACAACTTTGTTTTTTTGGTCTAGTAGAAGATGGACTCTTCCCATAGTTAAACGTTTTGGATTTGAAACTTTGTTAGTCCTTTTATTTAATAAGGGATCTAGAGCACAGTACACACTTCTGCCAAACCAATGATACTCAAATATATACTTTTATGTACAAATATATATATATATATATATATATTTATTACACTAACTACTCAAGTAAAAAATATTTGTTTGTAAATTTTATTCTAACCAAAATTTAAATTTGTGACCATGCTATAAAAATACAATATTTTTTATCATTATACTATTAATATAAACTTTTTTTTTGTAATTAAAATATACTTTAAAAATGTTTTTCAGGTGCCTTAAACCCTCTAGTTTAGAAATATAATTTTTTAACAAAATTTTCAAACTCTCACCATAAATCTATTTACAACCCTCTAAAAACTTAAAAGGATTTAAACCTAGAAAGTTGGTTTTAAACCTAAAAATGTTATTATAGGTTGAAGGTGTAAACCTAGGTTAGTCAGCTTAAATCTATTTCAAACCGTCACATAATCGTTTTAAACACTCTAAATCGATTGAAAGCCTCAAAATTACATTAAATAATTTTTATGTAATCTTCTACTAATACCAATTGAATAATTTAAATATTGATTGAACAAGTAAATTAATATTACTTTGTATTAATTAGTGTTTAACCATGGGGTAGGTTCTGAAAACCTCTAAAACATTACAACGGACCTGGAACCGCTCACTGTATGGTTTAATTATATACAACTTTGTTTTTTTGGTCTAGTAGAAGATGGACTCTTCCCATAGTTAAACGTTTTGGATTTGAAACTTTGTTAGTCCTTTTATTTAATAAGGGATCTAGAGCACAGTACATCCTTCTGCCAAACCAATGATACTCAAATATATACTTTTATGTACATATATATATATATATATATATATTTATTACAATAACTACTCAAGTAAAAAATATTTGTTTGTAAATTTTATTCTAACCAAAATTTAAATTTGTGACCATGCTATAAAAATACAATATTTTTTATCATTATACTATTAATATAAACTTTTTTTTGTAATTAAAATATACATTAAAAATGTTTTTCAGGTGCCTTAAACCCTCTAGTTTAGAAATATAATTTTTTAACAAAATTTTCAAACTCTCACAATAAATCTATTTACAACCCTCTAAAAACTTAAAAGGATTTAAACCTAGAAAGATGGTTTTAAACCTAAAAATGTTATTATAGGTTGAAGGTGTAAACCTAGGTTAGTCAGCTTAAACCTATTTCAAACCGTCACATAATCGTTTTAAACACTCTAAATCGATTGAAAGCCTCAAAATTACATTAAATAATGTTTATGTAATCTTCTACTAATACCAATTGAATAATTTAAATATTGATTGAACAAGTAAATTAATATTACTTTGTATTAATTAGTGTTTAACCATGGGGTAGGTTCTGAAAACCTCTAAAACATTACAACGGACCTGGAACCGCTCACGGTATGGTTTAATTATATACAACTTTGTTTTTTTGGTCTAGTAGAAGATGGACTCTTCCCATAGTTAAACGTTTTGGATTTGAAACTTTGTTAGTCCTTTTATTTAATAAGGGATCTAGAGCACAGTACATCCTTCTGCCAAACCAATGATACTCAAATATATACTTTTATGTACATATATATATATATATATATATATTTATTACACTAACTACTCAAGTAAAAAATATTTGTTTGTAAATTTTATTCTAACCAAAATTTAAATTTGTGACCATGCTATAAAAATACAATATTTTTTATCATTATACTATTAATATAAACTTTTTTTTGTAATTAAAATATACTTTAAAAATGTTTTTCAGGTGCCTTAAACCCTCTAGTTTAGAAATATAATTTTTTAACAAAATTTTCAAACTCTCACAATAAATCTATTTACAACCCTCTAAAAACTTAAAAGGATTTAAACCTAGAAAGATGGTTTTAAACCTAAAAATGTTATTATAGGTTGAAGGTGTAAACCTAGGTTAGTCAGCTTAAACCTATTTCAAACCGTCACATAATCGTTTTAAACACTCTAAATCGATTGAAAGCCTCAAAATTACATTAAATAATGTTTATGTAATCTTCTACTAATACCAATTGAATAATTTAAATATTGATTGAACAAGTAAATTAATATTACTTTGTATTAATTAGTGTTTAACTATGGGGTAGGTTCTGAAAACCTCTAAAACATTACAACGGACCTGGAACCGCTCACGGTATGGTTTAATTATATACAACTTTGTTTTTTTGGTCTAGTAGAAGATGGACTCTTCCCATAGTTAAACGTTTTGGATTTGAAACTTTGTTAGTCCTTTTATTTAATAAGGGATCTAGAGCACAGTACACACTTCTGCCAAACCAATGATACTCAAATATATACTTTTATGTACAAATATATATATATATATATATATATATTTATTACACTAACTACTCAAGTAAAAAATATTTGTTTGTAAATTTTATTCTAACCAAAATTTAAATTTGTGACCATGCTATAAAAATACAATATTTTTTATCATTATACTATTAATATTAACTTTTCTTTTGTAATTAAAATATACTTTAAAAATGTTTTTCAGGTGCCTTAAACCCTCTAGTTTAGAAATATAATTTTTTAACAAAATTTTCAAACTCTCACCATAAATCTATTTACAACCCTCTAAAAACTTAAAAGGATTTAAACCTAGAAAGTTGGTTTTAAACCTAAAAATGTTATTATAGGTTGAAGGTGTAAACCTAGGTTAGTCAGCTTAAATCTATTTCAAACCGTCACATAATCGTTTTAAACACTCTAAATCGATTGAAAGCCTCAAAATTACATTAAATAATGTTTATGTAATCTTCTACTAATACCAATTGAATAATTTAAATATTGATTGAACAAGTAAATTAATATTACTTTGTATTAATTAGTGTTTAACCATGGGGTAGGTTCTGAAAACCTCTAAAACATTACAACGGACCTGGAACCGCTCACTGTATGGTTTAATTATATACAACTTTGTTTTTTTGGTCTAGTAGAAGATGGACTCTTCCCATAGTTAAACGTTTTGGATTTGAAACTTTGTTAGTCCTTTTATTTAATAAGGGATCTAGAGCACAGTACATCCTTCTGCCAAACCAATGATACTCAAATATATACTTTTATGTACATATATATATATATATATATATATTTATTACAATAACTACTCAAGTAAAAAATATTTGTTTGTAAATTTTATTCTAACCAAAATTTAAATTTGTGACCATGCTATAAAAATACAATATTTTTTATCATTATACTATTAATATAAACTTTTTTTTGTAATTAAAATATACATTAAAAATGTTTTTCAGGTGCCTTAAACCCTCTAGTTTAGAAATATAATTTTTTAACAAAATTTTCAAACTCTCACAATAAATCTATTTACAACCCTCTAAAAACTTAAAAGGATTTAAACCTAGAAAGATGGTTTTAAACCTAAAAATGTTATTATAGGTTGAAGGTGTAAACCTAGGTTAGTCAGCTTAAACCTATTTCAAACCGTCACATAATCGTTTTAAACACTCTAAATCGATTGAAAGCCTCAAAATTACATTAAATAATGTTTATGTAATCTTCTACTAATACCAATTGAATAATTTAAATATTGATTGAACAAGTAAATTAATATTACTTTGTATTAATTAGTGTTTAACCATGGGGTAGGTTCTGAAAACCTCTAAAACATTACAACGGACCTGGAACCGCTCACGGTATGGTTTAATTATATACAACTTTGTTTTTTTGGTCTAGTAGAAGATGGACTCTTCCCATAGTTAAACGTTTTGGATTTGAAACTTTGTTAGTCCTTTTATTTAATAAGGGATCTAGAGCACAGTACATCCTTCTGCCAAACCAATGATACTCAAATATATACTTTTATGTACATATATATATATATATATATATATTTATTACACTAACTACTCAAGTAAAAAATATTTGTTTGTAAATTTTATTCTAACCAAAATTTAAATTTGTGACCATGCTATAAAAATACAATATTTTTTATCATTATACTATTAATATAAACTTTTTTTTGTAATTAAAATATACTTTAAAAATGTTTTTCAGGTGCCTTAAACCCTCTAGTTTAGAAATATAATTTTTTAACAAAATTTTCAAACTCTCACAATAAATCTATTTACAACCCTCTAAAAACTTAAAAGGATTTAAACCTAGAAAGATGGTTTTAAACCTAAAAATGTTATTATAGGTTGAAGGTGTAAACCTAGGTTAGTCAGCTTAAACCTATTTCAAACCGTCACATAATCGTTTTAAACACTCTAAATCGATTGAAAGCCTCAAAATTACATTAAATAATGTTTATGTAATCTTCTACTAATACCAATTGAATAATTTAAATATTGATTGAACAAGTAAATTAATATTACTTTGTATTAATTAGTGTTTAACTATGGGGTAGGTTCTGAAAACCTCTAAAACATTACAACGGACCTGGAACCGCTCACGATATGGTTTAATTATATACAACTTTGTTTTTTTGGTCTAGTAGAAGATGGACTCTTCCCATAGTTAAACGTTTTGGATTTGAAACTTTGTTAGTCCTTTTATTTAATAAGGGATCTAGAGCACAGTACACACTTCTGCCAAACCAATGATACTCAAATATATACTTTTATGTACAAATATATATATATATATATATATATATATATATTTATTACACTAACTACTCAAGTAAAAAATATTTGTTTGTAAATTTTATTCTAACCAAAATTTAAATTTGTGACCATGCTATAAAAATACAATATTTTTTATCATTATACTATTAATATAAACTTTTTTTTGTAATTAAAATATACTTTAAAAATGTTTTTCAGGTGCCTTAAACCCTCTAGTTTAGAAATATAATTTTTTAACAAAATTTTCAAACTCTCACAATAAATCTATTTACAACCCTCTAAAAACTTAAAAGGATTTAAACCTAGAAAGTTGGTTTTAAACCTAAAAATGTTATTATAGGTTGAAGGTGTAAACCTAGGTTAGTCAGCTTAAACCTATTTCAAACCGTCACATAATCGTTTTAAACACTCTAAATCGATTGAAAGCCTCAAAATTACATTAAATAATGTTTATGTAATCTTCTACTAATACCAATTGAATAATTTAAATATTGATTGAACAAGTAAATTAATATTACTTTGTATTAATTAGTGTTTAACCATGGGGTAGGTTCTGAAAACCTCTAAAACATTACAACGGACCTGGAACCGCTCACTGTATGGTTTAATTATATACAACCTTGTTTTTTTGGTCTAGTAGAAGATGGACTCTTCCCATAGTTAAACGTTTTGGATTTGAAACTTTGTTAGTCCTTTTATTTAATAAGGGATCTAGAGCACAGTACATCCTTCTGACAAACCAATGATACTCAAATATATACTTTTATGTACATATATATATATATATATATATACATTTATTACAATAACTACTCAAGTAAAAAATATTTGTTTGTAAATTTTATTCTAACCAAAATTTAAATTTGTGACCATGCTATAAAAATACAATATTTTTTATCATTATACTATTAATATAAACTTTATTTTGTAATTAAAATATACTTTAAAAATGTTTTTCAGGTGCCTTAAACCCTCTAGTTTAGAAATATAATTTTTTAACAAAATTTTCAAACTCTCACAATAAATCTATTTACAACCCTCTAAAAACTTAAAAGGATTTAAACCTAGAAAGTTGGTTTTAAACCTAAAAATGTTATTATAGGTTGAAGGTGTAAACCTAGGTTAGTCAGCTTAAACCTATTTCAAACCGTCACATAATCGTTTTAAACACTCTAAATCGATTGAAAGCCTCAAAATTACATTAAATAATGTTTATGTAATCTTCTACTAATACCAATTGAATAATTTAAATATTGATTGAACAAGTAAATTAATATTACTTTGTATTAATTAGTGTTTAACCATGGGGTAGGTTCTGAAAACCTCTAAAACATTACAACGTACCTGGAACCGCTCACGGTATGGTTTAATTATATACAACTTTGTTTTTTTGGTCTAGTAGAAGATGGACTCTTCCCATAGTTAAACGTTTTGGATTTGAAACTTTGTTAGTCCTTTTATTTAATAAGGGATCTAGAGCACAGTACATCCTTCTGCCAAACCAATGATACTCAAATATATACTTTTATGTACATATATATATATATATATATATATATATATATATATTTATTACAATAACTACTCAAGTAAAAAATATTTGTTTGTAAATTTTATTCTAACCAAAATTTAAATTTGTGACCATGCTATAAAAATACAATATTTTTTATCATTATACTATTAATATAAACTTTTTTTTGTAATTAAAATATACTTTAAAAATGTTTTTCAGGTGCCTTAAACCCTCTAGTTTAGAAATATAATTTTTTAACAAAATTTTCAAACTCTCACAATAAATCTATTTACAACCCTCTAAAAACTTAAAAGGATTTAAACCTAGAAAGTTGGTTTTAAACCTAAAAATGTTATTATAGGTTGAAGGTGTAAACCTAGGTTAGTCAGCTTAAACCTATTTCAAACCGTCACATAATCGTTTTAAACACTCTAAATCGATTGAAAGCCTCAAAATTACATTAAATAATGTTTATGTAATCTTCTACTAATACCAATTGAATAATTTAAATATTGATTGAACAAGTAAATTAATATTACTTTGTATTAATTAGTGTTTAACCATGGGGTAGGTTCTGAAAACCTCTAAAACATTACAACGGACCTGGAACCGCTCACTGTATGGTTTAATTATATACAACCTTGTTTTTTTGGTCTAGTAGAAGATGGACTCTTCCCATAGTTAAACGTTTTGAATTTGAAACTTTGTTAGTCCTTTTATTTAATAAGGGATCTAGAGCACAGTACATCCTTCTGCCAAACCAATGATACTCAAATATATACTTATATGTACATATATATATATATATATATAAAAATATATTTATTACACTAACTACTCAAGTAAAAAATATTTGTTTGTAAATTTTATTCTAACAAAAATTTAAATTTGTGACCATGCTATAAAAATACAATATTTTTTATCATTATACTATTAATATAAACTTTTTTTTGTAATTAAAATATACTTTAAAAATGTTTTTCAGGTGCCTTAAACCCTCTAGTTTAGAAATATAATTTTTTAACAAAATTTTCAAACTCTCACAATAAATCTATTTACAACCCTCTAAAAACTTAAAAGGATTTAAAGCTAGAAAGATGGTTTTAAACCTAAAATTTTTATTATAGGTTGAGGGTGTAAACCTAGGTTAGTCAGCTTAAACCTATTTCAAACCGTCACATAATCGTTTTAAACACTCTAAATCGATTGAAAGCCTCAAAATTACATTAAATAATGTTTATGTAATCTTCTACTAATACCAATTGAATAATTTAAATATTGATTGAACAAGTAAATTAATATTACTTTGTATTAATTAGTGTTTAACCATGGGGTAGGTTCTGAAAACCTCTAAAACATTACAACGGACCTGGAACCGCTCACGGTATGGTTTAATTATATACAACTTTGTTTTTTTGGTCTAGTAGAAGATGGACTCTTCCCATAGTTAAACGTTTTGGATTTGAAACTTTGTTAGTCCTTTTATTTAATAAGGGATCTAGAGCACAGTACATCCTTCTGCCAAACCAATGATACTCAAATATATACTTTTATGTACATATATATATATATATATATATATATATATATATATATATATTTATTACAATAACTACTCAAGTAAAAAATATTTGTTTGTAAATTTTATTCTAACCAAAATTTAAATTTTTGACCATGCTATAAAAATACAATATTTTTTATCATTATACTATTAATATAAACTTTTTTTTGTAATTAAAATATACTTTAAAAATGTTTTTTAGGTGCCTTAAACCCTCTAGTTTAGAAATATAATTTTTTAACAAAATTTTCAAACTCTCACAATAAATCTATTTACAACCCTCTAAAAACTTAAAAGGATTTAAACCTAGAAAGATGGTTTTAAACCTTAAAATGTTATTATAGGTTGAAGGTGTAAACCTAGGTTAGTCAGCTTAAACCTATTTCAAACCGTCACAAAATCGTTTTAAACACTCTAAATCGATTGAAAGCCTCAAAATTACATTAAATAATGTTTATGTAATCTTCTACTAATACCAATTGAATAATTTAAATATTGATTGAACAAGTAAATTAATATTACTTTGTATTAATTAGTGTTTAACTATGGGGTAAGTTCTGAAAACCTCTAAAACATTACAACGGCCTGGAACCGCTCACGGTATGGTTTAATTATATACAACTTTGTTTTTTTGGTCTAGTAGAAGATGGACTCTTCCCATAGTTAAACGTTTTGGATTTGAAACTTTGTTAGTCCTTTTATTTAATAAGGGATCTAGAGCACAGTACATCCTTCTGCCAAACCAATGATACTCAAATATATACTTTTATGTACATATATATATATATATATATATATAAATATATTTATTACACTGACTACTCAAGTAAAAAATATTTGTTTGTAAATTTTATTCTAACAAAAATTTAAATTTGTGACCATGCTATAAAAATACAATATTTTTTATCATTATACTATTAATATAAACTTTTTTTTGTAATTAAAATATACTTTAAAAATGTTTTTCAGGTGCCTTAAACCCTCTAGTTTAGAAATATAATTTTTTAACAAAATTTTCAAACTCTCACAATAAATCTATTTACAACCCTCTAAAAACTTAAAAGGATTTAAAGCTAGAAAGATGGTTTTAAACCTAAAATTTTTATTATAGGTTGAGGGTGTAAACCTAGGTTAGTCAGCTTAAACCTATTTCAAACCGTCACATAATCGTTTTAAACACTCTAAATCGATTGAAAGCCTCAAAATTACATTAAATAATGTTTATGTAATCTTCTACTAATACCAATTGAATAATTTAAATATTGATTGAACAAGTAAATTAATATTACTTTGTATTAATTAGTGTTTAACCATGGGGTAGGTTCTGAAAACCTCTAAAACATTACAACGGACCTGGAACCGCTCACGGTATGGTTTAATTATATACAACTTTGTTTTTTTGGTCTAGTAGAAGATGGACTCTTCCCATAGTTAAACGTTTTGGATTTGAAACTTTGTTAGTCCTTTTATTTAATAAGGGATCTAGAGCACAGTACATCCTTCTGCCAAACCAATGATACTCAAATATATACTTTTATGTACATATATATATATATATATATATATATATTTATTACAATAACTACTCAAGTAAAAAATATTTGTTTGTAAATTTTATTCTAACCAAAATTTAAATTTTTGACCATGCTATAAAAATACAATATTTTTTATCATTATACTATTAATATAAACTTTTTTTTGTAATTAAAATATACTTTAAAAATGTTTTTCAGGTGCCTTAAACCCTCTAGTTTAGAAATATAATTTTTTAACAAAATTTTCAAACTCTCACAATAAATCTATTTACAACCCTCTAAAAACTTAAAAGGATTTAAACCTAGAAAGATGGTTTTAAACCTTAAAATGTTATTATAGGTTGAAGGTGTAAACCTAGATTAGTCAGCTTAAACCTATTTCAAACCGTCACATAATCGTTTTAAACACTCTAAATCGATTGAAAGCCTCAAAATTACATTAAATAATGTTTATGTAATCTTCTACTAATACCAATTGAATAATTTAAATATTGATTGAACAAGTAAATTAATATTACTTTGTATTAATTAGTGTTTAACTATGGGGTAAGTTCTGAAAACCTCTAAAACATTACAACGGCCTGGAACCGCTCACGGTATGGTTTAATTATATACAACTTTGTTTTTTTGGTCTAGTAGAAGATGGACTCTTCCCATAGTTAAACGTTTTGGATTTGAAACTTTGTTAGTCCTTTTATTTAATAAGGGATCTAGAGCACAGTACATCCTTCTGCCAAACCAATGATACTCAAATATATACTTTTATGTACATATATATATATATATATATATATATATTTATTACAATAACTACTCAAGTAAAAAATATTTGTTTGTAAATTTTATTCTAACCAAAATTTAAATTTTTGACCATGCTATAAAAATACAATATTTTTTATCATTATACTATTAATATAAACTTTTTTTTGTAATTAAAATATACTTTAAAAATGTTTTTCAGGTGCCTTAAACCCTCTAGTTTAGAAATATAATTTTTTAACAAAATTTTCAAACTCTCACAATAAATCTATTTACAACCCTCTAAAAACTTAAAAGGATTTAAACCTAGAAAGATGGTTTTAAACCTTAAAATGTTATTATAGGTTGAAGGTGTAAACCTAGATTAGTCAGCTTAAACCTATTTCAAACCGTCACATAATCGTTTTAAACACTCTAAATCGATTGAAAGCCTCAAAATTACATTAAATAATGTTTATGTAATCTTCTACTAATACCAATTGAATAATTTAAATATTGATTGAACAAGTAAATTAATATTACTTTGTATTAATTAGTGTTTAACTATGGGGTAAGTTCTGAAAACCTCTAAAACATTACAACGGCCTGGAACCGCTCACGGTATGGTTTAATTATATACAACTTTGTTTTTTTGGTCTAGTAGAAGATGGACTCTTCCCATAGTTAAACGTTTTGAATTTGAAACTTTGTTAGTCCTTTTATTTAATAAGGGATCTAGAGCACAGTACATCCTTCTGCCAAACCAATGATACTCAAATATATACTTATATGTACATATATATATATATATATATATAAATATATTTATTACACTAACTACTCAAGTAAAAAATATTTGTTTGTAAATTTTATTCTAACAAAAATTTAAATTTGTGACCATGCTATAAAAATACAATATTTTTTATCATTATACTATTAATATAAACTTTTTTTTGTAATTAAAATATACTTTAAAAATGTTTTTCAGGTGCCTTAAACCCTCTAGTTTAGAAATATAATTTTTTAACAAAATTTTCAAACTCTCACAATAAATCTATTTACAACCCTCTAAAAACTTAAAAGGATTTAAAGCTAGAAAGATGGTTTTAAACCTAAAATTTTTATTATAGGTTGAGGGTGTAAACCTAGGTTAGTCAGCTTAAACCTATTTCAAACCGTCACATAATCGTTTTAAACACTCTAAATCGATTGAAAGCCTCAAAATTACATTAAATAATGTTTATGTAATCTTCTACTAATACCAATTGAATAATTTAAATATTGATTGAACAAGTAAATTAATATTACTTTGTATTAATTAGTGTTTAACCATGGGGTAGGTTCTGAAAACCTCTAAAACATTACAACGGACCTGGAACCGCTCACGGTATGGTTTAATTATATACAACTTTGTTTTTTTGGTCTAGTAGAAGATGGACTCTTCCCATAGTTAAACGTTTTGGATTTGAAACTTTGTTAGTCCTTTTATTTAATAAGGGATCTAGAGCACAGTACATCCTTCTGCCAAACCAATGATACTCAAATATATACTTTTATGTACATATATATATATATATATATATATATTTATTACAATAACTACTCAAGTAAAAAATATTTGTTTGTAAATTTTATTCTAACCAAAATTTAAATTTTTGACCATGCTATAAAAATACAATATTTTTTATCATTATACTATTAATATAAACTTTTTTTTGTAATTAAAATATACTTTAAAAATGTTTTTCAGGTGCCTTAAACCCTCTAGTTTAGAAATATAATTTTTTAACAAAATTTTCAAACTCTCACAATAAATCTATTTACAACCCTCTAAAAACTTAAAAGGATTTAAACCTAGAAAGATGGTTTTAAACCTTAAAATGTTATTATAGGTTGAAGGTGTAAACCTAGATTAGTCAGCTTAAACCTATTTCAAACCGTCACATAATCGTTTTAAACACTCTAAATCGATTGAAAGCCTCAAAATTACATTAAATAATGTTTATGTAATCTTCTACTAATACCAATTGAATAATTTAAATATTGATTGAACAAGTAAATTAATATTACTTTGTATTAATTAGTGTTTAACTATGGGGTAAGTTCTGAAAACCTCTAAAACATTACAACGGCCTGGAACCGCTCACGGTATGGTTTAATTATATACAACTTTGTTTTTTTGGTCTAGTAGAAGATGGACTCTTCCCATAGTTAAACGTTTTGGATTTGAAACTTTGTTAGTCCTTTTATTTAATAAGGGATCTAGAGCACAGTACATCCTTCTGCCAAACCAATGATACTCAAATATATACTTTTATGTACATATATATATATATATATATATATAAATATATTTATTACACTAACTACTCAAGTAAAAAATATTTGTTTGTAAATTTTATTCTAACAAAAATTTAAATTTGTGACCATGCTATAAAAATACAATATTTTTTATCATTATACTATTAATATAAACTTTTTTTTGTAATTAAAATATACTTTAAAAATGTTTTTCAGGTGCCTTAAACCCTCTAGTTTAGAAATATAATTTTTTAACAAAATTTTCAAACTCTCACAATAAATCTATTTACAACCCTCTAAAAACTTAAAAGGATTTAAAGCTAGAAAGATGGTTTTAAACCTAAAATTTTTATTATAGGTTGAGGGTGTAAACCTAGGTTAGTCAGCTTAAACCTATTTCAAACCGTCACATAATCGTTTTAAACACTCTAAATCGATTGAAAGCCTCAAAATTACATTAAATAATGTTTATGTAATCTTCTACTAATACCAATTGAATAATTTAAATATTGATTGAACAAGTAAATTAATATTACTTTGTATTAATTAGTGTTTAACCATGGGGTAGGTTCTGAAAACCTCTAAAACATTACAACGGACCTGGAACCGCTCACGGTATGGTTTAATTATATACAACTTTGTTTTTTTGGTCTAGTAGAAGATGGACTCTTCCCATAGTTAAACGTTTTGGATTTGAAACTTTGTTAGTCCTTTTATTTAATAAGGGATCTAGAGCACAGTACATCCTTCTGCCAAACCAATGATACTCAAATATATACTTTTATGTACATATATATATATATATATATATATATATATTTATTACAATAACTACTCAAGTAAAAAATATTTGTTTGTAAATTTTATTCTAACCAAAATTTAAATTTTTGACCATGCTATAAAAATACAATATTTTTTATCATTATACTATTAATATAAACTTTTTTTTGTAATTAAAATATACTTTAAAAATGTTTTTCAGGTGCCTTAAACCCTCTAGTTTAGAAATATAATTTTTTAACAAAATTTTCAAACTCTCACAATAAATCTATTTACAACCCTCTAAAAACTTAAAAGGATTTAAACCTAGAAAGATGGTTTTAAACCTTAAAATGTTATTATAGGTTGAAGGTGTAAACCTAGATTAGTCAGCTTAAACCTATTTCAAACCGTCACATAATCGTTTTAAACACTCTAAATCGATTGAAAGCCTCAAAATTACATTAAATAATGTTTATGTAATCTTCTACTAATACCAATTGAATAATTTAAATATTGATTGAACAAGTAAATTAATATTACTTTGTATTAATTAGTGTTTAACTATGGGGTAAGTTCTGAAAACCTCTAAAACATTACAACGGCCTGGAACCGCTCACGGTATGGTTTAATTATATACAACTTTGTTTTTTTGGTCTAGTAGAAGATGGACTCTTCCCATAGTTAAACGTTTTGGATTTGAAACTTTGTTAGTCCTTTTATTTAATAAGGGATCTAGAGCACAGTACATCCTTCTGCCAAACCAATGATACTCAAATATATACTTTTATGTACATATATATATATATATATATATATAAATATATTTATTACACTAACTACTCAAGTAAAAAATATTTGTTTGTAAATTTTATTCTAACAAAAATTTAAATTTGTGACCATGCTATAAAAATACAATATTTTTTATCATTATACTATTAATATAAACTTTTTTTTGTAATTAAAATATACTTTAAAAATGTTTTTCAGGTGCCTTAAACCCTCTAGTTTAGAAATATAATTTTTTAACAAAATTTTCAAACTCTCACAATAAATCTATTTACAACCCTCTAAAAACTTAAAAGGATTTAAAGCTAGAAAGATGGTTTTAAACCTAAAATTTTTATTATAGGTTGAGGGTGTAAACCTAGGTTAGTCAGCTTAAACCTATTTCAAACCGTCACATAATCGTTTTAAACACTCTAAATCGATTGAAAGCCTCAAAATTACATTAAATAATGTTTATGTAATCTTCTACTAATACCAATTGAATAATTTAAATATTGATTGAACAAGTAAATTAATATTACTTTGTATTAATTAGTGTTTAACCATGGGGTAGGTTCTGAAAACCTCTAAAACATTACAACGGACCTGGAACCGCTCACGGTATGGTTTAATTATATACAACTTTGTTTTTTTGGTCTAGTAGAAGATGGACTCTTCCCATAGTTAAACGTTTTGGATTTGAAACTTTGTTAGTCCTTTTATTTAATAAGGGATCTAGAGCACAGTACATCCTTCTGCCAAACCAATGATACTCAAATATATACTTTTATGTACATATATATATATATATATATATATATATATTTATTACAATAACTACTCAAGTAAAAAATATTTGTTTGTAAATTTTATTCTAACCAAAATTTAAATTTTTGACCATGCTATAAAAATACAATATTTTTTATCATTATACTATTAATATAAACTTTTTTTTGTAATTAAAATATACTTTAAAAATGTTTTTCAGGTGCCTTAAACCCTCTAGTTTAGAAATATAATTTTTTAACAAAATTTTCAAACTCTCACAATAAATCTATTTACAACCCTCTAAAAACTTAAAAGGATTTAAACCTAGAAAGATGGTTTTAAACCTTAAAATGTTATTATAGGTTGAAGGTGTAAACCTAGATTAGTCAGCTTAAACCTATTTCAAACCGTCACATAATCGTTTTAAACACTCTAAATCGATTGAAAGCCTCAAAATTACATTAAATAATGTTTAAGTAATCTTCTACTAATACCAATTGAATAATTTAAATATTGATTGAACAAGTAAATTAATATTACTTTGTATTAATTAGTGTTTAACTATGGGGTAAGTTCTGAAAACCTCTAAAACATTACAACGGCCTGGAACCGCTCACGGTATGGTTTAATTATATACAACTTTGTTTTTTTGGTCTAGTAGAAGATGGACTCTTCCCATAGTTAAACGTTTTGGATTTGAAACTTTGTTAGTCCTTTTATTTAATAAGGGATCTAGAGCACAGTACATCCTTCTGCCAAACCAATGATACTCAAATATATACTTTTATGTACATATATATATATATATATATATATAAATATATTTATTACACTAACTACTCAAGTAAAAAATATTTGTTTGTAAATTTTATTCTAACAAAAATTTAAATTTGTGACCATGCTATAAAAATACAATATTTTTTATCATTATACTATTAATATAAACTTTTTTTTGTAATTAAAATATACTTTAAAAATGTTTTTCAGGTGCCTTAAACCCTCTAGTTTAGAAATATAATTTTTTAACAAAATTTTCAAACTCTCACAATAAATCTATTTACAACCCTCTAAAAACTTAAAAGGATTTAAAGCTAGAAAGATGGTTTTAAACCTAAAATTTTTATTATAGGTTGAGGGTGTAAACCTAGGTTAGTCAGCTTAAACCTATTTCAAACCGTCACATAATCGTTTTAAACACTCTAAATCGATTGAAAGCCTCAAAATTACATTAAATAATGTTTATGTAATCTTCTACTAATACCAATTGAATAATTTAAATATTGATTGAACAAGTAAATTAATATTACTTTGTATTAATTAGTGTTTAACCATGGGGTAGGTTCTGAAAACCTCTAAAACATTACAACGGACCTGGAACCGCTCACGGTATGGTTTAATTATATACAACTTTGTTTTTTTGGTCTAGTAGAAGATGGACTCTTCCCATAGTTAAACGTTTTGGATTTGAAACTTTGTTAGTCCTTTTATTTAATAAGGGATCTAGAGCACAGTACATCTTTCTGCCAAACCAATGATACTCAAATATATACTTTTATGTACATATATATATATATATATATATATTTATTACAATAACTACTCAAGTAAAAAATATTTGTTTGTAAATTTTATTCTAACCAAAATTTAAATTTGTGACCATGCTATAAAAATACAATATTTTTTATCATTATACTATTAATATAAACTTTTTTTTGTAATTAAAATATACTTTAAAAATGTTTTTCAGGTGCCTTAAACCCTCTAGTTTAGAAATATAATTTTTTAACAAAATTTTCAAACTCTCACAATAAATCTATTTACAACCCTCTAAAAACTTAAAAGGATTTAAACCTAGAAAGATGGTTTTAAACCTTAAAATGTTATTATAGGTTGAAGGTGTAAACCTAGATTAGTCAGCTTAAACCTATTTCAAACCGTCACATAATCGTTTTAAACACTCTAAATCGATTGAAAGCCTCAAAATTACATTAAATAATGTTTATGTAATCTTCTACTAATACCAATTGAATAATTTAAATATTGATTGAACAAGTAAATTAATATTACTTTGTATTAATTAGTGTTTAACTATGGGGTAAGTTCTGAAAACCTCTAAAACATTACAACGGCCTGGAACCGCTCACGGTATGGTTTAATTATATACAACTTTGTTTTTTTGGTCTAGTAGAAGATGGACTCTTCCCATAGTTAAACGTTTTGGATTTGAAACTTTGTTAGTCCTTTTATTTAATAAGGGATCTAGAGCACAGTACATCCTTCTGCCAAACCAATGATACTCAAATATATACTTTTATGTACATATATATATATATATATATATATAAATATATTTATTACACTAACTACTCAAGTAAAAAATATTTGTTTGTAAATTTTATTCTAACAAAAATTTAAATTTGTGACCATGCTATAAAAATACAATATTTTTTATCATTATACTATTAATATAAACTTTTTTTTGTAATTAAAATATACTTTAAAAATGTTTTTCAGGTGCCTTAAACCCTCTAGTTTAGAAATATAATTTTTTAACAAAATTTTCAAACTCTCACAATAAATCTATTTACAACCCTCTAAAAACTTAAAAGGATTTAAAGCTAGAAAGATGGTTTTAAACCTAAAATTTTTATTATAGGTTGAGGGTGTAAACCTAGGTTAGTCAGCTTAAACCTATTTCAAACCGTCACATAATCGTTTTAAACACTCTAAATCGATTGAAAGCCTCAAAATTACATTAAATAATGTTTATGTAATCTTCTACTAATACCAATTGAATAATTTAAATATTGATTGAACAAGTAAATTAATATTACTTTGTATTAATTAGTGTTTAACCATGGGGTAGGTTCTGAAAACCTCTAAAACATTACAACGGACCTGGAACCGCTCACGGTATGGTTTAATTATATACAACTTTGTTTTTTTGGTCTAGTAGAAGATGGACTCTTCCCATAGTTAAACGTTTTGGATTTGAAACTTTGTTAGTCCTTTTATTTAATAAGGGATCTAGAGCACAGTACATCTTTCTGCCAAACCAATGATACTCAAATATATACTTTTATGTACATATATATATATATATATATATTTATTACAATAACTACTCAAGTAAAAAATATTTGTTTGTAAATTTTATTCTAACCAAAATTTAAATTTGTGACCATGCTATAAAAATACAATATTTTTTATCATTATACTATTAATATAAACTTTTTTTTGTAATTAAAATATACTTTAAAAATGTTTTTCAGGTGCCTTAAACCCTCTAGTTTAGAAATATAATTTTTTAACAAAATTTTCAAACTCTCACAATAAATCTATTTACAACCCTCTAAAAACTTAAAAGGATTTAAACCTAGAAAGATGGTTTTAAACCTTAAAATGTTATTATAGGTTGAAGGTGTAAACCTAGGTTAGTCAGCTTAAACCTATTTCAAACCGTCACATAATCGTTTTAAACACTCTAAATCGATTGAAAGCCTCAAAATTACATTAAATAATGTTTATGTAATCTTCTACTAATACCAATTGAATAATTTAAATATTGATTGAACAAGTAAATTAATATTACTTTGTATTAATTAGTGTTTAACTATGGGGTAAGTTCTGAAAACCTCTAAAACATTACAACGGCCTGGAACCGCTCACGGTATGGTTTAATTATATACAACTTTGTTTTTTTGGTCTAGTAGAAGATGGACTCTTCCCATAGTTAAACGTTTTGGATTTGAAACTTTGTTAGTCCTTTTATTTAATAAGGGATCTAGAGCACAGTACATCCTTCTGCCAAACCAATGATACTCAAATATATACTTTTATGTACATATATATGTATATATATATATATATATAAATATATTTATTACACTAACTACTCAAGTAAAAAATATTTGTTTGTAAATTTTATTCTAACAAAAATTTAAATTTGTGACCATGCTATAAAAATACAATATTTTTTATCATTATACTATTAATATAAACTTTTTTTTGTAATTAAAATATACTTTAAAAATGTTTTTCAGGTGCCTTAAACCCTCTAGTTTAGAAATATAATTTTTTAACAAAATTTTCAAACTCTCACAATAAATCTATTTACAACCCTCTAAAAACTTAAAAGGATTTAAAGCTAGAAAGATGGTTTTAAACCTAAAATTTTTATTATAGGTTGAGGGTGTAAACCTAGGTTAGTCAGCTTAAACCTATTTCAAACCGTCACATAATCGTTTTAAACACTCTAAATCGATTGAAAGCCTCAAAATTACATTAAATAATGTTTATGTAATCTTCTACTAATACCAATTGAATAATTTAAATATTGATTGAACAAGTAAATTAATATTACTTTGTATTAATTAGTGTTTAACCATGGGGTAGGTTCTGAAAACCTCTAAAACATTACAACGGCCTGGAACCGCTCACGGTATGGTTTAATTATATACAACTTTGTTTTTTTGGTCTAGTAGAAGATGGACTCTTCCCATAGTTAAACGTTTTGGATTTGAAACTTTGTTAGTCCTTTTATTTAATAAGGGATCTAGAGCACAGTACATCCTTCTGCCAAACCAATGATACTCAAATATATACTTTTATGTACATATATATGTATATATATATATATATATAAATATATTTATTACACTAACTACTCAAGTAAAAAATATTTGTTTGTAAATTTTATTCTAACAAAAATTTAAATTTGTGACCATGCTATAAAAATACAATATTTTTTATCATTATACTATTAATATAAACTTTTTTTTGTAATTAAAATATACTTTAAAAATGTTTTTCAGGTGCCTTAAACCCTCTAGTTTAGAAATATAATTTTTTAACAAAATTTTCAAACTCTCACAATAAATCTATTTACAACCCTCTAAAAACTTAAAAGGATTTAAAGCTAGAAAGATGGTTTTAAACCTAAAATTTTTATTATAGGTTGAGGGTGTAAACCTAGGTTAGTCAGCTTAAACCTATTTCAAACCGTCACATAATCGTTTTAAACACTCTAAATCGATTGAAAGCCTCAAAATTACATTAAATAATGTTTATGTAATCTTCTACTAATACCAATTGAATAATTTAAATATTGATTGAACAAGTAAATTAATATTACTTTGTATTAATTAGTGTTTAACCATGGGGTAGGTTCTGAAAACCTCTAAAACATTACAACGGCCTGGAACCGCTCACGGTATGGTTTAATTATATACAACTTTGTTTTTTTGGTCTAGTAGAAGATGGACTCTTCCCATAGTTAAACGTTTTGGATTTGAAACTTTGTTAGTCCTTTTATTTAATAAGGGATCTAGAGCACAGTACATCCTTCTGCCAAACCAATGATACTCAAATATATACTTTTATGTACATATATATATATATATATATATATATTTATTACACTAACTACTCAAGTAAAAAATATTTGTTTGTAAATTTTATTCCAACCAAAATTTAAATTTGTGACCATGCTATAAAAATACAATATTTTTTATCATTATACTATTAATATAAACTTTTTTTTGTAATTAAAATATACTTTAAAAATGTTTTTCAGGTGCCTTAAACCCTCTAGTTTAGAAATATAATTTTTTAACAAAATTTTCAAACTCTCACAATAAATCTAATTACAACCCTCTAAAAACTTAAAAGGATTTAAAGCTAGAAAGATGGTTTTAAACCTAAAATTTTTATTATAGGTTGAGGGTGTAAACCTAGGTTAGTCAGCTTAAACCTATTTCAAACCGTCACATAATCGTTTTAAACACTCTAAATCGATTGAAAGCCTCAAAATTACATTAAATAATGTTTATGTAATCTTCTACTAATACCAATTGAATAATTTAAATATTGATTGAACAAGTAAATTAATATTACTTTGTATTAATTAGTGTTTAACCATGGGGTAGGTTCTGAAAACCTCTAAAACATTACAACGGACCTGGAACCGCTCACGGTATGGTTTAATTATATACAACTTTGTTTTTTTGGTCTAGTAGAAGATGGACTCTTCCCATAGTTAAACGTTTTGGATTTGAAACTTTGTTAGTCCTTTTATTTAATAAGGGATCTAGAGCACAGTACATCCTTCTGCCAAACCAATGATACTCAAATATATACTTTTATGTACATATATATATATATATATATATATATTTATTACAATAACTACTCAAGTAAAAAATATTTGTTTGTAAATTTTATTGTAACCAAAATTTAAATTTGTGACCATGCTATAAAAATACAATATTTTTTTATCATTATACTATTAATATAAACTTTTTTTGTAATTAAAATATACTTTAAAAATGTTTTTCAGGTGCCTTAAACCCTCTAGTTTAGAAATATAATTTTTTAACAAAATTTTCAAACTCTCACAATAAATCTATTTACAACCCTCTAAAAACTTAAAAGGATTTAAACCTAGAAAGATGGTTTTAAACCTTAAAATGTTATTATAGGTTGAAGGTGTAAACCTAGGTTAGTCAGCTTAAACCTATTTCAAACCGTCACATAATCGTTTTAAACACTCTAAATCGATTGAAAGCCTCAAAATTACATTAAATAATGTTTATGTAATCTTCTACTAATACCAATTGAATAATTTAAATATTGATTGAACAAGTAAATTAATATTACTTTGTATTAATTAGTGTTTAACTATGGGGTAGGTTCTGAAAACCTCTAAAACATTACAACGGCCTGGAACCGCTCACGGTATGGTTTAATTATATACAACTTTGTTTTTTTGGTCTAGTAGAAGATGGACTCTTCCCATAGTTAAACGTTTTGGATTTGAAACTTTGTTAGTCCTTTTATTTAATAAGGGATCTAGAGCACAGTACATCCTTCTGCGAAACCAATGATACTCAAATATATACTTTTATGTACATATATATATATATATATATATATTTATTACAATAACTACTCAAGTAAAAAATATTTGTTTGTAAATTTTATTCTAACCAAAATTTAAATTTGTGACCATGCTATAAAAATACAATATTTTTTATCATTATACTATTAATATAAACTTTTTTTTGTAATTAAAATATACTTTAAAAATGTTTTTCAGGTGCCTTAAACCCTCTAGTTTAGAAATATAATTTTTTAACAAAATTTTCAAACTCTCACAATAAATCTATTTACAACCCTCTAAAAACTTAAAAGGATTTAAACCTAGAAAGATGGTTTTAAACCTTAAAATGTTATTATAGGTTAAAGGTGTAAACCTAGGTTAGTCAGCTTAAACCTATTTCAAACCGTCACATAATCGTTTTAAACACTCTAAATCGATTGAAAGCCTCAAAATTACATTAAATAATGTTTATGTAATCTTCTACTAATACCAATTGAATAATTTAAATATTGATTGAACAAGTAAATTAATATTACTTTGTATTAATTAGTGTTTAACTATGGGGTAAGTTCTGAAAACCTCTAAAACATTACAACGGCCTGGAACCGCTCACGGTATGGTTTAATTATATACAACTTTGTTTTTTTGGTCTAGTAGAAGATGGACTCTTCCCATAGTTAAACGTTTTGGATTTGAAACTTTGTTAGTCCTTTTATTTAATAAGGGATCTAGAGCACAGTACATCCTTCTGCCAAACCAATGATACTCAAATATATACTTTTATGTACATATATATATATATATATATATATAAATATATTTATTACACTAACTACTCAAGTAAAAAATATTTGTTTGTAAATTTTATTCTAACAAAAATTTAAATTTGTGACCATGCTATAAAAATACAATATTTTTTATCATTATACTATTAATATAAACTTTTTTTTGTAATTAAAATATACTTTAAAAATGTTTTTCAGGTGCCTTAAACCCTCTAGTTTAGAAATATAATTTTTTAACAAAATTTTCAAACTCTCACAATAAATCTATTTACAACCCTCTAAAAACTTAAAAGGATTTAAAGCTAGAAAGATGGTTTTAAACCTAAAATTTTTATTATAGGTTGAGGGTGTAAACCTAGGTTAGTCAGCTTAAACCTATTTCAAACCGTCACATAATCGTTTTAAACACTCTAAATCGATTGAAAGCCTCAAAATTACATTAAATAATGTTTATGTAATCTTCTACTAATACCAATTGAATAATTTAAATATTGATTGAACAAGTAAATTAATATTACTTTGTATTAATTAGTGTTTAACCATGGGGTAGGTTCTGAAAACCTCTAAAACATTACAACGGACCTGGAACCGCTCACGGTATGGTTTAATTATATACAACTTTGTTTTTTTGGTCTAGTAGATGATGGACTCTTCCCATAGTTAAACGTTTTGGATTTGAAACTTTGTTAGTCCTTTTATTTAATAAGGGATCTAGAGCACAGTACATCCTTCTGCCAAACCAATGATACTCAAATATATACTTTTATGTACATATATATATATATATATATATATTTATTACAATAACTACTCAAGTAAAAATTATTTGTTTGTAAATTTTATTCTAACCAAAATTTAAATTTGTGACCATGCTATAAAAATACAATATTTTTTATCATTATACTATTAATATAAACTTTTTTTTGTAATTAAAATATACTTTAAAAATGTTTTTCAGGTGCCTTAAACCCTCTAGTTTAGAAATATAATTTTTTAACAAAATTTTCAAACTTTCACAATAAATCTATTTACAACCCTCTAAAAACTTAAAAGGATTTAAACCTAGAAAGATGGTTTTAAACCTTAAAATGTTATTATAGGTTGAAGGTGTAAACCTAGGTTAGTCAGCTTAAACCTATTTCAAACCGTCACATAATCGTTTTAAACACTCTAAATCGATTGAAAGCCTCAAAATTACATTAAATAATGTTTATGTAATCTTCTACTAATACCAATTGAATAATTTAAATATTGATTGAACAAGTAAATTAATATTACTTTGTATTAATTAGTGTTTAACTATGGGGTAAGTTCTGAAAACCTCTAAAACATTACAACGGCCTGGAACCGCTCACGGTATGGTTTAATTATATACAACTTTGTTTTTTTGGTCTAGTAGAAGATGGACTCTTCCCATAGTTAAACGTTTTGGATTTGAAACTTTGTTAGTCCTTTTATTTAATAAGGGATCTAGAGCACAGTACATCCTTCTGCCAAACCAATGATACTCAAATATATACTTTTATGTACATATATATATATATATATATATATATATAAATATATTTATTACACTAACTACTCAAGTAAAAAATATTTGTTTGTAAATTTTATTCTAACAAAAATTTAAATTTGTGACCATGCTATAAAAATACAATATTTTTTATCATTATACTATTAATATAAACTTTTTTTTGTAATTAAAATATACTTTAAAAATGTTTTTCAGGTGCCTTAAACCCTCTAGTTTAGAAATATAATTTTTTAACAAAATTTTCAAACTCTCACAATAAATCTATTTACAACCCTCTAAAAACTTAAAAGGATTTAAAGCTAGAAAGATGGTTTTAAACCTAAAATTTTTATTATAGGTTGAGGGTGTAAACCTAGGTTAGTCAGCTTAAACCTATTTCAAACCGTCACATAATCGTTTTAAACACTCTAAATCGATTGAAAGCCTCAAAATTACATTAAATAATGTTTATGTAATCTTCTACTAATACCAATTGAATAATTTAAATATTGATTGAACAAGTAAATTAATATTACTTTGTATTAATTAGTGTTTAACCATGGGGTAGGTTCTGAAAACCTCTAAAACATTACAACGGCCTGGAACCGCTCACGGTATGGTTTAATTATATACAACTTTGTTTTTTTGGTCTAGTAGAAGATGGACTCTTCCCATAGTTAAACGTTTTGGATTTGAAACTTTGTTAGTCCTTTTATTTAATAAGGGATCTAGAGCACAGTACATCCTTCTGCCAAACCAATGATACTCAAATATATACTTTTATGTACATATATATATATATATATATATATATTTATTACACTAACTACTCAAGTAAAAAATATTTGTTTGTAAATTTTATTCCAACCAAAATTTAAATTTGTGACCATGCTATAAAAATACAATATTTTTTATCATTATACTATTAATATAAACTTTTTTTTGTAATTAAAATATACTTTAAAAATGTTTTTCAGGTGCCTTAAACCCTCTAGTTTAGAAATATAATTTTTTAACAAAATTTTCAAACTCTCACAATAAATCTAATTACAACCCTCTAAAAACTTAAAAGGATTTAAAGCTAGAAAGATGGTTTTAAACCTAAAATTTTTATTATAGGTTGAGGGTGTAAACCTAGGTTAGTCAGCTTAAACCTATTTCAAACCGTCACATAATCGTTTTAAACACTCTAAATCGATTGAAAGCCTCAAAATTACATTAAATAATGTTTATGTAATCTTCTACTAATACCAATTGAATAATTTAAATATTGATTGAACAAGTAAATTAATATTACTTTGTATTAATTAGTGTTTAACCATGGGGTAGGTTCTGAAAACCTCTAAAACATTACAACGGACCTGGAACCGCTCACGGTATGGTTTAATTATATACAACTTTGTTTTTTTGGTCTAGTAGATGATGGACACTTCCCATAGTTAAACGTTTTGGATTTGAAACTTTGTTAGTCCTTTTATTTAATAAGGGATCTAGAGCACAGTACATCCTTCTGCCAAACCAATGATACTCAAATATATACTTTTATGTACATATATATATATATATATATATATTTATTACAATAACTACTCAAGTAAAAATTATTTGTTTGTAAATTTTATTCTAACCAAAATTTAAATTTGTGACCATGCTATAAAAATACAATATTTTTTATCATTATACTATTAATATAAACTTTTTTTTGTAATTAAAATATACTTTAAAAATGTTTTTCAGGTGCCTTAAACCCTCTAGTTTAGAAATATAATTTTTTAACAAAATTTTCAAACTTTCACAATAAATCTATTTACAACCCTCTAAAAACTTAAAAGGATTTAAACCTAGAAAGATGGTTTTAAACCTTAAAATGTTATTATAGGTTGAAGGTGTAAACCTAGGTTAGTCAGCTTAAACCTATTTCAAACCGTCACATAATCGTTTTAAACACTCTAAATCGATTGAAAGCCTCAAAATTACATTAAATAATGTTTATGTAATCTTCTACTAATACCAATTGAATAATTTAAATATTGATTGAACAAGTAAATTAATATTACTTTGTATTAATTAGTGTTTAACTATGGGGTAAGTTCTGAAAACCTCTAAAACATTACAACGGCCTGGAACCGCTCACGGTATGGTTTAATTATATACAACTTTGTTTTTTTGGTCTAGTAGAAGATGGACTCTTCCCATAGTTAAACGTTTTGGATTTGAAACTTTGTTAGTCCTTTTATTTAATAAGGGATCTAGAGCACAGTACATCCTTCTGCCAAACCAATGATACTCAAATATATACTTTTATGTACATATATATATATATATATATATATATATAAATATATTTATTACACTAACTACTCAAGTAAAAAATATTTGTTTGTAAATTTTATTCTAACAAAAATTTAAATTTGTGACCATGCTATAAAAATACAATATTTTTTATCATTATACTATTAATATAAACTTTTTTTTGTAATTAAAATATACTTTAAAAATGTTTTTCAGGTGCCTTAAACCCTCTAGTTTAGAAATATAATTTTTTAACAAAATTTTCAAACTCTCACAATAAATCTATTTACAACCCTCTAAAAACTTAAAAGGATTTAAAGCTAGAAAGATGGTTTTAAACCTAAAATTTTTATTATAGGTTGAGGGTGTAAACCTAGGTTAGTCAGCTTAAACCTATTTCAAACCGTCACATAATCGTTTTAAACACTCTAAATCGATTGAAAGCCTCAAAATTACATTAAATAATGTTTATGTAATCTTCTACTAATACCAATTGAATAATTTAAATATTGATTGAACAAGTAAATTAATATTACTTTGTATTAATTAGTGTTTAACCATGGGGTAGGTTCTGAAAACCTCTAAAACATTACAACGGCCTGGAACCGCTCACGGTATGGTTTAATTATATACAACTTTGTTTTTTTGGTCTAGTAGAAGATGGACTCTTCCCATAGTTAAACGTTTTGGATTTGAAACTTTGTTAGTCCTTTTATTTAATAAGGGATCTAGAGCACAGTACATCCTTCTGCCAAACCAATGATACTCAAATATATACTTTTATGTACATATATATATATATATATATATATATTTATTACACTAACTACTCAAGTAAAAAATATTTGTTTGTAAATTTTATTCCAACCAAAATTTAAATTTGTGACCATGCTATAAAAATACAATATTTTTTATCATTATACTATTAATATAAACTTTTTTTTGTAATTAAAATATACTTTAAAAATGTTTTTCAGGTGCCTTAAACCCTCTAGTTTAGAAATATAATTTTTTAACAAAATTTTCAAACTCTCACAATAAATCTAATTACAACCCTCTAAAAACTTAAAAGGATTTAAAGCTAGAAAGATGGTTTTAAACCTAAAATTTTTATTATAGGTTGAGGGTGTAAACCTAGGTTAGTCAGCTTAAACCTATTTCAAACCGTCACATAATCGTTTTAAACACTCTAAATCGATTGAAAGCCTCAAAATTACATTAAATAATGTTTATGTAATCTTCTACTAATACCAATTGAATAATTTAAATATTGATTGAACAAGTAAATTAATATTACTTTGTATTAATTAGTGTTTAACCATGGGGTAGGTTCTGAAAACCTCTAAAACATTACAACGGACCTGGAACCGCTCACGGTATGGTTTAATTATATACAACTTTGTTTTTTTGGTGTAGTAGAAGATGGACTCTTCCCATAGTTAAACGTTTTGGATTTGAAACTTTGTTAGTCCTTTTATTTAATAAGGGATCTAGAGCACAGTACATCCTTCTGCCAAACCAATGATACTCAAATATATACTTTTATGTACATATATATATATATATATATATATATATATAAATATTACACTAACTACTCAAGTAAAAAATATTTGTTTGTAAATTTTATTCTAACAAAAATTTAAATTTGTGACCATGCTATAAAAATACAATATTTTTTATCATTATACTATTAATATAAACTTTTTTTTGTAATTAAAATATACTTTAAAAATGTTTTTCAGGTGCCTTAAACCCACTAGTTTAGAAATATAATTTTTTAACAAAATTTTCAAACTCTCACAATAAATCTATTTACAACCCTCTAAAAACTTAAAAGGATTTAAAGCTAGAAAGATGGTTTTAAACCTAAAATTTTTATTATAGGTTGAGGGTGTAAACCTAGGTTAGTCAGCTTAAACCTATTTCAAACCGTCACATAATCGTTTTAAACACTCTAAATCGATTGAAAGCCTCAAAATTACATTAAATAATGTTTATGTAATCTTCTACTAATACCAATTGAATAATTTAAATATTGATTGAACAAGTAAATTAATATTACTTTGTATTAATTAGTGTTTAACCATGGGGTAGGTTCTGAAAACCTCTAAAACATTACAACGGCCTGGAACCGCTCACGGTATGGTTTAATTATATACAACTTTGTTTTTTTGGTCTAGTAGAAGATGGACTCTTCCCATAGTTAAACGTTTTGGATTTGAAACTTTGTTAGTCCTTTTATTTAATAAGGGATCTAGAGCACAGTACATCCTTCTGCCAAACCAATGATACTCAAATATATACTTTTATGTACATATATATATATATATATATATATATTTATTACACTAACTACTCAAGTAAAAAATATTTGTTTGTAAATTTTATTCCAACCAAAATTTAAATTTGTGACCATGCTATAAAAATACAATATTTTTTATCATTATACTATTAATATAAACTTTTTTTTGTAATTAAAATATACTTTAAAAATGTTTTTCAGGTGCCTTAAACCCTCTAGTTTAGAAATATAATTTTTTAACAAAATTTTCAAACTCTCACAATAAATCTAATTACAACCCTCTAAAAACTTAAAAGGATTTAAAGCTAGAAAGATGGTTTTAAACCTAAAATTTTTATTATAGGTTGAGGGTGTAAACCTAGGTTAGTCAGCTTAAACCTATTTCAAACCGTCACATAATCGTTTTAAACACTCTAAATCGATTGAAAGCCTCAAAATTACATTAAATAATGTTTATGTAATCTTCTACTAATACCAATTGAATAATTTAAATATTGATTGAACAAGTAAATTAATATTACTTTGTATTAATTAGTGTTTAACCATGGGGTAGGTTCTGAAAACCTCTAAAACATTACAACGGACCTGGAACCGCTCACGGTATGGTTTAATTATATACAACTTTGTTTTTTTGGTGTAGTAGAAGATGGACTCTTCCCATAGTTAAACGTTTTGGATTTGAAACTTTGTTAGTCCTTTTATTTAATAAGGGATCTAGAGCACAGTACATCCTTCTGCCAAACCAATGATACTCAAATATATACTTTTATGTACATATATATATATATATATATATATATATAAATATTACACTAACTACTCAAGTAAAAAATATTTGTTTGTAAATTTTATTCTAACAAAAATTTAAATTTGTGACCATGCTATAAAAATACAATATTTTTTATCATTATACTATTAATATAAACTTTTTTTTGTAATTAAAATATACTTTAAAAATGTTTTTCAGGTGCCTTAAACCCTCTAGTTTAGAAATATAATTTTTTAACAAAATTTTCAAACTCTCACAATAAATCTATTTACAACCCTCTAAAAACTTAAAAGGATTTAAAGCTAGAAAGATGGTTTTAAACCTAAAATTTTTATTATAGGTTGAGGGTGTAAACCTAGGTTAGTCAGCTTAAACCTATTTCAAACCGTCACATAATCGTTTTAAACACTCTAAATCGATTGAAAGCCTCAAAATTACATTAAATAATGTTTATGTAATCTTCTACTAATACCAATTGAATAATTTAAATATTGATTGAACAAGTAAATTAATATTACTTTGTATTAATTAGTGTTTAACCATGGGGTAGGTTCTGAAAACCTCTAAAACATTACAACGGCCTGGAACCGCTCACGGTATGGTTTAATTATATACAACTTTGTTTTTTTGGTCTAGTAGAAGATGGACTCTTCCCATAGTTAAACGTTTTGGATTTGAAACTTTGTTAGTCCTTTTATTTAATAAGGGATCTAGAGCACAGTACATCCTTCTGCCAAACCAATGATACTCAAATATATACTTTTATGTACATATATATATATATATATATATATATTTATTACACTAACTACTCAAGTAAAAAATATTTGTTTGTAAATTTTATTCCAACCAAAATTTAAATTTGTGACCATGCTATAAAAATACAATATATTTTATCATTATACTATTAATATAAACTTTTTTTTGTAATTAAAATATACTTTAAAAATGTTTTTCAGGTGCCTTAAACCCTCTAGTTTAGAAATATAATTTTTTAACAAAATTTTCAAACTCTCACAATAAATCTAATTACAACCCTCTAAAAACTTAAAAGGATTTAAAGCTAGAAAGATGGTTTTAAACCTAAAATTTTTATTATAGGTTGAGGGTGTAAACCTAGGTTAGTCAGCTTAAACCTATTTCAAACCGTCACATAATCGTTTTAAACACTCTAAATCGATTGAAAGCCTCAAAATTACATTAAATAATGTTTATGTAATCTTCTACTAATACCAATTGAATAATTTAAATATTGATTGAACAAGTAAATTAATATTACTTTGTATTAATTAGTGTTTAACCATGGGGTAGGTTCTGAAAACCTCTAAAACATTACAACGGACCTGGAACCGCTCACGGTATGGTTTAATTATATACAACTTTGTTTTTTTGGTCTAGTAGAAGATGGACTCTTCCCATAGTTAAACGTTTTGGATTTGAAACTTTGTTAGTCCTTTTATTTAATAAGTGATATAGAGCACAGTACATCCTTCTGCCAAACCAATGATACTCAAATATATACTTTTATGTACATATATATATATATATATATATATATATTTATTACAATAACTACTCAAGTAAAAAATATTTGTTTGTAAATTTTATTGTAACCAAAATTTAAATTTGTGACCATGCTATAAAAATACAATATTTTTTTATCATTATACTATTAATATAAACTTTTTTTGTAATTAAAATATACTTTAAAAATGTTTTTCAGGTGCCTTAAACCCTCTAGTTTAGAAATATAATTTTTTAACAAAATTTTCAAACTCTCACAATAAATCTATTTACAACCCTCTAAAAACTTAAAAGGATTTAAACCTAGAAAGATGGTTTTAAACCTTAAAATGTTATTATAGGTTGAAGGTGTAAACCTAGGTTAGTCAGCTTAAACCTATTTCAAACCGTCACATAATCGTTTTAAACACTCTAAATCGATTGAAAGCCTCAAAATTACATTAAATAATGTTTATGTAATCTTCTACTAATACCAATTGAATAATTTAAATATTGATTGAACAAGTAAATTAATATTACTTTGTATTAATTAGTGTTTAACTATGGGGTAGGTTCTGAAAACCTCTAAAACATTACAACGGCCTGGAACCGCTCACGGTATGGTTTAATTATATACAACTTTGTTTTTTTGGTCTAGTAGAAGATGGACTCTTCCCATAGTTAAACGTTTTGGATTTGAAACTTTGTTACTCCTTTTATTTAATAAGGGATCTAGAGCACAGTACATCCTTCTGCCAAAACAATGATACTCAAATATATACTTTTATGTACATATATATATATATATATATATATATATATATTTATTACACTAACTACTCAAGTAAAAAATATTTGTTTGTAAATTTTATTCCAACCAAAATTTAAATTTGTGACCATGCTATAAAAATACAATATTTTTTATCATTATACTATTAATATAAACTTTTTTTTGTAATTAAAATATACTTTAAAAATGTTTTTCAGGTGCCTTAAACCCTCTAGTTTAGAAATATAATTTTTTAACAAAATTTTCAAACTCTCACAATAAATATATTTACAACCCTCTAAAAACTTAAAAGGATTTAAAGCTAGAAAGATGGTTTTAAACCTAAAATTTTTATTATAGGTTGAGGGTGTAAACCTAGGTTAGTCAGCTTAAACCTATTTCAAACCGTCACATAATCGTTTTAAACACTCTAAATCGATTGAAAGCCTCAAAATTACATTAAATAATGTTTATGTAATCTTCTACTAATACCAATTGAATAATTTAAATATTGATTGAACAAGTAAATTAATATTACTTTGTATTAATTAGTGTTTAACCATGGGGTAGGTTCTGAAAACCTCTAAAACATTACAACGGACCTGGAACCGCTCACGGTATGGTTTAATTATATACAACTTTGTTTTTTTGGTCTAGTAGAAGATGGACTCTTCCCATAGTTAAACGTTTTGGATTTGAAACTTTGTTACTCCTTTTATTTAATAAGGGATCTAGAGCACAGTACATCCTTCTGCCAAACCAATGATACTCAAATATATACTTTTATGTACATATATATATATATATATATATATATATTTATTACAATAACTACTCAAGTAAAAAATATTTGTTTGTAAATTTTATTCTAACCAAAATTTAAATTTGTGACCATGCTATAAAAATACAATATTTTTTATCATTATACTATTAATATAAACTTTTTTTGTAATTAAAATATACTTTAAAAATGTTTTTCAGGTGCCTTAAACCCTCTAGTTTAGAAATATAATTTTTTAACAAAATTTTCAAACTCTCACAATAAATCTATTTACAACCCTCTAAAAACTTAAAAGGATTTAAACCTAGAAAGATGGTTTTAAACCTTAAAATGTTATTATAGGTTGAAGGTGTAAACCTAGGTTAGTCAGCTTAAACCTATTTCAAACCGTCACATAATCGTTTTAAACACTCTAAATCGATTGAAAGCCTCAAAATTACATTAAATAATGTTTATGTAATCTTCTACTAATACCAATTGAATAATTTAAATATTGATTGAACAAGTAAATTAATATTACTTTGTATTAATTAGTGTTTAACTATGGGGTAGGTTCTGAAAACCTCTAAAACATTACAACGGCCTGGAACCGCTCACGGTATGGTTTAATTATATACAACTTTGTTTTTTTGGTCTAGTAGAAGATGGACTCTTCCCATAGTTAAACGTTTTGGATTTGAAACTTTGTTAGTCCTTTTATTTAATAAGGGATCTAGAGCACAGTACATCCTTCTGCCAAACCAATGATACTTAAATATATACTTTTATGTACATATATATATATATATATATATATATTTATTACAATAACTACTCAAGTAAAAAATATTTGTTTGTAAATTTTATTCTAACCAAAATTTAAATTTGTGACCATGCTATAAAAATACAATATTTTTTATCATTATACTATTAATATAAACTTTTTTTTGTAATTAAAATATACTTTAAAAATGTTTTTCAGGTGCCTTAAACCCTCTAGTTTAGAAATATAATTTTTTAACAAAATTTTCAAACTCTCACAATAAATCTATTTACAACCCTCTAAAAACTTAAAAGGATTTAAACCTAGATAGATGGTTTTAAACCTTAAAATGTTATTATAGGTTGAAGGTGTAAACCTAGGTTAGTCAGCTTAAACCTATTTCAAACCGTCACATAATCGTTTTAAACACTCTAAATCGATTGAAAGCCTCAAAATTACATTAAATAATGTTTATGTAATCTTCTACTAATACCAATTGAATAATTTAAATATTGATTGAACAAGTAAATTAATATTACTTTGTATTAATTAGTGTTTAACTATGAGGTAAGTTCTGAAAACCTCTAAAACATTACAACGGCCTGGAACCGCTCACGGCATGGTTTAATTATATACAACTTTGTTTTTTTGGTCTAGTAGAAGATGGACTCTTCCCATAGTTAAACGTTTTGGATTTGAAACTTTGTTAGTCCTTTTATTTAATAAGGGATCTAGAGCACAGTACATCCTTCTGCCAAACCAATGATACTCAAATATATACTTTTATGTACATATATATATATATATATATATATATTTATTACACTAACTACTCAAGTAAAAAATATTTGTTTGTAAATTTTATTCTAACCAAAATTTAAATTTGTGACCATGCTATAAAAATACAATATTTTTTATCATTATACTATTAATATAAACTTTTTTTTGTAATTAAAATATACTTTAAAAATGTTTTTCAGGTGCCTTAAACCCTCTAGTTTAGAAATATAATTTTTTAACAAAATTTTCAAACTCTCACAATAAATCTATTTACAACCCTCTAAAAACTTAAAAGGATTTAAACCTAGAAAGATGGTTTTAAACCTTAAAATGTTATTATAGGTTGAAGGTGTAAACCTAGGTTAGTCAGCTTAAACCTATTTCAAACCGTCACATAATCGTTTTAAACACTCTAAATCGATTGAAAGCCTCAAAATTACATTAAATAATGTTTATGTAATCTTCTACTAATACCAATTGAATAATTTAAATATTGATTGAACAAGTAAATTAATATTACTTTGTATTAATTAGTGTTTAACTATGGGGTAGGTTCTGAAAACCTCTAAAACATTACAACGGCCTGGAACCGCTCACGGTATGGTTTAATTATATACAACTTTGTTTTTTTGGTCTAGTAGAAGATGGACTCTTCCCATAGTTAAACGTTTTGGATTTGAAACTTTGTTAGTCCTTTTATTTAATAAGGGATCTAGAGCACAGTACATCCTTCTGCCAAACCAATGATACTTAAATATATACTTTTATGTACATATATATATATATATATATATATATATTTATTACAATAACTACTCAAGTAAAAAATATTTGTTTGTAAATTTTATTCTAACCAAAATTTAAATTTGTGACCATGCTATAAAAATACAATATTTTTTATCATTATACTATTAATATAAACTTTTTTTTGTAATTAAAATATACTTTAAAAATGTTTTTCAGGTGCCTTAAACCCTCTAGTTTAGAAATATAATTTTTTAACAAAATTTTCAAACTCTCACAATAAATCTATTTACAACCCTCTAAAAACTTAAAAGGATTTAAACCTAGATAGATGGTTTTAAACCTTAAAATGTTATTATAGGTTGAAGGTGTAAACCTAGGTTAGTCAGCTTAAACCTATTTCAAACCGTCACATAATCGTTTTAAACACTCTAAATCGATTGAAAGCCTCAAAATTACATTAAATAATGTTTATGTAATCTTCTACTAATACCAATTGAATAATTTAAATATTGATTGAACAAGTAAATTAATATTACTTTGTATTAATTAGTGTTTAACTATGAGGTAAGTTCTGAAAACCTCTAAAACATTACAACGGCCTGGAACCGCTCACGGTATGGTTTAATTATATACAACTTTGTTTTTTTGGTCTAGTAGAAGATGGACTCTTCCCATAGTTAAACGTTTTGGATTTGAAACTTTGTTAGTCCTTTTATTTAATAAGGGATCTAGAGCACAGTACATCCTTCTGCCAAACCAATGATACTCAAATATATACTTTTATGTACATATATATATATATATATATATATATTTATTACACTAACTACTCAAGTAAAAAATATTTGTTTGTAAATTTTATTCTAACCAAAATTTAAATTTGTGACCATGCTATAAAAATACAATATTTTTTATCATTATACTATTAATATAAACTTTTTTTTGTAATTAAAATATACTTTAAAAATGTTTTTCAGGTGCCTTAAACCCTCTAGTTTAGAAATATAATTTTTTAACAAAATTTTCAAACTCTCACAATAAATCTATTTACAACCCTCTAAAAACTTAAAAGGATTTAAAGCTAGAAAGATGGTTTTAAACCTAAAATTTTTATTATAGGTTGAGGGTGTAAACCTAGGTTAGTCAGCTTAAACCTATTTCAAACTGTCACATAATCGTTTTAAACACTCTAAATCGATTGAAAGCCTCAAAATTACATTAAATAATGTTTATGTAATCTTCTACTAATACCAATTGAATAATTTAAATATTGATTGAACAAGTAAATTAATATTACTTTGTATTAATTAGTGTTTAACTATGGGGTAGGTTCTGAAAACCTCTAAAACATTACAACGGACCTGGAACCGCTCACGGTATGGTTTAATTATATACAACTTTGTATTTTTGGTCTAGTAGAAGATGGACTCTTCCCATAGTTAAACGTTTTGGATTTGAAACTTTGTTAGTCCTTTTATTTAATAAGGGATCTAGAGCACAGTACATCCTTCTGCCAAACCAATGATACTCAAATATATACTTTTATGTACATATATATATATATATAAATATATTTATTACACTAACTACTCAAGTAAAAAATATTTGTTTGTAAATTGTATTCCAACCAACATTTAAATTTGTGACCATGCTATAAAAATACAATATTTTTTATCATTATACTATTAATATAAACTTTTTTTTTGTAATTAAAATATACTTTAAAAATGTTTTTCAGGTGCCTTAAACCCTCTAGTTTAGAAATATAATTTTTTAACAAAATTTTCAAACTCTCACAATAAATCTATTTACAACCCTCTAAAAACTTAAAAGGATTTAAACCTAGAAAGATGGTTTTAAACCTAAAAATGTTATTATAGGTTGAGGGTGTAAACCTAGGTTAGTCAGCTTAAACCTATTTCAAACTGTCATATAATCGTTTTAAACACTCTAAATCGATTGAAAGCCTCAAAATTACATTAAATAATGTTTATGTAATCTTCTACTAATACCAATTGAATAATTTAAATATTGATTGAACAAGTAAATTAATATTACTTTGTATTAATTAGTGTTTAACTATGGGGTAGGTTCTGAAAACCTCTAAAACATTACAACGGACCTGGAACCACTCACGGTATGGTTTAATTATATACAACTTTGTATTTTTGGTCTAGTAGAAGATGGACTCTTCCCATAGTTAAACGTTTTGGATTTGAAACTTTGTTAGTCCTTTTATTTAATAAGGGATCTAGAGCACAGTACATCCTTCTGCCAAACCAATGATACTCAAATATATACTTTTATGTACATATATATATATATATAAATATATTTATTACACTAACTACTCAAGTAAAAAATATTTGTTTGTAAATTTTATTCTAACCAAAATTTAAATTTGTGACCATGCTATAAAAATACAATATTTTTTATCATTATACTATTAATATAAACTTTGTTTTGTAATTAAAATATACTTTAAAAATGTTTTTCAGGTGCCTTAAACCCTCTAGTTTAGAAATATAATTTTTTAACAAAATTTTCAAACTCTCACAATAAATCTATTTACAACCCTCTAAAAACTTAAAAGGATTTAAAGCTAGAAAGATGGTTTTAAACCTAAAATTTTTATTATAGGTTGAGGGTGTAAACCTAGGTTAGTCAGCTTAAACCTATTTCAAACCGTCACATAATCGTTTTAAACACTCTAAATCGATTGAAAGCCTCAAAATTACATTAAATAATGTTTACGTAATCTTCTACTAATACCAATTGAATGATTTAAATATTGATTGAACAAGTAAATTAATATTAATTTGTATTAATTGAATATAACATGTAGTGTTTAATTAGAGAACCCTCCTCCTGCGTTTGAGAGCTTCCCTTCCGAGAGAAACCCTGACCGCTGTGAGTGACCCCTTTCTGCATCGTCGAAATTCAGCTTATGAGAGTCTCCAACATTGTCGTGGTCTTCTTCAGCTTCGGTTGGTGTCTGCGGTACTTTATGCAGGCATCGTCCCTCCTTCCTTCACATCAATGTGTCATCCACCACCTAGGACTACATATTATGGTGTTGACCTCCCATTACCACTGCGCCGGCAACCCCCGTGGGAGTGGATGAGGTAACCGCATACCCGGCGGAGAGGTTCCTCCTCGTGCAGAATGTTTGTGCGTGTACACTGGACTACAACTTTGCTTGACTGCAGACGAGAGGACGTCGTCCATCCTTCACCCAAGTCGGAAGTCTGTCGGCAAGCAAGGGAAGCCCCCCTGTCGAACCTATAAGCTTTCGGAACTATCTTGACGACAATGCCCACATAAGATTCCATGTAGAAACCCTAGCGACCAAAATCCTAGCCTATATTTGGTATTTGTTTCTTAATAATTTTAATAATTACCGTAATGCTATAGGTTGGACGCAGATCCAGTGAACTATCTTGTATCAATTGTCTCCAAGCATGGAGAATATTCCCATAACTGGTGTCCAGAAAGCTCGTCTTCAGCCTGACCGCGAATACAGAGTATCCGGTTTGTGAAAAGTATGTTGGGTCGGTTATACCGCATAATAAATCAAGAATGTGGCAATTCATATCGTCCTGAAGGTGGTGTGGGCAACATATGAGACTGTGAGCATAACAAATTTGGAGGAAAATATGACCCTGATTGAAACCGAGAAAGAGGAGGAGAAAAAGCTATTCTTGATCAGCTACCATGGTCTATTCAAGGAAACTGTCTCAACATTGAAAAATGGGAACAAACTTTGAGAGGACTCAATTCTGGTTATAAGTTCATTGATTAGCACTTGGAGTCTTAAAATCTACAAATGCACGTCAAATTGGGGAAGAAATTGGAAAGTTTATTGAAATTGAAGAATCTATTGATCAAATTAAGCGTGGTTTCTTGCGTATAAAAGTGGCGATTGATGTGAAGTAACCCTTGATTGCTAGATTCTGGTGGAAACACTCAAGAAGAGAATAACGTTGGACGGATGTGAAATATGAAGGCCTTTCTGACATCTGCTATTATTGTGGAAGACTAGGACATACCTCCTACCAATGCAAACTGGATACGATAATGTCGGAGGTTAAACCAGACTCCCTAGTGTATGGACCATGGATCCCCGAAACTCGGCCAAGGACCACGATAACATCAGTCAAGCTAGGCTGAGCGGGGGGGGGGGGGGGGGATTAAAAAAATTCAAACTCAGTTGGTTGGAGAACATGGAGGAATATAATGAAATAAGCAAGGAACCCGAAGGCCTCACTAAACCATAAACCTTATCCAATCCACAAACCGATCCTACCCTCACTAAACCACAAACCTTATCAAATTCACCCCCCAACCGAACCAATACTTCTGTCCACCCCCTTCACGTACCTAGCACAAAACCCAACCCTCTACCTGTCGATGAGGCCCACACAATCCCTGACCATAACCCACCTCTGAAGGCCAACATATGCGCTCAACCCAAATTCACACCCATCACTTTCCCCACCACAAAAAACTCTAATATATCCAACCCCACTATATTAGAAAATCCCATTAGGAATATACCAGACTCAAGCCCAAATCTTAATACTGACCTCTCTCAAATGAAAGACCCGTCATCCATCCATCGTACAACTCAGAAAGCAAAACATATCACGCAAATTGACCAAATTGTCCAGAGACTCATTACTATCCTGTATATGTCACGTCTCCCCCTGTGTATGACAAATAACCCATCCTAGACCAACTCATTACCATCCTATCACCTAACCATATCAACCAAGACTGGCTTTAGTCTTATCATCAGTAAGATGTCCCTTAAACATCACATGGAAGATGAAGAAGAAGAGCTCCCAAGGACAAAAGGAAAACCTGGGAATGAAGGTACTAGCCTAGACGAGGGAAAGAGGGGAACGAAACAAACAAGGAATAGTGGGAGTATGAGAAAGGGAACAAGTACAAGAGGAAGGATAAGAATGGGTAAAGCTGGACGGAATCCCCTAGAAGAACAATCTTACTATGAACCAAACTAAAAGGGTTCCGGTGGCTGTCGCAAAACAGGCACACAAGACCAATGAGTCTACTCAGTTGGAATTTTCAGGTTTTGGGATCTTCCTTGACAATCCATAACCTCAAAGATCTCCTCAAAAGGCACCAGCCCTCAATCGCCTTTGTGATGGAAACAAAAATTTATGATGCTTTTTATGAACGTATATGAAGGTCAACTAGAATGGAGAAGAGTTTTTATATTCCATCATGTGGGAGATCATATGGAATTGCAATATGGTGTAAGGAGGAAATGACCATAAACACCCTATTAACTTCTCCAAACATTGTGGATTGTCGAATTGAACAAATGAGATTCAAGATATCTATTATAATTACTATGGTATACGGGGATCCAGAAGAGCGAAACGGAACCACTAATTGGGATGTATTAAGGGAAATTATTCACGACAGCGGGGGGTCTTAGACATTAATCGAGGATTTCAATGATATTCGGGATCAATTCGAAAAGGCTGGAGGCCTCCATAAGTATCAGAGGAAAATCGATAGATTCAATGCACTGATTCACGATCTGTCTCTCATCGACTTGGGTTTTAACGATTCCAAATTTACTTGGTGCAACAATAGACAAGGACATTCCAGAATCAGTGAGAGGCTCGATCGCGCACTAGCTAATGCCGAATGGATCACAACTTACCCCTATCCCACCTCATGATAGATGTGGTTATAGGATTGGATGATATTCCTATTATTCTCTAGCTATGCCACAGTGATATCAGAGGAAGTAGGAGATTCAAATTTAAAGATATGTGGTTGGAAAATAAAAGGGGTAAGGAAGTGGTCCAGACAGTTTGGAGAACGAATGACAAGTTACCAAGGAGGCTCGGTCGCTGTAGCCATGAGCTTGCAAAATGAAGCAAAAAACAATTGGGAACAATCGTGTTAAGATTCGGGAAATCAAGGAAAGAATGCAGAGGATACAAACATGTCCTAGCATAAGTGTCGAAGGTGATCAGGAGATTTCTTTGAAAAACAAAAAACAGGAAGAAATGTAGAAACGAGAGGAAATCCTTTGGCACCAGAGGTCTCTAGTCAAACGGCTAAACGAATGGGATAGAAACTCAAAATTCTTTCACCTAACCACCCTGAGTATATGAAGACAAAAAAAATATCCTTAGGCTAAGAATGCTGAATAGAAGTTTGTCTACAAATGAAGGTGCGATTCAATTTGTGTTGTCCGATTACTACTCGAACCTTTTCACATCGGAAAGGAGGTGATATTGGAGAGATTTATTAGGATGTGTGCCGAACCAGATTAATGAGGATATGAATAGTGGTCTAACAAGTATGGTTACGGATGACAAAGTGAAGAGAGTTGTGTTTAAGATGGGAGACTCCTAGATGAAATACAGTTTGGGGGATTGTAACGAATATCACTCAGACGGGTTAGATTCTTCATTGGATTTTCGATTAATTGAAGAAATTTGATTAAAAAAACAGTTCCAGAACAAAACCTTACTGAAGCAGTCGTCGCTTTAGGACACAGAAGAATGAAGGAGACAGTAGAACAACGAAGGAGACTGGGAATGAAAGCAATGAGTGAGAGAATTTTTTATTTAGTTATTAAACTCACGGCTTAATTCGAGACATGAAAAAAAATTATATTCACAGCTGGAAAATTGAGCCACAAAAAAGTAATATTTATTATTAATCATCACAACTGGCAAATATGAGTCACGAAAATTGTCAAATAAAGTGCGGCCCATTAGACGTCGAGCTGCGAAAATTGAAAAAAAAAGGGAATTAATTTTAACAACACTTTACATTGATCCGAAAATATAAAAAGACGGCTCCATATTAGTCGAGTCAAAATATATCAATTAAACTAGACCATTATCATGACGGCATTCTAAACTAACCCTTGTTGGAAGTATTATACTTGTGAATAAGGATATGCATTTTCATTTTTATCAAGATCTACACTTAAATATATTATATATTGAACACTTAATTTTGACATAGATGTCTTATGTTTCAAATTGTGTCATGGGTCGCGCTACAATAAAACGCTCTATCTATGGAGGGTGTTGAAGTTTTAAAAAACAGTCTGATACAGATAACGAAAAGTAAATATAATATAATATACTCTAGGAATATATTGTATTATGGAAAGAAATATGGCAAAGATGAAAAATACAACATCTATATCTATATATCTATTAATTTGACTAAGATTTATATAATATTGACAAGTAAGCAAAATGAAATGTCTTAATAAATTTTATTGGTCCATCTAGATTGTATGTTACAATTACATATGTGACATCATATTTTTGCACATGTGGACACTTTCACCTTTAGAACAAAACCTCCCCACTGCGTTTAACCATCTACACGTTTTGTGTTTGTTTCATTTTTGGGCCCAACTTATGCAAATGGAAATTCAAACCAAGTATTTGGATGCGAGATTGGCCCACAATTCATGTACAAGATTCGGCCCAACTGTTGTGAATTAGAAGTCAACCCAACCACTGTGGATGGGAGTTCGTCCTATTATTTAAATGTGATTTGTTTTGGCCCTTGATCATGACTTCTGTAATTGTAATACAAACCTTACTAATTAAATTTACATTCTCCTACATGCATTGCATTTTCCCAACAAAAATGTAAGTTCTTATCATTTTGTCTTATATTCTTAGGACTTTTCACACACCATCTTTTGGTAAGGATGAAGCAAACAAATCATTGCAAAAGCCATGACAAAAGGGAATCAGAAAAACGTGAATACAAAAATTGGCGAGGTTCACGAGCTCGAAAACTACAAAGTCAACTGGTCTCTCCTTGGCGCCTTGTCTAACTTCTAGAATGTTGAAAGCGCCTTGTCTAACAACAACGGAATATGTTCACAAGTTCTATTCGCCACCTGCAAGTCTGTATTTAAGCCTGGAGGAGATAATCTGGGATAGACCCTAACAACAACCGTCATTCTAGCTATGCGGGGGAACGTTGGAGAAATGTGGGGGCAACATAGCTAAGTTGAATTGCACCCTTGAATAATTTGGTCTAATTACGAGGCAAATAAAAAAATTTTCAAAGTACATGTCCTTGACCTTTTTTCAAACCAAGGAATAAGCAACAAATGCACTCAACGAGCTGCGTCGTGAAACGTCTTAAGAACTAGACTTCGATTGGCCAAATCCTTTTAATGTATTTTTGAAAAAACAATTGTAATACATGCAATCAAATTCTACGAAAGGAATGAACATAACATGCAAAATTTTCAAAACCTATCATGCATGAGCATTTGTGTATTCATTCTTCTTATTATGGTATTTTGAAATTAGGTTTCTGGGAACATATGTGATATTTGACTACTGTAGCACCTCAAGATCACAAAGGGAACCATGATTCAAGTGAAGTTCGTTCCCTTTCGAAAACCGAAGAAGCATCCAAGTAAAGTAATCTCAGAACAGTACGTTGCTAGAGTACTAGACCGACTGTATAAATATAAATGTTGGTGTTGTTCAACATGGTGAACGAGCAATCGTTATCGATGATTTGGTTGCTACTGAAAGAACTTTTTATGCTGCAACTCAATGTGTCAGAAACTTGTGATTCAGCAGAATCAAGAGGGGTGACCTGTTGTGCTTGGCGTTGTTCGAGAATCAAATTGAAATTGACCTCTCGCTAGCTCGTTCTCAGGATTTTTTAACCGGGTTCGTTCGGATCTCATCGCATGAACGTAGACGACGTGCCTCAAGAGATTTATTACAGAAATTAGAGACCTCAATATTAACAGCAGGTACTCCGATCAAACTCCGATCAAACATGATAGACACTTGTAATTACGAAAGCTCTTCAAGATAAACGGTACTTGTGGAATACTTCTCTAAATGTTACTGTCTTCTTCGATGGAGCCGACTGGTTGGTAACCGCTGTGAGGAAGCCGACGGGATGCCGCAATCAGACCGAATGGAGGAGCTGATGCGACAAGGATAAAAATGACAAATTTGCACTTACACTCAAAATTACAACACCTAGTCTGTACAACATGGTATCAGAGACATAATTCTCGATCAAGTAACAGATCGATCGGTTCTTTGCATCATCATCTACCATCCGGCCCAAACGACATTACAATATGGAACACAAAACAATCAGACACCAAATTGGATTACTTTCTGAATGCAATGAGTGAGGACTATGGTCAGGAAAAACAAGATTTACTGTGAGAAGACCTGTTACTTAAGGTGGAATCAACTTATGCAACTATCTCGTTAGAAAGGGCCCAGAGAAAAATAATTACTACCGCAACAAGGAGGGATGCCGAGGTTCCAAGCAGCGGAATCGAGTTCGGCTTCTATTTTACACCTCGCTCAGAGTAAGTGGCAATCAAAGTCAAACCGACCCACGCCACCAGGTTGCAATCGGTGAACATAAGAAAGAATGTTTTTTTTGCACACTAAAGGAGATGAGAAAAAACCTCCTTGTTGTTCGACTGAGCTGAAGCAGGGGAGACTTAAGTAGAACTGAAGATACATCATTGTTGATGCGGGGAGACGTGATCGAGACGCCATTGGTGACGCAGGTGAGATCCAATTGTTAACACCGGGCAGACGCCGTTGTTGACTCATGCGGGGGATACCCCGTTCTTGACGTTAAAGAGATGCCATTGTTGATGCAGGGAATACACCGTTGTTGCCTCTAGTAGGGGGATACACCATTGTTCACATGGGGAAGACGCCATTGTTGACAAAGGTGTCTCGCGACAGGGACGTCAATCGGAAGGGCATGAGTTGTATCCACTACGGGAAGTTTCGTCACAGCAAGGCGGAGTGTTTCCAACTGATCGGATTCCCCGAAGGGTAGAGAAACCCATGAAAGGACAACAACATCAGTGCCAGAAATGTCGTCGCCATAGGGACCAAAATTGCTAAGAAGATAAGCAGGCCAGCGATCACTTTGTGTCCTTATTTGCTTCCTTGCATACAAAAAAAGTTGTAACACTCGCACTTATGAGTAAAATCTCTCTGGGAAATCAAAAAACTACTAGTGGATATCAAAATCAAAGAGGTTTTACAATCAAAGAATCTGATGGTCAGCCGTGGTTCACTGATATAAAAAGATATCTGGACTACAGAGATTTCTTAGAGAACGCCACAAGAAAATGACCAAACGGTCGTGCGAGGAGTGATTTGCAATTATTTTTCCAGTGGCCTGACATTGTACAAATGATCATTCGATGATACCCATTTGAGATGCGTGAATGCTAAAGAAGCTGAGCGTCTAATGGATGAAATGCACGAAGGTTATAGCGACTCACAAATGAGCACATGATAATTGGATACTTTTGATCCACCATGAAGGCTGACTGTGTGAAATTACTCCAATTGTACGCGAACCAAATCCACACGCCACTACACGAGCTCTATCCCATGATTTCCCCTTGGCCTTTTTCAAGATGAGACATTAATGTAATAAACATGATTTCCCCAAAGGCACACAAGAGCCATGGATTCATATTGGTGGTGATCGATTATTTCAACATTCGGGTAGAGGTTATTACCCTGGCGTCAATAACGGCAAAGGACATTGAAGTTTTTATTAAGCGGGACATCATCGTGTGTCATGTGATGCCGAAGTCAATCATCACCAACAATTCCAGAAATCTGAATAACAAGCTGGTCAATTGGTTGTATGAGCAATAAGATCAAGCACAAAAACGCATCTCCATACCGCCCACAAATGAATGACGCAGTGGAAGCAACAATTAAAGGATTGGAACGACAAGATGCCTTGAGCACTCATGGCATACAAGACTTCAATACAGACATCAGTAGGGGCAACCCCATTTTCCCTTGTTTACAGGACCTAAGCCGTACTGCCAATTGAAGTAGAAATCCCATCAACTAAGATCCTCGCTAAGGCAGAGATGGACAAGTTACAGTGGGCGAGTTGCATATACTAGTAATTAAACCTCATATATGAAAGGCGACTAATCGCATTGTGCCACAAGCAATTGTACCATCAACACATAGTTCGTGCATTTAACATGAAAATGCACCCAAGGTAATTCCAACCGGGCGATCTAGTCCTCGGAAAAGTTCTTTGAGTCAATCTTGATTCTCAGGATAAGTATGTGCCTAAATATGAAGGGTTTGAAGTTGTTAAAGAGGTTTTCAGCGGAGGAGCCATGATCATCACCGACATGGATGACCACGACATGGATGACCAAGATCATCACCGACATGGATGCATTAAAAAAAAAAATTCCTTAAAGAGCTACTAATCAGAAAGAGAGCTTCCAAAAGTGAGAGAAATTCCCGCTAAATCGAAAAATCATAAGGGTGGTTTAGGCAAAACTTAGGGAAGAGGGGCATGATTGAAAATCCATAGAAAGGGTAGTGATGGCAAAAGAAGAGTAATCAAATCCCTTGTAGGTGGAAAACCCGAAAGGGTAACCTAGGGAAACAATAATGGAACTGAGAGGTGCGGTAAAAAACAATACCATCGCAAAAGGATACTAAATCGAGAGAAAAAAAACAATTGTTTAAGTCACTCCAGACTCTCGGGCACGTTTATGCCTAAATATTAAGGGTTTTATGTCGTTAAATAGAATTTCAGCGGAGGAGCCATTATGATCACTGACATGGACAACAAAGAACTCCTCAATCCAATCAATATGGATGAAGTAAAAAAATATTAAAGAGCTCGTAACCAGAAAGCGAGCCACCAATCGAAAACCCGAAAGGGTGGTTTAAGCAAAATTTAGGAATGAGAGACATGATTAAAAATCCGTAAAAAGGGTGATCATGGCAAAAGGAAAGGAATCAAATCCCTGTTATGCTGAAAACCCGAAAGGGTGACCTAGGAAAAATTAAGGAACTGAGAGGTGCGTTAAAAAAATCAAAGAAATTGCTTTAGTAAAAGGTAAGGAAATCGAGAGATAATTTGTTTGAAAAAACAAGGTACTCAAAAGTGGACTGCAGTGTTTTGAGCTACCTCAACAACTTGCATGGATACACCTTGTGGACGTACCATGAATGGCTTTAAGGAACTCCATCAAGAAGGACTCCAAAGTCAATTATTGAGAAAACAAGCTAAGAAGTTCGCACAAGTAGTTATACATCTCGACAAGGATTCTAAGCTCTAAAGAAAATTACAAGTCGATGAGTCAAGCCTTTATGTGTTCAGTTTCCGCAAGTCATTATCAATGACCAGGACCTATAGTTATCAAACTTCATGGAGTCACAAGTCGACAAGCAGAGCCTTTAGGTGTTCATCCTCCGCATATCATCCACGACGACGAGGACTTTTAATTATCCGGCACCTGGGAGTATAAGCCAACGAGCGAAGCCTTTAGGTGTCCACCCTCCGCAAGTCATCCTCGACAACCAGGACCTGTAGTTATCCAGCTTCTAGGAGTCACTATCCAACGAGCAGAACCTTTAGGTGATCAGGCTCCGCAAGTAATTCTCCACGACCAGAACCTGTAGTTATTTAGCCTATGGAAGTCACAAGCCAACGAGCGGAGACTTTAGGTGTTCAGCCTCCGCAAGTCATCCTCGACGACCAGGACCTGTAGTTATCCAGCTTCTAGGAGTGACAATCCAACGAGCGGAGCCTTTAGGTGTTCCGCCTCCGCAAGTCATTATCGACGCACAAAACCTAAAGCGATTTAGCTTGTGGAAGTCACAAGTCAACGAGCGGTGCCTTTGAATGGAGAATATTCCCCCTATAAATGGGGAAGCCACGGTTGATGAAAAGAGAAGAGAAGTATATAGAGAAAGGCCGAAAGAATTAAGGGAGATTGAGTGATTGAGTGAAGTGTTTTTGAGAGAAAGTGAAGAAGAATCGTTGATTATTGGTCTCGATTCCTCGTGAGGTATATAAACTCTAAATAATTTAAGTATATCTCCTCTATACTCGATATTTGTATGTTCTAATGTGAATAAAATGCGTGTGGTCGATATTAGGTGCTAGAAGTTATATTTCATATAAGAATCGTATTCGATTTTAAGTTTCGTATAACTTTAGGGACATTTTAGACATTTGGGAAAGTTATGGGTGTTGTTTCAGTCAAAAAATAATATTTTCGAAAATGACTTAGGTCATTCCCAAACATTCATTTTGGGACTTCATCGAGTGTTATAAACCAAACTAGAAACGTTTTCGGCCAGTTTTGCAATTTTTAAAAGATTTTTCCAAATTAGCTCGAAATTTTAAATAATTGCATGTTGATCCCTAAACTTTTCTGGACATCCCATTATTTCTCAAGGTGTCACAAACTAGTCCAATGAGCTTCGTATTTTCAAAATAATTCGTATACGTTTGACACGTCTTAAAATGACCCCAAAGTTAAACAACTCTTTTTCGAGAACAATTAACTTTATTCTCTCTTGTTTATTTATTTTAAATTACCTCAAAAATATTAACAAATGCTTGTATATTGTTAATCAAAAAAATGCATGTCATCTCTTTGGCCAAGTATGATTAAAATGGGCAAATCGGATGATTCAGATAAATTGGTTAAATATAACCTGTTGATCAGCTTGAAGTGTGTAGGGATCTTCATCAGACGGGACAAGACCTGCTTTCGATCTTTCGCGAGGTGTCGAAGCGTGATAGGAATGTCATTGACGATCTATTCCAGCGTCACCAGTAGTTGGGTTTCTATTCATTTTGCTCAGTGGCAGAGACTTGAGAGACCATGCTTCATTTGGCGGACATTCAACAGTCCTCGCCAGTTTCTATGGACTGCGTAATCTTCTAACTTTTTGATTTTCTGCTTTGTGTGTTTTAGGAACTTGGGGACCTAAACTTCTTAGCATGTTTTCCAAATAGGCTAAGACAACGTTGTATGCGGACCAAGTCACGTTGATTTCTCCCCTCCTCCTACAAGGCAAACAACCAAGTGCAAGCCTGAGGAGGAACATTCCGTGACCAGATATGGCGATCACCTGAGAGGTATTTTAAGTTTGACATATACTGTTTTTCTTTTTGGCTTATCGTTCGCCATGACTGACAATGTTTTGCTTATTTTTAGGGAAGGCCTCGGTCATTACTGCCCCTCTAAAGAAGGTGAGGGGTGCGCCAAAGGATCGGAACTCTGTTATTGGGGGTTCATCTTTCCCACAAGTGAGGCTACTGCTCCTCCCGCCATTTGTTGCCACCATGGGTTTCCATACTGCCCCCAGACCCTCGAGGAGGGATGTGTCGTGGAAGAAGGTCCTGGCCAAGGGCTTGGCAAGGGCCACAACTTCGAAGGCTCCCTTCACAGGGCATTACTGTACGCTTTTTTCTCTTTATCAGCCGCCGAAAGGGGCTGAGCCGATGAGTCTTTGGTCCACTTGCCTTTCTATACAGGAGACAGCGATTTCTAACAAGATCGTGCTGAAGGATAACCCGGACCTCCGCATGCACCTGCTGGACGGGAACCTTCCTCCTCAGAATCAGATGGAGGGGCCAATGGAATTGAATGACGTCGAGGATATCATGGGAACACATTCCAAGCATCTTGCCCTTGTAACCTTTATTCCTTCTCCTTGTTATTTTCTCATTTTTTCGTCCTTTTTGCTCATCAATTCTTCTAAATCTTCTTCCCCTTTTACCCTTTGTCAGCTCGTCCGTGAGGAGACGGAGATCGGGCAAATGGTAGGGCAGCTCTTCGATAAGCAGTGTGACCCGCTTGAGCTGGAGCAGGATAGGACATTAGGGTTCAACCCTGTTGGTGTCGAGGAGTTGAAGAAGAAGGATGAAGCCTCGACCGGGCTGGTAGAGCAGGCCCGACAGGAGTTCGAGGAGAGGGGGTTGCTCACCTCCATAAAGTTGAGGGAGGATTAGGTCAATATCTTTGAGGAGGGCAAGCTCCGAGCTGAAGGTCGAGCCAATGAGGTTGAATAGCACTTCGCTCAGCTGGAGGCGGAGGTCACTTGCCATCAGAGCAAGCTTGGAGAGGACCGGGCTTAGAGGAACGCCTTTCGGGCCACGAATGAGCAGCTTTGAGCTAAAGATCAAGGTTGTACCATCCTCCAGAGCTTGGTCAATGACTTTAAGAATTTCGATGACATCACAGACTGATAAAGTTTAAGGTCGTTGCCTACCTCCAAGTCTTGGTCGATGAGATCTCGGAGATGGAACCCAAGTTTCCTCTCCTGGAAGTGAAGTCGCTCTAGAACTTCATGGAGAGTGCCTATGCCAAGTATACCCTCTTGCAACTATTGTTGGAAAGAAGATGTCTTCTTTCAGAATTGAGAAGGAGACCGAAGCCCCTGAAGAGCCCAGGCCTTCATGCTTAAGGGCTCTAGGTGACCAAGTTGATATAGAGCTTCACGTCCGTAGTCTGTTGTGCCAATAAGGATTACAACCTTGCAAAGCCATCTGGAATCCCTTATATTATTGCTCATTTTCCTCCTCTTTTGTAACGAACACCAGTTATTTGTGAATAAAAGTTTTTGCGGAACTTTTGTTTATTTTGTTTTGACTTTGTTTCGGATTTTCAACTAGTGTACATAGTTGCTTCCCTTGATCTCGTAAGTCTATTTATTACTTGACTTCGAATAAATTGGGTTGTTTCCGATGTCTAATTGATGGTAGCTTTCATGAAGTTTTATTGTTTTTAACTTGAACTTAGCGTAGGCCTTGACTTGAATGAAATCGTACCTTCTTTAACTCCAGTAAATGGAACTTCCATTTTATTAGGGGAAACTTCAAGAATTTTTCCCTTCTTATTCTCCGAAGGGTTTTTGACTTAGAGAGAGCTATTATCTTGTAGATTCGTTCGCATTTAATCGAATTGTTATCTTTGAAGATTCGTTCACCTTCGAGGAAGTGTTATATCTGAAGATTCATTCAACTCTTCACCTTTTTTCAGGAATTGCTACCACTCGGGGTTCGTTCGCCTATCTCTTTTAATTATTTTTTACTCGAAAGGACAGTTACTTCAATAGTTCGTTTATTCAGTTTGCCTAACTCGGGGGAACTATTACCTTCTCAAGGTTCGTTCATCTCTCGCTTTTGGTATTTTTTGGGACAGGAAATATCACCTTGTTGGTTCGTTCGCAATCCTCTTTTTTCCTAACTGAGGTGAATGTTACCTTGTTTGTTCATTCGCCCCTTTATTTAGGTCTTATTATTTTTAGAGGGACTATTACCTTATTAGTTCGTTCGCCCTTTCCGTCGAGGCTTTATTCTTTGCCATTCAAGTGGTTAAGTTCTTTACGAATGAACATTTTGCTTTATGGACATACTGTCATTACAAGTTATACATAAAATATTCGTAAATGTTCAGAATTAAAAGGACGATTTAACTTTGTACCCTTCATATTTTCCAAGTAGTATGCCCCTAGCGCGACGATTTCCACTAGCTTATAGGGGCCTTCTCATTTGGTCAAGACTTTGTTGTGCTGGTCCAAATTTGTGACTTTATTCTGTCTCACAACCATCTTCCCTACTAAAAATTTGGCGAACTCTGACTTTTATGTTGAACTATCAAGCGGTCGCCAACCTCATTCTTGCTTGGGCTTTGTTTGATTGTCATCGCTTTTATTCGACTAGATCGAGGTTTGTTCATTGCTCGATGTCGCTTGCCTCGTTGTCAAAATGTAGGATCCTGTGAGTGGGCACAGTTATTTTGACGGGGGCCACGACTTCATATTCGTACACTAAAATGAATGATGTTTCGCCTTTTTTTGTTTTGGGTGTCATTCTGATGACCCACACCACATTGGCCCGTTAGTTTGTGGGTGACACACCGAGTTGAATCTATGATCGATTTTGTATTCTTCACAGAGTGATTTGAGCTATTTTCCCACGAAATGTGGTCCGTTTTCACTTATGAGTATCTTGGGGATGCCACACCGCGAGATTATGTTGCCTTTCAAGAAATTGATTACTTGAAATTTAGTTCTAGAGGCTAATGCTTTCGCCTCTATTCACTAAGAGAAATAGTTGATTGCTAGGATCTTGTGCGTTGGTTGTCCAGTTCTTATCGTAAAAGGTCTGTGAATCTCGACCCCTCATTGGGCTAAGGGGCAGGCGTCCACCATAGGGGAAAGCAAAGTAGGTGGTCGACCAGTTCTTGGCGCGAACTGTTGGACCGTTTCACACTTTTTTGTCAATTCTGATGCGTCTTTGCAGAATGTTACCCAGTAGTAGCATAATCAAAATAGTTTCCGCACTAACGAGCGTGCACCTATATGGCATGTGCCAACCCCTTCATGAGTTTCACGCAGGACCCTTTCTGTCTCTGGAAAAGATATGCACCTTAAATACAGGGTTGAGAATCCTCGTCTTTGTAATTAACCATCTATGAGAAGGTAGTTGGCGGCGATGTAGCTTATCTTGGTATTCTCGCCTTCGTCTTCGGGTAAGATCCTTTTTTCAAAAGTTTATAGAGAGGAGTCGTCCAGTGGTCCTGCGCTTGTATATTAAAGACATTTTCTCTGTTTTCAAGTACCGAGTACAATGCTCATTCTAGGAAGTGTACTTACCAAATTTTTGTCCCTCCAAATTCAAGTTTCCTCAGGGAGTCGACTAGCTGGTTGTCGTTTCCATGGATGGACTCGATCGAAAAATTTGGTATCTCAACGGTAATTCCTTTTGTGATTAGGTTGACGATCAGTTCAGAGTAGCTTTTTACCTTCAGTGAGATTCTACCCATTCTATTGGCGAGTCGCATCCAGTGACATTCTGCTTCATTATTGGTCGACTTAAAGGCGAGGGCAGTGACATATTTACAAGGCTTGACATGATGAGGGATGAGGACTAAGCCTGCACCCGAGCCTTTTTTTTAAGAGGATCTGTCACTGTAAAGTCCTAGTTTTTCTGTCCTTTTCAGTTTCAGTGCAGTCATTTTCGTTATTTTACAATTTGACGTATGCCAAAGCCTGTCCGTTGATATTTGTTTTCAGGGAAAACTTTATTATGAATTCCCTCAGCTCAATTGCCCACTTAACCATCATTCCTAAAGAATCTGGCTTCTTGAGGAATTGTTTAAGAATCTTTTGTTGAGGACTGTTATTGCATGGGCGTGGAAGCAACTTACGCGCGACGATAACCAAAGCATAAATATACATTTCAATCTCGATACGCGTTGAAACGTTCACTTACAAATTAGATTGGACTTTGTTTACCCCCCTCTTCTCTGACTAACACTGCACTGGCTACGTACTGTGAGTGAATTACGGAAAATCCAAATCTTGATGAACAAGAAGATTGAATTGACAGAAGAGAAAACTTGAGCAAAAAGGTATTAACCGAACAAGAAGAGAAAACAGAGTAACGAACTTAACAGAATTGTATTCTTCAAATCAAGTTAGTTTACAATGATGAGAACTAATCCTTTATATAGGATTTAGAATACAACAGATCATATATCCTCTTGATTGTGCTAGGTGAATCATGAAGACACTAGAAATTCTTGAAGACTCTTTAAGATCCTAGACACTATGAAATGAAAGTCACGCCTAAACACTTGCTAACTGCTGGCTGTAACAGTTATTTTCCTTGTTTTCTTCACATAATGATATTCACCTTATCATACATCACAACATTCCTTTGTGAAGATTTTGGTTTTATTTTCAAGCTCATCTAATTATAACTTGATTGATCATGGCTCCTTTGTACATTCATGAATTTGATCTTCTGCTTCTAATGAACTGGTCTTGTGAAGTTGCAGAATACAAACCTGTCATCTATACCTGAAGTTGATCAAGTGATAAGCAACATAGTTCTTACACAGATTACTACTTAGTGATCGGACTGCACAGAGTCAGATCAAATGATAGACTCATTAGAATCTCAATCCTCAAGAACATAATTCATCCTTATTCAGATAACAGCTTCGATTGAAACACGTTTCATTAACATCATTCGGGAGATCCACCAGTTTAAATCAATATTTTTTTCTCGTGTTGCGTTCTTTTTCCTTTGAGAGTTTATACTTTTTTGTTTGACTTTCTCTTTACTTTCCTTCTTTTGTTTTACTGACAGAAAGGTTTGTGTCTCTTTCTTACTAGTTAAGCTGGGAGATTTTGGTCTCCATCTTACCATCCTCAAACTTTTGTAGAGTAGCTTGACGTTGTCTTTACAAAACTTATTTTTGGGTAACTAAGCTTCACCCTATGACAGCTCAACACTATATAGATCAGGTGGATTACTCAGATGAACAAGAAATGTGAAATAAGCGGAATCACCTAGAATAAGGAAGAGAACCAGTTCAAGAGTATCAAGACCAACCAACTCAAACCAATCGAGCATACCAGTGCAATCCTGGCCCATAAGTACCATATCTGAGTGAGAAACTCTGCAGATAACAAATCACAGAACAGGTATAATGACAAAAAACAAGGCAAATCATTTCATTAAGAAGAAGGCAAATCATATACAATCAGCACTTACAGAACCAGAATCAAATCAGGAAGACACTAGATGAGAAGAAAAAGAAAAAAACTTCACCAAATAAACGATGAGGAAAAAAACACGAGAGAACCACAATAGAATGAGCCATTATCAACATTTTAGCACAGAATGAACCATGACTCTTCACACAATTAGAACTAGAGATATAACAGCAAAAAAAAACTACTGACATAGATCAGACAAACATATAACAACTCTACTCATCATGGTAGAATAGAAACACTAATCTTCCTCATTAGATACCAAATCATCCTCACATAGATGAAAACCTGAAAGTACTATCAAGACCAGAGACAGAAGAGTTCTGAAAGTCCTTGAAAGATAGAACGCCCAGTTTCCTTAAGCAAGTAAAAGTTTTTTCAGTGAGAGGTTTAGTTAAAATGTAAGCTAATTGATCTGTGGCAGAAACAAAATTAACAATTACTTGATCATTTTGAACTTTTTCCCTAACAAAACAAAGATCAAGCTCTACATGTTTCATTTTTGAATGTTTTATAAGATTTTCTATTAAGGCAACAACACCAGTGTTGTCACACCAAACAATAGGAACACTTGAGAGTTGCACACCAAGTTCAGTTAATAAAGAGACAACCCAAAGAATTTCACATAGCATGACCGAGAGATTACAGTCTTCTTATTGGAACTCCACACTATTGGATTATTCATAAGCAGATAATGGAGTGACACAGACCTCCTCTATGTAACATCAGTCCCCCAATCAACATCAGCAAATAATACAAGAGTTAACTCAGAGTAAGGACCACACGAAGACCTGAAGAGTAATCCATAATAAATTGTGCCTTTGAGATGCCTAAGCACACGAACAATAGCTTTCCAGTGAAACTGAAGTGGTTGCTGCATAAATTGACTTAACTTGTTAACCGCAAAATGATAGATGGCCTTGTAATACACATATGTTGTAATGCTCCAATTGTACTTTGTTACAAATTAACATCATCAAAAGGATTGTTTTTCACATAATTACTTCCCTTAATACGAAAATTTCCAAACATGGGAGTAGGCAGAGGACTGGAATCATTGAGTCTAGTCTTTATGATGAGTTCAGTTATGTACTTCTTTTGACCCAACAGTAGACAATCCCATTCTACATGCGCATCCATTCCAAGAAAATAATTTAGTATTTCTAAAATTTTCAATTTAAATTCATCATTAATTTGCGATATTATTTGTTCAATTTCAGCACCATTACTCCCTGTAACATTATCGTCCACATAGACAAGAAGGAAGACACTTCCTTGATTAGTTTTCTTTAAAAACATACACGAATCAGCTAGTGAAAAACCAAAATAAAGAGTGTTGAGCAAAAAACATTTAAATCTCTTGATCCAAACACAGGGAGCTTGTTTAAGTCCATAGAGTGCCTTGTTGAGCTTGCAAACAAGCACCTACCCATTCTGATCATGTTGTTCGAACCCTGGTGGTTAAGTCATATATACATCCTCATTGAGATCCCCATGTAGGAATGCATTGTTGACATCCACCTGTCGAATAAGCCATTTATGAGTTAGAGCCAAAGTAAGGATAATTCAGACAGTTGGAGCTTTCACTACTGGACTAAATGTATCCACGAAGTCAAAGCCAGGTTTTTGTCAAAATCCTTTTGTCACAAGTCTAGCTTTATATCGCGGGACTTATCCATCAGAGTTCCTTTTAATTTTGAATAGTCATTTGTAGTCAACAGGGATCCATCCTTCAACCTGGGAGAGAAGTGAGACACTACGTGTTATTGGCAGCCAAAGCAGTAAGCTCATCTTGAACTGCATTGGCCCAATGATGACACTGCATTGTACTGAAAATATCTTTAGGTTCAATTTCTTGAAGATCACTAGAATCCAGTACTACAGATGTAAGAGCTGTCATAGAATTTATTGTATTCAATCTAGTCTGCATATGATGGATGGATGGGGGTATGATTTTCGTCTGAGCTGAATCAGAATGATGAGCTGTTGCAGATTTAGACTTTGCCCTTGACTGCATAGAGTGAACATTATGGGCAAGTGTAGCTGTTACAGGTACATGTTGAGAATTACGCAAAGTATACCTGAGAGAGGACTGATCTAGAGAAGCATGTTCAACTAGATGATGAGAGATATTATCAGCATTATTGACAGTAGTACTTACCCAGGTATTACTGGAACAAGACTAGATCCAATAGGTCTGTATCGGATGACAGGATTTGGATCAGCATCTGAAGCATTTACACAAGGAGATTTATCATCCCTTTGAGAAGAGGATGAAGTTATAACTGAAGTGGGCGAACTGAAATTGTGATGAGGAGATGACTAAGAGTTGTAAGTATCACTAATAGATTTAATGTTAGTGAAATCATCAACAGATAAACAGATAGATGAATTAAAAGAAATAAACAATGGTTCAGAGGTCTAAGTGTTCTTGACAATAGAGGACTGCATGAATGCTCCATTATTCTCATCAAAAGGGAATATGTTTTCCTGAAATTTCACTTGTCGAGACACATATATTCTTCAGAGACATCAGGGAATATGTTGCCATGTTGGCTCAAGCAATACCCTATAAAGACACAAGCAGATGATCTGAAATCCATTTTATGTTTCTTATAAAGTCTTAGGAGAGGATAACATAAGTAGTCGAATACTCTAAGAAAACTATAGCCAGGACAGGTATGAAATAACTTCTCATGAGAAGGAATGAAATAACTTCTCATGAGAAAGTAAACACAACCATTAGACGTAGGTGTAGGAGGACCCCAGAGGTCCATTTTCACAAGTTCAAGAGGATTATGGTACACTATTTCAGATGGTTGAAATGGTAACTTGCATCTTTTACTAATAGCAGATGCATTACAGTGAGATTTTTCATTCAACACATCAAAGTTGTTATTAAGTATAACATAGTTTAACACCTGATCAGAGGGATGACCCAACCTATGACGTAACACTGAAGACGTCAATTTCACTTGTCCAATAAAACATGATCTATGAATTGAATTACGTAATCTACCGTTATTATTACAAGAATAATATAAACTGATACTACTTCTAGCAGGCAACTGACTAAGATCAATCTTGTACAAGCCATCACTTTCAACACCTGTCAACAATGCTTCTTTTGTTCCAGCATCATGAACAAGACAACAATTGTGATGAAACTCAAAGACGACTCCGTTATCCATGGTGAACTCAGACGCGGAGACAAGATTCTTAGTAATGTTAGGTGTATATAGAAAATTATTAAGCATAAGACGCTTAGATGTGGTATTAATGACAGATGTTCCTATGCAGTTTATATTGAGAAAGGTACCATTAGCCACTTGCACCTTACGTGAGCCCATATATGGTTCAACATGATTACCTGCAGGTGAGCCATGGGTGAAATGATTTGTGGCCCCTGAGTTTGGATACCAAGCCTTGTCAGAATGTTAAACAGGAGATGCAACCAGATTGGCTTGTGCAGGTAAGTCACTAGTGGTTGAGGTAAATGTTCTTGCTGCCGAAATGTGGTGAATACGTTGAAAAGGTTGATAAGCAGGAAGGTAGTAGGGTACGGGAGTTGAAAGATATGGATTGAACATAGGTGAAAAAGCAGTAGAATGGTTGAAGCATGTAAAGGATTCAGATTAAGCTGATACATCTGAATAGAAGGTAAACTAATTGGAAGCATCTATTGAGATGAATGTGTCTCTTGACTGGTATGATACATTCCTCCTTCATTATTCCAGTTTGCAACTATGAGATTAGCACTCATCTCTACAGGTTGTGTTGTCACTCCTTCAAATTGCAAATTGAACCTTTGAAAGAACTTGTTCACTAGATGACTGAACTTGCCACATAACTGTCATTGAGGCTTATTATTTCCAAATCCTTTGCCCCTGCCTCTTTCTCTACCATATCCCGTTGTATTGGCCTGAAAATCAGGTGTTATTTGTTGTTGGCTCTGATGACTTTGTCCATTATCAGGTGGTCTAGTATGTACCATATATGTTAGGCTTGAATTCATACGGACTTGTCCTGCAGTATGTGTTTCATGGCAGCTTTCGCAACAGATATTGATATTGTATTGTCAAACACCAAATCCTTATGTCTAGCCTCTGCATCTAGAAGAGTCGAACTGATAGAGGCAAGATCATAATGATTACTGCTAGCATTTATGATAGAAACAACATTATCATACTGCTCTTTGACTTCATTGAGAATGATAGAGATTCACTGCATTTCTTCTATAGGATGTCCACATCCGGCTGAACTATCACATATCAGTTGAAGCTTAGTCAAGTATTCACGCATAGACTGAATAAACTATTTTCTAACCTTATATCTATCATTCATGATCATAATTTGTGTTGTTGATGAGGATAAGAAGTGCTGATGAAGCTTAGTCCAGATTGAGCAGGCAATCATGCATCCTACGAGTCCTTTGCTTATTGAGGACGAAATTGAAGCAAGTAACCAGGACGCCACAGAGTTATCTTGTTTACTAAATTTTGCATACTCTGGATTATCTATCTTCTAACTTTCTCCATCATCAATCATCGGGGAACATGAAGAGTGCCAACGAGGTAGCCTTCAAGGTTGAGACCTCATACTGCTAATAGAACTTGCTGCTTTCATGACTAGAAGTTATCTTCACCAGTGAGTTTATAAACTCTTTTGTTGACAATCGAAGGATTGGATTCATCCATGGCGAAGAGCAATGCAAGACGACCTTGACAGATATGTGAGATTCTGAAACTTCGGAGAAGCAGACTGAATTGCAGAAATCGTCTTCAAAGTTTTGCAACTGAAAGACGTGATTGAGGCTCTAATACAATCTGAGGGAATTGAGGAAAATCCAGATCTTGATGGACAAGAAAATAGAATTGAAAGAAGAGAAGACTTGAGAAAAAAGGTATTAACCGAACAAGAAGAGAAAACAGAGTAACGAACTTAACAGCATTGTATTCTTCAAATCAAGTTAGTTTACAATGATGAGAACTAATCCTTTATTAATGATTTAGAATAGAACAGATCCTATCTCTTCTTGATTGTGCTAGGAGAATCATGAAGACACTAGAAGATTCTTGAAGACTTTCTAAGATCCTAGACACTATGAAATGAAGATCACGGCTAAACACTTGCTAACTGTTGACTCTAACAGCTCTTTATCTTGTTTTCTTTACATTATGATATTCTCCTTGATCATACATCTGAACAACTACTACCTCACTAACACTTACATAAAGTAAAAGTGGTTCATTGGGAACGGGCTTGCCAAGAGTCGGAAGTATCTACAGGTGTTGTTTGTTAGGATTTATAGAGTGATGTGGACAAAAGGATGAACTCAGAGCTTTAATTAAGGATAACATTGTATTTATTTGAGATCAAATGAATATAACCTATAGTAGTCTTTATATAGGAGATGCTAGGTAACTAACTAATAATTACCTAGACTAATCTAAGACTAATCTTGATTATTATATACTAATCTTGAACATACTTGACTAGTTTACATACTACACTAACATTCACTCAAGTTCTTTGATTTTCTTTATTATGTATTACTCTAACATTCACCCATGTTATTTACTCTTCTTGATTTTGGTCCTCAAAGTTTTTCAATTTGTTGAATTGGTCCCTAAACTTCCAATGCTTCTTTGCTTGTACAGGATCCTAAGTCCAATCTTCTTCAAATCTCTAATCGAATTGAGCTCGCACACCTTCATCATCGGTGAAATACTCCACATTCGAACACAAGTTTTTCAAGAGGAAATCCAGACCAGAAGGAAGAAGACTCGGTCATGCCATCTCGGTCATCTCGTCGTACTCATGTCGTAAAAGAAAGAAGGATCATCCCGGTCATGCCATCGCGGTGCCATTTTGGTCATCTCGTCGTGGTCATGCCATCGCGGCTAAGACTTTAATTTAAAATTATACAACACACCAATATTGTATTGAATTCAATCTAAATCATCAAAAACTTGGTTATGCAAACTCAATATGATTACACATCTTCACTACACCAAACCAGCAATTCACCACAAGTAATTCAGCATTGTTTGGAGAGGAATTGGACCAGGAAATCACAACATACAATCATCAAAGAATCCAGCAAAGAACCAAGTAATCCAGCACAGAACCACAGTAGAGCACCAGCTGAATAGTAGCATTATCACAAGCAATTGATTCGCATCACCACATCAAGAGTGAAGGCAAGAAGTGCATGCTCACGATTTTAAATACCAGTTTCAAAACCACTGATGATAAGGACAGAACATAACAACATAATCAAACAACAGAATGGTAGGTCAAACCAGCAGTAATTAGTAGCACTCAGCATGATCACATCGTAGAAATATACCACAATTCCATAAAACAGAATCGCGATAAGAACACAGCACTTACAACAGTATGATCGCAAGTCTGATCATACTGATTCAAGCTTGGAGAAGATAATTAGCAGGTGATTGCTTCTGGAATCTGATCACATGTATGGTCATGTTGATTGAAGCTTAGAGAAAAGGCTAATTCTGTGCAAATCGTTGAGCAAGCAATTCATATCAGAAGAACAAAGTAGAATGCAGCAGAACAGAGCAAATCAGAGCTATTGAATTGTAATCTGGATCGAATGACGTTGGATTGTGATCTGAATTGATTGGACAGGTTGTTGAAGACGATCGATCCAGATGTTGAAAGACTAAATTGCTGCAACCGAATATGTACTTTCTCTGAATTGAAGACTGAATTCGAAGATGATCAACAACTGATGTCCCGATTGTTAAGCTTCTGCAAGAGGTGGCAACGAAAGCACAAATCGTTCATGATGAATTGACAACTAGTTTGGAAAGTTGATGGATGAAGAAAAGGAGTGCGTATAAAGCTTGAGGTGGCAGCAGCTCCGATCAGGTACAACAGCATGAGGTGGCTAAGCAAATCAAATATGAAGAACGCCGAATCTGTAATTAAGCAGATTGTTGCCAACAAGTGGTGTATGCAAGTAGGAGGTGGCAAAGAATGCATGATGCTGCTAGAGGAGGACGATTGCTGGAGCTACTAGAGTGAATTCAAGCTTAACTGAACTCTCGAACTAAACTGATGCTGAAAAACGAGCTGAATAACAGGTCAGCAAGCTGAAGAACAGAGCACAAATCCAACGTAAGGAAGATGATCACCAACAAACAAATTTGGCCCTTGGAAAAAAGGCTCTAAGACCATGTTAGGATTTATAGAGTGGTGTAGAGAAAAGGATGAACTCAAATCTTTAACTAAGGAGAACATTGTATTGATTTGAGATAAAATGAATACAAACTCTAGTAGTCCTTATATAGGAGATACTAGGTAACTAACATGTAATCTCCTAGACTAACCTAGACTAATCTTGGTTATTCTAGACTAATCTTGAACATACTTGACTAATCTACATACTACACTAACATTCACCCAAGCTTAGCTTAAATGCCCACTTGACCATCTTGCTTGAAAAATATGGCTTCATGAGGAATTATTTAAGAGGCTTTTGGTGAGGATTATTATCGCATCGACGTGGAAGTCCGTTCGTAACACTGCATAAAAATACTTTACAAATCAGATTAGACTATGTTTAACCCCACCCCCTATTCTCTGACTAACACTGCAATGGTTGCTACCTCACTTACACTTACATAAGGGAAAAGTGGTTCATTGGGAACGGGTTTGCCTAGTGTCGGAAGTGTCTGCAAGTGTCGTTTGAGCGATTGAAAAGAGACCTCCCACTCCGACGTCCACTCAAAATTTCGGTTGGATCTAAGAGTTTGGAAGAAAGGAAGTGACTTATCGTTCGCCTTTGATAGGAAGCGGTTTAATGCAGTCAAGCGACCGTTCAAACTCTGGACCTCCTTATGGAAAGTTTGGGACTTCATCTCTTTTATGGCCTTGACATTTTTAGGTTTCGCCTCAATTCCTCTTTCGTTGACCACGAAATCCGAATTTGCCAAATTTTTCTCTGTATTCACATTTCGTCGTGTTCAAGCGTACATTGTATTTTCGCATCCATTCAAAAGCTTACTGAAGGTCTATTGTGTAAGGGTTTCCCTTGAAGGAATTTTGGAGCATGTTGTCCACGGAAGCCTCCATATTTCGCCCCACAATTTCTTTGAACATGCGATTCACCATGCGCTGATAGGTTTCCGCAACATTGATTAGTCCAAAAGGCATTACTCTAAAGCAAAAGATATCACCGTCTACGTAGAACGCTGTATGGGCTTCATCATTTGGGTGCATTCAGATCTGGTTGTATCCGAAAAATGGGTCCATGAAGCTTAGCATTTCATTACCACAGGTTGTATCCACCGAGTGATCGATTCGGATGAAGGGGTAGAAGTCTATAGGGCACGCCTTGTTCAAGTCTCACAAATTCACACACATACGACACTTATCGTTTAACTTCTTGACCAGTATTGGATTGTCGACCCAACTCTGAAGGAGTACCTCCCATACTAATTGGGCGTTGAGCAGGCGTCCGCCTTATTTTCTGATCATCAAGTGCTTGTCAGATTTGAACGACCTCCTCTTTTCAGCAGCAGGCTTGACGGAGGGGTCTATCTGCAGGTCGTGTGAGATTATGTATATACAGATTCATGGCATGTCATTTGGTTTCCAAGCGAATAGTTCCTTGTATTCTTTCAAGAGCGAGGTTAGGATGTCCCTTTATTCTTCCGTCAAGGTGGCTCCAATGCGCACTTTTTTCCCTGACCATCTATCTCAACCTCTGTTAGCTCTTCTACCGAGGCAGGTCCAGCTTTATTCTCGCGCGGGTCAGTCTTTGTCTCGATGGCAAGAGACTCCCTTTGGTTCTTCCTGCGAAAGCAATTCCCATAACATTGTCGTGACGACAGTTGATCGCCTAAGACTTATCCAATCCCATTCGATGTGGGGAACTTCATCTTTTGATGAACTGTGGAGGTCACAATCTTGTTAGTGTTGATGGTGGTCCTCCCGTGGATGGCATTGTACGACGGGGGAGCCTCCATCGCTATGAAGGTAACTAACACCTCTATGTTTTTCCATCCTTCGCCCAAGATTACTAGCAGGGTACTCGCTCCCAGCTGGTATGTTGTTCTTCCAATAAAGTCGATGAGGGGGAAACCAACTCATTTTAAGTCCCTTTTGGATCTACCCATCTTCTCAAATGTGTATGGGAACCTGATGTCTGTCGAACTTCCCCCGTTGATCAGAATTCTCTTCATGTCACACATGTCGACTTCAGCAGTAATTACTAGCGCATCATGGTGCAGAGCTGTGACGTGTGCCAAGTCTTCCATAGTAAAAGAGATGACAATGTCCTCTACGGGACGGGGTATTTTTCCCAGTTATGCAGCCGTAGAGAATTGTTTGGTGTAAACCTGCCTTACATGGCTCCCCTTGCCTCCAACTCTGAATATTCCAGTGATCCGGTTAATGACCCTTTTGCCTTGTGAAGGACCGGATTGTTCTTGAAATGCCGACGAGCGGGCTCTCTATGGATATCTCTACAAGAACCTGTTGCAACAACGACGAAACTTTCGTGTTGATGCTAACAGTTGTACTTAAATATATGTATATTGTGTCGACAGTTTTTGTTGTCATTATTATTACTAATTAGGCACAATATGTTTACCATTGTTATAAGATACATTTAGTGTTAAATTTTGTCGTCACTTTATTTTCTACACTGATGAATGTGTAATGTCGACCAACATTTGATGTTAAATGACTCCATTAGTAGCAGTTGACTTTTCCGTTGTAAATGTACATATTTAAATACGAAAAGTTTTGTCGTAAATATATTTATAACAACAACAGATGTATGTCGTAACTAATAAATATTGTCGTCGTTAAAACATAAGTACCGAGATAATGATATAATAGGTTTGCGTGTAAATATACTGTCGACATTAGTATAGTCATTCAACAACAGATTCAATTATTGCTGTAAAATAGTTTATTTAGTGACGACTATTGTTGTTGCCGTGAATTTGTTTTTAAAAAATTACAAAAACTTTCCCGCTCTTAACTTCCCTCGCCCTCACAGTGTCACTTTACTTTACTTCACAACCTCACTTCACCTTATTTTCATTTCACTTCACCCCTGTTGGGTATCGATAGTGACAGCCCAGTAAAAAAAGGCCTCGAAGGCCCAATAACTATAGAGGGGGTAAACCCATGACATCCAAACCGGATCGGCCCAAGTACAAGCCAAACTTGGCCCACCATCGTGTAATCCAGAATCGAGCCCAAGGTCTATAGGGACGCCAATAGCTCCCAGACTGCTCGCCATTCTCTACCAGGTCGCGACCTTCCACTGCTCGACGTGGGAGTGCTCGCCCCGAAGAGAGCCTTACCTCTCTCCTCTGGTCCCACAAAACCGTTAATAAGGAAGCGGCCGGCCCCGATATCCCGCATATCTCGGTCACATATTCACTAAGGATTAGATTTGGTAACTGCAATATCTCGCAGTAACTGACGATCCGAATCTTCGGCAATACAATATGCACTAAGATATTCAGCTGCCATATACGGTTCTATCTCTCTTACCCTATAAATACCCTTGCTTTACATACGTTCTTTACGTTTTGAGTTCTGATACACACACATACTCATTTAAGCATCGGAGAGGGACCCAGAGGCACCCCCTCTGTTGCGCTCCCCTACTTGCAGGTTCACCGGAGTTGGAGCTGAAGCGTCATCCCAACTTTGTCTGGCATTCAATTCACTGCCAGATCAGCATTCAGGATTTCACGATCCAACATTTGGCGCCGTCTGTGGGAACGAGCAATTCATCCATGAGAACTCGATCCCAAAGCAACCGTCGGAATCAGACTAGGGAGCAATCCTCAGATAGCTCTGATTCTGCCGCCGCTTCATCGCTTCAACAAGAACCTGCCAGCCGAGCAGAAGTTAATGCTGTTCCTCTGCGGACAGCTCGAGAACATGTCGGTGATTCAAGACCGACCCCAGCTGCTGATCAAAACGGAGCCCCTACACCGTAGACAGTCCACATTGCGGGGCAGGATATTAATTTAACCCCCGAGATGGTCTCCCTGCTGGAAGCCATCCTAGTACAGGCGCGCCGCCAAGCCCCTGCTCCTCAGGAAAACAATCCCTCTGCTCCTAAGGAAAACCACCGCCCTGCTGCCACAGGGCCTTCACCTTCAGAAGCGCCCAATCCTGGTCCCACTGCGCCTCAGGAGGATCAGGAGATGACGTCAGGTCAGCAGTCCCTACCTCCAGCACACACCAAGGAGCCAGCAGCCGCATATACTGCCAATCCTTCCGGTCTGCCTCCACTCGGAGCCTCTCCCATGTGCTGCACTGTGGATCAGATGGATGACCTCCTCAACAAAAGGCTCCAGGAAAGACAGTTGACAGTCATAGATCCCTTCAAGGAGCAGTCCTCTCATCCTTTCACCGACGCGCTCGTCGCCATCAAAATCCCGAAGGATGTGGTTGCTCGAGCCATACCCGAGTATAGCGGTGGAGGAGATCCCACCGTACATGTCAACAAGCATGAGGCCTCCCTTCTGGGTAAGTCAAACGATCCCAATCATTTGGCTTTGCTATTTCCATCTACTCTTTCGGGTTCGGCTTCGTCTTGGTTTTTCGGCCTCCCTGCAGGATCAATCGGAACTTGGGCAGAGTTGAGAAGCAAGTTCCTGGAGAGATATATGGGCGAGCGCCAGTTGCTGAAGAGCGTGGTCGCCCTTGACTCGGTCAAACAGCAGCCTGGAGAGTCGCTGTCCAACTCCTGACGACCTCGCTAAGGGTAACCCATGAACCCCGACGCGATGGTAAGAAGGAGGTAAAGAAGGAGAAGAAGGGAAAAGAAAGTAAGCCCCGAGTCGAGTCTCTTCCAGCGCCTCTCCATCCAGAGGTCCCTGAGTACTTCACGTCTTTAAATAGGCATATCTCAGCGGTACTAGTCGAGATGGAGAGGAGATCCTTGGCGAGGCCACCGATGCCTCGTCGAGGTGGGCTACCCATGGGCAAGGATGTCGAGAGCTATTGCAGATACCATAAGTGCAAGGGCCATAAGACAGACGATTGCAATATTCTGAAGCGAGATATAGAGAGGCTAATTCAGGGGGGAATGTTGAAGGAGTTTGTGGCAGGGCGAGACCGAAGTCGAACGCCCCCCAGGAGGCATCGTTCACCAGCCCCTGCAGATCAAGCTGAGCCTTCTTGAAGCAAGAGGAGAGTGAATCTGATTGCGGGAGGATTCGGCGCAGGCGGCGAGAGGTCAAGTGCCAGAGAGGTCTACGCCACTCAGATCTCTACAGCAGTTCAGTTGGGGAAGCGGCCCCGACCTGAAGAAAACATTGTCATCTCATTCTCTGAAGATGATTTGGCACATGTCACCACGCCCCACAACGATGCTCTGGTCATTAAGGCAGATATTGACGGCTGTGATGTTGCAAGGATTCTGGTCGACGGAGGCAGCTCGACCGACATCCTGTTTCTGGACGCCTTTGAAAAGATGGGCAAATCCAAACGCGACCTGAAGAGGGTCGACTTTCCACTGATCGGGTTTGCGGGAAGAACAACTTATCCACTGGGGGCTATAACCATGCCAGTGATTTTTGGCGAGGGGTGGAAAAGCATCAAGGTGTCGGTCACTTTCCTGGTGGTCGATTCACCTACATCCTACAACGCCATCATAGGGAGGACCACGATCAACCCAAATAAGATTGTGGCCTCCACTGTCCACCAGAAGATGAAGTTCCCTACTCCGAACGGGATTGGAGAAGTGCTAGGAGATCAGCCTTCCTCGCGGCAATGCTATGTGAACTGTTTACGCAGGAAGAACCAAAAGGAGGCGCTCGCCATCGAGACAGAGGCCGATCCCCGTGAGGACTTGGCTCGGCCAGCACCCATGGAGGAATTGGAGGAGGTCGAGATCGATGGTCCAGACTAAAAGGTGCGCATTAGGACCACCTTGAAAGAGGATCAGAAGGAGGCCATGGCCGCCCTCCTCAAGGAATTCAAAGACCTCTTAGCCTGGCAGCCGAGCGACATGCCAGGAATCAGCACAGATATTATCTCTCATGAGCTCAGGATAGACCCCTCCATCAAGCCGATCGCCCAAAAGAGAAGATCATTCGGGACTGATAAGCGTTTGGCGATCAGGCAGGAAGTCGGCAGGTTGATTGAAGCTGACTTCGTCAGAGAAGTAAGATTCCAGAGCTGGGTCGCCAACCCAGTTTTGGTCAAGAAATCAAACGGCAAGTGGAGGATGTGCGTCGACTTCCGCGACTTGAACAAGGCTTGCCCCAAAGATTCATATCCCATTCCGAGAATCGATCAGCTGGTCGATGCTAACTCGGGTCATGAGATGTTGAGCTTCATGGACGCCTATTCAGGCTACAACCAAATCAGAATGCATCCAGATGACGAGGCCCACACTGCTTTCTATGCCGACGGGGATATTCTATGCTACAAGGTGATGCCCTTTGGTCTCATCAATGCCGGGGCAACTTATCAGCGGATGGTGAACCGACTATTCCAGGACATGCTGGGAAGGAACATGGAGGCCTACGTAGATGATATGCTCGTCAAATCCATCAAAGGCAATCCTTATACCATCGACCTCCGTGAAGCTTTTGAATGCATGAGGAGACACAGCGTTCGCCTGAACCCAGCAAAGTGCGCCTTTGGAGTCAAGTCCGGGAAGTTCCTGGGTTTTATGGTCAGCGAAAGGGGCATTGAAGCAAACCCGGAAAAGCTAAAGGCCATAGAAGAAATGAAGTCGCCAACCTGCCATAAGGAAGTCCAGTGCCTGAACGGCCGACTAGCTGCTCTTAACCGCTTCCTCTCCAAAGCAAGCGACAGGTCCCTCCCGTTCTTCAAAACCTTGAGGGCCAACCGCAAGTTCGAGTGGACGCCAGACTGCGAGGAAGCATTCCAGTCCTTGAAAAGGCATATTCAAACACTCCCAGTTCTGGCAAAACCCGTTCCAGGCGAGCAGCTTTTCCTCTATTTAGGCATTAGCGATGTGGCAGCCAGTGCTGTCTTAATAAGGGAGGAGAATAATGTTCAGAGTCCAGTGTATTTTATTAGCAAAATGTTCAACTCAGCGGAAATAAAATATGTCCAGATTGAGAAGTATCTCTATGCCTTAGTTATTGCTGCTCGGAAGCTGAGACCTTACTTTCATGCGCACGACATCACGGTTCTCACTAATCAACCTCTCAAAAACTACCTGATGAAGGCAGATTCTTCAGGAAGAATGGTCAAGTGGGCGATCGAGCTCAGCGACTTCAGGATCAAATTTGCGCCAAAAACGGCCATCAAAGGTCAAGCACTAGCTGATTTCATAGTGGAAAGCACGAGTAACGGTCAAGCGGAGGCAGAAAACAGGCCAAGTCAGTCAGAAAACGACAATCAAATCTGGGAGCTCTATACGGATGGGTCTTCATCAAAAGAAGGCTCGGGGGCAGGTTTAATTCTTATTCCTCCTGAGGGCGAGCCTCTGAAATACGCGATCGCCTTGACATTCCCGGCGACCAATAACGAAGCAGAATATGAGGCTCTTATCACTGGACTCAGACTAGCAAAAGGAATGGGTATAGCTGCGCTTAAAGTAAAAAGCGACTCAGAGCTCATTGTCAATCAGGTTAATGGCGCATACGAGGCAAAGGGAGAAAAGATGAAGAAATATATCGGCATTACCAAAAAGCTGGTCGCAGAAATCCCAATTTTCGCGATTGAATTCATTCCTCGCCAAGAAAACCAGATGGCAGATTCTTTAAGTAAGCTAGCCTTCGGAGGGGCGACAATCCAGGATGTGCAATTTCTGGAAAAGGCCCTATGTTCAGTCCTTGAAAACAGAGCGGAGGTCTTCAACATTCAAGAACAGGTCACCTGGATGACCCCGTTCCAGAATTATTTAAAAGAAGGCATCCTCCTAGAGGACGAAGGCGAATCCACTAGGATTAGAAGACTCGCAGCTAGTTATCTAATCATCGATGGAGAACTCTACAGAAGAGGTTATTCGACGCCTTACTTGAGATGTGTTGCTCTGCCCGAAACAGAAAAGGTTCTTCGAGAAGCTCATGAAGGGGCAGCAGCATGTCATGAAGGCGCTCGATCGCTAAGCAGGAAAATATTCAGATTGGGATATTACTGGCCGACCTTGGGAAAAGACGCAGCCGAATTAACACAGAAGTGTGAAATTTGCCAGCAGTTTGCACCACGATCGGGTCGACCATCAACATTATTATCCCCAATGGCGGGTGCATGGTCCTTCGCTCAATGGGGAATCGATATATTGGGTCCTTTTCCCATTAGCACTGGTCAGCGTACTCACATTATAGTGGCAATCGACTACTTCACTAAGTGGGTAGAGGCAAAAGCTCTAGCTTCAACAACGGAATTCCAAGTTATCAAGTTCCTGCAGGTCAACATATTCTCCAGGTTTGGTATTCCCAAAATACTCATCAGCGATAAAGGTCTGCAATTCGTTGGAAAGGAGTTGAAATGGCTCTGTGAAGAGTATCATATCGACCATCGCTTCAGTTCAGTACATCACCCTCAAACGAATGGGCAAACTGAAGCAGCCAACAAAGTTGTCTTAGCAGGACTCAAGAAAAGGGTTCGAGCATTCAAGGGGAACTGGGCAGACGAAATGGAAAACGTATTATGGGAAATCAGAACAACGCCTAAGGCGGCCACAGGAGAAACGCCTTTCAGTTTAGTGTACGGATCAGAAGCAGTAGCACCAGCTGAATTAGCAGTGCCTACCCACAGTGTCCTACACTTTAACGCGGAGGCAAATGAGATCGAGCGCAGAACTGACCTCGACTTAGCAGAGGAAAAGAGATGGCTCTCGGAAAATACACAGGCAAAGATGCGCTTGGCGACCGCTCGGTATTTCAACAGAAAAGTTAGCGCTCGCCAATTTTTCGTGGGGGAAATGGTTATGAGAAGGAATGAATTTACAAGGCTAGACAGTAAAAACAAACTTTCAGCCAAATGGGAAGGACCATACAAAGTAGAAGAGATCGCCGCACCGGGATCCTACTATTTGGAAACCACCGAAGGCGAGAGGTTACCCCGTCCATTTAATTCTGAGCATTTAAGAAGATTTTATGCATAGCTTGTAATCAAACTGATTATGTCAATAAAAGAAAGCCATTCCTTCATAAAGCGTGTCCACTCGAAGCAAGCCGAAGCCAAAAAGCCCTGACGCCAAAGTCAGGCCTCAAAAGCCCTAGTAACAAAGCTAGGCCAAAAGCCCTGACGCCAAAGTCAGGCCAAAAAGCCCTAGCAACAAAGCTAGGCCAAAAGCCCTTACGCCAAAGTCAGGCCAAAAAGCCCTAGCAACAAAGCTAGGCCAAAAAGCCATGTCGCCAAAGACAGGCCAAATGCCCTGACGCCAAAGTCAGGCCAAAAGCCCTAGCAACAAAGCTAGGCCAAAAAGCCCTGTCGCCAAAAACAGGCCAAAAGCCCTAACGCCAAAGTCAGGCCAAAAGCCCTGTCGCCAAAGACAGGCCAAAAGCCCTAACAACAAAGTTAGGCCAAAAAATCCCTAGTAACAAAACTAGGGCACAAAAGCCCTAACAACAAAGTTAGGCCTCAAAAGACCTGACTCCAAGAGTCAGGCAAAAACCTGATAACCGAATCAGGCACAAAAAGGCCTGACGCCAAAGTGAGGCCAAAAGACCTAGCAATAAAGCTAGGCAAAACAAAAAATCCCTGACGCCAAAGTCAGGCCAAAAGACCTAGCAATAAAGCTAGGCAAAACAAAAAATCTCTGACGCCAAAGTCAGGTCAAAAGACCTAACAATAAAGTTAGGCAAGATGAGAAGCAGACGCCAAAACCAAACAAAAGGATCTGCTAACAAAGAATTTTAGGTGATCACTATGGATGACAAAGCCTTAGGATGACCTCGAAGGTCTAAACTTCAAAGAAGGTAATATCTCTTTGAACTTAGAAGTTTATGCTTGTAAGTATCAGAAGTATTATCCTTAGAAAGTTCGACTTATGCTTGGTCTAAGACTTCAAGAGTCGAAGACATTACAAGTCAAGAGGAAGTCGAAGAGTAATTATGATTAAGACGTTGGGTAAATAGCCAAGCAGGTTCAAAGTCGAATAAAAGGCTTATGAATATAAGGGCATTCAATAAAAGAAACCCAGTCTTAAATCAAATAAATAATTACAAGGAAAACAAAAAATTACAAAGAAAAACAGCTATCCAAAAGGCAAATATTGTCAATAAAAGAGATGGAGACTTCAGGCTTGGGGATCCTCGGGGGCAGAGGCACTTGGCTCGCCTTCAGGGGCAGGGACGATTTGCTCGCCTTCGGGGGAAGGAAGGCTTGGTCCGCCTTCGGGAACAACCCCTTCAGCAACAAGGGTAGACTGAGAGTTACGACTCCGAAGGAAGCTCCTCAAGGACCCAACTTCCTCAAGGGGAAAATTAGGATCGACCGCCCGGACATCATCCACCAGGACTTGGAGAAAATCGGCGATCGCCGACTTCATCACCTTCAGAGCGCAGTCTTCAAAATCCTCAGAGGCTTTGAATGCCTCAACTACGCTCTGGGGCGAAGGGACGGCTTTCAATTGTGCAGCTAGCCGATCCCTCTCCTCCTCCAGGGCAATCCCCCGAGCTTCCGCAGCTTCCCTCCGAGCCTCCGCAGCTTCCATCTAGGCCACCGCAGCTTCCCTCTAGGCATCAGCAGCGGCCCTTTGTGCCTCAGTAGCAACCCTGCGAGCCACCGATTCTGCCCCTTTCGCTTGAGCTTCCTTAAGTTCAGCATCTAGGCGAACTCGAATGATCTCTCCCTGATCTAAACACAGGTGAAGAGCGTCAAAGTCCTGAAGAGCGGCAGCGGCTTCAGCCTCCCTCTTCTGGACATCAGCAAGGAGACGCTGCTCCTTCCTGAGGTATTCCTCCCGGGTATCATTTGCCAAGGCGATCGCTGCATCCGCAGTCGTCTTGATAGTCCCCAATTGCTCAGGAGTGACCCCCGTGCTTCGGTACTGCTCCAGCTCGACGAGCACGCTGGAATACTTGTCGGCGAGCTCCCCGAAGACACGGCCAAGAATCACCTCTTCCCGAACGAACTGGCAACAAATATAGAATAAAAGCTGTCAGGACAACAAACAATAAGGGAACGACAAAGAAAGGACTCTACGAAATAAAAATATGAGATCTTACCAAAGCCACTCGTTCAAAGTGGGATCAAAGGAACCCCTCGATCTGATGAAGTTCTGTGGGAACAATCGAGCGGTCCGTGGGGGGAATTATCCCGTCCAGAAGCCGCATACACATATCCGGGCTGCCCCGGAGGCTCTTATGGGGAGGGCACCCCTTCTTCATAAGGTCCCCACAAGGGACCCAAGTCTCCCGAGAATTCGCTGATTCAAGCTGGCAAGGGAGCAATGCTCCTCCACAGGAGCCCTCGATGAGCTGGAAGCAGCATGCCCCTTCTTCTTGGTCCCAGACTCCTTAGGAGGAACCGTGGGCACAGTAGGAACAGGAGGTGCTAAGGTCAAAACCTTCCCCTTGGTGGCAGAAGGGCCCTGGGGAGAGGGAGAAGGGGGCACCACGTCCAGACCCTTCCCTTTATTAGCAGAAGGGCCCCCAGGAGGGGGAGGAGGAGGATGCTGGTCGACTTCCGGACATTCCTCACTCCTGACCTTATTGGAGGGAGGAGGAGGATGATCCCGGGCCATGTCGGTCGAGGACTCCTCTGCAAAACAACAAGACAAAATGTCAAAAACAAAAAACCGCAAAGTATGAAGACGTTAAATCTACGAATAACAAAGCAACATACCTGGTTGGCGAGGGTCAGCAGTGGCCGAGGGAAGCACCTCCTCAGACTTCCTCTTGGACGAACGCCTAGAGGGGGAGGAGGAGAGTTCATCAATGCCTGGTCGGAGGACAGTCCCACCGATTCCTGGTCATCAAAGAGACCTATGAGTTTTTGGCTCTTTCCTACGACCTTGCCTACAAACGATAAAACAAGGAAAAAGGTTAGAAAGTTACCCAATCATCAAAGATTGGCGTGGCTTGATGAATGCCTGCCATCTCAAGCATGTTTTCAGTAGTTTCAACCACTGAGCGAATGGACTTGAATTGGGACGACCGATGCGACCGGTATAGGTCATCGATGGCGTTCCGATCACTCTCTGATAGCTCCTCGAAGGAAGGAGGGAAATCCTTGGCCGGGATCAACAATTTCCAGGGCACACCCCCCTTATAAAAGAAGTAACACTTCTTATAATTGGAGTTGGTGGTCCGAAAATCGTCAACCATATGGACATGAACATTCCAACTCCATGCTTGAGGGCCTCCCCATTCGGAGAACTTCGGCCAGCGTGGTTGGAAATGGTGGAGGTGGTTCGCCCCTGCTGCCAGTCGGAAGAAGCACCAGAACAAGGCCAGTGAATACACCCATTCCTGGCGTAAGCACAGGAACTTGAAACCGACCCACATCCTGAGGGCATTCGGAACAAGCTGTGTGGGGTGAATCCCGTAAAACTGACACAAGGTCTGTAAATCCTCACAGAGAGGAAAACGCAACCCAGCATTGATCTGGGCCGCATAAATGTAAACCTCTCCGTCGTGAGGAAAATGCAGACCTAAGCCAGGATACCTAGGAGCATCCTCCACGCTGAAGCCACCGAGCGCCACCACGGTCTTAAAATAAGCCGGATTCAATTCGTTAGGCTTGACATCTACTCAGAACAGTTCAAGTATAGCACAGCAGGTATAAAAAACAAAGGAAACAGAGGATATTGCCAAAGCAGAGCAGTAAAAGGGCGAAGGTTTACCTTTCGGAGAAAAGATGGTCGTGTTCAGCTCAGGCTCGTCCACCACCACAGGAGTGGTTGCAGTCCTGCCCAAATCGGTTTGTTCCTCCACTGAGGGGGGAACGACCTCATCCCTGATGGTCAAGGGGACATCAGCATTTCTGGGAGTGTTGGCTTTGTTGGCGCCCTTGGGAGCCATGTGCTTTACTCTCTGACTGCGGGGAGCAATGGAAATATTGGAAGAAGGCTGAAGAAGGTTGAGAAAGGAAATGGAAAGGATCGCAATGAAGCTCCGAAAATCTAAGAGAGTGGATAAGCGTAAAAGACAGAATACAGAAACTGACGTTTCTTATATAAACCAAAAGGGGAGTAACCGCCACGAGCAAATCGAAGCGACGCAGAGGAATGATTGCACCCTTTTTGGAGAAAACCAAAGCAATGTCAGAAATCCAAGAGACAAACGGTTGGCTGGTACAGATAGCTGTCAAACTACCCTAGGTTTACGGAAAATTAAAGGACAGGCGTGCCTAAGGTGACCGTTCGATTTCTGGACAACTGAGCAGTTATTAAATGCTAAAAGTCCACTAAGGAGACAAGATGGTCGCCTACGCACTAATAAGGCTTTAGCAGAAATACCTCGGGTAGGTAATGATCGCCTAACTAAGAGAGATAGACTTCCATAAGCCTAGGTCACCTCGAGTGATCGCCAAAAGGGAATAAAAGGGAGGATATTCTTTCAGCTTTGAACAGATAAGAAACAGCTCGCCAAATGAGCCTGAAGTGTCTCAAAGGTCCTGAACCACTACAAGAGACGTCACTATCTAAAACCCTACCAAGAAATCAAGCTCGACTGAAGGAACTTCAATCAAGCTTCGGGGGAAAATGTTGGGTATCGATAGTGACAGCCCAGTAAGAAAAGGCCTTGAAGGCCCAATAACTATAGAGGGGGTAAACCCATGACATCCGAACCGGATCGGCCCAAGTACAAGCCAAACTTGTCCCACCATCGAGTAATCCAAAATCGAGCCCAAGGTCTATAGGGACGCCAAAAGCTCCCAGACTGCTCGCCATTCTCTACCAGGTCGCGACCTTCCACTGCTCGACGTGGGAGTGCTCGCCCCGAAGAGAGCCTTGCCTCTCTCCTCTGGTCCCACAAAACCGTTAATAAGGAAGCGACCCCGATATCCCGCATATCTCGGTCACATATTCACTAAGGATTAGATTTGGTAACTGCAATATCTCGCAGTAACTGACGATCCGAATCTTTGGCAATACAATATACACTAAGATATTCAGCTGCCATATACGGTTCTATCTCTCTTACCCTATAAATACCCTTGCTTTACATACGTTCTTTACGTTTTGAGTTCTGATACACACACATACTCATTTAAGCATCGGAGAGGGACCCAGAGGCACCCCCTCTGTTGCGCTCCCCTACTTGCAGGTTCACCGGAGTTGGAGCTGAAGCGTCATCCCAACTTTGTCTGGCATTCAATTCACTGCCAGATCAGCATTCAGGATTTCACGATCCAACAACCCCCACCCCCACCCTCTCCCTCTCGTCTCCTTCTCGGCGGAGTTGGAACCGAAGCTCGTCTGGTCTCGTACAGAACCGAAGCAGCTGGTTTCGTCGGAGCAGGAACAATACACATAGAACCGAAGCAGCTGGTCTCGTCGAAGATGGAAGACGCCATGGATGAACCGAAGCTGGAACCATGCGGGAACAATGCTGCACATATGTAAACCGAAGACTCCATGCTGAACGATGCTGAACCAAGATGGAACGGAGATGGAACGATGTTGAACTGAAGACTCCATGGATGAAGGGCCGAGAAGAAATTAGTCATGGATAAACCGAAGTGAGCTCGATGGATGAAGGCATGTTGGATGAAGTGTCAAGACAACCATGGATGAAGAAGGATGGAGCCATGGATGAAGAAGGATGAAGCCATGGATGAACAAAAATAAAAAATCGTCCAAAAATATTTTAAAAAATTCGTCCAAAAAATCGGCCAGTAAATCGACAAACAGTTGTCATAACTAAACGTAATCTATAACATCGGCAAGGTGTTGTCGCCTTTTATCTTTGTTTAACAACAGTCTGGTGTCGATGTAAAGCAGAAGTGGGTAGTGTCATGTTAACAGCAGCAAGCATTTAACAACGGCAAATTGTCAACCTATAGACCTTTAACGACGGGGGCTACCGTCACGAAGAAAATACCGTTGTTAACAGCTAACAGTGGTATTAATGCCCTTAACAATGATTTTTCACCGATGTCGATGCTCGAGTTTCTTGTAGTGTATGTTTGACTTATCTCTCTTCCAGCCACAAATTCTTTCGGCATGCTTCTCTGGATCAACTTTTCGATGTCTCACTTGAGAATCCAACAGTCATCGGTTTTATGGACCTTCTCTTTGTGATAGAGGCAATAGCTTTGAACATCCTTTCCCAGGGGATGGGTTTTCTTTTGAGGAAGTGGTGGCTTGGCTAATGACTTTCTTTCCATCTCCACCAGTATAGTTGAGACTTGTCTATTGAGAAGCGTGAAATACTCGAAGGATTCTCTAGGACTTGGCATGGGGGCTTCGGACTGAGGCTTCTCGTAATCCCTACTGACCTTCTTTCCTACACGTCGGGGTTTAATATTAGCCCATTGCGAATCTGATACGAACAGTTCTACTTCATCGTTCGCCCTTTGCAGGACTATGAAACCTTTAGCTTTGACTGCCAGCTCCCCCAGGGTTTCTATCTCGTGCACGGGATAGCTGTTTCGCAGCTTTCGAGCGACGTTTTTTTTTCATATACAACACTCGATAAAAAGCTTGTACGATCTCTCCATTCGTGACCCGACGATCAATCTCCGCGATGTTTTTGTGAAAACTCCCGTAGAAGTCAGCTAGGGTTTCCCCCGGTTCTTGTTTTACATCATCTAGGGTCACCACGCTCTTCAGCAGTTGGTGTTCGCCTATGTATTGCTCCAGGAATTTGTTTTTTAGCTCTAACCATAACTTGATAGTTTTCTAAGTGTGGGCTAAATTGAGAGGATATTGACTTGATTAGGAAGAACATTGTATTGCTAAATATATCAAAATACAATGATTAGTACTCCTTATATAAGATCTACTTAGGAACTAACAAGCAAAATATTGTATGAAAAATATCTAATGATCTAGACTAATCTTGAACATACTAGACTAAACTCCATAGTAGTCTAACATTCACCGATGTTTTTGCTCTTTTTGATTTATTCCTCAAAGATTGAAAATTGCCAAGTCTGTCCCTAAACTTCAATGCTTCATTGCTTGTGTGAAATCCCATCCAATCCCGATCTAGTCCGCAATTGAATTGACATCACACACCTTCCATCTTCAATTTGATCCTTCGACCCCAACACGTGTGTAACTGCATACGGACGAACAAGTAAGTAAACTAAAGTAATGTCACCATGGTCATGCCTGTGGTGCCTTCTTGGTCATCCTTCGTGATCACGGCATTTTAGGCTAAACGAAATAAGTTAGAAAAAGTCTAATCTGCACTTGAACTTGCAACCAAATCTTGAAGTAATCTCATTAAAGACTTGCTCGTACAAGCAACTCAATCACACACCAATGCGATCTTGAATCAGCCATTTTAGTATCAAGTATTTCAGCATTTCAGTATTTTGAGGCCAGATCAGATTGATATAGTTTGTAGACTACGTCAACTCTCAGTAATTCAGCTCATCAATACATCGAACGCCAGGAACAACATCACAACATATCAGCAGTATGAGATCAACTCAATTGATTCTCCATAGAGAAACATACAGCAGCTCGGTAATAAAGGACGTGATCTAATCAGATTCAACGTAACATCACAGTATCAATGTTGTTTACTCATCATCAGAACAGCATAGTGAAACCAGAGCATAAACCAACTTGTATTCAACTTGAGTTGCAAAGAATGATTAATGGATTACCAGCACAATAGTAGATGATACGCATGTTATAAATCTGCAGTTATTGATTCTTCGAATATTATCCTGGTCAGAATTTGTTACGAATGTGATTCATCAGTGATGAATATCATGAATCTGAAGTTTGAGGTGACACAAATTAGTAGCACATCATGAGAGGTGGCGAATAATGACAACATGAAGCTCTATTATCACGTAATCTGGATTCTCTACTTTCGAACCTTTTGGATAGTAATCTGGATCTGGCATTAAGAACAGAGCACGACGCAATAGATCAGAAGTAAAGACGTTTGAGCTGGCACATGGTTAAAATAAATTCAGGTTGCTGATGAATAAGTTGATATGGATCTTCTCATGAATGCAACAAATTGACAATAATGGAACAGTGCCAAGAAATATGCTTGAGGTGTCTTCATCTTGAAAGCCAGAAATGGATCTGGATCGTGAAACCTGAATGGCAGAGCCAAGAAATGAATGAATATGCATGAAGGTAGCGGAGAGCTGAAGATGGAAAAGCTGCAACTAAATAGCTGACGATAACAAAGATGCAAGCATGAGGTGTATTCACAAAGCTGCAACCATGAGGTATCTTCATGTGTTGATGATGCGGATGATAGCAGCAATGCATTGTGGAAGCTGGATTAAAAATTGAAATCTCAGATTTAGAACCTTGACCAACCTAAGCTCTAATACCATGATAAGTGTGGGCTAAATTGAGAGAATATTAACATGATTAGGGAGAACATTGTATTCCTTAAGATATCAAAATATAATGACTAGTACTCCTTATATAAGATGTACTTAGGGGAATAAATGGCAAATATTGTATAAAAATATATATAATGATCTAGACTAATCTTGAATCTACTAGATTTATCTTGAATCTACTAGATTTATCTTGAACATACTAGACTAAACTACATAGTACTCTAACATGACCCTATTCATCTTGCAGGGAGGCCAATGAACAACGAAGAGGTCGAACCCGAGACGTTAAATGGAAATAATAGTGCTAAGTGATTATCATCATCTGACTTACCTAGGAAGGAGGCCTCGTGCCTATTTGCGTGGATGATGGTATCTCCTCCGCCGTTGTATTCGGGTATGGGCCTTGTCAACATTTAGAGATTAGGGTTGGATTTAGGGAGAAGATGAAGAAGGAAGAAGGAGAAGAAGAACAGTGGCAAAGAAACACTACGGACAATCTCATAATGAATTGATACCTTTGTCTCTTACACTGTTGACATATATAAAGAAAACGAGCTGATATTCTAGAAAGACATAATTGCAGGATAGTCCTAATACTTAATGATAATTGCAGAACGACTCCTAAACATAAGTGTATGACACACTTATATTCTAACAGGCCTGGCTACCCTATTTTGGGGATCCGCACGGCTATGTGGGCGGTCGTGACTGGCTGGGAGGACCATTCCCTGAAGGGTGTTATCGCATATCCGCACTGTTCTTTGAGTTTCTTTTTTTATCAACCATTCCCTGAGTAGGTTCCTGAATAATGAGTTAATAAGGGGGACAATTGTTCAGGATTTTGGAGGGTAGTCTGTTTATAAGAAACACAGCAGTGAAAAATGCATTTGTCCAGTAGTGCAGAGGGACAGCTGATTGAGCTAGGAGGGTGAGACCAAGCTCAACAATATGACGGTGCTTATGCTCCACCATACCATTTTGCTGACTTGAGTATGGACAAGTCACTCTATGAACTATCCCATACTGAGCAAGATAGGAAGTAAGAAAGTGAAACTCACCTCCCCCATCAGATTGAACTGCCTTGAGTTTAGTTCCAAGCTATTTTTCTGCCAAAACATGAAACTCACAGAAGACCTTAGTAGCATCAGATTTACGATGTAAAAAATAAATCTAAGTATAACGACTAGAAGCATCAACAATACTTAAGTAGTAATTGTTGTTGCTAGAGGAGAAAGGGGCAGGTCCCCGTAAGTCTACCTGTACGAGTTCCAGTGGATGAAAGTAGATAGTATCCGAGGATGGGTAAGCCTGGTTTTTGCTCTTCCCAACTGCACAGGCATCACACTCAGCAGATATATGGTTAGTGGGGAGATTTTGAAGCCTAAGGAAGTTAACAAGAATGTTCCTTGAGGGGTGACCTAGCCTCATGTGCCACAGCTTAGATGATTGCCTTAAGTGTTGATAAGAAACAGTTGAATTCAAAATCAGGTAATGCAGATGTAGACTGAGTAGTGGAACAAATAGTAGAAGAAGAGTCATCAAAATCATCATAAACAGATGCTGAATTAACAGGATTAAGCATAAACAGAGAATATTTATTATCATTCACTTGAAAACTTGAAGTTTCAGCAGGTAAAACCGCATTACTACAAAAGGACTGAAATTTGTTTTCAAGACTTAGACACTGGTCTGGACAAACTCAGCAGACTCTACTAAGCTATTATTATTAGACGGGAAACTAGACAGGTCAAGGCGATATAGACCCCTTGATTCAAATCCTTTGAGAAGCACACAGTTAGAGATGGAGTCCATAACCAGGAAGTGTGTCGCATGAAATCAAAGTAAACCTGGTTATCCTTTGAAAACTGAGACACATAAAAAATATTTTTAGTAACAGCAGGGGTATAAAGCATGTTATTTAGAGCAAGCTGTTTTCCAGATTGAGGTATAGATGATGAACCAATTGCAGAAATTGTAAGAGAAGAGTCGTTACCAACTAGGACCTTACCTGGGCCAGAGTATGGAGCTGACATGTGTAGGGCGGGCTTAGCTAGAGTATGGAGCTGACATCTGGGAAATGCAGAGTGTGGAGGAGCTGGATTGGCAAAGCAAGGGGAGATATCATGTATGGGTAGATGGGTGGTGTAGGATGGGGATATGGTGAAGCAGAGTATGGTAAGTATTGTAGCACTTGGTGAGACTGAGCAATGGGGAGAGAGATAGTGTTGGTCTGAACATATTGAGGATGAACTTGACATTTGTTCACTGAGGCTGACGTGGGGAGAGGGCTTGTGGTGATGATGGTTGTTGTTGCGGGAAAGGGTCAGGCTCATAGTCATACGAGTCAAGGTTGGTTGAGGGTGCCGAAGAGGTGGAATTTGGATCTGTGACCCCTGTAAACTGTACATTGAACCTGTGGAAGCATTTGTGCACCAGGTGGCCACCTTACCACATAACTGGCACTGAGGCCTCTTATTTCCAAAGCCACGACCCCTGCCTCTACCAGGCTGCTGACTACCAAAGGTAGGAGGGTGGTGATGTGGTGTGGGTAGCAGACCCGTATTGACAGGCATCATTGACAGACATCTTTTACCCCTGAACTACTATCCTCATAAGCTATAACAGGTTTAGCAGCAGTGGGTAACTTAGCATCAGCAACATTGGCAGAAACATTTGCATCAAACAATAAATATGACTGTCTAGACTCAGCATCAAGAATAACAGAACTCACAGAGGCATTGGTGTAAGGATTCTGACTAACATGAATCACAACTATCACATTGTCATACTGACCCTTAACACCATTTAAAACTATCGAAATCTGATGCATTTCTTCTATTGGGTGACCACAGCTAGCTAGACTATCACATGTGGTTTGTATCTCAGTGAGATAGTCACGCATGGACTGATGAACGTGTTTTCTAACCTTGAGTCTATCATACGGGTGCATAATCCTAGTGGTTGAGGATGAGGAAAAATCACGGTGTAGTTTTTGCCAGATTGTAGCAGTTGTCATACAGCCTATTAAACCTCTACTGACCTATGAGGAGACTGACGCCAGGAGCCATGAAGCCAGTGAGCTGTCTTGCTGATGAAACTTGGCATACGCTGGGTTTGGTACGGCAGCTCCTGTCTCATCCTCCAGGTACTGAGGTACGTTCATCCCATGAAGATGGTTTTCGAGGTTGTAGCCTCGAACCGACAGCAAGACTTGCTGCTTCCATGACTGGAAGTTTTCTTCACCAACAAGCGAGCTACTTTCTTGTTGGTGAAGGCAGGTGATGTTTCTTCCATATAATCGAACAAGAAACATGACTTGGTTTAGGATTCGGGCTCGATTTAGCTCTGATACCATGTCGACATTTAGAGATTAGGGTTGAATTTAGGGAGAAGATGAAGAAGGAAGAAGGAGAAGAAGAACAGTGACAAAGAAACACTATGGACAATCTCAGAATGAATTGATACCTTTGTCTCTTACACTGTTGACATATATTAAGAAAACGAGCTGATATTCTAGAAAGACATAATTGCAAGATAGTCCCTATACTTAATGATAATTGCAGAACGACTCCTAAACATAAGTGTATGACACAATTATATCCTAACAGGCCTGGCTACCCTATTTTTGGGGATCCGCACGGCTATGTGGGCGGTCGTGACTAGATGGGAGGACCATTCCCTGAAGGGTGTTATTGCAGATCCGCACTGTTCTTTGAGTTTCTTTTTTATCAACTCTTCCAATTGGCCCATAGTAAATAAGGGTTGTTCATCACCATTCGGCAAGGTACACGACGGGTTGACGGAGGGAGGATTGACAGTTGTTGCTATCGACGTTACAGGGGGGCTAGAGGCATGGATCAATTATCGGAAGTCTCCTCTTACTCCTCTTGAGGGTTGATGGAACGGAAGTTGAGAGTTTGTGCTTTTGATGTCCCTTGAGGGTGAGAGTCTTCATGGGGGGCAGAGACCTGTCATCGGGCTTTCCATAAGATTGTTTCTAGGAACGACAACCTCTCGATGGTGACCGGGATGGTCTCCCCAGCTACCTGTACTGAGGCGACGGCAGGCTTGGATGGAATACTGATTGAACCAGGATTGGACGGTAGGTGTTGACGTGTTATTCCACAGGCAGTTTCTTGCAGGTGGAGCGGAGGTGACAGATTTGGAGCTGTCCTGAGGAGGCTCATTCATCACCCGTTTGTTACGGTTGCGAGGAAAGCGAGTTTGCATGTTTGCTCGTTCTTACAGACGACGTCAAATGTTATGACAAGAATTCTCGGATGCCCGTTTGCTGATCAAGCACTAACTGGATGCTGATTGGGCACTTCGCGTGAGCTCCGATGGACCTGCAAGAAGGGGAGCGCAATAGATGGGGTTCATATGGGTCTCAATTCTATGCTTAAATTAGTATACTTGTAATGTATGAACTCTCACCTGTATTATTGATGTATGTAAAGTAGGAGTATTTATAAAGGTATGAGATCAAACCGTTATAGGAAACCGAATCTTTGACTATATTTATCGTTGTGGGTTTAAGAATAGTGTATATTACAGTTATTGTGTAATATTACAGTAACCATGTATGATCTTTGCGGAATAAGTGCCCGAGATATGCGGGGAAATATTGTCGTATATTTAGAGTCAGTTAAGGGACCTGGGGTGGGGGGTTAAATGCTTTGGCGAGCGTTCTTAGGGGGGTCGCCTGATAGGCATTTACTGAGGTCTAGGCAACTATTGGAGGCTTTGGCGACCACTTGGTCTCGGGATTGATGGTGGTCCGCTTTATGGGTTCCAGTTTTCCAGGAGTGTGGGTCGACCAAGTCTTAAAATGTTTGAACGTAACACCCTCTAAGACTGTATTGGGCCGAGAAGGCCTTGTGGGTTTGGTGTTGTATTGGGATGTCACTATCGATACCCAACAATTTCTTTTCCATCTACACATTTTTCTTAATTTTATATATGTAACTATTTTTCACTTAATTATTATTTATAATTACTTTCTCATCTATGAAAAAAATAGACTTTTTAAAAATTGTATTGAAATTTTAACGTTATTTTTATTATTTAATAAATATTATATTATATATTTATATGACATTGATTTGATAGGTTGTGTGCGAATCACATTATAAGTTAATTAATATAGAGAAAAAACGACAATGTGAGAAAATGGAAAAATACGACTTTTTATGTTATGATGGGGCACACTTCAAGAATCCCTTTAATATTTATTTTTCAGAATTTTGTTACTTAATGTTTGGTCACGCGTCGAATTTCCTCCTTCAAGCAAATTTTTCATGAAAATTTAAGATAATACATTAAAAATTATAAAAATAATATAATACTTTTAGAAACGTTACAATTACACCTTTTAAATATGTTACAAGTCACTATTTGATTGAGATATGACTGAGATCTAATTGAATTTAGGCTAAATTAAAACCTCGATTGATGAGTTAGGGTCTTGAGTTAGACCAACTTCTTACCCTTGGGTGAGCTAGCCTGGGTCAAGATTCAAAACCTAACCCTTTTGATTGAGTCTTATTTGAGTTACTATCTAATCAAGAATCAATTGACTATATATAAAAGTTTTGAATGTTTTAATTGTGACATTCGTAAACGTATTATGATATATTTTAAATTTCAAATATATTGTGTTATGTTTATATGTAAACTTTGACGAAATGGGATACTGAACCTCTGATCAAACACTGAGGAAAATAATTTTCAAAAATAAACATTAAAGGGGATTCTAGAATTGTGTCCAAACACTAGGGAAATGACTTATTTTACTACATTCGTAAACATAAGAGTGCATATGGATCCGACGTGTGAAGTATTTTAAAAATATCATTTGAATTAATGATTCAAACTTAATGGTGTATATATATATATATAAATCTTGGTGGGACATGTTCTGAACTTCGCCACAAGACTCGTCAGAATCACTCGTACACCTGCAAAGAATAGGACAATGAATGTGTTCCTCCTACACCTGAACTTAAGTTAGTTTTGTATTGGAGAGTAGGTATACGTAAGTAGAATTGAGTGAGTGTATCTCTATTTTAAGAAGATATATTTATATATTCTTGAGGAACTATTGTCTAGGACTACTTGTTCGACTTGTGCGTCCCTTGGGTTGATGTCCTTAGTACAGTCGTGCTAAACTAAGATAACTTTTTGTACTAACAAACTAAGTCGTAGTGTTTCCATGTAACTCTTTCCTATCTGGTGGCTATGTCAGTGTTAGATATCCTTTTCGAATGAGACATATATGTTCGGTTCAATTTGTCACTCTACTATGACCTCCTTCTATCGATGCAGGCTACATATAATTTATCGAGACACGTAGGGAACATGCATGGAGAATGTAAATAAATAGGATACACGACTTTGCTGGGATGATGACCTGAATTTTGCCCCGTCGTCTATTTGGGAGTGATTTGGGGGTTCTTCGGTCAAGGTACTAACAAATCCCAATTGTTATCCTCTTAGAGTTAATTACATTTTGATTGCGTATTAATAAGGAGGTTGACTTGCGGTAGCACTTGGCCAAAAAAAAAACTTGTGGTAGAATTGGGATCCGAGTGATAAAGGTTAAAGGATTAAGAATTTAAGATGCTTCAAAAGGTAAAGAAATTATGAGGATAGAGAAAGAAGAGGGGGGTGGGGGGACAAATGATCTGATCTTATGTCGTGTCGGGAGCATGACTTGAAAACAGTGTTTTTCTTCTTCCTGTAAGTAGACATCTTCGTTTTCAATGTTGTCTCAACTATGTCCATAGTGATTTGGAAAAGAACAAAAATGTAATATCGGTAATGAAGTCTAAAAAAAATACTTAAGTAAAAATACGTAAAAATCAGGATATACTATGCGACTTTGTCGTGTTCGAGCAGTGACAGGTCGTGTTATGACTTACTGGATAAAAATGATTTAATATGAAAGTGTATTTGATTTAATTTATTACGAATACAACTTGATATTGAACCAAAAAAATTACAATAACCACCTAATATAAACTAGGGTTAATTACTTAATTGGTTACACATATTTCACCATTGTTCAGAATGGTTACACATGTTTCAAAATGCGATTAATTGGTTTGGCTATGTGGCTAATTGGTTTTTGTACTGTTTATCGTCAGAAATCACCGTTAACTCAACCATGTGTCTAGCACGCGACCCTAAACCCATATGAAGTTAAGAAAATGCCTTTGAGTCCTTGACTATAATTGAATCGCGTGGACATACGGAGTCCCGCACTCCCGCCCACTTCGAAGATGACCATGAAGAATGAAAGCACTGAGTTCGTCTCCTCCTCAATCGGCGAGATCAGTCTGGGTATGTTCGTTCCCTCGTTCCCACTCTAGTATTTTGAATATACTGTCCCAATCAGTCTGGTAAGAACCCTAATTAACACAATTAGGGTTAATATTTTGTGGTTCATGGATGGTACTAGTTTATGGATGGTTCTGGGTGCGGATTTTTGGATTGGGGAGATCAACGCATGTGCCCCTATGGAAGAAAAGTCATTTTCAAGTTTCAGGTTCTGTAGGGAGAAGTGAAATCTGAAGTTGCGAATGCAAGAGTTGATGCCAGTTGATGCAAATCGAAGCCTTTGGAAGTTGTGTCTTGCATTAATATTTGTGTGTTCTTTACTTTTGATCTATGTACTGATGAAGTAGTTGTATTTCCATTTGTTGTTGAATATTTTGTTGAAATGGAAGCAATAAGATGTATTATGTACTGATGTTGTTCTTCAAAACCTCGGTTTCAGTTGTTGAGATTCTGTGTATCATTGAATGAGTTTCATTGAATAGTAACTTAATTAAAGTGTTCATGGGAAATGGAAATTTGATTAAATGGTTAAATATGTATGCATATAATGTGATTAAATGGTTATAGATGTTTCCTTGTAATGTGATTAATTGGTTACCTATGTTGTCTTAAAATGTGATTAATTGGTGAACTTGTAGGCGTAGCATGTGATTAAATAGTTAAGCATGTTTCATATAAATGTGATTAAATGGACAAAATATCGTGACAACATTAACAAACCCATTTCATTTCAAGGTTCACAGAAACCTCCCATTTACAACAAAACCTCCAGAACAACAAGGTTCACATAAACATCCATTTACAAGAAAACATGCAGAACAAGTTCACCATCAAGTGACAAAACGGTTTAAACCTAGTACGACTATATGTCAATACTAAAACAACCAAGATACCACACAAAACATATTTCACAAAACCCTAAAATCAGTTTTGACGGTTTTTTCACTGTGTAGCTCGTTTTTCACCCGGATATCCAAACTGAGCCATTGACCATCTGTGTTGTCTTATCCTTTTAGGTAAAACCGTTTTCAATGGTAGATCAGGCAGAATTATTTATCCTGATTCAGATAGGACTGGTGCTAAATATACGACATCATCTTCGATATCCACATAAGTCCGCTTTGGAGAAGTTTTAAAATTTTGTCCCTTACCTGCTTTTTTGATCTAGTTCACACGACAGATAATAATTTGTATTATACTTATAGTAAACCGAACTTACATTGTGTTGGCATACTAACCGATGATGATTTGACGGCCAATGTCTTCAACCGCCTTTTTGGAGTTGTGAACCCCTCATTTTCAGTTCCAACAGGTACACCTTCTGCTGCATTCGGTGTCCCCAAAGGTACAGCAGCCAGTGATTGTGATGCTTCTTCAGGCGTATTTTATTGTGAAGCAGCCTTCGCTTCATTTCGAACTAGCCTTTTAACTTTCTTTGACTCGTTTCCCCTTCCACAAAGGTGGTGTACTCTCAGTGTGCGAATCGGTATGTAACTTTCTTTTGGTAGGTCGCTTTGGGGGGGTTTGGAATAGTTGTTTCCTATGCAAAGTCCGATCTAACAAAATGTTAAATCAGTTGGTACACCGGTATCTAATTCTAACAAAATCAAAAGGTTAAGAACCTATGTACCTCAGCCTCAACTCTTTGTGAGCAACCTCTTTTATTATGGTTGTGTTCCCCCCCCCCCCCCCCCCCCCCCCCATTCTGAACAAAACTGTTTTAAACTAGTTTTACTAAGTCTAGAACTACCTGCATGGGAGTCTTTAGTGGCTGAACGGACTCGCATTTCCTTATCTTCCCGAACCTGCCTTAAAAACAGGTGGATCAACTGGTAAGGAATTGGTATGTGCCCAGTCATCACGCCCTGACATCGCATGTATAATACCTCCATACGTCTGTTCGTATGCACGCTTACGATAGAATGGATGGCAGAATGGTGTGACTTCATGAATACAGGAGTATGACAAGTAGGCAATTGCATGAACACAAGGTAGACCACTTAATTCCCAAGAACCACAACTACATGTTTTATCGTAAACATTGGGTTTATATGAAATAGTCGGCCCAGTATGTACCTCATACTCACCTTCCGCAGGATATAGTACATGACAACCACCTATCCTTGCTGTCATCTTTCAGAGTTTCTTTACTATATTCCTCCCGAGCTGCCCTGACTTAGTCTCTGCGGTCAGTCGTCACGCATCATCATTTTTCGAAGATCCTCAACTAATGTAACTGGAGGCTTGTCTCTAACATTGATGATCTTATTGTTAAAGCTCTCGCGGATGTTATTCACCAACAAAACAGTTTTAGAACAATGCCTAAACTAATATCTACACGATCCAGTTGTGTCTATTGTAGTTACAAACTGCCATGCTTTTGTGTTTGCTTTCTTCAACAAGTCCATATGCCATTTGGGTCTTGTATAGATATACACACATGCAGCTGACCAAACACATTTCCTCACCTCTGCTTCTCCCAATTCTCTAACTTGCATATTTTGGTAGATATGTCGCATGCAATACCGATGCTCAAGCTGTGGTATTATAGCTTGGACAACTTGTATCAAACCCTACAGATCACCATTTAATCAAATGTCAACTAAACATGACTGATGAGATAAGCACAAACAGATCAACATGATGTATCAATTAACCACAATTTGCTTAACGAGGCTAACCATTTAATCAAATATCAATGAGACATACCTTCTATCGATCTGACATCATTGTCCATATCCTATATGTACCAATGTATCCAACTAGAATTTCCAAAAAAAAATTCCAAGATTGGCAGTTTTCAACTTCCACCCATGCAAACACAACCGGGAACAATGTATTGTCTGCATCTCTTGTCACGGCGCAGAGAAGTTGTCCACCATCAGGATTCTTCAAAAAACAGTCATCGAGGGCTATGAAAGGTCTACACCCTTTCTCAGCCCAATTACACAAGCCTTCAGGCACACATAGAGTCTCTCAAACTTGGGTCATAAATGACTTGAAACTGAGTCCACATGTAGGACAACGGTGCTTCCAGGGTTATGTTCCATCAGTGTGGCTGCATAGTCCCGAACCCTACCATACTCCTCAATATGATCGCCGACAAGATTCTTCTTTGCCATCCATAGTACATGCCCAACAGTATAACGGTTGACATTCCATCCAATCTTCGTTGTATCTTACCTTAAATGACACTATTCTGCAGGATAAATTAGCAAAACAAGCACAAAACCGTTAGTCATGTACACATGTCGTCAACAACTATATTTATTCAACTAATGTTTGACGTACCTTTAATTTTGGGTCATCACGAAGCATTTCGATGAAATTGCGCAAACCCATTTCATCCCAATATTGAGACACTGATGATCTTTAACCTGATGACTGATTTACATGGTCACGCAATAAATTTAAATACGCATTTGTGCTTGCAAACCACTTCCACTCTTGTTGCGTTGTTCACGATGAAATTGACATCATACCCATTCACTATCGCATGGTCCCTCATTGCCTTCTTGAAGTTGGCGACATTACTGAATAACATTCCAAGACTAGGATTCAGGTTCGCACCATCGTTGTCAGGTTGATAAAATCTACGTCTTTCGAAACTATTCGCGTCTTCGCCTGTATCAGCTTTCGTTCCAACTTCCAGACTGTCACTTCCACATTCACTAACTTCATCTCCAAATCAGGCTACTTCCTAGTCAAACATGGAGTCTACTTTGTCTGTTGATTTACTCTTTCTGTCAGATTTCAATTTCATATCAGTGGTGATTCTTTAGCCTAGCTTTATCGGATCAAGACCTAAACCATATGCTTTCTCATGTTTGACCGTTTTGTCACTTACTTTGTCATCATCATCCGTACTTGTATCGTCCTCGTCGGTCCCCTCCTTCGGTACAAAATCTGAATCTTCCTCTTCATCATCACTTTCCTTTTCACTCTAACTCAGAAACTTGAAGTTCCTTAAATCATTGAGAAGATTCATCATTTCGCTGAGGCCACCGCTCATTTCGGAGACTGTGTCAGGAAAAAATTTCTTCTTACCCTTCTCATTATCTAGGACTCTCTTCTTGAAATTGTCATTTGTTGGTTGTCGGTCAGTAATCAATTCAGGCTCCTTCACATGACATGATCTACGACTCTTGTTTATCACCTTGTTGCGGAGCTGCATAAGGAATAGATCCATCGCACAAGCTTCTCGATCAAACGGAGGCATTACGCACATAGTAATATCCGTTGTTGTTCCTTGACGCTCTAATATTGGTTTCAGATCGGGGTCTGAAGTGATGGCTTCAAGATCAGTGTTTGGATTTCCACCAGGAGGCGACAAAAAGATAGATTCATTCGTCACAAGATCACAATACACTTCAGCTAGTCCAGTCAATGCGTAGTAGTTCAACTTTTCGTACGGGACATGGAGTGACTCAAGTTCACCCTCGTATATTCGGTTCCCCCCTTAGCAATCTACTTCCCACCGTGATGGATAGCAACATTGACATTGGTAGTCAAGTGCTAGTACCTTCAAACAATCAGTGCTCTAAACATTTCCTCATTCACCAATACAAAACTTTAGAATTTTAAACTGAGTTACTAGCTTCAAAAAAACATAACAAACATTGAAGTCCAATAAAACAGAACAAAAACACTGCAAACTTGACTAAACAGGAACTGAACAACCTTTTAAACAAAACTACAACAAACTTCACGCTTAAAAACCAATTAATGATCAAACTTGAATATCAAAACTACTAATTTTGCATAAAAATTATAACTTTATGCACCAGAACACCTAAGTATACTACTTTCCACAATTTTAAGAGCAACTATCGCAAAAAATAAAATCTGTGGGTCTGTCGCAACTACAGAAAAAAAAAACTAAATGTGGTTCAAATGTTTGATAGATCAAACAAAAGAGATGATCAAAGGTAAAAACACGTACAGAAGATGTTCCCAAGTACAACAACTCACAATGGAGCCTTCGGAACAATACGCACAGACCTGATTTCAACCACTAATCACTACTTGGCCGCCACAAATAGCAAAACAAGCACACACGCATGAAGAAAATAAGTAAGGTACAGAGTATACCTGAGCCTTCACACAGAAGTGGAGTGCAATCGGAAGAGGAAAAGCAACAGGAAGCCTCACTGAAGAAAACCGAAACACAAATGAGAACTGTCAAATAGGGGAGAGACTCATGCAAAAGGGCATAAGGGTCTTTTCATGTTGTCGTAAATTGTTTAAAATGGGGTCACGTGTTACACGCATGCGAATTTGACGAAAAATTGAGGGATTTTAACGGATTCACCATTTAGTCACATTGTAAAAAACATGTGTAACCAATTAGTCACATAGCCAAATCAATTAATCACATTTTAAAACATGTGTAACCATTCTGCACAATGGTGAAACATGTGTAACCAATTAGGTAATTAACCCTAAAAACTAAATAAGAAACTTATATATAACGTTTCTTAGAAATAGAGTTTAACGAATATTTTAATATAGAAAGTTTAATTCAAATACTAAGAAGTACGATACATTACAACATTTAAGTACAAATTAAAAAACTAAATATACTAACGTATTAAAGAGTTCTCCTCTCTTCGTCCCTGGTCGTCGCTATCGTGTTGCCATTGCCTAGCCATGAAAGATTCACCTCCCACATCAGTTGGAACTATTCCCCTGGTCACCTCCGACAGCAGCAGGCACATCCATGTGACTGAGGATCCCCACGCCGAGTTTAAACACTACTTCTTCGAAACCCTGGTTGATCCTTTCTGTGTTTTTGTTGTTTCACAAGTTATGGACAACCGTGGTAGATTAGCCTGGTCCTTCTACCCCAGGCCAAAGGCATGGAGTCCCCCCAAAGAGTTGTTTTGGACTTAACCTCGGACCCCCACCTATCGAAGTCCGTTCGGTTCGTCAGCATACTGATATCACAAGGTCCGATCAAACCCGTAGCAATCCAAAACATATTATAGGTTGCATAGACGAAATACGATACGGTGGGGATAGTGAACTTGGGGGAGAACGTCCTAATGCTCGAGTTCGAATTAGACCAGGATAGAGAAGCCATTTTCTATCAGGCTCTTTGGATAGTACAAGGGCATAATCTAACATATGGAGATGGGAACCAGGTGGCAGACATGAATTCATACCCCCACATACCTTGTCCACAACAGCCAACTAAGAAACTACCCTAACCTTACCTATCCAGTAACAATCCAAAGAAACTGGTTCTTAGAAACTCATGTGTATATGAGCCCAAACCTCAACTCCCCAAGGCAAACCCACTCACCTAGTCCTAAATCACCCAACTACCATTCGGAAGCCTCCTCACACCGGATGCCATTGAACCTAACCTTACCGCACCAATCACTACCCCTGAAACCGAACCCACCATACCCCACATCAGTGATGACTTTACCCTAAAATCCCGACCACCAACCCTAACCCCCACAGCAAAGTAATTAACCTCACCAAGCATTCACCTATGGAACCATCCCCATCGAGAACACAAGCTCCTACCCTCACTCAAACAGGTCTTAGCCCATGCCTTCGGAGAATGGTAATTAAGAGATCATATCCGGAAGAGAAAAAATAAGGACTATCTAATAAAAGATCTAAAATGATAAGTAAGGCGGCTGAACCAATGGAAGAGAAAAAAATATGGAAGGCCAAGGAAAACGACACCATTTCGAAAAAGACTCAAGGGAGTATGAGTAAAAGAAGAAACACAAGGGAAGTTGCTGCTGAAAAGGGCTATGGTAGTTGTCCCATAACAGCTACACGGTCCCAAAAAATTTACTCTGTTGGAACTACCAGGGTCTGAAATCCTCCCTGACAGTCCAAATGCTCAAGGATCTCACGAAGAGGGTGCAAACCTCCATCGTCTTTCTCAAGGAGACGAAGAACCCGATTGGTGTTTGTGAGAAAATAAGGAGGATAATAGGATTGACAAAGGCTCATTAGGTACCTCCTCAAGGTATTGGAGTAGGAATCGCGGTCTGGTGGAGAGAAAAGGTACTTGTGGAGATTCTATTTGAGGATAAAAATATTGTTGATTGCAAAGTCAAACTGGGCGATTGCAAAGATCACAACTTCGGCAATCACATCAAAAATTGAGAGATATTAAGGAGGATAGGAATGGGGAACTGAGGTGCATGGATGTGCGTGGGTAACTTCAATGATATAGGCTCAGAACATGAGAAATCAGGTGGACGTACAAAAAAACAACGGCACATTGACGAATTCAATTTAATGATTTATGAACTAAACCTTGTAGATCTTGGTTTCAATGGGCAATTATATACCTGGTGTAATAACGGAAGAGGACCTGGCAGAGTTTGGGAAAGGTTGTACAAAGCATTGTCAAATACGCAATGGAAAACAACATTCCCCAAGACGAAAGTAACAATCGAACCAGCTATTCGATTGAGTCATTCACCATGGATTATTATGACCAAGCCGAAGGACCATCGAGGGAGGAAACGTTTCTGATTTGAAAAGATGTGGTACGAAAATGAGGAATTGAGGCCTATAATTAAGAAGGCGTGGGAAAAGCAATACCCAAGCTGAACCTATAGTGTGGTACCTAGGAGTTGGGAGGATGTCAGAGTGCACTGATAGACTGGAGTAAAAGGTGTTTTGGTAACAACAAAACGAAAATAAACACCCTCATGGTCGGACTGAAAACCATAACAAGAAGTAATGGTAATGGTGACCAATATCAGAACCAAGAGATTAAAGATCTAATCAAAGAATTGTGGAAGAGGGGGGAGATATACCGGCGCCAACAATCGAGAATACAGTGATTAAAGTGTGCGGATAGGAACTCAAAATTCTTCCACCTTTCAACCATTAAAAGAAGACGATAAAACAGGACAACTCGTCTAAAAGATTAGAATGTTGAGTGGGTCTCGATAGAAACCGAAGTAATGTCCCTTATGCACGAGTTTTTTGTAAACTTGTACACATCTGAGGAAATATCCCAGAGGGACAAAATTTTGGATACAGTACTTCATATTCTGGATGAGGATAAAAATTGAGAATTAACAAAGGAAGCAACATAACAAGAAGTGTGACAGGCGACCTTCCAGATGGAGGAGGGGGCTCTTGAGCTCCAGGGCCAGACGGTTTTCCGGGGATCTTATACCAACGGTTTTGGGATGTAGTAGGCCAAGATTTGCTCGTCATGGTTAACTCTTTCATGCGGACATGTAAGTTTCCTCCTACTATCAACCAAACTGATATTGCTCTTATCCCTAAAATCACTAACCTTACCAGACTCAATGATTGCGGAAATTTGATATGCAGAAAGTCTACGATGGGGTGGAATGGGATTTCTTACTGGAAACTCTGGCGAAATTGGCTTTTGTGAAGTGTGGAGAAACTGGATAAAAGAGTGCATATCCTCGGTAACCTATACAATTCTAATAAATGGGAAGAAGTCCAATATCATTAGGCTAATAAGGAGATTATGCCATGGAGACCCCATATCACCGTATCTCTTCATTTTAATGGTTGGCATACTATCTAGGAACATCGAGAAAGCAGTTGCCGAGAAAAGATTGGAAGGAATCAGTTTGAAAAGTGGATGCCTGGAGCTACATCATATGTTCTTTGCGGATGACTCTTTCCTCTTCGTCAAAGCCTATGAAACAGTTGTACTGAAACTGATTACAATTATCGACGACTACCGGCGAGCATCTGGGCAACAAATCAATGCAGCAAAATCAGGCATATATTTTGGTGCAAATGTTTCAGTCGAAACATGGAGAAGTGTGACGCCAGCATACGGCATACAAAACGTGGGAAACCCAGGCAAATACTTGGAGATCCCGACTAAATGGGGCAGATCAAAAAAGGATGCACTGATTTATCTGAAAGCAGTAATACAAAACAAGCTTCAAGTATGGGAAACGGAAACACTCAACAATGTCAGAAAGGAAACTCTGATAAAAGAGATCATAACAGGTATCCCTACTTATACAATGTCTGTGTTCAAGTTCCCAAATAAGTGGTGCGACAAAGTAAATGCAATGATTGTGAGGTTATGTTGGGGCAGCTCATCTATGGAGAGAAATATACATTAGAATAAATGGGACATATTGTTGACAACCAAATAATATGGAGGTATGGGTTTCAAGGATTTCAAGTTGAGTTTAGTGATTAGAGTGGTTGTGAGGATTTTGAATGAACTGAATTCTCTATGGGTACAACTTCTTGAAGGATTATATTATCCAAGAGGAGATTTCATGAGGCAATCAAAGGAGCACGAGCATCATGGGGATGTGCGAGTATTCTTGAAGGTCGGAATTTACTTAGGGTCGAAGGATTCTGGATTGTGGAAAACGGAATGAAAATTAGCTTAACAAGATATGCTTGGATTTACAATGGGGAGAATAAGAAGATTGATCGGCAACGTAAGAGATGTAAGAGTAAGAGTCCAAGTGCCCTTTTTAATGCAAGGCTTCAATCTCTTTCTCAATAGCTTCTCTCCATTCTGGATATTAAAGAGCCACTAAAACATTTGTTAGTTCACTCACATCTACAGTAGAATCCATCAGTGCATTTGCAAAAGACTTAGACTTTGATCAGGTGACAATAGCACGAGTTGAGGGTTGAGGAACATGTCTAGAATGATTGCTAGTTGAATGTGGATTAGCCGAAACATTTGCGGTTGAGGATGGAGCTTGTAGATCTGAAACAACCACAGTTTTACCATGAGAAGAATGAGGAATGTTTGAATCCAAAGCATGAAAATTAGAATTATGAGAAATCACATGATCTAAAACAGGTGATTCAACAGCATTTGTAGGAGGAGAAATTAGATGATCGAAGCTGTGTTGATCTGATCTTTCAACCGAGACAGGTCTGGACTGATCTGGTGAAGATCTTTGAACACCTGAAGTCAAATATGGTGAGCTGACTGATTCAGGTTCAACACTCAATTGAGCCATATCAGGTGGTCGAACACTTGTATTGTCCTGTAAAGTAGTATCAACCAATGAATCGGTATTTAAAACGGGTATAGGCATCCCTGTTGAACCAGATGTAAACTAAGATAAACTATCTGTATGACATGGAGAGTCAAAAGAAATACGATAAATAGATTGACTATTGGCATAAGGAAAGGTAGATTCATCAAACTGAAAATGTCGAGATATATACACTCTTCCCATTCTATCAGTACAGTTATAACCCAAATGAGCAGACGAAAATCCTAGAAAAACACACGGTGTAGATCTATAATCGAACTTATGTTTGTGAAAATAACGAACGTTGTTGGGATGTATGTAACAATCTGAAGAAATCAAGGATGAGTTGTTGAAGATTGTTGATGCTCTTAATCAAGTCGTTGTCTTCTAGTCATTCGAAGAGGTGTATAAGCTCTAGTGTATTCAAGAGTCTTCAAGTATGTTAGTAGTAGATTCAAGAATAGATAGAATCAGTTGAGTCTTTTATCCTATATAAGGATCAGTTATGGGAGTTGTAAACTTAACTTCATATGAAGAATAAAATTTTGTTGAGTTCAATACTCTGTTTTTGTTACTTACTTGCTTTGCAAGTCTTCTTTTCTGCAAATTCCTTCTTTCTTGTTGTTCAAGATCTGCTTCAATCTCAATTCACTTAGATGGTATCAGAGACACAATCACGACTTTCTGCATCAAATCTCTGAAGAAGTCGTCAAGAAGATCAATCTTCTACTGGTGTATTTCAAAAATCATCAATTTTGTCAAGATTATCAATGGATGAGACCAATCCTTCGTTCGTGAACAAAGAATGTGTTAACTTACTGGTGAAGACAACTTCCAATTGTGGAAGTAGACGGTTCTTCTAGCTGTTCGAGGATTAAATCTCGAAGGATATCTCTTCGGAACTCTGCATGTTCCTCAGCAGATCGATGATGGTGAAGGCAAGAAGCTAGTCAATCCAAACTATGCCAAGTTTTTGCAGCAAGATAGTGCTCTAGCATCTTGAATTCTAGCTTCCATATCGTCTGCAATAAGCAAACGCCTGGTAGGATGTATGTCAGCCTGCTCAATCTGGACGAAACTTCTTCAACATTTTTCGTATTCATCAACTACAAGGATCATGAACCTAATGATAGGTTGAAGGTTGGAAAGCAATTTAATCAGTCCATGCGTGAGTATCTAACTGAGATTCAATTAGTATGTGATAGCCTAGCAGGATGTAGCCATCCTATAGAAGAGATGCAACAAATCTCTATAATTCTCAATGGAGTCAAAGTACAATACGATAATGTTGTTTCTGTTATACATGCTAGTCGTAACCCGTATGATTTCGCATCTATTAGTTCAATGCTCTTAGATGCAGAGGCTAGGAAGAAGAATAATTTGTTTGAAAGTCATATATTTGTTCCAAATGTTACTATGAAATCATCAGGTGAAGAGCAAGGAATCAAGAGTTCAAGTGCAAATGATTTAGTACAACCGAGGACAGTTTATACTGGTCAAAATCATTAGAATCAACATCTTATACATGAATTTCAGACCAATACTAATAGCTATGGAAGAGGACGAGGCAGGAGCAGAGGATTTGGGAATAACAAGACTCAATGCCAACTATGTGGAAAATTTGGACATCTTGTCAATAGATGCTTCCAAAGATTCAATGTGCATTTTCAAGGAGTGACAGCTCAATCTAATGAGATGAGTGTGAATCTGACCTCTACTCACTGGGATGAAGGAGGAGGAGAGATGTTTCATCCAAGTCAATCAAATCCTTCACGACTGTAAATGCCTCAAGCCTTGGTCATGAACCAAATGTATCAGCCAAATATGAACTCTATTCCTAATTCAGCTCATCCTACTGTTGTTCCATCCGTTTTTAATCTGTATCTTGCATCCCCTATACCATACTATATCTTCCTATATATCCGCATTTTCAACCGAATCAATTCGTTGCAATGCCTCCGACCTTTAACTCTCCTTCTGGTGATGGTTCTGCTCAATCAAACTAGATTTCTGCTCCAGCTTCACAGTTTGACAAGGCGTTGCATCCAGACTCAGGGGCAACAAATCACTTTACACATGGATCACCAACAGGTAATCTTGTTCAACCATACATAGGCTCAGGTAAAGTTAAAGTGGATAATGGTACGTTTCCAAACATAAACTGTATAGGTACATCTGTCATTAATACTGCAACTAAGCCTCTTATTCTTAACAATCTGTTATATACTCCTAAGATTACTAAGAACCTTGTTTTTGTGTCTTAGTTCACCAAGGATAATGGAGTTATTTTCGAGTTTCATCATAACTGCTGCCTTGTTCGTGATGCTGGATCGAAGAGAGTGTTACTTTCAGGTGTTGAATGTGATGGTCTGTATAAAATAGATCTTAGTCAGCTGCCTAGTAGGAGTAGTTATAGTTTACAGAAATCATGTAATGAGAATTCTATAATGAATCATAAAAGACAATGTTTTGTTGGACAATTGAAAATTACTTCCTCAGTTCTTCATCAAAAACTAGGACACCTATCCGATCAGATTCTAAATTCTGTCATAAGGAATAACAAATTGGTTGTGATAACTGAAAAATCTCTTTGCAATGCATGTGCTATTGGTAAGAGCTGTAAGTTTCCATTTCAATCCTCTGAATGTGTATACCATAATCCTCTTGATCTTGAGGAAATGGACCTCTGGGGACCTGCTCCAATTACTTCTAGTGGTTGTGTATATTTTCTTAGTATAGTTTATATGTGTACTCGTTACTTAAGGATATATTTTCTTCAAAGAAAAATTGATGTTACTAAAAAATTTCCTCAGTTTCCTAAATAGGCTAAGAAACAGATTGGAGGATCATTGAAGGCAATTCAGATAGATGGTGGGGGGAGTTTAAATCTCTTGCACCATATCTTGCTCAATTTGGAATCATTCATAGACTTACTTGTCCATATACCTCATAGCAGAATGGTATAGTTGAAAGGAAGCACCGTTATATTGTTGAATTGGGTCTGACGTTGATTAAACAAGCTTCTCTTCCATAGCAATACTGGAGCGATGCTTTTTTCACAGTAGTCTTCTTGATCAACAGACTCCCTACCAAGGTATTGGATCATATTTCTCCTCCTGAAATACTATTTCATGCTCAACCTAACTATACCTTTCTTAGAGTCTTTAGATGTTTGTGTTATCCTTTGCTTAGGCCCTTTAATAAACACAAATTGGATTATAGATCAGCTCCATGTGTGTTTATAGGATATTGCTCCAATCAACATGGGTATAAGTGTCTTGATGCATCAGGTAGAATATATGTTTCAAGACATGTGAAATTTCAGGAAAGTATATTCCCTTTTGCAGAGTCCAAAGGTGAGTTTATGCAGTCGTCTGCTGTAAAGAACACTCAGACCTCAGAACTGTTTTTTTCTTCCTTTTAAGTCAGCTATGTATTCACCTGTGAATGATTTTATGCATGTTTCATATGTTAGTGATACCTATGGGGCTAAGTTAACCGTGCCGCCTTCTACTGGTCCTATACCAATTAATAGTTCATCAACGTATCAAAGGAATGATCAGGTTGCTTGTACTTATGCTTCTAATGATGATCAGAATGCTTCTATAAGGTACATCCCTGATGGAACAAATCTTGTTCCTGCAATACCTGTGGTAAATTTTTCTTCAAACAATGATGAAGTTACATCTCATCAGTTGTTAGGAAAGACTTCATTAGATCAATCTTCCGTAAGGTACAATCTCTGTGATTCTCAGCTTGTTCTAGTGAATGATATTCCTATGACAAGTAATACCGGACATGAGTCTAGAGTATCTGCTTGTGTATATTCTTCAAATTCTTTACTTACATCTAATGTTCACTGTATGCAGACAAGGTCAAAAGGTAAAACTCCAGTCACTTTCAGTGTTGAACCAATTCAGCTCACTACATTACAATCCACTCATCATATGCAAACTCAGTTGCATAAACAAAGGTCTATGGAAGCTCTTACATCAATAATACCATCCTTGGATGATCTTCAGGAAAATGAACCAAGAGATATTCACAGTGCTATGCAGAGTAAGCATTGGGCCAATGCAGTTCAAGATGAGCTCACAGCTTTGGCTGTCAATAACACGTGGTGTCATACAACACTTCCAGGAGGAAGGATTCCAGTTGGCTGCAAATGGTTATTCAAGATAAAAAGGAATCAGGATGGCTCAGTATTACGGTATAAAGCCAGACTGGTGGCAAAAGGGTTTTCTCAAAAGCATGACTTCCACTTTCAGGATACATTTAGTCCAGTAGTTAAAGCACCAACTGTTAGAATTATTTTCACATTGGCACTAATTCAAAAATGGTTACTTAGACAGGTAGACGTAAATAATGCTTTTCTTCATGGGGAGCTAAATGAAGATGTCTATATGACTCAACCACCAGACTTCGAACAGCATGATCAGACTTGACAAGTGATGGTTTGCAAGTTAAACAATGCACTATATGGCTTAAAGCAAGCTCCTAGGGCGTGGTTTGAACGTTTTAAATGTTTTTTACTCAATAATCTTCATTTCAGTGTGTCTCTTGCAGATTCATGTCTATTCTTGAAGAAAACTGATCAGGGAAGTGTTTTTCTCTTAGTATATATTGATGATATTGTCGTTACTGGGAGTAATTCAGTTGAAGTTGAAAAAATAATTTGTCAATTTAATAGTGAGTTTAAACTAAAAGATTTAGGATTACTCAACTATTTTCTTGGTATGGATGTGCAGGTAAGGTAAGATTGTTTACCGCTCGTACAAAAGAAGTATAATACTGATCTGATTGTCAAAAATGGATTACATAATTCCACACCTTTGCCTACTCCAATGTCTGGAAACGTTCTGAGTAAAGGACTTTCTACTGATCAATATACTCCTTTCGATGATGTTAATCTTTATAGAAGCACAATTGGAGCATTACAACATGTGTGTATTACACGGCCAAATATTCATTTTACTATAAACAAGCTAAGTCAGTTAATGCAGCCGCCATTTAAGTTTCATTGGAAAGCTGTTATCAAAGTGCTTAGGTATCTTAAAGGTACAATTGATTTTAGTTTGATCTTCAGGTCGTCTTGTGCTCTTTCGTATGAGGTAAATCTAGTTTCATTTGCTGATGCTGATTGGGGGAGTGATGTCATTGACAGAAAATCGGTCTCTGGTCATTATCTCTTACTCAACAACAACCCAATTGTGTGGAGATTCAAGAAGCAGTCTGTTATATCTCGATCATCTTCAGAGGCTGAATATAGAGCAGTGGCAAATGATGTGTGTGAAGTTCTTTGAGTTGTTTCGTTATGAACTGAACTTGATGTGAAATTATACAATATTCCAATAGTGTGGTGTGATAACACGGGTGTTGTGACATTATCTAAAAATCCTATACAGCATTCGAAAATGAAACATGTTGAACTTGATCTCTGTTTTGTTAGGGAAAATGTTAAAAATGGTCAGGTCATAGTTAACTTTGTGCCTGCTTTTGATCAATTAACTGATATACTAACTAAACCCCTCACTGATAAGTCATTTATTTATCTCAGGAAAAAGCTGGGAGTGTTATCTTTCAGGGATAATGTCATCTCTAATGACTCTGATCTTGAACCTACTACAGGTTTATCTTCCCGTGAGGATGTTGTTCTATCTATTGATTCAGATTAGTTCTTGTCTTGTGTTTTAGTAGAAATGTTATATGTTGAGTAGTGGTCTTATTGTTGTTTTTTGGTTCTTGGTTTTGTTGTGTTTTGGCTCATTGTTTGCTTTTATGTCTTTTAATGGCTTCATCCAGTGCTCTTCTATTGTTTGTGTATCTTGATATTCTTGAGTGAGTTTCTTTATTTCTCTTGATTCATCTGTTGTCATCTTGATTGGGTTATGTTACTATGAATCATGTATGGTTATGATATCTGTTTTCTGATGAAATGATATATAGTGATTTTTTACTGTCTGTTGATCTGGTATATGCAGAAAAAAAATTTCTACATAAATGTTGGTTATAGATCATGATTACACTAGTATGATCATTTGGTATGACTTGGTTGATCTTGATACTCTTGAATGTGTTATTTTTGTTCTAGACAACTCTGATTCGTTCTCATTTCTATATTGTTAGAGTCCATTTGATCTGTTAAATTGTATAACGGCATAGGGTGAAGCTTAAAGTCCAAAAATAATTCTTGAAGATACAACGTTAAGATACTCTTCAATAATTTGAGGATGGTAAGATGGAGACTAAAATCTCCCAGCTTCATTGGTAAGAAAGAGGCTCAAACCTCTCTGTCATTGAAAAGAAAATCAAAGAAAAGGAAAAGATAGAAAAGAAAACAGTTCAAGAAAAAAAAAATCTGATGATGGATCTCAGGAATGGTATAGTGAAATGAGTTCCAATCGATGTTGTTATCTGAATACAAATGAGTGATATTCTTGAGGTTGAGATTCTGGGTCTATGAATTGATAGGTTCATGTGTAGTCTGATAGATAATTAATATTCTGTATAAGAAATATGTTGCTTACATCTGGATCAATGGCGGGAATTCATGACATGTATATTTTTTTAAAATGAGCATGATCAGTTCATCAGAAATAGTAGATCAAATGCCTGCATGATCTTTTCAGTTATAATAAATCATGTGATGATTAGATAAAAAAGAAAAAGATAAGAATCTTCACAGAAGAATGTTGGGATGTATGTAACAATGTGAAGAAATCAAGGATGAGTTGTTGAAGATTGTTGAAGCTCTTAATGAAGTCGTGGTCTTCTAGTCATTAGAAGAGGTGTATAGGCTCTAGTGTGTTCAAGAGTCTTCAAGTATGTTCTAGTGTATTCATGAAGCTTCAAATGGTTAGTAGCAGATTAAAGAATATATTAGAATTAGTTGAGTCTTTCATCCTATATAAAGATCAGTTCTGGGAGTTGTAAACTTAACTTGATATGAAGAGTGAAATTCAGTTGAGTTCAATACTCTGTTTCTGTTAGTTACTTGCTTCGCATGTCTTCTTTTCTGCAAATTCCTTCTTTCTTGCTGTTCAAGATCTGCTTCAATCTCAGTTCACTTACAAACATGAGGAAAACACAGACAACCAAACACACGAAGAAGATAATAAGTAGGAAGTTTGTTAAACAACTTTTCAAACGGGTATTTGTTGTCTAACACAGTAGTAGGCAATGTATTGATCAAATAGACAGCAGTGGCAAAAGTATCAGTCCAGTATTTGAAAGGTACAGATGAATGTGCAAGATGAGTAAGACCAAGTTCTACGATGTGTCTATGTTTCCTCTCAAACATACCATTTTGCTAATAGGTATACGGGCAAGTGAATCTATGCGATATACCAGATGAGATCAAGTGGGAATGAAAGGAACCTAAGAACTCACCTCCATTGTCAGTTTGGACAGCTTGAATTGAGCAATTCAGTTGTTTTTCAGCAAAACCTTGGAACGTTTTCAAAACATAGGTTGCATCGCTCTTGTGAGCCAAGAAATACAGCCAGGTAAATCTCGAATATGCATCAACAAATCTAATGTAGTACCTATAACCATTCTACATTATAGGAGAAGTTCCCTAAACATCCACCTGAATCAATTGAAGAGGAGTCGAGTACACACTCTCAGTCAGATTGAAAGGAAGCTTGTGACTCTTACCTACTTTGCAAGCTATACACATGAGAGATTTGTCAATCTTATCACTACATGATAATACATAATTGATAACCTGCTTTAAAACTTGGTTTGAAGGATGGCCTAACCTCTGGTGCCACATAAATGAAGAAACCGAAACATCAGACACAAGCACATTAGCACCGAAACATTCAGGTTTTTGTTGAACCTTTGAACATGTATCAAGGTCACGTGGTGACTCATTGTACACAGAACAAGGCAATTCATTATGATGAATTATCTTATGTTCAACACCATCGCAAATAAAAACAGAAGATAGTCTCTATGTGGCACATGAGACACTAGATATTTCCACATACATGACAACAGATTTTTCATCTAGAACAGCATTATCTTTAGAAAGATCGGATTTCAGTTGTCCTTTGGAACATGTAGTAGTAGTAGGTTCTGAACCATTTTGCACAGAAACATTCATCTTATTATTACTGAAATCATTGATAGTAGGATTACATGCGGAATTATGACCTAAAGATATTGAAACTTTAACATTGGAACACATTGTACCAGAAAACTCAGACTTATCATAGGTGACACTACTCACTTTATTATTGCTATCACTACTTTAGTGAGTCTCCATATGTTGATCACAAACAGACCTATCTATAGAAGCAAACACAGGAAAAATTACAGACGAAGAGTTGGCATACGCAGAAGAAGACACAAGGAACTTGTAGAGCCCATCTGATTCAGTTCCCTCCAGAAGCACTTGATGTGTGGTCAAGTCTTTTGCAACACAACCATGAGGAAAAAATACAATGTAAGCATGATTATCCTTTACAAATTGAGAAACCGACAACAAATTCTTAGTAATATTAGGGGCAATGAGAATATTTTTTAATATAACAGATCTATTGGAATGAAGACGAGATGTACCTATGTGAGAAATGTCTATAGTATTTCCATTTCCAACACAAATTTTACCTTAACCATTATACGGAGCTGCATTAGACACGTTCATGGAGGAATTAGTGAGGTGATGAGAAGCTCCCGAGTCTGGAAACCAAGTGGTATTGGCAGCTCCCACTTCAGAAGTCGAACTTGATGCATTGTGAACATGAAATACATTCGTGTTTCATCCACTTCGATTATCTTGATCTTGAGATCTGTTAGGAGGACCATACAGGTGAGGATGAGTAGCACGAGATGTATGCTGAAAAGAGAGTTGTGGTGGAGCTTGAGACGACTGGAATGAAAGTTGTTGAACAGGAGTGTGTTGCAGAACTGGAATCGGTTGAACTGGATACTGATGAAGAGGCTGAACCGAATTGAATTCAGGTGGCAAGTAAAATTCAGCAGCATTTGCTTGACCTCTCATGTTGTTTTGAGACTGTCGTTGTGCCTGGGAGGTGACACCACTGAAGTTGTGATCGAACCTGTACCAACACTTTGCCACAAGATGTCCAAATTTGCCACATAGTTGGCATTGTGGCTTATTGTTGTTGTTATTATTGCTTCTACCTCTTCCTCGGCCATATGAGTTAGGAGGTGGATAACCTTGCTGAGCATATACATTTGTTGAAGTTGGAGCTTGGTAGGATGAAGATTGATTCGGAATAGCAGGAGTTGAAACTGAACCAGGAGTTGAAACTGGACTAGGAGTTATTTGAGCACTGAATGTGATCCAATTTGTAATTGGTTATCTTGTTGTCGAGCCTTCTAATCCAACAAGACACTTGATACTCCATCTAAGTCATATGGTTGTCTACTTGCAGTGAGAACAGCCACTATATGTTTATAATCCAACAAGAATGGTGTTGATTTGCTTCGTAGGTTGTCACACAGTAGTTATATCCCTCCAAGATACTCACGCATCGAGATATATATTTTCCGTTGAGATTGTAAGGAACATAACAACTGCATAACCCGAGTACTAGATGCAACAGAGAAAATCTGATGAAGCGCTTGCCAAATCTCGTATGAAGACTTACATTGAACGAGATTAGGTAGCAATGAGGATGAAATCGATGTCAACAACCAAGAAGCTAAGGTACTATCCTATTCTTTGTAAGCTCTATATGCAGGATTAATCGACTTTGTTCCATTTACATTGAGAACAACCTTTTCTACTCTAGCTGAACCATCAAGGTATCCTTCTAGTCGATGGCTAGCAATTGTGAAGCGGATTTGTTATTTCCATTGAAGATAATTTGTTTCATCTAACTTGATGTGAATAATCTTGTTTGAGAACTGTGTTGGAGCGAAATCCATTGAACTAATCACTGAAAACCAGAATCAAACACAGTAACACACAATGTCTAACAGAACTAATCAATTCTCTCAACAATGAAGAACAAAATAGAGTAAACAGAACAACACTAGAATGATTCACTTATTCTCGCCTGAATCTTCAATAACAGGCACAAAATATAGTTAAAAATCATAATCAAACACAGAACGAAACATAAATTGCACAAGCATGACAGCAGTAAGTCGAACCCAGAGCAAACATGAACAGAACTGGACATCACTTGCACTAACATAACAAAACAGGACACCAAACGAGAAGAGAGATGTGCATAAAACCAGATCAATATTTAAAAAAAAATAGAGAAGCACACACAACTTTATAATAGAATAACATATCTGCAATAACAAGAGCTAATTGTGATTGAAACCAGAACTCAAACACAGCAGCTAACTGATTCACACAAACAGAACAGAAACAACAAGTTGATGAGAGAACAGAAACAGCGAAAAACATAGCAGTAATCAGAACAAGAGAAGAAACAGCACGGTGATGAAGAGTCGGTCAATTCTCGCCTAAAACTTCACCAACAGGAGCTAGACTTGAACGAAAATTAAACTATGGTTGAAAATCTTACAGATTGAGATCTGAATCACAGATTATGACACGCCTGAACCTGAATTCGGTGAAGACCAGGAAGACAACGATGAACTGATGATCGACTCAAAATCCTTGCTGAGTTGAACGAAAAATCACACAGACTTCACAACCTGGAGATCTGATACCATGAAAGGGTCTTGCAATGTGAGTAATCAACTGAATTGAAGAAGATTGTAGAAAATGCTGATTTCATTCTTGAGAAGAAAAGTTTGGTACACCCTTCCTTATATAGGAAGTGTTTACGGTTGTAATTCTTTGTACTTACAAAATAGCTCACATACTTATATCAATCTACACATCATATCCTAAACTAAAATACAAATTTATATATCCTCTAACATTATGACAGTTCCTATACCACCGGACATGTTCGAGGACATTATCATATGGCCACACAATTAGGAATGGATGTCGACTGTGTAATCAATATACCACCACGTTCGAAAAATGAGTACGATGATAGAGAGAACTTTAAGGACAACGAATGATATGAGGGAGAAACTCTAGCCACCAATTTGGAATGCAAGGATTCAGCCAAAAGTAAATATGTTCATGTGGAAGCTCACTTAAATCAAGGATGCCCACTTTGCGGAGAACCGGAAACATAATCAGGTCCGGAGAGTAATGAATATTGACCAAGGATGCCTACTTTGCGGTGAACCGAAAACTAGAGAACATCTTATTTTCAGGTATAGCTGGACAAGACTTGTATGATTTTGGTGCCTCGATGTTCGAACTAAAAATTCCACTGCTCATACGATAGAGGAATGGCTCTCGGAGAGAAGGTTGAACACTGAGGGAACAAACGTATCATGGAAAGGAGATGGACTACCACAGCAATAACATGCTGGCAGTTGTTGAAGACTAGGTGTCAACTCATCTTTAAGGGGATCGCACTGAGCCCAGTTGAAGTGTTAAGAAGAATACGCATGGAGGTAGCCGAAATCCAAGAGGAGTCTAATCAATCCAACAGACAATGAGGAACTCCGACTGATCAACGGTGGATACCCCGAAACCCGGGTACGATAAAGCTGAATTGTGATGCTTCATGGTGCTCATCTATAAAGGAGGGAGGCATCGCCGTCATTGCAAGAGATGACCAAGTTAGGATCAAGGGAGGCCTAAACGGACAAATCTGAGGTGAAAGTGTGGAAGAATTGGAGATCCATGCGATTAAAGATGGCATAACTCTAGCTACTCAGAAGCAATGTATGAACCTGGAAATAGAATACGACGCTAGCAATGTCATCCGACAAATTTATGGTAAGGAGATAAGCTGGAGGAACTTTGATATGGTGAGACAGATAAGAAGTGCAACAAGGAACATTCAAAATATTACATGGAGAGCAATTCCAATGAAACAAACACATGCTCTAATTGGATAACTTTGAAAGCTAGAAGAGAGTTGCGTCTAGATGATTGGGTCTCACGACCCTAAACCTCCCTACTAGTTTTAATTAATGCATATTTTTATTTCGATTCTTTAGATATTTCTCTTCTAGATGCAGATTTATGTAACGAACCGTTAACTATTTCCCCTATTGAATAAATGAGTAGATTTTTCTTTGGCAAAAACAAAAAGTACAAAACAAATAATTACACTATCAAATTAATGGAAATAAAAACATTATAGAATGAACTATTTAATATAATAATATTATGTAATGTAGTATTTATTTGATATAGATGAAAATAGATGCATAAATTTAAAAGTGATTATATTAATGTGATACTTTTCACATTTTAGACTGTTAACGTTATTTCAGAATAAATTTTAGATTCCCAATTACATTTTTACACATACATGTTTTACGATCAAGAATTTGTGTTCACTTATTAAATAAATTAACTGGTCAATAACTTATTATCTCGATAACAAAATAATATTTACTTTGGATCCGAAATGAGAATTAAGCTAGTGATTGTTAACGGTTTAATAAATGAGTTATTAAATATTGACGGCTAAAATACGAATGAGCAAGCATGTGAAGAGTCGGCATAAATAAGACAACTCAAATGCTAAAGAGTCGCGAAAATTAAATTAATAAAGTCACATATTTTGAGTCACCAAAAATCCAAAATATTAAATGTTTAATATTTTCCACGCCTCAAAAATTAATATTACTTTTCACGGCGTTTTTCTTAAGTCGTGAAAAGTACATTAATAATAATTTTTTGCGGCTCATTTTACTAAGTCGTCAAAATTATTCTATATTAAAAAAATAAAATAAAATAGCAAAATTGAAGAAAAGAACTGTAGTCATTTTCTGGGAACTACCGCTGAAGAAAAGAACTCCAAAAGGAGTTTCCGTCCCAAGCACCTGATGAAAACCCTGTCCACGAGCTTCGTCACCTAGACTAACAATAGCAACATGGGTTTGACGAAAAGGAGTATCTTCTGCACATAATGAACGGAAAGCATTGCGAGGTCCCACGGCAAGTAAATTGGGTTCTTCGCCTCTTCCACAAAGTGTTTGGACTTGATGAAGCTATTGAAGATGATTCTCAACGAATAATTAAGGTTTGTTCAGAATTGACATATTTTGGGTAACATGAAGACTTGTACTTCGATTATTGGTAAAGTGATTTCAGTTTACCATGGTAAAGTGATTTCAGTTAGAAGATTTTGGAGAGAATGGTAAAGACGAAGGGAGAAGCACTTAACAAAAGAAGCAACGTATGAAGATGAAGAAGAGACGTGTGGAGAATATGGAGACGTGTAGAGAAGAATCGGGAACAAATAAGAAAAGTTAACTTCTTTTTTTATAATATCAAGTAACGGCTCAATATATGTGCCGTGAAAATTAAATGTATATTATTTATATGAAGGTTGAAATAATGAATCGTGAAAAATATTATTTTAAATCGTGGCTATAATAAATGAACCGCGAAAAATAGGAAATAGATTTTTTTAAAATTAACGGTTCAATATATGAGACGTGAAAATAAAATGTATATTATTTATATGAACTTTGAAATAATGAGCCGTGAAAAATATAATATTATTTATTTTAAATCGCGGCTTGAATAAATGAGTCATGAAAAATAATTTCTTTTATTTTGTGGTTGGAACATATGAGTCGTGGAAAAATAAAATAATTATAACCTACAGAAAAATTGTGGCCCATTGGAAAGTGAGACGTTAAAAAATGAAGAAAGATGGCTCCATCTCATTTGAGTCGTGATAAATGTAAAAATAAAACATTCACAGCTCAAAATTTAAAGAGTCGCTTTATTGAGATATCTGCATGTTTTCATTTTTGTGTCCCTGCACCAACATGTTTTTCCTCGCAATTAATTTCACTCGTATGTTTCAATTTGTTTATCATTACACTTTCTGTTAGATTAACTCGTTAAGTATCACGTGCAGAGCCTGTGGACAATTTAATTTTAGAAAAAACATAAGCAAAATGATTATTATAACCTTAAATTAAATGGAGACCAATGATGAAGATCAAGAAAAAAAATCGTGAAGCTTGAAGGAGAGATTCATCAACTTGTGTCCTTATGTAGAATAGGCTTCCGGGTTTAACTTCGATGAGTGAGCACCTTGAGTTTTCTTCTTGATTCAACAAGTGAGCTTCTTGTTCTTCAAAACTATGAACATTTCTTGAAATTCACTCTCATATTGTTCATTATACATTCTCTAAAATCCTAACAAAGAGTTAAAGCTAAAAAAATGAAAATTCTTCAAAATCATCCAAATTAACATGAAAATTGATATTCTTTAAAGGTAAGAACCTTTTCTAGGTGTCTCTGAAGTTCTTACCTCCACAATTTGTGTGATTATGCAATATTTGACTGTCATTGGCAGCACAAACTTGGTACTACCATCTATGTCATTCTTAGGCAACGGTATATTGATTGGTTTAGGGTTTGAGTCCACCAATTGGCTAAGATTGTCAAGCTTCGGTGATAGTATGACTCAACCATAGACTTAACACTTTCACCGTGAACACTTTGTATCCATTCTCCATTGATGGGTTTCAAAAGTTTTCTAGATTGTCGAGGAACTTGATCACCATTATCGCCAAAGCACTTGAAATTCCTGAAGCCACATCAGCATCATCAAGAGATTAAACTCCAATCGGAGTTGTTTGAGCTGAAAAGAAGCCTAGGGTTTGGAAGCTTCCAATTAAACGCGAAGCCAAGAAAGACAAAATTGATGAGCTAAGGAGGAAAATAATCTTTCTAAATGTGAGTATACCAAGGAGTTTCTCAACTGAAGCGATGAAATCGAGGTCGTGGAGCTTAGCACGTTGAAGATGCAGGAGGACGGTGAGAGAGATGTTCAAGAAGGAGTATTTTCAGTAATGTTTATTTAGTATTAAGTCATTTAACGGTAATGTAACATAAATGAATGGAAAAATATAAGTACAAACAATTTAAGGCATTCAAGGTTGTAGGAAATTGGCATCCATATAGGGTGCTAAGTGCAAGTCGTAAAAAGATTAGGGACTAAAATGTAAAGTTACAAAATATTGTAACTTCCCCGGGGCCTATAAATAGACCCCTTATGGCTGCACATAAGGACATGAATAGAGACAGATACAATCTCGAAAACCCTACAAAGTTGTTCTCCGATCTTTGGGTTTTCCTTCCTAGATACCTAGGTGTGCTCCGATCATGTGACGTATCCTTCTGACCGGCAAGCCCCGCCGTGACTTCGAACCGTCGGCGATCTCCCACGCTTCCGCCATTGCACGTCACTATATACAAACGATGTAAGTATAATTTCGTATGACATTGTTTGTCGTACTCACGTGCTATTTATCGTGCTTGTATCTCGAATTTCAACTTTGGTTTCAAAGCCATAGGTTCAATTTCCGATTTCGATATCATTTTCATGACGGTTGTTCGTTCATGCTCAATGGTCACACGGACCATGCACCCACGAAAATCTAACACGGGACCGCGACTCTTAGTGTATTTGAGTCAGTCGTTGTGGTGTTTATTCAAGGTCGAAAGTGTTTGGTTCCTTTTCCTTCGTTTTGTCATGAACGAGAATGATATGTGTTACAGATAATAATATTAAGGACCAATCTGTATTAATCAAAAGTTCAAGGACTAAACAGTCAATAAATTTATAACCATGCAAAGGTGGCAATAACAAGTCGAGGCCCGCGTTAAGCACGGTTTCCTTAAGGTAATTTAGTCCTACCCAACCGTGAACGGTTTGTGCAAGGGTATATCTTAGGCCTATTACCTCCCAGGATTCAACGACGACACCGGTTTTTACTTAGCACGAAGTAGTGACCGGCCGAACTGAACCAAGTTCTATTTCCCAAGGAAATTAGTCGAACACAACGACTATTTACTATTTTCAATACCGAACACGACGGCTTGAAAATTAAAAGACTAAGAAAGATCGAACACGACGACCTTAGAGAACTTTGTCAATCGTCAACACGAAGAACAAAGGAGAGGATGAAGATCACGAAGAACAATCTTCAGAATTTGAGAGTTGATTTGTGTGTCAAATGACAAGAATGTGAGGTGTTTATATAGGCTCAGAAATGTAGTTTGAAATTAATGCAAATCTGTATTAATTCCGAAAATTAATTGTAATTAATTCCGAAATTAAAAAAAACGGTAATTACTGAATTAATTACCTCGGTTCAATGTATTTCGACAAAAAAAAAATTACATTGAATCTGGACAACTTTATAATCTGGTTTAGCAAAAACCGGCTCGCGCTAGGCAAGCTTTCCGGTCCGACAATCATGTACGCATGTCGCGGGCACGCACCCAAGCCAAATGGTTCGAATCGCTAACCAAATCCGTGGTTTGCACCCCCCCTGCGTGCGCGCGCAAGAGAGAGCCTCTTGACTTGGTTACTTACACACTTGAGAAGTGAATTATCATATATACTCACCCCCAATATGTAATCCGGTCGGTGTGGTACTATTTTTCACTAGAGAAATACACTTCTCTTCCATTCCACATTGATTTGCTAAATTTGAGCTCAAAGCCCAAAATTTGTCCAATTTGATTCCAAGCCCATTTTAAGCCTAATTTTCCAACAATTCCCCACATGGAAGAGATTTGTATTGACTCGATTCAATTAATACTTGCATAGGATAGGTAGGTGTAATCCCTTTGAACCTTCCCTTGTGATTTATGTAGCTTTTACTAGCTAGTCAGTAGACACGATGTCCTTGAACTGTCTGCCGTATGTGTAATAGTTTTATACAAGTCACACAAGTATCTTTTTATCATGGTTCAGTTCAAACTTTATGTGTCCATTCTGGCCATGGATCACAATGCCTGGTTCTGCAAGTGTTGCTAAGAACTGTGCCCCTACAGTTCCCCTTGAAGCGGCCCCTCTTCTCACTTGCATAGGTGATTTCATTAGTAACATCTTTACTTATTCGGACTTCCGAAATTTAGAAATCATTAAAAGAATAAGCTTATCCTTAATTTCTTCATCACTGTTTCTCATCATAGGAATGGTTTTTAGGGTATTATTGTTTTCCCTATAGTGATTTCTTTTACCATTATGATTAGGTTGTCCCTTTGAACCTATATCTTGGGATCTCCATTCAACTAGGTTGGGTTTATCCTTCACAATAGTTTTTCATTCCATGGGCTTTAATCCCATTCCTCTTGATGATTTTACAACTTGCTCTTTTGTTAACCCCTTGGTTAGTGGATCTGCTATATTATCATTTGACCTTATATAGTCAACAGTAATAATGCAAGTTCCGAGCAATTGTCTTATGGTATCATGTCTTCGACGTATATGTCTAGACTTACCATTATACATTTCACTTTGTGCCCTACCAATCGCAGATTGACTGTCACAATGTATACTTATAGCAGGTACAGGCTTTGGCCATCTAGGAATATACTCTAAAAATTGTCGTAGCCATTCAGCCTCTTCTCCACATTTGTCTAGAGCTATGAACTCAGACTCCATGGTTGATCTGGCTATAATGGTTTGTTTAGAGGATTTCCAAGATATAGCTGCACTACCCATAGTGAATACAAATCCACTCGTGGATTTTGAGTCTCCTGAATCGGTTATCCAATTCATATCTGAGTATCCTTCTATTACTGAAGGAAACCTCATGTAATGCAATCCATAGTTACGGGTATATCTCAAATACCTTAGCAACCTGGTAATTCCTTTCCAATGGTCTACACTTGGATTACTAGTAAATCTACTTAATACCCCCACAGTGTAGGCTATATCTGGTCGTGTACAACTCATTAAGTACATTACACTTCCAATAATTCTGGAATATGCCAATTGAAAAACACTATCCCCAGTGTTTTTAGAAAATGGTTTGCCCTCTATTGGAGTACCAACCATTTTCACATCATCTTTATTGAACTTTTCTATAATCTTATCGATATAATGAGTTTGACTTAAGATAATTTCGTCTGATGTTTTTGTTATTTTGATTCCAAGAATCACATCAGCGAGACCCATATCTTTCATGTCAAACTTTGAGTTCAACATGTCTTTAGTTGATTTGATCATTCTTTCATTGCTTCCAATTATAAGCATATCATCAACATAAAGACATAACATGACATACCCATCTGTTATATCTTTTACATAGATACATTTATCACATTCATTTATTTTGAACCCCTTTTCAAGCATGAAATTGTCAAATTTTTTATGCCATTGTTTAGGGGCTTGTTTTAAGCCATATAATGACTTAACCAACTTACATACTTTCCTCTCTTGTCCTGGAGCAATAAAACCCTCAGGTTGTTCCATGTAGATTTATTCTTCTAAATCTCCATTGAGGAAAGCAGTCTTTACATCCATTTGATGGATTTCTAGATTTCTCAATGCTGCAATAGCAATAATCAATCTAATGGATGTTATTCTCGTTACCTGAGAATACGTATCAAAATAATCTAGGCCTTCTTTTTGTTTGAATCCTTTGATTACAAGTCTGGCCTTATATTTATCTATCGTTCCATCTGCTTTCATTTTTCTTTTGAAAATCCACTTGTAGCCTAGTGGTTTGCATCCTGGTGGCAGATCCACTAGCTCCCAAGTGTGATTTTGCAGAATGGATTCGATTTCATTTTGAATCGCCTCTTTCCAAAAAGGACCTTCCGGAGAACTCACGGCTTCTTGAAAAGTTTGAGGCTCTACTTCTAACATATATGTTAGAAAATCTGGGCCATAAGATTTTTGTATTCTCATCCGTTTGCTCTTCCGAAGCTCAATCTCAACATTTTCTTCTTCCTGGTTATCATCTTTTATTTCCTCATAAGTTCGTTTTGAAGAACTTGCTTCTTCCCTGATCTTTGCAGGAAATACATGTTCAAAGAAAGATGCATTCCTAGATTCCATTATAGTATTCTTATGAATATCTGGAATCTTGGAATCATATACCAGAAAGCGATATGCATTACTATTCTTGGCATATCCTATGAATATACAATCAAACGATTTTGGCCCGATCTTTACTCTTTTAAGTGGAGGTACTGCCACCTTAGCAAGGCATCCCCATACTCGAAGATGATGATATGAAGGTGTTCTACCTTTCCATAATTCATAAGGAGTTTTATTTTCCTTTTTTCGGGGCACCTTATTTAAAGGGTAGTTGCTACTTAATATAGCTTCTCCCCACATATTCCGGGGTAACCCAGAACTTAATAACATTTAATTCATCATCTCTTTCAATGTTCGGTTTTTCCTTTCTGCAACTCCATTTGATTGTGGAGAATAAGGCGCTGTGAATTCATGAATGATTCCATGTTTTTCACATAATTATTGAAAGGGAGCATCATACTCTCCTCCCCTATCACTTCTTAGTACCTTAATCTTTTTGTTGAGTTGATTTTCAACTTCTTGCTTATAAAGAATAAATTTCTCTATAGCTTCATCTTTGTTTTTCATCAAGTATACATAGCAGTATCTTGTGATGTCATCGACAAAAGTAATAAAATACTTATTGCCACCCATTGTTTGCACAATTTTTAAATCACATACATCACTATGTATTAGATCAAGGGGTTCAGTTTTCCTTTCAACTGAATAAAACGATGTCCTTGTTAATTTAGCTTCAACACAAGTGACACACTTATGTTTGGGATCTATTAAAATTTTGGGAATGTGATTTAACGCAATTAATCTACGTATTGTATCATAATTGACGTGACCAAGTCTACCATGCCACACATCGGAAGACTCAAGCATGTAAGCAGAAGAACTTTCTTTATTCATCTTAGGTTTTACAACCATTACATTTAACTTAAACATGCCCCCACAATCATATCCCCTTCCCACAAACACCCCATTCTTAGTCAATACAAATTTGTCTGCCTCAAAGACTAAGCGGAAACCATGTTTGTTGAGCAAGGACCCAGAGACAAGATTTCTTCGGATGTCTGGCACGAACAATACATTCCTTAGAGTTAGTTCCTTGCCAGATGTCATCTTCAGGATAACATTTCCTTTACCTTTGACTTCTGAGAAAGCTGAATTTCCCATGAAAATCTTGTCTCCAGTTTCAACTTCTTCAAAGTTTGTGAACATTCTCCTGTCAGAACAGATGTGTTTGGTGGCCCCAGTATCTACCCACCATTCTCGTGGGTTGGAGTCAACCAAGTTCACCTCAGACACAACTGCGGAAAGGTCCAACTCCTCTGTCTCTTAAGAGACCGCTCCAATCGTGTTTGCTTCTTGCTTTTTCTTTTTAGGGAACCTGCAAATATTAGACTTATGACCTGTCTTACCGCAGTTAAAACAAGATCCTTGGAAGCCTTTTGGAGGTTGGATCTTCTGCTTTTTGGAGATTCCACCTTTTGGTCCAAATTTCTGACCCTTTGGTTTGCCCTTTTGACCGTGCTCCACAACATTAGCTTTTACGGGGTTAACAGCCTTTTCAGCCTTCATTGTCTCCTCATGGATTGAAACACGGCGAACAAAGTCTTCAACTGTTATTTCCCGAGTCTCCTGTTTTAGACTTGCCCTGAACTTCCACCAACTTGGAGGTAGTTTCTCAATCATGCATGCAACCTGGAAGGGTTTGCCAAACTGCATGTTCAACTTCTCTATTTCTTGTATTATAAGTTGAAGTTCATGCACCTGGGGTAAAACCGGTTTTGAGTCGATCATTTTGAAGCTTAGGAATCTCCACAAACTTTTGTTTGCTGGCTTCATCATCCTTGTACTTTTTGTCAAGGGCTTCCCACAGTTCTTTGGCAGTCTTCTTTTCTAGGTAGACATCGTACAGTGACTCAGTCAATCAGTTCATGACATAATACCTGCACAAGTAATCGGAATTAGTCCACTGATCTTTAGCCATTAAATATTCCGGTTCATTTTCTCCCTGGACCGGGGGATCATCTGTCAGAAATTGCGTCAACCCTAAGGTTGTTAGGAAGAATTGCATCTTCATCTGCCATCTCTTAAAATTTGAACCGTCGAATTTTTCCGGCTTCTCTGCATAAACCAGCGGACCTTGCGGTCGGACCACTGGTCTGGCCATTCCACTTGAGCTTCCCTGAACAGGGTTATTCTGGACAGGCTCTTGGGCTTCATTCAGATTTGCCCCATCTTGGCCCAATTGGTTCAAGTTGTCCAAATTCTCATTCAATGCCATTTCTGAAATATGGATATAAATTTAGTTAGTTTTATTGAAATATAATTCTTTCCTCAAAAACTTACTATTAATCCTTAACTTGTATTAATACACGAATTTGTCCTTTTAATCAGGAATAAATTACCTTAAGATTGTTACAAATAATAATATTAAGGACCAATCTGTATTAATCAAAAATTCAATGACTAAACAGTCAATAAATTTATAACCATGCAAAGGTGGCAATAACAAGTCGAGGCTCGTGTTAAGCACGGTTTCCTTAAGGTGGCAAATCTGTATTAATTCCGAAAATTAATTGTAATTAATTCCGAAATTAATAAAAACGGTAATTACTAAATTAATTACCTCGGTTCAATGTATTTAGACAAAAAAAATTACTTTGAATCTGGACAACTTTATAATCCGGTTTAGCAAAAACTGGCTCGCGCTAGGCAAGCTTTCCGGTCCGACAATCGTGTACGCATGTCGCGGGCACGCACCCAAGCCAAATGGTTCGAATCACTAACCAAATCTGTGGTTTGCACCCCCCCTGCGTGCGCGCGCAAGAGAGAGCCTCTTGACTTGGTTACTTACACACTTGAGAAGTGAATTATCATATATACTCACCCCCAATATGTAATCCGGTCGGTGTGGTACTATTTTTCACTAGAGAAATACACTTCTCTTCCATTCCACATTGATTTGCTAAATTTGAGCCCAAAGCCCAAAATTTGTCCAATTTGCTTCCAAGCCCATTTTAAGCCTAATTTTCCAACAATATGGTCATGAACCGAAAGTGTTTGGTTCCCTCTCGTTTGATCGTATCGTGTCTTCCATAAACCGAACAAGAATGTCGTGGCCATGAGTGTGCTCCATTTAAGTTGGCCTTCGTCCTCCATCGTGGCCTCCATGCATGGCAAATTGGTATCAGCAGATTGTTCCTCTTTGTTATGGTTGTGGCCTCTACGTGAAGTAAAAATAATTTTTGGGGATGGTTATCGTCGAAGTCATCGGTGATAGGATCGTCGGAAACGGTTACTCGTGAAGTTGACGACGTCACCTTCAAAGATCATCGGTGGTGGTACTGGGGAAGTTTGAAGACGACTACCGGGATATTAGGATAATGTTTCCATAAAATAAGGGATGGTGATGGAAGTTGATGAAGTTTGGCCATGGTGGAAGAAGAAACTGTCGTGGGGGGAGGTTGAAGAAGATGGGGTTGGAGAGAAAAATGTATTTTTTTAGATTAAAAAAATGTCTTTTTTTACAAATCGGTTTGGGCAATGGCCCAAACCGGGATTGTTAGAGGCCCATCAACTGGCCCCTGACCCAGTCAACAACTGGGTTTCAGCCCGGCTGCATCTGGCCTCTGCCCAATTTTTAGTTGGCCTGTCCCACCTGACTGGGCCATGGCCCAGTCATCCTTTTGGTTGCGGCCCAGTAGTGGGTTGTGGCCCATATGGATTAGGTCGTGATCCTATCCGTGAATAAAATATATTTTTTGGACCCTTAAATTTTGAAAATATTCAATTAGGTCCTCAAACTGTATTTAGAAATAAAATTATTTTATTTTATTTCAAAATGGTCCTTAATGTTTTTAAAAGCAATGAATTTGTACTTTTAGTATCATGCTTAGGATATTATTTTGGATAAGTTTTTTTGTAATTGCATGATGACCTCTATAGGTTAATTTGTTTGAACTATACATGAATTTGTTTCGCCAAAGTCGTAAGGGATTTAATTCTGCTATTCTTCAGTGTAAATTGAGTAAAACTTATGTCTAGAAAGAGCTAGAAGTGACAACTTGACATTGTGCCCCTTCCTCCCTGACCTGGGATATTATGGGTTCTGTATAAGAAATGGGAGAGTTTGGGACCGTCAAACAAACTCTTCGGTCCACCTAAGAATTTTTGCTCTAAACGTAACTTTTGAGAATATTACATTTTGGTCCCTATAGTCTTCAAAAATTAGAAATTGGTATGAGTTAGTCTTGTCCAAATCAGTAAGGGGTACCTTGATATTTGTTATGTGCTAAGCATGTTGAATGTTAATATGTATTTATTTACATGCATGAATATACATAATGAACATGTTAAGTAAATTGTATTTCTACACATTATACATGTTGATGTATTATAGTATCCATGTATACAAATATGAGAAAACCATGCAAATATACATTATTATTATAGTTTCATGTGTAGAAACATCTTTTAATCATAAACACATGCTTGAATTTTATTTTTTACACAATATGCATGTTGACTTATTTAGAATCCAGGTATAGGAAGTGTGATAAATATGACGCATGATATGTTAAAATTCTAATTTATTCATGTGAGCATGCTAGATTACTTTATGTTAATTATACGTCTAGCATGATAAGTATTGAATGCTTGTTTCCACTCGTGTTGAAAACTCATAGAGCATGATTACTTGGTAGATATTGATAATCTTTGTGATTAATTGTTTGCTTATACTCCATGTATACATCAATCATGCAAACATGTTGACTTGTTTTTTTTATAAATCAATTATGATACATGTTTTACTTAGGCATTCATGTGTATGTTGAGTCATGATTACTTGTTGATGTGAATGGAGTACTTAACTTAACTATTAGAAGAAAAAAAAAAACAATTTTTGTTAAGCATTTACCTTGGACAATGATTGGGAACATAGTGAACTTTTGACTCTGGGATATGCTTGCATTTATTGATTTGTTAATAAGAGAGTTAGGTATGACATACGTATGTATGTTGAACAATAAATCTTGCATGCCTTGTTTGTATATGTTGATCCTGACATGGTGATCCCTTTTGTGTGAAAGATGACATCTACCCTCCAGAAAATTGTCGTCGAACTCAGTCGTGTGTTGAAGTTGAATGGTGATAACTATGAAGTATGGCAAGAGAAAGTTAAGTACTTACTCCAAAGGCTAGAAATTCTGGAGACCTAATCCAATGAATTGGAAAAGTTTACAGACGGGAATGTGACCCATCAAAGGCAAGACATGAAAAACTATGAAATCTGAAAAGAGCATAATCGCACCGCGTGCATCATTTTGTTAAGTACAATGTATGATGATCTGTTTAGGAAATTTAAATATTATCAAAAAGCAAAGGTGATTTGGGAAGCTTTGAGAAAGGATTTTGTTTTTTATATTCCATAGAAAAGATACAGTTCCTGACTATGAAATTAGTCTACAAGAGACACCCTAAACACTCCTTGAAGTTACATGTTCGACACATGGTCGATATGATAGTTGAATTGAAGCACGTGGGCCATGTTCTCACTAAACAATAGCAACTCCAAGTAGTGATATGTTCATTACAGAATTCTTGGAAGCATGTTAGAATGTAGTTGTCCCGCTCTGATTGGGCTGCCACACTGGAAAAAGTCCAAAGGCTCCTAAATTTCAATGAGGAAAAGCATATGGGTAAACAAACTCCGGCTGAGTTGCATATGGCAACTTCCTCCAAGACCCAACAGAGACCTAAAAGGTAGAATCGTAGTAAGAAAGATGAGCTTGCTAAGTCCATTTAGAAACAACAGACTAATAAAATTGGTGAGCGGAAACGACTGCATCGTGTCCAAATGCCAAAAAGAAAGTGTTATAGTTGTAACTGAAAGGGTCACAATTCGAAAGATTGCACTGCACCGAAACGTCGGAATTAAGCCACATACATGAAGCATTATCATTGATCTTTGAAAATCAGCTTAAGCATAATGACGTGGAAAACTCGAGAATTGCCACTGAAAGAGTTGTGCCCACAAGCTATGGCAATGTGACAAATGAGTCATCAGTGCTTTATTGATTACTTCATGAGCTGTTTTTCAATTTTACCTTGTTTTTATTAAGACTAAGTTTTTCGTTTATAGTATTCATGTTATTGAGTTTGTAATATATGGTCAGTTCCGGTAAATTTATTGAATATCAAAATTGCATGATTTGTTCTTGTTGTGATATTAATATATTCGTATATTTCATTTGCGCTATTTTGTCCATTTAACCGAAAGCCTTCACGTAGGCAACCAGAAATAATTCACTTAGAAATGTACTACTCCATATTTTTTATGGAAAAGTATATGTATGCTTCGTATCAGTTTTTTTTTTGTACAATGGCTATGTGAGTCTTGTGGATAAATTTAATAAATAATTCACTTACAGTTTGTAGATACATTGAGGCGTTGACTAAGTTCATTGACTCGACTTAATGAGATACGAGATAAAGAGGATAACTCATTCAATTACTATATATTTACATCATACAACTTACTGCTATTGTTAGAAATTGTGTGAAAAACTTCTATAAATAGTTAAGTGATAACATTTTCCAATTTTCCATTGCCCACATTAATCTGCGGGTCGCTCCATTAACAACACCCACTATGTTCGGGACGGATATTTATCAACTTAATTAAGTGCCTATAATATCAATTATATACCCCTTATATAAGTTATGAACCGAAAAGTCCAAATGGGGGTTTAAGAATGTTCCTCGAATGAAAGGTGTGACAGTGATATTCTTATAAGGGTAAATAAAATGGATTAAGTCCATTTTGAGTACTTGCGCTAAGGTTCACAAAGATAACTTGATTCGAGTGGGAGGATTTAGAGGATGATGAATTAGTTTCTTGTCTGGATCCACCAAGATAAGTTGATTTGAGTGGGAGGAGATTTATGCAGACGTTGAATTAGTTTCTCATCACAGCTTCCCTTCTTCATCATCAACTGTGAATACAAATGATCTTGGTTTACCACCTTAGTTCAAGTGGGAGCAAGATGATGTTACTCTAAGTTAGTAATTAAAATATATCATTTCAGTGGGAGTGTGTACAATGTTCTTGATCCCAATGGAAGCCTTTGTGGTTTCTTATACTTCACCCTATTAAAACAAAATGGAGGAGAAAATGAAAATGTCAAGCGTAAATGGATCAAATGGATCCTAGATGTCATGACTCATCTTGATAATTGTGTCTCAATTGCTTACGAATATCACTTTCGTATAAACCTAGGTGTCGATCCTGGATATAAATGTTGCCCAAGAAGTATTGGAGAACAAATTGTAGTGCTTCTATATATTGAGTATGAGAATGCAACTTTACGACTTTTAGTGGTCCTTAGAACTCTATGTTTTCTCTTGAGGCAATATTATACAAGGCAAACTTGATTAGTTCATATGGAATGGGATATACACTATGGATTAAGTTCGTTAGTGAAATATACGCAAGATCTTGTAATGTACAAGTGTTATGTCACATAGTATATGCTGGGAAATTATTGAGTTGATCAATGAAGGATGAGACCTAATTGATGTTTAAAGGGTATACAGTAATATATTCTTGGAATTAAGATTCCGAGAGAGGTCGCTTGTAATATATGGATTAAGTTCATTAGTGAAATATACGCAAGATCTTGTAATGTACAATTGTTATGTCACATAGTATATGCTGGGAAATTATTGAGTTGATAAATGAAGGATGAGACCTAATTGATGTTTAAAGGGTATACAGTAATATTTTCTTGGAATTAACATTCCGAGAGAGTTCGTTAGTGAAATATACGCAAGATCTTTTAATGTGCAAGTGTTATGTCACATAGTATATGCTGGGAAACATTAAGTCGTCAAAATCAAAAATCAAATAAAAAGAAATGGGCAAAACGCTACCTAGGGTAGTGTTTTGTGAAAAAATGCTACCCAGGGTAGAGTTTGTAAAAAAAACAAATTATCTGCTACCTCAAGTAGCACTTATACATAGTTTGCTAAATAATTTTTTCGGATATTTACTTTTCTAAATATGTTTTTTACCATGTCTACTTTTTGAAAAAAATTCTTAGAGCACACCTAAGTTTCCACGGAGGAAGACACAAAGATGAAAGAGCAACTTAGTAGGGTTTTCAGTATTGTAACTATCTCTATTCATATCCTTATGTGCAACCATAAGATGTCTATTTATAGGCCTCGGGGAAGTTACAATATTGTGTAACTTTACATTTTAGTCATCGATCTTTTGACGACTTGCACTTAGCACCCCATATGGTTGCCAATTTCCTACATCTCCCACTCACACATAATGTGGGTGCTCATGTGTGCAAGAAGACATACTTCATGCACCTCGTCCGTCTTTCATACAGAGTCTCCTACGTGCGACTGACATACTTCGTGAGAGCTAGTTGTTGTATATCTGCAATAATAAAGTATGCTTGTACCCTAGATCGTCGAATCTCATTTGGGTATCTTGAAAGACCTTATTAGTCATACCTTGTATTCACAATCATAATGCTAAATCATGATTGGTTAACCGATTAACACAATTCTTAAAAGAGATTATGTTGACAATCTTTCTCTGCTCACGTTCCTTCAAACACTAACGAACATCGGGCAACAATCTTTCTAGAAATGTTCCCCCCAACCGAATCTGTGTACATGACCATCGGGCAACATACTCAACTAGTGAACATCATGTTAGGTCTTAAGTCTCTGATCGGAGTCATGAGGGCACATAATTTAGAACCTGTCAAGGATCGTTGGGTCTCACACTACAATAAATTGATATCGTGCTTGTGTAAATTTGTGGTCGTTTAATATCACATGTGTTAAATACATGTCATAACACCTTTCTCGTTTTATCATGGAGTGTATGTCATTTGTCATAAAAACGGTGTTGTGCAAATGTTTTTCTAAATACTGTATCCATCTAAACCAGAGTTCATTAACTCGCATCCCTCTCATAAGTAAACTACTTGGAAGTAATATTCCATTAAAATTAAATGAACAGTGTGATGTGATCAATTTCATTGGTCTATGCAACGATCGTTACCATTTGCTTCATTAAGACAAAAATCTTGGATGCATGCATCCCTATTCCCTACATAAGGGTTTTCACTGGCTTATCCGTTCTATCCATCTATTGTCGACTACCAATTAACTTTCTTGCATGTCACCATGCCTTATGCATAGTAATGTTGATCTTTTGAATGTCCTATCATCAATAGGATCCTTTTCGACATATATGAAAACCCAATTATTAGTAGAGAAACACTGGATAAATAATGTGCATCATACACAATTCTTGTAGGAACCTATCTGACCAAACTAAATTCAGTTGTTGTTGCGAGAGTCACTCACTTAACTTCAATCGCCTATAGTGAAATTCTTACTCGTTATCGCTTATCTGAACAGATGACCATCTCTAGTAAGAAACATTATCCCGAAAGGTCTTAACTCCCAGTTAGGAAACATTTCACAACATTCTATCACAAGCATATACATAATGCTTCAACAACGATTAATTATGTGATCCTTGAGCATCAAATCAAGTCGAATCGTATACATGATTTGATAGTTGGTCTAGTATATGTCACAACCTACATACAACTTCCAACTTAGCTCATCTTTAAAACACTTGGCGCATTACGTCATGAATTTTATATACAAGAGTTTTAAACGAGTAATACTTTAATTTATCACTTAGGGACTCAATTTCCCAAGCGACCTCTCTCGGATTTTGATGACTTAATTAAAAAATAAATTATATAGCTATTAAAAAAAATAAAAAATTATAGTAAGTAGATATTTTAATTGCGCTTCAAATGATGTAAAAAATATTAAATTTAGACTTACGAATTGACTATACGCTCTGTCGTAAGTTGAGATATGAAAATTTGACTTAAAAAGATATAACTCAGACCCTGTAAGTCCAAACTCATCACGGTTAACGACATTTACGTTGTAATTCAATTATCTACATAGGGTAACTTTTGTTATTAGAAATATATTTATTTTTTTAACTTAACATCATTTGTCCTATAATTTGAACGAAATCATTAAATGCATTAGGTGAGAAATTTAATTATATACTTACTCAAAAAAAATACAATGCGTAGATAATTTAATTATGAATTAAATGACACTAACTATACGTTAATTTTTGACTTTCACACTAACTGTACAATACGATACGTAAAAAACTATACATACGTATATATATACAATAAAATTACTGTTTCATAAGTGATTTTACTATATAGTTATTGTATATACCATAAAAGCAATGTTGGAAAATTAATTTTATTGTATATATATATACACGTATGTATACTCTTTTACGTATCGTATTATTCGGTCAGTCTGAAAGTCAAAAATTAACACCTAGTTAGCGTCATTTAATTCATACTTAAATTATCTACAGACTGTATTGTTTTTGAATTTTTTTTTGAGTAATTATATAATTAAATTTCTCACCTAATGCATTTAATGATTTCGTTCAAATTATAGGTCAATCGATTTTAGGTTAAAAAAATTATAATAAAACAAATTACCCTAGGTAGATAATTGAATTACGACGTAAATGTCGTTAACTGTGGTGAGTTTGGACTTACAGGGTCTGAGCTATATTTTTTAAGTCAAAATTTCATATCTCAACTTACGGCATAGCGTACAGTCAATTCGTAAGTCCAAATTTAATATTTTTTACATCATTTGAATCACAATTAAAATATCTACTTACTACAATCTTTAAATTTTTTTAATAGCTACATAATTTAATTTTTAATTAAACATTAAATCGTCAAAATTAAAATAAAAATAAAAAACAAAGAAATGGGTAAAACGTTGCTACCTTGGATAGCGTTGGTAAAAAAACGATGTAAGAATAATTTCGTATATGTTATTTGTGGTACTCGTGTGCTATTTCTCGTGCATCTCGTAATCCAAAACAAATATTACAAGTGTATTTATCAACAATAATAAACATCCAAATGTATTTTCATGATTTTTTCCTTCCTTAAACATATATTATACTCTTTTGTATCAACGATCATAATTATTATTCCCCAAAAATTAGAATAAATGTTGTTTTAAAGAGAAAAGTAGTCTGTTTCCTCTTTATATTTCTTACCTCTCTGTTGTCTTCTGTTTATGGACAAAGACTGACGTTTTTCTTTCCCCCCCCTGACTTTACACTTTCTTTGTCCGACACTCTTCCTCTGGAACCTGACCCTACCCTATCATTTTCTCAGCACCATGCGGGCACGACCATGGTGCTTCTAGTACGCCCACATTATCTCCACCCTCCGATGAACCTTTGGAGCTAGCCATCCAGTGGACTTCCTCAATTCTCGAAAGTTAAGGATTCTGCAGCACCGCTATTGTTGTTTCTTTTTTTATGATTGATATTATTTGTCAGTATTTTATTCTATACAAGAGATGTATTACACTATTACTTCATATCTATAATACATCTCTTGTATAGAATACAAAAAAAAAAGTATCCTAAATGAATTGTCATTTTGATAGGTCACTTTAGGACAGAAGAAAAAAGAAAAATTATCTGGAATTCCAAAAGGGTAAGCGTGCGAGAGAGACTGAGACTATGAAATATTAAAACTTACAGATCTACATTATATAGATATATAGATATATATTAGTAATAATGCTATGATGGTCTCCACCATCACCACCCACCACCACCTTCTGATAATCAGTGTCTAGTGAGTGGCGGCCGACGATGAATTTCTGACAAACGTATAAACTAGGGGATTCACGTAAAATTATGAAGAGTGGACAGAAATTAATTAATTAATTAATAAATAAAGGGTGTAATTAATTAGATTACATTTTGGAACAATGTTGTTATTGTTTCAGATTTTCAACATCATATTTGGATCATTATATTTATGTATTTGAAACAATTATTATTCGAATAGCTAATAATACTTTATATCTTAATTTTGGTATGAAAGTTTAATTTGTTTAAAAAATATATATACGGTATTTTCTTAACAAGTATCAAAGGAAATGACTACTTACCTAAAATATTATAGGTTAGTTTCTCTAATTATCTATAAATTAGTTGTTGTACTTCAAATATGTTGTTTCGAATACAGATTCACAACATTCAATCAAGTTTAAACCCTATTGGATCTTCGTGAATTAGTTGTCAAACAGATCAGGTCGTCGACCTCTGACCTACAAGAATGGAAGTGTGATATTGTATCGGTTGTTGTTCCCCCTCTAAATGATAAAGTCAATCAGAGTTTTTCACGAAGAGTATAATGTACTATGGAGAGAAGAGTAGATAGGAATACATAACATATTAGAGTTATTTATAGTTCAGAGCAAAACTTGTTTAGTACCAAGGTTAATCCCTTTAATCAGGGTTACTCCACATCTTCAACAACTGTTGATAACCATTTCGGGTAACTATTCTCGTAAGATATGTGTGAGTCCCAGATTCTGTGGGATCCTCGAGATATTTCGCTACTTCCACATTTTGGAGGGCAATGCCTTTCTAAGAGATGCCTCGTCATGTTGGTCACGTGACGCCTGGCTTATTGCCCCCTAGGTAAGGTTGGAACTCGGGTTTGGACCTCCCGACTCGGTGTGTAATAGGGTATAATATCCCATAATGCATCATACCCCCCTGAAACCCCCCGAAGCTAACGAGGGTGATGCACTAATTAGACTCACGACCTATTTCTTGGTAAGCATCGCCTAATACGACGTTCAGAATTCAAATCAGCACAAAATTTGAGTCCCCCTTTTATCCAAAAGTAAATTTTAGCTCACGGTGGGAAAGAGCTTATATTATCTTCTAGTCTATCTTGTATTTTTTTCGCTAGCCTGGTCCAATGGTGGATGATGAAGGACCTTTGAGATTCATGGCTAAGATCTTATGAGATTATAATCACTACTGGGGTGGAAAGTATCAGAGTTGTTGAGACAGTCATTGAGGCTGCTGAGACGGTCCATTATGTTGTTGTTCCACGTTGGGGCCCTAACCAAGGGAAGCACGAAGGTAGCACATGATACTAGCAATTCGGAGGGAATCCCTCGACTTGGATACAGGAGTATCCTGCGAGTACATGCAATTGTTGCGTAGTGCGCGAGAGCGACTCATTTAGGGATTGGACCTGCTCGAAGTCCGTACATAGTTGCCTCGTGGTTATATATCCACTAGTTGTAGCTTGAGTGGTTTGAGGCATGACTTGTTCTCATGATTCCCACAAATTCAATTTTGGAATAATGTTGTTATTATTTCGAAATTTCACCTTCATATTTGGATCATTATAATTATATTTATTTTCTTGAAACCATTATTATTCGTATAGCTAATAATACTTTATTTGTACTTTAATTTTGGTATGAAAGTTTGTTTTTTAAACCAAAAATGTACGGTATATTCTTAATAAATGTTAAAATGAGATGACTACTTACCTAAAAACTTATAGGTTAGTTTCACTAATTATCTGTATATTTTATTTATTTTTTGTAATTTAGTTCTGAGTTCAAATTTGTTGTTTTGAATAAATATTCAAAATATTCAATCATGTTTAAATCTTGTTGGATTTTCGTGAATCAATTGTCGTGCGTATCGCGTCGTCGGAGAGTTTTTTGAAAAAGTAGGTATTTTTTTAAAAAAAAATAAGTATACAAAAAAAATATTTCGAAAAATAGGTATACGCGCACCCCAGGGTGACGCCTATTGAATAGGCGCCACAAATGTTCAATTATTTTTTTAAAAAAATATTTTGTTCGATAACGATGACTCGATGTTTAATTAAAAATAAAATTATGTATTTATTAAAAAAAATAAAATATGATAGTAAGTAGATATTTTAATTGCGATTCAAATTATGCAAAAAAATATTAAATTTGGATTTACGGATTGACTGTACGCTCTGTCGTAAGTTGATATATGAAAATTTGACTTACAACATTATAACTCATACCATGTAAGTCCAAACTCACCACGGATAACGTCATTTATGTTGTAATTCAATTATCTACATAGGGTAATTTTTTTATTAGAAATACAGTGATTTTGCAACCTAACATCGTTTGTTTTATAATTTGACTAAAATAATTAAATGCATTAGGTGAGAAATTTAATTATGTACTTACTAAAAAAATCAAAAATATTACGGTGCGTAGATAATATAATTACGAATTAAATGACGCTAACTATGCGTTAATTTTTTACTTTTAGAATGACTGTATAATACGATGCGTAAAAAACTCTACATACGATACAAAAACTTCTAAATAGTGTTTTAAACAGTAAATTTACTGTTTCAATAATGAATTTCACTGTTGAAACAGTAAATTTACTGTTTAAACACTATTTAGATTATCTACGCACTGATTTTTTTTTTAATTTTTTTGAGTAACTCCAATACACGCTACCCGGGGGTGCGCGTATACCTATTTTTCGTAATATTTTTTTTGTGTACTTACTTTTCTAAAAACAATACCTACTTTTTCAAAAACATTCGTTGTCGGTGTCCCAATGCTGTTTTGGTGACTTGCTTGAACGAAAGCGTGATTTTTACTCATTGTTCCCCTCCGATGATAAAGTCAATCAGAGTTTTAGGGGAGAGTATAATGTAGTATGGAGAGAAAAGTAGATAATAATATTGTAGCATATAAGAGATAATTATAGCTCAGAGCAAACCTGGCTTAGTACTAGGGTTAATCCTTTTATAAGAGCCACTCCTAATTTTCAACATATGTTGATAATCGTTCCGGGTAACTATTTCCATAAGATATTCGCAAATTCCGAATTTATGGGAACCTTTGAATATTTCACTACTTTAGTGATGCATGTTATGGAGAGCGATGTCTTTGCCTCACGATGTTGGTTAGGGTGACACCTATCTTATTACCCCTGAGTCGGGCTGAAACTCGGGTCTGGACCTCATGACTCGGCCTTTAATAGGGTATGATATCCCATAATTCATCGAACATCGAAATAAAAGATCATTTCCGACTAAGTCAACTACATTGTGACTATCCCTTTAGAAAGTTCAATGAATGTAAGTCAAATGAGTAAGAATAATAAATAAATAGTGAATCATGCTTCATTACAAAAGTGAAAGATCCTTCCTAATTAAGTCAATGCAACATGAGCAATTAAAATTGGAGACATAAAAGCACTCCAACATAAGAAAATGTTGATTCATCTCCTATTAATTTTGGCAAAATGTGTTTTAACAAACATGGTACGTGAAGAATGTATTATTAGCAATAACTAATTTCCTAGAAAAGGTTGTGGAGAGCTAAGCAAGTTGTAGAACTAGTCCATGCAAATATCTACAGTCCATTAAAACAATCATTTCCAATGGAGGTAAAAGAATATTTTGTTAGCTTTATTCATGATTTCTTTTTATTTTACTGTAAGGTATGTGTTTACTTTCAAGGAAGACATGGTATTTACATTTTTTTTAGTTATCGGATTAGTGTTTCTTAGTTTGTGGTGTTAAAGGAGTTGTTAATTAAGTTGGTAGTCACTTATAACCAGTGATATCAGAACCGGATCGGCTCTCGAACAGGTGAAGGGGCCGGTTCCCGGTTTGTCCATTTAACCCGGTCGGGCCCGGTTCGACGTGCAGTTTACTATTCACAAAATACTAAAAATACATATATAGTCTAAAAACCGACCAGTCTGGAAAAAAATGAAAAATCGAGCGGTCTGGGGAAAAAATTAGCCTAAAAATGAATTAGAAACCAACCGATTTGTTAAAAAACCGATCAATTTTGCAAAAATCGCCTGGTTCAACCCGGTTCATTTGTAAAACGGTCTTTTATCTGAACCAAACTAGATAAGGGTCCGGTTTCCGGTCGACTGTCGGTCCGGTCCGGTTCTGATAACACTGCTTATAACACAATAAGTAGTTTATTTCTACCATTATTTAAATGCTCGTATCTTTCCAATAAAATTAAGAGTTTTGTTAAACAATTTAAAGAGTTTTTTTTTCTCATATGTGTATGTATAAAACAATACTTAGTAAGTATATTTATTTTATTTTATTTAGTAAAGTAGTGACAATCAGACAAATTAATTTTTATATATATACAGTTAGTTTAGATGTCGAAACTCAACATCGTTAATAATATTTATGTCGCAATTCATTTATCTACCTATATTGTTTTAGTAAGTATATACTAAAATGGATTATCTGAACCTATTTGTTCTTCATGTTAAATTATAGGATAAACGACGTTGACTTAAAATTATATATCTAAAAAATATAGTATGTACATAACTAAATTACAACATAAATAATACTAACGATGTTGACTTTAGACTTACGAGGCGTTTCTTTCACGGAATTCGGAATTCGGAATAGAGAATAGGAATAAGGAATAGGAGATAATAATATGAAGTTGTTTATTTGGTGGAATGTAATAAAGTATTCTATTGTTTCTTTAGTGGAATGGAATATGGAAAGAGAATGGAATATGGTAAAATGACATATTTGCCCCTCCTTATATATGTATAGTATATAATACATATAATTTGTGTTAATTAATTTTAAAAATTAAGAATAATAATATTATATTATATAATTAATTATTAATTAAAAAAACTTTTAAAATAATTTATTTAATTAATATTAAAAAAATCTCCTTATTTAATTAAGATTAAATAGTTGAATTAATGTAAATTTTAATATAAATTCATTCTTCTTACTAATACTCATCGACAATATATTTACCCGAACCATAATATTATTAATGGCCACAACTTACATAATAAAACCCTCTTATAATGTAAAAGAAGTAAACACACCAAAAAATAGAGGGAAAAATACATCGGATAATACAGAAATTGAAATGATTTTTAAGCTTCATCTGGAAGGGAAGTTGTGGCTGCTGCACGCTTCATAAAAGAAGACTTGAGGACATGCTTGTAACTACCATTCTCCTTGAACAACTGAGAGAAATGACGCTTGCAATACAAAGTACCCTCAAGTGATCCAGCAACATTGTGGTAAATAAGATCAGCATAAAAAAACAATAAAAAGGATTAGCCATGACTTCAAATTCGTAAATTCTTATCAGCTTCTTGCTAGAAATAAAGCAACAAAAATGTATTGTTTTTATAATTATTTTGTGTAGCCAAACAAGTTTGTGATCATAAAATAAACCACTATCTGATTCATGAACTTGCAACCCAGAAATGCGCCAATGAGGACGATCAAACGAAGATTATAGTCTCGATCCATATTTCACTTCAAGATATTGAAGAATTGAACTGAAACTCAACCCAGATGGATAGTTTTTTTTTTTTTTTTTTTGTAAATAACGACACTTTAGATCCTAAATGTAAATGCTCAGGTGAGCTCAAAATCGAACATTTCGACAGAATGAATCCAAAACACTTCCCAAAGATTATTGCTAAGGCTGTCGAATTTCAGCATCCTGAAACAACACAGAATAAAGAAACCATAAAGAAACACCACAGAATAAAGAAACCAAGCAACAACACATCAATTTCAGCAAGAATTAAGGAATTATCTACCTAGATAGGTGTTGTTGATAACGCAGAAATTTCAGCATCAATTTCAACTTTTCAATGCAATTTCAGCAACAATTTCAAGCATCAATTTCAACCGAACCCAATATCCATTAATTTCAACTGAACTCACAATCATCAACATTATCTCATAACTAACATAAATGAATTGACTGAACCCAAAAATCGGTCTGGGTTCGGTGATGACGAGGGGAGGTTCATACCAGAATCGAGGAAGAATCGAAGCATACCTGAAGATGAAGGATCGAAGGACCAGGGGAGCTTCATGAAGACGAGGACAAGGAGTTTTGCTTCAGTCTCAATGAAGGAAAATTAAGGGTAGTTCCGCCCTTAATAAAAGCTTATGAGGGAAAAATAGTTATTAACACCCCTATTCCGGATTCCTTGCCTTCTAGGCTTAGGAAATCCGAACTCTTCACCCAGAATCTCTAAGTCTACCCCGTTCGGAATCCGTAAACTAATTTTTGGCAATTCCGCGAAAAGAATAACTTTTTACAGATTCCGTAAGCCGAATTTCCGACACATTCCGCGAAAAAATATGTCATTATAGAATGAGAGTTAAGTTTTTAAGTCAAATTTTCAAATATCAATTTATGATAGAGTGTATGATTAGTTTGTAAGTCAAAATTCAATATTGTTTGAAGAATTTGAATCACAATATAAATATTTACTCTCTTTATTTTTTTTATAAATAAATATATAATTTAATATTTAACATAACATTATTGTTATAGAAAAAAATATTTAACATGCTACCCTTAGCAAAATGAAGAGATTTAATGATGAGTGAACATGAGAAAATAAAAACTTTTGAAAGAGAGAATATTGTTACAAATTATGTTTTTTATTTTCCCATCGTCAAAACTTATGTTTTACTTATACAAAGTGTATATAAGTATTTATAGAAATATAAAGACTACGTTGAACCGAAAATTATACATTACATTTATATTGGTGTAACACTCGAAGGCTAACCTTTTATATTATTAGAGGCTTCTCAACAAAATTAATGCTCAGTTCAAACGTTTATCAACATAACAAAAAAATAAAATAAAATTATTTTTGTAACTCTTAAAAAACTCATGAGGTGACAGTGAGATTTGCTGAATACTAAGGAGGCTTTAAAGCAGTGTTATCAGAATCCGGCCCGTCTCTCAAACCGATGAAGGGGCCGATTCCCGGTTCTTTCGGTTGGACCAGACAGTTATCGTTACCCTTCTTTGGAGTTCTGCCTCACATTCACTATTTAGTTGCAATTCTCCTCCCCATTCTTTGTTACCCAGCACCCCTTTTCCCCCACTCCTACCACCCACAGCAACCTCTCGTCCCTCCAGCACCCGTCCCTCCTGAAAGAATCACATCAAAGCATCATTTCCACGACGGTATCAATCAACACTTGAATCTTCTCAAGAATTTGGCAAGAATCACAAATCTAATTTGAAACTGGAATTCTTATTCAACTACTCAATATGATACAGAGTACATCTATTTATATAAACCAACTAACATTTTCCCACTAACTAAACTAAAAGGACAATTTTGAATAATAAACAAAACTAAATAACCAGAAGGTCAGGAGATCAAATCCCATCAATCCTAATAACTATACGCAATGGTAAACAACAGATATCAGCATATTCATTGACTGGATGCATTTGATATATGTTCTTCATCAACTTCAACACTCCCCTTCAAGCTTGGAACTGCAAGAACATTCTTCATTCCAAGCTTGAAGACTAATGTGTCATGTTGAACTCTTCCCAGAGCCTTCGTGAATAGATCCGGTAGCTGATCCTTGGACTTCAAGTATTTGGTCTGAATAAATTCAAGTTGTTTCTTTTCTCTTATGAAACGGCAATCAATCTCTATATGCTTGGTCCTCTCATGGAACATTGGGTTTGAAGCAATTTTCAAAGCGGCTTTATTATCACAATACAAAAAAGCAGGAGAATTTTGTGAGAAACCAATTTCTTCTAATACTCTTCTGATCCAAATCACTTCAGACACAGCAGACCCCCATACACCTGTATTCGGCTTCTGCTGATGAACGGGATAGAGTAAGTTGTTTATTCACCTTCCAATACACCAATGAATCACCTAATTTCACACAGAAACCTGTTACAGATCGGCGTGACTCAAGACAACCTGCCAGTCAAAATAACAAAATGCTGAAAACAGTAATATCTGAACCACTGTTTAGCAAAACACCCAAACCAGGTTCTTTATTTACATATCTTACAACTCTCAATGCAACAACATAGTGAGACCTTTTAGGATTATTCAAAAACTGACTTAAATGCTGCACTACTACATAACTAATATCTGGACGGGTAATTGTCAAGTACAAAAGTTTCCCAATCAAACGTTTATAAGATGTTACATCTTCTAATAGATTATCAGATTGGTTTAGCTTAAATTGTTCATCATACTCAGCACTGGTCAATTTAAGATTCACTTCCATTGGTGTATTGGCAGGTTTAGAAGCAGATAACCCTACTTCAGACAGCAATTCTAACACATATTTCCTTTGGCATAAGTGAACCCCTTCGCATGATCTCGCCAACTCAATGCCTAAAAAATACCTTAGATAGCCTAGATCTTTCATTCTAAAACAACAATGTAATACTGATTTTAACTCTTTTATCAGCATATCATCATTACCTGTTATCAACAGGTCATCAACATATACTAATAACATCACAATCCTATTTCCAATTGTTCTTGAAAACAGAGAATAATCATATTTCGATTGAACATAACCATTTGATACCAGATATTCAGTCAAATTTGTGTTCCATTGTCTGCTCGCCTGTTTAAGGCCATATATGGACTTCCACAATCTACATAATTGCTTCTCCCCTGATTGCGAAGACCATGTGACAAGTCCATGTACACTTCTTCTTGTAAATCACCCTGCAAAAATGCATTGTGTACATCCATCTGGTACAGTGGCCATTGTTTAACAGCATCCAATGAAAGAACAATTCGAATGGTGACCATATTCACAACATGGCTAAATGTTTCAGTGTACTCTGTTCCTTCCTTTTGGTTGTAACCCTTGGCAACTAAACGTGCTTTGAATCTTTCAACACTTCCATCTGATTTGTGTTTAACTTTAAAAACCCATTTGCAACCTATAGATTTCTTACCAGCTGGAAGTGTTACAAGATCCCAAGTGTTATTCTCTTTTAATGCTTTGATCTCCTCTTGCATAGCATTTACCCAATTTTGGTCTTTTACAGCTTGTTCATAATAAACAAGGTCAGTAAATTTATCAATGTTGGTTAAAAAACATTGATAATCATCAGAAAGCTTCGAATAGCAAACATAATCTGATATAGGATATAGAGCTTTTGATCCAGATCCTGTCATTACATAATCTCATTGCCAAATTGCAGGTCCTCCCACTCGTGCTGATCTTCTTAGATTAGGATTTTCAATGTCTGCAATCTCATTATCATGTTCATTAGAGTGCATATTTATACTATCAATAGTATTTATACCTGGGTGCTGCTGTTCATTCTGAGGGGAAATATCTTGATCTTCTAGATAATGCCTAGTGCTGTCAACAAACAGAAGATGTTCTGCTACTGCATATCCCTTAAAAGGAAACTGACTTTCATAGAAAAGAAAATCTCTACATACGATCACAGATTTATCTTTTAGATTATAGATTTGTAACCCTTCTGATTTACAGCATACCCATCAAATACACAGGCCAATCCCTTCGGTGCCATCTTATCATTGTTAACAAGGTCTTTTGAAAAACACAAACACCCAAAACACATGCAAATGTGAGATCGAAGGAGGCTTACCATACAAGATTTCAAAGTGTGTCTTTACATTTAGCACAACAGAGGGAATCAAGTTAATCAGATAGGCAGCTGTCAAGATACAATAACTCCAAAACTCATTAGACAAATCAACTTGTATCTTCAATGCTCTTGCTATTTCAAGCAAGTGTTTATGTTTACGCTCAACCAATCTATTTGTTGCGGTGAATGGGGGCAACTACTTTGATGAAGTACTCCCTTTTATTCAATTATTTTTCAATTGATTATTAAAGAACTCGCCTCCATTGTCCGATCGAAATCTTTTAATCGTGGTATGAAACTCTTTTTCAATGAATGCAAATAACATTTTTATCACAACAACCAAATCACTCTTATGTTGAATCATGTAAACCCAAGTGGTCCTAGAACAATCATCCACCAAAGTGAGGAAATATATTTTGTTGTCATGGGAAGGCAAATAATATGACCCCAAATATCAGCATGTATCAATTCAAAAATTATACAAGCACAAGATCCTTTATTATCAAAAGTCAGTCTTCACATTTTTGCCATAGGATAAATCTTACATTGCTTGACATCATGCAATCTATCATGAATAGATTTCAAATTGTTGATATATCTCATTGCCTTATCTGAAAGGTGCCCTAATCTTTTGTGTCAAAGCAATGTATTCATGCATTTATTCAATATCAAATTGTTTTCAGCAGACAATGTTTCATTACACAAGAATCTGTCAAACAAGTAAAGCCCAAAAAATTCTCTACCAATCCCCAATACCTTCCCACTTGACAGGTCCTACAGAACCACAAATGTTGGGGAAAACGATACAAAATATGAGAGATCTCTTGTCAATTTAGATATGGACAGCAAGCTGAATTTGAAGTCAGTAACATGTAGAACATTGTGTAATGCTTTTCCTTTTGAAAATGAATAATTTTCTATGTGTGCTACTTTTGAACAATTCCCATTAGGCAATTGTACTTTGGCATCATCAGATTTCAACAAATCAGTTAACCATTCTTTATTGCATGTCATGTGTTTCGTAGCTCCTGTGTCCAAGATCCAGGAATCAACATTTTTAAACTTAGATAAAAGAATGGTCATACCTGCCATGTTGGCTTGGATTTCGGCAGTTCTGGGTAGATGTTGGAGCAGTTGATTCACTTGTTCTTGTGTAAATCTTGATGAGGAAGAAGGTGAGTCAGACACTGAGGCAACTTCATTATTAGCTTCATCACCACTTTGTATGGCATTATGCGCCTGAGCTCCTGAATTTCCTGCAGTATTCTTATTTGGAACATACCCAGGGGGTATCCATGTTTCTTGTAACAAATTCCTTCATGGTGGCCCTTCATATGACATAAAGTGCATGGTGGTAAGACCCTTTTCTGTTTGTTTGAATTATTTCTTCCTTGAATCTAGCTAGAACTTGACTGTCCTGTTGATGAGAAAAAAGATGATCCGGATTGTGATGATGCATGTGTTCTGGGATGGGTATTTGGTGTACTGCAAAAACCCAAAGAATTATATGAAGAAATGGAATTGTTAGAGCTCATGGTCATCAGGCCTGCAATTCCTCTTTGGCTCTCTTCTTGGGTTAATGAGTTGTATGCTTCATTCAAGTTGGGAAGAGGTTTCCTCATCAGTAAATTGCTCCTAACTGTCGCATTGGTCTCATTGAGACCCATAAGAAATTGAAACAATTTCAAATTGTTAGAGTGATCAATATGAGCTTTAAACAATTCACATACGTAATTGGGAAGACCACATATTGCATCGAACTCATCCCATAGTTGCTTCAATCTTCCATAATATGTGGATATGGAATCAAGGTTTTGCTGTGTAAAACAGATTTCTCTATGCAATTGGTAGATTCTTGAACCATCTACTTGATTGAATCTTTCCTTGAATTCCTTCCACACCAAATAAGCACTAGTAGAATAGACCATACTCACAAGCAATTCTCTGGACACAGAATTCATTATCCAGGCAAATACAAAAGCACTGCATCTATCCCACACATGATGAAGGCTAGGGTCAAGATTTTCTTTAATGCAAGAACCATTGATGAATCTTATTTTATTCTTACACATCAAGGATACATATATGGCCCTGCTCCATACAGGGTAAGTTTCAGGTCCAGTAAGTTGAACATATACTAGAGATAGCCCCGGTGTGTCTGAAGGATGCAGGTACAATGGGTGATTATTGTCAATGATAAGATTCTTCTCATCTCCACCAGCATGCAGTCTCTGTGCTGCATACTTCAAAGATTATGCAGAAGAGGGTGGAATACAATGTCGCGTGGAAACGGCACAACAGAAGTTCGATTGACAGGAATAGTCGAACACAGGATCAGATTGAAAAAGAAAACTTCAACAACACAGAACATAAGAAAAGGGATGAAAAGGAAGAACTCATAGAATCGATCAAAGATCATTTGAAGGAATCTTTGGCTTTGATACCATCTCAAGAATTGGGTAAGAATCACAAATCTAATTTGAAACTGAAATTCTTATTCAACTACTGAATACGATATAAAGTACATCTATTTATATAAATCAACTAACATTCTCCTAATTCTTCAAAAGAAAAACAGTTATAACAGAATAAATAATAAGGGACCTAATTTTCCACTAACTAAACTAAAAGGACATATTTGAATAATAAACAAAACTAAATAACCAGAAGGTCAGGAGATCAAATCCCATCAATCCTAATAACTATACGCAATGGTAAACAACATATATTAGCATGTTCACTGACTGGAGGCATTTGATATATGTTCTTCATCAACTTCAACAAATCTTTGTTTGGTAGCTCAATTTTAAAGACCAACAAGGAATGCTCAGAAATCAACTGCAGATGCAAGTAAAACTCCAATCTTTAGCTACCAAAAGGATCTTGAACTCATAAGATAGAGCACATGAAGCGTATCTTGTCCAAATCTAGGGAGGAGTGTGGTGTAATTGAAGTGTCTTTGACCAAATGAGGTTGGGAGAAAAGAAAGAAGATTGGTACGAGTATTGCAAGACCAACAAAACAGGTCCAAGATTGAAGATTCCCTTTTTCGGTTAAGGTTTAGAGATTTTCTGTCGGTTATTTGCTCCGAACACAAAACCATGATTAACTCAACCTTAGTCCTATACCTCAAAACCTTTTCTTCTATTAGAGCTAATTGCCCCACGAAATTCACAGGGAAGCAGCATTCACGAGGCATCGACCCTTGCGATGGTAGACAAGTTGTTCGACAAAATGCCTGAGCTGAATCAACAAAACATCAATGAAGAATCGAACTGAAACGAAGCAACCGAACTGTAGAACAACTGGTTTGAACGAAAACAAAAAAAAAATTGAAATGAAGCAACTGAAATGAACAGCAAATCGAAGAACAATTGAAACGAAGCAACCGAAATGAAGAACCGGTCGGACCAGTTGCAGCACAAAATAAATCGTTTAAGCCGAAGAAAACCGATTGGTCGGTTTTAAAAAAAAACTCCAAAAAAACGAATCGGAAATCGACCGATTTTAAAAAAACCGTCTGATTTACACCGGTTCAACCGGGTTCATCATACAAATTGACCTTTTTATTGACCCAAACCGAATAGGGTCCGGTTTCAGTCGGACCTTCGGTCCGGTTCTGATAACTATGCTTTAGAGGCCAACTTTATAGGGGAATTTCTAAATATACTATAAGCTTAGGGGTAATTGATGGTTTATCCTAATTTTAATATAATCATGACTTAATTACCAAAAAATTATCTACTCTTTAAATGATTTACAAAAAATTATTCGTTGTTTGAATTTTGTTACATATACTTTTAGAAGTTGAGATAAAAAACTAACTTTACTTATTCTTTTCGTTAAATAAATACGAAAATTGAAGTGAAATCACATTATTGGTTTAAATTATATTACTTATACAAAATATCAAATAAATATAAAAAATTAAAGAGTAAAATGTAAGTTTTTAGTATAATGTTTTTATTAAAAAGTAATTAATAAATTGTCTTTTCATTTATATAATATTTTTATAAAAATATTATATTGAAAAAATCAAATTTTCCACTCCGTTTTCCAGTTTTTTTTTTTTTTAAATAATATAATAGTTTAAAGTTTAAACTATAAACCAAATCGGTGTTTGTGTTCGATACCAATTACCAAGGATGTTGAAGAAAAAAAACAAATAATGATAGCTTGTTACGGTACCTCCTAAATTACAAATAACAAAAATAAAAATTATCTTTTAATAAAGTAAAGAAAGTAGGATTTGCTTTGGTGATTAACCGTACAACCATACACTCTCTGTATTGGGTATTCATCTTGTTTCTGTTATAAAATGTGATGCAAAAACGTGCTGAGTGGGACAGACTAAACAAGGGAACTCTTACACTCAGAGAAAAAACTTTTCTCCCCTCCTACACTGTCCTAGAGCTGCGCTTCCACTAGTGAAGACGCAACTTTCCTCTCTTGAAGCCTTCCTCTCCTTCCTCAGTCTCGGCCACTGCACAGACTCCCTCCCTAACCTTATTCTGCTTCGTCTATCATGAAGATTTGCAGACTCCATTTCATCTGCATAATCTTCTTACTCACCACGTGTCTCTCAACTCTTTCTTCTTCTGCATCCTCTTCAGATGTTGACCTTCTCTTGGGCAAAGTCAGACCTTCACTACAAGGGCCCACCGAAAGCCTACTCCTATCCTCATGGAACGCCTACGTCCCTCTGTGCCAGTGGAGGGGCCTCAAATGGGTCTTCGCCGATGGAAACCCCCTCTCCTGTGACGTCTCATCGCCGCATTGGTCGAACGCCACCCTCCACAAGGATCCATCTCTCCACCTCCTCTCTCTGCAGCTGCCATCTGCGAATCTATCCGGTTCGCTTCCCAGAGAGCTTGGTGAGTTCTCTATGCTGCAGAGTCTCTACCTTAATATCAACGCTCTAACTGGGACAGTTCCTCTTGAGCTTGGCTACAGCTCATCACTATCCGACATTGATTTGGGGGCCAATGTTTTGAACGGGGTTTTGCCGCCTTCTATATGGAATCTGTGTGATAGACTTGTTTCTGTTAGGCTCCATGGAAATTTAGTTTCTGGGTCTCTGCCTGAACCTGCTTTGCCCAACTCCACCTGCCCTAATTTACAGTTTCTTGATTTGGGAAGCAATAAGTTCTCAGGTGGGTTCCCCGAGTTCATAGCCCGATTTTCTGGACTCACACATCTCGATCTTTCGAATAATATGTTCTCGGGTCCGATTCCGCAGAGTTTATCGGTCTTAAACCTAGAAATATTGAATCTTTCACATAACAATTTCACTGGGGTGGTCCCCATTTTTGGTGGAACAAGGTTTGGAGTAGATGCATTTGAGGGCAATAGCCCTCAGCTTTGTGGGACCCCTTTAGGACCCTGTGAAGGAAGTTCTGGAATCAGCCCCGGGGCAATAGCAGGTATCGTTATCGGTTTAATGACCGGAGCTGTTGTGTTTGCATCACTGTTCATTGGGTATGTGCAGAACAAGAAGCGGAAGAATAGAGGAGTGAGTGAGGATGATTTGGAGGAAGGAGAAGATGAAGAGAACCGTGGAGTTGGTGTTAATGGCGAAGGAAAGCTGATTCTGTTTCAGGGTGGAGAGCATTTAACACTTGAGGATGTTCTTAATGCAACGGGGCAGGTGATGGAGAAGACAAGCTATGGGACAGTTTACAAGGCTAAACTTGCCGCTGGAGGGACAATTGCATTGAGGTTGTTAAGGGAAGGCAGCTGCAAGGACAGGGTTTCTTGTTTGCCAATTGTGAAGCAGTTGGGAAGAGTTCGACACGAGAATTTGGTACCTTTGAGGGCATTTTATCAAGGGAAGAGAGGGGAGAAGCTTCTTATCTATGACTATCTTCCTGTCAGGACACTCCACGATCTCTTGCATGGTATGTTGATTTCTTGTTCATTTTTTCTGCTTTTGAGTATGGAAATATTGCAGTTTTTGGCTCTAGAAGTAGGAGAGACTTAATTTTTCTTTTTACCGCAAGTTATGATTATTTAGGTGTTATTTTGATATGATGTGAGTAACATTTAGCAATATATGTTAACGTTTGGGTTTGGGGTTCAATGCATCAAGTCCTTTCCATACGTGAATTTGTGTTTGCTTTGAGTTCAGATATTTGATTCCTACCACATTCTGCATAACTATGAGCTTGCATACCCTTATCATTTCAGATAGCAAGGAAGGAAAACCGTTACTCAACTGGGCGAGGCGCCACAAGATCGCCCTGGGCATTGCCAAAGGCCTCGCCCACCTCCACACCCACCTCGAAATCCCCATCACACACGGCAATGTTCGGTCCAAAAACGTGTTTGTGGATGAATTCTTCGAGGCCCGCCTCACCGAATTCGGTCTTGACAAGCTCATGATCCCTTCAGTAGCCGATGAAATGGTGGCCCTTGCCAAGGTGGATGGCTACAAAGCCCCTGAGCTCCAAAGGATGAAGAAATGCAATTCAAGGACGGATGTTCATGCGTTTGGGATCCTACTTCTCGAGATTCTGATTGGTAAAAAGCCGGGTAAGAATGGAAGGAGTGTGGACTATGTGGATTTGCCGTCGATAGTGAAGGCTGCGGTGTTGGAGGAGATGACAATGGAGGTTTTCGATGTGGAGGTATTGAAGGGTGTAAGGAGTCCTATGGAGGAAGGTTTGGTTCAAGCACTGAAGGTTGCAATGGGTTGCTGTGCACCTGTGGCTACTGTGAGGCCGTCGATGGATGAGGTGATCAAGCAGCTTGAGGAGAATAGGCCGAGGAACCGGTCTGCTTTATACAGCCCTACAGAGACAAGGAGCGAGAACGGGACAGGGACACCTTTCTGATTATTTTCCTCACTTGTTTTGCCAATTACGGTGCTTCTCAAGTAAGTAGCAAGAAAGTGAAAATGTCAACTTCCACTGGCTGTAAGTTTGGGAAGTAGCTAGCTTGTATCTTGACGATTTAAGTTCCAATGAATGTTTGAAGTTTGTAGGAAATGCTTATTTATATTACGTACCAAGAAGAAGAAGAAGCATACATGACAATTGAGAATTTTTCACCAAAATATATCATATATATAAAGTAAATACCAAAATGACCGAAGTTGGGGTTTGTAGACAAATGTATACCCACCCGCTACTGGGAGTCGCGGGTGGAACTCCGTTAGTATCTGCATCACGGGTGGAACTCCGTTAGTATCTGCGTCGCGGGTGGGAAGGCAGAGGCAACCACCCGCGACTCAGCACCAGTTTCACCCGCCACTAGGAGTCCGCCACTAGGAGTCCGCCACTAGGAGTCGCAGGTGGATGAGAATATTTTTTTTAAACCATTTCTATTGTACAAACATACATCTATAAATCAAACACCTCTATTTTACAAACATACATCTATTTTACATTTTTATTTTATCAAAATATCTATTTTACATACACGTTTACTTTTCGAAAAACACGTATATTTTACAAAGAAACAAAAGTGCAGTCGTTCCAGTAGCAGTTGTGTAATTATCCTGACATGAGACAATAAAATAGAGTTACTCAATATTGATAATTTTTCCTTTAACTTAATAAAATGAATGTAAACATGATTTTGAAGTTTTGACCTGATTGATTGCAGAATCTTCTATTGTGTCTGACTTGTCCACACCTTCAACATTTCTGTGGTTGAGAAGCAGAACTAGTGTCCATCTCATTGTGAATCCTTCTCTTTCGCCGACCACGTTTAGTGATCTACATTTGTGGATCACAATATACCATAGGTCCGTTCCAAGCAGGCCACCAGTGTGGATCTGGTAAGGGTTGAAATTTAGGTAGGTATGTGCGCTTATAATACTCCATGCGAAAATAGCGATCAACATATGGAGTCCGCTCAGAGTTTGTGAAACGGATTGATGTCATTCCATGGGGACATGAGATACGAAATAACGTACACTCTCCGCAATCTGTGCTATGTTTACAACATACGTCTTGTTCATACGCGTACACACTCTATAGACTTCTCCGTAAGAATATGTTTCTACTCCTAAAGTGGTTGATTACTCCAGACGCATAGAAGGCAGGGCTGCTAGAAATTTATAGCCTTCCCACCCGCGACTAGGAATCGCGGGTGGAAAGGTAGCTGGTACATCTACCTTTCGCTGGTTGATGCTTCTGCTTTTCCACCCGCGTCTGGGAGTTGCGGGTGGAAAGACAAATGCTAATGGAGTTCCACCTGAAACTCCCAGTAGCAGGTGTCAAGTCGCGGGTTGGTATACATTTGTCTACAAACCCCAACTTCAGTCATTTTGGTATTTGCTTTATATAAATGGTATATTTTGGTGAACATTTTGACAATTGACATGTACATAACAAACATGTCTTCAGCAGGGTTTGAGTTCTGCATAAGCCATTTGACATCTCTTGCGTAGTATTGTGATGCAACCACACCACAGGTCGATCAATACAATGTTGGGTTGCTGTCTTCTTCTGTCTCATATTCCATGTTATCACTGACGATGATGTCTAAGTCCCAATGGAATCTCTACGTGCCATTTCACCGCACGCTTCTCCTCTTTATTATCATTACCACCGCTGCTGTAAAACACAGGAGCAGTATTTCGACTTAAGGGTCCTTGCCTTAGTTTCTTTTTAAAATAAATTTATAAATAATAATTTTAAATTTTAGAGTTTATATTTTATTTTTCTTAATTTAGGTGTAATGTTTTTTCAATTTTTGTTATTATATATATATATATATATATATATATATATATATATATATTGTTAAATTATTTATTATATTTTGTTCATATTTATTTTATATTTTTACTTTTCATATATCACGTCAACGCCAAGTCAGTATTCTGTTAGTTAAACTTAATGGTCCATAATAATTTAGACAAAATAACAATATTCTGAAACATGAGAGATCATTAATCAAACTAGAAATACCAACCAATCACGTGAGTCAAACATGTGAGACCATTGAAATTATTAACTCACACAAATATTCAAAGCATATAACAATTCTGTTTTCAACCTTTTGTTATGTTGCAAAATAAAACTACAGTAATTACAAGGGTTAAATACCAAGTAGCTACCTGAACTTTGGACGTTTTGCAACGAGCTACCCAAACTTTGAAAATTCAAAACGGGCTACCTCAACTTTGAAGGTGCAAATAGCTACCTCCGTCCAATTTTCCGTCAATTGTCGTTGGAAAGTCGTCGGAAAATCCGTCAGAAATTGGACAGAGGTAGCTATTTGCACATTCTTCAAAGTTAAGGTAGCCCGTTTTGAATTTTTAAAGTTCGAGTATCTCGTTGCAAAATATCTAAAGTTCAGGTAGCTACTTGGTATTTAACCCTAATTACAATCATACAAATACTCAAAACTTTCTAAACAAACTATTTGGAACATTTAAATACTACATTTGAAAATATACAACAAAACGTTAATGAGTAATAATGTTTCACCTAAACTAACAAAAAATGGATCTTTCTAAGCTTTACATAACCAACGCTTCACCATTATTCTTCAAGTCGTTGAAGCTCATGTCCAATGAATTTCAAAGCACTTGAGAGTATTTATTTTATATTAGTTCTTATATTTCATCTAATTAGTACAAGTATTGCACTTAGCAAAACAACAAAAAGATGTATCTAAGTTCTACATGATTAATTCTTCAACACTACTTTTTAAATCTTTTATGTTCAAGTCCAATGAGTTTCAAATAGAGGTGTCAATTCAGGTCAACTCGACGGGTTTGACCCGACCCGTCGTACTGTGTGGGTCAACCCGAGCCGACCCGTCGTACCCTGCGGGTCAGGTTTCGTGATCCGAACCCGACTTGGCAGATTGGCGGGTCAACCCGTCTGACCCGCCCGTGGAGAAACAGCGAGAAGCTGCCGAGCGCTCGAACCTGCTATGCTGAGTGGATGACAGCATGCACAAAGCACATAGGGAGATCCAAAGCTTCCACTCTCCACTCCACAGAGGCACAAATTGACAGAGGTGTCGAGCACAACAAAATTACACAACTCACAAGTGACAATGCCACATAGCCTTGTATGCTTTTACAAATACAATAAAGACATTTCTTGCGTATCACGCCTTTGAAGAAAAGATAATGCAGTAACCTTTTTCAGTACGAACACTAAAAAAGTTACCAAACAAAATAACATATACTGCAGTAAATTTGCAGAAATACTGTGTAATTTTACTGCTAGGACTTATCTCAGGACTCTATTGGAGCTCAAGGAGAAGCTTCCTTCCTGACCATCAATGGTAAAGTGCAGTCTCCCTCCAACCCAACCGTTGTTTATCGGCCGGGGAGCTGCACGGGCGGGATCACCACCAGACACTTGACTTCCATCAACCTGCTTCTCAAATTCAAGCAATCCAATCTCTTTTCTCTCCTTCCTCCTTTTCCTTTTCTCATCTCTTTCTTTCCTCAACCAACTTTCAACTGTCCTCTGTCAAAAAGAAAAACATAAATGTAGAAGTTAAATCTAATGTCGTGTGTATAAAGACCGTGAAAATGGACTTAAGGGGCACCAACCATAAGCGATAATTTGCTAATCTCTTTGACTTTATCCATTGGCATGGGTAGTTGCAGTTTACCATGAGCCACATACACATGCAATTGCAAAATAATTTCAAGTGTAAAGATGATTTTCTCATACGATATGGCTCAGCCACTCCTCTAGACCATCAAATTTATGGATAGCGTATATAATCGTAGCACCCCGTTCTTCACATTCCTTCTTTAAAAACTTCAAGAGGTCAGCTCTTGCTAGAACATCGAGATCCACAGTGATCTCATCAAGAAGAAGCACCTAAAGTTTAAGAATCAGATATCTGATAGTAATACTAATAGTTAAAATCTGTCACAGTTCAAAGTTCTTCATCGTTAAAATCTGTCACAGTTTAGTAAGCACCAACACAAATCTGTCACGCTGTCACACAAGCTGTCAAGCACAAGCACAATAGATTCACACAAGCACAATAGATTCACACTGTCACACAAGCTGTCAAGCACAAGCACAAATCACAATAGATTCACACTGTCACACAACTCAAGCAACGAAGCACAACCAGACCACGACCAGTTCACAGTTCACTCACAGTTCACTGAATATACCAGACCAGGCGAAGACGACCAGACCACGACCAGACCACGACCAGACCACGACCAGACCAGGCGAAGACGACCAGACCACAACCAGAAGACGACTAGAAGCAGCAGCGAAGCACGGAAACAGTGAGCAGCAACGAAGACGGAAGCAACACAGACTTTTTTGGTGGAAGCAGTGAGCAGCAGCCGAGCGAAGACTTCAGGCTTAGGGGGTTTTGGTGGAAGACTGAAGCAACAAAGCAAGTGACTCAGACTGAATACTGATTCAGAATTTAGGGTTATTTTTTGGACGGGTCAGATTCAGGTCATAAGGGTTAACTCGGAATCGACTCGCCTCTTGCGGCGAGTTAGACGGGTCAACTCGTAAATGACCCGTCATCCATTTTTTGTGACCCGAACCCAAGTCGATTCCGGGTCATTTTTTGACAGCTCTAGTTTCCAAACACTAATTTTTTTATTTTTGTATCAAAACTTATATTTTTCAATAATTCAGAAACATAAAAAGAGAGGGAAAAATACATTCATTTTTTATTTTGGAACAATTGAACCTTAAACTCACCTTTAAAAGTTCTCACTTTAAAATTCAATGCAAAAACAATTAGCCTCATAGCTCTTATTAACATTTAGGGTCCTTCTAAATTCTTGATTGAGTATGATAAATATTATAAAATATACCTATTAAAATATGAGTCATGTGGGTCATCGGTCTCCACTCATTTCAACTTGATCCGCCAACATGATGCAAAGGCGGAGCCACTTGAGTGAGTTGACCCCTCAACTTTTAATGTAAAATTTCAAGATTTTTTTCGAAAACTGTTTACTTTCGAAAAAATATTTGAAAAACTGTATATCAAATTTTTTTGTTAGGAAAGTATGTATACGCGCGTCGCGCCTATTGCCCAAACTTTTTTTTTTTTTTCGCAAAAACACATGTCTATCAGAAACCACGTTGATTTTAAGTCTGCTTAGGAGATCATTGCGTACATGAATTTGAATTGTATTGGTTAGTCGTACGGTGAGGACAGAAGAAAGCTGATCCCCTTCCAATGGTTAGGAAGGGTCTTGGATCAAGAGGACAGAAGATAAATTTGTTAACAAAAGGGTCTTGGATCAAGAGGACAGAAGATAAATTTGTTAACAAAAGGGTCTTGGATCAAGAGGACAGAAGATCAATTTGTTAACAAACCACGGAGATGATCAAGAGGACAGAAGACCAATTTGTTAACAAACCACGGAGATGATCAAGAGGACAGAAGATCAATCGCGGAGATGAGTCAAATTCACTGGTTTTCCTCCTAAATAGAAATTGAGAGATAGTCTCACACGTTGCTTTATCCCAGTATTCCCAGGTCCAAATTCCTCTACGCTAGTCTCACCAAATTCCTCCATGTATGCTTTTTCAAAGTTTTTTCCTACTGTGCTTACTTTTTGAAAAACATCTGATTTTGAGCCTGCTTATGGTTTTCCTCCTAAATAGAAATTGAGAGATAGTCTCTCCAGTAAAGAAGAAAGGAAGTTATAAGAAGTTAAATACTTTAGGTTCCTGTCCTAAATTTTCCAACTTGTTCACAAGTTTCTGAATTAGACTTTTCTTCAGATACACTAGCTAGTTTGACATTTTCAGGAATTACTCCTGCAAAAGAGCTCTTTGCAGAAGTATCAGAAGTTAAATACTTTAGGTTACTGTCCTAAATTTTCTAACTTGTTCACAAGTTTCTGAATTAGACTTTTCTTCAGATACACTAGCTAGTTTGACATTTTCAGGAATTACTCCTGCAAAAGAGCTCTTTGCAGAAGTATAAGAAGTTAAATACTTTAGGTTCCTGTCCTAAATTTTCCAACTTGTTCACAAGTTTCTGAATTAGACTTTTCTTCAGATACACTAGCTAGTTTGACATTTTCAGGAAGTACTCCTGCAAAAGAGCTCTTTGCAGAAGTATCAGAATGAGACTTTTCTTCAAATACACTAGCTAGTTTGACATTTCCAGGAGGAACACCATTTCTTCTTATAACTTCCTTTCTTCTTTAATGGAGAGACTATCTCTCAATTTCTATTTAGGAGGAAAACCATAAGCAGGCTTGAACTCAGATAAAAAGCTATAGTCATTGGAGAAGCTTTACAAGATATTCGGAAGATGTTGAGTCAGAGATGTACGTCTCTCTAGCCTGGTTAGTGTTCATGTGTTATGCTTATGCTTTAACAATGTTAGTATCTAAACTTCACATTTTTAGAGAACCAGCCGAGAGGCAAGAGTGAAAACCCCAAAGAGTTATTTTGGAGCAGTAATTCCTGAAAATGTCTAATTCAGAAACTTGTGAATAAACAACTTTGTTTCATTGTTGTTCAGAACAAGTTGGAAAATTTGTGAATACTGAGATAAAGCAACGCGTGAGACTATCTCTCAATTTCTATTTAGGAGGAAAACCATAAGCAGACTTAAAATCAACGTGGTTTCTGATAGAACGGTGTTTTTGCGGAAAAAAAAAAGTTTGGGCAATAGGCGCACCCCTGGGTCGCGCCTATTCAATAGGCGCGACGCGCGTATACATACTTTCCTAAAAAAAAAAATTCGATATACACTTTTTCAAATATTTTTTCGAAAGTAAACAGTTTTTGAAAAAACTCAAATTTCAAACCTAAAAATTGTAATTATTTTCTATCTAACCCTTTCAACTCTTATATTTGTCCCATACTATTTTTTAGTATAATAGTTCGCCTATTATTATTCTTGACCCCACTAAAATTGCTTTATGACTTCGTATGTCGAGAGATTATTTCGATAAATGGATTTCATAAATAGAAAGAGAGGAGTGAAATGCATTGTACAAGGCCCTATTGACATAATTGCTTCATACCTAAAATAATTCTCACACCAGTCAACTAGGGGTCTTATTGCTGACCATGAAATGATTTCCATTCCTAAGACTTAAACACGAGACTTTAGTTAACGGACGAAGCGTTGGTCCACTACATTATCATACAAGTTAAACGTAAATTGAAAACTCAACTTAATGCTCTCATTGATCAAAAAAAAAAACTTAATGCTCTTGAGTTTTGGTTTCTTATAAAGTAGATTTTGTATCTCTCTCCAGAGAAGTCTCCTAAGCAAAACTCTAATGATTATTTTTTCTCATCTATATCTATATCTATATCTATATATTAATTTGGTTATCTCTTCCAAAATGTTGACAAGTACTAAAATGAGTGCATGCTGTGTCAAAATGAAATTATATAATTGGTACACATCAATCTACTTCTTTTCTTGATGATGTCGCATTGACATGTAGATAATTCTATGTAGTTAGAATTCTTCCAAGCTTTCACAATTTATTCTGAAAACCGTTACAATTTTTATGTTTTACAATAGATTTTGATATTTATTTGTTATATTTTTTATTATATTTCAACACAAAATATTTTTTTATCATTAAAAACTCTGATAACCCCGATAAAATTGGCAACCACCATTGAACTTACCCTCCATCACGTATCTTCTGCATTATTATTTGATATTCATAACCATATTCACACATGTAATTCGATCACAATTCAAGTTTCTTCTGCACAAACAAATATTTTTTCCCGATTCCCTATTAAATGCAAAAAGAATAGAAAACATTGAAAGGACAAAAAGTTAGTATATATAATCTTAGAAATCATAAACTTATCTGATTTTATGTTTCATATCATTTTTATAATTAGCAAATAAATTGAAAATTATTTTTTATCTGAAGACTTTACGCCCCTTGTGCTCCAATACTAACTCTACAAAAGTTCAGCGAATGTGAAACCCTTGCGATAGTAAAGTTGTGTGGAGATTTTTTTTACAGCAACGATATTCTATTTGTGGTGTTAAATCATTGTTTTGAACAACATTCCGATACATATTGTCCCCTTATTCAAGAAGATGGTTGATTTGTCTCTGTTTATCCGTTGGCCTGATACCTGACAGTAAGATTCAAGGAAACTCAAAAGACCTCTCGCGTTCTTAGGAGATTCTCTTATGAAAAACAGAGAGTCATCTGCAAAAAATAAGTGATGGAGTTCCGAGCATTGTCTACTTAGGATGATCCCTTGTATAGTTCCTTCCCTACCTGCCCCTTCCATTCTTTTTGATAGCACATCTGCAAGTAGTATGAATAGATAGGGTGATAGAGGGTCACCTTGTATGATACCACGAGTTGGGGAGATGGAGTTTGCGCGCTCCTCGTTAACCACCACTTGATATGTGGTCGTTGATATGCATTCTTTTGTCCATCCCAACCATTGCTCTGCAAATCCTCTCTTCCTTAGTGTGGTTATTAGGAAATCTCATTCCACCCTGTCATACGCTTTCTGCATGTCGATCTTCGGTGCACATTCTACTTTGTTCTCATAGCGGTTCATGTTCAGGTGGTGGAATACCTCGTGGGCTACCATGATGTTATCCTGTATGTGTCGACCTGATACAAACGAACTCTGGAAAGGAGTGATAAACTCTAATAGATAATATTTTAACCGTTTCACCAACACTTTTGATTTGATCTTGTAAAGAAAGTTGCAACAACTTATTAGCCTAAACTCCGTCGGGCTCATCATGGTTGGTATTTTTGGAATCAGCACTAACTCAGAGGGTTTAGAAGAATACCTATTCTGCAAAAAGCATTGACCGCGGTGATGACGTCTGCCCCCACGATGTTCCAGTTCCTTTGATAAAATAGACCCGGGATATAATAGCAATATTATATTCATACTCATTTATTTATTATAGAAATATTTTTATAACATAACTAACCTAAAAAGGACAGATCTCTTATATTCATACAATATATTTAGTTTCCTTCTTTTAGTTTTTCCTTTTGAGTAGTTATCGTATTAATAATAATAAACTAATTGTAATCAAATAAAAGATATGACTTAAATAGTTGTGATATTTTATCAAAAAAGTAAGTAATGACAAAATTTCTATTAATTTTTATTATTTACTCTATACATTTATATCATTGTATTTGAGTATATTATATAAAAAAATCACCCTTTAATAGAATATATATTGTGTCATATTATAATATGTATGACATCATGTTTAGAAATCACCCTTTAAAAGACATCATGTTTAGAAATATTTAAATTGTACTATCCATTTTTTATCAATTAAGTCTAACAAGTATTACACTGAAGTACGAGAATCTATATCTTTATCCTAATTAAATATACTGATTTGGATTTGTTATATAAAATTGTTATAAATAAATTTCAATGACGTTTTTCACTTTTTATTATAAAAAAACATTTATTCTATCTATTAAATATAATTCTAGCTTATTTTATATAATTAATATATCTATTAATTTGGCTAAATCTTCTAAATACTTTTTTTTTGGCCAATAAATCATTTCCTTAATCATAATAAGAATCCCTACAATCCGTTACACATAAAGACATTAAAGAACTAGGGTGCCTTATTGCCCAATCGCTTGGATAAGATCCCCGTTTTGACTCCGTTGCTACCCAATGGGTGCATTGGTTCGCCGATCGTCTGACAATGTGCCATTGAACTCGAGGAATTTGCTTGGCCAAATCAAGGATGTCCGTGAGGATGTTCCGTAGTTCCCAATCCTTCCTCGCGTCCCCTCCCTGAATAAGGTTGATTATGTGTTGTGCATCCGACTCAATAATTACCTCGACCCATGCGCTTTGAATTTTCAATTCAATTGCTTGATGGATCACCTTAGCTTCAAGCATTTTTGCACTCGTGCCATGGCACGTTGAGCTCCGTCTTGCAATGATCTAGTCCGTCAAATCCCGCACCACTACGCCCGTTCCACCCTTGTTTGTGTTGTGATCCCACGCCACATCACAATTGAGCTTCACGACTCCTTGGTTCGGTTTGCGCCATACCTGGTCCCGCACGCCTTGCGACCCGTTCGATGATCTCTCGACCCACCCCAGCGCCTGCCATGTCTCCTCGGCCAAGGCTGTGGTGACGCCGATTGTTGCCTCCATTCTCGTCCCTTCCTCCGTGTGGACGGCCTGCCAACGTTCCTTCCATTCTTTCCACACAACGGTCTCCCCTAGGAGCTTCTGTTTCCTTCTCGTCTCGCCACCATTCATGCCCATTTCCTGCATAATCCGCGCCCAACCAGTCCATTCAGCACCCCCACACTGGTCTAGGCGTAGGCCCATAGCCCCGAACCAGACTCGTCGTGCCAATTGGCACCCCAAAACCACATGGTTTACAGTTTTCAATTCATCACAAAAATTACATGTAGGGTCTATTTGGATACCCCGTCTAACTAACTCAGCTTTCACAGGCAAAGCATTATGTAAGACTCTCCATAAAAAATGTTTTACCTTTGGGATAGATTCACTTTGCCATAGGTCGTGCCACCGTCTCTCGTTCGGTCTCGGCTGCCCTTCGGTCCCTTGCATCACCGCTTGCTCCCTCAGCTCCCTTAGTCTTCGATAGACTAGGCTCGGTCTAGCCACCCCATCGGCGGAGGTTGGCCAGACCAGCTGGTCCTCATGCGGTACATCGGTGATATGGATCGCTTGGATCGCCTGCACATCCAGATCGGTGAGATGGTGTTGGATCTCGGTTAGGTCCCATTTCCTTCGGCCTCTACCAATCAAGTTACTCACTCGGACCTCCTCGCCAACCGTACCCACAGGTGCGTTGCCTACTCGGTTATTGGTCCGCCCGAGCACCCACGGGTCCTGTAGAGCTCGTATTTGGTCACCCGTCCCCACTTGCCACACCCCTTCCTGTTTGAGAATGTCTCAACCCACTATTATACTCGACCATGCCCATGAAGGTCGGGCTCCGACCGTGGCCTCCATCAGATTACCTCGCGGATAGTAGAGCCCCCTAAGAACTCTCGCCCACATCGACTCCCCATCATTTTGCAACTGCCACGCCGTCTTAGTCAACATCGCTTTATTGAAATCCGCCATGTACCTAAAACCCATGCCGCCCATGTCTTTAGGGTGGGTAATATGGCCCCAACAAACCCAATGCACTTTCCTCGTCTCATCTCGCCCGTTCCACCAAAACCGAGCCACCATGCTTGCTATTTTTGCACACCAGGTTTTAGGTAACTTAAAAAGCGACATAACATAAGTAGGGATCGCAGTTATTACCGCCTTTATAAGGACCTCTTTCCCAGTGTTGTTAAGGAACATGGTCTTTTACCCGTGGATCTTCTCCACCACCCTTTCCTTAAGATACCTCATTGCATCTATTTTCGATCTTCCCCAATTAGTCGGGAGTCCCAAATATCTCCCCGCATCTGTGACAATTTCAACACCCAAGACTTCTGCAACTCTTCTCTTCGTCTCATCCTCCACCACCTTTCCGAATTGAATACATGATTTCTCAAAGTTGATCTTTTGCCCTGATGCCTTACTGTACCTCTCGAGCGTACCTTTCAGTGCCAATTCATTCCCATCCGTTGCTTGCATAAAGAAGATCGAATCGTTCGCGAAGAACAAATGGTGTATCTACGGACAAGTGCGCTTCATTCGGATCCCTTGAATGCGATGCTCTTCCACCTCCCTCATAATTTGGCGAGAAAGAACGTCCGCCACTATGATGAAAAGGTACGGGGAGAGCAGATCTCCTTGCTTGAGCCCCCTCGATGGCCTGAATCTCTCCATCTTCTTACTGTTTACCACGACACTGTACTGTACCTTGGAGATACATTCCTCTATCCATCAACACCACTGACCCGAGAATCCTAGTCCCTTAAATGTTTGAGTTACAAATTCCCATTCAACTCGATCGTATGCCTTACTCATAGCTAGCTTGACCACACTCTCTTCTCTCCTCTTACTCTATTTGTCCTAAGGTGATGGAACACTTCATGAGCAATAAGGATATTATCATGGATGAACCTGCCTGAGACAAAATCACTTTGAAAAGGGGTTACAAGCTTAGGCAATATCAGTTTTAAATGATTGGAAAGGACTTTGGATATAATCTTATAGCTAAGGTTGCACAGGCTTATAGGGCGAAAATGTGATGTATTAATGGGGTTAAGGATCTTAGGGATTAATACCATATCAGTATAACAGTAACCTGACAGTAGTATACCCGATTTGAAGAATCTACTTACCGATTGGAACACGTCCTCCCCGAGTACATCCCAGAACCGATGATAGAACATACCTAGTAAACCGTCTGGGCCAGGAGCTTTGTTTCCACTCAGTTGGAAGACTGCTTTCTTTACCTCCTCTTGACTAACCCTCCTTGTTAAGTTTGCATTGTCAAACCCTGTCACCAATGTCGGAACACTCCTCATTTGTTCATTTATTCCTTCCGACCCTTCTGCCTGGAATATATGTTTGAAATAGCTCTCACACTCGGCCATGATATCCTCCTCTCCATTCTCCACCCAGATCCCATCCCGCCTCTGCATTCGACATAATGTATTTTTCCTTCTTCTCTCTACAGTAGTCTGGTGGAAGTAAGCAGTATTACAGTCCCCCCCTCTGATCCATTGAATTCGAGACCGTTGCCTCCAATATTCCTCTTCCTTTGCCCATGCTTCTTCGAGAGCTCTTTTTAGCACCTGTTCGTTATCCCTCTTGTATCTCTCATTCGATTGCCTATGTAAGATTGTTAGTTCCTCATATAGAGCCTCTATCCTTCGCTTATTGTTCGGCACTGCGCGCTTACTCCACCGCTTCATCTCCCCTCGACATTTCCCTAGCCTTCCATGAATCCCATCCCTGTTGCTCTGATTCAGTCTTCCTTCCCACACCACTTTTACAACATCCCTACATCCTGTGTACTCCAACCATCCCTTCTCAAATATAAATGACCTCATACCCCTAGGTTGCTTCCTCTCTGTTTGTATTATTAGTGGGCTATTGTCAGATCCAATCTGCAGTTTATGAATCACCATTGCATAGGGGAAGGTTCTGATCCAATCTGGGTTCACGATTGCCCTATCCAAGTGTTCTTGGATTCGGTTGGCACCCTCCGTGTTATTACACCAAGTGAATTGATTGCCTTTATACCCCATATCAACAAGTCTTGTATCTCGCATCATCTCATTAAAGGCATCCATCTTTCGAGTTTGTTTCGGTCGACCCCCATGTTTCTCACCCTCCCTAGCAATTTCATTAAAGTCTCCAACACACATCTATGAACCCCTCCTATTCTGGGCTATCCCTCTCAAGATATTCCATAGTCACAACCTTTCTCCCCATATTGTGCTCCCATATATCCAAGTGACATGCACGGTTACTCCTCCATTAACCGTTGTTATAGTTGTGTCTATGAGGTATTCTGTCTTGGCATGTATCACAACCTTCACCTCCTTTGTCCACCACAACGCCAAACCACCTGAAATTCCGATCGGGTTTGTTAGGATGTATGAGTCTAGTGATTACTTGCTATGCAAGGTATTGTGCCGTAAGGTGTAAGTTTGGTCTAGAAGAGTTTAGATGTTTATAGAAGATTCAAGATGTTGTTAGTTTTGATTGATTACATATCCTAGATCTTGTATAAATAGAGGAAGGAGGTCTGATCTGAACTTAACTTGAATGAAAAGCTTGAAAGCTAAGATTCAGTTATTTATGTTATTTCTTCATTACTTCATCATCAAGGTATCTTTCGTCTTTCAAACTCATCTTGTTCTAGCTCAATTCACTGAAATGGTATCAGAGCTGTTCTGATTTCAGTTTCGTCATCAAGAACTGCTGTGATTCTCTGCTAAAAAAATCGGTTCATTCTATCACCTTCTGGATTCATATCCAACTGTATTTTCTCTGCTATTTGTGTGTGATCTCATTGCACCACGTGACCGGAAGCTTAAAAATGTGCATAACATATGTACGAATGGCACTTAGCACAGATTTAATCAACATCTCCTTACCCGCATGGTTTAGGATCTTGTTTATCCAACACTGTATCTTATCCCAGACCCTTTCCTTCAAATAATTTAGTGCCTCCCTTTTTGACCTACCCCAAACAGTCGGAAGTCCCAAGTAGAATCCGGGATCAATGGATTGGCTGACACCAAATATTTGTGATATGTCTCGCTTATATGTCTCATTAGCCGCCGAGTTGAAGTAGAGGGATGACTTTGAGAAATTGATCTTCTGTCCTGAGTAATCGTAGTAGTCCTGAAGAGAGTCTTTCAGATTCTTCGCCAGAGCCAGGGAACCTTTCAGAAAGAATATAGAGTCGTGTGCGAAAAATAGGTGCTGAATCTACGGGCACCCCCTCTTAGGTCGTATCCCTCTGATGTTTCCCTGTTTAACCTGATCCTCCAATAATCTAGACAACACATCAGCAACTAATACAAACAGGTAAGGTGATAGTGGGTCACCCTGTCTGAGCCCTCTAGATGGAAGTATGGTTGCCGACTGTTTCCCATTTACCGTTACTCTATAAGTAACGGTGGAGATGCATGCCTTGATCCACTTAATCCACTTGTCGTCGAAGCCCCTCTTTCGTAAGCCTTCTAGTAGGAAATCCCATTCGATCCGGTCATATGCCTTCTGCATGTCTATTTTCAGTGCACACTCTGTTCTGGTCGATGTAGTTCTTGGCTTGCCTCTTGTCTTTAGAAAGTGGAACATCTCGTGGGCAATAATGATACTGTCCTGAATGCGCCTCCCTGCAACGAATGCACTTTGGAACGGGGTGATAAGTTCTGGCAGAATAGACTTGAGTCTATTTGCCAAAACCTTAGAAATGATTTTATATACAAAATTGCACAAACTGATAGGTCTAATCTCTGATGCACATACGGGGTTAGCAATCTTAGGAATCAAGGTTATTTGAGTATGGTTTAGAGAGGGTGGCATGATACCTGTCGTGAGGAAGGCGTTGACCGAGGTGAGCAAGTCCGGTCCGATCGTGCCCCAACTCTTTTGGAAAAACGTTCCGGAGAAGCCATCTGGACCTGGTGCCTTTGAACCCCCCATCTGAAAACATGTCCGTCTCACCTCCTCCATCGTAGCCACACCTGTGAGGTCCCGATTCATGTCACCCGAAACCATATTTGGTACGCAGCCCAAAATCTGTCCCGGCATTGTATCAAGTCCGAACTGTCCCCTCTCCGACGTAAATAGTTGGGCATAAAAGCCCTGCAGCTCCGATCGGATATCGGCCTCCCTATCCAGCCACACCCCTTCCCCATCATTCAACCTAATAATCTTGTTGCGCCTTCTTCTCGAGAGAGTTGTTTGATGAAAGAACCTTGTATTCCTGTCCTCTTGAGACAGCCACTTCACCCTCGAGCATTGTTTCCAATAAATCTCCTCACGTTTCCAAAGTGCATGGATCCTTGACTTAAGTGCTCTCTCCTCGTCCATAATTGCGTCACTATCGGTCGAGGAAGGCATGTTTCTCAATATATGTTTCGCTTTGGCAATCTCTGTAACGTTGTGTTTGAACTCCTTTGAACTCCACTCGAGGAGTGAAGATCTACATCGGTCCAGTTTTTGTTTCAGTTCGTCCACTCGTTGGATCGGTCCTCCTCTTAGCCAAGCTCCCCTAATGACGTTGTGGCACTCTTCCTTTTCGAGCCACATGTCCTCAAACCGGAAGTGTCTCCTACCTCTCCTGTCCGAGTGCGTGAGATGGATGTTAATGGGTGCGTGATCTGAGCCAATGATGAGCTCGTGGATGCATTGAACCGTTGGAAACATTGAAAGCCAAGCCGGGTTTGCAATTGCCCGATCAAGTCTTTCCCGTATCCGGTCTTCTCCCCTTCTATTATTGGTCCAAGTGTGAATCGGGCCTTTGTATCCGATGTCCTCCAAGGTGAGATTATCCATGAGCCCGTTAAAACCGTCAATCTTATTTTGGTCCTTTCGTCCTCCACCTTCCTTTTCCCTGTGGTGGGATATGTCGTTGAAGTCTCCCACGCACATCCACGCATCCGATCTATTCATCCCAATCCTAGTTAACTCCTCCCAGTTAAGACATCTTCTTTGGTAGTTGGAGTCCCCGTATACCCACGTGACCCTACACGATCCTCTCATGTCCGGGCCTGATACCGTAGTGTCTATGAAGTTCTTATCCTGTGTATGTACCTGAACGGTAATGTCGTTTGACTTCCAAAGTGCCAACCCGCCACTAGAACCGACGGGGTGCACGTATGTCGCCAAATCCATTCCAACTTGTCTACGAACCATCTCACAGTGGGCCTCGTTCTTCTTCGTCTCCATCAAGAAGACGATAGCCGGACGAGCACCCTTCACCAGGTCTTATAGGTGTCGAATTGTCAAGGGAGACCCTAACCCTTGACAATTCCAACTAATGAAATTCATTTGGAACCCGTGGCTGTTTTGGGACAGCCACCGGAACCCTTTGATTTTTCAGCTTGTTTAACCATCCTTACACCTTTCTTCTTTACAACGGGCCTAGAAGAAGTACCAGTCGTGTTGTCGTGTTGTTTGTCCTTGGAAAAACAGATCATCCAGCCACTCCCAATCGTCGAAGGACCACTCTGCGTCTTCCTCTTCTTTGCAGGTGCCCTATCACTGTCTATCTGTGCCATCCTCTTCACCATAGGTTGGTCCGTCCCCGCCACTAAACAACCAGCAGTGCTGTTCAGTTTCATGACAGAGTCTCCCTGTGCAGCTAGGTCAGTAGGAGTGTGTAGAGCCCCTGCCCGGGATTCAGCTGTGTGCATTGTGTCGGCAAAGGGAGGGCCGAGATGGTCATCCGTCATTGATATGTGTTGGATGCCCTCATCTGGTATCGTCTCATCATTTGGTGAGGTGTCTCGGCATTCAGGGACCGAAAGCTTGAGGGCCAAGTCACACGGGTTTGGAACTGTTGGTTGCATCAGTTGGTCGCCTGGATCCGCATTTAAGTAAAAAATGACAGTTTCCTTGGTTGCCAAGGAGGACCCCTCCGAAACCCTTGAGACAACCGGTCCCTCCATAGGTTCCGTGGGTGTCGGGTTAGGGCCCTCCCCGTCCAGAGGCCGTTGACACGCTGAGATGTTTGATGCCACCTTGTTCTGCTGCGGGTCCTCACTCTGGTTTGAGGCTGTTGGTTCAGTATTTACAGCCCTATCCCCTTCTTGTTGGACTTCGTTACCTGACTGTGACTGTGCCTGCCCATGCCCGTATGACCTGTTGCTAGCAGAGTGACTTTGTTGGTCAGCCGATGGCCTCCTCCACGAGCCTCGCTGATATGATGCTGGTGTGTTTCCCATGAAATGTGGTCCGTGGTATGCAGCTCCATGTTCCTTCATGACCTCGCTCCAAGACTTAAACCGATGGTCCCTGGAGGTGGCTTGCCGTGCACCCCCCCCCCACGCTGACCCATCGGTTATTCGTCTTGGGTCGGTCACAAGAAATCCATGGTCCGTAAAGAGGTGAGCCATTCTCCGGATCAGTGATTACTGGTTCCGAGCATGATCTTGACGAGTGTCCCACGATCCCACAACCATAGAAAACGTCCGTTAGTCTCTCATACCTTACCGATGCCCATTTGTCATTCCCCTTCGAGTCCGTCCAATGGAATCTCGGCATGAGAGGTGAAAGAGTGTCCACCTCCACCTGCACCCGAAGGTAAGTTCTTTGCTTGATAACACTGTAATCCTCAGTCCTAACACATTGCATAGGGGAAGGTATGGGTGAGCTTGGGCGGGCCGGGCCGGTCTTTTTGGCAAGACCGAGCCCGAGCCCGAAATTTCGGTCCTCCACTTTGGAGGACCGAGACCGAGACCGAGTTTGGTCTAAAAAACCCGCCCGAGTCGGTCTTGCTTGACTCGGGCCGGTCTCGGTCCATTACCGAAATTCCACAAAAAAAAAAAACAAAAAAAAAACTGAATTATTACAAATCCAAATACATCCAGTCATCCAAATTCAGTACAAACTAGTAACTACAAAGTAGTACAAAGTGATCCACAAAGTACCAAGTACCAAACTAATCCAAATTCAGTACATCTACAAACTATTTTCCACAAAGTACAAAGTGAATAATGTTGAAGTATTAAGTGAATAATGCTGAAGTATCCCTTGCCAATTGCCATTTACCACACCTGTAACACAGAGGAGTAAATCAGTAAATTTGCACTATTATAATTCACAATCTAGACAAATCAATGAAAAGCTGAAAATCAATCTATTATATTGTACAAAATGATTCTAGGAAAGCTGAAATTGAACAATATCAAATAGGCTCGGGGCATTGCAAGCTTCATTATGCATACTAAACTTAAGTCAAAAGGGAGTACCTAGTCATCATAAATGATTCATAATCAAAAGGAAGATATAACTTACCTGTTTTCCTAGTCATCATAATCAAGATTAGATAATGGAAAAGTTTGCGCCAAGTCGTCTATCACCTCAGTAGATTCTGCAATTAAAAATAATCGTATAATACAAATGAGTAAGTAAATATCACCATTATTAAACTATAATAGTATAATTTAAAGAAAAGTACCTGACTCTTCTTCGGGGTCAATGTCAATGTGAAGTTGCAGACAGAGGACCAAGTTTTATTACCCTTAGTAGTTGCAGCTCGAGTAGGTGGTACCCTTTCAATATCAGTGCTCGACGGTGCATCTCCTATTGGTGGTGGAGTTGGAGTTGACCCAACATCACTTGGAGTATGAGCGTCTAAATCTGTCACCAAAGTCATCTACAAAAAAGATATAGAAGGACAATGGATCAATGCACCAACAAAATATGAGTTTTCTACAAAGTTAAATCCTCAACATTGAGATGGAACTTGGACGGTGACGAAGTTCGAAATAAATTAGGGAAAATATGACAACATAAATAGATGTATAGTGATAAGGATGGAGCTTGAAATCACAGATCTTGGGGTTTGCAGTGAAGTGGTATGTGTGGAAACAAAAAGGAAAGTTTAAAGAGACTCGGGATTTCATTATAGAAGAATATATTGATCTATATAGAGATAGATATAGATATGCCATAGAAAAAAAAATGAAAACTGTAACCATCAAGCTTCTTATTTTACAGAGGAAGCACTTAGGAGGTCGAAAGCGTTGGAGTCAGATGGCATCCACGATTTAAGGTTTGTCATCTTAGTTTCTCACTGCAAAGTTGAAGCTAGATGCACAAAACTAAATTAGTTCCTTTATTCTGAAAGCCAAAATCTGTCTTGATGGAAAATATTTTGAACATAATTGCAGTCTGAATATCAATACAAATACTTGTATAGTTTGGATATTTCAGTATCAGTACTTATTTCTTTTTTCTCTGTTTGCCTCTTGTGATTACAGAAAAGTTTCAAGGCAAGAGTATCTTAAAAAACGAGAGCAAAAGAAGCTGGAAGAAATCAGGTATTCCATTGACCCTAGGAATTCATCCATGCTACATGCTTCTTATCCAGAATCAGTCAAAGATGTCTCCTTTGGTCTTTATTTTGCAGAACTTGGGACATCAACCAAACAACTACGATTGAGAGCAATGATTCAACCAAACAACTACGAACCTCAAAGCCGATCACCAACCAATACCAAAACTTAAAACTACCATTCCTTCCTTACGATTTTTCTCATCCAAAAATACCAACAATGGCTTCACATATCTTAAAGAACTGGCAATGCAATCGAAGTCGAAGTAACAGTCGAAGTACCAATCTAAGTTAACCGAACTTACCGAAGTAACAACCGAAGTAACACAGTGCTGGAGGCGAGATGCGAGGCGGAGGCGAGAGGCGAGGCGGAGGCGAGAGACGAGGCGGAGGCGAGAGGCGAGGCGGAGGCGAGGCGGACTGCGGGAGTGCGGGAGGAAAATGGAGAAGACTCTTCTCAGTAGGAAAATGGAGAAGTTCTCAGAAGGCACTGCGTCTTCAGAAGTTCTCAGGAAAATAGTATTACTAAGTCTGCTAGGTTTTTAGTACAACTCGGGCCGGGCCGGTCCGAATCGGTAATTTCGGGAAAAAACCCGAGACCGAGACCGACTTTAAAGGAAAAAACCCGCCCGTTCAGTCTCGGTCCTAGTCGGTCTCGGGCCGGTCTCGGTCCAACCAGTATTTTTTGCTCACCCCTAGGGGAAGGTTCTGATCCAATCTGGGTTCACGATTGCCCTATCCAAGTGTTCTTGGATTCGGTTGGCACCATCCCTGTTATTACACCAAGTGAATTGATTGCCTTTATACCCCATATCAACAAGTCTTGTATCTCGCATCATTTTATTAAAGGCATCCATCTTTCGAGTTTGTTTCGGTCGACCCCCATGTTTCTCACCCTCCCTAGCAATTTCATTAAAGTCTCCAACACACATCTATGAACCCCTCCTATTCTGGGCTATCCCTCTCAAGATATTCCATAGTCACAACCTTTCTCCCCATATTGTGCTCCCATATATCCAAGTGACATGCACGGTTACTCCTCCATTAACCGTTGTTATAGTTGTGTCTATGAGGTATTCTGTCTTGGCATGTATCACAACCTTCACCTCCTTTGTCCACCACAACGCCAAACCACCTGAAATTCCGATCGGGTTTGTTAGGATGTATGAGTCTAGTGATTACTTGCTATGCAAGGTATTGTGCCGTAAGGTGTAAGTTTGGTCTAGAAGAGTTTAGAAGTGTTTAGATGTTTATAGAAGATTCAAGAAGTTGTTAGTTTTGATTGATTACATATCCTAGATCTTGTATAAATAGAGGAAGGAGGTCTGATCTGAACTTAACTTGAATGAAAAGCTTGAAAGCTAAGATTCAGTTATTTATGTTATTTCTTCATTACTTCATCATCAAGGTATCTTTCGTCTTTCAAACTCATCTTGTTCTAGCTCAATTCACTGAAATGGTATCAGAGTTGTTCTGATTTCAGTTTCGTCATCAAGAACTGCTGTGATTCTCTGCTAAAAAAATCGGTTCATTCTATCACCTTCTGGATTCATATCCAACTGTATTTTCTCTGCTATCTGTGTGTGATTTTCTGTTTGATTGACATGGATGACCTTGGACCTGCGTTCTTCAACAAGCGAAGCTGTCAGCTAACAGGGGAAGACAACTTCCAGTCCTGGAAACAGCAGGTGTTCCTGGCTGTGAGAGGATTAAACTTGGAAGGATTTTCGTTGGGTTCAATCGACATTCCAAGATTCATTGATGATGAGGATGGAAACAAACTGCAAAATCCGGAATGTACGAAGTATGTTCAACAAGATTCGTCTCTAGCATCGTGGTTGTTAGCTTACATTTCTTCTCCAATCAGTAAAGGACTGGTTGGCTACATGACTTCTGCGTCAATCTGGAACAGATTGCATCAGAATTTCTCCTCTTCATCGACAACTCGAATAATGAGTCTATATGACAGGTTAAAGGTCAGAAAACTCTTTACTCAATCTATGCGAGAATATCTAACTGATATTCAGTTAACATGTGATAGTCTATCAAGCTGTGGTCATGCTATAGATGAAATGCAACAAATATCCATAATTTTGAATGGTGTGAAGGGTCAATATGATAGTATTGTTGTTGTTATTCATGGAAGCCGAAATCAATACGATCTTGCAGCCATTTCGTCGGTTCTTCTTGATGCAGAGGCACGTCAAAAGGACATATTGTTTGACAGTTCGTTAAATTTGGCTAATATTGTCAAAAGTACTGATGCAGCTGTCAAACCATTGGATTCTGGACAAGTCAATCCAATTGATTCAGGACAGCAACATCATTAGTCCTCATCTGCTGCTCATCCACCAGATTATCAACCCAATCAACCTGCCTACGGTAGAGGAAGAGGCAGGGGGAGAGGTTTTGGCAATAAAAAACCACAGTGTCAGCTCTGTGGTAAGTTCGGCCACCTGGTGCATAGGTGCTATCACCGCTTTAACGTTCACTTTCAAGGTGTCACGACTCAACAAAATGAAGGTATGAGTGCTAATCTATCTTCAGTTCAGTGGAATGATGAAGATGCAATGTCATTTTCTAGTGCTGGATCTTCAAAGAATCAGAATCATACTGCTTTACCTCAACATTATATGTCGGGATCATCCAACTTTGGAAACTCCATTCAGCCTCAGAATGTTCTACCTACTGGTCCTACATATCTGAACAATTATCCATCTATGCACTACAGTCAATATGTACCTGTACCTGCTCCTGGATTTCAACTTCAACCATACACTGTCATGCCACCTATGATGAGCATTCCGTCTACAATGCCCTCGGTTTCTCAGTTCCCTTCTGTTATGTCATCCTATAAGGCAATTCAGCCATCCGCTCCACCAAATTCTTCACTGAACTCAACAATTCTGGATAACCATGCTCAGACTCATCTGAATTCTGCTCCAACAATCTCTGGACAAAACATCCCAGACAAAGCTTGGTACCCTGATTCTGGTGCCACGAACCATTTTTCTCAGACTAATCCTCCCGGTGCTCAGTCTTACTCAGGATCAGGTAAGATTCAGGTAGCCAATGGTAGTCTTATTGACATTAGTAGCATTGGTACATCTGTCATTAATACATCTTCTAAGCCATTGGTATTACATTATATGCTTTGTACTCCTCAAATTACTAAAAATCTGGTCTCTGTTTCGCAGTTTACCAGGGACAATAGAGTGTATTTTGAGTTTCATTCCAATTACTGTCTGGTGAGAGATTCATATAGCCATCAAGTCTTATTTCGAGGATCTGAGAGTGAAGGCTTGTATAAGATTTTTTTTTTTGGCCAATGAAACTGCTTCATTCAATCAACAACCGGGTTTGAACCCGAACACAAAATGTTATCCGTTACAATACATCGAAATAAAGGGGTCGGAGGTGAGGACACCCAATCCGTAGGACACGACCCCGCTAAAACACTCTTTGCTATCCAATCCGCATACTCATTCGTGGATCGTGGAACATGCTCCCATGAGACTTCCCTAATCGAAGATGCTAGGGAAATCGCATTAGACAAAATGGGATCAATTCTCCAAACAAAGTCTCGCCCGTGAATATGGTTGACAATATTCATGGCGTCCGTCTCTATAATCACCTTCGGCCACGTCATGTCGATGGCCAATTGAATCGCATGGAACACCGCTTGAGCCTCGATCTCGTCCACCGATCCCGCCCACATGACATCCGCTCGGCCTCCGAGAACTGTACCGGATTCGTCTCTAGCTATGACACCGAAGCCACCCTTTAGAGACGTATTACACCATGCTCCGTCACAATTAATCTTGACCACGTCTTGGGGGGCTTATCCATGCTTGTATAAGTCGGTGTCCAGCTCCTGATGTTGTCGTAGGCGCCATCTCGAGCAAGGTTCGGTCAATCTCAAGGAGGACCGACGAGACGATCGGTTGCGTCTTTTCGTAAACTAGCTTACACCTAGTTTTCCACACAACCCAACAAACGACCATATGGTGCCTCCAGTCCGCGATCCTTTCCCGCCTTCTCGGTCCCGCTGTCGACGTTTCCATCGTTAGCCAATTGTCCATCGATTTCTCCCCTATAGCAATTGTTGGCTCGTCCAAGTGGTGTCGCCAGAACTGCTTAGCCCAAGGACACACAAACATGAAATTCTCACGAGTCTCAATAACGTTACATAACGGGCAAAGGCAATCTATCATGACTCCCCTTCTCACGAGTGAGGCTCTAGTCGGTAGAGCGTCGTTCGCAAGCTTCAATAGAAAGACCTTTATTTTTGGCCACACATTAGCACCCCAAATAGCAGGCCACGTCGAAGGTAGGTCAGGTCCCGGCGATCGGTTTAGGTCGTAAGATACCTGAAGGCGCGTGTTTGTCGTATGAATCCAATGGTAAAGCGACCTAACTGATGGCTCGCCCGAGCGAGAATGAGGCCACCGATGAATGTCCTGCTGCTGGCCGACCGATATGTGCTGTTGGAGGACAGCATCGACGTCGTCGTTGTGTACCGCAGTTCAGACTGCATGCTCGTCCCATGCTGCCCGGTCCTGCTGAAACCAGTCGGCGACCCTAAGAGAGGGAAGTTGCTGGAAATCCCCTCTCGGTCTGATCCGTGCGTCTCTTCTAGCCGTCACCCAAACGTCCGAGAAAGGATGGATAGCCATCCCATTCCCGAGCCCCCACGCACCCTCCGCCCGAATAACCGACCTGCCTTCAAGAAGGCTAGACCAAGCCCACGATGGCCGACTTCCCGCACCTGCCTGCAAGAATGACGAACCCGGGAAATACAAACCCTTCAAGAATCTTACCCATAGCGAAGACGGTTCCGAGAGGATTCTAGAGGCCATATTTGCCAAAATAGCCCGGTTGAAATGTTGCATCTCTCTAAAACAATATCCCCCGACCGACTTGGCATTCGTCATTGATTCCCAATTCCTCCAATGAATCTTTCTCTTTCCATCATGAGCACCCCACCAAAACCGTGCCATGAGACCATTGATCTCATTGCACCACGTGACCGGAAGCTTAAAAATGTGCATAACATATGTACGAATGGCACTTAGCACAGATTTAATCAACATCTCCTTACCCACATGGTTTAGGATCTTGTTTATCCAACACTGTATCTTATCCCAGACCCTTTCCTTCAAATAATTTAGTGCCTCCCTTTTTGACCTACCCCAAACAGTCGGAAGTCCCAAGTAGAATCCGGGATCAATGGATTGGCTGACACCAAATATTTGTGATATGTCTCGCTTATATGTCTCATTAGCCGCCGAGTTGAAGTAGAGGGATGACTTTGAGAAATTGATCTTCTGTCCTGAGTAATCGTAGTAGTCCTGAAGAGAGTCTTTCAGATTCTTCGCCAGAGCCAGGGAACCTTTCAGAAAGAATATAGAGTCGTGTGCGAAAAATAGGTGCTGAATCTACGGGCACCCCCTCTTAGGTCGTATCCCTCTGATGTTTCCCTGTTTAACCTGATCCTCCAATAATCTAGACAACACATCAGCAACTAATACAAACAGGTAAGGTGATAGTGGGTCACCCTGTCTGAGCCCTCTAGATGGAAGTATGGTTGCCGACTGTTTCCCATTTACCGTTACTCTATAAGTAACGGTGGAGATGCATGCCTTGATCCACTTAATCCACTTGTCGTCGAAGCCCCTCTTTCGTAAGCCTTCTAGTAGGAAATCCCATTCGATCCGGTCATATGCCTTCTGCATGTCTATTTTCAGTGCACACTCTGTTCTGGTCGATGTAGTTCTTGGCTTGCCTCTTGTCTTTAGAAAGTGGAACATCTCGTGGGCAATAATGATACTGTCCTGAATGCGCCTCCCTGCAACGAATGCACTTTGGAACGGGGTGATAAGTTCTGGCAGAATAGACTTGAGTCTATTTGCCAAAACCTTAGAAATGATTTTATATACAAAATTGCACAAACTGATAGGTCTAAACTCTGATGCACATACGGGGTTAGCAATCTTAGGAATCAAGGTTATTTGAGTATGGTTTAGAGAGGGTGGCATGATACCTATCGTGAGGAAGGCGTTGACCGAGGTGAGCAAGTCCGGTCCGATCGTGCCCCAACTCTTTTGGAAAAACGTTCCGGAGAAGCCATCTGGACCTGGTGCCTTTGAACCCCCCATCTGAAAACATGTCCGTCTCACCTCCTCCATCGTAGCCACACCTGTGAGGTCCCGATTCATGTCACCCGAAACCATATTTGGTACGCAGCCCAAAATCTGTCCCGGCATTGTATCAAGTCCGAACTGTCCCCTCTCCGACGTAAATAGTTGGGCATAAAAGCCCTGCAGCTCCGATCGGATATCGGCCTCCCTATCCAGCCACACCCCTTCCCCATCATTCAACCTAATAATCTTGTTGCGCCTTCTTCTCGAGAGAGTTGTTTGATGAAAGAACCTTGTATTCCTGTCCTCTTGAGACAGCCACTTCACCCTCGAGCATTGTTTCCAATAAATCTCCTCACGTTTCCAAAGTGCATGGATCCTTGACTTAAGTGCTCTCTCCTCGTCCATAATTGCGTCACTATCGGTCGAGGAAGGCATGTTTCTCAATATATGTTTCGCTTTGGCAATCTCTGTAACGTTGTGTTTGAACTCCTTTGAACTCCACTCGAGGAGTGAAGATCTACATCGGTCCAGTTTTTGTTTCAGTTCGTCCACTCGTTGGATCGGTCCTCCTCTTAGCCAAGCTCCCCTAATGACGTCGTGGCACTCTTCCTTTTCGAGCCACATGTCCTCAAACCGGAAGTGTCTCCTACCTCTCCTGTCCGAGTGCGTGAGATGGATGTTAATGGGTGCGTGATCTGAGCCAATGATGAGCTCGTGGATGCATTGAACCGTTGGAAACATTGAAAGCCAAGCCGGGTTTGCAATTGCCCGATCAAGTCTTTCCCGTATCCGGTCTTCTCCCCTTCTATTATTGGTCCAAGTGTGAATCGGGCCTTTGTATCCGATGTCCTCCAAGGTGAGATTATCCATGAGCCCGTTAAAACCGTCAATCTTATTTTGGTCCTTTCGTCCTCCACCTTCCTTTTCCCTGTGGTGGGATATGTCGTTGAAGTCTCCCACGCACATCCACGCATCCGATCTATTCATCCCAATCCTAGTTAACTCCTCCCAGTTAAGACATCTTCTTTGGTAGTTGGAGTCCCCGTATACCCACGTGACCCTACACGATCCTCTCATGTCCGGGCCTGATACCGTAGTGTCTATGAAGTTCTTATCCTGTGTATGTACCTGAACGGTAATGTCGTTTGTCTTCCAAAGTGCCAACCCGCCACTAGAACCGACGGGGTGCACGTATGTCGCCAAATCCATTCCAACTTGTCTACGAACCATCTCACAGTGGGCCTCGTTCTTCTTCGTATCCATCAAGAAGACGATAGCCGGACGAGCACCCTTCACCAGGTCTTATAGGTCTCGAATTGTCAAGGGAGACCCTAACCCTTGACAATTCCAACTAATGAAATTCATTTGGAACCCGTGGCTGTTTTGGGAAAGCCACTGGAACCCTTTGATTTTTCAGCTTGTTTAACCATCCTTACACCTTTCTTCTTTACAACGGGCCTAGAAGAAGTACCAGTCGTGTTGTCGTGTTTTTTGTCCTTGGAAAAACAGATCATCCAGCCACTCCCAATCGTCGAAGGACCACTCTGCGTCTTCCTCTTCTTTGCAGGTGCCCTATCACTGTCTATCTGTGCCATCCTCTTCACCATAGGTTGGTCCGTCCCCGCCACTAAACAACCAGCAGTGCTGTTCAGTTTCATGACAGAGTCTCCCTGTGCAGCTAGGTCAGTAGGAGTGTGTAGAGCCCCTGCCCGGGATTCAGCTGTGTGCATTGTGTCGGCAAAGGGAGGGCCGAGATGGTCATCCGTCATTGATATGTGTTGGATGCCCTCATCTGGTATCGTCTCATCATTTGGTGAGGTGTCTCGGCATTCAGGGACCGAAAGCTTGAGGGCCAAGTCACACGGGTTTGGAACTGTTGGTTGCATCAGTTGGTCGCCTGGATCCGCATTTAAGTCAAAAATGACAGTTTCCTTGGTTGCCAAGGAGGACCCCTCCGAAACCCTTGAGACAACCGGTCCCTCCATAGGTTCCGTGGGTGTCGGGTTAGGGCCCTCCCCGTCCAGAGGCCGTTGACACGCTGAGATGTTTGATGCCACCTTGTTCTGCTGCGGGTCCTCACTCTGGTTTGAGGCTGTTGGTTCAGTATTTACAGCCCTATCCCCTTCTTGTTGGACTTCGTTACCTGACTGTGACTGTGCCTGCCCATGCCCGTATGACCTGTTGCTAGCAGAGTGACTTTGTTGGTCAGCCGATGGCCTCCTCCACGAGCCTCGCTGATATGATGCTGGTGTGTTTCCCATGAAATGTGGTCCGTGGTATGCAGCTCCATGTTCCTTCATGACCTCGCTCCAAGACTTAAACCGATGGTCCCTGGAGGTGGCCTGCCGTGCACCACCCCCCACGCTGACCCATCGGTTATTCGTCTTGGGTCGGTCACAAGAAATCCATGGTCCGTAAAGAGGTGAGCCATTCTCCGGATCAGTGATTACTGGTTCCGAGCATGATCTTGACGAGTGTCCCACGATCCCACAACCATAGCAAACGTCCGTTAGTCTCTCATACCTTACCGATGCCCATTTGTCATTCCCCTTCGAGTCCGTCCAATGGAATCTCGGCATGAGAGGTGAAAGAGTGTCCACCTCCACCTGCACTCGAAGGTAAGTTCTTTGCTTGATAACACTGTAATCCTAAGTCCTAACACATTGCATAGGGGAAGGTTCTGATCCAATCTGGGTTCACGATTGCCCTATCCAAGTGTTCTTGGATTCGGTTGGCACCCTCCCTGTTATTACACCAAGTGAATTGATTGCCTTTATACCCCATATCAACAAGTCTTGTATCTCGCATCATCTCATTAAAGGCATCCATCTTTCGAGTTTGTTTCGGTCGACCCCCATGTTTCTCACCCTCCCTAGCAATTTCATTAAAGTCTCCAACACACATCTATGAACCCCTCCTATTCTGGGCTATCCCTCTCAAGATATTCCATAGTCACAACCTTTCTCCCCATATTGTGCTCTCATATATCCAAGTGACATGCACGGTTACTCCTCCATTAACCGTTGTTATAGTTGTGTCTATGAGGTATTCTGTCTTGGCATGTATCACAACCTTCACCTCCTTTGTCCACCACATCGCCAAAGCACCTGAAATTCCGATCGGGTTTGTTAGGATGTATGAGTCTAGTGATTACTTGCTATGCAAGGTATTGTGCCGTAAGGTGTAAGTTTGGTCAAGAAGAGTTTAGAAGTGTTTAGATGTTTATAGAAGATTCAAGAAGTTGTTAGTTTTGATTGATTACATATCCTAGATCTTGTATAAATAGAGGAAGGAGGTCTGATCTGAACTTAACTTGAATGAAAAGCTTGAAAGCTAAGATTCAGTTATTTATGTTATTTTTTCATTACTTCATCATCAAGGTATCTTTCGTCTTTCAAACTCATCTTGTTCTAGCTCAATTCACTGAAATGGTATCAGAGCTGTTCTAATTACAGTTTCGTCATCAAGAACTGCTGTGATTCTCTGCTAAAAAAATCGGTTCATTCTATCACCTTCTGGATTCATATCCAACTGTATTTTCTCTGCTATTTGTGTGTGATTTTCTGTTTGATTGACATGGATGACCTTGGACCTGCGTTCTTCAACAAGCGAAGCTGTCAGCTAACAGGGGAAGACAACTTCCAGTCCTGGAAACAGCAGGTGTTCCTGGCTGGGAGAGGATTAAACTTGGAAGGATTTTCGTTGGGTTCAATCGACATTCCAAGATTCATTGATGATGAGGATGGAAACAAACTGCAAAATCCGGAATATACGAAGTATGTTCAACAAGATTCGTCTCTAGCATCGTGGTTGTTAGCTTACATTTCTTCTCCAATCAGTAAAGGACTGGTTGGCTACATGACTTCTGCGTCAATCTGGAACAGATTGCATCAGAATTTCTCCTCTTTATCGACAACTCGAATAATGAGTCTATATGACAGGTTAAAGGTCAGAAAACTCCTTACTCAATCTATGCGAGAATATCTAACTGATATTCAGTTAACATGTGATAGTCTATCGAACTGTGGTCATGCTATAGATGAAATGCAACAAATATCCATAATTTTGAATGGTGTGAAGGGTCAATGTGATAGTATTGTTGTTGTCATTCATGGAAGCCGAAATCCATACGATCTTGCAGCCATTTCGCCGGTTCTTCTTGATGCAGAGGCACGTCAAAAGGACATATTGTTTGACAGTTCGTTAAATTTGGCTAATATTGTCAAAAGTACTGATGCAGCTGTCAAACCATTGGATTCTGGACAAGTCAATCCAATTGATTCAGGACAGCAACATCATTAGTCCTCATATGCTGCTCATCCACCAGATTATCAACCCAATCAACCTGCTTACGGTAGAGGAAGAGGCAGGGGGAGAGGTTTTGGCAATAAAAAACCACAGTGTCAGCTCTGTGGTAAGTTCGGCCACCTGGTGCATAGGTGCTATCACCGCTTTAACGATCACTTTCAAGGTGTCACAACTCAACAAAATGAAGGTATGAGTGCTAATCTATCTTTAGTTCAGTGGAATGATGAAGATGCAATGTCATTTTCTAGTGCTGGATCTTCAAAGAATCAGAATCATACTGCTTTACCTCAACATTATATGTCGGGATCATCCAACTTTGGAAACTCCATTCAGCCTCATAATGTTCTACCTACTGGTCCTACATATCTGAACAATTATCCATCTATGCACTACAGTCAATATGTACCTGTACCTGCTCCTGGATTTCAACTTCAACCATACACTGTCATGCCACCTATGATGAGCATTCCGTCTACAATGCCCTCGGTTTCTCAGTTCCCTTCTGTTATGTCATCCTATCAGGCAATTCAGCCATCCGCTCCACCAAATTCTTCACTGAACTCAACAATTCTGGATAACCATGCTCAGACTCATCTGAATTCTGCTCCAACAATCTCTGGACAAAACATCCCAGACAAAGCTTGGTACCCTGATTCTGGTGCCACGAACCATTTTTCTCAGACTAATCCTCCCGGTGCTCAGTCTTACTCAGGATCAGGTAAGATTCAGGTAGCCAATGGTAGTCTTATTGACATTAGTAGCATTGGTACATCTGTCATTAATACATCTTCTAAGCCATTGGTATTACATTATATGCTTTGTACTCCTCAAATTACTAAAAATCTGGTCTCTGTTTCGCAGTTTACCAGGGACAATAGAGTGTATTTTGAGTTTCATTCCAATTACTATCTGGTGAGAGATTCATATAGCCATCAAGTCTTATTTCGAGGATCTGAGAGTGAAGGCTTGTATAAGATTTTTTTTTTTGGCCAATGAAACTGCTCCGTCACAATTAATCTTGATCACGTCTTGGGGGGCTTATCCATGCTTGTATAAGTCGGTGTCCAGCTCCTGATGTTGTCGTAGGCGCCATCTCGAGCAAGGTTCGGTCAATCTCAAGGAGGACCGACGAGACGATCGGTTGCGTCTTTTCGTAAACTAGCTTACACCTAGTTTTCCACACAACCCAACAAACGACCATATGACGCCTCCAGTCCGCGATCCTTTCCCGCCTTCTCGGTCCCGCTGTCGACGTTTCCATCGTTAGCCAATTGTCCATCGAGTTCTCCCCTATAGCAATTGTTGGCTCGTCTAAGTGGTGTCGCCAGACCTGCTTAGCCCAAGGACACACAAACATGAAATTCTCACGAGTCTCAATAACGTTACATAACGGGCAAAGGCAATCTATCATGACTCCCCTTCTCACGAGTGAGGCTCTAGTCGGTAGAGCGTCGTTCGCAAGCTTCAATAGAAAGACCTTTATTTTTGGCCACACATTAGCACCCCAAATAGCAGGCCACGTCGAAGGTAGGTCAGGTCCCGGCGATCGGTTTAGGTCGTAAGATACCTGAAGGCGCGTGTTTGTCGTATGAATCCAGTGGTAAAGCGACCTAACCGATGGCTCGCCCGAGCGAGAATGAGGCCACCGATGAATGTCCTGCTGCTGGCCGACCGATATGTGCTGTTGGAGGACAGCATCGACGTCGTCGTTGTGTACCGCAGTTCAGACTGCATGCTCGTCCCATGCTGCCCGGTCCTGCTGAAACCAGTCGGCAACCCTAAGAGAGGGAAGTTGCTGGAAATCCCCTCTCGGTCTGATCCGTGCGTCTCTTCTAGCCGTCACCCAAACGTCCGAGAAAGGATGGATAGCCATCCCATTCCCGAGCCCCCACGAAACCTCCGCCCGAATAACCGACCTGCCTTCAAGAAGGCTAGACCAAGCCCACGATGGCCGACTTCCCGCACCCGCCTGCAAGAATGACGAACCCGGGAAATACAAACCCTTCAAGAATCTTACCCATAGCGAAGACGGTTCCGAGAGGATTCTAGAGGCCATATTTGCCAAAATAGCCCGGTTGAAATGTTGCATCTCTCTAAAACCATATCCCCCGACCGACTTGGCATTCGTCATTGATTCCCAATTCCTCCAATGAATCTTTCTCTTTCCATCATGAGCACCCCACCAAAACCGTGCCATGAGACCATTAATCTCATTGCACCACGTGACCGGAAGCTTAAAAATGTACATAACATATGTACGAATGGCACTTAGCACAGATTTAATCAACATCTCCTTACCCGCATGGTTTAGGATCTTGTTTATCCAACACTGTATCTTATCCCAGACCCTTTCCTTCAAATAATTTAGTGCCTCCCTTTTTGACCTACCCCAAACAGTGGGAAGTCCCAAGTAGAATCCGGGATCAATGGATTGGCTGACACCAAATATTTGTGATATGTCTCGCTTATATGTCTCATTAGCCGCCGAGTTGAAGTAAAGGGATGAATTTGAGAAATTGATCTTCTGTCCTGAGTAATCGTAGTAGTCCTGAAGAGAGTCTTTCAGATTCTTCGCCAGAGCCAGGGAACCTTTCAGAAAGAATATAGAGTCGTCTGCGAAAAATAGGTGCTGAATCTACGGGCACCCCCTCTTAGGTCGTATCCCTCTGATGTTTCCCTGTTTAACCTGATCCTCCAATAATCTAGACAACACATCAGCAACTAATATAAACAGGTAAGGTGATAGTGGGTCACCCTGTCTGAGCCCTCTAGATGGAAGTATGGTTGCCGACTGTTTCCCATTTACCGTTACTCTATAAGTAACGGTGGAGATGCATGCCTTGATCCACTTAATCCACTTGTCGTCGAAGCCCCTCTTTCGTAAGCCTTCTAGTAGGAAATCCCATTCGATCCGGTCATATGCCTTCTGCATGTCTATTTTCAGTGCACACTCTGTTCTGGTCGATGTAGTTCTTGGCTTGCCTCTTGTCTTTAGAAAGTGGAACATCTCGTGGGCAATAATGATACTGTCCTGAATGCGCCTCCCTGCAACGAATGCACTTTGGAACGGGGTGATAAGTTCTGGCAGAATAGACTTGAGTCTATTTGCCAAAACCTTAGAAATGATTTTATATACAAAATTGCACAAACTGATAGGTCTAAACTCTGATGCACATACGGGATTAGCAATCTTAGGAATCAAGGTTATTTGAGTATGGTTTAGAGAGGGTGGCATGATACCCGTCGTGAGGAAGGCGTTGACCGAGGTGAGCAAGTCCGGTCCGATCGTGCCCCAACTCTTTTGGAAAAACGTTCCGGAGAAGCCATCTGGACCTGGTGCCTTTGCCGGAGAAGCCATCTGGACTCATGTCCGAGCCTGATACAGTAGTGTCTATGAAGTTCTTATCCTGTGTATGTACCTGAACAGTAATGTCGTTTGTCTTCCAAAGTGCCAACCCGCCACTAGAACCGACGGGGTGCACGTATGTCGCCAAATCCATTCCAACTTGTCTACGAACCATCTCACAGTGGGCCTCGTTCTTCTTCGTCTCCATCAAGAAGACGATAGCCGGACGAGCACCCTTCACCAGGTCTTATAGGTGTCGAATTGTCAAGGGAGACCCTAACCCTTGACAATTCCAACTAATGAAATTCATTTGGAACCCGTGGCTGTTTTGGGACAGCCACCGGAACCCTTTGATTTTTCAGCTTGTTTAACCATCCTTACACCTTTCTTCTTTACAACGGGCTTAGAAGAAGTACCAGTCGTGTTGTCGTGTTGTTTGTCCTTGGAAAAACAGATCATCCCGCCACTCCCAATCGTCGAAGGACCACTCTGCGTCTTCCTCTTCTTTGCAGGTGCCCTATCACTGTCTATCTGTGCCATCCTCTTCACCACAGGTTGGTCCGTCCCCGCCACTAAACAACCAGCAGTGCTGTTTAGTTTCATGGCAGAGTCTCCATGTGCAGCTAGGTCAGTAGGAGTATGTAGAGCCCCTGCCCGGGATTCAGCTGTGTGCATTGTGTCGGCAAAGGGAGGGCCGAGATGGTCATCCGTCGTTGATATGTGTTGGATGCCCTCATCTGGTATCGTCTCATCATTTGGTGAGGTGTCTCGGCATTCAGGGACCGAAAGCTTGAGGGCCAAGTCACACGGGTTTGGAACTGTTGGTTGCATCAGTTGGTCGCCTGGATCCGCATTTAAGTCAAAAATGACAGTTTCCTTGGTTGCCAAGGAGGACCCCTCCGAAACCCTTGAGACAACCGGTCCCTCCATAGGTTCCGTGGGTGTCGGGTTAGGGCCCTCCCCGTCCAGAGGCCGTTGACACGCTGAGATGTTTGATGCCACCTTGTTCTGCTGCGGGTCCTCACTCTGGTTTGAGGCTGTTGGTTCAGTATTTACAGCCCTATCCCCTTCTTGTTGGACTTCGTTCCCTGACTGTGACTGTGCCTGCCCATGCCCGTATGACCTGTTGCTAGCAGAGTGACTTTGTTGGTCAGCCGATGGCCTCCTCCACAAGCCTCGCTGATATGATGCTGGTGTGTTTCCCATGAAATGTGGTCCGTGGTATGCAGCTCCATGTTCCTTCATGACCTCGCTCCAAGACTTAAACCGATGGTCCCTGGAGGTGGCATGCCGTGCACCACCCCCCACGCTGACCCATCGGTTATTCGTCTTGGGTCGGTCACAAGAAATCCATGGTCCGTAAAGAGGTGAGCCATTCTCCGGATCAGTGATTACTGGTTCCGAGCATGATCTTGACGAGTGTCCCACGATCCCACAACCATAGCAAACGTCCGTTAGTCTCTCATACCTTACCGATGCCCATTTGTCATTCCCCTTCGAGTCCGTCCAATGGAATCTCGGCATGAGAGGTGAAAGAGTGTCCACCTCCACCTGCACCCGAAGGTAAGTTCTTTGCTTGATAACACTGTAATCCTCAGTCCTAACACATTGCATAGGGGAAGGTTCTGATCCAATCTGGGTTCACGATTGCCCTATCCAAGTGTTCTTGGATTCGGTTGGCACCCTCCCTGTTATTACACCAAGTGAATTGATTGCCTTTATACCCCATATCAACAAGTCTTGTATCTCGCATCATCTCATTAAAGGCATCCATCGTTCGAGTTTGTTTCGGTCGACCCCCATGTTTCTCACCCTCCCTAGCAATTTCATTAAAGTCTCCAACACACATCTATGGACCCCTCCTATTCTGGGCTATCCCTCTCAAGATATTCCATAGTCACAAGCTGTCTATCCGATACTAGGACCCCCAAAGCCCTGTTTTCCGGTGCCTTTTCCAGCCCTAAGTTTGCCGAAGACACCATGCTCAGTTTGGCCATGCCCGACGGCGGTTCTCCTCCAGAGTTGATGCATCTCGCCATTGGCGTGACCTGACCAGACTTGCACACTCCAGTCGCAAAACCAACCTGCACACATAGATAAGAGACAGAAGAAAAGCAAGAATAGAATAGGCTAATAGGACAGAGCTTCCCCCGCAGGCGAATTTGGATATCTCAGATCGATCGCACCAAATCACCCTGCAACCCAGCTCGACGATAGTTAGGCAGGAGTTCCGAATTCCAATTAGAGATTGAGGTTGACTTCGGTCCAATTGATCAGAAGAGGCTCCAGCTCGAAAGTTAGGGCACGGGGGAGTATCTTCGTTATGGGGTGCCAATTCGGAGGAGATTTGGTTTGAAACGGTTCGATGGATTACTGGTATGGAAATCCTGAGCTGAGCTGAGGGTAATTCCAACGGAAAACAGACAAACGGAAACGTGGCTCAGAGCTGCGGGAGGAATTTCGTTCCTTGGAACTGAGCGACCAGCTGTTCGCCAGGGATTCCTGCAGAGGAGCGCGTCATTGCTACGCGCGCGACTATATTCTTTATCCGCCAAAAAAGTATATTATTACTTACTTCATGATAATTGTATAAGATTGATTTCAGTAGTTTTTTGCAAAATAATAATGAGATTTCTGTGGTTGGTAATAAGAATAAAACTAGTTGCTTGATGGTATGTAATTTTTCTGGTTGTAGTTCTGATAATGAAAACTCCTGCAATTTGGTTCAAATAAAGTTGTCTTCTGATATACTTCATCAAAGACTTGGTCATCCTTCTCAACATACACTCTCTATGGTGTTAAAACAATTAAATTTGAAATTAAGTGCTAATACCTCAATGTGTACTGCTTGTGTTGTAGGAAAGAGTTGTAAGCTTCCTTTCATAGAGTCCAACACTGAGTATCATGCTCCATTAGATTTACTCGAAATGGACCTATGGGGACCTGCACCTATTTCATCAAATGGTAATCTCTATTATCTCAGTATTGTTGATGTGTTTACAAGGTACACTTGGATTTATTTCCTAAAGAAGAAGAGTTTTGTTTCGACTATTTTCCCGCAATTTCATAAAGCAGTGGAAAATCAACTTGGCTTTACTATTAAATATGTGCAAACAGATGAAGGTGGGGAATTTAAAGCCTAATCTTCGTACTTGAGTCAATATGGAATAAATCACAGATTTACGTGTCCCTACACGTCTAAACATAATGGTATTTTCGAAAGAAAGCACCGACATATAGTAGAAATGGGATTAACATTCATGAAACATGCATCCTTGCCAATGCAGTACTGGAGTGACTCTTTTTTTACTGCAGTTTTCTTAATAAACAGGCTTCCATCCAAGGTACTAAACAATCTGTCTCCTCATGAGAAAATGTTTTCCAAAACTCCTGATTATGGGTTCTTGAGAGTGTTTGGATGTCTCTGCTTTCCATTAATCAGACCATTCAATAAACACAAGATGGATTTCAGGTCCGTTCCCTGTTTGTTTATTGGGTATTGTGCAAATCAACATGGATATAGATGTCTTGATGATTCAGGTAAGGTATATGTGTCTAGACATGTTCGGTTTAATGAGGTTGTGTTTCCTTTTGCAGATCGTTCGAGTTCGTTTATGCAGTCTGGAGCTGTTAAGAATACTGCAACCACCTCACCATTCTTCTTACCTTTCAATTATTCTCTTTGTAGTCCTGAAGATGTGAATAGTAATGCAGATCCTTTTAGAGATGTGCCTGATAAACCTAATGTGTCTCCTCTGGTGTCTATTCCATCAGGTTTAACAGGTCCAGATATCATGTCTTCTGATGATTCTCTACTTGAGAATGTAGTGTCTTCTCATAAAGAACCTTTGTTCAATCAATCAGTTGTGATGCCAACCTCTTCTATTGACTCAGAATTGGTAAGACCTTCTATAGTCAAGTATGTTGTAAGGGACTCTGTTATAGTTCCTGCTTGATCGGATTAATGTTTTATATTCTTCTAATAACTTGTATGATAATGGGAATATTGTCTCTCCTCATACTAATAAGCATTCTATGCAAACCAGATCAAAGACAAAGAATTTAGCCGCTTTGACTACTTCTATTATTGATCCTTCCAAATTTGATCAAACTGAACCATCTGATATACATGTAGCCATGAAGTATCCAGTGTGGGCGTCTGCAATACAGGATGAACTACAAGCCTTGGTTACCAACAACACTTGGAATCTTGTTCATTTACCAGGTGCAAGGCTGCCTATAGGCTGCAAATGGCTATTCAAGATAAAGCGAAGTTCAGATGGTTCTATTGCAAGATATAAATCCAGGTTAGTAGCTAAGTTTATTTTCTCAAAAACCTGGTTTCGATTTCCAAGACATGTTTAGTCCAATGGTTAAAGCCCCAACAGTTCGGATTATACTTACTTTAGCATTGACACACAAATGGAAGTTAAGACAGGTTGATGTTAACAACGCATTCTTACATGGGGAATTATCTGAAGACGTTTATATGATTTCGCCTCTAGGGTTTGAAAAAATGGATGCTCAAGGTAATACTCTGGTATGCAAGCTTAACAAGGCGCTATATGGTTTAAAATAAGCACCTCGTGCTTGGTTTGAAAGACTTAAATGTTTTTTACTTTCTTCTCTTTAGTTTTCTGTCTCTCTTGCTGACAGTTGTTTGTTTGTAAAGAAAAGTGCTTCAGGTACTGTGTTTCTCTTAGTATATTTAGATGATATCGTAATAACAGGTAGTGATATGGCTAATATTGATTCTGTAGTGTCTGATATCAATAAAGAATTTAAATTGAAAGATCTGGGTTCATTAAACTACTTTCTGGGTATGGATGTTCAGGTTACTGATGACTGCTTAATTCTGGGATAACTAAAGTATATCATGGAGTTGATTATTAAAATAGGGCTGACAGATCCAGCTCCTCTTCCCACACCGATGTCAGAAAATTTCTTGAATAAGGTTGCAGAGATCACTGATGAAGCTCCTTTAGTTGATGAGCATTTGCACAGAAGTATTGTGGGTGCATTGCAGCATGTCTGTGTAACCAGACCTGATATTCACTTTGCCGTGAACAAGCTGAGCCAGTATATGCAACAACCTTTTGTCTGTCATTGAAAAGCTGTTCTTCGTGTGCTCAGGTATCTAAAAGGTACTATAGATCATCTTTTGCTGAATGGGAATCCCATTGTGTGGAGCTCTAAGTAGCAACCTGTTATCTCTCGATCAACAGCTGAAGCTGAGTATATGGTCATAGCCAATGCTGTTTGTGAGGTAATGTGGGCTACTTCTCTTCTGTCTAAACTCAATGTTAAACTTACATTTGTTCCTATAGCGTGAGTGACAATACAGGGGCAGTAGATCTAACCGAAAATCCAATTCATCACTCAAAGATGAAGCATGTCGAGATTGAAATGTGCTTTGTGCGGGAAAAAGTGCAAAATGGAAAGGTTCTGGTAAATTTTGTCCCAGCTTCAAAGCAATTGGCAGACATTCTTACAACCTATTACGGAAAAGCAGTTTGTTCCGTTTAGAAGGAAACTTGGAGGTTTATCTTTTCAAGAACTAACATATTCTCTTAGTCTTGCAAATAAGGTGGATGTTGATCAGGAAAACTGAGAGTGTTGTCTTTGGTTTTTTCTCTATCTGATGTTTGGTTTTGGGGTTGTTTTAGCTTTTGAGTGTCTCATTCTTCTTAAGTTGTTGATTTTCTTCCCTTACTCTGTTTGATTACAGTGAATTATCTGGTGATATTCTGTTCCTGTTATATCTGTCTGATTGTGTTCTGTTTTTTTTTTTCTGTCTGCTTTATGGTCATGCATACTTGGTCTACTCTTAGTAACTCTTGTGGTGATTTCTCACTGAATGGTTCAGATGCTTCTGTTTCCTATCATGATTAGGTCTCTTTTTCAGATTGAGTGTGTTCACTCATCATATTCATATCTAGATGTATATCGACGTTTAACTTCTACTGTATCATGTTGTGATGAGTTCTTTCAATTGTTGTGATATGTCTATCAGATAGTCATCCTCAAATGATCATAAGCTGACATAAGGTGAAGTTTGAATCCAAAAATATCTCTCCTCAAAGAAAACATTCAAGAAACTTTGAGGAGTTGTTTGATGATGAAAAGATGGAGCCAAATGGAAATTTCCCAGCTTCATTGGTAAGATAGAGGCAAGTGGAAACCTCTCTGTCAGTAAAGAAAAAAAGAAAAACAAAAGAGAACTATATGTGATACTTGCAGAAAAGTATCATCAGAAAAAAATGATTGTATGATCTATGGAAGACTGTGTTGATGAGATAAATCTACAAGTGGATAGATTTTTTTGCAAGATGTGTTGTGGAGGTTTCTGTGTTGATATCTGTCTAGTTGATTTGCTGAGCTGATTCTTACTTGTCTGATGAAAGAGATGTTTATCATGTGTGTGAATCAGTTCTGTTGAATCTATGAAAGTGTGCTAATCATTTTCACAAGAGTTTTGAGTGTATGCAGGTGTATGATGATTATAGATGAAGATTGTGAAAAAGTACGAACATAAGATTGCAGATTGCAGGGCAGAAGTTTTCAGTCTGAATGACTCATGAAATCAAAATTCGAGGAAAGAATAAAATCAATCTTCTTAAGGGAATGTTATGATGTATGAATCTAGTGATTACTTACTATGCAAGGTATTGTGTCGTAATGTGTAAGTTTGGTCTAGAAGAGTTTAGAAGTGTTTAGATGCTTATAAAAGATTCAAGAAGCTGTTTATGAACTTAACTTGAATGAAAAGCTTGAAAGCTAAGATTCAGTTATTTCTGTTATTTCCTCATTACTTCATCATCAAGGTATCTTTCTTCTTTCAAACTCATCTCGTTCTAGCTCAATTCACTGAAAGGGTTAACATACTCCCCCCATTAATTTTCAACTTCATCCTTACCTTTTCACAATATTCCTCTGTATTTATTTTTTCGATGAAAAATATTATTTTCGGCTTATTCCTCCTCGTGAGATCGGCGAGGTACGAAATTGTCAGGTTCGATCTCAACCCCCGAAAATTTCACACCAAGTAGTTCATTGAGTCTGGGTAGCTGTCTAGGGACAGCTACGAGAACCCCTTTCATCCATCTTGCTTCTCACTGTGATTATTTTTGTCCTCACTATGTTCCCTGAATGGCTCCCCCGTCTTGCCCTTCCTCGTCCTCTCAAAACATTCTCCCCCTACTTTCCTCTTTCCACCCTTTGTGCTTCTTCGCATTTTGCCCCCCCTCATCCTCTTATGTCTCGGGGTCCTCTTCATGTTTTCTTTTCAGATTGATCTTTTGGATCAATGGACTAAGCCCCGTCAGCATGGTCGGGCCTTCACCACTTGTCGCGGGTGAATCGGGTGGTTCAACAATGTAGTTCCATTGTTGTACATGCACCTCGTGTACCTCCAACTCCATGGTGATCTCTTGCCCAACTCCCGGTACCCTCACAGGTTCCGTCGTGTCCCTTAACTGGATCGTGTCCAAATCCATCATTGTGCTTACTGCTATCGTATCCAGACTTGCCCTCCTCCTAGGCCCTGCTTGTTTGTTACTTGGCCCCTGTATTATCTGAAGGTTTCCCCTTTTCATCAGTTGAGTCGTCTGCTCCCAACTCCCTCTTTGTCCCTGGTAGGTGTGCTTGTCAACATCGTACCTCGCAATTGCTAGCCTCCAGACGTAGTATCCCCTTCCTGCCTCGCCACCCATCTCCTAATATATAACATATCTGCTCGGCCTCTCCCCTGTTAACTTCCCCTTCCCCTTCTATGCTTGACTTTCCTGCACGTTGTCCAGTTGCATCTCATCCTCTCTGTTGTGTTTGGTGCATTGCCCCATCCCTTGTGTGTATACCACCATCTCAGTTCCTTCCTCTTGATTGCCTTGCGGTTTGGCCCCCTCCTGAGCATCACCCTCCCCATTTTCTCCTACCTTATTCACGGATTTCGATGAGGGTGGTGTCTTAGACCCCTCGCTATCTTGTTTCTCCTTCATAAGATCTTTCCAGCTTCTTCGCTTTGCTTTCCACCACCGGAGTGCCCGGGCTCTTCCCCTCAAACTTGCATTCTTCCCTTCTTCTTTTGGGACGATCAACTCGTATCCATGGCCCATACATAGGGCCTCCCTGCTCCTCTTCCGAAACTGTGATCTCGGTTGTGCAAACTCTTTCTGTGTGGCCTATCTTACCACACCCAAAGTAAAATTCCGGGAGTCTCTCGTATTTTACTGATGCTTTACCTAAACTCCCATTTCGCCTTTTGTACCAGAATCCCGCTTGTAGGGGTTTTGTTCCATGAACCTCCACTTTGATCTTGATGAAATCTATATCGAGCCCCATAGGTCCCATCAGATCATCCACCTCTACCACTGTCCCCAGGCTTGCTCCTATTACTTTGGAATTCTTTTTGCTAAACTTATCCACTTCGAGTCCATGAATTTGGACACAGAACTGGACCAAATGAAACTGCACTTCCGCTATTTGCATCCCTTGTTGCCATCTCTTTAGAGACAAGCAATTTCCTTACACCGCCCATGGGCACCAGTCTAGGGCATCCCTAATCTCTCCTGCCTTTGCAAACTCAAACAGGATCACCTCTCCTGTCATTTCCTGGAATCTTACCCCTGCATATCGACCCCACGCTTGTTGCAATACACTATGGACCACCATTGATTGAACATGCTTATCAAAGATAACTCGACCCACACACAGATTTTCAGCTGAAATGCCAACATTTTATGGTATATCAACAAAGTTCCCCATGACAGTTCTATCATAAGGCATTCTAGGTTCATGTACTCGGCAATTACGTTCCATCTAAACTAGCCCAACGAATTGAATGTAAAATTACAAAGAAACTATAGTACTAAGATAGAATTACCTCCCCTTGAGTCCCAGGTTTGGTGAAGATGGCGACCGACTCGGTTGGTGGTAGGTTTGGCTTGTCCGAATCGGGGATATGAATCTGTGGTTTGTGGCTTGGCTCTTGTCTCAGACTCGATTCCCCGTCGCCGACATCCACGGTTCCATCCTTATCACCTATCCGTGTCCTTCCCCTGTCTTCCTACTCCCGATCCCTCAATTTTTGGCTCTCCCTTTCCCTTCAGTGAAATCGCTCCCTCAGAACTCCCTTCTCTCCCCGCACACGATCAATTGATTGCCCGACAAATCTCCCTTCTCCCGTCGCAGGAATCGTTGTGACGATGGCCGAATTGATTGCCCGACAAATCCCTCACGCAAACTCTCACGAAGAAACCCTAGCGGAGGAAAACAATCTTCTAAATACTTGACAAATAAGTTTTTTACACCATTTTTTCTCTCATACGTGTCAAAATAATACATTTTAATTGGTCCATGTAAAATTTTAATAAGTTTCATCTTTGTCATCCTCATTTCACATCCACATGGATAGTTTAAAATCAATCAAAACTCCTCATTCACTATCAAAAAGCTTTTCATTTATCAATTTATTAAATTAAACTTCATCCCAAATAATGTAAAAATGTAAGTTTTGGACCTAACAATTTACTATAGAAAATTACACTAAAATTTAGAGTAAAGTAAAAAATTATGATAAAATATGAAATTACAAAAAATTAGAAAATAATTATAAATAAAATATATATCTATATTTATACCTATATTAATTTGGTTGAATCATCGAAAATTTCAACACATAAGAAAATGGATTGCCTACATATAATAAAGGGATGATGAAAATTATCCACATAAAATTACTTGAAACCTCGATGACAATGTTGTTAATTAATCTAATGATTTGCATCTTAGAAACCATTTTAATTCCTCTTATTATACATTAAGTTTCTTGATATTCATTATTATTAAGCAATCATACAACTTCTATTAGAAAATAGTTAAAGTACTTCATTAAAATAAAACTATGAAGAAGAGATGACTTAATCCTATAACAATCACCGTAATCATTCATATCAGATTTGGTCCATCTACATCGGTGCTTGCATCTGCATGGAATTCACTCGCAAATTTATACAACCATCAATCGACTCTAATGGAAGTCCTTGATGTGACCGTCCACTTCAGATTGATCTTCTTCTCGCCCCTAAACATGTCACAATTTCATCTCTCATTGTCACTGCTAAATCTTATGTTTTAATCATCTCACGAATTTTCGAACTCTCGCTAACAGATAAAGGTATGATCTCAAAGCCATTTCTATTTCATATAAAATAATCAAAAGTGATTAGGCTAAGAAGTATATATAAAAGCATTATATCGTAAGTTAGACACCTTTAAAAAATATACCTTATTAGTGATTTCCTTTTATATTATATACATTTAATTATAATAAATTGTGATTTTATAAAATAGTTAAATAATTTATCATATTTATGATTTTGTTACTTTATTCATCTCTTATAATTAATTATCAAGATTTATTCATTAATTGTTAATTATAATTATATTGCAAACAATTTATTTCTTTTCGTTAATATTGAAATAGACCAATTCCATTTTTTTAAATAATTTATTATGTATTTATTTAAATGATTATTATTTCAATAATAATTTATTATTCTTTTAGCTAGACTATAATTCATTACAATTTTCTATATTCATGTTTTAAAGTTTCATTTTATATGTAATAAATAAAACCTTATGTTATATTCGTGTGTATAAATGTTTATATATAGTTTATTTAATCTTTTACGTTAAAAATATTTCGTATACTATATATATTTCTACCTTACATTCTTATTCTATAACGGTAATATAATAGTTCAATATGAAATAAACGTAATACTGTAATTTCACATAAAGAGAAAATAACAAACCAAAACAATTTTACATCTATTAATAAATAAGTGTAAATGTTAAAAACAAATATCTGACACTAATACTAAAAGAAGTTAATAATCAATAAATTATAATATTAAACTTCTAATAATTTTCTAAGTTAATCCATATTGCAACCCAGCTAGCATTTTAACTCTATCGCCAATCCGAAAACCCCCAAATTGGTTTCTAGGGTTTATGTGCGAGCTTTGGTCATTAAGCTGTCGAGTTAGCTTGGCTTCTAGCATTAATTGCCAAAATCGGAACAACCAATCGGGAGATGAGTAAGGGAGAGAAGACACAGGGCCGATGTTGACGTTTCCATGCAGAGCAAAGTGAAGAACGAAGCTTCGGTCCTGCACAAAAGCCACGCAAATACAAACTAGACGAACACCTAGCCCAGAAAATCCTTCTAACCGATTCTAATCTTTGTCTCTGCAGGAGAGTTGCCAGACACGGTGAAGGCGGAGAAACCACGATTGGGAGATGGCCAACTCCTCCGGCGAGAAGAATAGAGCCGACCGACTTGTGATGGAACTTGACTCGAACCACCAGCTGCAGCAGGGCTAGTGGTACGTGGGCAAGATACTAGCCCAGAAAATGGTTAAAATGAGCACAATTCACAGCATACTTCGGACGCCGTGGGCTCGATATGGCAAGGTTTCTATATCGGAGGCGGAAGCTGGTATTGTCTTGTTGGAATTCGACAAAGAAGAAGATGCTGCATAGGTCCTTGATTTGTCTCCATGGGTAATCAATGGGCATATACTGAATATCAAGAAATGGGAACCGAACAAGGTCTCCATGGGTGTCAAGGAGGTTGAATTCAACAAGGTAACCTTCTGGACCCAAATACATGTCTTAGGATTGGAGAAGTTAAGTAATGGAAATGCATGGAAGATAGGGAATATGATAGGTAAATGCCTGGATATTGAAATCACAATTGGTAAGATAAGTAGGAGTTATATGCGAATCCGTGTAGAAGTGGATGGGGATAAACCGTTCATGGCAGAGTTTTGGTGGAAGAATCCACAAGGGATAGATAGGTTAGCTGCAATAAAGAATGAGAGGTTATTAGATTACTATTATGGTTGTGGCTTGTTGGGTCACACGACCCAAGCATGCAAAGAGGCAGTACAAATGTCAGAGCAAGATCCAAAGATACCTACATACGGCCCATGGCTAGTAGGGATGAGACCAATGCAAACCACGGGTAGAAAACATGTGGGGGCGAGGAAGGCCAGGGATCGAATACGAAACAGGGAGCGAGGAGGTCGTGGTTTGACATAATGGCAGAGGCACGACAATTGGCTAAGAGCGAGACAAACAAGGGAAGGCATAGGGAGGAGGTTTATAAGGGCGATTGGGAGACCAGACCCAAAGGGGGCACAACTGATCCGATGAATGTTGACCCTGTTAGGATGTATGATATACATCAATATCTTGGTCTTCAAGAATAGAAGATTTCAGCTCAAGGAATGTCTTAGAAGGTTTTAGAAGTAATTAGAAGCTTATACAAGGTTCAAGAACTTGTAATTATACTTAGCTTGTGCTTAGATAGTTTAGTATAAATAGGATCAAGGTGTAATAGTTTCTTCAACTCAAATCAATAGCAATATTTTTGATTCAAAGTCTGTTATTACGGTTAGATAGCTTAGCTCCTAAGCTTCATCTATTTTCAGCTTCTTTCTCTTCATTCTCTGTAATTCAGCTTCATCTTCAACCTTCTCCTGATTCATATGTGTTTACTAAAATGGTATCAGAGATTGTTCGATTCGGATTCACCTGCTGATATCGATTCAAGCTTCATCTTCAAGAACTGATTCATTTTCTGCAAACTCTGCCTACGCTAAGATCCTGTTGCTGAGAGCTCTGTTCTGTGTTGCTGAGAGTTGTCCATTACTGCGAGCTTCTCTGTGAACTTTTTGCTGCAAGCTGTGCCCTGCCTACGCTGAAAACCTGTTGCTAAGAGCTGTGTCCATCGCTGAAAGCTGTTGCTGCTGCAAACTGTGTTCTGCCTTCGCTGAGATCCTGTTGCTGAGAGCTCTGTTCTGTTCTTCACTGAGAGCTGTCTTGTTGCGATCTTGCTGTGATCCTTGCTCGATCCTTGCTGCTGTGATGATATTAACTGCCGTGATCCTCGCTTGATTCGGTTTCACCTACTGATATCGATTCAAGCTTTGCATGCAAGATCTGGTTCGGATTCTGCAACTCTGTCCACGCTGAGAGTTGTTCTTCGCTGCAACTGTTGCTGTGATCTTGCTGAGAGTGTCTTGCGATCCTTACTGCTGGATTCTTGCAATCCTTTGCTGTGCTTATCCTTGCAACCGTGATCCTTTCTGCCGTGATCCTTGCTTGATCAATCTCTCTGTAAGAAGCTCTAATCTCTGTAATTGCTGCAAGCTGTAATTGCTGAGTTCTATCATTTCCTGCGATCTGGTGTTCTGTTGCTCCTTGCTGTGATTGTTGTTGCGATCCTTGCTACTGTAGTTGATGTGTCCTGTGTTGTTGATACTTGCTGTGATCATTGCTGTGACTTGCTGCTATCATTCACTGCAAGAAGCTTAGTGAGTTTCATTGAACTCAATTCATCCTCTGTTTTCTGTTGAATCGGTTCTGTTGCTGCTTGTATTTGTTGGAGTCATGGAAGAAGATATACCTGCCTTCTTTAACAAAAGAATTTGCCAATTATCTGGTGAGGATAATTTCCAAGCATGGAAACACCAGGTGCTTCTAGCTGTTCGTGGTCTGAATTTAGAAGCTTACCTGTTCGGAACTATGGACGTTCCTCGACTGATTGATGATCTCGAAGGAAATAAGGTACCTAATCCTGAATTTCCTAAATACTATCAGCAAGATTCCTCTCTAGCTTCATGGTTGCTATCATCGATTGCATCTCCTATAAGCAAAGGTTTAGTAGGATGTATGACTGCTTCATCTATTTGGAACAAGTTGCATAAGAATTTTTCTTCTTCCTCAACAACACGCATTATGAGTTTATATGACAGATTGAAAGTTCGGAAACTGATTACTCAACCAATGAGAGACTACTTAACGGAGATACAGCTTACATGTGATAGCTTGGCCAGTTGTGGCCACCCTATAGAAGAAATGCAGCAGATATCTATTATCTTGAATGGCGTTAAAGGACAATATGACAGTGTCAATGCAGTGATCCATGCGAGTAGGAATCCGTATGATCTGTCGTCAATTTCCTCGGTCTTGTTAGATGCTGAGGCAAGGCAAAAAGAAGTGTTGTTCGATACATCTTTAGTCTCTGCAAATGTAGCTGTGAAGAACACGGATCAGGCCATCAAGTCAGTAGAGGATTCAAGCCATTTTACTGCGGTTGATACAGGCCAACAGAAAACCAACTCTTATGAGTATCATCAATCAACCTCTAATACATATGGACGTAGACGAGGTAGAGGCCGAGGCCGAGGCTATGGCAACAACAGGACCCAATGCCAACTTTGCGGGAAGTTTGGCCATCTGGTCCATCGGTGTTACCAAAGGTTCAACACCAACTTTCAAGGTGTGACTGCTCAAAATCAGCATCCTGACAGCATGGGTGTCAACATGGCGAATGTCCAATGGAACGATGATGATTCGGTATCTGCTCACTCCATGACCTCTGCAAACTCAATGACCTCAAAGCCTGTTCAAGCCTTTCAATCAGCCACGCCAATGCAAATGCCCTCAATGCCTACTACTTCGATTAATCCATACCAGTCCTTCGGTTCCTGCTTGCCTCAGAATCCTATGTACTATGCAGCTGGTTATCCTCCCATGTTTGTACCTCCTCCTCAACCTCTCCATGCAAACAATCAGTTGTCCTTGAATAGCACCAACTCCTCCTACCCTGCTATGCCTTACTTCAGTATGCCATCGGCACCAGCTGAACCCGTCAACCCTGTCAACACCATGGACAATATGCATCAAGTTCACCTCGTCATAACTTCTGTCATTGGCTCTACCTCCATGGACAAGGCATGGTATCCAGATTCTGGCGCTACGAATCATCTATCTCATGGTGTAACCTCAGGTGCTCAATCATACAATGGATCTGGTAAGGTTCAAGTTGCTAATGGTCAATACTTAGATATCACAAGTATTGGTACATATGTTATTAACACTTCATCAAAACCATTGATCTTACAAAATTTGCTTTATATTCCTCAAATCACTAAGAATCTGGTTTCTGTATCGCAGTTTACCAAGGATAACAACGTTTACTTTGAGTTTCATGCAACTCATTGCGTGGTAAAAGACTCAAATACTCATAGAGTGCTGCTTACAGGATCAGAGGTTGTAGGCCTTTATAAGCTGGACTTTAGTGATTTTCATAAGTCTGTGATGAATGTTAATAATAAGAGTAATGTCTGTCTTACTTCTTCCTGTAATGAGACGGATGTGAACACTAATAATACAGCTGTTTGCAATGTTATTCAAATGAAGCTTTCCCCAGTTACTCTTCATCAGAGACTAGGACATCCATCTCAGAACATTCTATCAATAGTTATTAAACAGTCAAACTTGAATTTCTCTTCTCAGATTCCTATGTGCAGTGCATGTGCTATTGGAAAGAGCTGTAAAATGCCATTCAGTGCTTCTCAGTCAGAGTATCAGTTTCCTCTGGAATTGCTTGAGATGGATCTCTGGGGACCTGCACCAACATCATCTAATGGTAACAGGTATTATCTTAGCATAGTTGATCTCTTTTCACGCTACACATGGATTTATTTTTTGAAAAACAAGAGTGATGTTGCTGGAGTTTTTCCTCAATTTCAAAAAGCAGTTGAAACACAGCTGGGTTTTAAAATCAAATCTGTACAGACTGATGGTGGTGGTGAGTTCAAGGCATTATCTTCTTTGTTTATTCAGCATGGTATAAAGCATCGATTAACTTGTCCATACACATCTGAACAAAATGGTGTTGTTGAAAGAAAACATCGCCATATTGTTGAGATGGGATTGACATTGCTTAATCAAGCTTCTATACCTATGCAATACTGGAGTGACGCATTTTTTACTTCAGTATTTTTAATAAACAGACTACCTACTCGAGTGTTGGACAATATCTCACCACATGAGAAGTTATTTTGCAAACCTCCTGACTATGATTTCTTAAGAGTGTTTGGGTGCTTGTGTTTTCCTTTTCTCAGACCATATAACAGGCACAAACTTGAGTTCAGATCGACACCTTGTGTGTTCTTGGGTTACTGTCCAAATCAATATGGTTATAGATGCATGGATGATTCTGGTAGAGTGTATATTTCTAGACATGTCAGGTTTAACGAATCTGTTTTTCCGTTTGCTATGAAATCAGGTCCGTTTATGCAATCAGGTGCGGTTAAAAATACTGCAACATCTCTTCCCTTCTTTCTTCCTTTTAATTCATCAATTTGTGATCCTACTGATGACTATCCTGATAGTTTACCTGTCTTATCTCAGGTTCAACCACGGATACAATCCACTTCTAGTATTCCCAGGTATGATACATCATCTCCTGATGATCCTCCACCTATTCATACTGAATCATCTTTAGAAGATCAAGTCATCCATCATTCCTCCTTTCCTGTTGATAATGTTGTTACTTCCGAGATTGATAAAGTGGTAGGCCCAACTGTTGTCAGGTATGGCCTCTCAGATTCATCTCTTAATCCAATTCCTTTGTCTCAGCCTGATGTTTCAGTACCCTCTGGTTCCGAGTTATCTAATGCAGCTCATGTTAAATCTAGAAATAACAGTCATTCAATACAAACTAGATCTAAAGCTAGAAACTTATCTGCATTAACTTCTTCTTTGGTTGCTTCTACAGATTTTATTCACACAGCTCCGGATGATGTGCATACTGCTATGCAATATTCTCAGTGGTCCACAGTTGTTCATGATGAACTTAAGGCATTGGATGATAATCAGACATGGTCCTTAGTAAGGCTACCTGGTGGCAGAATTCCAATTGGCTGCAAGTGGCTGTTCAAAATCAAGAAAAATTCAGATGGTTCGATTGCACGATACAAGGCTCGTCTGGTTGCTAAGGGCTTTTCTCAAAAAGCAAGATTTGATTTTCAGGACACATTCAGTCCAGTTGTGAAAGCTCTCACTGTAAGAATCATTCTGACTCTTGCATTGACGCATAAATGGCAGCTTAGACAAGTAGATGTCAATAATGCTTTCTTACATGGTGAGTTGTGTGAGGATGTCTACATGAATCAGCCACCTGGTTTTGAAAAAATAGATGACCAAGGTAATGTTCTTGTTTGCAAACTGCACAAGGCACTCTATGGACTCAAGCAAGCCCCTCGAGCATGGTTTGAACGACTCAAAAATTTTATGATTCATTCTCTTCAGTTTTCAGTCTCCTTAGCCGATAGTTGTCTTTTTATTAAGAAATCTACTGCAGGTATGGTATTTCTTTTAGTCTATGTTGATGACATTGTTATTACAGGTAGTGATACAGATGCAATTGAGATGGTTATTTCTGCTATTAACAGTGAATTCAAACTTAAAGATCTTGGTACTCTTAACTATTTTCTCGGAATGGATGTGCAGATTGCTGAAGATAGTCTCATCTTAGGAAAAAGAAAATACATCAATGAATTGCTGCAAAAGACTGGTTTGTTGGATGCTAAGCCTCTTCCTACACCAATGGCAGGTAACTTTCTTACTAAAATAAATTCAATACAGGATGATTCTCCTCCTGCAGATGAGCACATGTACAGAAGTGTCATAGGTGCGTTACAACATATTTGTGTTACTAGACCTGATATACACTTTGCTGTTAATAAAATGAGTCAGTATATGCAACATCCTGCTATTTGTCATTGGAGAGCTGTGGTACGTATTCTGAGATATCTTAAAGGCACAATAGACCATGGATTGCTTTTTCGTGCTAAACCTGTCATATCTTCTGATGTGGAGTTAGTTTCATATGCAGATGTTGATTGGGGTAGTGATCTAGCTGATTGAAAATCAGTGTCTGGTCATTATCTCCTTCTAAATGGCAATCCTATAATATGGAGCTCGAAAAAACAACCTGTTGTTTCCAGATCTTCAGCTGAAGCTGAGTACAGGGTAATTGCGAATGCAGTTTGTGAAGTCATGTGGGTAAAATCTCTTCTTTCTGAACTTGAAGTTAAACTAACCTCTTTGCCTATCATTTGGAGTGACAATACAGGTGCAGTAGCTTTAACAGAGAACCCCATTCATCATTCGAAAATGAAACATGTAGAGTTGGATTTATGCTTTGCCAGGGAGAAAGTATAGGCTGGTCAAGTAGTGGTGAATTTTGTACCTGCTGAAGAACAACTTGCTGATATTCTGACCAAACCCATAACTGCCAAGTTGTATGTTCCATTCCGGAAAAAACTTGGAGTGATGTCCTTTAAAGAGTTAACATCTGGCGACTCAAATCAAATCAGTGAAAATGCTCAGGATCATGATATTGATTCAGATGATGAGTAATATATCCTATCTGTTCTATGTGTGGTTTTCTTCTCTTCTCTGATTGCTTATCTGTTCTCTATTATATGTTCTATTCATTCTGTAATTATGATTGCCTAGAAACTGTCTTTCTTTCTGTTTCTCTATGTGTTTTGAATATTTCAATCACTCGATTGCACTTGTGTTCAGTTTATCTCTGCATCATCACAGCTTGGGTTTCTTCCTTGTTTGTTTGTTTTTCAGATTTGAGACTTGTGTCTTATCATATGTCTACTCATATTGGTACTTATCTTCTACTTGTCATTCATGGATTTCTGATATCCGATGTTGATTTCATGATGATTTGTCTCTGCATAGACTGACTTCAAAATAAAAAATTTCTTTTACTGATTAAAGCAGTTCTATCGAAAATCTGGCATAGGGTGAAGTTTGAATCCAAAAATATCACTCCATAAAGAAAACGTCAAAGATACTTTATGGAGTGTTTGAGGATGAAAAGATGGAGGAAAATTGGAAACCTCCAAACTTCACTGGTAAGATAGAGGAAAAGTGAAAACCTCTCTGTCAGAAAAAAAAAATCAAGATATGTGAAGTGATTGTGCAGAGACAATGATTCTGTGGTCTATGTTGTTTTGTTCAGAAATCTGTTAATTGCAATATGAGGATTGTTCTGATATATAGATAAGGATAATATTCAAGTTTTGTCTGAAAAATTTTCAGCTAAGCATGAATATCCATGGTATGCAATGATAATGATGACATGTCTGGATATTCAAGTGTGTTGAATGATTGCAGATATTCAACTCCTATAGATGGAAGGACAGACTGATTGAGTCAATGCTGTCAGAATTCAGAAAATAAAGGACTATGAGTGAGAATTAAATGATCAAAATGGAGTTGAAAAGAAAACTTCCCAAGGGAATGTTAGGATGTATGATATACATCAATATCTTGGTCTTCAAGAATAGAAGATTTCAGCTCAAGGAATGTCTTAGAAGGTTTTAGAAGTAATTAGAAGCTTATAGAAGGTTCAAGAACTTGTAATTATACTTAGCTTGTGCTTAGATAGTTTAGTATAAATAGGATCAAGGTGTAATAGTTTCTTCAACTCAAATCAATAGCAATATTTCTGATTCAAAGTCTGTTATTACGGTTAGATAGCTTAGCTCCTAAGCTTCATCTATTTTCAGCTTCTTTCTCTTCATTCTCTGTAATTCAGCTTCATCTTCAACCTTCTCCTGATTCATCTGTGTTTACTAAAAGACCCAGAGGAAGTGGCATCCCACGGGGACTAAGCGGAGGTAGGCCCAAATGAAAGTGATAACAACAAGCAAATGAGGAGCGACTCAGATCCTATGATAGAGGGCACTTACCATACACAAACCTACCCAATATACCCAACTAAGAGCCCATCTGAACCGACCATACCTCATCCAGACGAGCCAAGTTCCTGACTGAACCGAACCACCAACCCAAACCAGAAGCAGAACAAACCAGCCCCAAACCCTACCTATTATGGCCAAATTGCCGAAGTGGATGCTACCCCAACCGAGTCATAACCCATCTGAGCCACGAGAAACCGAGCACCCCAAAACCCAATCATACCTACGATCACATACCTACCCGACCAAACCACCCAACCACCAATAAATGATAGCATAACACCCATCCAAACCTATATCGTGGAAAACCCAGCGGATACACCACCCACATCACCTACCCTAGACCGACCAAACCTAGCATCCGGCCTAACCCCGTACCTCTATAACATGACACTAAAACAAACGGGGGAGGAGATGGAGGACCAACGAATGGGAAAAAGAAGGAAACAATATGAGGGAGGGAGGAGAAGAGCGCCCGCGGACTAGAACGAGTCCGAGGGAGGAGAAGGAAAGACAAACCCGATGTGGAAGAGGAAAATGGAGAGGAAAAGATAAGTGAACCGTAGACAAATGGGACCGACTGAGCAAGGAAAGGGTTATGGTGGTTGTCCTGAAACAGCCACACGGGATCGATGAGTGCAATCACATGGAACTGTCAGGGTTTAGGGTCCGCCTTGACAGTTCACCACCTACACGACCTCAATAAAATGTATCGTCCGAACATCATTTTTTTAATGGAAACAAATATTGGTGATACCTACTGCGAGAGGATAAGAGAACGAATGGGGATGGATCACAAGTATTACATAAGACCGAATGGAATAGTGGGGGGGCTCGCATTGCGGTGGTCGGCCGAGACTAAGGTTCGAATTATACATGCCGATCCGATGTGCATTGACTGTGAAGTTTTGTTCAAACCACATGATGAGACAATGTTTGTCACGTGGATATATGCGAGTGCAGAGGCGCAAGGAAGAACACAAAACTGGAATTTAGTACGAACACTAGGAAGGGGCCGAAGGTGTCAATGGATGATACTAGGAGATTTCAATATAATATGCCACCCACATGAAAAACAAGAAGGAATGAGGAAATCACAACGACAAATGTATGAGTTTAAACAACTCATTAGTGACCTCCATATGGAAGACTTGGGAGCAACTGGGATTCAATATACTTGGAGCAACAATAGGAGTGGGAGTGAACGAATTAGCGAGAGATTGGACCGGGTACTCGCAAATGGGGAGTGGGCGGCAAGAAACCAATATGGGAGGTGTATAAACGAGCTAACCATCGTATATGATCACACGCCATTGGTGATCCAACTAAACCGACCGAAGAAAAGGGCTCGTCGTAGGTTCAAGTTTGAGGCGATGTGGCTTGAGCACCCGACATGTAAAGAGGTTATAAGTGAGGCATGGGGAGGGCCGAACCGAAGGGTAGTGGGAGAAAAATTACATAAATGCCGAAGGAGATTAACCACATGGAGTCAGGAGCACTTCAGAAATAACCTAAGAGAAATAGCGAAGACAAAGGAGACCTTAAGGTGGCACATACAAGGGTATGGATTAAGATGCAATACGAGAGGATAAAATATTGAAAGGCAAAATCCAAGGGTTATGAACGAGGGAAGAGATATATTGGAAACAAAGATCGCGGGTTAAGTGGCTAAGGGAGTATTAGTGTTTTGAGATTGTAGGAGAGAATTGTGAGTTTAATGCAATAACTAAAGAGAATTTCATCTTTGTATTGCTTAAACTTGAAGATTACAAGAGGATATAGGTGACTATTTATAGAGTTTCTAGGATGTTTAATCAAGATTACCCTAGAATACTAAATAGATCATTTATGATCACCTATCATATATCCTAACATTCACTTATCTAGAAAAACCTTCTAAAACTTTTAAAAACAGAAAAAACAATTAGCCTAACACTTTGAACTATGGATGTACTATGGCTGAACTGCAAATCATGCACAATGACTGAACTGCTGAAGCACTGATCGAGCACTGCTGCTGCACTAGGACTGCACTAGAGCTGCACGGGCTGGTTGCTGTTGCTTGAGGACTGGCTGGTTGCTGATGCACAAGTTGAACACATCAGATGCACTGGAATTGCACAGGTTGGGCACGGATTGAACACTGCAGGTGCACTGTGGTTGCACTGAAGAGCACAGGTCTGCTCAACAATGTTAACAGAACTTCAAGAGAACGAAAATGCTCCAAGCAAACCTCCAAAAATCATTGCCAAGACAACGCCAAACGGAGATGATACAACAATACATCATCATCAGTGTTGCAAGAAAGCTTGGCTGCTCCATCTTCTTGCTGCCAGAGAATAGAGATGAAGATAATCTTGCTGCTGAAGTTGACGATCTGAAACTGGAAGAAGCTGAAGATGATCCAACAGCGACGGAGAACACAGCAGCCTAAACGCAGAAAAACCGTCATCAAGACCATCTTCAATTCAGAGCCACTTCTCAGAAAGTGGAAACTCAGTTGTAACAGATTGTAAACTGATCCACATATCGTGAAACAGATGCATTATGAAATAGATCATGACAAATGCACCGTGAAACAGATGCACTGTGACAGAAAGTGAAATTGATTGAGTCTTCATCTTGACAAATGATCAATAACATGTGAACGAGCACAGGTCTGCTCACAGATGAGCACAGGTCTATTCACGGATGATCTAGTTGCTGTGAAGTCGGTTTTGGATCTACGAACTTTGAGACTCCTCGATTTTGCGAGATATTGAGACTCATGTCTCGTAGTCCTCACGTCCTAGCATAGTGCAACTCAAATCACCAGTAGAAATCAAAGAATCAGATGCAGAAATTAGAGAATCAGCTGCAGAAAACGGAGAACCAGCTGCTGCAAGTAAAACAGAGTATAACGAACGAAGCATTCATAACAGCATCTATATGCAGATAAATATGGAAATGCAGCAGCAAATCCATCACATAGACCAGCGAATTAAAGCTCAGCAAGCTCAGCAGATACACAAACCAGCAGAACCGAACAGAGCAGCAGTCGAACAGAGTAAAATCAGAAGAAACAGAGGCCTCCAGCTTTCAGCACAGTGATCTCCAAAAGCACAGCATGGCACTGGCAGCACAGCATAAAGCAGCATCAAACCAGATCTAATAAACGAGATATCTCACCTCAATCAGTCGGTTCGAATCACAACAGACAGCAGATCAGCATGCAGACTCGAATCACAGCAGGTCATAGCAACTGAATCTCTTCTAGACTCAGCAAATCAGACATAAGTACCGCAGTTGTAATCTAAATCTCTGATCTAAGGTGTTGCTGAGATGTGAGAGCTTTTGTATGCTAGAGCTGCTGGCTGAAATCGATCGGAGCAAGCACTGTGCAAGCACGAGATGTGCACAGATCTGAATCTGCAGTTGTTCAACCTTCAAAGTTGAATCGATCTGATTTGATCTGCAGGTGATGGCGATCCGATCTGATCTGAACACAAGCAAAAGGATTGCTGTATTGCCAATCGAAGATAACTGCACCTGGAAAGCTGGATTGCTGGTGCGTAGGAAGCTTGAATTCTACTGGAGCAAGGTTGCAACAGAATTTGCAACGGAATTTTGAAACTGAATTAGAAATTGGTCCCTAATCATCTAGCTCTGATACCATATTAGTGTTTTGAGATTGTAGGAGAGAATTGTGAGTTTAATGCAATAACTAAAGAGAATTTCATCTTTGTATTGCTTAAACTTGAAGATTACAAGAGGATATAGGTGACTATTTATAGAGTTTCTAGGATGTTTAATCAAGATTACCCTAGAATACTATAGATCATTTATGATCACCTATCATATATCCTAACAGGGAGGGGGACCGAAACACAACTTATTTCCACAAAAACACGATAACAAGGCGAAGACGAAACCAAGTAGGGCGGTTGAAGGACTGAACGGGGAATAGATAAAAAAGGAGGAGGACATAACCGAAAAGCTAGGGAGGTATTTTGGGGAGATATTCACGATGGAGGAAACAGAACCGGGGGAGGATCTCCTGGGATGGGTTTTGAACCATATATCAGAGGAGATGAATGGAAACCTAACTCGGGAGGTGACAGACGGAGAAATCAGAAAGGCGACATACCAACTTGGGGAATCACGAGCACCAGGTCTATTCTATCAAAGGAACTGAAAAGTCGTGGGAGCGGACGTCATCACCGCGGTCAAGACTTTCTTCAGAACAGGTACCATCCAAAACCCTCTGAACCATATTGATATTGTATTGATACCTAAAGTGGCAATCCCAACTTTACCGACTGAGTTTAGGCCTATTAGTTGCTATAACTTCCTTTACAAGATTATATTAAAATTTCTTGTGAATCGCCTGAAGGTGTATTTATCGGAACATATCACCCCGTACCAAAGTGTATTTATTTCAGGAAGGAACATACAAGACAACATCATGGTAGCGCATGAAGTGTTCCACCGCCTCCAGACGAACCGAAATGAAGACAAGGTGGAATGTGCCCTAAAGATTGACATGCAAAAGACGTATGACCGGATGGAGTGGGACCTCCTCATTGGGACACTAAGAAAGAGGGGATTTACGGATAAGTGGATTAGATGGATCAAGGAATGCATATCAACACCAACTTACCAAGTGTTGGTGAACGGGGACCGATCCAGCACAATCAAGACGACTAGGGGACTTCGACAAGGTGATCGACTATCACCCTACCTCTTCATACTTTTAGCGGATGTGCTATCGAGATGCTTGATAGGGGAAGTATTAGACATTATGGTTTAGAGTATGCTAGGGTTATTCCTAATGTTCTTGATAATTTCAAGTTAGTCCCTAGCACTCCTGTATATAGACTACTCTATCCTATGTAATAAACTAAGCTAAGGAATGCAAATGAAGTTCTCTATTACTATTGCCCTTAGCTCTTCATTCTCTCCACACACATTGCTGTGAGTTTCATTATACTTAACTATAGAATATCAACATGGTATCATGAGCCTCTATTCCTGGTTTTGCATTCTTCTATTGGTTTTTTCGTTTTTTAAGCTGTATTTTCAGCAAATCAGCTTCTGTGCCTTTGGACATCAGCTCTTCTATGCTGATTTAGCCCAGTTCCTTGTGTTTCTTTGTCTTCAATCGTTCTTCCGCTGCTTCTGGCTTTTGATAGACTGATTGACAGCTTGTTCTGTGCTGATTTCATTCGGTCTCTTTCACTGAAATTCTGTTCTTCAGTTTTTTTTCTAGTGTTTTGATCAACTCGGTTTCGTCTCTGCTGTTTTATTGTTGAATCTTCGTGCAGCTGGGACTCACTGCTCTCTATGCAGAATTGGTCTTTGTTGAATCGTTGTTCTTCAAGCTCTGGTTTGCAGCAGCTTCGTTTTTCTTCTAGCAGGTCCTGTTCTTCGACTGGTTATGTTCTTCGCGAGTGGTTCTGTTCTCTGGTTTTTCTACATTCTGATGCAGAATTTCTGATTCATTTCTACACTCAGATATGTTCTCTGTTTGTTTCGTTCCTTCTCTGAAGTCTCGTTTATGTTATCTGTTATCTGTTATCTGTGCTTCTGTTCTGCAGCTTCTCTTCTGTTTTTCTGGTTTATGTTCTTCTGGTTCGGTTGGTCTTGTGGTGTTTTGTTATTTGCTGCGGTGGCCTTTATCCATTGAATGACTCCGTGCTTTGTTCTTCAAGTGATGTCTCAGTGTTTAATGTTCTTTCCAGGCTGCTTCAAATGGTGTTGCTGTTCCGAATCCTCTTCATTGCTGCTGTCTTTTATTCTCATTTTTCTATTTTCAGCATCCTCGAGTCGCCATGTTTTGTTGCGTGTCTTCATCACGTTTACTGCTTTATCTATGTTTTGCTGCGTGTTTTCAACACGTTTACTGCATCTCGAGTGTTCTTCTTCCTAGCCAAGAGATGGCTTTGTATTCCTTTCTAGTTTCATCCAAATGCAGCAGCTCTAATCAGGAATAGCAGCACACAACATCAGACGCACCTGATGTGTTCGATATATTGCCTCGCCCGAATCTGGAGCAGACCTGTACTTCATGTCATATATTGCCTCACACGACTCTGGAACATACCTGTGCTTCGTGTCATGTTCGATTCACCCATTCCATAGCTCAGCCACCGTCCAAACCACAGCGTACAAGACCAGTGCAACTCCAGTGCTTCTGCAGTGCAGACGCAGTGCTCAACCTGTGCTCAGCCTGTGCATCTCTAGTGCCTCCAGCGTGCAGCCTCAGTGCCTCCATGGTGCAGCTCCTGTGCATCTTCAGTTCCTCCACCGTGCATCTTCAGTACATCCAGTGTGCATCCTCAGTGCCTCCAGCGTGCTCAGGCTGTGCCCAGACAGTGCTCAGGCTGTGCACAGACAGTGCTCAGCAAGTCCAAAAGATCAAGGATCTTTTTTAATGTTTTTAAAACTTTAGGAGTTTAATCTTGTAAGGTGAATATTAGACATTATGGTTTAGAGTATGCTAGGGTTAGTCCTAATGTTCTTGATAATTTCAAGTTAGTCCCTAGCACTCCTATATATAGACTACTCTATCCTATGTAATAAACTAAGCTAAGGAATGCAAATGAAGTTCTCTATTACTAGTGCCCTTAGCTCTTCATTCTCTCCACACACATTGCCGTGAGTTTCATTATACTTAACTATAGAATATCAACAGGAAGCCCGGGAACAAAGAATACAGGGGATCACAATGAAGCGAAACTGTCCGGAACTACATTACCTTTTCTTTGCAGATGATTCACTATTTTTCATAAATGGGGCGCCCGACAATGCACCAAACCTTAAGGCAATCTTGGAATCCTACTGTCAGGCTTCGGGCCAAAGAATCAATGTTGAAAAATCGACGCTTTATTTCAACAAAGGAGCGCGTATGGAGGACAAAAAAGCAGTGGAGGAGGCACTAAATATTCAGAGCACAGTGTACCCGGGAAAGTACTTGGGAATTCCATCGATATGGGGGCGCTCAAAGAAGGAGGCGTTGGGGTCTCTATAAATAAGGATAAAGGATAAGTTGGCGGGATGGAGAACGAAGACATTGAATCAAGCGGGTAAGGAGGTTCTAATCAAGGCGGTTATCACGGACATCCCAACATATGTCATGAGAGTATTCCATCTCCCGACAACATGGTGCGTGGAAATAGACTCAATGATAGCGGATTTCTGGTGGGGACAAACACCGGAGGTAAAGAGAATGCATTCGAGGAGATGGGAGTTGCTAACGAAAGCAAAGAGCATAGGGGGACTCGGGTTCCGGGAGCTGCAGAGTTTCAACATGACATTGCTCACAAAGATGGCGGGACGCATTATGGCCGAACCAGAATCTCTTTGTGCATGGGTTCTAAAGGGCGTTCACTTCCCACGGACACCCTTCCTAGAGGAGAAACAGGGAGGCCGAGCATCGTGGGGATGGAGTAGTTTGCTACACGGGCGGGATGTCAAGAAGAAAGACGGCGTCTATATGATAGGGTTGGGAGAAGAAATCCGAGTTTTTGAGAACCATGGTTATACACAAAGGAAGGTGCACGAGCCGCGGGTAGAACACGGGGGAGAACTTAGAGTGAGCGACTTGATAAGACCGGATGGGAGGTGGAATGAGGAAATAGTGAGAACCATCACGAACCAACAAGATGCGGAACACATCCTTAGTCTTCCAATACCGAATGATAGGGGTAAGAATCGCTATATATGGCCACACACGAGAGACGGGGTACCTCAAGCACGATCGGTGTATCACAAACTCCGGGAAACAAGTGACCGAGGAGGGGGACACGGGGAGACCACAAGGCAATATGGAGGGAAATATGAGCGACAAAAATGCAACCCAAGATCAAGAATTTCATATGGATACTAGCCACGAATGCATTAGCCGTCAAAGAAAATCTGGTTAGGCGAGGGATGGCCATCACCTAAGGATGCCCCATATGCGGGAAAACGGAGACACGGGAGCACATGATACTGGAGTGTGCATGGACCGAACCAATATGGTTTGGAATACTAGGCTTGAGGGTAAACCGACCACCCAACATCGATATGAAAGAATGGCTTAAGGAAAGGAGGAAGGAAACGAAAGGAGCGGGACCGATAGGAGAGACGAGGTGGGTACTTACTCTAATCACATGTTGGAAAATATGGAAAGGGAGATGCAAGACCGCTTTTGAGGCAATCCAACCGAACACGAGGCGAACGATAATGGAAATCAAACAGGTATTCGAGGAACAAAAGGGGGAAGCCTGAGTCGAAACACCCACGCTACCAGCCAGGCCGAACCGAAGATGGCAACCACCGGAGGACGACACCATAAAGATCAACTGTGATGCGTCATGGTGCAAACAAACACGAAGAGCAGGCATATGGGTGGTAGCGAGGAACAAGGAAGGTAAAGTCGTAGGTGGCGCGAACCATAGGTATAAGAGCGGGGACATAGAAACGAATGAGGCCATCGCAATACAAGAAGGAGTGAGACTAGCAATCCAAGAGGGATGACAAAACATTATAGTAGAAACTGACTCACAGACGGTTCAAAAGCAAATAGAAGAGGATCCGACGCATTGGAGGGTATCCACCATAATACCAAACATTCGAGCACTAGCAAGACAAGTCGAGCGAGTGCGATGGCGAGCTATTCCAAGAATGGCAAATGAGTGTGCAAATTGGATAGCAAAGCAAGCAAGGTTGGGAGTGAGTCTAAATGATTGGTTTGAAAGACCCCCACTACCATTTTTATCTTTAGTTGAGCATGATTGTAATCCCGAACATTCGTGACATCATGTCACGATGTTTTATTTTGTTTTACCAACAAGTAAAGCATTAATTCGACAAAAACAAAATCCATATTGCATAAATATTATTAATTAAATTTAATATATTTAAATCATTTTATATATGACATTAATTAAATTTAATGCTACAGTTATTAAATATATATATTCATAAAAGGTCTAAAGTTATTAATACTTTTTATTAGTTATTCTACAATATACTTCTTTTCAATAGATGTTCTCATTCAATTTATTATTTATACTACCTAAATTAAACTTAATACTTCAAATATATCTAAATTATATATATATATATATTTGACAAAAAGTTATAAGTTAATTTAATAAATAAAAATATATTATATATGTTTCTTTATATAAATTTTGTATAAATCAGATAAATTAGTTATATTTCATGTTGTATGATTTTTTTTGTGTAATTATTTGTTTAAAATAAGCGCGAAAGAAAATGATTTTTATTTTAATTTTTCAATCAGAGATAAAAAAAAAAACTTTCACTGATTTTAAATCCTTTTTTATTTTTAATTAGGCTTAAAAATAACAAAGATATAAATTGTTTTTATCTCTATTTATACAATTTCCAAAATATTATTATTCATTTCCTTTTATAATGTGTACATTTAATTATAACCAATTGTAACATTATAAAGCAAATTGTAACATTATAAAACAGATAATAATTTACTTATTAGTAATTAACTTATTCATTATTGATTACTTTATGAAGGTACTATAATTAACTATTAAAGTATTTCTCAAGATTAATTCATTAATACTTAATTATAATTATATTGTAATTAATTACTTATTACTTAATATTGAAATAAATTAATTCTATTCTCTTGGTAATTAATTATTATCATAATTGTTGGACTAATTAACTCTTTTGGAATCAATTCATTAGTCTTTACCTCAACTATAATTCTTCTATATTTATGTTTTCCGAATAGTAGATATAAATAAAAATACATAATTAGCATTTAAAGTTTTAAATAATTTGTCAAGTTATATTATTGTATATAAAGAAATAACATAATATATGATTAACTACTACGAAATAAAGTATTTGCAAATGACGTTTTATACTATTTTTTAATGAATATACAATAAATAATCATATTATAAAGTTAATAGGTAAAATGAATAATATTAATTAAAAATGTATTAATAAGAAAATATTTTCATTTTATAAGTTGAATAAATCTTATCAATATAATAGTAGGATTAGAAAATTATTTCATATTTGATTTTTTTTTCTTATTGATATAAGAAATTAAAATTTATAATCAGACTAAATCCATATAATATAGGTTTGAATAAATTTTATACTCTACGCAAAAGCGTGGGTCAATTTTCTAGTATATATTAATTTGGCTAGGAGGTATAGAATCTTGACAAGTAAACAAAAATGATTTTTTTTTAACTAGATTATGTTGGTGAACCTAATCGTACGATTAATTTGTTTATGTGACATTATATTTTTGTATATGCAGATACATTAATATTCTTCCCAAGCACCATATTCAATTTTGAAAATTGTTACGTTTTATCATATCTTCTTACTTATCTTCTTACTAATTTATTTATGTGATTTTATTTTTCTACAAACTTAATTTTATATATTTTTTATTTAGTAAAGAATTTATATTAATATTTATCATTTTATAGTGTATTTTTCAATAAATAAACTAATTTATATATTATTTGTATAATTAAAACACAAGTGTAGTTACAATAAAAATAAAGCATAATTACCCACCCAGATATCGTGCCAAAATCTAATATCTCTACCATTTGCCACCACCCACCCAACCCCTGCGGGCGGCTATCTATGGCCCACTCAATTATGAAGAAGACAATCTGATGGTAGGAGATGTCTTCCAAAAGGATGAGTGGAAACTAGATAGAACATCCTTTGACTTCCCCAAAAAATTTGTGGACATGTTTCGAGGTACTCCAGGGGACAAGACCAATGTTTCCTCGGACACGCAAATTTGGAATGGTACACACTCAGGGAATTACTCTACGGCATCCGCATACTCTCTTTTAGCTGGTCATGACACAAATAATCAGGTGATTAACCAATGGGATTGGGTTTGGAAGATTCAGACTATCCCTAAAATTCAGTATTTTATCTGGTTATGCCTTAAAGATAGACTTGCCACCAGCAAACTACTGAACCATAGAGGATGTAATTTGAGCCCTCTGTGCCAAATTTGTTACTCTGGGGTGGAGGACATAGATCACATATTGCGTGGGTGTAAGCACGCTAAAGAGATGTGGATTTCTGCCACTGGACCGCCTAATCAGGGACAATCTATCGACTACCCTTTGAATGAGTGGATCAAGAAGGGTTGTCAGGAATCGGGAGTCAATATTCAAGGTGTTGAGTGGAAGTACTTCTTTCCTTACGCGATATGGAACATTTGGAAAAATAGAAACTCTCTTATTTTTAATGATAAACCTGCTTTTTCTTCTGTTTTTTCATTATCTTTATCTCAGGCAAAGTTTCACAAAAATATTTATCTTGAGACTGACAGTGCTAATGAGTTCATTTCCATTGATATTAGTTGGGTTCCTCCCAAAGAGGATTGGTTTAAAATTAACACAGATGGAGCTGCTAAGGGAAATCAAGGTCTCGCAGGTGCCGGCGGGGTCATCCGAGACTTCAGGGGTCAATGGGTTGCAGGTTTTTCAAGGAATTTGGGTTGCTCCAACAGTCTCACTGCGGAATGTTGGGCCATCCGAGACGGACTGCTTTTGGCAAAGACACTCGGTTTAAATTCTATCCACCTTGAGACGGACGCCCTCTTAGCCCATAAGGTAATCTCTGATGAAAATATGCCAAATCATAAACTAATGCCGATCATTGCCGATTGCAGGAAGCTATTGATGCAGTTCGAAAGAATGAAGTTCAGACATATTTATCGAGAAGCGAATGCAGTAGCGGATATAATGGCGGATGTGGCGCTCAATCAGCGACAAGTGTTTGAAATTCATAACTCTCCCCCGAAGGAAGCTATTATCGCGCTCCGGAAAGACACCGTGGGCTTTTCTGTTTCGCGAATTGTTAAAGTTAGTTAATTTTGGTTGTGTATTTTGAACTTGGGTGATTAATTTTCACCTATAGCAGTTATTTTAATCCATAATTATCAAAAAAAAAAAATAAAGCATAATTTACTAATATTTTAACATTTTTTCAAATATAATTCATTTTTATATTGTCCAATTTTTAATAAAACTTAATATATTAAAAAAAACTAATATGATGAAGTTTTTATTTTTGAAGAACGAAAGTACAATTATACTAAATAAAGAGATTAATCAATCCAATAACTTTTGAAGCATTCGGCCGCACAATCTTGATCAGAATAAAAAACAATCTGCAGTGATAGAGTAAAATATCAATCGTCACTTTGGCATGATGCAAGACCAACAAACCATGCAATGAAGGAGAAGTTCTTAAACAATAACCCAACTATGTACGTTTAAAAATTCACACAATTGAGAGGGCGAAAGTACTCAACTGTTTTTCATCATTCGAAATTGAGAGGAAGAAAAAACACAACTTTTTTTCCGGAATCACTCGATGGTGTTGACTTGAATTCAAGAATCAGTCACCTTTCCATCATGTTGTAGATTCAAAAGCATTGAGTGACACTTTCAATATGTGAGATCTCCAAAGTGTTCAAGAAGAACTACTACACCATGCAAATAACCTGTCAAAAAATAAAGAACCGAAAAAAAGAAGATAAGTTGTTGGCCCTATACAACTTGGTTAATTATATTCATTGGGAACACATGCTTGTACCAATACACAGTTTCCAGTATTGTACCCGACTAATCCCATACGATAGCTTGAGTGTATTAGAACGGTTCAATGCTTATACAATTAGTTTGTAAGAAATTTTTACCGAAATCACTCGATGATGTTGACTTGAATTCAAGAATCAGTCCACCTTTTCATCATGTTGTAAATTCAAAAGCATTGAGTGACACTTTCAATATGTGAGATCTGCAAAGTGTTCAAAAAGAACTACTACATCATGTAATTTAAGTATTTAACCTGTCAAAAAATAAAGAACCGAAAAAAGGATAAGTTGTTGGTACTATACTTGGTTAATTATGTTCATTGGGAACACATTATTGTACAAAGTTGTTGAATCATTGTACATATAATATGTTGATATATGTTACCTCTAAACGGCCGTAAGTATTGGCTTGTACTAACAGTTCAACATTTGTATATCAACGTGTATTTAAAATAGTATGACCATACCAAATATATGTACACCAACTATAAGAATACACAGTTTCCAGTATTGTACCCGACTAATCTCATGCGTTAGCTTGAGTCTATTAGAATGGTTAAATGCTTGTATGAGCATACTCCCCAATTAAACAATTGAATTAACTTCTGAATTATAATGAATAAGCATACTCCCTAATACTATATGAACTCATTTTACGGTATTGTATGCTAAACTTAATTTGTGCTTGGTAGCACATATATTTGGTCTAGATAGATATATTTAATCATCTTGGACCATGTATTTAGCTTGTTTCCAAGCTTGGGATCCATCTTGGTTGGGAAAGTACAATACGGGTACCAAAATGGACGAAGTGTTCAATACTTCCTCTCTATTAGCTTGTACCAAATACACTATCCAATATAAGAATACACAGTTTCCAGTATTGGTAGAATTAATGACCAATACTAAATGTTTACCATGCATCTACACATACAATAAAATATTCTTGGTACATTTAAGTATGCTTGTACTTAAATGTTTAACATACTCTATCCATGGGAAACTTATATACCAAACATAAGTAAGCTAATTTTAGAATCGGTCTAATACTTGGGGAATTGCCTTAGATAAGTTGTTGTAGCCACATTATTTACCTTTGGTTATATTCCTTCTCACGCTCAATGAACATATGCATCTACACCATGCAATTTAACCTGTCAAAAAGTACATATATTTTTTTTTCATGTAACGATGTTTTGAGTAAAGTTGGAAAAAATGAGTGATTTGTCCACAACAAAATACCTAAACAACATCAAGAGTAAGCACGACAGAATGAACAGGCATATGCATTTCCACAGCAGAGCAAGAACGGATTGAATGTGAGGCCACAATCATCAAGAATATTAGAATATGCAGTAGAAATATCTTGACTGTGGAATGATTAGAATCTAAAACATAATGCAATCTAGACTTTGGGAATTACCTGCCACAAAATGTCACAGAATGACCTTTTAGGATTTGGGAATTACCTGTCACTCAAGTTCTTGAATTCAAACCTGCATGATCCAGTGCCACTCTCTAAAAGGATGGTGAGATAAATGGAGAGAGACTACTATAAATAAAATTGGATGGTGGGAGAAAAAAAACTGGATAGTGGGAGTAAAAAAGGATTTGGAAGTTACTCTAAAATACGAATTTTTTTGAAAACTAACTATATTGATTTTTTTATTTAGAAAAATAGGTATACGCGCACTCCGGGGTCGCGCCTTTTGGACATAGGCGCACCCCTGGAGTGCGTCTATTCAAACTGACGCCATGCCATTGTCTTTTTTTTTTTTTTTTTGAAAATCAATTTTTTTTTAACGATAACTCGATGTTTAATTAAAAATAAAATTATGTATCTATTAAAAAAAAATATAGTAAGTAGATAGTTTAATTGCGATTCAAATGATGCAAAAAATATTATATTTGGATTTACGGATTGACTGTACGGCATGCCGTAAGTTGAGATATGAAAATTGTACTTAAAAAATTATAACTCGTACTATGTAAGTCCAAACTCAACACGGTTAATGTCATTTAGGTCGTAAATCAATTATCTATCTAGGGTAATTTTTTTGATTGGAAATACAGTGATTTTATAACCTAACATCGTTTACACCAGAATTTGACCGAAATAATTAAATGCATTAGGTGATAAATTTAATTATGTACTTACTCAAAAAAAATCAAAAAACTTACGGTGCGTAGATAATTTAATTACGAATTAAATGACTCTAACTATGAGTTAATTTTTGACTTTTAGACTGACTGTATAATACGGTACGTAAAAAACTCTACATACGATATAAAAACTTCCAAATAGTGTTTTGCATAGTAAATTTACTGTTTAAATAGTAAATTTCACTGTGTAAACAGTAACTTTACTATGCAAAATACTATTTGGAAGTTTTTGTATCGTATGTAGAGTTTTTTACGTACCGTATTATACAGTCAGTCTAAAAGTCAAAAATTAACGCAGAGTTAGCGTCATTTAATTCGTAATTAAATTATATACGCACCGTAATGTTTTTTATTTTTTTTGAGTAAGTATATAATTAAATTTCTCACCTAATGTATTTACTTATTTCGGTCAAATTTGGGTGTAAACGATATTAGGTTACAAAATCACTGTATTTTTAATCAAAACAATTATCATACGTAGATAATTGATTTATGACCTAAATGACGTTAACCGTGTTGAGTTTGGACTTACATGTTCCGAGTTATAATTTTTTAAGTACAATTTTCATATCTCAACTTACGGCATGCCGTACAGTCAATCCGTAACTCAACTTTTGCATCATTTGAATCGCAATTAAAATATCTACTTACTATAATTTTTTAAATTTTTTTTTAATAGATACATAATTTTATTTTTAATTAAACATCGAGTTATCGTTAAAAAAAAAAGATTTTCAAAAAAAAAAAGACATTGGCATGGCGTCACTTTGAATAGGCGCACCCCTGGGGTGCGCCTATGTCCAAAAGGCGCGACCCCGGGGTGCGCGTATACCTATTTTTCTAAAAATAAAATTTACATACTTAATTTTCTAAATAAAAAAATCAGTATAGTTAGTTTTCAAAAATATTCCTAAAATATAGAGCGATATGTGAATAAAATAATGGATTTGGAAGTTACCGCCAAATATGGAGAGAAGAGATAGACGTTAATATGACTAAAATAGTTTCATTAAATTAAATATAGACTAATGATTAAATGGTATTTTTGTAATTTTAATAGATGACGGTTAAAAAAAATATGTTCTACCTTAATAATATAGATAGATGTACAATTGTTAATACTTTTTTTTATCAAGTTTAGAAATGTTGTAATACTAAGAGGCTGTTTGATTGGGGTATTAACCATGTATTAGTATTAATTAATACAATATTTGATTTGTACTAATGATATGTATTAACAAATACCTATGTATTAGTTAACACACAATTATAACGTTAATTGGGTATTAAGTAATATATTCTCTAATCATAGTTTTATTTAATACATAGTAAACATTTATGAATAGTTTATCATATCTAATAATAATTAACAAAAAAAGTAATATATTAAATAAAAATAAAATGATGTAATACTATTCATAAAAGGGTAACATACGAGTTTCCCCCTAAAGTTTGGACCGAATTTAAGATTCCCCCTTAATGTTTAAAATTTTAAATTTTAGTCCTAATGTTTGGACAATATGAAAAATTCCCCCATTCTGTCATATCTCCGTTTTGTTCAGACGGTTTCGGGCACATGTGCTGGTCAGGTTGAGTTTCAAATTTGGAAATGACCAAATTTCCCTCATTTCAAATTTGGTCCAATTGCGTTCCCTTTTGCCTCCCATGTTTCGTCGGACTATAAGGAAGAATCGGAGTACGATGAGCAGCCTCCATTTAAGCGGCTGACGAAAGCTCAACTCTCGAAGTTGAGTGGGCCTTAGAAAAAGTGTATTTTGAGGAGATCGAGTATAGAGAGACACTATTCATGAAGAAACAGCTGAAAGAGGAGCGAAAAAGAAGTACAGTTCATGAAGTTATTCGTGTGGTGGTTCGACTTTGTCCTGTGTGTGACGAGATTCAGCTTCTTAGGGAACCGTTGTTAAGAAAGATATGCTCTGATAGAAGTAATTGATATCACGTAGTTATAGCCTTTGCACTCAAGTCGTGCTTTTGCTACTACTTCCTCTTCCAATTGGTAGCAGTCAGACATATGCTTCTGGTATTTTTACCAGGTGGAATCATATTCGGATAGTAGAATTTGTGTGCTATGTTCTTCATAAGAATCCAAATGGCATTTGGGTTCCATGTGAACCAAGACAACCAGGTGCTATCCAGACCACCAAGCAGGATTTGGCAGCCCAAGGAGAAGCATCAAAGATATGTTGTTATTAGTGATGGTGTTGTCTATACTGTTAGTCAACCTTGTCTTACCTCTACCAATATATACAGATCCTTCCCCCACCCATCTCCAAGACGGATTTTGATAAGGTTCTAGATAAGCAGAAGCCAACAGTGAGCAAAGCTGATCTAGTGGTTCACAAGAGATTCACCGCAGAGTTTGGGGAGGAAAGGCAAATGTCAGAAGAGTCAGTTGAAGTTATATATGTGTATGTATATTCCATTGCAAGAGATATGTTTGGGATATGATACTTACTGTTTCCATTTAATAAGTATCTTATTGGTTTAGATTAGAGTAATCCTATACGGTGACTGATTTGAACTCTTCAAAACCGGATTTCCTGAATTGAGACCCTGAGCTTCGGAGACACTATCAGCAGATACGGTGAGTCGCGTGTACTAGCGGAAGGGTGAGGTCGGTGGTGAGCCGTGTGTACTGGCGGAAGGGTGAGGGCTGTGGGACGCCAAGAAGGTCACGATGGAACAATACAGACACCAAGAACATGTTGAACAACCTTTAATTCTTGAACGCCAAGAACATCTTCTTCTTTCATTTTCAGTTCTATTGATGGGTTGGGGCAATTTTGTCATTTTAACACACGTGACCTGCACATGTTTCATAAACCGTCTAAAATAAACAGAGATATGACGGAATAGGGAAAATTTTCATTTTGTCCAAACATTATGACTAAAAATTTAAATTTAAAACATTAAGGGGGAATCTCAAAGTCGATCCAAACTTTAGGCGGAAATTGACAATTAACCCTTTATAAAATTTCATCATTAATTCTTCTATACATGTTTTATTTTACAAAAAATGAATCATTGAGTCAAACACAACAATAACTGTGAGTCAAACACAACAATAAGTGTAGAGTACTATTCAAATTCAGATTAATTTTTGAGTTCATTTCGACGATTATATAGGACATATAGTCAATACTTAAAAAGTAGTTAACAAATAATGAATTATTTACACAATAATAGTTTAATACTTAATCATCTATTTAATATTTTAAAAAATATATTAAAAATAGCATCAAACACACTTATATCATTTACTATATTTTTTCTGACTTTTTATGTGCATATGTCACGAGGAAAAAAACTTATAAGTGGGTGTTTAACTACTTCGCCTCCATATTTGCGATGTGTGGTTCCACATGTTTTTTAAATCATGTTGTTCCCAAGATCGGTTTGTAAAATCATTGTGTTTCATAAAAGGCTTAAATACGACATTGCCCCCTAAAGTTTACGCCGATTTTTAAATTCCCCCTTAAAGTTTAAAGTCCACCCTAATGTTTGGTAATGAGGAAAAATCCCCCCTTACTGATGACTGACATATGCTCTTTCAAGGGGGAATTTTTATCATTTCCAAACATTAGAAGGGAGTTTAAATTTTAAGGGGAATTTTAAAATCGGCGTAAAATTTAGGGGCAATGTCGTATTTTACCCTTCATAAAATCATTTTGTTGGTAAAATCATGTAATTTCACATGTTTGTAAAACTAACGTAATGCTCTTATTTGTTTTTCTTCAATTAGATATCAACCACATAGAGTCGTTTGGGAACATGAAGGTTTTGAAGCTTTATGATGCATCAAAGTAACATTTTAATGATGAAATTGCAAACATCAGAAAAGATGAGTCAAAGTGGATTGAAGCAGTTACGATGTTTTCCGTAATCAACGATGACATGGACTTGCTACGCGTACCTCCATAACCTCTAGAATTCCTTCGAAACTTCTCATTTCTTCTCACGATGTGTTTCATGTTTCATCTTATATCCACACTTATTGTCTTTCTTTTTTATTATTTTAAAAATATATTACTATTTATCTTCATAATAAAACTTTTAAAATGCTTTTGTTCTATTTTAAAATTTCTATTATAATTAAAGGTATGTATTTATATTTATTTTTTTAATTTATATTTAATATTATAATGCTAAAAAAGTACTATTTTATTTTATGAAACAATGAATGTATGTTAAATTTCTCATATCACCATATGTGAGATTATAAAAATACATTGATGATATATTTTCTAAATATTATATACAGTTTCCAAATATTTATTTAGTGAGTCTAAAAAATAAGTAATAACTACTATCAAAGTAGATACAATTGTAAAAATATGTATATTTAATATAATGTTCATGATAAATATAGGTTAAAAAAATTACATAAAAGATGAGTTGAAAAACATGCATTAACATTATATTGGTAAATATTTATATTATTTTTATTAACAACACATTTTATTATTAACTAACCCATTTTATTATTAACTAACCCTATTAATATATATATATATATATATATATATATATATATATATATCAAACTCTAGAATTAAAAACAAAAAAACACATTTCCCGACATTTTCTGTTGCAATATTTATTGATTTACTTTTCACTTTTAAGTATTTTAATATTAATATTATTATTTCACTCATAATTATGGTATAATGAAATAATAAATTTTTATTTTCATATTAGCTTATAGTTATTTATTATAGATAATTTAAGCTTTATAATAGTTAATATTTTTTTAATCAATACTGAAATAATAAATAATTTAATAACATTTACACTATATACTATTAAGAATAAAATTAAATATAAAAAATAACAATTTGTAAATGAAATTTATTTTTTACAGTGTAAAGAACGAGCAAACAGTGTTATTAGAACTGGACTGACTCTCGAACCGATGAGAAGACCGGTTCCCGATTCGACCAGTCGGACCGGATCACCATGCAGAAATAAAAAAATATTATAAAAATATAAACTACATAGATTCAATACAGTAATAAAATTATCTTAACATTATACTCTCAAACACAATATAATCTTAAACATAGTTTTGATTGAGGCATACCTAGGTGGAGGATAACACATTTATGCATCAATTTCAACAACAACTATTCTAGATTGATGGAAATATTGTTCGGGCGAAGTTCACATTACCTCCCACACAATTATTCAATCAGTGAAGTATAGCAGCAATTTCAGCAGCAATAGAATCAATTTCAGCAACCCAAAATCCTGTATGCCCCCTTCTAGACTATGAAGTGGCAGCCATCTGAGGTGAGTGTTTGTGGTGGATTAGGAAAGAAGATAGACAACACCGAAGGTATGGATATTGGGAACGTCTGTCAAGAAGTTTAAACCTAAGTGAAATGAGATTGGGTTGGCTGTAAATTTAATTGAACTGAACCGAAGAAGTCTTTTAAGAAGAACCGGCCAGTTTAACAAAAAAAACACTAAAAACAACTAAAAAAAGAACCAAACCATTTCAACCGGGTTCACTATGTATTTTGGTCTTTTGATTGAACCAAACCGTTCAGGGTGTTGGTTCGTTGTTGGACCAGCGGTCCGGTTCTAGTAACTATGCGACGAACATACCTAGTATATTTTATTTTTAAAAATAAATCAACTCATGTGTTGAACAAATTTACATTGCAACACAAATTTAAGGGTATTTATGATTTTTTGCCAATGTACATATAATTTTATACTCAATCAAACACTGTGTTAGGTTATGTATATATTAATACATATTCGTCCAAACATAGTATTAACTAATACATATATTACCTGATACATGTATTAAATAATTCATATATTAACTAATACGTGTATTAAATAATATATCTAATTAAACATTCGTTAAAATACACATAGTTGGTGCTACCAAATAGTTGACAAATATTACAGACACACAAACGAACCTTGTTGAACCTAAGCATGTTGAAGTCTTCTTAATTTCTTCCTCTTCCTACTTCACTTGGACTGCTCTTCGTTCTCGATTGTTTTCAAATTTAACCCCAATTTAATAATTAATTACCGAACTAACCCTCCCATTGTCAAATTTACCAAAATAGGGTAGAACTCTCACCCCATTAACGTTTAGGACGTTCATTAACAAAAAACAACCCTAAACGCTAATGCCATTGGCGTTTGCAGCAAAATATTATAAACTCTAATGACATTAGTGTTACAAACCCATACCTCTTCTTCTGCAGAACTTCCATTTTTTTAGCAGTAAGGGAGACTACATGCCTAACCCTGCCGCCACACGCCTCATCCGTCTTCGCCACCACCACCAACATCTTCATCACTACCACACTCTTCATCATCACATCACATCCGGTCTTGTGCATCCCCATAAGTAAGTGATCCCAAACCTTTTTTTTTATTTGGGGTAAATTATAGTATTGAATAAAATTAGATGGAATTAGTTATTAGAATGTGTAATTAGTAGTTAGAATGCGTAATTATTAGTTAGAATGTTAAATATAGTACCATTTTTATGATATTTCCAAATCCTATTCTACTAGGTGTTATAATTACTCAATTCAGATGGTGACTATAATTTGTCGATATGGTGGTAGAATCACTACCACTGAAGGCATTGTTGGTTATGTTCGTACACCTCCAAAAGTATATCCTTAGCTCAGTTAAAAGAACTTGTTGTTGCAGCGTGTGAAATTGGAAGATATAATGACTTTAACTTCACTAGAAGTTGGATAATAATGTTTTTTCCAATAAACAATGACGTTGCATTGAAAGGCATCTTTCAAATGTGTGAGAATAGTATGGATATCTATGTGATTAGTATAGTTTCTCCAACAAAGTCATTGTTTGGAGACGAGTATGGAGACTGGAGAACATGGATAAACTGATACAGAAGTTAAAAGAGAAAGAGAGGATCATACTCTGATCCCGAATAATGATACATTTTTATCATCTTTGGATAAGGATGTTCGACTTGATGAAAGCGGTACTGATTGTTCGAATGCAGCAGAACCGAGTAAATTTACACAACATCCATCAGAGTTTACCTCAGGAGATTGGATGCACGGGTTAAAGTGTGACGACAGAGAGATAACACAAAGACAGGCAACTCATGCATTATAGAGTTTGCGGAGAGGAGAAATGTTTGATGATAAATCTGCAATTCAACATGAGGTGAAACTTTAGCATATCAACAACTCTCGTGAACTTAAACTGTGAAATCTACAATAACACTACCTTATTTCAAGTGTAGTAGGGTAAGTGGTGGTGACTGTTCATGGTTGCTACAAGATTGTCAAATATAATTAGGCAGTTGGAAGATAAACAAAGTAGGCCCTCCCCACACTTGTACGAACACTGAGGCGATTCAAAAGAATATGCAACTTAATGTGTATGCAATAAGAAATTTGGTATAATTAGACAGCCAGATCGACCCATTTCAGAGTACATGGATCTAGGGGCCAACATTCCCCCTCCTCAAAATGCTAATCACGTTAGCGTTTACTTAAATGTAAACGGTAACACGGTTAGCGTTCTGTCCTATTTTGGTAAATTTGTAAATGAGAGGGTTAGTTTGGTAATTAATTATTAAATTAGAGTTAAATGTAAAAAAATCCTTCCTTCCTTACTAGACAACTATTGGATTTGCATAGATTAATGACGAGTTTATTATAGGGACAACTTGAGAGATAAGGAATCATAGCCCTCAACTTAAGGGTATTCATGAGTATTTGACGAATTTTGATCTAGTGTAAGAATGTGTTATTGGAACAATGGAAAGTTTTGAATTTGAAACATTGGTGTACCTCTTTTTTTATAAGGGATTCCTATTTATAAATTTCATTTAAGAAATGATAGAGAGAGAAAATGTAAATAATCAAAATAGTCATGAAAAATTTAAATCATTTAGATTATTAAGAAGGTATCTGTGTAAGTTTTAGGTGACGGTTATAAAAAATCACTTCTAACTTAATAATATAGATGTAATTTGTTTTTACTATTAATAGTTAATAAAAATTACTAATGAGGAGATTTTTTCTATTACTAATAAATACAAATTACTAATGATGTTAACATTTAAAAAAAAATATGAAACCAATAATTATTAATATTTTGTTTTATTAATGATTCAGTTACTTTTAACTAAATTTATAAATAAAAACACTACATATGTAATTTTTAGTTCCATTAGATTCCTTCGGCGAGTGCAACCCACACGCCCCTCTATCCACGCCAGGCGATTCTCTCCGCAAGATTAGGGTTGCCCCTGTGCTGGATGCAGCCCGATTCCTCCTTGGAGTCTTCCTCTTTGGCATTAATTGCCAATCCAAACCACCAATCCCAACATTCCTCCTTGTACCGTGCCAAGATTCGACAGATTCATGCAAACCTAGCAAGAAATACGTACTGGTGGAATATCAGTTTTAAGAAGAATCCGAGCTCATTTTCAAGTGAGTTTTTCCGGTGTAATCGTCGAAACAAGACATCACCAGCAGCGGGGAGGACTCAGGCAGCCTAGGCGGTGTTAGATTTAAAAGAACATAAATGCGTGAAGTAGATGAATAAGAAAAACATCTGACTCCATTATTGAGAAACTTCTTATTTGTACATAGAGAACTAGATATATATATAGTATAGAGATAACTATCTATATATATTTATTCTATCTATAAAGATACTCATACTATCTATCTAACTATATATATAATAAACTAAATATAAAAGGATAAACTAATTAATATAGATAAACTAAAGATAAAGACTAATCTTGATTAATCTAGACTAGACTATATACTACTCTAACATTCACCCATGTTCTTTGTTTTTCTTGAAATTTGCTGAATTGGTCCCCAAATTTCCAATTCTTCTTTGCTTGTGTCAAATCCCAAATCCAATCTCGATCAAATCCCCAATTGAATTGAGCTCGCACATCTTCATCATTGGTGAGATACTCCACATTCGAATACAAGTTTTTCAAGCTAAAATCCAGATGAAAAGGAAAAAAAAAAACAAAAAAAAAACTCGGTCATGCCATCGCAGTGTCATCGTGGTCATCTCGTCATGGTCATGCCGTAGTAGCTAACAAACTAATCTAAAATCAGAATTCCAGCATTCCAATCTTATATTGAATTCATTGTAAATCATCAAAAACTTGGTTGTAAAAACTCAATTTGATCACACATCTTCACGATACCAAATCGGGATTTCAGCACAAGTAATTCAACATTGTTGAAGAAGCATTGTATCAGCAAATCATATATCAGCAGCAGGAATGATTCGGTCCTTGGAAAGAAGGCTCTGATACCGTGTTAGGATTAAAAGAACATGAAGGCGTGAAGTAGATGAATGAGAAAAACATCTGACTCCATTATTGAGAAACTTCTTATTTGTACATAGCGAACTAGATATATATAGTATAGAGATAACTATCTATATATATTTATTCTATCTATAAAGATACTCATACTATCTATCTAACTATACATATAATAAACTAAATCTAAAAGGATAAACTAATTAATATATATAAACTAAAGATAAAGACTAATCTTGATTAATCTAAACTAGACTATATACTACTCTAACAGGTGGGGCCCAGTACGTCGCCAGCAGGGGAGGACGCCATCGCCAGAACCCTACTACGCCAGACTCTGCCTGTCTCTTGCAACCCGATCTGTGCGAGCTCCCTGCCTCTCCAGCTCGCCCATCAACTGTGAGGCGATCAGGCGTCCCACAGGGGAGGAGCTGCCTGTGTGCATCAACCGGAAGGAGGACTGAACCATCCTCAAGCCACATCCGAGGGTTTGGCAATACCTTACACTAGTTTCGAATTTCCCTAACATTTCTAGCCTGCCTTTTCTACTAATTCTGTGCATGAAGTCGGTAACTACGGTGAAGGCTCGGTCCCCCGGCGACAACATGCAGGTCGGCTCCAGTTCGTGTGGTAATAATAGACCCGTCGATAATCTAGTCGACCTTGATTTCAACCACCAAGTGCAGGATGAAACGTGGTATGTGGGTAAAATCATGTCACAAAAAACGATCATGCTCAATATGATTAATGGTGTCCTTCGTACTACATGGGCACGATATGGCAAAGTCGGAATCTCAGAAGTAGAACCGAGCATAACCCTATCCGATTTTGAAAAACAGGAGGATGCGGACCAAATACTAGACAGATCACCATGGGCAGTGAATGACCACATCTTGAACATCAAGAAGTGGGATCCGAGTGTGGGGTTAATTTAGGTGGACTTGCAGAAGGTAAATTTCTGGATTCAAATACATGACTTAGGGTTGGAGAAGTTTAGTGATGCCAATGCGTGGAAGCTCAGAAACATGATAGGTAAATGCCTAGATATTGAGAAGAATGTTAGGAAGATAAGTAGGAGCTATATGAGAATGCGGGTGGAAGTTAGTGGGGATAAACCGTTAATGGAAGGTTTCTGGTGGAGAAACTCCCGAGGGCTGGATAGATGGGCATCGATAAAGTATGAACAGTTATCTAATTTTTGCTATGGATGTGGCATGTTGGGTCACACGACTCAAGCATGCAAGGAGGAGATCCAAATGGCGGAAACCGATTGGACTATACCTATGTATGGGCCCTAGCTTGTTGGGGCTTGGCGAAAACCGAATGCATCAAAACAACATGTAGGGGAGACGGGATTCAAGGAACAAATCAACACCAAGGGGGGAGGAAATCATGGTTTGACATAATGGCCGAGGTTAGGGAGAGGAAATCGACCCGAGTAAGAACAGAAGAGAACCCGAAAAGACAAAAACCCATGAAGCGAATGCAGGAGAGGAACCTTCGGGCTTGGCCCCTATGGAGACTGATTCAACACGAGCCACGGAAGACAAAACCCCCCATTCAACCACCTACCACCAAAGCCTATGCCGACGAACCACCACCCCATTGAACCACCTACCACCAAAGCCATGATGATCCATCAAACCCCGCATGAAGCCGATCCAACCCAAGCCCAACTGACCGAACCGATCACATTCCAAGTACAGAGCCGAACATCCCTTCCCATATGGCTTGAACCGGTGACACACCTAAGGTACCATTACCCAATGCAGATTGACATCCCCCTAATCCAAACCCCACCGACAATCACATACATACCCGACCACCCGACCCACACAAACCCGACCGACACCCCCACCCTGATCCATACGTACCTAGTAGAGAACCCACCTGACACACCACCTACATCCCACATACAACCAAACCACAATCCACAAACTGGCATAAGCCCCTACCTAAGCCGAATGAAACTGAAGAGAACTGGGGATGACATGGAGGAACAACCGGGCTCCAAACGAGCCAAGCAACAAAGTGACCCAACTGAAAGCTTGGGAGTGGGGATAAGAAAGAGCCCGAGGAGTAAGGTACACAAGAAAACCCCCCCTTAGAAAGAAGGGATCAAGAAATCATGAATTGAACAAGGGTTGTGGTGGCTGTCCCGGAACAGACACGGGTGACCAATGAGTGTCATATCATGAAACTGTCAGGGTTTGAGGTCTTCCCTGATGGTCCAACATTATCAAGACCTCAACAAAAGGTATCACCCAAACATCATATTCATAATGGAGACAAAAAATGGGGATACCTACTGCGAACGAATAAGGAGAAGACTGGGAATGGAGAATAAATTCTATGTTGGACCGACCGGGACATCGGTAGGTCTAGCATTGTGGTGGACATAGGATACAAAGGTGACGATTACATATGCCGATCAACACATTATAGATAGTGAGGTCTCGTTCGAGAAACATGCTCAACCTACACTAGTGACATGGGTACATGCGAGCACGGTGACTCAAAACCGTACGACAAACTGGGATACGCTACGCTCCATAGGGACGGGTCGACCGGGTAGTTGGATGGTCCTAGGGGACTTTAATTGCATTTGTCACCATCATGATAAATGTGGAGGAAGAAGGAAAGCACAACGTCACATAGATGAGTTCAACGGCTTGATCGAGAACCTCAATATGGAAGACATGGATGCACACGGGTCCACATTCACTTGGTGCAACAATAGAAGCGGGCTCGAAAGGATCAGTGAGAGGTTGAGCCGTGTGCTCATAAATGACGAATGGACTATGCGGAATCAACAAGGATGATGCATCAATGAACAATCTATTGGATCATACCATACACCAATGGTGGTCCAACTCAAGCAACCAAGGAAACATCAAAAGAGGCGCTTCAAATTTGAGGCGATGTGGTTAGAGAACCCAACATGTAAGGAGGTAATCCGGGCTGCATGGGAGGGGCCGAACCGAGATCAAAGGGGATCCCAAGTGTTTCACACTAAACTTCAAAAATGCCGACGAAAACTTATAGCATGGAGTAGAGTGAATTTCGGCAACAACATGAGGGAGATAACACTCCTAAAATCAGCCATTCGACCAAATTATCAAGTGGTGATGGATCGGGAGGCTATGAGGGAGGAAAAGAGGTTAAAAGGTGAGCTCCAAGCTGTGTGGAATAGGGAGGAGGTGTATTGGAGGCAACGATCACGGGTTAAATGGTTACGAGAAGGGGATAGAAATACCACATACTTCCACCAAACAATGATTGCGAGGAGAAGGAAAAACCACATATGCCGCCTTATGGGGAGTAATGTAGAGTGGATTGAATCCGAAAAGGGGGTAGCCGCCACATTGCATAAATACTATGAAGACATGTTCACATCCGAGCAAACCGAACCGGGGGATGACTTCCTTAGACACATACCGAACCAAGTAACCACGGCTATCAATGCAGATCTAATGAGGGAAGTCACAGATTTGGAGGTCCGAAATGCAGCGTTCCAACTTGGGGGTTACCGAGCTCCGGGTCCGGACGGTTTCCCGGGTCTATTTTACCACAAGATCTGGAGCACAGTGGGGGCGGATGTCATCACCGCGGTCAAGGCTTTCTTCAGGACAGGTTCTATTCTAAACTCCCTAAATAATACTGATATTGTCCTCATTCCAAAGGTGCCAAACCCGACAAAACCAATTGAATTTCGGCCCATTAGTTGTTGTAACTTCATGTACAAGATTATTTCTAAAGTCATGGTGAATCGATTGAAAGCATATCTATCACAACTTATCATTCCTTTTCAGAGTGCGTTTGTATCAGGTAGACATATCCAGGATAACATCATGGTGGCTCATGAAGTATTCCACCATTTGCAAATGAGTCGAACCAAACATAGAGTCGAATGTGCCCTAAAGATCGACATGCAAAAAGCATACGATAAAGTGGAATGGGAGTTCCTCATAACCACCCTAAGGAGACGAGGGTTCGCGGAACAATGATTGACATGGATAAGGGAATGCCTATAAACGACCACATATCAAGTGGTGGTTAATGGGACAAAAACTGAAACGATACGCCCAATGAGAGGTATCTGACAAGGTGATCCCCTATCACCATATCTATTCATTTTGCTTGCGAATGTTCTATCAAGGAGGTTGATTGGGGCTGCGAGGAGGGGATGATCGAGGGAATAACCTTGCGAAGACATTGTCCAGAACTACATCACCTTTTCTTTGCGGACGACTCACTATTTTTTATCAAGGGCACTACCTCAAATGCCGAAACTCTTAGAGGGGTTTTGGATGACAATTGTGCGGTGTCGGGACAACGAATCAATAGAGACAAGTCAACCCTCTTTTTCAATGGAGGGGCGACGATATCCGAGCGGCATGACATAGAAGTGGCATTGCACATACGAAGCACGAATGATCCGTGAAAGTACTTGGGACTACCTTCGATAAGGGGACGATCAAAGAAGGAGGCTTTGGGTTCACTCAAAACGAAAATAAAGGAGAAACTCTTAGGGTGGAGACCGAAGACCTTGACTCAAGGCGGGAAGGAGATACTCATTAAGGCAATCATAACCGTTATCCCCACATATGTTATGAGAGTGATCCGGTTGCCTAAGACATGCTGTTATGAAATTAATGGCCTCATTGCGGACTTTTGGTGGGGGCAAACAAATGAGGCGAAGAAACCTCATTGGCGAAGATGGGAGGTCTTAACAAAATCAAAAGAAGTGGGGGGGTCTCGGATTCCAGGAACTCCAAAGCTTCAACACGGCCCTACTCACGAAGATGAAGGGTAGAATAGTAACCGAACCACATTCACTTGTCTCATAGGTTTTGAAGGGACTATACTACCCTAGATGCTCGTTCCTTGAGGCAAACAAAGTGGGGCGCGCATCGTGGGGGTGGCATAGTATGATACATGGCCGAGATGTGATGAAGCAAGAGGGGGTGTGGATGGTTGGCACAAGTGAGAATATCCGTGTTTTTGAGGATCCATGGCTCTATACAAAGGCGAACAAACAGGTATGTAACAAATATGGAATAGAAAATGGGGGTGAGCTTCGGGTGAAACACCTCATAATGCCGAATGGGACATGGAATGAAGGATTGATCCGAAACATTTTTAATCGGGAGAACGTCGAACACATCCTCAACATACCACTATCGCATGAGGGTGGACCAGACCAATACATATGGCCTCACACAAGGGATGGAACACCAAAGGTTTGATCGGTTTACCACAAAGTCCGGGAGCATGCCGACCAAAGACCTGGGTCGAACCGTGCCACTCAAGGCACATTTTGGAAGGGTCTATGGGCAACTAATACACAGCCTAAGGTAAAGAACTTCATATGGCGTCTCGCAACAAATGCCTTAGCCGTTAAAGCTAACATGATGAGGAGGGGTATGAATGTCAACCCGGGATGCCCAATTTTTGGAGGTATAGAAACAAGGGAGCACATGATCCTTAAATGCGGGTGGACCGAGCGGGCATGGCATGGGGTTCTAGGGCTAAGGACAGACCACACCACCACCCAAGATATGAACCAATGGCTTGAGAAGCGACGAACCGAACCGCGGGGGCAAGGTGCATGTAACGATAGGAGATGGGTTCTAACACTACTCACATGTTGGCACATTTGGAAGACGTGATGCAAGGCGGCCTTTGAAGCCAAGCAACCGAACCCAAGAGGAGTCATCGAGGAGATAAGAATAGCCTACATGGAGAACCAAGTGAGCCACCGAACCAATGGGGGCGGGACAATGTACCGAGCTTCAACCACCAACCGACCGAACCAACAATGGCAACCACCGGGCGAGAACATGATCAAGATAAATTGTGATGCATCATGGTGTAAACAATCACGAAGAGCCGGAATAGGGGTGGTGGCACGAGATAAGGAAGTCAAAGTGGTGGGTGGTCTTAATCGGAGGTACCGTAGTGATGATGTCGAAACAATGGAGGTCATAGCTATTCAAGAGGGGATAAAACTTGTAATTGAATCAGGATTGCAAATGATAGTGGTATAGACGGACTCACAAGGCGTGTACCAACAAATAGTGGATGGCTTGAAACATTGGAGGGTGGAATATCCAAGCTCTAGCAATTCGAGTCGAGCAAGTGATTTGGCAAGTAATTCCAAGGACGGCGAACGAATGCGCGGATTGGATAGCCAAACAAGCGAGATTGGGAGTGTGCATTGATAGTATGTTTAATAGCGAATGATTGTATGTACGAACAACAGTGATCGTGTATCACGACGTTTTATTTCTTCAAGTAAAGCGTTATTTCGACCAAAAAAGAATATGTGAAGTAATTAACATTCTGAAAAAATGCTAAAAGTTTTAAAAAATATATATATGAAAAATTTTACTTAATATTTTTTTATGAAATAATAAGTTTAATTTATCCATAAATTAAAATTATTTGTAAATTAAGTAAGTCATTTATTTATAATGTTTTAAAATTAATATATAAAAACTTATCTATTGTGCAAAACACGTATAACCTATGTAGTAAGAAAAATAGGGTTAAAATATGAATTTGTTTGTCCTAATGTTTGGATACATTTGGAGAACTTCTTAAATGTTTACTTTTGAAATTTGGTTCCTTAATTTTTGGTCATGTTCGAGTGTCCACCTTCCATTAATTTTTTCGTTCAAACTTAACAATATGTTCTTAAAATTGTAAAAATAGCAGAATACTTTTGAGAATGTTACAATTAAACTTTTCAAGACATTTTATATGTTAAATTGGAATCCTGATTTGATTTGAGTCTAAAACAAATTGAGGCTAAATTGAACCACAATTTTCGGAATAAAGTCTGAGTTTTGACCTAGACTAGCTCGCTCATGAGTTGGGGACTGATCTAAGTTAAGACTATCCCCTAGCTCCCTCGATTGAGGGTTAATTGAATCAAGATCCAATTAGAATATATATGAAATTTTTAATGGTATACTTGTGATATTTTTAAATGTATTATGTTATTTTTACAATTTTCAAAATATATTATATTAATGTTAGATGAAAAATACAACCAAAATTAAGAAAAAATAATAATAAACGAAGATTAATGAAGATCTTGTAATGTGCATACATATTAGTATGTAAAGTCATAATTTACCCCGGAATCTATCTATATATTAATTTGGTCAACTCTTCTATAAATAAGACACATAAATTTTGAAGTGACTTAGTTGTCAAAAAGAAACATTTTCATTGGTTGATTAAAAAAATTATAACCGACAATGACATAGACTCACCACGTGTACCTTCAGGAACTCTAGAGTTCCTTCGAACCTTCTCATTGTTTCTCATGGTACGTTTCACATTTTATCTCACCTGCCACATTTATGCATGGTATTTGTTTTATCAATGTATTACTATTCATTTTTATAAGAAAACTTTTAAATGTTTTTGTTCTATTTTTTGTTGTAATAATTAGAGAATTGTTTAATGAAAATTTGTATTTATTTATATATTTGAACTTATTTACAATTAATATTATAATACTAAAAAACTAATATTTTATTTTCTGGAAAAATGAATGTGTTCAATCATAAAAATATATATTTCTAATATTATATACTATTTTTAAAAAAAAGTCTAAAAATAAGTAATTACTACTATAAAGTAGTTACAATTAAAAAAAATATGTATATTTAAAATAATATTTATGATAAATATACGATAAAAATAACATAAAAGCTAAGTTAAACAATATTATTTAATATTATATTAGCAAATGTTTATATCATTTTTATCAACATCTCCTATTATTATTCAGTAACTCTATTAATATGTATATATATATACGTTTAAATTTTATAATTAAAATAAAAACAACACACTTTCTTACATTTACCGTAGTAATATTTATTAATTTACTTTTAAGCATTTTGATATTAATTCACTCATAATTATAGTATAATATAAATAATTTTTTATTTTCATAAAAATTCATAATTATTTATTATAGACAATTTAATTTTTATAATAGTAAAGACATTTTTAATGTATATCCAATTAATAAATAACGTAATAATATTTACTGTTAAAAATAAATTAAAATATAAAAAATAATAATTAATCAATTAAAATGATTACTTATGCAAAGTACTGATAAGATACATTGTAATACTAGCCAATCAATATTTAGAGAACAAAGTCTCTAATGCAATTTGTTCTCTAAATATTGATTGGATTATACTAGTGTATCTTTTTGTAAAGACCTTCTTCTTCTTTTTTTGCCAAATGCATACTTCATATTTATTAATGGGAAATTGTTTGATCTAACAAAAGTAAAGATAATAGAGTATATGGTGGGTTATGCACCCAGTTGGTCAAATAGATCTCTCTTTTGGATTGCCTAGCAACCCAGTCCGCACAGCGGTTAGCCGAACGGCTCACCCAGTGCCATGATAGCTTCTCGATTCCAACCGCCATTCTCTTGGTCGTGTTGAGAATGTTCTCCACAATCCAGTCACTCTCCTCTGCCGATCCATCCAATTGCTTAATGATCTGCTCGGAATCCGACTCGATAATGACATCGTTCCATGAGTTGTGAAGTGCTAGCTCCACCGCTTAATGTATTGCTCGGGCTTCCATGTTGAGTGCCGAGACATCCCTGCGAAAGGAATGTCGCCTGTCCCTAAGATTGCATGACCCATCCCTTGCCACGACTCCCGTACCTCATCGGCCTATGTTGTTATCCCATGCTCTGTCACACTTGATCTTTATTGTTCCATCGTCCGGTGGTTTCCATGTCGGAGTTGTTCTTACTGGTTGCACCATGTGTGGTTGGGTCTTCGGTTTGCTGTCCCAGCTCTCCCGAACTAGCCGAAGACCACGGTCCATTGTCACGGTTGGGTTTGGTATGTCGATTTCATGGTATGCTCGACATCGTTCCTTCCATATCTCCCATGCCATGGTCTCAAATTGTGTTTTTAGGAAGGCCCCATCTTCATGGACTATGATCCCTGCCTTGAAGTCTTTGAGCTATTCTATCCATGAGCTTGGGGGGTTATCTTCCCAGCGAACCCCCATACTACAGAACCAGATGGGTCGGACCCATCTACACTCTAGAAGGGCATGATCAATTGTCTCGACCTTACCACAAAAAGACCAACACAGTGTCAAGCTGATCTTTCTGCGATACAACTCATCCATCACCTGTAGAGATCGGTTGCAGCTCTTCCAAATAAAATGTTTTACCTTGGGGATAGTAGGCCCTTTCCAGATTTGGCGCCATGTTGTCGAGTTAAGTGTGTGTGAGGATGAGGCTCGGTTGGTGTCCTCCCCATCTCTCTTCTCCATGAGACGTTGATACACAAGTTTTGGGTGAGCCACCCCCGACCTCGACGTAGGCCAAATCATTTTGTCACGGGTCCGGCCTCGGGGGAGGTGGATGGCTTGGATAGCAATGTTCTCATTCGCTGTTATATCCCCTCGGATTTGGGTTGTATTCCAATTCCCCCCTTCGGCCTCCATTATGTCCACCACTCTTATCTCTTAGTCCATCCCGCTTGTCGTGGGTCGCGCCAGTCGTCTCCCCCTAATCGTGGGAATCCATGCATCCTGAAAGACCCGGATTGATTCCCCATTCCCGACTCACCATATTCCTTTCGCGTGAAGGATGTTCCTTCCTTCAATAATGCTCGACCATGCCCACGATGCTCGCCCTCCTTTTTTGCCTGAAATATGTTCGAGTTTGGAAAATATATACCTTTCATCACTTTGGCTCAAAATGCACCGGGGTTATTCTATAGTCGCCATGCCGTTTTTGTGAGCATCGCCTCATTAAAGGTATTGATGTCCCTGAACCCCATTCCCCCTTCTCCTTCGGCTTGATCATGTGGTCCCACTTCCGCTAATGTATGGTCCATTTATCCAAATCCTTACCCCACCAGAACCTCGCCATCATTGCCATCACATCCCCGCACCACGATTTGGGAAATCTGATCAAGGCCATTGCATAGGTAGGTATAACTGTGATCACCGTCTTAAGAAGGATTTCCTTCCTTGAGGTACTCAAGTAAGTGTTCTTCCACCCGGTCATTTTGCCCCAGATCCTTTCCTTTAAGTACCGGAGTGCCTCCCGTTTAGACCTGCCCTAGACCGTGGGGATGCCCAGATATTTTCCCGCACTTTGGGCCTCCTGTATCCCCAAAGCCTGACACATCAATCCTCTAGTCTCCCTTGTTGTCCCAGTGCTGAAATGAATAGTCAATTTTTGGAGATTGATGTTTTTGCCCGAGGCTTGGCTATATTCCTCCAGAATTGATTTCAGGCCGTTCGCATTATGAGTGTCCGCCTTTATAAAGAATATGGAGTCGTCCGCAAAGAAGGGGTGGTGAATCACTGGGCATGTTCTCCTAATGCGGATTCCCTCAAGCTGTCCCTTATCCACTGCTTGAGTGATTTGTCTAGGTACACATCAGCCACAAATAAGAATAAATAAGGGGATCCCCCTGGCGAATACCTCTTGTTGGTAAGAAACTATCTGTCTTCTTCCCATTGATTATTACTCTATATCGCACTTTGGTGATGCATCCTTCCATCCATCGAATCCAAATATCCTCGAATCCCATTCGGCGCATAGTATCCAGGAGGAAACTCCATGCACCTTAGGAATTAGAACAAAGTATCATAAAAATCAGTATCAAGTGTACCGTTTGATAGAAAGTTCCTTATCGCATGGACGATGCCAGGTCCCACAATGTCCCAGTACTTGTGATAGAACATACCCGGGAAACCATCCAATCCAGGTGCCCTCGCCCCCCCTAGTTGGAAGGCTGCGTGTTTGATTTCCTCTTCTGTAACCGGTTTTATGAGCCTCTGATTTATTGCCCTACTGACAACCGGGTCCACACATTCCAGGATTTGTGTGGGATCTCTCGTACCTTCTGTTTGGATAAGGTGTTTGAAGTACTTCTCACATTCATGACTGATTTCTCTTTCTGATTTGGTCCAAGAGCCATTGTCCCGTTGTATGCTTTTAATCTTGTTTCTATTCCGTCTTACGAAAGTGGACTTGTGGAAGAAGGATGTGTTCGTATCCCCTTCACCAAGCCACTTGACTCAGGCTCTTTGACTCCAACACTTCTCCTCCCTCCTCCAATACTCGGCCAACTCGAGTTTAAGTTCCTTCTCTTCCGTTCTCCTATGGGCAGAATTGTCCTCCCTTTGAATCCTTTCGATTTGTGTTTGGATTTGAGCTACCTTCACCTTATTGTTGAGGTAATGTGCTTTGCTCAATTGGATCAGCTTAGTGCGACCTAACCCTCGTCGTGTGGGGTGTCCAAGATGTTTTTATCGTGGGTTCGCAACCTTCGTCCTCCATCCACATAGTCTCAAACCGGAACTCTTTGCGACCCTTCTCATCGCGGTGATCTAGCATAAGGAGCAATGGACTATGATCTGATCCAATTGCTGGTTTATGAAAGATGACCGCCCTCGGGTGGGTATTTAGCCATTCGGCATTGGCTATACCCCGATCCAAACGTTCACGAATCCTTTCAACACCCTCCCTATTATTGCACCACGTATATGGATTACCCTTGAAGTCGACGTCAAATAAATTCAAGTCGGACATAAAGGAATTAAATGTATCCATCTTCTTTGGGTCCTTAGGCCTACCTCATTCCTTCTCATGCGGTTGGCTTATATCATTAAAATCACCAATGCAAACCCACGGTGCCTTCCTATTCCTCCCCATATGTCGAATGTAGTCCCAGATCTTGACCCTCTCTTCCCAAACCGGGTGTTCGTACACCCAAGTGATCCGCATCGGTTTGAAACTGAACCGAAGTATCAATAACATACAGATTCTTATAATGGATCTGCATGTGTACCTCCTTTCTCCATCATAGAGCTAAGTCTCCCGATAGGCCAACCGGTTCGACATATCAACCATGTTCCATATTGAGTTTGCGTTTCACTCCTTCACGTATCGCTTCCTTGTTCTTCGTTTCCATTATAAAAATAACTTGAGGTTGATGCTTTTGTCCGAGGTCGGTTAGATGGGGAATTGTCAGGTCCGATCTCAACCCCTGACAGTTCCACACCAGAGCACTCATTGGGAACCCGTGGTTGTGTTGGGACGGACAGCCACCAGAACCCGTATCTTCATCCATTGCCTGTGATCGGTCTTTGGATTTTCCTTTTCTGGTTATTCTGTTCTTCGGACCTTTTCCTCCCTTGCTCCCTCTCCTCGCTATGTGAGAGGGATTCGGGTACCTTTCTTCTCCATCACTAGTCGGTCCATATTCAATACGAAGACACTGTTTCTTCCACATATCCTCCCCTTTGCCCGGGCTTAGGTCTTGTATTTCCAAGTCCTTACGCTTGAGGGTCATCTTCCTCACCAAGGGGCTCAGACCCGTGGGAGAAGTAATGTTGTTCTCCCGGGGTGGTGATCTGAATTCAGCTGGGAACTCAACATACTACTCACTTCTTTCCGGGCTCGCCTTATTTTGTCTTCTTGAGGTCCCATATTTTCTCACGGGGGTGGATCTTGGACTTGCCACCTTAGGTTTTTTGGGTGACAAGTACTCCACCGAACCGTGATAAGGTTGTCTTGATCCGCAACAGATTCCGTCCCTGTCCCATAGGGCACAGCTCCCCCCAAGGGACTCTCTCCACCCAGATGTGGTCTCGGTGCTAAACTGGGTATGCTCTGTGTGTGAGTCTGGACTTCCATTAAGTTCATACTCGGTGCCTTTCCCTGACCATCTCATCTTGGCTTGAGGCCCCTGGAACCAGACTCAAGTCTTTGCTATCACGGTCCTGCTCTGGTCTCATCTCAGTCTTCCCTGAGTCTCCTCGAGTCTGGTTCGGGGTACGCCAATTCTGACTGTTCCGGCCAGAGGATGATCCTCCTCTGCCCTTACCCACCTCGGCCCATGTGGTTTCACGACGGCGAGGTCTTTTAGCCTGAGTCCACGATCCATAACAAGGCTGCCCTGGGTTATCCTCATCCATGACGACCGGTTCATTACACGCTCTTTCTGTGTGTCCAAGACACCCACAACTAAAACAGAATTATCCTAGACTTTCATATTAAATAGTAGCCCAGTTTTTGTCCCCATTAGAGCGTTTATACTAGAATCCAAGCACTAGGGGTTTACTAGCATCAATTTTTAGTCTAATCCGGATATAGCTTCTATCCAATCCTTTCGGCCCCTTAGCAGTATCAACATGGATATTTATGCCTAGGCTTTCTCGAATGATAATAGCATTTGATTCATTAAGCTTATCCAGTTCTAGGCCATGAATTTGTATCCAAAATTGTAATTGATTAAAGGCTACATCTTCTAAGTTCATACCTCCTTCCCATTGCTTGATGGATAAGCAATGTCCTTCAATTGCCCAAGGACTGAAATCCAAGGCATCGGCCATGTCCCTTGGGTCATCGAACTCCAACATTGTGACCAAGTTTCCCATATCTGTGATGCTCACCCCTGAGTATCGTCTCCAAGCATTTTTGAATACTCCTTGAACCGCCACCGGTTTCACTATCCTGTCACACAGGACCTTGCCAACGCAATGCAGCCCTTGATGGTTATCGGCATTCACCTTCAGGTCGAGCATGAGACGATCATGGTTTGTTCTATCACTTGATGGGGAGACATTGTGGATTGGCTTTCGCCCCTGAGGAACATCCATGCTAGAGGAATTCCTAAAAACACAAACACCTGGATCAATGTATATAGAATCGCTCTGAGCTACATTACTAGGCTGTAGTGTATTTCTGTCCTTGTACATCACCTTTTCATTGAATATCACATCTCGACTTCTCATCACCTTCTTGGTCTGGTCATCCCAGAACTTGTACCCAAGCTTATCTCCACCATATCCGATGAAGGTGCATTTTAGTGACTTGGAGTCAAGCTTTCCCCTGGCCTGATCACTAATATGCACATATGATACACAACCAAAAACTTTCAAATGAGAAAGTTTTACCTCTTTTCCGCTTCATACCTCTTCTGGTATTCCGAACTCTAGCGGAACTGATGGTCCACGGTTGATCAAGTATGTTGCTGTATTGACTGCCTCTGCCCAAAACTGCTTGGGTAGTCCTGCATGTATTCACATGCTTTTGGCTCTCTCAGTTAATGTTTGGTTCATTCATTATGCTACACCATTCTGATGTGGTGTCCCTGGCACAGTCCTTGCTAGTGTGATGCCATTCTCAAAACAGAACTTCATGAACTCCATGTCATGATATTCACCACCGTTGTCGGATTGCAAAGTTTTGATCTTTAAACCCGTCTCATTTTCTACCATGGCTTTCCATATCTTGAACATTTCAAATACTTCAGATTTATGTCTCAAGAAATAAACTCATACCTTTTTGGAATGGTCGTCAATGAAAGTCACGAAATATGATTTTCCGCCACTGGATGAGACAGTGGTTGGACCCCAGACATCCGTGTGAACTAGCTCAATCTTTTCTTGGTTTGCTGTTGTGTCACTCTTTATGAAGCTACCTCTCTTCTGCTTCCCAAAGATGCAGCTTTCACACAAGTCAGTGTCAACTGACTTTAAGTCTGGTATTCTTCCCTTGGAATGCAGTATCTTGAGACCCTTGTTACTCACGTGACCAAGTCTCTGGTGCCAGAAATTTGGATCGTCTTTGCTGTCTGGAATTGCAATTGACCCACCAGTGTTCATCGTATAGAGTGTACCACTCTTCTGGCCACGAGTGACTGTCAACGCACATTTAGAAACCTTCCAAGTATCGCTATTGAAGGTTGTGACATAACCTTCCGTTACGAGCTGCCCCACCGAGATCAAATTCTTTCTTAAGTCAGGAATGTGTCTCACATCCCTTAACTTCTACACGTATCCATTTAACCTGATCTGTACATCACCCTTGCCATCCACATCACAAGGTTGATCATCACCAAGATATACTTTGCCAAGATTACCTGGTGAATAACTCATTAAGAGTTCTCTGTTGGAGGTCACGTGAAAGGAAGCTCCCGAGTCAAGCACCCATGGCTCTGACTTCCTCTCCAAAGAGCATACCAAAATATCACCTGCCTCTTCTGCTGCGATGTTTGCTTCAAGCTTCCTTTCCTTATCTTTATTCGGGGATCTACACTGGTTCTTGTAGTGCCCGATCTTCCCGCAGTTCCAAGACTCGATCACCTTCTCGTTCTGATTGTTGGAATTTTTGGGATTCTGAGATTGTGACCTCCCACTCTTGGACTTGGACTTGTTGCCCCCTCCATTCTTGTTTGAATCCCTGCATTTGCTCTCTACGTTCAAAGATGACCCTGAGCTAGAAGCGTCATTCAACTGATTTCAAATTTCTTCAGTCATAATGATGCTAACCACATCATCAAACTTCAGAGTTTTCTTTTTCCCTGCAGATCCGCTGATTGCAGTGACTGTGCCTTTCTAACCATTGGGAAACTGCCAGAGAATTAGACATGCACGTATCTCTTCAGTGAACGTCATGCCCACTGGTTCTAGCTCTTCTGTCACTTCTTTGAACTTGTTGAGATGATCTCTGAATGGTGTTCCTTCTGACATCGTCATGTTGAACAACTTCTTTATCAGATGAATTTTGTTTGGTGCAGAAGGTTGTTCGTACATACTGGAGAGGGACGCCATGAGAGATGCGGTTGTCTTTTCATTCTTGATGTTGTAGGCCACTGAATTTGACACTGATAGCCTTATGTGCCCAAGAGATTTCCGATCCAGTACCACCCAATCGACCTCTTTCATTTCCTCTGGTTTCTTACCCAAAGGTAAATAAAGATCCTTCTGGGACATACTGTCTTCTATTTGAATCTTCCAGAATCCAAAATTTGTGTCATCAAAATGAGAAATTTTGGACTCCTTCTCTAACACCATTGCTCTCACTCGAACAGATAGGATTAATACAAAAAATTATTTCACAGAATAATTTCCGTAAACGTATTCCTTGCCTTTGATTCGCCAACCGAAGGCTCTGATACCAATTGTTGGGATATTAGCTGCTGCTAATTTCCACCTTGCAGGATCTTGGGACTCGATGGATTAAGAGAAATGCAAAACGACACAAGAATTTACGTGGTTCACCAATTTGGCTACGTCCACGGCTCACACCCACAATTTCACTATAGACAAATAGTGTTACAAATTGTATCGCACTCTAAAATACTCACTCTGTATTTTTTGGCTCACAATACAACACTATTTTCTCCCACAATCAAGACACCAACAACCGATTCGTACTCTCTCAATTTGTGGTTCATGTCTGTAGTAAATTTCCTTAAGACATTGTTGACTTCTTATAGACCATAGAAGATGACAATCTTTAGTGGCTTGGCTAACGACTTTGATGAGTGTCTTCCCCTTAGTGTCTTGCTCACTGATGATGAGTGGTTTCTCCACTTGTTGGTGGCTTGCCCACTCTGATGAGTGGTGATGGTGACCCGAAAAATCTTCATTCTCAACATATATTACGCATATCTCACTAATCAATCGCATGAGTTTTATTCAATCTAGAGTAAATGAACCGATCAATTTGGTATGCTGGATATTTATACAATGAACCGATCCAGAATGGGAGAGATTGCAGTTGCAGCGGAGGATTTGAATTGACATGTTAATGCAACAAACATACATTGAAATATACACGAATCCATTCATTATTTGCCTTGCCGATCATCATCAAACCCCAAGTAGTACAGTAGAGGGATGGAATCTCAAAACAAATGTCTTTCATTTCGAGTTGGATATCAATACTAAAGCTCCAGCACCACAACTGCGATAAAGAAGCAGAAAAACAAAATTAAGAAACTTTATTCTTAATATCCTACAATCCAATCCAACACACGGGTAGAGAATAGAGAGAGTTGCGTACATTCGGAATCAGTCGTGATCCAATTAGCTTTCCTGGACGCAGATTCGGAGAACATCAATTGGTCCATTCTGGAGGAGGAGACGTCGGAGAAAGCGGTGGAGCAGCTCTCCACGTCCCACCGGAAGCTGATCTTCGGCGAGTCGAGGCTCAGTTGATCGTCGTAAGGGACTGATTTCAGGGCTGGTCTATTCCGAAATAGTAAAACCTACACGATAATAATATTGTTCAATTAACCAATATACATCAAAGCCGTCTTAGCTCAGCTGGTAGAGCGCGTGGCTTTTAACCACGTGGTCGTGGGTTCGATTCCCACAGACGGCGTTTATTGTATATGTTTTTGCGTTTTACTTTGTTCTTACCTTACGAGCTAGAAACTTTCCTCCTCCCTTGTCGGCTCTCGTAGCAGAAGCCCACCTCAAGAGCTCCTTCATCCTTGACATGGCTTTCACTTTCTCACCCTTAACTTTCTCCTTAATCTCAGCCATGTACGGCACTTCACCACTACTGGAAGAAGACGACGTAGCAGCTTCGCTGAGGGGCAGGACTTTGTTCCCAACATGAGGAGACGAATCAGCAGACCTGCGATGGCTAACCATACCTACTCCCCGAGCAATGTCTTCCTTCTTCATTGTATCTGATGCTCGCCGAATCTCCCACCGGTTCAAAGTTGCAATCTTCTTCAAGTTGATGGTGCTGTAAAAGCACGATCTTGCCACGTCCTTTCTGCACAGAATCGCAAACGCTTTGAAATCTCTGCTCCTCGACTTCGTCCTCCTTGCGGCGTCCTTGTCGGGCCGGGATCGGGATTGGCTCCTTAACGGAAATATGTCCTTCTGTTTCACTTGTTCATCTGCTAACACAAAAAACCAATAAGCTCTTGCCCTCCTGGTCGTCCTGGAAAAAACAAACAAACTCAAAACCGATGTATCGATATCGTACCGCAAGGATCACGAGATGGTTGTTCGTGTTGAGCTGCCTTGAAGATCCATTGAAGAATCTGGGATGAATAGGTAGTATATAGGTATCTGTGTTATAGTATTTCGTTTCCGTGCATAAGTTTCATTCAAACAAGTGTATTACTTCGTCTTACCTGCATGGTTGTACGTATTTATAGATGATTTGGTTGGTCAATGGACAGCGGAGGGACGGAGAGAGAGAAAGGTATCTTTGCTGTCAGGACAAGATTCCTGGTCTTGTCTAAGGAGCGACAATGGAGGACATAAGGCAAGAGAAAGAGGAGGAAGAAGTGAATCTACGCAAGATTGGAGTGAGACAAGACAACGAGGCAGTGGTAGTAACATGGGGGTAGAGATGTTGAACGTGTTTATATAGAGAAAGCATGTGGTGGTTTAGGACATAATAATTGTGTTTTCAAATATAATAAATCACGATTAGTGTCCACGACCTTGTTGGACATTGGATCCACCATGCATTTCTACACGTATTCGATATAAATAGATAGATACGAGGTGGTCCTATGCGGATCCCAATAGCTCACTTGAGATTAGGAGTGACAAATGGTGTGCATATGCGTGTTAGTGTGCGTATTAATACGTTTATCATGTGACACTTATCAAATACAAACACGCGAGATAAGCTTATCGTGTCATGTTCCTCAACATGAACACGACACACAGTTTTTCGTGCGTGTTCATGTCGTGTTATCATGTTGTATTAAGTTAATCAGATATATCTTCGCATGCGAGAATTATAAGAAAATATCAAAATAACGAATTGTTCATAGTAAGAATTAACAGTTCAAGCAGCAGATTTTGCGAGTATTTAATATAGAATTGACAAACTTTAAAAGTTTTATATATTAATAGACTTTTAAAAGCTATTAAAAGAGACTTGTTTAAAAAAATACTTTCAAGTCCAACTTTATTGTGTTATCGTGCGTGTGGTGTTCTGATATCTAAACACGACATAAAAAGATTTTCGTGTTATCATTATGTCATATCTTTCTACGAACATAATTTTTTCGTGCGTGTTCGTGTCGTATTATCGCGTTGTGTAAGAATTTGTCAGCCTTACTGAAGATGCAGTAAACATTGCATTACGAAGGATGTAAGTAAGTAAGGTCCTCCTCACTATGGAGAATCAAAAAGTGTGCCTACTTTTTCTATTCTTGTCTTGACCATGATCTATTTTGAAACACGACCTATCAATACTAGGCCTGTTAGATTTTAACCGCCGGGATATGACACGTGATGATTCATCAAAAAATTGTGTTGACACAACTCGTTTGACTTATGTACAAAAGAAGTCAGGTATACATCTCATTTCCGCATACATGTCATGACTGGTAATTCGTGATATAATATATATTTTCTAATAGAATGTATTTATTTGATTTCTAACCTCCATTTCTTTTAATACAAGTCAGAAACCGAACTCATAAATTATAAATTTTATATATAATCTCTATCACCACATAAAAAATGTTTTTGACACATTTACATCATTCAAGTTATTATTTGCACTATTCATTCTTTAATGGAAAAAAATTAAAAATAATACTACATATTTGTACAAAACTTTCTTTGCCAATATGTTTTCGTATGACGTGAATGGAGTTATATTTCAAAATTATGGTAAATAAACCTGCCTTTCTAAATTATTAAAAGATTATTTTAAATACTTATTAAATTTTAAAAAATAATTGAATACTATTTCAAATGGCACAACTAAAATCTAGTTACTAATTTAAAAATGTTACAAGTAAGTATCGACTTGATCGAGACTCGATTGCGATCTAATCAAAGGTCTTTTGTCCTAGGCCCCTTCCCATATTAGGTCCCCCCGCCCTTGGGTATCCTTGTATGGGTGGAGAACCCATGGTAGAGGAACCTCAATTGGGTTTTAGTTGAGTCAAAATTCAATTTTAACATTTGTGTAACTTAGTAGAATTTTAAAAAATATTTAGTTAGTTTTATAATATCGAAAAATATTTAATAGAAATTTGAATGGAGGATTAACAAAAGTATCAATTACCATAATTTTCAAATATATTGAATTATCTATCTATATATATATTAATTTCATTGGCAATAATATATACAATTATGACAAGTAATATTTTTAATACATTTTCTCACTCCTAATGTTAAATTCATAACTTTTTATTGATCCATGTCTAACATATAATTTTCTTGCATATGTGGCATGTCATGTAACTAACTTTAAAATCCTCCAAACCTTCTCATTCATTCTCTATATAAGTTACAAAAAATTCAATAATTTCTCCCACTTTTACATGTGCATTTATTATTTTTTTATTCAAATACTAAATTTTATGATGTTATGTTTCATAAAAATCAAGTATGTGCACATATAAAAATTTGTTATTAAGTTTTATTTTTCAGACAAAATTATAATTAATTTAATGTATTACATATATGTTTTCTAAATTCTAGTTGCATGTCTAACATTATGTACTCAATTATAATTATGCATGCAATATAAATTTTAACACATATCTATCTATCTATCTATTAATTTGGCTATAATGTATACAATTATGACAAAATACAATTATTAATTTTAACTTATGCACTTTCAATTATTTTTACAAAAACATACAATTAATCTTAATATTTTATACTATTCTTGGCATAATGGAAATATAAGTGTAATTAGTATTAAAAAAATATTTTTACTATTTTATTAATAATATTTTTAATTTATTTTATTTTTATTATTTATAATATAAAAAGGATTTATAATATCTTAAATAACTAATATATGATCATTAAATGTTTTATTAATATTTTTTTATACTATATATTTATACTTATTAATAATTATATATATATAAATATATATCGCGGAAAGTGCGAAGCATATTTCGAGTTCAAAAACAGTTTGGTACAAACGTACGTATTGGAGATTGTTATCTTGTGTGTGTGTAAGTAAGGATGATGGTTTTATTTCAAAACAATTCACGCATAAAAATACTTTGCATTCATATGCTTCATCTCAGTATGGTAAAAACGATGCTTACATAGTAGATTGTAATGTAGGCTCTCACTTCTTTTTGACGAGAACCAAACTAACAACATACTTTTTTTTTTTGTTTTGGTAAAAAAAAGGAATGGGCTAGTAGTGACGACCCTAGTCTCATCCCGCTACATAATGTTCGAGTTTTCTTTTTGTCATCTGTGAGTTATATAGTCATCTATCACATCTGAGAACAATCAGCGCTTTGACAACGACGTTAACACACAAATAAAGGAACATCGACACAATTGGCGCTTTGTTAGTCAATTGTTTTCTGCTTCCCTTGTGATACTGCCCGAATGTGTCGAGGGTGGAGAAGAATACCAGTACATGACTGGAGGGAGGGAGAGACAGAGAAGAAATGGGGGAAAACGGTTGAAATGAGGGAGAAACAGTAGAAAATATATTTTTCATTCCAACGGCTGAAATGAGGGAGAAACAGTAGACCTAATAGTAGTAACCCCATTATATAGGAGTCTACAATCTCTTAACATCAAAATAAGACCATAATTTGATTATCATGCTAAACTAGTCGTCAAACTACAACATACTAACATACTAGGATAAGACCCTAAATTGACCATCATGCTAAACTAGTCCTCAAACTAATTGGCTCGTAACACCTTATGAAGTCTCAACTTAGTGTTGTGCAGGCGATGAAATCTGCCTTAGAGGTGAAATACTCCTTTATACCTTATAGCGTCAAATTTCTTTACAAATCCTATCATAGTCAAACATTTATTAGCCCTCTTTAAAATATGACAGACATTTATCTTGTAGCCTTTCACCCTTTGGTAGCGACAATTATTATTAATATCTTGCCATATCGCCTCTGTGTTTTGTCAGCACGAGAGGCATCGCCAAATGGTGCATTTCCATCTATACTAGTAACGTAAACATATCTCCATTGAAGGGTATGAATAACTCATAAATATCCATCAGAGTCTATTATGTATTTCACTATTTATTTCCTTAGGTTGCCTACGGTCAACATCTGTCCTCTTATTGTCCTTTTTTTGCTTCCTCTCTAAGCCAAGATTCTTTTCATATTAACTATTTCTAGATGAATCTAACACTTTACTCTTTAAGTTAATTTCTCCAAGTTATTGATGAACTTCACATGGTAGTTGTTCCTCATCTTTCTAGCATGATGGACAAGCCCCATAAAATTCCCTCATGATTTGTTCATCAGTTATCACCTAGTGAATCTCGCTCAGATTCTTGTGCAAGTGGTTGTAGAAACTCATCACATTTTCACATGGTTTCTATGAAACATCATCCCTAGCGGAAACACTCTTCAAGAGTTGGTGCTCTCTCATGTGTTTTTTAAGGAATTTATCCTTCAGATCCTCCTATGAGTTAATCGATGCATTAAGTAATCCCCAAAACAAAACGTTATGCCTATAACAGAGAACTAGAATAGTCATTACCAGTTCACCCGAATGTCACGATCTTAGAGAAAGACTATCACCCTCACTTCACTCGTGCAACATTACGTTGTCCCTACGCAATATTTCACTCACTCATACAAAAAAATATGAACCAACACTCGGTGTACGAGAGAAACACTATTTTTATTACTCTCTGAAATTTCCGGTGAATACAAATGAGAGAATCTCTCTATGAAAACTCTACATTGAATTGCCTCCATGAACGAGGGCGACATATGACAACGAGTATATTTGATTTATATTCTTTAGTACGATGGACCTCAACTTGTAACTCAAATTTGGACATCTATCGGTTGTTGCCATATCTGCACGCAACCTTCTAGAGCTTTCTAAATATGGGACAGTGATGTCTTGCAAGGTGAACACTCCCTCTTGAAGGGTTGTAGGGTTTCCAACACTGCTCAGATTTTCAGGTTTTTTGCTCGTCTGGAGGGAATCGAAGCTTGTGCAGTTGCCACAACAGAATCACCAATGTTCTACGGTTGGCGCCTTCTTTTTCCTCTTCACCTATACCTCACAACTCATAGTTCTTTTTTTCCACTGCTATATGTGGTTGGAGGCTCAAGAAAACTTAGGTAGCTTTAATCAAACTAATAATTTTAGCTATTCGATGGGATTTTAGATGCATTGATGATGTCGATGACGTTAGGGGAGCGTCAATTTTGTATTTGTAACTATAATTTCTCAGAATTTAGGATGGAATGTCGTCCTTCTGTTTGAAATGGTTATTTTCAAGATATGGCAATCGTATACTATTTGTTGATTGTGAATTAGTTCAAACGTCTTTGTCTCACATATGACCCTTCTGCTTGTTTATCATTGGATTTAAATGTGCAAGCCTTCATGTTTTGCAGTTTCAGACGTTCGTCAGTCTCAATTGATTCTACGATTTTCATACCTTAGAGATCCATATGTTGATTCTACGTCGTTTAATCAGGTTAGGTATCTTGGTTCATTAGGGAGGAGAGGAATGCATTGTGTTACAAATGCAAAACATATTTCTAACTTCACTAACTGGATATCGATGAAAACACCATCAGAGCCTACATAGTATAAGACTCTTAATTTACGTGCTAAGAAGCATATGTTAATTGAGGATAGAAGCCATGTCCATCTCTAGCAGCCTTCTTCTGTTATTTTGCATGTGGGTCGACCCGCCAGGTCAACTCAAGGTCGTAAACTTGACATGCGCGGCTCAGCAAGTCAGGTTCGAGTTGATATGCCGAGGGTGGCGGGTCAGGTTGACCCGAACCCGAACTTGGCGGGTCAACTCGAGTTTCCACCTCTAACACTTTCTGTAGCGTCCCTCGTACGCGCATACGCAAAATGACGGAAGCCCTCTTTCGAGTCCAACTTCAGAATGGAAAGTCAGATATTTTGTAACTCCTAAACATACTCTCACTGGTCACCCTTTTTCAAGAAATGTTGCAGCTTACTGCAAGATTCCTCAATGACATACACCGGGTAGAACTTCTTACATAACTCAATATTGAACTCCACCTAGGTTGCGATGGGTGTGTCCTCCTCATCATATGACCTATTTCAACACCACATCAACGCATACTAAACAAGATAAGATGGAGAAGTGCTAACCTTTATCTTATCCTCCTTGATTTGCATCAAGAGTAGATATTTCTCCATCGGATAGAGGAAATTGTCCACCCATTTAGTTGAATGCTCCCTATTAAACTTAGACGGCTTTTGCGCATCTTGAAATGAGGAATGTTGAATATTGACGATACCTGTCGCAATATATGCCTGAAAATTGGTAATCTCCTTATGCATCTCATCAACCACTTATGCAACTCATTAATCCAACCCTGCAACAAATCGTAGCCCGCATCCACTGAAAAGATGGTCTCAATTGCCACTTGATGATAGGATTCGATCTGGATATCTACATTGCCCACGCGAGTGGTGTGGTCTTCCAGAATGTCTCGATCATAAATGATAGTATCCTCGACTCTTCACAATCAGATCTCTAATATAGCTGTAGCATCTCTTGAACGACTCCTACGTCATTCGTGGTTGGCATTCTCTCCCGCAACAACAATTGCGTTCTCGTTACCACATACCATGATCCTCATTTGTTGCATGAAAAGATGACTTTGATACCACTTGTCATGGGCTTAGACATAGAACATCGCTCTTACTTCACTCGTGTGACCTTAGGTTATCGCTAAGAAGTCTTTCACTCACTCACACAGAAAACTATGAACCAACACTCAGTGTACGAGAGAAACACTACTTGTTGTATTACTCTCTGAATAAATTGGTGAATACAAATGAGAGGAGATACCCCTTTATATACAAGTGAGAGAATTTCTCTATGGAAACTCTACATTGAATTGCCTACAATGAATGAGGGTAACATATGGTGACAAATATATTTGTTGTATATTCTCCAGTACGATGAACCTAAACTTGTACATTGAATCTGGACGTCTCTCAGTTGTTGCCATATCTACATGGAACCTTCTATATCTTTCCAAATATGGGTCTGCCAAATGTCGTAAGGTGAACGTTCCCTGAAACCTCCCACGTACACAGGCTCGTGTCACAACCATATAAGCTTTATAAATAATGACTTGCCTGATTGTGTCACCATCGTCATCTGATTAAAAGATCTATATAGGATAAGTAACCATTGGCACCATAAACACCATCATATCTAGTGTGTGACGTGTTAGGAGGCTCATTCTTGAAGGAAGCCATGACATTTTCACCTTTTTCCTTTACCTTTTTGTTGATTAGTTGTTCAATTTGATCAAATATGAAAACATGTTACTCTTGGGAAGGCACTTTAGAAGGTTCTTATGAAGCGAGCCTACACTTTATTAATATGTATAAAGGCGGTGACACCTGAAAAGGTTGTATGGGAGCCCACACAACTATACAAATACTAGAGATTGCCTTCTACTCGGTTCATGACGTTCACTACAAAAATGATCAGTTTCAACACCAATCAAAAGTCGTTACTAAATGGTAAATTGTTGATGCTAACTTGTAGCAGTGACCAAGTTTTCTCTCGGTATCCACTATGGTTAAAGGTTATACCTACGACAATTTTCCACCACTAAAATTTTGTCGCCACTAAAATTACTCAATCAACATCTCTTTTGCATCAAATGATTTTGTTGTTGTTCATATGTAATTTTCATCAACAACATTTGTTGCTCTACTACATATACTGTGTCAAGGCTTCATTAATGCTAAATGCTTGATTTTGTGACAGAGTGACGTTGATGCAGTATAAATGATTCAGCATCTGCAAGTGTTGCTTATAAAAATACGTTTCTCTGACAAGCTTTACTTGTCACAACTCATATAGTCTGAACATCTATCTTTGTTGTTAGTAATAATTTATTCCACACTTACAAATGTAGCTGCAACGTATATTTTTCTTACAACAACATACAATATTTCCTATGCCAATTCTGTATAACTAATACGTATTTGTAGTAGTATATCACCCGAGAAATTTATAACCAAGAACAACATATAATGATAAGCAAAAAACTAGTAAACAACCCAAATAACTACAAGTGATATTGTGTATTGGCTTCATAAAGTTATGTGTCCGTAAATAGTTTCTTGAAGCTTTGCCTATTACAAGAAGGATTCTAAAACGTTCAATATCTTAGGCGGTAATGTTGTCTATGGCCACGTGTGAGAAGAAGTGAACAAACTGAATGCTAAGGTTGAGTAGCGGTTGATGTAGTTTGAGAGGTACCCACAATGACACTTATTATAAGCTCTGGCGCTAGAGGAGGCCAAACTGAGTTAGTGTCGACCGCTAAGACCATTTGCATAAGGTTAAGAGCGTCTACCTATTATGAATATTGAGGATGTAACGACTGAAGTTTGTGGATGGATACTTAGAGGAGGTGAGTCCCACAAAAGATTATGTTGTCACATATTTCCTCTCTTTGGTTCGAGCTTAACGAATAATCAACACTTTTGTTTATCTTGGCTTCCCCAAGCAGTACCCGATTGCCTTGAGCTTATCAGACTACCCAGCTCACTAGATTGCTACGAGCTCTCCATCTCGGGTTTGAGACATAGGTTTATTATTTAGAGTCACTTGTTAGGTCGTGAGGCATCACTTGATATCCAAGAGTCTCTATCGAATACAAATGTTAAGTCGCTCGTTTAGCTTAAGCCCAATCGACGTAGAAGTGTACTAATGATAGACCTATTTGGACAACTAAAGTTATTAATGATATGTGAAAAATTCTCAGTGTAACTTTCTTATGTCACAATTAAATTCATCTTACTCGTAAAAGTAATAAAAATACTATTATTTTTAAACATTTTAGAAACTCGCCAAAATGTTAATGAAGGAGTAGAAAAAGAACTAGAAGAAGATACTTGGATACAACTAATATATCCAAACTATTGAAATCGAAGATTGAGCAAACCCTGGAAGAGCCACCGAGAAAAAAGAGGAAGAAAAGACAGAATGCATTTGGGGATCATTAGAGTCAATTCCTTCATTTGGAGACTATTCACCCTTAAATATAAGTCCCTACAAAATAATGTCCATTTACACCCCAAAACTAAACAAAATACAAGTTACATCCTAAAAGACAGGTAAACAAAATTTGCCCACATTAAATACAAAACAGCCAAATAAGACCAAATAAACTGATGATCTTCCATATTGCATCTTATATTCTCAACACTCCCCCTTAATTTGGAAATCTTCAAGTTATCTCCCCTTGTCCAGGGAACATATTCTTCATTCCCAACCGATCACATGACTGATAATACTATTGAACTGCAAGAGGCTTGGTATAACAAATCAGTCAATTGACCTACAGTTCTTACATGTCTAAGTTCAAGTATATTTTCAAGCAATTTCTCTCTAATGTTGTGAGAATCCATCTCAATATGTTTGGTTCTTTCATGGAAAACATGATTATTAGCAATTTGAATAGCAGCATTATTGTTACACTGAAAAATGCTTATCCTCTTTTGAAAAAAATCCTAACTCATCCATCAATCTCCTAAGCCAAATAATCTTAGATAGAGAAGACCTCATACTTCTATATTCTAACTCAGCCGAAGACCTTGAAACAGTATTTTGTTTTTTAACTTTCCAGGATACCAAAGACTTATCCAACATGATCCCAAAACTTGTGACTGACTTTCTGGTCTCAACACAATAGCCCAGCCTGAGTCATAGTGCCCAATAAGTTGAAGAACAGAATCAAAAGAAAGAAGAGTAGCTTGACCTGGTTCCTGTTTATTTAAACCTGCCAATTCTCAAGGTCGCATCCAAATGCGAAGACTTAAGGTCTTGCATATACTGCCTCAAGTTTTACCCAAAATAAGAGATATTCAGTTTAGTAATATAGAGATACAACAACTTCTCAATCAATCTCATATATTGAGATACATGATCTAGGGGTTTAACTTCTCTATCATGCTCCAGCGTGTAAAGAGTTTTCTTCAATTTACAAACCAGATTACTCTTATTTTCACTACCAAACCCATCAGGGAGTTTCATATATACTTATTCATCTAAATCACCTTGTAAAAATGCATTGTATACATCCATTTGATAAAGGGGCCATTTGTAAATTGATGTTAGAGATAAAATTATTCGAACCGTGTTCATCTTTTCCACAGGGGAGAAGGTTTCAAAGTTGTCTATTCTGTGTTTTTGATTATAACCTTTTGCGACTAGTCTAGCCTTATATCGACTTAGACTACCATTAGACTTATATTTCAATGTATACACCCTTTTACAACCAATTATAGATTTACCTGATGGGAGTGGAACTAACTCCCAAGTCTGATTGTCCTTAAGCGCATGTATTTCCTCATGCATGGCCTGAAACCATGCCTTATCCTTTACATACTCTGTTAAATTTTCAGGTTCTCTTAAACTAGAGATTGAACTCAAATAACATTGGTAACCATATGAGAATCCATCATATGAAATACATCGACGAATAGAATAACAATGTGACTCATTCGAGACTTGATAGTCCTTCATCCACATAGGAGGCTTAATATTCCTTCCAGACCTACTAGTTGTAGGACCTGAAGGATCCTGGATGAGAGGATGATAATTTCCATCAAAATCTTCATAAAATTCATTATTTGGTATTACTTCATCAAAGTTCTATTCGAACTCATCATTTGATGATGAGACATCTACGTTAATTATGTTCTCCTCAGTCTCAACATTGCTGGGGTTGTGGACATCATAAGGATTATAATCAACGTAGTTTTCAAAGAACATGGGCAATTGATCAGGTTTGTCATTCTCAAAGGGGAAAGTTCTTTCATTAAATTGAACATCTCTACTTACAAAAAAAAAAAATTGAATTAAATCATAAAGTCTATACCCCTTTCGAGTTTCAGAATAACTCATAAGAACAGATGGTATAACCCTAGATGCAAACTTGTTTGCTACCAACATGTTCTTTGCATAACACAATCAACCGAATACCCTCAAATGACTGATCTTGGGTTGTTTTTATTCAAAAACCCGAGGGGAGATTTCCCCTTTAAAATCTTAGAGGGTATCATATTCATCAAGTAACAAGTAGTTAGTACACAGTCCCCCCCAAAAGGAGTAAGGTACTGATGCTTCCAACTTTAAAGCTCTAGCCACTCCCAACAAGTGTATGATTTCTCTCAACTCTCCCATTTTCTTGGGGAGTATATGGGCAACTGCTTTGGTGGATAATTTCCCTTCTCATGAAAGAAATTATTCACATGTTCATTAAAGAACTCTTTCCATTATCCGTTTGAAATTTTTTATCTTTCTTACCGAATTAAGTTTCAACCATTCTTACATATCCTTTTAATATAATAAACACATCATATTTAAACTGCATTAGATGTACCCAAGTAATTTTGGAAAAATCATCCACCAATATCAGGAAAACAAAAAACGTTTATTATCGTGAGTTAGACAAAGATAAGGACCCCATACATCTGCATGAACTAAATCAAATTAAACATCTGCTCTTGACTCAGAAATTGAAAAAGAATTTCTAATAATCTTGGCTTTAGGATAGACAGCACAGTCACCTAAAATCAAGATTTTATTCTTATGTAAACTGAAATATGGAAATCTAAAACATACTTCCAATCCTTTTTAGACAGACAACACAACACATCTTGGCTTTAGTAAATTGAATTTGGAATTTGGAATACATAAAACATTTTGCAAATTTTTTTCAGGGGCTATAAACACACTTCCAACACCATCAACTTTTGTCTATGTACCATCAGGTAATTGCACTTTAGTCCCTGGAACATTCTTGGCATCACATAACCAATCATTTCTATTGGTAATGTGATTAGATGACCCAGAATCCAAAATCTAAATGTCCTTATCAAGTAAATAGACGGAATTCAGAGATATACCAATAGTGTTAGACCGATGCTCCATCGGCGCGGTAGCATCTGCGGTTGTGACAGTGCTGCCAGTTTGTCCCACAGTCTGCAGAAGCCTTTCAAGATGCTCTCGGCTAAGGGTCATGAAACCTTCCAAACCAGAACTCGCAACAACATCATTAGCAATTTGCTTAGGAAAAACTGAATTATGATCCTCATTGTCATCCGAAATGGCATTGGCTTTGCCTTTAATTCCTTTTGCTTTAAAACATTCTTTATACTTGAAGCAATTATCCTTAGCATGCCCTTTTCTTTTACAATAATCACAACCCCTAGAAAAGCATCGTTCAATAGTATGTCCCTTTTTGTGACAATGGGTACACTCAATATTCTGATTTCCTTTTGACTTTTCCAAATTGATGGACAAACTAGCAGAATTAGAACCGATAGTTGCATTCATAGTAGAAGTTAGACCTCTCTGGCTTACCTATTGGATTAACAAGTTATATGCATGATTAACTGAAGGTAAGAGATTCCAAAGCAATAAGCGACTTCTACCACTACAATAGTTCTCATTTAAGCCCATAAGAAACTGAAACAACCGTTGATTTTCCTTATGCTCTGTGTGTTTTTTAAAATCGTCTCCTTCAATATGAGTCAAAACACAAGATGCATCATATTATACCCATAGGAGTTTGAGTTTGGTAAAAAGGTCGAAATAGAGTCTAGCTCTTGACGAGTCATTACAATTTCCATGTGAAGTTGATAGGTTCTAGGTCCACTAACTTTGTCAAATCATTCTTCCAGGTATTTCCAAACTAAAAAAGCACCCTTTGTATACATATATCCACTTCTTAGGTCCTTTCAAATCGAGATTATTATCCACTCTAGGACTACAACATTGCATCTATCCTAGAGGTGGTGAAAAACATAGTCAAATTTCTCACCCATGCAAGTTCCAATAATGAATCCAAGTTTATTTCTACCCAACAGAGTAAACCGAATAGCACGACTCGACATAGCATAATTCTTAGGACCATAAGAGTAGTAGAAATCATATTTATACCAAGTTTGTCACTTGTATGTAAGTATAACGGGTGATGAGAGTCTACCGTAGCCATGTCATCATGATTAACCTCACCGGTGGCACGTTTATCTGGCTCCTTGGTCGGTTTATCCTCAACCATCTAAAGAAAACTTCAAAAACCACTTGAAAACACGGTCAGAAAGAGATACATAGATTGCCTTAACCAAGAAGGTTTGCAACCGTAACCAGAGGATTCCAAGATAAGCACCAGAAACAACAAATAATCCAAACCTGATGCCAAACCAGAAAACGATATGTCTCAAGAAACCTTAGTAAGTACCAAGGAACACCGGTAACCGAAAAGTCAACAAATCGACCACGAAGGCAGAATCACAGCAAGAGTCCGTTTCCAAGGCCAAACGAAGAAGATATGCAAGGATCGAAAAGATTGAAAGCCTAGGATTTCTTCATGGCTCTGATACCATGTTGAAATCGAAGGTTGACCAAACCTTAGCGGTGCATTTCTTTCATGGAATTCAGAATAGGGAATACGGAATAGGGAATACGGAATAGAGAATAAGGAATAGGAGATAATAATATAAAGTTGTTTCTTTGGTGGAATGGAATAGAATGAAATAAGGAATTATGTTGTTTCTTTGGTGGAATTGTATATGGAAAGGGAATGGAATGTGGTAAAATGACATATTTGCCCCTCCTTCTATATGTATAGTATATAATACAAATAATTTGTATTAATTATTTTTAAAAATTAAGAATAATAAAAACTTTAATATAATTAATTAATAATTTAAAATAATTAAAATAATTAAAATAATTTTTTAATTAGTTTAGACCAATTTCTTTACCTTTTTTTTAAAATAATTATTTTAATTAATGTAAATTATAATGCAATTTTTTTTCACGATCCATTGATTGCATATTTATTCGAAATATCGTTAATTACATTATCCGCAATATTACCTTTTATTAGTACACAATTATACAAGGTCCGTCAAAGTGTTAGTCATTTGCTATAAACTTAGCATAAATGACCACATATACATGATACAAAACATAACCACACATACATGATACAAAACATGGTTAGTGACTACACATACATTATACAAAATATTGTATTGTCTATATATATATCACCATTCTGCAGTTCTTTTCAGACAAGTCATTCTGTAGATTATTTTTTGGCCATTCATATGTAAATTTCAATATATCAAAAAATGATTTTGCTCAGAGTAATTTACATCCACAGAGATGAATTCTTCGCATTCACAGCTATTACAACAGAAATTGACTTTTTCATGTATCACAAAGATGAATTCATGGATTCACAGCTATTCTTCGTACTACTGCAGATTGCCATGGCTTCACTTATTCTCTTGGAAGTATATGCATACTCAATACCTAAAATCATCTATTCAAGCTGCATGAACTGGGAAAAATAGATTTTGTTTTACCGTCAATTATGTATATGGCATGCAATAACCCAAAATCTGTGTTCTGTGTTCTAGTGTCTGCTGAACCAAAAACCTTGTAAAAGGCACCAAAACCTTCCCCCTTAAGCAATGTCTTCGTTACCCAGGAAGCTGATCCCTGGCCGAGCTGAATCTTCACCTAGACAATCCAAAAATCCACATTAGCACATCTAATAAGAAGCTTCATCAATATATCCGACGGTGCAATTCTCGAATCCTTCCTTGCAGCATGTATTAGTCAATCTCAGATGAGATTGGAAGAAGGAATTGAAGAAGATGAGATTGCTTAGGGAGGAAGGTATCGGCAATTCTGTTATAACAGAATAACCAGAAAAACAGAGCAATAACCGAACTAGAGATGAACTTCTTCAATTGATTCAAGTTAAGTTTTACAAACAGATTCACCACCTATTTATAGTCTAATCTAATGAGCAACTACAAGAGAAATGACTAGATACTAAGCTATAGGCTAGAAGATACAAGAAGACACTAGATCATTTAAGAACACTCAAGAACACCTTGATTACCTTGATGAACCGAAACTATCCTATAGGTATAGATGTTCTCTAATAAACATACTTACTTATCACAACTCCTAACATTCCCTATCCAAGATCCTTTTTGAATAAGCTTGCTTGATTGTTGCTTTTGTCAGAAATACTCTTCCATCCTTCTACATACTTAGCTCAATGTTTTTAAAACCCCATCATGACCACCTTCTTGCAGCTCTTATCAACCTTGATCATCCTCTAAGCTTCCATTCAAATTCCTTTTCTTCATCATATCATCTCAAAATAAGAATTAGAAAGAACACACAATTCTTGCAATTTATTTTTAAGATATCAACATCATAAACCAGCTTCAACCTGTTAGCATTGATCACAACTCAATATACTGCACAACTTCTCATCCAAATCAACCATACCTAATACATGTTTCAACCTCATGAGATATATGAGAGAAATCCCTTCTAAAGACTCATGATATACTCCAACCTTGATGTAGGCATCCTTATAGAGATTCAGCATTTTTTTATTTTCATATGCACTTTTCCTTGACTTTTCTTTCCTTTTCATTCTATACATTTTTTTTTCATTTTTTTTTTATTGATAGGAAGGTTTGAGCCTTCATCTTTTCATTGGGGTTGGAAGGTTTGAGCCTTCATCTTTTCATTCTCAAATCAAAGAAGAAGTATCTTTGACGTTGTCTTCTTCAATGATTATTTTTGAACTAAACCCCATGAGCTATCAATGTTGAACATTCTCTAGGAATAGCCTTCATCAAGGTGAGATCATGAAACCAAGAGAAGGCAGAGATCACCAATATATGATCACAAGGAAAACAAGAAAAGTATGATCAATGATGAAGAGATGAAGACACACATACTGAGTATGAAATCAATACACCCGGGTTGACAACCATTTCATGACGAATATCTCAATCACGAAAAGCAAGAACATAGTAGTCTCCTAATTCAAATAAGAGATGATAGCACAAGAAAAGAAACAGAACAGCACACTTAGAAAACAATCAAGACCAGATTAGAACAACACAAAATATGGCACATGACAGATATAAACACTATTGAGCATCATATGCAGGCAGACAGAAACGAGTATCATCAAACAATACCAGCAATCAAGGAGCATTAATCAAGAAGCATCAGCCGAATCAATGCTAATGCCTTCAGTGAGGCATTTGGACAATACCTCAACTTCTTCCAAGGAGTACACACCAAGCTTTTGACGAAGAGGAACAAAACTCTTTTCAGTGAGCGGTTTTGTTAGAATATCTGCAAACTGATCATCAGAGGGAACAAAGTTAACAATCACTTGACCATTAGTCACCTTTTCCCTAACAAAACTAAGATCCATTTCAACATGCTTCATTTTCGAATGATGTATGGGATTTTCTGTCAGACCAACCGCACTTCTATTATCAGACCAAACAACTGGAATGGATGATAAAGAAACCTGAAGCTCCTGAAGTAAGGAAGTCACCCACATAATCTCACGTATAGCATTTGCAATTGCTCTGTACTCGGCTTCAGCAGATGATCTAGATATAACCGATTGCTTTTTGGAACTCCACACAATCGGATTGCCATTCAGAAGAAGAAAGTGACCTGATATAGACTTCCTATCAGTTGGATCACTACCCCAATCTGCATCTGCATATGAAACAAGAGATACTTCATTAGTAGGTAAAGGAGGTGCTTGAAACAAAACCCCATGAAACAGAGTACCTTTGAGGTACTTCAACACATGAACCAAAGCATTCCAATGAACTAATGACGGTGCTTGAACAAACTGACTTAGTTTGTTCACAGCAAATGCAATATCAGGACGAGTAGCACAAATATGTTGAAGAGCACCCACAGTACTTCTATACAAATCATCATTAGGACACGGAACACTATCCTTATCGCACAAGATTTTTGATAAGAAATTACCTGTCATAGGTGTAGGCATAGGAGACGAATCACTCAAACCTGTTTTACTCAGAAGTTCCGAAATATACTTGTGCTGACTGAGAAGAAGACAATCATCTTTTACCTGCACATCCATACCCAAAAAATAGTTAAGAGATCCCAAGTCCTTGAGTTTGAATTCAGTATTGATCTGAGAAATTACTTCCTCAATATCATACTGATCATGACCAGTCACAACTATATCATCTACATACACTAAAAGAAACACAGAACCAATAGAAGACCTTTTGATGAACAAACAGTTATCTGATTTAGAAACTTGAAACCTTAAACGACCTAAAAGAAAATGTTTGAGATTTTCAAACCAAGCTCTTGGTGCCTGTTTTAAACCATACAAAGCCTTATGAAGCTTGCATACCAAAACATTCCCAAAGGAATCTCGTTGCTCAAAACCGGGAGGCTGAGTCATAAACACTTCTTCTGTAAGATCACCATGAAGAAAGGCATTATTCACGTCAATTTGCCTAAGTTGCCACTTGTTAGTCAAGGCTAAAGACAACACAATACGAACAGTAGGTGATTTAACAACAGGACTAAAAGTTTCATAAAAATCAAAACCAGGTTTTTGTGAAAATCCTTTAGCAACTAACCTTGCTTTGTACCTGTTTACCGAACCATCAGAGTTACGTTTCACCTTAAAGATCCATTTGCACCCTCCTGAAATACGACCTTCAGGTAGAGTAACCAGAGACCAGGTGTTATTGGTTGATAAGGCTTGTAGCTCATCATGAACGGCTTGAGTCCAATGTGAGGTCCGAAGAGCTGCATGAATGGATGACGGTTCTGAATCAACTAAGTCCTTTAAATCTTCTTTAACTTCAGTCAATGCAGCAAATTGAGAGTTTGTTTTTGATCTTGTCATCATGGGATGAACATTCGGTCTACGACTAGAAGACCTGTTATCATCTGAATTTGCTGACACTATTGGAAGATCATTAGCACCATCTGTTACCAACCTTGAAGATTGCACCAATTCATTGTTGGAAGAAGGTACATACCTGATTATACCATCATGTACTCTTGAAGCTTCATCCAAGGAACCAGCTCCAGAATCCTCCATCTCAGAAACCGATTCAACACCTGGTACCTCCACACCAGAATTTGACAAATCATTAGTTGGAAGAGACATAGACGAAGATGAAACTCCAGGACAAGTAGGTGATGTAGTAGAATGATCAGCAGGTACATCAACAAAACCAAAAGGAAGAAAAAACGGATTACTCGTGTAAGTGTTTTTCGGGGCAGAGGATAACATGAATTTGCCATTTTTCTCAGCAAATGGAAACTCATTTTCATGAAACCGAATATGTCTTGAGATATAAAGCTTACCATTCGAATCAAAACACCTGTAACCATGCTATTGAGAACAGTACCCCAAAAAGACACAAGGAGTAGATCTAAAGTCAAGTTTGTGTTTGTTAAATGGACGAGTAAACGGGAAACACAAGCAACCAAAGACTCGTAATATGGAATAATCAGGTACCTTTCCAAACAACTTTTCATGAGGAGAAATGTTAGAAAGTACCTGAGTAGGGAGCCTATTGATTAAGAACACAGCTGTGAAAAATGAATCACTCCAATACTGCATAGGCAAGCTTGCTTGATACATAAGAATTAGGCCCATCTCTACAATATGCCTATGTATTCTTTCGACTATCCCATTTTGCTCAGAAGTATATGGGCGAGTAACTCTATGAGCAATACCTTTGCTAACAAAGTAAGATGAGAGAGTTTTAAACTCACCTCCACCATCGGTTTGAACTGCTTGGAGTGAACATGATAGTTGTCGCTCGGCCAAGGTATGAAACTGGATGAACACATTCGCAGCATCACTTTTCTTTTCTAAAAAGTAGATCCAAGTATATCGTGAGAAGACATCAACTATACTCATATAAAATCTTTTTCCATTAGACGTCACCGAGGCAGGTCCCCAAAGATCAACCTCAATCAACTGAAGAGGCTTATCGTATTTAGTTGAAGAGTTAGAAAATGGGAGACGTATGCTTTTTCCAACAGAGCAAGCTGAGCATAAACCATAAGAAGCTGAACACTTATTATCAAATTGAGAAAATACAGAACTTAAGACTTTGGATGATGCATGTCCAAGTCTTTGATGCCATATCATTGCCGAATCAACAAATCTAGTACTATGACAACTACTCTCAAAATCAGAGTTCTTATTATGCAATCTAGGAGTAAAACTACTAAAATCTAACTTGTATAGCCCTCCAGATTCTTCTCCTTGAAGTAAGACCTTCTTAGATACAGAATCACGAACGAGACAACACGTAGGATGAAACTCAAAAAACACAGCATTATCCCTGGAAAACTGAGAAACATAAACTAAATTTTTAGTGATTTCAGGAGAATAAAGCAGATTATTAAGAAATAACGATTTAGAACAAGCATTTATCACAGATGTTCCTATATGAGAGATCGACAATTGAGCACCATTACCAACTTGAATTGTACCTGCACCTTTGTATGGTTCAGCTCCAACCGGTTGGGCATTGGATATGTGGTTCGAAGCTCCTGAATCTGGATACCAGATCTGATCTGTACGAACCTGTTGTGGCTGAGGCAAAGAGGTGAAGTTTGCTTGAGGATTCATCTCTTGAGCAGCTGCAGCACTAGCACCAGGAGGTGCCATACCGAATGATGATCCATAGGGAAGCATGTATGGATATTGTCCAACTGAAGGAGCTGAAGGCAGATACATTGCAGGATTGAAGGCTGAAGGTGAAGGCAGGTACACAGCTGGATTGACAGTAGGACTTGCAGCTGAAGCACCGAGTTGATGCTGCTGAAACAAAGGCTGAGAATGCTGAACCAGAGTCTGAGAATGCTGAGAAGCACCGAAGGTATGTTGCTGATGAGGCTGAGGTTGAGGCACAGATTGATAGCTCGAAGTCGAATGATGCTGATCATTAGACTCATTCCAGTTGTTCCATGAAGATTGACAGACATTGGCAGATATCTGTCCACCTGAATTGATGCCTTGGAAGTTGACATCGAACCTCTTGTAGCACCTGTTGACAAGATGTCCTACCTTGCCACACAGTTGGCATTGAGGCCTGTTTCCTCCTCTACCTCGACCAAAGCCTCTTCCTCCATTGTTTTGATTTGTGTATTGGAATTGATTCTGATTTTGAGGACCAGAATTCTGATTCTGTCCGCCAGAACCACTTCCATTCTGTCCGAAACCAGAATTGAAACCAGAATTTGCAGCAGAAGGCAGCTGATTCTTCACGCCATCTTCATTGCTATGCACCATTGCTTGAGGTAGAACTAAAGGATCAAACAGCTGATCACGGTTTCTCGTTTCAGCATCCAATAGAACTGAACTAACAGACGCAAGATCATATGGATTCCTACTTGCGTGTATAACAGCCACAACATTATCAAACTGTCCTTGAACTCCATCTAAAATGATTGATATCTGCTGCATTTCATCAATAGCATGACCACAGCTCGCCAAACTATCGCAAGTGGACTGTATGTCAGCTAAGTAATCTCGGACAGACTGTGTTATAAGTTTCCTAGCTTTTAATCTTCCAAAGAGACTCATAACTCTAGTAGTTGATGAAGATGAGAACATTTGATGCAGCTTGGACCAGATAGAACTCACTGTCATGCATCCTAGCAGGTATCTATTGACTTGAGGATAGATTGATACTAACATCCATGAAGCCAATGCACTATCTCGTTGCAGGTATGAAGCATAGACAGGATTTGACACATTTTCACCATTTTCATTAACTATTTGCATCGGAATGTCTCTAACGCCATATAGGTGTGATTCAAGATTAAATCCACGAACAGCAAGTAATACCTGCTGTTTCCAGAGATGGAAGTTGTCATCTCCTGTGAGAAGACACACTCGTTTGTTGGAGAAGGCCGGTGGAAGCAGAGCTTCCATTGCAACACCAAAACAGAGCAGTCAATCGGCTAGAACATAGCAGATTGAAATCGCGGCTGAGATTGCTGCTTGAATTCGAATCAAATGTTGCAGTCACCAGATTCTTGCAGCTCTGATACCATATTAGTCAATCTCAGATGAGATTGGAAGAAGGGATTGAAGAAGATGAGATTGCTTAGGGAGGAAGGTATTGGCAATTCTGTTATAACAGAATAACCAGAAAAACAGAGCAATAACCGAACTAGAGATGAACTTCTTCAATTGATTCAAGTTAAGTTTTACAAACAGATTCACCACCTATTTATAGTCTAATCTAATGAGCAACTACAAGAGAAATGACTAGATACTAAGCTATAGGCTAGAAGATACAAGAAGACACTAGAACATTCAAGAACACTCAAGAACACCTTGATTACCTTGATGAACCGAAAATATCCTATAGGTATAGATGTTCTCTAATAAACATACTTACTTATCACAACTCCTAACAGCATGAACAAATTCAAACAACATGACTAAAATCAAACCACGAGTTCAAAACAGCATGACAATTCATATACGCAGTATGAAGCTTTAACAGCAATAACATAAGACATCTTCATAAATTCAATCTACTGTAAATACTACCCAATTTATTTGAGAAGCCCTAAACCACGAATTTTGGTACAAGTGCTACGAAATTGGGTGCGGTGGCACACCAATTTGCCGAAATTAGGTGCGGTGGTGCTCCGAAATTGGTACAATAGCAACCCAAACAAGAATCGTCGAACTCAGCCGAACCAAGAATCAATGATTCTCGGTTGAAATGAAGAAGGAAGATGCAATGAGGAAGGAGAAGCAGGTCACGGTTGAAATGAAGGGGAGCGGTGCAGTTTTGGCAATACGAAAATTACATAAGGGTAATTTTGTCTTTTGACCCTCTATTCTGTATTCCTAGCCCGCATGGAATACGAATTCCGACCTTTTTGCTCGGAAACTCTAACACTACCCCTCTAGGAATCCGTAAGCCAAATTTTTGCAATTCCACAAAAAGAACAACTTCATACGGAGTCCGTATCACCTCTTCCATTCCTATTCCGTGAAAAGAACATGCCGTAGAAACGCCACGGAGAGAAAAGCCGAAGAGAAGACAGAGAGCACTTGGGAATCATTAGAGTCAATTCCTTCATTTGGAGACTCTTCACCCTTAAATATAAAACCCTAAAAACTAATATCCATTTACACCCCAAAACTAAACAAACTACAAGTTACATCCTAAAAGACAGAAAAACAAAATATGTCCACGTTAAATACAAAACAACCAAATAAACAGATGATCTTCGAGAAGATTCCTTATATATCAATCCATCCTTTGCACTACAATATAAGGAATCTTGTAGTGCCAAATAAACATCTTATATTCTCAACACAATCAAATGAAGCTTATATTGATCCAAAAGAGGCATAAATTAAGTGTTACATAGACTAATTAATCCCCCATTGGCATTGTTAGTACTCTACAACTGTGGAGTCTCATGGCCTTACCAATTCCCTTGTCTCCCGACAACACTGGACACAGCTGATCAGTTCAAAGTTGCCTCAACTACTCCAAGCTAGGTTTCTGGAATATTCGTCTCTTCCATTCAATTCCTGATGTGACCAACCAACAACAATAATTTCCTTGTAGGTCAATCAAAACCAACCGTGTAACTCTTCCATATGGTAGGTTGCAAATGAACCACACCGCCTTAGCATCGTCACGCATGCGTAGTTAACATTTCATTCACAAACTCATTGACGAGAAAGCTCTAGTAAATGATAATGACACTCAACCCCACTTGAGATCTACTATCCTTCTGTCTTTATCCAAGTATTTAATGTCAGAAAACAAAGTTATTCTCATAGACGTAAAGAAACGCATGTGAGGTGGACGGATCAAAAAAAATGAACAATGTCAAGTGTTTGATTCCAGACCAGTCATCAGATCAGTAACAGACAACAACAGAAAAAAGACATCCTCTGATCCCTGGTGGGTGGAGGGGTTCACATGGGAAAGAATTCACATGCATGGCTGAGGGGTATTTGAGTATTGTTGCAGGGTCTACATATATAGTAATAGTAATTATTTTAAAAGTATAAAACAATGTATCCATATTTGTTATCCAGGTCTAGTGTACTGCATGCATGCTTTCTTAGAATGAATGAATTTTGGAGCTAGACACAACAGGCCTACCTTTGTTGGGACATGGGGTTATTCTGTATGTGTTTCAGTTTCTCCAACCTTTCACAATCATGGGGTTACTTGTACTTATGACTGACGTGTCAAACCTCCCTTCTTTTGTTAATTTCCTAGTGAGATGACATGTCCCAACGTGGACCGTTTAATGACATCCAATCAGCATACATTGTCCATGTCAATAAAAAGGCTAAATCACAATATAAGGAATCTTGTAGTGCAAAGGAACACCTAAACCATCAGATCTACAATGACATGACAAACAGAAGTAATTCCCTTTAATCTTAATGGACAAACGTTGCCTTACACTATGGAAAAATAGTAAGATAACGGCTCAACGGGACGGCTCAACTACTATTGAGACGTGAATAATTTAATTATCGGATTATTCACGGCTCAAACACTATTGAGCCGCAATTTTATTATATATATATTTTGCGGCTTAAATGTCAGAGCCACGAAAAAAAAACACTTATTTTTACGGCTCTTTTTTTTAGCCGTTCTTTTTAAATGATTTTTTTTTTCGCTATTTTTCACATCTCAATCACTATTGAGACGTAAAAAAAAAATATTTTTGACGGCTCGTTTTTTTAAGCCATCATTTTTTTAAAGGAATTATTTTATGTCTTTTCAGTATTTTTCACGGCTCAATCAGTATTAAGCCGTAAAAAACATAATATAAAAAAATTCAAAAGTTTTCCTCGAGCCGCTCACCCTTTTTCCCACTCACCCATTCTAATTTCTAATATTATCTTCTACTTTTATGAGTTGTGCTTCCATTTTGTTCCCCATTCTAATCCCTCGTGCTCACCCTTTTGTTCTCTTTCTAATATTTCTTCTTTCCCTTTTATTCTCCTTCACCATTTGCTCGTCAAGGGTCATCAATCGAGGACCAAGAAAAGTATAAAGACGCGGAGTTCTTCTTGGAGGATACATAGATGACTGGTGCTGACGCTGGTGCCGTCCCTCTGGTCGGAGCAGACGTAAACAACTTCAAGTCCGGCAACAAAGTTCTGGCCGTCATTTGCCACAGTGAATGTACGAAGATGATGGGACCCACAGTGAACGACGGAACGGGATCTCCATGGTAGACCTCCGACAGACGAAAATGAAGAAGTCAGACGAAGATGGGCATTTTTTTGGGACGAAGATGAAGAAGATGGACGAAGCCAGACTTCCATGGCATATCTGCATTTGCCAAAGATTTATACTTTTTTTAATATATATATTTTTCGCGGCTCGTTTTATATGAGAAGTAAAAAAAAAAATTCGCGGCTCAACCAAAAGTGCCGACATAATTATTTTGGCGGCACTTTTGATTTGGGTCGGGAATTATCACGGCTCATCATATATTGAGACGTGATAATTCTCCTGACACTTCATGTCACGGCTAAACTTCTGGTGAGCCGTGATAATTTAACGGCTCAATTTTTCAGCCGTAATTAGCCATATCTCACGTGGTGTAAGTTGGACCATCTGCCTCAACCATTATACCACTAATGACACTTCTATTCTTGTCATGATATTTTGTGTGGAATACATATATATAGAACCCATTAAATCTTCGAACAACAAAATTTGGACTAGTTGTACGAGCAATTACTTCATGTGAACATTTATTATTAATCATATCAAGAACCTAGAATATTAGAATTATTATTAGAATTGAAGTATTTAACAAAGAGAGTTAACATAAACGGTCCATTAAGCCAATTTGCAAGATAGAGTTATCATAAACATGTCTATTAAGCTAATTTGCACATTTCTCTATAAACCATTAACCCTTTATGTGATAAGTTGAAATTGAACGGTATTCGACCAATGAAGAGAAAAGTTGTCTTCATTCTTCCAAATTATGTTACCAAATAAAAGGTTCGGAGAGGCCTTTCCGTAAGTGAATAATAAATCACATGAAGACCTTGCCACCACTCCCCCAGCTGATGCTGGTGACGCCTTGTACCTTTACGTAAGCATCAACCATGTAGTTGTAAGCTCTATTTGACTAAAGGAAGATGTCAAGTGCCAAGTCCCGGTCTACTATGTAAGCACAATTTTTACTAAACTTTAAATGAATTATTGAGAGGATGAGAAGCATCTTTATGTGTTGGTCATCTCAGCTGGATATCTTTCTCCATATTTTCACGTGCATGACATCACTATCCTTACAAATCTGCCTTTGAAACATTTCCTACAAAATCTTGATACTTCAAGTATGATGATCAAATTGGGAGTGTAGCTACATGAAGTTAGAATCAAGTTTGCTCCACGACCTGCCATCAAAGGTTAGGTGCTAGCTGAATTTATCGTTGAATCAATAGGACCAACCACATCCAGAGTTGTTGACTCTTGTAGGAGAAAAGATGGGTAATAAAATACCCAACGAAATTTAGGAGTTATACAATGACGAATATTCATCTGTCAAACACTCGGGGACATGACTTATTTTAATCCCACCCAATGGTAGTGAACTCCTGAGGTACGCCCTCGCCTTGACTCGTAAAGCCATGAATAACAGAGCATAATATGAAGCCCACATTGATGGGGTTTATAAAGGACGCCTTATTTTAATAAACCATTATATCACTGACTTACATAAAATCAATAAGATGTATATAAACCATTTATGTAAGGCGTCGCCCATATGAATGTGCTATAGGTGTCAGCCTATAAAAGGCGTCGTCGCCATGTGTGAGGATAAGGCCGCATTAAATGGGATCAAATATCTCTGAGATTTGAAGATAATGACCCCTGTCCCATCCGAAGGTCAGTTTGACCTCAGTTAAAAAGGGCTAACCAAGGTAAAAAGGAAGCACTGTTCATCAGGTTAAGAAAAGCCTATAAATAGAAGCATTCATTATCATTTATTACATTCTGATTTTTCACCACATCCACATAAAAGCTCTTCAAAGCCTTAGAACTGACTTAAGCTTCAGAGTGGAATAAACGGGTCAACCCGAAGTTGTCAATTCTGTGCAGGTCCGAACCGAGAGGAGCGACGCTTGTAGAGAAGAAGATTTTCAGAACCCAACACAAATCAACTAAATTAGATTAATAAGAGTGGGCACAACCTCCTTAAAAGTGTAATATGATTCCCATCTGGTGGTGAACCTGGTAAAGCGTTGATTTACATAGGGGAGATTATGATTTTCATAGGGTTGATTCCCATCTGGCGCCGTCTGTGGGAACCCTTGAGCAAAATATTGCTATGGCTCCCACCAATACAAGAGATAAGAAAACTTAGCAGACGGAGGAGGGAAGTTCACTCCATGATCTGCAACAACACCTGACGCCTTCAGCTTTCATGCCAAGGTTTTAGAGAAATTCAGGAGCGGCGCTCCCAAGTGCTTCAGCCCCAATAGGAGTCCAGGCTAGAGTACTGCCATCTCAGCAGACTCGAGCGTCGCTCATGCCAGCACAGTCTCATATAGCCTCATCAGGAGGAAGAGCACCCTCAGCAGTGCCTACTGCTCAGAGCATCGCTACGCCCATACCCGCAGTAGTAGTGGCTCCTCCTCCGGGTGAAATAACCCTGTATAAAGTGAGGGAGCTTATTGTTGACGCAAACAAGTAACAGCCATGCAAAGTAATGCCCAAAGTGAGAGATAGAGCATCACGCCCTTTCACGGATGAAATTCTGGATGTAGAAATACCAAAATCCGTCCAGATCCCTAGGATCGATGTGTATCGAGGGGAGGGTGACCCCGTGGAGCATGTCCAAAGTCCTGAATCTTCCCGATTGGGAAGATCTAAAAATGAAAAGCATTGTGCAATACTTTTTCCCTCAACTTTGAGCAGCGCTGCCTCTCATTGGTTTTTTGGCTTGCCCAAGGCTTCAGTCAAGTCTTGGACGGATTTGAAGGAAAAGTTCATCATCCAGTACATGGGTGGTAGACAATTGCTGAAAAGCGTAGGCACTTTGGACCATATCCGGCAAGTAGGGGATAAAAGTTTGGGATATTTTTACAAACGCTTCAACCAGGCTCTAGCTAGTATCGATCAAGTCATCACATGAGGTGAGATCATTCGAGCTTTCGTTAGAGCGCTAGGTTCTAGGGGTTTAGCTTTACATGACAGTATGAGTGTCATCCCTGTTCACACCATATCAGATCTGGCAGCGAGGGTCAAGTCATATATTGACCTTGAAATAGCTCGAGAAGGAAGAAAATTTTCTAAAGATCATCGAAAGGAGGTACAAGAAGGAAAAAGGCCAGAACAGCGGACACAAAGAAGTCGTCCACAAGAGGATAAACGAAGTCATCCACAAGAGGACAGGCGCCGCCCAAAGATCCCACGTCCACAGCGAGAAGTTTTTTAGTCTTTTACGCCCTTAAACCAATAAATTTATGTAATCCTAAGTGAAATGGAGAAGAGGGATTTGGCGTCACCACGATTGCCTCGAAAATCAGGAGGACCTATGGGCCCTTATCTTGAGCAATATTGTCGATACCATCGAAGTAAGGGGCATAGTACTGATAGCTGCAAAATTTTGAAGAGAGATATTGAGGCGCTCATCCAGAAGGGACTCCTCAAAAACTTCGTGGCAAAACGGGATCGGAGTCCTAGCCCACAAAGGGAAAGGAGAGTGTCGCCTAAGAGAGAAGTGGGAGATGAGGGCTCTAGGGGCAAGCACGGACATGTACGAGTGATTAGTGGTGGAGAAACTAGTAGTGCCAGACAGGTGTATGCTACTCAGTTGTCTGGAACCTCTAAGTCAGGTGAAACACCCTTTGGATTGGTATATGGTTCGGAAGCTGTGGCCCCTACTGAAATAGCAGTATCATCGCACCGAGTAACACATTTTGAGGCGACGCCTAATGATGAACAGAGGCATGTTGACCTTGACTTGGTGGAAGCTAAAAGATGGGTATCCGATGAAACTCAAGGAAAAATGAGATTGGTCACTGCTAGATATTATAATCGGCGAGTGTTCTCTCGCCAATTTTTCGTGGGGGAGATGGTATGGAGAAGAAATGAATTCTCACACCTGGATAGGTTGAATAAGCAATCCCCAAATGGGAAGGGCCTTATAAGGTCGTCGCTATTCCCGGCCCCAACGCCTATGTCTTGGAGGATGAGGAAGGAAGAAAGGTAAGGAATACTTTTAATACGGAGCATTTGAAAATATTTCATGCTTAGATTATAATTTACAATGCCATTGTATATATATCAAGTATTTAAATAATACTAGTGAGTATTGCAAGTTCTACAAGTCATTGATTCAATGTTCGAATAACAAAGTTGACGCCTTGATAAACATGTCTTGACTTCATTATCTAAAAACGATAATTTACAAGGTAAAATGTTCAAGTGCTGAAAAAAGTAATTGCCCTTTGGAGAAGTGCCCTTTGGAGGAATGGTCCTTGAAGGAGTGCCCTTGGGAGAAACAGTGCTAGTCTCAGGAGCCGCCTTTTTCTTCCCAACCTTAAGAGTACTGGTGGCGGCTGGCGGCATTTTTGCTTTTTGGGAAACCTTAGCCTTTGAAGAGGCAGCTTCAGCTTCCATGTTCTGTTGCTGCCTCCGCAAGAAGGCTTGAAAGCCTTGTACCTGGTCCACAAGGAAGTTTGGCTGAATATGGGTGACTAATCTTCTGTATATCCAGATGATCTTGCTGACCAGGTGCCTCTCAGCAGCTTCCTCAAAGGCGGCAGTCTCTAATTGAATGAGCGCCGCCTCTTTCTCCTTCTGAATAACTTGGAGTTGGAGAAAAGCTGCCTCTTTCTCCTTTTGGGCAGTCTCAGCCTGTAGGAGCGCCGCCTCCTTATCCTTTGTCACAGAGGACATCTCCTTGGTTAGATAAGACAAGTTCTTGTCAGCCCGACGAGCATTCTCCCTATTATGGCTGGAGACTTGCTCACACTCCGCAAGTTGCTGGGCAAATTTGTTAGCCTTGTCCACAGCAAATTGAGCCTTCTCAATGACTCCATCCTTCAACTCGAGCTCTTCATCTAAGCGTCGACGGAGGAAGGCATTATCCTTTTCCAGCTTAGCCTTCTCCTTCATCCAGTCAGCCTTCTCCTTTTCCAGATGAGCAGCCCTTAATGCATGGTCCTCCATATCAGCACATTTGTGGGCCAAATGCACTGCTAAGGCACCGACTTCAGTCTCTGTAGCCAAAAGTTGTAGATGAAAAAGGGATTAGACGAATGAAAGGAGGAAATACTAAAATGTGAGTAAAATTAAACTTACAGAGGCGACGGAGGTGAGGTCGTTCTTAACAGCCCCTTCGACACATTGAGTATCGAAGTGGAGCTGGCGACGATCTTGAGGAAGAACTGACCCGCTCACAATATGGAGAGCCAGGGCAGAGTGAACAGGGTTCCTTTAGGAAGCTTCGCTTGAAGGGAGGTCCCCTCTGTAATATTGGTCCCTTGCAAGTGACGCCATGGTTCCTAGTTCATCAGGCGGTTCTCATAGACAGGTGTCTCGTAGAGGTGCCGCCTCAAATTAAATCCAGGGCCTTCAAGAGGACCCAGAGGATTGATTGATGCAGCAGGTGGAGACACCGGAGGCGTCGCTGGTCTTAGAGATGTTTGGACAGGTGGCCTAGGAGACACCTGGGTCTGCGACGCTTGGGGCATGTTCGGTGTCACTGGAGAGGGGGACCTTAAAGGCGGGGCTTATCTGAGGGGTGAGGGATCAAGTGTTGAAGTAGAAAACACCCCACTCTCTGGCGATGCTTCTGAGTTTCCTAAATTAACAAATTAATTAGCCAAAGCCTTTACAAAACAGGATACAATTCTGTTAAAATAAATAATACATGTTGGCGGCGCTGTTTCTTCTGTACTCTCATCCAATACTATAGTGTTGGAAGGATCAGCAGGGTTTGTCCTATCCTTCTTCGAGTGTCGCTTCGGAGCCATGGTTTTAGCCTTGTGCTTCTTCTTGGCTGGTTCCTCCTCTTCTTGAATTGGTGGAAGAACTCCAGTCGACGCCTGGACATAGCATCCAGAAGGTTGAAATAAATAATCAAAGTCATCATCTGCAAAGAAAAAAGGAAAAGGATTACTGAAATACCCAATCAATCTCCGGATGAAAAGTCGACGACTTTATTACAGCACTAGCAAGCATCGCCTCCGTTGTATCCTTGGATATAAAGGAAAGTTGTCCTTAGGAATGTGCTATGTATATAAGTTTGAGGGTATAGAGATCCTCCTCAGAATATTCAAAAAATGAGGGTAAAGGGTCTGTTCGAGGATTTCTCAAAGCCCAGGCGCCGCCGCCAAAGAAGAAGAAATATTTTGTTTTCCAATTTGAGTTAGTGGATTTAAAACCACTAACCAAGTTATTTTTGGCAATCTAGAACCAAGGATTTTGACCTAGGCGTCGCACATTCCAGCCTTTCGACTCGGGAAAGCGAGTTTGGAAAAGAAAAATGCCAAAAGCGTTGAATTGAAGGTGATAGAAGGATCGGAATAAAGACAAGGCCAGTTATTTTCGAAGCATAGAATACTAAACCCTACCCACATGCCATAATAGCGGCACAGTTCTACTAAACAATCGCAAAAAGGGAAACGAAGCCCCGCCTCTATTTGACTCAAATAGATCGTGGCTTCGTCTTCCCCTGGAAAGCATACCCGATCATCGCCCATGGACTCAGGGTAGGGTAATCGGGGTCGATCCTCATTACTCATACCCGAGGTTTCGACTGCCCATGCGAAGTTTTCTCGGGTAAGAAGGTTTTGTTTAGGGTCGATAACAGGAAGGGGAAAATTAAGAGTCTTACACTAAATGTTGCTGGAAGACGCCATGACTTTCTTCAACAACTGGACTTTTGATGGCGTTACTCGACAGCGGGCAATGGTGGCGACGCTCCTCTTAAAAGGCGATGACTATCAGTTTTTAGAGAGAGAAACTATAGAGAAGGCAGAGCAAAGGATTCGAAAGTGTTTAAAATGAAGGGACCACTCTTTTTTATAGTTGACCCATGAAGAAATTGACAATCATTACAACGGAATCCGAAACGTCACCCATAGATGACCGTTGGATTAAAACGGAATTTGAAACGTTGCTTTTTGATGGACCGTTAGATCTCAACGGTCACATGGATTGCTGACGTCATCACACTGTTTCATTCAAATTCAAACAAAACCAAAATATCAAGCAATGTGGACCGTTGGATCATCAGAAATCACACGGATTGCTGACGTCATAGGGGGCAGATGAAACGATTTCTTTTGTGAAAGAATTCAATTTTGAATTTTACCGCCAGAAAATTTTAAAAATCCCCGCCATTAAAGGCTCATTGACGCCTAGAAAATTCCAGGTGTATTAACACCTAAAACAATTAAAGGCTCATCGACGCCTAGAAAATTCCAGGTGTATTAACACCTAGGAAAATTAAAGGCTCATCGATGCCTAGAAAATTCCAGGTGTATTAACACCTAGGAAAATTAAAGGCTCATCGACGCCTAGAAAATTCTAGGTGTATTAACACCTAGGAAAATTTAAAGGCTCATCGACGCCTATGAAATTTGCAAAGGTTACTTAGTAAATTTCATAGCAAAGTGACGCCTATTAAAACAAGAACCCAGTTGAGGCAAATTAAGACTTATAGAAAGTCAAAACTCATAGAGAGATTCTATCCAATCGGGACTAATACTCCTGTTTGGCTTGGGGGGCAGATGATGGGGTTTATAAGGGATGCCTTATTTTAATAAACCATTATATCACTGACCTAAATAAAATCAACAAGATTTATATAAACTATATATGTAAGGTGTCGCCCATATGAATGTGCTATAGGCGTCAGCCTATAAAAGGCGTCGCCGCCATGTGTCAGGATAAGGCCGCATTAAACGGAGGTCAGACAACATTAAATTGGATCAAATATCTCTGATATTTGAAGATAAGGACCCCTGTCCCATCCGAAGGTCAGTTTGACCTCAGTTAAAAAGGGCTAATCAAGGTAAAAAATAAGCACTGTTCATTAGATTAAGCAAAGCCTATAAATACTAGCATTCATTATCATTTATTACATTATGATTTTTCACCACATCCACATAAAAGCTCTTCAAAGCCTTAGAACTGACTTAAGCTTCAGAGTGGAATAAATGGGTCAACCCGAAGTTGTCAATTATGTGCAGGTCCGAACCGAGAGGAGCGACGCCTGTAGAGAATAAGATTTTCAGAATCCAACACACATCAACTAAATTAGATTAATAAGAGTGGGCACAACCTCCTTAAAAGTGTAATATGATTCCCATCTGGTGGTGAACCTGGTAAAGCGTTGATTTTCATAGGGGAGATTATGGTGAAGTAAGAAAAAATGAAGAAATATTTAAGCGAAGATAAAGCGTTGATAAGAAAAAACTAACACTTTAGAATTGATGTTATCTTGAGAGAAGAAAATCAAGAAGCTTATGCATTTAGTATATATAGTTTGTGAGCGTCGCTCCTAAAGGAAGTACACTTCTTGGAAAGTGTCATTGAAATAGGCTCAACCTATAAACGAAACAGAAACATAGATGGAAGACATTTACTAGTTTCTTAACAAAAAGCAACGTCTCTCGATGAAGTTGAAAACTAAAAATTTGATGCCCGGTCGTCAATTATATGATAATAGATGAGGCATGTATAAAAAGGGTACTCAACGCCTTATCTATTTGTAATAGAGCACATTCTCAAAGAGCTGCATGAAGGTTATGTTGTGTGTCATGAATGGAAGAAATCAATAATAATAAAGGACATACGTCAAGGATGCTACTGGTGAACCATGAATTATAGGCAACGGCACTCATACAAGAATGTGAAGCCTTCTAGAAATTTTCATAACGAATTGGGTGTCTACCAATAGAGTTGGTTTCAATTCCATGTGCATGATTGTTTGCACACTGCGGTATCAGCTTAGTCGAACCCCTACTAAGGGCAACAAGGCAAAGAAGTTTCATCATTGTCACCATAAACTACTATTCAACATGGTTTAAAGCAAAAGCATTGACGATGACTACAGAATTTTAAGTCATAAAATTTCTAGAGTCAAGAATCATATCAAGGTATGAAATCCCCAAAATCTCTGAGAAGAAATGGATCGTTCTAAAGGAAGAAGGAGAATCGCCAGAAGGAACCAAGGAGGCGCAGCAAAATGAAAGGAGGCACAGAAGGTTTAATTTCAGAATGAATAATTCCATTAGGGTAGGTCTGCTTAAATAGAAAACCTCAATACGGAAATAACAAGGAAGGACAGAAAATTACAAAAAACTGAAATAACCCCTAAACTAATAAAAAGACCCTAAAGAAATAAATAAAATCAAAAGGTCCTAAACATTAGGTTGAAGCTTGATAATTTAACACTCCCCCTCAAGCTGACAACCTAAAAAAAAATATCAATCATGCCTAATTTATCAGACAAATAATTATGTTGAGTCTTCCCAAGTGCTTTAGTAAATATATCCGCCAATTGCTCCCCAGACTTCACGTATTCAGTCTTGATCGTACCTGCATTTATCTGTTCTCTCACAAAATGGCAGTCAATTTCGATATGCTTGGTACGTTCATGATACATAGGATTAGAATCAATTTTAATTGTTTCCTTATTATCGCAAAATAAATATGCAGGTTTAGAATCAAGAATACCTAATTCTCTTATCAAACCAGATAACCTCGAATACTGCAGAACCCATACTTCGGTATTCTACTTCAGCGGATGATCGAGATACTGTTGCCTGTTTTTTAACTTTCCAAGATATAAGAGAATTTCCAAACTTAACACAATATCCTGAAATAGACCTTCGAGTTTCTAAGAAACTTCCCCAATCAGAATCACAAAAAACGGTTAATTTAGTATGAGGATCATAATTTAAAAGAATACCCAAACCAGGTTGATTTTTAATATATATCTGATCACTCTATATACAGAATCCAAATGAGACTTTTTTGGATTTTGCATATATTGACTTAAATGTTGGACAGAAAAACTAATATCAGGTCTAGTAGAAGTTAAATACAACAATTTACCTATCAGTTTTCTGTACAAAGTGGGATCAGATATAAGGGAATCATCAGAATTCAGCCCAAAATTATCATCATATCTCTTGCTTGTCGGCTTGAGATTCTGTTCCATAGGAGTCTTATTTGGTTTAGCCCCTAACAATCCAACTTCATATAGAAGTTCAAGTGAGTATTTCCTTTGGCACAAAAAGAGACCTTTTTCAGATCTTGCAATTTCTATGCCAAGAAAATATTTCAACTCTCCCAAATCTTTCATTCTAAAGTTGGTTTGTAAAGTTGCTTTTAACTCAGAAATAAGAACTTCACTATTTCCAGTAATCACAAGATCATCAACATAAACCAACAATGCAACAATTTCAGAGCCTTTCTTTTTTGTAAAAAGAGAATAATCATGAAGGTTCTGTTTATACCCATTTTTGATCAAAGCTTCTGTAAGCTTAACATTCCACTGTCGCGAGGCTTGTTTCAAGCCATAAAGGGACTTTCGCAAAGAACAAACAAGATTATCATTCTCCCTCTGTTTGCGAAAACCAGGTGGTATCTGCATATAAATCTCTTTGTTAAGGTCACCTTGCAAGAAAGCATTAAACACATCCATCTGATATAATGGCCAATTACATTTAGCAGCAATGGATAGCAAGGTATGAACAGTAACCATTTTAGCAACAGGAGAGAAAGTATCAGTATAATCAATTCATTCCTGTTGATTAAAACCTTTAGCAACAAGACGAGCTTTATATCTTTCTATAGAACCATCTGAGTTAAGTTTAATTTTATATACTCATCTACAGCCAATAGCATGTTTACCAGGAGGGAGAGGAACAATCGACCAAGTCTTATTTTCTTCTAAGGCATTAATTTCAGATTGCATGGCATTTATCCAATTTTTATCCTTAGCAGCATCAGCATAACTAGCAGGTTCGCAAATCTTATCCAATGAGTGAATATAGTTCTTATAATTTGGATGGACAGAATTATAACAAACCGGTTTCTCGATTGGATAGGCCACAGAGTTCCCAGTCATCACATAATCCTTCTGCCAAATAGGTGCCCTGACTGATCTGGCAGACCTTCTTGGTTCATCATTAGGAACTGATGATGTATCATTGTTATCAGGAAGGGAACCATCATTATTATATGAACCCTCACCATGGACAGATCCAGTAAGGTCATTTTCGGTCTCGGTTGACTGAAAACAATCTAAGTCCTCATTGACTGAATCCAATTGTTCATGGATGAACAATCGATCAGCATTGGCATCTGGGTTTTTGAAGGGAAATACATCCTCTAAAAATCTGACATCTCTACTCACAAAGAACATTTTAGTATTTAGATTCAATAATTTATAACCCTTTTTAGTCATAGAATATCCCATCATAACACACGGAACAGCACGAGAAGCAAATTTATCATTATTGGGCAATACTTTGGCAAAACAGAGCAAACCAAACACACGCAGATGATGAAAATTAGGTTTCTTACCCATCAATTTGTCATGAGGAGATAGACCTTTTAAAACAGGAGTAGGCATCTTATTAATAAGATAACAAGCGGTCAATATGCAATCACCCCAAAACCTAACAGGAATATTAGCCTCAATCTTAAGAGCTCTAGCAACCTCAAGAAGGTGTTTATGTTTTTGCTCCACTACTCCGTTTTGTTGAAGAGTATATGGACAGCTACTCTCATGAACAACTCCTTGACTATCAAAAAAAAAAGCACATTGATCATTAAAAAATTCACGACTATTGTCACTTCTTATCCTTTTCACAGAAGCATTAAATTGGTTCTTAACAAGAACAAAGAAATGTTTGATAACAACAATCACATCCGATTTAAAGCTAAGTAGATAAGTCCAAGTTGTTCTAGTAAAATCATCAACCACAGTAAGAAAGTACCTCTTGTTGTCATAGGTAGGTTTGTGATATGGACCCCCCCTAGGGCTGGCAATTTCACTAACGACACGATACGAACACGCACGAAAAAGTCGTGTTCGTGTTTGCCTTTGATGGTACGATAACACGATAACACGAACACGATAACACGATTGTTTTTTCGTGCCGTGTTAGTGTTTAGGTATCAAAACACGATAACACGATTGTTTGCCTTTGAGGGGACGTGTTTATGTTATTGAGGCTGTGTTATCGTGCGAACGTGAACCGTGTTACCGTGTTATTTTCGTGAAAACGTGAAATCGTGTTATTGTGTTACCGTGTTATTTTCGTGTTACCGTATTATTTTCATGAAAACGTGAAATCGTGTTACTGTGTTACCGTGTTATTTTCGTGTTACCGTGTTATTTTCGTGAAAACGTGAAATCGTGTTATCGTGTTAACGTGTTATTTTCGTGTTACTGTGTTATTTTCGTGAAAACGTGAAATCGTGTTACGACTTTCCACGAATATTTTCGTGTTATCGTGTTTGTGTCGTGTTGAGACAATAAATTTCGTGTTGTGTTCGTGTCGTGTGTCCGTGACACGATTACATTTTCGTGTGTTTCGTGTTGAACTTTCGTGCGTGTCGTGTCGTGTCCTGGTGAACGATAACACGCACGAATTGACAGCCCTATGGACCCCAAACATCTAAATGAATCAGTTCAAAAGGGAACGAAGTACTAGAGGTACTATTAGGAAAAGACAACCTATGCTGTTTAGCAAGAGGACAGATCTGACGGTCTATTACATTTTTTTCATGAAAAGAAATATCTTTAAGAAAATCAATCCTGCTTAAAGTTTGAACTGAGGCGTGTCTTAGTCTCCTATGCCATAGTGCAGACTTAGGATGAATGCGGCTATGAGTATGCAAAGCAGTAGACGGTCTAACAGGTTTGAAAAAGTGTAGCCCTCCATTTTCCTTACCAATCCCCAAGACCAGTCCATTGTAAGGATCCTGCATGATGGTGAACTTAGGAAACAAAATGTAACAGAGCATGACAGATCCTTAGTCAATTTAGCAATGGAGATGAGATTATGTTTAAAATCTGGCACATATAAAACATTTGATAATTTCTTTGAATTACCAATATCAAAATCTCCAGATTTAGCAACACTAGAACAGGAACCATTAGGTAATTGGACACTGGAACCATTGTTTTTTAAAGATGTCAACCAATCTGACCTATAGGTCATATGGTCAGTGGACCTAGAATCCAATATCCAATCATTGCAAAATAAAGAATTTGAATTAACGATACCTGCTGCATTGACTCTACTCAGGGATGACTCAGGCTGCTCCTGATACCTGCTAAGGATCTTAGCAATTTGCTCCATGTTTTCGGTGGTCAATGCAGGTACAGTGTGCGACATCTCGAGAGGAGTACTGCAACCAGTGTCAACTGACTCAGGTGTGGAACAAGCAGATGAGGTGTGATCTGATCTAAGAGCATTGTTGACATGATGAGGGCTTTACCTGAATCCTAATTGTTTCTCCTCCAACCAGGGGGATAACCTATCTTCTTAAAGCATCAGGTAATATCATGTCCCTTAGCTTTACAATAATCACATATAAGGTTTCTCCTAGGAGGTCTATATTGGTTAACCACATTAACCATAGAATTTTCAGTGATACTTCTCTGATGTTCCTCTTGTAGAATAACAAAATAAGCTTGGTTCAGGTTAGGTAACTTCTCCCTCATCAACATATTAGACCTCACAGCAGAGTAAGACTCATTCAATCCATTCAAGAACTGAAAAAGCTTAAGGTTCGAAGCATGCTCAATATGTTTCTGAAATTGTTCACATTCACAGGTAAGAAGGGCACAGATAGCATCAAATTCATCCCACATAAGTCTGAGTCTCGAAAAATATTCAGAAATGGTATCGGTTCCTTGTTGCACTAAAGAAATATCACGGTGCAGTTGAAAAATTCTGGATCCATTTATCTTGTTAAAACGTTCTCTCAAATCTTTCCAGACTTGAAAGGCATTGGTGGAGTAAACGATACCAGACATGAGTTCTCGAGACACAGAATTCATAATCCAGGAGAAAACAAGAGCATCACAGCGATCCCAAATATGACGCATGCTAGGTTCAAAATCATCCCTAAGACAGGTTCCATCAATGAATCCTAATTTATTTTTGGCCTTAAGCGATATGAACATGGCATGGCTCCAAAAAGAATAGGATTCAGGTCCAGTAAGTTTTTCAGATATTAGGGATAAACCAGGGGTGTCTGAGGGATGTAAAAATAACGGATTATTGAGATCAATCATCTGCGCAGTTGGAGCCACGACATTTTGAAAAACTGTGGCTCCAGCTCTGTTATCAGTAAAAGAAGACGAAGATGGCATGATAACAATGATGCAAACAGATCAGGAATCAAGAGACAAAGCAATAGCAAGCTGCAAAATCAGTAATCACAAATAAGATTACTAACATGCAGCAACAGATTATGGAAAAAAGAACGTCAATCTTGATTACAAAAGAGATCATACATGCAGAAACTATTACAACAGATCCATGACATGCAGACCTTTAACAAACAAAATAGGTTCATAAACCGAATCTATCAAGAATATACAGATTTGCGGTGAATGATAGAAACGAACAAGAATACACAGATCAAAAAAAGTTGTTCACAGATTACAACAGATCCATGATATACAGATCTAAAAAAATCACAAGACGAATCTATCAAACATAGTTAGATCTGCATATTATGACATAAGATGAACGAAAAAAACACAGATCTATAAGGAAATCTAAAGATGCGGCTATAAAAGATCAGATTCAAGAGAAAATGAAACGGATCTCACACACAAAAACACTTTAGAGAACAGATCTATGATATATCCGAGCAAAAAATAGTAGATACATCATATTTCTATAAAAAAAAACACATTATAACAGTAATAAAAACTAGATCGTATATGAATAAGCACTATGCAAAGAAGGAAACAAACAACTGAATAACAAGATATCAAATAAATAAAGCAACGGAAGAACAGAAAAAATGAAGGAACTGATTATGAGAAAGATAACCGAATAACAAGATATCAAGGAAATAAAGCAACGGAAGAACATAAAAGATTGAAAGAACAGATTATAAGAAATCTAAGGAAGCAAGAACATTATACCAAAGAAGCCGAAACCGATTTCCAGAATCGCAAAGAGTCGCTTCAGAGCAACGGTTTCTCTGATACCATGAGAAGAAATGGATCGTTCCAAAGGAAGAAGAAGAATCGTCAGAAGAAACCAAGGAGGCGCAGCAAAATGAAAGGAGGCACAGAAGGTTTAATTTCGGAATGAATAATTCCATTAGGGTAGGTCTGCTTAAATAGAAAACCTCAATACGGAAATAACAAGGAAGGACAGAAAATTACAAAAAACTGAAATAACCCCTAAACTAATAAAAAGACCCTAAAGAAATAAATACAACCAAAAAGGTTCTAAATATTAGGTTGAAGCTTGATAATTTAACAATCTCTATCAGCGACGATGGACCAGAGTTTGCCAGGGGAGAACTGAAATGGTTCTGCAAGGAAGTAATATTGAGCATCGCTTCACATCCATGAGACATGCTTAATCAAACAGATAAGTAAAAGCGACGAATATGGTGGTCATGGATGTGTTGAGGAAAAGAGTTGACACCCCTCATAACTTAAGGATCAACGAATTTAAAGGTTCAACAGCATTGCATCGACATTCGAGAATAAGGAAGCATCACTTAACTGGATTGTCTTTGAAACACTTGATTGATGGAGGGACTCCGGTTTTAATCAGTCTTACAAACTTATGATATCAAGGTTTTGATTATCTTAAACCTTAGAAACGTTAAGTTCAGAAATATGAAGGTATTTAAAGGCGTCGACTTTAAAAAAAAATGAACACATAGAAAGGAAATTTGAATTCAGCAAAGAAGTGACAACACAATTAAGCAAAAGTATAACAATTACATAAGTACAAATTATAAAGCTCTAAGCCTTAGGAGACTCCTCTTGATCTGCAATGTCATCGGAGGTAAAACCATTTGATTCCCTCTCGTGCGACTCCTATTGAACCTCCAACTCCTGCCAGGCCTTGTGGTCCTAGTATTTCTTCGAGTCCAGAACCTAGACAATGAAAATGTCAAGGGCGATCTCCTTTACTTGACTTGTCAAAATGCCAAACAGTCTGACGACCTGATATTTGCATTGAAACATGGTTGCGGTATCAAATTATAGACTCCTACGGAAGCCTTCCACTGCCTCCTCGAGACTTTTGAGGACCGCATCCTTTAGGAGTAGCTCCTTCCTATCTATCGCCTTTACAATGATCACCTCCCTCATTGAACAAGTGTTGTCGAGATTTCACTCTAGACTCCTAACCTCTAAACTGAGGCATCCAGACTCGTTAGCCTTGGCCTCAAGGGTGCCGCATTTATGTGCCAAATGTTTTACCGTTTCTCCCAACTTCATTTGAGAAGGACTCATCTAAAATAAAACAAATGAAAAGAATTAGATATTATTCCATAAAGTCTAGCTATGAGGAAAACGTGAAGTTGGAAAACTTACGTTGGCGAAGGAATTAAGGTGGCGCCACACCAGCCTTTCCACTGACCTTACATTTAATGTCAGGGTGTTTTCACCATTGAACAAACCTACTAAGAACATGGGTCAAACATAAATTAACCCTGAATTTGCCTAAGTCGTGTATTGAGGACTGACCATCGGGTTCCCAACAAGATCCATGGCAAGTTTTGGTGGGCAAGGGAAAAAAAACCATCGACGAATCCAAGATGGTCGTAGCAGGTAAGGACGACTCCACTTATGACCTCCATATCAAGAAGTTCTCGACACCTAACTTGATGGTAACCAAGTTGGAGAAGCTTGGCAGATTTAGATGAGGTGGAAGGGTAGGGATGGGCGAAGGATTCCAAGATGCAAGACTGGGAATTGGGGTAGTGATTCTTGAAGAAAAGGGGGGAGACACGGGAATGAAAGCCTGTGCTGTCATAGAGTGGGAACCGAAAGCAAGGATTGTGTTGTTCGGTTCGAACTCGATTTGAACTAGTTTGGTCGATTCTGCTGCCCAAAGTTGGACCTAGACTGGTCTAAAAGTAAAGCCGGTCTAGGGGAGTGAGCGCATGATTGCATAATGGGAATGAATGAAATGAAAATGAGACTCTCTGTAATAGTAGGTCAATTAGAGGTTAGATCGTTTAAAAATTATATGAGTTTAAAGCGGTTTGATTTGAATTTAATTATAAACTAATACTAAAAAACAAGTTGGTCTAAACCGGTTCAAACCTGAATTGAACCCATTTTTTGAATTGACTTACTTTAGCCTTCAAAAACTGATTTTATTTTGAAACTAGTTCAGCCTAACAAGTTCGTACTAGACCAAAACCAAACCAGATTTTGTTCAATTCGACCGAAGCATTTGTTTTAAAGAAGCCTACTAATAACATGGGTCAAACATAGAGTACTATCCTCATATTTAATAGTATTTTGTATTGCTTTACATAATAAAAACAATATTATTTAATTATCCGACTATAAATTATTAAGGACTAATATGGGTTTATAATTTTTATAATAGTAATGTTAAGTTTTCGATTCACATAATTTAATTCTATTGGAATCTTTATTTATATGATAATTACAAGTCTCATGATCAAGGATATTTATTTAAGATTTAGTAGTTATTTGAATTTTTTTTCAATACCTCAACATTAGGATCAGTTACTAGTTCTAATTTGATACAAAATTATATTTATTAAAAATTAGTTAAAATGTGTTCTTACCTGTTAATAGATTTTTGATTAACAATACCTATTGAAGGTTGATTACTTATCCTCAAAAGGACGTGTAACTTTCCTTTTCGCATGGATTGTTGGAAAAATCCATTTTGTTTTACAAAAAAACGAGTTTGGTAAATTTATTTGGAAAAGTGGTTTATTTTTTATTTCAAAATTTGTTCACATGCCTCACTAATAGTAGCGAATTAAGATTGTCTATCTTTCCTAGATAGCGAATTCACTTTGAATCACTCACATGGCGAGACTTGATGTCAACTCGGTCCTGAGGGGCGTGAAATAACCTCATCTCTAAACAATAAATATAGCCATACATTATTCAACTTTATAGTTATGAAATAACATATTTAACTAAATTGTGTCACGTAATTTGAAAAAATATGGAGAATGCAGTCATGAATAATTAACGGTGACATTGATAAATTGTTATGTAACTTCGTACAACAAGGTGATTATTTGGGTGTAGCTACCAAGCAGCTGATCAACACTATACCAGATGGGGTTGAAGTATGACCATGCACATGCACTATAAGCCTCGAGGAAACCCTTGAGAAAACAGGTTATGTTGTCCAAGTAGGAATCATTATGTTAGGCATCATATGGGTTAGAAAACAGGTTATGTTGTAACATTTAATAATACATCTTTGAAGAAAAAAAAATGTAAGTGAATAATAGGGCATGGTGATACACAATATATATTGTCATACTTGTTCAGATATCAGCTATAGTATCAATAGGCTTAGTCATTTTCTTCATAGACCTGCACAAGCTCACTGGGCAGCTATTAAAGGGTGTTAAGATACTTAAAAGGGTCTCTCGATCATGGCTTAATATTCATACCATCTTCATCCATTGATCTTGTTGGTTTCATAGATTCAGATTGGGGAATTGACACTGATGACAAAAAATCTACTAGTGGACATTGCTTGTTCTTGGGAGGAAATTCAATTGTCTGTGTTCGAAAAAGCAAGTTGTGATATCTAGACCAATGGTTGAGGCAGAGTTTCGTGGATTAGCTAATGTTATGTGTGATTTCATTTGGGTATGTACTTTGAACAAGTATCCTCTACTCTCTCCCAATTAATCTCACTTTCTAATGGTTCTCATGATCTTCTTCTGATTGATGACGATGTAGATGAGTTGTTTGATGATGATATGTACTTTGAACATGAGGATTGACTGTTCTCAATGTGTTAGAATTCGGATACTCACAATGCTATATTGTCATATGTTTATCATGATGAGAATATGTTCAAATATCAAAGCTTCTATACCTTCCTTTACAAAATATACCTTCCTTTACAAAGTACATATCTTTTACATTTGTGGTTTGTTATTCCCAGATGATACAATGAGTTTGATTATTGTTTAGTTTGTGCCAAACGATTATATACAAAGCTAAGACATTCATATAACAAAAGCTAAAAGAAGACGTGAGGCACAAACTCAGCCAATCACAGGTTACATTGGATTGAAAATTCTATCCAAATATTAAGAAGAAGAAGAAGAAGAAGAAGAAGAAGAAGAAGAAGAAGAAGAAGAAGAAGAAGAAGAAGAAGAAGAAGAAGAAGAAGAAGAAGAAGAAGAAGAAGAAGAAGAAGAAGGGATAAGCAACCTCTTATTCAAGCATATATCACTTATCCTGTGTTTTGTAACAAAAGCCAAAATAATATGTTGGACACAAACTCAGTCAGTCATCAAGGAGGAAAAACAATTGAATGATGAGTCGGGTAGCACAATTATGCAATACAAACACATGGACACCAAAAGCCCAAAGAAGATATTAGGCACAAACCCAGTCAACTTTGTGTGGGCTGACACTTGACTTGAACAAGAAAATATTCATATGTATGTACGAGTATAACTTGTTCACTGAAAGCCGAAAGATTTGTAGTTGTATGATGAGATGTGGTTGAAGTTAGAAAATCTTTAACTTGATCTCTCACCGTATAAACTATATGTGGTATACATGGTGTTATCTTTGTTTTATTGTCACTTTGATGAACACGATGTCTAAGCTCAAGTGGCAAATCATCCAGCAAAGCAAAGATGATTTTTTACTCAGAATGAGAATGGGAAAAACTCAAGAAAGTGAAGAGCATTGGTGAATGTTAGAGGATATAGTTTAGATTGAAGTTAAGTGGTCAACACTTAGTTTACTTCAAGTAAAAGGATCGTTTTGTAATAAGTAGAAAATATCTACAGTAGGGTTTTATATCTATATCTATAGTAGAGTTTTATATCTACAGTAGGGTTTTACTATATATATATACCATTGTACCTATTCTTCAAAAAAGGAATAAGAATACAAATAACTTTTCTATATATTAAATTCTTTTAGATTTAAGAAACCTTTCAAATGGAATCTCAAGTTTCTATTCAAAGTGGTGAGGGTATGTTCGGTACTCACAAGAGAGTCCTGAGATCGGGCTCGTGTCATTACCCGCGGTCGCATGAGTTCACATTGTATGGATCATGTGTTACAACATTCTTGCATTTTCCATGGAGCATATATCAGAATATTGTATGGATGTCCACTAGACACCCAAAGTACCCAAACCAAAACTTCATAGACTCACATCTGACACACAAGTAGATAGATCGATGGAACGTAATCTGTCTAAGTGCATGGTGTAACACAACCACGTTGTAGTGGAAGTTTTAACGGTCCAGAGTCATAATATTTTCAATTATCACACATACTCTCAAAATAAAGATTTTCACAAGCCTTACCTAGTCACAAAGGTTAAAAAAACAATAAAAATAGAAAAACATTACTTGTGTGAGAAGGTAATTCATAAACCACTTTACATATCTTTTCAAAACAAAATAACCATAACACTCAATGGTCGATGCAAACTAACCTATGTTGGTTATATTGAACAATATTCTTTCAATTACGTGAACAAGGACAATTATTAGGGAAAGCATTCTCACATCCTACTTTGAGGCATCTGCTAAAAAATATTACATTCCCTAAAACGCATTCCTGAAGAGATGGTTGACACGTGGACATGTATTAACTATAGACAAACACTTTTGTCTTCACAAGCTTTCGTAATACTGCATCAATAACATATTTATTTTCAACATATGAGCGGTTAGTGAGAGCAGGTTCCATGCGTTTGATATTGCATCAAGTATTCCAAAACTCATTTTAAGTCTTTTGCCACATACATCAACCAACATGATTTCACCAATCATAAGGAACCACATGTAATCAAGCATACGATAGTGGTATTTCTCATTCATCAATTTATAAGTATCGATATATATGATTGAGAATAAATGCATCATAAATTGTGTCACTATTATAACATACCAAGCTAACTTATCTAAATTGTGTCACTATATTATAATTGTCTTGAACCAAACTAACTTATCCCAATCGGTATACAGTACCCTTCCAACTATGCTTCACTAAAAGTAGTTAGGCCTTACGGTTGTGACTCAGAAAAAAAACAAATCTTTACGAAACTTTAAAAAGTATGACTACTCTGATCTTAATTATTACTTAGGTAATGATAAGCATACTAAATCACACAAACTTTATTCCTAGGATAATTTCTTCACAATAATTTCAAGACTATACAAATAACCTTTTTCTTAGGTCCCACAAAGAGACTAAAACTTGATCTATGTTGGGTATTGATAGTTACGACCCAGTATGGGAAAGGCCTCGAAGACCCAATAAATTTGCAGGGGGTGAAACCCATACCATTTAAACAAGGCCAACCCACAGTAAGGTTACTCCGACCCTCATAAAGTGGTCCAGTATCGAATCCAAACTAAAGTGGACGCCAAAGTGCCACTTCAGGTCGCCATTGGCCAAGGCCAAAGCCTCCCACTGCTCGCCATGGGAGTGCTCGCCAAGGGAGTGCCCAGGGAGTGCTCGCCAACAATCAAGGTCACAGCCATAGGAGTGCTCGCCATAGGAGTGCTCGCCATAGGAGTGCTCGCCTTGAAGAGAACCTTGCCTCTCCTCTGGTCCCACCAACCGTTAATAAGGATATAGCCACGATATCCCGCATATCTCGGGCACATATTCACTAAAGATTAGATACGGTAACTGCAATATCTCGCCGTAACCGCAATATCTACTATCTAAATCTTCAACAACACAATATTCACGAAGATATACAGTTACCTTATACGGTTTGGTATCTCCTACTCTATAAATACCTTTGCTTTACATACATTCAATACGTTTTGAGCTATATACACACATATACTCATTTAAGCATCGGAGAGGGACCAGAGGCACCCCTCTATTGCGATCCCCTTCTTGCAGGTTCATCGGAGCTCAGGCGAAAGCGCGCGATCACCATCTCCTTGGCATTCAATTCATTGCCAGATCAGCATTCAGGAAATCACGATCCAACATTTCGCGCCGTCTGTGGGAAAACGAGCAAAACAGTCATACATACTCGCTCTAACCGCAATCATCGGAAAGAAGCTAACGAACAATCCTCGGATAGCTCTAATTCCGCTGTCGCTTCGCCGCTCCACCAAGAACCTGCTAGCCAAGCAGTCTGTGATGCCGTCCCTCCGAGACCGGCACGTGAACACATTGGCAATTCGAGAACGACCCCTATTCCAAACGCCGCAGAGATTCCAGATCGACAAACCGTCCAAGTGGCTTGAGAAACCATTCAGGTAACCGCAGAGATGATATCCCTCTTGGAAACCATCATAGGACAGGCCCGCAGAAAAACCCCTGCTCCTCATGAAGATCCTCGTCCTACGGGGCCACCGGAATCAGAAACTGGAAATCCTGGCACCACAGCCCCTCAAGAAGATCAAGAGATGACCTTTGGACACCAATCCTTACCTCCGGCCTCCACTGAGACGCCGGCGGTCACTCACTCTGTCAATCCATCAAGTTCTGCACCGACTGGAGGACAGCAGCCCCAATTCACTATTGACCAAGTTGAGGAGCTTATCACTAAGAGACTCAAAGAACAACGCGAAGCTGTCATGACTCCCTTTAAGGAACGATCAACTCATCTCTTCACCACTGACCTGGTCGTCATCAAGACCCAAAAGGATGTCGTCGCCAGGGCCATCCCCGAGTATAGTGGTGGAGGCGCCCCCATTATACATGTTAATAAGCATGAAGCCTCTCTGTTGGGTAAGTCGACTGATCCGAATCACTTAGCCCTGTTATTTCTGTCGACCCTTTTGGGTTCGGCGTCGTCTTGGTTCTTTGGTGTCCCTGCAGGATCAAGAAGGGTAAGAAGGGTCGAGAAAAGCCTAGATCGGAAAACCCAGGACCAAGACATCCCGAGGTCCCCGAGTATTTCATGCCTTTAAACAAGCAGATCACGGCGGTACTAGTCGAGATGGAAAGGTCTCTAGCAAGGCCACCGAGACCCCACAAGAGTGGTCAGCCCATGGGAATGACACCGAGAGCTATTGCAGATATCACAAGCGCGACATCGAAAAGCTGATAAAGAGAGGAATGTTGAAGGAATGAATTCACAAGGCTGGACAGTCATAATAAACTTTCAGCTAAGTGGGAAGGACCATACAAGCAAGTGATTCCTTCATAAACATGTTCACTCGAAGCAAATCGAAGAAAAAAGCCCTGACGCCAAAGTCAGGCCAAAAGCCCTATCACCAAAGATAGGCCACAAAAAAGCCCTAACAACAAAGTTAGGCCACAAAAGCCCTAACGCCAAAGTCAGGCCAAAAGCCCTAACAACAAAGTTAGGCCACAAAAGCCCTGTCGCCAAAGATAGGCCAAAAGCCCTAACAACAAAGTTAGACCACAAAAGCCCTGTCGCCAAAGATAGGCCAAAAGCCCTAAAAACAAAGTTAGGCCACAAAAGCCCTGACGCCAAAGTCAGGCCAAAAGCCCTAACAACAAAGTTAGGCCACAAAAGCCCTGACGCCAAAGTCAGGCCAAAAGCCCTAACAACAAAGTTAGGCCACAAAAGCCCTAACGCCAAAGTCAGGCCAAAAGCCCTAACAACAAAGTTAGGCCACAAAAGCCCTGTCGCCAAAGATAGGCCAAAAGCCCTAACAACAAAGTTAGACCACAAAAGCCCTGTCGCCAAAGATAGGCCAAAAGCCCTAAAAACAAAGTTAGGCCACAAAAGCCCTGACGCCAAAGTCAGGCCAAAAGCCCTAACAACAAAGTTAGGCCACAAAAGCCCTGACGCCAAAGTCAGGCCAAAAGCCCTAACAACAAAGTTAGGCCACAAAAGCCCTGACGCCAAAGTCAGGCAAAAAGCCCTAACAACAAAGTTAGGCCACAAAAGCCCTGACGCCAAAGTCAGGCAAAAAGCCCTAACAACAAAGTTAGGCCACAAAAGCCCTGTCGCCAAAGATAGGCCAAAAGCCCTATCACCAAAGATAGGCCACAAAAGCCCTAGCAACAAAGTTAGGCCAAAAAGCCCTATCACCAAAGATAGGCCACAAAAGCCCTAGCAACAAAGTTAGGCCAAAAAGCCCTATCACCAAAGATAGGCCACAAAAGCCCTGACGCCAAAGTCAGGCCAAAAGACCTAGCAATAAAGTTAGGCAAAATAAAAGCCCTGACGCCAAAGTCAGGCCAAAAGTCCTAACAAGAGAATTAGGCAAAGACAGGCCAAAAGCCCTAACACCAAAGTTAGGCCAAAAAGCCATGTCGCCAAAGACAGGCCAAAAGCCCTGTCGCCAAAGACAGGCCAAAAGCCCTGACGCCAAAGTCAGGCCAAAAAGCCCTAACGCCAAAGTTAGGTCAAAAAGCTCTAACGCCAAAGTTAGGTCAAAAGCCCTGACGCCAAGGTCAAAAAGCCCTGTCACCAGAAGTCGAACACCCCCACGTAGAAACCACTCTCCAGCTCCGCCCGAGCAATTTGGCCCATCCCAAAGCAGGAGGGTGATAAACCTGATTGCTGTAAGGTTTGGTGCCGGAGGCGAGGGGTCCAATGCAAAAGAAGTCTATGCTACCCAAATCTCTACAGCTGTCTAACTGGGAAGAACAAAGACCTACACTAAAAGGCGAACGAACCCACATCAAGGGTAACAGTTCCCTTACAAATTGGGCACAACGGAGCAGACGAACCAATAAGGTAACAGTCTCTCCAAAGAAAAGCTTAAGAGAGCGAACGAATCTTAGGTAACAGCTTCCTAAAAGGCGAGCAAATCTAAAGGTAACTGTTCCTTTGAAAAGCGAAGTTGAAAACAAGTATGGTAAAATTTCCTAAAGCTTTCCAGCTTCCTAAAAAGGCGAGCGAATCTTGGGTAACAGTTCCCCAAAAAGGGCGAACGAATCCGAGGTAACAGCTTCCTAAAAGGCGAGCGAATCTAAAGGTAACTGTTCCTTTGAAAAGCGAAGTTGAAAACAAGTATGGTAAAACTTCCTAAAGCTTTCCAGGTTCCTAAAAAGGCGAGCGAATCTTGGGTAACAGTTCCCCAAAAAGGGCTAACGAATCCGAGGTAACAACTTCCTAAAAGGCGAGCAAATCTTAGATAACAGTTTCCTACGACTAGGCGAACGAATCCGAGGTAACAGCTTCCTAAAAGGCGAGCAAATATTAGATAACAGTTTCCTACGACTAGGCGAACGAATCTAAGGACCAAAATCCTAAAAGGCGAACGAATCCATAAAGGATGACAGTTTCCTTAAAGGCATAATCCTTGGGTAACAGTTTCCTTAAGAAATATGGCGAAAGGAACGGACGAGCCGATAAGAGGCCACAGTCCTTCCCCCGAAACCTAAAGGAGCGAAAAGAACCTCTAAAGGGTAACGTTTCCTCCAAAGAAAGGTCCAATACCCTTTGAATGAAAACAAAAAGGCGAGACTATTCTACAAAAGCTGAAGCGAAGTTGAAAACAAGTATGGTAAAACTTCCTAAAGCTTTCAAGCAAGATAGACATCGGAAGAACAACCAAGTATACTCGAAGTCAAACAAAAACCAAGGCTTACAAAACAAAAAGACCCGATATCAAAATTGGGCGAAAGACCTAACGCCAAAGTTAGGAAAACCAAAACCCGAATGACCTGATGACTGAATCAGGTGAAAGACCTAGCACCAAAGTTAGGCGAAAGACCTGATGCCAAAGTTAGGCACAAGACCTGTTATCAAAATTAGGCGAAAAGACCTAAGGAAAACGTTAGGCAAATAAGGCCTAAATATAAAAATCAGACAGAAGTCCTAGCGCAAAAGGCGAGCAATCCGTCAAGGAGTCCGTTCTCTTATAAGTTGGGCAAAAATTGAGAAGTAACATCCAAAGCGAATGAATCCATATCAAAGGTAACAGTTCCTTTGCGAAACAAACACAAGAAAGTGGGCGAATGAACCTAGGGCGACCACTTACTAAAAGATGAATGAGCCTCGGGTAACAGTTCCCCGTGATTAGACGAACACTCCAAAGGTCTAAAACCTTAACAAAGCGAACACATCTACAAAAGATGATAGTTTCCTTAAAGGTATGATCTTCGAGTAACAGTTCCCTTAAGAAACTTTGGTGAAGGGAATGGATGGTCCAAGATCCTATAGGGCGAGACTCTCCTACATAAGCTAAAGAGAAGTTGAAAACAAATATGGTAAATCTTCCTAAAGCGTTCGAACGAAAAGATATCGGAAGAACTACCAAACACATTCGAGTCGAAAAAGAGTAAAGGCTTACGAAATTAAAGGCGTTCATTATAATAATATCCGAGTCTGAAATCAAAAGAATAATTACAACTATCCCAAAAACAAAGGGAAGTAAAAGTGATTATCGAAAAAAAGAAGGATGGGCAAAAAGCAGGAGGATGAACAGGCTACCTTGATCTGAAACTCTGCATCGACTCGGTCGCCTGAAGGCCTGAGACCTCAAGGTCTGGGTTCATCAGGGGATGCAGTCTCCTTCTCGGCCCCGGGGGCAGCCTCATCGCCAAGGAGCTTCCTTGGTGTAGCCGCTCTCAATGAAGTCCTGAAGAGACTTCACCTCCCAGAGAGGAAACTTGGGATCAATCCCTTGAATCTCGTCGACCAAGATCTGGAGGTAGGCAGCAGCCTCGGCCTTTATCACCTCCAAGGCGCACTCAGAGAACTCCTCGGACTTCTTAAAGTCCTCGACCACGCTAAGGGGGATGGGACAGCCTTAAGATTTAAGGAAAGATGCTCCTGCTCAGCCATCGAGGCATCCCTCTGCACCCAGGACTCTTTCAGTTGAGCCCTGAGGTCACCATTCTCTGCCTCTAGCCAAACAGTGTACTGGTCGACATCCTTGATCCGAAACTCATAGACGCCTAGGCAGCTAACAACCTCGTCTTAGCCCGCTTGGAAAATAGACTGATGAATTTAGGTCCTCAAGTGCGGTCAATGAATTTAGGTCCCAGACTGATGGGTCAGAAATTTATCCAATCAATAAAGACTGGCGCGGAATGATGAACCCCGACCTTGAGCGTCAGTTGTACGAACTGATGAATGCCCGTTAGCCCAAGCATCAACTCTGAAGTTTCCGCCCCTGAGCGGATTGAACAGAAGTTTGGTTGCCTATGATGTCTGAAGAAGTCATCAATGATGTTCCGATCACTCCCCGACAGCTCTCCAAAGCTCGAAGGAGTATCCCATTCTGGCTGGGAAAGCTTTTTCGAGGATAAAAAGAGAGAAAGGAAAAATTGAAACATAGGGCTGAAAGAAGATATGAACTCTGGAATGCAAATGTTCGGGGGCAAATCAAGCTCGACCGAAGAAACTTCACTCAAGCTTCGGGGGCAAATGTTGGGTATTGATAGTGACGACCCAGTATGGGAAAGGCCTCGAAGGCCCAATAAATTTGCAGGGGGTGAAACCCATACCATTTAAACAAGGCCAACCCATAGTAAGGTTACTCTGGCCCTCATAAAGTGGTCCAGTATCGAATCCAAACTAAAGTGGACGCCAAAGTGCCACTTCAGGTCGCCATGGGAGTGATCGCCAAGGGAGTGCCCAGGGAGTGCTCGCCAACAATCAAGGTCGTAGCCATAGGAGTACTCGCCATAGGAGTGCTCGCCTTGAAGAGAGCCTTGCCTCTCTTCTCTGGTCCCACCAACCGTTAATAAGGATATAGCCACGATATCCCGCATATCTCGGGCACATATTCACTAAAGATTAGATACGGTAACTGCAATATCTACTATCTAAATCTTCAACAACACAATATTCACGAAGATATACAGTTACCTTATACGGTTTGGTATCTCCTACTCTATAAATACCTTTGCTTTACATACATTCAATACGTTTTGAGCTATATACACACATATACTCATTTAAGCATCGGAGAGGGACCCAGAGGCACCCCCTCTGTTGCGATCCCCTTCTTGCAGGTTCATCGGAGCTCAGGCGAAAGCGCGCGATCACCATCTCCTTGGCATTCAATTCATTGCCAGATCAGCATTCAGGAAATCACGATCCAACAATCTACAATCACAAAAGGTTGTGATCAACGGACCAATAGTGACCACATGTGGTTGCGATCATCAGACAGAACCGTAGTCATAGATAATTGTGTCTGATCACATTATAACAAGTTTAATATATTATTTTTTCTAGGATGATTAATTTCATTTGACTCGTAGTTACACATATGACTGACTATACATAAAGTAGAAACATTTCTCTACAGTAATGACTTATGGTCATCATTCAGTGTGACGACCCCATTGCACATGGCATATCATTAACAAGTCGATACTGTTGTATTGAAGGTTTATGCATATCACAAACTAGAAAAGTTCTCAATCTATGCATCCGCGATTCACAATTAATGAGGAAACAAATTACTTTATTCAATATTCAAAACATATTTTTCATGCATAAGGAACTAGGAACACAAACGAGGTCCAAAAATATACAGAAAAGAAAAAGTCACTTAGATTTTTTCTTTCAATGTTACCTATTAGATTTCTTAAAACTCAATTGTGTCATTAACTTCAAGTTTTGTTATAAGATCTCATTGGTACTTTAAAGTATTGTATCATTTATGTATATCCTATTTTAAATAGTTAAACTTATTCATGAAATATGGCTTGTATTTATTGATTTTGTATCATAAACTTTATGATTGTCTCACTTGTGAAACAACTGTTAGGTATTGTAGTCTGATTGATATGTAATGGTCGGTTATGTATTAATGTACGCTTCTCGCTGTTCAACCTCAGCGGTGAGGTTGCCGGGGTGTGTGGGGGGCAGCGCCCCGAACCAATAGGCTATACTGTACTGTATTGTACTGTATTTCTCTTGTATACGTATTTTGTAACAGTAACCGTCATCAATAATATCATGATAAACCGTGTGGAGGTTGCTCACTTGAGTGTTACCACAAGAAATCAAAGTTCTTCTTCTCTTCCTTTCCTCTCAAGAAAAACAGAGTTTTTCTTCTAAGTTCTTAGTGTGTTCTTCAAAGATTGAGTTGTTTGATCCTAACAATTGGTATCAGAGCTAAGGAGATTCAACACGATCATTGAAGATGGAGAGTTCGAAGTTTGGAATCGAGAAGTTTGATGGATCCGATTTCGGTTTCTGGAAGATGCAGATTGAAGATTGTCTCTACCAGAAAGATCTTCACGAACCCTTAATCGGGGTGAAGTCGGATTCCATGACAGATGATCAGTGGAAGCTGAAAGATCGTCAGGCCCTAGGTATGATCCGATTGACTTTGTCGAAGAACGTGGCGTTCAACATCCTCAAGGAGCATACTACGTCCGGTCTGTTGAAGGCGCTGTCAAATATGTATGAAAAGCCATCGGCTATGAACAAGGTATATTTGATGCGTAGATTGTTCAATTTACAGATGTCTGAAAGTGGATCTGTTGCTGATCATATCAACGAGTTTAATATGATTGTGAGTCAATTGAGTTCTGTGGAGATTCACTTCGAAGATGAAATTAAAGCCTTGATTTTGATGTCATCTCTGCCCGAGTCTTGGGATACTATTGTTGCTGCAAATAGTAGTTCCCGTGGTTCTGAGAAACTGAAATTCGATGAAATCCGAGATGTTGTTCTCAGTGAAAGTATTCGCAAACGCGAAGTGGGAGATTCATCGGGTAGTGCTCTCAGTGTGGACAGAAGGGGGAGAAGCAATTCGAAGGGCCAAAATCAACATGGTCGATCAAAATCAAAGATTAGAGGAAAATCTCCGAACAAAGCCAACGTGGTTTGTTGGAATTGTGGAGAGAAAGGCCACTATCGGACAACCTGTAAGAAACTCAAGAAGAAGCAGAATCAGAATTCAGGAAATGATACTGATTCTGTAAATTCAGCAGAAGACATTGGGGATGCTCTAATCCTTAGTGTGGACAATCCGGTTGAATCCTGGATTTTGGATTCTGGTGCATCTTTTCATTCGTCTCCAAGCAAGGAGTTGTTTCAAAATTTCAAGTCTGGAAATTTTGGAAAGGTATATCTTGCTGACAACAAGATATTGGAGATTGAAGGAAAAGGGGATGTCTGCATAAAGACCCCATCGGGAAACCAGTGGACATTGGATGATGTCAGATATATTCCTGGACTCAAGAAGAATCTGATCTCTGTTGGTCAGTTGGATAGCACAGGCTACGCAGCAGAGTTTGGTAAAGGTTCGTGGAAGATTGTAAAGGGTGCTATGATTGTAGCTCGTGGCACGAAATCTGGAACCTTATACACCACTGAAGGGTGTATAAACATGGCTGCTATTGCTGAGGGTGCTTCTGGTTCATGTCTGTGGCATAACAGACTTGGACACATGAGTGTTAAGGGAATGAAGATGCTGGTTGGAAAAGGAGCTCTAGAGGGTCTGAAGTCTGTTGATATGGGTCTTTGTGAGAGCTGTGTTCTGGGCAAACAGAAACGAGTTAGCTTCACAAAGACTCCGAGAGAGTCGAAGAAAGTGCAGTTGGAAATGGTTCATACAGACGTATGGGGACCATCTCCAGTTTCATCACTTGGAGGATCCAGGTTTTATGTCACCTTCATTGATGATTTCAGCAGGAAGGTATGGGTTTACTTCTTGAAGCATAAGTCAGATGTGTTTGCAACATTCAAGAGATGGAAAGCTGAAGTTGAGAATCAGACCGGATTGAAGATCAAATGTTTGAGGTCTGACAATGGAGGAGAGTATGACAAGTCAGAGTTCAAAGCATTATGTTCTGCTGAGGGAATAAGATTGATGAGGACAGTTCCCGGTAAGGCTAGGCAGAATGGAATTGCTGAAAGGATGAACAAAACATTGAATGAGCGTGCGAGAAGTATGAGGCTGCATTGTGGGCTGCCCAAGATGTTCTGGGCAGACGCAGTGAGCACAGCTGCTTACTTGATCAACAGGGGACCTTCAACTCCCTTGGGGTTCAAGGTTCCAGAGGAGGTATGGACAGGAAAGGATCTCAAGTACTCACACTTGAGAACTTTCGGTTGCACGGCTTATGTTCATGTTGATCCAGAGAAAAGAGATAAACTTGATGCTAAGGCTGTGAAGTGTTACTTCATAGGCTATGGTTCTGACTTGTTTGGTTACAGGTTTTGGGATGACAAGAACAGAAAGATCCTGAGACACTGTGATGTGACGTTTGATGAATCTGTCCTATACAAGGACAGAGAGCAGAAGGTTCAAGAGACTACGAAGCAAGTGGGAGTTGAGTTTGAGATGCAAAAGATTACACCCATAGAAGATACTCAAACAACTCCAGAGACTGTGGATGAAGAACCCGTAGTGGAACAAATGACACCTGACCAGGTGTTGAGGAGATCATCCAGAACCATCAGAGCACCAGATAGGTATTCACCTTCATTACATTATCTGTTGCTGACTGATGAAGGGGAACCAGAGTCTTTTGATGAGGCCCTACATGTGGAGGATTCAATCAAGTGGGAGCAAGCCATGGATGATGAGATGAGCTCACTTGAGAAGAATGACACGTGGTTGTTGACTGAATTGCCTGTAGGGAAGAGAGCCTTGTTGAATAGGTGGGGGTTCAGGATCAAGGCTGAACCAGATGGCAAAAGACGGTTCAAGGCTCGGTTAGTAGTTAAAGGGTATTCACAAAGGTAAGGTATTGATTATGCTGAAATTTTTTCTCCTGTTGTGAAATTAACTACTATCAGGATTCTATTGAGTATTGTTGCTTCTGAGAATTTGCATCTTGAGCAAATGGATGTAAAAACAGCATTTTTACATGGAGATATTGATAAGGAGATCTATATGCATCAACCAGAAGGATTTGTTGTTCCAGGCAAGGAACACATGGTGTGCAAGCTCACCAGGAGCTTGTATGGGTTGAAGCAGGCACCGAGGCAATGGTACAAGAAGTTCGACTCCTTCATGATCAAGAGTGGCTTTTGTAGGAGTGAAAAGGATCAGTGCTGTTATTTCAAGAAATACACTGATTCTTATGTATTTCTACTCTTGTATGTGGATGATATGTTGATTGCAGGATCCAGTATGAGAGAGATAAACAATGTGAAGGCAATTCTGTCTTCTGTGTTTGAGATGAAAGACTTGGGTGCATCGAAGCAGATTCTTGGGATGAGAATATCTCGGGATAGATCTGCTGGCACCTTAAGTCTATCCCAGGAACAGTACATTGAGAAGGTAGTGACCCGATTCAGGATGACTGATGCTAAGCCCAGGACTACTCCTTTGGCAAATCACATAAAATTGTCAAAGGGGCAGTCACCCAAGACAGCTGAAGAACGTGACCAGATGGCACTGGTTCCATATGCTTCAGCAGTTGGGAGTTTGATGTATGCTATGGTCTGTACAAGACCTGACATAGCACATGCAGTGGGTGTTGTTAGCAGGTACATGGCCAATCCGGGTAAAGAGCATTGGGAAGCTGTGAAGTGGCTTCTAAGATATCTGAAAGGTACATCCAGTACTTCACTTTGTTTTGGCAAATACAAAGTGATTCTGCAGGGTTTTGTGGATGCTGATCTTGGTGGAGATGTAGACTCTAGCAAGAGCACATCCGGATACATCTACACCATAGGTGGTACTGCAGTGAGTTGGATGTCCAGGCTTCAGAAATGTGTTGCTCTTTCATCTACCGAGGCTGAGTATGTGGCAATAGCTGAAGCTGGGAAGGAGATGATATGGTTGGCAGATTATCTGGAAGAGTTGGGCAAGAAGCAGAATGAGAAGATTCTGTATTCAGATAGCCAGAGTGCCATACAGTTGGTGAATAATCCAGTCTATCATTCTAATACTAAGCACATTAGAAGACGGTATCATTTCACTCGCAGTGCAGTGGAAGAAGGCTACTTGTGTTTAGAGAAGATAGAGGGTGCAAAGAATCCAGCAGACATGTTGACAAAATGTGTTGATGTTGGGAAACTGGGGTTGTGCAAAACCTCGGTTGGTCTTCTGTAGTTATGTTACTACAGATGGTGCGGTGAAGGTATTAATGATGATGTTAGAAAATATGTGTGTTGTTTTGGTGACGGAATCAGTCTCCAAGTGGGAGATTTGTTAGGTATTGTAGTCTGATTGATATGTAATGGTCGGTTATGTATTAATGTACGCTTCTCGTTGTTCAACCTCAGCGGTGAGGTTGCCGGGGGGTGTGGGGGGCAGCGCCCCGAACCAATAGGCTATACTGTACTGTACTGTATTTCTCCTGTATACGTATTTTGTAACAGTAACCGTCATCAATAATATCATGATAAACCGTGTGGAGATTGCTCACTTGAGTGTTACCACAAGAAATCAAAGTTCTTCTTCTCTTCCTTTCCTCTCAAGAAAAACAGAGTTTTTCTTCTAAGTTCTTAGTGTGTTCTTCAAAGATTGAGTTGTTTGATCCTAACAACATCTCAACCAGTCATCTCACTCGTGAAACATAATAGCTTAGTAAAGTTTATCAACTTCCTTCACACATGAAGTGACATGATTTCTAATCAGAAATAGTCAATTCTACTTAGGATGGATTGATGCTCTATCATTCTCAAAAGAACAAGAGTTTATAATCGAATCTCCCTTAAAACAACACCATCAATCCAAATGCATCAAGTTACATGAATAGAATATCACTCCCACTAGAGCAAAGATTCCTTTAAGTTATAAAATTGCATTGCAAACCAAGATGCATCAAGTTACTTCACTCGTGAAGCGACATGATAATGAATCTCACTCCTATGGGTATGAGGCTTATCTTACTATCACTAGGGATACGATCTTATAAGTTACTACCACTTGGAATAACAAGGTTACTCTCATTCGCACCTGATGATGATGGAGTTTTCAGATGACGAAATTATTCGCCATCTGTCAAAACTCTCTCTCTTGAATAGAGTGATCATGATTAGTCTTAATCCTGTCAAGGTTAAGATCATGAGACCTTTCCCCATTTAAAAGTTGCAATCACTGTTCAAAAATTATCTAATCAACATCTGATGTGATTAAAGTTGGTTAATCTATGATGCCCTAAGTTTCATCTAATAACACTTATGTTGCAGCAAACTTTCATGAGCCCTTTGTCCTCAGTGGGTCTAAGGACAATCATTTATCGTCACTTGTGCTTAGAAGATACTCAATTATCATTAGGGCATGTACCACATAAGTACATGGCATTAGTTGATAAAATTCTACTTCAACAAATGGTATCATACAAGACACACCACAATAACCAATTCAAAGCAAAGTAATGATCTTCAAAAAACAAAACAAAACAAAAAATTATCAACGTATGATTATGCTTCTTGTCATTACATCTTCCATTCTTTTGGACGACAATAACTTATTTTGACGCACGTAAGAGTATGTTAGACGTTAAAGTTTGATTGATCACCCTCGTAAAACTCTCACATATAAGACATCAAACATGCTTAGTTAGTAGAGAATGCTCCTTGCTTAGAACAAACTAATTAAACCACACATTTCTGAGTGCAATAAGTAGGATTTGCAAATATTGATTGAATTTTAAAAGTATAGTTAAACAATTTATTCAAAGTACACAATACACACAAGTTGACAAACTGATTATGTTAGTCATTACTCATGCATTAGCCCCCATGGCCTATTGTATAATTTTTGTCAAATTCCGAGCCGAAAGAAAGTTGAACCCATACTCAACTATTAATTTCCCTTTCCTGGAAAAATAGTCAGAAAATAGAACAATCAATATTCCATCGAGAAATTTGTATAAGGCAATCAAGATTCAGGTTCCAAACCGGAGTATGACTCATTGATCAAACCTACTAATATAGTGTAGGATGTTTTGCATACCATATAATTATGTTCTTCATTTTTTCTTACTCCTTAATTTTGTTTTCACTTTCGGGGCACACGCAAGGCCCTTAGAGAATTCGACCATATGATTCATGTTCTTTAGACAAAACAATCCTTAAACTTATTCTCTTCTATGCGTATTAGTTTTAGGTACAACTGCCTCAAGCGTAGTAAATGCATTTAGGTATTAAGAACTAAGGTTTAGATCCTTATTAATGTTTCATATATGTCATAGATTGACATTACAAAACACTTTAGCATCAATGCACATATATGCATGGCTAGAGGTTTATATGGGAATACAAATAATAAATGCACACTTTAAGTTGTTCCACAACTTGAGGTCCCTTTAAAAGTCATTTGCTCATTTAGAGAATTTCAAAGTCACCACTCTAGATCTCACAGTTGTAGTCAACAAGCAACAACATTTTGTTTGAATCGACAACATCATTCACTAAAAACACGGCTCAGACATGTTCATTTTGTCACGGGTATAATGTTCAATGCATTTAACTGATACATTAATTAAGAGAGTTAATCCATGAGTGTACCTAATCCGGAAAGCCAAAAATCTATGCTCACAAGTACGCCCCAAAATTAGGCACCCAACAAAAATAAATTCAATTTACCAGAGACTATATTATTAAAGAATTATTAGACGAAGATGAGAATTAATGTAACTAAATTGTTAGAAGAATCAATACAAGTACGTGTGATACATGAAGTGTCGACACACCTGAGAGTTTATCTCAACAAAAGTTAATTCAATTAATGAGAGACTCAATAATCACAGTTACACAAAATATGTTATCATTCTTTACACACATATGCGGTTATGCACACACAACGTGTAGAATACATTGAAGTCACAACGTGCAGAACAAGTTTTACCCAATTAACATGTGAAAGTAAAAAAAAAAAACACTTCTTAGATATCTAATAAATAGAAGTTCAGAAAATAGATTTAAAGAATGGCTTAGGACATTAATTACTCAACATGGAGCTATTACTAGTCCTGCACGTATCTGGGTGTGCATAAATAATAGGTATAAAAGCCTTTTAGGTATTATAGAGGGAATGATTTAATAAATAGATACCTTATTTTTATTTACTTTTTTACTTTTAGGTATTTGAGATTCCAAAAGTGTTGTTTCATCATATTGGACCGGTTAGTTTTGGCAAAAGTGAATAATTAAGACAAAGTACGAATACCACAATAAAATAATAAGACAAATTACTTATGCTAGTTTGCAACAATATGAAAATGTACATATAACAATTTGCAACACTAATATACAGTGCATATACCTTAATGCCACACATTTTCACATTCCGTCCCAAATTGATGGGTCAAAAGACGAAGCAACACTTTAGAAGTCTCATGCACCTAAAGGTAAGAAAAAAAAATCTTAGGTACCCATTTACAAGGTTTCAAGAGATTGTTGTTAATGATGTCTAGGGCCGGCAATGGTGAGTGAAAAAACTATAACCGTGGTTATAACTCTTATTGTTTAATATGATTGTTAACCGTACCATTACGGTGCGGTGCGGTTATGGTGATGTGTTTTCTACCCATAATGGTTATGGTTATGGTATTGAGTTATACCCATGGTTATAACTATGATTATTATATAAACTAATATATACTAAATATAATTGAAGTTACTATTATTATTAATATACTAATGGTGTTAATGTTTCATCGGTGTTAATATTGAACTTTAATGTTAAGTGTTGTGAATGTTAATGTTGAATGATGTTAGTGTTATATATTTTTATTGTTGGTAATATAGATTTATGTATTTTTAAAATAAGATTTTCAGTCTTTTATTATATTACATGTGTTGAATGGATATGAGTATACAGGTAAAACTGTGGTTAATAACCACCGTTATTTTAATGGTTAAGGTATTGAAAATTGTACATGTAATCGTTATAGTTATGGTATGGTATATGGTTTAAAAATATTGTATGATTATGCTATTTGTCATACTCGTACCATACCCTAACCATCGAGATCTCTAATGATGTCTCAATTAAACCTTTCACTCCTTTGTATATAGAGGAAAAATCTATGGCCAGGTTACTGGGCTAAACCTAAGTTCCTTAAACTAATAATTATAAAAAAAAAATATCATTGTCTTGGGCTTAGCTATGGACTCCCACCAGTGTTGTCAGAATCGGATCGGCGGTCCGACTGGAAACCGGACTGACGGTCCGATCGAAAACCGGACCCCTGTTCGGTTTGATTCAGCTAAAAGACTTAAATGTATCTGAACAGTGTTTGAATCGGTTTTGTTTGAAAATCGGGCGTTTTTTTAAAAACCAACCGGTTTCCGATTCTAGCTTTTTAAAATTTTGATCTCGATTGAACAATGGCGCGGGAAGCTGAGGATGAGATCAAGGACGAGAAGAACCCTCGCCCACTCGACGAAGACGACATCGCGCTACTCAAAACCTACGTAGGTTTCTCAGCTCTGTTCATGTTAACCTAATCATTATGTGGAATGCAATCTGTCTAAGGATGCTTGCCGTTTGGTATCTGCTGCTTTTAAGTTTGATAGGTGCTCATGCTGTACTGGAAGCTGGATATCCATGGAAGCTGGATGTCCAAGGAAGCTGGATATACGATGCCTCTCACCGGCCACTATACGGCGGCTCGTCTTGCTCATTCCTCCAGACCGAGTTCGACTGTCAGAGAAATGGTCGTCCTGATTATCTCTATCTCAGATACAGATGGAAGCCCAGTCGCTGTGAACTCCCCAAGTACGAATATATACATACATATATGTTCATTATATATATTATATGTTTCATGATTTTGGATCCATGTTGTGAACAACTGAATAGATTCAAGGGTCGATACTTGTTGAGGAAGATTTGGAGGAAGAAGTTGTTATTCGTGGGTCACTCCCTCAGCCTCAACCAATGGCAGTCTCTCACTTGCATGCTACATGCTTCTGTTCCAAACTCTAACTACACTCTTTACAGAAGAGGAGATGCTATAGAATCAATACTATACCACTTGCCGTCTGTTGCTGAAACGCTTTTTCTGGCGGTTTGCTTGTGAATAGTAAACCGCACGTCGAATCGGGTCCGACCAGGTTGGACGGGCTGAACTGGGCACCGGCCCCCTCACCGGTTCAAATGTCGGTCCAGTTCTGATAACACTGAACTCCCACTATTGGATGACCTATTTATTACTTAATCCAACACATCTGAAGTGCAAATTTTTGGGTATAATGGTATGCTAATAGAAGAATAAAACAACAAGTTGTTCTCGTTATTTTAAGAAATTGCAAAAATTATGTGTAACTCTATTCTATTGGCAAAATATAACTATATAATGTTTACACTTTAAGCTCTGGTTGTATGAGAATGGTGTTGTTCTTACTTTACTAATTTGGTTTTGACGTCGTTTCAGGTAGACCTATTAATTTGGGTTAACAGATGAGACAAAAACAAATCCTAGTATGATTGCATAATAAGATGCCAATTGAAACAAAAATGTTACAAATAATTTCTTCGATACAAAGTTGAAAAACTCTAATGGTTCGTTTTTTTCACGGAATTCGGAATATGGAATATGGTATATGAATAAGGAATATGATATAATAATATGAAGTTGTTTCTTTGGTGAATTATAATGGAATGAAATAAGGAATTCCAATGTTTCTTTGGTGGAATGGTATATGGAATTGGAATGGAATATGACAAAGTGACATATATGCCCTTACTTTTATATGTATAGTATATAATACAAATAATTTGTATTAATTCATTCGAAAAATTAAGAATAATAGTCCCATCAAATATTTATATAGTGATTTAGGTTTTAGCATTATTAAATCAAATGTATATACAATGTAAAACACCCCAACAAATAAAAAAGTATTAAGAAAATAACTAAGAAATGCACATAAAAAAACAATCATTTTTGCATATTAGGCATTATAAATAGTAATTGGATCTAATTAGTTAACTGCATAATTTATCCTAAAAATAAAATTAGCTTTCCAATTAGAGTTTCATAAGTAGACACATAACACATACTATTTACACAAAACACATAATATATCCAACAATTTCTAAATATTAAGCATTGTTAGTACTAATTAACTCTAATTTTATTCAAATAAACATTTTACCCAAAAATGAATAATATGGTTCCACGATTAAACATGTAACACATAATTATTAAGCAAAACACATAATTAGTCATACATTTGCACATATTAGACATTCTAACTACTAATTAAATCAAATGTCACTAAATTGAAAAATTTACCTCAAACACAAAAACAAAATTAAGAATTTTGATTAGCTAGGAGTTGTTTCTCTATTGCGGTTGACCCGACAAAGGTCACGACGACGTATGGGGGGGTTTAGAGGTAGACAGGGCTCATCTACGATAAAGTAGAGGTTGGAAGGTGGTCATTGATAGGTTGTGGAATGTGATTGGCGGAGTTCTGGGCGTTAACTAAAAGGACAACCGAACGACATGAGGAACATTGTGGGCAGCGACAGGGCTTGGCGATAGAGGGTGACGACAACGACTCCTTCTTTCTCAAAACAGATGATGATGATATGTGCGCGGAGGAGCTACTTTTATTCCCCATACCTGCGAATGAGGTTCGCGTGCACAACTAATATAGTATTTTTCAAAATCTTGTGCTTAGCTTGTAATCATTTTTCAAATACAGCCTACACTTGAAAAATAAAATAAAATATATAACTATTGGCGGTGTTTATTTTGATGCATTAGTTAATAAATGTATTAATTTCGTATTAAAATATACGATATTAAGATATCTTAATACATGTTTACATATATACAATGTTTGGATGGATACTTGTATTAAGCTATAATAATGCATACATAACATTATACAATGTTTGGTTAGGTATAAAATTATACGTAAAGTCGCAAAAATACATAAATATCTTTAGATTCAATGTTTGGTTAAGTACAAAATTAGACAGCATAATCAATCAGAACACGATGATAGAAGCTTCCCTGGGAATTACGTTGACATCCCAGTGAGCGATGAGATTAAGATGGACAACCTGTGCATCGACAAGGTGTTGGGGGGAAGACAGTAAAGACTGCGGCAGTGCACAATGTGCTGCAACATGCTTGGAGCCGATATGAAGGGGTCCGAGTACAGGAGATATCAAGCGAGGTAATCCTTTTCGAATTCAAATATGAGGTGGAACAACAGAATGCTTTAGATTGGAGCCCTTGGGCTATCCAAGGACATTGTTTATCTCTAAAACAATTGTTTATCATAGTGGGGCAGCCTCAAGAGCAGCAACAAGAAGACAATACCATCACCATCCCAAACTGAGTGAAATACTGGAAAAAAGACAGGCAAGTGCGGGAAACCGAGAAGATTGCAGGGAACAGAAGAGATTGGAGAGGTTAGAGCAGTGGGGGAAGGAAGTGGGGGCGTGGGACACCGGACAACAAAGGAACAATGATCACATATGAACCAAGGCAAACAGAGGATGAGGCAATAGCAATAAACTCATCAGGAGAAGGAAGAAGCCCCTAAAATTTCTACATAGTAGAGTCTCCTGAGGAGTCCCCGAAGCGTGATAGAATGATTATCACAATCCAAACCGAGTTGAGTCATCTACTGCTGAAGGTAAACCTGAAACGTAAGCACGATGAAGATACAGAATCTGAGGAGGATGAAATGGAGGTCAGGAGAATAAAGAGACATAAAGAAGATCTGAAAGGAAGTAAGATTAAAGAGACTTCGAAAAGGAGTAAACCGGAAGGGAGACAGGGGGTAGGAGGAGTCCGAGAACGAAGAGGAGGCTGGAAAGAAAGGAGCTACAAAGAGAATGCAAGGGTTTGGGTGGCTGTCCCAAAACAGCCACATGACCCCCAATGAATGCCATTGTGTGGAATTGTCGGGGAATTAGATCGGCCCTGACAGTTCCGTACTTCACTGATCTAAACAGGAGGAATAAACCGAAGATTATCTACTTGATGGAGACAAAAAAACAACGAAGCGAACTGTGAAATAGTAAGAAGGAAGCTGAAGATGGACAAAGGATGCTACGTGGAACCAAACGGGATAGGGGGAGGTCTAGCGCTTTGGTGGACCGATGAGATAGAGGTTAAGGTGAATGCGAGAGAAACCACATACATAGACACAACGATTGATCTAAAGGATGGGGATAACAGAATCCATGTCACGTGGTTCTATGAGAGTACAAAGTGGGATGAACGGAGGCAACTGTGGGGGAAGCTGAGGACAATAGCAAGAACACGCACCGGACCATGGATGTGCGTGGGCGACTTTAATGAAATCTTGAACGAGGAAGAGAAATTAGGAGCCAGACCAAAGCAAACACGGATGATGGATGCCATTAACCTCATGATGCAAGACACCCGACTTGTAGACATGTGGTTTAAAGGACAACCCTTATCGTGGAGTAATAATAGGGAGGGAGAACAAAGGATCCTAGAGAGGCTAGACAGGGCGATCGCAAACGCGGAATGGATAGTACAGTACCCGAGCCTTACAATAACACACAAGTTGTTGTTAGGCTCGGACCACTGCCCGCTCATGATTCAACTCAAGACGAAGGACTGTAGGGGACAAAGAATGTTTAGATTCGAGGCTTCTTGGTTAGAGAAACAAGAATGCTGAGAAATAGTCAAGACAACATGGAAGCCACCACAGGGGAGGAGTCGGGGAGCCGAAATACATAATAATTTGGGGAGATGCCGAGTGAGACTTCAGAAGTAGTGTAAGAGAAACGGAGTGAACAACAAGAAAGCAATAGAGGAACTACAAGAGCAATTACAATCGATGCAAAGGCAAACAAAGGGACAATATGCGAAAGATCGGGAAATACACATAAAAAGAAAGCTCGAGGAAGCATGGAATAAGGAAGAGGAGTATTGGAAACAGAAATCTCGGGTACAATGGCTACATGTAGGAGACAGAAACACGAGGTACTTCCATCAGTCGACCATGCAAAGGCGAAGGGCGAATCAAATAAGGCAAATACAAAGAGAGGATGGAACATGGACTGAGAAAGGGGAGGAGATTTTTTATTTTGTTTTGGACATCAAAGGGAAGGAGATAAAGATAGTATGCGAGGGATACTTCAGGAACGTATTCCAAACTGAAGGTAGTATTGGAATGGAGGACCAATTAGAAAGGATACACTCAGTGATCAGTGAACGGACAAATGAGACATTGACAAGAAGGGTCACGAAGGAGGAAGTGAAATGAGAAGTGTATCAGTTGGGGGGAATAAGGCACCGAGACCAGACGGATTCCCAGGAGTCTTCTATCACCATTTCTGGGATGTGCTTGGGGATGACGTCTTCAACTCGGTAAATTCTTTATTTGAAACAAGTAGATTACTACCTGGTTATTTCTATATTGACATTGTATTAATACCTAAAGTGCCACACCCGACTAACCCCACCGCTTTAGGCCAACAAGAGGATTGAGACAGGGGAACCCTTTGTCGCCCTATCTTTTCATACTAGTTGCAGATGTGTTGTCAAGGCAGATTAGCAAGGTAGTAGAGGAAAATAAGATAGAAGGTATACGAATGAAGCGAGCTTGCCATGAAATACATAATCTTCTATTTTCAAACGATTCAATCTTTTTCATGAAGGCAAAAGAAGGGAACGCGAGAGCATTAATGAGCATACTAGACAAGTACAGCAAGGCATCAGGGCAAAGTGTCAATCTGAACAAATCATGCATCCAGTTTGGGGCAACGGTCCGACAAGCTACAAAGGAAGGTATTAAGGAGGCTTTAGGAATCGAAGCAGTGGAGAATGCGGGGAACTATCTTGGCATACCAACAAATTAGGGGCGATAAAAAAAGAAGCATTGGGATACATAAAGGATAGGGTATTGAGAAAAATACACGGATGGAAGGCGTTATTCTTGAACAAGGTGGGTAAGGAAGTACTAATTAAGGCGGTAGTTACAGTAATACCAACATATGTGATGATTCTTTTTAAATTGCTGAGAACATGGTGCGAGGAGATTGCTAGGATGATAGCCAGGTTCTGGTGGAATGGGAGGGATGAAAGGAGGACCATGCATTGGGTAAGTTGGAGGAAGATGACAATGCCGAAGGACATGGGCAAAATGGGGTTTAGGGACCTGTGGGACTTCAACACAACCATGCTCACCAAAACGGCATGGAGGTTACATGATAATTCAGATTCGCTCTGGACCCAGGTGATGAAAGGATTATACCTCTTGAAAACGGACGTCATGGAGGCGGCACATGGAGCGAGACCATCTTGGGCATGGAATATCATATTGCACGGGAGAGAGGTGATGAAGGAACACGGGGTCTGGAAGATGGGGAACGGAAAGAAAATCAAGGTCTTTGGCAAGCCATGGATTCCGGGAAGGACGAACAAGCAGTGTTTGCGAAACCCTGAGGTACAGGACGCAGGGAGTCTTCGAGTGGAGGGCCTGATCGAGAAGAACACCCGTACTTGGAATCTCCAACCGATTGGCAACATGATATCATCGGGTGAGAAACAGGCGATACAATCTATCTACTATGCAAGAATGAGACCGAAGAAAGATTGGTATGGCCAACATCGAGGAAGGGGGTTCCGAAACCGAAACTAATCTATCGAAGACTAAGGGAACCGAACAACGAGGGGATGGAAGAAAGAGCTGAAGCAAGCACCAATACCAGATTGCCGAAGTGGGATAAGATATGGAAGGGGAACGCCTCGCCAAAGGTAAAATATTTTCTTTGGCAAGCAGGTCACAACTCAATCCCGGTCCGAAAGGTGATGGAGCGCCGAGGGATCGAGGTCCACCGAACATGACCTTTCTGTAGCGAGTCGGAAGATGTGGAACATGCACTGATTAGGTGCAATTGGGCGAGGAGCGTTTGGTTGGGAGGCTTGGGAATATAATGGTCGAACGCACGGGATCAAGGACGAGGCGAGTGGTTCAGCTACCTCTTAAGCATGGATGATGAGATGGGCGAGAAGAGGAGACTACGAGCGGAGATCGTGGCTTGGGAAATCTGGAAGGAACGGTGCCGTGCAATCCATGAAGAAGAGCAACCAAGACCGAATCATGTCATTAACGTAGCAAAGACTCTAGTCGAAGAGTGTTGGGGGGCGAAGCAGTCGACCGTAGGTGCACAAACACAAGCCACACAATCGAGACAAACAAGGTGGACGAAACCAGGTATCAACTCGATCAAACTGAATTGCGATGGTGCTTGGGATGCAAGAAATGGGCGAGGAGGTACCAGGGTGGTCGCTCGGGATTGGAAAGGGAATATTGTTGGGGGAAGGCATACGCATGGTAAGAAGACCAAGGCGATAATGACATAGGCAAAGCCGGTGCTTCATGCGGTCGAACTGGCGGTGCACCATTGATGGACCGAGGTGATAATAGAGTCGGATGCCTAGGTAATAATAGAATGTTTGAAACAACCGGAAGATGGTATGGAATGGGAAATCAAACATGTGTTAGAAGACGCCTTAGAATTATCGAAAGGAATTCATTAGGTGGAATGGCAATTTGTGAGACGAAACACAAATAGATGTTCAAATTGGGTCGCTAGGAAATCTAGACAGGGGATATGTCCGGTAAACTAGACATTTATACGTCCACCTCAATTGTTTTCGTTATGTATGTTGGACATTATGGATTCGGGTAGTGAATGAGAATGAAGTGATTATGTGGGAAAAAAAAAAGAGTACAAAATTAGACGTAAAGTGGTAAAGAGATATAAATACCTTAGATTTATTTTTACAATGTACGTACATTATACGCATGAATTGATTTATTTTTTAAAAATAAAATGTATTGAACTCTTAAAATAAAAATTCAAGAAAAAAAATAAACAAAACATATAATCAAACATTCCCTTTAATAACTCATATCACAAGTTTCATAATCAAACAAAACAAAATACATAAGTTCATAATTAATGAAGGCACTAGTTCATAGTCAAAACAAGACACAAGTTCATAATTAATGAAGACACAAGTTCACTCAAAACGAAACACAAATTTTAATCAAACATTCCTTGTAGTCATTCAAGATGTTCATCCTCGCTACAATGTTTGATTCATTAAAATGTTTTACGTAAAGTGGCAAAAAATATAATATCCTTACATGTATTTTTCAATTTATATATGTTTTACAAGTTGTGGGACCTCCGATTAGGATTCCAATTGAGTTTCATTCGAGAGTCTCATGACCTAGGTTCAAACCTAGACCAGGTCCCTAACCTTAGGCCACCTAGTTTAGGTTCAGAAGTTAGCAATGGAACCCTGAAATGACCTGAAATGAGTCCGGACTTGTTAGTAACATTAATTTAAGTTTGTACGGCTTAGTTGTAATATGTTTAACTGTTAATTTTATGAATTTATAAAGTATTTTACAGAACTTTTAGCGCAGAATTGACAGAAGTAGAAATTATCATTATTTTCAAACATGTTGGGTCATTCAGGTCTGCAAAAACAATATATTTATAGTTAATATACTCAATGGTAACTTATATATACTCATATGAATAATTGATTAGAACTTGTGCACAACGGTCAAACATTTGGCCATGTGAGAATTTGGTTATTTTTATTGCTCACCGTTTTTTTTGTTAATTGACTATTCTAATATCTAAAATGATCAAATTATCCCTCTTTACTTAACTAATTAACAATTGGCTAGGAATCGATCCCAATAGAGTTGTTTCACCAATAAATTAGTCTCTGCTCCATGAGCGGAATTCCACTACATTTCTTGAATTCTTTCCTGGATTGATATAACTTTGTCACCAGAATTTGCCTAGAAGAAAATACTTTTGTTTCCAAAGATCATCCTCACGAAGAACTGGAGCCATGACCGAGGAGGAGAAAGACGTTCTGGCGGCTGGGAAGGGGAGGCCCAAGACATAGAGGCTACGAAAACTGAAGAACTCGCGGAGTAGTGGACAATGTATAAGTTGTCCTTATGCATCCATACGGTTACTAAATCTTCAGTATTGCCTCTACGAGCTTACGACCAGAGCAAAAAACATAGTTATTGCTTCTCGATAGAAGCCAATGAAACATGGTAGTGCGTCAATGATCATGAGTATCGCAATGCTGGAGCAATTGATTAACATAGATATGAAGACAGGGCTAGCCCACTCTCGGGTTGGACAGGACATGAAGGTGAAGAAGCGTGAGGGATACATTCGAGGGCTCAAAAGTGGTGGCAGACGTTTACGCATAGAATTAGGATCGAAACAATCTCTAACTACTACCTAAATCCTTTAATACTCCACAAATTAAGGGATGGTCGAAAACATCACTTTCTATGTTCATCATCCCACCCATAAGAAAAGTGAAGGGGTTCTTGAGCAGAATGAAACATTCACTAGGAAAAGGTCATTCATGTCAAAACATAGAGAAACAAAATGACTAAATTTTGCTAATTAGTAGAAAAGAAAACGGAAGAATTTATAGAGCGGGTACTGTTGGGTCTGAAGTTCTCAAGCGCTGACTTAATAGTGAATTGAATGCCAAATGATTGATGATCACGCACTTTCGCCTGAGCTTCGATGAGCCTGCAAGAAGTGGATCGCAACAGAGGGGGTGCCTCTTAGTCCCACTCCGATGCTTAAATGAGTATACTGTGTGTATGAACTCAAAAAACGTATTGAACGTATGTATGTAAAGCAAGAGTATTTATAGAGTTGGGAGATCAAACTGTTATAGGCGACTGAATATCCTTGTGAATATTGTGCCAGTGAAGATTAGGATAGCAGATATTACAGTTATGGCGTAATATTGCAGTTACCTTATGTAATCTTTATAGAATATGTGCCCGATCTATGCGGGATATCGTGACTGTATATTCGGTGCCGGTTTGTGGGACCATAGTTAAGAGGTTTGACTCTCTTGACGAGCGATCCCATGGCGAGCAGTAGGAGGCTTTATCCTTGACCTAAAATAGGGTTTTGGCGTCCACTTTAGTTTTGGGTTTGGTACTGGACCGCTTTATGAGTGTCAGGTTACCCTTACTGTGGGTGGGACCGGTTATGAATGATATGGGTTTTACCCCCTTGCAAAGTTATTGGGCATTCGAGTCCTTTCTCATATTGGGTTGTGACTATCAATACCCAACACTTGTCCCCGAAGCTTGAGTGAAGTTTCTTCGGACGAGCTTTGTTCTGTGATAGGGTTTGAGATAGTGACTTCTAGACAGGATCTTTTGCTCTCCTTATTTGCTATTTGCGCCTTTTGATGCTCAGTGTCCTTTGGCGAGCGGTTTTTTGGCTGCTTAGAGTTTGTGGAATGTTTGATCCCTTACCCTAATAGGCGAACGCTTTAGGTTGCTAGGGTTTATGGATGCTCATTCATTACTCTTTATGCGAGCACTACCGTTGATAGGGTTTTAGGAGAGGCTTGACATAGCTTTTAGCAATTACCTTTTATGTGTAAGGTCTCGAGCATTTAATGAATGCACCGTTATCAAGAAGTCAAGAGGACATTTGAGGCATGTCTGTCTCTTTGTCTTCCATAACCAGAGGGTAGGCTGATAGTTTTTCGTACCGTTTCAACCTTTTGTATCACCGATTCGACCCTTAGAATTCTGATATCGCTTCGATTTTACCCAAAAAAGTGTAATCATTACCTGATCCATTTCAGACGTGCCTGTTTGGTTTACTCCATTTTAGCTATAAAAAGTCGAACTTTGGCATTTAGTCCTTTACGCACTCAAACCAATTGCATTCCAGAGCTCAAATTTTCTTCAACCAAACTTTCCCTTCCTTTTTTTTATCCTCGATAAAATTCTATGTTTTACCATGGCTAGCAATAATCAATCGTCCGGCAAGGGATTATCTAACAACCCTTCTCCTGCCCAGCCTTCTTTTGAGCAGAACGTTGCGGCTAGGGATGCAAATGCTCCTTTAACCATTAAGGATTCTTCCTCACCAGCGCAGGGCCAGAGAATTCCTGTACCGAAATGGATTTCTGGGCAGTGGGCAGTTGCACCGGTAGTGGTTGACGTGCCCGACAGAAATGTCCTTGTCTTTTCTCCGACATGTAACTTTTTTATGTATTCTTTTGCTTCTTTTTAGGTGGTAAAACTTCCTCCTTTTTTTATTTTAGTATTGTTCTTGTCATGCCCTAGTATTTTGAGTAGATATCAAGCCCAATGAGTTGAAGCCAGCTCAGTTCAAGACAGTGGTTGCCTTGACCGGTTTAGGAGAAGCAGATGCCCCTAGGTACCCGAGTTTAGGTCTGCACTATCCTTGCGAATGAGAGGCTACATTTATCCGGCTCAGGTCGATGCTGGGTTGCCTTTTCCTATCTGCAAATATTTGAAGGATCTTCGTTGCTATTATGGGGTAGGCCCTACACAACTGGTGCCCGACTCCATTCAGATGTGGATTGGGTTCAAGTTCATGTGTTTACGTCAAGTATTGGGTTCAAGTTCATGTGTTCACTGGCCTTGTTCCAATGTTTTTACCGGTTGGCTGGTGGGGCTAACCACTTTCATCATTTTCAAATCCGTTGGCCCATATTCGAGAAGTGGAGGGGTCACGCGTGGAACTGGAATGTTCATTTTCTCTTGGTGGATGACTTCCGGGCTACCAACTCCAACTACAAGAAGTACTACTTCTTTTGTCAACCACCGAAGGTGGCGGGCCCAAGGGGTCTCTGGGCCCATTGGCGCAATCTCCAAAAGGTGAAGATTTCTAACAAGTCCATGTTGCGGGGTAACCCAGACCTCTGCATGCATTTGCTGGATGGGATCCTTCCTCCTCAGGAACGGGTGGAGGTCCCTTCTAACCTGAACGACATCGAGGTCGTCATGAGGTTGCATTTTGAGCGAGTTGCCTTGGTAAGTTCTTCCTATTGTATTCCTTCTTTAAATAAAACCTTGATTCTTTCATTATTTGTTCTTTTGTAGGTCATTGCCCTTATTTAACTTTATTCACCTTTTTTTCTATTGTCAGCTCATCCGCGAGGATTTGGCGATCGGGCGGATCGTAGGGGAGCTCGTTGATAAGCATGTTGATCTTATTATCGAGATGGAGCATGAAGAAGAGGGTTGAGGCGGCCACCGAGTTGGTGGAGCATGCCCGTCGGGAGTATTTTGAGAAGGTGAGGAGGTTGATCGACACCCTCAAGGTGAGGTAGGATCAGATGGCTCTCACCGAGGACGGTCGGGTAAGGGATGAGCTTCGGATCAAGGATGCCAACCAGTACTCCACTCGGCTAGAGGCGGAGAATGCTGACCTCAAGGATCAACCTAAGGAGTCCTGGGCACAGAGGGATGCCTCGGTGGCTGAGAAGGAGAAGCTCGCCTTGAAGATGAAGGTTGTCCCATCCCCCCTTAGCGTGGTCGAGTACTTTGAGAAGTCTAAGGAGTTCTATGACTGCGCCTTAGAGGTGATGAAGCTGAGGTGGCTGCCTACTTCCAGGTCTTGGTTGACGAGATTCAGGGGATTGATCCCAAGTTTCCTCTCCGGGAGGTGATGTCTCTTCAAGACTCCATTGAGAGCGGCTACACCAAGGAAGTTTCCCCTGGGGCCGAGGACCGCAGGCCCTGATGAACCCAGACCTTGAGGTCCCAGGCCCCAGGCGACCGAGTCGATGCAGAGCTTCAAGTCGAAAGAGCATGTTCGACCTCCTCATGCTTTTTGCTCATCCTTCTTTTTTTTATCGATAATGACTTTTACTTCCCTCTGTTATGGGGATAGTTGTAATTATTCTTTTGATTTCAGACTCAGATATTATTATAATGAACGTCTTTAATTTCGCAAGCCTTTACTCTGGTTCGACTTCGAATGTGTTTGGTCGTTCTTCCGATGTCTTTTTCGTTTGAACCATTTAGGAAGTTTTACCATATTTGTTTTCAACTTCTCTTTAGCTTATGTAGGATAGTCTCTCCATATAGGGTCTTGGCCGTTCTCTTAGGTTTTGAAGGAAGGATTGTGGCTTTTTATAGACCCATCCATTCCCTTCGCTAAATTTTTTTTAAGGGAATTGTTATTCAAGGATTGTGTCTTTAAGGAAACTGTCATCCTTTATGGATTCGTTCACCTTATAGGATTTTAGTCCTTTGATGTTTTCGCCTAATCGTGGGGAACTGTTACCCAAGCTTTACTCGCCTTTTAGAAAGTTGTCGCCTTAGATTCGTTCGCCCACATTATTTTGCCTGACCTGTAAAGGAATTTTTACCCTTGATGTGGGTTCGTTTGCCTTTTATATCAGGTCTTAATTTTTGCCCAACTTGTAAGGGAATTGTTACCTTTTTGGTTTATTCGCCTTGTATATCAGGACTTATATTTTTTCCCAACTTGTAAGGGAACTGTTACCTTAACGGTTCATTCGCCTTTTATATCAGGACTTATATGTTTGCCCAACTTGTAAGGGAACTGTTACCTTAACGGTTCGTTCACCTTTTATATCAGGACTTATATTTTTGCCCAACTTGTAAGGGAACTGTTACCTTAACGGTTCGTTCGCCTTTTATATCAGGACTTATATTTTTGCCCAACTTGTTAGGGAACTGTTACCTTAACGGTTCGTTCGCCTTTTATATCCGGACTTATATTTTTGCCCAACTTGTAAGGGAACTATTACCTTAGCGGTTCGTTCGCCTTTTATATCAGGACTTATATTTTGAGTTAGTTTGTGGGGAACTGTTACCTTAACGAGGTTCGTTCGCAATCCTCTTTTTCCTTTGATAGGTTGCCCTTTCTTTGGGACTTTTCGTTTTGGTTCGAGTGGCTATGCTTTGTATGAAGGAATGATTTGTTTTATTGACATAACATTTTGATTACAATCTATGCATAAAACTTCCATAAATGTTATGAGTTGAATGGACGAGGTAGCCTTACACCTTCTGTGGTTTCCAACTAGTAGGACCCTAGGGCGACGATCTCAACTACTTTGTATGGACCCTCCCATTTAGCTGAGAGTTTGTTTTGAATGTCCAATTTTGTGAACTCATTCCTTCACATAACCATCTCCCCCACGAAAATTTGGTGAGCGCTGCCTTTTCTGTTGAAGTATCGAGCATTTGCCAGTCGCACTTTAGCTGGGGCATTGTCTGATTGTCATCGCTTTACATCTGTAAGATCGAGGTTTGTATGACGATCGATTTGATTTGCTTCAGCATTAAAGTGTAGAATCCTGTGGGTAGGCACCGCTATTTCGACAGGTGCCCCTGCTTTAGATCTGTACACCAAACTGAATGGTGTTTCTCCCGTTGCTGTTTTGGGTGTCGTTCGAATAGCCCACAATACATTATCAAGCTCTTTTGCATAGTTTCCTTTGAAAGCTTGAACTTGCTTTTTGAGTCTTGCCTTGACAACTTTATTGTCTACTTCGACTTAACCATTCGTTTGAGGATGGTGTACCTAGCTGAGTCTGTGATCGATATGGTATTCTTCGCAGAGCCATTTGATATCGTTTCCTACGAATTGTGGACCATTATCGCTTATGAGTATTTTGGGGATGCCAAATCGTGAAAATAAGTGGATTTTCAAGAACTTGATCACTTTAAATTCGGTCATGGAGGTCAATGCTTTCGCCTCTATCCACTTGGAAAAGTAGTCGATCGCCACGATAATATGAGTTATTTGCCTAGTGATGATGGGAAAGGGGCCCAAAATGTCTATTCCCCATTGGGCGAAAGGCCAAGTGCCCGCCATTGGGGATAACAACGTCGGTGGTCGACCAGATCGGTGGTCCGAACTGTTGACAAGTCGCGCACCTTTTTGTTAATTCTACCACGTCCTTGCTCAATGTTGGCCAGTAATAGCCTAGTCTGAAGATTTTGCGTGTTAATGAGTGTGCACCTTCATGGCATGCGACGACTCCTTTGTGAGCTTCGCGGAGAACTCTCATTGTCTCGATATGAGAGATGCATCTTAGATAGGGAGTTGAATATCCTCGCCTATATAGCTCTCCATCTATGAGAAAATAACTTGTGGCTAGGCAACTTATTTTCGTGGCCTCGCCCTCCTTTTCTGGCAGTAATCCTTCTTTTAGGAAGTTCTGGAATGGGGTCATCCAGTTGTCCTCCTCTTGAATATTGAATACTTGTGCTCGGTTGTCGAGGACCGAGTATAGGGCTTGTTCCAGAAATTGCACATCATGTATCTTTGTTCCTCCTAACGCCAGTTTGTTCAGAGAGTCAGCTAGCTGGTTGTCTTGGCGAGGAATGGACTCAATAGCAAAAGTCGGTATATCAACAATGAGTTTTTTAGTAATGTCGAGGTACTTCTTCATTTTTTCCCCTTTACTTCATAAGTTCCAATGAACTGGTTGATTAGCTCTGAATCGCTTTTTGATTTGAGTGATGTTATGTCCATTCCCTTAGCGAGTTGCAGTCCAGTGATAAGTGCTTCATATTCGGCCTCATTATTGGTTGCCTTAAAAGTAAGGGTGATCACATATTTTAGGGGCTCGCCCTCAGTGGGGATGAGAAAAATCCTGCCCCCAATCCTTCTCTTGAAGAGGGTCCATTAGTATAGAGTTGTCAACCTTTGTTTGTATCTTCTGACTTACTTTGCCACTTTTCTACTTCTGCTAGACCATTGTCAGTTCTTTCCACTATAAAGTCTGCCAATGCTTGACCTTTCATGGCCGTTTTCGGCGCAAATTTGATCTTGAATTTGCTCAACTCAAATGCCCATTTAACCATCCTTCCTGAAGAGTCTAGCTTTAGCAGGAAGTGTTTGAGAGGTTGGTTGGTGAGCACTGTAATGGTGTGAGCGTGGAAGTACAGTCTTAACTTTCGAGCAGCAATAACTAAGGGATAGACATACTTTTCAATCTTGATATATTTCATTTTAGCTGAATTAAACAATTTGCCTACAAAGTATACTCGACTCTACTTATTTTCCTCTTCTCTTATTAAAACGACACTGTCTGCAACCTCGCTAATACTTATATAAATAGAGAGTTGTTAACTGGGAATGGGCTTAGACAAAGCTGGGAGTGTCTGCAGGTGATGCTTGAGTGATTGAAAGGCAGCCTCGTACTCCGGCGCCCATTCAAATTATTGCGGTTTGCCTTGAGAGTCTTGAAGAACGGGAGAGACCTGTCGCTCGCCCTTGAGAGAAAGCGATTGAGTGAGGCCAGGCGACCATTTAAACTTTGGACTTCCTTGTGGCAAGTTGGGGACTTAATTTCTTCAATGGCTTTGAGCTTTTCAGGGGTCGCCTCTATTCCGCGCTCGCTGACCATGAATCCCAAAACTTTGCCTGATCTTACTCCAAAGACGCATTTTGCTGGGTTTAGGTGAACGTTGTGCCTTCTCATGCATTCGAATGCTTCTCGAAGGTTTGCTGTATGAGCGTTTCCCTTTACTATTTTGACAAGCATGTCGTCCACATAGGCCTCCATGTTACGCCCCAGCATTTCTTGAAACAGACGATTTACCATTTGCTGATAGGTAGCCCCTGCGTTGATCAGTCTGAAGGGCATCACCTTACAGCAAAGTATATCTTCGTCTGCATAAAAGGCTGTGTAGGCTTCATCAGCGGGGTGCATTCGGATCTGGTTATCGACTGAATAGGCATTCATAAAGCTCAGCATTTCGTGACCAGAGGTTGCATCTGCCAGCTGATCAATTCGAGGGAGGAAGTACGAATATTTTGGGCAAGCCTTGTTCAAGTCGCGGAAGTCGACACACATTCTCCACTTTTCATTTGATTTCTTTATGAGCACTAGAAACGTACCTCCCTAACAAAATTTACTTCAAGTAGTCTGCCTACTTCTTGCCTGATCGTCAAGCGCTTGTTGGATCCGAATGACCTTATATTTTGAGCGATAGGCTTGATCGAAGGATCTACCCTTAGCTCGTGGGATATTATGTCGGTGCTGATGCATGACATGTCACTGGGCTTCCAAGCGAAATTATACTTGTATTCTTTCAAGAGGGAGGTCAAAGCGTACCGTTGGTCGTCGTTCAAGGCGGTCCCAATGCGCACCTTCTTTTCTGGACCATCGATTTCGACCTCTGCTAGTTCCTCCATTGGGGCTGGCCGAGCTTGGTCCTCACGTGGGTCAGCCTCTGTCTCGATGGCCAGGGTTTCCCTTTGGTTCTTCCTGCGAAGGCAGTTCATAGAGCATTGTCTTGAGGACGGCTGGTCGCCTACAACTTGTCCAATCCCATTCGGCGTAGGGAACTTCATTTTCTGGTGGACTGTGGAGGCCACGATCTTATGAGGATTGATGGTGGTCCTCCCCAGGATGGCGTTGTACGTGGTGGGAGCATCAACCACTAAGAAGGTGACCGATACCGTTATGCTTTTCCATCCTTCGTCCAAAATTACCGGCAGGGTTATAGCTCCCAACAGATAAGTTGTTCTCCCAGCGAAACCGATGAGGGGAAAGTCAAACCACTTGAGGTCTTGCTAGGATTTGCCCATTTTTTAGAAGGCGTCCAGGAACAGGATGTCTGTTGAGGTTCCTCCATCGATCAGAATCCTTTTCATAACGCAGACATCTACTTCATCTATGATGACTAAAGCATCATTGTGCGGAGTGGTGACATGTGTCAGGTCTTCCTCAGAGAATGAGATGATGCAATCTTCTTCAGGCTAAGGTCTCTTGCCTAGTTGGACAGCTGTAGAGATTTGGGCGGCATAAATTTCTCTCGCATTGGACCCCTCGCCTCCGGCACCAAACCCTCCGACAATTAAGTTTATCACCCGTCTGCCCTAGGATGGGCCAGATTGTTCTGGCCTAACTGGAAAGTGGGCTCTATGTGGGGGCTTTCGACTTCGATCTCGACCTGTCACAAAGTCTTTTAGCATGCCTCTCTGGATCAATTTCTCGATGTCGCGCTTAAGAATACGGAAATCATCGGTCTTGTGGTCCTTGGCCTTATGATATCAGAAATAGCTCTCTATGTCTTTTCCCATTGGCTAAGCATTCTTCCAGGGTATAGGTGGGCTTTCCAGGGACCTTCTTTCCATCTCGATTAGTACCGCAGAGATCTACCTGTTTAAAGGGGTGAAATACTCTGAGAACTCTCGATGACTTGGTCTGGGGTTTCTGATTTGGACTTTTCTCGACCCTTCTTATCCTTCTTCTCCTTTATACCATCGCTTTGGGGTCTAAAATAACCCTTGGCGAGGTTTCAGAGTTCGCTCTTTCCAGGTCTATGAAACCTTTCGCCTTTACTGCTAGCGTCTCTATCTCTTGAACGTGGTAGCTGTTGCGCAGTTTTCTTGAGGTTTTGTTGTCCACATCAAGTCCTCTATAAAAGTCTCGAATAATCTCCCCATCCGTGACTCGACGATATATTTCTGTAACGTTTTTGTGAATATGCCCGTAGAAGTCGGCCAATGTCTCTCCTGGATGTTGTTTGACGGCGTCCAAGGCGACCATGCTTTTTAGCAGTTGGCGCTCGCCCAGTTGACCACTCCAGAAGTTTGCTCTTTAACTCGGACCATGTTCCTATTGATCCTACAGGGAGTCCGAAGAACCAGGACGACGCAAAACTCAAAAGGGTCAACGGAAATATTAGGGCTAAGTGATTTTCATCATTCGACTTACCCACTAGATAAGATTCATGCTTATTGACGTGGATTATAGGATCTCCTCCGCCACTGTATTCAGGAATGACCCTCGCGACTACATCCTTTGGTATTTTGACCGTCATAAGGTCGGTGGTGAACGGATGGGATGATCGTTCTCGGAAGGGAGCCATGACGGTTCCGCGTTGTTCCTTGAGTCTCTTATTGATAAGCTCCTCAACTTGGTCAAGAGTGAATTGGGGTTGCTGTCCTCAACTCGACGGGTTGACAAAGTGAGTGACCGCCGACGACTCGGTGGAAGACGGACGTAGGGACTAATGTCCATAAGTCATCTTTTGATCTTCTTGAGGAGCAGTCGTGCCTGGATTTCCAGCTTCTGCTTCCTGTGGCCCCGTGGGACGAGGATCTTCATGAGGAGTAGAGGCTTATCTGCGGGCCTGTTCTATGATGGTTTCCAAGAGGGATATCACCCCCGTGGTTACCTGAATGGTTTCCCCAGCCACTTGAACATTTGGTCGAGCTGGAATCTCTACGGCGTTTGGAACATGGGTCGGTCTACAATTGCCAACATGATCGTGCCGGCTGATAGGATATAAGTGTGTCACACACTTAAGTTTAGGGGTCATCTTATAATTATTCATTTCTTTGTTATCACAGCTAGTTTCTATAAGTAAGGAAACAGTGTCTAGAACATTTCAATAATCATAGTAAGAATCATTGTTCGTATTCTTCTTTGTCTTCTATATTCTTCAGTGTTGTTCGTTTCTTCCTTCTCAATCCACCTTCAATATGACAATGTTATCATGGTATCAAAGCTAAATCCAGCCTGATTTCTTACTCAAGTTCTGTTACTTGCTCGAATCAATGGATGATTTTTCAACCGTCTTCGCCAACAAGAACGTTGCGCAGCTTGTTAGAGAAGAAAACTTCCAGTCATGGAAGCAGCAAGTTCTGCTGTCTGTCAGTGGCTATAACTTGAAAAGCCATCTACATGGGATGAATGTAGCTTAATACCTGGAGGATGAGACAGGAGTAGCAATACCGAACCCAGCATATGCAAAGTTTCTGTAGCAGGACAGCTCACTTGCATCCTGGCTACTTGCTTCGGTCTCATCTCAGGTCAGTAGATGTTTAATAGGATGTATGTCTGCTGCTTCTATATGGAAAAAGTTGCATCGAGATTTTTCATCATCATCAACCACTAGGATTATGCATCTGTATGACCGACTTAAAGCTCGAAAACATGTCCAACAATCTATGCGTGACTATCTAACTAAGATACAAACTACTTGCGATCATTTAGCTAGCTGTGGGCACCCTATAGAAGAAATGCAGCAAATCTCAATTGTTTTAAATGGTGTAAAGGGTCAGTTTGATAATGTTATAGCTGTTATACATGCTAGTCAATATCCTTACACCATTGCTTCTGTGAGTTCTGTTCTCCTTGATGCTAGTCCGATTTATTGTTTGATTCAAGTGTGTCTGCGAATGTGGTTGTTGTTAAGTTGCATGTATCTGCTAAATTTGGCCAAGCATATGAGGAAGGTAGTTCAGGGGTGAAGGATGGTATATCTGTGTTACCCACGCCACAACAGCACCCTATTAACTTTGGTAATCAGCAACCTGGTAGAGGAAGGGGGCTTGGCCGTGGCTTTGGCAATTACAAGCCTCATTGTCAGTTATGTGGCAAGTTTGGGCACCTTGTGCATCGCTGCTTTCACATGTTCAATGTGCACTTCACAGGAGTCACAGATCCAGCCTCAAACTAAGCTACACCCACAGCTAATCTTGCTTCTTATGAATATGAGACTGACTCCTTCTCACAGCCACAGCAGTAGACCTCTTCGCCTCAAGATTAATACCCACCCCAACCACAGGTAAACAAGTCTCAGGTTCATCCTTACTCAGCTCATGCCAGTACTGTCTCCTTCCCTGCTGCTCAGACTCACCAAGTGGTGCAATACTCACCATACCATGTTCCACCTTATCCCCAACCTGCACCACCCATTTATCTGTATATGTATTCTATTCCTTGTTTTGCCAACCCTGCTCCCCCATATGCTGCATTTCCTAGTACTCCACTACCAGTTGCATCTGCATCACCTCAGCACCCCTCGCCTCACCCTTTCACGCAAATGTGGCTTGTGTCTCTTCTGCAGTTCCGATTGAGGGTGGTTGGTTTCCCGACTCTGGAGAAACAAACCATTTGACCAATGCCAAACCAGCTCCTCACATGACAACACCTTATTAAGGCCCAGGTAAAGTCCTTGTTGGTAATGAATTTTCTCTTCATATCTCTGCAGTTGGTTCATCATTTATTCCTTCTTCTGACAAACAGCTTGTGCTGAATAACAATGTATATACACCAGTTGTCACTAAAAGTTTATTCTCTGTGTCTTAGTTGGTATACTTTGAATTTCATGCAACACTCTACTTGGTGAAGGACTCACTCTCCAACCGTGTGCTGCTCAAGGAGTTTGAATCTAGGGGTTTATATCGTCTTGATTTGTCAAGCTTTCCGTTTCCTAGTAGTGGTTTAGCTTTGTCTGCTGATGTCTGTCCAGATCTATGTATGAGTCTTGAAAACAACTATGAGTCTCTATGTAATAATGATGTATTGCTTGCTGAACCTTCAAGATTGCAATTGAATGTTAATAAATTTTTGCAGTTTGATGTTGATCCTGCTGATTTAGACTCTACTTCTGCTAATTGTGCTGACATTACTTCTGATGACATTGCTGATGTTCATTCCACCTCTGTTATACCTGATTTTGAATTCAATTGTTGTTTATCCAATCTTAAGTCTAATGATTCTTCTAAGTTGTGGCACATGCGGTTAGGCCATCCCTCAAATAACATTCTTGTTAATTTTCTCAGACTTCAAAATCTTCCCACTAACCATTTATTGACTGAATGTGCTGCCTGTGCAGTTGGGAAGAGTAAGACTCGACCGTACCCCCCCTTCGACCACAGTTTACTCTCACCCATTGGAGTTGGTTCAAGTCGACCTTTGGGGACCTGCCCCATTCTCTTCAAGTAACAACAATTATTACTTAATTATTGTTGATGCTTTCAGTCGTTACACTTGGATATATTTCTTACCTCGTAAATCTGATGCTGCTAAAGCTTTCTATGATTTTCATGTATTAGCTGAAAAACAGCTTGGCACGAAACTGGAGGCGGATTAATCAGATGGAAGAGGTGAGTTCCACTTTCTCACTAACTATCTTGCACAATTTTGAATAGATCATCGAGTCACCTGTCTGTACTCCAGTAAGCAAAACAGTATGGTGGAGCGCAAGCACCGTCATATTGTTGAGCTTGGCCTCACTCTTCTCGCACAATCCTCTATTCCTATGCATTATTGGACAGATGCCATTTTCACTGTGGTGTTTCGTATAAACATACTTCTTTCTCTAGCCTTGAACAACTGCTCTCCTCATGAGATTCTCTTTCGGTCTAAGCCTGATTACACCTTTCTACGTGTCTTTGGATGCCTCTGTTTTCCTCACCTTCGTCCCTATAGATCTCACAAACTCTCCTTTAGATCAAAACCTTATGTCTTCCTTGGCCTCTGTTCTGATCATCATGGTTATCATTGTCTCTCCTCATCTGGTCGTGTCTATGTTTTACGCAATGTTGTTTTTCACGAAACAACCTTTCCCTTTGCTGACACCACTAGACCTTTATATGCTTCTAAAACTCCCAAGTGTTCAACTCCTTCTAAACCCTTCTTTATTCCTTGTGACCCATTCTTCCATCAGCCCACCCATGTACCAACGACTGTATCTCACTCTTCTAGACCTCCTGCTCCAATACCACCTCTGGTGAGTCTAGTTTACCTTCAGCCACCCCTGCTCATTCACCAGAGGTACCTCCCATCCATGCTCATGCATCCTCGTTACCTTCCTTAACTCCAGATTTATCCTCCCCTACTAGTGTCTGCAGGTATATTCCCTCTAGGTCTACTCTTGTCCTTGTTGAGTCATCTGGTCTTCCTACCTCATCTCACCCTCCTGCTTCAACTGATCAGTCCTTCCCTGCTCCCCATCCTAATCAACACCCATCATCCTCTGGTCCATCTTCTACAAAATCCTCTGTCAATGCGCACCCGTTGCAAACACGATCCAAAACTTCTCTTCAAGGATTAATAATGTCCTTGGTCCAACCTGATGACCTGACTCACACTGAGGCACGAAACATTCATGACGCTCTTCTATCTCCATACTGGTCCAAGGCGGTGCAGGAAGAACTCACGGCCCTATCCTTGGGGCATTGTCTCTCTTCCTACAGGGAGGATTCCCATAGGATGTGAATGGATCTTTCGCATTAAAAGAAATGTTGAAGGGGACATTGTCACGTATAAGGCTCACCTTGTGGCAAAAGGTTTCTCTCAAAAACCAGGCTTCGACTTCCAGGATACATTTAGTCCGGTTATCAAATCGACAACTGTTCATATTGTATTATCCTTGGCTCTAACTCATAAATGGTGCATAAGACAGGTGGATATCAATAATGCTTTACTTCATGGGGATCTTCAAGAGGAGGTTTACATGGTTCAGCCCCCAGGCTTTGAGATTCCATCGACTGACTCTCCTCCTCTAGTGTGCAAACTTCAAAAATCTCTCTATAGTCTTAAGCAGGCTCCTCGGGCATGGTTTGAAAAACTGAAATCATTTCTTCTTAACTCCCTTGGTTTCAAAGTCTTAATGTCTGATATTTATCAAATCAGATTCAAATTTCTTTGTGCTCTTATTAGTATATGTCGATGATATTGTCATTACTAGCACTTCTTCTCATCTTGTCTCTAACATAGTTGACTCCATTAACATGCAGTTCAAACTCAAGGACCTAGGGAGCCTCAACTACTTTCTTGGAATGGAAGTTGTCTCTAGGGATAACTTCATTATGCTCAACCAGAAAAAGTACATCTTGGACCTGCTTGACAAGGTTGGCATAGCTAATCAAACCAGCTTCCCCACACCCATGACAGGTACGTGTCTGTCCAAATCAGGTATGGGTATATGTGATGAACCATTTCATGATGAAACACTATACAGAAGCACAATTGGTGCCCTTCAACATGTTTGTGTCACAAGACTTGATATCCATTTTGATGTGAACAAACTAAGCCAATACATGCAGGCCCCTAACACAAGCAACTAGAAATCTATCTTTCATGTCCTAAGATACCTCAAGGGTACTCTGAATCATGGCCTTCTATTTCAGACTACCCCTTCTCCTACTACTGATATATCTCTAACATCTTATTCGGATGCTGACTGGGGGTGATTATGCTTATCGTAGGTCTATTTCAGGACACTATCTCTTACTCAATGGAAACCCTATAGTATGGAGCTCCAAGAAACAGTCTGTTGTGTCCAAATCCAGTGTCGAGGCTGAATTTCGAGTTGTTGCAAACGCAGGGTGTAAGATAATGTGGGTACAGTCTTTACTGAAGGAAACTGGCATGCATATACTCACTGCTCCTGTCATATGGACTGACAACACCAGTGCAGTTTCTCTATCCGAGAACCCTATTCAGCACTCCAAGATGAAACATGTGAAGATAGACCTGTTCTTTGTCCGGGAAAAAGTCCATTCAAGGGACATTATAGTTAATTTTATTCCAGCTTCTGAACAAACTGCTGATATTCTAACCAAACCATTAACTGAAAAAAAAACTTTGTTCCTTGCAGGAAGAAGCTCAGAGTGTTCTCTCTTGAAGAAGTGGACGATCTCAGGGCCTCGTCCATCCTCTCAGGTACTGCTGACTCTGTCTAGGGCTTTGGGGTAGTATGTAAGTCATATCATGTACTCTCTCTGTCTCAGTTCCCCTTTATAAATCCCATCATTAGTGTAGTTCTTCGGGTATGTGTTGGTTTCTCCATTGCCACTTGGATATTAGTTGCATTTTGACACCTCACACACTTGGCACCTCTTACTCATTTTACTGGTCTAATCATGTTCATCTTGGTATGCATTTGTTTTAACTGATCTTGATCTACAGAACATGTAGGTTCTTGAGGCATATGTATTTCTTCTTAACTCTGATCCTTTGTCTTTGCCTATGTGCATCTGCTCAGCCTTACCATTGTTAAATCTCCTTTAGCTCGGATCTCTGCTGGCCTAGGGCATGATTTGATTCCAAAAATAGGGTGATGCCTCAAGAAAATGACAAGATACTTCTGGTATTCACCCTTGAGGAAGAAAAGATCAAGGCTCAAACCTTGCAATCATGCTGGTAAGATAGGAGCACAAACTCCTCTGTCAGCTAATTCATGCTAAGAAAAGCAATTAAATATAATCATTATGTTCTGTCAACGAAAAAAAAAAATGAAATCCATAAAAGTAGGGAAAATACATAAGTATGGCTGTGATTGCTGCATTGGGTGAATATGAAGGATCAGGTATAGTGAGATTTATCCATATGCCTCTGTTACCTCCTGTTTTTGCAGACTGATGAATGGTTAATCATACGCCTTATCAAGATGTCATGTTGTAGATCAATTCTATGGTTAGGGGTGTGTTCTGTGTCTAGTGAGCTGTTAGTGCTGCAATTATCTCCAGTTGTGTAATGCAGGTGAAACCGGTTATCTACCCAGAACCTCCTAATGCGTGTACAGTAAAGATAAGGAGATCTTCAGTCGGTTGGTCAGGATAAAGCTTATGGACTGCACTTATATGTGTAAGTATCAAGGAAGCAATCAAGAAGTCTGGATGGAGAAATGTAAGTCATACTAATCCCTCAAGATCAAGATCAAGTAAGGGGAATGATAGGATATAAGTATGACACACACTTAAGTTTAGGGGTCATCTTGTAATTATTCATTTCTTTGTTATCACGGCTAGTTTCTATAAGTAAGGAAACAGTGTCTAGAACATTTCAATAATCACAATTAGAATCATTGTCCGTATTCTTCTTTGTCTTCTATGTTCTTCAGTGTTCTTCATTTCTTCCTTCTCAATCCACCTTCAATCTGACAATGTTATCACTGGCCTGGGAGGGACGTCATAAAGGATTGCTTGGCTAGCAAGTTCTTGGTGGAGCGGTGAAGCGGCGGCGGATTCTGAGCTATCTAAGGATTACTCATTATGTTGTTTCTGACTATTACGGTTAGAGCAAGTCTGCATGACTGTTCACAAACGGCGCGCCAAATGTTGGCAGTGAATTGAATGTCAATGGATTGATGATCGCGCACTTTCGCCTGATCTCCGATGAACCTGCAAGAAGGGGATCGCAACAGAGGGGGTGCCTCTTAGTCCCACTCCGATGCTTAAATGAGTATACTGTGTGTATGAACTCAAAAAACGTAATGAACGTATGTATGTAAAGCAAGAGTATTTATAGAGTTGGACGATCAAAACGTTATATGCAGCTGAATATCTTTGTGAATATTGTGCCAATGAAGATTAGGATAGCAGATATTACGGTTATGGCGTAATATTGCAGTTACCTTATGTAATCTTTATAGAATATGTGCCCGGGATATGTAGGATATCGTGGCTGTATATTTAGTGTCAGTTTGTGGGACGAGAGTTGAAAGGTTTGACTCTCTTGGCGAGCGCTCCTATGGCGAGGAGTAGGAGGATTTTTTAGCCTTGGCCGATGGCGACCTGAAATAGGGCTTTGACGTCCACTTTAGTTTTGGGTTTCGTACTGGACCGCTTTATGAGTGTCAGCTTACCCTTACTGTGGGTCAGCCCAGTTCTGAATGATATGGGTTTTACCCCCTGCAAAGTTATTAGGCCTTCGAGGCCTTTCTCATATTGGGTTGTCACTATCAATACCCATTAGGTATTACCACAATAGTGGTTTTGAAGTCGGGTCCTAACAGAATTTGGAGCATTGATGATCCATGAACGAGTTTCTTGTGGATTCAAAGGATGAGTTACTTATCTTGTTCTATCTTTTTGCAGAATCCATTTCATAGCAAAAAGAATGTAGAAAATGAACAGAAGAAGATGGAAAAAGGCATAACCATCATTTAATAATTCAAAAATATTGATTGACTGAAAAACTAACGGTTCACTAACGATGTGACTGAATAGTCACATGCTGAAATATAAGTGACCATTTAATCATGGGAATAAAGATATATAACAAAATAGACACATTGAGCAAATATGTGTGATTGACCAAAAAAAAGAAGCAAACATGTGTGACTATTAAGTATATTAACCCAAAAATATATTTGTGCAAACATGTTAAACCATTAAAAAAAAATCATTTCTTATATTAATTGTTTCCCAAAATATACCCCATTTGAAAATCAAATACCAAAATAACTTGTTTTTAAAACTATTTACCAAACAATACCAAACCGCCAATGCCAGTCACAGGTAGGATTTACTTCAATCCCATCCGCAACTGCCAAACGTGAGTAGAAACATTTACTCATCCTGCCCCATGACCGGTAGTTACAGGTGGAATTTCCGTTGAGTCCAACATGTGACTGCAACTCGCGAATAGAGCAAAAAGTCTTACTCGCGACTACCAGTCGGGTTTAGGGTGTTATTAAAATTGCAGAACGTAGCTTTTTTGATAGCCACTCTTCAACCACCAGTAACTTAGCCTAATCAAATATAGCAGCAAGTAGTTAAGGCACTGAGACCCAGAAAATAAGGAATGTTCAAGGGCGAGATGGAGATCGGGAGCTAGATGGTGGGCAAGATGGGGTCGAGATAGGGGACGAGATGAGGGTTGAGATGAGGATCGCCCGAGTGGGAGAGTATAATTAAAATATATTCATCTTAAATTTGGATAGTAATATTTGATTAAACATTCAATTTACTTTAGTTTCCTGTTGCGTTGATTTTTGAAAAGTATTACTGTCTTTAAATGTAATGTAAATCAAAACTTAATTTTTTTTATCCATTCAATCTATTTTTTTTAGAGATGGTACCAAAACAGATATTTATAAATTATACGGTTTTAAGGTACCCTAAATGATATTTTTTTGAAGTTATTTTTTTCATTACCCCCAAAAATATTCATTGAATAGATAAACAAATTAGAACAATAAACAAACATATATGTTTTAATAAAGTAATTATATTTATTTTGTTTTTAAAAGAAAAAAGTTAACCCTACCCGTGACTACCAATTGCGGATATGGTTCAGTTAGTTTAGGAACAGTACTTCATATTACCATTACACCTGTGACTGTCAGTCGCGGGTGATACAGTTTTAAAAACTGATTATTTTGATATTTAATTTTCAAATGGGCTATATTTTGGGAAAAAAAAACAAATTTATTCCTATTTTCAAAAATATTTATAATTCTTCATTATTTTTATTATATAAATGGTATTTAAATTAAATATTATATTATATATTTACATAACATTGTAGTGGCACTAACCGTTGATTTAACATATCCCATGCGAGTCACACAAATATTAAATAGAAAAAAAAATAATAGAATACTAACAAAATGATTAAATGACATTATTTATAATATAAATGTGTATCCGATCAGGCGAAATTGTTTAGAACACCATTCAATCTTTCTGGTTACACGGTTGAATTTGACCTATTAATTCTTTTAGTAAAGGAAATAACGCTTTTACTAAAAACACATTCAAACGATTTTACTAAAAATGGAAAAATACGACATTGCCCCCTAATATTTGAGCAAATTTCAGTTTCCCTCCTAAAATTTAAATCAGAAAATTTCATTATCTCGTGTTAGGAAAGAGTGCAATTTTGCCCCCTCAATCAACTTTTCCATCAAACAGTAACATAATTAGATTCGAAAATTTAAAAATGTCACAATATAACATTTTCAAATGTTACAATTGAATTCTGATTTGATTGAGGCTCGATTGTAATCGAGGGGCTCAGATCTGGGTCGTGATCCATACTAATTGGGTCGCCCACCCATGATGCGTAAGTATGGGTCCAGATCCAGACCCGACACCCTTCAATTGGGACTCGACCCCCAATTCGATTGAGCCCCCAATCGAGGGGACTCGGGTCTGAGTCTTTATCTAGATCGACCCTCCATGGGTGAGCGACCAGGTTTGGATCAACACCTAGACTCGAGCCCTAAATCGAATTGGGGGCTGGTTCGATCCCAGCTCGATTAGGGCTCGAGTTTGGGTCTTAACCCATACCATGTCCCCCACCCATGAGGTCATTATGGGTCAAGACCCAGACCCGAGGCTCATCGATTGAGGCTCAATCGAGCCCTAATCAAATTGTGATCGAACCAACCCCCAATTCGATTGAGCCCCCACTCGAGGGAGCTCGGGTCTAGGTCAAGACCAAGACCCGATCCCCCTAATTTGGGCTCAATCGAACCCCAATCGAATTGGGAACTGGTTCGATCCCAATTCGATCCCCAATCGAGGGGCTCAGATTTGAGTCTCTACTCATACTTGACCCCCTACCCATGAGGGATCAATATGAATCAAGTCCTAGATCCGAGCCCCCTCGATTGAGGCTCAATCGAATCGGGACTCAATTGTAATTTGAAAAAATTTAAAAGGGTTAAATTGTGATATATTTGAAAGTTTTCTATTATTTTTGCAATTTTTAAAACTAATTTTGTTAAATTTGGATGAAAAAGTTGACAGAAGGTTAAATTTGCACTTTTTTTCAACCATGATAAAAAAAAATTTACGATTTAAATTTTAGGAAAAAAAAAACTAAAAAACTGACCAAATATTATAGGATAATATCGTATGTTAGTCTAACCCCAAATTACCAGTTTCTCATAAAGTGGTTAACTCGACCTTCACTCAAAAAATAATTTTAACGAAAAGTACGTTGTAAATAGACGGCTAAACTTACACCCTAAAACGTTGTTTCCTTTCCTCCCCAATTCACACACTCTCTCTCATCCCTGCTTCCGACTTTAGGGTTTAGGGTTTTCACTCTCTTCAACTACATATACTCCCTGCCCTTCCCCGCCATTTTCGACTAGCACAAGAAACCATGGACAGGTACCAGAGAGTTGAGAAGCCACGCACCGAGACTCCTATCAGTCAGAATGAGATTCGAGTCACCACCCAGGGGATGGTCCGGAACTACATTAGCTATGCAACTACTCTCCTCCAGGTAGCCACCTTTCTGGTGTCCGGTTTCTAGAGACTATGTACATGTTGGTCGTTTCTGTTCAGTGCATTGATATCTGAAATTCAATGATGATTGTGTACCACGTTTGAAAAATCTGTTGTCATGATCGATTCAATTTCTTGACAGGACTACTCGTTTGAGGCTATTCTTGAGATTGTTATTTGCTTCAGTTAACAAGGTTGTACATAACTGGATTTTCCAGCAGTACTGAGGATGTTTAGGTTCATCTATACATTGCATGACAGTTATAGGTTTATTCCAGACTGAGTATGAGCTTTATGAAATGTCGGTCTCAGTTGAAAAGTTGTTATGGTTGTCAGACGTGATGAACATTTAATTGGATATTTTTTTGCTACGCGTTTTGGACGTTTTATTTGCTGAATGGCTTAGCATGTTTTGGTTTATGAGAATCACTGTATAGTGAACTAAATCAGTGAGAAAATTTACATCATAGGACTGTAAAGTGCACTTTATAAATGCATTCCTCTGTTTGTCTATTCTTTTTAAAATAGGCTAATTGGCTCGTATTTTACAACAATATCTTGTCGTAATTGAAATGCCGGGGTAATTTTCTTAAGGTAATATCTCTTATATGTTGATGAGTCACCTTGATGCTGAACCTTGGAAATGCTTATGGTTTGCATGCATTTTGGAGGCATATTTCATTTATGGCATCTGTTGAACATTTTTAGGAATCTCTTCTTCCTGAGAGCAATTAAACATTCTGGGGTTTCAGTTTTAGAGAATCCTGTGAGATTCCTAATTTGATCATTATATGGTATGTACAAGTATCCTCACATTAACTATTTTTCTATGAAGGAGAGGCGTGAGAAGGAAATTGTCCTTAAAGCAATGGGACAAGCAATCAGCAAAACAGTAGCTATTGCAGAAATTATAAAAGTCTGTATCAATTTTCATTCTGTTGATCGTCTAAAGATATTCCAACGTGTAGCTGACACACTATTCCATTCTTTGAGCAGAAGAGAATTTCTAAGTTGCATCAGGATACGGTTATCAGCTCAACCAGCATAACTGATGTATGGGAACCTATTGAAGAGGGTCTTGTACCGTAAGGATCTTCATTCAGTTTTTTAGATAATCATTTGCATTATTTGAATTTGTCTGAATGACCATGGCATTTACCTCTGCTCAGAGTGGAGATGACTAGGCATGTTTCCATGATCTCAATCACATTATCTACAAAGGAACTAGACAAGAACTCCCCTGGGTAAGTAGGGCGGTTAGCTATGTAGATATATAACATAGTAATGTACAACTATTATCCCTTCACATTGAATTTTCAGATTGTTCATCTCCGTAACTTCTATACAGGTACCAAGCTCCTGTTATTGCTGAACTAGTCAATACACAGTATTATCAGCAGCGGCAACAGCAGCAACAGCCTCGACAAGTTCATGTTCCCTATAATTCTTATAATGATGGTACTGTTAAAGATTATTTGCTTCGACTTGTCCTTTTCTATTCCCAAAAGGGAGAAAAAAGTTTGGTCTTCATATCTGGTGTTGATTTCTTAGATTCATATGGCCGAGGGAAGGGGCGTGGGAGGGGGCGGGGCTGGAGGGGAGGATATGGAAATTACCAAGGTGGTGATGGAAGCCATCAAGATGGAGGCAGAAACTATCAAGGTGGTCGCAGAATCTCTCGCGATGGTGGTGGAAACTATCAAGGTGGAGGAGAAAACTATCAAGCTGAAGGCCGGAACTATCAAGGTGGAGACCGAAACTATCAAGGTGGAAACCGAAACTATCAAGGTGGAGACCAAAACTATCAAGGTGGAGGAGAGAACTATCAAGCTGGAGTCCGGAACTATCAAGGCGGAGACCGGAAATATCAAGGTGAAAGAGGAAATTATCAAGGTGGGGGTGGAAACTATCAAGGTGGGGGTGGGGGTGGGGGTGGAAACTATCAAGGTGGGGGTGGGGGTGGAAACTATCAAGGTGGAGGACAAAACTATCAAGCTGGTGGTGGAAACTATCGAGGCGGAGGCAGAAACTACCAGAGCAGAAACTATCAGGCGGGAGATGGGGATTATCAAGAAGGTGAAAATTATCATTCTGGAAACTATCAAGGTGGAGACTACCAAGATACAAACTGTAAGTGTTGAATATTGTTCTATTTGTTGAAATTGTGAGGGTTCTCCTTTTCAGTTTCATAGACCTTTTATTTTATTCATCTCTTAACGTTCTTCTGTTATTTTTCTCATGTGTTCCTATGATTCTTTATTAGATAATGGTGGATATTCTGGTCGTGGGCGAGGAGGTGGACGAGGCAGAGGCTGGGGTGGGTATGGTGGTAAGTACTGTACTGTCAGTTTTTGCATATTTTTCTGCCCTCACAGATAAAAAAGTTAGACACTGTTCAAATTTGGTAATAGGGGTATATGTAATTTGTGTTCGTATGAATTTATTGAAAATAAACTTGTGGCTTTTTGGTGTTTGTCTGGAGCAGAGTATGAGAGGGGCAGAGGAGGAGGCAGAGTCTACAACCGAGGCCGTGGTGGAAGGATGGGTGGGCGCTCGAGGGGTGGTCGTGAGGAGGCATAGACATTGGGTTGTTGGTCTGAATGAAAGCTTGCCTTGGTTAAGATGAGTGGGTAAAAGAGAGTTAAGTTTTCGTTGAAAAAACAGAACATTATCAAATGGCAAGTAAAATGGTGCTCTGAAGTCGATGGTATTTTGAGGGTCGTGGGTGGCTTTTATGGTGTTCTTTTATCCTAAAAAAAGGCAGAGCATATCATAATGTGGATATGGTTGTTGGAAAAAGGTTGTATTGATTGATTTTGAGTTGGTGAGCTAATGGCAAGTGGTTATTTTTGTGTTGCCCAATCTGTAGGATCCTATTTCTTGTTTTCTTATTGTGCCAACGTCGAACACGAACGTAGATTACTGTGCCGACCCTGACCCTGACACTGGAGAGGAAGCAAGGATTTGGAATGGCACTCTAGATGCTCTACAAATAGTCATTGGGTACATTTGTACCTTTGCCACGTTCCGACTCTTCATATATATTTTTGGGTTAATACTTGAAATAGGCCCAATCGATTGGTACTCTGTTATTTAATTCTTTTTTTAAATGTTTTAGAGCGTTATTTATTAATCATTAAATTTAACTAACGAATGTACTAAAAATAAAAGTAAATTAAATTTAACTAACGAATGTTATACTGATGTAATGTATGAAAAATAAAACAGAAACAATTTAAATTTGAACCAAAATTATTTGGATTTTTTTATATTAAATCTAAAATTTAAAAATTTAAATATATCATAAAATATAAAAAATGAATTAACATAAGTTTGTTTTGAACCAACACGTCCACCTAGTGGTGGCCAAAGTACCAATTTGGATCCAAAATTTACTCGGAACTAATCTATTAGGTAGGGCTTGTATAAATATAAGGCACATTAAATCCGTTCCGGTTCCAATAGGGTACCCTCTTATTAGAACCAAAACTAAATACATGTCTAAATAAATGAATATTAGGAATGGAAGAAATCATACCTCATTTTTTTTGGAGCGTATTTCAAAAATTTGGGTGGAAATGAGATAGGGTCGATGTGGATCGTAATAAATGAAGAGATAGAAGTTTAAACGGTACTGTAGGTTTTGTAAGTAATAAATGTTGGTTCATTCAATTTAGGGGAGGTTCAACCGGTTTAGTTGCTGAACATCTTGTTCCTCCCACAGTTCCAGTCGTATTGAATCCTTGCAGCCTTTAGCTGACGCCGCGCCTCCTTGTGCCGCCACTCGTTATCCCGTTTCTCCCACTGTGCCGAATTTAAGGTTAGATTTTTTTTCCAATTTGTTCAAAAGATTGTGTAATTAGTTATAATTAGTATTTACAATACCTTAATGATGGTAATTGCTCACTTTTTGCGTGTTTTGGTTAAACTGAAATGCTTGATCAATTTAATTTTGAGACTCTAATTTGTGTATGTGGGGGTAATTTTAAAATTTAGTGTTAATTGAGTGTAATTAAATATAGTTAGTATTTGAGTAAAGACAATGGATCATGATTAGGGAAGCTTATCTAGACAGACGTCCATTTCATAGAAGGAACCGATCAATCCTTCACTTTGGTATGGTTAACCACACTATATGTCACAGCATGTCACTACGGATACAGTAACCCTAAATGCTTGCAGGATTAATTCTTATTAACATATTATTAATTAGTATTGTTAAATATTAAATTAACAAATACATTATAGGTTCATGCTAGCGCTAGATGTAGCTGTAGAAATGATATGACTCTTCGGGCTGGAAAATGATGGGTAGTAGATCCGATGACCTGACATTGGGTAGATGTTTCTGGGTTTGGATAGCCTGCAATTATATCCTGATTGAAAATCGATGCAGGATGATTGCATGATCTTACCGAGAGATGGCGCTCAGAGACTTGTACATTTCACCTCTATAAAGGTGAAATTACTGTAACCCTACACTGTGTCCAAACGATCCTAGGTCTACGGGTTCACGGTCCACCTATGGTTGATGGTTATAGATTGCACGATGAAAAGGTAAACGTGGTGGAGTTATGCCTACGACTAAGGGGAGATTCCCTATCACGTCCACTAAGCTAAATATCTAAGACATATGTGCTGTTATCGTAGCTGAAGATATTGTTTTAGAGGAAACCCGCTCACTCGAATTGGACCCCATCTACTCGAATTATCTAGACACACCTCCATTTCACAGAAGGAATCGATCGATCCTTCACTGTTGTATGGTCAACCACACTATATGTCAGAGCATGTCACTACGGATACAGTAAGCCTAAATGCTTGCAAGATTAATTCTTATTAACATATTATTAATTAGTATTGTTAAATATTAAATTAACAAATACATTATATGTTCATGCTAGTGCTAGATGTAGCTATAGAAATGATAAGACTCTTCGAGCTGGAAAATGATGGGTAGTAGATCCGATGACCTGACATTGGGTAGATATTTCTGGGTTTGGATAGCCTACAATTATATCCCGATTAAAAATCAATGTAGGATTACTGCATGCTCTTACCGAGAGATGACACTCAGAGACTTGTACATTTCACCTCTATAAAGGTGAAATTACTATAACCCTACACTGTGTCCAAACGATCCTAGGTCTACGGGTTCACGGTCCACCTATGATCGATGGTTATAGATTGCACGATGAAAAGGTAAACGTGGTGGAGTTATGCCTACGACTACCAGGAGATTCCCTATCGCGGCTACTGAGTAAAATATCTAAGACAGATGTGTTGTTATCGTAGCTGAAGATATTGTTTCAGAGGAAACCCATTGACTCGAATTGGACCCCATCTACTGAAGAAGAAGCCATGCAGAGGGCCATGGTATATTTTATACCTTATCGATGTCTTTTTATTCTCAAACACAAGTTGAGGTTCTGCTGTATTGAGATTTGTATATGTTGGGTTGTGTAATGACTCCCAACAGAAAAAAGTATCATGAGATGCATTGTATTGCTACGAGTGCTTTTAATTTATAATCCTACGTAGTAATTTGCTATAGGTATGGTACCATACCCCCACGCTTACTATTTGTAGGTAGACCATTGATTTACCCTAACCCCGCGATGCATACACATCAACTGGTTAGGACTTGGTAATAAAAAAATAAATTTATATCATTAAATTAATTATATAGAGTACAATTTCTAATGTTTAACATTCTAAATTAGATGGCTAGAACAGAAGATGTCAAAGAAGAATACAACACCCCACAACCCTCAGTTCTTTCGAGATGAGGTGAGGGCACTTAGTGATGAGGTATGTTTCAATTAAATTTTACGTGATTACAATTAATATAATAGTAATTAAACAATACAACATTCATTTTCTGTTTTCAGATAGATTGACACCTCTACAACATGCACTATATCCAAAACCTCCCACTCATTTGTACAGAAGGGGTTTTCTAAGCATACTCCAATTATCATTAATCCACTTCAACAATGTTGAGTGGCATATGCGAAACCATGTGTATCGTTAATTCAACTTCCAACAGCCTATCCTAAACCCAGTTGAAGAGCGCCAAGAATGGGATAGGTTGCACGAACTGCGATGAGATAAGTTGCCCCATGTACCATGGATCACCAAGCATGCACAATACATAGAGTTGTGGGTGAACATGTCCGATCTTCCAATACCGGACCCTGTTATAGTATTGTACTACGACTGCATGGCGTGGTACCTTAGGTATATGGTTTGTTCTTTCATTTCAATAATTGGTTTGTTCTTTCATTAATATTATATTACTGATGCGGAGGTAGCGTCACACGACTAAATTTGCCCAAAAGTGGTTTTAGAAGAAATATGTAGAAGAATTGATCCATAAAGCTCGTTTTAGTCACGAACCCACTGGTGAGCTTGATCACCTCATGACACAACCAGTGCCAGAGAGTTCCGAGGAGGTCAACCCGACTTTCAGATTGACCTAACCGATCTTCAACCACCAAAGACTCATCCTACTCAAGTAGAGGAGGAAGTAACTGAAGCACAAAGATCGTCGAAGATAAGAAACACTTAGGATCGAGATAGGGGGAGACACGGTGATGAAGGTAGGGGTGGTAGTGGTGTAAGTATTAAGATTAGATACTGTTATTTCTTTATGTATTTGATTTATTTTATTTTATCTGTTGAGTTTTGTAAGTATAAACCAATGTTATAAAAATTAATTAAAATTGAAGCTTCACGACGTAGATTCGTACATAATTTTAATTTGTTTATCCATTCAATCTAATTTTATTATATTTTTGGAAGATGTTACCAAAAACTGATATTTTTAAATTATAGGGTAAATAGCCCCAATATAGTTAGATATTATTTGTTGTTATTAAATGCATCAACATGTTTGAAAGTGCTGTTCCGTGCACCCTTAGGTTATAAAACGTTGTTAAATGCGCCAACCGTTAACTATGGGTTTTCTCGGTCCCTATACCTCTGCAACCAAAACCTGATGAATTGCGCTAGCCACATGATCGAGAGGGGAGGGGCACCGTGCGATCGACATATCACTACATCCGCTCGAATCAATTGGCAAGAGATAATGCAAATGACAGTAGGGGGACAGGGAGAAACAACAGGCTGAACCTGTGGGAAGCTATATGGAAGGCTGATACTCTGCCAAAAATCAGAGTGTTCGTCTGGAAACTTGCCTCAATTGCGTTGGCAGTAAGGGTGGGCTTGGCGAGACGTGAGATGCAGGTCCAACTGACATGCCCACTGCGTGATCAACCAAAGACATCAGAGAACCTCATATGGGGATGTCAATGGATTAAGGAGGTATGAAGACAGCTGCTGGGGCTTCACGATGCAAGTGATGGCTGCTGTTCTATGCAGGATTGGTTGCAGAAGAGAAGCTCAGACCACGGGACGAATGCAGCTGCTTCGGCGTCAAGATGGCATATTACTCAAGTCGCATGCTAGGCAATCTGGAAAGGCAGATGCAATAGCCTCTTCCAGGGAGACAAGCCGAACCAAGCATCAGTTATTACCTCAGTCAGGAAGACAGTGGCAGAACAGATGACACTGAAGACAAGCCAATGTCTGTGTAGTCGAATACCTAGGTGAGCAGGGGCACCTCCAAAGTCACCACAGAGATGTAAGAGCCCAAGTCCAGGAACCATTGCGGTGAACTGCGATGCAACTTGGACCCGGACCACAGGAGTAGGTAGGGTGGGAGTCATAGCTCGGAGCAGCGACAGACAGGTGCTAGGAGGATACCAAGGATCAGTTAGGTCAGACTATTTCGATCGGCTCGAGGCCCTGGCCGTATACGAAGGGGTAAAGGTAGCCTTAGCAAAACTGTTGGGACTCAGTGGAGATACAGTCCGACTCGAAGGTGGTATTGAACCACATCATCAGAATCACAAAATTTTGGCAAATAGAGACTATCGTTCAAAATAGTCTCCACCTGGCAAGTAGCATTCGAAACTTGACATGGAATACGATACCAAGAACTGCCAATTATTGTGTGGATTGGATAGCGAAACAAGCTAGTGCGGGGTTGGGTCATGATGACTTGTTTCACCAACCACCACCCCCGCTTTTGGATTTTTTTGAGGAAAGACTATGATATGTATCGGGTTTTACAACAACCTAGTTTTGCTTATTAATATACAAGGTTACATTGACAAAAAAAAAACTATCCATCCACTTTTGTCATTAAATATGTATAAATGACAATTTTAACCTCTTGTTCTTTTTCAATACGAAATCCAACTCCAAAATACAATTTTGGGTTTGAACTCTACTCAAATCATCATTTTTCAGGTTCAAATTTATCACTAAAATGCAGATTTGGGTTAAATTTGAACCCGTAAAGCATATTTAAGTTTGAATCCTGTTCAAGTTTGCATTATTGGGTTGAATTCAAACTCAAATCTGCATTTTTGAGTTGAATTTGAACCCTAGTATGTGTTTTGAAGAGGGTGAAATTGTTATTTTGACATATTTAACAACAAAAAGATATAGGTAGTTAACTGTTCGTGCATTTAACAATATGCTCAAATGTACAAGTGTAAATAACTACATATGTGGAGCAAAAAACAATATGAGTAAACATATGGGTGTATTGAGATTATATACCCTAAATTATATGGTTTTAAACTATCCCGAAGAGCATTCATGTAGGTAAATATTATTTTCATCATCTACCCCAAAAGGGGAAAATTTTAGGTTAAATATATAAACAATATAAAAGTATAAACAAACATATATTTTTTTAATTAAAATATTTATATTTTCTTAGAATTACAATCGCGGGTTGGTATAATTTAGTAAATACTTTTAAGAACCAGTTATTTTGGTATTTGGTTTTCATAAATGGTATATTTTGAGGGAAAAAGTCGTATTTTAGTGGCGAACATTATTGTCAGAAAAATAAATGCTCACCAATAACTATTTTATCACCGCTAAATCACCTATATTATAAAGCCGTAGTACTATTTAACACTAAAAGTAACCTTTTAGAGACAATACTTTGACATTGCTAAATTATACTATTTTTGTGGCAAACACACTCAACCCTTAAAAGCATTGTTATCAGAATCGAACCGGCCCTCGAACCGTCAAGGGGGGCGATTCCTGGTTCGACCGCTCCAATCCGGTTTGACTCAGTTCGACGTGCGGTTCGCTGTTCACAAGAAAAAAAAATTGCTTCATCTCTCCGGTCCATGTCTCCACCACCGCAGCCATCGGCGCCGCCAGCACCACTCTCTGTTATTCTCGATCAACTCAACAAATCCCCACGTGGAACACTTTCTTTGAATTAGCCACGTCAATCGATACAAAACAACGAGGTCACGTCGCTCGCTAATTTTCCATCTTCATCGCAGAATTGCACTGCACGCCCAGTTGGCTTCTCTGGATCGAACTCCATTGGAGTGTCTGGATCGAAACCGTGTCTCCTTCAGGCCCTCCGACCTCAGTAAAAGAAAATCTGCGCCCACCCAAATTCTCTCCCAGTTATCATCCTCCTCATCTCCCACACGAATCGTATACAGAGAAGTCAAACCGCCGCCAGGCTCGGCCTTCCTGTTTAGGCATAAAAGTTGGTTCATTGCATTGCTCTTCCTGATGGCAGTTGGGTTCTTTCGTCTCGTCGTGTTCCTCTTCCTAGGTCTTGATCTAGATTGAAAAAGACATTGTAAAGAAAAAGAAGAAGGGAAAATAGGAAGAAGAAGCAAAAGGCAACAACAAGGATATATTCAAATAGTTAGAGGCATTACTTGGTCAAAAAAAAAAAGAGGCATTACGAGTATTTCCCATTCATTTATGTCTTCATATTCTCATGTGCAAGTCATATAAGTTAACATTCACTTTTTATGACAATAGACGGAATTAATATAAAAATCCCAAAATAAAATGTATTACCTCTAAAGTAAACAAAGTTTATTCCGTTACACCTTTCGTCAAAACATGTTACCTCATTTTTCATATTTTTCCTTTGTTTTAAGGGTTAAATATCAAATTATTAGTTCAATTTATACTTTATGTACAAATTATTAACTAATATTTTTATGGTAATTTGCTATGTCGTTTAGCCTTTTTTTGTTTTTTTTGTAAATTTTAACAGAAAAACTTTAAGAATTTGCATAAAACAGTTGTTATGATGATTAAATGACTTCCATTTGTATAGTGGGGGATTCAAATTTGGATAATAGCTGCTGTAACCTTAAAATTATTGATTGGAACTGTAGGGGTTTAGGAAGTAATCTAGCCATTAACGTTGTTAAAGATTTGGTTGGCAGATATAATTCGGAAATGTTCATCCTGACTGAGACGATGATCAGTGGGGAGAAGATCATAGCCCAAACCAAAAAGCTGAGATTCGACAGCTTTGAAAGTGTGGATGCTAGGGGCCTAAGTGGTGTAATTCTAATCCTTTGGAATTCGACGACTTTGGATATTCAAGCCCTGGGGTCTACTGAGCAGGAGATCCACGTCTCGGTTAAGGTACACACCACCAATCTGACCTGGATGATGTCTGCTATATATGCTAGTGTTAAGGTAGAAGAAAAGCAGTATCTTTGGAATAACCTGAAAGCTGTGTCGGATGCCATGAATGTGGCTTGGGTAGTTCTAGGTGATTTCAATGATGTGGTTAGCCAGGATGAAAAGAAAGGTGGTAGACCGATTGATTGGACCCGTTCTAATAGATTCAAGGACATGTTAGATTATTGTATCCTGATTGATCTGGGGTTCTCGGTTTTAGTAATCTCACACCAAACCAGAATGAATTGAGAAAGATAGAGAAGTAAATCAGAAACTGAAATGAAGAACAAACGGAAATAACAGAATTACTTGGAATGCAAGCTATCATTCTAAGTTAAGGTTTTACATCCTAGATGATCCTATTTATATAGGATTTACAAGGTAAGAAGACTCTAACTAACTAATTCTTAACAGATTCTAGACAATTCTACTATCTTCTATACAAACTTCCACGGTTCCTTGAACTATACGGCAATAACTTGTAGTCTAAGCAAACTACAATCTTCATACATCCTAACATTCCCTTAAGAAGTTTGATTTTGAATTTTGATTTTCAGCTTCACTTTCCATGCAACTTTCATCTTCAATCTAACCATTACTCGGTCAAGATCACTCTTGAATTTCTGTTTTTCCAAGTAAGCATCTGCATTTAACATAAACCTTCATACCATATGAGAACATTTCAGAAAACTGATTCATTGCATAACAACATCTTTTCAGAATCGTCTCATCTCGATGAAAATCATCTTATTAACAACCAAGCCTTCAACAGATCAACCTTTCCAATACACGATCATTTGACAATTCAGACAATTTCAGACTACATATCATGCAGACAATTCAAAACTCAGATCAATCAGATCATACACGAGACAACTAACAGGCATCTCTTCATCTTTTATTCATTATTTTTCTGTCAAACTTCTTGACTTGCTTGAGTGATATTCATTGCACTTCTTTTCATATCTGACAGAGAGGTTTTCATGTGCCTCTATCTTACCAATGAAGTTGGGAGGTTTTCACTTTCCTCATTCTTTTCATCCTCAAACACCTACTCAAAGTTGCTTGAATGTTTTCTTTGAGTAGAGTTATTTTTGGATTCAAACTTCACCTTATATCAGAGTAAAGATGACCGTTAATGCTCATGACAACTGAGATCATAAGAATGAATCGACACACACCAAAATGCACCGAAATTACCAAGTTGATCAAACATCAATATTGCAAGGAAGAGTGAAAAAGGCTAGTGCTGTCATAAACAAACATCACCAAGCTGAAGACATCCCAAGAACATAACTGAAAACGCAACAAAGGAGAGATTTGTAATGTTAAACACAGGTATCAGTTCTATGTATAAATGCAGAACAACCAAAAAACAGAAAGCCAAATCAAACTCATGATATCAAGAACATACCAAGAACGGCCAGATTGAGAAAAAAACCCAGCATATCAAGAGAATCATGATATCAAAACACAAAATTAATCTTCACCTACAATTAAGCTAAATCAGACTCATCCATTATATCACTAGACTGATCATCATGAACACTTACAGACTGGTACGGATTATCCTCAAAACTGGGCATCAACTCTTTGAAAGACATTACTCCAAGCTTCTGTCTGAAAGCAACAAATTGCTTCTCTGTGATGGGTTTCGTCAACATATCTGCAACCTGTTCTGTAGCAGGAACATAGTTAACCAGAACCTGCCCATTTTGAACTTTCTCACGAACAAAGCACAAGTCTATCTCAACGTGGTTCATCTTAGAGTGATGGATCGGGTTTTCAGATAAGGCCACAACACCTGTTTTATCACTCCAAACAATAGGAACAACTATTAGCTTGACATCTAGTTCAGATAGTAAGGATACTACCTACATAATTTCACACACGGCATTGGCAATGGCTCTGTATTCTGCTTCAGCAGACGAACGTGAGATGATTGGCTGCTTTTTGGAGCTCCAAACTATTGGATTCCCATTAAGTAACAAATAATGGCCAGACACAGATTTCCTATCAACCACGTCACTGCCCCAGTCTGCATCTGCATAGGAGATTAAAACAACATCAGACGAAGGAACAGAACTAGCACGAAACAATAAACCATGATCAAGGTTACCTTTGAGATACCTAAGAACACGAATCATGGCTTTCCAATGATATATAAGAGGATGTTGCATATATTAACTCAGTTTATTTACCGCAAAGTGAATATCAGGCCTTGTTACACAAACACGCTGCAAACCTCCCAAAACACTGCTATATAAATGTTCATTAGCAGGAGGAGACTTACCATGATCTTCAGCTACACGAGCCAAAAAATTACCAGACATAGGCGTAGGCAAGGCTGAGGCATTGCTTACTCCTGCTTTTGCTATAAGCTCCAAAATATACTTCTTTTGTCCTAATAATAGACAGTCATCCAAGACCTGCACATCCATCCCCAGAAAGTAGTTAAGAGATCCGAGATCTTTCAATTTAAACTCACTATTAATCCTATTAATAACCCTTTCAATTGCAGCCTTATCACTTCCAGTTATCACAATATCATCGACGTATACAAGAAGAAAAACAGAACCTGCAGTTGACTTGTGAACAAACAAGCAATTGTCAGCTAACGACACAGAAAAACCAAGACTATTTAAGAGAAAGCACTTCAACCTCTCAAACCAAGCTCTCGGAGCTTGTTTTAGACCATACAGAGCTTTATTAAGCTTGCAAACCAGCACATTTCCCTCCTGATCACATTTTCAAACCCAGGAGGCTGGATCATGTACACATCCTCAGAGAGTTCTCCATGCAGGAACGCATTGTTCACATCAACCTGTCGCAATTGCCACTTGTGTGTGAGAGCCAAGGTAAGTATATTCCTGACAGTTGGTGCCTTGACTACTGGACTAAAGGTATCCTGAAAATCAAAGCCAGGTTTTTGTGAGAACCCTTTAGCCACTAGACGAGCCTTGTGTCTAGCAATAGATCCATCTGAATTTCTTTTAACCTTAAACAACCATTTACATCCAATTGGTATTCCACCACCAGGTAACGAAACCAGTTTTCATGTATCATTGGCTATTAATGTATTTAGTTCATCACGAACTGCAGAAGACCATACACTGGATTGCATAGCAGCATGGATATCCTGAGGTTCTAAATGATCATTATTAACAGACTCAACAAGTGAAGAAGTAAGAGCAGTCAATGTCTTTGTTTTGGACCTAGTCTGCATTGAATGCCTACTACCAAGAGAGGAACGAACATAATCAGCAGGTGGTATCTGAACACCAGAGACACTTTCGGACCTATGCACCCTCTCAACAGCTGATTGAGATAAGTCATGGCCATCAGAAGGAAGCTGAACTAAGTCAGAATCATTGAGAACATACCTCACAGGAAGTTGACTTGCAGCATCTAAAGGAGGTATACCAGTACAAATCGTATCCCCAATTTCATGACTACCTGTATTAACATCAGATAGCTGTTCCACTGGTTCTTGAGCAGGTATCGCCATATTGGATGGATCAGAATCAGATTGTCTAGCATATCCCGAGAGATTAGGAATACTATCAGCTGAATGATTAACCTGAACAGGTATAGGTAAAGGTTCATTATGCATCACCTCATCATCTAAAGCATTACACAGCGCCGAGTTAAAAGGTAAGAAGAAAGGAAGAGAGGTAGCAGTATTTTTAGCTGCACCAGATTGCATGAAAGATCTACCTTTATCAGCAAAAGGAAACACATTTTCATTGAACTTAACATGTCTTGATATGTAAACACGACCAGCATCATCTAAACATTTATATCCATGCTGATTTGAACAATAACCAATGAAAACACACGGTGTAGATCTGTAATCCATTTTATGTTTATTGAATGGATGAATTAATGGAAAACATAAGCAGCCAAACTCTCTAAAAAACTCATAATCAGGAAATTTGAAGAACAGCTTCTCATGAGGCGAAATATTGTTCAAAACTTTCGTAGGCAGCCTATTAATAAGAAACACAGATGTGAAAAAAGCATCGGTCCAGTATTGAAAAGGAATAGCAGCCTGTTTCATTAACGTGAGCCCCATCTCAACTATATGTCTGTGTTTTCTTTCTACAATACCCTTCTGTTCAGACGTATATGTACAGGTAAACCTGTGATTGATGCCAAACTGACTGAGGTATCCTGCTAAGGCTTTGAATTCTCCACCACCATCTGTTTGTACAACTTTGATCTTATGTCCAAGCTGATTCTCCACTGCTCTGTGAAGCTGCGGAAATAAAATAGAAACATCACTCTTTTTCTTAAAAAAATAGATCCAAGTATATCTCGAACAAACATTTACTATACTTAGATAAACAAGTTACCATTTGAAGAAACAGGAGCTGGTCCCCATAAATCCATTTGAAGCAGTTCTAGAGGCATGCTGTATTCTGTCATAGAATTAGAAAATGGCATTTTACAGCTTTTGCCAACAGCACAAGCTGTGTAGTGAGGAACTTGAGCATTTATATTCCAGTTAGAATTTTTAATCACCAACGAGAACACATGTTGAGAAGGATGCCCAATCCTTTGATGTAAAATCACAGGAGAAATTTTCATTTGATTCGCATTACACATCATTCTCGAGTTCAATATTGCAGAAGGATTACAGCTCACAGACGAAGACAGACAATCCGATTTATTAACAACAGAGTTCCTAGTATTATTATTGTTAAACGAGCTAAAATCAAGTCTATATAAGCCTTGATGTTCCTGTCCACGCAGCAGAATATGACGAGTATCAGAATCCCGAACCAGGCAATGAGTTTTGTGAAACTCAAAGTATACCCTATTATCCTTGGTAAACTGCGAAACATAAACCAAATTTTTAGTAATCTGAGGAATGTATAAGAGATTGTTTAATAGAATAGGCTTAGATGCAGTGTTTATGACAGAGGTACCAATGCTACATATGTCTAAGTAACTACCATTTTCTACTTGTACTTACCCGAGCCTGCATAAGAGTGTGATGAATTGACAGGAGGAGTTCCATTTGACAGATGATTGGTGGCTCCCGAGTCTGGATACCAAGCTTTGTCCGAGTGTATTCCAACTGCTGTTGTTGTTGAGGCCAGGTGAACTTGACTTGGATTGTCAAGATTAACAGATGCAGCCGACACACTTGGAGCTGCAGAATATCCACAGATAGGAATCGTTGAACAGGAGGAGCAGATGCAGATGTAGATGTACCACATGAATTTAGCTGATACATTGGTGGAGTGTATTGCATGGGAGAGTACATTGAAGCAGAATTGGTCATGTACTGGTTAAACATAGGCGGTACAAACATTGGTTGAGAGTAAGGAGCAGAGACATGTTGAGGATAGGCAGGTAAATGCTGAGGATAAGTAACAGGATGAACAACAGACACATATTGACCTATGGAGGGAGGGTTAATGACATATCCCGAACCAGAAGCAACCGACTGATTTGTACTTTGATTCTTAACATACGAAGAATCATCTTCATCATGCCATTGAGACACCAGATTAGCACTCATGTTTTCAGTCGAGGTAGATGTCACTCCCTGGAAATGCACATTGAAGCGATTATAACACCGATTAACCAGATGTCCAAACTTACCGCAGAGTTGGCATTGAGGTTTATTGTTGGAGTAGCCACGACCTCTGCCTCTACCTCTTCCATACGAGGTATTGTTTGGTTGGTAATTAGGTGTACGTTGATTGAAGTTCGGCTGACTCTATGTCTGTCCTGAATCCATCGCAGAGACCTGTCCTGAATCCACCTGAATAGGCTTGTCATCAACATTTTTAACAATCACATTAGCTGCAGATAGTGATGTATCAAAGATAGCATATCTTTGCCTTGCTTCTGCATCAAGAAGAACAGAGAAATAGATGCAAGATCATATGGATTTCGGCTAGCATGGATTACAGCAACTACACTATCATACTGTCCCTTTACTCCATTCAGTATAATGGATATCTGTTGCATCTCCTCTATCGGATGCCCACAACTCAATAGACTATCGCATGTAAGCTGTATTTCAGTCATATAATCTCTCATGGATTGATTTAAGAGTTTACGAACCTTGAGTCTGTCATATAGACTCATAATCCTCGTTGTTGACGATAAAGAGAAGTTCTGATGCAGCCTGTTCCATATCGCATAAGCTGTCATATAACCGACCAATCCTTTGCTGATCGGAGACGCAATGGATGCTAGCAGCCATGATGGCAATGAACTGCCCTGATGAGAATACTTTGGAAACTCAGGATTTGGAATCCTATTTCCTTCTTCATCTTCCAGAAGCCGAGGGACTACCAGCGTTCCAAACAGGTAGCCTTCAAGGTTGAGACCTCGAACTACTAACAGCACTTGCTGTTTCCAGGACTGAAAGTTGTCCTCTCCTGTTAACTGACATATTCTCTTGTTGAAGAAAGCAGGTATTATATCATCCATTGCAACAAATATTGACAGCAGTTGATTCTTTTACAGCAGGCAGAAATCAAACAGCACATAAGATGTTTTCGGACAAAACAGAGTACCTTCAACAGCTTACCAGATCTTTGATGGCGAGCAGATTCACTGATTGATGATGACAATCGCAGCGACTCTAGATGAATTAGGATAGCACTGATACCATTTTAGTAATATCACACCAAACCAGAATGAATTGAGAAAGATAGAGAAGGAAATCAGAAACTGAAATGAAGAACAAACGGAAATAACAGAATTACTTGGAATGCAAGCTATCATTCAAAGTTAAGGTTTTACATCCTAGATGATCCTATTTATATAGGATTTACAAGGTAAGAAGACTCTAACTAACTAATTCTTAACAGATTCTAGACAATTCTACTATCTTCTATACAAACCTCCACGGTTCCTTGAACTATACAGCAATAACTTGTAGTCTAAGCAAACTACAATCTTCATACATCCTAACACTCGGGACCCCAGTTTACCTGGGCTAAAATGTGCAAAAATAATAGTTTTGTCCAACAGCGTCTTGATAGAATTGTGGCTAATTCTGAGTGGATTGTGAAATTCCCAAATGCTAAGGTTTCCCATCTTACTAGAATCAAGTCGGACCATTGCCCCTTGTTGCTTCTGTTAAACAAGGAGGACCTGAATAGATTTGTTAGACCATTTAGATGTGAGCCTATATGGTTAGAACACCCGGATTTTAAAAATTTGGTGTCCAAAACTTGGGAGAGGGCGGTCAACTATCATCAGGAAGCGACTAGGATGTTCCCTGCTAGGGTCAGAGTTTGGAATAGAAGGGTGTTTGGTAATGTGTTTAAAAGAAAAGCCCAAATCCTTGACCAGCTTGATATTACCCAAAAGAGGATCACCATTTTCCATAATGATTTTGATATCACCAGAGAAAAATCATTGAGGGCGGAGTATGCATCCATCCTCAATCAAGAGGAGCTACTTTGGGCCGCTAAATCCAGATCAAAATGGATTGAGGACGGGGATAGGAACACTAAATTCTACCATGTCACCACTTTAGTGAAAAGAAATCGGTCTAAAATTAGAGCCATCAAGGACCCTTGGGAACAATGGGTCTATGACCCAAACCAGATTAAGGGTATTTTTCAAAGCTTTTTTACTAATCTGTTTGCTTCGGGTAAGGGTGAGGTCCAGATTGACCCGGGTCTGGAGTTTAACCCCCTAGTGACCTTATCTTCGGCTATGGCTAACTCCATGAACCGCGTGGTCTCTAAGAGTGAAGTTTTGGGAGCTCTTAAGACGATGGGGCCCTTGAAAGCCCCTGGCCCTGATGGACTCCACCCCATTTTTTACCAAAAAATTGGGACCTTGTGGGTAGCTCGGTTTGTTGTCTTATCAAGAGCATTTTCGCGGGTAACCAACTACCCACGAATATGAATGATACTCTCCTGTGTTTGATCCTGAAAATGGGAAATCCGGAGATGGTTAAGCATTTCAGACCGATTAGCCTCTGTAACACATCATATAAGTTGTTATCTAAAGTCATTGTCAATAGAATCCTTTCATATATGCATCACCTGATCTCCCCTTTTCAGGCTAGTTTTATTCCTGGTAGACGGGCTAGTGACAATGTGGTGATCCTTAGGGAGACTTTGAGGTATGTGGCTAATAAGAAGGGTAAATTGGGTCTTATGGTGCTTAAGTTGGATCTGGAAAAAGCCTATGACAGGTTGGAGTGAGACTTTATCCGTCAAACCTTGATGCACTTTAATTTCCCTAGGAAGATGATATCCATTATAATGAATTATGTCTGCTCCACCTTTGTCTCCATTCTGTTGAATGTGGGTAAGCTGGAGACCTTCTCTCCTTCCAGGGGGCTTAGGCAAGGGGACCCTCTATCCCCGTATCTCTTCATTTTGTGTATCAATTTTCTTAGCTTCCTCATCGAGGAGGATGTAAAGTAAGGTCAGTGGAAACCCCTGAAATTAGGTAGGCAGTCCATCCAGTTATCGCATTTGCTGTTTGCTGATGATCTGATCCTTATGGGTGAAGCCACATTCGCCAACTGTTAGTCGATGAGAAGGATTTTACAGATTTTCTGTGAAACCTCCGGTCAAAAAATTAATTTTGAGAAATCTCAAATGGTGTTCTCAAAAAATCTAACCACGGAGTCGACTAACCAGTTGGCGGGGCTCTTGGGCCTGAATAAAGTGGATAACCTGTCTATTTACTTGGGCTTCCCTATGAGTTTGTCGAGTAAGGAGGTGAAGTCATTCACTTTCATTCTGGACGGGTCGTGGGATCCTTATTAACTCTGTTATGATCTCGATTCCTGATTATTATATGCAATGTACTAATCTTCCGTCTTATACTTGCAAAGAGTTGGATAAACTGAACAGGATTTTTCTTTGGGGCTCCTCGGAGAAGAGAAAGAAAATGCATCACCTGAGCAGGGAGGTTGTTACCCTCCCAAAAGATAAATGGGGGCTGGGAATGCCTCAGACTAGGGAAAGAAACAATGCGATGATAGCCAATCTGGCTTGGAGAATGGAGAGGCCGGAGGCTCCGTGGGCGAGTATCCTTAAGAATTGGTATTTCAGCCCAAACAGGAGGGAGACGAAGGGTGTGTCGGTCACATGGAAAGCCTGAGACAAGGGAGGAGTTGTTTGAAGGAAGGAGAATGGTGGATTGTGGGGGATGGATCTAACATTAACCTTTGGTATGATAAATGGTTTGGTCCTTATTCTTTGCGTGGTATGGTGCAGGGTCCTCTGGCCTTCAGGGTGCAGGATTTTAAGCTGCAGGAGATCATTTTAAACAATGGGGAGTGAGACGTTTCAAACCTATCCTTCCAGAGCCCCAATACCATTGCTGAGATGATTAGAGCGACTCCGAGGAGTATAGGTCAGGGGAGCCAAGATAGGAAGGTGTGGTTGGGATCTCCGACAGGTACCCCGTCTGTGGCTATGGTTCACAGGAGTGTCAGCCAGAAAAGGCACAACCACATTGAACAGGATCCGAGTAAGTGGAACTGGATCTGGGAAGGTAAAAACATGCCCAGAATCAAACATTTTTTGTGGTTGTGCAATCATGATCGTATTCCTACCGCTTGCATGATTAGGAAAAGAGGTATGGATATAGATCCCATTTGTAAAATCTGTGGCCTATTAGAAGAGGACACCCTGCACGTTCTGCGGGATTGTCAGTTTGTTAGACAGGTTTGGTTGGATATTGGTATTCCAGTTGGCCTAGACCTCTTTAGCATGATACTGGAAGATAACTTGGAAAATAGACCTTTAACCCCTATTATATTCGATTGCAGGAGACTGATCTTGGAATTCAGGAGAGTGAAGCTAAGACACGTGTTCAGAGAAGGAAACGGAGCAACACACATTTTGGCTAAGGAAGCGGTCAAATTGGAAACAACCTTTGTATAACTGGATCATCCTCCGAGGAGTGTTGTATCGATTATTAAATTGGATACTATGGGTGTGGCTAAGACTAGACTTGTAACTCTAGAGTAGCTTAGTTTGTAATGTTTGTTTCAGCATTTACCAAAAACAAAATGACTTCCATTTGTTATAAAGTCAAATAAAATAATATATCAATTAAATTTAAATATAACATAGGGTTAATGGTCAATGTGCCCCCTAAAATTTGGACAAAATTTAAGAATCCCCCTTAATGTTTAAAATTTTAAATTTTAGTCCTAATGTTTGGACAAAATAAAAAATTCCCCCTTTCCGTCATAAGACCGTTTATTTGAGACAGTAAACCGAACATGTGCCCTGCACGTGCCTTTACTTAAGTTGAAAAGACACAACTGCCTTTACTTTGACAAAAGTTTAGGGGGGAATATTAAACAAGGTCAATACATTAAGGGGGATAGTTAATCCACCTGGGAAATTTCAAGAACATCGAATCTTCATTGTAGAACGAAAAATCAGTTTCATACAGCAACATTACATACTTCATAACGTACTTCTTACATGATGCATTACAAATACACTATACCAATCAAATATCAAGCGATCGAACTACCAAAGGCAAACGCCCATCTAACTCATCCTTAATCTGAGTACTACCATGGTTAGCTAGAGAGAGAGAGATGGGGAAGGATGGTGGCGGGAGAAGGACGGAAGAAGAACAATTTCAACGGAAGGATATGTTCTACGAAAGGGAGAAGAACAATTATACGGAAGGGAGAAGGAAGAGAGCGAGAGATGGGGAAATATATGTTCTACGGTAGTCCAATTTCTGGGCGAAAGCTTGAAGAACAACTTGAAGTTCCATGGATGGCATTTTGTCCATTTAATATAAAAAAAGTCACGTGATCGGCACATGATGACATTCCTGTTAGTGTTAAACGAAATTTGGACAGAATGGGGGGATTTTTGATTTCGTCCAAACATTAGGACTAAAATTTAATATTTTAAACATTAAGGAGAATTCTTAAATTTTGTCCAAACTTTAGGGGGCACATTGACCATTTATCCTATAACATATATTAGATAAAATAAGACAAATAAAGCTTAACTACAACACAAAATTACAAAACGAAGATATAATTTATTTTTACTACAATTTTTAAAAATAGAATATTTAATATTGTTTACATTATATAAAGGGCTTCAAAATTGTACTGTTGATATTTGTGGCGTATGGTTAATTTACCTTATTTTGCAATGTATAGATGATTTTATATTCAATTTTTATATGTAATTTTATATGAAATTTGAGGTGATTTTATCATAATAACATAATTTTTAGTTGTCTTGGCAATTTTTGAAAGTTTTTCTGTAAACGTTAACAAAACTAGAAAACTGCTTTAACTTGGAACATTTGGGAATTTGTAACCAAAAAAGTACCTATCATTTGCACATATAGTACAAATTTAGTTGGCACTTTGGTATTTAACCACCCTTGTTTTAATAGATTTAAAGAGAACAAAATATGTTGAAATGACAAAACATTCTTCACTTTAAAATGAAAAAAATGAATCTAATAAGATATTAGAAAATTGGAATAATAAAAGAAATAAAATAAAATTAGAAAATTTTCCTCAATTTTAAATGTTAAGGTTAGTCTCTCCAATTTTTATTATACAAATTATAACCCTTATACATCTACAATTTCTAATCATTGCAACTATATCAATAGTCAACCATCACATTACAAACCTGTTCATGCAACTATAATCATCATAGCTATACAATTCTCATCCGTCACAACATCTACCAATGACATGTATACAATACAAACAGCTTCATGCTCTTTATATTAGTTTTCTCTAGAGTACATAAGCATTCTCTTTTTTCTTTTTTGCATTTTCACCAGTCTCTTGAAAACTAACCCAAGGAAAAAATATATTTTACGTAATTTATTACTCTATCTTTTGGGTTTCATTAGAAAGATATATTACTACGTCAACATTAATAATATTAGATATATTGCTAAAAATAATAACTATAAATAATTAAGGTGAAAAGTATATAAATATTCTATACTATAATGTATATGAAAGAAATTAAAAATAATTATAAAATTGACTGGTTAATACATAACATTTATTTACTAAATCTATTGTAATGAAGTCATTTTTAATTATTATTATTATCATTAATTTAATTGAAAATACAATGCTGTTATAAAAAAAATAAAAAATACATTGATATAAAATGCTAACTCATGTCTAGTGTTATTCTACCTTTTGACGGAAAATATTTTGATTGTAAATTTAGAAGATGAACAAGGATAATACTATTATTTTTTATTTTGAACGAACAATTATAATGATCTTTGTCCTTTTTTGTTTTGCCAAATAATAAGTTATTCATGATTCAGAATAAGAAGTAACATGAGAGTTCAATTGTACTAAACAAGCATCAGAAATAATAATAGATAATAGGGGGCTTGGTGGGTGTGAAACCCAGTCTTGTAGACGCAGCCCCGTTCTAGCTTTGGTAGCAATTCAATTAGCACATTCATTCTCCATTCTTGGGCAGACTCTCCACGTAACATTTCTTATAGTCCTGGGCGCTTGCATTATTTTTCGGACAATGGGGATAGTCCTCCAATTTGTTCCTTGGCCTTTCATGTGTGCGATCACGTTCTGTGCATCAGTATCTTTAATGTTCTCCCATCCTCGGTCTCTAGCCAGCTTGATTTCGTACACCACCACCTGAGTTTCCAGGGATTTCACATCCTCGCCTCGGGTTCGTCTATTCATGTTCTCTACTCTCAGAGTTTCTTGTTACTACACCAGCTCCCCCACCTTTGTCTTTGGACACCATGATGCGTCATAATTCAACTTGATCACGCCCTGGTTCGGTGAACTTCAAGTCGAGGGTGAGGGTTTGGATGTATTATTATTCATTTCTTCGTTTGTGGTGTCGCACTCATTGAAATATCGCTCGATGCATTTGATGGTCTTCGACAGTTTTGGGGGTTTACCTTCGAATATTTCTTTGCACCGTGCTTTCTAGATATACCAACAAGTCAGTGAGCATTTATTCCATCTTATATCCTGTCCTAAGCGGTGGGTGGTGCATTCATCCTTTCAGTAAGTTATTCTTCAATTGTGGTAGCCTCATATAGGTCGGTCCGGGTTCCTTGGATAGCAAACCAGATTTCACGGGTCCATTGGCAACCGAAAATTAGTTTCTCTCTTGTTTCCTCCTCCCTGTATAGATCCATGCATCCTTTGCGAACTTGATCTTCTTCCCATCTCCAAAAATCCAAAAGTCTTCATCTCAGATAACATCTCTTCCTTCTAGGAAGCTCCTCCATCCCCATGACGCTCGAACCCCTTTTGTAACATTCAATAATTCTCCATTGGCGAAATACAAAGCTTTCAAAAGTGTTACCCATAACGCATCCGACTCTTGAATGACCCACATAACTATCCTGGCTAATAAGCTTATATTAAAAGTTTCAAGCTCCTTTAAGCCCATTCCTCAATGTTTCTTCGCTCTAGTCATTGTATCCTATCGAGTGTAATGTATCTTCCTATCTGAGTTTGATTCTCCCTACCAAAATCTCGCGGGTTAATTACTTAAATGGTTACACATGTGACTAATTGGTTAAAACTTGTGTAGAATGGTTACATATGTTTCAACATGTGATTAATTGGTCATTTTTCATGTTCAACATTTATTTTGTCCGGTAAGTCGCTATTTGAATACATAAAATGACACAACTACCCTTGATTCATCTTTTCTATAACCTCTGAGTTCTTCTTCATCAATTGAAGAAACCTATCTGGGTTTGATCCATCTGGTTTGCTCCAAGCATCAAGACCAAGGCTTCCTCGGGTTCCTTCTCCAAAGAATCCAAAATTCTGACCAGATTTTGCCGACTTTGACAAAATCGTCTTGGCACCCGAGGCAGCAAAGAAAGAATCCATGACAGTATTGCAGGTGGTAGTCGAATCTCTGGAAATCCATTCCATTTTCCAGTGTTGTGCTGCTTAAACTTGAAATCTGTCTTCTTACTATGGTGACAGGGCCTAGGTGCTCAGGTATATGCTGGTACAGGAATAGTAGAAGGGAGCAATCCATCTCTAGAATGGGAAGAACTGGAAATGAAAGCATCTCAGGTTCAAATTAAAGTTGTTTGCTTTTGCAAATTTGTACTCCAGATTTCTTGTTTGAAAACATCTAACTGGAGGTTCTTCAAGTCGTTTCCAATCCCTTCAATTGACGAAATAAACTCTTATCTAGTCCTTCCCAGAATTTGAATTGTTGAGCGACCAAAACCAGAATGAGACCAACCTCAACTTTCGATTTCGTGTTCAAATAGAATCCAAACCGAGGAGGTTGATGATAGAGGTCAGACTTCATTGCCAAACTTTTTATGTTTGGCCCGAATGGATATTTTAAAGTTCTACAAGAAAAGGGAGATGCTAATGTGCGTGGAAATGGAGGAGAATTGATTGGATTGTCTGAAGAAGGGTATGTTGAACAGGTTTAGGGTATGTTGAATAACCGATTTAGAACAGAAGAAGGAGAATGTATGAAGGGTATTTTGAACAAAAGTGTAGCTCTGGCATTTTAGAAGGGTCACGTGATTGAAACATGTGAAACTGACATAAAACCTTAACAGTTCAGTGACAGAGTAACCAATCAGTCACATACTGGAATATGTGTAACCATTCAATCACGCGGAAAAACATGTTTAACCAATTAATCACATTTGCCAAACATGTGTAATGTTTTAAGTAATTAACCCAAATCTTGTGATCAAGGCATTCATTTCTGAGCACCAGGTTTATGGAAACTTTAAGACACTCATGGCATATGAGGGGGGATGACTGTGATTACAACTTTTATTAGAACTTCGCATCTCGCGTTGGTTAGGATTTGTGCTTCTAACCTTGGTATTTTTCCACTATGCGTGCTTTCAACTAACCGAGAAGTTCTTTTTTCCGATCTCCCCCATACAGTGGGTAGCCCCAGATATTTCCCCGGATTGTCGATATTGAGTATGCCTGTGGCTTCCTCGATTGTTGCTTTCAGTTCGGCCGTGGCATTAGCATTGAAATACAGGAAATCCATTGTTGCATTCATTTTTTGAATGAATGCTTTGCAATATGAGTCAATTAATAAGTTTGTCGTAAACGTTGTCGTAAATAGGTTGCATAAGTTTCTTAAATAAGCAAATAGGCACCTTCCGTTAAAAGTAATTCATAAACTGCAATTGTCGATCCATAATACAATCAATCAATCACCCATCCATACTACAACCAATTGAAAAAAATCCAATACATAATACATAAACCTATGATCATTAATAGATAAACTTCAAAAAATCCAATACATAATACCTAAGGATCGACAATCGGCAATTGGTTTTGCCCGAGTCCCTGATTGCCCATCAAACAATAAATCAAAATTAGACATTGCAACTTTCATTTCATTGCAACTTTAATTTTTCGATCTACCATAATTACATGAGTTAGACAATTAGTCAATCCGTGATGGAATGTAGATAGGCATATGACTCTACCATACAAGGAATAAGAGCCACAAGAAAAACAAATAGATGAATGTGCTTCAACATAAAGACACAAATGAATTAACAAATTTGAAGTCCGATCACACACTATATAGAAGTATTATTCTTTACCCTACATTTAACATTATATAGGTACAACGTTGAAATATAGGCACAACTTTGAAACTTCGATTGTCGATTGTGAACTCCCTAAAGCCGTGAAGTATCCATAAGACCGAAGAGTCGTGAAATCGCTGAAGCTGAAATGAAGATTGAATATAGATACAACTTTGAAAGTTCGATTTTCGATTGTCGATGCCGAAGTTGGACGAATGATGAAGTTGGACGAAGTCTATTGCCGATCCCTAGGTATTACGCATTGGATATTTTTGAAGTTTATGTATTAAGGATCATAGGTTTATGAATTATGTATTGGATTTTTTTCCCGTTGATTGTATTATGGATGGGTGATTGACTGATTCTATTATGGATCGATACTCGACAATTTATGTATTTTTTTATATAAATAAAGTGGTTCTATCGAACTGGTTATGAACCAGTTTTTGAACTGTTTCAGGTATCTACTTGTTAATTCATGTAAGTTTAGGTACCTGTTTGCTCCTCATTGTTAGGAACTTAAACATAAGTAGAGAAATCAAAGAGAGAAGAAGAAGAAATCATACTTGCGACCGAAGGTAAGTGTTTCTTGCGGACAAGGTAAGTGTTTCATTCATCCAGGGTTAAGTTCTATCTGTTACACCCTAGGGCTACGTAAAGCCTTTAAGTCTTAAGATATTACAATATGGTCTTCACTTACTAATTCTAGAATATTGCAGAATAATCCCAAAACATTCATATGTAACTATACATAAATCTTAACATTCTCCCATGAAGATCAACATAAATGAACTTCTTGAATTCTCAAAAATCAGCCATCCATTGTTCTTTAACACCTTTGTCAGTCCTGACAATCGAAACTCAGCTGATAGCCAACACCTGATTGATAATCACCACCTAATACCTTTCTGCTGAAAAACATTTACTTGACAACCATCTGATTGTTATTAAACTATGCAAAGCAATAAAGATTCATCAATAATCATTAACCAAATCCTTTTTAGTATACTCAGCAGCTAAACTTCAGCAGTCTTTTCCTCAGATGTATGAGCTCTTTTTCTAACATGACTGAATCATACTAAATGATTAACACTTGTCCCATCAACCTAACACATATATATCATATGCACACCAATCAATCACAACATACACATATTCATAAATCTAGTCATAGTTCCTTACCAATCAATCTGAATTTCACCCAAACAACTGAACTCTTTAACTATTTTATGATGAGTATTTTCATCTAACCACAGTCTTCATACAAGACAAACATTCAGAAAGCATATCTGATTCATCCTTTTTATTCTTTTCCGATGTTTCATTTCTGATTTTGTTATTTTCTCATACTTTTTCTTCTCTTGACAAACGAGTTTGAGCCCTTATCTTACCAACATAGCTGGAGGGTTTCTTCCCTCATCTTGTCTTCCTCAAGAGCAACCTTGAAGTATCTTGACGTTTTCTTCAAGATTAAACTCTATTTTTGGAATTCAACTATGTTTTATGCCAAGAACATAAGCAGATAACTCAGAAATGCTGAAAAAACTATGCTTCATTTTATCCTTCATTGATCTTTTGAAAAGATGAAAAAACAGATATTCCAACCATGTTTGCCCTTAAATGACACTGAGTGTAGATTTTACGCCACACATAAGATAGAAAACCAACTCAGTGCAAGAACATTCAGACCAATGATACGCAACATAGACAGAGCTATAAGAATTCTGTGAATGCCAGAAACTGATTTATGTGATATGAGTTATATGTGAAAAGAACAGGACAAGACACTCAATCATGTAGACATACTAAATCATACTGAAAAAGCTCATATATATATATATCTCAGGAAAAAATCAGAGAAGTACAAGCATCAAGTAACTAAAACATTTGTAATGATAAAGACTACTCTTGACAGAACTGGCATACCTTTAATAACTACCACTCATGATCATCAGATATATGATTTCCAATAGAAATTATTCTTCAATTTCAGGAGCCTCCTGAATCGTTACAGTGTCATCATCTTCCAACTCAACCATAGAGAAAACCCCAAGTTTTTTCCTGCAAGGAACAACTTGTTTTTCTGTCAATGGTTTTGTTAAAACATCTGCTACCTGATTACTAGACGGTACAAAATTGACTAAAACATGGCCCGATTTCACCTTTTCCCTGATTAAGAAAATATAAATCTCAACATGTTTCATTTGGGAATGTTGATTAGGATTTTCAGACGAAGATACCGCACTTGTACTATTTGTCCGTACCACAGGCACCAAAGACAATTGAAGATCCATTTCCATTAACAGGGACTTAACCCACATGATTTCACATATCGTGTTAGCAATATAGCTCTAAACTTAGCTTCAACACTAGATCGTGCCACTAATAATTGTTTTTTTGAATTCCAAATTATCGGATTGTCATTGAGCAACATATAATGTCCAGAAATAGATTTTCTGTCAGAGATAAATCCTCCCTAGTCTGCATCAGAGTAAGAAACTAAAGAGATCCCTGCATAGGAAAATGGTTTGATCTGAACATCAACCAGCTGGTGGTTGAGGATTTGTTTTGCCAAAAATATTGTCGAGGATGACTTGTCGGGGTTGAACACCTCAGGACTTCGTTCGTCGGATTGTGACTCCTAGAATATGGGTAAATACAGGTCATGGTAGTCGAGGATAACATTTTGAAGATGTCTTGCGGGAGTTGATCACCTCAGGACCCCGTTTGATATCTTGTGACTTCCAGAAGCTGGATAAATACAGGTTCTAGTCGTCGAGGATGACTTGTAGATGCTGAATACCTAATGGCTCTGCTCGTCGTCTTGTGACCGTTTGGGGATGACTTGTGGAGGTTAAACACCTAAAATCTCCGCCCGTTGGCTTGTCACTCCTAGAAGCTGGATAACTACAGGTCTTGGTCATCAAGGATGACTTGCGGAGGCTGAACACCTAAAGGCTCCGCTCATTGTCTTGTGACTCCCAGAAGCTGGATAACTATATGTCCTGGTATTGAGGATGACTTGCAAAGGTTGAGCATCTAAAGACTCCGCTTGTTGGCTTGTGACTCCCAAAACCTAGATAACTACAAGTCCTGATTGTCGAGGATAACATGCGTAGGCTGAATATCTAAAGGCTCCGCTCGTTGGCTTGTGACTCCCACAAGCTGGATAACTACATGTCTGGGTTGTCGAGGATGACTTGAAGATGTTGAGCACCTAAAGACTCCGCTTGTAGGCTTGTGACTCTTAGAATCTGGATAACTACAGGTACAAATTGTCGAGGATGACTTACAGAGGCTGAACACCTAAAGTCTCCGTTGGTTGCCTTGTGACTCCTAGAAGCTGGATAACTACAATTCACGGTTGTCGAGGATGACTTGCGGAGGTTGAATACCTAAAGATTCCGCTTGTCAGCCTGGAATTTTCTCTAGAGCTTAAAAAACTCTGTTGAGATGTCTGACTGCTTCTCTGGACTTCTTGGTCTGTTTTCTCATTAATCGACGTTGGAGTCCTTCTTGATAGAGTTTCCTAAATCCAATCATGGTACGTCCATGTAAGTTGTCAAGACAACTCAAATTAATGTCGATCATAGCTTCTCTTTATTGCTACCGTGGGAAACAATGTCGTCCACTTTTTATCTCTCAATGTTCTTTCCTTTTGCTACGGTATTACTTTTACCGCACCTCTCGGTTCCCTTATTGTTTTTTTGCCTAGGTCGCCCTTTTTGCATTATCAACCTAGTAGGAATTTGACTCCTTTCCTTTTGTCATGACCGCCCTTTTTAGGGATTTTGAATCATGCTCTTCTTCCCTAAATTTTGTCCTTTTTAGGGTTTAGGGTTGCTCCTATTGAAGCATGTATTGAAGTCATGTTATGACATGAGTACCCAATGCAGATTGTCGTGTTAGTCCTTTATTTGTTGCTTCCACTGAGCCATTCATTTATGGGCGATGTGAAGATATGTTTTTATGCTTGATCTTAAATTGTTCATACAACATATCAATCAATTTGTTATTTAATCTCCTGGCATTGCCAGTGATGATTGACTTCGACACTCTATGACGCATGATGATTGTTGGGTATCGATAGTGACAGCCCAGCAAAGAAAAGGCCTCGAAGGCCCAATAGCCATAGAGGGGGTAAACCCATGATATTCAAACCGGATCGGCCTAAGTACAAGTCAACCTGGCCCATCTTTGAGTGGCCCAGAATCGAGCCCAACGTCTCTAGGGACGCCAAAGGCTCCCAGACTGCTCGCCATTCTTCACCAGGCCGTGGCCTCTCACTGCTCGTCAAGAGAGTGCTCGCCCCGAAGAGAGCCTTGCCTCTCTCCTCTGGTCCCACTAAACCGTCAATAAGGAAGTGGCCACGATATCCCGCGTATCTCGGTCACATATTCACTAAAGATTAGATATGGTAACTGCAATATCTCGCAGTAACTGCCATATCCCATGATCCGAAACTTCAGCAACACAATATACACTAAGATATTCAACTTCCTTATACGGTTTGATCTCTCCTACCCTATAAATACCCTTGCTTTACATACGTTCCTTACGTTTTTGAGATATACACTAACATATACTCATTTAAGCATCGGAGAGGGACCCAGAGACACCCCCTCTGTTGCGCTCCTCTACTTGCAGGTTCACCGGAGTTGGATCAGAAGTATCTTTCCGTCCTTGTCTGGCATTTAATCCTCTGCCAGATCAGCATCCAGGATTTCACGATCCAACATTTGGCGCCGTCTGTGGGAAACGAGTAATTCAGCCATGAGAACTCGATCCCAAAACAACCGTCAGAACCAGACCTGCGAGCGATCCTCAGATAGCTCTGATTCCGCCGCCGCTTTCCCGCTTCAACAAGAACCTGCCAGCCAGGCAGGAGCCAATGCCGCCCCCTGCGGACGGCCCGAGGCATGTCGGTAATTCCAGACCGACCCCAGCTACCAACCACGTCGAGACTCCAGCTCCGTAGACTGTCCACATCGCCGGAGAAAACATTCATTTAACTTGGAGATGATTTCACTGCTGGAGGCCATCCTAGGGCACGCGCGCCGTCAAGCCCCTGCTCCTCAAGAAAACAATCCCCCTGCTCCTCAGGGAAACAACCGCCCTGCTGCCACAGGGCCCTTGCCTTCTGAATCCGCGAATCCTGGCACCACTGCACCTCCGGAGGATCAGGAGATGACATCAAGACAACAGTACATACCTTCGGCATACACCAAGGAGCCAGCAGCTGCATACACTGCCAATCCTTCCGGTCTTTCCCCATCCGGGACCTCGCCAAAATATTGCACCGTGGACCAGATGGACGACCTTCTCAACAAGAGGCTCCAAGAAAGACGGCTGACAGTCGTAGCTCCCTTCAAGGAGCAATCTGCTCACCCCTTTTCCGACGAGCTCGTCTTTATCAAGATCCCCAAAGACGTGGTTGCTCGGGCCATACCTGAGTACAGTGGCGGAGGAGACCCCACCATACACGTCAACAAGCACGAGGCTTCTCTCCTGGGTGAGTCAAATGATCCCAATCACTTGGCTTTACTATTTCCATCCACTCTTTCGGGTTCGGCTTCGTCGTGGTTCTTCGGCCTCCCTGCAGGATCTATTGGAACTTGGGTAGAGTTAAGGAGCAAGTTCCTGGAGAGGTATATGGGCGAACGCCAATTGATGAAGAGCGTGGCCGCCCTGGATACGGTCAAACAGCAGCCTGGAGAGTCGCTGGCCAACTTTTATGGACGTTTCCATCAGAACGTCATGGAGATAGATCGCCGAATCTCGGATGGGGAGATCATTCGAGCATTTTACAGGGGTCTGGATGTGGCCAACAAGGCCTCGAGGAAGCTGCGAAACAGCTACCATGTGAAGGAGATCGAAACGCTGGAGGAGTTGGCGTCCAGAGCAAAAGGTTTCATAGACCTTTAAAGGGCGAACACGTAGGCTAACTTCCTGACGACCTCGCTAAGGGTGGTTCCTGAACCCCGACGCGATGGTAAGAAGGAGGTGAAGAAGGAGAAGAAGGAAAAAGACAGCAGGCCCCGGGTCGAGTCTAATCCGGTGCCTCGCCATCCAGAGGTCCCTGAGTACTTCACGCCTTTAAATAGGCAGATCTCAGCGGTACTAGTCGAGATGGAGAGGAGATCCTTGGCGAGGCCACCGATGCCTCGTTGAGGTGGTCAGCCCATGGGGAAAGATGTCGAGAGCTATTGCAGATACCACAAGTGCAAGGGCCACAAGACAGATGACTGCCGCATTCTGAAGCGGGATATAGAGAAGCTGATTCAGGGGGAATGCTGAAGGAATTCGTGGCAGGGCGAGACAGGAGTCGAACGGCCCCTAGGAGACATCGTTCGCCAGCCCCTGCTGAGCAAACTGATCCATCAGGAAGCAAGAGGAGAGTAAATCTGATTGCAGGAGGATTCGGTGCAGGCGGCGAGGGGTCGCACGCCAGGGAGGTCTACGCCACTCAGATCTCCACAGTAGTTTAGTTGGGAAAGCGACCCCGACCTGAGGAGAACATTGTCATCTCATTCTCTGAAGATGATTTGGCACATGTCACCCCCCACAAGGATTCTTTGGTTATCACAGCAGATATTGACGGTAGTGACGTTGCAAGGATTCTGGTCGACGGAGGCAGCTCGACAGACATCCCATTTCTGGACGCTTTCGAGAAGATGGGCAAGTCCAAGCGTGACCTGAAGAGGGTCGACTTTCCGCTGATCGGGTTTGCGGGAAGGACAACTTATCCGCTGGGGGCTATAACCATGCCAGTGATTTTTGGCGAGGGGTGGAAGAGCATCAAGGTATCAGTCACTTTCCTGGTGGTCGATTCACCTACATCCTACAACGCCATCCTAGGGAGGACCACGATCAATCCGAACAAGATTGTGGCCTCCACGGTCCATCAGAAGATGAAGTTCCCCACTCCCAACGGGATCGGAGAAGTGCTCGGCGACCAACCTACCTCTTGACAATGCTATGTGAACTGTCTGCGCAGGAAGAACCAAAGGGAGACCCTCGCCATTGAAACGGAGGCCGACCCTCGCGAGGACTTGGCCCGGCCAGCACCCATGGACGAATTGGAAGAGGTCGAGATCGATGGTCCAGACAAGAAGGTGCGCATTGGGACCACCTTAAAAGAAGATCAGAAGGAGGCCATGACCGCCCTCCTCAAGGAATTTAATGAGCTCTTCGCCTGGCAGCCGAGCGATATGCCGGGAATCAGCACAAATATCATCTCCCACGAGCTCAAGATAGACCCTTCCATCAAGCCAATCGCCCAAAAAAGAAGATCGTTTGGGACGGACAAGCGTTTGGCGATCAGGCAGGAGGTCGGAAGGCTGGTTGAGGTTGACTTCGTTAGAGAGGTAAGATTCCAGAGCTGGGTCGCCAACCCAGTCTTGGTCAAGAAATCGAACGGCAAGTGGAGGATTTGCGTCGACTTTCGTGACTTAAATAAGGCTTGCCCCAAGGATTCATATCTCCTTCCTAGAATTGATCAGCTGGTCGATGCTACCTCGGGTCATGAGATGCTAAGCTTCATGGACACCTATTCAGGCTACAACCAGATCAGAATGCATCTAGACGATGAGGCTCACACCGCTTTCTATGCCGATGGAGACATTTTGTGCTACAAGGATATGCCCTTTGGCCTCATTAATGCCGGGGCAACTTATCAGCGGATGGTGAACCGCCTGTTCCAAGACATGCTGGGGAGAAAGATAGAGGCTTATGTGGATGATATGATCGTCAAAACCATCAAGGGCAATCCTCACACAACGGACCTCCGCGAAGCTTCCGAATGCACGAGGATACACAGCATTCGCATGAACCCGCAAAATGCGCCTTTGGGGTCAAGTCGGGAAAATTTCTGGGTTTCATGGTCAGCGAAAGGGGCATCGATGCAAACCCAGAAAAGCTGAAGGCCATAGAAGAGATGAAGTCTCCAACGTGGCACAAGGAAGTCCAATGCCTGAATGGACGCCTAGCTGCTCTCAACCGCTTCCTCTTCAAAGCGAGCGACTAGTCCCTCCCATTTTTCAAAACTCTGAGGGCCAACCACAAATTTGAGTGGACGCCAGAATGCGAGGAAGCGTTCCAATCCTTGAAGAAGCATATGCAAACACTCCCAGCTCTGGCAAAGCCCGTTCCAGGCGAGCAACTCTTCCTTTATTTAGTCATTAGCGAGGTCGCAGCCAGTGCTGTTTTAATAAGGGAGGAAAATAATATTCAAAGTCCAGTGTATTTCATTAGCAAAATGTTCAACTCAGCTGAAATAAAATATGTCCAGATTGAGAAGTATCTCTATGCATTAGTTATTGCTGCTCGGAAGCTAAGACCTTACTTTCATGCGCACGACATCACGGTCCGCACTAATCAACCACTCAAAAACTTCCTGATCAAGCTAGACTCTTCAGGAAGAATGGTCAAGTGGGCGATCGAGCTTAGCGAATTCAGGATCAAATTTGCGCCAAAGACGGCCATCAAAGGTCAAGCACTAGATGATTTCATTGTGGAAAGCACGAGTAACGGTCAAACAGAAGCAGAAAACAGGCCAAGTCAGTCAACAGACAACAATCAAATCTGGGAACTCTACACAGATGGGTCTTCATCAAGAGAAGGCTCGGGGGCAGGTTTAATTTTTATTCCTCCTAAAGGCGAGCCTTTGAAGTATGCGATCGCCCTAACATTCCCGGCGACCAATAATGAAGCAGAATATGAGGCCCTTATCACTGGACTCAGACTAGCAAAAGCAATGGGTATAGCTGCGCTTAAGGTAAAAAGTGACTCGGAGCTTATTGTCAATCAGGTTAATGGAACCTACGAGGAAAGAGGAGAAAAGATGAAAAAATACCTCAGCATCGCCAAGAAGGTCGTTGCGTAAATCCCAAATTTCGCGATTGAGTCTATTCCTCGCCAAAAAAAACAGATCGCAGACTTCTTGAGTAAACTAGCATTCTGAGGGACAACAATTCAGGATGTGCAATTTCTGGAAAAGGCCCTATGTTCAGTCCTTGAAAGCAGAGCCGAGGTCTTCAATATTCAAGGACAGGTCACATGGATGACTCTGTTTCAGAATTATTTGAAAGAAGGGATCCCCCAGATGATGAAGGCGAATCCACGAGGATAAGACGACTTGCGGCCAGTTATCTGATTATAGATGGAGAACTCTACAGAAGAGGTTACTCGACTCCTTACTTAAGATGTGTTGCTCATCCAGACACAGAAAGGGTTCTTCGAGAAGCTCATGAAGGGGTGGCAGCATGTCACGAAGGTGCTCGATCGTTGACAAGAAAAATCTTCAGGTTGGGATACTATTGGCCAACCTTAGGAAAGAATGCGGCTGAATTAACGCAGAAGTGTGAGACTTGCCAGCAGTTTGCACCACGATCAGGTCGACCATCAACACTATTATCCCCAATGGCGTGTGCTTGGCCTTTCGCTCAATGGGGGATCGATATATTAGCTCCTTTCCCTATTTAGCACTGGTCAACGCACCCACATTATAGTGGCGATCGACTACTTCACTAAGTGGATAAAGGCGAAAGCTCTAGCTTCTACAACGGAATTTCAGGTCATCAAATTCCTAAAGATCAACATATTCTCCAGGTTTGGAATTCCCAAAATACTCATCAGTGATAATGGCCCGCAATTCATTGGAAAGGAGATAAAATGGCTCTGTGAAGAATATCATGTCGACCATCGTTTCAGCTCGGTGCATCATCCTCAAATGAATGGGCAAGCTGAAGCAGCCAACAAGGTTGTTTTAGCATGACTTAAGAAAAGGGTTCGAGCATTCAAAGGGAATTGGGCAGAAGAGCTGGAAAACGTATTATGGGCCATCAGTACAACGCCTAAGGCAGCCACAAGACAAAACACCTTTCAGCTTAGTGTATGGATCAGAAGCAGTAGCACCCGCCGAAATAGCAGTGCCTACCCATAGAATCCTACATTTTAACGCTGAGGCAAACGAGGTCGAGCGCAGAACTGACCTCAACTTGGCAGAAGAAATGAGATGGTTATCAGAAAAAGCACAAGCAAAGATGCGCCTGGCGACCGCTCGATATTTCAACAGAAAAGTCAGCGCTCGCCAATTTTTCGTGGGGGAGATGGTTATGAGAAGGAATGAATTCACAAGGCTGGACAGTAAAAATAAACTTTCGGCCAAATGGGAAGGACCGTACAAGTTAATAGAGATTGCCGCGCCAGGATCCTACTATTTGGAAACCACCGAAGGCGAAAGGTTACCCCGTCCATTCAATTCTGAGCATCTAAGGAGATTTCATACATAGCTTGTAATCAAACTGTTATGTTAATAAAAGAAAGCCATTCCTTCATAAAGCATGTCTACTCGAAGCAAATTGAAGACAAAAGCCCTGACGCCAAAGTTAGGCCAATAAGCCCTGACGCCAAAGTCAGGCCAAAAGCCCTGACGCCAAAGTCAGGCCAAAAAGCCCTGACGCCAAAGTCAGGTCAAAAGCCCTGACGCCAAAGTCAGGCCAAAAGCCCTAGCAACAAAGTTAGGCCAAAAGCCCTAGCAACAAAGTTAGGCCAAAAGCCCTAGTAACAAAGTTAGGCCAAAAGCCCTAACGCCAAAGTCAGGCCAGCCCTGATGCCAAAGTCAGGCCAAAAGCCCTGACGCCAAAGTCAGGCCAAAAGCCCTGACGCCAAAGTCAGGCCAAAAGCCCTATCGCTAAAGATAGGCCAAAAAGCCTTGACGCCAAAGTCAGGCCAAAAAGTCCTAACAATAGAATTAGGCAAAAACGGAAGAGCAGACGCCAAAGCCATACAAAGAGATCTGCTATCAACCCATTAAACAGCGGATAAGGAATTTAGGCGATCATTATGGATGATAAAGCCTGAAGTTAACAAATTCCCTGTTATTATGCAAACACCTCAAATGTTTAAACTTCGAAAAAGTAATATCTCTTTAAACTTAGAAGTTTATGCTTTTAAGTGTTAGAGTATTGTCCTTAGAAAGTTCGTATAGACTTATGCTTGGTCCAAGACTTTAAGAGTCGAAGCCATTACAAAGCAAGAAAAGTCGAGAGAAATTATGATTAAGATATTGGATGAATAGCCAAACACATTCAAAGTCGAGTAAAAGCTCATGAATATAAAGGCATTCAATATAAGAAAACCAAGTCTTGAATCAAATAAATAATTACAAAGTGAACAGAAATTACAAAGGAAAAACAGCTATCTAAAAAGCAAAGAAAAATCGGAAAAGAGGCGAGATCCTACCAGAGCGACTCGTTCGAAGTGGGTCCGCAGAAACCCCTCGATCTGAGGTAGCTCCGTGGGAACAATCGAGCGGTCCATAGAGAGTATTATCCCGTCAAGAAGCCGCATGCACATGTCCGGGCTGCCCCGGAGGCTTTTCTGGGCGGGGAACCCCTTCTTCGAAAGGTCCCCGCAAGGGAACCAAGCCCCCCGAGGGTTCGCAGCCTTAAGTGGATGGAACAAGCTCGCCATGGAGGAGTATTCCTCCGCAGGAGCCTTCGAGGAGCTGGAAGCGTCGGTCCCCTTCTTCTAGGTCCCAGACTCCTTGGGAGGAACCGTGGTCACAGTAGGGGGAGAGGGCGCCAAGGCTAAAACCTTCTCCTTGGTGGCAGAAGGACCCTGAGGAGATGGAGAAGGAGGCGCCACGTCCAGCCCCTTCCCCTTGCTGGCAGAAGGGCCCTTAGGAGGGGGAGGATGAGGATGCTGGTCGACTTCCGGGTGCTCCTCACTCCTGACCTTCTTGGAGGGAGGAGGAGGAGGGTCCCGGGCCACGTCAGCCGAGGACTTCTCTGCAAAATAACAAGGCAAGATGTCAGAACCCAAAAACTGCAAAGTATGAAAACGTCAAATCTACAAATGGCGAGACAACATACCCGGTTGGCGAGGGCCAACAGTGGCCGAGGGAAGCACCTCATCAGACTTCCTCTTGGACGAACGTCTAGAGGGGGGAGGAGGAGAGTTCAGCAGTGCCTGGTCAGTGGACATCCCTGCCTTTTCCTGGTCATCAAAGATACCTATAATTTTTCGGGCCTTGCCTACAAACAGTAAACAAGAAAAGGGTTACAAAGTTACCCAATCATCAAAGATTGGCGTGGCCTGATGAATGCCCGCCATCTCAAGCATATTCCCAGTAGTCTCCGCCACTAAGTGGATGGACTTGAAGTGGGACGATCGATGCAACCGGAAAAGGTTGTCGATGGCGTTCTGATCACTCCCTGACAGCTCTTCGAAGGAAGGAGGGAAATCCTTGTCCGGGGTAAATAATTTCCAGGATACACCCCCTTGTAAAAGAAGTAAAACTTCTTATAATTGGAGTTGGTAGCCCATAAATCGTCTACCAACCGAACGTGAAAGTTCCAATCCCACGATTGAAGGCCTCTCCACTCTGCAAACTTCGGCCAGCGTGGTTGGAAGTGATGGAGGTGGTTCGCCCCAGCTGCCAGTCGGATAAAACACCGGAACAAGGCCAGTGAATACGACCATTCCTGACGTATACACATGAACTTGAAACCGTCCCACATCCTAAGGGCATTGGGAACGAGTTGCGTGGGGTGGATTCCATAGAATTGGCACAACGCTTGCAAATCCTCGCAAAGAGGAAAACGCAACCCAGCATCAATCTGGGCCTCATAGATGTAAACCTCTCCGTCGCGAGGATAGTGCAGACCTAGGCCGGGATATCTAGGAGCATCCTCCACACCGAGGCCACCAAGCGCCACCATTGTGTTAAAGTAAGCCGACTTCAACTCATTAGGCTTGACATCTACTCAAACAGTTCAGATATGACAATGGCAAGCATAAAAACAAGGAACAACAGGGAATATTACCAAAACAGAGCAATGAAAGAACGGAAGTTTACCTTTCGGACAAAAGATGGGCGTCTGAAGCTCAGGCCCATCCACCACCACCGGGGTGGCTGCGGACCTCCCCACGTCAGTTTGTTCCCCCGTTGAAGGGGGCACAACACCTTCCCTAATGGTTAAGGGGGCATTCGCGTTCCTGGACGCATTGGCGTTCTTGGATGCCTTAGTGGCTGCGTGTTTGATCCTCTGACCACGGGTAGCCATGGAAGCAGTTGGGAGAAGAGGTTGGAGAAGATTGAAAAAGAAAGAAGAAGGGTTCGCAAAGAGGCTCTGAAAATCTGAAGGAGTGAATGTGCGTAAAAAACAAAACAAAGAAACTGACGTCTCTTATATAGGCCCAAAAAGGAGTAACCGCCACAGACGAATCAAAGCGACGCAGGAGAATAATTGCACCTTTTTGGAAAAATCCGAAGCAATGTCAGAATTCCAAGAGACACCTCGGGGAGACAAATGGTCGGACAGTACAGACAGTTGTCAGACTGCCCTTGGTTTACGGAATAATAAATGACAGGCGTGCCCCAAGCGACCGTTCGATTTCCGGATGACTGTGCAGTCATTAAATGCTAAAGTCCACTGAGCGGACAAAGTGATCGCCAGCGCATTAATAGGCTTTATCAAAAATACTTTTGGTAGGTAATGATCGCCTCGCAAAGAAAGATAAAATTTCTCAAAGCCTAGGTTACCTCGAGTGATCGCCAAGAGGGAATAAAAGGAAGAATATTCCTTCAGCTTTGAACAGTGAAAGGACTGCTCGCCAAACGAGCCTGAAGTGCCCCAAAGGTCATGAACTATTACAAGAGACGAAGAAAACCTACTTTAAGACGTCACTATCTAAAACTCTACGAAGAAATTAAGCTCGACTGAAGAAACTTCAATCAAGCTTCGGGGGCAAATGTTGGGTATCGATAGTGACAGCCCAGTAAAGAAAAGGCCTTGAAGGCCCAATAGCCATAGAGGGTGTAAACCCATGATATTCAAACTGGATCGGCCTAAGTACAAGTCAACCTGGCACATCTTCGAGTGGCCCAGAATCGAGCCCAAATTCTCTAGGGACGCCAAAGGCTCCCAGATTTCTCGCCATTCTTCACCAGGCAGTGGCCTCTCACTGCTTGCCATGAGAGTGCTCGCCCCGAAGAGAGCCTTGCCTCTCTCCTCTGGTCCCACTAAACCGTCAATAAGGAAGTGGCAACGATATCCCGCGTATCTCGGTCACATATTCACTAAAGATTAGATATGGTAACTGCAATATCTCGCAATAACTGCCATATCCCATGATCCGAATCTTCAGCAACACAATATACACTAAGATATTCAGCTGCCTAATACGGTTTGATCTCTCCTACCCTATAAATACCCTTGATTTACATACGTTCCTTACGTTTTTGAGATATACACCAACATATACTCATTTAAGCATCGGAGAGGGACCCAGAGACACCCCCTCTGTTGCGCTCCCCTACTTGCAGGTTCACTGGAGTTGGATTAGAAGTATCTTTCCGTCCTTGTCTGGCATTTAATCCTCTGCCAGATCAGCATCCAGGATTTCACGATCCAGCAATGATGTCCTATCTAATGGAACATTTGATGACCTTTGTTGTTATTGACGCCAGGGTGATAGCATCTACCCGCTCGGTGAAGTGATCGATCGCCATCAATATGAATTGATGATCCTTGGGCGCCATTGGAGAAATAATGTTTATTACATTGATGCCCCACATTGAGAAATGCCATGGGGAGGCCATGGGATAGAGATCGTGCGGTGGCGCGTGGATTTGGTCCGCGTTCATTTGATGGAGGTGACAATGTTGGACGTTTTTTACATAGTGAGCCAGCATGGTGGTCCAAAAGTATCCAAGAATACGCTCATGTGTGGGTCGCAATAACCTTCATGAATATCTCCCATTAGATGCACATCTATTTCAACATTCACGCATCTCAAATGGGTATCATTGAATGATCATTTGTATAAAGTCGAATCCGGCAAGGGTCTCCCATTAACGAGTGGACAAACAAAACGCTTGGGGGAGCTTCATCAAGCAGAGCTCCAATGGTGATACCGGTTGAAAATAAGCTTGACAAGCCCTCGTGAGTATCAACGTCATCGGGTTGGATCAGTTGTGGTGGGACATGGAGTGAAGCGGCGAGGGGATGAAACAACAATGCCCCTGAACTTTCGGCTAAATATTTCCCTCGGGTGACTTCGTAATCTTTAAAATTAGGATGGAAACCCAGTCCCAAAAGTGCCTTTGTTCTTTCTCGGATCTCCTGGGTGTGTGATGGTCATATGTGGGTGGTAGACTTTGGTCAGGATGGCAAAAGTACCGATATGAGTTGATGAGATGCTTACGAGAGGGAGTGTTGGTTGGGAAGATGAGATCGGGAATACTGTGGTAGTCTTGGTTGCCTGGCGCTTAGAAGAAAAAAATCTACTCGACTTGGGAGGTCATGCCAACTATTGATTGCACTGTGAGGAAACTCATGGCATGCATGGTCTGTTATGGATGACTCTTTCACCGTGTTCTTGAGATGTTGGAGTCGTCGAATGTCGCATGGGTTCTCAAAAACCTAAATTCAAAACACCATAGTAAGAAGGATGAATACACAATTAACCATGGATGATTGGTTTTGAAAATTATGCTTGTTTCATTCATTCCAGACTTTGATTACTTATCTGGAAAATGTTTTTTAAAATATACTGTAAAACAATTTGATCAATCAAAGTCTAGTTCTTAAGACGTTTCACACGGTGACGCAACTCGTTGAGTGCATTTGTTGCCTGTTTCTTGGTTGGACGTGCATTTTGAAAATATTTTTATTCGTCTCGTCCTTCGTCTGAACTTTTCAAGGGTTCCATTCAACTTATCTACATTGCCCTCACATATGAAGAGCCCAGTTGAGTTTGTAATTTGCGAGCTTGTGAACCTCGCCAATCTTCTCGTTCACGTATTTCTGATACCCTTTTGTCATGGGCTTCCATATTCGGGAAATTATTACCATAGGGGGCTGTATGATCGTAATGTGAGGGCGATGATTTGTTTGCTTCATCGTTACCAAAGATGTGCGTGAAACGTCCTAAGGATACAAGATACAATGAACGAAACTTACATCTTTTAATAAAAATGCAATGCAAGTGGAAGAATGTAAACTTCATTAGTAAGGCTCGGATTACATTTACAATAGCCTGGAATATATAATACAAACGGCTCGATCCTAGGCATGTCATGATATAGGGCCAAAACAAAACACATTTACATAATGGGTCAAACTCACATCTACACTTGTTGGGTTGACTTATAATTCACAACTGTTGGGTCGAATCTTCTCCTTGAATTGTGGATCAATCTTGCATCCAAATACTTGGGCCGAATTCCCATTTACATTAGTTGGGCTTAAAAATGAAAATACACACAAAACCTGTAAAGGTTAAACACGGTGTGGAGCTTTTGTTGTAAAGGGAATGAATTTCTAGGTCCTCTGAACCTGCGAAACCTCGTCCCCTATAGAGGATGATAGGTCTATTCCGATCATCGAGTTGAGATGTTTGGGTGCGTGTCTGCGGTCCAAACCGATCCGGACGCATTCCCCTACTAAACTCCCTAAGCTCTTAATGTGCTTCAGGTCCGAGCTGGTAATGGTAACCAACGGGGTGTGTGCAAAACGATAATTTAAATTATTGTTTTTATTATATTTACATTTCCTTTCAAACAAAATTTAAAATTGCAAGTATGAGCAAACAATCAAAACGGATAGGGAAATATACAATATGGCAAAGCAAACATGACAAAGCCTAAACTCTCTAAACAGATAAGTCACCATCAGAGTAGCCAAATTCTCGGACGTCGGATCCGACTTTTCCCGACCATTTTGAAAAGTATTGTTATTATTTTCTTATTTCGCCGAAAAATGTCGGGCTGTGGCGAGCGACGGGTCTGGTCGAGCTGGGTCATCAACCGGATCGAAAAATTAAGAGTCGTCACCAATTAATTAAAGGCTAATCGGAATCCTAAAATTTGTCTAGGGTACATGGTGTCAACATCCTAGGGATTGGAAAGGTTTACGTCCAGATAATGGAGTTCGGGGGGAATGATTACGTCTTAAGAGCTTGCGAGCCCATAATCCGCCATTTCGGTACTGTAGTTTGCTTTTGAATTTGTTTCTACTGATTTACCCGAATTACTCTTTTTGATCATGCTTGGCCAAAACGATTACATGCACACTTTTTAATTAACAATATCAAAGCATTTTTTATTTTTGAGTTAATTTAAAATAAATAAACAAGAGATAAAAAAGTTAATTGTACTCGAAAAAAAATGGTTTAACTTTGTGGTCATTTGAAGACGTGTCAAACATATACAAATGATTTTGAAAAATACGAGGCACATTGGGCTAATTTGTGACACCTTGAGAAATAATGGGATGTTCAGAAAGGTTTAGGGACCAAGATTCAATTATTTAAAATTTTGAGCTAATTTGGAAAAAAAAATAAAAATTGCATAAATGGCCCAAAACTTTTCTAGTTTGGTTTATAACACTCGGTAAAGTCCCAAAATGACCTGATAGTCCAAGGACCGAGTTGTAACATTCATCAAAGTTTGGGAATGACCTAAGTCATTTTCTAACATATTATTTTTTTTACCGAAACAACCCCCATAACTTTCACAAATGTCTAAAATGACCCCAAAGTTATACCGATCTTGACTATTAACACCTATTATTGATAACACGAACTTTATTCACATTAGGATATACAAATATCAAGTACGAGAGGAGTTATACCTAAGTTATTCATAGTTTATATACCTCACGAAGAACCAAGATTGATAATCGCTGATTTTTCTTCACTCAATTTCTATCTATTTTTTTCCACTCACTATTACTCAAATCCTTACTTTGAATTTTTTTTCTCTATTTTCTTTCCCTTTTCTTCCCTTGTAGCCGTAGCTTACAATCGTGCTTGTCTTTGAGCTTGCTTGGTGAAAGGTGACAAATTAGGAATGATTGGTGGCATGGTTTGGTGTTTTGTCCGAAATAGGGGTATAGAGTTTAGGGTTTAGAGTTTAAGGTTTAAGGTTTAAAGTTTAATGTTTAGGGTTTAGGGTTTGGAGATTAAGGTTTAGAATTTGGGGTTTAGGGTTTAGGGTTTAGGATTTGGGGTTTAGGGTTTTAGGGTTTAGAGTTTAGGGTTATGGGTTTAGGGTTTAGGGTTTGGGTTTAGGGTTTGGGGTTTAGGGTTTAGGATTTGGGGTTTAGGATTTGGGGTTTAGGGTTTGGGATTTAAGGTTTAGGGTTTGGGATTTGATGTTTAGGGTCAATTTTTCTCGGCTCGGTTCCTCGTGTACGGTATTTGACGCCGAGGCAAAATCAGGTGTTTACCGTAGGGTCATGTGGTTTGGGGGATCCGCTGGTCCCCAGTATCTATGTCGATGGGTCCTTTGTTTGTGGTAAGTGTTCAGTTTCCTTGCTCAATGTCATAGGGTGGGAGACGTTCCTCAGTATAATTCGGCCGCTCATCTGTTCGGTTTGTTTTTACTTCATTCTCTCCTGCTAGGATTTGCTTGATGTATTCTTTGTTTTATCGGGTGCCTCTTGACCACCAACATGATATTGAATAGTTTTACCTCTAGGTCTTAGGCCAGACATCCACAAACTGTATTTTGGAGAGTGTCCTGATTTGTGACATAACGAGTTCTTCTTTGCACGATGTAGACATATGACCCAATCGTCCGCAGCCATAGCAAAAACCAGATAGTCATTCATACTTTAAATAAGCCCATATTTTCTCTCTTTTGGTGTTCATACACCAGAGCCCAGCCGCGAGGAGTTTGTCTATATCTATGTCGAGTTTGACCTACATGAAGCCACGACGAATCTATTCTTTTTGTGATTCCACCTCCAAAAAATGATCGATATTGTTTCTTATAGCCCATGCATTATCATCCATGAATTTTTTGAGTGTTAGACCATGGACTTGGATCCAGAATTGTGTTAGGATATAAGTTTGTTTACATATGAGTTGAGGACTTAGTTGCAATTTTAGTTAAGGATCTATATGTAAGTATAGAAGAGTTGTGTTCTATAAATACCTGATACTTGTAACTGTATAACTAACTTTGATGAAAGCTGATTCTGATTACTTCATCTTCAAGTAAGTCATCTTTCTGTATTTTTCTTCAATCCTAATGATTTCATGGGCATTAACATGGTATCATGGTATCAGAAATGTTGCCTTCCTACGATACGGTTAGCTACGATTCTGTTATCTGCAAAATTCATTGTTGTGTGTTCTGTTACTTGATTAGCTTGTTTAGATTGTTGCGTTTCTTCGGATTGTGAATTCTGTGCATCAATGGAAGAGATTTCTGCATTTTTCTTCAACAAGAAGGTTTCTCAACTTGAAGGCGAAGAGAACTTTCAATTGTGGCGGTAGCAGGTCCTGTTGTCTGTTAGAAGACATAACCTTGAATCACACCTCTACGGAAATGTGACAATTCTGCCAACTCTGATTGATCCTGATGGAACAGAGAATCTGAATCCTGATTACCGAAAATACGTTAAGAAGGATAGTTAATTAGCGTCATGGATGTTATCTTCGTTATCGTCGCAAGTAAGTCGTGGACTAATAGGATGCATGACAGCAGCGTCTATATGGCAGAAGCTTCATCGAAAATTTTCTTCATCATCAACAACGCAAATAATGCAGTTGTATGATAGATTGAAAGTGAGGAAGATAAAACATCAGTCAATGCGAGGCTACTTGACGTTAATTCAGTCGGCATGTGATAGCTTGGCTAGCTGTGGACATCCGATTGAAGAAATGCAGCAAATATCAATTGTGTTGAATGGAGTTAAAGGTCAATATGACAATGTCATATCAGTGATTCACCCGAGTAGGAATCCGTATGACATGTCGTCTGTCAGTTCTGTTCTCTTGGATGCAGAAGCAAGACAAACAAATCTATTAATGTGATAAAGCATCACAACAAATCTGTGATGAAGAATAATGAGTCTGTTAATGAGGAATTGGCTTCGTCATCTCTGACAGGCTCTTCCAATCAAACTACAGCTGATAATGTGATGAATCCTTCTGTAAATCAGGGCTCACAGGCTCAGAACAGTTTCAATCAGAACAACTTCAATCCCGGAAGGGGTAGAGGCTGAGGCAGGAGCTATGGTTCAAACAGGCCACAATGCCAGTTGTGGTAAATTTGGTCACCTGGTTCATCGTTGTTATCATCAATTTATTTTCAATTTCACAGGTGTTACTGATCCTGCTGCCTCACCCTCTCCAACTATCAATTTGTTTTCGACTCAATGGGATGATTCAACTGAAAATTTTGTATCCCAGTTCAACTCTTCAAATAGTGCATCTTAGGTTCACTCGCCTTATGGTTCTTATCCAAATCCTTTTGTTAATTAGTCAGTTCATCAATCATTTACATCTCAACTTGGTTTCTCTCCAGTTCCATTTCAGTCTTATCAACAACAATCCTTTCCTCCTCAGTTTTCTGTCCCTCCTTCGTATACATCACCTATGTTGTATCCTGCAGTAGGCCATTCTCATGGAATGCAGTATGTTTACCGTCATTCATTACCTACTCTTCCAAGAACTCCAACTGCACCCTCTATTGCTGGTTCTTAATTAGGTGGATTTGGACAGCATATGGATACTCAGTCAATGATCAACAATCCTCAAGTACATCTAGCTACTGTTGCTCCAATGGTGCAGAATGACTCCAACTGGTTCCCTGATTCTGGTGCTACGAATCATCTCACACATGCTCCACCAACTCAGTATCCTAACTGTATACCTTACATAGGTCAAGGTAAGGTTGTTGTTGGTAATTGTTCTACTTTAATTATAACTACTATAGGTTCAGCTTCTATTCCTACTCAGTCTCGTTCTTTACATTTACATAATATGTTATATACTCTTAGTGTAACTAAGAATTTGCTATCTGTTTCTCAGTTCGCCAAGGATAACAGAGTCTATTTCGAATGTCATGATACCTACTGTGTGATAAAGGATTCGCAAACTCACAATGTGCTGCCGTGTGGTTATGAAAGTGCTGGTTTGTATAAGCTAGATATTTCTAAGTTTAGGAAAAATAGCATTGATAAGTCCAGTATCTGGTTGAGTCATGATGTTTTTAAGAATAATGGTGCTGTAAACTCTGCTGTGTCTTCTTGCACTGAATTGGTTCCTGATAGTATGAATGATATGTTTGACAAGAGGGATGATGATCAGTTTAAAGTTTCTTCTACGTGCAATTCAATTTCTTTTCGTATTGATCCATCTACACCTGATTTTTCTTCATCGATTATCTCATCTGATTCTCTTGATCAATTTGAAGCCATGTGCTTTATCTCATCCTTAAAATCTAATGAATCAGCTCATACTTGGCACATGAGGTTAGGACATCCTTCTACAAAGCTGATTGTTAACTTTCTGAGGCTTCATAACTATCCTGTTTCTCATTCTTCCATGCAGTGCACTGCATGTGCAATTGGCAAGAGTAAGAAACAACCATATAATTCATCTTTGACAGTTTATTCTAATCATTAGAACTTGTGCAGATTGATCCATGGGGTTCTGCAGCATGTGCGTCAAATGGACACATATATTATCTCAGTATTGTCGATGTGTTCAGTAGATATACTTGGATATATTTCCTACGTAAGAAAAGTGATGTTGCTCAGTGTTTTCTTGATTTCCACAGGTTGCCCGTAAAACAACTTGACCACTCACTCAAAGCTGTTCAATCAGTTGGTGGGGGCGAGTTTCAATTTATGTCAACCTATCTTCCTCAGTTTGGGATAGCTCATAGGATAACTTGTCCATATTCATCAGAGCAGAATGGCATTATTGAGCGCAAGCACAGACACATCGTGGAATTGGGTCTGACACTTCTAGCTCAAGCTTCGGTACCTCTTTACTTCTGGACTGGTACATTATTTACTGCTACATTCCTTATTAACAGGTTACCATATGCTAGTCTCTAAAATATATCACCTCATGAGAAGTTGTTTAAGTCTCCTCCAGATTACCCATTTTTGCGTGTATTTGGGTGTCTATGCTTTCCGCATTTAAGACCTTTTAACAAAACCAAACTCATGCACAAATCTGAATCGTGTGTGTGTTTAGGATATTGTGCTAAGTATCAAGGATATAAATGCTTAGCAGCTTCTGGTCGTGTTTATACATCGAGGAATGTTCTTTTTAATGAAAACTCCTTTCCTATTGCAGATTCAAAAGGAAGTTTTTTCACTTCTAATTCTCCAACTCAGAATTATACATCTTTTCCATTTTTTCTTCCTTGTGATAAGAATTTTCTCCAACCATCTTCTCTTTAGGGTGGGAATGATGCTGCATCTTTTCCTATACTTACTCCTCTTTATGATAATAGAGATTTATTTTCTAGTTCTCAGGTTCCGGTATGTTCTATTTCTCCTATTCATGTTCATCAATCAATGAATTCTGGAGATAATGTGATGTCTTTGAATCCTGTAAATGATAATGTTTTGGCTGATAATAGGTCTGATTCTCCTGTTTCTAATCAGTGCATTCCTACAGTGACTTACTGGTTACAGGATTCCAGATTAGTTCCAAGTTCATCAAATACATCTTATAATGATGACATTCCTGTAGTAAATTCGGATTCATTTCTTACCTCTAAGAATGTTCATCATATGCAGACAAGGTAAAAACGAGAGGTGTCAATTAGGTGTGTCTATAGGCTATGCTCACATCGGTTGAATCTACTGATTCTTTGATTATCTTGGAGCCTAAGTCTATACATCAAGCTCTGCATAGTTCTCATTGGTGAGCTGCAGTGGAAGAAGAATATTCTGCTCTTCAACTCAACAAAACGTGGTCCATTGTTTAGTTACCTCAAGGAAGAGTTCCAATTGTATGCAAGTGGCTCTTCAAGATTAAGAAGAATTCTGATGGGACTATAGCCAGGTACAAGGCCAGGTTAGTTTCAAAAGGGTTCTCTCAGAAACCTGGTTTTGATTTTCAGGACACATTCAGCCCGGTAGTCAAACCTCCCACGGTAAGGAGTGTTCTATCTCTAGCTTTATCTCATAAGTGGAGTTTGAGACAAATTGATATAAATAATACGTTTCTTCATAGGGATTTATCTGAAGAAGTGTATGTGGTTCAGCCTCCTGATTTTGAACAGGTATCAAATATGGAAGTTCTTCTGGTTTGTAGGCTGCAAAAGGCGTTGTATGGTCATAAACAAGCACCTCGTTCTTGGTTTGAGAAACTTAAACATTTTTTGTTGTCTAATCTTCTATTTTAAGCCTCAATTGTCGATAGTTGTTTGTTTATCAAACATTCAGACTCAGGCTCTCTGTTTCTTTTAGTTTATGTAGATGACATTGTTATTACTGGCTCATCTAATTCTACTATAGCTAATGTGATACAGGCTATAAATCAGGAGTTTCAGCTGAAGGACTTGGGCAAACTTAGCTATTTTCTTGGTATGGAGGTGTTAGCTTCAGATACATTTCTTTTGTTGAATCAGAAGAAATACATTCAACACCTAATTGACAAACTAGGCCTGACTGAGTCTTCGAGTTTTCCCACGCCTATGACTGGTAATTGTTTGTCTAAATCTGGTATGATCACTTGTTCTGAGTCGTTTCAGGATGACACTCTTTACAGAAGTACTATAGGGGCCTTGCAACATATCTGTGTTACAAGACTATATATTAAATTCTCGGTGAACAAGTTAAGCCAGTTCATGCAGACTCCATCAGGAAATAATTGGAAGGTTGTTTTACATATAGTTCGTTACTTAAAGGGTACCTTAGATCATGGTCTCATGTTTAGGACAAGTCTATTTTCTGTGAATAAAATTTCGTTGACATCATATTCTGATGCATATTGGGGAGGAGATATCTCTGGTAGAAAATCTATTTCTGGTCAGTACTTATTACTTAATGGGAACCCTATTATTTGGAGTTCGAAGAAACAAACGGTAGTGGCTAGATCAAGTGCTGAAGCTGAGTTTCGAGCAGTCGCAAATGCAGTTTGTGAAATTCTCTGGGTCAAGTCATTACTCCTGGATATGGGTCTTCGATTATCATCTGTTCCAGTTGTTTGGACGAATAGTACCAGTGCTGCTGCCTTGTCTGAAAACCCTATACAACATTCTAAAATGAAATATGTTGAGATAGATTTATTTTTTGTTAGGGAAAAGGTAAACTCAGGCCATGTTATTGTCAATTTTGTTCCGTCGGGTGAGTAGTTAGATGATTTTCTTACAAACCATTAACTGAAAAACTTTTTGTGCCTTGGAGGAAGAAACGGGGAATTTTTTTTGTGGATGAACTGCATGGTCATCTGTCAAAAGAAGCTGGTGGTCTGGTATTCGATTCAGATAACATTTCTTCTGATTAGTAATAGAGTACTCTGGTTGAAAAAAAAATATAGTCTGAAAAGATGCTCAAGATGATGTTGACATTAATGAAGTTGTAGACAGGAATGAGTCTATGTTTCAAGACTATGAATGTGATTGTCTATGTTTGTTGTATTACCCACATTTGAAATGTAAATGTTTCATATATGTGTATCTTGACTTGAGATATCAAAGTATTCATAGAAGTGTTGAAGATGTTATAGACTATATGCTATGGTGGATTTATATGAATATGACTGAGATAGTGTCAAGATGATAGATTGATCATGATATGACCAGAATGTGTATGATTAGACACTATGACTCGTATGCATAATATGTATGATCAGATTGATTGTCTTGAGTATTGTATGCAGTAGATCTGCTTTGGTAATTGTTAACCTCAGGATGCTCAGCAGTATGGTGTATACAATGCATTTTTTTGTTTAAACGAAAATGGAATCACTCAGGGTACATCTATCAAAGTCAGAATTGTAAGCTGTTGGTCGATGGCAGAAGAGATTATGAAATTTGAAGGAAGAAGAGATCAAGGATTTGGATCTTCAAGAGGGAATGTTAGGATATAAGTATGTTTACATATGAGTTGAGGACTTAGTTGCAATTTCAGTCAAGGATCTATATGTAAATATCGAAGAGTTGTGTTCTATAAATACTCAATACTTGTAATTGTATAACTAACTTTGATGAAAGCTGATTCTGATTACTTCATCTTCAAGTAAGTCTTCTTTCTGTATTTTTCTTCAATATTCATGATTTCATAGATATTAACAAATTGACCTCAGGTAAAGTCAATGTCCTTTAGATTTTTCCTTGATTCAAAGATCCGAGATGCGAGATGCGAGATCCGAGATTTTTCATGATTTCTGCCAGATCCGAGATGCTAACCTTGTCATACTTTGACCATTCCAATTTCAGAACATTGTGAACTGCTACTGTTTTCCTGTGTCGGTGTGTGAGAAGTTTCCCCACGTACCGAACACTGGAGCCCAAATGGGGGTCCGAGTTTAAGACCAGTGTGGTCAGATGGAGATCTGAAAAAGGTAGGACCAGGCTGATCTGCCGCGATTGTCTCCCACTTGTTACACGTCAAGAAAAGCATTAGGTTTTCCTCGCTACTAGATTAATAATACAGTATCTTTCGTTAGGGTTTGGAAAGTATTTGATGATTGATGGAAGTTGGTGCCCTGTTGTCCTGCATGTGTTGCGGTTCTGCATGAACTTCGTTCGTTCGAAGACAGGCTTCGAGAATATCCAAATCTGATGGGATGATGGTTCTATTCTAACGCAGCGCACTGCGTGACAAGGAAGACACTAGCGCGGCGAAGTCACGGCGGAGAGAGTTGAAACCCTAAGTGCGACAAGGCATGACAGGGAAAGTACGTGGACTCCTTTCTCTTGTTAAAAATATATATATTTTTTATTTTAGATTCTTCAATTATGTTATTTATTAAAATTGTAATTTTTCCAAACAAATTATTTCAGTCATTTTTTTATTACAACTCTTAGTTAATACGAGTTAATAATAAATTTATCGCGTGTGTAACAAGGTCACTAATAATATTACGGACTAGAAACAACAAACATTTTCACTAAACCAAGGAATAAAAAAAACAAAATATATTGTTACTAAATTGCTTTTATAGTCGGCATGGTTATGAATTTGGAATGCCCAAACTTCAAACTCGATCTTTGTCTTTGGTTCATGTTGCCTCTAGAAGCTTCAACACCATCATGTTCTCGTACTGTAAGTTTACACAAATAAACTAAGGTTGGTAATGCAGTAATTGACTGCATGTGATCTACCTTCTTGAGTCTCATACATGTAATTTTCAATCTCACTAAGCACATACTAACTAACCACATTAGTTAACAATCGCAACTACAAACCTCTTCAAAGCACAGCTCGCAACATTAGAATTCCTTATTTCAAACAAACCAAGACGCAACTTTACAGTTAGGGCAGGTAACACCGTTGGTTCTAACAAATTATTCCAACTCCGCATATTTCAAACCAAGGTGAAGGAATTAACCGACAGAAATGCACTCAATGCTAAGCTAATTTAGTTACACTTGGATAAACACCATCTGAAAACAACTACAATTACATATTCTACAAATGAATTGATTGTGAATTATTACTTTCAATCAACAGGCAAAAAATATAAGCCTTATATAAAAATTGGCCGAAGAAAATAAGTACACATGCGTGAATATCAATGCTAAAAGACCCAAACAACTTCATCACCTAGAAAAAATCCATCCCGTGTGTTTATAGTTGAACATGAATTAGAAGTTAATATGTGCATACCCTCTGATAATTGTTGGGTATAATTCCACCTATCCTCGGGTGGCCCGGTTGAAAACCGATCCGACTTGAGGAAATCAGGGGTACTGGCTTGACCCGCCTAGGGTAGGCACGTCCTACAACCTAAAGATACATAATCCTGAGTTTAGGAGACTTCATGATCAAACTCCGAACGCCATAATGTAGAGGCGCGTCAACACATTTCATAGCGGCGCGCCACCGTTGAGACAATCTTAAACATTCTTTCACCACAAATACAACACCAGTCTCGAGGCCAGACATAAGGAAATGGGGGACGCGGGCACGCGGGACAAAGGTCCAGGAAACATGGGCACAAGGGCACTATGCACAGGAGCAAATAGCAATGAAGTTGAAACTATGGAAAATGACACCTTACACCATCTTCAACAACACATGGGGGCCTCGACATACTTACCGCCACCGAACCAGCAACTGGAGGGATAGAATTCCCAACTACCAGCCTACCAGGCGTCGTTCGCACCCCAACCAGCAGGAGTAGCCGAACCCGAGATGGACAGACTAGCCGAGTCAACAATAGCATCCTTAGGTAAGGCCACACCTCGGGTGGAGGTATCCCCGGACGCGCTCCTAACGCCTGCCTCTATGGAGGCATTGGATGACCTCATGGAACGCAGGCTCCGGGCCGCACAGCGGGCTGACACCACGCAAGTGGATAAGGCGGCATCTCGCCATCATCCATATCGGGCGCCGCCCCAGCCATCCCAGCCTACTTTGACCGCCGCCCTTCCATCCATGGGGATTATATTGGCTCATCTCCTGGTTTGATGACCGGGGAAGAAATCTAGGAGTTTGTCGCCTAAAACGCTAAACAGCAGAAGATCGGAGTCATGCCTCACCTTCGCGATAGATTATCACACTCGTTTGCTACAAAAATACTGGCGATAATTGTGCCTAAGCACGTGCATAATTCGTGAATCAATTATTATCGAGGTGAAAGCGACCCAGTCGTGCACATCCAAAGGCACGAGTCTTTACTATTAGAACGAATAAGCGACGACAACTAGTTCGCTCTTCTTTTCCTGACCACCCTGGGAGGTGTCGCTTCCTATTAGTTCTTTGGGTTACCCAAAGCTTCCATTCAGTCTTGCGGAGATTTGAAAGAAATGTTCATTGTATAGTACATGGGTGGAAGACAATTGCTGAAAAGCGTAGGTACGCTGGACCACCTCAAGTAAAGAAATGAGGAGAGTCTGGGGAATTTCTACACCAGGTACAACAAGAAATTAGCAGGAATCCACCAGGTCATCACGGGAGGTGAGATCATACGTGCATTTGTTAGGACGCTCGTCCACGAGGATTGGCTTTGTATGATGTTGGATCGTGAAATCCTGAATGCTGATCTGGCAGTGAATTGAATACCAGACAAGGTTGGGATGACGCTTCAGCTCCAACTCCGGTAAACCTGCAAGTAGGGGAGCGCAACAGAGGGGGTGCCTCTGGGTCCCTCTCCGATGCTTAAATGAGTATATGTGTGTATAAAACTCAAAACGTAAAGTACGTATGTAAAGCAAGGATATTTATAGGGTAAGAGAGATAGAACCGTATAAAGGCAACTGAATATCTTAATGTATATTGAGTTGCTGAAGATTCGGATCGTGGGATATGGCAGTTACTGCGAGATATTGCAGTTACCAAATCTAATCTTTAGTGAATATGTGACCGGGATATGCGGGATATCTTGGCCACTCTGTTATTAACGGTTTAGTGGGACCAGAGGAGAGAGGCAAGGCTCTCTTCGGGGCGAGCACTCCCATGTCGAGCAGTGGAAGGTCGCGACTTGGTAGAGAATGGCGAGCAGTCTGAGAGCCTTTGGCGTCTCTATAGACTTTGGGCTCGATTCTGGATTACTCGATGGTGGGCCAAGTTTGGCTTGTACTTGGGCCGATCCGGTTCGGATGTCATGGGTTTACCCCCTCTATAGTTATTGGGCCTTCGAGGCCTTTTCTTACTGGGCCGTCACTATCGATACCCAACATTTGCCCCCGAAGCTTGATTGAAGTTCCTTCAGTCGAGCTTGATTTCCTGGTAGGGTTTTAGATAGTGACGTCTTTGGTAATGGTTCAGTGCCTTTGAGACACTTCGAGCTCATTTGGCGAGCGATTCCTTCTCTGTTCGAAGCCGAAAGAATATCCTTCCTTTTATTCCCTTTTGGCGATCACTCGAGGTGACTCAGGCTTATGGAAGTCTATCTTTCTTAGTTAGGCGATCATTATCTACCCGAGGTATTTCTGCTAAAGCTTTATTAGTGCGTTGGCGACCACCTTGTCTCCTTAGTGGAATTTTAGCATTTAATAACTGCACGGTTGTCCAGAAATCGAACGGTCACTTGAGGCACGCCTGACATTTACTTTTCCGTAAACCCAGGGTAGCTTGACAGCTGTCTGTACCAGCCAACCGTTGTCTCTTGGAATTCTGACATTGCTTCGGTTTTTTTTTTTTTTCAAAAGGGTGCAATTATTCCTCTGCGTCGCTTCGATTTGCTCGTGGCGGTTACTCCCCTTTTGGTCTATATAGGAAACGTCAGTTTCTGCATTTTGTTTTTTACGCTTATCCACTCCTCCAGATTTTCAGAACTTCGCTGCAAACCTTCCCTTTCTCTTTTAATCCTCTTCAGTTCTCATTTCGACCATTTCCATGGCTCCTCGCAATCAGAGAGTCAAGCACACGGCTCCCAAGGGTGCCAACAAAGCCAACATGCCCAGAAATGCTGATGTCCCTTTGACCATCAGGGATGAAGTCGTTCCCCCTTCAGTAGAGGAACAGACCGATTTGGGCAGGACTGCAACCACTCCTGTGGTGGTGGACGGGCCCGAGCTGAACACGCCTATTTTTTCCCCAAAAGGTAAACTTTCGCCCTTTTATTGCTCTGCTTTGGCAATGTCCTCTGCTGTTCTTTGCTTTTTATGTTTATCATTGCAATATTTGAATTTGTTCGAGTAGACGTCAAGCCTAATGAATTGAAGCCGGCTTATTTTAAGACCGTGGTGGCGCTCGGTGGCTTCAGCGTGGAGGATGCTCCTAGATATCCTGGCCTAGGTCTGCATTTTCCTCACGATGGAGAGGTTTACATTTATGCGGCTCAGATCGATGCTGGGTTGCGTTTTCCTCTCTGTGAGGATTTACAGACCTTGTGTCAGTTTTACGGGATTCACCCCACACAGCTTGTCCCGAATGCCCTCAGGATGTGGGTCGGTTTCAAGTTCCTATGCTTACGCCAGGAATGGGTATATTCACTGGCCCTGTTCCGGTGTTTCTTCCGCCTGGCAGCAGGGGCAAACCACCTTCACCACTTCCAATCCCGCTGGCCGAAGTTTTCAGAGTGGGGAGGCCTTCAGGGATGGGTTTGGAACGTCCATGTCCGCCTGGTCGACGATTTTCGGACCACCAACTCCAATTATAAGAAGTGTTACTTCTTTTATAAGGGGGGGGTGCCCTGGAAATTGTTGATCCCGGACAAGGATTTCCCTCCTTCCTTCGAGGAGCTATCAGAGAGTGATCGAAACGCTATTGATGACCTATACCGGTCGCATCGGTCTTCTCAGTTCAAGTCCATCCGCTCAGTGGCGGAGACTACCGAGAATGCCCTTGAGATGGCGGGTATTCATCAAGCCACGCCAATCTTTAATGATTGGGTAATTTTCTAACTCTTATCTTGCTTTATTACTTGTAGGGAAGGTTGTAAGCAAGAGCCAGAAACTGATAGGTCTCTTTGATGACCAGGGATTAGCGGGGTTGTCCTCCGACCAGGCATTGCTGAACTCTCCTCCTCCCCCCTCTAGGCGTTCGTTCAAGAGGAAGTCTGAGGAGGTGCTTCCCTCGGCCACTGCTGACCCTCGCCAACCAGGTATGTTGCTTTGTTATTCGTAGATTTAATATCTTCATACTTTGCGGTTTTTTGTTTTTTGACATTTTGTCTTGTTGTTTTGCAGAGGAGTCCTCAACCGACATGGTCCGGGATCATGCTCCTCCTCCCTCCAAGAAGGTCAGGAGTGAGGGATGTCCGGAAGTCGACCAACATCCTTCTCCTCCCCCTCCTGGGGGTCCTTCCGCTAATAAAGGGAAGGGTCTGGACGCGGTGCCCCCTTCTCCTTCTCCCCAGGGTCCTTCTGCCGCCAAGGGGAAGGTTTTGACCTTAGCTCCTCCTGTTCTTACTGTGCCCATGGCTCCTCCTAAGGAGTCTGGGACCAAGAAGAAGGGGCATGCTGCTTCCAGCTCATCGAGGGCTCCTGTGGATGAGCATTGCTCCCTTGCCGGCTTGTTTCAGCCGCTTGAATCAGCGAATTCTCGGGAAACTTGGGTCCCCTGTGGGGACCTTATGAAGAAGGGGTATCCTCCCCAGAAGAGCCTCCGGGGCAGCCCGGATATGTGTATGCGGCTTCTGGACGGGATAATTCCCCCCGCGGACCGCTCGATTGTTCCCACGGAACTTCATCAGATCGAGGGGTTCCTTCGGTCCCACTTCGAACGAGTGGCTTTGGTAAGATCTCATACTTTTATTTCGTAGAGTCCTCTCTTTGTCGTTCCCTTATTGTCTGTTGTCCTGACAGCTTTTATTCTATATTTGTTGCCAGTTCGTTCGGGAAGAGGTGATTCTTGGTCGTGTCTTCGGGGAGCTCACCGACAAGTATTCCAGTGTGCTCGCCGAGCTGGAGCAGTACCGAAGCACGGGGGTCACTCCTGAGCAATTGGGGACTATCAAGACGACTGCAGATGCAGCGATCGCCTTGGCAGATAATACCCGAGAGGAATACCTCAGGAAGGAGCAGCGCCTCCTTGCTGATGTCCAGAAGAGGGAGGCTGAAGCCGCTGCCGCTCTTCAGGACTTTGACGCTCTTCACCTGTGTTTAGATCAGGGAGAGATCGTCCGAGTTCGCCTAGATGCTGAACTTAAGGAAGCTCAGGCGCAAGGGGCAGAATCGGAGGCTCGCAGGATCGCTGCCGAGGCGCAAAGGGACGCTGCTGACGCCCAGAGAGAAGCTGCGGTGGCTCAGACGGAAGCTGCGGAAGCCCGGGGGATTGCCTTGGAGGAGGAGAGGGATCGGTTAACTGCACAATTGAAAGCCGTCCCTTCGCCCCAGAGCGTAGTTGAGGCATTCAAAGCCTCTGAGGAGTTTGAGGACTGCGCTCTGAAGGAGATGAGGTCGGCGATTGCCGATTTTCTCGAAGTCCTGGTGGATGAGGTCCAGGCGGTCGATCCCAACTTTCCTCTTGGGGAAGTCGCCTCTTTGAAGACCTTCCTGCGGAGTCGTCCTTCGCCGCCCTCTGTTGCTGGCGAGGCTGCTCCTGAAGGCGAGCCCAGTACTTCTGCCCCCGAAGGCGAGCAGAGCACCCTTGCCCCCGAGAACTCCGACGCTTGAAGTCCCCAACTCCTTGGCGACCGTATTTATCTTTTTTAGATAGCCATTTTTGCATTTTCTGTTTTTGGTTTGTAATTATTTGTCGAAGACTTGGATTTTTCTATTGAATGCTTTTATATTCTTGAGCCTTTAATCGACTTCGAACATATTTAGCTATCCAATATCTTACTCATAATTACTTTCTTGCTTTGTAATGTCGTCGACCCTTAAAGCCGTAGACCCATCATAAGTTAAACTTTCTAAGGATAATACTTTTGACACTTAAAAGCGTAAACTTCTAAGTTCAAAGAGATATTACCTTCTTTGAAGTTTAAACCTTTGAGGTGTTGGCCTAATAACAAGGGATTTGTAATTTGTCAGGCTTTATCATCGATAGTGATCGCCTAAACTTTCTTTGGCCTGACTTTGGCGTCAGGGCTTTCATTTTGCCTAACATTTTGCTAGGTCTTTTGGCCTGACTTTGGCGTCAGGGCTTTGCCTGACTCTTGGCGTCAGGTTTTTTGAGGCCTAACTTTGTTGTTAGGGCTTTTGTGGCCTAGTTTTGTTACTAAGGCTTTTTTGGCCTAACTTTGTTGTTAGGGCTTTTGGCCTGTCTTTGGCGACAGGGCTTTTTGGCCTAGCTTTGTTGCTAGGGCTTTTGGCCTAACTTTGTTGTTAGGGCTTTTGGCCTAACTTTGTTGTTAGGGCTTTTTGGCCTAGCTTTGTTGCTAGGGCTTTTGAGGCCTGACTTTGGCGTCAGGGCTTTTGGCCTAACTTTGTTGTTAGGGCTTTTTGGCCTAGCTTTGTTGCTAGGGCTTTTGAGGCCTGACTTTGGCGTCAGGGCTTTTGGCCTAGCTTGGTTGCTAGGGCTTTTGGCCTAGCTTTGTTGCTAGGGCTTTTGAGGCCTGACTTTGGCGTCAGGGCTTTTGGCCTAGCTTTGGTGCTAGGGCTTTTGGCCTAGCTTTGTTGCTAGGGCTTTTTGAGGCCTGACTTTGGCGTCAGGGCTTTTTGGCTTCAGCTTGCTTCGAGTGGACACGCTTTGTGAAGGAATGGCTTTCTTTTATTGACATAATCCGTTTGATTACAAGCTATGCATAAAATCTTCTTAAATGCTCTGAATTAAATGGACGAGGTAACCTCTCGCCTTCGGTGGTTTCCAAATAGTAGGATCCTGGTGCGGCGATCTCTACTACTTTGTATGGTCCTTCCCATTTGGCTGAAAGTTTGTTTTTACTGTCCAGCCTTGTAAATTCATTCCTTCTCATAACCATCTCCCCCACGAAAAATTGGCGAGCGCTAACTTTTCTATTGAAATACCGAGCGGTCGCCAAGCGCATTTTTGCCTGTGTTTTTTCCGAGAGCCATCTCTTTTCCTCTGCCAAGTCGAGGTCAGTTCTGCGCTCGATCTCATTTGCCTCCGCGTTAAAGTGTAGGACTCTGTGGGTAGGCACTGCTAATTCAGTTGGTGCTACTGCTTCTGATCCGTACACTAAACTGAAAGGCGTTTCTCCTGTGGCCGCCTTAGGCGTTGTTCTGATGGCCCATAATACGTTTTCCAGTTCGTCTGCCCAGTTCCCTTTGAATGCTCGAACCCTTTTCTTGAGTCCTGCTAAGACAACCTTGTTGGCTGCTTCAGCTTGCCCATTCGTTTGAGGGTGATGTACTGAACTGAAGCGATGGTCGATGTGATACTCTTCACAGAGCCATTTCAATTCCTTTCCAACGAATTGCGGACCATTATCGCTGATGAGTATTTTGGGAATACCAAACCTGGAGAATATGCTGACCTGCATGAACTTGATAACTTGGAATTCCGTTGTCGAAGCTAGAGCTTTCGCCTCTACCCACTTAGTGAAGTAGTCGATCGCCACTATAATGTGAGTACGCTGACCAGTGCTAATGGGAAAAGGACCCAATATATCGATTCCCCATTGAGCGAAGGGCCAGGCACCCGCCATTGGGGATAATAATGTCGATGGTCGACCCGATCGTGGTGCAAACTGCTGGCAAATTTCACACTTCTGTGTTAATTCGGCTGCGTCTTTTCCCAAGGTCGGCCAGTAATATCCCAGTCTGAATATTTTCCTGCTTAGTGAACGAGCACCTTCATGACATGCCGCTGCCCCTTCATGAGCTTCTCGAAGAACTTTTTCTGTTTCGGGTAGAGCAACACATCTCAAGTAAGGCGTCGAATAACCTCTTCTATAGAGTTCTCCATCGATGATTAGATAACTGGCTGCGAGTCTTCTAATCCTAGTGGATTCGCCTTCGTCCTCTGGGAGGATGCCTTCTTTCAAATAATTCTGGAACGGGGTCATCCAGGTGACCTGTTCTTGAATGTTGAAGACCTCCGCTCTGTTTTCAAGGACTGAACATAGGGCCTTTTCCAGAAATTGCACATCCTGGATTGTCGCCCCTCCGAAGGCTAGCTTACTCAAAGAATCTGCCATCTGGTTTTCTTGGCGAGGAATAAACTCAATCGCGAAATTTGGGATTTCCACAACTAGTTTTTTGGCGATGCCGAGATATTTCTTCATCTTTTCTCCCTTTGCCTCGTAGGCGCCATTAACCTGATTGACAATAAGTTCTGAATCACTTTTTACTTTAAGCGCTGTTATACCCATTCCTTTTGCCAGTCTGAGTCCAGTGATAAGAGCCTCATATTCTGCTTCGTTATTGGTCGCCGGGAATGTCAAGGCGATCGCGTATTTCAGAGGCTCGCCCTCAGGAGGAATAAGAATTAAACCTGCCCCCGAGCCTTCTTTTGATGAAGACCCATCCGTATAGAGTTCCCAGATTTGATTGTCGTTTGCTGACTGACTTGGCCTGTTTTCTGCCTCCGCTTGACCGTTACTCGTGCTTTCCACTATGAAATCAGCTAGTGCTTGACCTTTGATGGCCGTTTTTGGCGCAAATTTGATCCTGAACTCGCTGAGCTCGATCGCCCACTTGACCATTCTTCCCGAAGAATCTGGCTTCATCAGGAAGTTTTTGAGAGGTTGATTGGTGAGGACCGTGATGTCGTGCGCATGAAAGTATGGTCTCAGCTTCCGAGCAGCAATAACTAAGGCATAGAGATACTTCTCAATCTGGACATATTTTATTTCTGCTGAGTTGAACATTTTGCTAATGAAATACACTGGACTCTGAACATTATTCTCCTCCCTTATTAAAACAGCACTGGCTGCCACATCGCTAATGCCTAAATAGAGGAAAAGCTGCTCGCCTGGAACGGGTTTTGCCAGAGCTGGGAGTGTTTGAATATGCCTTTTCAAGGACTGGAATGCTTCCTCGCAGTCTGGCGTCCATTCGAACTTACGGTTGGCCCTCAAGGTTTTGAAGAACGGGAGGGACTTGTCGCTTGCTTTGGAGAGGAAGCGGTTAAGAGCAGCTAGTCGGCCGTTCAGGCATTGGACTTCCTTATGGCAGGTTGGTGACTTCATTTCTTCTATGGCCTTTAGCTTTTCCGGGTTTGCTTCAATGCCCCTTTCGCTGACCATAAAACCCAGGAACTTCCCGGACTTGACTCCAAAGGCGCACTTTGCTGGGTTCAGGCGAACGCTGTGTCTCCTCATGCATTCAAAAGCTTCACGGAGGTCGGTGGTATGAGGATTGCCTTTGATGGATTTAACGAGCATATCATCCACGTAGGCCTCCATGTTCCTTCCCAGCATGTCCTGGAACAGTCGGTTCACCATCCGCTGATAAGTTGCCCCGGCATTGATGAGACCAAAGGGCATCACCTTGTAGCATAGAATGTCCCCGTCAGCATAGAAAGCAGTGTGGGCCTCGTCGTCTGGATGCATTCTGATCTGGTTGTAGCCTGAATAGGCGTCCATGAAGCTCAGCATCTCATGACCCGAGGTAGCATCGACTAGCTGATCAATTCTTGGAAGGGGATATGAATCTTTGGGGCAAGCCTTGTTTAAGTCGCGGAAGTCGACGCACATCCTCCACTTGCCATTAGATTTCCTGACCAAAACTGGGTTGGCTACCCAGCTCTGGAATCTTACCTCTCTGACGAAGTCAGCTTCAATCAACCTGCCGACTTCCTGCCTGATCGCCAAACGTTTATCAGTCCCGAACGATCTTCTCTTTTGGGCGATCGGCTTGATGGAGGGGTCTATCCTGAGCTCATGCGAGATAATATCTGTGCTGATTCCTGGCATGTCGCTCGGCTGCCAGGCAAAGAGCTCTTTGAATTCCTTGAGGAGAGCGGTCATGGCCTCCTTCTGATCCTCTTTCAAGGTGGTCCCAATGCGCACCTTTTTGTCCGGACCATCGATCTCGACCTCCTCCAATTCCTCCATGGGTGCTGGTCGAGCCAAGTCCTCGCGGGGATCGGCCTCTGTCTCGATGGCGAGCGCCTCCCTTTGGTTCTTCCTGCGTAAACAGTTCACATAACATTGCCGCGAGGAAGGCTGATCTCCGAGCACTTCTCCGATCCCGTTCGGAGTAGGGAACTTCATCTTCTGGTGGACAGTGGAGGCCACAATCTTATTTGGGTTGATCGTGGTTCTCCCTATAATGGCGTTGTAGGATGTAGGTGAATCGACCACCAGGAAAGTGACCGACACCTTGATGCTTTTCCACCCCTCGCCAAAAATCACTGGCATGGTTATAGCCCCCAGTGGATAAGTTGTCCTTCCCGCAAATCCGATCAGCGGAAAGTCGACCCTCTTCAGGTCGCGTTTTGATTTGCCCATCTTTTCGAAGGCGTCCAGAAACAGGATGTCTGTCGAGCTGCCTCCGTCGACCAGAATCCTTGCAACATCACAGCCGTCAATATCTGCCGTAATGACCAGAGCGTCGTTGTGGGGCGTGGTGACATGTGTCAAATCATCTTCAGAGAATGAGATGACAATGTTTTCTTCAGGTCGGGGTCGCTTCCCCAACTGAACTGCCGTAGAGATCTGAGTGGCGTAGACCTCTCTGGAGTTTGACCTCTCGCCGCCTGCGCCGAATCCTCCCGCAATCAGATTCACTCTCCTCTTGCTTCCAGAAGGCTCAGCTTGATCCGCAGGGGCTGGTGAACGATGTCTCCTGGGGGGCGTTCGACTTCGGTCTCGCCCTGCCACAAATTCCTTCAACATTCCCCCCTGAATCAGCCTCTCTATATCTCGTTTCAGAATCTTGCAATCGTCTGTCTTATGGCCCTTGCACTTGTGGTATCTGCAATAGCTCTCGACATCCTTGCCCATGGGTAACCCACCTCGGCGAGGCATCGGTGGCCTCGCCAAGGATCTCCTCTCCATCTCGACTAGTACCGCTGAGATCTGCCTATTTAAAGGCGTGAAGTACTCAAGGACCTCTGGATGGCGAGGCGCTGGAAGAGACTCGACTCGCGGCTTACTTTCTTTTCCCTTTTTCTCCTTCTTGACCTCCTTCTTACCATCGCGTCGGGGTTCAGGGGTTACCCTTAGCGAGGTCGTCAGGAGGTTAGCCTCGATGTTTGCGCGCTCAAGGTCTATGAAACCTTTCGCTCTGGATGCCAACTCCTCCAATGTCTCTATCTCCTTTACGTGATAGCTGTTTCGCAGCTTTCTCGAGGCCTTGTTGGCCACATCCAGACCTCTGTAGAATGCTCGAATGATCTCCCCATCCGAGATTCGGCGATCTAATTCTGTGACGTTTTGATGAAAACGCCCGTAGAAGTTGGACAGCGACTCTCCAGGCTGCTGTTTGACCGAGTCAAGGGCGACCACGCTCTTCAGCAACTGGCGCTCGCCCATGTATCTCTCCAGGAACTTGCTTCTTAACTCTGCCCAAGTTCCGATTGATCCTGCAGGGAGGCCGAAGAACCAGGACGAAGCCGAACCCGAAAGAGTAGATGGAAATAGCAAAGCCAAATGATTGGGATCGTTTGACTTACCCAGAAGGGAGGCCTCATGCTTGTTGACATGTACGGTGGGATCTCCTCCACCGCTATACTCAGGTATGGCCCGAGCAACCACATCCTTCGGGATTTTGATAGCGACAAGCGCGTCGGTGAATGGATGAGAGGACTGCTCCTTGAAGGGAGCTATGACTGTCAACTGTCTTTCCTGGAGCCTTTTGCTGAGGAGGTCATCCATCTGCTCCACAGTGCAGTACATGGGAGAGGCTCCGGGTGGAGGCGGACCGGAAGGATTGGCAGTATATGCGGCTGCTGGCTCCTTGGTGTGCGCTGGAGGTAGGGACTGCTGACCTGACGTCATCTCCTGATCCTCCTGATGCGCAGCAGGACTAGGATTGGCCGCTTCTGAAGGTGAAGGCCCTGTGGCAGCAGGGCGGTGATTTTCCTTAGGAGCAGAGGGATTGTTTTCCTGAGGAGCAGGGGCCTGGCGGCGCGCCTGTCCTAGGATGGCTTCCAGCAAGGAGACCATCTCGGGGGTTAAATTAATATTCTGCCCCGCAATGTGGACTGTCTGCGGTGCAGGGGCTCCGTTTTGATCAGCAGCTGGGGTCGGTCTTGAATCACCGACATGTTCTCGGGCTGTCCGCAGAGGAACAGCATTAACTCCTGCTCGGCTGGCAGGTTCCTGTTGAAGCGGTGAAGCGGCGGCGGAATCAGAGCTATCTGAGGATCGCTCCCTAGTCTGATTCCGACGGTTGCTTTGGGATCGAGTTCTCATGGCTGAATTGCTCGTTTCCCACAGACGGCGCCAAATGTTGGATCGTGAAATCCTGAATGCTGATCTGGCAGTGAATTGAATACCAGACAAGGTTGGGATGACGCTTCAGCTCCAACTCCGGTAAACCTGCAAGTAGGGGAGCGCAACAGAGGGGGTGCCTCTGGGTCCCTCTCCGATGCTTAAATGAGTATATGTGTGTATAAAACTCAAAACGTAAAGTACGTATGTAAAGCAAGGATATTTATAGGGTAAGAGAGATAGAACCGTATAAAGGCAACTGAATATCTTAATGTATATTGAGTTGCTGAAGATTCGGATCGTGGGATATGGCAGTTACTGCGAGATATTGCAGTTACCAAATCTAATCTTTAGTGAATATGTGACCGGGATATGCGGGATATCTTGGCCACTCTGTTATTAACGGTTTAGTGGGACCAGAGGAGAGAGGCAAGGCTCTCTTCGGGGCGAGCACTCCCATGTCGAGCAGTGGAAGGTCGCGACTTGGTAGAGAATGGCGAGCAGTCTGAGAGCCTTTGGCGTCTCTATAGACTTTGGGCTCGATTCTGGATTACTCGATGGTGGGCCAAGTTTGGCTTGTACTTGGGCCGATCCGGTTCGGATGTCATGGGTTTACCCCCTCTATAGTTATTGGGCCTTCGAGGCCTTTTCTTACTGGGCCGTCACTATCGATACCCAACATATGACAGCTTGAGTATCATCTCGATCCACACCGTGGAAGATTTAGCAACGCGTGTAAAATCATACGTCGATTTGGAAATAGCCAATGAGGGAAGGAGGTTGCCCAATTAATTAAAGAAGGAAATGTAAGAAAGCAAGAAACCCGAAGACCGTCCTATGAGGGGTCGTATGAACATCGTCAGTCATTTTTGGCGCGCCCCACCCGAGATGTCTACAAGACATCATACACTCCCCTGAATAGGGACACTTCCGTGGTACATATGGACATGGAAAGAAAATACTTGGCGACACCCCCTGCTCCAAGGAAGCGAGGGGCGACCATGAGCATCGATTTAAACAAGTATTGCCGTACCATCTATGTAAAGGCCATAACACGGATGACTGCTATATCGTAAAGAGGGATACAAAAAAGTTTAATCCAACAAGACCATACAAAAGGCTTTGTGGTATACTAAGAGAAGAGTCGGAGCCCCCGTAGGGAGAGGAGGGCATCACCTAGAAGGGGCAGTGAGTCATCAAAGGACAGACAAGGAATGAACAACGTTATTAGAGACGGGTAGAAGGAGAGCCGGGCGCCACCCGTGAAGTGTATGCGGCCCAACTCACGGGAACGTCACCATCTCCTTCTCGGAGTCCGACATGCGACACGTGACGTGCCCACATGAAGATGCGTTGGCCATTACTATAGACATCGATTGCTACACGGTGAAGAGAGTGCTTATAGACTCTGGTAGCTCCACCATTTTGCTCTTCTTAGAGGTGGTGCAAAAGATGCGAAAGTCGGTAAAAGACTTGGAGAAAGTGAATTTTCCCCTCATCGGATTCACATAAAACGCTACGTACCTGGTAGGTGCCATTACCCTACTAGTAGAAATTGGCGGTGGATGGAGGTCACGGAAGTTTGATGTCACCTTCATTGTGGTGGACGCCCCAGCATCATACAATGCGATTTTAGGGTACTCGACGCTCAACCCGCACAGGATGGTGCATTCCACCTATCACCAGATGCTGAAGTTCCCAACCCACCATGGCATAGGGGTGGTGAGGGGCGACGAACACGCGACCCGTACGTGTTATGTACATTCGACACATCGTCATGTACTAAAGAAAAGCAAATCTCCATTAAAACCGAGGAAGACCCTGGGGAAGAAAGAAGTCGCCCCCAACCCGTGGAGGGAGTGGAATAGACTAGATCATTGGCCAGGAAAAGGTCGTCCAGATAGGAGCAGCGCTACTTAAGAGAGAGACAGAGGCACTCTCGATGCTCCTCGTATAATTCAAGGAGCTATTCGACTGGAAAACGAGTGACAGGCCCGGGTTAAGCCGAGAGGTGATCGCCCATGAGCTCAATATCAACCCGAGCATCAAACTAATTGCCCAAAAAAGGCGCGTCGTGGGAGAGGAAAAATCAATAGCGACCCACCATGGCATAGGGGTGGTGAGGGGCGACGAACCCGCGACCCGTACGTGTTATGTACATTCGACACGTCGTCATGTACTAAAGAAAAACAAATCTCCATTAAGACCGAGGAAGACCCTGGGGAAGAAAGAAGTCGCCCCCAACCCGTGGAGGAAGTGGAATAGTCTAGATCATTGGTGATGTGATCCTGGAAGAAATGCGGCCCACACTTGAAGACAGGGGTGAGATAACCGTGCCGAGTGGACCAATGACACGATCAAGGGCTAGGAAGCTTGGACATACAATCACCACACTACTGGACCGCATAGGACCAACTATCATTCCGTCCGGAGACAGGGAGCCTAAGAACCTCTTGGTTGCTCGAATGGACTAAGGCAAGAAGGGCTCGTTTGTACTCTTTTTCCCGACCTTTGGTTTTGTCCCACTGGATTTTACAAAGGGGGTTTTTAATGAGGCAAACGGTCCACAAGACAACCAAGCCCAATAAGAGGAGGAGAATAAAATTCGGCCCATAGGAGAACTTTCCTTAGGCCCAAATTAGTTTAGGTTTTACTTCTTTTAGGATAAGTAGCTAGGGTGGCCGAAATGAGAGGGGTCGACCTTTTTACAAACTTGTGTGCTAGCCACATTGTTCTTCTTGTTCATTGAATGAGAAATTGATTGTTGGTGTGTCATATCCGACAATTGAATCTTGGTGCGTCATATCCAAGGTTCAAGCTTTGGAATCTTCGAGTGCGTCATATCTTGGAGAATCCATTGTGGAGGTATCAAGGGATTGTCGCTGCCTTTGTGTGATCCAATCGATCCATCATTCATCCATCATCTATCCTCGTATATTCTAGTCTCGGCAGAATCGTATCCAGGAGGACCGACCTTACCAAAATCGGTTTTGAAGGCGGAATACATATCGGAATTCGACGATCCAGCCCATTACAGAAAGAGGACTCAATTAGGAATGCGACTGTCGTATTCATCCCTCGGATCAATTCGGAGCCGAGCGTCGAGGAAAAGGGAACCCTTACAGAGTCGGAATTCTGACAGCAATATTACGAGCCTTGGGAGAATCGTATCACCACCTACCCTCGAAAGTGCCGACTCCTGGAAGATCGTATCAAGTGGTATCAGAGCACACTTTTGAGACTTAATTTTGCTGATTTGTGTTGTGTGATAATCAGGTCCTTGCGCATTATAATGTCAAACCACGCAAGTAATGGAGAGGAGAGCACCAATCAAGCTCAAGGGGCAAGGAACGAACCCCCGGATTTGCGAATTCTTCGCAATGAGATTCGGCGAATGATGCAGCAAGAATTAGGACCTATCATACAAGAGTCCAGTAATCGAGCCATACCGCCATCTATGGGGAATCTTCCAAGAAGAGCTCAACCTCAAGCAGACGATGAAGAGGTTCAATCGTCCAACTATTATAGTAGGGGCAGCCGCCACTCCAATCGGGACCAAAGGAGACCACGGCGGGAAAGAGGTCGGCTTGAAGATCAACTTGGTGGTCTCAAGTTAAAAATCCCACCTTTCCACGGGAAGAATGATCCGGATGCTTATTTGGAGTGGGAAAAGAAGATCGAACTTGTGTTCGATTGTCAAAATCTTTCGGAGCTTAGAAAGGTACAAGTAGCCGCAACTGAATTTTGTGATTATGCTATCAATTGGTGGGATCAAATCGTGACGAGTAGACGACGTAATCGTGATCCACCCGTAGATACTTGGGATGAACTGAAAAATCTTTTGAGGAAGAGGTTTGTTCCTAACCATTACCATAGGGAACTACATCAAAAGCTTAGACGATTGTCTCAAGGAAGTAAGAGTGTTGAGGATTACTTTCAAGAGATGGAGTCACTTATGCTCAAGGCCAATGTGATTGAGGATAACGAAGCTACCATGGCTAGGGTCTTGAGTGGGTTAAATCGTGACCTTCAAGATAGGTTGGAACTCCAAACCTATGGCAATATTGAAGAGCTGCTTCACAAACCCATGTTGGTCGAGCAACAACTCAAGCGGAGGGGCTCTTTTCGGACCCATTTCAACCGAGAGGATAAACCTCAAATCAAACCGAGACCTGAACCAAAACCATCCACTACGCCTCAAGATGCAAAGGGCAAAGCCGTGGAAAGCTCGTCTAGAAACCGGGATGTCAAGTGCTTTAAATGCCAAGGCCGCGGACACTATGCTAATGAATGCATCAACAAGCGGGTGATGATCCTTTTGGACAACGGGGAGATTGAAACTGAGGATGAACCGCTTGAGGATGATACCGAACCGGATGACATCGAGTTTCCCACTGCCGGCGAGTTATTGGTGACGCGACGTTCTTTAAGCATTCAAGTCAAGGATGCGGCTAAAGAACAACGGGAGAACTTGTTTCACACGCGATGTTTGGTTCGAGGTAAAGTTTGCCTCCTTATTATTGATGGTGGGAGCTGCACTAATGTTGCTAGTGAATTGATGGTTAAGAAACTAGGGAGCATCCGAAACCATTTAAGCTACAATGGCTTAATGGTGCCGGCGAATTGATTGTGAGTCGCCAACTGTTGGTGCCTTTAGCCATAGGCAAGTATGAGGATGAGATCTTATGTGATGTGTTACCTATGGAGGCCGGCCATATCTTACTCGGGAGACCATGGCAATTTGATAGGAGAGTCATACATGATGGGTTCACCAACCGTTATTCTTTCGAGTTTAAGGGCCGAAAGACCACACTTGCTCCCATGCCGCAGCATGAGATACCTAGATCAACTTCGACTTCGACAACACGAAGGAACTAATGTGAGTGAACACACAAGTACCCTTACCCAAAATGAGTGTGAGAGTTTGAGGAAAGCCAAAGCCGAGAGATGTGAGTTTACACCCGTGAGTGAACCCGTGAGGCAGTCCAATTTTGTCGTGAGGTCTAGCGTTGTAAAGAGGGATTTGTCCTCTAAGCAACCCGTTATACTACTTATGTACAAAGAAACGTTGTTGAGTATCACTAATTCCGTGCCGGATTTGCCGAGCAACATCGTTTCCCTTTTGCAGGATTTTGAAGACGTCTTGCCGGATGAAACTCCCCACGCATTACCGCCCCTTCGGGGTATCGAACACCAAATCGATTTTGTACCGGGAGCTTCACTACCTAACCGACCTGCATACCGAACTAATCCTATGGAGACCAAGGAGCTTCAACGACAAGTGAACAACTTGATGGACAAAGGATACATCCGCGAAAGCATGAGCCCATGCGCGGTACAGTCCTACTCGTCCCTAAGAAGGATGGGACTTGGAGGATGTGCGTCGATTGCCGAGCCATCAACAATATCACTGTAAAGTATCGCCATCCTATTCCTCGATTAGATGACATGTTAGATGAGCTGCATGGATCCACGATATTTTCTAAAATAGATCTTAAGAGTGGTTATCATCAAATTAGGATGAAAGAAGGTGATGAATGGAAAACAGCTTTTAAAACTAAACATGGCTTATATGAGTGGTTAGTCATGCCCTTTGGATTAACTAATGCACCTAGCACTTTCATGAGATTGATGAATCATGTCCTGCGTAACTACATTGGAATTTTTGTGGTTGTTTACTTCGATGACATTTTAGTCTATAGTCGAAGCTTAGAAGAGCATGTTGGGCACTTAAAATCTGTTTTGATGGTTCTTCGAAAGGAGAAGCTTTATGCTAACCTTAAGAAGTGCACTTTTTGTACGGATCACCTTGTGTTTTTGGGTTTTGTTATAAGTGCAGAGGGTATTAAGGTGGACGAAGAGAAGGTTAAGGCCATCCGCGATTGGCCGACGCCAACTACCATAGGCGAAGTGCGGAGCTTTCATGGACTTGCGGGTTTCTATCGGAGATTCGTGAGGGATTTTAGTACCATAGCCGCACCTCTCACCGAAGTGATCAAGAAGAGTGTTGGGTTTAAGTGGGAGGACGCACAAGAAAAAGCATTCCAAGCTTTGAAGGACAAACTCACCAATGCACCCCTTTTATCTTTACCGAACTTTCTTAAAACCTTTGAAATTGAGTGTGATGCTTCGGGTGTAGGTATTGGAGCTGTTTTGACACAAGAGAAGAGGCCCATAGCCTTCTTTAGTGAGAAGCTTGGAGGAGCTACCCTAAACTACCCGACCTATGACAAGGAGTTGTATGCGCTAGTTCGAGCCTTGCAAACATGGCAACACTATCTATGGCCCAAGGAGTTCGTCATTCACACCGACCATGAATCCTTGAAGCATTTGAAGGGTAAACAAAATCTCCACAAACGACATGCTAGGTGGATGGAGTTCATCGAAACCTTCCCTTATGTGATCAAGTATAAGCAAGGTAATGAAAATATTGGTGCCGATGCTCTATCAAGAAGGTATGCCTTGATCTCTACTTTGGATGCTAAGCTTTTAGGCTTTGAATACATAAAGGAGCTCTATGAAACTGACTCGGATTTCCAAGATATCTTTAAAGCATGTGCTAAATTCGCTCATGGAAAGTATGTAAGGCACGACGGGTTTCTTTTGTTTGAAAATAGATTATGCGTACCTAACTGTTCGATGCGAGAATTGTTAGTTAGGGCAGCCCATGGCGGAGGATTGATGGGACATTTTGGGATCACTAAGACCTTGAAGGTGATGCAAGAACACTTCTATTGGCCGCAAATGAAAAGGGATGTCGAGCGGATATGTGGAAGATGTGTCACTTGCAAACAAGCCAAAGCAAAGGTACAGTCCCAAGGTTTGTATATGCCCTTACCGATTCCTGAACAACCGTGGGTCGATATATCTATGGATTTTGTGCTTGGATTGCCTAGGACTAGGACTGGAAAGGATTCCATATTTGTGATTGTGGATAGGTTTTCAAAAATGGCTCATTTCCTTGCATGCCATAAAACTGATGATGCGTCTCATATAGCTGATTTATTCTTCAAAGAAATTGTTCGCTTGCATGGAATGCCTAGGACCATTGTTAGTGATAGAGATGCTAAATTCTTGAGCTACTTTTGGAAAACACTGTGGTCCAAGCTAGGGACTAAACTGCTATTTTCAACTACTTGCCACCCTCAAACTGATGGACAAACCGAAGTAGTGAATAGGACCTTGTCTACTTTGCTACGCACCTTGATTAAGAAGAATTTGAAAACTTGGGAAGAATGCTTGCCACATGTTGAATTTGCGTATAACCGAGCTACACATTCCGCTACCAAGTTTTCACCGTTTGAAATCGTTTATGGATTTAACCCTTTGTCTCCTTTGGATCTAACCGCTTTGCCTATGAGTGAAAGGACTAACTTAGATGGAAAGAAGAAAGCTGAAATTGTCAAACAGATCCATGAAAAGGCCAAGTGCAACATCGAGGAAAGGACGAAGTCGTATGCAAAGCAAGCCAACAAGGGCCGACGTAAGGTGACCTTTGAGGAAGGAGACCTCGTGTGGGTGCACTTGAGGAAGGATAGGTTTCCAGTCGAGAGGAAATCCAAGTTGATGCCTAGAGTGGATGGCCCATTCCGAGTCCTAAAGAAGATCAACGACAATGCTTATCAACTAGACCTCGAAGGGAAGTATAATGTTAGTTCAAGTTTTAACATTACTGATTTGCTTCCTTTTGTTGCAGATGATCCGGATTTGAGGACAAATCATTTTGAAGAGGGAGGGGATGATGTGATCCTGGAAGAAATGCGGCCCACACTTGAAGACAGGGGTGAGATAACCGTGCCGAGTGGACCAATGACACGATCAAGGGCTAGGAAGCTTGGACATACAATCACCACACTACTGGACCGCATAGGACCAACTATCATTCCGTCCGGAGACAGGGAGCCTAAGAACCTCTTGGTTGCTCGAATGGACTAAGTCAAGAGGGGCTCGTTTGTACTCTTTTTCTCGACCTTTGGTTTTGTCCCACTGGGTTTTACAAAGGGGGTTTTAATGAGGCAAACGGTCCACAAGATAACCAAGCCCAATAAGAGGAGGAGAATAAAATTTGGCCCATAGGAGAACTTTCCTTAGGCCCAAATTAGTTTAGGTTTTACTTCTTTTAGGATAAGTAGCTAGGGTGGCCGAAATGAGAGGGGTCGACCTTTTTACAAACTTGTGTAATAGCCACATTGTTCTTCTTGTTCATTGAATGAGAAATTGATTGTTGGTGTGTCATATCCGGCAATTGAATCTTGGTGCGTCATATCCAAGGTTCAAGCTTTGGAATCTTCGAGTGCGTCATATCTTGGAGAATCCATTCTGGAGGTATCAAGGGATTGTTGCTGCCTTTGTGTGATCCAATCGATCCATCATTCATCCATCATCTATCCTCGTATATTCTAGTCTCGGCAGAATCGTATCCAGGAGGACCGACCTTACCAAAATCGGTCTAGAAGGCGGAATACATATCGGAATTCGACGAGCCAGCCCATTACAGAAAGAGGACTCAATTATCTGCGACTTTCGTATTCATCCCTCGGAAAAGGGAACCCTTTACAGAGTCGGAATTCTGACAGCAATATTACGAGCCTTGGGAGAATCGTATCACCACCTACCCTCGAAAGTGCCGACTCCTGGAAGATCGTATCAATTGGCCAGGAAAAGGTCGTCTAGATAGGAACGGCGCTACTTAAGAGAGAGACAGAGGCACTCTCGATGCTCCTCGTATAATTCAAGGAGCTATTCGACTGGAAAACAAGTGACAGGCCCGGGTTAAGCCGAGAGGTGATCACCCATGAGCTCAATATCAACCCGAGCATCAAACTAATTGCCCAAAAAAGGCGCGTCGTGGGAGAGGAAAAATCAATAGCGACCCGCCAAGAGGTGGGCAAGCTGATTGACGTAAACTTTGTGAAAAAAATCCGATTTCATACATGGGTAGCAGACCCAGTCTTAGTTTAGAAGCACAATGGCAAGTGGAGGATGTGCATCGACTTCAGGGACCTTAACAAGGCATGCCCTAAGGACTCCTACCCTCTGCATCGCATCGACTAATTGGTCGACCCAACATCTGGCCATGAGCTCCTAAGCTTATTGGATGCATATTTGGGATACAATCAGATCCAAATGGCGGAAGGGGCCGCTCAACACATGACATTTTATGCAGATATTGATATCTATCACAACAGGGTCATGCCCCTTTGTGTGATAAATGCGGGCGCCACTTATCAGAGGATGGTGAATAAACTGTTCACCGGGATGATCGGCGACACAATGGAGGCCTATGTCGACGATATTTTGGTGAAGTCCGAAGGAGCGTCGACCATGTGAAGGATCCGAGGAAGACATTTTAGTGCATGCGCCTCCATCAGGTGCGCCTTCGGGGTCACTCAGGAAATGTCTTGGGGTACATGGTCATTCAAAGGGGTACCGAGGTCAACCTAGAGAACTTGGTCATTCAAAGGGGCACCGAGGCAATCGAGATGATGAAAAGCCCAACATGTCACAGGGAGTGCATTGCCTAAATGGAAGATTAGCGCCGCTCAGACATTTTCTGACTATATCTGGGGGAAATCATTCCATTTTTCCAGGTCTTGCGCGCCAACAAAAGGTTTTAGTGGACGCCTGTGTGTAAAAAGGCGTTCCAAGACCTTATGCAATACCTCACGACGATCCGACCTCTGGCAAAGCCATCCAAGGGTGACTCCCTTTACCTTTACTTAAGCATCAGTCTAGTAGCAGTCATCTCTGTCTGAGTACAGGAATTAGAAAAGGACCAAATCCTAGTCTACTATGTATCCAAAGTTCTCAACAAGTTCAAAATGAATTACATCGAAGTTGAGAAGTATCTCTATGCGTTGAGAATTTTGGCTAGGAGGTTCACCCTTACTTTCATGAGCACGAGATCATTGTCTTAACAAATCAACCTCTAAAACACTTCTTAAAAAAACTGGACGCATCAGGGCGAATGATAAAATGGGCAATCGAACTCAGTGAATTCAGAATAAATTTCGCTCCAAGATTCACAATAAAAGTCCAAGCCTTGGGTGACTTCATCGTCGAGTCAACCTGCACATCCGAGGCACCGCCAGAAATAAATAAATTGGAAAAGTCATGGACACTACACGTTGATAGATCTTCATCCGTCGATGGCTCGGGGTCAGGACTTGTCCTAACCCCCAGATGGCGGCGACCCTATGTGATATGCATTAGTATTGACCTTCAAGGCCACCAACACCGAAGCTGAATACGAAGCGGTGATCACCGGCTTAAGACTTGCAAAAGGAATAGGTGTCTCCTCCTTATGTGTCTTCTCTTACTCACAGCTGGTGGTAAACCAAGTTAAGGGAAAGTACACTGCAAAAGGAGAGAAGACGAAGGTATATCTCAAATATGTGAAGGCCTTGATAGAATGGTTCAACGGTTTTGAGATTGAAGCGATACCACGGGAATTAAACCAGGAAGTGGCCGCCTTGAGCAAGTTTGCCTGGTGGGCGCCGCCCCTGGAGGTACACTTCGTGGAAAGCATCAAAGAGAAGACGGGCTTGGAGAGAGCGAACATTGACAAAATGGTCGATTGGGCGACCCCCATCCGTACCTACTTGGAATCAGGAGAGCTGACTGAAGATGAAATTCAAACCAGACGAATTGTAAGGGTAGCACCAAATTACAAAAGAATCGACGGGGCTTTCTACAAAAAGGTATTTTCAGCACTCTATCTCAGATGCGTCCCTCAGCCATGTGGACGAAGGATACGCCGCATGCCATGTAGGCGCGAGATCTATTGTTCGAAAATGACTCAACCAAGACTACTATTGGTCTACCATGAACAAAGAGGCAGCCGACATAGTGTTAAAATTTTAATCATGTCAAAGGTACAGACCAAAATTGGTGCGCCGCCCCTCAGAACTTACGAGCATTAGCGTCGCGTGACCATTCGCGCAATGGGGCATCGACATAGTGGGACCTTTTCCAAAATCGAATTAACGGTCCCACATAATAGTGGACATTGACTATTTTTCGAAATGGATCAAGGCAAAGGCACTGGCATCCACATCAGACTTCCATGTAATAAAGCTCATTAAGTCAAGAATCATTTCAAGGTACGAGATCCCGAGCAACCTAGTCAGTGACAATGGCCCACAATTTGCGGGTAAATAATTAAAATGGTTCAATGAGGAACTAAAGATCGACCACAGACACGCCTCCGTCAAGCACGTGAAAGCCAATGGACAGGTCGAAACATCAAACAAAACCATTTTGAACCTGTTGAAGAAAAGGGTGGATGTCTTAGGAGGAAAATGGACAGACGAACTGGAAAATGTGCTTTGCGCACTATGGACCACACCCAAGATGGTCACAGGGGAGACGCCATTCAGACTCGTATATGGATCAGTAGCTATTGCTCCTACCGAAATAGTTGTGGCGTCACATAGCGTCAAAAAATTGGAAACTACAACCAATAATGAGCAGAGGCGTCTCGGGCTGGATTTGGTGGACGAAACGCGATTGACATCAGACCAAGTACAAGCCAAGATGCGCCTCGCTACAGCACGATACTATAACAGGCGAGTCTCATCTCGCCCGTTCTTTGTGGGGGAGAGGTTGTGGAGAAGAAACGAATTCAAGCTACAAGACCGGAAAAATAAACTATTACCAAAGTGGGAAGGACCCTATAAGGTCATTGCTATACCCCATTCGACGACGAATATGGAAAAAGGTTGAAAAATATATTCAATGCGGAGCACTTGAAAAACTTTCATGCCTAAAAGAGCGTCGACAAAGATCAACATGTAAATTGAAAATTCACATGGCTCCGAATGATTATTGTGTCGCTTACTTCAGAATAACTACTTAATGGCAATATGCTTAATTATGAAGTCACAACTCAACTATGGCGCCGCTTCAGGTCCCCCTCACATGTCTGATTCAAAAGATGTGGATTACTAGATCCAATAAAAACACCGTTATTAATTAATCAACCATGACTTAATGGCCAAAAGCTTAAGTCTAAAATGTTGAATACAAAGGTGCCGCTACAAAAACTAGACCAAGTTTGGAAAAATTAAAAGTTCCTTAAAGGTGATGCTATTAGTGAGTAAAAGTCAATACTTAGCAAAAGATCGAATAAAGGGAAGCCACAATATATATATATATATAAATTTAAGTGTTGCATTTACATCGCTAAAAATATAGTACAAATATATTTCTACTAAAAACAAAGTGACTCTTGATTTGGGGGCGCTGCATCTTCACTGGGAGGAGGAGTAGTTGGAAATCTCTCGCCTTAAGGCAGGGGCTACTGACCACCTTCAACCGACGGCGCGCTCGCAGAAGGGGGAAGAGACGCCTCAGACTCCGCTTTCCTCTCGGAGTAATCAGTTTCTTTCTCCATGCGTCACATTTCCAGGAATCTCTATATGCATTGAAGGCACGCCAGGTCGAAGTCTGGGAAGAAATTTTGAATCTCTTCCTCTATTGATCCATAGACCGCCATAAACGTGGAGTGACACGCTATGACTCCCCTTATAATCCCCACCCGCCTTATCGAGGTGCTTGGGCATCTGTTGCTCCTGTTGGAACGTCTTTTGTTCCGCAGACTGGGCGCCCGTCTCCCACTAGCACACTCAATCTTGGAAAGATCGAGTTTCTTACAAAAATACACAACCCGGGAAGAAAGGCGGTCCACCTCAACTAGCGCCGAATTCAACCGCTCCTCCTTCTCCGTCACCTAAGCACTGAGATATTCCGTCTCAACCTGATCCTCCACAAGGCGCCGCTCCGCGTCCGCCAAATGACGCTCTAGATCCTTGAGGTGACGCTCTTTATCCTCCACGTGGCGCAAGTTGTCTAATGTCGTTGCCTTCTCATCCAATAGACTGATGATAGTCTTGCTCATATGGAGTTGCACCGGAAGCATCTAAAGAAAATAAAGTGTTAGAAAGCCTAGAGAACCTGGGAGAGCCCACGATGCACTAAGCCATAGGGAGCGACACCCTCAGTCGAAATGGACATTCTTTCACCTAAGGGGCATGCACCCGCTAACAGATGGAACCCTAAATTGGGGTCCGCCACTGAATTCTCTTTGACAAAGGGGATGCCTTTGAGGTGCTCGCAGGGCACCTAAGCCTCCTGGAGCGTCACCTCACTCACATCCACCATTACATCATGGTGCAAGTTGAAGACTTGACCAAGATAAGGGATGTTATTCCCCTTATCATCAGGCCCAGGAGTGGAGTCACGACGCGGGAACTCATCAGTAGCCTCGGTAAAAGTGCGCGTCGGGGAGGAAAATAGTGCATCCTCCTCTTCAAGTTATTGCGTCGAGACATCAGCCCGGCGCTCCGGAACCTTCTTGCGTCTAGGCGTACTTGAAGACGACCCCAATCACACAGGGGCGTCGCCACCTACCTTCATTGCTATGGAACCAGTATAAAACGCGATGTAAGACCATATAATCTTCGAATCTTTCACTATAGGCACGCCATATTTCTTAGTATGAAGAATATTAAGTTGTCGGCAGAGAAGGGTATCGCTAGCATATCGAGAGTAAAGGGTCACACCTTGAAAGACCTCCACTGTCTCATGTGTGTGAGGGTTGAGGACCTCCTGTGGTGCCGAAATAGGATTGACGTAATCCTCATTGCACGCCTTCTTCTTCTCGCTCATACTCGGAGCGCGTTTTCTCTAGGAAATTTCGGGAGCGTCGTTGCTTCTCGAAGATGACTTCTTATCACGATGCTATTCCGGGATAATAGTAAAGGCATGAGCAAGGCACACTTAATATTTCTCTACAAAAGGAAAGGGAAAGAGTTATTACCCGCAGCGGAGGGGAAGAGCGACGCACTGTTGATGAAATGTTGGCGCGCCTTAAATCTTCCTCGGTTTTCGCCTTGGAGATGTTATTGGCGCTGCCATGTTCATGCCCTATAATGATTTGTGAGAGTGTCACTTCCTAGAAGGAATTGGATCGCGATGTGCCTTGATATTGAGACACCACCCTTAAAGAAAAAATACTGGACCATCCAATTGAAATTCTGTGTTTTGAAACCTTGTACAATGGGACGAGAAATGTCCCATGACAACTATTAACATCGGCACTACAGGAAACAAAGAGAAAGACGCTAAAATAATTGAAATCGGGACGATAAAAGGCCGGAACAAAGAAAGGGAGTAAGGATATCCACGGTCATGGCAAAAGATTTTAAAACTAACCCAAAAGTGAATGGCATTCGGGGAAAGTTGTGTAGGAGAAACCGCGTAATACGTACACATCTCCACCAACTCGGGACAAAAAGGGATCCTTAAACCAGCATCAATTTGAATGGGAATTTTGAAATAAAATAAGTCACTCTAACAAACCCAATACCACACCGGTGGTACAATTAAAAATTGGGCACCATATATACAACAAGGCTATCTCCTCTTATCACCAATTAGTTTTAGGATGGAACCCGAGTTGTATATTGTGGTTGCTATTTGGGTGTGGCTCGGCCCCGATAATAAAAATTTAACATGGTATCAGAGCTCGGTTTCGATTGACGGTGTTGGGTGTTTCCCGTTGTGGGTACCCGATGTGGATTTGTTGAGTCCCAACCCGTCTGTGCCGGTGCCTGCCTTTAAAAAAAAAATTAATAATAAAAAAGAGTTGTCACAGTGCGGGGGAGTGTTGAAATAAAATAAGGTCCTACCGAAAAACGTCCTACCGGAAAGGTCCTACCGAAAAACGTGATTGAATAATAATCAACTTCTTGAGTTCCATCCAAGGCATTAACGCCCCTTAGCTCAGATATAAGTCTGCCTGTGTCTTTGTTCTAGAACTGAAGATGCCAACTTAAATGAACGAGAGCTTAAAAAAAACTAATACAGGTACCCAGGAACTTAGGAAATAGAAATTGAAGGAAAACAATAGGTAGAACTACAAAATGCTCCATCAACTGTATATAGGTTATCATGCTCCATGAAGCCTACATCTATAGCAACTCAAGGAAAAAATCAAAACATGAACTTTATTGTTCTCTTCAACGTTCTTGAGCAGCTCAAGTTGAGGTTGCAATTGCTTGAATGTCCATAGAAATCCAGAATTAGAGATCAAAGAAATAACCAAATATTAAGGAAACACTTATTAGGGGTCTTTCTGCGTAAATAGTGAGAGAACAACACCAAGGAATTTGCAGCCTCCCTTGAGGGACAATTATGTCACCGCATCCCTCAAGATGATCTTCTAAATACGTGACACATTAGAACCAGTAGCCCTAATCTTCTTATTCATGCCCAATATGTAATTCTTTTCCTCTTTCAATATTCTATGACCACATGCAAGCCAAATTTATCATCTCTAAATACTATCATTACATATAATATTATGTGTCGCCATTTAGTGTTATGGTTATACAACATATTTAGTATCAAATAATTTGTCGCAGCTAAAACTCTTGTTTTGTGTGAATATGTTTCGTCGTAGAATAGTTTAGCTCGAAATAAATTCATTATCAAGACATAATCAACATTAGTATAGGTAATCAATAACATACGAAGGTTTTATTGTAATAACATCTATTTAGTGTCTACTGTAGTTATTATCAATTATATATAAACAATTTTGGTTTCTAGACGTCACTTTTATCAATTTGTTCACTAACTTAAATTTGAAAGTTACTTTACAAAACAGTAGAACCATAATTCGTAATTCGTATAAATTTTATATGTAAATATTACATATTCAAGTGATACTATCAACAACTTATTAATTAAGTATCATCGCTTTTACTTCAAATTTTTTGTTATATACAGTATAAAATATTGTACCATATAAAATATGCAACATATAAAATAATACAATAGATAATCTAAAACATGTAACTTATAATGTAAAATTTATATATTTTTAGCTATATTTATATTAATTTGGTTAGAATGTATACAAATGTGACAAATAAGGTTTTTGATACATTTTCTTACTCCTAATGTCATAATAATTAATTTTAGGGAAATGTATGAAAATGCACCCGGATGTTTGCATCAGTTGGTAATTGCACCCATAATGTTTGTTATTCCACCCATATATTTCATTCTATTGGTAATTGGACTTTTCCGTCCATTGTCGTTTGTTGTCCGCTAAATACAAATCATGTGTCGAACATACCCATAACCTATTGTGTGGAACTCCTCCATCATTCATTCATCTTCGTTCTCTTCATTCCTGCAGCTCGTCTTCGTCCTCCTCTTGCCGAAGGAAGAAATGGATGGAAGAGAGTGGGTCGTATTGTAACTCAGTTTCACCTCTGAACCAAGAATCACCGCCGTCATGGAAGAACAGTCGATCACCGACTCTGCTTGTGGATTTTTTAAATGCAGGATGAGCATCTCATAAGTCACATAATTAGGAACAACCTTTTCAAACCAATTGTAGATGCATTTGTCAGCAATGGTCATCGCTACAGTTTTCTCAATTCTGCAGTTCTAGATCTCTTATAGCATACTAGGATGGTAGGTGCTCATTCATCTTCATTGTTGTCTCCACACAACATATATATTCACATAGAAGAGTAAATATTGTGTTTGTTTGTGATATGTTCTTGTAGGACAATAATCTAAAGTATACTGGGATAATAGCATCGTTTAGTATACTAGGACCCACCACTACAAGAATCTGTTGCATCAACGACGAGACTTTTGTGTTGACGCTAACATTTGTAGTTAAAAATCCCCTATTCTGTCGCCATATTTTTGAGCTGTTAATCTTGCTTATTAGACACAATGTTTTTCCATCAGTATAAGTTACATTTACCGTTACCTTTGTCCATCACTAAGTGTTTAACATGAATGAAAGTCTTACAACAAGACAATTTTGATATTAAAGGAGTCCATTAGTTCCAGACATTTAATCTGAAGAAATAATTAGTTTTAAACAATAGAATTTGTTGTCGCTGATGTAGCTAGAATAACAACCGAATCTTGGGGTTTCGGAAGCTTGTTGCTGTCACTAAAACCTCACTCTTGAACAGTAACACCAACATAAATGAAGCTGCGCACAGTTGGATAACCATCCACCCTTTTGTCCCTTTAGTCCGATTGAAGGCAACTCCATCCTTTTGAGGTACACCCATAGTAAATGAACATCACCCACCCTATGGTACTGCAAGTTTCTATCGAATTCAGTATGTTTCGACAGTAAACAACAGATCTTGCGGAGCAACAATTGGTGAATGCACGACCTTTGGAAGTTCTCCCAAATCCGCCCCACACATTGCCAGGTAAGTCCGTAAGTAAGTGTCGTTGATAGCAGAGTTAATGGCATGCAAGGTTCGTCCTGATCCCTATGACACTGTCCTAGTTGATTTGCTGCAACATTTAACTAAGTTATTCAAACCTGATTTCTGCTTTTGCTGTTGTGTTTTATTTTGGGCTCTATTCATGAAATCGCCTACTGTATGCGGATTCATCCATGAAATCGCGTACTCTGTTAAGTCATGCATTAGTTATTGTTGGAATTCAGCAGCCTATTAAGTAAATTGCTGTCCAAACTCTGCATTGAATGCTGTCATAAAGCTTATTTGAGTGTATGTCATACATGTGTGTTCTAAGTATTGCCTTACTCAAGCTGTACTGTATGATGTAACATCGATATACATATAACAGCAATTGCAGCAGGTGAATACTGACTGAAGAATGGACAAGACTTGGAAGACTAACCCAAGGCAGAGCCTTGAGTATAAGAATGGTGTTGCGGTTTTTTAGAATTCACCTTTACCAATTCGTCTTGGGGAGGTACAATATACTGTCCTTGAAGGAACTGCAAAGGTTGTTTGCTAATGTCTAGAGATGAATGTTAAGCTGCATTTAGAGAGGTTTGGAATACTACCAACTTACACGCAATGGGTCGACCATGGAGAAGAGTACGAACATGTTCTAACCAATGTTGAACCTAGTAGTAGCAGGGCCGAAATGTTTCAATTGGTCAACGACGTCTTCAGGGCTGGTAATATGGAAACTACGGAGGAACCAAATGATGATGCAAAGACATTCTACAAACCGTTAGCTGATTGTGAAAAGAAGTTATACCCCGGTTGTTCGTCGTACTCGAAAATGTCGTTTACCGTTGAATCGCTGCACTTAAAGGCACAGTTCAAAGTATCGAACAAGTTTGCAGATCAGTTGCTACAATTTTTGCACAAGGTACTGCCAGAACGCAATACAGTCTCGAAATATTATTACGAAGCCAAAAAATTTATGGGCGATCTCGGGTTAGACTACAAACTGATTCATGCCTGTAGGAACGAGTGCATCTTATTTAGATAGGAGTACCAAGATTTGTATCTCTACCCGAAGTGTGGACAGTCGAGATGGAAAAAAGCACAACCTGGGAAGAATGTTGAGGATAGGGCTGACAACACCGACTCAAGAAAGACCAAAAAGGATCCTGTCAAAGTGTTAAGATACTTCCCACTAACAACCCGACTTCAACACTTGTTTATGTCACCTAAGACTGCAGCAACACTGCGTTGGCATCATGAAGGACGCACCAAAGACGGAGTCATGAGGCATCCAGCTGATAGTCGTTCGTGGAAACAAATGGATGAGAATCATCCATCATTTGGTGCAGAACCAAGGAATGTCAAATTGGGACTAGCAACGGATGGATTTGATCCGTTTAGTGACAAAAGTCATCTGTATAGTTTGTGGCCTGTTGTAGTCATTCCGTATAATGTGCCACCAAATGTTTGTTTGAAATATACAAACTACCTTCTTTCCCTTTTGACTCCAGGACCGAAGGCGCCCACCAATGACATTGATGTTTACTTACAACCATTGATAGATGAATTATTCAGTCTATGAGAGAATGGAGCTGACACATATCCTGATTGCTTAAGCTTTGGTGCAAAAGATGGAAGTGTCTTAAGGCAGACTTACTAAACAAGCAAGCCTAACCTATCGTAGTGATAATTTTGGTTATTATGAATTCCTAAAATACAATCACACAATAGATTTAACTGAGGGTTTCCCGAGTGAGTTATATGGTGAGCTTGCATTTTGTGGACAAAGAAGAAGGAGAACTTTAAAATGCATGCTTGCGTTTTATGGACAATAAATGACTTACCGACCTATGCAAACTTATCAGGTCGGTCCCCGTCGGTTGTTACCATTCATGGCGTAGGAACCGATCTTCCTTTGATGGAAAACAAGATTTCCGTTCCCCTCCACAAAGGTTATCAGGGTTGCAAGTCCTTGATCAGTTGTCCACTCTCGAGGAGATCCCCTTTGGAAAGACTCAACCAACAAGAAAGGTTGGTGTTGATTCTTTGACTGGTAATTGGAAGAAGAAGACTGTGTTCGTCCAACTACCCTACTGGAAAGAACTGTTACTCCCATACAACCTTGATGTCATGCACATTGAAAAGAATGTTTGTGTTAACGTGGTTGGTATACTGTTAGGTTTGCCCGGGAAAAGCAACGACAATGTAAAAGCACGGATGGATTTGAAGGCCATGGGCATAAGGACAACGCTGCATCCCGTTCTTCGAGGTAACAAAGTGATCATACCACCATCTAGCTATACCCTGTCCAAAGCGAATAAAACGACTTTTTGCAGATTTCTTAAAAGTCTAAGGTTACCAAGCGGATATTCGTCGAACATCTCTCGTTGTGTGAACTTGAACGACCGTAAAACTTGTTGGACTAAAAAGCCATGACTACCACATCCTTATGCAAGGTATTCTAGCAGTTGCAATTAGAGGACTCCTACCAAAACCTCTGTGCAGAGCACTTATTGACATGTCAAATGCATTTCGACAGATTTGTTCAAAGGAATTGGACGTTGGTGATTTGGAAAACTTGGAAAAACAGTTACCCATGACAATGTGTAATCTAGAACGCATTTTACCACTAGCTTTCTTTAATATAACAGTCCATCTACTGGTACATCTAGTAGAGGAAGCCAAACTGGGGGGCCAGTTCAATTCTGTTGGATGTATAGCATTGAGAGGTATGCCGATAACAGTCCCGTGTGATTACATGTAGTATGCCTTACGTTATGGTCTGCTGTCATTATTGTTATTTGGGTTTCTGTATATGTTGCTTACTTACATTCCAACCTTCTCTCTCTGACTTAGATTAATGGGCATAATGAAAAGTTTTGTGCGCAATCGAAGTAGGCCGGAAGGGTCCATTGTCAAAGGCTATATTGCGATAGAGTGTCTTACCTTTTGTTCAAGATACTTAGTCGATGCTCATACGAAGTTTGAAAGGGGTGCACATGAAGACGCAGCAGAAGTGTCCGGGACAAGCCCGACCCTCCTTAATTTTTTTCAGTTGAACGGAACACCTTTGGGGGGGGGGGGGGGGCAATCTAGAGACTTAACGAATGAGGAATGGGAGCAAGCTCACCGGTACATACTAAATCAGTGTGTTGACGCATTGCCCTACATCGAGTATGTGCTAAAGAGGCACTGCCCATATCCAAGATTGATGAGATTATATATTCCAATCTAATGTCCTGGCTGTTTTTTCAGGGAGCATAAGAGAATGTTAATGGGGTGTAGGGTTAATAGGAGAGTAATTGACGTCATGCACAACAAGACTTTTGGAAACTGGTGCGAAGGTGTTGAGAATCTTGGATCAAAGTGATGAACTTCATAGATTGGATTGAGAAGTCAACCCTAGGATTTAGGAGATTTCTGGAATCTTAGAGAATGACGAAGGATAAAGACAACATAATATAAAATCTATTATTGAATCGAAAACATCTCTTACTTACAAACTAGTTCTTGAACCTCTTTATAGAGGAGACTTGATCTTTCTATATTTACAAAGACACCCACACATATTGAAACTAACTCTAAATATACCCTAAAGTATTATGACAATACTTTAACCTCCAACATTCCCCTACGAAGATCTTCATTGACAAGTCGAAGAATAACCAGCATCTCCATAGCTGAGGGTTTTATCCTTCTCTATTCTTGAATTCAAATTCTATTCTGACATAGATCACATATGACAGAAGATGGCTACAAAACAATGCACTTGTGCTGTGAAATACAAAAACAATTAACACACATACTTATCATTTTCATACTTTCTTTGAATCACAATCTGTGTACCTGAATTAATTGCATGCTTGTCAAAAACTATCAAGTCACAACAACATATGAACTACAGTTCTTATGATCCCACAACAAATCTACAAACTAAACAAGAAAACACTTTAATACCTCCATACGCATTCAACCAAACAACTCACATATTTATCATACTGAAACATATTGTGTTCATACATTCAAAGCTGATGAATACTTATCCATTCACCATTAATTTCTCTTTTGATAATTTTTCTTTTTTTTTTTCAGACCAGAAAACACATTTGTGCCTTCAAAAATATTATTTTTTCTTCAGATTTTATTTTTTATTATTTTTTTTTAAACAGAACAAGAGAGGTTTGAGCCTCCATCTTTTCTTCCTCAAGTACACAACTGAGTGACTTTAACATTGTCTCAGCCATGACACTATTTTTGAAATCAAGCCTTGACTATTGTTCTTAGAATGGTAAAAAACAAATGGAAACAATATCACCATCTTTACCGAAATGCAGACCCGAACACAGACAGATCACAATGAAAAACAAGTGAGCGAACAGAAGAAGATATAGAAAGTATTAAGTACAACTACTCAGTCAACAGATTAGAAGCAAAACATAAGCCCAACATATCATAATATTGATCATGACAATGAACAAATGACAAGAACACAACATACCAGAAACAGCAAATTGAAAAAACAAAAACAGTAAGAAAAGATAAGCATGAGAAAAAGAACAGCACCAGAACAAAGATTATAAGCATCAACTGTGAAGATCATATACCAGAATAGAACAAGACCCAAAAAACAGAGATAGGAAAAAAAAACTTACTACAGAACATCCTCAGGACCATTATCATCATCAGCAATGGAAGCATCATCTTGAGGATGAGACAGATGAGCATCTGAACCATTAATCTCTGCTATAGACGAGACTCCAAGTTTGCGCCAAAACGGAATGAACAACTTAGCTGTTAAAGATTTTGTAAGTATATCAATTGTCTGATCAGTAGCTGGAACAAAATTAACTTGAACCTAAACATTCTTGACTTTTTCCATGACAAAACACAAATCAATTTCAACATGTTTCATCTTAGAATGTTGAATAGGATTTTCAGTTAAAGCAACCGCACTAGTATTATCACACCAAATAACTGGAATAGAAGGCAGTTTAACACCTAATTCAGTAAGTAAAGATACCACCCACATAACCTCACATACAGCATTAGCAATCGCTCTATACTCAGCCTCTGCAGTAGACCTGGAAATCACAGATTGCTTTTTAGAACTCCAAATAATGGGATTTCCATTCAAAAGAAGATCATGAACAGAAACTGATCTCCTATCCGAATCCCCAGCCCAATCCGAATCAGAATAAGATACAAGACCTACCTCCGATGAAACGACAGATGAAGACTTAAACAACAAGCCATGTTTCAGAGTACCTTTTAGATAACGAAGAACTCGAGTGACAACCTTCCAATGCGAAACAGACGGAGCCTCCATATATTGACTGAGTTTATTTACTGCAAAATTAATATATGGACGAGTAACACAAACATGTTGTAATGCACCTATAACACTTCTATACAAATGAGGATCAACCATAGGAGAGTCATCCAATGAAGATTCAGACTTAGATGAAAACGTACCAGACAAAGGAATTGGAAGAGAAGTAGGCTTAGCTAAACCAGTTTTACTCAACAAATCAGAAGTATACCTCCCTAGACTAAGTAACAAGCAATCATCTTGAACCGGATTTCCATCCCCAAAAAATAAGCAAGATCGCCTTAATCTTTGAGTTTAAACTCAATATTCAACTGAGTAATAACATGTTCAATTGCATAAGAATCACTACATGTAACCACAATATCATCAACATAGACAAGTAGATATACAACACCAATAGATGTTGATTTTAAAAACAAACAATCATCAGTCAAAGAAGCAGTAAACTGTAAATGATTTATCAAGAAAAGTTTCAACCTTTCAAACCAAGCCCTAGGAGCCTATTTCAACCCGTATAAAGCTTTGTGAAGCTTACAGACTAACACAGAACCAGAATCATCACATTGTTCAAACCCTGGAGGCTACACCATATAAACATCTTCAACTAAATTGCCATGAAGAAAAGCATTATTAATATCAATTTGTCGTATCAAGAGTAAGTATAATACGAATAGTTGGAGGTTTCACAACCAGACTAAACGTATCTTGAAATTCAAAACTAAGTTGTTGAGAAAAACCCTTGGAACAAGCCGAGCTTTGTACCTGTCAACTGACCCCTTAGCACATAGTCTTACCTTAAAAATCCATTTACACCCAATGGGTGTTCTTCCTGTAGGAAGCTTAATCAAGGACCAGGTACCATTATCAGTCAGGGCTTGTAATTCAGCATGAACAGCAGCTTTCCAACCAGGATACATCATAGCTTGATGAATATAAGATGGTTGTACATTAGGAGCCAACTCTGAGACCGAACCGAATAAATCCTGAAACGAAGAACCATTAATAGGTTGTTTTGAACGAGTAATCATGGGATGAACATTAGAAGAAACAGAACCAGATTTTGCAGGAACCAAGGCAGACCCACTTACACTTGGACCATATGTAGAAGAGGAAGGTGGAACCGAATCTGATTGAACAGAATCTTGAACATTCAAATCAGAAGAAAAGAAGGCATAATAGAAGTAGAAGTAGGAACAAGCTGAGTAGAACCAGAATCAACAACATAACGAACATCAGAAACTACTTGACAATTTTGAATATTATCAGACCTATCATTATTATCAGACCTATCATTATTATCAGACCTATCATGCTCAGAAACAGAAGTAACATCAGTAAATTCAGGTATACTAACTTCAGAATACAATAAAGGATCAGAAACAGGAGAAGATGTATGCGAAGAATCAGAAGGACCAGAAATAATTGAATGATCAAAACCAGGTTCCTGAAAACAATTATGATCACCAGTAGGAACAAAAAAGGACGAATTAAGGGCATGAAAAATGGAGCATATGTAAACGTGATCTTAGGAGCAGCAGAGAGAAGAAACTTACCAGATTTGTCAGCAAAAGGAAATACATTTTCATGAAATCGAACATGTCGTGAAACATAAATCCTTCCATTCGAATCCAAACACCTATACCCATGCTGATTAGAACAGTATCCCTGAAAAACACACGGTACTGATCTAAAGTCCATTTTATGCTTATTAAATAGTCGAATGAACAGAAAACATAAACAACCAAAGACCCTAAGATACGAATAATTCAGAACCGTATCAAATAACTTTTGATGCGAAGACATACCTGAGAAGGCCTTGGATGGTAACCTGTTAATGAGAAAGACAGCCGTAAAAAATGCGTCTGACCAGTATTGCATAGGCAAATTACCTTGGTGAAGAAGTGTCAGACTCACTTCCACAACATGCATATGCTTCCGTTCAACGATTCTGTTCTGCTCGGAAGTATATGGGCAAGTGACACGATGATTAATCCCATGCTGAACCAGATACAGATGCAATGCCTTAAATTCTCCCCCACCATCTGTTTGGACAGCTTTAAGAAGATATCCCAATTGTCTTTCAGCATTAGAATGAAATTCAACAACGATTCTAGCCACATCACTCTTCTTTTGCAAAAAAATATATCCACGTGTACCTAGTTGCAACATCTACAATACTCATATAATATAAATTTCCATTAGACAACACAAAAGCTGGACCCCAAAGATCAACTTCAATTAATTCCAAAGGATCAGAATATACTGTCACAGATTGAGCAAATGGAAGTTTACAGCTTTTTCCAACCGAACAAGACACACATTTATTAACAGCAGGTGTGGCAACAATACCACTTATTTGACTTAAACGTTGATGCCACACAGTCGAAGAAACTTTAAAACTACTAACACAGCATGTAACAGACTCAGACTTACTAGTAGACACAGAAACAGGTAAACCATACCGAGTAACAGAATCTAACTTTAGAAGCCTAAAATCCAACTTGTATAAGCCGCCATACTCAAAACCTTGAAGAAGAATTCTCCTAGTCATTGAATCTCGAACATAGCAGTGAGTACCATGAAATTCAAAAAACACACCATTATCTTTTGTGAACTGCGAGACAGAGACAAGATATTTAGTAATATGAGGTGTGTAAAGAAGATTATGTAATAAAAGAGGCTTAGAATTAGGAATATTAACCACAGAAGTACCAATTCTAGCAATATCTAAATGTTCTCCATTACTTACTTGAACCTTACCTGCCCCAGTGTAAGGCACTATTCCAGTGGAAAGTGGATGCTGATTTGTTAAGTGATGACTAGCCCCAGGATCAGGATACCAGGCAGCATCAGAGAAACCAGGAGCTGTAGCCATGACTACATTAGCTTGGGGTTGAGAAAATCCAGAAGCTGCTGAAACAGGTTGAGAAAAAACAAAAGCTGCTGGAACAGAACAAGCTGTAGAAACCGGAGGACAGTTTTGTGGTACGTATGGTAAATAACCAGGAACAGTTGGCGAAGGTAGGTAATTGGGTAGACCAGAAGGCATCATCGAAAACGGATAGGGAATCTGGTTTGGATAAACTGAAGCAAAATACACCATTGGATGTATGGGAGAAGTCATTACACCAGTTGAAGATTGAGTAGCAGTTGAAGAATGGGCAACCGTAGACGATCTAGAGACCATATTATGAGAGTCCACATCATTCCATTGTGACTCACATATATTGGCACTGATTTCACTTGCAGACTGACTATTAATACCAGCAAAGTTAGTGTTGAACCTCTGATAGCACTGATTCACCAGATGGCCAAGCTTTCCACAGAGCTGACACTGGTATCTGTTTCCTCTGCCACCTGCACGTCCTCTTCCACGACTATCATTAATAGGATGGTATTCTGGAATAGAAGAACGGACAGGCTGTGTTGATTAGGATTGATCATTGTGACTAAATGAGGTGGATGACAGATTGGAACTGAGATGCTGAAGACAGATTATTGTTTGAATATCCATTATTCTGTTGAACCACTGCAACACTTGCAGACATTGATGGATCAAACAGTTGATCACGCAATCTAAACTCAGCATCCAACAAAACTGAGCTTACAGACGCTAGGTCATACGGATTTCTGCTTGCGTGCATAACAAATACAACGTTATCGTATTGACCTTTTACTCCGTTCAGAATTATTGAAATATGTTGAATCTCTTCAATTGGATGTCCACATCTTGCCAAGCTGTCACATGTGGATTGAATTTCAGCTAAATAATCGCTCATTGACTGATGAGGAAGTTTACGCACCTTCAATCGATCATAAAGGCTCATAATCCAAGTTGTTGATGAAGATAAAAACACCTAATGAAGTTTACTCCAAATAGAAAAAGCTGTCATGCAACCATTCAATCCTTTGTTTACTTGTGAGCATATTGACACCAGTAACCACAACGCAAGAGCACTGTCATGTTGCTTGAACTTCGTAAACTCAAGATTGACTATATTCACACCATTTTCTGTCAACAACATATGCAGAAGCGTACACAATGTAACAAGATGCGACTCTAAATCAAATCCACTAACAGTTAGCAACACTTGTTGCTTCCAAGACTGAAAATTCTCATCTCCTACTAGATGACAAATCTTTTTATTTGAGAATGCAGGAAATGAATCTTCCATTGTCAATTATTGCAGTAATCAGATCTACACACAGTATCGCAGATGACCGCAAAAACACAGTATCGCAGAAACACAAGTATCACAATATCACCGAACCACAGTATCGTAACCACTCACAAGAATTGCAGACCTCACAAGACACGCAGTAACTCAGAAGCACAGTATCGCAAGATGAATCGCAAGAAGCTCACACATCACAAAAGCAAAAACTCAAACCAATACTCACAGAAATCTTGATCGGTAGGCTAGAAATCTTGATCGGCAGGCTCTGATATCATGTTGAGAATCTTGGATCAAAGTGATGAACTTCATATATTGGATTGAGAAGTCAACCCTAGGATTTAGGAGATTTCTGGAAACTTAGAGAATAACGAGAGAGAATGACGAAGGATAAAGACAACAGAATATAAAATCTATTATTGAACCGAAAACATCTCTTACTTACAAAATAGTCCTTGAACCTATTTATAGAGGAGACTTGATCTTTCTATATTTACAAAGACACCCACACATATTGAAACTAACTCTAAATATACCCCAAAGTATGATGACAATACTATAACCTCCAACAGAAGGACGGGTAAGTCTACTTTTTTTGTCATCTCTTGCGTTGGATGTAAACTGAGTCCAGAACTGTTATATGAGCAGATTTCGCATCTAGATGGGGCTGCAGACACAAAGTCTATCTTGCGGTTGAGAGTCCTATCAAAAGGGCCTCTATATACTATGAAGAGGTATCCTGGCTATACAGTTGAGGGTGTTGTCTTGCACTGCAAAAATAGGTCACTGATGCGGTCGTTCGACAATAGTGTAGTAATGTGCAAAGCGGATACAACGTGTTATAGAAGTACTAGAGAAAACAATCCATTCTCAGGGGATATTTACTACTACGGTGTGCTCCTAGATATCTTCAAAATTCAGTACTTAGATAACCATAAGGTAGTCCTGTTTAACAGTCAATGGTATAATGTCCTGTTTGACGATAATGGGATTAAGGTTGATGAGTATGGATTCACGTGTCTAAACCATACCAATTTCCTCCAAACCGACGAGCCTTACATTATGGCTTAAAATACTTGCGCAAGTATTTTACTTGGAGGACCACACCAACCCGTATTGGAGCATTGTCTTGACAGCAGCCCTAAAACGACAGGTGGTGCTGTCTGGTAGATCTTCGTATGCTGAACTTGAGGCATACCAAGAAGGTACAACATGCGTTGGTTGTGCTAGAACAAATGAAGTCCCAGAGGATCTACTGGAGTGGGACAGGCATGATGAAGAGGGCGAGAAGGTTGAAGCAAATGTTCTTGAACAGACTGCGGTGCATATGGATCCACAGCTGGAGGAAGACGATGGAGATGCAGAAGTCAGCTGGAACAGCAGTGATTCAGACTCATATGACTCTGTCAGCACCCACTATAGCAGCTCCAATTCAGCTGCTGAAGACAACGATTCAGGTGATGAACACGAGATGTCGAATGGGCTGTAAAATGTTTATTGGGTGTGATGTTTTTAGCTTATGGGTAGACAAAGAATGAGTGTAACTTCAGTTGATATAACATTGTTGTTCTTGAACTGTTATAACAGAGTTGATCCTTTCTACTGATATAACTTCAGCTCACTGAAATGAAGTTGTTGTTTGCCTATATTGGGGTACTTCGTTGTTGTTTTCAAACTGAACACGACATGTGCTGCTGTTGTAAAAATGCAGACTTACCAACCAATGGACTCGTAGCCCATTGTCAACGGACATGTTGCAACACTGAAGCCCAAGCAGATCCCATCATTGGAACATTGAAGCCCAAGCAGAGCCCGTCATTGCAACATTGAAGCCCAATGTTATTGCCCAGCCATTATTGCCGTTTCGGAGTTGAAGAGTTACAGCCGCAGCGTTTGGAGTCCCAGTGCTGTCATAATTAAATGCCAGAATTTGCAACAAATCGGACGCTTTAGCTTCGGGAAGGTTCTGTGATCAACACTCAAGGAAGATTTATACCAGGTTTTGCAGATTTCCCTCAATCTTCATCATTTTCTTTAAGTCTCTCCACAGGTCCATTCCTCCTGACGCACACTGTCGAACAAGCTAAGAAGACACACAGCCCTCCTATTTCACAGACTTCGTTTGTTCCGACGATAAGCCTTCACTTTATGTTTTCTCTGTGCAAGGTACGTTCCCTCCATCTTTACCAGTTGTGTGGTCTTGAAAATGCTTCCTTTTACCCAACATATGTGTTTTTGTAAACGGAGATGGAAGTACCATAGTTTGCAGGTTTGTTCGGTCTGATTATCCCACGGTTGTGCGAACTTCACCTTCTGTGGTGTAAAGTTGCAACATTTAGCGAATGTACGAGTTTATACCTGATTTGCCAAGGAAGATTTGAGCTTTCCCTCGTAATATATAGGTTTATGATATGTTTAGCTAAAACTAGGGTTCCTGTGATGTTGGTTTTTCATGGATTTGATTTACGTACAACGCTTGGGTTGCTGGGGTAAACTTGTTGTTCTGGACTTACAAAGAGGTTGAGAAATAACCTGAATTTTCCATGTTGTAGATGTTCTAATCAGTGTGTTCTTTAAGTTGTTAAGGTCTACTGAATCGTAGGTTTCTTGGAAATCATGGCCGGTTCCAAGTGTGTCAATGGTCGGAAGACTAAGGGAAGTCAAGTTCCCCTACATCGATCACCACAGAAACTCAGTCGAAATATATTTCGTAAGCAAAGTTGGTCCAGCCTGAACTGACTTATATGCATGTATAGCATTACGCTTCGTTAAAGTACCTAATGTTGTTGATCTTATTGTTTGTACCAGCAGAGAGAAGCTTGGAGTCCTCTGATGGGGAGACACTCTGTGAGAACACACAACCTACACCGGCTCAGTTGGAAACAAGACAGGACACACAACCAGAACCTGTTCGGGTGGAAATAAGAGAGGAGACGCAGTTTGAGTCATATATGCAAGGTAACCTCGGTTGTGGACAGATAAAACCCTTTGTTTGTGTTGATTCATTAACTGTTTCACTTACTATGGCATTTATCCTTTGTTGGTGTTTAACCTGATTCTTTTTAACTAATTTGCACTTCCTATACCAGAAATGGAGAACCTCCCACCCCCGGGACCTCCCCTATGATGTGGTAGAACAAGGTGCATTCGTCTGTCTACAAATGGGATAAACGAGAAAGAAGAGCTGCAGTTTAATGCACAGGGCCGAGTGTGCAGCAAAAGCGCTTCGACGTTTGCATCCTTGTGTGGATGTATTGTTCGTAAGCGTACTAATGCATCATTGCAGGTGAAAGACCGGATCGACATACGGAAGTCTCCGATAGTTTATGAGGCGAAGATGATTGAAGTTGTGTCAGTAAGTTTGTTCAGTCCATGTTCTGTTTTAGCCAACTGAAATTTATACGTTGACTATATAATATATACCTTCGGATGTTATTAGTTAATGGGTGACAGGAGAAGTTTGTTATCCCAGATGATGACAACCTGAAGAAGTTGATAGTTTGTGTCCAGCGGGACAAGTATCGAAACTATAGGGAAAATCTGAAGTGCCACCATTTCGATAAGTAAAACACAAATGAAGAGCGTTTGCTGGATTGTCCTGCAGATGTTGTGAAAGAAGACTTGATCTATTTAGTATATTGGTTTAGTTCGGACGAGTTTAAGGTAAGTTGGTTAACGGAACTCCGTATCTGTGTTTGGTAATTACACGCATAACTGTTTATTCAGTGCAGACTCTGACTTCGTTGCCTCATATTTTATATCATAAGCGAACGGAACAAGCATAATAGGTCTCACCAGGTCGGTAGGCTTTGCTAAGCGTGAACAGCATGAGGTAAATATTGTGATCCTCTATTTGTTCAATTTTGTCGGGTTTCAATGTGTTCTTATAATGAAGTCTGCGTATGGTAAAAGATTGAGATGAACAATGGGGTTCATCCCGGGGAGTATCACCTCTTTAGGAAAAATCACCTTGACAAGAATGGACTGCCTATTGATGCAAAATCCAAGCACATAATGGTATTAAGAACATATAATGGCCAAAACTGTAGTCACGTATTATTGTAGTGGCAAAGACTGAAATGTTGTCTTGTAGGACCAAGTGGAAGAGTTGGCTGCCCGTGTTGAAAGGGAACCAGATACACCAGTCGACAAGGACGCATTGTATAAAGAAGTTAGACAGCCAGAGCACCGAAGAATTCACATCTCTAAGGCTGGAAGAGCGATGGAGAGTGTTCAGTTGAGACATGCTCGACATGAAGCGAATGAGTTCTGAGCCATTGCAGAAGAGAGACGGCGTAAGGCGGACGAAGTAACTCGACAGCTAGGGGAGTTCCAGTAGATGATGCAGTCTTTTCAACGGGACATGCAGATGATGCGAAGGTGTTTGGCAGATATTCGACACCTTGATGGTGATTCCGAAACTCAAGGTAAACAACCCTTAGACCTTTTGCTCATCTAATACACTGCACCACACTTATTTTGCGTTATTCCCGCATATCCAAATGCTTGACACTCCTTGCTCTGACGAATACTGGGATGATGCACAGATTTTGGGTTTTAAGTCGATGGTTTAGGGGACAACCTCCATGCAACTTTTTTGTGAATTTTGCTAACATATCCATCTATTTGGTTGTGCGGTTTGGAAGTAGGTTTTATTTAATTGGTAATGCCTGAACAATGGTGAACATTTGTCTTTGTTATTTGTTGGTTGTTTGTGGGTGTATCTAGATGTTATGTAAGAAAACATGTAATTAAGTTATGGTTTACCCTCTTTGTGGACTTTGTTAATTGTTAATGCTACTTTACTTCTTTGGTATTTCTGGAAAGTGGTCCGAGTGTTTAGCGTCAACATTTGTTTATGCAAACTGTATACAAACTAAGAACGAAGACAGCAGCAAAAACCAACTGAATTACACTGCTGTAGCAGTGGACTATACTGAAACAGATGCAAGGATTTAATAACCTGTCAGTTCTGAAACTATTTATGCGATTCTACAGCGGGCCCAAAGGATCATCACAAAGTTGCTTAATTTGCAGCGGCCTTGGTTGAACATGAAACACACAGCTAACCATCATACCAGAAATTGTCGATAATACAAACAGTGGGCAACAACACCTACTTTGGATAGACAAATGTTTTCCATCAACATATACAAACAATGGTGACAATTCAAGTCGGAAGTTGGACTAGTTGATTTGTTTCAACTATTATCTTATAAAAGATACGCATCTTTAACAGTACATATTTTAGACATTGGTAAACTTGTTAGGCAGCGTGGAAATGGCATATCTAAAATGGTTGTTCAACGTTAACTTACGTTCATCTGTAAAATAGATGTACAACTTCGCCAAAGGGACCGTTGCCTATTTAATGGGTTTAACAACAGCGGAACTTGTTGTTAACAGGTTTTGGGTTTTGTCAACTTAGCAGCGACAACATCTTAGCAAAGGTCAATTTGCGATGTTTAAACGATTTAGCGACGGAGGCTACACTAATAGAGATTTCGTTGTTGCCCCGTGATAGCAGCGCCAATTCACAGCTTAACAACGATTTTCCGCCGACGCTAATGCATAAGTTTCATGTAGTGCACGAGAGGTCATGGAATAATAACATCGTCTTTAGTGGACTTTATAAAATACTGAAATACATAATATTATATTTGATGGATAACCAGTATGAACATATACATATTTGAAATCAAAAATTAAATAGATTAATTAATTATAAATTTAGATTATCAAATAATAAATTTATCAAATTGCATATCACCATTGTTTACCTTGTTTTAATTAAAATTGTAATATAAATTTAGCATATGAATGAATAATAATAATAAAATGAAGATAAATGTTTGACCTTTTTATAGGGCTGGGCATGAACCGACCAATTTCAGATGTCTTTGCCTTCAATATCGTTTGATGGTAAACAAAAGGGGAGTAGTTTAAAAGGTGGATCTCAAAAGAGAAAAACTAGACTTATTGAGGGAACTGCCTCTTCTGATTCAGATGGATCGCCACCTGTTGCATCAGAACCGTACCTTTACCACATTTTAAAACTGGTACGGTTTACCGCTCCAGTTTTTGGCCGCTCCAGATTTTGGCTGATTTACCATACCTGTTCTGAATCGGTTATGAACCGATTTGAAATTCTGATTTATACGTTTAGAGAAATTCAGAATTATTATTATTCAATTTACGTAATATATGCAAACATTTTAATGTGCAAACATTTACGTAATATATGCAAACATTTTAATGTGCAAACATTTTAATGTGCAAACATTTACGTAATATATGCAAACATCAAAATATGCAAACATAATTCTGATTTATTATTCAACATTCAAAAGATACGTGCCTAAACGTCTACAGTTTACGTCTAAACACACCATGCACTATGCAGATCTGCAGATTCAAAAGATTCAAAAACACCCTAATTTCACACACTTATGAACTATTTCAAAAACTAATTACGTGCAAATCTGCAGATTACGTCTAAACACCACGTCTAATTACCCTAATTTCACATCTAAAAACACCACGTCTAAACACACCAATTCTTAGACTATGCAATGACATTTCATTGCATTTCAAAATCTGCAGCACGTCTATACACACCTATTCTTTGATTACGTGCAAATCTGCAGCATTTCAAAATGAGCAACATTTCATAGACTTCCCAATTCTTCATCTATGCAATGACACAGTCCATGGCAAACGTAGGATAAATTGATAATGATGGTCGTGGCGTTCATATTGCAGCTAATAGAAAGTGGGGTTCATATTGCAGCTAATCAAAGAATGGAAGAAGAGTGAAGGCGAACCTGGTTGACGGCCGAGGCGACGAGCGGAGACGAGAGCGACGAGCGGCGACAAGGGCGACGGGCGGCGACGAGAGGAAAGAGTCTTCGATATGACTGAGAGTCTGAGACAGAGTGAAGAGTCTTCGAACTGAAGACGCAATTAGGTCTTCTGCTGGTTTGAAGTTATCTGGTCTGAAGACAGAGTGAAAAACCGGTTTTGTATGGTCTGAAGTGGTCTGGTCTGGTTTAGTATTTTAAGATTAAAACCGGTACAAAAATAGGTTCGGTTAACCGGTTTTGAACCGGTTTTCTGTACCTATTCTGAACCGCTCCAGATTTTTTGAAAAAAAACGTTCGTTTTGTGAACCGGTTCGGCCGAACTGGTTCAGAATCGGTACGGTTCAGGTACGGTTCGACCGAACCGTTTTTTTTTGCCCAGACCTACCTTTTTATATGAGTATATAAAAGTAATAGAAGTCATAAATCGAGGTAAGTTAAAAGTTTATATAGACATTAATATGTTAAAACATATGAAAAATATTTTTATATTTACAGACTTAATATATTTTATACATAGAAAATAAATAAAACTTTATTTGTAGATATTTTTACTATCATTTTTATTCTCATAGTAAACAAATAGAAGTGACGAAACCATAAAAAAATAAATTAAAATTATTAAATAACCTTGTCTTAATATTGTCACTATTGTTTTTCCGTAATCATTCATGTATTTTTTTAATTAGTTTTATAAATAAATAAACTTAATATTTATTTTATTTAACATAATTATAATATTTAAATAAATAAAATAATTTATATTATACACAAATATTAATAGGGTTAATATTATTTAACCGTTACTACATCATAATCCATAAACATAAAAGGGGGGTAGAACCGTCTTTAAATTAGGTCACGTGGCTTGCACAAGACAGTTAGACGGAAATATGTGACAGAAACTTAACGGAATAACCGTTCAGTCACATCCTCAAACTTAAGTAACGGTTCGGTCCCGCAAAAAAGGATGAGTGACCTTTTAATCAAATAGGTCAAATATAAGTAACTGTTGAGGTAATTAAACCTATTATTTATAAATATACCTTATTTGCTTATTGTATAATGTTAAGTTAAATTTATTCTTAATTAAAATACTATTATAAAATAAAAATCTAATAAATAATAAGTAAATTATACATATATTTTCATATATAATTTAATATAAAAGTTAGTTATCGCGCAAAACACGTGTCAACTTTCTAGTACATATATTACTTGGCTAGGATGTATTTAATCTTGATAAGTAAGCAAAATAAAATTTTCTAATCAATTTTATTGGACCACCTAGATTGTATGTTACAATTGTCTCTGTGACATCATAATTTTGTATATTTGGATACTTTAGAATTGTTTCAAAACACCACATTAAACATTAAAAACTCTTTCAGTTTATCTCATTTATTACAAATCAATTAGTCAATATTTTCTATTTTTTTCAAGCTTAGTTTTCTTCATTTTTTAATTAAAAGTATTTATTAATAATTATGGATTGTTAAAATATTTTATTTACAAATATATATTTGTAGGATTTAGATTTGTAATTCAAATTGCATTCATTAGGGGTTTAAATAATTTTAATCTATTAAGTAGCTACCTGAACTTTGGACGTTTTGCAACGAGCTACCCGAACTTTGAAAATTTCAAACGGTCTACCTCAACATTGAAGAAGGTACAAATTGCTACCTCCGTCCAATTTTTCGTCAAATGTTGACGGAAAGTCGTCGGAAAGTCGTTGGAAATTTGTCGTAAATTGGACGGAGGTAGCTAGTTGCACCTTCTTCAAAGTTGAGCTAGCGCGGTTTGAATTATCAAAGTTCGGGTAGCTCGTTGCAAAACGTTCAAAGTTCTGGTAACTCCTTGGTAATTAACCCTAAAAATTACCACGGGCCAACTTTCTTATTAATCTTAGTTTTTTGTTAATCTTATTAAATTATTAGAAAATGAATGTAATCATTAAAATTGGTGAAAAGTGACTAGTGCAATACTGTAATTATTCTAAATTTCCCAACAAATCCAACGACTGGTAATATCTTAGAAGTTCATCACAACCGTTGGTCTCTCAGAATAAGGACAACAGCTGAATCCAACTGTTAGAATTCGTATTCCGGAGATCTAGAATACTAATTTCGGACGGAAAGTTTATTCCTGAATACCAATTTTGTAAATTTTGTACTCAACAAAATGAATAACTTCATACAAACTTACAAAATTCGTATTAGTTATTCTAATAAGTGTTATCAGAATCGGACCGGCCCTCGAACCGGTGAGGGGGCCGGTTCCCGGTTCGTCCAGTCCAACCGGGGCGGATCTGGTTCAGTGTGCGGTTCACTGTTTATTAGTAAAAAAAATTGAAAATAGATGAAGAGCAGATTCAGAGATCGTTAGAATTTTGGATTTAATTTTAGAGGAGAAAGGTGTCAAAGAGCAGATTCAGAGAACGTTTTTCAACATCGATGGCAGAAACTACTTCGATGTTCGGATCCTTAGAAACGGAAGGCTAGAATCTAGAGTTGAATCGGTCAGAGATTGGCCATGGAATTGGGCTTACGGATTCCGTAAGCCCATGTTCTTCTCATGGAATGGCCAATCCATGGCATATGTATTCCATGCGGTCCGGGCTTAGGGATTCCGGGTAAAAACCTCGGATTCCCTAAGCCCGGACCGCATGGAATCCGGATTTCAGCAGCAAATGACGATTCTGCCCTCGCCTGTTTGAAGAAATTCCGAGCGTGCCCCCCTGCAAGTCTGTTCTCTGCGTTTTCTGTGTGTCTTCAATTCTCAGCAACAACTCCATCGATTCTTCTCTACTTTGTCTTCAATTCTCTGCAATTTCTGTCTGCCCATTGAATTCTCCATCTGCCTACATCAATTCCACAGCTGCCCATTGATTTCGTCTCCTTCACAGCTCTACATCGATCGGAATTGGAAATCAGGTTAGTCTCAATTTTGTGTTTCTGATTTTTGATTCGTTTTGATTGTTAATTACCTTATGTTGTTAGTTAGGTTAAACTGATTCTGTGGCAATGATTCCGTTAGTTAGGGTTAGAATCAGCAATGTCTTACCAAATAAATAAAAGCTGAATCTCTGGCACTTTATATTCCATGAAATCTTGCTGAATTCAGAATATGTTATTAGCCATGTAGTATGTATCATTTCGGTGCAAGTATAGATAGACATTGATATTTGCAAGAGCAAGGAGTGCAGGTGAACGTTCCAAAGACGAAGAAGGCCTATTGCAAGAGCAAGGAGTGCAGCAATGCAAGCCTGTTTTTCACTAAAAGGTAGGACTTTTACAACTGGGTTCTGTTTATGCTAGCTTAGCTGTTTAATTGATAATGTAATGTATCTGATTCACATGTTATTAGGCAAAAACTACCAAGAAGATTGTGTTGAGGCTTCAGTGCCAAGGTTGCAAGCATGTTTCCCAGCACCCCATCAAGGTTTGTAATAAATTCGAAACCATCCTGTTTCGTGTGGATTATCATGTCCTTAGCTTGCCCAATCGTGACTTCTGGGTATTTGTGATGTTTGAGTATGAATGTATGATGTATATGATGTCTATGCTGTGTCTATGATTGTTTATGATTGGAGGCAGGTTTGTGTAATTTTGTGTTCCATATGAACTCTTGTTTCTGTGGAATGTGATCGATTGAATCAATTTGTTGAATCAGTGATTCTATTCTGAATTTTGTGTTTATGCTGTTGATTATGTTGTTGATTCTGATTCAAAAACTGATAAGCTTATAGTAGATCATTTGTATATCATTCTAAGACCGTTGGTATGTATATTTCTTTTATATGATTTTGTGAGGGAAGCCGCTAACTCAATTCTTTGATTTTTCCTGCACTCAATGCATATATGATTGATTTTGAAATATATGTTTGATTGGATATATGCACTCACTGCATATATGTTTTATCATTTCATCTTGCAGATAACAATCATAAAACAAAAAATAAAATCCAAAATTTAGAAGGAACTGTCTCCTTCATAACCATTGCGAGAAAACATTAGCACTTGCAGTGAGTGCAGTTTCTGTCTTCTACTCATCTTAGTTTTGTTATTATTATTATTATTATTGCGGGACGCTCCATGTTCATGATCTAAAAATAGAAGGATGAGGTGAACTGTTGTTGCTTCCAAATTCTGTCTGGACCAGTGATTAATCAATTCCAGTTATCATTGCAGATATGTCAAGACCGTACCACTTGCTGCAGAAATGTTGGATGTTAGGAGGCATCAAAAACTTGAAATGGTCAAAGAATTAAAAACTGAGAAGGCAAGATTTTTCTGATGATGAGGTTTCCTTGTTCCTCTCGCAAATTAATTAAAGAAGTAAATATTCCAAATATGGTTGTAGCATAGATTTCTAATTCGTGGTATGTCCAAGTTTGGTGTTTGCAAGACAAAGATGACTCAACATTTTAGGAAAGCCAAATCATTCCTCTATGATCTCAAATGTTTGAAATACCACCCCACCCAGTATAGGAAAGGAAAACACAATTAATAGTATATGTGTTTGTTTGTGTTCATCAAACAGATTGGAGTTGCGTGAGGAATGGAGGCTGGAGAATCGTATTGACCTTTTAAATATAATTAATAAATTGTTTTATTATTTAAATAAACGTTTTTAATATTTTTAAGTTTTATAATTAATTAATACAAATTATTTTTATTATATACTATACATATACAAAGAGGGGCAAATATGTCATTTTACCACATTCCATTCCTTTTCCGTACACAATTCCACCAAATAAACAACAGAATTCCTTATTCCGTTCTATTCAATTCCGCCAAAAAAACAACTTCATATTCTTAACTCCTATTCTTTATTCCCAATTCCTATTCCGTATTCCGAATTCCGAATTCCGTCAAAGAAACGCACCGTTAGAGTTAATAATAACGACGACTGATTCGAGGTGCTGAATTGCTGAGAAAGAGAACATTCGCCACGCGGTAATCCACCTCATCCGAACCCAATCCGATATATCTCTCCGAGAGGCCATCTTGTCCTGCGTGATCGCGTTTTCAGTGACTCGGTCGGTTAAGACTCAGCTTGTCCAACTCGGTCTCGTCCCCGTGCTGGCAGGAATCATCGCCGACCATGACAGCGATGCCTCATTGGCAGAGGCGGCCATGAAGATGGCACGCGTGATGTCCGGCATGGCAGAGGGACGATGAGCCATAAGCGAAGACCCAAACTGCGTGATAGCTATAATGGAGAGGCTGATGAGGGTGTCCAAGGCAGGAAAGATGGACGGAGTCGCCGTGCTGTGGAACCTCTGCTTTGCGTACAAAGACGAGGGTGAAGGAGAGTCTAGGAAGAATCAACGACGTGACGACGCTTCTGTTGGTGATGCAGAGTGACGTTGAAGGCCGGATTGTGAAGAGGATTGGTGAGCTCCAGTCGGCCACATCATGTATGTCATCATCATGAACTCCAGTCGCCACCTTTATCCTCCTCTTTCATGCAAGGTCACTTTTGTTTTTCTGTACTCTGTTTTGTATATTGTTCTAATTGGTGAATTGTCGATCCAAATGGATGCATTATTAACCAGTTTGTGGACGGGTGCAATGATGTTCCCATTTTCAGGGTTTGGCTCTCAACTTGCCATTGAGTGGAAAGGTCAGGCTTCTTTGTCCTTAGTGGCCTCTGCTGTTCGTCATTTGACGGGTTCGGTCACTCGAATAGAAGGCCTTCGGTTTGCAGTGAAACCGGACGGCGTGGTGCGGTTTGTGCAGAACAAAACCAATCGATTTAAATCAAAAAAACGATTGGTCGGTAAAAAAAAGCCTACAAAATTCTTTCTAGTATAACTCATCTATTTTCGCAAATATATGTCATAAAATTCGTCATTGTTACTTTTTCATGAAATAGAGAAGAAAGTTCTCTTAGGTGATAGCTTCACGTCTTGTCTTGGTGAATCATATCAAAGAATATGAATCGATAAAGTTATGATAAAAACAACTCGTAATAAGAAAGGGATGTAGGTGAGAAATTTATTCCCGTCATTATAACTTGTTTCTAGCTAAATAAACACTTTTGCTTCTTAACCAAGACTCATGTTATAGTCGATCTGTAAACGCTTGAACCTTTCCATTTCTTGTACCTCTTATTTGCTTAATTTTGTTTAAGTGAGTAATGTCTCAATGAAGCTTTAGTATTAAATAACATAAGGAGATTACTAAATGTTTTCTTCCTTGGAATGCAGCTATGGCTGTGACACTTTTGGTCTTAGCAAGAAACCAGAAAACTTCAGCAAGTGAGTGATACCTTCACCTCTCCGAATTATCATTGTTAGAGTAGGAAAAATTAAATAAGAAATTACTTACTTCGGCAAGAACATCCCCATTAACATTGTTGTTTCTGTCGTTGTCGAGGTTGTACTTGTTAGTGGTGCAGAGTATTACTGAATCACTGATGTTGATAGGAGAATTCTTCATTCGACGAATTATATGTATTGACTTTTATTATTCATTGTATTCTTTTTGAACGAGTAGCATGTCAGCAACACGCCTGTTCTTATAAGGCGTCGCCTAGACCCTTAGTGGATAAGGACGATAGGACTGACTGAAGTAACAGGAGTAACTGGAGCAGCAAAAGCTACAAGCAACATTTATGGACATCGGGCAACACCAAACGTGTCACACATTCATTCGACGAGTTATAAGTGTGTCACACACTTATGTTTATGTGTCATTTTGCAATTATCGTTAGTTATAGGGACCATCTTGCAATTATGTAGTTCTTAGTTCTGTTGCTTTCTCTATATATGTCTACAGTGTAAGGGACAAGTAACTATCTAATTCTGATTTCATTTCCGTAGTGTTTTTCTTTGTCTCTGTTCATTGTTCTTCCTCTTCTCCTTTCTTCTTTTTCATGTTCTCCCTAAATCCAACCTAATCTACAAATGTTGACATGGTATTAGAGCTAAATCGAGCCTAAATCCTAAACCAAGTCCTATTCCTTGCTCGATTCCATGGAAGAAACATCACCTGCCTTTGCCAACAAGAAAGTAGCTCAGCTGGTTGGTGAGGAAAACTTCCAGTCATGGAAGCAGCAGGTCTTGCTGTCAGTTCGAGGCTACAACATCGAAAATCATCTCCATGGGATGAACATACCTTAGTTCCTGGAGGATGAGACAGGAGCTGCCATACCAAACCCTGCGTATGCAAAGTTTCTTCAGCAAGACAGCTCCCTCGCTTCATGGCTTCTGGCATCAGTATCCTCATAGATCAGTAGAGGTTTAATAGGATGTATGACAGCTGCTGCTATATGGCAAAAACTGCACCGTGATTTTTCCTCATCCTCAACCACTAGGATTATGCATCTATATTATATACTCAAAGTTAGGAAGCATGTTTATCAGTCTATGCGTGACTATCTCACTGAGATACAAACCACATGTGGTAGTCTAGCTAGCTATGGTCACACAATACAAGAAATGCAGCAGATATCGATAGTCTTAAATGGTGTTAAGGGTCAGTATGATAATGTGGTAGATGTTATTCATGCCAGTCAAAACACCTACACCATTGCCTCTGTGGGTTCTGTTCTTCTTGATGCTGAGTCTAGGCGGTCAGACTTGTTGTTTGATACGAATGTTTCTGTCAATGTTGCTGCTGCTAAGATACCCACTGCTGCTAACCCTGTTATTGCATATGAGGAAAGAAGTTCAGGGGTAAAGGATAGTTTGTCTGTGATACCCGCCAATACTGGTGTGCTACCCACACCTCAGTACCACCCTCCTACATTTGGTAGTCAGCAGCCTGGTAGGAGCAGGGGTTGTGGCCGTGGTTTTGGAAATAACCGACTTCAGTGTCAGTTATGTGGTAAGTTTCGTCACCTGGTGCACAGATGCTTCCACAGGTTTAATGTCCACTTCACAGGTGTCATAGACCCAAATTCCACATCATCTGCACCCTCAGCTAACCTTGCCTCACATGACTATGAGCCTGACCCTTTCTCGCACCAACAACCATCATCACCACAATCCCATTACCCACAGACTCAAGTGAACAAATCCCAAGTTATTCCTCAATCTGCTCGGATCAACACTATATCCCTTCTTACTGCTGAGTCTCACCAAATGCTGCAATACTCACCACACTCTGTGTCACCATATCCTCATCCTGCACCACCAATCTATCCTTATATGATATCTCCTCCTTGCTTTGTCAATCCACCTCCTACATACTCTGCATTCCCTAACCCTCAGCTCCCAGCAGCCACTGCCTTACCTCAGTCTCCATCCCAGGCACCCTTTCAGGCAAACCTGGCAAGTGGCTCAAACACAGCTTCAACTGAAAAAGGTTGGTTCCCTGACTCTGGATCTACAAACCACTTGACAAATGCCAAGCCTGTTCCACACATGTCATCTCCATACTTTGGCCCAGGTAAGGTCCTCGTTGGTAATGGCTCTTCACTTAACATTTCTGCAATTGGTTCTTCATCCATACCTTCCTCTGGAAAACTTCTTGTTCTAAATAACATGCTTTATACACCTGCTGTTACTAAAAATGTTCTTTATGTATCCCAGCTCTCAAAGGATAACCAGGTTTTTTTTGAGTTTCACGTGACACACTGCTTGGTTAAGGACTCCATCTCCAACTGTGTGTTGCTCAAGGGGTTTGAATCAGGGGGTCTATATCGTATTGACCGATCTAGTTTTTAGTCTAGCAATAATAAAGTAGTAGAGGCTGCTAATGTTTGTCCAAACCAGTGTCTGAGTCTTTAAAATGACTTTCAGTCCTTTTGTAATAATGCGGTTTTACCTGCAGAAACTTCGAGTTTTTAAGTGAATGATAATAACAAATCTCAGTTTATGATTAATCCTGTTGCTTCTGAATATGTTTCTGATGCTTTTGATGACTCTCCTTCTATTATTTTCTCTACCAATCAGTCCACATCTGTTTTACCTGACTTTGAGTTCAGCTATTTCATTTCTACACTTAAGAGCACTGACTCATCAAATTTGTGGCACATGCGATTTGGTCACCCCTCTAAGAACATACTTGTTAACTTCCTTAGGCTTCAAAATCTTCCCACTAACCATATTTCTTATGAGTGTGTTGCCTGTGCAGTTGGAAAGAGCAAAGCACAACCCTACCCTTCCTCAAACACCATCTACTATCATCCTCTGGAACGGGTACAGGTAGACTTATGGGGACCTGCCCCTTTCTCCTCTATCAACAACAATTACTATTTAAGTATTGTTGATGCTTTCAACCATTATACCTGGATTTACTTTTTACATCGCAAATCTGATGCTGCTAAGGTATTTTGTGAGTTTCATGTGTTGGCAGAAAAACAGCTTTGAACTAAACTAAAGGCAGTTCAATCCAATGGAGGAGGTGAGTTTCACTTTATTACTTCGTATCTTCCTCAATTTGGGATAATTCATAGGGTGACTTGTCCATACTCAAGTCAGCAAAATGGTATGGTGGAGCATAAGCACCGCCATATTGTTGAGCTTGGACTCACACTCCTTGCTCAATAATCTGTCCCGCTTCACTACTGGACATATGCATTTTTCATTGCTGTTTTCCTTATTAACAGACTACCCTCCAAAATCCTGAATAATTGTTCCCCTCATGAACTCATTTTTCAGTCCAAGCCTGACTATTCCTTTATTAGAGTCTTTGGCTGTCTATGCTTCTCTCATCTGAGACCATATCGCTCTCACAAACTGTCCTTCAGGTCTGAACCCTGAGTGTTCCTTAGGTTTTGTTCTGATCACCATGGGCACATGTGTCTCTCCTCTACTAGTAGAGTTTATGTCTCTCGAAATGTAGTTTTTCATGAAACTACATTTCCCTTTGCTAACACCATAGGTCCATTATTTGCATCTCACACCCCAGAAATCTCTGCTACTTCGAAACCTTTCTTCATTCCTTGTGACCCTTTCTTCCAACAACCCACATTTGTTCCTTCTACTATTTATAATTCTTCTAGTCCTTCTGCTCCTGCTCACACCTCTGGTGAGTCCAGACTACCTTCAACCATACCTACTCAGTCACAAGTGACACCCCCTATTCAGGTACCCATCTCTTCTTTACCTGCCTCAGCTCCAGACTTTTCTTCACCTACTGATGTATGCAGGTATGTCCCTTCTGGATCCACCCTAGTTCCCATTGCTTCTTCTGGCCCCTCCCCATCTACTCCACCACCTGCTCATTCTGATCAATCCTTCCCCACTACTCACTGTTGAATCGTGAAATCATGGATGCTGATCTGGCAGTGAATTAAATGCCAGACAAGGACGGGAAGATGCTTCTGCTCCAACTCCGGTGAACCTTCAGGTAGGGGAGCGCAACAGAGGGGGTGTCTCTGGGTCCCTCTCCGATGCTTAAATGAGTATATGCTTGCGTATCTCAAAAACGTAAGGAAAGTATGTAAAGCAAAGGTATTTATAGGGTAGGAGAGATCAAACCGTATAAGGCAGATGAAAATCGTAATGTATATTGTGTTGCTGAAGATTCAGATCATGGGATATGGCAGTTACTGCAAGATATTGCTAGATCTTTTGGCCTGACTTTGGCGTCAGGGCCTTTGGCCTGTCTTTGGCGATAAGGCTTTTGGCCTGACTTTGGCGTCAGGGCTTTTGGCCTGACTTTGGTGTCAGGGATTTTTGTCCTATCTTTGGCGATAGGGCTTTTGGCCTGACTTTGGTGTCAGGGATTTTATTTTGCCTAACTTTGTTGCTAGGTCTTTTGGCCTGACTTTGGCGTCAGGGCTTTTGGCCTGACTTTGGTGTCAGGGCTTTTGTGCCTGATTCGGTCGTCAGGTCTTCACCTGACACTTGGCGTCAGGTCTTTTTTCTTCGATTTGCTTCGAGTGGACATGCTTTATGAAGGAATGGCTTGCTTTTATTAACATAACAGTTTGATTACAAGCTATGTATGAAATCTCCTTAGATGCTCAGAATTGAATGGACGGGGTAACCTTTCGCCTTCGGTGGTTTCCAAATAGTAGGATCCTGGCGCGGCGATCTCTATTACCTTGTACGGTCCTTCCCATTTGGCTGAAAGTTTATTTTTACTGTCCAGTCTTGTGAATTCATTCCTTCTCATAACCATCTCCCCCACGAAAAATTGGCGAGCGCTGACTTTTCTGTTGAAATATCGAGCGGTCGCCAGGCGCATCTTTGCTTGTGCTTTTTCTGATAACCATCTATTTTCTTCTGCCAAGTCGATCAGTTATGCGCTCGACCTCGTTTGCCTCACCGTTAAAATGTAGGATTCTATTGGTAGGCACTGCTATTTCGGCGGGTGCTACTGCTTCTGATCTATATACTAAGCTGAAAGGTGTTTCTCCTGTGGCTGCCTTAGGCGTTGTTCTGATGGCCCATAGTACGTTTTCCAACTCTTCTTCCCAATTCCCTTTGAATGCTCGAACCCTTTTCTTGAGTCCTGCTAAAACAACCTTGTTGGCTGCTTCAGCTTGCCCATTCGTTTAAGGATGATGCACCGAGCTGAAACGATGGTCGGCATGATATTCTTCACAGAGCCATTTGAGCTCCTTTCTAATGAATTGTGGACCATTATCACTGATGAGTATTTTGGGAATGCCAAACCTGGAGAATATGTTGATCTTTAGGAAATTTGATGACCTGAAATTCCGTTGTAGAAGCTAGAGCTTTCGCCTCTATCCACTTAGTGAAGTAGTCGATCGCCACTATAATGTGGGTGCGTTGACCAGTGCTAATAGGGAAAGGACCTAATATATCGATCCCGCATTGAGCGAAAGGCCAGGCACCCGCCATTGGGGATAATAATTTTGATGGTCGACCTGATCGTGGGGCAAACTGCTGGCAAGTCTCATACTTCTGCATTAATCCAGCCGCATCCTTTCCTAAGGTTGGCCAATAGTATCCCAACCTGGAGATTTTCCTTGTCAACGATCGAGCACTTTCGTGACATGCTGCCACCCCTTCATGAGCTTCTCGAAGAAGCCTTTCTGTTTCTGGATGAGCAACACATCTTAAGTAAGGAGTCGAGTAACCTCTTCTGTAGAGTTCTCCATCTATAATTAGATAACTGGCCGCAAGTCGTCTTATCCTCGTGGATTCGCCTTCATCATCCGAGAGGATCCTTTCTTTCAAATAATTCTGAAACGGGGTCATCCATGTGACCTGTCCTTGAATGTTGAAGACCTCGGCTCTGCTTTCAAGGACTGAACATAGGGCCTTTTCCAGAAATTGCACATCCTGGATTGTTGTCCCTCCGAATGCCAATTAACTCAAGGAGTCTGCCATCTGGTTTTTTTGGTGAGGAATAGACTCAATCGCGAAATTTGGGATTTCCGCGACGAGCTTCTTAGCGATGCTGAGGTATTTTTTCATTTTTTCTCCTCTTGCCTCGTAGGTGCCATTAACCTGGTTGACAATAAGATCTGAGTCACTTTTTACCTTAAGCGAAGCTATACCCATTCCTTTTGCTAGTCTGAGTCCAGTGATAAGGACCTCATATTCTGCTTTATTATTGGTTGCCGGGAATGTTAATGCGATCGCATACTTCAAAGGCTCGCCTTCAGGAGGGATAAGAATTAAACCTGCCCCCGAGCCTTCTCTTGATGAAGACCCATCTGTGTAGAGTTCCCAGATTTGATTGTCGTCTGCTGACTGACTTGGCTTGTTTTCTGCTTCTGTTTGACCGTTACTCGTGCTTTCCACAATGAAATCAGCTAGTTCTTGACCTTTGATGGCCGTTTTTGGCGCAAATTTGATCCTGAATTCGCTGAGCTCGATCGCCCACTTGACCATTCTTCCTGCAGAGTCTGGCTTGATCAGGAAGTTTTTGAGTGGTTGATTAGTGAGGACCGTGATGTCGTGCGCATGAAAGTAAGGTCTTAGCTTCCGAGCAGCAATAATTAAGGCATAGAGATACTTCTTGTTGGATCATGAAATCCTAGATGCTGATCTGGCATTGAATTAAGTGCCAGACAAGGACGGAAAGACGCTTCTGCTCCAACTCCGATGAACCTGCAGGTAGGGGAGCGCAACAGAGGGGGTGTCTCTGGGTCCCTCTCCGATGCTTAAATGAGTATATGTGTGTATAAAACTCAAAACGTAAGGAACGTATGTAAAGCAAGGGTATTTATAGGGTAGGAGAGATCAAACCGTATAAGGCAGCTGAATATCTTAGTGTATATTGTGTTGCTGAAGATTCGGATCATGGGATATGACAGTTACTGCGAGATATTGCAGTTACCAAATCTAATCTTTAGTGAATATGTGACCGAGATACGCGGGATATCGTGGCCACTTCCTTATTAACGGTTTAGTGGGACCAGAGGAGAGAGGCAAGGCTCTCTTCGGGGCGAGCACTCTCTTGGCGAGCAGTGAGAGGTCGCGGCCTGGTGAAGAAAGGCGAGCAGTCTGGGAGCCTTTGGCGTCCCTAGAGACTTTGGGCTCGGTTCTGGGTCACTCTATGATGGGCCAAGTTTGACTCGTACTTAGGCCGATCCGGTTCGAATATCATGGGTTTACCCCCTCTATGGTTATTGGGCCTTCGATGCCTTTTCTTTACTGGGATGTCACTATCGATACCCAACATTTTCCCCCGAAGCTTGATTGAAGTTTCTTCAGTCGAGCTTGATTTCTTGGTAGGGTTTTGGATAGTGACGTCTTAAATTCGGTTTTCATCGTCCCTTATAATGGTTCATGACCTTTGGGGCACTTCAGGCTCGTTTGGCGAGCAGTTCCTCCACTGTTCAAAGCTGAAGGAATATTCTTCCTTTTATTCCCTTTTGGCGATCACTCGAGGTAGCCTTGGTCTGAGGACTTTCATCTTTCTTTGCTAGGCGATCATTACCTACCAAAAGTGTTTATGATAGAGCCTATCAATGCGCTGGCGACCACTTTGTCTGCTCAGTGGACTTTAGCATTTAATGACTACACAGTTATCTGGAAATCGAACGGTCGCTTGGGGCACGCCTGTCATTTATTATTCTGTAAACCAAGGGCAGTCTGACAACTGTCTGTACTGGCCGACCGTTTGTCTCCCCAAGGTGTCTCTTGGAATTATGACATTGCTTCGGGTTTTTTCCAAAAAGGTGCAATTATTATCCTGCGTCTCTTCGATTCGCCCGTGGCGGTTACTCCTTTTTGGGCCTATATAAGAGACGTCGGTTTCTTTTTTTTGTTGTTTTTTACGCTCATTCACTCCTTCAGATTTCCAGAGCTTCTTTTGCAAATTCTTCTTCTTTCTTCTTCAGTCTTCTTCAATCCTTTTTTCCCAAGGATCAAACACGCAGCCACCAAGGGGCCCAAGAAGGCCCATGCCCCCAAGAATACCAATGCCCCCTAACCATTAGGGAAGGTGCTGTACCCCCTTCAGCGGGGGAACAAACTGACGCGGGGAGGTCCGCAGCCACCCCGGTGGTGGTGGATGGGCCTGAGCTTCAGACCCCTGTTTTTTCTCCAAAAGGTAAACCTTCGTCCTTTTACTGCTCTATTTTAGGAATATCCTCAGTTTTTCTTTGTTTTTTATACTTGATGTGCTATATTTGAACCGTTCTGAGTAGATGTCAAGCCCAACGAGTTGAAGCCAGCGTATTTCAAGACGATGGTGGTACTTGGTGGTCTTGGTGCGGGGGATGTCCCTCGATATCCGGGCACGGGTCTGCATTACCCTTGTCAAGGAGAGGTTTACTTATATGCGGCCCAGATTGATGCTGGGTTGCGTTTTCCTCTCTGCGAGGATTTGCAGGACTTGTGCCGGTTCTACATGATACATCCCACGCAGCTCGTTCCCAACGCCATTAGGATCTGGGTTGGATTCAAGTTCCTGTGCATACGTCAAGAATGGACGTATTCATTGGCCTTGTTCCGGTGCTTTCTACGGTTGGCGGTTGGGACGAATCATCTCCACCATTTCCAGTCCCGATGGCCAAAGTTTGCTGAATGGAGGGGCCTTCAAGCATGGGTTTGGAATGTCCATGTCCGTCTGGTTGATGACTTCCGGGCCACCAACTCCAACTATAAGAAGTTCTACTTCTTTTACAAGGGGGGGTGCCTTGGAAGTTATCTACCCCTGATAGGGACATTCCTCCTGAGGTTGATGAGCTATCCGGGGGCGACCGAAACGCCATTGATGATTTGTTCTGGATACACCGATCAAACTCTTTCCGTTCCATCCACTCTGTGGCAGAGACCACAGAGAATATGCTCGAGATGGCGGGCATCCATCAGGCCACGCCAATCTTTGATGATTGGGTAACCCCTTCTAACCCTTTCCTATTTCATCGTTTATAGTCAAGGTCGTAGGCAAGAGCCAAAAACTGATAGGTCTCTTTGATGACCAAGGATCGTCGGGGCTGTCCTCCGACCAGGCATTGCTGAACTCTCCTCCTCCCCCCTCTAGGTGTTCGTTCAAGAGGAAGTCTGAGGCGGTGCTTCCCTCGGCCACTGCTGTCCCTCGCCAACCGGGTATGTTGCCTCACCATTTGTAGATTTTCCGTTTTCATACTTTGCAGTTTTTGGGTTCTGACATTTTGTCTTGTTGTTTTGTAGAGAAGTCCTCGGCTGACGTGGCCCGGAACCCTCCTCCTCCTCCCTCCAAGAAGGTCAGGAGTGAGGAGCACCCGGAAGTCGACCAGCATCCTCCTCCTCCCCCTCCTAAGGGCCCTTCTGCCAGCAAGGGGAAGGGTTTGGACGTGACGCCTCCTTCTCCATCTCCTCAGGGTCCTTCTGCCACCAAGGAGAAGGTTTTGACCTTGGCGCCCCCCGCTCCTACTGTGCCCACGGCTCCTCCTAAGGAGTCTGGGACCCATAAGAAGGGGCCCGATGCTTCCAGCTCTTCAAGGGCTCCTGCGGAGGAGTACTGCTCCATGGCGAGCTTGTTCCAGCCACTTAAGGCTGCGAACTCTCGGGGGCCTTGGGTCCCTTGCGGGGACCTTGCGAAAAAGGGGTACCCTGCCCAGAAGAGCCTCCGGGGTAGCCCGGACATGTGTATGCGGCTTATTGATGGGATAATTCCCCCCAAGGACCGCTCGATTGTTCCCACGGAGCTACCTCAGATCGAGGGGTTCCTGCGGACCCACTTCGAACGAGCCGCTCTGGTATGATCTCGCCTCCCTTCCATTCTCATTTTTTTTTGTCGTTCCCTTTTTGTTTGATGTCCTGACAATTTTCCTTCTATTTTTGTTGCCAGCTCGTTCGGGAAGAGGTGATTCTTAGTCGCGTCTTCAGCGAGCTCGCCGACAAGCATTCTGACCTGGTTGTCGAGCTGGAGCAGTACCGAAGAACGGGGGTCACCCCCGGGCAATTGGAGGCCATCAAGAAGATCGTTGATGTGGCGATCGCCTTGGTGGACAGTGCCCGGGAGGAGTACTTCAGGAAGGAGCAGCGTCTCCTTGCTGATGTCAAGAAGAGGGAGGCTGACGCTGCGGCCGCCCTTCAGGATTCTGAAGCCCTTCATCGGTGTTTAGATGAAGGGGAGGCTGTCAGGGCTCGCCTGGAGGTGGAGCTGAAGGAGGCCCGAGCCCAAGGGGCGGAGTCAGAAGCTCGACGGGTCGCCGCTGAGGCGCAACGGGATGCTGCTGAAGCCAGGGGGTCGCCCTGGAGAAAGAGAAGGAACAGCTGGCTGAACATCTGAAGTCTGTTCCTTCATCCCAGAGTGTTGTTGACGAATTCAAAAAGTCTGATGACTTCGTTGACTGCGCTTTGGCGGTGATGAAGTCAGAGATTGCTGACTTCCTCCACATCCTGGTCGAGGACGTCCAGGTGGTTGATCCCAACTTCCCTGTTGGTGAAGTCGAGTCCCTGAAGGGCTTCCTCCGAAGTCAAACCCTTCCGCAACCTACCACTACTGCTGAAGAGGTTGCCCCCGAAGGCGAGCCGAACCTTCCTGCCCCCGAAGGCGAGCAAAACGCTTCTGCCCCCCAGGACCCAAAAGCTTGAAGTCTCCACCTCTCTGGTGATCACCTGCTGTTTTTGTTTCTAGATACCTGTTTTAGATAATAGTTTTTATCATTCCTTGTAATTATTTTTTGAATTCAGACTCGATTATTATTTCTCTTTATAATATTGGATGCCTTCTATATTCCCAAGCCTTTATGTTTATTTGACTTTGAATGTGTTGGCTATCCTTTCCGATATATTGATCGCGTAATCGTAATTACTCCAGACTTTTTCTTGGTTTGTAATGGCCTCGACTTTTGAAGTCTTAGACCAAGCATAAGTCTATACGAATTTTCTAAGGACAATACTCTAACACTTAAAAGCATAAACTTCTAAGTTCAAAGAGATATTACCTTTTTGAAGTTTAAACTTTTGAGGTGTTTGCATAATAACAGGGAATTTGTTAACTTCCAGCTTTATCATCCATAATGATCGCCTAAATTCTTCATCCGCTGTTTTAATTTGATAGCAGGTCTCTTTGTCCGACTTTGGCGTCGGGGCTTTTATTTTGCCTAATTTTATTGCTAGGTCTTTTGGCCTTTTTTGGCCTATCGTTGGCGATAGGGCTTTTGGCCTAACTTTGTTGTTAGGGCTTTTGGCCTAGCCTTGTTGCTAGGGCTTTTGGCCTGACTTTGGCGTCAGGGCTTTTTGGCCTAACTTTGTTGTTAGGGCTTTTGGCCTAGCTTTGTTGCTAGGGCTTTTGGCCTATCTTTGGCGATAGGGCTTTTGGCCTAGCTTTGTTACTAGGGCTTTTGGCCTATCTTTGGCGATATGGCTTTTGGTCTAGCTTTGTTGCTAGGGCTTTTGGCCTATCTTTGGCGATAGGGCTTTTGGCCTAGCTTTGTTGCTAGGGCTTTTGGCCTATCTTTTGCGATAGGGCTTTTGGCCTGACTTTGGCGTCAGGGCTTTTTGGCCTAGCTTTGTTGCTAGGGCATTTGGCCTATCTTTGGCGATAGGGTTTTTGGCCTAGCTTTGTTGCTAGGGCTTTTGGCCTATCTTTGGCGATAGGGCTTTTGGCCTGACTTTGGCGTCAGGGCTTTTTGGCCTAGCTTTGTTGCTAGGGCTTTTGGCCTATATTTGGCGATAGGGCTTTTGGCCTAGCTTTGTTGCTAGGGCTTTTGGCCTAGCTTTGTTGCTAGGGCTTTTGGCCTATCTTTGGCGGTAGGGCTTTTGGCCTAGCTTTCTTGCTAGGGCTTTTGGCCTATCTTTGGCGATAGGGCTTTTGGCCTAGCTTTGTTGCTAGGGCTTTTGGCCTATCTTTGGCGGTAGGGCTTTTGGCCTAGCTTTATTGCTAGGGCTTTTGGCCTATCATACTTTGGCGTCATGGCTTTTTGGCCTAGCTTTGTTGCTAGGGCTTTTGGCCTGACTTTGGCGTCAGGGCTTTTTGTGCCTGATTCGGTTATCAGGTCTTTGCCTGATTCAGTTATCAGGTCTTTGTGGACACGCTTTATGAAGGAATGGCTTTCTTTTATTAACATAACAGTTTGATTACAAGCTATGTATGAAATCTCCTTAGATGCTCAGAATTGAATGGACGGGGTAACCTTTCGCCTTCAGTGGTTTCCAAATAGTAGGATCCTGGTGCGGCGATCTCTATTACCTTGTACGGTCCTTCCCATTTGGCTGAAAGTTTATTTTTACTGTCCAGCCTTGTGAATTCATTCATTCTCATAACCATCTCCCCCACGAAAAATTGGCGAGCGCTGACTTTTCTGTTGAAATATCGAGCGGTCGCCAGGCGCATCTTTGCTTGTGCTTTTTCTGATAACCATCTCTTTTCTTCTGCCAAGTTGAGGTCAGTTCTGCGCTCGACCTCGTTTTCCTCAGCGTTAAAATGTAGGATTCTATGGGTAGGCACTGCTATTTTGGCGGGTGCTACTGCTTCTGATCCATACACTAAGCTGAAAGGTATTTCTCCTGTGGCTGACTTAGGCGTTGTTCTGATGGCCCATAATACGTTTTCCAGCTCTTCTGCCCAATTCCCTTTGAATGCTCGAACCTTTTTCTTGAGTCCTGCTAAAACAACCTTGTTGGCTACTTCAGCTTGCCCATTCGTTTGAGAATGATGCACCGAACTGAAACGATGGTCGACATGATATTCTTCACAGAGCCATTTTATCTCCTTTCCAATGAATTGCGGACCATTTTCACTGATGAGTATTTTGGGAATTCCAAACCTGGAGAATATGTTGATCTTTAGGAATTTGATGACCTGAAATTCCGTTGTAGAAGCTTGAGCTTTTGCCTCAATCCACTTAGTGAAGTAGTCGATCGCCATTATAATGTGGGTGCGTTGACCAGTGCTAATAGGGAAAGGACCTAATATATCAATCCCCCATTGAGCGAAAGTCCAAGCACCCGCCATTGGGGATAATAGTGTTGATGGTCGACCTGATCGTGGTGCAAACTGCTGGCAAGTCTCACACTTCTGCGTTAATTCAGCTGCATCTTTTCCTAAGGTTGGCCAATAGTATCCCAACCTGAAAATTTTTCTTGTCAACGATCGAGCACCTTCGTGACATGATGCCGCCCCTTCATGAGCTTCTCGAAGAACCCTTTCTATTTCTGGATGAGCAACACATCTTAAGTAAGGACTCGAGTAACCTCTTCTGTAGAGTTCTCCATCTATAATCAGATAACTGGCCGCAAGTCGTCTTATCCTCGTGGATTCGCCTTCATCATCCGGGAGGATCCCTTCTTTCAAGTAATTCTGAAACGGAGTCATCCATGTGACCTGTCCTTGAATATTGAAGACCTCGGCTCTGCTTTCAAGGACTAAACATAAGGCCTTTTCCAGAAATTGAACATCCTGGATTGTTGTTCCTCTGAATGCTAGTTTGCTCAAGAAATCTGCCATCTGGTTTTCTTGGCGAGAAATAGACTCAATCGCGAAATTTGGGATTTCCGCAACGTGCTTCTTGGCGATGTTGAGGTATTTTTTTCATCTTTTCTCCCCTTGCCTTGTAGGTGCCATTAACCTGATTGACAATAAGTTCTGAGTCACTTTTTACCTTAAGCGCAGTTATACCCATTCCTTTTGCTAGTCTGAGTCCAGTGATAAGAGCCTCATATTCTGCTTCATTATTGGTTGTCGGGAATGTTAAGGCGATCGCGTATTTCAAAGGCTCGCCCTCAAGAGGAATAAGAATTAAACCTTCCCCTGAGCCTTCTTTTGATGAAGACCCGTCTGTATAGAGTTCCCAGATTTGATTGCTGTCTGCTGACTGACTTGGCCTGTTTTCTGCTTCTGTTTGACCGTTACTCGTGCTTTCCACAATGAAATCAGCTAGTGCTTGACCTTTGATGGCCTTTTTTGGCGCAAATTTGATCCTGAACTCGCTGAGCTCGATCACCCACTTGACCATTCTTCCTGAAGAGTCTGGTTTGATCAGAAAGTTTTTGAGTGGTTGATTAGTGAGGACCGTGATGTCGTGCGCATGAAAGTAAGGTCTCAGCTTCCGAGCAGCAATAACTAAGGCATAGAGATACTTCTCAATCTGGCTGCACTGGACTCTGAATATTATTTTCCTCCCTTATTAAGACAGCACTGGCTGCCACGTCGCTAATGCCTAAATAAAGGAAGAGCTACTCACCTGGAACGGGCTTTGCTAGAGCTGGGAGTGTTTGGATATGCCTCTTCAAGGATTGGAACGCTTCCTCGCATTCTGGCGTCCACTCGAAATTGTGGTTGGCCCTCAGCGTTTTGAAAAATGGGAGGGACCTGTCGCTCGCTTTGGAGAGGAAGCGGTTGAGAGCAGCTAGGCGTCCATTCAGGCATTGGACCTCCTTGTGGCAGGTTGGCGACTTCATTTCTTCTATGGCCTATAGCTTTTCTGGGTTTACTTCGATTCCCCTTTCGCTGACCATGAAATCCAGATATTTACCGGACTTGACTCCAAAGGCGCACTTGGCAGGGTTCAGGCGAACGCTGTGTCTACTCATGCATTCGAAAGCCTCGCGGAGGTCTGTTGTATGCGGATTTCCCTTGATGGTCTTGACGAGCATATCATCCACATAAGCCTCCATGTTTCTCCCCAGCATGTCCTGGAACAGGCGGTTCACCATCCGCTGATAAGTTTCCCCGGTGTTGATGAGACCAAAGGGCATCACCTTGTAGCACAGAATGTCCCCGTCTACATAGAAATATGTGTGAGCCTCGTCGTCTGGATGCATTCTGATCTGGTTATAGCCCGAATAGGCGTCCATGAAACTTAGCATCTCGTGACCAGAGGTAGCATCGACCAGCTGATCAATCCTGGGCAGGGGATATGAGTCCTTAGGGCAAGCCTTGTTCAAGTCGCGGAAGTCGACGCACATCCTCCACTTGTCGTTCGATTTCTTGACCAAAACTGGGTTGGCGACCCAGCTCTGGAATCTCACCTCTCTGACGAAGTCAGCCTCAATCAATCTGCTGACTTCCTGCCTGATCGCCAAACGCTTGTCCGTCCCGAACGATCTTATTTTTTGGGCGATCGGCTTAATGGAAGGGTCTATCCTGAGCTCGTGGGAGATGATATCTGTGGTCATTCCCGACATATCGCTTGGCTGCCAGGCGAAGAGCTCCTTAAATTCCTTGAGGAGGGCGGGCATGGCCTCCTTCTGATCTTCTTTTAAAGTGGTCCCAATGCGCACCTTCTTGTCCGGCCCATTGACCTCGACCTCTTCCAATTACTCCATGGGTGCTGGCCGAGCCAAATCCTCGCGAGGGTCGGCCTCTGTTTCAATGGAGAGGGTCTCCCTTTGATTCTTCCTGCGCAGGCAGTTCACATAGCATTGCCGCGAGGAAGGCTGGTCGCCGAGCACTTCTCCGATCTCGTTGGGAGTGGGGAACTTCATCTTCTGGTGGACTGTGGAGGCCACAATCTTGTTCGGATTGATCGTGGTCCTCCCTATGATGGCATTGTAGGATGTAGGTGAATCGACCACCAGGAAAGTGACCGATACCTTGATGCTCTTCCATCCTTCGCCAAAAATCACTAGCATGGTTATAGCCCCCAGTGGATAAGTTGTCCTTCCCGCAAACCCAATCAACGGAAAGTCGACCCTCTTCAGGTCACGTTTGGACTTGCCCATCTTTTTGAAAGCGTCCAGAAATAGGATGTCTGTCGAGCTGCCAACGTCGACCAGAATCCTAGCAACGTCACAGCCGTCAATATCTGCCGTGATAACCAAAGCATCGTTGTGAGGGGTGGTGACATGTGCCAAATCATCTTCAGAGAATGAGATGACAATGTTCTCCTCAGGTCGGGGTCGCTTTCCCAACTGAACCGCTGTGGAGATCTGAGTGGCGTAGACCTCCATGGCGTGCGACCCCTCGCCACCTGCACCGAATCCTCCTGCAATCAGATTTACTCTCCTCTTTCTTCCCGACGGATCAGTTTGCTCAGCAGGGGCTGGCGAACGATGTCTCCTAGGGGGCGTTCGACTTCTATCTCGCCCTGCCACGAATTCCTTCAGCATTCTCCCCTGAATCAACTTCTCTATATCCCGCTTCAGAATGCGGCAGTCATCTGTCTTGTGGCCCTTTAAAGGCATGCAGTACTCATGGACCTCTGGATGGCGAGGCGCTGGATTAGACTCGACCCGGGGCCTTCTGTCCTTTCCCTTCTTCTCCTTCTTCACCTCCTTCTTACCATCGCGTCGGGGTTCATGAACCACCCTTAGGGAGGTTGGCAGTAAGTCGGCCTCTGTGTTCGCCCTTTCAAGGTCTATGAAACCTTTTGCTCTGGACGCCAACTCCTCCAGCGTTTCGATCTCCTTCACATGGTAGTTGTTTCAGAGCTTCCATGAGGCCTTGTTAGCCACATCCAGACCCCTGTAAAATGCTCGAATGATCTCCCCATCCGCACAATCTTGTTCGAATTGATCGTGGTCCTCCCTATGATGGCGTTGTAGGATGTAGGTGAATCGACCACCAGGAAAGTGACCGATACCTTGATGCTCCTCCATCCCTTGCCAAAAATCACTGGCATGGTTATGACCCCCAATGGATAAGTTGTCCTCCCCGCAAACTCAATCAGCGGAAAGTCGACCCTCTTCAGGTCACGCTTGGACTTGCCCATCTTCTCGAAAGCGTCCAGAAATAGGATGTCTGTCGAGCTGCCTCCGTCGACCAGAATCCTTGCTACGTCACAGCCGTCAATATCTGCTGTGATAACCAAAGCATCGTTTTGGGGGGTCTTGACATGTGCCAAATCATCTTCAGAGAATGAGATGACAATGTTCTCCTCAGTTCGGGGTCGCTTTCCCAACTGAACTGCTGTGGAGATCTGAGTGGCATAGACCTCCCTGGCATGCGACCCCTCGCCGCCTGCACCGAATCCTCCTGCAATCAAATTTACTCTTCTCTTGCTGGAAGACGGATCAGTTTGTTCAGCAGGAGCTGGCGAACGATGTCTTCTAGGGGGCGTTCGACTCCTGTCTCGCCCTGCCACGAATTCCTTCAGCATTCCCCCCTGAATCAGCTTCTCCATATCCCGCTTCAGAATGCGGCAGTCATCTGTCTTGTGGCCATTGCATTTGTGATATCTGCAATAGCTCTCGACATCTTTCCCCATGGAGTGACCACCTCGACGAGGCATTGGTGGCCTCGCCAAGGACCTCCTCTCCATCTCGACTAGTACCGCTGAGATCTGGCTATTTAAAGGTGTAAAGTACTCAGGGAGCTCTGGATGGCGAGGCGCCAGACTAGACTCGACTCGGGGCCTGTTGTCTCTTCCCTTCTTCTCCTTCTTCGCCTCCTTCTTACTATCGCGTCGGGGTTCAGGAACCACCCTTAGCGAGGTTGTCAGGAAGTTAGCCTCTGTGTTCGCCCTTTCAAGGTCTATGAAACCTTTTGCTCTGGACGCCAACTATTCCAACGTTTCGATCTCCTTCACATGGTAGCTGTTTCGCAGCTTCCTCGAGGACTTGTTGGCCACATCCAGACCCTTGTAAAATGCTCGAATGATCTCCCCATCCGAGATTCGGCGATCTATCTCCGTGACGTTCTGATGGAAACGCCCGTAAAGTTGGCCAACGACTCTCCAAGCTGTTGTTTGACCGCATCCAGGGCGACCACGCTCTTCATCAATTGGCGCTCGCCCATATACCTCTCCAAGAACTTGCTCTTTAATTCTTCCCAAGTTCCAATAGATCCTGCAGGGAGACCGAAGAACCAGGACGAAGTCGAACCCGAAAGAGTGGATGGAAATAGTAAAGCCAAGTGATTGGGATCATTTGACTTACCCAGGAGAGAAGCCTCGTGTTTGTTGACATGTATGGTGGGGTCTCTTCCGCCACTGTACTCAGGTATGGCCCGAGCAACTACGTCCTTGGGGATCTTGATGGCGACGAGCTCGTCGGAAAAGGGGTGAGCAGATTGCTCCTTGAAGGGAGCTACGACTGCCAGCCGTCTTTCTTGGAGCCTCTTGTTGAGAAGGTCTTCCATCTGCTCCACAGTGCAATACTTTGGCGAGGTCCCGGATGGAGAAGGACCGGAAGGATTGGCCGAGTATGTAGCCGCCGGATGTTCGGTGCGTGTCGGGGGCAGGGACTGTTGTCCAGACGACATCTCCTGTTCCTCCTGGGGTGCTGTGGTACCAGGATTCGCGGTTTCAGACGGTAAGGGCCCTATGGCAGCAGGGCGAGTATTTCCTTGGGAAGCAGACGCTTGACGACGGGCCTGCCCTAGGATGGCCTCCAACAATGACATCATCTCCGGGGTTAACTGGATGTTTTCCCCGGCGATGTAGACGGTCTGCGGAGCTGGAGTCTCGACGTGGTTGGTAGCTGGGGTCGGTCTGGGGACAGCATTGGCTCCTGCCTGGCTGGTAGGTTCTTGTTGAAGCGGGGAAGCGGCGGCGGAATCAGAGCTATCTGAGGATCGCTCGCGAGTCTGGTTCCGACGGTTGTTTTGGGATTGAAATCTCATGGCTGAATCGCTCGTTTCCCACAGATGACTCCAAATGTTGGATCGTGAAATCCTGGATGCTGATCTGGCAGTGAATTAAATGCCAGACAAGGACGGGAAGATGCTTCTGCTCCAACTCCGGTGAACCTGCAGGTAGGGGAGCGCAACAGAGGGGGTGTCTCTGGGTCCCTCTCCGATGCTTAAATGAGTATATGCTTGCGTATCTAAAAAACGTAAGGAATGTATGTAAAGCAAAGGTATTTATAGGGTAGGAGAGATCAAACCGTATAAGGCAGCTGAATATCTTAGTTTATATTGTGTTGCTGAAGATTCGGATCATGGGATATGGCAGTTACTACGAGATATTGCAGTTACCATATCTAATCTTTAGTGAATTAGTGACCGAGTTTCGCGGGATATCGTGGCCACTTCCTTATTAACGGTTTAGTGGGACCAGAGGAGAGAGGCAAGGCTCTCTTCAGGGCGAGCACTCCCATGGAGAGCAGTGAGAGGTCGCGGCCTGGTGAAGAATAGCGAGCAGTCTGGGAGCCTTTGGCGTCCCTAGAGACTTTGGGCTCGGTTCTGGGCCACTCGATGGTGGGCCAAGTTGACTCGTACTTAAGCCGATCCAGTTTGAATATCTTGGGTTTACCCACTCTAGGGTTATTGGACCTTCGAGGCCTTTTCCTTACTGAGATGTCACTATCGATACCCAACACTCACCCTTCTTCTTCCTCTCACCCTTATCTTCTACCAATGTGCGTCCAATGCAAACCAGATCAAAAACCTCACTTCAAGGGCTCAATGTGTATCTTGAGTTGTCTGATGACCTCACCAACTCTGAGCCTCATACCATTCATGATGCTCTTCAGTCTCCACACTGGCTCCAGGCTGTTCCGGAATAGCTCACTGCTCTTTCTTCCAACAACACGTGGAACCTTGTCCCTCTCCCTGCACGGAGAATCCCTATGGGTTGTAAGTGGCTCTTCCGCATCAGTAGAAATGATGAAGGGGAAGTTGTTAGGTACAAGGCTCGCCTTGTGGCCAAAGGCTTCTCTCCAAAACCAGGTTTTGAATTCCATGAAAATTTTAGTCCGATTATCAAATCGGCAACAGTTCGTATAGTTTTATCCTTGGCTCTAACTCACAAATGGTGCATCAGACAGGTGGTTATCAACAATGCCTTCCTTCACGGTGATCTTCATGAGGAAGTATACATGGTGCAGCCTCTAGGTTTTGAAATTCAGTCACCTGCCTCACCTAATCTGGTATGCAAACTTCAAAAGGCCCTATACGGTCTTAAGCAGGCTCCTAGAGCATGGTTTGAAAAACTCAAATCCTTTCTTCTCAACTCACTTGGTTTCAAAGTTTATACATCTGGTAGTTGCTTGTTCATCAAATCTAACTCAGATTCCTTTGTTCTATTACTCATTTATGTTGACGATATAGTCATAACAGGTACTTCTTCATTACTTGTCTCTAACATTGTTGATTCCATCAATGCGCAGTTTCAGCTCAAGGATTTGGGCAGTCTAAACTATTTTCTTGACATGGAAGTAGTATCTGGGGATGATTTCATTCTTCTCAACCAGAAGAAATACATTTTGGATCTGCTGGACAAGGTTGGCCTCAATGATCAAACCAGCTTCCCCACACCTATGACAGGTACGTGTCTGTCCAGATCTGGTATGAGTGTTTGTGATGAACCCTTCGATGATGAAACTCTTTATAGAAGCACAATAGGTGCTCTACAACATGTATGTGTCACGAGACCAGATATTCACTTTGCTGTGAACAAGCTTAGCGAGTTCATGCAGGCCCCAAATACCAGCAACTGGAAAGCTGTCATTCACATACTTAGATACCTCGAGGGTACTCTTAATCATGGTCTTTTGTTTAGAACTACTCATTCTCCTGTTAATGATATTTCCCTAACCTCATATTCAGATGCTGACTTGGGTAATTACACTGACCGCCGATCTATTTCAGGTCATTACCTGTTACTAAATGGTAATCCAATATTGTGGAGCTCCAAGAAACAATCAGTTGTGTCCAGGTCCAGTGCAGAGGCTGAATTCTGAGCCATTGCAAATGCAATGTGTGAGATCATGAGGGTCCAGTCCCTACTCAAATAAATCGGTATGCACACTCCCACTGCACCTGTGATATGGATAGACAACATAAGTGCAGTTGCACTTTGAGAGAACACCATTCACCATTCAAAGATGAAACACGTTGAGATCGACCTATTCTTTATCAGGGAAAAAGTCCATTCAGGGGACGTCTTAGTTAACTTCATTCCAGCATCTGAACAAACTGCTGATATCTTAACAAAACCCCTAACAGAGAAACATTTCATCCCTTGCAGGAAGAAACTTGGAGTTTTTTCACTCGAAGAACTCGAGGACCACAGTATCTCATCCTTCCTACAAGGTACAGCTAGCTCTGTCTAGAGTTTCAGGTTAGTTTGTAAGCTCATATTCTCCCTCTGACTGTGCTTCTCTTTATCTCTCACAACCTTAGTGTAGTCCTGTGGATATATGCTGGTTTTTGCTGTTTGCCTCTTGTTTATTGATTGCAGCTTGTCTCCTCACACTCTTGTTCATCTTACTCATTGGCCTGATCTTCTTCTGCTCGTCCTGGTATGCATATGCTTAACTTATCCTGTTTAGCAAATCAGCAAGATTCACATGTCATCTGTTTATCTTCTTATACTTGACTCTAGTCATTGCCTCTGTGAATCCTCTCAGACTCATCATTGGGTATGATAACCGTTAGCTTAATTCTGGACTGGCATAGGGCATGATTTAAGTCCAAAAACAGGGTTTCCACAAGAAAACGTCAAGATACTTTCAAGTTTCACCGTTGAGGATGAAAAGACTAAGGCTCAAACCTTGCAATCATGCTGGTAAGATAGGAGCTCAAACTCCTATGTCAGAGTAAAAAAATAAAAAGAACAACTACAGATCGTTTTTTATTTTCTTGTCATAATGCAAATGCTGGTGCCATACCTTAATGCAAAGAAATTCTGAAATATGGCTGAGTATGATGCATTTTGTCAATCATAAAGAATCAGCTATAGGGAGATTTATACATATGCTTATGTTATCTTCTGGTATTGCTGAACTGTTAGTTTTCATATGCCTTACTAAGATGGCAGGTGAAGATCAACGCTATGGGCACAGGTGATTTTATGATATGTAAGTAGCTAGTGCTGCAATTGTAACCAATTGTGCATTGCAGTGAAACCAGTCATTCACTACAGAACCACCTAAGGATATGCTGAGAAGGTAAGAAAGTCCTTAGTCTGTAGGAGAAAGACTGACACCTACAGACTACACTGGCTGATACAAGCTCAAGACGAAAGGATGGATAACTCAAATCAAGATCAAGTATGGGGAATGTTAGGTTATAAGTGTGTCACACACTTATGTTTATGTGTCATTTTGCAATTATCGTTAGTTATAGGGACCATCTTGTAATTATGTAGTTCTTAGTTTTGTTGCTTTCTCTATATATGTCTACAGTGTAAGGGACAAGTAACTATCTAATTCTGATTTCATTTTCGTACTGTTTTTCTTTGTCTCTGTTCATTGTTCTTCCTCTTCTCCTTTCTTCTTCTTCATCTTCTCCCTAAATCCAACCTAAACTGCAAATGTCGACAACAGAGAAAGGGAACCAAAATCCTTCGGGATATATTCTGGTAGATCCTCTCTTGCATCAATTCCTCCATCATATTCGGAGTTCATGGGAAATTCTTCGGTATATATTCTGGTTGATCCTTTTCGGAATCAATATCTTCAGTATATTTGGTGTATATACAGAAAACCCTTGTCCATCAATGTGTAATTAGCACATGAGAATCAGTACGGGACTTTGTATCTTGGTGATAAGCCTCATATTAATTAAGATGTCAGGGAAAAAATGTAAACGCATGTTGACTCTATATGTATTAACAAGGCGTGCCTCTATAAAGGCTATTCTCTTCCTTCTATTGATTGATAACGGTTTAGATTTTCTAAACAAAAAGCTTCTCAAGCCAATAAATCTAGAAGGGCGTTATTATATTGAATAGGATCAATACCTACATCAAAAGGCGGAATTAAATGTATATTGTTTTTACAGGTCAGATTGACTATGCTCCTAAAAGCTCAGAAAGTACCCCATTTCATCAAAAGGGTGGTAGGCTATCTCGAAAGGCTCTTCGTTATGGGTTAAATAGGTCCAATGACTTATTATAGGTCGGTACAAGAGGTAGTCATCTTTCCTTTAAAATATTATAGCGCGACGCTTCAAGCGTATAACTAGGTCATAACTCTGCGTTGCAAGCTTTGTACCTAGTACAAGCAAGGATTAACGACAAGCGGATTAGATGAATGTGTGGCCAAGCCAGGGATGATTTCCCAACATTGGTATTGTTATCATTAAAGACGAAATCAATTCGCATATCAAGATTGACTAGACAAGTTATTAAGTAAAAGGAGAAGGCCATATAATGCCAGTGCCATCGCACACCCTGGCGCATATATATTTACATATAAATACATAACAAAGTTGAAGAGCACGCTCAACACCCAACATCGGAAGAAGTTTTAAGGATAAGGAACATCGTTTGAATGTGTCGACCACATCGCTAAAGGCTATGAGGTATATCTCATAGAAGGTGGTTAACCTTCTATGAGATTACTCCTACCATTACAAGAGAAGTCAGTCCCCAATTTTTCCATTAAAAGTGATGCCTGGGTTATAGGCCATGAGCAAAAGAAATCTCACTTGAAAATATAAGAGAGAGAGTCCTCTCCGAAAAACTAGGAGAGGCATAATCTCTAATCGGGAGAAAGCTCACTTAACGCAGCATGGAAGGCTCTTAAAAGGTTGTCGTCGCCTTACATGCTCGTCACCCCTTACAGGTCGTAAATCTCAACACCTATATAGCCTTTGTCACTAAAAAGGTCATACATGTCAACGCCAAAAAGGTTGTCCCTCCATAAAAGGTCAACGTCGCCTTCACAGATCATCACGCCTTACAGGCCGTAAATGTCAACACCTATAAATCCTTCGTCTATAAAAAGGTCATACATGTCAATGCCTTAAAGTTCATCGCTACTTAAAGGTTGACGTCGTCATTGTGCCTTACAAGTCGTTACTTTCAATTCCTAAAAAGCCTTCGTTTCTAAAATGGTCGGCGCTTTCAACGCCTCATAGATCGTCACCTCACAAATCGTCGCTATCAACTCATTACCTTGTTATTTAGGCAACGATCTTCGGGCAACGACCTGCTTAAACAGAAGCGCCTGAAAGGCTCCTTTTAAAGCGCATAGCGCAGATGATGAAACCTAGGTCGTCGACTAGACACTTCATGTGTCACCATGAGTAGCATGTCAACGACACCCCTGTTCTTATAAGGCTTCACCTAGACCCTTACCGGATAAGGACGACAGGACTAACTGAAGTGAAAAGAATGACAAGCGCAGTAAAAGCTACAAGCAACATTTATAGACCTCGGGGAACACCAAACGTGTTTCACACACTTAAGCAATATATGCTTTTTATATGTTAGAAGATATTTGCAGCTCCTTAACCCGTGGTTAAATCTTTAGTCAGAAAAGGTAACCGACCATGGCCAAAGCTCAACCCGGTAACAGTAATAATACTTTGGCTATAAATAGCCGCCCGATTAACCTCTTCAGGTACAACACAGATACACACAAAAAAAGTCTTCGTACATACATATTATTATCCCTTCATGTCTAATTTAGGCATTGGAGGGGAAACAAATAGTCATGCTCGGTTTTTCCTTCTTGCAGATGAACGAGGATCAAGATGTCATCAACTTTCTGCTGGACCTGGGTGAAAAGTCGGCACCTCAGAACATAGGATCCCGATGTAGGGCACAGGATTTTCTTAGGATCCGACACGGAGCTGGAATATTTTCTTAGGACCCGACACGGAGCTGGAATATTTTCTTAGGACCCGATATGGGTCCAAATATTTTTTCAGGTTCCAACATATTCTAGTTGAGAGGAAGATGAGGCATTGCTTCAGTAGAGCTCCAGCTATGACAACAATGGTGGCGGTGTCGTGACGTACTACAGAATACTGAGACTTGGAGAACTCGATAAGCATTTTCATCGTCGGTTGGAGTACCTCCATCTTGTTAAAGATCGTAGCTTTATCATTGGTGATAATGACCTCACCATTTGCAATAGAGATCATCTTATCGATACCCTTAAGGCTGAGACTGGTACGGACAACGTCATTGACGACCCGTGCGACGATGATGTTGGACTGAGGATGTCATATTTTCGCTTGTTGTTGACCAAGACTCCATCTTGGAGGATGACGCGAACATGGAAATTGATGCAGTCTAAAGAATATGGCTAGAAAAGAGAACGGAATGTTTAGAATTCTCTGAAGATTGACAATGCAAAAACTGATCTATCACCTACTGACAGCTCCTCAAATACTACTACTTCCTAACATAATTATTCTATAAGATGACTACGTATCTTCAGTTTGTTATTCTTCATTATTACTGTCAGCATTTGCACTGATGTTGGTATGGGCCTCCTCTGGTGCAATGAGCCAAGCCTGTTCCCCTGCTGCAATTTCTCCAAAACTAATTTCTGGACATTCGGATAATGATAGGGCCTAGAAGAAACAGGTACTGAACCATGACATAGATCAATGGTATGATCGAAGGCTCCATGTGGGGGCAATGTCATCGGCAGCTCAAAAAATCAGGAAATTCAGTCAGCAATAAATTAACAGCATCGACATGATCGGATACTATGTGCAGAGGTGGCGTCAAAGGCAGGGCAGCCACACTCATACTGCATAAATGGGTCAAAGCAATTGACTTCTTCTTGCTGAGAAGCTTGTCCAGTTTAGTGGCATTCACCATGTCCACGGAATCAGTTTTCTTACCCCTTATTATACACATATCAGTTCCATTATAGAACTTCATGTACAGTTCACTGAAATTCATTACCACATCACCAAACTTAGCCAACCAATGTGCACCAAGAATCAAATCATAATTCTCTAAGATCAGCAATAACACATCCGCACAATAAGGTTTCCCCTGTATTGTCCAATTGAATTTGCGACAGGCCCACTGACAGTGCATAATATTACCGTTGGCAACCGTGACAGTAAAGGGTTCTAAGTCTATGCAGTATCAACCTAAACGCTTGGCCATGGTAGCATCTAAAAAATTATGGTTACTACCTCAGTCCACAGATATGTGGAGTTGCTGCTGGCCAACGAACCCATCATCCTTCAGTGTCGACATACCAAGTGACCCTGAAATGGCATGGACCAAAATTTGTGGTTGCTCATCCACCTGTAATTCCTCCTTCAGACTCTTCTCTGCTTCGACCTGTCCCCCCTCTACTCCGATCATGAATAAGTGGTGTTTCTTGCACGTATGGCCCGGTGAGTATCTTTCATCACACCCGAAACACAATCCCTTCACTCTCTTGTCTGCTATTTCTGCAGGAGAAAGGATACGGTTTGTACGAGCTTTGTGGGTCTTCTCCCCTGTTCCACCCGATTCAGGAAGGTAAGCAGGTTTAGGCGGTGGTAAAGGCAGAGGAGGCCTTTCCCGAAAGGAACTGGTATTCGATTCCTGTCGAACAAGTATAGTTGCTTCCTGCAATTTCGCTAAGGAAAAGGCATCATATAACGTCTTTGGTTGGATCATTCTAACAGGCCTCTGCAACTGCACTTTTAATCATCCAATGAATAAACTAAGAACCTGTCGTTCTATCAAGGGATCTGCTAGCTGTGCTCGATGAAATAAAGCAGTGAACTCTTGATAATAAGCAGTCACCGTACCTGATTGCTTCACGTTTTTCAGGTCCAAAATAGGGTCATCAAAGGGTCCATCCCCAAATCAAGCACGGACTGCCTTGCTGTACTTATCCCACGAGACTAGTATATCTTGCAATTTCTTTATCTGCATAAAGGCTTGATGCCAAATCAAGGCCTCACCCTCTACATGGATCGTGACCAGATCCACTTTTATGCTCTCTGGAACAGAGTCCACTTTGAAGAAGTGGTTGCAGCGATAGAAACACCCTACAACATCGTCTCCATGGAACTTCGGGAAGTCAATACGCCAAGTCGAAAGGAGCGTCCGGTTGAGATGTTGCCATGTTTTGCAGGAAGATGAGTTCGATCCCCATGAGGTTTGTCACCATCATTCTCACTCAACAAACCTTTCTGACGTATGTAATCAAAGTTCTTGAAGATCCCGTGCATAGTATCCTTGATTTCCTCCATGGTGTTGGCGTGATCATCGACCGTCTGTCTCAGGTCCGTCAGTGCTCGTTCAATAGTCTGCCACCTTGTTTCTGCCATAGCCGACTACGATTGGAAAAACATTTTTGGAGAATTTAGAGGAATAGAACAGGACCAGGGAAGGGTGGTGTTTGGCTCTGATACCAAATGATGCAGTCTTAAGAATATGGCTAGAAAAGGGAACGGAATGTTTAGAATTCTCAGAAGATTGACAATGCAAAAACTGATCTATCACCTATTGACAGCTCCTCAAATACTACTGTTTCCTAACATAATTATTCTAGAAGATGATTACGTGTCTTCAGTTAGTTATTCTTCATTATTACTGTCAGCATTTGCACCGATGCTGGTCTGGGCCTTCTCTGGTGCAACGAGCCTAGACTGTTCCCCTGCTGCAACTTCTGATGGGTTGGACATGGTGGATTGATCTGCATCAGAAATTGCCGGAGATGACATTGGATTTCTAGATGTCGAGGTCTCTAACCATAAATGTTGAAGAGAAGAGTGACAGTGATGAAGTGTAAATGGATAGAGAAACCCCAGATCAAGAGATAATGACTGAAAGGTTTCTGGAAGAAGGGGGAGATCTGAAGGTGTACTTGTGGAAATTTAGGGCTTCTATGGTTCTATTCTATTCATTGGGCCACAAATGGTCTATATTCATTCTGTCGGTTGTAAAGACCAAATTTTCAAGCCTTTCTGGGCCTTTTTATATATGCACTCAACGCTTGTTTGATTTGCGCATCATTGCAAAAAAAAAAAAAATTGAAGAAAACAATTATTTTGAACTAATTAAACTGGACAATGCTAAAGAGTTCCATTTTATCCATCAATTACACGTCTCTAGCTTGACGAATTTTTGCACAATCATCATTTGGGCTTATTTACAATGACTATGGAAGGAACTCCTACCTTATAGACAGAAGGAATCAACAATGTAGCCAAGGAATAGAAACACGAACAAACAGCTCTAGCTCATTGTCTATGGGAAGAAGATCCATGTACTGAAGAAATATAAGAATTAGGCCAAAAGTAATGCTGTATATTTATTTATTATTTTAAAGTAAAGGTGGTTCGATTGAATTAGTGTTTGTTTAGTCAGCTTAGTGGTAGTAACGTCACGTTACTTAATGGTTTTGGTGGTTGACAACATGGCCCTTAGTTGTGAAGGAATGGTTTGGAGCAACATTGTGCTTGTTTCAATTCAACGCCAAGTCTAATGGAAATTATAGTTGGAAGAATACGTCTATTGTTGTTTGTTTCAATCCAACGTCAACAATTGTTGATCTTTGGCCAAAAAAAAAAAAAATAATAAAATTGTTGATGTCACGTTTCTCTACATTTGATTGATATTGGTATGTGTTCTTCAATGTGATGTTGCAAACACAAATTAACTAATGAACTGAGTAATTCTTGCTCCAATATCACAAAATGTTTTTCGATTTATTTAATTTGTTTCAAAATCTAATAAACTATTTAGATTGGAAAATTTGCTTATATCCTTATACTGTTAGTTTTACCATTTCTCTTCCTTTATGAAAAACACCTTTGATGTGTGCATAGTCATGACACTTTATGACCAAAATTAATGATTGTTTGGTGGAAGATGCAATTACCAAAAAACAAAAATGTTTTAATGGAAAAGATCGTGAGTCTAAACATGTTGCTAGAATTACCCAAAACATAAGTATGATGTATTCTAATGGAAAAAACTATTACAAAATACAACTAAAAACTTACCATATATAAACTAGTCAAACTTCTTTATACATTTTTACCAATTTAATAGTGATGGACCTAGAGGTTTAACTTATGGTGCAGACCTAAGGACTTCACTTATAAAGAGGGCCCAAAGACAAAGACTTCTTTCATAAGGGAGGCGCTGCCCTTTACTTCATACATAGAAAGACAATGCCCTTACACAATGATAAATTACATGAAGGCGCCGCCCCTTTATAATTAGACCCACTAATATGGCGTCGCCTACTTCTTCCCTTGGAGTGAATCACATGAGATTGACCTTTAATAGGGCGCCACTTTCTCTTATCTGAGAAGTGACAGAGGCCCTAACCCAAGCGCCGCGTGGTGAAGGGTCATGACGTGACAGTCATCCCTCTGATCAGTGATGTGACCTCGTTTCGTTTCACAAGAGGATAATGAGTAACCACGGTTAACTCATTTAACCACGGTAAAGAAAGTTAACCCGGTCAACGGGCTAGCTCTTCCTATAAATAGTATCTCATTTATTACTATTATTCATTTTACCAACCTCAAACAATACATTGATTGCTCTCAAACTCCCGAACTAATTTAAGCTTTGGAGAGGTAATGAACAGGAACACCCGGGGCTTTCCCTTTTGCAAGTTTGGGACACTTTAGGAGCGACGCCTCGTGTACTTCAGCAAACGTGATCCACCAAGTAGTATCATCCCAATAAAAAATAAAAGCTATATGGGTCACATCATGCACAATCCCCATATCTTTCTTCAAAATTCATACGTCTGAGTTTATGTGCAACCCTCTTCCTTCTCAACAACCCGACAATGCAAAGCAAAGGTCGCTTTAAAATTCGGTATTGCAAAGCAAAGGTAAGTGGGTATTGTAAAGTGGAGGTAAGTCGATATTGCAAAGCAAAGGTCGCTTTTAGGGTTCTTCGTATGCTAGAATTCAACCAGAATTTGAACATAAAGGGTCGGTAAGCTTGTCAAAAATCAGAGCCACAAAAGTGGAGCAAGGGATCCAAGAATCCTTACCTAAAGGGAGCGATCACCATGATGAGTTATCTAACGTTTGTTTAGATGGTGTTAGTGCTATGTAATTGGATTAGTAGATTGTTTTTTGCATATTTTATTAATCAGATACAATCTACAAGTACTAGGGCACTTGAAAAGATTCATATGAAATCCATCGTTTGGAATGTTAGCTTCCATCGTGTGGGTGCTGATCCTAATTGACACTAGACTGAGTGATCAACATATGAGAGAGCAAGTAAGGAAATTACCTTTCAACAAGCTTTTAGGGGTGGAAGCTAGAGGCTTCAGGGATGAAATTCTGGTTTTGTGGAATGACTTTGAGACTACTATCACGGAAATTGCATTGACGGTGCAAGAACTTCACTTTAAATCCAGGTTATCCCTTCATCTTAACTTGGATTATCTGCGATCTATGCTAGCCCGAAGTTAAATGATAGATTGATTTTGTGGGAAAATCTTAAGTAGGTTGCATCTGTTTTTCTAGTCGTTGGTTAGTTGTAGGTGATTTTAATGATGTCATATATACCTCTGAAAAAAGGGAAGGTAATGGCATTTTCATGAATCGTGTGTCTCTCTTTAATGATATGATTAGGGCAGGTAATTTGATTGATCTTGGCTTTAGAGGACCCAAGTTTACTTGCGTGAATCTTTGGAACTCAGATAGATTAATTCAGCAAACACTTGATAGGATGATTGCTAATATAGATTGGAAATTTTGTTATCCTAATGCCTCTGTTACCCATCTTACGAGAACTCACTTTGACTAATCAATTGGGCCCACTTGACATCAAATTAGATTCATACAATATGAATACTCATCACTTCTCAAGATAACATCTGAGACGTATGACTAATATGATCGTGAAACTCAAGGAGGGTGGTCAGTCGCTAACTGATGAACAATAAATCTAGGTCATAATCCGTTCTATCCCTAACTCTTAAGAACATATAAAGATTCAAATAATCCATGGACCTCAACATTTTATAACACGTTCAAAGGCACATTGAGTTGATGAGGACTGCCTCAAGGCCGCTAAGCCTAAGGCTGAGGTGCGTGGGGCACAATCTTCAAGACCTAAGAAGTGTTGCTGAACTCAAGCGAATAATGCACTACGCAATGACACAGATGCACTGAAGGTGAAAAGGCAAGGACTGAGGCGAACTCAAAGACTCCACCGAAAACAGCACCGTAGACATGTATGTGAAACGTCGCGAAACGTGAGTATATGAAATTCTTCAACTGTGGACAACATGGACACTATTTGAATGCATGATCTGGATCGGTCCAACATGAATGTCTATTTTGGCTATTCTAGTGAAATTTGTTTTTCTAGTACAATTCTGTTGATTGAGTCATGTCCTTTGAGGATTTAGATTCAGGATAGACAAATTGAATAACCAAGGATCGTGTTGTCTTCATAGAGTATCGTAGAGTTCGACGCGAAACATGGTGGATTTACATAAGAAACAATTCGAATAGTTTAATCCAATGGATTGGAAACTGTGAGTTGCGCTTATGCGGTGGTCGAGTACTAGTCCGAAGTGATATCATCCCCTATGTTTTTCAGTTATTTCAGTTTTGATGATTAATGAAACTCCGTTTTAAATTATCTTTTCATCCAATTGTCTTTAAGATCAACTCTGTTTGGCTTTGGTAAATCACCTAGAGCTGAGTTTCACTTGCAACTAGTTCATTCTAGCGTCTGTGACCCTCTTAGTGTTAGGGCTCAGCACAAAATTCGACAAGTCATTACATTTACTGATTATTACACCCATTATACATACATCTACTTTATCTTCCACAAATCATAGATTATTATTTTATTATATTATTGGAAAAGTTGGTTGAGAACGAGTTGGATTGAATCGTAAAGAGATACTTGGTTATATAAGACTCATCAGTTGCGCTCACTTGACATCAAATTAGATTCATACAAGATCAATACTCAACACTCCTCAAGATAACATCTGATACGTATGACTAATATGATTGAGAAACTCAAGGGGGGTGGTCAGTCGCTAACCGATGAACAATAAATCTAGGTCATAATCCGCTTTTTCCCTAACTCTTAAGAACATATGAAGATTCAAATAATACATGGACCTCAACATTTTATAACATGTTCGAAGGCAAATTGAGCTGATGAGGACTGCCTCAAGGCCGCTAAGCCTAAGGCTGAGGTGCGTGGGGCACAAACTTCTTGACCTAAGAAGTGTTGCTGAACGCAAGCGAATAATGCACTACGCAGTGACACATATGCACTGAAGGCGAAAACGCAAGGACTGAGGCGAACTGAAAGACTCCCCTGAAAACAGCACCGCAGACATATATGCGGAAGGTCGCGAAACCTGAGTATATGAAATTCTTCAATTGTGGCCAACATGGACACTTTTTGAATGCATGATCTGGATCGATCCAACATGAATGTCTATTTTGGCTATTTTAGTGAACTTTGTTTTTGTAGTACAATTGTGTTGATTGAGTCATGTCCTTTGTGGATTTTAGATTCAGGATAGACAAATCGAATAACCAAGGATCGTGTTGTCTTCATAGAGTATCGTAGAGTTCGACGCGAAACATGATGGATTTACATAAGCAACAATTCAAATAGTTTAATCCAATGGATTAAAAACTGTGAGTTGCGCTTATACGGTGGTCGAGTACTACTCTGAAGTGATATCATCCCCTATGCTTTTCTGTTATTTCACATTTGATGATTAATGAAACTCTGTTTAAAATTATCTTTTCATGAACTTTTCATCCAATTGTCTTTAAGATCAACTCTGTTTGGCTTTGGTAAATCACCTAGAGCCGAATTTCACTTGCAACTAGTTCATTCTAGCGTCTGTGTGACCCTCTTAATGTTAGGGCTCAGCACAAAATTCGACAAGTCATTACATTTACTGATTATTACACCCATTATACATACATCTACTTGATCTTCCACAAATCATAGATTATGATTTTATTATATTTTTGGAAAAGTTGGTTGAGAACGAGTTGGATTGAGTGGTAAAGTTCTTCCGCCCTGATCGTGGAAAAAGAGTACCTTTCAACTGACTTTAACAATTTATGTCATGAAAGTAAATCGTGTATTGATGTTGTCCTACACTGGTTAACAAAATGATGTTGTATAGAGGCGTAATAAAATGTTTCTTGAAATGATTGGGTCGATTAAGACGCAAACTCAATAGCTGATTTCCTTTTGTGGAGATGCTTTGAAGGCTTCTACCTACATTCTGAACCATGGAACGACAAAGACGGTTAACTCCACTCCATATGATATTTGGAGTGGAAGAAATTCTGGACTTTAGCCATATGCGTTGATAGGGGTGCACCACTTACAATCATGATTCCTCGAATAAGTTTAGGAAGACTGGACCTAGAGGAAATAATAGTATATTTTTTTATTACTCTGATACCTTTAATGGGTATGTGTTTATAGCCGAGAAGGACAGTAGAGTGATTACCGAGATTGAATCATTAGACGTAACATTTTTTAAAGAACATATAACCTAAGAAATAAATATTGTTTGGATCGATATCTATATGAGATACAAGAACATGTTGAACCGAAAAATATAAATCAGTTCGTCATTCGTTAGATTCACCGTCTTGTTGGCAATGGGAGCATTGGGTGTCTCATTCCTAGTGGGAGTGATCATGGTCATACCCCTAGTAGTAGTAAGATATTAGGTCGTGGGTTAAGACAGAATTTTCCATCATGACGTTATGCATTCTAACGTGATAGAGAAATATACACCCTAATATCTGATGAGATGGTCATTAAACTGAAAAACGTTTGAGAAACTCGCAAGGGACTTTTCAAATAAGAATGAATGAAAGTAATCGAGAACGAGATGAATAATATAAAGTCTATTAGAAAGAACGGTGTTTGGACACTGGTCGACCTTATGGGACAATGTAGAGCAATATGAGTTAATGAGTTGTTATGACTTAGCTTAGGTTTGATGGAATAGTTGAGCGTCACAAAACTTGACTAGTCGCGAAATGTTATACACAGCAGGAAAGAGTGAACTAAGAAATTTTCATCGATCGTTCAAATGAACACAATTCACTTGATTCTGACTATTCATGTGAGTTTAGACCTGTAATTGTACAAATGGACGTTTGGACCACCTTCCTCAATGGTGAGTTAGAAGAAAAGATCTATATGGACCAGTCTAAATGCTTTGTGCAGAAAGGTCATGAGCACTTAGTGTGCAAGATTCACAAATTGATTTATGGTTTGAAACAGTCCACTAGGCAGTGGTATAGCAGATTTCATAATTTAGTCCTGCAAAATGGATTTCTCCTGCTGGATGAGAATCATGTGTATACCGAAAGGTCTGGATAAGACTTTGTGTTTATGACTCTATATGTAGATAACATACTCATAACCGAAAATAGATTGGAGTCCCTCACATAAGCAAAGTCCTTGTTGTTCTTTATGTTTAGAATAAAGTACATGCGTGAAGCGGCGCACATCCTTGAGATTCATATATCGAGAGATATTCGTAGGAGACAACCGTGACTTGCACAATATAGCTACATAAAAAAAGTGTTGGAAAGATTCAAATCAATCGAGATTCCAATTTACATTGGTCAACCTCTCAACATGGGTATGTGTTCGAAAACTACAAAAAAAAAATGTAAAAGATTTTGAATATGAATATAGTTGGAAACTTGTGTACGTAATGGTGTGTATCAGTCTGAAAATATCTCACGCAATTGGCATGATATCTCGGTACCAAGCTGAACCCGAATTAAAGAATTAACAGATAGCAAATTGTATCATTTGATATCTTAAGTGTATCGTCATACTCTATGCCACCGAAGAGAGTTGTCGGAGGTTTGAGAATGACTAGATAACTGGGTACATAACAGAAAATTCACCTAGAGGAAATAATAGGGGTGCACCACTTACAATCATGATTCCTCGAATAAGTTTAGGAAGACTGGACCTAGAGGAAATAATAGTATCTTTTTTTATTACTGTGATACCTTTAATGGGTATGTGTTTATAGCCGAGAAGGACAGTGGAGTGATTACCGAGATTGAATCATGAGACGTAACGTTTTTTAAAGAACAAAATTACCTAAGAAATAAATATTTTTTGGATCGATATCTATATGAGATACAAGAACAAGTTGAACCGCAAAATATAAATCAGTTTGTCATTCGTTAGATTCACCGTCTTGTTGGCAATGGGAGCATTGGGTGTCTCATTCCTAGTGGGAGTGATCATGGTCATACCCCTGGTAGTAGTAAGATATTAGGTCGTGGGTTAAGACAGAATTTTCTTAAGTGTATGATTTGATATCTTAAGTGTATCGTCATACCCTATGCCACCGAAGAGAGTTGTCGGAGGTTTGAGAATGACTGGATAACTGGGTACATAACAGAAAATTCACCTCAGATTTTATGTTCTTCTCTTCGATGACGCCATATAGTGAATGTGCAAGAAGCTGACGCGCATTTTGCTGATCGTCGTGAATGCTGAATTCGTGACTCTTGTGTGCGACTGGAAAAATTCCTGAATTGATTGTTGAGTTGTTGCAGCTGCATTCTCCGTAATAAAAATCGCAAGTATCATAACAATATATAACATGTAGATATCAAGTAAAACTATGTTAGAGATGTGGTTAGAAACAAAGTAATGAATTTGAAGTACTTGTCTACGGATGAGATTCTCGCGGGCCGTCTCTACAAACTTGAAAATGAATTCTTTAGTGATATAGAATTAGTTGATGTAAATCATTGATTTTATTTCTCATACAATGTTATTTACTGTGAATTATGTTTAAGTATGTATGTTTTCATAATTTGAGTATTTTGTGTGTTCCTGCTGTGATTATTTATTAAATTATGTCAAAGTGGATTGGATCACCCTTTCACATGGATAATAACATATATGTTTTTGTGGCTATGTAAGACTAGTGATAGTTTCTGGTTCTGAAATCTCGTCGGGATGAACGGAAAAGACTTTGTGTCTGGAGTTATCTGATTTCGTACTATGACGGATTATGGTATGTCTATCCAGTCAGGGGTCGGATGAGTGTTTTTGTGACTCTTGATTTGGGTACTTTGTGTGTATGATGGATATACATCTGTATAACACTTAGAAATATGCTCCATGTGAAAGGAGATATAGCGTGCATTCCATACGACAGCGCACCAAAAAAGGATTATGGGTTTCATCTGAGATATGATCTTAACTCGAAGTCGTGTGTGACCAAATCTCTTTATGTGAGAGTCACACATGTACCCTTATTACTCGAAAAAGATACTTGAGATTCGATTGAGTGTTAGCTATGTTGGTCCGTGCTCGAATGGTTTCGATGTATTCCGCTCAGATCCTGGTTCTAGAAAAGAGACTGTATAGATGGTTTTATGTGACGAGGATAGTAATTATGAGATCGTCTCGATATTTTGTCTACTGGAAAATCATTTTGTGGTTAATATTGGAGTAAAATTACCTAACTAAGGTGCATAACACATTTTCACTGTTGGTGTGCGATCCACGAATCATTGCTTATTCTTAATATGCGCGTAGAACTTTGCCTGTTATGTCTGCTAGTCGCACGCCTTCCTCCTCATATGTGATTTTATTGTAGTAGGGGAATTGGTTTTGCTAGTGCAGACTTAATGAATGAGTGCCCCAACTATGTACAAGTGGGAGACGTTGCTTTTAGTATAATGGGTCACCCATTCACATAATTCAAGTTATGTGACTGGACCAGCTATCACATTCTCTCCGCAGAAGCCCCAAAACCTAGGTTTTGGTCTGTGAGAGTCAACCCAGCCAATTTGGCTTTTTTCCTTGGCATTAATTGCCAATTGCTGATCCAACCAATCAGAGAGGAGCAACAAAGCTACTGCAGGTCTTGATGGGACGTTTTCATGCAAGGATTTCTCGTTGCAATGGTGAATGCAAACTCCCACGAAACAAGCAGACCCCGGAAATGAATTGTCGACCTAAACTCGAAACACCAGCTCGAGCAAAGCGGTTGGTATGTGAGGAGGGTGCTGGGTCCGAAACAGATGAAGCTGAACATAATCACACGAATTCTCGAACAGGAGTGTGTAGGGTGTGGTAGGGTCGGCATTACAGAGGCTAAGCCAGACACGTTCTTGTTGGAGAATGTGTGGAAGTAGATGGAAACGAACCTCTGATGGCAAGGTTTTGGTGGTCGAACTCCTAAGGCGTTGAAAAATGGGCATCCGTTAAACATGAAAGATTAGCTGATTATTGTTATGGGTGTGGGATGTTGGGACACACGACCCAAACGTGTAAAGAAGCGGTGAGGATATCGGAACATGATGAGAAAGTTCCAGCCTACGGTCCATGGTTGATTGGGCTAGGCCAAAACACATAATGCCGAAACAAGACACGAGGTCGAATGAGGACCGAACCAAACTAGGAGCTATGAGATCTTGTCTTAGAGTATTATGTAGAATAGTCTAGATTAATAAATAGTAGTCTTTATCTTTAGTTTATCTATATTAATTAGTTTATCCTTTTATATTTAGTTTATTATATATATAGTTAGATAGATAGTATGAGTATCTTTATAGATAGAATAGATAGTTATAGATAGTTATCTCTATACTATATATATGTAGTACTCTATGTGCAATATAGCAAGTTTCTCAATAATGGAGTCAGATGTTTTTCTTATTCATCTCCTTCACGTTTTCATGTTCTATTAAATCTAACATGGTATTAGAGTCTTCTTTTCAAGGACTGAATCATTCATGCTGTTGATCTGTGATTTGCTGATACAATTCCTCTTCAACAATGCTGAATTAATTATGCTGAAATCTCGATTTGGTATCGTGAAGATGTGTGATCAAATTGAGTTTGCACAACCAAGTTTTTTGATGATTTACAATGGATTCAATAGAAGATTGGAATGCTGGAATTCAGATTTTAGATTAGTTTGTTAGCTACTATGACATGACCACGACGAGATGACCGAGATGGCACCGCGATGGCATGACCGGGATAGCCCTTCTTTATTTTACGGCATGACCACTACGAAATGACCAAGATGGCAACGCGATGGCATGGCCGATTTTGTTTTCCTTTTATCTGGATTTTAGCTTGAGAAACTTGTATTTGAATGTGAAGTATCTCACCAATGATGAAGATGTACGAGCTCAATTCGATTGGGGATTTAATCGAGATTGGATTTGGGATCCGACACAAGCAAAGAAGCATTGGAAATTTGGGGACCAATTCAGCAAATTTCAAAATTTGACGATCAAAATCAAGAACAACAAAGAACATGGGTGAATGTTAGAGTATTATGTAGTATAGTCTACATTAATGAAGATTAGTTTTTATCTTTAGTTTATCAATATTAATTAGTTTATCCTTTTATATTTAGTTTATTATATATATAGTTAGATATATAGTATGAGTATCTTTATAGATAGAATAAGTATATATAAATAGTTCTCTCTATACTATATATATGTAGTCCTCTATGTACAAAATAACAAGTTTCTCAATAATGGAGTTAGATGTTTTTCTTATTCATCTCCTTCACGTCTTCATGTTCTATTAAATCTAACATTTTGGTCTGACATAATGGCCGAGGTTCGACAATCGGAGAAGGAAAGGAGCAAATCGGATAAGCAACGGGACAAAGAACCAATACCGAGGAATGATAGTGAGACTGCACCGAGAAAGGCGGAGGACGAGTGCATGGAGATGGAACCATGGGTAGCAAGGGGTAACCACAAATGGGGAGGGGGAATGCAAAGGAGTACACAGGTAGAAGGAATGGAGCTGAATGAGGAACGAGATGGAAACCAAACGGCGAACAAGTCGGACGAGGCCACACAGATCGCATGTGGTCGGGAGGTGCGCAAAGGGGCGGCACATGCACAATTCTGGTGGTTGAGACAAATACAATCGGAGAGGAGACACCACACCCAAGCACCGTCTAGTCCGGTGATCATACAATTACCGAAAGGCTTTACCATCAAACAGAACATTATCACGACTATACCGACATGACCTACACGGTGGAGAACCCACCGGACTCACCATCCGCCACGCCAACACATGAAATTGGGAATGCAAACTCGGGGTTGATCCCGTACCTGAATAAGATGACTCTGAAACAGATGGGAGACGACATGGAGGGTCAGCCAACCATGAAAAATCTAAGGGTCAGGAGGGATCCAAAAGAAGGCGAGGAAGATCGACCGTGGAAAACAATCACAGCGGGGGGGCCCAAGCCGTCCCACCACGAGTAGAGTACGAAAGGGGGTACGAAGGCATTGACACAGAAGGACCGAATGATTTCAACGGAAGACAAATGGGCTCTGGTGGCTGTCCCGGAACAGCCACAGGGGCTCAATGAGTGACATATCATGGAACAGTCAGGGGTTAGGGTCTAACCTGACAGTCCACAACCTATAAGACCTCAATAAAAGGTATCGCCCGGACATTATTTTCTTTATGGAAACAAAGAATGGGGATACCTACTGCGAGAAAAACAGGGAAAAAAAATTGGGATGCACGGAACGAAGATGTTGGGCCGATAGGGAGAGAGGGGGGGTTTAGCATTGTGGTGGAAGGACGATACACAAGTCAGAATCCTATACCATGACACTAACTGTGTGGACTGTGAAATAAAAATCGGACAAGGTGGCTCATGGATGTATATCACGTGGGTCTACGCGGATACGAATGCCCAAACACGAACTCAAAACTAGGAGGTATAGCGCAGCCTAGGGAGGGGTTGGAGGGGAAGATGGGCGATTCTTGGAGATTTCAACACCATATGTTACTCGCCAGAAAAGGAGGGAGGCTGAAGGATATCCCAACGACGGATGGACGAGTTTAATCAATTGATCGAGGATTTCAACGTAGAGGACATGGGAGCAAATGGCCCAACATACACATGGTGTAACAACAAGAGCGGGGAGGAACGGGTAAGTGAGCGGTTGGATAGGGTGTTGATAAATGGGGAATGGGTTGAGGGTTACCCGAGTAGCTGTTGCATTAATGAGTTAGCCATTGGTCTGGATCACACCGCCATCTAGAAAGACCGAGGCGAAGGATGAGGCGGAGTTTCAAATTTGAGGCTATGTGGATGGAAACACAAAGGTGCAAGGACATAATCGACCAAGCATGGGGACAAACTCAGTCGGCCGAACCCCTAAATGGGGTATGTGCAAAGCTGAAAAGGTGTCGAAGGCAACTTACCAAATGGAGCAAAGCACACTTTGGGAATAATAGGAAGGACATTGTCGAGACGAGGGAGAAACTCCAACACTACATGAGGGGCTGAATGGACCCATATGCGATTCAGGAGGAGAAACGGCTAAAGGGTAAAATCCACAACCTATGGACGAGGGAAGAAATCTATTAGAGGCAGAGGTCGCGGGTAAAATGGTTAAAAGAAGGGGATAGAAACACAACTTTCTTTCACCAAACCACGGCGTCGAGGAGAAGGAGAAATAACATATGTTGTCTGCAAAATCAATCAGGGGTTTGGTTAACAAATGAGGAGGAAATAGCGGCGGAGCTTCGGAACTACTATGGGGAGATGTTCAGATCAGAGGCTACCATCGGCGGGGAGGCGATGATTGTGGCCCTACCACATAAGATAACAGACGACATGAATACACAACTAACACAGGAGGTAACCGACCAAGAAATCAAATCGGTTACATTCCAGTTAAGGGGTTTAATGCTCCATGTCCCGATGGGTTTCCGAGTATGTTTTATCAACGGAATTGGCATACCGTGGGACCAGATTTCATCACTGCGACAAACGCTTTCTTCGGAACAGGTAACCTCCCATTCCATATTAACCAAACTGATATTGTGTTGATCCCAAAGGTGTCAAACCCGACTCAGGCCACTGAGTTCAAACCTATTAGCTGCTGTAATTTCTTCTATAATATAATGTCTAAGGTTTTGGTGAACATATTAAAGATTTATCTTCCAGATCTCATAACACATTTTCAGAGTGTCTTTGTAGCAGGCAGGTCTATACATGATAACATACTGGTTGCTCATGAGGCTTTCCACTACCTGAAGATCCGAGGAAGGGGGAGCATAACAGAATGTGCTTTAAAGATAGACATGCAGAAGGCGTACAATAGGGTGGAGTGGGAGTTATTACTAAAACGCCTGCAGAAAAGAGGCTTTGTTGAGAAGTGGATAGGGTGGGTCTGAGCCTGCATATCCACCACGTCATACAGGGTAGTGGTAAATGGGGAACGATGCACGACGATCAAGCCGACAACGGGCATCCGTTAGGGAGACCCCTTATCACCATACCTGTTTATATTGCTAGCAGATGTACTATCGAAGACTATTGAGAAGCAGGTAGGTGAGCAGAGACTGAGAGGAATTGTGATGAGGAGAAGTTGCCCCGATATACCCCACCTTTTATTTGCCAATGACTCCATCCTATTTATACAAAGATCGACCGACAATGCAAGGCGCTTAAAGAGCATATTGGACGGATATTGTGAGGCATCTGGATAGCGCATTAATACTGCAAATTAAACACTGTATTTCAACAATGGTGTGGGACCAGATGAGAGGAGGATAGTGGAGAAGGTACTTAATATAAGCACGAGTGACCCAGGCAAATATCTAGGTTTACCATCCACATGGGGAAGATCAAATAAAAGCGCAATGGGGTTCCTCAGGAACATGGTTAAGGAAAAACTAGCTGGATGGAGACCAAAGACACTAAACCAAGCGGGGAAAGAGGTGTTTATAAAGGCGGTAATCACGGTCATCCTGACATACGTCATGAGTGTGTTCCAAGTCCCCAAAACCTGGTGCTCGGGCATAAATGCAGTGATTGCGGACTTTTGGTGCGGAGTAACGGTTGAGGGCAAGAAGACACACTGGCGGAGATGGGAGATCCTAACCAGGTCCAAACACACTGGAAGACTAGGGTTTAGGGAACTCCAAACGTTCAACACAGCCTTGCTTACTAAAACGGCAGGGCGTTTCCTAAGCGAACCGAACACACTATGCACGAGGATCATGAAAGGTTTGTACTTACCGCATGGAGACTTTCTAAGAGCAACGAGGGGAGGGCGTGCATTGTGGGGATGGAGTAGCCTACTACATGGGAGGGATGTGATTAAACGATAAGAGTTATGGACGATCGGTACGGGGGAAACGATAAGAGTGTTCACGGATCCATGGGTGGTGTCAAAAGATGGATTCAGGGTGTCGACCGAACGGGACGAACAAACCGACCAAACCACAATTGTGAGTGAACTAATCAACTCGAATGGGAGATGGATTGAGGAGATAGTAAGGGCGAGTGTTACACCTCATGATGCCGAATATATACTAAATCTATCGATACCATGCGACAGAGGGGTAGACCGGTACATATGGTCACACACGAAGGACGGAACACCACAACCTTAGTCCGTCTATCATCGACTTTGAGAACTGGAGGGGCAGCAGGCCGAGGGGACCCAGAACCGAGACAGGTCGATATGGAAGGACATATGGGCGACAACCACAAAGAACATCATGTGGCTCCTAGTGTCAAACGCAATTGTGGTAAAGTACAACCTGGTACGTCGCGGAATGCAAGTATCACCAAGCTGCCCGGTATGTGGAGAAATGGAAACACGGGAACATATACTTTTTGGGTGCAGGAGGACTGAACCAGTCTAGCTTGAAGTGATAGGCATTTGGGTGTATAGAACTAATCGGACGGAGGTACCAAAATGGTTGGAGGCGAGGCACGCAGATCCAGGGGTACATGGACCAACACGGGAAGCTCGGTGGACAAAATGTATACTCACATGCTGGTAGATATGGAAAATGCGATGCAGAGCAGCCTTCGAGGCTAAATCACCGAACCCATTAGAGACAATTAGGACCATACAAGAAGCATATGCCGAACACCTAGCAAATGGAAGAGAGAAGTCGAACGCGGGACCAACAAGACCGAACCATAAGTGGGAGAATCCGAGGGGAGCTACCATGAAGATGAACTGCGACGCAGCGGTGTGCACAAGCTGGACTAGGCGTGGTGGTACGAGATGCCGAAGGAACACTCAGGGGAGGCCTAAGTCGATTGATGTGAGGCGACAACGTGGAAATGATGGAAGCAACAACAATCGTGGAAGGGCGCGACTGGCGATGTCAATGGGATGGACGGACAATGTAATAGAATTGGACTCACATGCCGTAATACACCAAATACTGGAGGGGCCAACACTATGGAGAACAGAGGCAATAGTCCAAAATATTCGAGCACTTGCGAGACAACACATGCAGGTGCAATGGCGAGCTATTCCACAGACAGCAAACGAGTGCGCTAACTGGATAGCAAAGCAAACCCGAATGGGAGTGAGATTGAACGTTTGGGTTGAACGACCCCCACACCCTTTTATCTGTTTACTAGTGAATGATTGTAACCCCGAACAACCGTGACGATATGTCACGATATTTTTTTCTATCGAATGAAATGTTAATTTGGCCAAAAACAATTGTCACTAGACTCAAAAATAGTCTCTCTTTCTATATCCTTATATATATAAGAGTGCTCAAGATTTTAAACCCCTAGATCAGAATGTTCTTATTCTCGCCAGAGTAGAGAAACTTTGTCGCACTACAATTTAGAAAGAGGTCAATAGCTGTGGTATTATAAATCATTACCTGTCAAACCGTGGTATATCCTTCCATCCAACAAACTGTGATCCCAAGTTCAGGTAGATACGCTTGTGCTTTAGCAAAATGTAATCACTCCAAGAGATACTCTAAATATGTGCATTTAGCCGATTATATGTTTATAGTATAAATTCCAACCGAAGGATTGCCAGCAATGGCGGATCACTATGCGCATGGTGAGTGCTTCTTCATCCGTATCTTGTCCAATGATTTTGCACCTGTAAAGTTAGAATCGTGTGCACTCATGATGCAGATGTGCTGAATCATTTCCATCATTCTAATCGAAAAAATGAATCTATGATTACTTGTTAGAAAATGAGATTTTTACTTTTTGTATATTACATAGTTAGAAATGAGCAATTTGGTCTCAATAGGTTTGATATCTACATTGTTCCATATGGCTGGTAGGCTCTAACATCGTGAGAGATGATGATGGCCTTGCAATGAGCTCAAGAAACATACATCTTTTACTTAAAGAGCGGACCAATGTATGATTATGTTCCTTTTTGTTGGAAATATGCATATGTGATGGTATGACAATGTTTCTACCATGGCATGCCCTTTCCCTTTGTTGCTAATGTATTGTCTATTCCGTACAGGCACTATCTGTAACCAGATGTTTGTCAAGAGCCAAAATTATTGCAGATAAAGGCCAAGTGTATTGCAAAGATCTAAGATATTTCTGAATCTAGTGGAAAGATTGATTATGTTGAGGTATGCCATCTCTATGAATATCAATCACCTCTAAAATATTGAGTAACAAAACAAAATAAAAGTAAATTGTCAGAACTTTCATACAAAGAAAAAATGAAACTTGGATATGAAGCAAGTTCATTCAACATCTGATTTGGAGACATGTTGACCAACACTTCATTTTTAGCAACGTCGTTCAAACATTTTGTGTTTGTTTTTCATTTGCGTGTTTGATATGATAAGATTGATGTCCCACAGGACATACAACCTTATGTGTCTACGGGAATAATTGCATATGTTTTCCCGTCTGCATCAATTAAATCATAAACATAACCATGGTCTCGCAAACATTGATCACAAAATCATGGCACCTCAAGGATTTGTAAAACTTTATTTTTATATTAATTATGGATAATATGTCTCTTTGTCCTGCTAATTGTAGACCAAGCGACTCTGCAACCACTGGAAGAGGTTAGGAGTCCTGTTGTACTTTGTGTGGCAACCTGGTTTGGGAAGGTCAAGCTCATTCATAATTTTGAAATCAATTAAGATGACTTCAACTTCCATCTGCTTTCTTCAACAAATGTGTGAAAGGGTCTCCCTTTTCAGTAATTAGCCTACTTCAGATATATTGACGGTAGAAAACCCCTTGTTTTTTTGACTATTTATCTGCAACTCTATATTTGGAGTTGATTACAGATGAATGTTGTGGCGGTTGGTTGGATACGATAATAGTTGGTAACCATTTTGCAGTGGTTGGTTCGATATGATAATGACCGGTGAGCATCCCTCTTCGGACTCTGCAAATTGTATGAATCTTTAGGCATGGCATGGGAGTTGTGTTAGTTGTTTCCTATGTTTGGAGAATGGTGTCTTTGTAATCATACAATATTTTGATATTGACAATGGACATCACACAAACTTATACAATAGTTTTATAATCTTATAATCAATCAGTTTGATGAAGAACATCCACATGAAATTCCCAAAGAAGAGTGGTCTACCATAGTCTATACAACACGGTCTTGTAATTTCCACCCACTAAAGCGAAAACAAGTCTTTCGATAATGAAGAGCAACATTTGCAATGACATTTCTTTCTCTTGTCAACACTTCTTGATATTGCAGACAGTAGACAATACTATGATGAGAATGATGGCAATGAGAATGCCGAGTACAATTAACTTCATCTTCATGTTCTTCAGCCACATCTTTCTTCTCATCTGAGTACCCTGCTGCCTGAAATCTTGTGCCTGAGAATTGTCAGCAGTTGGAGACTCAAGTTCAATAATAAATCAGTAAAGCATCGAGATTCGAGAGAGACAAGCCAAGGAATTCAATACATCATATTATTTTAGCTCTTTTTTGTAACGTCAATAAAAGGATAACCTGAGTGCGAAGGTTCTCGGTTTTATCCACCAGGAGCTCGATCTTCTCTCCTCTATCAAGAACCTGAAAATGAATGCGGTTAGTGTAACTTCATTTGCTATTTGAGGTACACATATCATACTCAATGACTGTTGCTTACTTTCTCAATGTTTTCCATCATAACTCCCTTGACCTCTGAAACCTGTGCTTTAACTTTCGTGATCTTGCTGATCTCCTCTGGATGGTCCACGCAGTATTGCATCTGCTCCTTTAGTTTGGGTCTGTAATTCATCGGCACTTTTACATATTGATGTGCATAGCCATTAAAGAGAAAAGAACCAATCTGTAAAATTGATCATGTGTTTACCCGAAATCCTTGTTTAAACTGTAAGCAGCTGCAGCTACAGTTTTTCCTCCAGCACCATATCTCTTGATAAATTCCTCCCTAATACGTTCAAGAAAGGCCATTGGAACTTGACGACCAATGGCCTCAACTGCAACTACACAGTAAGCTGAAAAATTATAGGTTGTTAGTTTGATAATCATGAAACATAGTACCATGAAGAGACGTTTTGTAGACAACTCAAACCAATTTGATTAGCAAGTATTATTAGTATATATACACACACAATCTTTTAATTTGTAAGCAAATACTAAACCGATCAATAAGGAAAGCCAGAAGGTAGTCGGAGGTTTCTGCTAGGATATCTGATGACATTGTGATGACTGAAAAATTACAACTTCAATGGAGCAGAACATTATGTTGCATTTGCAGATTGCTGATCACTTCCAGCATAATTAAGGATTCGTCCACAACGCAACAAATATGCAGTCGTCTCGAAAAATTAAGCATAAATCTATGTTGCCAAATAACATTGCAATTAAACGACTGTTGTATCTTTAAAGAAAAATATGGAAGTATAACATATATCCCTTGATTTCATATACAAATTTACTCTATGCATGGCAGAATAATTGCAAAGAGCAAGAACATTCCAAAAGCACCTTAACATATTCTAAATTAAATTATTTATTGCCCCTAAGTACTTCGAAATTGAAGACCTAAAAATGGTGATTTTCTTCTAGGTAATGAATGTTGAAATTAACACCATCCAAAAAACGATTCTCACAAAGAATCCTCAGTACTGAAGACACAATCGAGAGTAATACGATGTACCAACAGAAGAAAATAAACAAAGCAAAATAGACCGAAATCAGCAGCAATACATTCATCAACAGACTGGACTTTTCACAAGGCAGAAAATAGAGAGAATGACCGCTTACAGAAGCCGTTATCGACAAGGAAGTTGAAGGTGTGTCCATCGCAGTTGTAAGTGAACCTGTTGTTAACAACCGGAAGTTTCTGGAGGCACTGGAAGGCGACAGTGTTGAAGTTGCCGGAAAATTCCGTGTACTCTGCCACTACAACCGCGCCTCGTGCCACAAAGCTGTAAATTAGCGACTGCTGCCCCATGAACGACCTCTGGTTGCTGGTTGCTTCTTCAAGCGTGTGAGAGAAAGAGAGACTTTCGTTGAAGAAGGTGATGGTGATGGATATGGAATTTGAAATGAATTTTATGCGAGTGCGGTGAAAAGGATAGCCGTTCTTAGCAAGGTGGTGGCGTGGCTTTTTTATTTATTTTCCTTTTCTTATAATTTCTAAATTTAACTTTTTTATCATAACCGACCGGTTTGCATAACAACAGTCTTTGAACCGGGTTGGACCGGACGGTTTTTCAAAAATCAATCGGGTTTCGGCTCTAATTTTTTTGGGTGGTTTGCTTCGGTTCGACCGAGCAACTTCAACTGATCGGTCTTTAAGTCTAGATTTTAATTCCGATTCCAATTCATTTCGGCCATTTCCAGTTTTCAAACCTATTGTGTTATGTATGTTCAAAGTTTGAGGTAATTATGTTGTGTTATATTATGTTTTAAAGTAATATGCAGTGGTATTAGAACCGAACCGGTGGTCCGACTGGGAACCAAACCCCTGTCCGGTTTAGTTCAGCTAAAAGACAGAAATGCATATAAACAGTGTTTTGAACCGGATTGGACCAACCAGTTTTTTTAAAACCGATCGATTTCCGGTTCTTTTTTTTTTTTTTTGCGGGGGTAAATTTTTTGGGTGGTTCTCTTCGGTTTAAACCAACTTCTTCGGTTCGACCGGGCAACGTTTTTCGATTTAGATGTTATGTTTAAAGTTTAGACTTATTGTGTTTGATTTTGAGACTATTCTATTATGTATGTTCAAAGTTTGAGGTAATTATGTTGTGTTATATTATGTTTGAGAGCAATGTGTATGTTTGAGACTATGTAGTTTGTGTGTTTTTGTGACTATGTAAGTAGTTTAAGGTAATTATGTGTGTGTTTGAGACTATGTAGTTTATATTTTCAGATTTTTTTAATAATGAATAGTGAAATACACATTCAGCCATGTCTGGCTGGGTTGGACCGACCGAAATGAGAACCGACTCCCTCGCTGGTTCCAGGGTCGGTCCGGTTCTGATAACACTGCTTTGTAAGTTGAAGCGTGCTCGTGTTAAGTAATAATATTATTAATATAGTATGTTTCTGTTACGCGTTATGTACAATAATTTATTAATTTTAATATATTATATGGTATAAAATTATTCAAATGATATTTAAGTAAATATACAAATATTGTTTTAAAAAAAATAAAAGGTTACTGTTTTTTATGGTTAAGTTGGTGATAATTTATGAACTACTTCTATAGTTCTATACGTGAATATTTATCAGTACTTTTCTATAAACAAATTTTAACTATTTCAATTAATTATTATAATTATACATACTTTTAAAATTTTATATTGACGTAATAATGAGAATGCAATAATTATCAAATATATATATAGTATTTGTTTTATCTTACCGAAAATTTATTTAACTAAAGGTTGAAAAAAATTTAAGAAAAGTAAAATAATTTATATGATAGTAAATAATAATATTTTATGCAAAATAAATACAATAACTTAGGAGGTGGATTTTGTTTTGGGATTCAGGGGATACAGATGATGAATCTACAATATTAACGGTTACAAAAATAATTCATCAAATAAAATATTTATTTTTGACAACTAAGCATGATCAAAAATTATTAGATATTCTAACAAAATTAATATATAGATAAATAGATTAAAGACCTCGGCGTAATTAATTACACTATGTTAAAAGTAACACTTAGATTGGTCTGAATCAAAATTCATTTTCATTATATTCGACATAAATAATTATGTTAGAAGCAAGAAAAAACAACTTCATCCAAAATCTGCTGCAACTCAGCTTCTAGACCAGCTGGGCCTCCACTAATCTGCACTGCCTCAATATCCTCTTTTAGGTCAGTCGGAAGACTAAAATTTCCTTCCAGTGCTAGTAAACTGTCAGGCAAGTCCATCTCCTTGAGCTTAACTCGAGTTAGTTCACTCCCTTGCTGTAACTTTTCAGCTTGTGTTTGAATAATATCATCAACCATTTCAGCGTACCTAGAAAGTGCTTTTGCACTACTGTCGGGGACTAAACTTGCAAATAATTTTTCCTTGCAAGCATCTACTACATCATTCATAGCCAAGGGCTTCACCATAGAAAATGCAGGAAGAGGAGCCAAAGCACTTGGAGCAGGAACCCTCATTAGGTACACTTGGTCATTCTCTTTTACAACCGTGCAATTTATTCTACAATCTCATCTTTCTCGTGCAGTTCTAGTCTGCACCGATAACAAGCTTCTGCATAAAACAAAGTCGCCTTTAGTTGTACATGAGCTATCCATCCCTTGTCGAAATGCTGGTTTAGAGGAGCAACGTTAAGAGCTGCCAAAACTTCCTCATAGTACAAACCAACCTGTATTTCATAAATAAAAAATAAAGAATATCATAATCTCCTCTTGAGTCATTTGATTGCAATTCTACTTACAGAAAAATTACTTTCGTCAGGCAATTCAATCAATAGTCATGTATTTATTGATTTTGTCATGCTTAAAGTGAACCAAATCGGTTTAACACTGCAGAAACAAACCAATCAATTTAAACCGAAAAACTGATTGGTCTGTAAAAAAAATATCAACTAAAAAGTGAATCGGAAACCGGTCGGTTTTCCAAAAAAACACCCGGTTCAAACACTGTTCATTTGTAAAACGATCTTTTAACTTAACCAAACCGAAAAGGGGTCCGGTTCCCGGTCGGACCCCCGGTCGGACCCCCGGTCCGGTTCTGATAACTATATGCTAATTACCTTGGGATAAACTTTTGTACTTTTACAAGAAAAACAAGTTTTAGTTTTTTTCAAGCCGTTGCAACCTTTGGATAAACTGTCGTAAATGACGATGCATATGGCATGTTACATCCTAAACATTAGTTGATCTAGAGTAACAAAATTTAGAAAGGGATACAAAGTTGTGTACTGTATACCTACAAAGAAATATTTCCTAATATTTGAAAAATATTTTCTTTTTTATATTTATTTTGTTAAAAAACTCAATATGGTAGCATATCTAACAAAATTAACTTAAAATTACGAGAACATTATTATTTAATAACAGTTATAACTTATAATACCCACAAATTTCCAAATCGAAATACAACTTTTAGGTGAAACTAAACTCAGCTAACTCCAAACTTACATTGGGATCAACGCCCCCCCTATGTCCTATTTATTTAATTATTTGAATAGGCAAACATAATAATTATTAATAATAAAATGGAAATATAATGCGATGTATATTATGTATGGAATGCCTCCTTGGAAAGATAATATTTGTCTTTTTGTTACTTATTTTCGTATCCCAACCGACATATTTAATATTTTATTATTTAAATGTAGATGAACCTTCACGCGCGTGGCGCGCGTCTCCAACCTCTCTACAGGAACCCTGTGAGAGATTCCCGACGGTCATGTGCCCACGATATGGGCCATGGATTGTTGGGACAAGACCGAGAACAGTTACCAAAAGTTTTCAATTAGGAGGAGGCAGTAAACAGAATATGACATGGCGAGACCCGAACAAGAAATCGTGGAGGGACATAATGAATGAAACGAAGCAGCTGGGAGACAGGGGAGTGTTTGGGGGTGAGAGTGCAGAGAGCTCAAATGTGATGGCTTCCTGGATGAGACAGGAGGTACCCATAAATCGGGTACCAATGCAAGTCAAGGAGGCAACCTGGATAAGAACAGAGAGTGTGGAGAAAGCCTCTTGAATGCTGACAATATGTGCTCAACGTCTCATCCAGAAGGGGTACAAGCGCATACCGACATGCTGATGAAGGAGAAGACAGAACTCCAGCTCTCACAAGCTGGGGGAAACACTAGACCATCTCTGTTCGATCTTAATGCCATTCTGAATGAGGAGGACGAGATAACGACTGAAGGCCCGCACATGAATGAAGGTTTGCACATACCCCTTGATCTGTCCTTGGCGCCCATACAAACGTTGGCTCCAATACCAACTATGACCACAACCAAGGCTGGTCTTGATAATACTGCTTGCAACTCCGTCACCTACCATCTCCCTGGTGAGGGGGGAAGAGTCTATCCCTCAAACAAGCCTGGGGATCCCGCTGATCCTTTGAACATGAGGCAGGAGATGGAGCTGAGACAAGTTGGGCACAACATTGAACACCAGAACGCAAGATCGGTGGAGATACCAATCACCACGAGGGGAACAAACGACCAAATCGTTCCTCGAAGAAGGGTGAAGGTGTCCCATTTACATAGAGGGGCCACAGAGGTAATGGGACCAGCATTCACGGACCGGGGTTGTGTTAACACAAGCAGAGATACTGGACATGCACAGGAAACGTCCAAGAGATGTGGAGAAAACGAAAGGGGGAAAATCGAGCAATTCCAAGGGTTCTGGTGGTTGTCCCCGAATAGCCACACAGACTCAATGAGCCTACTCTGTTGGAATTGTCAGGGGTTGGGGTCTCCCCTGACAATTCGCCACCTAAAATGCCTCATCCGAAAGTATCAACCTATTTTGATTTTCATCATGGAGACAAAACAGGTGGATGCCTACTGTGAGAAAGTAAGACGGGAGATGGGAATGGAGTATGGGTAGTATGTGACCCTGACAGGCTTGAGTGGCAGCCTGGCTTTGTGGTGGGGTAGGGAAGTAAAGGTAGATATTCTTGGGAAGGAGAGGAACATGATAGATTGTAGAGTTGAGACCGATTTGTTCCGTGTTGAATTTATGTCACCTGGGTATATGGAGATCCTGATTTCACTAGGCGCTCAAACAACTGGAATACTCTTCGGGGCATTGGCTAGAATCGATCGGAGGCTTGGCTTTGTGTGGGTGATTTTAATGACATCACTCACCATGATGAAAAACTAGGAGGGAGAAGGAAGGATCAGTACAAGATTGATGAGTTTAATAACTGATCTACAGATGGAGGATATGGGTTTCAAGGGGCAAAGATTCACGTGGTCGAACAATCGAACAGGTCCGGATAGAGTTATGGAAAGGCTGGATAGGGGCATATCAAATAACAACTGGGGTTTTTTGCTTCCGCGGTCTCAATGCATTAATGAGCTTGCTATAGATCAGATCACTCTCCGGTCATCGTCCTACTAAACATGGCCGAAGGTAGGGGAGAAGACGATTTTGATTCGAGGAAATGTGGTTGAAAAAGACCGAATGTAGTGACGTGATATCGGAGGAGTGGGTCGAGGGTGGTCTGACTAGGTGAATGGGGGACCTAAAACCGAAGTTGGATAGGTGCAAGAGATCACTTATACAATGGAGGAATAAGGAATTCAAAAACAATGTCACTCTTATTAAATCCATCAAAGATCAGCTTGGAGCTATGGCCAACAAGCTGCTTAATGACGAGGAACAGGGTGAACAAAGAGCCTTGAAATCGAGGTTACATGCGTTGTGGAAGAGGGAAGGTATATATTGGACACAATGAGCCCGGGTGAAGTGGCTCACCCATGGGGATAAGAACTCAAAATTCTTCCACCAAACGGCTCTAGCTAGGAGGAGGCGGAACAAAATTCTGGTTCTACAAGGGGCTAGAGGCTAATGGATTGAGGAAGAGGGTGAGATCATGAATGAAATCCATGGGTTCTACTTGTTCACGGCCGAGCTACCACGGGGACACCCAATAGATGACGTTTTGAGCTGCTTACAAAGGGATGTTTCCCTTCATATAAACCAGATTTTGACGAGAGACACTTCCTTGGAGGAGGTCAGGCAGACAGTGTTTCAGATGGGGGGGTCTCGTGCGCTGGGGCCAGATGGGTTCTCGGGAACCTTCTACCAGAAGAATTGGACGGTGGTCGGTCCAGACATTCTCACCTTGGTCAAATCATTTCTATCATCAGGTACCATGCCTTTATACATAAATAAGACCAATATTACTTTGATTCCTAAAATTTCCAATCATGTGACTACCTCAGACTTCAGACCTATTAGCTTATGTAATTTTTCGTATAAAGTGATTTCCAAGGTTTTGGAAAATAGATTAAAAACCTATTTGGCAGGACTGATAACCCCGTACCAGAGTGCTTTTGTGGTAGGGAGAATAATACAGGATAGTATCGTTATTGCACATTAGATGTTCCATTATTTAAAGACAAGGCGAAGAGGTACGAGTGGTGTGGGTAAGACGGATTATGCGCTTAAGATTGACATGCAGAAGGCCTATGATAGGGTCGGGTGGGGCTTCCTACTCCAAACCATGAGGAGGCGTGGCTTCAGTGAACAATGGATTAGTTGGATCAATGCATGTATTACTACGGTTACATCTCAGGTCAATGTCAATGGAAAGAGTACATAGGCTATTAGACCATCACGGGGATTGCGTCAGGGAGACCCGTTGTCACCATACCTGTTCATTTTGGTTGCATATGTGCTCTCTCGTTCGCTGGAAAAACAGGTTGATTCGGGCGGCATTAGAGGAATTCAACCGAATCGGAGATGCCCGGAGATACACCATCTCTTCTTTGTCGACGACTCCATATGCTTCATGAGGGGTACTCTTGAGCAGGCGAGGACACTGCGACACACCATTGAGAGATGCAGACAGGTATCGGGACAACGTGTCAACTTCCATAAATCAAGCTTGTATTTCAATGCAGCTACGGATGATGACTTTAAAAGAGATGTGGCCAACATTTTTTCGGTTCAACAAGTAGAGAACCCGGGGCATTATCTAGGACTACCTACAATTTGGGGTCGTTCACGCAAGGGAGCCCTATACTATTTAAAGGAGCGGATCCTAGACAAGCTCAACGGATGGAGGAACCGGTTTCTAAACAATGCGGGTAAAGATGTGTTGATTAAATCAATCATAACGGCGGTCTCTACCTATGTGATGACAGTTTTCAAGCTTCCAAGTTCATGGTGCTTCGACATTAACTCAATGGTGGCAAGGTTTTGGTGGGGAGCAAGTTGTGGTGCTCGTAAAATTCACTGGAAGTCTTGGGATACAATGACTCGATCGAAGAGGGCAGGCGGGTTCGGGTTCCGGGACCTGACTGATTTCAACGTTGCTCTCCTCACTAATACTGCAGCACGGGTCCATTCCGAGCCTAATGCCCTATGGGTTAATGTGCTTCGAGGTTTGTATTTCCACCATTCAAATTTCCTGCATGCTTTCAAGGGGAGTCGGCCTTCCTGGTGCTGGGCTAGTATCCTAGAAGGGAGAGCAGTCCTGCTCAGGGAAGGCATCTGGTCTCTTGGGGATGGCAACACAATCCGTGCTTTTGAAGACAGGTGGGTACCATCGGTGCAAGGGAACAGGCTTACCTCTTAGGGGGGTGCAGGGAGTAATGCTGAGGTATTGGTATCGGAATGGATAGATGCAGACAGATGCTCGTGGAAGGCTGATGTGGTTCGACTAGCCCTCCAACCGACAGAAGCTGAGGAAGTCCTTAACATCACGGTGCCGCTGGAACAAAGGAACGACTGCCTTCGTTGGCCACACACCAGGGACGGAAGGATTACGGTTCGGTCGACTTATCACTCCATCACAGATAATTGTCTCAACTTTCCTCCTGGTGTCCCACCTCAGGCTGATCCTATCACCTCTATATGGCGAGTGGTCTGGGGTGCACAGGTGTGGCCAAAGGTGAAAGCTTTTACTTGGAAGCTCCTTACCAATTCAATCGCTGTCCGAAGGAATCTTCAGAGGCGTGGCATACAGGTCTCGGCGACTTGCCCTGCATGTCAGGCCGATGAAACTACAGAGCATATGCTCTTCAGTTGCCTTTGGACTGGGCAGATTTCGCATGTTTTTCTTGGTGTGTCATCTGTGGGCAGGGAAGCCGAAACCATGACAGAGTGGCTAGGTGCTCTGCTGCTCGCCATGACAGGGGATGGACAGCGGGACAAGGACAGAGCGACTCTGGGCATGATGGTTGGCTGGTGTCTTTGGAAAGCCAAGTGTAAACTGGCTTTCGAGGACAGAGTTCCCAATACTGGGGGGGATCATCAACGAGGTCTTCCGGACGTTTGGGGAGACGAAGCTGCTGTCGTCTATTTTTGAATGAAATCTTATTCAGTGGCAAAAAAACTTTTTATTATTATTTTGCATTTAATTTAGGGTCAAATACCAAGAAGCAGCCTGGATTTTGAACGTTTTGCAACGAGTTATCCGAACTTTGAAAAATCAAAATGAGCTACATCAACTTTGAAGAAGGTGCAAAGAGTTACGTCCAATTTTCCGTCAATTGTTGACGTAAAGTTGTTGTCAATTGGATGGAGATAGTTATTTGCACCCTCATGATAAGATCAATACATACTTGAAAATACTGTGTAAAAATGTATAAAGTGTAATGTAAAAGAATAGTAGTATTTAAAATAGGGTAAAGTATGAAAAAATAAGTAATATGTTTGGTGAAAGTTGTTGCATGTTCCTTAGAGAGCATCACTTTAACCGACCGACGACCTTTCACACTTCGTCAATCTTGACATTCTTCAAGTCTTCCACGACCTTATTTGTTTATATTACTTGCGGATGTCCTATCTAGGCGTATGATAGTGGCGGCTATGGATGACGCTATTGAAGGGATCAAAATGAGAAGACAATGCCCAGAACTCCATCATATCTTCTTCTCAGATGATTCCCTATTTTTCATAAGGGGATCAACCACAAATGCCGAAAACTTGAGGAAGATTCTGGATGATTATTGCATAGTGTCGGGACAAAAAATAAACCGAGAGAAATCAACCCTATTTTTCAGCAAAGGGTCGAACCATGTTGAGAGACAACGGGGTGAGACAGTGCTTAACATAAAAGGCACAAGTGACCCGGGTAAGTACTTGGGACTACCATCGATATGGGGACGATCGAAAAAAGAGACTTTGAGTTCCCTCAAAACCAAGATAAAGGAAAGGCTAAATGGGTACCGACCGAAAACATTGAACCAAGTCGGGAAGGAAGTCCTCATTATTAAGACAATCATCACCGCCATACCGACATACGTGATGAGTGTATTCCGATTACCAAAAATGTAGTGCTCGGGAATAAATGCTCTCATTGCGGAGTTTTGGTGGGGCTAAACCGTGGATGGCAAGAAAACGCATTGGCGAAGATAGGAGGTCTTAACAATGGAAAATGAGGCAGGGGGCCTAGGGTTCCGGGAACTCCAAACATTTAACTCGGCCCTTCTTAAAAAGATGGCCAACCGACTAATGACCGAACCAGAGTCTTTATGTGCACGGGTCCTTAAAGAACTATATTTCCCGAGATGCTCTTTCCTAGAGGAGAAAAAGGGGGTCGGGCATCATGGAGATGGAGTAGCTTACTTCATGGCTGTGAGGCATTGATAACCGAAGGGACTTCGTGGTCGGGTCGGGGCAGAAGATACGAGTATTCGAAGATCCATGGTTGTACACTAAGGAGCCCAAGAGGGTGAATGTTGACACGAGGGTGGAGAACGGGGGAACCTTCTTATGAAAGATCTAATAAAACCGAATGGAGTGTAGGATGAAGACCTCATCCAACGTATGGTGGACCATGAGGATGCCGAGCACATATTAAGCATACCATTATCACATAAAGGAGGGGAGGATCTTTACATATGGCCCCACACGAGGGATGGAGTACCCGCGGTCCGATCAGTATACCACAAACTACGGGAGAATACCGACCGAACCATTGGACAAAACCGAACCGATAATGGGGAAGCATGGAAATGTATGTGGGCAACAAAGGTAATACCTAAGGTCAAGAATTTCATGTGGCGTCTAACCACGAATGCAATAGCCGTCAAGGTAAACATGGTTAGAAGGGGGCATGAATGTGAATTACGGTTGCCCAATATGCGGAGAAGATGAGACAAGGGAACACATGATTCTAGGGTGCGAATGGACCAAAAGGGTATGACACGAGATACTAGGGCTGCGAGTGAGCCAACCAAACAACAAGAGCATGGTCGATTGGCTCGAGGAAAGACGAACGGAACCAAGGGGTAGCGAGTGATGAGAGGTGGAAACTAACGATGATTACATGTTGGCAAATATGGAAAACGATATGCAAAGCAGCTTTTGAAGCCAAACAACCGTGCCCAAGAGACGTCATTGAGGATATAAGGCGAGCCTATGCGGAGCAATGCCTAAGCAACCGAGCTAGGCAAGTCAAGGAGACTACCGAACCGAATGGGGTGAGGGAGCGAGCGGGACACGACTGGACACCACCGACCATATGTTCAACCAAGAGCAACTGTGACGCATCATGGTGTAAACACACAAGAAGAGCGGGCATAGGAGTTGTGGCTCGGGACGAACACGAAACGGTTGTTGGAGGGCTCAACTGGCGGTACCGGAGCGAAGACGTTGAATCAATGGAGGCCATGGCAATCCACGAAGTGATATGATTTGCAATACAAACGAGATTGCAAAACATCATCATTGAGACGGACTCGCAAATCACCTACCAACAAATCGTTCACGGACCGACGCAATGGAGGACATCCAACATCATCACCAATATACGGGCACTACCTAGGCAACTAGACCAAGTGCAATGGCGAGCTATTCCGAGGACGACAAATAAATGTGCGGACTGGATAGCTAAGCAAGCAAGACAGGGAGTGCGACTAAATGATTGGGTCGAGAGACATCCACTTCCATTTATATGTTTAGTAGTGAATGATAGAATGTACGAACAACCGTGATCCTGTATCACGACGTTTTACTTCATCAAGTAAAACGTTAATTTGACCAAAAATAAAGTATGGAATGCCTCCTTGGAAAGATAATATTTATCTTTTTGTTCCTTATTTTCATATCCCAACTGACGCATTTAATATTTTATTATTTTGCATTTAATATTTTATTATTTTGCATTTAATTTAGGGTCAAATACCAAGGATCAAGCTGGATTTTGAACATTTTGCAACGATCTATCCGAGCTTTGAAAATTAAAAACGGGCTACATCAACTTTGAAGAAGGTGCAAAGAGTTACGTCCAATTTTCCGTCAATTGTTGACGTAAAGTTGTTGGAAATTGGATGGAGGTAGTTATTTGCACCTTCTTCAAAGTTGAGGTAGCCTGTTTTGAATTTTCAAAGTACGAGTACCTCGTTGCAAAACGTCCAAAGTTCAGGTAGCTCCTTGGTATTTAACCCTTTAATTAAACCTCTAGCGATCGTAAGCTACTTACTCTATACTGCATTGCCTCCTTGTCAATCCATTATGCGAATGAAGCCAAATCTGGACCTTCTTACCTATTGGATAACAATCGATTGAGTCAAATTGACTTCGACTGCTCCTTCAACCTTATATGAAAGAAAGTCCAGATTGGGCATTTCCTCCCTCATGATAAGATCAATACATACTTGAAAATACTGTGTAAAAATGTATAAAGTGTAATGTAAAAGAATAGTAGTATTTAAAATAGAGTAAAGTATGGAAAAACAAGTAATATGTTTGGTGAAAGTTGTTGCATGTTCAGGCTATGGAAAGAAGACAACATTATAGTTTGATTCGATTACTTGGGCTTAAAGATATGTTTCGACGCATCAGATTGAAGAGGGGTGTTGAAGACCACTCTGATAAGGAGCTTGTCTGAAGATATGTCTATGAGGATTATCTAAAGCTGAAGTTTTATGGTATGTTCTGTTGTATTGTTACAGTGTATTACTTTCGTAACATATTTGAATGTGTAGGTTAGTTGATGGAATAATTAGTAAATAGAACAAAGTATTGTAACTACTTTTACTAATTTTTGGACTGAGGAAGTCTATGCCTTGTACTATATATTCCTTGATTGTGTGATGACTTGATCCAAGATGAATGGATTGATCAAGGATGATTCCATAACTCTGTTGTTCTTCTACGTTGGTTTCAGCAATTTTCACATGGTGAGTTGACAAACTCTTTCACTTCTTTTCGATCATTTTCCATCTCTTGATCTTGTTGTTTGATCGATTTACCTTTCGTATTTGATATTTTTTGTTCTTTGATCCCATTTCTATTGTATTTCTTAAAAACCTTTCAATCATTTTTGACTTCTACCATTCTAATTGTTGCTAAAACCGAGAACACCATTGATCCAGACCATCCTTTGTTCCTACATCAATCAGACACGACTAAACTTTCCCAATTTCTATAATTTAATTTCACAATCACATTTTAAAATTCATAAGTGATTAAAAGTATGTACAAAAATAAATCTGAATATTAGATAAATATACTTAATTGTGTTTATTTGTGTATTTACAGGTCAAATATGTTTAGAGACAGTTATTAATCGTGTGTAAATAGATAAGAGTTGTTAAGACACGGGATCTGATTAATACAAATCATTACCGTGTAAAATTCAAATCGTTATAGATCGTTTAATCGTGTCGTGTGAAAAATTACCACCCTCACTTTTAATGATAGAGATATATCTACGACGAGATTGATTATGAAATCATATATATCTAACATATATTCGGGTTAGATTTTTCAGTTTAGATATATATATGTTGAGTATTATATGGTAAATATATATAGGGAAAGATAAATATATTCTTTAACTTGGAAACTACTTTTCCCATGGAGTGCGTGGGAAAATGGTGATTGTAACCACATCTGAAAATATGAAATATAGACTAAATTTAATACTTATAGACTACCAGAACACTCATTCTGAAAATATTGTTTTAAACCATATCTAATAAAAATCAGAAAGACTATAGTATGTACATAATTAAATTAGAACTCTCACGACATATATGGTGTTAAGTTTCAATTTTTTCATCGATCATAAAATTTGGTCAAAGTAGTGTTTCTATTTTTTGTCATTTTTAGTAAAATTGACCAAATTTTATGGTTGATGAAAAATAAGAACCTAACATCATATGTATCTTAGCGTTCTATCTTAATTATCTACATATTATAGTTTTTTTGTGTGTGTTTTTAGAGATGGTTGAAAAAATATTTTCAAAAAGAGTATTCTGGTAACCTATAAATACTAAATTTAGAATATTACTTATTTTTCAAACCTTTCAAAAATTAATTAGTAGATACATATATAAATTAAACCTATAATTAAAAACAATGTGTTGAACAAATATTAATTACTAAATAACATCAATAAATAAACATGAGATGTTTAATACAATAATCTAAGAGTTGGTTCAATAACTATATTTAAATTATGTAAAAAAAAATTGGAGTTAGTAATGTATTGGTTAAACTTTTAGCTAGTACGTAAGAGGTCCATGGTTCAAAACCTGCTAGAAACAAAATTTTGTCACCACTTTGATAATATGGGTCCGATTTAGTAATTACAAAAATATGGGGTCGATTTTATAATTAATTTTCTTAAAATTAGTAAGGGCAAATATGTAAAACGCTATTAGGGCATTTTAGTCTTTCAACAAAAGCAGGCTGTATAAAGTAGTCGATGGTCTGCAAATAGAATTTCTCATTTTCTTATGTTTTTTTTATATCCATTGCTGAAAATTCGCTATTTACCGACGAAATTATTTCGTCAGTAAAAGGTGGAAATTTCGTCGGCAAAAATAATGTCATCGATAAAGACATATTTTTGTCGGTAAAGATATCGTCGGCGAATGCCCCGTCGTCGAAAGTTTACCAGCGAAAATGGGCACAAATGTTTTGTGGCTAAAAATAATTTTTTTACCGACGGAATTTTTGTCGGTAAAAATATATTTTTTGTCAACAACTAACATTTTTGCGACACAATAAATCTCGTCGGCAAAAGCAATTTCGTTGGTAAATAGACTTTTACCAACGGAATATTCCGTTTGTAAAAGAAGAACTCATTTTAAAAAAATACAGATAGAAGAATAACCAAATATTCATTATTGCCATCAGTGGCCGCAAAATATTCATTATGCAGTAAAATTAGTAAAACTCCCAATTCTGTATAGCAATAATCACCAAAGGAATAAGGATGATGACACACATAATTTTCGAACAAAGATAATAAAGAAATAAATAAAATACAAAACTCCTTTATGCAAAGAATTTGTGGACATGAATTAACTATGGATAGAGGCTCCACGCCACGGCCGTCAACAACGAATCAACCAAGCAGTTTACGACGTCGTCGGAGATGCTCCACATATAGGGTCAGAGGGGGTGCCATGGTGGTCTTCAGTGTAGCGGTTTTCCTGCCATGGTAGTCTTCAGTGTAGTGATATGAGTTTTATGCAGTTGGGTTGGAAGAGAAAGGAGTTTAGTGTAGTGAGCATGGATTAATCTCTAGTCGATAATATAAGTACTTACTACACGAGGAAAGTCTGTTATTTTTTTTCTAGCCTGAAATGTATGCTCATGGAAAGTTTAGTGGATCTTAAAACTTATACTAATTTTTCACTAGGTAGGTCAAGTCGCTTAGAGTTCATCCGAGGATCAAACAGATTTTGCAGAGACCATTAACGAAATCATGTAGTGCACTACCAGATTTGGTAAGTACGGTGTTAGTCCGAGGAATGGATAAACATCATGTATATGGGCCGGGGTGGATTACTGAATGCAAATGGGTAAGTGAATAAATGTTTATATGCATACATACAAGTTGGGTCGGGATTGTTTACTTGACAAAACCTATGAGTTGACTGAGGACATTATCCAAACTATAAGGGTGTTGCATTTATGAGTGAATACAACTCACTTACATCCATGAACTGATTCACACAAAACAATTGTTAGAGTTTAATGATTGCATTTTAGACCATTGGATAACACAAACATAGGAATATGGGTGCTTCAAGATACTGCTTTAAGAGAGTCGAATGAAATAATTCATGAGATAACATAGAAGGTGTCTAAGCCCAACACAAAGACTAGATTATCAAGAATAGGCTATTAGAGAAACGAATCGCTGAGGACTTTGCCAAAAGGACTCTTTGAGTTCTTATAAATGTGGGTTTTGAGTCACCTTTTGTTAAAGAAAGAGGTGATGAATAATCAGCAACTCTTGAAGAATGATTGTTCATGTGTTGAACGTGCATCTTATTCTTCTCCCTACTCCAACACTCTAGGAAAATATTGTATATATTGAGCAACGTAAAATAGTATTAATGTGTTGCTCTAGCAAACATAAGTTTAATTATAATATAACTACGAACAAATGTGAGTTACGAGGAGAAAATGAGATTGGAGTGAATGAAGTTGGGGTTTGATTTATGAAAATTGTGAGGCCGATTTTTTAATATGGTATTACCTAAGTGAATATGTTTGAACCAACCGGCGCAAACACTTGTATATGCTTCTACTTACTTTATTATAGGTTGCACCATTATTTTTATTGATCGAATTTACGTTAAGTTATGATATTAGCTTAATCGAATACAACCTAAAATAGAATAGAAACTTTTCAAATTAAAGCTTGAGTCCTTACTGATTCTCCATATCCTTTATGGAATCAATGGTGTTATCTAATAAGAGTCATCAACGTACTAATAGATGTATTAATTATTCATGATTAAACACACTCTTAGCATGGTATGGATGATTGAGTTATGTTATGGACCTACGACTTTCCAAATTTAATTCAGCTGTTATTAACATAATTCAATTCAACCCCTTCCATTTAGTTTAATAGGGAATTAGAACATCGTGGTCCTACCCAATTGATATTAAAGCCTCGTGCTCTGGGTAGGAAATCCAACAATTGTGTGTGATATGTTTGGCCAAAGCGGTAAGAGCATAGACTTTGTTTGTCTTAGATCAAACATGTTTGTTGTTGTTGGTTCCAGATGAATTCCGTTAGTTATCATCCAAAAAAACGGTTAAGTAAACATGTGGCCATAATAAGAAAAAGGAAAAAAAGGTAAAATACCTATATTACCCTTAAACTGTCTAAACATCTGACCCGACTCTCATGTGTTCTCCGTCTCCATGCACATTATCAATTCCAATTATTCGTCTTTACCAACACCGGGTTCCCTACCCATGTTTGAAACTTATTTTGTTTGACGAAATTAGCATCGACGAGATTTCTTACTTCCTTTCTAATAGATAGGGCATTTTCTTCTCAACTATTTTGGACTTAATTGTAACACTTGGTAAAGTTCCAAAATAACCAGAAAATAATCTTGGACTTATTTGTAACACTCTGATAAGTGATGGGATGTATAGAAAGGTTCAGGGAACAAATTTTAAATATTTAAAATTTCAAGCTGAATTGAAAATAAAAATAAAAATTTGTGCAAATGTCCCAAAATTTTTATGGTTTGGTTTTTAATAACTTTCATCAAGGTTCATGAAGGACCTATGTCAGTTTTCAAAATATTGTTTTAGATCGAAATAAGCCCCCAAAACTTTCACAAATACCTAAAATTACCCCAAAGTTAAACCGAACTTAAAACCGAGTACGACTCTTCTATGAAATATAATTATTAACACATAATATCGATAAGATAAATTGCATTCACATCAAGAAATATAAATACAATATTGAATACGAGAGAGATACACCTAAGTTATTTAAAGGTTAGATACCGTACGAGAAACCGAGATCGATAATCACCAATTTCCCCCCTCAATTTCTCTCTCTTTTGCACTCGATTCCTCACTTTGTTTTTTTTCTCTCTTCTTCCTTTCTTTTCTTGTCATTTTTTTTCTATTATTTTTTCTTCACTCTTTTCCTCTTCAAGTGTCATAGTTTGTCGAAGCTTGCTTCCTCTTATAGTATTTGTTTTAATATTATTTTTGGTGCAAGTAGATGATAACGCATGGACAATGCATAGTGGATGGCATCATAGACAATGATCAATGTTGACAAAGGGTGGCATGGTGGCGAAGTGGGTGGTCAAGTTGATGGCATGGTGGTCAATGATCAATGGTGACAAAGAGTGGCATGGTGTGTGGCCAAGTAGGTGGCATGGTAATGGACATGTGGCCGAGATTTTTATGGTTAGGGGTTTGGATTTAGGGTTTGGGGTTTAGTGTTTTAGGGTTTAGGGTTTAGGTTTTGAGGTTTAGGGTTTATTAGTTTTTTTTTTTAATCGTCTCGATTTTTTATGGAGCGGATTCTCACGTACGGTATTTTGACCCCGAGCCAAAATCAGGTGTTTTTAGTTGCCCTTATTTGAACACACACTCATGGAAGGGATCTCATGACTGCATGTTCAAAGACAAACAACTAATTTTGTCTCATCTTCATTCATTATTTACATAGTAAACTGAAATCATCACGGAACTTTCAGAAGCTAGACACCTATATGTCCCGATCGGGCATGATGGTTTACGGAGGATGAGCGTCATAACGCTCATCAACTTGCGACTCCCAGAATCTAGACCCTTACAGGTCCTGGTTGTCAAGGCTGACTTGCAGAAGCTGAACACCTAAATGCTCCGCTCACCGTCTTGTAACTTGTGGATGTTGAACACCTAAAGGCTTCGCTCATCGGTTTGTGACTCCCAAACGTTGGACACCTAAAGGTACTGGTTGTCAGGGATGACTCGTTGAGGCTGAAGAGCTAAAGGCCACCCTTTTGGGTTTTCAACCTAGCAGGGATTTGATTCCTTTCCTTTTGACATGATTACCTTTTTTAGAGATTTTTAATCATACCCATCTTGCCTAAATTTTTCCTAAACCGCCCTTTCAGATTTTCGACTTAGCGGGAATGTTCTCTCACATTTGGGGCCCGCTTTCTATTTACGATCTCTTTTAGGTTTTGAGTGGACTAGGGAGTTCGTTGTTGTGTATATCAGTGATGATCATGTATTCTCCGCTGAACATATTTTTGACGACATAAGACCCTTTCTATTTATGCATAAACTTGCTCCGAGAGTCTGAATTGACTTGAATGATTTTTTTCTCTCGATTTTCTATCATTTTGCTATGGTATTTTTTTTACCGCACCTCTCCGTTCCCTTAATTTTTGCCTAGGCCGCCCTTTTGGGTTTTCAACCTACCAGAGATTTGATTATTTTCCTTTTGCCATGATCACCATTTTTAGGGATTTTCAATCATGCTCATCTTCCCTAAATTTTGCCTAAATCGCCCTTTCAGGTTTTGGATTTAACATAATTTTCTCACTTTTGAAGGCTCGCTTTCTGGTTATGAGCTCTTCAAGTTTTTTTTACTACGTCCATATTGATTGGACTGTGGAGTTCTTGGTCGTCCATGTCAGTGACAATGATGACTCCTCTGTTGAAAATCTATTTGGCGACATAAGACGTTTCATATTTTAGCCACAAACTTGCCCCGAGAGTCTAGATTGACTCGAAGGATTTTTTCTGAGAATTAGATTGTCCTTTTACAAGTATCTCAGGCGTATCTTCCTGTTAAATGCACGAGCCATACATTGCTGGTGCAATCGCCCGTGGCACAGCGAAATGAGTTGCCTTTCATCAAGAGGTTCAATTGCTCATATCTGCAGCTTGCCCATTCTAACTTTTCCATCTCTGCCTCGGCGAGGATCCTAGCTAACGAGAATTCTACTGCAATTTGCAACACGGCTTCGGTCCCGTAAACATAACGGGGTTGCCTCTGTTGATGTCCGTATTTAGGTCATGTATGCCATGAGTGCTCAAAGCAGCTTATCATGCGAGTCCTTTAATCATTGTTTCCACTTCGCCATTCATTTGTGGGCAAAAAGGAGATGCGTTTTTATGATTGATCTTAAATTTGTCACACAACCCATCCATCAACTTATTATTCAAATTTCTGGCATTGCCGGTGATGATTGACTTCGGCACCCCATGACACATGATGATGTCCTGTCTAATGAAACATTTAATGGTCTTTGTCGTTACTGACACCAGGGTGATAGCCTCTACCCACTTGGTGAATTGATCGATTGCAACCATTGGGCGCCTTTAGGGAGATCCTGTTGATTACATCGATGCCCTACATTGAGAAAGGCCATAGGGAAGTCATGTGATACAGCTCATGAGGTGACGTGTGGATTTGGTCCGCGTATACCTGATAGAGGTGACACTGTTGGACGTGTCTCACAGAGTCAGCCATCATGGTGGACCAAAAGTATCCAAGTCTTGCATGGTCATGGGTGGAAGGTGGAGTTTGGTGAGGATGGGAAATGTACCCAACATGGATTGATTAGGTTCTTACAGGTAGGATTGTTGCTCGTGAAGACGAGGTGAGGGATAATGTGGTAGTCATGGATGCCTAGCGCTTAGAAGAGCAAAATCTGCTCGACCTGGGGGTCATGCCGACGATTGACAGCACTGTTCAGGAACTCATGGCGTGCATGGTTTGCTCTAGCTGGATGATTCTTTCCACATGTTCTTGAGGTGCTGGAGTCGTCGAATGTCGCATGGGTTCCCGAAAAGCTAAGTTCAAAATACCATAGTAAGAAGGATGAATACACAATTGATCTTGCATGATTGGTTTTAAAAATTCTGCATGTTCCGTTCATTCTCGACGTTGATTACATATATGGAAAAAGTTTTTTTGAAAAATACTTTAAAAGGATTTGTCCAATCGAAGTCTAGTTCTTAAGACGTTTCACATGGCGACGCAGCTCGTTGAGTGCATTTGTTGCTTGTTTCTTGGTTCGAAGGAAGGTCAAGGACATGCATTTTGAAAATCTTTTTATTCGCCTCGTCCTTCGTCTGAATTATTCAAGGGTGACATTCAACTCAACTAACGTGCCCCGATTATCTCATCCACGTTGAAAGACGGACTTCCAGGTGCCGAATATAACCTGTGAACGTATTCCGTTGTTGTTAATCACGAACACAACGCTTTCCACATTCTAGAAGTTAGACAAAGCACCAAAGAGAGTCCAGTTTACTTTGTAATTTGCAAGCTCTTGAACCTTGCCAATCTTCTTGTTCATGTATTTTTGATTCCCTTTTCTAATGGATTTCCATATTCCTGTATTTTTCGACTGTAGGGGTTGTTTAGCCTTAATGTGATGGCAATGATTTGTTTGCTTCATCCTTACCAAAGATGGTGCGTGAAACGTCCTAAGGATACAAGATAAAATGAATGGAAGTGCGAGAATACAAATTTCATTAGTAAGGTTCGTATTACATTTATAGAAGTCTAAAATATTTAATACAAACGGCCCAATCCTATACATGTCATGATCTAGGGCCAAAACAAAACACATTTACTTAATGGGTCGAACTTCCATCTACAATTGTTGGGTTGACTTCTAATTCACAACAGTTGGGCCGAATCTTCTACATGAATTATGGGCAATCTCGCATCCAAATATTTGTGCCGAATTCCCATTTACATCAGTTGGGCCCAAAAATGGAAACACACACAAACCGGTACATGTTAAACATGGTATGGAGGTTTTGCTATAAATTGATGGAATTTCTAGGTCCTCTGAACCGGCTGAACCTCAACCACTATATAGAATCACGGGCTTATTCCGACCATCGATTTGAGTTGTTTGGGTGTGTGTCGGCGGTCCAAACCACTTCGGTTGCAATCCCCTACTAAACTCCTTAATGGTGTGTTTCTTTAACGGAATACAGAATATGGAATAGGAATATGGAATATGAAGAGGGAATAGGAATAAAGAATATGAGATAAGAATACGAAGTTGTTTCTTGGGTGGAATGGAAAGGAATAAGAAATTTTGTTGTTTATTTTGTGGAATAGTATATGGAAATGGAATTGAATGTGGTAAAATGACATATTTGCCGCTCCTTGTATATGTATGGTATATAATACATATAATTTGTATTAATTCATTTTAAAAATGAATAATAATAAAAACTTAAATATAATTAACTAATAATTTTAAATAATTTATTTAGTTAATTTTAAAGGAAAAATCCTTTAATTATTTAAGACAAAATTATTTAATTAATTTTAAATTCCTTTATTTCAGATATTGTAGTTTTGCGTATTCATAATGCAACCAATTCAACTCGGTTGTGGATCACTACATTGTTTACAGTTCAAAAGCAACATAGTTGAAACTTAGTAGAGATAGCTTTGGTCGATCACCGGAGGAATGGAATTAAATAGCACAGATACAAATATAACAACAACAGTTTCATTATAAATTTGATACATCCACTTGCAAAACAACATAAGAACTTGCTGATATATTATTCTCAAGGGAAAAGTATGAAAAAGATATAATATGTTTGCTGAAATTGGTAACTGATGTAACTTGTTTTGGGTCGCGGATTTTTTTATGTATTATGTTTCATTTTGTTGGTTTTTGAAGAAACGTTTAATTTTTCGTCAATTTATCCGTTTAAATTGGACACGTACATCTCACGTGCTCTTGTTTTTTAACGTGAAAAAAAAGAATTGAAAATACCGAAACTACACTCATTCTATTTTCCTTCCAATATCCGAACCGGTGTCCCTCTATCTCCTCAACCTCTCCATCACCAAAATTACCTCTTCATTTGGTTAATGAACCAGATGTTTGTCTGGTTTGGATACAAACCAGTCGATTTAGTAAGAAATAACTTTTGAGATTCCTGGTGTAACACAATCAGTAAACAGACATGATTAAAGTGGTTGGGATGGATTAGGAAGATGTTCAAACAAAAGTAGGAGAAGTTGAACACGTCCTGAGGGATAAGGCCATTTGTAGTGTCGGCTCCACCAATCGAGCAACTATTGACGAGCCTCTTTGGGCAGCTTACCCTTCTTTCTCTTCTTCATGAACTCATGCTTTAGACTCACCAAATATCCACTATACTTCTACAACAGCTGGTTCTTCAACTCACGATCCTTTGCAGACGGGTCGATGAAGTTGTTGTTGGCATCAAATTCTTCCTTAGATGATCCATTTCTTCGATCCATTGTATTACAGAAATCTGTTGCAAAACATTAACATATAAGTGTAGGAGAAAAGCAGTATACACACGATTTCTGGGAAACTCTCACTTGAATAGATTGACGGATATCTAGACAAGATTCTTACGACATTTACACACGATTTCTACCAAAAACAAAACAAAATATATCTAACATTAAGAAAACATTTATTGTAATTGTTTCTGTTTTACATTTAGTCTTAATTTATTTATTTTGTAGTGTTCATATAATTAAGGGAATTTTTGTGCTATTTAGCATAGTTTTATCTCGTTATCCAACATAGATGTATTAAGCCTAAAATCTCCATAGAGACTACTCTGTAAGGAATCTGTTTTATATCAAGTCCACTACATTTTCATTAGGGTATTTATATATATCTCGAAGTTTGAGCAAAGACAGAATAAACCAAACTATGCACGAATGATTGATTCGGGATAATAGAAAATTAGTTATTAATTAATCACCAAAACGAGTAGAAAACCATATTCCAATGGAAGTTGTTAGAGAAAGAGAGGGGCAAGGCAGTCTGCAGTGATTTTGAGGTAAAGCTAATGTAAACAGCGACGAAGATTTGAGATATTTCACTTACACGAACAACTTATTAGCAGAAGGGAAAGAGGATGAAGATGAAGCAAAACAAACTTCAGTTCTCTGTCTGTTTCATTTTTTTTAAATAGTTACATTGTTTTGTTTCGAGCTCGTTTTTTTGCTGGTACAGAGGATTAGGGGATGTTTGACTTAAATTGTACTTAATCTAATGATTAAAAATTATTATATTTTTTAGGTTTAAATTCATACAACAGTTACTGAACTAAGTCTCAATTTCAAACTCAAGTCTGTGGTTGGATAAGTTTGGTTACGCCCCTAATCTCCAGGTCCAAACAGTGTCATGGTAGAAAGATGGAGTGCAAATGTAAATAGGTGGTTCTATGGAAGTGGCTTGCAAATGTAAATTGGTGAGGGGCATTTGAGTAATTTCACACCAAAAATAAATCACGTGCAAGACATTTGCGGTGTTAACGGAAATTTTTAACGGACACAAACGAACTTCATCAAAAAACAACAAGACCAAACATATTGGATCAAAAACAAACATTGCGTCGCTTTGACCACTTTGGTCAAACATTTTACATCTTTTTCATACTTTTCCCTATTCTCAAAAGATCTCAAACAACATAAGAACAACACATCTGTTTGTCAAACAACTAAACAATCGACCAAGGCACAACTTAAACAATCGACCAAGCAACACATAAACAATCGACCAAGCAACTAAATAGCTCAAACAACTAAACAAACACAAATCATCAAGAACACAACTTCAATTTGTCAATCGACGAAGCATCAATAACACATCCGTTTCATCAATTTCATATGTTTCATCAATTTCACCAAGCATCAATTCTGTTCGACCGAACCCAGAATCATGATTCTAAGCTTAGAACATGATTCTAGGTTCCGGGTGCTCCCTGAATCATCATGTTCTAAGCAGGGGTGAGCTTGGACTGAGGAAAGGCACGAGGAACGTGGACATACCTGATGAGAGGAGAGGTGTGGGGAGCTTCTTCGTCATTTTGAAGGAGGGTAGTTTGGCCCTTTTGAAAAGTTAACGAGGGCAAATTCGTCATTTGGGCATGTATTCTGGATTCCTTGCCTTCTAGGCTTAAAAATTCTTTGGTTTTCATCTGGAATGTCTAAGCCTACCCCACCTAGAATATGTAAGCCAAATTTTACCAATCCCGCGAAAAGAACAACTCTTACGGATTCCGTAAGACGAACTCCTTCTCCTATCCGTGAAAATAACATGTCATAATCTCTTAATGTGCTCCAAGTCCGCGCGGGTAATGATAATCAGCGTGGTGTGTGCAAAACAAAAAATTCAATCGTTTTGAATCATTACATTTACATGAGCAAATGGTTAAAATAGATGGGCAAAATATAACGTGGCCAAGCAAACATGACAAAGCCTAAACCCTCTAAACAGATAAGTCCCCAGCAGAGTCGCCAAATTGTCGGACGTCAGATCCGACTTTCCCCGACCCCTTTTGAAAAAAAATGTTTTTGTTTTGCTCGAAAATATCGGGTCTTGGCGAGAGATGGGTCAACTCGAGTGGTGTCATCAACCGGACCGAAAAAAATGAAAGAGCTGCCACCAATTAATGATAGGCTAATCGAAATCCTAAAATTTGCATGGTGTTAACATCCTAGAGCTGGGAAAGGTCTATGTCCAGAGAATCGAGTTCGGGGGTTTGATTACATTTTAAGGGTTCGTGAGTCCATACTCCTCCCTTTCGGTACTTTATTTTACTTTTGAATTTATATTTTTTTCAACTTGCCCAATTTGCCCGAATTACCCGTTTTGATCATGCTTGGCCAAAAGGGTTGCATGCATTTTTTTTATTAACAATATACAAGCATTTTATTTTTATTTTTTTGAGTTAATTTAAAATAAGTAAACAAGATAAAATAAAGTCAATTGTGCTCGAAAAAAGGGTTGTTTAACTTTGGGGACATTTTAAATGTATCCAACGTACACGAATGATTTTGAAGATATAAAGAGCGTTGAACTAATTTGTCACATTTTGAGAAGTCATGGGATTTCTAGAAACGTCTGCGGACCAAAATGAAATTATTTAAAATTCGAGCTGAATTGGAGATATATTTTTAAAAAATGACAGAATTTACCCTAAACTTATTTGTAACACTTGGTAAAGTTCTAAAATAAGCCGAAACTTATTCTGGAATTATTTTTAACACTTTGAGAAGTGATGGGATGTTCAGAACGATTCACAGAACAAATTTTAAATATTTAAAATTTTGAGTTGATTTGAAAAAAAATATTTCAAAATTTACACAAATCGACCAAAAGTTTTCTGGTTTGGTTTTTAATAACCTTCATCAAGGTTCAGGAATGACTTATGTCAGTTTTGAAAATATTTTTGTAGACCGAAATAACCCCCATAGCTTTCACAAATGCCTAAAATGACCCCAAAGTTATATCGAAGGTAAAATCGAGTACGATTCTTATATGCAATATAAACATTAACACATAATATCGATAAGATAAATTTCACTCACATCAAGAAATACAAATACAATATTAAATATGAGAGAGATACACCTAAGTTATTTAAAGTTTAGATACCGTCCGAGGAACTGAGATCCATAATCACCAATTTTTTTCCACTCAATTTCTCTATATTTTTCACTAGATACCTCACTTTGAATATTTTTTTCCCTCTTCTCCCTTTCTTTTCTTTTATTTTTTCTTTACTCTTTTCCTCTTCAAGTGTCGTAGCTGTCTGCTAAAATTCCACTCCTTCAATTGCCGAAGCTTGCTTCCTCTTATAGGTTTTTTTAATGTTATTTTTGGTGCAACTAGATGATAAAGCATGGACAATGCATAGTGGATGAGATGGTGGACAATGATCAATGTTAACAAAGGGTGGCATGGTGGCTAAGTGGGTGGTCTAGTGGATGAAATGGTGGGCAATGATCAATAGTGACAAATGGTGGCATGGTAGCTGGCATAGTGTTGGATTTGTGGCCGAGAGTTTTAAGGTTTAGGGGTTTAGGGGTTTAGCAATTTAGTGTTTGGGGTGTAGGATTTGAGGTTTAGGGTAAGGTTTAGGGCCGAGAGTTTTCTTGGTTTCGATTTTTCTCGGCTCAGATATTCGTGTACAATATTGTGACCTCGAGCCAAAATTAGGTGTTTACAGTAGGACTTAACTGTTGCCATCATTTCTTCATCAGTGTTGATTGGGATGACGCTAAGGCTGTCATATAGGGCGCTGCCCTTGGGCCCTAAAGCTCTCACAAAGGCGTGAATAGTCTCTCCACCTGTGATGACCTGGTCGATACTCGTCAATTCTTTTTTAATGTGAGTGGAGAAGTCGCTCAAGCTTTCATCACTTCTATGCTTGATGCAATCTAACGTGCCAACTCTTTTATGAAATTTCCGTCCTCCCATATATTGCACAATGAAAATATCTTTGAGTTCGCCCCCCCCCCCCCCCCAAGACTTTATAAAAGCCTTTGGGAGTGCAAAGAACCTGTTAGAGGCTTATATAGGTAGGTATAGCCATTGCCGTCCTGGTAACTTGCATTGTGACACTCGTTGGGAGCAGAAACTGAGGCGGCGCGTGCAACGGTGCCTATTGAGGCCTATATGTAGCTTCTTCAACACGAAAAGCTTCCACAGGGCGTAAGGCACAAGCTGCGGACCTAAATATTCTCCTATATACAAGCTCATCCAACGCCTTTATGAAAGTGGGTGTAAGTAGTAGTTCAACAACCCTTTCCGCTAGGGGTGTCGAGATATGAATCTCAGGCTTGGGTCTAAGTGCTTTGTGTCTGGGTTCATCAACTGGTATAGGAGCGGCAAGCCAGGGCCTGAAGGATCCGCCTTGGGGATCTGAAGAGCAAAGAAGCTGCATTTTTAGCTGTATTGATCGTGGAGGCATGTATTTTTAAGGGTTGTAGGTGCTGCTAAAGGTTGTAGAGCGAGTTGCCTTCGATGGTATTGCGATGATTAGTCTTTACTCTTTTGTTGGGGGGAACCATGGTTTTCTTTTGCTCTAGTTCTCACAAATGATGCTGAATGTTCCTAAGATATGGCATGCCTAGTGCTCCGATGACTTGCACAGAAGGACTACTCAGGGTTTTCTGATGTTTTCCCTCTGATGGTCAAGGAAGTTGAGGTTCATTTTTTTAGAATAAATGTTCTTGAATGCTCAGAATTGAATGTTATGAAGTTGGTAGGTAAAAGGGTATTTATAAGCTCTTACCATAGAAATGGGTTAGGTAAGATGTTTACCAAGATTATGTTGATTATCTCAAGTAGGGGTGAGTGGTTCCAGCTACCCTGTAGTTTTAGGGTTTCCCAGAACCTACCTATATATTATAGGGTATTTAAATTTTGAACTGTAACCTACCTGTTGGTTTTTGGAAACAGAACCTACCCTAAATCTGTTTGTACAAACGTTTCCGGGTACCCTGTTATGAACTTTTTTTTTTTTTTTTTGTCTAAAACGGTTCCGAGTAAGTTTCGGTTCCAGTTTCGGGTAGGCCAATAAGCAACTGACAACATGTTACAGTCGAAAGGCATTTTAGAGGGAAACTTAACATACTATAATTATATATCATTGGACTTGAATATTAGATGCAAAGAATAAACGATCTTTTAGAAGCAAAAGAACACACATATACTGAGTTAGACAGGTATACTGAATTTATAGTTGCTGAAGACACATAAATATAACTTATGCAGCAGACCAATTGAAAGTGAGGAAGTATGAAGATGCAATGATAAATTAAAAAAAATGCAAGCAATAACATGCACATAAACCACTTACAAGATCCTGCATTTTGTATCGATAGAACTTGATGCTCTCTCTTGAATGCATAATTATCTTCTGTTCAAACTTGATACGATCTTCCAGGAGTCGGCACTTTCGAGGGTAGGTGGTGATACGATTCTCCCAAGGCTCGTAATATTGCTGTCAGAATTCCGACTCTGTAAAGGGTTCCCTTTTCCGCGAGGCTCTAGTCCGAATTGATCCGAGTGATGAATACGAAAGTCGCAGATAATTGAGTCCTCTTTCTGGAATGGGTGGGATCGTCGAATTCCGATATGTATTCCGTTTTCTAGACCAATTTTGGTAAGGTCGGTCCTCCTGGATACGATTCTGCCGAGACCAGAATATACGAGGATAGATGATGGATGAATGATGGATCGATTGGATCACACAAAGGCAGCGACAAGCCCTTGATACCTCCACAATGGATTCTCCAAGATATGACGCACTCGAAGATTCCAAAGCTTGAACCTTGGATATGACGCACCAAGATCCAATTGCCGGATATGACACACCAACAATCAATTTCTCATTCAATGAACAAGAAGAACAATGTGGCTAGCACACAAGTTTGTAAAAAGGTTGATTGCCTCTAATTTTGGCCACCCTAGCTACTTATCCTAAAAGAAGTAAAACCCTAAGCTAATTTGGGCCTAAGGAAAGCTCTCCTATGGGCCGAATTTTATTCTCCTCCTCTTATTGGGTTTGGTTGTCTTGTGGACCGTTTGCCTCATTAAAACCCCCCTTTGTAAAACCCAGTGGGATAAAACCAAAGGTCGGGAAAAAGAGTACAAATGAGCCCCTCTTGACTTAGTCCATTCGAGCAACCAAGAGGTTCTTAGGCTCCATGTCTCCGGACGGAATGATAGTTGGTCCTATGCGGTCCAGTAGTGTGGTGATTGTATGTCCAAGCTTCCTAGCCCTTGATCGTGTCATTGGTCCACTCGGCACGGTTATCTCACCCCTGTCTTCAAGTGTGGGCCGCATTTCTTCCATGATCACATCATCCCCTCCCTCTTCAAAAGGATTTGTCCTCAAATCCGGATCATCTGCAACAAAAGGAAGCAAATCAGTAATGTTAAAACTTGAACTAACATTATACTTCCCTTCGAGGTCTAGTTGATAAGCATTGTCGTTGATCTTCTTTAGGACTCGGAATGGGCCATCCACTCTAGGTATCAACTTGGATTTCCTCTCGACTGGAAACCTGTCCTTCCTCAAGTGCACCCACACGAGGTCTCCTTCCTCAAAGGTCACCTTACGTCGGCCCTTGTTGGCTTGCTTTGCATACGACTTCGTCCTTTCCTCGATGTTGCGCTTGGCCTTTTCATGGATCTGTTTGACAATTTCAGCTTTCTTCTTTCCATCTAAGTTAGTCCTTTCACTCATAGGCAAAGTGGTTAGATCCAAAGGAGACAAATGGTTAAATCCATAAACGATTTCAAACGGTGAAAACTTGGTAGCGGAATGTGTAGCTCGGTTATACGCAAATTCAACATGTGGCAAGCATTCTTCCCAAGTTTTCAAATTCTTCTTAATCAAGGTGCGTAGCAAAGTAGACAAGGTCCTATTCACTACTTCAGTTTGACCATCAGTTTGAGGGTGGCAAGTAGTTGAAAATAGCAGTTTAGTCCCTAGCTTAGACCACAGTGTTTTCCAAAAGTAGCTCAAGAATTTAGCATCTCTATCACTAACAATGGTCCTAGGCATTCCATGCAAGCGAACAATTTCTTTGAAGAATAAATCAGCTATATGAGACGCATCATCAGTTTTATGGCATACAAGGAAATGAGCCATTTTTGAAAACCTATCCACAATCACAAAGATGGAATCCTTTCCAGTCCTAGTCCTAGGCAATCCAAGCACAAAATCCATAGATATATCGACCCACGGTTGTTCAGGAATCGGTAAGGGCATATACAAACCTTGGGACTGTACCTTTGCTTTGGCTTGTTTGCAAGTGACACATCTTCCACATATCCGCTCGACATCCCTTTTCATTTGCGGCCAATAGAAGTGTTCTTGCATCACCTTCAAGGTCTTAGTGATCCCAAAATGTCCCATCAATCCTCCGCCATGGGCTTCCCTAACTAACAATTCTCGCATCGAACAGTTAGGTACGCATAATCTATTTTCAAACAAAAGAAACCCGTCGTGCCTTACATACTTTCCATGAGCGAATTTAGCACATGCTTTAAAGATATCTTGGAAATCCGAGTCAGTTTCATAGAGCTCCTTTATGTATTCAAAGCCTAAAAGCTTAGCATCCAAAGTAGAGATCAAGGCATACCTTCTTGATAGAGCATCGGCAACAATATTTTCATTACCTTGCTTATACTTGATCACATAAGGGAAGGTTTCGATGAACTCCATCCACCTAGCATGTCGTTTGTGGAGCTTTTGTTGACCCTTCAAATGCTTCTAGGATTCATGGTCGGTGTGAATGACGAACTCCTTGGGCCATAGATAGTGTTGCCATGTTTGAAAGGCTCGAACTAGCGCATACAACTCCTTGTCATAGGTCGGGTAGTTTAGGGCAGCTCCTCCAAGCTTCTCACTAAAGAAGGCTATGGGGCTCTTCTCTTGTGTCAAAACAGCTCCAATACCTACACCCGAAGCATCACACTCAATTTCAAAGGTTTTAAGAAAGTTCGGTAAAGATAAAAGGGGTGCATTGGTGAGTTTGTCCTTCAAAGCTTGGAATGCTTTTTCTTGTGCGTCCTCCCACTTAAACCCAACACTCTTCTTGATCACTTCGGTGAGAGGTGCGGCTATGGTACTAAAATCCCTCACGAATCTCCGATAGAAACCCGCAAGTCCATGAAAGCTCCGCACTTCGCCTATGGTAGTTGGCGTCGGCCAATCGCGGATGGCCTTAACCTTCTCTTCGTCCACCTTAATACCATCTGCACTTATAACAAAACCCAAAAACACAAGGTGATCCGTACAAAAAGTGCACTTCTTAAGGTTAGCATAAAGCTTCTCCTTTCGAAGAACCATCAAAACAGATTTTAAGTGCCCAACATGCTCTTCTAAGCTTCGACTATAGACTAAAATGTCATCGAAGTAAACAACCACAAAAATTCCAATGTAGTTACGCAGGACATGATTCATCAATCTCATGAAAGTGCTAGGTGCATTAGTCAATCCAAAGGGCATGACTAACCACTCATATAAGCCATGTTTAGTTTTAAAAGCTGTTTTCCATTCATCACCTTCTTTCATCCTAATTTGATGATAACCACTCTTAAGATCTATTTTAGAAAATATCGTGGATCCATGCAGCTCATCTAACATGTCATCTAATCGAGGAATAGGATGGCGATACTTTACAGTGATATTGTTGATGGCTCGGCAATCGACGCACATCCTCCAAGTCCCATCCTTCTTAGGGACGAGTAGGACCGGTACCGCGCATGGGCTCATGCTTTCGCGGATGTATCCTTTGTCCATCAAGTCGTTCACTTGTCGTTGAAGCTCCTTGGTCTCCATAGGATTAGTTCGGTATGCAGGTCGGTTAGGTAGTGAAGCTCCCGGTACAAAATCGATTTGGTGTTCGATACCCCGAAGGGGCGGTAATGCGTGGGGAGTTTCATCCGGCAAGACGTCTTCAAAATCCTGCAAAAGGGAAACGATGTTGCTCGGCAAATCCGGCACGGGATTAGTGATACTCAACAACGTTTCTTTGTACATAAGTAGTATAACGGGTTGCTTAGAGGACAAAGCCCTCTTTACAACGCCAGACCTCACCACAAAATTGGACTGCCTCACGGGTTCACTCACGGGTGTAAACTCACATCTCTCGGCTTTGGCTTTCCTCAAACTCTCACACTCATTTTGGGTAAGGGTACTTGTGTGTTCACTCACATTAGTTCCTTCGTGTTATCGAAGTCGAAGTTGATCTAGGTGTATCTTATGCGGCGGCATGGGAGCAAGTGTGGTCTTTCGGCCCTTAAACTCGAAAGAATAACGGTTGGTGAACCCAACACTCTTACTTCCTTGAGACAATCATCTAAGCTTTTGATGTAGTTCCCTATGGTAATGGTTAGGAACAAACCTCTTCCTCAAAAGATTTTTCAGTTCATCCCAAGTATCTACGGGTGGATCACGATTACGTCGTCTACTCGTCACGATTTGATCCCACCAATTGATAGCATAATCACAAAATTCAGTTGCGGCTACTTGTACCTTTCTAAGCTCCGAAAGATTTTGACAATCGAACACAAGTTCGATCTTCTTTTCCCACTCCAAATAAGCATCCGGATCATTCTTCCCGTGGAAAGGTGGGATTTTTAACTTGAGACCACCAAGTTGATCTTCAAGCCGACCTCTTTCCCGCCGTGGTCTCCTTTGGTCCCGATTGGAGTGGCGGCTGCCCCTACTATAATAGTTGGACGATTGAACCTCTTCATCGTCTGCTTGAGGTTGAGCTCTTCTTGGAAGATTCCCCATAGGTGGCGGCATGGCTCGATTAATGGACTCTTGTATGATAGGTCCTAATTCTTGCTGCATCATTCGCCGAATCTCATTGCGAAGAATTCGCAAATCCGGGGGTTCGTTCCTTGCCCCTTGAGCTTGATTGGTGCTCTCCTCTCCATTACTTGCGTGGTTTGACATTATAATGTGCAAGGACCTGATTATCACACAACACAAATCAGCAAAATTAAGTCTCGAAAGTGTGCTCTGATACCACTTGATACGATCTTCCAGGAGTCGGCACTTTCGAGGGTAGGTGGTGATACGATTCTCCCAAGGCTCGTAATATTGCTGTCAGAATTCCGACTCTGTAAAGGGTTCCCTTTTCCGCGAAGCTCTGCTCCGAATTGATCCGAGTGATGAATACGAAGGTCGCAGATAATTGAGTCCTCTTTCTGTAATGGGTGGGATCGTCGAATTCCGATATGTATTCCGTCTTCTAGACCAATTTTGGTAAGGTCGGTCCTCCTGGATACGATTCTGCCGAGACCAGAATATACGAGGATAGATGATGGATGAATGATGGATCGATTGGATCACACAAAGGCAGCGACAAGCCCTTGATACCTCCACAATGGATTCTCCAAGATATGACGCACTCGAAGATTCCAAAGCTTGAACCTTGGATATGACGCACCAAGATCCAATTGCCGGATATGACACACCAACAATCAATTTCTCATTCAATGAACAAGAAGAACAATGTGGCTAGCACACAAGTTTGTAAAAAGGTTGATTGCCTCTAATTTTGGCCACCCTAGCTACTTATCCTAAAAGAAGTAAAACCCTAAGCTAATTTGGGCCTAAGGAAAGCTCTCCTATGGGCCGAATTTTATTCTCCTCCTCTTATTGGGTTTGGTTGTCTTGTGGACCGTTTGCCTCATTAAAACCCCCCTTTCTAAAACCCAGTGGGATAAAACCAAAGGTCGGGAAAAAGAGTACAAACGAGCCCCTCTTGACTTAGTCCATTCGAGCAACCAAGAGGTTCTTAGGCTCCATGTCTCCGGACGGAATGATAGTTGGTCCTATGCGGTCCAGTAGTGTGGTGATTGTATGTCCAAGCTTCCTAGCCCTTGATCGTGTCATTGGTCCACTCGGCACGGTTATCTCACCCCTGTCTTCAAGTGTGGGCCGCATTTCTTCCATGATCACATCAAAACTAAGATCACAAAAAGAGATATATACCACAGAGAATAGAGATATATACCTTCATTAGGAAGTGGAGAAGAGAGACGCCGAAAGTGGAGAGAACAACAGGAGGCTGAGTCGCTGGAGTGGAAGTCGTTCGAATTGGAGTTGACAGCAACTCAGTAGGAAACTGGAGTGGAGAGCAGCTGCAGCTCACAGAAGCACTGAGCGGCAAAACAAATAAGGGTTTTTTAACTTTATATATATATAGTTTCAGTTCTGGTTCCACTTAGCTTAGGGTACACGGATGTTCGAACCGAAACTAGAACCAAATAAATAGGTTCTTGGATTTTTTTCCCAGAACCTATCCTAGTTTTAAAACTTCTACCCGGAACCTACCCAAAGTTTCGGTTCCAGATAGGTTCCGGGTCCAAATGGATAATTTGCTCAGCCCTAATCTCAAGTGACACAACCATTGTTATTAGGTATTAATGAACCATAATCTCAGTTTTGCTTTATGATACAACAACTTTTGGCAGGACTGACACTTGTCACGCCTTAATTACCCAAAACAAACCCATATGGGACGTCGTATTGTCTGTAGGGGCTATTAACAGCCTCATGTACCTCTATACCTTTGATCCCTGGTCCGACATCTGGTAATAGGCGTCGCCTATGAAATTATTGTGGTGTCGCCTGTGGTGGAACACCCGTTGCTATTCCTTGAGAGTCGTGTGAATTCGAGGCTTGACTAGAGCAGACCCTTCCCCTATCTAGGAGCACCACTTATACCCTAATCGGATCACCCCAAGTCGATGTGGTTTCTTGACATTTACGTGTATTAAGACCTGATATCCATCAGTTTGTATGGCATATATGTATTCTTTACACTAACCATAAATTAATAGTATAATTCTAAGTAAACAACTAAATTCCTTATGCTTAATGATCTCATGATTATAAAAGGGAGTGTACTCAAGGATATAACAAGTTGTCAATCTACATCACTAGGTCCTCTAAGTAAGTGTTTATCTCTTATTTAACTTGTACAAATGATTTTAGATTATTTTGAAGGATTAGATAGAATTAATGCATGCTGAATAGTTATAAGACCTAGATTACACTTTGTTAAATATTGGATTAAGTACCAGTTAATTAGTTAGGATTTAAGGGTCTGAACACATTACAGATATATTTACATCACTCTTTAACAATAAATTAAACGAAACTAAGAAATTAAAACTTTATATAAATTCAATTAGCCATTCGTTCAAAATAAATTTAGATACCAAATTCCAAACCTTCAAATTTGAGATGTTAAGTAGGTAATTAACATTTAAACCTTAAGGGTTCGAATTAACTATTTTGAAAATACGCATACGAATTATAAAATCATTGTGAATTATATATAAAAATAAGGCGAAAATATTTTTAAACAAAAATTTAAGGATGTACTTGCAAAATATGTATTTTACAAAATTATTTTTTTAAAAATTTATTTTCAAAAGTTAAGTGTCAACATTTTAGGGACCAAACTTTCTTTTTTCTAATTTCAACAGTTTATACTAGTAAAACCACTGTCATCAGAACCGGACCAGCCAATCGATCGAACCCGATCGGACCGTGAACCAATCTGACGAACAATTTGGATTTTATAAATGAGTGAAATTTACGTTGAACCCAGTTCAATAGTTGTAATCCAACCGATTTTTGAAGAACCGGTCGATTCTGATTCTATATGTTTTTTCCTCTTTTCCTTAACCAAGCAAGCAACCAGACACCGTTTCACTAATCCTAAGTCCATAACCCTAACTCCCTAACAAAACAATCGTTTTCACTAGTCCACCACTCTAAGTGAACTAGTCGGTCTGATTGATGAACTGTTGGTCGTTTCGTTGGAATCGGGCACGACCCTGTCACCAGTTCGAGGACCAGACCGGTTCTCATAACACTCGGTAAAACTGTACTCTGAGTTGAATCATAACAACTCTGAGTCGACTCAGACTGAGAGAAATTTTATTAATGAAGTATAAATTGGTTGAAACTATCTTAATAGACTCCTAATTAGTTTATTATAAGAGCTCAAGTTGACCTTATTGCCATTTTTGCATAAAGACTCGTGGTTAACTCAGAAAAATTTAGTTGAATTAGAGGTACTAAAATTTGTACAATAAATTCCAATGACCATCACCAAATCTTGTTTCTCACCAAAACAGGCAAATAACGACAGTATAATTCTTCTTACTGTGAAATTTTAAGCGGGTTAGAATTAATCTAGTATTACAAATTCAAACTTCTGTGAAATTTATCATAGTATAACAAAAAACAATTAGATGATATGATTGTGTATGCTCACGAGTTTCTTTTTCCATTTTGTGGGGTGAAGCACATTTTAATAAGATAAACATTGTAATATTGCTCAAAACAATTCTCTCTCTATGTAGGAATGACTAGGGTAGAAAGATGTTAGTAGCTATGGAAACTTAGATTACTGTCTGTTAACTGTGACATGTCCAGCGACCGACATACCGTGATCATAACCTCAGGTAGATCTGCTTCCACTAAATCACTATTCATATGAGGTAACTTATATATTTGTATTTATGTACCTTAATCGTCTGCACGTTTTGTACATACATATTCCGACATTGGTATCAGATTCATACTTAGTTTCCAAATTATTGAATCCAATAAAAATCGCCTAGCCCCAATCGCAATCAAAAGTCAAATCATCTCTCCTGATTGCAAATTCGGTGGCTATGGCACTAACGCAGACCGCATATGTTTGCTATAACCATTGTGATCATGTTGGTTGCAGCACTACTAGATGCCAATTGTTGTCAACAATAGTGGCATCAAACTGTGGCTCCTGCACCAGTAACATAGGAAGGATTGTCACGGTAGTGCTGCTATGACGACCACATGCATCCTTTTCCCACTCCTGTATGCAACACCCTTACTCCCCACCATGAAAGACGCAAAACTGAGTTGGTAGCGAATCACGACAGTGGGACATGAGGTAAGCCTGCTTAGATCCATGTATGTTGTCAATCGCGATAGCAACCCCAACAATGGACCCTGACTGAGCGAATAGAGAGGGGAACGGGAATGAGGTAGGTCAACCTTGGTCGGCCCCAAAGCGAGGAAGGTTAGTCAACTATGGTTGACCCCAAGTCAAGAAGATCATCCATTGGCGTTGCGACTAGGGTTACCAAAACCCTCATTATCCCCCTTCCAAATGAAAAATAAGGGTGTGGATCAGTTCTGTGTGAACCAATCTGGTTGGTTAAGGCCGACAACACCAGATCATGTGGAGCTAGTTGTTTGAGGTTGGTCGGACCGATTCTGATGATTGAGTTTGTCTGGCCAAATATAAAATTATTCAAAAGGTCGAGACGATTTGGATCGGCTCCAAAACAAACTCGATTCTTGTTCTGGACTTAGTATGGGTTCTAATATTTGTTGTATTGGGGTAGTTGTGCATGAACCCTTTCATTAATAGTGTTGGACCAAATTAAATGTTAAGAGAGCCCAATTTTGATTTATATAGCATGATTGGATATATATTAATCGTTGTGTACGGGTTTTTAAGATCCCTAAATTAATTGGTGTATTCTGCATCATAAATTCTCTTGCCTTACTTTAATTGATTGACTCTTGATTTTATGATTGTTAGACATGACTAGGTTATACTTAATTGAGATCCCAGTATATTGTGTGTGTAAATCAGTTCTTTAGGTTTGTTATTTTGTTTGTTGAGATTTGCTCCCCTCAATTTGGTTTGTTGAGACTTTAATCGCTGAATTTTATTTGTTGAGACTTTAGTTCTCAAAATTTTTTCATGGTGATTTTGCTCCCCAAACTTTTGGTTATGGTGACTTTGGTACTTTATGTTTTAAAAAATTACAAATTAGTCCTAAATATTTTTGAAAGGCGTCAGTATGTATACTTTTGTGTATTGAATTGTATTATTTGTTACCTTGGTTGCATGAATTAGTTTACCTCGATAGGAAGATCTAGTTTCTGCATAGCTTAGATAGCAAACCGTTAGGATTGTCATATCCCTTGAAAAATTTGGATAAGTTCGACTACAATCGGGAATATGTTCACTAGAGTGAACTGGTCGATAATTAGGCTGCGATATTCTATGAATATTCTTGAAATGGTAGGACGATCGTTTTATATAAGACTATATCGTTGGGATAATTGTTAGCTGTATGAGTCGGACTGTCCGCGCCAAAGGACCCCAAGTATCAAATCAAATCAAATCACATAGATATTAAGTAAAACTATGTTAGAGACGTGGTTAGATACAATGTGTTAAATTTAGAGTACTTGTCTATGAATGAGATGGTTGTGACCATTTCACCAACCGTGAAAACGGAGTCTCTTTTCGAGGCATGTGAAGTCTCTAGGACTATGTAGACATAGGTGATGTACTTAATGAATATATTACGTCTGAATAATGTTCCTTATCTTGAATTATATTTGTTAGCTCCCCTTTCGTCAAGGACCTATTTCTGTGGTTATACATGTTAGCTCCCCTTTCGTCATAGGCATCCCTCAAACGGTGGTATGTTGTTTTCACCGTCACCGCACCGTCATCGGCATGTGGCCATATGATCGTATCATTTGTCACCAGTAGGGGAATAGGAATCGGCATTACCTGGTTTACTATGCTCGGATTAATGATCTGCTTGATGAGCCTCTCGTCCCATGTTCTATCGACTCCCATGAGGTCGCACACTCGGATATCCGGATCGGTTGGTTGTGTCGGAGCTGAGGCCATGCTAAATTCCTCGCGCATGTATACCCACGTGTCGATGAAGGCTCGAATTTTTCTCCCGTTTCCTACTCTGCAGAGTCCCTCCCTCTTAAGTATGTCTCGTTCGCTTAATATGCTAAACCATCCCTACGATGCCCGTCCTTCTTTCGTGGACGAAAGGAAGTTCCCTCTTAGGTAGTATAAACCTTTGATGACTCGAAACCAGAGAGCATTTGGTTCCTTCATTACCCTGTCTGGCATCTTCGTGAGGAGTGCTAAGTTGAAGGTCTCGAGTTCTTTAAACCCAAGTCCCCTTTCTTCTTTCGTTTTTGCTATAACTTCCCACTGTCTCCAATGTATCTTCCTACCCTCGTTTGTGTGTCCCCACCAAAAATCCGATATCATTTTGTTTATTTTCGCACACCAAGTTTTTGGTAGTTTGAAAGTGCTCATTGCATATGATGGTATCGTTGTGATTACCGATTTGATTAGGACTTCCTTCCCCGCTTGATTGAGAGTCTTTTCTATCCAACCCCCTAGCTTAGCCTGAATTCTTGCCTTTAGGTAGTTGAGTGCTTCCCTTTATGATCGACCCCAGAGCACTGGGATTCCTAGATATTTCCCCGGCTCGCTTGTGCTTGTGATATGGAGTTCATCCTCGACATCCTTGCATATGTTTCGGTTGACTCCAACATTGAAATAGAGACTTGGATTCATTGACTCCTTGTCTCGATGTTCGACAATATCTCGCTATCACTTCCTTCAATTGTCGTGCATTCTCCACCGTCATTTGAAAGAAGAATAACGAGTCATCCACAAATAATAGATGGTGCAGCTCCGGGCATCCTTTTCTGAGTATGATTCCTTTCAAACGCTTCTCATTGGTCTCATTCCAATCTGTTTGGATAGGACATCCGCCATTAGGATGAATAGGTTGGGCGATAATGGATCCCCTTGTCTGATTTCTCTTGTCGGTCCGATAGTCGTAGTTTGACTACCATTTACGAGGACTCAGTAGCTTGGTGTCTCGATGCATGCTCTCATCCAAGATATCCACTTTGCACAAAACCTCTTCTCTCTAGGCTTTTAATTAGCAAGCCCCATTCCACCCAGTCGTAGGCATTTTAAATATCGAGATTTAGTGCACACTCAACCATGTTCGTTCTTTTCGTGGACTTTAAATAATGTAAAACATCAAAACCTTTGACATTAGTTTATAAACAAAGTTGCATAAGCTTATAGGTCTAAACTCGTATGGGTGGGTGGGGTTTTGGACTTTTGGAATTAGGGTTATGGCAGTATGGTCTAGGGATGGAGGGAAAGTACATGTTTCGAGGAAGGCTCTAACCGCGACGAAAACGTCTGGACCCACGACGTTCTGTTGATAGAATAACCCCGGAAAACTATATGGCCCTGCCGCCTTTGTCCCCTTAAGTGAAAGACTGAATCCCGTACCTCCTCTTCAGTAACCCTCCTGGTGAGGTTTTCGTTCACGTGTTCATCAATCTGTGTAGGTAGCCCATCCAACATTTCATCCTTCATTTCTGGGTTGTCGGATTCGGATGCCCTCCCATAATACTCATGTAACTCCTTTTGTATCACACTCTCCTTTGTGAGTCAACCCCCGTCTGAACCTATTATGATGGTTCTCTGATTTCTCCTTCTTGATGTTGTCGTCAAATGGAAGAAAGTAGAGTTTCGATCCCCTTTTGTGAGCCATTCGATTTTTGACCTTTGTTTCCAAAACAATTCCTCTCTTCGGCACAACTCAAGGATCATGTTCTTGATATTTATCTCATCATATTGTTGTTTTGGTTCAGTACTGATTTCCCTAGATCCTTTAGACGGTCTTTTGCCTTCTTCATCTCGATCATATTATTGCCAAATTTCTCTCTCCAACTTATATGTTCTCTACGACACCTTCCTAATTTTGGCCACAAAACTTGCCATTTTCGTGGTGGTTGGTATCATCCCAACATCTTTGGATCACTTCCTTGCACTCCGCACTTTCGAGACACATTTCTTCAAAACATAACCCTTTATTCTTTTTCTGGTGGTCATGATCTGCAGTTAGGATGATCGGGGAATGGTCAAATCCAATTGCTACTTCGTTTATGCACTGACTATTTGGCTGGTTTGTCGCCCATTCGGAGTGGGTTAACACTCTATCAAGTCTCTCGTATACACAGTTTCCCCTATGCGGTTGTTGCACCAAATAAACCTCTGGCTTTTTGAGTATAGGTCTTCCATCCTAATGTCGTATATAATTTGGTTGAACACATCCATTTGTATTTGGGGATTTCTTCAACCACCTTCTTTCTCATGGTAGTGCGTCATTGCATTGAAATCTCCTAAGCATACGCATCTTCACCTTCGTCCCCTCCAAATATATCTGAGTTCTTCCCAATTCTAACCCCTCCTAAGTTCATCTGTGTCCGCATGGACCCAAGTCATGTATATTGGTTCGGTTTCTCTCTTGAAGCGCACTAATGTATCAATGATATTAGCATTCGCGCTTTGCACTTGAACTTCCGTAACATCTTTCCACCATAATTTTAGGTCGCCTGCAATTCCCGTAGGGTTACATAGAAAGCATTCTCCATTAAGAAAATAATCTCGGGGTGGTACCTCTCATTGAGGTATTTTAGGTGTTCAATTGTTAGGGAAGACCCCCAAACCCTGACAAATCCAACAGATTGTGTTGATTGACCCCGTGTGGCTGTTTTTGGACAGCCACCAGAGCCCGTGTTTTCGGTTTGTTGTTCAGCATTTATAAGGGATGTTGCTTTTAACTTCTTCGTTCTCACCTTCAGTTTTTCGGTTTTCTTTGTATTATGTTTTGTCCGTGCCCTTATCGTCTTCTTTCTCGTCCCCATCGTGCTTAGGAGTTCTTCTTCGTTTCCTTCCTTTACGCCTTGCATGGTTTTTGCTTTCTTGGTCACAGTTTGGTTATCCTTATCGTCCCTTTGCCGCTTTAAGTTCATCTTATTCATATAGGGGCTTAGTCCAGTTGCTAGGTTTGTCGTCTCCAGCATTTTGTTTGGGGATGGTGTTCCAGGATGACTTTCAACTAAGTATACCGGGCCTTTCCCATTGGGCTTTGTTTCACATGGTATTGTGTGGTTGTCGGGTAGGGACTGATGGTCGGATAGATAATGGTTGGGGTGGTTCATTGGTTGTAGCTTGTGGGGTAGGCTTGGTGGGGTAGTTCTTCAAAATAGTACAGGGAAATGTTTCTTCCCACCTATTGAGGTGGCCTGGATGGGTAGGGTTGGGGTAGCACATTGCATGAAAGTTGACCTATTGATGGGTTGGTGGTTGCATATGGGATATGGTATTATGGTTGAGTTGGCTGGTATTATATCCGGGTCGAGACTTTGGATTGGGGTTTCCATCTCATTAGGGTTGGCCGATTGCTTCAGGTTGATTCTAGCCGACGACACTCACATTCGTGTTCAGTTTTTTTTTTGGGTGGTTTGGATTCTAGCAGAGGTGCAGCTATTGGTGAGTGTGAGACTCACTTAAATCGCTCTGTCGACTTCATATCACACCCACTAATAATTAATCTAATCAAGAAAATCATGAACCTAGGCATGCTGATACATTGAACTCTTAGCAAAAATAACAGTTTTGTGTTCAATTGAAGTAGATCGAAGGTAAAAATTGAGGAACATTTGATTTTTGGGACGTGGATTGAGCAAGCCATCCACGTCCCACCTGCCAACCCATCTCTTCCACCCAGAATCTGCACCTCCCAATCCTTACACCATGCAAGAGATTTTGTTAGCCTTCCACAAAAATAGAACAATTGAACAAAATCATACAAAGAACACAAACTGGAAACCCTATAAACGTTTAATTGCAATAACCAAACGATACACACCGCTCGTGATACTCGTCTCTGTTGAGGAGGAGATAGAACTGGTAACCTTCGATCCCTCACACAACAACTTCGATCTGCAACACAGAGAATGAGACACTTTGGGCATGATCTAAGGGAAACGACTCTTGAAATCTTTCTTCAGAGATTCACATTGAGTTGGACTCAGAGAGAAAAATGTACAGAGAATCGCTCTTCAATTTGCGCAATTTCGGGGTGGATGGAGCAACTTGTTTCATTGTGTTGTGATGATTTTCATCTGCATGACGCCGCCTGGTTCGGCTAGAACCGAACAGGAAATAAGGTGGAAATTATATGGTAATCTCCATAACTCGACACCTCCTGAATCAGGGGATGAAAGTATCGCCCATATATTTGATTGTGTTCTGGAGAAACAATTCGTCGAGAACGAACGCCGTGAAGGTAGTCTGGTTCTACACATGGATTTTTGAGTTTTTGTTTATTAGTAAATCTTTGGGAGACGGAATTGCACCACAACGAAGAAGTGAGAATACCTAAGTACACCTTTGAGTTACTGTTCAAATGCTCTCAAATTCCACACATTCCCTTACTGCAGTTGAGACTGTAGAACTCTTGAATAGCAATACCACACTCAAGGAAAATCATCTCCAGAATCTGCAAGTCATGGAAGAAAATGCACCAAAGAAAAGCTACAAGTTCCACCTACTACAAGGAAAAACTCATTGGGATTGTTCCGGGGGCATACAAAAATGCATTCTATCGAAAATGTTCGAATTCGTCGAATTCTTTTCCCCTAAGAGGCCAGGATGAAGAGAACTCGGATGGGAAACTATCATATACCATATCCAGAGATGAGAAAGCAAGGATACACAAAAGGCACGAGCAATCTATCATCGTTAAAATAACAGAAAGGAGCATACCGTATCACCTCATGGTGCTGAAAATTCGAAATCTCTGGAAACCGGAAGGGGAAATGTGATGCATATTACTCGGGTAAGGTTTTTATCTAATCAAATTTACTTGCTTGGGAGACATGGATAGGGTATTCAGAGATGGACCTTGGTTTATCAATGGGCAATTCTTATTCAGGCAGAGCTATCTGAGATTCTTGACCAGGAAGAAAAACTTTGGGCTGCAAAATCCCACACAAAGTGGATCAGAGATGGGGATAGAAACACCAAATTCTATCATATTTCTACTCTTGTTAAAATAAGAAGAAATAAGATCTTGGCAATTAAAGATTTAATTGGAAATTGGATCTTCGATGAGGGACTCATTCTGGAGGAACTTCAGAAATTCTTTTCAAATCTCTTCACCACCTGAAAGGTCTCCTCACCCTTGGTGGTTGATCAGCCAGAGGCATGGATAACTGCTCTATCTGAAAAGAAAATCCGGCGCCTAAATAACTTTATCACTTTGGAAGAAATTAGGAAAGCCACTTGGGATCTTAAACCGTATAAAGCTCCGGGGCCGGATGGCCTCCATCCGACTTTCTTCCAAAAGTTGTGGAACTGTACGGGTAGCTCTCTGATTGATGCTATCAGTGAGGTGTTTAAAAGAGGGTTTGTCCCTACAAATTGGAATGAGACGTTTATCTGCTTAATTCCAAAATGTAGTCAGCCTAATTCGGTCTCCCACTTTAGACCTATAAGCCTTTGCAATTCTATTTACAAAGTCATATAAAAAATTCTAGTGAACAGAATCAGACCAGTTCTGAACAATATCATACCTCCATTTCAGACTAGTTTTGTCTCTGGTAGAAGGGGTTCAGATAATGTCATCCTGCATAGAGAAGTACTGCATTTTTCATAGCATAAACAGGGCAAAACAGGGTGTATGATCATCAAAACAGACCTTGAGAAAGCATATGATAGAGTTGAGTGGAATTTCATCAGAAGAACGCTCATTTTCTTTAAATTCCCTGATAAAGTCATTAAGTTGATTATGAGTTGTATCTCCACATCTTCAATTGAAATTTTGTTCAATGGAGGGAAACTATAAAAATTCTACCCGGCCAGAGGCATTAGGCAATGGGATCCTCTATCTCCGTACATCTTTATTTTATGCATGGAATATCTGGCGTTTCTTATCGATGAAAAAGTTATGCAGGGACAATGGAAATGAATAAAAGTGTGAAGAGGTAGCTTGACTTTATCCCATATTTTCTTTGACGATGATCTCATTCTAATGGGAGAGGCAACACCTAAAAATTGTAACTGTATCAACTCGGTCTTAAAAGAGTTTTGCGACATTTCAAGACAGAAGGTAAATCAGGGGAATTCAATCATGGTTTTCTTAAAAAATGTTCCAGCTACCAAAAGAACACAGATATCAACGAGTTTATAGTTTAGAACAGTTGAAAACTTTGGATCTTACCTTGGATTTCCATTGGAATTGTCAAACTCGAAAGTTAGCTCTTTTAACTTTGTTCTGGATAAAGATAGAAATAAACTTTCGGGTTGGAGGGCAAAGTTGTTATCAATGGCAGGTAGAGTTACGTTGGTCAAATCGGTCTTGTCCACTATACCCTCCTACTATATGCAATGTACTATGTTTCCTAATTCAGTTTGTAAAGAACTGGACAGGATTAATAGAAATTTTGTTTGGGGATCCACGTACCAGAAGAGGAAAATCCATTTGATCAATTGGGAGGAAATAACAAAGCCGAAAAAACTAGGGGGACTTGGTTTGCAGTCGGCGGTGCATCGTAACAAAGCACTCTTGGGGAGTTTGGCTCGGAGATTGAAGAAGGATACGGCTCCTTGGGTTGTGGTCACTCGAAACAGAACGTTTAAGTAGGATGGAACTTCACTCACTACTTCGAATAAAATGCCTTGTAATTGGAAAACAATTAATGAAGGTGTGAACACCCTTAAATTAGGTTCAGGGTGGGTGGTGGCAAGTGGTAGGGATATTAAATTTTGGCACGATAACTGGGTGGGTAATCAACCCCTACGAGTGGTAATCTATGGTCCACTGAACTATGAAGAAGACAGATTGATGGTAGGAGATGTCTTCCAAAATGAAGAGTGGAATCTAGATAGAACTTCCTTTGACTTCCCCAAAAAATTTGTGGACATGTTTCGAGGTACTCCAAGGGACAAGATCAATGTATCCTCGGACACGCAAATATGGAATGTCACACACTCAGGGAATTGCACTACAACATCTGCATACTCTCTTTTAACAGGTCATGACACAAACAACTAGGTGATTAATCAATGGGATTGGGTTTGGAAGATTCAGACTATCCCAAAAATACAGTATTTTATCTGGTTATGCCTTAAAGATGGTCTAGCTACCAGCACACTATTGAACCATAGAGGATGTAATTTGAGCCTCTGTGCCAAATTTTTTACTCTGGGGTGGAGGATATAGATCACATATTGCGTGAGTGTAAACATGCTAAAGAGATGTAGAATTCAGTCACTGGGCCGCCAAATCTGGGCCAATCTACCGACTACCCTTTGAATGAGTGGATCAGGGATGTCAGGAATCAGGAGTCAATATTTAGGGAGTTGAGTGGAAGTACTTTTTTTCTTATGCGCTATGGAACATTTGGAAAAATAGGAACTCTCTTATATTTAATGATAAGCCTGCTTTTTCTTCTGTTTATACTTTATCTTTATCTCAGGCAAAGTTTCACAAAAATGTTTATCTTGATACTGACAGTGCTAATGAGTTCATTTCTATTGATATTAGTTGGGTTCCTCTAAAAGAGGATTGGTTTAAAATTAACACAGATGGAGCTGCTAAGGGAAATCAAGGATTTGCAGTAGCCGGTGGGGTCATCCGAGACTTCAGGGGTCAATGGGTTGTAGGATTCTCAAGGAATTTGGGTTGCTCAAACAGTCTTACTACGGAATGTTGGGCCATCCGAGACGGACTGCTTTTGGCAAAGACACTCGGATTAAAATCTATTCACCTTGAGACGGACGCCCTCTCAGCCCATAAGGTAATCTCTGATGAAAATATGTCAAATCAAAACTAATGCCGATCATTGCGGATTGCAGGAAGCTATTGATGCATTTTGAAAGAATGAAGTTCAGACATTTATTTCAAGAAGCGAATGCAGTAGCGGATACCATGGAGGGTATGGCGCTCAAACAGCGACATGTGTTTGAAATTCATAGCTCTCCTCCGAAGGAAACTATTAACGCGCTCTGGAAAGACATTGTGGTCTTTTCTGTTTCGCGAATTGTTAAAGTTAGCTAGTTTTGGTTGTGTATTTTGAACTTGGGTGATTAATTGTCACCTATAGCGGTTATTTTAATCCATAATTATCAAAAAAAAGAAAAAGAAGTGAGATAATCAGCATATTTTTCTTTATATATAAACATTTACTTCAATAATTAATAAATAATAATATTAAATAATTATTTTTCAAAATTATATGAAAAGTATCCTTTTAATTTAATTTTATAATTATAAATACATAACTGAAAATCTAACATGTGTATTTATATACTTAGTTATAAAAAATATAATATTACTTTTTTATAATATATAAAAAAATTGTTGTATTAAAAGCTTACTTGTAAAAATTATAGGATACTCAGTCAAATTAATATATATTATATTATATTAAAAATTGTGTAAATATATAATATATATTATTTTGTATATTGTTTATCATATATATTGTTCGTGTATTATTTTATACTATATAACTTTGGTACATATTTTAATATTGTATATAAAATGCGAAAAATATCCAAAGATCCAATTTTTCGTGAAATTAAGCAGCATCTTCACTGTGAAATTAAGCAACATTCGAGGGTAGACAAGACGTGACCGAGCACGCCGGAGAGAAACCATTCTAACTTTAATAACGGGACAATGATAGGGAACAGTGACGACAAATACCGAAACAGCTACAACATTACACTGACCTTGTTAATCATGATATTGCATCAACATATTGAGACCCTGAATAGTGGTGTTACCATTCTAACTTTAATAATGGAACAATAATATTGAACTGTGACGACAAATAGAGTTACATATACGTCATTGTGTTGACATTGTTACTCATGATATTGCATCAACATATTACAACACTATAAAGTGGGTTTTGCAATATCACGTCTTCTATAACTTATTGTATATATTATTACCGAAAAGGTATTTGACACGGGAATTTCTTCAAGTTTACAAGATTGTTTCGACAACAGTACATGCTAAACACTTGGTTTAGCGTTGGTAAATTTTACGACACTAAAAACAATATATAGTAACAAAATATAATGTCGCAACTAAATAACTTTTTACTGTCAAAACCTTAGTGACAAAAACTTATTTTCGTCAGTGTTTATGATCATTCAGATTAGTAGTTGTGGAAACTTAGGTCACTATCCGTTAACCCGTGACGTGTCCTTCGACCGACAGACCATGGTCCAACACTACAAGAATGTTGCTCTACAACGACGGTGTAATATCGCTGCTAGGTGGACTTTTGTCGCTGCTAAAGCCTTGCGCCAATGAAATATTTGTGTCAATAGGACTCGTGGCTAAAGGTTTCCTTGATAACAATATGTCGCGACTAAAGGTTTGTCGTTGCTGGAATGAACAGTTCCTCTTATCTGTAGCATCACCATATTGTTGATGGTGTTTAAGCGTAATTAATGTCGACCTATTTTAGCTGCTAAAGAATGTTTATTATTTCCAGATATCTTGTTGGTAAATGGGATACATCAGTGTCAGCATGTTAGCGACACTATTTCAATGTTTATTGCATCGCACGTACTTGATGCAATAACCTTTAATCGACTACAAACATTGATTACACTAAATTCGCATCGAGTTGCCTTTAATTATAAATACGTAGACCCTCAAAAAGTATTCGTCGATGCTACTAAAAATGTTGTTGTGATAATTTGCCATTCTTTTCCTCCTACTTGGTGCAGATAAATTGGATGTTCAGCGACTTTTACGGATTGTTTTACATGGTTTTTTCATGCAATTGTTCGTTGCAAAAGCATGTGTTCTAACACAATACTAATTTGTTTGATTCGTACTTGTTGGGCATTCTTTCATGCAGACAACATATACCAAAATAGAATATACATATATATATATATACAATCGACTCTTACAAAGTATCATATTAAAACACCTAGTTTTAGGTACATACATCTCAAACAAATATCTTCCCTTTCTAGCAGTAGTTCCAAACCACCTCCCCTTCCATACTGACATTCACCAAACCCATCTACGATCATCCAAAAAACAGAGATAACATTGTTCAGAGACAAACTACCTACAGCCTATGACCATTGGAAATAAATAAATTTTAGGAGTGCTTAACACCAAGCTCCATTTGTCATGCATTTGGACCTGCGAACACATAAATGACACCACTAAGAAGCACATCATAATGGAATACATCAAAATCTAAATGAAGGTACACCTGCAACAACTTTGTTGGTGTACCTTGAGTTTCTAAATCGTCGGGGAAAACACCATTGACTTCCATGGCCCTTCTCATGAAAGTCGTATCGCGTTGAAATGACTTCATTTTTTTCCTGGAACTCCAATAGAGTGGTTCGTGCTTCCTCTGCCTTTTTAGCACTTTCTTCCGCCAACTTCGGGAGTTCCGTCGTTTTGGCTCTTGCCAAAGCCACCTCTATTCCCTTGGTTGCTTTAATTGCTCACTTTCCATCATCCATCCAATTTTGGATACACGACTTCTACGACATTCAGACCTACGAACTTCCTCATACAATGTATCCTTGTCAACTGGACCATCCTACTACACTTCCAATTGAGCAACCATCTCCTCGACTTCTCCCTAGTTCGTAGTATAGTGATCGGAACAACTGTATTGAATGGCCATAGGTCTTAGGTCTTACCATAATTGATAAGTTTTTCGGATCTAGAGGCACATCTTTCTTGTCCACATGATTCTTACGGAACAAATGATACTCCCCTGGATATACCCCATTATTCTTCACAATCTGCAAAGAAAAATGGGTTAATTACTTAATTGGTTACACATGTTTCACCATTGTGCAGAATGGTTACACATGTTTCAAAATGTGATTAATTGGTTTTGCTATGTGACTAATTGGTTACACATGTTTCACCATTGTGCAGAATGGTTACACATGTTTCAAAATGTGATTAATTGGTTTTGCTATGTGACTAATTGGTTACACATGTTTTTCCAAATGTGATTAATTGATTGTTCCATTACTAAACCGTTAATTTTACCGTTAATTAATTTTTTAAACATATTATTGAATTGTGAAATGACTATTATGCCCCTAGTGGTATTGAAGAGCACAGAATCATCTTCAAGAATAAGAATCGAAGAGCCCATAAATCAGATTTATGGGTTTTTGAAGAACCCAGAAATTCGATTATGGGTTCTTCAATTCAATTCGGTGATGAAGATTAGCTTGATTGATGAAGAACACAGCTTGATTGATGAAAAGGGTAATTAAGTCATTTTACGTATCTAAATAGTGACTTAACTGTGATTTCTAACAGTGAACAGTAAAAAAACAATTAGTCACATTTCAAAAACAATTAATCATATTTTGAAACATGTCTAACCATTCTGCACAATGGTGAAACATGTGTAACCAATTAAGTAATTAACCCGGGAAAAATAGATACATGTTTTGTTGACAGCTATTAAATAAAGATAATAAGTGAATGTGTTGATTACCTCATCCTACTCTCTCTTTGCAAAACTACATGTCCGAGCAGTGTGCCTCATGACTTGGTGAGCTTTGTTCTGCTCGCTCTTCACCTTCAAACATGAGGTTACAACAAGTTCAATGGTTAACTATAACAAAGAATCTCTAATCAATTTTGTATAAAAGTACAATTGGTTTTGAGGGCACCCACCTTAAACCCCTCCTAGCTGAACCAATTCACAAACCACACCTAATCATCTTTCACTACGTCTGGAGGGATGTTTTGTAGCCTTTCTTCATTGCTAATGTACTAGTCTAATTACATTCTCTTGAGATTTGCTGTGTAATTTCTCTGTATTTCTATATGAGAGTACAGTTTATGAGCTGCTTCAAGTTGTCGTCGTCCGACACCACAAATGTTTCCTACAATGTAGGGTGTGTATTCCACGATGTATAACACATAGAGATGTTGTCAAATGTAGGGTGATGAGTGTAAGAACACTTACAGCAACAAGCATGAGGTTATTGGCCTCGTAATCCATGGGAGACTTTGGAATCTCTTTTCAATCTTTCACAATGTACCCACACCAAGAAGCAAAAACCTGATGCATTTGGGTTGCATACCTTACCATTGGAATTAAACTTCAGATCTTCTTTTCCATTGATCTCATTTATTGACAACCTCATACACCTTGTGCGACCTCTACATAACTGACCGAGTTGCGGCTTTATATCTTCCTTTGTCCCATTCTTAGAAACATAAAAAAGTACATAAAGTAAGATCGACTTATGGCTCCATTCTGTTGTTCAAAAATACCCTTACGTGGTTCTGTTGTTTTTTCTTTCACCAAGGGTTCCTCCACGGGTAAGTTTTCTTCTTGAGGGTCTTCCAAAGGAGTTTCTAAAGTCCTTGGGACTGGAGTGTTTTCAACAAGAGTTTCACCCTCCAATCAAGAGGCCATTCCTGTTTCACCCTCCAATCAAGAGGACATTCCTGTTAGTGGAGAGGGAAAAATAGTGTTGTTACTACAAATTATGTGCTTGTTTGTCATATACAGGGTGTTAGAGAACCAAGACCGAAAAAACACTAACACCCTAAAACAGCAAGTGTGAATGACATGCCATTTAAAAAACTACTTGTTACGACCCAATACAGTTTCCTAGGGGATCTGCGAGTGAGAACCGATTTCACGTTGGTCCTCTTATTATGGATTCTCCTTGTTCCAACCATACTGGCAGAAAACTTTGAATGAACATATGGTTAACCCATTTAAATGTATATAAAGCAGTGATGGACACATAACACAACTAAAGTTTGAATCTTTAACACAATATCGTCCAGTTGTTGATCGACAAGTTTTAACCTAAGGTCACGACATGGAGGGATATGCTGAGTTCTGACTACAATTGACATGCATGCTGAAATGGTGAGTCATACTGAAGTTTAGGGTGATGAGATTAACACCAAAGTTACACAATTTAACGAAAGTTGTGTTTTTTATAAGACTTTCTTGAAACTAAACCGAAGCAAACACAGAACAGATTAAGCAAGACGTTGAGTGATTAGATGCACTAGCCTTGCTACTTTAGCCTCCTCTTCTAGATGAGTTATTAGTTTCATGGTAATATTCAAGAACAACGGTGGAAAGATTCTTTCTAGATTGCACATTGTCATTGGTAATTGTGACTCCATTTTCAACAGATCATACATGTGTAACTCCTTAGAGCATAAGACTCTGAATGTGTTGTTCATGTCTATCAATGCTTTGCATACATCCCTAGTTGCCTAAGAACATGGTAGTCATGACTTTTCAGACCGACCAACGTTTTTCCCTTCAACTTCACACAACGAGAAATGTTGGATGAATAACCACTAGGCAATCTCAAGTTCTTAAGGAAATTACATAACTTCATCTTTTGCTGTTTTGAAAGGGAATAACAAACAGGTGGTAACACCAATTTTGGTCCTCTCCTGACTGGGTGCAACAGTGTTCTGATGCTTAAAGCTTTCAATTCAAGTCCCGCATTAACATTATCATTGTTTTTCCCGGAAACACCTAATAACATACCAATGAGGTTATCCCACACGTTTTTCTCAATGTGCATCACATCCAAGTTATAAGGAATTAAAAGTTTCTTCCAATAAGGTAATTGGAAGAATATGCTATTTTTCCAATTTCCAGTGGTGGAGTCTATTCCAACCTTTATGGGTGAATGAGTTTTACCAAACATTACGGGGCCAAGGTACTCCAACTGTTATAACAAGTCATCCCCCGATCTTTTTTGTGGGGTCATTTGTAACTCATGTGTTCCATCGAACGAGCTTTTGTTTCTTCTTCATGGGTGCTCAATCGGGAGGAATCGTCTATGGCCCATAAAAGCACATTTCCTCTCATTCTTCAATCGACGATAATGCGTGTCTGTTTGACAAATAGGACAAGCCAAATTACCATAAGTAGCCCAACCAGACAAGTTTGCATAAGCAGGAAGGTCATTAATTGTCCAAACTACAGCAGCGCGCATTTGGAAGTTTTCTTTCTTGTCGGCATCATACGTCAATGCACCATTCAACCATAACACATTCAACTCATCTATCAACGACTACATCTGGAACTAGTAATTTATTAAAGCAAATTAATTATTAAATTATCAAAAATTGTTTAATTCAGTTGCTCAATGAGACTAAGTTCTACAACCCTACAACATACAATAATATTGTACAATAAGTAACAATATTTTTCGCGTTACTAGACCGACCTCTTTCTTTTCTTCTTTTGGGCGAAAAAGATATACTTCTTTTATCAAAATAATTTTTTAAACTTTTAGACTAAATAGGATACCTTAATGCATGTGGGGATTCAGTTCAGATATCTAAACCATGTTTGTAATCTGTACTAGATGTATTTAAAGAAAAAGATTATCTTACTAGTGAAAATACAAACACAACTAGCCAAACGAAATTAAACAGTATAGATTGCAACATTATCAACATTTTCTAAGGATAAAATATTATTATTATAACTATCTTTATTTATTTCACAATTAACTTTGGATTTATAAATATTCCTACAATCATGTACCTTTTCATGGTTTAACACTTAAATGAAGCTATAAAAAGAATGGTTAGAAGTTATAACATATTAATATGAAATTAACAAAATTTCAAAGAAGAACAAACTAATCAAGCTAGGTCGTGCTTCCTTAAACATATGCAGAGGAGATAATAATCGTGCATTCCATTGTAAATCCACAGTATCAAACAAAAACACGGACCCTCCCTATGATGTTGGATATTATAAGTAGAATCGATAGGTAAACATTGTAACAATTGAAACCACTGCTACAATTGAGTGGTTTATATAAATCAACAGCTCCAGCTCAACAGTCAGTGACTTAAATGTAATTAATAAATGTGACCAGACTTGTTTTGCATTTGAAAAGAAAAAAGCGAGGAAGCGAATATAAGATAAACAGAACGAGGGTCTCAGAGTTATGAATTCCATGAGTGCGACATTAACAAGTAAGCCAATATTCTATATGTATTTATTTACAAAAAAAGGGGTAGAAAAACAAAATATATTTAGAAAACCATGCCCACTCACTCCTTATGTGATCAAATATTCATCATTCATTAAGTAATCCTTAAAAATAAAAATAAAAATGGTCCTCTTTAAGATTTGAAAATTTTCTACTACAAAAGGTAAATTAACTCAACTTATGCATCCTCAAGGTATAATAACCTAAAATCATTAATCTATAAGCAATATTTTGTACATAGTAAAATTAAAGTAATTCATACCATTTCGTATCTACATTTACATATTCAACTATGTTACACCTTCTCAATAAAATATTATTTTTTATACTTTATATACGTATACCTTCGACCGTACAATATGCATCCTTTACCAGCATAGACACGTCCTCGACGTACTTGTAATATTATATTGACATATATACACATATACATTTATATATACTTTTTAATTATATATATTTCATAAAATATTATATTTTCATAAACAATATTATTAGATTCATTTTGATGGACTGTTATTCGAAGACTTGCCCGCATACCGGTACTAGTACAATATAATTCATGAGTTGGTTCTTCTACAAGCTACCCGGTGGGTAATTCGATGGAAGTTGGTGTACATCGTTCAAACAACTTTCAAGGTATATGAAATGTTCATACCATATCAAACAAATTGTAGCAAACAAAATTAAATATAATTTATCTAATATTATGCATATCAATATAAAGTAATGATCATGACTTCAACAACACATGCAGATGTTACTTTCACAAAACATGATATAAATTAACATTCAAACTTATATGGTACCCAATTAATTTAAATTAAACTACTGACAACTTTATTGGTGTAAAGCATTATGTGTACAAAATAGTATATCAAACCATTCACTTTTTCTACAGCATGACCTTTAACAATAGGAAGAAGAGGATATCATTGTATTGCTCGAGATTTTCAAGAGGGTGTTCATTCTCTTAGATACGTTCTTCGGGATCCTACATTCTGTAACAAATGCTCAGCCAAGCGTTTCCACCGCGAGAATAACATATATGTTGCATGAATTGTCGGATTTCCCTACCGGTGCACTCTCATCCACCAGCTATGTTAGAATTGTTTTTTCCTCGTGACACATACACATAAAAAGTCAAAACAATTAGAGCAAATGATATAAGTTTATTTGATGCTATTTTTAATTAATTTTTTAAAAAACAAATACTAAATATATAAGTAAGTATTAAAATATTATTTATTAAATTTTTTAACTATATTTTAAAATATTAACTATATGTCATTTTAAAATACATTGACATTAGTTAATACAAACCATTACTTCTAATCGAACACTATATTAGTTAATACTAATACTTGGTTAATACACCAATCAAACACCCCCTTTAACAATTACTACACTCCAACACGAGCTACGCGTGTGCACGTTGTCGTCGTTGGTCGTGTGTGAGGTGTTACGATAACATGTTCAACACGACTCCTAGGTTAATACAAGAACAGTACAAGCATTGAACATTTTATATAAATATTATTCATGTAAAACTAAACCTAATTTAAATAATATAATTAAATAATAAAATTAAAAAACTCTAAAAAAATTGCTCGAACGATCGGGATTCCTTTTAGTAGAGTTATATGCTCCGGGTCGGTCGAGCAATTTTTAAAAATATTTTAGAGTTTTTAAATTTTATTATTTAATTATATTATTCAAATTAAGTTTAGTTTTACATTAATAATATTTATATAAAGTGTTCAATGCTTAGGAGTTGTGTTGATCATGTTATCGTAAGACTTCACACATGACCAACGACGACAACATCCACGCGCGCAGTGCGTGCCGGAGTCTAGTATAACCATTAGGGAAATACACTTTAGTGGATTACATCTATATATATACGGAACATATATCTACACGTTATGAGAATAAATCGTTGCGTTCAATATAATTTTTCTACAAAACAAAGCTGAGTGAAAAAGGTTACTAAAGATACAACATAATTATATATATTGAGTTAGAATAACATGAAATTTACATGAAAAAAATTGACCCAAAATATCAAATACAATTATAAGAAATTAAGATGCACAACTACGCCCTTAATATTACCAATTTTAAGAGTTAATTAATCAAGGTAACAAAATATTTTTGTAGACCACATTTCGAGTATGTATACTAGTAAGTCCCTCAAGTTCTCCCTTTTTAACCAAAACCTTTGTTGTCGACTCAGTCGTACCGCGTGATAAAGAAACATATAATTGACCATGACTAAATACATGGTCAGACAAATATATGCCAATGTTAGGCAAGGTTTGACCTTGCGCCTTGTTTATAGTCATTTCAAAACTAAGACTCACTGGAAACTGTTTTCGTGTCATCTGGAAAGGTAAGCGAACGTCTTCCGTCGACTTCATTAATATTCTTGGAATGAATGCTTTTGTTCCTTTAAATTTTCCACCAAGAACTTCCGCATAAATTAAATTCCGCATGCAATCCAAACATATTAGTCTTTTCCCATTACAAAGACCAACGTTAGGATCGAGATTTCAAAGAAGCATTATTGGGCCACCTTTTTTAAGAATTAGACAATGCGAAGGTATTCCATTTGGTGTAATGTAGTTGACATAATCATTTTGATATAAATCTCCACTTTCTCTATCAGCCTTGGTGTAAGAATAGAATGTACGTTCAGACCCTGAAAAACGTCGTATAATCTTGTCATTTAACTGATCAGCATCAGTATTAGTTGGCACAAATATAGCTCTATTTTCGTACGATGACGTTCCTTGTGATAAATTTTGCAAATTTGGAAATATGACATCAATTAATGTATAAATCCATTCTTCACCTTCACAACGTATTGTCATATCCTGCGACAGTTTTATGAAATCATCAAACGTGTGTGTTTCTTTTTCATCACCAACACGCAATAGAAACTTTGAAAAGTTGTTATCAAATTGAGACATCATGTTCTATTTTAACTTAAGAACTGTAACATGCCTTAAGAGAGTGGATTTAATGAAGCATGCATCAATCAATTACGCCTTTGATGCCCTTTGTACGATAAAAAGCACTTGCCGAAAATCCCTACCCAGTATCATGACTTTACCACCGAACGAATCAGTACTGTCACAAATATCCTTCAAAGTCCGATCTAATGATTCAAAAAGAAATCAATGATTCATAGGCGCCTCATCCCATATGATTGTTGTAGACCGACGTAGTAACTCAGTGTGAGAAGATTACTTTGTAATCAAAAATGTAGTAGAAGATGTAGGATTTATTGGTAGCTTGAATCTAGAATTGGTTGTACGACCACCAGGTAAATCTTTGCTGATATCCCTGAATATGCTGTAGCCAAAGCAATTTTGGCCTTATCACGTAACACAACTAAAATTGTTCGGTATAGGTACGTCTTTCCAGTGCCACCTGGTCCATTAACAAAGCCCACACCACTTTCTTTACGATCAATAGATGAATAATTATATCAAATGCATTCTTTTGGTTTGGGTTTAGCCTTTGAACTGAATCGAAATCAGCATGTGGTACATGAACTAACAAGTCATCTTGTATAATACGTGAATTTGAATTTTCGTTGTCGAAATTATAGACCATGGCAGGTAAGTCAAAATCACGAAGTGTCTTTCCATGCTGTTGAAGTTGTAGATTAAGGTCACGCAATAGACGACTCTCTATTTGTGTTACATTTGCGTGAGAAGGGTGATAATATTCAACCACATGTCACACACGTCGGTCGATTCATTAAAGACTAAAATTTTGACAAAAAGTCTCTTAAGAACGCTCGGTGTACGGAATGTTGAGGCCTCATACAAGCACAATCGAATATTGTTGTCCTGGTCTAATAAACCCTACTCTCAGCAACCTTTTGAAACAAATCATACGTGACACCTTCATGCGTTCGTAGATTTTCAAAAGATGTAGATCCTCTGACATGATTTAGAAGCAGTTGTAGATAAAACGTTTCCTTATCATTAAAGGTTACTGTGTAAGTTCTTCCAATGACTTTAAGTCGATTAACTCTTATTACCCAATGAAGACTCCTTGTAGACCATAAATAATGTTCAGGAGATTCTCGATGTAAATAGTATTGCTTCGACATCGATCGGGTTGCACGTAAAAAAAATCTGTAAGCATAGTCTTAGAGTTTCAGGAATCTGCTATTACCTGGCCAAATGGTTGGCTTTCTCGAAAGCGCACCTGATGCATGTTTTGCCAATGAATTTGTAAACGATACACATTTGGATACATTCTTGTCATAGGGAGTGTAAGAACTCTCCAAGCTGCTTTTGGTGCACAAACCTAACGCGCGTCGATGTTCTGTTGTATTTCATCATCCTAAAATGATACCCTCACTTGTATGGCAACTCGATCAATACCTTTGTGAATGTATTTATATACATACTTTACACTTGTGATGCTTGAACAAATTATCCACATTGATGTGTTAGTCATACTTTTAAAGTAACCATGAATTATACGAAACAGACCATCTATTATCACATTTACCGTTGGACGGTGTGGATGTGGTATGCATCCTTGATTGCGTCGTCGATATACATGATAGGAATTACTCCCTTCCATAGTGAACTCCAAAATTTTTTTTGGAAATCCTTTCTTACATTCTCCATTATTTTGCATGGTGCCATTCGTGACTGGTCACATGGGTCATGGATCATATGATTCAGCACTTTAGCATGTGGTAAGGGCTATTGATGTTGATATGGAATTTCAGCACGAACCAAAGCATCATAGTCATTAGGCGTAGTTGGTTTCGAATCATCATGAAGGATTATTAACATGTGTGCATGTGGTGTGAATGTTTTAGAGATGTGAGGAGAGAATTGAGAGTTTAAGGAAATTAGCAATGAGAAGATCATTTTGAATTGCCTAAACTTGATGATTACAAGAGGATAAGAGATTATATATAGAGTATCTAGGACTAATCAGCATTTTACTAGAATACTCTAGATCATATATCCTTACTTTCCTCTTTCTAGTTAAACCTTATAACACTTTTTAAAAAAACTTAAACACTTCAACTTGCAAATGATGCACCATGGATGTACTGCTGGAGCACTGATCAAGCACTCCTGCTGCACTACAGGTGCACTGCTACTGCATGG